>BSBN01001137.1:0-2745180 GCA_027924645.1 Cunninghamia lanceolata | reverse complement strand
CCATGGTTTAGGATCTTAGGTTCAAGGTTCAGGGGCCATGTATTCAAGGTTTGATGTACAAGTTTGAAGGGTCTAGTGTTCACTATCTTATATCTAGGATCATGGTTTCAGAATTTAATGTCAAGGGTCTTCAATTAAAGGTTTACAATCAAGGGTCTAAGGTCTAGGGTTCAAGGTTCAAGGTCCAAATTATTACTATCTAGAGTCTCGGGGTTCAGGTCCAAGGTCCAAGTCATGGGTTCAACATTTGAAATCCAAGTTCAAAGGGTCTAGTGTTCATAGTCATATGTTCACGATCATGGATTTACAGTTTAGTGTAAGGGTCTTGGGTTCAATATTCAAGGTCCAAGGGTTCAAGGTAAAGGTTTCTTATTCTAGGGTTCACAATCAATGGTTATCAAATACAATGTCTCTGATTCCAAGTATAGCTTCCAAGGTCTAGGGTCCAAGGGTCAAAATGTGATGCAAAGCTCACAACACAAAGACCACAAAGGATAACAACAAAAACATAGGAGGAAGAGGATATAGGGGATGGTAGGGAAAAACAATTCTTCTAGGCCTCAATGGACCAAACTACAACACTTGACATCAATAAGACAAGACTGTCCACTCACTCTCCATTACTTCACACAGCACAATGGACACCATTTATAGGTTCATACACATGGGAACCTTTCCAAACTTTCTAGGGACCCTATACCTTCAAGGTTTGACTATTCCAAGCTCACAAAACCATAAAAATGCACTGAGGGTACCTTCTTGTACCACTTCCTTCACAAACTGACTTATCTCCTTATAGCCCTATCAGCGAGGTTTTTGAAGCATAACTTTCCAAATACATGACAAAACCACAAAAAAATACCTTTCCAAGTACCCATTATGGAGTTACACAACATACTAAACATGCAAGGTGGGTTGTTTTGGAACACAAGCTTCTAATTTTGACTATCCCTGTTGTCCTGGAGGGCAATTAGCCCACTTTTACAAAGGAAGTACACAAAATCTTTAGCCCACAATTAAAAATTCCACTTTGGTGAGCTTATACACATCTCAAATAGACCAATTTTAGAGGTTTTATGGGTCTAAGGTCATTTTAACTAATTTGATGATCAAAACTTCACTCCAACTAGGCTAGTTGGCCAAATTCATGTCACAAAGAGGCTAAATGGATCAAATCTTCACCTTTTGTTTGTACCCTACTCCTACAAGAAAACCCCATTAGAGAACACACCATTTTAAACTAATTCCCATCCATTTTGGGGTTCTAATACAACATCATGAAGTGGGAAAACTCAAAACCTCTATAAAACCCCCAAATCAAGGGTTTGTTGATATGACACAGGCAGTCTTAGAAAAAATACAATATCTCCTTCTAGAAATTGAATCAAGACCCCAGACTAGAACCATTTGAAAGGTATCTCAACCCTCTTTCCATAAATATATGGCTTGACCCTATATCTATCTGTACAGAGGCATGTAATGGTCAGGAATAGGACTGTTGCAGTCAAAAAAATAGGGTTTTGGGCAGCTTTTAGCAAAAATATGATAACTTTCACAAAAAATTAACAAAATGACCTCAAACCAACAGCATTGGATAGTTATATCACCCCTCTATCACATACAATAAGTTTCATGGCATAACTATTCTATACAAATTCATGGTACAGTCTGTAACAACAGCAAAATACAGAATTTGGGACAGCAAAACAAAATTTTCTCATTTCTTTTTCTTAAACTTAATCAAAAATCATCCTCATTCGACCACCACTGCTTTTTCCAAGCATTTACAATTGTATATAATCTTTTACACTCCATTCCCATCATGGGAATAAGGCTCAAAATAGCCTAAACTTCTAATTTTTCCTAAAAACTGATTTTTTTCTATTTTTAGACTGTCATACACTTAACAGGACTGCAGACCACAACTATTTTCAATCTCCACTAACATAAAATGACTAAAAACCACCTCCGCTTACTAACCTATGCCTTTTTAAGGCTCTATTACATTTATTTTTTGAAATTCATTTTGTCTTTTGACACTAAATTTTAAAAAATTTGATTAAATGCTTAAACTAGGTGCACTGCACCATACAACCTAACTTGAAACTTTTCCAAGTCCCTTGGAAATATTCTTTCAAATTGTCCTTCATTGTTCCATGCTTGTCTTCATCAAGTTTATCTTCACTATCCATGGCATGCTTGCCAACATTTCTTGTTGTTTGACCATATGCACTCTTTGTGGACTGTCCCACTCTTGGTCCTCTGACCTTGTCATCATCAGCAACTATGCTTCTCTCAACTATCTTCAAACTTGTCTTCTCAACTTCTTGTTTACACCATTGTCTCTTACTGTTCTTTCCACTATCATTATCTTTCTCAGCCTCTATCAGGCCTACAACTTGTGTATTCACTGTCTTTGTTATCTTGTCAACTGTTGCACCAGCTTCTCTTGGCTGTCTTTTCTTCACTACAGGGCACATGATTTGTCCCTACTAAGACTCCTTCACTCACTTCTTGCCTTACACAAGCTCTACACTCTTACACCTTCACATTTTCAGTCACTTCCTTCTTCCACATGAAGATATTTCTCTTCTCAATAGGCTGCAAATCAGCTCCACACTTCCTATTTGTTGTTTCAACAACTTCATGCCTTGAAAAGGCTGCACACTCCTTGTTTTAACTCTCCTCAAACATCACTATCTCCTTGCCAAACATAATCATATTTGTTGCTCTTGACTGCTCCTCTAATGGAAATAGCACAAAAATCTTCACATCCTTCTTGATAGTGAAGGTATTAGCTCTTCCATCATAGACAACAAACCTATCAAATTGCCATGGTCTTCCCAGTATCACATGACAACAATCCTATGGTAGGATGTCACAAAGTACTCTATCCTCATATGCTCCAATCTTGAACTCAACTAATGCTTTCTCAATCACTAAAATGGATTGATGATCACTCACCCAAAAAATTTTATAGGGAACTTCCCTAGGAACTCTCTCCAACTTCAACTTGTCTACCATCTCACTAGATACCATATTATCAGTACAACCAAAATCCACTATAACTTTACATACCTTGCCCTTGCTCTTGCAACTTGTCTTGAACAATGCTCTCCTTTAAATCAGATCCTTCTCCCTAGAGGTCTTCAGTAGTGCTCTTTCTCTCAACATCAATTCTTCTCCTGACTCAGCATCACACCTTGTGGAATTAGAACCACATTCTTCTTCTTGGACTAATTAAGTCCTTTCACTCTTTCTTTCACCATCAATAGAAAAAAATTTCTTCTCAGGACACTTATATGCTAGGAGCCCAAACTCTTGACAATTATAACACTTACCTACAAAGGTATTTGCATTTCTTCCACCACCAAATCTCCTCTACCTCTACCTCTGAAATCTACACTTTGTCCTTGCTTGAAATCAGCACCTTGTCCTTGTGCCTTGTTCATGTCTTCTTGACTTTCACTGACTTGTTTTGTATTGAAAGAACCTCTACCTCTAGAGGTATTGCCTCTGCCTCTGGCTGACTTATCTTGTCTTCTTTTCAGCTTCTCTTCCACTCTAACTGTCATCTAGTAACAGTCTTCAACACTCCTTGGATTTGCCAACACCAACTCATCCTGCATGTTAAATCTCAATCCACCAATATACCTAGCAACCTTTTGTACTTCACTTTCACTTTGACCAAGCCTTATACTTAGCTTATAAAACTCTTTAGTAAATGACTTAACATCCATTTCTTTTTTCCTTAAACCTTGAATCTTCTTAAACATTTGAACTTCATAATATTTAGGCAAGAATTTACCTTTGATTTTTGCTACCACCTTGTCCCATGAGACAATCTTTGACTTTCCTTGCTTTCTTCTCTCTGTCTATTGATAATCCCACTATAACAAAGCATGACCTATCAACTTGGTCTTTGTAATCTTCACTTTCTGATCATCAAGAACTTCTTCACACTCAAAGTGGTTGTCTAATGCTGCAACCCAATCTAACAACTCTCTATCATTTAGGCTACCTCCATACTTTGGCACATCTATCTTCATCTTGTGCTTATCATCTTTCACTGCCCTTAGCAACTTTCCCATCCTCTGATCCTCAGGGTCTAACTCTTCTACATCTTCATACTCAGCTTCTTCTTCTTCCTCAAACTCAATCTCATCACCTAGAGCGACTCCTCTTCTCTGATTTTGTTCTAGGGTAGCCATCCTTTCTTTCAGCTCCCTCAACTCTCTAGCATGTTTCTCCTTCATCTCATTCATCTCTTGAGCCATGTTTCTCACTCTTGGAGGCATCTCGACAAACTACCTCTTAACACTTAACACTTCAAAGACCTACTAACTGTGCTCTAATACCAATTTGATGCAGAGCTCACAACACAAAGGCCAAAAAGGATAACAAAAACAACACAGGAGGAAGAGAATATAGGGGATGGTATGGAAAAACAACTCTTATAGGCCTCAATGGACCAAACTACAACACTTGACATCAAACAGGACAAGACTATCCACTCACTCTCCATTACTTCACACAGCACAATGACACCATTTATAGGTTCATACACATGGGAACCTTTCCAAACTTTCTAGGTACCCTAGACCTTCTAGGTTTAACTTTCCCAAGATCACAAAACCATAAAAATGCACTGAGGATACCTCCTTGTACCACTTCCTTCACAAACTGACTTATCTCCTTGTAGCCCTGTCAAAGAGGTTTTTGAAGCATAACTTTCAAAATACATGACAAACCCACAAAAAAAATACCTTTTCAAGTACCCATTATGGAGTTAAACAACATACAAAACATGCAAGGTGGGTTGTTTTGGAACACAAGCATCTAATTTTGACTGTCCCTATTGTCTTAGAGGGCAATTAGCCCACTTTTACAAAGGAAGTACACAAAATCTCTAGCCCACAATCAAAATTCCACTTTGGTGAGATTAGACACATCTAAAATAGACCAATTTTAGAGGTTTTATGGGTCTAATGTTATTTTAACTCATTTGATGATCAAAACTTCACTCCAACTAAGCTAGTTGGCCAAATTCATGTCACAAAGAGGCTAAATGGATCAAATCTTCACCTTTTGTTTGTACCCTGATCCTGCATGCAAAACCCATTAGAGAACACACTATTTTAAACTAATTCCACCCATTTTGGGGTTCTAATAAAACATTATGAAGTGGGAAAACTCAAAACCTCTCTAAAACCCCCAAATCAAGGGTTAGCTAATATGACACAGGCAATCTTAGAAAAAATGCAATATCTCCTTCTAGAAATTGAATCAAGACCCCAGACTAGAACCATTTGAAAGGTATCTCAACCCTCTTTCCATAAATATATGGATTTCCCCTATATCTATCCATACAGAGGCATGTAATGGCCAGGAACAAGACTGTTGCAGTAAAAAAAATGGGTTTTGGGCAGCTTTTAGCAAAAATATGATAACTTTCACAAAATGAACAAAATGACCTCAAACAAATGGAATTGGATAGTTAGCTCACTCCTCTATCACATACAATAGGTTTCATGGCATAAATATTCAATACAAATTTGTGGTACAGTCTGTAACAACAGAAAAATACAGAAAAAATAGAATTTGGGACAACAAAACAATATTTTCTCATTTCCTTTTCTTAAACTTCATCAAAAATCATCCTCATTCAACCACCACTATTTTTTCAAGAATTTAAAATTGTATATAATCTTTTACACTCCATTCCCATCGTGGGAATAAGGCTCAGAATAGCCTAAACTTCTGATTTTTCCTAAAAACTAATTTTTTCTATTTTTAGACTGTCATACACTTAAGAGGACTGCAGACCACAACTATTTTCAATCTCCACTAACACAAAATGACTAAAAACCACCTCCACTTACTAACCTATGCCTTTTTAAGGCTCTATTACATTTATTTTTTGAAACTCATTTTGCCTCTTAACACTAAATTTTAAAAAATTTGATTAAATGCTTAAACTAGGTGCACTGCACCAAAATGCAAGGTCTAGGGTTTAAGATTTGATGTCTAAGTTTGAAGTTTCTAGTGTCCAAGGTTCTAGGTTTGGGTTTAGTGTCCACAATATTGGGTTCAAGGTTTTGGATTTTGGGTTAAGCATTCAAGGTCTTGGGTTCAAGGTTTAGCTTCTAGGGTTTTCAATTTTGGGTTATGGATCTAAGGTCTTGGATTCAAGATTTAGGGTCCAAGGTTCAAAGTACAAGGTAAAGATTTCTTGGTCTACAATCCACAATCCATGGTTTCAAATTTTAGGATTTAGGGTATGGAGTTCATGTTCTACATTCTAGGGTCTTAGGTCCATGGTCTAGGGTATAGAATCCAAGTTTCAAGGTCGATGGTTCAATGGTCTAAGGTCTATATTTATAGAGATCATTGATGAAGGGTGAAGGGTCCAAGGTGCATGGTCCAATGCCTAGAAAGAGAGAAAAAGAAATAAAGAAAATAGAAAGAAGGAAAAAATAAAGAGAGAAAGATATCAATGAAGATAAACATTATAAAAAAGGAAATATGTAGATGAAAATATAGAAAAAGCTAAAAGTAAAAGAAATATATGAAGAAAGAGGGAGGGATGCATGTAAAACAAAAATAAAACAATAAATAAACAAAGAATATGTAAGAAAGAAAAAATTTAAGATAGAAACGAAGAAACAAGACAGAGAAAGAAGGAAATAGGTAAGAATAAAATAAATAAAATACAAAGAATGAAAAATAAAAACAATTGAAACAAATAAAAAAAGAGATACAAAGAGAAACAAAAAAATAAAGAGTGAAAGAAAGAAAAGAGGGAAGAGAGTAATTGAGAGAATGAGAGAGTCAAATAAAAAGGGATAGAAAGAAACAAAGAAAAAAGATAATAAAAATGAGACATAGAGATAAAATATAGATTGAAATAAAGGGAGAAAGAAATATAATGGGAAAGAATGAGAGAAATAAAGAAAGAAACAAAAAGAAATGGTGAATGATAGAAAGAAATAGATTATATAATAGAAAATAGGTATAGAATGAAATAAAGGCAAAAAGAAATACAATTGGAAAGAATGAGAGAAATAAAGAAAGAGACCAAAAAAATGGTAAAAGATAGAAACTAAAAGGTATAGCAAAAAATAAGTGAGAAAGAACAAAATGGAGAGAGAGATAGAGATAAGATGATATCCAAACAAACAAACAAAAAGAGTTGGAGAAATAGAAGAATAGAATGAAAACATGATACATAAATATAAAGAAAGTCATATATATATATATTCACGAAAGAATTGAAGATATATAAAAAGAGAAACAAATAAAATATTGAAAAATGGAAAGTGAGAATGAGAGAGAGTGAGAGAGAGAGAGATAGAACAAGATAAAATAGAAAGAATGAGACAAAGAGACAAAGAAAGAAAGAAAGCCTACTTTTCAACTCAGTTTAGGAGAGGGTTAATTTGACTACTTACAACATGATTGTGGATCCCTATGGGACATGGTGGAGCTATGGGATGGAGATTCCATATCAATAGTGGCATGCAATAGTACCACCTCATTTGTGGACATGATGAAGATGGTGGATGAGCAATTAGTTGCTAGGGTGCCTAATAGTTTGAGAAATCCTATATTGTAAACTACCTCATGTAGAGCCAATATACATAAATCTAAGGGAGATGGGGGACACAATTATGAAAAGGATGAAATCGATACCATTAACTCTTGAGGTCTCCATTACACAATCCCTAAGAGGGGAAATGACATGTAGAGCATAGGGGCAGACAAAACAATATATGTAGACTAGACCAATCTCACCACCACCACCATGACAAATAACATATAGTAATAGATGTAGAGGCAATAAAGGGAGAGGTGACAAAAGAGAGAGGTGGTGAGATTAAGGAGATGGACTCCTCTAATAGAGTAGAGATGGGGACTATAAGAACTAATCTAAGTTGTTAGTACAATGATTCTTGTGTACTTGTATTTGATTACTTTAGTTCCTTGTATAGAAACTCACATAGATTTTTTAGACTAATTAGGCTTCTATGTGCATGTAGATTTTAGTTACTTGTATTTGTAGACTAATTAGGTATTCACCAAGCCTAAACATGATCACGTTATGGCCATTTAAATATAACGTGATTGCATTATTGCTCAAGGTAAGGCATTAACAATAGATAGGCTGAGAAGGATGGGCTTTGAGGGTCCCTCAATATGTTCGCTCTATAGAGAAGCAGAAGAAGATGGAGATCATTTATTCCTGCATTGTCCTTACACAGTTAGAGGGTGGCAATGGCTCTGTAATAAGTTTCATTGGAGTTCAGCATCTTCAAGAAATTTATTGGATTGGTTGATCACCTGGCCCCTCTTGTTTCAAAAAGTGATGTTTGGAGGCTTGTGGATCGTAGCTCCATCCATCTTGGTTTGGGAGATTTGGAAAGAATGCAACAGGAGAATTTTCCAGGAGAAAGAAATGCCTTGGGATTCGCTTCTCAGCAAAATTGAATCAAGCATAGTAGAAGTAGTGAACACTAGATTAGCAGATAGAGATCCTGCCCATCTCCTCTTCATAGGATGGGATGCAGAAATGATGAAAAGTTGGATGGGGCTTTCTCTGGCTCCTCAGGTGGGAGAAAGTGGCCTCAAAACTAAGGAAGCAAGGAGAAAGGTTCGATGGTCTTCACCTGAGGTTGGATGGTTGAAGCTAAACTTTGATGGAGCTTCGCGTGGTAATCCTGGGCAGTCTAGAGTAGGGTGTATTATCAAGAATTCAGATGGAAAAATGGTCGGTAAACTAGCTGCTCCTCTCAGAATCAGTACCAATAACAAGGCAAAAATCCAGGCCTTAATTCTTGGTCTAAGGTTGTGTAGGGAGATGGATATTAGAAATTTGGAAATAGAAGGAGATTCTTTGATCATCATCAACCGACTAGGAAGCAAGAAATTAGTTAATTGGAGACTTCAAGCTAATCTGGATCAGGCCCTATCTTTGCTTGAAGGCTTTGAGAAAGTAACGTTCAATCATATATTGAGAGAAGGAAATCAAGAAGCAGATAGGTTGTCTAACCTCAGGGCAGATGGAGTCTCTATCAAAAATATTCTTTTCACATAAGAACTCGTTCCAGCTTAAGTAAGGGATCTGTGGGTGGATGGGAGGGAGCCTTGCCACCTCATCATAGGTGGCAAGGCTGAGACAATTAAGAGGGCAATGATGATCTGCAGGGGCAGGAAGCTGGCATGAGTTGAAGGGACACCTACTTTCATTTGGTTAAGTGCCAAGGTTGGCATGAGCTGGCTGCTTTCTCAGTAGGCATTCGAGAAGCTTCGGTGGAAATTTTGATAAGCAATCTGAGGAGGCAGTGTTCTCATTCTATTTTCTTCCATCGCTAACTAACAAATGCCATCGCATTTCGTTGCCATAGTTTCTGCAAAGGCCATTCACTATGGGGGAATGGACACTCCAGTCAGACTAACCAGTAAAAAAAGGCAAATGGCCTTCATCAGAGTAGTTACCATTCTTAGGTTGTAGAGAATGCTCCATTGATCAGATGAATTGATGGTGGGGGCCGTGAGAATGCTCCTAGGTAAAGTTTTCATGGAGAACAACAAGCAGTATAGGGTAGACATAGATGTTTCCTCCTGGGTGCTTGCAATGCTTCTCGAATTGGGGATGGATAAAGCTGAGGCAGAGGCTATAATGAAAGGTATCTTTAACCTTGAGCATTTAGGGGATTTGGAATTGTCTCTGCAGGTTGCTAGTCCTGGCATCGGTATCCCCCATCCAAGAGACTGGGCTCTTCTTGAAGATCCTAGAGCAGTTATCAAAATATTCCCATTCATCTTGGATACCAGAGGCTTCGATTTGGTGGTGTTGAAAGATCAGGCGGCGATAGCAGTAGACTACATAAAAAAAGCTCTTGGTATGGTGGCAGTGGATGGTCTTCATTGGGTGGAACACTTCAACATGAAACTGTCTGAGTATGATAATTAGTTGCTGTTGGTCCCTTTGCTTTGTTTTGTATTGCAGATTAGGTTATCAAATAAGGTAAAAACACAAACTAATATATAATAAATCACAAAAGTTATACCTCACTTGAAGACCCAACCTCATCAAGGGAGAGGAACCATGCACCCAAAACAAGTTCCTAAGACAAGATTATCCCTAGACAATGGATTAAGATGTGAAATGCTATTCAAATTGTGCAACTCACTATTCTAGCTCAAGAGTGATTTTGGCATTATAACATTGCATAAACTTGGATCATGAAAATGGCTTGGGAGAGGTCCTATTTATAGACTTTTGGAGGGGATTCGATCCAAGGGTGGAGATTGATTTGGAAGATCAATGGTGGAGGATAAAAGTGATGTGGAGGGCCTAGATTTAATCTTGAATGAATGGAGGGCTAGGAATAAAAGTGAATCTTTTATTCATTTTGGGAAAAGGGATATTAAATAAGGTTAGGTGAGATGGATTATTTTTGAATTAAAGATTCATATGGGGAATGGAAATGAATTAAAAAATTATTTAGGGAAGAGGAGAAATAAATGAGGTATGGGGGTGTAAGGAGAATTAAATGTGATGTAGGATATTTTTAAATAAAAAATTGACTTATGTGGCTTTATTTCAATTTTTTATTTGGAGGATGTGGGGAAGGGTGTTAAACAAGGTTTGACCACACAAATAAGAGGTTAGGATTAATTAAATATAGGTTATATTTAATTAATCCCAGGGCTAGGATGAGGTAGGCTAGGGTAGGCAATTAAATAATAGCTATTTAATTGTTTAGGGTAGAGATAGGTTACTTAGTAGGCTGGATTATTAGTTAACATGGTTTTAACTAATTAATTGGGTTTAGTAGAAAGGGGGAAATTGATTTAATAAATATTGCATATTTACTAAATCAATTGGCTAAGGTTTGGACTATTGAATTAATGAAATTAATTCAATTTTTGGGATAAAGTGATGGAAAATAGTGTAATGAAGGGGTAATTAATTAAATAAAAATTTAATTAATTGGTTAGGAGGGAAATTGGTGTGTTCAGGGATGTCAGGAGTTGGTTTTTATGGTTGAGACATTTTTAGGTGTCTACATGTATAGCAAAAGCAAAGTTACTCTAGATTTAGGTAGTTATATTTTCTACTGGGTGTCTATAGTGCTGACCCTGTGTGGTCCTAGATGTTTTTCTCCTAGTCTGTATCGGGTGCCTGTTATATTTTCTCTGCCAGCCATGGATAGGCTGTGAACACTGTAATTTTTTGACAAATACTTTAATATAGCTCTTTTATTATGGATCAAAAAAAAAGTTACTCATTTGGCCACTTTTTTGTATACCAACTTGGTGCAATTGCCCGCTCTCTAATTATCTCTCCATCCATCTCCAACTCTATGTCTCAAACACTCCCTCTCCCCCTCTCTATCTATCTATCTCCCCACCTCTCTCTATCTCCATATAGATCTCTCTCACTCTCTCTATCTCTTTATATATTTCTCCATCTCCATCTAGATCTTTCTCTATCTATCTCTATATCTCACCCCCTCTCTACCTCTCTATAGCTCTATCTATCGATCCCTCTATCTCTCTATCTCTCCATCCTCCCTCTCTCCCTCCCTCTCTCCCCCTATCTCTCTATCCTCCCTCTTTCCCCCTCTCTTCCTCCCTCTCTCTCTCTCTCACACTCTCTCTCTCTCCAATAGTTCAAGTGAAAACCACTCCACATTCCACACCTCAAATCAACAACATAGTCTACCACTAGGAACTCCTTCCTCATGAAGTGAGTGGACTTGGTGACATGATTCTCATTCCACATAACCATATCACTACCATCTATGAGATCCTCTTGCCATGAGACGAGAGTGATTATCCAAATTCTCCTTTGCTTAGCTAGATTGTTTTGGAATAGTAGGAGTAATTCAATCCATACCATCAATATGGGTGTAGCACATATTGCATGTTTTGTTTTGAGTCCACCTCATTCACTTTTTGTGATGAGAAGATTTAGAATATCACATATTTTGGTGAAACTAACATGAAATAAAAATCCTTCTAGACAAGCCCTCTCATTTTATTTCTTCCACCTTTCACCCACTTTGTCTTCCCAATTTTTTTTGGTACTTATGGTACCCTTGAATATGTCTAGACCAATAATAAAATAGGGACAAGGTCTCTTAGACCTAGCTAGCCCTCCTTCATTCAACTTGTACATCCTTCCCAATCCATTAGCACCTATCTCAAATAGGTATGATTATAAAGATGTTAACTCGAATGGTGGACAACAATGACTGCATAACTTCATCAATTTTGATAACCTACTTTAGAACCAAGATACTATGATTCAACCAAACCTAGATCAAATTAGAGCACTCAAGTGATCGTCTGATTAAAAATCCATCATTAGGGTCATCACATCACAAACTACAAAGACACTAGCACTTGGATCGACAATGAGGTGAGACTCTTAGAGAAATACCTAGAAGAATCTTGTATAGAATTAGAGGCTCCCCATATAGATTATCAACATGAATGAGATGAAGCATGCCAAGGGGTAACAAAGATCTTCCTTGTGGAAAGAACCAACATGACTACTCAACCCTCGCTTACTCAACAAAACCCACCTCATGATGGATAAATACAAAACATAGGAGATGCTACCTTAGGAGCTCTCATAGCCACCACGATCCAATAGATCACGATCCTTAAAGCTAGGATCCTTGAATCTAGGATCCTTGAAGAGAGAGGTGGGGAGATAGAGAGGGAGAGAGAAGGGGAGAGAGAGGGGGGAGATTATGAGATATAGATAAAGAGAGGGGGAGAGAGGGAGGGAGGGAGGGCGAGATAGAGAGAGGGATGGAGGGAAAGATAAATAGGGGTTGAGGGAGAGGGACTAATATAGAGAGATGCAAGATAGAGACATTAAGAGAGAGATGGGGGAGATAGAGAGATATAGATAGAGAGAGGGAATACAGAGGGGGAGATTGAGGGATATAGATAGAGCGTAGGAGAGATGAGAGAGATTAAGGGATATGGATAGAGAGGGGAGAGTTAAAAGAGATGGATGATAGAGACATTGAGAGAGGGGGGGGAGATTGAGGGATATAGATAGAGAGTGGGAGAGAGGGGGGATTTAGGGATATGGATGGAGAGGGAGAGAGAGGGGGGGGGGAGGGATAGAGGGAGAGATAGAGAGTGGGAGAGTGACAATGAGATATAGATATAGTGAGAGGGAGAGATAGAGATAGAGATGCAAAATATGGAAGCATAGATAAGGCACATTAACTGTTTGACATAATTCCTCAAAGAAATGTGTTCTCATAGAATGCCCTAATTGCAAGATACAAACAAAATAGATTTGTTGAAAATTTTTTAGAAACTTTCAACCAAACGCAATGGGAAGGAGTATGCTCACGTTTTGTGTTCAACAAAATGTGTAAAGTCTTTAGAAAACTTCAACCAATGCAATGGGCAGGTGTGCTCACATTTTGTCACCAAGCCATAACACGAACGTATCATAGACATTTAAACATAACACGAGTGTGTTAATGTGAAAATTACTCATTTGGCCACTTTTTTGCATACCAACTTGGTGCACTTGCCCATAGGTGTATAGCTGATCATCTCACGAGCCAGCTAAACTCTGATGCAACATGCAATAACTATAATCTCACAAGAATAATGATCACACCACTCATCTATCAAATAATCACAAATTACGGTTAAAGCTCCAAATGCATAATAAAAAACTCACCATGATGTCATGATCTACATCTCAAAAGAAGATCATATGTCTCAAATAAACATATTTTCTCCTAAGAGCATTTGTATTATGCCAAAACTCCAGTGTGCAATCAAGAGTCCACCATGACATGATAACATACATCCTATAAACAAGGATCATTTTTCAAACTAAAAAATCATAACAAACACCTCAACTAAAGACTCCAAGAGTCCTCCATGGTCACAAGATGTCAACATCTCCAAATCACATGAAGATAACTAGTGCTTATTATTAGAGCTCAAGATGTTAAAGAACTCTCACTACATACAAGAAATGGGATCCAAGAGTGCCTCCATGACACCAAAAACCACTTTAGAAGATCATATATCACCAAGTGATGAATCCATGTATCACTACCAAAGCTCCCACTAAATTGTGATACTGAGATACACATGGCATCATGATAACCATCTCCTAAATGAAGACTACAACACTAATAGCTCCAAAGGATAAAGTAGAACCAAGATCTACAGACCAAGAAGATAAAACACCACCTATAATCAAGAATTAATCCAACACTACCAACATGCATCCACATAAATGACCATGTTCTGCCAAAGCTCCAATCATACAAGGAACCTCCATG
The DNA here is from genome assembly GCA_027924645.1 of Cunninghamia lanceolata. Taxonomy (NCBI): domain Eukaryota; kingdom Viridiplantae; phylum Streptophyta; class Pinopsida; order Cupressales; family Cupressaceae; genus Cunninghamia; species Cunninghamia lanceolata. The sequence goes on along the minus strand of BSBN01001137.1, from coordinate 2,730,838 downwards.
ACACCATGATCACCACCCAATATACCTACACAAGCAACCATGTCATGCCATAGCTCTAATTGTACAAGGAACCTCCATGACACCATGATCACCACCCAATGTACCTACATCAAACTCCCACTAAGTCTCACATGTATGTACCATATAGTCAATAATTATAGGTCCCAAAACACAACTATCTTAAGTATCACCATCTCTTTGCCTCATAATGATAACCAAACCAATGGACTAGGTGACCAAACCAAGCCAACCAAACATAATCTACATCAGCACTAAAATATCTATGGGTATAAATGACCCATATCCAGGTTATTTATGCAACATGTTAGTATAAACAACCTATAAAACTACACAACTCATAGATCTCACAATACAATATACAAATTCAACATCACATTGATAATCATGTCAAACGGGGACAAACAAAGATAAACAATAAGTTTTACCATGACTCAAACACCAAAACACCTCTAGATTTGATTTGTCGCAAACCCATAAAGTACCATAGTCAAAGGAACCAATAAAATAACTCAATAGAAATGTAAGTGAACAAATCACATACCAACACTTCTAAACCTAATCCACTAGGAAGTGCTTAAAAATGCTCTATTTGAAGTCCAAAATTGGATACTCTGGGCACAAGATATGACTTGTCAAATCAATGAGAGAAAAACTAGCTTCCAATTGAAATTTTCTATCAAAAACAAATAAATCTAGAAAAACCACTAATACCATAGCACAATACTTGAAAAGAGATTTCCATTGACTATAAAAATGTAAAAATTTGACTCCCTATGTGAAATTTATGCTTCCCAATAAATATCTACTCTATTAGGTGCTCAAAACGTTATATAAGTGGTTTTGCATGACTAAGCTTGGGTCGCACCACTAGTGGCTATCTAATGGTGGTGGCACATAGGTAGTGTTGTGGCAGCCCTGGGCTTTGGAGTAGTAGATTAGTGGTGAAAAGTGGCGAAGGTGGCACTCATCAGTGGCACTGTTGGGTGGGGATGATGTTGGCTTAAGCTCCCTTGAATAAGCTAACTAGGGGCCTCAGCCCCATGTGACTGGGGCCACAAAATTTAAACTCCCTACCACCTAATGACATTAGCATCCTAAATTATTTTAATAACTTTCAGTTGATCATATGATGTACCACTAACAATTTAACCCTACACCTGGATATTTCTAATAGATTTCATTTCACTCAAGTAATTCTCAACACATTATAAGGGATCATAAAATATGAACATATCCAAGACTAGTATAAATCATTTTACAAGCACTCACAAGCATTACATAAAATAATTAAATGTAATTAATCACGAGTCGAACAACTTACATAAAATACACAAGCATGTTTCATGGGTTATCACAAAACTCAAGAATCTAAAATCAACCAATTCAAATCTAATCTCACCGAGCCACACAAGACTCATCTCATAACTCAGATTGAGTGAGACAAAAATAAAAACATGACATTTTTACCCAAGTTGATTGTCTCCAATTAAATCACCATTGGGAAAACTTGCACCTACATACTTAATGAAAACATTAGGTATATCTACACATCACAAGATAGTTGAAACACAATATACAGAAACCAACAAGATAATATCTAAAAGATGATATCAAAGTCTACATCTAACTAAAAATCATCTAACACTAGCATGATTCAAATATAAAGATGCATAGTAATAATCACAATGTTGAACTTAGTAATAAAAGAAAAATCACCTCTAATAGTGAAAATAGTGAAGCTAAACACTACAAAGCTCAAGCATATAAAAATTCACACATGAATTGGAGGTACATAATCCATACACCTCAATGGAAATCCAAAATAACATCATGAACAAGTATGATATCAATATCAAAACTCAAAACTAAGCAATAGAATTATCAACATACGCTTGGAGCCTTACAACATCCACATCAACACCCTTGAGGAGGGGACTATCCACTGTGGGAGGGAGAGGTTGGTGAACTCAAGAAACTATACAAGGTGCATTACCCCAATGGCCAAAAAAAACCTATATATGTTTCACCAAAATTGACTTTCAATCATATAAATACTTAAATTCATTTATACTGATAACTTGGCCTGAAGTGTGACATAGCTTTGAAATTTTACCTACTTATAACCAAGACAACAAATCTTTCGTGGTCTTTGAAAAAGGATTTGGGAGAGTCTTAATGCCCCTGTGAAAAACTTTTGGGGCATGAACCCAAGGAACTTTAGCTAGGGGTCTAAATTAGCAAGTGATCATATGAGACCACCAAATGGATTATTAATTGATATAAAATCCATTGTGAAAATCATTCTCTTTCCATAGAAGCCATGGCTTGATGACTTCCCAAGCCTTCCATTTGCTTTTGATCGCAAGTGTGTCCCAAATTTGAATTGGTTCCTTCATAATGAGTATAGATTGAAAACCTACATTTTTCTAGGTTTTACAACCATAAGGAACACCAAAAGAAATACATTGACAAAGCATGACTATCAAGTTCACTTAACAATCAACACATTGTTATAACAAATAGTGTCATTCTTGACAATATATATGGTGAGCTTATATGCATTAGGTTTACAATAAACCTATTTAAAACATTAAGTAACTTTTTGCCTCATATAAATAGACAAGGTCTTGTTATCACCATGAACCTATATATATTTAATTTAGAACAAATATATTTAAAACATTAACTATATGGATTATATTTGTAGTAAACTTATTTAAAACATAACCAATTTTTCAGCCTCACTTGAACATCCAACATATTATGGCGGCCACATAACATAAACCTATATGCTTACAATAAATCTATTTAAAACTCTAAATAATTTTGCCAACACTTTGTGGTGATGACATCATATTATAGTTATTGTGGGGCATATCATAAACCTATATACATTAGGTTTACCATATATCTATTTAAAAAACTAAATAATTTTTCAGTCTAGTATAAATAAGGAGCACATTATTATAGTGACATGTTATGATTATAATGTTGTTTGAAAGATTCTTCTTATCACAATTCAAACTCTAAACTTGCAACTTACGAGTCCAAAACCTTTAGCAATATGCTTACAAATATAGAAATATTTTCAGTCACCTACTATTTTATTTCCACTAAGAAACTGCATTTAATTTTTTAATCCTGAGTCAATAAATTACTCATAAATTTTATCTTATCTTCTATATTAAATTAAATTAGAACATTGAACAACCAAGCTATATACTACTTTTTTCCTTCACAAACAATTTAAACTGGTGTATAAAATGTTCTACTTTTTTCCTTCACAAACAATTTAAACTGGTGCATAAAATGTTCTGTAAAACATATATGTATCACAATCAACATTCCAAAAATAAAGGAATCTGCCAAGCTATCAAATTTATCAAATTAGACAAGAAGGCTAAAACTCTCACATGAAACAGTACGAATAATATTTTCCTCAATACAAATTCATTTTTTGAAGTCGTGCATTTACATTGATTTTCAGCTATCAAGAATGTTTACAAGTCTGGAATTCCCCAAATCTACAAGACTGTAAATGAAACCAGAAATGTACGGCAGTCATGGAAGTATCTTTACAGTACGCTGTACATAACTTCTTAAGCTGTCGTATCCTCCAACGCATTAAATCAAGCAAACTGCTGTTTGGAAAACATTGAACCAATAAATAACTCAGAATTATACTGAGAATCGCTGAATCCTACACTAATTTTATTTATGATTCATACCCTAAAACTCCGAGTTTTCTCTTAATTACAGAAGGGCGCTAATCAACACTTACCTTAAGCTATTGAGTTTTTTCTTAATTACAGAAGGCAAAGCTAATCAAACTCTACAATATTGGTGAGATTCCAAGGCATAAGAGCAAATATAATGAGCACAACAAGTAAAATGACAGGAAACAGCAAAATCACTAAAGGAGGCGGCGGCAAAGCAGGCAATATAAGAGGCAGAAATAATAATAAGGCAGTTAAGCACAATAATCCTAAAATGGAGTACGCCAGGGTATTATTTTGCCTGCCTTCTCTTACTATCGGCACGTCTACAGATGAAAGATCGACAGTAGCGTTCATTATTCTCAGCAAACACTAAATTTTCTAGCCTTTTCTTCAATTCTGAACCTTCCGAGGAAAAAAAAAAAAAAAACACAGAAAAAAGACACTACCTAATAAATTCTTCTTCAATTTATGAAATTTAAATCATTTACAGACTGGAATTCTTAATTCAGTATCCTTTCTCGAGCGAACAAACTAGTCATGCCTTGAATCGAAACCAGAAAGAAAAAATGGAGCAGGAACTTAAAAAAACCTTGAAATCTGTGGCACAAATTGTCCAAAATGCACGAAATCGAGAGCGTTCGAATCGGTTCGAGTAGGCAGAGCTTTCTACTTTGTCGGATTTCGAAAACATTGCAATCTGCCGTCGAAATTATGTTCATTGAATCTACGCTACAATCCCTAATTCCGCCGCCTTGTCGGTAAATTATGTTTAAATTCACCCGGGTCACTTTACTAAAAGTTGACGTAGCGGCGGCTACGGCCAATTCTTTCGGTACATTGTAATTCTTCCTCGTGATGCAACGTTCTATACGGATGTGAAAGAGGAATCAACTCTGGATTAAAAACATTAAGTTGTAAAACTTAAAACTATGTGCTAACAAGAAACTAAGAAATTAGGAAAAACTATGTGCGCTGACAGATGTCCAAGGTGGGGTTTACCTAATTCTCAAATTTCGGTTGACATTGACACCGATGTTTTTAGGAATTGAAATGAAAGGAAGAGCATGTTCCCTTATCCATCCTTACCATATTTTGTACTCTTGCATATTCAATGATAAATTATAATGTTCCTTTCATCCATCCTTCCCATATTTTGTACTCTTGCATATTTAAAGATAAATTCCAAGTCAAAGGTTCTATGCTTTTTATGAGGACTTGTTTTTTAATGCAAGATCATCAGCATATGTGGTCAGTGTACTCAAGCATTGTTAGTTTTATATAGATATATATATGGTTCGTTAAGCCTTTAATAGTGGGGGAATGTCCAAAACTCTTTATCATGAGGACTAGTAGGTTCTATGTACTCCACCATCGTTATTAGTGAAGCCTTTAACACTAGGGAATGCCCAAATATTCTTTATCATGAGGATTAGTAGGTTCTCTGTGTGATGCCTAAGGAATGTAGTAGATAAGGCTAGTTAGCCGATAGGGTTCTATGTGTGATGCCTAAGGAATGTAGTAGATAAGGCTAGTTAGCCGATAGGCTTTTATATGTGAGCATTATAGTGCTCGGAATTGTCTCACGCCATAAAAAAATTCACGCCGGAAAATTTTTCTAAACTTGTCGGTTGTTCCTACCGACGAATTCCTTGAACCTCCTATGGGTGCAAGTGCTAGTTACTATGTGTGATGCCTAAGGAATGTAGTGGACAAGGCAAGTTACTTCTTCATGTGGTGGTTAAGGGATATAGAAAAAACCACTACTTAGTATGATGATTTGCAATGGTGAAATTAGGATATTTATGTTAATCTTATTTAGTTTTTGTTTTTTTTAATGGAGTGAATAATATGTAGTACACTTTTGTGTTATGTTTGGTTTCGTCTTTAATTTCTTACCATCCTTACTTTTATTTACACATTTTTATATATTTGGTCTTATCATAATTTCAGTTGCACTTATTTGCATACAATTACACTTATTTGCATACATTTGCCTTATTATCAACCCACAATTCTATGCACCTAATCCTTGCCTCAAGATTTTGCATCCACTATGGCAATTAATGAATTTAGAGAAAGTGACTTCTTAGTGTGATGATTGGCATGGGTAATGAGTATAACTTCTATTCATAAACTCTTCATTATTTGTAATGGTGAAAATTGCATGCTCGTACAATTTCCCATTTAGTTTTGTACCCATTATATATATATATCAACAAATGGTGCAATATTTTGTGAAGTTGGTCTCATTCCCCTAACCTTTATCCATCCATACTCACACATTATTATGCACTTAGCCCCTACCTTATCTTTACACACACATACTATGATACATTCACCTTATCTACACATTATCACATTTATATAGTTGTCAGCTATTTGGATATGACCATTTCATTAGTACCTAGGGTCATTTCTACAGTCATAGACTTGACCCTATCCTTTCCAAAATTTAAAATTCAAATTTGGACAACTAGCCCCCTTTATTTTTCCACTTTAATCTGACTAAGTGCACATTTTGTAAAATTTGATGTTTTGTGCTAGTATTTGAAGGTATTCATTAGTATTTATTCATCATCCAAGGATCTCTCATCTCTTGAGCATTAAAGGAGCGATTAATAGTGGCACATTTTTATTCAATGCACTAAAAGGAGTAACAAATCTATATATCATTCTAAATCCCTTGGCTATCATCTTTAATCTTTTGTACACATTTATGGGCATTGACCTAAAAGAGTTCTCATCTCCTTACAACACAATGGTAGTTCTTTCAAGGTATTATTCAATATTGTTAGTCCATCATAAGAAAGTGAAAGGAAGCAAAGGTGTGGAATACACTTGTTATACTAATCTATGAGAGGAGGTATGTGTAAAAATTAATTTGATCATACAATTACAAGGAAATAAACAAAAAACCAATATGCCATGACATAGTGATTTACATGGGAAAAAACTCTTTTAGGAGAAAAAATCCACTCCAAAGTAACTCAATGTATTATTTAGTAATTAAAAATTACAACACACTTTCCGAGGCTAAACCTTTACAAAAATACCACCAACAAGAGATCTATATAAACTTTGGTAGCATAATGGTACCTATAAAACTCACTATGAAGCCTCCATCTCAAGCACCCAATAAATAGGAGAAGCCACACATCAAACCATCAAATGGTAATTAGGAAACCACAAGCTAAAACCACCCAAAATGTGGCACCTAAATCCCTATTCAAAATCCAATGCCCAAATCCTAAGATGAGTCCACAGGCTAAAAGTAACATATACCTTACACGTGTCATATGCTAATCATAATCCACTCACCAACTTGGGCACTACATTTTAGCTCCATTGTCTCCATTCAAAGATGTCTTATGTCATGTCATCATGTACCATAAATTGGTCAACAAGTGTAACTCTCTCTTAAAGCTATCTTATGCATCATAGATACTCTTATATTTCTAATGTGGGGGGCCTAACTTCGAAACAAAATATTTTTTTACTTGAGAAGCCAATTGAACCTCTTTTATAAAATTGAAGGTCTTAGAGAGATCCATGTTAATGTAATTGACTTAATTCAATTAAGGCCCATTTCAATATTTTTTAGAGCTAAAAGCAACCTCTATAGCCCAAATGTCTTTTGTATTCTATAGCCTAAAAATTTATATTTTTGTGTTTTTAAGATAGAATGCAAGGTTGAGATACCTTTCCTAACATTCTTCCACTTGTTAAACACCTTGCAAGAGCAAAGATACTACCAACACTATCAACTATTTGTTAGGGGCTAAGAGGTCCATAGACTTGTTGCACCAGCTAATCTTCTCTATGCTTATTGGCTTTGTTAATGCTATGCAATGTTAGATATAAAGTCTCAACTTTCTTTAGCATCACCCTCCCATCCTCTACCATGTTATGAACAAATTTGTATTAGACATCTATGTGTTTCATCCTCACATAAAAGGTCAAGTCCTTTGCTAGACATATGGCACTTTGACTATCAAAAAGAACTTTGATAGCTCTTTGACTCAGCCCCACATCTAAATATAGTCTTTTAAGCCAGATGACCTTCTTATAGACGTAAGTAGCTACCATGTACTTATCCTTTGTAATAAACAAAGTTACCATAGATTGTCACTTACTCATCCAACTAATGCTAGCACCACCAAATAATTTGATCACATGTCTATTGGTGGATCTCCTACTATTGACATCTCATAGTAATCTAAATCCATGAATCAATGAATATCCACCAAGTGTTAGTCCCTTGTAGCATCGCCATGATAATAAATATAGTACTTAGAGCTACCCCAAAAATACTTGAAGACCCTCTTAATTGCATCCTAGTGTTCTCATCCAAGATTAGCCATTATAAAGCAACTCAAGGCTCCCACTAGTTGGGTAATGTTTTGTCTAATAAATAGCATAGCATACTATAATGTTGAAAAGGGGGTTTAACCAAGAAATGTATCATATTTTCTAAGTTAATATTTTCAAACCATTACACTATGATAAAACTAGTTTTGAGAAATAAATGTTATGCTACTATTATATTGTAAAAAGAATAAAATCATGCTAGAATAATCCTAGAATATGTTAACTTGCAAAATAATATCTTTTACCAAGATAAAACATAGAGATAGGTTGGAAACTGCTTTAATACAAAAAACTAAATAATAGAGAAAATAAATTGAATTCAGAACTGTAAACAACAAACAAAAGGAACCTATGAACAGAGGAAAAGCTCACTATCTAAGATGCTATCATGATGTGTTGTCATCCTTTTTATGCAATGTCATCAACGTTATGCACTATCATCCAAAAAAGTAGCAAAACTCATTCTTTTAACCAAATTTTGAACTTATCTGCACAACAAGAAATAGGAACAAGAAAAATAACAAACCAAGAAATACCAAGTGATATAGAAATGAAGTAAAGATAACTAGAACATATTAAAATAATGAAATAACAAGAGGAAAAAATATGCTAACAAACCTCCATGTGGTTGTAGTCTTCCAAATGTCTATAGCAAGAAAAAGAAAAATGGTTCAGACTACTTGGGAGCTTGCTAGGAATGGTGAAGACCCTATTTTGGTTTTTCGATCTCCACAATAAGTCAAATAGAAAAGAGATTGAAATAGTGTGTGCTCTTAGACTATGGGCATCTAGGAACTAAGAACATCAATAATAAATTAAATCTATTAGCATTAATCCCTAGTCTATATGGGGAATAATACTCTAGTGTGCATATTGGATTGAACAAGATGAGGTGACGGTCACCAATAAATATTTCCAAGAGAAATATAAAATAAAATATAAGAAAGAGATTCCTACAATAATATTCAAACAATAATAAGAACAGTATTACTAACATGGCGTAGAAGAGAAGTGCACTTTGGAGAATTCAATAGTGATATCGTAGCATCAACCTTTGAGTGATCTTTGATAATAGTGGTATGTTTAGCAGTATAGAGCCAAGAGAGCTAAGAGAGAGTTGCATGTGTTGGAAAGTTGTGTTCCAAGGAGCAAATCTAAGAGAATAGGTTTTAAAAAGGGGTTTGTTGGAAGTTTAAGGGTCAAATTCAGATGTTAGAGGCAATTTTTGAGTAGAGAAGCATTACAACAAGTGATAGTAGGTAGCTAGATGGGAAACCAATGTTTTAATTTTTGAAAAACTTATGAGATGCTAGAGTACTGAAGAAAATTATTCAAATTTAGTAGATGGTCTTAGGTTAGGTCGAAGAATCAGAATTTGATAAATAAATTTTAGAAATTTGGTGAGGGAAAAGGCCCAAGCCTAGGCTAAAATGATCCCTAAAACATGTTAGGGGAATGAACACCAAAGTGAGCCCAAAACATAACATGAAATTTCTAGGGTATGCAATTTCCTATGTTACATTTTCCCCCACTTTAGCGAGATGATGACACAATGTGATATGCTATGCTAATGTACAAAAATGAAGTACATCATAAAATAGGATACTCCAAAAGGATATTGTAGAGGATGCAGATTAATTCTGCAAGCATAGGAACTATTCCCCCAGATTGAGAACTTAGGACAAAACCATAGTATTAGGAACTACAACCCTATAAGGTCATAATGTGAAAAAGTAATGTATTCCTATAAGACAAGTATGTCACTCTAAAATAAAAGTAGCATTAATATAGGAAATTGAATACAATGAGAAGTGTTGTTATATGGAGCCTAATCAAACTCAGAGGTTATATTTACCCCACTTTTATCGGCGCAGTTTACCCCCAAATTCTTATGGGGTCAAGGGGCAGCGCCCCTTGCGGGGGTTTGGGGGCAGCGCCCCCAAGACGGGGTCAAGGGGCAGCGCCCCTTGCAAGGTCGAGGGGCAACGCCCCTGGTGCATTCCCTGTCGTGATACAGGGCGGGGTCTGTTGACGCCTGAATTGACTGGTGGTTTTCTGAGCAATTTTCATTCAGGCACTCTCCCTAAGTATCCAAAAAAATGCTCTAAGTAACGGACCTCCTCAGTATTTTTCAGCTGCATCATCATATTTTCTTGAGGAGGAGGTCATCATCATCATGTTTGTTTCCATGAGGGTCAGCATCATCATGTTCTCCTTCGACCGATTTCTCATCGTCATCATCATATTTCGTTGTCGGGTGATGTTCGGGTTTTATCCTGATGATGCTGACGAGCTACAGTGCGCCCTTATCTGCTTGCGAGGGTGATGTTTCAAAGTCTCCGGTGATCTTCCATTTATCACCTTGCGCGAGCATGATGATGATGTTGCTCATTCTTTGAGTTGCTCGACCTAACTTGTTTTATCCTAAGGGTCGTCATCATCATCATTTTTTCAGTTGTCATCCTGCTGCTTGTGGAGGTCATCATATTTTCTGCCTTCATGATATTTCGCCGGGGTGATATTTCTATCATCGGGTGATCTTGGTTATGATCATCCTGATGATGATGTTGAAGAGTTTCAAGTACGACCCGATATTTACTAGGGTCATCATATTTCGAACGTCAGGATGATCTTAGTCAATATCATCCTGATGATGTTGTATCACTTCTTGTTCTTTGTTTCTCATCCTGATGATGCTGACGTCATCCGTATATCAGGGTGATATTTTTCTTTCTGCCTAACTGCATCATGATATTCCGAAGGAAGGGGTGATATTTTCATATCACCCGGATATAAGTTTGTTTGTTCGAGCATCATGATGATGCTAATATCAAGGAGATATCCGCCTGTTGGCTTCGCGCATTATCTCCGGGGGGTGATCTTTTCAAGCAGCATCATCATATTCAGTTGTCGCCCCGATCTTATAGAAGAGCTACAGTGCAACCTGATATTTGAACATCAGGAGGATATTTCCAAATATCCGGTTGTCTTCCGAATATCATGATGATGTTAATATGATGATGTCGTCATCAAGGTCCCGCGGGGGTCATATTTCTAACACTGATCATCTTGAAGAGACCTCCTGATATTTGCAAACATGGTGATGACGTCATCCGGATATGAGGAGGTGTGCAGTAGGCAGATATGATGATGACGTCAGCAGGATATGATGATGACATCATCAGGATGTTCATCGGCCAGACTTTTGTTATAAGCTCAGCAGGAGGATGTTCCTCCAATGGATCAGGTTGTGCCGATTATCATGAAGGCTATGTTTCAAATATCATGATGACGTCAGGGTGATATTTCGAACAACAGGATATCATGCTGCTGGAGGATGATGATGATGAAGTCTATTCTAGTGTCGTCAGGAGCAAAAGCGCCGACATGATATATGCTCATGACCTAGTATATAAAGTGCAAAGGAGGTTGCTGCGGGGTGCATGTGGGATAATGTTATCCTGCATTTTTGAAACATCATGATGATGAATCTCGGCGGGAAGCGGTTGCGACTGTTTGTCTGATGTTCTTCCCGAGGCCGCGGGTTGGTGCGCCATCAATGGCGATTGTTGCAGAAGTATGGGCGATGGCGTGGACGAATGTTGTACCTGATTGAAGATCTGAATCCCTAGGCGGCGGCGCAAGGCTCGAGAAATCTTCCTGTCTCCTCCCCTACCTGCTGCATTCAAGTTTGAGCGCCATTTCTATGGCACTGTATATCTGGCGGGAATTTTGGTCAACCTGGTAGTTAATGCTGAATACGCCCTCCTGCTATATAATGCAGATGGTGTTGACCATTCAAGGTTGTTGAAAGTTGTAGATTTTTGGCTCTGTAATCCAAAACCAGCTGATCTGGTTGCTCTGTACAGTTTTTCTTGTGAGTTTATGTATCTCCTGTTGTAGGACTTGGCATGAATCCACTGGTTTCGTGGTTGATCTTATATGAGTAATGCTGTTTAGCATGTGTTGTGTTAATTCTGTCTCCAGTATTGCATGTATCCTTCTTCTGGATCTGGATGTTTGCTTATGTTTAGATTCTAGAGCATAGAATTCCTATGTTGAATGTCTGATCTTTTGACCTCTGCTCAAGGGGCAGATTAAACTGTTTTCAGGTTGAACATTGGGAAGGGTATACTGCAGTAGGGATGCCATAAGTAGAGATAGCTCAACACTCTATATTGGGAGATATCTGTAAGGCAGATATCATGTGTATCCCCCTGAAATCCAGTTTTAGCTATTTATGCTGATCATTCACAGGTGTATGTCTACCAACTCCAAGCCCTGGATAGGCACCAATCATGCTGTGTTCTTGTGTTATACACCATATCCAGCTTTGCATCCAAATTCATATCAAAACACTTCATACTTCCACCTGTTAGTTGTAGGAGTAGGATTAGGAACCCCCTGCATGCTCTCATACCCAACCAGACATCATGTCCAAGAATGTTGCCAGCCTTGTGATCTATCATACAGATCTTGGTCCATACATGAGAGTATTCTGCCTGTTGTTGTCAAGTTAGATCTTTCTATCTTTGAGCTAGTCAAGGTTACATCTTAAGTTATAGGGATACCCCCCTTGGTGCGGCAGAACCAGAAGTGAAGGGGAGGAGCTCACGCAACCTCCTGTATTCAGTTGGCCTGAATCTACCTGTGCATTAGAAGTGGCAAACCCTAATGCTGATTCAGAAGAAACGTCAACAGGGTCGAGGGGCAGTACCCCCGTGGGGGCTCGGGGGCAACACCCCTGAAACCTCACATGGTTTTTTATTATTTTATAATGCATCGGGAGTTATTTTTTCATTGACCGACATAAGAAAACCCTATTTTTGTAACCGACAAAAAGCTTGATAAAAAGCGGCTAAGGGTTAGGGTTTTGGTATTGTATTGTAGCATTTTGCAGTGGTATTGAGTTGCAGGGATTAGTGATTGTAATTAGTTTGATTTACTGGATAATAATATTGGACTCTCTGTTTGGTGGATGTAGCCCGAGTTTGGGTGAACCACGTTAAAACTTGTCTCTCGCTATTATTATTTCTATGTATTTCCATTTCTCTGTTTAATCTTTATTTGCATTTAATTGATATCTTCTATTGGCTAACCCTAACAAGAAGAATGACATAAAGAGAAAGGTGAATTAGAGAGAATCAAGCAATGTCATGAAGAGAAAGGAATCTTGATGAAATGGGGAAAAAAATTATTGATTAGAATGTCATGACTTCATGGGATAAATTGCTCTATCATTAGGAATAATGAAAATGATTAATAAAATGAATTACTTGGACTAGTGTGCTTTGTTGCTAGGTGATTTAGAACTTCATGATCACTTGGGATAGCATGCTCTATTGCTAGGTGATTCAAAACTTTGGGATCACTTGGGATAGCATGATTTATTGCTAGGCGATCTAAAGAAGAGTGGAAAATTAAATGCAAATTGCTAATTAATCACATTGCCTATGCTTTGTTTAGAAAAGCAAGTTTTTAGCATGCAAATTTTTAAGGGGAGATGTATGCCCCATCTTATTGTTACCTAATTTTTGAAAAGGTAAGAATAGGAAAAGAATAATGAGTTTTGGATGTTGGATGTATGGAAAATGCCCCTAGTAGAGGTGGGGAAAGAAATTTACCATTTTGAAATTTAGAAAGAATGTTGGAAGAAAAGGCTCTTTGAAACTTTATTATAGAAAATAATAATGAAGCGAAAAGTGCACAATGATGAAGGCAGGACCTAGACTTGCATGAAAGCACACAAATCTAAGCTCATGGCCAAAAGTTATGCATGTTTTCATCAAGGAGGTGAAGAAAATTAAAAAAAAAAATCCTTTATAAATATGATTTTTTAAAATTTTACTATTCACCTTTTAGAGAAATGGATCTACCAATGCACTCTGCGAGCCAAAATATTACACAAACAAGACTTCCAACACTTGAAATTGGACCAACTCAAGGAGCAGATGGCACAAGATATTGTGTTCAGAGAGGTAAGAAACTTTTTATTTTTTAAGTAATTTTTTTACATTTTTGAAACTTTTGGGACCTGTCACTGTGCAAGCATCTTGAGACTATGCTAGAATCCTAGGGATGTACTACTATCTAGCATGTGTGAAGTAGTCCTAAGGATGTGATAGCATCTAGGACTCACACTAGGGTCTGGCGTGCTAACATTCCCACAAGATAGATTTTTTTTTTAATTTTCAAGAATAGAAATTTATAATTTATGATACAGATTATGTAGGGATGAATATTTTATGTGAGCATGGAGGTTTGAGAGAATTTCTATTTAGTTAATTATACAGGCAACTGACCATGCGAGAGCAACCTAGGAGCAACATGCTATCACTGTTGTGAGGGTGACCTAGGAGTAGCATGATGACACTATTGCAAGGGCGATTGAGTGCATTGGCATAGGACGAGGTGATGCTACTTCAATGATTTGAGATCTACTAGTTTTACCACATGCCAAGGATGTGGTACAGTGACAGGATGGTGATGGCACTAATGGAGAGGTGGGATACAAATACATCTATATTTGGACTACCAATGGATAAGATGACTATCACCTTAGAGGATGTATACACGATTTTACAATTGCGAGTGTGAGGCCAACACATGACCATCATGGAGAAGTGACCAACAACATATGTGTAGGTGTCTTAGATGTGTCTACTCAACTACCTAATCCTAGGGGATGACTTCAGGATCATCCTACTGTAGTGTATGGAAGTAGGGGGGCTACATTGATTCTAATTGTCAAATAGGTGATGATCATGAAAGTATCCATGTGCATCGCACATAATGGCTAAGGAATGTATTTGCGTGGGTGGCTTGTCCACACTGTCAAGGAGATGGAGAAGAGATAAACAATATTCACATTGGGGCACAATATGTTGGCACACATATACCATGACCTAGGGTGGTACTTATGGTATGAAGCCTATAGCTTGATGACCTAAACACTTTTACAAGTGTGGGAATTAGAGCACATCCACTACACACAATTGGTCCAGTACCCCACTACAATCACATAGGATGAGCTCAGGGCACATGTCTTTGGTCTATGGAGGTTGTAGTAATTTTTGGATTTACTATTTTGGAGGCACACAATTAATCACTTGACTAACACAAATGTTATTTTGTGTCCCTATAGAGGGATGAGAGGATGGGTAGGCAACATGCACCAAATAGTGCAAATGTAGAGGGATCGATGGTTTGTCAGTCACTTAGACCACATCATCATCCCATTCTATTATGATTGAGTTTGACAATAGCTCATGTAGCTATAGGATATTCCTATAGATGTCCCAAGGTACCTACAATCTCATCTTAATGTAGCTAGGCTTAAAGATCTACCTCAACCCATAGTGGCAAATGTCACACTAAGTGACCATGAGTCACACCGTGGTTTCCCACATGATGGTAGGGAGCACATATATAGTTGATATATGTGGTAGATGCTCCTACCAGAGATGAAAGTCTACAGGTGGGCCATGAGGAATTATATGAGATCTTAGAGGAGGAGAAGGAAGCCTCATATATGCAAACAATGGAGAGGTGGTAGTAGTAGGAGTAGGTACACCTACTTTGAGGGAGAGAGCGGGGACTCAACCTTGGGTGGTGCAAATAGTTGTCACGATAGAGGTGCAGAGAATGAGAGAGAGGGGAGTCAAGTTGTAACATACTTTCCCATAATACTCAAATAAGCTCAAGAATTTACAAGAAAGTAAATAAACAAAGTAAACATGAATGAATATTTTTTTATACATATCTTTTGCATAATCACCAATGAGTAAAAGCATATCTTTTCTGAATATTTCAACCTTGAAATTACAACATATTCAAAGATAGGATTATAGTGAATCCATTTCACTTTACATTTACTAATATTCTGCACTTGGCATAAAGAATAGTTTTACATAAGTTTGAGTATCATAAATCTTGTCATGAAGTATACTGCATTTGGAATATCGATATCTGTCTTCACAAGTCTCGACTTGTCTTCTGCTTGGGAGCGAGAGCATCATCTGAGTGCTTTACTTCCAACCACAGCCCAGTGGTCCCCCACACACCTTCCTTCCTGAAAGTGGACCTACCCTTCATGAAGAGTATAGATATAAGGAACCAACAGGTTTTTACCATCTGAGTTTCTAGTGGTGTGTCCTACATAACCAACACGGTCATACAACTATAGATTCCTTCTAACTAAGTATGACACTATTGGATGGTTATGCAATCTGGAGCATAGTGAACTGACTAATGCATGTAGAGACGGATGCATTATTTTGGCCAAAGTTTCCTTATAAATAGACATTTGCAATAAATGTAGTCATGTGTTCACACACCTCTAACTCAACTTGCAGACTATCTCATGTTACAATTTGACTTTCTTCACTTAGTATCTCTAGACATGAATTTGTTGGTACAATGTTCAATTCTAGTCAATTTGACTTAAAACAAATCCTTAAACTAAAATATTCTTACGATGTTAGGTTTAGATAATTCTAACCTTTTCAAAGAGTCCCTCTTTACATACTTGAAATTTCTAGGGTCTATGACCTCATGTCATTCTACTCAATGATTATAATATCAAACATCCTTTGTGCACTAGATAATAAGTTTTGACTCTATCAAAGGATCACTTAAATTTGATAAAGTACTACTTAGACTCTCTATCTTACTTTGTGGTCTTCTCAACCATCCTCTGTCGACCAAAGTATATACAACGATGCCATATCCGTTATACAAGTTATAAGTTTTCTAACCCTTCAGGTTATGATTCTAGGGTTTAACTTCTCTAACCCAATGCATGAGAAAGATCAATACTCTTGCTTCCCAAATTTAATAATATATGTATATATATATATATATATATATAACAAAACATGGGAACAAGTACCTTTGGTCTTCCCTAGACCACTTGTCATTGTTTAAGCTCCCATTCCTCATAACATGAATAATCATAGTATACGAGGTATACCCTTGTTCATATAATATCTTAATGCATACTTTCATTTTTGAAACTAGTCATTTGACTAAGTTAATTCATTCATCCCTATTAGGTTTAAGTCACAAGAGATAATTAAATACTTACAACCTTTGGCCATCTTAAGTCTTCTGACTTCCAATTTAGGATAGGTATGAATTCATATATATAATACCCTTTGTGTATAAGTCATAGGAGCTTTTATCAAAACATAGGTACAACAATCATGAATGCTTAAATTTCAAATCTCACAACCTTCTCTACTTGGATTTGGTTAAATAATGATACTGAGCATTAGAAAATCTATATCTTCTATGTACACAACACAAAAACAAATACATGATACAAGGAATATATTTACCCATCCGATAGTATGCATAAAATGGATTTAAAAATAAAGGCTATTCAATCTTGTACTCAAAAAGTAATAATTTAAGTGCATTGGCCTTACACAAAACAAGTTTTATGGCCATGTATAGTAATAATCAGTCTTTGGTCTACACATGCGCCATAATGGCAAATTATTTTGGCTTTTCTTTCAAACAAGACCCTACGGTCTAGAAAGACTCAATATATTTTCAACCATTTAACTAAGGTCTTATCTTTGTGGCCTTTCCCATCCATTCAGGGTCCTTTATAGAGTAGAGGTGTAGTCTATGTATGCACAGTTGAATGGTTCTTTTCCACACAAGTTTAATAAACCATTATATCCTTGGTAATAAACAATAAACAACTTCTATCATACTCATGATTTATATTATTTGGTGCACTCAACTCATAGTCTCGAGCCTTATAGAACATAATCATTTATCATATGTTAAGCTGTACTACGTTCGTAGTAAGGGTGGCTCAGATAGTTTTGTAAGATATATAATAAACTATCTTTCTATAAGTTTAGCACCATATAAATAGCATTCAGTCATCAACTTCTCTTTATTTTTGTGAATGTTTTCAAAATAAACGGTACTGATATGTAAGGAATATAAAACTCACCTTCTTCACTCTTGTGTGGCATGTACTGTCTATAGTAATCCTCTTTTCTATTGTAGTAAATTCTTATAAAGATAACTTCTCAAGGCTCTTTGAGTAACCCTAAAATTATGTCTAAGGTGATGTCTGATATCTCTTTATTGCATGGAGGTGTCTCTAGTCTAGAAAAGGCTAGAGTTTTAGAATCTAATGTCTTAATTGTTGTTATCTCTCTATATTTTTCTTGTGAAAGGATGTAAAGTAATCTCTCTCTCCTATTTCTTTTTAACATCCATGATATCTCTGCTTCTTTCAAGCCACCTCTCACATACTAAAAAAGACACTCCAAAATGCATACCATGTCACACTCACTTGCCAACTTCCTAGTAGGTTCTATCTTTGAGGCTTGTCCAACATTAACTGCGGGAATCTTTGCTTCTCCTAAGCCTATAAACTCTCACATTGGTGCATGCAATGGGTAGTGGAGTGATGGGTTAGATGGACCACTCTGATTCTCTACCAACAACTCCTCCAATCTCTCTAAATTAACATGGAGTAGGGAGTTGAGCACAAAATCAATATAAAGTAAAGTACATTGAATTAGAACTACTTTCCCTCTCAAAAGTAATTCAATTATAGAAAATTAAAAGGGGTTTGACCAATAATTCTTACTAAATACATACATATATATATATATATATATATTGACATAAAAATTGGTATATTTAATGTTTATCCTCACTATCACTAACACCCAACAAGATACGAGAATGGGGTCGAGATATTCTCCCCCTTTTTTTTCTCACGAATATAACACAATAGTTGAACTTAAATAATCTGATAGGATACCACTATCAAAAATAAAATCCTGAATATATACTATATTCACCTCAAATAAATAAAATAACGACTATCGACTACATCTTGTCGATGGTCATACCGTCCCTACTAGGGTTCACGACAAACTTAGATTTAGTGGATCTTGTCGACCAATCATTGACTAACAAGTCAACACCAAACTTAGACCAAAAAGGGTTGAGCACATCTTACCAACTTGACATCAGTCACTATATTTTATTAGCACAAGACTATGATGGCAATAACCTGTCCTTTCCAATGTCTATCCACTTCTCTTAGATGATGCTCTCCCTCCCTTTCTCAGAGGTTGGTAATCTATTCCCTAGTTACAACTCACAGTCACCAAATTGTGATCAATGTATCATTAGTAAATCCTTAAACATCATAAATAGATAATCTCAATAACATATAATCACATTTTAAATTCTATGCTTTTAATCATAACTCATGAAATCATTATTTTTTCTTGATATTTGTCTAAACATCAAATCAGTCATCCATGCAAGTTTATCCACTAATTAAACATAAAAGTAAAAACTAAATTATAGTCAAAATTTGGGGTGTGACACATCTCCCCCTATAAGATTCATTGTCCTCGATGATCTAATGTATCAAAATTATAACATGATAAGGTTTTTGTTCAACTTGAAAGTTTTAAAATAAATGAGGAAATTTCTAGTAAAAATCATGATAATTTTCCTAGGTAGCATTATCTTCTGCATATTGGTCCCACTAGACCTTGCACTAAGTAACTTATTTGTTACACAAGCGGAGCTTGTGGACTTTGAGCACTTTGATAAGATCATGACCACCCCTAGGTCCTTCACTTGTAAAGCATTCCAATCAAGAATATGATTATTTCTTGCAATATACTTTTTCAAATACGAAACATGGAAAACATTATGCATCCCGGCAAGAGTAGGTGGTAGAGCAATCCTGTAGGCTACTAGGTTGACTTCCTCGAGAACTTCAAAGGGACCCACATATCTAGGAGCTAGTTTGGATGATTTTCCAAACTTAATTGAACCCTTTTGAGGTTTAACTATTAATATAACTTTTTCTCCCACTGAGAAATGTCTTGGCATGCACTTAGCATTAGCATAGCTTTTCTACCTATCATTTTCCTTGGATAACCTTTTCTTGATCAGCTTAATTTGTTCTTCCATTTTTTATAGCATTTCAAGATCAAGGCTAATCCTATCTTCTAGCTTATCCCAACTTATAGGAGTTTGACACTTTCTGCCATACAATGCTTCAAATGGATCCATCTTTATAACTAAATGATAAAGATTATTATAAGCAAATTCTACAAGTGGAAGATAATCCTCCCACTTGTATTGCTGGTCCATGCAATACATTCTCAAAAGATCCTCCAAAACTTGGTTTACTCTTTTCGTCTGACCATTTGTCTCAGGATGATAAGCTTAGCTTATGTTCAATTGAGTTCCAAGTGAGGAAAATAAGGTTTGCCAAAACCTTGACGTCATGTGTACGTCCCTATTTGAGATGATCTTTACAGGAATACCATGCGACTTAAACACTTCTTGCACAGATTTATGGGCTATGACTGGTACTCCATTTGTCAAATTCCTAGCTATGAAGTGAGCTACCTTGGTGAATCTGTCTACTACTACCAAAATATCATTATGCCTATTTCTAGACATAGGTAGACCTGGTACAAAATCCATACTAATGATCTACCATTTCCATTTTGGAATCTCACAAGGATATAGGAGTCCTTCCAGGTGATGATGTTTGCTTTCACCTGATGGCATTCTAAACATCCTACTGCAAACCTTGTAGCATCCCTCTTCATTCCTTTCCATAATTATAATGGTTTTACATTGGCTAGTAGTTTTTCACTCTAGGATGTCCTAAATAGGGTGCAGAATGAACTTCTTTCCACACAATATTCCTTAACTCTTCAGAGTTTGAAATGTACATCCTTCTTCTGAATCTTAGTAGTCCATCTAGTTCAAAGTGAAATCCACCATACCTCAAATCTTGAGGATTGTCTCAGAGAGCTTGCTTAACCTACTCATAGTATTCATCTCCCTTGGACTTTTGTAACACCTGATTCTTAAAATCAGAATGAATAGAGATCATCGAGGAGATATGTCTCCTTTGACTTAGGGCAATTGCTACTCAGTTTTCCTTGCCTTTAATGAAACTAATCTCAAAATCATAGTTAGATATCAACTCTAACCATCTCCTCTGACATGCATTAAGATGTGGTTGGGTAAACAAATATTTTAGACCTTGATGGCCTGTCCTTAACTCAAAGGGTTTCCCAAGAAAATAATGCTACCACATTTGTAGTGCATGAACCACTACTGATAACTTGAGACCATTCAGAGCATAATTCTGCTCATATGTTTTTCTAGACTCATAAGCGATAACTCACCCTTCTGGCATAAGTACACCACCTAATCCTTCTCTTGAGGTATCAGTGATGACTACAAAATGAAGGTCTAGATCGGGTACTTCTAGCATTGGTGTCATAGTTAGCTTCTCTTTTAGTTGATCAAATGCCTCCTGGTACTTTTTTGACCAAACAAACCTTTTACCTTTCCTTTGTCGAGAAGCAATAGGGTAGGCAATCTTTGAAAGGTTAGCCACAAACTTTCTATAATATCCTGCCAAACCCATGAAACTATGGACTTCATGCACATTTTTTAGTGCAAGCCACTCTAGAATGGCTTTGATCTTTACTAGATCTACTGCAATCCCCTGTACTAAGATTATATGGCCTAGGTACTACACTTCCTTTTGGAAGAAAGTACACTTTGAGAGCTTACCTTAAGTTTTATGCTCTCTTAGACGCTGAAGAACGATCTGCAAATGCTGGAGATGTTCTTCCTCATTCTTGGAATAAATCAGAATATCATTTAGAAACACAAGAACAAACTTATCTAGACAGTCTCTAAATATGTTGTTCATTAAATTCATGAATGTTGCAGGTGCATTCATCAATCCAAAAGGTAGAACTGTGAAATCATAATGTCCATATCTAGTTCTAAAGATTGTTTTATGGATCTCTTCATCTCTCATCATTAACTGATGGTATCTAGATCATAGATCAATATTTGAGAACACAGCTTCCTCACACATTTGATTGAAGAGATCATTAATACGTGGAAATAGATATGTTGGAGTTCTCTCGAATTAGCATTAGGGTTTGCTAGTTCCAATGCATAGGTAGATTCGGCCAACTAATATAGAAGGTTGCGTGAGCTGCCTCCCCTTCACTTCTGGTTCTGCCGCACCAAGGGGGTATCCCTATTTGCTAAAGATTTAACTTTGATTCACCTAATGACAGAAAGATTTAGCTTTACAATAACAGGTAGAATACTCTCATGTGTGGACCAAGACATGCATGATAGATCACAAGGTTGGCAACATTCTTGGACGTATCTAACTGGTTGGGTATGAGAGTATGTAGGGGTCCTATTCCTACTCCTACAACTAATAGGTTGGGATTATGAAATGGTTTGTTTTGATATTTTGGATGCAAGACAGGGGGTTTTGGATCATGACTACTACACAGGGGGCAAACTGGTGCCTATCTCAGGGCAAGGAATCAACTAGACGTATACAAGTGAATGGTTTGCACTAGCATTCAAGTTTCAAGGGGCTAAGACGGGTGCTTACCTTACAAACACCACCCAAGACTAAGTATTTAGCTGCCTCTACTTACAAATATCCCTTCTGACATACATTCTTCTCCATACTTGACCTAAAACAATTTAATCCACTCCTTGAATGGAAGTCACAAATCAATCATGCAATACAGAAGGTCTATATTCAAGAATCTGAGAAACTCTTAGCAACTAGATTCAAAAGAAGCTATGCATACAGCAAATGGAGACAAGCAACTAAATACATACAAGAGTGCATTTTTCATATAAAACAACAATGAAACTAAAAAATGTGCAACCTACATTCAAAATGCAACACATAAACTCCAAAATGAGGTAGAACAACCAAGAAAGGCTTTGTTCTTCGTTATTTTTCCCAAAAATTGCCCAAGTCTTCAACAACCCAAAAAATGATTAACACAGTCCACTTATATAGTAGGAATGTGTACTTAGCATTAATTACATGGTCATTTCAAAATGCTGCCAGATACATTGCACCTTCAGAATTGACACTCAAAATATTCAATGCAGTAGGAGACAATGAGGAAAGAAGCAGGTGAAATCAGGATTTGTGCTGCCGTTTGAAGATTTTCCTATTGAATTTGGTAGCTGGCCAGTCAATCAGATCCATACCTCTCTACAATCCTACCATTAATGGCATACCACCTCGTGGCCTGCAGCAGTTGCGTGCTCTGGAGCTCTTCCCACCTAAAATGCAACTGCAGACTGTGGAAAGCCCCTGTAGTTGAAAATTTGAATCAAGGTCGTCGATCTCTTTTCTTCCCACTGAGATTTGCGGCTTCAATCACGCTAATTTTTCCTTGACCAATAGAAACATGCCATGTGGGCACCCCCTTCTATCGCTGACTTTTCCTTCGCAGCATACATTTTGCCTTCTTTGCCTCAGTTGCCTTTTAAATTCTTGTATATGCAGAAGCATATACATACAACAATTCTGGACACGTGGCAGCCGCTGATTTGCTCTCCATCGCTAGGAAATTGCATATCCATCAGCCATCGGAATGACCTTGGGAGTATTCACCAATAAGCAACATTATGCCGACGAGCCAATGTATCTTTTCCTTTTGCATATGCGGGATATACAATGCCTCACATACAAGGCGGACCCCAAAACTTTATGAAACATATTTAAACTCACCATCAGGTCTGGCTTGTATCTCCCCCATGCACATATTCTTATATATTGCATATACATATGCAACATACAAGCCTCGAATTCCAGCTCATTTATCAATCAGAATGTATACCCTCTTGAAATCTGGCTTGCATCTTGACTTTCACATTCCACATTGTATATTTTCATTGTATGCTCATCGGCTCGTATATCGCATATACAAATGCAAATATACATACCGCAGACCTCAAACCTATATAAAACAATTTTAAACTTCAATTGGGTTCGAGCATTGTATGTTTTACCTCCTTTGTATATCCGCGATATACAATGCGCACATACATACAAGCTGCGGACGTCAACCTATTTATGACGCAGATTGGAGAATCCTTTGAAATCCACATTGTATCTTTTTCCTTGCATCATTGCTTTGTATATCGCAAACATACAATGCAGATATACAAAACAAAATATACAATCCAGATCTCAAACCTATATCAACCAGAATGTATAATTTCTCAGGTCCGGGCCTTGCATATTCGGTTGCATGTGCCAACATACAATTGCCTTTGTATGCAACTAGTGGGCCCAACCCTTTGTTTTTTTCTTCTTTCCACATTGACAATGCATATCTCCTTTGTATGTTGCCGCCAATGTACATTCTGCCTTGCATCTTGGCAATGTATGTTTCCATTGTATGTGCATCGGCCATTGGGGAGACAATTTGTTGAGCTGCCGATACATACCCTCATGCAGATAACAAACTGCCATCAGACAGACCACCACAGTTAGCCAGACATCCTAAAGCTCATCTGATGGTTCAAATCACACCGATAGCAATTCCATCAGGAAGACACCACCCATTCGCTGAGACCACACAACACTCTGCCGATAGGCAAAAGTTACACCGACGACCCTTTGCATGTGGCAAATGTATAAGACCCTTGCACATTTCCTTTGTATGTTGAATATACAATGCGAACATACAAACCTTTTTACATACAAGCAAGGAATCTTTCTTGGAATATCCCTGCAATGTATAACCCAATATGCATACAACTATTTTTTGCACCTTTTGAGGCCAATTGAACATATTTTTTGGAAAGTGCCTACAAATTTAAATGCTTAAAGCCCAAATGCTTATGCAAGCACTAACATTGGCTCTGTCTGGGGATGCATGCCTCTTGCAAGCATGGCGAGAATCATAGATCTCTGGGATGCAGACCAGTCCCTATCCATTGGGCAACAGAGTCAAACATTGCACCAACCTGCATCACAAATCATATATTTTTTAAATTTTACTTGGTGGCCCAGGGCCACCAAAAAGGAAAAACTAGGATTTCCCTCAGTCAAACACTTGATTTTCTTCTGATCTCACTGAATCAAGACTGAAGATACTGCCATTGTCTGACCACAAACAAACCTTGTCACTTGCATATTCAAACATCTCATCCAGCTTGCTCCTGTCAGCAATGCCTCTATCAACCTTATGCAAACAACCCTCAGCATCAAGCAGCATGTGAATGTCATATTCATCAAACAATGCATTCTCATATGAAATATAACACATATTATCATCTATATGAGCAATATGCATTGTAAAATGATCTCCCAACTGGACTAAAAATTGAAAGCACTCACTATTCACCATACAGCTAGGAACATCAAGCCTCACTTTATCAGAAGCTGCCATATCAAAGAAAAAGATTTCATATTCACATTTGTACATCTCATGCAAACAATTATTGGCTGCACCAAATTGGAAAGGATCAGACTCAAGCACATCTTTGTAGCAATCTTCATGATATATGTTGGTCTCTCTTTCATCAGGATGAAAAATAGAATCCTCCTCAATAATAGTGCCTTGATTTTCACCATACTCAAGCAGATCCTCCTTAGCATATGTATCAAAAAGGGTTGAATCAAGTGTTTCAGCTTCATTACAGTATGCCACTAGTTCATGGGCAGCCAAACATGCATTTTCATTACCAATGAATTCCTTGTGTGGAGGAGTATCAGCCTGTGTGTCATAAACAAAACTATAATCAAATAAAGAACAATCATACTCAGCACTACTACTTGTTTCAATCTTTGATTGCTCTTCATCATCTCCATGTGTCTGAATAAAAGGCAATGGTTCAAACATGGAATTACCCCTCTGTTTGCTTATTTCTTCTCTATCTTGAGCACAATACTCACAATCATCTCCACAAACCCATTTAAACAGGCACTCATTGCTGTCCATATCCTCATCATTGTTTTCAGAACTAGATACCTCAACCCTGAAATGGGAGTCATCATTGATCCTCTTTTTGGCATCCTCAATTGGTGAGCAATCCATTTGAGCATTGTTATCAACATTATGTTCAAACATAGCAGCATTTTCAACTTCCATCTTTTCATTTTCACATTTGTCTTCAAATGATGCTATGATCACTTGGTCATTTGCAGCCATACAACTACTATTCACACCAAAGCCTGTGGACATGGAATTCAGTATGTGTTCATTCCTTATTTTTTCTATATTTGTATGCCATCTGCACACTTGTTATCTTGAATTCCCTTAACAATGCACTAGAGCCCTTCTCAAAAGCTTCAAAGTATATGCCAATGCAGGCTGGAGTATTAGGTCTAAAGTCTTCAGGGATTTGTGAAAGGGCAACCACAAATCTATGACTGAAATCAATACTGAGCTCTTCATCTTGTCTTCTAATTTCCATTAACCTTGCAACAAGATCAGCAGGTTCTCTTGCAAATTCCTTTCTAAAACAATCAACAAGTTCATCCCAACAGGCAAAAGATCTCTTTGGAAAGCTCAAATACTAATCTCTAGCTCTTGCACCAAAGGATCTAACAAAAAACCTCATCCACATATCATCATCTCTAAATGAGTGTTTCTCCATGAAGCTGTGAAAGTTTTGGATATGTGCACCCCCATCACACACACTATGTCCACTAAATCTAGGCATTTGATTGTAAATTTGAGCAGGCATACTTTCAACTTTATAGTCAACCCATGACAAATCTAATTGGTCATATAAAGGATCAAAAGGGCTGACAAGAGGTTTAGCATTCTAACTGGCAAACACAACATTATTACTATTTAATTGAGCCTGCCTAGCCTCTAAGGATATCAACCTATTTTTTATCTCTTCAATATTTTTACACAACATTTCATCCCCCTCTTGACTGAGTATAGGTGAATACATGCTTGGATTCATATAAATTTTAGTTTTAGACATTTTATGTTTGCCTAAGACCTAAGGCTTCCCCTTGGCATCTAACTTATGCAATAAAACAACAAATACAAGTGGGAAGCAACCGTGTACCTTTTCTCATTCCAGATGATGAAGTCTTGAACAGAATATTTTTAGATCACAACAACATACATTGGCCTTCCATGTGCACTGAGAACTTTTCTGCAGAGTCACCACCTCTCCAAAGAGGATAAAATTTTCAAACAACTGAAAGTTCATCACAGAACAAAAAATTTTCTGAGTTCATTCTGCCAACAGAGCACTACTATTCACATGAAATATCCAGATATCAAGTCCCCAATAGAGTCGCCACTTTGTTGGTGACTCGGATGGGCAAAACTTCACCAGAGATTGCAAGATAACACTTTCATATTATTCCCCAGCGGAGTCGCCACTTTGTTGGAGTTCTCCCGAATCAGCATTAGGGTTTGCCAATTCCAATGCACAGGCAGATTCGGCCAACTAATATAGGAGGTTGCGTGAGCTGCCTCCCCTTCACTTCTGGTTCTACCGCACCAAGGGGGGTATCCCTATTTGCTAAAGATTTAACTTTGACTCACCCAATGACAGAAAGATTTAGCTTTACAATAATAGGCAGAATACTCTCATGTGTGGACCAAGACATGCATGATAGATCACAAGGCTGGCAACATTCTTGGACATATCTAACTGGTTGGGTATGAGAGTATGCAGGGGTCCTATTCCTACTCCTACAACTAACAGGTTGGAATTATGAAATGGTTTGTTTTGATATTTTGGATGCAAGACAAGGGGTTTTGGATCATGACTACTACACATGGAGCAAACTGGTGCCTATCTCAGGGCAAGGAGTCAACTAGACATATACAAGTGAATGGTTTGCACTGGCATTCAAGTTTCAAGGGGCTAAGACTGGTGCTTGCCTTACAAAAACCACCCAAGACTGAGTATTTAGTTGCCTCTACTTACAAATATCCCTACTGACATACATTCTTCTCCATACTTGACCTAAAACAATTTAATCCACTCCTTGAATGGAAGTCACAAATCGAGCATGCAATATAGAAGGTCTATATTCAAGAATCTAAGAAACCCTTAGCAACCAGATTCAAAAGAAGCTATGCATACAGCAAATGGAGACAAGCAACTAAATACATGCAAGAGTGCATTTTTGATATAAAACAACAATGAAACTAAAAAATGTGCAACCTGCATTCAAAATGCAACACATAAACTCCAAAATGTGACAGAACAACGAAGAAAGGCTTTGTTCTTCGTTATTTTTCCCAAAAATTGCCCAAGTCTTCAACAACCCAAAAAATGAGTAACATAGTCCACTTATACAGCAAGAATGTGTACTCAGCATTAATTACATGGTCATTTCAAAATGCTACCGGATACATTGCATCTTCAAAATTGGCACTCAAAATATTTAATGCAGCAGGAGACAATGAGGAAAGAAGTAGGTGAAATTGAGATCTGTGTCGCCGTTTGAAGATTTTCCTCATGAATTTGGTAGCTAGATGGTCAATCAAATCCATACCTCTCTGCAATCCTGCCATTAATGGCATACCAACTCGCGGCTTGCAGCAGTTGCGTGCTCTGGAGCTCTTCCTGCTTGAAATGCAACTACGGACCGTGGAAAGCCCCTACTGTTGAAAATTTGAATCAAGGTTGTCAATCTCTTTTCTTCCTGCCAAGATTTACGGCTTCAATCATGTTGATTTGTCCTTGACCAATAGCAACATGCCACGCGGGCACCCCCTTCTATCGCTGACTTTTCCTTCGCAGCATACATTTTGCCTTCTTCGCCTTAGTTGCCTTTTAAATTCTTGTATATGCAAAAGCATATACATACAACAATTCTAGACATGCGGCAGCCGCTGATTTGCTCTCCATCGCTAGGAAATTGCATATCCATCGGCCATCGGAATGACCCTGGGAGTATTTGCTGATAAGCAACGTTATGCCAACGAGCCAATGTATCTTTTCCTTTTGCATATGCGGGATATGCAATGCCTCACATACAAGGCGGACCCTAAAACTTTATGAAACATATTTAAACTCACCATCAGGTCCCGCTTGTATCTCCCCCATGCACATATTCTTGTATATTGCATATACATATACAACATACAAGCCGCAGATTCCAGCTCATTTATCAATTGAAATGTATACCCTCTTGAAATCTAGCTTGCATATTGACTTTCACATTCCACATTGTATATTTTCATTATATGCTCATCGGCTCGTATATCGCATATACAAATGTGAATATACATACCGCAGACCTCAAACCTGTATAAAACAATTTTAAACTTCAATTGGGTCTAGGCATTGTATGTTTTACCTCCTTTGTATATCTGCGATATACAATGTGCACATACATACAAGCTGCGGACATCAACCTATTTATGAGGCAGATTGGAGAAACCTTTGAAATCCGCATTGTATCTTTTTCTTTGCATCATTGCTTTGTATATTGCAAACATACAACGTGGATATACAAAACAAAATATACAATCCGGATCTCAAACTTGTATCAACCAAAATGTATGATTTCTTGGGTCCGGGCCTTGCATATTCAGTTACATGTGCCAACATACAATCGCCTTTGTATGCAACTGGTGGGCCTGACCCTTTGATTTTTTCTTCTTTGCACATTGACAATGCATATCTCCTTTGTATGTTGCCGCCAATGTACATTCTGCCTTGCAACTTGGCAATGTATGTTTCCATTGTATGCGCATCGGCCATTGGGGAGACAATTTGTTGAGCTGCCGATACATACCCTCATGCTGATAACAAACCACCATCAGACAGACCACCACAGTCAGCCAGACATCCTAAAGCTAATCCGATGGTTCAAATCACATTGATAGCAATTCCATCGGGAAGACACCACCCATTCACCGAGACCACACAACACTCTGCCGATAGGCAAAAGTTACACCGACGACCCTTTGCATGTGGCAAATGTATAAGACCCTTGCACATTTCCTTTGTATGTCGAATATACAATGCGAACATACAAACCTTTTTACATACAAGTAGGGAATCTTTCTTGGAATATGCCTGCAATGTATAACGCGATATGCATACAAAATGCATACAACTATTTTTTGCACCTTTTGAGGCCAATTGAAGATATTTTTTGGAAAGTGCCTGCAAATTTAAATGCTTAAAGCCCAAATGCTTATGCAGGCACTAACAAGATACTTCTTCTTTATCATTGCTTTATTAAGCATACGATAGTCTATACACAAGCGCAGTGTGCCATTCTTCTTCTTAATGAAGATCATTGGCACTCCCTAGGGTAAAACACTGGGTCTTATCAATCCTTTTGCTAACAACTCTTGTAATTGAGCTTTTAACTCCATCAACTCTGTTGTAGTCATTCAATAAGGAGCTTTTGATATAGGTTATAATCCTGGAATTATATCTATGGAAAAGTCAAAATCTCTCTTAGGAGGTAACCTAGGTAATTCATCTTGAAATACATCCTCAAAACCTCGTAGAAAAGGATACTCCAAATCTGATCTTTCTTGATCTATAAATTCCTCTTCTTCCACTCCTTGGGGTTTTTGAGATTCCTAACACATTAAGTCATCTTGAAAGATGGACTCTTTGTAACATCCATGATATCTCTACTTCTTTCGATCTGCCTCTCTCATACTCAAAAAGACACTCCAAAATGCATACCATATCACACTCACTTGCCAACTTCCCCATAGGTTCTATCTTCGAGGCCTGTCCCCCATTAACCATGGGAATCTCTGCTTCTCCTAAGCCTATAAACTCTCACATTGGTGCATGCATTGGGTAGTGGAGTGATGGGTAAGATGGACCACTGTGATTCCCTACCAATGGCTCCTCCACTCTCTCCATACTAACGTGGAGTAAGGAGTTGAGCACAAAAATCACTATAAAGTAATGTACATTGAATTAGAATTACTTTCCCTCTCAAAAGAAATTCAATTATAGCAAATTAAAAGGGGTTTGACCAATAATCCTTACTAAATACACACACACACACACATATTGACATAAAAATTGGTGTATTTAACGTTTATCCTTGTTATCACTAACACCCAACAAGATACGAGAATGGGGTCGAGATATTCCCCCCTTCTCTATCTCGTGAATATAACACAATAGTTGAACTTAAATAATTTGATAAGATACCACTACCAAAAATATAATCCTGAATATATACTATATTCACCTCAAATAAATAAAATAATGAGTATCGACTACATCTTGTCGATGGTCATACCGTCCCTACTAGGGTTTACAAAAAACTTAGACTTAGTGGATCTTGTCGACCAATCATCAACTGACAAGTCAACACCAAACTTAGAGCAAAAATGGTCGAGCACATCTTACCAACTTGACAGCAGTTCACTATATTGTATTAGCACAAGACTAGGATGGCAATAACCTATCCTTTAGGTCGCAATTAGCAGATCAAGGACTCATGTATAAAAGTTATTAGTTTTTATGCAACATTTTATTTATGTGGAATACTAAATGTATTATCTATTACTTTCAATTATATTATGATATGGAGGATTGATTAGAATTTTATTCATTTCTATAGTGTGTATTTGCGAGTGGCTTGACTGTACATTAGTCAAGTCATCACAGAGATGGTCCCCATTATATAGCTATAGCATGGGGTGTAGGCAAGATATAGGCCAAAAAATATTGGAGGGCATCATGTAAATATTTTTGAGCCCATTTCCTAGCTCTAAGAAACATACAAGGGGTGAGGAGTTAGAGGAGATTAGGCAACTGCCCATGCCTTATCCCTCATTATGAAGTAGGACCAGGCTATTGTCCAAGTCACAATGCTCATTGTAGAGTGATACCACGTAGTGGTGAGGGCATAGAGAGTAGAGATTGATGCATCCATTTTGAGAGGAGATCATGATGAACTATAGAGCTAGCTTGATTAGGCAAGGGCAGAGGCACATAAGGCTCAGGTGAAAGGACCCATAGATTTGGATCACCTATTACTATAGGAACTGATGAGATATATCAAGAGATAACTAGATAGAGATGCTACAAAAGAGTGAGTTACAACTCATAATAGAGACAACAAAGCTTAGAGGAGCGGTTCGAGGATTAGAAACTCATAGTGGATCACACACCCACTCTAGATCCATTACATCTATGAGGCATCCCCAACCAGTACCATCACAACTTCATGAGCCACCAGGGCCAAGGGAATCCAACATCCATGTTTGGGAATGATGTGACTCATATATATATATAGACACAAAATTTTATTATAGTGGTGGAAAATTTTGTATCCATGATATATGTACTAAAACTTTGAGATTATACATGTATATATCAAGATTTTGATTGTTGGATAATACAATAGATATGGATGCTTTTGGAGACTAGGTTTTTCCCTCATGGAGGGTTTTCCCAGGGTATATCTTGTGTCACCTTGATGGTATGATTGCTTATTCTTTTACATGCGAGTTTCTAAATACTATGTTTGCATATTAATCTCTCATGGGGTTATGAGGAAATTGTCTTTCATGGATGTATATTTCCATCATTTGGCATCAGAGCTTGGTTGCCATGATTTGGGAAGATATCCATGTTTGTATAACCCTTGCTATGAGTGGATTTTGTGCATAGTCGAATCCATAGATTTTCTTGTTGAGAATGAAGGCATTTTTAGGGTTACAAGGCTATTTGCAGACTCAGGTTGTTGCAAATCTAGGGTTTCATGGAGATTTGGCAAGTGGGTTTCATTTTGGGCTCTTTGTATGGGGATTTTGGAGGTCAGATTTTGCAAGAAGCCTCCTGGGAAAAAAATAAACCTTGCCATTATATTCTGAAGGCCCTACAGGCAAAGAAAAACATATAATTTGACCATATTTGGAGATAGAAATTTTTTTCCCTATTTGCCCTAGATGTAATCTTAGAGGAATCTACAGACAAAATATTTCGTACGGTTCATACCATCGTATGGATCCATATGGAATTATTGCAAGTGCAATTCATTGAAAGACTATTCTACCAGGTTTGTCAGGTTTGTAAAAAGCAAAAAAATTAGAAAAATAAATTTTATAATGTTATTGTTATAAAGTTTAATTTGAAAAATTAAAAATTAAAAAAAAAATTAAAATGTCATAAGGGGAGCAGCCAAGTGCCTACATCCTTGGTCACCTGGGCGACCAACACCTAGGCCTAGGGGGTTGTGGCCTGGTGCCCAACCCTTGAGTGGGTGGTCACCTAGCCCACAGGGGCTAAGCCGGTGGACCACTGCTCAGTTGCCGACACCCACTACCGTCACTCGGCCAAACAACCATTGCCTTCACCAAGAGAAGCAAAGACAATAATCCACCACTATTTTCCAGCTAGCACGCCACTAGGGCACCGCTCGAGCGTTGTTGCCACCGGTAGGCCACCCAAGGGGCACTAGGGCCTGGTTATATAGCCTACTAGGGCAATGTTTTTATGAGAGGCATAGCTTAGTCCCACGATGTTAGATTTTCAACTTCTTACAGTTGACAAAAAACTCTCTCCATGTACCACATGGTGGTGTCAAAATTTTTCCATATTTTGCTATTTTGACCAAAATTTGCTAGTTGGAAGCCAGATGTGCATTTTAAGCTTTGACGGGGCATAACTTGTGCATACAGAGTAAGATTTTGGACTTCTTATAAGCATTGGAAAGGTATTTTTGAGTATTATGAAGTGGAGTAGGTTTGGAGATAATATTCTAAGGTTTGTTCAGTTTGTTTTAGTTTGAGATATTTTTTATTCCTTTGACTTATGTTACTTTTGTGAGTTGATGGCAAATCAAATTTGAGGTGATTTGGTGTTTGAGTCATTGAACGCTTACATGTTTATCTCTGATTATCCTTTATTGATAGCATTATAAATGTATTGTTGAATTTGCATGCTACATTGTGAGATCTATAGGTTGTGCAGCATTGTAGGTTGTCTGTGCTTATAGGTTGCATATATGACTTGGATGTGGGTTGTCTATGCCCATAGATGTTTCAGTGTTGATGCAGATTTTGATTTGTGGCTACACGTTTAGTCACATGTTTCATTGGTTTTCTTGTCATTATGAGATATAGAAAGAGAAGGTATTACCTAATACAGTCATGATATGGGACCTATGCTTGTTCACTATATGGTACAGTTGTGTGAGACTTGATGGGAGTTTGGTGTAGGTACATTGGATGGTGATCATGGTGTCATGGATGTTCCTTGTTTGGTTGGGACTTTGGCATGACATGTTTGTTATGTAGGTGAATTATTGACCTGGTGTTGGATTGGTTCTTGGTTTATAGGTGGTTGGTCATCTTCTTGGTTTGGAGATTATGGTTTACTTGACCTTTTGGGAGCTATTGTCATTATAGTGAGATTCTTTGATTGTGTTGAGGCCATGGATGATCTTCATTTAGGAGATGGTTATCAAGATGTCATGGATAGATTGGGTACATGATTCAGTGGGAGCTTTTGATAGTGATGGTTTGATGTTTATCTTGTTGTCATGTATAGCTTGCTATCACGATTTAGTGGGAGCTTTGGCTAGGATATGGTTATCTTCATGTGATTTGGAGAAGTTGACTTCTTCGTACCATGGAGGACTCTTGAAGTCTTTGGTTGAGGTGTTGGTTATGGTTTGTCAATTTTGATAAGTGATCCTTGTTAATAGGATGGTTGGTATTGTGTCTTGGTTTACTTTTGATTGCACATTAGAGTATTGGCATGATACAGGTGTTCTTTGGAGTGGGATATGTTCTTATGAGACGTAGATCTTCCTTTGAGGAGATATTAGATCATGATGTCATGATTGGGTTCTTGATTTTGCAATTGGAGTTTTGACAATGATCTTGTTGGTTCTCTTGGTATTGAGTACATTGGTCATTTTCTTGATAGCTTCATAATAGTGTGGTTTTGCATTTGGAGTTTAGTATAGATTGATCATGGAGGTGCTCATGGATACTTGGAGACTTGGGTGAGGCTACAACTCTCTTGGGGTTAGAGACATGTGTTGAGATGGTTACTCTTTTATGAGGATTTCAGCAGCAAGACTGAGGAGCCTACACCTTGGTTAGACGTGAGTTCAACATGGACTCGTTGAGGAGATTATTCTTGGAGAAATTCATTGAGGCTTGGTGCATCCTAGAGGAGTAATCTCATCCCCACTCTTGGTCCACTAAGTGATGAATGATTTGCTAGGTATGGCCCACTTGATTATCAAATGCATTCTTTCTTTATATCTTGTCATCGCATGCTTGAGTCTTGAGCTATGGATTATGGTTGTGGGGACTTGTTTCAGGAGTAGATGCATGGTTATGATTATTTATCTACTTATGTTTGATCCTGAGGTATTATGAGATCATTGTGTGTAATGGAGATGGTTAGTGGCTTTGGGCATATTCCTAGGTTGTCAGGAATGGAGGTTTTATTTGACTTACCTTTGGTTTGAGAGACTTGCTT
This sequence comes from Cunninghamia lanceolata, assembly GCA_027924645.1. Lineage (NCBI taxonomy): Eukaryota > Viridiplantae > Streptophyta > Pinopsida > Cupressales > Cupressaceae > Cunninghamia > Cunninghamia lanceolata. The sequence goes on along the minus strand of BSBN01001137.1, from coordinate 2,695,436 downwards.
CTTTATTTCTTGGATGTTGTGGAGGCTTCTTGTTTTTGGGCTTGTAAAGGAAATCATACTTTTCATAGCTATAACACATTAGTGTGGATAGAAGGACATGGTTATGATTTGCAGGTTCTCTCTTGATTGGTCTTATTCTTCTTCTTGGATGTTTTTGTTCACATGACATTGGAGTTGAGATGTGTATAGAGATATTAAGACTCTTTGACTTATTTCTCTTATGATGTGGAGGACTTGGGAGAGATATGGACTTGAGGAGAAAGTTATGTTGTAGCTATTCAGTTTGCAGGTTTTGCATATCTATGTGTGTGTTCTTTGAGACTATGTGATAGGGGATTTAGACACATCTTCTATGTGAGTGCTATTAGTGGATCTTTGGATGCCTTGATATATTTTCATATTTGACATTTACTTATGTAGTGGGAGTTCCAGGATGTATATGATTCCTTTGTTGGATATTCTCATTATACTGCGGTATGGAGGGTCTTTGATGCAGGAGCATCTAGTGGTGTAAGGGCAATCTTGCATCACCCAAAAAAAAGGATGTGTTTCAAAATTGTTGATGTTCTTTCCATTTATTTTCAAAATTTGTGGTTCTGGTTCCATAATTGCTTGAATAATGATGTAGAACTTTCATTTTTTTCAAACTGCTAAAAATAACAACCTGCTATTTTTAGAAAGTTTGCATTTAGGCACGGATTGAAGTAAAAATTTACAGGAAGTTACATAATACAAATATAAGACCTTTGGCGAAGGAATCACACAAAGATCATTTGCGAACTAAAATATATTAAAGTTTCTATTTCCTAAAAAACACCTAAAAATTATTCAAACTCAGGTTTGAGGCACTAAACAGCCCTCTACGGCCCTAAAAATGGTCAAAACTAGCAGAGCTAGTTCTTACCACGTAGAGCACTCCATGAGCTTTTCGACACATAAAACGGTTCGTCAATCAGACACATGAATCAAAAGTTATGGCTCCCAAAAGTTGACCTTTTTTTGGAGGGAGATACAAATTTCAAAATTAGGTTGTTGGCCACCAAAAATGCTATTAATAACCATTTTTGGGAACCTTGGGGGTAGTAGAGTTAAGGGGGGAACTGTGGAGTCAAGAATAGGTGGGAAAATAGAAACCCTAGCTATTTTGGGGTTATAGAAGGTGGATGATTCCAGAGTCTTGGGATAGGAAGCTGTAATGTGTTACAGCCTGTGGAGGGTTGATTCCTCTTATTGTGTTTGAGCTTCTGTAATGTAACAAGTTGTCTAAATCAATAAAGAAAATTCTATTTTCTGTGTGTAATTTTGGTTGTATGTTTTATGATTTACCCCCTCCATCAAGTGGTATCAGAGCTAAGTTTTCCTGAGTGTGTAGACAGATCACCAACCTTGAGGCAATTTGCACTAGGACCTAAGGTTGTGGGTTAGTTGAAGAGATCAAGATGCCTCCACGAAGAAATCGTATTGGTAGGAATGCTTTGATAGAAGAGGGTTTTAGAGCCCTGCAAAGGCAATTTGATGCATTGCAAGAGGCGCTGTGAAGAGGGTTTGATCTAAGAACAAGAGAAGAAAGCGATGATAAAAATGAAGAAGAGCTATCCGAGGAAGAACAAGAAGCTACAGGAGATCCTGCAAAAGTTAGGTTGTTGAGGGCCATTTCAAAGATTAGAAAGAGGCCCAAGAATGAAGTTTCTACATATTCTGAAGATTTGAATTTGGAACAACTTATTGATTGGATCAATGACATGAAGGAGTATTTCGAGTATGAAGATGTGGAGGACCCAGGTCAGGTCAAGTTTGCAAAAACAAAGTTGAAGGGCCACACCAGTATTTAGTGGAAGGAGGTCCAATTAGAAAGGAATAGAAGAGGAAAAGGAAAGATCACTAGATGGGATCAAATGGTGGAGAAACTAAAGAAGCAGTTCATTCCTGTGGACTATGAGATGGAGTTGCTGAAGAAGCTGCAAGGATTGAAACAAGGTAACAAGTCTGTTAAGGAGTATACAGAAGAGTTTTATAAGATTACTATTAGGATAGGCCATGCAGAGGCCAACAAGGAGAAGGTAGCCCATTACATTAATGGGTTGAGGCCAAGTATTCAAGAGGAGTTGAGCCTGGTTAGAATGACCACCATAGAGGATGCATAACAGTTTTCCCTAAAGGTGGAAGAGAAGCAAAATAAAAAGATTTGACAGAAAGCAAAGGGGAAGAGGTCAAGGTGGCAGGACTAGCAGAGGACCCTTTGGGGGCTGAAATGAAGATTCAAAGAAAAGTGAAGAAGCCGGCACCAATCAAAATAAGAGAGGAGATAATACCTACCGTCCTCATGACTAGAACAATGGTGAGCAAAGAGGAAGAGGAAGAGGCAGACCTGGGCAAGGACCTGGAAGAGGAGGTTTCAGAGGAACCTGTTTTCAATGTGGAGAAGGGCATCGAGCATATGAGTGTCTACAACATCAAGGAAGGATGGATAGAAGACCTAAAGGTAATGCACAAGTTGCACATGTAGATGAAGATGCACAGTCTAAGCATTATGAAGATGCTAAAAGAGGAGAAACCCTAGTGGTCAGAAGAACCTTGTTGAATGAGGAGAAAGAACCAAATCAGAGGAAGAATTTATTGTGCACAAGGTGCAAATGTGAAGGTAAGTGTTGTGATATTATTATTGACAATGGAAGCACTGATAATCTTGTTTCAGAGGAGATGGTTGACAAGTTGAAGTTGACAAGAAGAAGGCATCCGCATCCACATCGGATTGCATGGTTGTAGAAGGACCATAGAGCTTTGGTCAATGAGCAGTGTTTAGTGAAATTCAAGATTGGAGACTACCATGATGAGGTGTTGTGTGATGTCATACCAATGGACGCATGTCATATGTTGTTGGGGAGGCCGTGGAAGTATGATAGGAGCACTGTCCATGATAGTCATGCAAGCACATATTCCCTAACAAAAGATGGAGTTCATCATAAATTGAAGCCCTTAGAAGAGGTGAAAAAAAAGGTATGTAGTACTGCCAGAATTTGCTTGGTAGATGGTAGAAACTTTTTGGAGGTTATGAAGCATGAGTGTCATTGTTTGCATTGATTCCTAAGATTAGTTAAGAGAAATGTGAAGATGTATTATCAGAAGTTTCAGATATGTTGGAAGAAATTTAGGACATTATCTTTGATAATGTACCAGAGGGTTTACCACCAGTGGGGAAGATAGGTCATCAAATGGATTTGATACCAGGAGCTAGTTTGCCAAATAAGGTAGCCCATATGATGAATCCAACAGAGAGTGAAGAGATGAACAAACAAGTTTAGGAGTTGTTGAGGAAGGGATTGATAAGAGAGAGCCTAAGTCCATGTGCGGTACCTACAGTACTAGCACCAAAGAAAGATGGAGAGTGGAGAATGTGTATAGACTCTCGATCCATCAATAAGATCACAATTAAGTACAGATTCCCATTGCCCAGAATGGATGATATAATGGACTATTTGAGTGGAGCCAAGTACTTCACAAAGATTAACCTGAAGAGTGGGTATCACTAGATCTATATTAGAGAAAGAGATGAGTGGAAGACAGCCTTCAAGACAAAGGAAGGTTTGTATGATTGGTTAGTCATGCCATTTGGGCTTACCAATGCATCGAACACATTCATGCGGCTCATGAACAAGGTACTGAAAGATTTTTTGGGAAGTTTTGTTATTGTTTATTTAGATGATATTTTAATTTTCAGTAAGACTTGGGATGAGCATCTGATGCATATCAGAAGAGTTTTAGCGAAGCTGAGGGAGGAGAAGTTGTTGATTAATCTAAAGAAATATAGTTTTACAAAGAAGGAGTTGGTATACTTGAGATTTGTTGTCTCAGAGGAAAGTCTTAAGATGGACCTAGAGAAGGTGAGGGCTATCATTGAATGGCCTACACTGAGGAGTGCTTCCGAAGTAAGATCTTTTCATGGTTTGGCAAGTTTTTACATAAAGTTTATTAGGAATTTTAGTAGTATTTGTGCACCCCTAACTGAGACAATGAGAGGGGATAGAAAGGAGTTTAGATGGACTAAAGGAGTAGATAAGAGCTTTGATACATTAAAGCAAAAAGTCATAGAACAACCTATTTTGGCACTCCCAGATTTCAATAAGGTATTTCAGGTAGATTGTGATGCTAGTGGTAGTGGTATAGGAGCTGTTTTCAGTCAAGAAGGTAAGCCCATTGCCTATTTTAGTGAGAAGATCAGTGATGCCAAGAAAAAGTATTATGTTTATGATCAAGAGTTTTATGCAATAGTTTAGGCTTTGAAGAAATGGAGATAATTATTGTTGCCAAAGGAGTTTATTTTATATACTGATCATCAGGCTTTGCAGTATCTTAATAGTCAAAGAAAATTAAATCAAAGGCACTTAAAATGGGTTGAGTTTTTGCAAAGCTATACTTTTGTTTTGAAGCACAAGAGTGGGAAGTCCAACAGAGTTGCAGATGCCTTGAGCAGAAGATAAAATTTGTTGACAGAAATGAAGATAGAGGTTGTTGGGTTCGATTTGCTCAAAAGTTTGTATCCTGAAGATCCAGATTTTGCAAAGGCTTGGAAAGCTTGTTTGGAACTTGTTACTTTGGACATAACAAAATGGTTGGATTTCATAATCCAAGATGGGATGTTGTTTAGAGGAAGCCAGTTGTGCATTCCGAGGAGTTCCATGAGAGAGAACTTGATAAAGGAGAAGCATAGTGGGGGATTAGCTAGACACTTTGGTCGAGATAAGACCATTGCTATTGTTGGTGAAAATTATTATTGGCCACAGTTGCAGCAGGATGTGAGAAAATTTGTGCAGAGTTGTAGAGTGTGTCAGATGGCAAAAGGAACAAGTCAGAATATAGGGCTATATCAGCCATTACCTATACCAGAGAAGCCATGGGATGATATCAGTATGGATTTTGTTCTTGGTTTACCAAGGACACAGAGAGGACATGATTCCATTTTTGTGGTGGTTGACAGATTCTTGAAGATGGTACATTTTATTCCTTGCAAGAAGACTAATGATGCAGTTCATATTGCAGAGTTATTTTTTAGGGAGGTGGTGAGATTACACGGTCTACCAAAGAGCATAGTTTTAGATTGAGATACCAAGTTTGTTGGTTATTTCTGGAGGACATTATGCAAGAAGTTGAAGATAGATTTGAAGTTCAGTTATGTACACCATCCATAGACTGATGGATAGACCGAAGTGGTGAATAGGAGTTTGGGTAACCTGCTACGATGCTTAGTAGGAGATAAGCCCAAGGGATGGGATTTGATTTTTCCACAAGCAAAATTTTCTTACAACAATTCTGTCAATAGGAGTACTAGTAAATCACCATTCTAGATTGTATATGGGAATAGTCCAAGAAATGCTTCAGAGTTAAGGAATCTGACAAAGAAGAAAAGACAAGTGTCGAGGCTGAAGACTTCGCAGAACACATGAAGAATTTGCATGAAGAGGTGAAAAAGCACATTAATAAGATAAATATTCAATACAAGGCTAAGGCAGATCAGAAGAGGAGATATAAGGGGTCCCAGGTAGGATATTAAGTCATGGTTGACTTGAGAAAAGAAAGGTTCTAAATTGGAACATACAATAAGTAGAAAATGAAAAAAAATGGACCATGCAGAATTTTGAAGAAACATGATTCAGGAAATGCATATGAGGTAGAGCTACCGAGTGGGATCAACATTTCCCCTATTTTTAACATTGTTGATTTATAAGAATATCATGAAGGTGGAACAAAGGATGGACCAATAGAAGAACAATGTAGTATTCTTGCATCTACTTCAATAGAGGAGATAGAAGAGATCTTGGATTCCATGTGGGAAGAAGTACTTGGAACAAGAAATATGAAGAATATATGGTGAAATGGAAAGAAAGGCCTGTTGAATATTCTTCCTGGTTGTCTAAATCAAAGGTTGGTTGTTTGGGTTGTCCTCACACAAACACTTGAGACGTGACATGGTCACTTCTCAAATTACCCTGGATGTTTGATGTAGGAGCATCCAGTGGTGTAAGGGCAATCTTGCATCACCCAAAAAAAAGGATGTGTTTCAAAATTATTGATGTTCTTTCAATTTCTTTTCAAAATTTATGGTTTTAGTTCCATAATCACTTAAATAATGATGTAGAACTTTCAATTTTTCCAAACTGCTAAAAATAGCACCCTGCTATTTTTAGAAAGTTTGCATTTAGGCACGGATTGAAGTGAAAATTTACAGGAAGTTGCATAACAGAAATATAAGACCTTTGCCAAAGGAATCATACAAAGATCATTTGCGAACTGAAAGATATTAAAGTTTTCGTTTCCTAAAAAATGCCTGAAAATTATTTAAACTCAGGTTTGAGGCACTAAATGGCCCTGAAAATGGCTGAAACTAGCAAAGCTCGTTCTTAGCATGTAGAGCACTCTGTGAGCATTTCAACGCATGAAATGGTTCATCAATTAGACACTCGAATCAAAAGTTATGGCTCTCATAAGTTGACCTATTTTTGGAGGGAGATGCAAATTTTGAAATTAGGTTGTTGGCCACCAAAAAGGCTATTAATAACCATTTTTGGGAACCTTGGGGGTAGTAGATTTAAGGGGGGAAGTGTAGAGTCAAGAATAGGTGGGAAAACAAAAATCCTAGTTGTTTTGGGGTTACAAAAGGTAGATGATTTTAGAGTCTTGGGATAGGAAGCTGTAATGTGTTACAACCTGTGGAGGGTTGATTCCTCTGATTGTATTTTAGCTTTTGTAATGTAACAAGTTGTCCAAATCAATAAAGAAAGTTTTATTTTCTATGTGCAATTTATGTTGTTGTGTGTTTTATGATTTACCCCCTTCATCAAGTGGTATCAGAGCCAACTTTTCCTGAGTGTGTAGACAGATCGCCGATCGTGAGGTAGTTTGCACCATGACCTGAGGTTGTGGGTTTGCTGTGGAGATCAAGATGCCTCCACGAAGAAATCGTAGTGGGAGGAATGCTTTGACAGAAGAGGGTTTTAGAGTCTCATAAAGGCAAATCGATACATTGCAAGAGGAGCTGCGAAGAGGGTTTGATCCAAGAACAAGAGAAGAAAGCAAGGATGAAGCTGAAGAAGAGCTATTTGAGGAAGAACAAGAAGCTGTAGGAGATCCTGCAGAAGTTAGGTTGTTGAGGGCCATTTCAAAGATTGGCAAGAGGCCCAGGATCAAAGTTTCTACATATTCTCGAGATTTGAATCCGGAACAACTTATTGATTAGATCAATGACATGGAGTATTTCGAGTATGAAGATGTGGAGGACCCAGGTCAGGTCAAGTTTTCAAAAACAAAGTTGAAGGGCCATGCTAGTATTTGGTGGAAGGAGGTCCAATTAGAGAGGAACAGAAGAGGAAAAGGAAAGATCACTAGATGGGATCAGGTGGTGGAGAAACTGAAGAAGCAGTTCATTCTTGTGGACTATGAGATGGAGTTGCTGAAGAAGCTGCAAGGACTAAAGCAAGGTAACAAGTCTATTAAGGAGTATATAGAAGAGTTTTATAAGATTACTATTAGGACAGGCCATGCAGAGGCCAACAAGGAGAAGGTATCCCGTTACATTAATGAGTTGAGGCCAAGTATTCAAGAGGAGCTGATCCTGGTCAGAATGACCACCATAGAGGATGCATACTGGTTTTCCCTGAAGGTGGAAGAGAAGATGAATAAAAGATTTGACAGCAAGCAAAGGGGAAGAGGTCAAGGCAGCAGGATTGGCAGAAGACCCTTTGGGGGTTGAAATGAAGATTCAAAGAAAAGTGAAGAAGCTGATACCAATCAAAATCATAGAGGAGATTATACCTACCTCCTTCGTGACCAGAACAATGATGAGTAAAGAGGAAGAGGAAGAGACAGACTTGGGCAAGGACCTAGAAGAGGAGGTTTCAGAGGAACCTGTTTTCAATGTGGAGAAAGGCATCGAGCATACGAGTGTCCGCAACATCAAGGAAGGATGAATAGAAGAACTGAAGGTAATGTACAAGTTGCACATGTAGATGAAGATGCACAGTCTGAGCATTATGAAGATGCTAAAAGAGGAGAAACCCTAGTGGTTAGAAGAACCTTGTTGAATGAGGAGAAAGAACCAAATCAGAGGAAGAATTTATTGCGCACAAGGTGCAAATGTAAAGGTAAGTGTTGTGAGATTATTATTGATAGTGGAAGCACTAATAATCTTGTTTAAGAGGAGATGGTTGACAAGAAGAAAGCATCCACATCCATATCGAATTGCATGGTTGTAGGACCATAGAGCTTTGGTCAATGAGCAGTGTTAGTGAAGTTCAAGATTGGAGACTACCAGGATGAGGTGTTGTGGTGATGTCATACCAATGGACGCATGTCATATGTTGTTGGGGAGGCCGTGGAAGTATGATAGGAGCACTGTCCATGATGGCTGTGCAAACACATATTCCCTAACAAAAGATGGAGTTCATCATAAATTGAAGCCCTTGAAAGAGGTGGAAGAAAATGTATGTAGTACTGCTAGAATTTGCTTGGTAGATGGTAGAAAATTTTTGGAGGGTATGAAGCATGAGCATCATTGTTTTGCATTGATTCCTAAGATTAGTCAAGAGAAATGTGAAGATGTACTAGTAGAAGTTTCAGATATGTTGGAAGAATTTTAGGACATTATCTCTGATAATGTACCAGAGGGTTTACCACCAGTGAGGAAGATAAGTCATCAAATGGATTTGATACTAGGAGCCAGTTTGCCGAATAAGGCAGCCCATAGGATGACTCCAGCAGAGAATGAAGAGTTGAACATACAAGTTCAGGAGTTGTTGAGGAAGGGATTGATAAGAGAGAGCCTAAGTCCATGTGTGGTACTTGCAGTACTGGCACCAAAGAAAGATGGAGAGTGGAGAATGTGTACAGACTCTCGAGCCATCAATAAGATTACAATCAAGTATAGATTTCCATTGCCCAGAATGAATGACATAATGGACTATTTGAGTGGAGCCAAGTACTTCACGAAGATTGATCTGAAGAGTGGGTATCACCAGATCCATATCAGAGAAGGAGATGAATGGAAGACAGCCTTCAAGACAAAGGAAGGTTTGTATGAGTGGTTAGTCATGCCATTTGGGCTAACCAATGCATCAAGCACATTCATGTGTCTCATGAACGAGGTACTGAAAGAATTTTTGGGAAGTTTTGTTATTGTTTATTTAGATGATATTTTAGTTTTTAGTAAGACTTGGGATGAGCATCTGATGCATATCAAAAGAGTTTTAGCGAAGCTGAGGGAGGAGAAGTTGTTGATTAATCTGAAGAAATGTAGTTTTGCAAAGGAGTTGGTGTACATGGTATTTGTTGTCTTAGAGGAAGGTCTTAAGATGGACCTAGAGAAGGTGAGGGCTATCATTGAATGACCTACGCCGAGGAGTGCTTCCAAGGTAAGGTCTTTTCATGGTTTGGCAAGTTTTTACATAAAGTTTATCAAGAATTTTAGTAGCATTTGTGCACCTCTAACTGAGACAATGAGAGGAGATAGAAAAGAGTTTAGATGGACTAAAGGAGCAGACAAGAGCTTTGATACATTGAAGCAGAAAATCATAGAACAACCTATTTTAGCACTCCCAAATTTCAATAAGGTATTTCAGGTAGATTGTGATGCTAGTGGTAGTGGTAAAGGAGCTTTTTTGAGTCAAGAAGGTAAGCCCATTGTCTATTTTAGTGAGAAGCTCAATGATGCCAAGAAAAAGTATTATGTTTATGATCAAGAGTTTTATGCAATAGTTTAGGCTTTGAAGAAATGGAGACATTATTTGTTGCTAAAGGAGTTTGTTTTATATACTGATCATCAGGCTTTGCAGTATCATAATAGTCAAGGAAAATTAAATCAAAGGCACTTAAAATAGGTTAAGTTTTTGCAGAGCTATTCTTTTGTTTTGAAGCACAGGAGTGGGAAGTCCAACAGAGTTGTAGATGCCTTGAGCAGAAGGCAAAATTTGTTGATAGAAATGAAGATAGAGGTTGTTGGGTTCAATGAGCTCAAAAGTTTGTATCATGAAGATCCAGATTTTGCAGAGGCTTGAAAATCTTGTCTGGAACTTGTTACTTTGGACATAACAAAATGGTTGGATTTCATAATCCAAGATGGGATGTTGTTTAGAGGAAGCTAGTTTGCATTCCGAGGAGTTCCATGAGAGAGAACCTAATAAAGGAGAAGCATAGTGGGGGATTGGCTGGACACTTTGGTGGAGATAAGACCATTGCTATTGTTGGTAAAAATTATTATTGGCCACAGTTGTAGCAGGATGTGAGGAAATTTGTGTAGAGTTGCAGAGTGTGTCAGATGGCAAAAGGAACAAGTCAGAATACTGGGCCATATCAGCCATTACCTGTACCAGAGAAGCCATGGGATGATATCAGTATGGATTTTGTTCTTGGTTTACCAAGGACAAAGAGAGGACATGATTCCATTTTTGTGGTGGTGGATAGATTCTCAAAGATGGCACATTTTATTCCTTGCAAGAAGACTAATGATGCAGTTCATATTGCAAAGTTATTTTTTAGGGAGGTGGTGAGATTACACAGTCTACCAAAGAGCATAGTTTCAGATCAAGATACCAAGTTTGTTGGTTATTTCTAGAGGACATTGTAGAAGAAGTTGAAGACAGATTTGAAGTTCAGTTCTGCACACCATCCATAGACTAATGGACAGACCAAAGTGGTGAATAGGAGTTTTGGTAACCTACTATGATGCTTGGTAGGAGATAAGCCTAAGTGATGGGATTCGGTTTTACCACAGGCAAAATTTTCTTACAACAATTCTGTCAATAGGATTATGGGTAAATCACCATTCCAGATTGTATATGAGAATAGTCCAAGAAATGCTTCAGAGTTAAGGAATCTAGACAAAGGAGAAAAGACAAGTGCCAAGGCTAAAGACTTTGCAAAACATATGAAGAGGTGAAAAAGCACATTAATAAGATGAATATTCAGTACAAGGCTAAGGCATATCAGAAGAGGAGATATAAGGGGTCCTAGGTAGGAGATGAAGTCATGGTTGACTTGAGAAAAGAAAGGTTCCTAATTGGAACATACAATAAGCAAAAAATGAAAAAATTTGGACCATACAAAATTTTGAAGAAATATGATTCAGAAAATGCGAGCTACCAAGTGGAATCAACATTTCCCCTATTTTCAACATTGCTAATTTATCAGAATATCATGAAGGTAGAACAGAGGATGGACCAATAGAAGAACAATGGAGTATTTCAGCATCTACTTCAACATAGGAGATAGAAGAGATCTTGGATAGGGTAAAAGCACAAAGTTGTGTTACACTTTCAACCAACTTATTAGTACAAGTGAATTTAAGTATTTCTAACTAAAAATCAATTTTGGTCAAACATATGATCTCGTAAGATTCATTCTAGATAAGTTAGATATGTCCACAACTTTTCCAACTAAAATTGTTGGCTAAATGCATATGTAGCACCACTATGAGGCCAATTTACCAAAAAATAAAATTATTTGAAAAACTTGATATTTCAACAACTTCTACTCATGTAAATAACATTTTTAAAAAAATATAAAAATACCCTTTTGTAGATCTATAAGTTTAGTTTTCAAAAATATATATATTTTAATAGTCTAATAGTTTAATTATTATTTATATTTTCCTTTCTATTTTTACTACAAGTAGGTTATTAGCACAAAACATTAGGTCGATTACCATGTCAAGGAAAAATAGTAAAACTTTTTTAAAAAAATTGAAAAAATTATGATGCACTAGATATAAGAATCTATATCAAGATGGTATAATTTTTTTTTTATTTTAGATAAATACTTAATATGAAAGTTGACGTCGAATGGAAATAACTACGTTTTAATACACACACATTTTATTATTTATTTAAAAATATATATTTAACAAAATTGGGAAAAAATATATCCATGCACTAAAGTTTCAAGTTATAAATACACACAAAAAAATTGAAGAAAAAAAATAAAATTTACTATATATAAAGATTAACGTCTTATGTAACTTTATTTTTTAGCATTTTATCAGCAACTAAATTGTAGTGTCAATTTATTAAAAACTATATTCAAATTATTTTTTAAATTTTTTCAGAAAATACAAACATAAAATATAATCAAAAATAAATATTTTATTAGTTTACATCATTTTAAAATTCAAAACATATATGTCACTTTTTAGCGATTCAAGATTAAAAGTTGGATTAGCGTTGGTCGTTTCTGTTGACCTATTTTTCCTCTAGGTAGAGTCAAAATAGTTCAAGCAGGATGAGTCAGCATGCATATCCCCATGAAGCCATATTTGTGATCCTGGGGTGTTAGCCCAATTTCAAAAATCTGAATCTTGCCTGAAGAGGTTTGCCATGTTAAAGAGCTTGAAAAAATAGGCAGGTTTGTCTTTTACATCCCCCTGAAATTCGCTAAGATGAAAAAGTTATGGAGGGTCATCACAATTGATATCGGGTCATCTTCTTTCCATAGGGTCATATTTCATATATTGGATCATATTTTATACATCGGGTGATATTTTCGAATATCACCCTACATATTGAAATATCACCTGATATACGAAACATCATCCTCCTTGTGAAGTATCTCCCCATGGCCAATATGACGCTGACGTCATCATCCCTTTGTGCCTCATGCTGATATATTTCCAACTATTCCCCCCATCCGATAACATGACGATGACATCATGGTAACTGCAGTGATAAACCAAGTCATATGCCACTGACATCATCCAGATCCATTCCGGGGGAAGATCATCTTTCTTGTGAAGGTCATCATATTTCTACCGACCTGATCTTTTACATCGGGGTGATATTTTAACATCAGGTAATCTTAGTTGAAGATCATCCTGATGTTGGTGCTACTAAGTTTTCTAAGTATGACCCGATCTTCTGAGGGGTCATCACATTTGAATATTAGGTGATCTTAGTTGAAGATCATCCTGATGTTATGTTTCACTTCATGTTCGCTGGGTCGCCCGACATGCTGCTGACGTCATTCCTGCCGGGGGCGATATCTGCTTGTTTCAGCTGCATGCATATTCCTGCTGGGGTGATATTTTCAAATATCAGTCATATTCCAAGATCACCCCGATCTTACGATGCAGCTACAGTGCAACCTGATCTTCTTTTGCGAGGATGATATTTTTGAATATCATCCTGCCCAAATATCATGATGATGTCTTCAGGGTCTGAAGGAGCATATTTTCTTAACATCAGTTTGCATTCGAAGATCATCCTAATTTTCCAACATGCTGCTAATGTCATCACGATGTCAGCAGATATTTCACATCAGGATGATATTTCTGAATATCAGGTACCTTACATATTGCTCTTGTTTCCGAATATCACCCTACCCTAATGTGCTGATGATGTCACCTGGATATGAGGAGGTATATTGTATGAACATGATCAGGAGGATCTTTCCTCCCCGACATCCTGCTGACGTCATCCTGATTTTCAAGCATTGGGGTGATATTTTATATCTTGTTACTTCCATCAGGAGGATATTTTATCAGGAGGATATTTTGTGGGTCTTGAAGATGATGATGAGGCTCAAGGCTAATTTCAAGTATCGGGGTGACTTCCTATATCAGGCCAGCATGCAGATGGGCCACCGATGTGAGAAGTCTTGCTGACAGGACATGATGAAGCGGAGGATGATATTAAGATTTATGACGATGTCATTGGGAGCAAAAGCACCGACATTATATATGCTCATGGCCTAGCTTATAAAGTGATGAAGGTGTCTTCTCTAGGTGCATGTGGGATAATCATGTCATGCAGAAATTTGAAAATATTCGGATGACAACCTTTTGGCGGGATTTCTTCCAGAGGCTTCCCACTTCCATTTCTCATCCGGATCTTCATGTCAGTCAGATGCACTGTTTCAGTGACGACTTTCTTGAGTTGGTGAAGATTTCTTTTCTCATTGATGGCCCGAGACTTTCCGCCACCGCTTCATCTCCAGTCTTGTCTCTGCCGCCTGATTGTCGGGACCTGTCAGAGGTAGCTACTCGCATTCAATGCAAGGGATCCTCCACCGTTTCTGAGGATCGTATCAAGGGTATTGTCTAAATGCAGCTGCTTGCATTAATGTCTCAAAGCTACATTCCATCTGCCCTGTTCCAGTTTGTTAATGCCATTACTCTTGTCAGCTGGATGTCCTTTCAAGGGTATTGTCTGGATGCAGCTCCCTGAGTGGTTTTGGGAAACCAACCTAGGTTAGTTTTGATATGATATAAGTTGAGGCTTATGATTTAAGAGTTTTTAGTTGGAACTTTTTAGCATAGAGGCTCTTCTGTCTCCAAACAGAGCTCCTTTCTGTACTGTAACCTTGCTTTCCTACTGAATATATGCAAGTTATCATACCTTTTATGGATTTTCTAGTTCTGTGTGAATCTGCATAGGGTTGTCTGTGAGCATCTCTACTCCTCTCAATCATATTGTCTCTTACCTCTACTAGAATCACCTAATCTGTGTATTCCTGCTTACTATATCTGGCTGTGTTATGCATTTTTCAGTTTAGTGGAAGTCTCTTTAAATCTGTCTGGTGCATCACCCTTTTATGATTTTTAAGTATTGTTGCTTTATCTTTCATTTCAACATATTTCTTTCCCCTTTACACCCCAACATTCAGTAGTTTTTGGTGATAACTAGACAAGGAAGCCGGCTTTCTCTGGAGGTTTGATCTCACTTAGCAAAGTCCCACACTTAGAGATCAATCCCATTGTGTCATTGGAATGCTTGGAGTCCTATCCAAGCAGGGTGCAATTTCACGTGACAATAGTTTCTGGCACGCCCCGTGGGACAATACAAAATCTTATTACTGGTTTTGATGTGCAACCGGTGATTTTTTGACCTATAAGAGGTTAAAAAATTGCATATCTGGCGACTCATACTGAGGAAGATTAGGCAAACTAGTTCTGCTGTTATACTTTTATGAAAAGGATACAAACTAGGAGTTCAAGTTCCAGCTCATTTGATTATCTATAGCTTTCTCCACCTAGGAGGCAGAGTAGAACTGTAGTAAGAACTCCCTATTCTAAGAGGACATTGTCAACTCCACCAAATTTCAGACCAAGTGCCTCAGTAGTCCTTGTAACAACTCAAGCAAACCCACCTCCAGCTGCTCAGATGGCAAGAAATCAGCCATTCGTGGCTTTTGATGGGGGAAGCCCTTTGAACTTAGCAGTGCATGATCCCATACCTATGGCAGTTTTGAAGAGCCTGCCTTATTTCATAGGAGAAACCCAAACTACACCTATTGAACACATAAGACATGTGGCGTCTCTATGTGGAGTACATCATGTAACACAAGAGAATGTAGACATCAGATTACTAGCTACCTAATTCAAAGGGAAGGCATTACAATGGTTCAGAAGTCTACCAGTACAGACTATAGGGACCTGGGATGAACTAGGAGACAAGTTGAATAAGCAGTTCCAGGATAAATCAGATAATTTGTCATTGGTGGAACAGATGACCACCATAAAGAGAGCTCCTCAGGAACCAATGATGGACTTCAACTTCAGATTTCAGAAGACATGGGATAGAATCCCTGCCATGGTAAGACCTCCAGCTGAGTATGCATTCTTATATTTCTTGAAAGCTTTATATAGTGATATTTCAGTGATGATACAATCACTAGGAGGTGCAAGCCTACCTGATGCCTATGAAATAGCCATCAAAGCAGAGAATAGTCTAATTCAGGCTGGAAAGATAGCACCTAGGCCCCCTATGCCTATCTTTCCTGAGATCCAGGCTTCTATGCCTTTGCCCACCCCATATTTTGTCTCTACACCTGTTGTTGTAGCATTACCAAGTACCTCTACTTCTGAACCTGCTGCCTCTAGTTCATCTCAAGAGCTAAAAGAGATAAGAAGTAGCCAGCAAAAAATAGAAAATCTGCTACAGACTTTTGGGAATGATCTAGTAAACATTAAGAAGCAACAGTCTCAAGGTAGACAGCCTTATCAGCAACAACTTTAGGGGCAGAACCAAGCATATCAGGGGCAAGGTCAGCCTTACCAGGCTAATAGGCCATCTTATCAGAACAACTACCAAGGTGTCAAACAAAATATGAACCAAAGGCCTTTTCAGCCTTACAATCCAGCACCTATTAATCAGGCTAGGGACCTTGTCCCTATTCAAAATAACATTACATTTGATGATTGGTGTGTTCCATGCCATATGCCACACAATCAGGCAGGCTGTTCAAGTGGAGTCCTAAATCAGGCTCTGATGGCACAAAATGTGGCAGCTACATAGCCATACACACAAAATGATGGAGTTGCACAACAACAAGAGCAACCTCAGAATGATTCTGCTTTCATGAATTGGCAAGAAGGAGAATTTTGTGGGGTAATCAGTGATAGTGATCCAATTGCTGCCAATACAAGGGCTAAGAAGAGGGGTTATGAGGCTGAGCCAGCAGCAAGCAAAGGTAGAGGACATACTGATGCTTCCACATCCCATATCCCTCGCATCTTGCAAAGAAATACTCCAGCAACAGCAAGGGAGATACCTCATTTGCGGGCTGATGCTGCTACTACAAAGTCAAGTCAGAAGGTAGGTGCCTCTCCACCTTTCAATATTATTGAAAACATGAAAAAGGTGAGTGTAACCATGTCTATGTGGGATTCTTTAGAGATCCTTGGCCAAAAGAAGATATTACAGTCTGCCTTGTCTGACTTGAAGGTGTCCAATGATACCACTGTTGACCCTAATAGAACTGCCCTTACTAATGCATCCCAAGATGATATCAAGCAGCCTAACCAAGGTGCCAAGCCTCTTCCCTTTTATGTATCACTAATAATTGGAGACAAACTAGTGCACAATTGCATGGTGGATAGTGGAGCAAGTAGTTCTGTCATGCCTAAGCAGATTACAGATCAGTTAGGACTTAGGTACCAGGCAATTGAGAAAGGTGTACTTTAGTTGGATGGTACATCTGTTAATATTGTGGGTATCATAAGAGACCTAGGCCTCACCCTACACACCTGCCCCAATGTTTCTATTTCACCGGAGGTGTTCATAATAGATTTGCCTCCTCATTTTGCCATGTGCTTATCAAGGGAATTTACAGCCAAAATAGGAGGATATTTGTCTTCTGATTGGTCCCACATGTTCTTCAGGACCAGATATGGCACCAAAGTAACCATGAAATCTGAGTTACTTTCAGACTATCACATAGAGCCTTACACACCTAGTGTTGTTAATACAAATTACATTATCTCTGATGACCCTGAACTAGTTGCTGCTCAGGAACTACAAGCTGAGAGCATCCTAGAGGTACTCTTGAAGGAGTGGGCCTCTGAAAATGTTGTAGAAGATCCTGAGGGACATATCCAAGAAACTGGCATGGGAGTGTACATATTGCATGAGCATGAATCAACAATACCAAGTCTTCTGAAGAAAATAGAGAAGCAGGTAGAACATCATGCTGAGGTATGGAAAATGTATTTTGATGGCTCTAGGGGCAGAAATGGATCTAGTGGTGGTGCAATGCTTGTGTCACCACAAGGTGAAAATTATTGTGCTGCTTTTCGTTTTGCCTTTTCTTGTACTAACAACACTGTTGAGTATGAAGGGTTGATCCAAGGTCTACAGTGGGCAAGAAGGAGGAAGATTGGCTGTCTACAGGTGTTTGGAGATAGCGAGCTCATTGTGAATCAGGTGAGGGGACTGCACCTCACAAAAAGTGATGTCCTAAAGTGCTACAAACACAAGGTATGGAATTTGATTAAATAGTTTGATGCTTTCAATCTGATCTCCATTCCAAGGAGTCCAAACCATCATGCTAATAGATTAGCTTCAATTGGGGCTCAATTTGACATCCCCAGTGATATTCAAAAGGAGAAGGTTCAGCCTCATGTAAAAGTAATTTCTAGGCCTTCTATCCCTGATAATAATATCCATTGGCAAGTTTTTGACAGTGATGAGCAGATCCTAAGGTTCCTATTAGAAGAGGATGAGTTTTCCATGATGAATTAGAATAAACTCAAACAGCCGTATGACAATGATCAAATCATCCAGTTGAGAACAAATAAGCTACCCAAGGGATTGGTCACCTTGGAATCTATCTTTGGCACTGATGACCAGAAGAAGAAGACAAAAATTGGTATGCAAGTAAAGGAGGAGCATTATGAAGAGCTAGAAGTTTTCAAGGGTAGACTCCTCAAAATTGGTAAAATCTGTTCAGCTGAAGACAGAAGAGCTTTCATAGATCTTTGTAAGGAATTTGAAGAGGTGTTTTCTTGGGATTATGTAGACTTAAAGGGATTTGATCCTCATATTGCCCAACACACCATAGAGTTAGAGCTAGGTATAAAACCTATGAGGCAGAAGCAGAGACCTCTGAATCCAAAGCTAGAACCCCTGATGATCAAAGAACTAACCAAGCTGATTGGGGGAAGATCATCTTTCCAATCAAGCACACTTCTTAGGTTTCTAACCTTGTGCCTGTGAGGAAGAAAAATGGGGAGGTCAGGCTGTGTGTTGACTTCAGAGACCTCAATAGAGCCTCCCTAAAATACCACTACCCATTACCTTCAATGGAACAAATTCTGCAAGTGGTGGCTGGTTCAGAAAGGTTTTCTTTGCTTGATAGATTTTCTGGTTATAACCAGGTGCTAGTCAAGGAAGAAGACCAATTCAAGACTACTTTCACAACCAAGTGGGGTACTATGGCCTACAAGAGGATGCCTTTTGGTCTCTCAAATGTTGGCTCTACTTTTCAAAGAGCCATGGACATGGCCTTTAGGGGCCTGATGTATAAGCTAGTGTTGGTATACCTGGATGACATAACAGTCTTCTCTAAGAATGCACCTGAGCATTTATCCCACCTAAGGCTAGTCTTTGAAAGATGTAGAGAGTTTGGGATATCCCTCAATCCAAAGAAATGCATTTTTGTTGTACATGAGGGCAAGTTGTTGGGCCATGTTGTGTCAAAGGAGGGTATTACCATTGATGAGGAAAGAATAAAGGCCATCTTGGAGTTACCCTTACCCACTCATAAGAAGGGACTGTAGCGCTTCATTGGCAGAATTAACTTTCTGAGAAGGTTCATACCTGATATTGCAAATCTCTTAAAACCCTTGATGTCTATGTTGAAAAAGAACGTAGCTTTCAATTAGACATCAGAGGCCAGAATCAGCTTCCAGTCCACAAAGGAGGCATTGGCGGCTGCACCAACCCTGATCAATTCAGATTTCTCTAAGGACTTTATCCTGTATGCTTATGGCGGCCTAGATACCATCTCCGCGATTCTGGTGTAGCAGCAGAGTGAGGGTTTTGAACAACCAATCGCCTTCTTCAGCCAAGGGTTGGAGGAGTATGAGCAGAAGTATAGCTTTGTTGAAAAGCATGTCCTGGCAGTAGTCAGGAGCCTAAAAAAGTTTAGGCATCTTGTTTCAAATAACAAGATACACCTGATGGTGGCTCATCCTAGTGTGAAGGAGTTCCTGCTGAGTAAAGATGTTAGTGAGAAAAGGGCTAGTTGGATCACCAAGGTCATGGAATATGATGTGGAGATCAAGATAACCCAGTTGGTTAGAGGCAGGGGACTCAGTGAATAGCTTGCCACTAGTTCTAAGGATGAAGTAGAAGAAGAAGAGGTGCTCCTGATCATAGAAGAGGAGCATCAAGATGGTACAACAGCAATAGGTACTAGTTGGGTTAATGATATGACCCAATTTTTGTAAACTAGTAGATGTCCTGCAGGCTTAGATAAAGCTAAAAGAAGATACTTCAGGTTACAATCCATTCCATATGTTTTAATAGAAGGCACCCTTTTCAAAAAAAGACTTTAATGGTGTATTGCTTAGATGCATTGATACTGATCAGACTGTCAAGGTGCTACATGAATTCCATGATGGAATAGCAGGGGGTCATTTTGCCCCAAGGACTACTGCTTGGAAAGTAATGAGAGCTGGCTATTATTGGCCTAGCTTATTTAAGGATGCCCATGCATGGGCTAGAAAGTGTGTTAAGTGTGCCCTTTTTGCAGGAAAAGAGAGGCTGCTAGCTTTGCCTCTACACCCAATCCAGGTAGAGCAACCCTTTATGAGATGGGGCATTGATTTTATTGGACCTATCAACCCACCATCAAGTACAGGCCACAAGTGGATACTCACAGCCACAGACTACTTCACAAGATGGACTGAAGCAGTGGCTCTGAAAGAATATAATGAGAGTGTTGTTTTAATTTTTTATTGTGATTTGGTCTCCATATTTGGAGTGCCTAAATCAATTATCTCTGATAATGCTCTGGCTTTTGTTGGCCTAAGAATAACTGACTGGGCTGTCAAGAATGGGATTTATTTGAATACTTCATCAAATTATTATCCACAGGGTAATGGTTTGGCTGAATCCACAAACAAAAATCTCATCAGGATTATTAAGAAGACAATGGAGAGTAATCAGAGGACCTGGCACACTGATTTGAAGTTTGCTCTATGGGCTGATAGGATAACTCCCAAGAGGTCTATTGGGAACTCCCCTTATCTGCTAGTGTATGGAAAAGAGGCAAGGTTGCCTATGTCTATGGAACTGCCAGCACTAGACATCATGCATCATCTAGAAATGCTTGAAGCAGAAAGCCCCATGGCTGTAAGATATGCTCAACTTATGGAGCTGGAGGAAAGTAGAGATAAGGCTATGGCAGCCATAGAGCACCATCAACTACAAACAAAAAAAACTTTGACAAGAAGGCCACCCCGAGACATTTTAGAGTGGGTGATATGGTGCTCAAATGGGATGAGTTGAGGAGTAGACCAGGGAAGCATTCCAAATTTGACAGCATGTGGAGTGGCCCCTTTCTCATTACTGAATGCAAGGAGCACAATGCATTTTAGTTGTCAAACATGAATGGAGAAAATCTGCATATCCCAGTTAATGGGATACACTTGAAAAAGATGTTTTGAGGTATGAGCCCCCTGTAAATTAGTAGGTTAGATTTTCTTGTTTTCAATAAGTGCTTCTGCACAGGCTGCTTTCTCATTAGGAGAAAGTAGGCCTTCCCCCCTTTTTTGTGTTTTGAGAGGCAAGTCCTAGTTCCCCAACATGTTTTAGATTTGACTCCATGCCCAATGGATGCTTAAGGCCATTGATCTCATGTTTAGCAGGCAAACATCCCATAGAGGTCACCAAATTGTTGACCTATTTTTCCTCTAGGTAGAGTCAAAATAGTTCAAGCAGGATGAGTCAGCATGCATATCCCCATGAAGCCATATTTGTGATCCTGGGGTCTTAGCCCAATTTCAAAAATCTGAATCTTACCTGAAGAGGTTTGCCATGTTAAAGAGCTTGAAAAAATAGGCAGGTTTGTCTTTTGCATCCCCCTGAAATTCGCTAAGATGATAAAGTTATGGAGGGTCATCACAATTGATATCGAGTCATCTTCTTTCCATTGGGTCATATTTCATATATCGGATCATATTTTATACATTGGGTGATATTTCTGAATATCATCCTACATATTGAAATATCACCTGATATACGAAACATCATCCTCCTTGCGAAGTATCTCCCCATGGCCAATATGACGCTGACGTCATCATCCCTTTGTGCCTCATGCTGATATATTTCCAACTATTCCCCTCATCTGATAACATGACGATGACATCATGGTAACTGCAGTGATAAACCAAGTCATATGCCGCTGACATCATCCAGATCCATTCCGAGGGAAGATCATCTTTCTTGTGAAGGTTATCATATTTCTACCAACCTGATCTTTTACATCAGGGTGATATTTTAACATTGGGTGATCTTAATTGAAGATCATCCTGATGTTGGTGCTACTAAGTTTTCTAAGTATGACCCGATCTTCTGAGGGGTCATCACATTTGAATATCAAGTGATCTTAGTTGAAGATCATCCTGATGTTATGTTTCACTTCATGTTCACCAGGTCGTCTGACATACTGCTAACGTCATTCCTGCTGAGGGCGATATCCTCTTGTTTCAGCTGCATGCATATTCCTGCCAGGGTGATATTTCCAAATATCAGTCATATTCCAAGATCACCCCGATCTTACGATGCAGCTACAGTGCAACCTGATCTTCTTTTGCGAGGATGATATTTCTGAATATCATCCTACCCAAATATCATGATGATGTCTTCAGGGTCTGAAGGAGCATATTTTCTTAACATCAGTTTGCATTCGAAGATCATCCTGATTTTCCAACATGTTGCTGACATCATCACGATGTCGGCAGATATTTCACATCAGGATGATATTTCTGAATATCAAGTACCTTACATATTACTCTTGTTTCCGAATATCACCCTACCCTAATGTGCTGATGATGTCACCTGGATATGAGGAGGTATATTGTAGGAACATGATCAGGAGGATCTTTCCTCCCCGACATCCTGCTGACGTCATCCTGATTTTCAAGCATCGGGGTGATATTTTATATCTTGTTACTTCCGTCAGGAGGATATTTTATTAGGAGGATATTTTGCAGGTCTTGAAGATGATGATGAGGCTCAAGGCTAATTTCAAGTATCGGGGTGACTTCCTATATCGGGCCAGCATGCAGATGGGCTGCCGATGTGAGGAGTCTTGCTGACGGGACATGATGAAGCGGAGGATGATATTAAGATTTATGACGATGCCGTCGGGAGCAAAAGCATCGACATTATATATGCTCACAACCTAGCTTATAAAGTGAAGAAGGCGTCTTCTCCGGGTGCATGTGGGATAATCATGTCATGCAGAAATTTGAAAATATCCAGATGATGACCTTTTGGCGGGATTTCTTCCAGAGGCTTCCCACTTCCATTTCTCATCCGGATCTTCATGTCGGTTAGATGCACTGTTTCAGCAACGACTTTCTTGAGTTGGTGAAGATTTTTTTTCACATTGATGGCCCAAGACTTTCTGCCACCGCTTCATCTCTGGTCTTGTCTTTGCCGCCTGATTATCGGGACTTGTCAGAGGTAGCTGCTCGCATTCAATGCAAGGGATCCTCCACCATTTCTGAGGATCAGATCAAGGGTATTATCTGAATGCAGCTGCTTGCATTAATGTCTCGAAGCTACATTCCATCTGCCCTGTTCCAATTTTTTAACGCCATTACTCCTGTCGGCTGGATGTCCTTTCAAGGGTATTGTCTGGATGTAGCTCCCTGAGTGGTTTTGGGAAACCAACCTAGGTTAGTTTTGATATGATATAAGCTGAGGCTTATGATGTAAGAGTTTTTAGTTAGAACTTTTTAGCATAGAGGCTCTTCTATCTCCAAACAGAGCTCCTTTCTGTACTGTAACCTTGCTTTCCTATTGAATATATGCAAGTTATCATACCTTTTTATGGATTTTCTAGTTCTGTGTGAATCTGCATACGGTTGTTTGTGAGCATCTCTACTCCTCTCAATCATATTGTCTCTTGCCTCTGCTAGAATCACCTAATCTGTGTATTCCTGCTTACTATATCTGGCTGTGTTATGCATTTTTTAGTTCAGTGGAAGTCTCTTTAAATTCGTTTGGTGCATCACCCTTTTATGATTTTTAAGTATTGTTGCTTTATCTTTCATTTCAACATATTTCTTTCCCCTTTACACCCCAACATTCAGTAGTTTTAGGTGATAACTAGACAAGGAAGCTGGCCTTCTCCGGAGGTTTGATCTTACTTAGCAAAGTCCCACACTTAGAGATCAATCCCATTGTGTCATTGGAATGCTTGGAGTCCTATCCAAGCAGGGTGCAATTTCACGTGACAACAGTTTCCTTTACAAAAGTGTGACACAGCTTTGTACTTTACCCAATAGCCGTGTGGGAAGAAGTACTCAGAACAGGCAATATGAAGAATATTTGGTGAAATGGAAAGGAAGGCATGTTGAAGATTCTTCTTGGTTGTCGAAGGCAAAGGTTGACCATTTAGGTTTTCCTCACACAAACACCTGAGACGTGACATGGTCACTTCTCAAATTACCCTGGGTGTCTGATGCAAGAGCATCTAGTGGTGTAAGGGCAATCTTGCATCACCCAAAAAAAAGGATGTGTTTCAAAATTGTTGATGTTCTTTCCATTTTTTTAAAATTTGTGGTTCTGGTTCCATAATCTCTTGAATAATGATGTAGAAATTTCAATTTTTCCAAACTGCTAAAAATAACAACCTGCTATTTTTAGAAAGTTTGCATTTGGGCACGGATTGAAGTGAAAATTTACAAGAAGTTACATAACATAAATATAAGACCTTTGGTGAAGGAATCACGCAAAGATCATTTGTGAGCTGAAAGATATTAAATTTTGCGTTTCTTGAAAATGCCTGAAAATTATTCAATCTCAGGTTTGAGGCACTAAATGGCCCCAAAAATTGCTAGAACCAGTAGCGCAAGTTCTTAGCGCATAGAGCACTCTGCGAGCTTTTCGACGCATAAAACGGTTCATCAATCAGACACCCGGATCAAAAGTTATGGTTCCCAGAATTTGACCTATTTTTGGAGGGAGATGCAAATTTTGAAATTAGGTTGTTGGCCACTAAAAAGGCTATTAATAACCATTTTTGGGAACCTTGGGGGTAGTAGAGTTAAGGGGGGAAGTGTAGAGTCAAGAATAAGTAGGAAAACAAAAACCCTAGCTATTTTGGGGTTATAGAAGGTGGATGATTCCAGAGTCTTGGGATAGGAAGCTGTAATGTGTTACAGCCTGTGGAGGGTTGATTCGTCTGATTGTATTTGAGCTTCTATAATGTAACAAGTTGTCCAAATCAATAAAGAAAGTTCTATTTTCTGTGTGCAATTTTTGTTGTTATGTGTTTTATGATTTACCCCCTTATTAGTCTTGAGGTTTGTTATCACATGCTTCATTTTATTACCTTGGAGGACTTCTTTATGCAACATTGAGTATATACAAGGACTTGTTATCATTGTGATTTGAGTTGGATATGTTGATGACATAAGGTCTACGTGTTATCATTTGTTGATACCTATGAGGTATGGATGGTTGGATGTATTAGCATATGTTGTGGGTACTATTTCCAATCATGTGGGATTTTACCTTGTGACACCAATTTGGATCTTTTTTTATCACTTAGATTCAATGCTTGTGTTCTTTGTATTGGTGCATCTTCACCTTGACATTTTTCTTCTCTTCCATAGGTGGCATGTTGGAGGATGAGAGGATTTCTTGCTTGAGATGGTGGCTACTTTGATTTTATTGTGGGTATCTTAATGGAGCATGAGAGCATGTTGGAGATTCATGTGGTTTCATGTTTGCCTAGATGATGATGTATTTTATTGATGGACCCTTATGCAATGTATACAATGAGTGGGAGAATGTTGGAATAGGTGTGTTGTACACCTTACATAACATTGATATATTTTATTTATGTAAAATAAATATTTATTTGTGGTGCATCTTAATTGATGTGTTTAGACACATTAGATATTTATTTGGGTGCCACTTGTAATCGTTGTATGCAGCATTGGGTTAATTATTTTATGTGTGGGACACATAGAATAATTAATTATTTATTTGAAAAATTATTTAATATTGGGCATAAAGTGAAAACTTAGTTGCAAATATTATTTATGAGGGGTCAATGGTTTTGTGTATCCATCATTTTGGAACACATAGTTTTCTCCATACTACATCTTGTATTTGTGTGAGCTTGATTCTATAAAATCATGCACATCGTTAGTAGTTGGGATTGGCTAGTTGGCTGTTGGTTGTTTTGGCTATAGGTTGTCATTGTATTAACCATCTCTTGTAGGTTGCATGTGTGAGGGTTTGCATCATGGCATGGGATGTGTGGTTACATGCTTGTTCACATGGAGTGCATATAGATAGATTGATGATTCATAAGTATTCATGGAGGCCATGTATTGTAATGTTTATTGCTGAATAATACAATGGATATGGTTTCTTTTGGAGGCTGGGTTTTTCCCTCATGGAGGGTTTTCCTAGAGTATACTTGTGTCACCTTGATGGTATGATTGCTTATTCTTTTGCATGTGGATTTCTGAATACTATGTTTGGATATTAATCTCTCATAGGGTTATGAGGAAATTATCTTTCATGGTTATATATTTCCATCAACATGGAGGTCTCAATTTGAAAATAACCTCTGCCAAATAAAATAATCCTCACAAATAGCCAATGCAAGAATCGCTCTCTACCCAACCATAGGGTTTGAATTGCATTGTAATGGGATTCATCTCAACCCACCCTTGAGCTATCTTCACATGTCACACCATCTAATCATGCTCCACTTTTGATGCTCAACCTTACGCTTGGAACTTCTCCTCTCACCTTGTTCACAATCTTTGCTCCCTCTAATGATCTCAAACAATCATAAGCGATGTATATATAGTAGCCTTAAGCCTCAAAGATGATTTGTGTTGGCTACAAGCTGACACAAAAGCTCTAGGCCACATGAAATGTGTGTATTCGTCCAAATGTAAACACCCTCCAAATCAAATGTGGTGTTAATAGAATAAAAGGTCCTCATGCAGCACTTCTTACAAGCCTCCCTTGACCCAATGTGCCTCTAGATGAGCTCCTTTGTTGGTGCAAACTCCTAAAAAGTTGACACAAGTTTAAACCATGTAATCTTGTTAGCCCATCCAAGACTCGAAGGCCATGCTATGCCCTTGTGGTGACCCAAATCTTATAAAATGTGAACATGATGTTAGTTACCCCATCATTGCACAACACATCCTCTAAATCGTGAGACCTAGTAAGTATTTGCAGTGACATCCAGTGGCTTCTTCAGTAACTCCCTGGTGACTTGCAAACAAACACATCATGAAAAAATGATAAATGTAAGATTTTCTCATACCTCTAGATGGTCCTACACCAATAGTCAATTTCTATGATACCTCCTAGTTAGTGACTAGATGAATCTCCAACTTTAGCCCTACAAGTAGTCCACCTTTAAAAAGATAGCACCTATAGTTCAATATATTTTGATAATTCCAAATGTAACCAAGTTCTTGGGTTATAAAACATTATTATAGAGAAAACAAATTCTAGAATATGATTGTCTTGAAAAGTTTTTTAGTACAAATACACAATCCACAACAAAAGAGATAAAATAATGTGTGGTACATAATACAATAGATTCCTAGTATAAAATCTATAGACACCATCATAAAATTTGGAGTTTAATTATAAATTATCTTTTAGGTTTACCACCACATTTTTGTGATTTTGGTTTTCCATTTAGTGCTAGAGAGATGTTACCCTATTTTTCTTATCAATATAAGACTAGAAATTGTGTTAAATGAAAATAACAGAGATACAAATAACATGTGGTACATAATACAATAGATTCCCATTATAAAATCTATAGACACCACCATAAATCTAGAGTTTATCTGCTAATAATTTGTATGTTTACCACCACATTTTTATGCTTTTGTTTTTTATATAAATGCTAGAGAGACACTATTTTTCTTATCAAGAGAAGACTAGAAATTATGATAAATGAAAATAAAGTGCCATTAGTAGAAGATTCTTTGTGATGGATGATTAAGATTTGGTTAACTATTATTTTGTAAATATTGTGATTATTTTCAATGATTATAAAACATTTTATAACATTTTGGTTAAGCTCTCCACTTAAACGATCTTTATGCTTTGTTTAATTTCCAAACATGTCACATGTCTATAGTTTATATAAATTTGTTAAATTAGTTAGAGTGTTTTGTGATGGATGGTTAAGATTTGGTTAACTATTATTTTGTAAATATTGTGATTATTTTCAATTATTATAAAACATTTTATAACGTTTTGGTTAAGCTCTCCACTTAAACGATCTTTACACTTTGTTTAATTTCCAAACATGTTACATGTCTATAGTTTATATAAATTTGTTTAATTAGTTAGAGTGTTTTGTGATGGATGATTAAGATTTGGTTAACTATTATTTTGTAAATATTGTGATTATTTTCAATTACTATAAAATATTTTATAATGTTTTGGTTAAGCTTTCCACTTAAACGATCTTTACACTTTGTTTAATTTCCAAACATGTTACATGTCTATAGTTTATATAAATTTGTTAAATTAATTAGAGTGTTTTGATTATATATGACCTAGATTCAATCCTTCTTGTACTTAAGATTTTTATGTTATGAAGGTTTAAATTTTCTCTTTAGCAAGTCCAATACGGTAGAGCTTGTAAGCTATGTAAATTGATATCCCCTTTAGTTAGAGAGATGTGTTTCCTCCTTACCAAACTCAACTTAATGACCGATATTCCAACGATTAGCTATTATAAGTTTTGATAAGTCAAACAACTGGATTGTGATAATAAATATGAATTAAATATTCAATTGTGTTTAAGAAGTGATGATATATCTAGCAATGTGTTTAGTATAAGAAATAGACAAGTATCTTATTTCTTTTAGTTTGAAAATTAATGCATTATTTTATATTTTTTTTACACAATGTATTCATTGTTTTTAAATAACTATAATGTTACTAGAGAGATATGTTCCTATAAAAAATTAAAAATTAAAATTTTAAACTAGTAAAAACACCTAAAAATACTAGTGGATGACGAAAAAACACATAAATAATCATAGTAGTCAAGTATTACACAAATGACTTTGACAAAACTCGACATAAAGGAAAAATGGAAGGCTAGGTATAGGCAACTAGGCATGGTGAGAAGTAGCCGCTCGGTTTTTTTAAGGAATTTCATTGAAACAAACGGCATAAATTGGATACACGAAGAAAACAAGATTTTGTCGGCCCGATACAATCTTTTCTTCTGCCTCTTTATGGATTGGCATCTCAAGATAAAATGAACTTAAATTAACTAGTTTTTTTAATTATTAAACTAGAGACAAGTTGAGAAAAAGCTTTGTTTATAAAGCACAATTGAGAAACAAGTGGAGAAAAAGCTTTGTTTATAAAGCACAATTGAGAAACAAGTTGAGGAAAAAGTTTCGCTTTGGCACATGATATTCACAAGAGATAATATGAGTCAAGCCTTTTGCTTATATTTACGTGTGTTTTTTATTTTTAGAAAAAAACATAGCCAATGTTTTCGGCCAATTCTTTATTATTATTTCTTACTTTAGGCCACCTCCTTTTTTTAATTTTAAATTTTTGCTGAAAATCTCCAACTTGCATGATTTTGAAATAGAAATTTCGAGTGGCATATGATTGCGAGGCAAGTTAAAACAAGCTTCACTTTGAGTGTTCAAAGATTCCAACACTTTACAAGAGCATGGCCACAAACATTTGCATTCTTAGGCTGATCTC
The DNA here is from genome assembly GCA_027924645.1 of Cunninghamia lanceolata. Classification (NCBI taxonomy): domain Eukaryota; kingdom Viridiplantae; phylum Streptophyta; class Pinopsida; order Cupressales; family Cupressaceae; genus Cunninghamia; species Cunninghamia lanceolata. Next base: position 2,666,211 of record BSBN01001137.1, on the reverse strand, counting down.
ATTTCCCTTGCTCTTCTCTGAGTCACTCAATATTGTCCTGGGATTTCTTCATGCTTTGTGTTATCCTTTCTCAAATGAATTAGGCTTGATGTAGAAGGTTCTTGTTTGGGTAGAAAAGGAATTATGATACCAACATTAATGTGGTTCTAGACATGAACCTCCTAGGACCAATAAGCTTGTATCTATCTTCAAATGTGAGCGCAAAGTTTGAATGTTTACTTCATGGCTCAAATGGTTCTTTCTTAAGAAATTTGACAAGTCATATAAATGATCATTAGCCAAATGCTTGGAGTTAACTGGTATGGTGAAACATGATCTTATGAGTCCTTGATATTACTTTTGAGGCTATGGGATCAATCTATGGTGCCACACATGTGATATTCTACTAGCTTGAGTGCTCATCTAATGATCCTACCAAGAAAGTACAACTACAAAAAATTAAAAAAATTAGAAAAGAACTATTGAATTGTAAAACAAAACAAACTAAAAGGAAATATTGTTGGTTGATGTAAGATTGCTCTTACCTACGCATTACTAATTAAGATATTGAATTAAATGTTGAAAATGTAAATACATCTATTTAAAAAACAAAGAATTATGAGCTATTTTATTTACTTAAGAATTATTTTATTTTAATTTAGAACTATTTTATTTACTACTCGCATACATGGACACATAAATTTTAATTTTTAGTTAAGAATTATTTTATTTTATCTACATTGTTTACTTATTTTTATTTGAAGAGTTATTTTGCTTTTGTATGTAACTTTTAATTTTACTTTTGGAAAAGCCCCCATTCTTTATTTTGGTAGTTATTTTGTTTTGTTTAAACTTTGAAAGGTGTAGCAAATAATATATACTTGTATGCTCTTTTTTAATAGTTTCATTTGTAGGTATTTATATATTTTAAAATATTGATGTCTTTATATTTAAAAAACAAATGATAACCTTTATACTAAATAAAAATTAATTAGTTTATAATATATATATATATTTTATTGTTGACAAAGTAAAATAAAAATTATATTTGTTTTGTTTTATATTTATAGGTTTTATTTTATATTTAATTATGTTGGCTATATTTTTAATTTTATTGTTTTAGTTTTTAAAATAAATGTCCCCTATGTTTTGGTTTTTATATACATGATCACAACATGAGACTCTTATTTAAAATCATTGTAGAAAATATCTTGACATAATAAATATATTGAATTAAATGCTCATAATTTAAATAAAATAAAGTATGTAGCTATTAACTTGATGTAGAATTTGACTTTGTTAGGTATTCCAAAACAATGTGTTGGTAGGAGTTCTTTACACAATTTCAAAAAAAATATAACAAAATCTGTAAGAAATTGAATGCAATGTATGGGCTACTATTTTTTTTAAATTTCAAATTAATTTAATGAAAATAGATATTTCAATGAAGCTCACTAAAATATTTAGAAAAATAAAAACTAGGTGCCTTTCTAACTAACCTAAGTATGAGTAAAAGATGCATAAGTGGATGTGAGAAATATTTTGTGAATTTTTTAATAAATAAATAATTATTTATGATTTTTTATTGTAGATTAAAAATTAGTTTTCTTTAATTATTGGTATTAGTAGAGGATGCACATGAGTGGATGCAACAAATTTTTTTGTGAATTTTTTAATAAATAAATAATTATTTATGAATTTTTTATTGTGAAAAATGATAATTAGTTTGAAATTTATGAGCATTTTTCAATTTATAAATCTATAGGAATTCAAATAGTGTATGTAGAAAATTAATAATAATTACCTATTTTAAAAAAAAAAATGGGTAAAAACTTTATTGAATCATAAAATCATTACAAAGCAGAAAGGAACACCCATAAGGGGCACAACCAAAAACAAGAATTAAGTAACACCCAAAAAGTTCCTCATATCCTCCATAACCCAATCTTCAAGAATAGGGGCCAAATAACCAGAAAGATTGCCCCAATCATCCACATTCCAAGTCTCCATCTACTCAGACGCCCACCTCGCCAAACCATCTGCCACCTTATTCCACTCCCATGGCACATGAAAAAAAGCAATAGAATCTAAAGCATTGCTCAGAGAAACAATTTGTTTGGCCACCACTGCAAGTTGCCAGTTCACCTCCTCAAAATGTCTCTTATTCAACATATCAATGACCACCTGAGAATCTGATTCACAAATAATTTGCCTCCAGCCAAGGGCACAAGCATGCTCTAATGCTAGAAGAATAGCAAGAGCCTCCATGAGATTATTTGTATGATGGCCTTTATATATAGACAAGAAAAAAATTACCACCCCCGAACTATCCCTGCCAATGCCACCAACTCCAACATGGCCAGGATTACCTCTGGAAGATCCATCAGTATTGATTTTCAGCTCCCCCATAGCGGGAGGACACTAACGACCAATATGACAGACCCTCGCTCTCCCACGCCTATGTTGAACCACCCTCAAATGTGTTTGTCCACCCCCAAAGAGACCTAGGGCTTTAACCACATCACAGTCACCAGAAACAATGGGGACAAACAAATCACACTTAGTAGCCAAAATTTCCTGCAGCCCCCCCAGAATCCTCAACCAAAGCTGACCAACAAGTAGCTTCTTGTCCAGAAAAATTCTACGGTTGCGCTTTAACCAAATATGCCAAATTATCAAACTAGAGCCAATGATCCAAGCAATGAGGAGAAAAGAGGTCTTTATAGGGGGAGGCCCCAAAATCCTCCAAAAATCCTCTAAAGATGAAGCATGTCTACACGATATATGCCAGAGATTCTACCAAAAATTCTAAATAACTTTCACAAAGGAACACTGAAAGAAGAGATGGGGGATGCACTCCTCATGCCCACCACACAGAACACACTTAAAGGGCCCTTAAAACCCATGTTTCTAGAGGTTCTCCCAAGTAAGGCACCTCCCTTGAACAACTAACCACGAGAAGAAGTTACACTTAGGCCAAGCAAACTTATTCCAAACCTGTTTCCACCACGAGACCTCTGAGCTCCCAAACATTTGCTTATCAAGAACTTGATAACCTGAGGCAACAGTAAATTTGCCTTTTGGATCAGGACCCCAAGCCAACACATCTCTCCTAGGAAGAGAAGTGCAAACACACCTCGATAGGATCCCAGCAAGCTCCTGATAATCCCTAGCTACCCCACTAGGAGGCCACTCCTGTGGAACCTTCCATCTATACACACTAACTTGTCCCAAATTATGAAGAGTTTTAAAATCAGCAACATGGCACCACCCAGCATCAATAAAATGCCTACTCAAATTTTGTAGGTGGGGGTGGGTAGACAAAATGGGAGGATAACCATTCCAAGAATCATGCCAGAAGAGAGCATCTTGCCCCCCATTGCAAATCCAAAACAACCCCTGCTTGAACAACTTGGCACCCCTTTTGAGGGTACTCCAAATCATAGAACCCTTCCCCTCCAAACTGAAGCGTAGGCAACATCCACACTCTCAACTGCACCCAGATACTTTGAGGTAAGAATTTTTTCGAAGACTGATGTTGTTGTGAACACCACCACCAATACAGCTTAGCTACTAAATCTTGTCCATTCAAATCAGTTCTACGTAGACCCAGACCACCAGCCTACTTCAGCCTACAAATAGCTTCCCACTTAACCAAACTCCACTTCCTGTGAAGGAGGTTGCCAGACCAAAGGAACTGCTGAGACAAACTCTCAAAGTCTTTGATAAAGCTGGAAGGTGCAGAGAGAACAAAACATTTGTACAGAGGAAGAGCCTACACCACTGCCTTTAGAAGAGTCATCCTACTCGTAGAAGAGAGCCATCTGTTAGTCTAATGACTAACCATATTTTTGAACTTATCCATAATCTCCTGCTAGAACAATTTAGGAAGCGAACGAATAGCAAGCGGAATACCAAGATACACAAAAGGGAGAGTGCCAATCCGGAAACAAAGGATACCAGTAATTCTCCTCTGAATAGCCTAGGGAGTATGAAAGAAGTAAATAAAAGACTTCCCCTCATTAATTTTTTGACCTGACGCTGCCAAATAACAATCCAAAATCCTACGCCAACCGGAAGCCTCCTCAACCTTGGCTCTACCCATCAGAGCCATGTCATCAACAAATTGCAAATGTGACTGAGGGGGAATATTGTTTCCAAAACTTCAGCCCTTAATCAAACCAGTCTCCACCTAGGATCTAATAAACCTCCCCAAACCCTCTGCCAATAAGATGAAAAGATAGGGGGATAAAGGGTCCCCTTGTCTGAGCCCCCTAAAAGCACCAAACAACTCCGTCGGCTCACCATTAATCAGCACCGAAAAGGAAGGAGAAGTAACATAGCTCTTCACCCACTCAATCCATTCACCAGCAAAACCAAATGCTCCCAGAATCTTAAATAAGAAGGCCCATTTAACCCGATCATAAGCTTTAGCCATATCCAACTTGATAAACATAGCTTTCTCTTTAGAATGATCCATAGAATGAATCGTCTCAACTACAATGATGACACCATCCATAATCTGACTACCAGCCACAAAACCCCCTTGCTCTTCAGAAATTAACTTGCTTAGCCAGGGTTTCAGCCATTTCAGCAATCAACTTAGTAATAATCTTATAAACCACATTACATAAGGCAATGGGCCTAAAAAGATCTAGAGAATTAGCCCCATCCTTCTTTGGGATGAGGGAAAGGAAGGTAGCATCCATGGATTTCAGCATTTGTTTATTCATGAAAGATTCCTCAATGACCTCCAACAAATCAAACTTAATTACTTCCCAGAACTCCTGGTAGAACTCAACCGGGAAACCATTAGGCCTTGGAGCTTTTCCCTTTTTCATCTAGAACACAATATTTTCAAGCTCTGATAAAGAAATGGGATGAAGCAAAGAAGCATTCATTTCACTGGTGACTAAGGGCAGAATACTATTCAAAATATCAGCTTCATCTACCTCTGCAGGAAGGGAATCCTCAAATAGTAGAATAGAAAAGAAACAAATAGCCTCAGTGGAAATAGAAGCAGAGGAGGAGAAAATCTCCCCATTCGAAGACCTGAGAGAAGAAATGACATTACCTTGTCTCCTATCTTTTATTGAATTGTGGAAGAAAGAGGTATTCCTGTCTCTTGCCTGAAGCCACTCAATTCGAGACTTTTGTTTCCAAAAAATTTCCTCACGTAATTCCCATTCCTCAACTTCCTTCACAGCAGCAGCTTCCAGCAAACCCAGATCCTCAGTGAGGCCCTGATCACGAATCTACCTGGTGATTGAGTCCAAATGAGCTTGAGCAAACTGTTTTGCATGGGAAACATTTCCAAAGTGTTGCCTATTCCACCGCTTCAACCTATATTTCACATATTGGAGCCTCTTGGAGAAGGAGTACATAGCGGTCCCATGTGGCAGCTTCCCCAAATTCCACCAACCAGGAAGAAGAACATGGAGGGAGTAATCTCTTAACCACATGAGATGAAACTTAAAAAACTAATTTACACAACGCTGGGGAAGCTCAGCAATAAGTTTGATTGGCCAATGATCAGAACCTCGCCCATCCAAAATCTCAGAGCTAGTCAGCCATCTGTCCCCCAGCCAAAAACTGGACACCAAGAATCTATCCAGACATTTAGAAATAGCAGCGTCCCCACATCTCCTATTATTCCAAGTAAAGACCCCATTAACAGGCTTGATGTCAACCAAATTCAAGAGAGCCACATTAACCTGCAAGAGATTAGAAGAAGGCTCCAAGCGAGCAATGCCTCCCCTCTTCTCTTCCAAAGAAACAATGGCATTAAAATCCCCAGCTAAAATCCATGAGAGATAAGGATCCAAAGTCCTCACATATCTGACAAAACCGCACAACTTTACCTTGCCATGAAGGTCAGCTGGAGCATAGATGTTAGAAAGGAGTATTCTCTCTCCAAACTCAAGATGAGAAGCAACACAAGAAATCAAACCTCTACAGGAGTACCACCAAATTGGCCTGACTCTACGTGGGTCCCATAAGCCTGCAACCCCACCAGAGCTACCAAGAGCACCAAGACATTGACACTGACCATGACTCTAAATCTTTGAAGCCACACTCATCATACTGTCAACTGATAACTTAGTTTCCTGAAGGAAAACCACATCAGGAGAATGAATACGAACCAAATCCCAAATAGCCTTTTGTCTAGGGATGCTATTCATACCCCTCACATTCCAAGAGAGCACAATCATCATTGGGGTTGGGAGAAGTGGGCATCAATAGTCCTCACCGAACCTGACTCAACCAATGTCTCACCAACTAGCTTTACCTTTTCCAGGTCCTTTTTTCTACCAATCTTAAGAGGTTTCTCAAGAGCCCCTTTTTTGAGGGTTTTTGGTTGCAAACCCAAGGCTAGGGAAGGAGCCTTACTTTTTCCTAAGTCTAGAGTACCCTGTACTTCAGATAGAACACCACCAGCACTAGGAGAGCCACAAGAAGCCTCTGGCACCAAATCTAATGCACCTTGAATAGGAGTCGGAGGAGCCAATTCAGTGTCCATCTAAGTACCCTCTCACCAAGCTGATCTGAACTAGGAATCACATTAGACTGATCCCCAAGAACAACCTCAGTAAAAGATCCAACTGTTTCCTGCAAGTCCACCTAAAAACCTTCCTCTTGGACCAAATCCTCCAACATCTCAAATCGGTTGAAAGTTTCCTCCTTCCTATCCTTGAGGGATCTCTTCAGGCCTCGACCACGATTACGAGACTTAACCAGAATAAAACCTTCTTTATTAGCCCCGCCTCCTTGCATGGGGGCTTTACCCTTACTTGCTTTCAAATCAAGCTGAGTAGGAGCATTACTTGAACCAGCTGCTCTAGAAGCTCGAGGACACCTCCGCTGAAGATGACCATATTCATGACATAGCTGACACCTAAAAGGTAATGTCTCATAATCTAATGGTTGAGTCTAGGAGCAAGACCCAATAGTCATATCAATAGAGTCTGGAAGCATCTGGCTCAAATCAATTTTAACACAAACCCTAGCATAAGAAAAAACTCTCTTATTCAAAGTTTGCTGAGAAGGACTAATAGGTTTTCTTAGCAACAGTGCAATCGATTGCAATATATCACTTCTCCAGCATTCAAGCGGCAGCCGAGGAAGACGAACCCAAACTGGGATTCTAGAAGGTAACTCCTTTGCTGAGTTAAAACCAGCATGCCATGGTTTGTTAAAGAGACCCACTTGATTATAAAAATATGGGCCCCCTTCGAAGGCCCTATTCCGATCTGAGACACACGAAAAATCCACCATAAAGAAGTTATTTGCATCCATCAAAATATCAAAATCTCCTTCTAGGTTCCATGTCTTGCAAATCCATGTATCAAGAAATGGGGGAGAAACCCTCATCCCCATGAACTTACAAATCAAAACATGATTGCTGTAGTAATTAATATCCTTAGCTACTGACTCTGATTGTATTACTAAAACCGGCTGCTCATGGGCCCTCTCCAAGCATCCATTCACCTTTGGCAATCTAAGGGAACCATTTTAGAGCACATCTGATCCAGAAGAAGACTGAATGGGAATATCGGCATCCTCCCTAGCCATGGAAGAAGCATGACCCACCATATCCAAAGGCACATTCAAAGCCATTTATACCAAACGAGTGAGGGCACAAAATGCCCCCCCACACCACTTTGAATCCAAAACAATGGCTCCAAATAGGCACACCACCACAAGAGACAACACCTCAAAAGAAGAAAACCCCCCCAATGTGCAACAAACATGAACCAGAGGGCACACAATAAAAGAGAACCCAGAGTTGGAAACCCTTGAACCCTGCACACCACCACCCACACCATAGAATGCCTCACAACCAACTAAACCAGAAAAAAGAAGAAACAAAGAAGTAGAGCCGGTCCCCTTGACCCCTTGTTGACATGCAAATCCCCTGCGCACAGAGAAAGCTTGAACCTGCAAGCTAGGGCTCAAGTGCCCTAGCTTGCTCTCCCACACATGCTATTGCCATCCTCCCTAATAATAATTACCTATTAAAATTATAATGAGACATATATTAAATTTTTAAAATCCTAAGAGTTTTCTCTACAAGCCCTTTTAATTTTATTAAATTTTGTTATTTAAATATCTATTGGCTTCAAGGATGAAGTCATAGAAAAATTTAAGATTACACTAAACACATGATTTTACAAGTTTTTGGCAAGTTTTGTGACTCTCACTTTCCCAATCCAAGGTAATCCCAAGGCATTTTTGGAAGGAATCAAAATTTGAGATAGAAATATTAGCACTTTTCCTTCTAAATCTAAATCTAAATCTAAATCCAAATCCAAATGTTAACATTTTTCCTTCCAAATCTAAATCTAAATCCAAATGTTAGCACTTTTCCATCTATTGGGTTTTTTTACCATTGCCATTGTTTGGACCATGATGATCTCCCACTCACCTACCAATCAAGTATGTATCTAAATCAGTAACATTTTATTGCTCTTTTTGTGTCACTTCTATAAATGTGGATATGCCATGCACAACTATAGAATCAATCATGCAATTGTGAATCTAGCCTTTCTATGCAAATTTGATCTATGGCAAACTTTAGTATTGAATTTTTTTTTGTGTTTTCAACTTGCATAAAACATGGTTGTGTGGTTGGGAGTTTGTACATGATAAGGATAGTATCACCCTTGTGTCAAAACCCTTAAGGATGGCAAGTCAAAGTAATTGAGGACAATAAACAATCATGTAGTGTGCTTGAGAATGTTGATGCAATGTTGATGTCACTAGGGAATTCTTTTAATGTCCTATAGTGTGGACAAGAGGTATTCACTCCATAGATTTGCTAGTTATTTTAAATGAGTTACAATTAGTCCTCAATTACAACTCTAAGATGTCAAATGAAATGTTTCATGCTTTGATTCAACACACAAAAACTCGACAAAGGGAAAAGAATAGGTCCGAATTTTGAATTTCAATTTAACAGATCTAGGATCATTAATGTAATTGTACATCTAATCAAGGTCATTTATGGAACTATGAATTTGACCCTTGATGGGGAAATGATGAATTTGAGGATTGGAACTAGCTCTTAGGAATGATTACAAATGGAATAAGTATGGATTAGGTTTTGTGCCAACTCTTAGCATAAATCATGCCACTTGTACACTTGTCAGTAGATAAATGATAACCTAGCCAAAGCGAGTCCAAAATGAAAAGGAAAATTACAAAATATGCAATTTTTACCATTATAGTTTTCTCCCACTTAAATTTCATTTTAATTTTCATTCTTAATTCTACACTACTATAAAAGTTGTTTTTATTATCAATGTTAAGTGGGATACTAATTTGATGTTAGACCCTCTTTGCAAGTGCCCACAGAAAAATTGTTTTCCCATTTACTTTATATATTATCCTTCAAGGTATACATACATACTCCCTCTTTCTAAATCAAACCCATATCTCCTGTATGATGTAAAAACACTTTCATCATTTGGTCTGCTTAGGATAAACAAATCTATTTGTAATCTCTACATAAATAACACAATCAATTTCTCTATATAACCCCATGAAAATCAAAAGTAGGAAAAAAAACAAATTTAAATTTTTATTTTTTTCATCACCCAATATATCATAAAACATTATTAAAATTACTTTCTATACCTTAAAACTTAAACAATATTTTTATCTATTTTTTTTAATATTAAATATAACAAATTATATATATATATATATATATATATATATATATATATATATATATATATATATATATATATATAATTTTTTAATATTAAATATCCATTATAAATGATTGATAAGTCAGGAACTGTTACACATGATAGTGGCCTTATATATTGTTGCATTGCAAGGAGTTTTCTCACAAGAAGAAATTGTCAACCTTAATGCTTTCTATAGCATTCAAAACATACGGGCCGAATCTTTAAAAACCACATCGAAAGGAAAGTTTAAAAAGGAAAAAGAAAACACTTTCGAAGCTTTACCTTTTACGTAATTAATAGTTATTAGTTTAAATTATCGGTCATTTTCACGACCTGCTTTTATCATATCCACATTAAACCAAAAAAAAAAAAAACAGCAATGAAGGTTTAGAAGTGTCCAAAACACAATGAATAATTATGGTTTTCTTGCAATCCCTACAAGTTTGCGTGCAATCGAGAGATTGTGGGTAATTTCACGTCATTCTTAACATGTAAGTGTTAAGATTCCTTATCTTTAAAGTTTAATGATTTAACTAAACCCAATTTAGAGAATACATCCTATTGAAGTTGGTGAGTGGTGTGTTTCATCATAAAAGTTTGATAAAAACTTGAACCTAACTTAATTCATTATATTTTTAGAGATTGGTCTTGATTCTTTGTTTTATTCATTTTATATTGCGGGTCAAATCTATGAGTGTAGAGTTACCATTCGTATAGAAATGATCCCAAAACATACAAAATTGAATTTAAAATTTGGGCTCAAGCTATCTTCCTCCAACTAGACATTATGACTATGAGCCAACTTGAGCATGAAATTTGTTGACTTGTGTGCTAGGATGTTGTATTTAAGGGTGTTAACTTGTGTGCTAGACTAAATCATTATCTATACATCTTCCAATTCACATTATCATTCAAGGAGCATCATAGAGCATCAACATTGATCATCAACTTACATCACCATATTAGGCATCACAACAAGTTTCTTTATTGTCTTTGATCATTGTACCAAACCATTAAATTGACAAAAGGGTTTTAACCAAAAGAGCAATCCTAGCCTAGCAAACCCCTTAATGATGTCTATTGGCACCACCCATTTTAGACACATGTTACATACATCAAGGCAAGTAGATATCAACTTAGTCCAGATCCACATGTAGGGTTCATATCCACTTGTAGGTTCTAGATCCATAGGTGCAAAGATCAATTCCAAAAGCACAAAAGTGAACCAAAACATCACACAATAATTTTCTCAATTCCAAGCTAGTTGTCTAATAGGTCCTATTAATTTTTTTTACATAATGAGGAATGAATTAGTGACATTTGTCATAGTAAAATCGATATCATATCTAAAACTAAGTGCCATTATTTTATTTTCCTCACATAACCCAACATTCAATTTCCTCTAGGGTTTTACCCTTGGGTTTTGACCTTCATTCTATTTCTAATTTTCTAATTTTTAGATCTAGGATATCTTATTGTTGTATCTTTTCTTTAAAATTTGATTAGGGTTTGGATGCACCCTCCCTTGTGCCTCATTGTTCTATTTTGATTAGGATTTGGGCTTTTAATGCTTGATATATATTTGATCTCTACCCTCCAACCCATATGTGCTTCAATGAACATTATTAGTAGATAATTTATCATGGATTCTCATAAATCTTTACCTTTGGCCTCTATCCATGCATGTCTTTCTGAGTTTGATATGTTCATATTCTTTATTGCATATGATCTTTCCATTCCTATGGATGGGGTTCTACTATCTATGGAGATGTTTTATTGTATATGTGCTTTTCCCTCCATGGAGTTGGTTAGTGATTTTCGTTCTCTCTTGAACACACTCACTGCTATAACATGTCATCTCATATTACCTAGATTTGTATTCCAAATTTACTATCAAGTGAATAATCATGATCAACATAAACATGTGTTTAACAAACACTAATCAATTGTATAATGATTACATAAAAAGCATATCTTTTTTTTTTTTAATATTTTCAACTAAAAAATGTAGAACATAATCAAAGATAGCATGTTAGTGAATCCCTTCACTTTACAATCACAATATTTTGCTCATGACACTAAAGATAAATTTACATAAAATTTGACTATCTAGTCATATAAATTGAATATACTACATCTGGAGTTTTGATATCTATCTTCATAAGTCTTGGCTTGTCATTTGCTTGGGAAGGAGAGCATCATCCAAGTTCTTTTCCTCCAACCACAGACTGACAGTCTCCCACACATGTTCCTTCCTAGAAGTGGCCCTACCCTTCATGAAGGGAATAGATATAAAGAACCAATAGGTTTGCCATCTAAGTTTCTAGTGTTGTGTCCTTCATATCCCATCACGGTCATACAACTATAGATCCTCTCTAACTATGTATGACACTAATAGATGGTTATGCCATCTGGATCATAGTGAGCTAACTAATGCATGTGAAGATGAATGCATTCCTTTGGCCAAAGATTTATTATACATAAACATTTGGTAATGAACGTAGTTGATTGTTCAGCCACTTTTAACTCAACGTAGAAACTATATCATCCTACAATGATTATAGTTTGACCTACTCTGGTCATGGGATAAATTAATTGTACTTCCCATTTAGTCCATCTAACTTGGACTTCTAACTCCGATCCCAGGAGTGCATTCCAGAAGTTTTCTCATTGCCTCTACAACATGGAACCTATGACTCCACGTCACTCTATTCCCTTTCTTTTTTTAGAGATTTAAATGTTCTTGGTTTTTAGTTTCAAGACCAATCTTAGTCTTTGTCTCCATGAGACTAGTCACCATGTTTATCCCATTCCAAGGATTTTTATCAAATTCATATGAATTATAACACATCCTGTTAAAGTCGATAGTATAAAATAAATCGATAATATATAATAAAAAAAGAGTCTCAACCTTGGTAATTCCTTGCATTTATTATTATAATGTAATTTATTTAGTTAGCCTATGTTATAATTTTGTTGCACATCCTATTTTGTCATTTAGTATGAAGTGGCACGATGATTTGTCACTCCACTTGTAAGATGACTAGGATGGTCAACACACTCCATGTGGAGATAGGCGTCCCTTTTGTGTGGTAGAGGTTTTATGCCATGTGTTGGCATCTTGACTAGTGTGTAAGTGAATCTTGACTGAAATGGTTATGATAGATTCCTATGACAAAATCTATGACATGTAAGAGTCATAAATAGAAAGTTCTATGATAGGTGAAGACATGTGTCACAAGGCATCTTGGAAGAAGGCATCTTTGGGTGCCCCAAAGAGGGTTATGACATGTTGTGAGAGAATATGCTATTTATAGCTTGTTTATGACATATTCTCTTACAGCTATAAGATATGTCAGTATGACGGATTCTATGATGGTTGTAAGAGTCGTAAGAGCATTTGTCATTGCCCAACTTGGGAATAGGTGACCTCTTTGGGATGGGGTGACTTGACAAGTGTTAGGAACATCCTACAATGTTGTACAAGTGTCCATAGGCATGGGTTTTGGGACATGAGGCCATGTTGGACTCCCATCTCAAGATAGAACCATTTTTGCCTTGTATTTTCTATATCAACAGGTGCTTTGGAGAGGAGATGTATTATGTCATTGATAGGTACTATTATGCTGCTAGTTTGTCTCTAGATATGAGTGTCGAAGACACCTAAGAGCTTGCATTGCAAGTGTAATGTAAACCATTTAAGTTTTGATAATACATTGTACAAGTTTTGGAGGGGGGGTTTTCACCCGATAAGGGTTTTCCCCACGTATATCTTGTGTCTCTCTCTTCTATCTCATTTCTGTGTGTATGTGTATTGTTGTAATACCTCCATTGTTGTTGTTAACATTCTGTAATTGTAAGGATAAAAATAATTTTGCACTCTTCTGTCCTGTTTAGATTAGTGTAGGAAGCGATTTCCACACACCTAGCTTCCTTTCAGTTGGTATCAGAGCCTGACCAGTTTTGGTTCTAGCTGCTAGGTAGGGGTTTTTTGAGCTAATCTTAGGTTGAGTGGGAGTCTGTGCAAAGTATTCTGTATCTTGTTGCAGGAAGGAGATGGAAACCACATCCAGAAGAGTAGAGGTGGAGAAGTTCAATGGCACAAATTTTGAGTTGTGGAAACTCAAGATGGAAGATCTACTTGTTGATCGTGACCTATGGGAAACCGTTGATGGAACAAAACCTATGACAATGTCACAAGCTAATTGGGACCTCAAAGATCAGAAAGCTAAGGGTCTCATAAGACTCTGTCTAGCTGACTCTGTCCTATTGAATGCCCATGAGGAGAAGACTGCGAAATATCTTTGGAAGAAGCTGGGATCTGTTTATCAGGCCAAGTCCTTGGTGAACAAGCTCTATTTGAAAAAGAAGTTGTTTGCTCTGAAAATGGAAGGCGGAGGATCTATTGCGGACCATGTGAATGCTTTTAACATGCTTGTTGCCTAGTTGACATTCATGGGTGTGAAAATGGAGGAGGATCGATGTATGACCCTACTTTGTTCTTTGTCAGATTTGTGGTATCATCTTGTCATGGCTATCAGAAACACAACCACCACCTTCAAGATGGATGATGTAGTATCTTTGTTGTTATCTAAAGAAGTGTGGAGAAAGACAACTGAGTCAGCAAAAGATGCTCTTGCGGTTCGTGGAAGACCCAAAGAGAAAGGGAAGAAGAAGGATAAGAAAGGTGCAAAGGGTAGATCCAAATCCCATGGGAGATCCAAATCTTCTGGAAAGTCTAAGGCTCTTTCTTGGAACTATGGGAAAATGGGGTATTTCTGAAAAGAATGCAAAGAGGAAAAGAAAAAGAAGAATGCCCTTGATTCAGATTCTGACAAGTCACAAGATGACGGTGATGCCTTCATCACAGCCTTGGCCACTCATGCATATGATGATGTGTGGTTGATTGATTCTGGTGCATCATTCCACATGACCTTACATCAAAGCTGGTTCACAAAGTATGAAGAGTTCGATGGTGGAAGAGTGTACTTGGGTGATGATTCTCATCTGAAGATTGTTGGTCATGGAAGAGTCTCAATCCAATTTCCTGATGGATGAGTGAAGGGGATCACTAGGGTTATGCACATACCAGGCTTGGTACGAAACCTGCTTTCTGTAAGTATGTTGAATGATGCAGGTGTGCATGTTGTCTTTTCGAAGGATGGATGCAAGATGACTAAAGGATCTATGGTACTTGCGAAGGGTACTCTATTTTAGTTGGAGGCATGCACTACATAGTGCAATAGTTCTTCTGACTTGAAGAAAAGAGCTATAGTCACTTCATCCCCACCATCTGAATGAGTAGTGAAGAAATCTGTTGTAACACATTCTGATGCTAGTACACATGATTTGGAAGTTAAACTTCCTACTGAAAAGACTATGTTATGGACACATTGGTGAGAAGGGTCTTAGAACCCTAAAAAATAAAAACCTCATTGAGGGGCTAAATGATTGTAATCTCGAGTTTGACTTTTGCGAACATTGTGTATATGGAAAGTAAAACCATGTTTAGTTTTACTCTAGTTCTCACAAGTCTTTTGGTGTATTGGATCTTATTCATTATGATGTGTTTGGTCCTATTAATGTTCCTTCGATTTCCAAATCTATATATTTTGTATCTTTCATAGATGATTACAGTAGGACATGGGTTTATTTTATCAGAAGCAAGACTAAAGTCTTTAGTCAGTTTAAAGAATTTAAAGCTTTTGCTAAAAATCAAACTAGTAAAAAGATTAAGTGTTTGAGAATTGATAACAGTGGTGAGTTTTGTTCGACAGAGTTCGATAAATTTTGAAAGAGAAAGGGATTGAAAGATATAAGACAATTCCATACACCCCACAGCAAAATGGAGTTGTAGAGAGGATGAACAAGACACTGATGAAGAAGGCTAGGAGTATGCTTAGTGGAGCAAGCCTCAAACAAAAGTTTTGGGCTGTAGCTGTAGCCATTGCTTGCTACCTAGTAAACAGGTCTCCTACACCAGCTCTTGTTGGTAAGACACCTATGGAGGTGTGGTCTGGTAAGAAGCCTTCAGTTAGACATCTTCGTGTTTTTAGTTGTGAGGCATATGTACATGTGCCTAGGGAGAAATGGTCTAAATTGGAGGACAAGGCTGTTAAGTGTATTTTCATTGGCTATGGTGTCGGTGTGAAAGGATACAAGCTTTGGGATCCTATTTCTAAAAAAGTGTTGTATAGAAGAAGTGTTATCTTCAGAGAGCTAACACCTTCTTCCATTTTTTTACAACCAGAACAGATAGAAAAGAAAAAAGATCTAGTTCAGTTTCCTTCTACCCCTGAGAAGACTAAACTGATAGACCCTATGAGACCTGATGATGAGGAGAGCTCTAGCAGCTCTGAAAGCTTAGAAGAAGAAGCATAACCTCAACCTTAGCCATTGAGGAGGTCTACATGAACAAGAAAGCAACCTAATAGGTTTGGTTATTCATTACTTGATTCTAGTTGTGTTTTTGCCTTACTAACACTGATGAGCCTAGAACCGTGATAGAGGCTATGGGCATGAAAGATGTAGGTTCCTGGAAAGAGGCCATGGAAGATGAAATGACTTTTTTGGAAAAGAATAAATAATGGGACTTGGTGCCTTTGCCTGAAGGATGGAAACTTGTTAGATGCAAATGGGTGTTCAAGAAGAAATTTGGTACAGATGGCAATGTTAAAAAGTACAAGGCTAGATTGGTTGCGAAGGGGTACTCACAAATGGAGGGAATTGATTATGGTGAAATTTTCTCTCCCATTACAAAGCTGACATCCAATCAGTTCTTGTTATCTCTTTTAGTTGCTTATGACTTAGAGGTGGAGTAGATGGATGTGAAGATAGATTTCCTTCATGGTGATTTGGAGGAAGAGATTTACATGTCACAGCCAGAGCATTACATAGAGAAAGGTAAAGAAAATTTGGTTTGCAAGTTGAAGAAGTCTTTGCATGGTTTGCAGCAGTCTCCTAGGATATGGTATATAAAATTTGATGCCTTTGTGTTGTCCATTGGATTTCTAAGATCGAATTCTAATCATTGTGTGTGTTACAAGTTTGACAATGATCACATTCTCATTATTGCATTGTATGTTGACAATATGTTGTTGATTGGGAATGGTAAGAATATGATTTCTGATTTGAAGTCTTAGTTGTCAGCACAGTTTGAGATGGAAAATCTAGGGGCAACCAGGTACATTCTGGGAATGGAAATTAGAAGAGACAGAGCTAACAAAAAACTTTGGTTAAGTCATAGTAAGTATGTGAAGATCGTGTTGGATAGGTTTAACATGGCAGATTGTAGACCATTGTGTGTTCTTGTTTCATCAAGGATGAAGTTGTCTATTAGTGATTCTCCAAAATCTCCTAGTGAGGTGGAGGACATGAGCAAAGTACCTTATGCTAGTGCTATTGGCAATTTAATGTATGCTATGGTCTGTACAAGACCAGACATTGCCCAAGCAGTGGGAGTCCTTAGTCGATTTATGGCTAATATTAGATGGGTACATTGGGATGCAGTTAAGTGAGTGTTCAGATATTTGAGGGGTACTTCTGAGTATTCCTTATGCTATCATGGTAATGCTACAAGACCTTTGCATTTAGTTTATATTTATGGATTTGTGGATTCTAATTGGGAAGGTGACATTGACATCAAGAGATCCACTAGTGCTTATGTGTTCACTATGTTCAGTGGTGCAATTAGTTGAATGAGTAAGCAACAACCTATGGTTGCATTGTCCATGACAGAAGATGAGTATATGGCAGAAACTCATGCTTGCAAAGAAGCCATTTGGCTTAAGAGATTGTGTTCAAATATTGGTGTTGATGCAGGACAGATTACGATTTGTTGTGATAGTCAGAGTGTGATTTACCTAGCAAAGAATCCAACTTTCCATGCCAGAACAAAGCATATTGATGTATAGTTTCACTTCATACGAGACATGGTAGATGATGGGAAGGTAAATTTGGAGAAGGTAGATACCTTGAAGAATGTTATAGATGCATTGAAGAAACTAGTGGGCACAGAGAAGTTTAGATGGTGTTCAGAGTCTATGGGCCTCTCAGCCTATAGCAGTTAAATCCTGTTATTTCTATTGGCTCTTACAAGGTGTTCAACAAGTGGGAGAATTTTGGGAATAAGATGTCTCAACCTTGGTAATTCCTTGAATTTATTATTGTAATGTAATTTATTTACTTAGCCTATGTTGTAATTTTGTTGCACATCCTATTTTGTCATATAGTGTGAAGTGGCACGATGAGTTGTCACTCCACTTGTAAGATGACTAGGATGGTCAACACACTCCATGTGGAGATAGGCATCCCTTTTGTTTGGTAGAGGTTTTTTGCCATGAGTTAGAATCTTGACTAGTGTGTAAGTGAATCTTGACCAAAACGGTTATGACAGATTCCTATGACAAATCTATGACATGTAAGAGTTAGAAATAGAAGGTTCTATGACAGGTGAAGACATGTGTCACAAGGAATCTTAGAAAAAGGCATCTTTGGGCACCCCAAGGAGGGTTATGACATGTTGTAAGAGAATATACTATTTATAGCCTATTTATGACAGATTCTCTTACAGTTGTAAGATATGTCAATATGATGAATTCTATGATAGTTGTAAGAGTCGTAAGAGCATATGCAATTGCCCAACTTGAATAGGCAACCTCTTTGGGATGGGGTAACTTGAAAAGTGTCATGAACATCCTATAGTGTTGGACAAGTGTCCATAGGCATGGGTTTTAGGCCATCAGGCCATGTTGGACGCCCATCTCAAGATAGAGCCATTTTGCCTTGTATTTTCTATATAAACAGGTGCTTTGGAGAGATGTATTATGTGATTGATAGGTACTGTTATGCTGTCAATTTTTCTCTAGATACGAGTGTCAAAGACTCCTGAAATCTTGCATTGCAAGTGTATTGTAAATCATTTCAGTTTTGATAATACATTGTGTAGGTTTTGGAGTGTGGGATTTTTCACCCGATAAGGGTTTTCCCCACATATATCTTATGTCTCTCTCTTTTGTCTCATTTTTGTGTGTATGTGTATTACTGTAATATCTCTATTGTTGTTGTTAACCTTCTGTAATTGTAAGGTTAAAAATGAATTTGCACTCTTCTCTCCTCTTTAGATTAGTGTAGGAAGCGATTTCCGCACACCTAGCTTCCTTTTAGTTTATCTCGTTCCAAGGATTTTCATCAAATTCATATCAATTATAATACATCCTGTTAAATTCGATAGTATAAATAAATTGATAATAAATAATAAAATAAGAGTACCATTTTCCATTATAGTAGACTCTTAGTGTATAAAGACTCAAATTTTTTTTATCACCTTCTACTTCATTCCTGAAGTAGTACCATCATTATGAAGAAGATATTCATAAAGGTTTACAAATCAATCGAGCTATCAAGCTCACTCTCTCATTTCCATTCATGGAATTCTAGAGACACATGTTTTTATTTCCCTAGTGCTTGATGCACTACATGCACTTAGTGCAGTAATAATATATTACCATCATTTTGATATCCTTCAAGTAGAGCAATAAAGCTTGGGGCTCTAAGATAGGATATGAAGCTTAAATGGCTCATAAAGATAAGGGTTCCCAAGTCAAATCTTGTTTAATTCTCACATATAATTTCCAAGGTCTCGGTGCCACAGTTGGCCCGAATTGTTATAAATGTTCTTACTATTGTTAACATACAACATACGTGGTTTCAAATACCATAGTTCTCATCCCTGAGAAACTATCATTAATGGTGAACAATATATATAAATAGTTATTATTGAAGTCATGTAGATAAAACTATCCATGGGTAAATGTATACAGGTGCCTTTCGACACTATAGCAATAACTGAGACGTTGGTGGCTTCACCATAGTCTCATTCATAATAAAATGTAAAGAGAACATTGTCTGTAATGCATTGCCATAATGCAGAAGCCTCTTATAATATAACAAAGTAACATTTGAAGCATGATAGTTTCAAGTTTATACTGTGTTTCTATAGATCAGAGAAAAATCTAGGTACATGCAAGAATCATCAATAGCAACCACAAAACTATCTAAATTCAAGCTACAAAGCCCTAATCCAACAATGAAGCAAAATGAACATAGAAATCAAATGATAAAAATAACACTATCTAAATTCCTATGCCAAGATTGACTCTCCTCCATTGCTCTTCTCCATTTTGCTCTAAATTGCTTTCAGATTTGCAACATGCAAGAGATATGATAAGCTCAATGTGAATGATAGCAAAATCTTAAAGATTATGATTGTGGTTCACCCTAAAATGAAGGTGAAAGCTTGCTTTTATAGAAGACTTGGATTTGAATGAAGGGTGAGGATTGAAAGTTGAATTGAGCGATGTGGATGACTAAGATTAAAGATAAGCCCCTTTCATTTAATGAAAGGTGGTGGTATGACAAGTGTGCAGATAAGAATAGAGCTCACATAATTTAAATAATAAAATTATTTAAATTAGTTGGTAGTGTGACAAGGCGTTAAATGAAATTTGTAGTATGACACATAATTCAAATAAAAAAATTATTTAAATTATGAGAGAGGGACATGTGTGAGGGATAATTTAAATATTTTATTTAAATTAGATGGATAATGGAGGAAATAGATAATAATTAAATAAATAATTAAAAACAATGATTTAATTATAGAAGAAAAGAGAGAAAATATAGATGAATAATTAAATAAATAAAAAAATATTTAATTATAGATTAGAAAATAGAAAAGGTGAATTAATTAAATAATTAAAAAATATTTATTTAATAGAAGAATGTGAAATTAGAGAATAATTAGTATGAAAATGTTGTTCACAGGCTTAGGACATTTTTAAGTGTACATTTTGCCCCTCTTTGATACAATGTTAATTTGGATGTTATGTCAAAGAATAAAAATTCATCTTTGGACTTACCCCAATGTGCCCTGGACAAAGCAAGATAGCATGATGCCCCCTCAAGAAATTTGACAAATTTTTAAAAAATTCCAAAAATTTTGGTAAATTTACTGATAAGTCAATTTGATAGGCGTAGATGCATTGGCAATAAAAAATAGGATGATAGGATGATGAGATGACTGGAGGGATTGGCGTAAGAAATGTTAATGCGAAAGAGATGGTGTTAGTTAGAAATGAAGAATGATTTAGTGAAATGGAACGAGATTTTGCTTGATAGATTTTGAGCTTTTAGTTTCATTGCATGATTATCATCATAGAGCTTTATTATGACAATGGATAATGAACACCATGGCATGAAGTAGGGCAAGGCATAGAATGTGATCCTTTGCGAAATAGACACATGACATACAAGGAATTCCCTAACGCGAACTAGTAACCATAGAACCTTGTCAGAATATGTGAGGAAATAACCATGAAGCATGTTAATCCTAGTACAAGGAAGTGTAAGGTAACCTTTCACTTGCACAAGATGTTTTGATTATGCAAAATGGGATTCAATCACACACAAGGAACTTAGTTGCCCTAGTCATATTGCCAAGACAAACCGCAAACATAAATCAAAGAGAAAAAGGTCATGAACCATCATCACTCCTCAAATCGCTTGTGGACTTCCTTAAGGGGCATAAGAACAAGACCAAAGATCAATCAAATGAAAATATAAGACAGCCTAGACCAATAGAGTCAACAACCATTTTGATCCTCATGCCAAGTAATGAGTGTTTGTTTGATAATATCGGATGATAGCGCTTGGTTTCAGGAAAGGAAACATGTCATATAAGACATAGAGTCTGGTTTTGATGATGTAACCACTTGTATAAGGCAAATGATAGGATTGAGTCTAGTTTCAGAAAACGAGGCATATCGTATAAGACGTAGAGCTTAGTTTTGACGATGCCACATTTTGTATAAGACAAGTGAGTTGATAAGGATAAATGATAATGATAAACAATCATGACTAGGAAATTGATCTGTTATGATTGAAGATGTGATTGGGTAGTTTGTCTGTTGTTTCGAGATTGGTTAAGCTCAATTCTCTTGTGGATGATAGCTTGTTTATGTATGATCCAAGTGTTAACCTTAGCAAGGGATGACTTATTAAGGGATATGAACAATGAAGACTTGACTGAATGGACCCTAAGGGATCGACCCAATGTCTTAGGGGCTCATCAATGATGGCTTTGCCTACATAAAGCACAGAGACAATGAAGTTCAACCAGGTGGACTAATACTATTTATTGCCTGGATTTTTGGTTGGCTATTTGATATTTTTGGGTTTTTTGGGAATATTTGATTTTTTGGATTTTTGAATGTTTTGAAGGGTGTCCTCAAATACCAAGTCTAGGATTCCTCATGAAAACCTAAGACACGAATTTTCCCCCAGTCAGGTATAGGACAAAGTTCTTAGGAAGGAAAAGGGATGGATGGATAAGGAAAGCGAAGGACATGAAATGTCAACTATTCTCAGGCCATGAGAAGGGCAACAAAGTCTTATTGTGGATTATGATGTGGATTATGTAGGGGAAGATATTGGATTTTGTTATGGATGAGGGTGTGCGTGAATCATGAAGGGCAAAGCGAAAGACTAGATAGAATGATAGTATATGATGGAGCAAAGACAAACTACACATGGCACCTGTTTGCCAGGTTTTCACCATGGTACTTATCCAAAGCGCCACTGAAGTGGTTTTCACTATTGGATAGATTATTTATATTTACTATTTTTTTGTCATCCAAAGCACCACTGAAGTGGTTTTCACTATTGGACAAATTATTTATCTTTACTATTTTTTTATCATCCAAAGCGCCACCGAAGTGGTTTTCACTATTGGATAGTTTTTTTTTAAATTTAAAAAAAAAAATTTAAGTGTAGTATTTGCGAAGGTGCATGCTATTAATTGGCTCTGGTAGCGGTTTAGCTTCAGGAGTGGCAAGTTGATAGGCGTCGGATCCATATGCTACAGTGATGATATAAGGACCCAACCAATTTGGTTCAAAATTTCCCATCTCTCGGTCTAATTGATTCTTAGGATTCTCTTTTAAGACCAACTCCCCAATGTTGAAATGTTGAATCTTGACTTTCTTGTTATAGCTATGACGGAGATTATTTTGATAGGCTTGCAAGTGAACCAGTGCATTCTATCTTCTCTCATGTTGTCAACTCTAGCTCATGCAATCTAGATACACATTATTCTTCATCATCAATGAATTGTTGCATAGACACTCTCAAGGAGGGCAAATTGATCTCAATGGGCAGGATAGCTTCGTAATTGAAGACAAGGGATTATGGAGTGGCTCGAGTGGGTGTACGGATGCTAGTTCGATAAGTCCATAAGGCTTTTTTGAGTTGGATGTGCCAGTCACGACCAATGTCATTGACAATCTTTTTTAGGATCTTGATGATGGTCTTGTTAGATGCCTTAGGTTGATCGTTGCCTTGGGGGTAGTATGGAGTGGAAAAATGATGTTGGATGTGGAATCTCTTGCATAGTTCATGGACATCCTAGTTTTTGAAAGGATGACCATTATCTATGATGATGGATTGGGGAACACCATACCAGCATATGATGTAATTGAGGATAAACTTAGATATTTGCTTGCCAGTAATGTAGGTCATGGGAATGGCCTTGATCCATTTTGTAAAATACTCAGTCGTAGTGATGATGAATTTATGGCCATTAGCAGAAGTACGATGGATTTTTCCCACAAGGTCAAGTCTCCACTGAGAGAAAGGCCACAATGATGTGATTGGTTGAAGTTCCTGGGTAGGTGCATGTACAAGATCTCCATGTATTTGACATTGTCGACATCTTTTGACAAAATTGTATGTGTGTATAGGTAAAAATCAAGTGAATAATGATCATCAATGAATACCAAACTCAATCCTATAATCTTCAAGAAAATGATCTAAATGATAACTAATAATCAATGAATAACATAAAACAAAGAAAGATTTCACCTAGATTTTATTGTTTCCTTAGTCTTTGTGGATTGCTCAATACATTTAATAACCATGTTACAACAAGTGGTCTTAGATAACATGCTCAAAGATGTGATATATGTGCTCAACGATGCGAGAATGCTTAAAGCGCTATTACAAATGCCCAAAGCTTAAATGATTGAAGATGATTTTTGATGCAATGAAGGGGGTATATATAGGTTTCAAGAAAGATTGATCAATGGTTGAGATAAATCAATGAAATGGATGGACAAGATGAGTTGAGAGGACATGATGAACGTGCATGCAACAAGTGTCATGTTTTAAAGCTACTTTGTTGAGTTAACTGCTTGCTTAGATAAAGATAGGATTTGATTTCATAAATTTAGAATGTTTTTTTCTAATTTATGAGTTGGTGATAAAAACAATAATAATTAAAGCCAATTAACTCAACTTATAGTTTGCTTTTTGACATGCTAAAAATAAGATTGATTGTGCACATAGAAGAAAAGATTATTTTAAGAAGATTTGAAAGATAAAAACAAATTAAATAATAAATTTATTTAATTTATCTTGCATGATGGAAGAAAGGATAAGATATGAAGATTTAAAGAAAATTAAACAAATAAATTCATTTACTTTATTTTGCATGATAGAGGAAGAGATAAGATATAAATAAAATATTAGTTTTATTTATTTTTAGAAGATAAAGTCAACTTAAATAAATTTAAATAATTTATTTAAATTTAGAGGAATAAATAGCTAATTAAATAATTAAAATTATTTAATTGTAGATAAGAGAAATTAAATGATGAATTAATTAAATAATTAGATTTATTTAATTAATGTGGATTTGAAGATCGAAAGAGGATAATTCAATTAAATAATTAAAATTATTTAATTTGGAAGAGTAAAGTGGTGATTTAATGAAATTAATTAAATAAATAGAATTTATTCAATTAATGTTGGAATTTGAGAATTTAGAAGAAATTGATGAAATTAATTAAATAATCAAGTTATTTAATTAACGGTAAATGCAAGTGATTTGGAAGAATCTGATGTATGCAAGTTGAGATTATGCAAAGGTTATTTTTAGGTGTCTAAATTTTGCCCCTCTTTGATACAATGCAATTTATAGCATTATTTCAAAGAAAATAGTGATGAATATATGATTTTACAACTATGCCCTAGTGTAATTGGCATAGGATGCCCCCTCGAGAGGAAAGATAGGGAAGCGATAGAAGGACTAGGTTGACTCGCAACTAGAAGAAAGAGATAGCGACGTGACAGAAACAGGCTAAGAAGGACTAGATTGGATGTTTGAAGGCTGACACGATAGAAAAATTAGCTGACATGAAGAAAAAATTGGATAATAGGAGGGAAGAATTAGGGTTGGAAGTCTATAAATAGGGCCCAAGGGGTCACTTTCAAGTCATTTGCACACTCAGAGTTCAAAATTTTCAGAGCCATTTGCCATCTTGTTTTTAGGTGAGAGCTTAGAGCCTTAGAGGAGCTTTTGACTTGCAGAGATGTCGATTCCACTTGACAGACACTAAGGCAAGCGCGTCTGGACCTACGGGCAACTGGTGGGAGTAGCAACAACAGTATGTACCCTAAAACCTTCCTTTAGGTGCATTTATTAGGGCAATAAATGAGGTAGTTTAAAATTTTAGCCAAAGGTGAGTTTTTAGAAAAAATGTGCTTATGGTGCATAGACATGCACCTAAGTGGAAAGTTGAGGCACCTTTGAGGGGTGCAACTATGCCTTTGGTGTTATTGAAGCACCTTTGGTGGGTAAAAGCTAGGTCCAGATTAATGAAGCACATATGGTGGATAGTTATAATGTGTCTTTGGCGCGCAATCATGCACCTTTGGCATGTAAAAGTGCATGTTTGGTAGGGAAAAATGTGCTTTTGGACTGAAATGATATGCCTATGGTGCACAGAAAGGTGCCTATGACAAATTGAAGTACCTTTGGCAAAGATAGGTTTTTTGACTAGTTTAATCAAGCAGGATAGGTTTGACTTAGGTTGACTAGGGTTTGACTTAAGTGTTTCTTAGTGTTTGACTTAGGGTTACTTAGGTTTTGTAAAGTTGGTTTGACAAGGATTTTACTTAGATTTTGCTAGTTGTTTTGACTAAATCATATATAAAGGATAACAAGTTGGGCTTGTGTGAATGTAGGTCATTCTCACACTTGATATCCAGGGAGTGACACTTCATTGATATAGCCATGGTGGCCAACCTAGAGTGGGAGGAGGAGGTTTTTCTTGAGGTGATGGGCTTATGGCATGTGGCCCATATGACGTCAGTACAAGCTCATTTATCTTTGATGTTGGCATTAGTAGAGCGATGGTGTAGTGACCATAACTCATTATTATTCCCTATTGGCAAGGATACTATCACGTTAGAGGATGTATGGCACATTCTCAGGATTCTGATATATGACACTCGAGTGGACTATGACATAGATAGAGGCGAGGAGGCACTCAGGGAGGTGTTTATGACTCCCAACCTTTGCATTGAGGAGCATGAGATCAGATGGGGATGGGTGCGGAGGCTATGTGACAAGATTCATTGGATCATGGTGGCATTGATTGGAGGGTTTCTAGTTCTTGACAGACGCTCGAGGGGACTCTCAGTTGGATGGGGGACCATCTTGGAGGGGATGTTTACATAAAACATTAGATATGAATGGGGGCCCCACGTCTTGGGATAGCTATACCATGATCTTCATGACTGTGCATACAGGTATGGTATGAGTTTATCTGAAGGAGTGACATTACTACACATTTAGGCTTGGGAGCATATCCCTATTATGAGACCTATCTCTCCTCACCATCAAGAGGCCAGTGAGCCATATGTACATTTATATGATGGTGCATTGACACAGAGGAGACTCGGTGCACTGGTGTACTGGAGGCGCTAGATAGATGAGATGGATACTTTTGTATGGAGACCATGACCTAACTGCGAGTCATGGGAGGATGATGCAAAGCATTTACTATATTGCAGAGAGACCAGGTATTATTTAGCTGTAGTATATATATGATTGAGAGGTATTTACCAGAGCATGTGCTACAACAATTTGGACTACCCCAACCAGAGCCAATGGACGATGCCAATTATGCTAGGACGTGGAGGGAGGTGGTGGATTGGGGGCCTGAGATTGTGGTGGAGACAGCGTTGAAAGAGATTTAGGGACTTGCCCTAGTGGTCTAGGATTGGATTCTGGGGGAGGCAGATCTTGGTACTACACTAGATTATGATGCTTACTGGCTTTAGCACAGGCCAGTATGGTTGACAGTGACAGGAGTGGTAGGAGCAGTGGGTGAGGTTGGTGTAGTCATGGTCTGAGGGTTCATAGAATGAACTATCCAAACCATGCAACAATAGTAAACACAAGGGAAACAACATGAAAATAGAATGCAATGAATGATTAAATGCTTAATATATCATATATTTAGAATGCTTACATGCTAGCAACATACGGGCTATAATCTAGGGCTCACATGCCTGAATTCCAGTTACAACAGGTATTTCTTTGAAGCACAAAACATCTAAAGATCACAAACTAAGAACTATCTAATGGATTAAATAGATTTCTAATACATCCTAAAGATCTATATATATCATCTCCAAGTTCACGAAATCCTCTGCATCGGCCAAGAAAGGTTACAAATTCCAATGAAGGAATGTAACGTGTAGAGGCAAATAGGTTAGGCCTAAATATCTGGTAATGCTCCACAAATGCATGAATCAAGGTATGGACCTCAAGGAAGGTCTATCTGATCATTATGTGCCATGTGACATGTTTCACTTAGCTCTGCAAGTCATGAAAGTGCTCCGCAAACCTTCTCCTTCAACTGATTGCCTGAATGCTCTGCTCTGTGAAAACAGGGGATCTTTTGATAGTGATAACTTTTAGCAGACAAGTCCAAATTGTTGATGGTGGTTTTAGCACACAACACAGGTATGATTGCTGGTATCACACCTCTCTTGAAAAGTATCTTACCTTAGGTAAGGCTACTCTAAGGTTTCTACAGCTAGGTCTTAGCTTGCTTGGAATCTGTAGACACTTAAAAATGTCTTTACCATCAAACTGACTCTTGACATCCCTAAATATACCAATTTCCCTTCTAATCAATTAATTAAATTTTTATTTAATTTATTATCCCTTCATCATTTAATTTTTCATCATTTTATCCCCAACAATTGAATTAATTCTATTAATTCAATAGTTCAAACTTTAGCCAATTGCTTTAAAAAATATGCAATATTCATTTGGTCAATTTCCCCCTCCTCACTAAATCTAATTAATTAGCTAAATCATGTTTAACTAATTAATTCAACCTATTAATTGAGCCATCCCTACCTGTTGTTCTCAAAATCAGCTACGCTCGTTTTTGTAGACAACCCCCACGAAACTTGTCTGTTTCGTGAATCTACACTCTAAGCTCGCGGATCGAGACAAGATTCTCTTGATCTCGTACGAAGTCATTTGACATTCTAGACTGGTTTATGACATCCCTTTGAATAGGTTTCTCGATATGCGTGAGGATCGTTCAAGTTGTAAGTTGGTTAAAATGTCAATATTGGTCATTTTTAAGAGTTTGTAAAAATTGAAGTCTTGATATGCAAGAGCGGCAAAAATTGCCGCTCCTACATACCTCTTTATGGCTTGTTTTTCTTACATATGCAATAGCAGTGTTTTTTGCCACTTTTGCATATACTTTTCATTTTGCATGTAAAGGCGGCAAATTTTGCCGCCTCTACATGCATTTTTTGGTCTAATGTGTGAAGTCGGTGATTTTTGCCGCCTTTACGTGTTTTTTCTTCCTTTGTGTTTGGTCAGCAAATTTTGCTGCTGGTGCTTCTTTTTGTTTTGTGCACTTGTCGCTGAAATCTCTGCTCGAACAAGATCTTGGGGATCTTGGTCATGCAGTGCCATTAATGGCCACTCGTGCCACTCGCTGAGCATTTGGGTTAGTGTTATTTAATGTTTTTCGATGGTTTATTTTACCATTTCTTTCTTTCTCCCGAGCTACCCTCCAGACCTCTCCAAACACTGCTTGATCGCGCCGTCGAAGAGATCGATCAACATCCATCGCCGTCAAACATAGGGTTTCAAGTTTCAGAACGGGTAAGTTTTCTCTTTCGTTTCCATTCTCCTTCTTCACTGTTTATGATGTGCTTCGTTTTGATTTTCGTCTTAGATTTTTGTTATGTTTTTGTTTTTGTTTTGTTTTGTTGTTTTCGTGATTTGTCTTCACACCAGGAATCCCTAGGTTTTGCCCTGAAACCCTTAGGTTCCTACTGCCTAGATCCTCAACCCTTGCTACATACCATTAGGTAACATCGGCGGAGTTCACCAATCATACCTGGAAACCATGTGACTCCTGCCGAGTGTTTAGTCGGTGAATCTCCCGGCCCTCGCACTTAAATCTGCAAATTTCCTTCCAACGCAGCGTCGGCGAAATCTACCACTTCGACATATATCAGTGCTCTTCATGAAATGCAGCGTCGGCAAAATTTGTTGCTCCGACAAACCCTTGCCTTCCTCATTACTTGCATCATCGGCGAAATCCACCGCTTTTACCAACTCAGTTTTCATCAACATGTAGTGGCGACAAAATTTACTGCCGGTGTATGGAATATCATATCATGCATAGACGGCTAATTTTGCCGCCCTAACGCGAAAGACTACCAAATTCATAACTTGCTACCTGCATTGTCAGCAAAATTCGCCGTTCATACCAGAAATCTTCACCGACATGCAGTGGCGGAAAAATTCGTCGCCAATGCAAATAATGCAAAACCCTCATATGCAAGGGTGGCGAATTTTGCCGCCCATGCAAAAATGTCCCAAATTTTTCCAACTCTGGAAAATTTCCAATTTTGATTTCCCGAGCCTGCTTCTCCTCTGATTTTTGGCCAGCTCACACTATAGCCCTTTTTCAAGCACATTCCCATAGTCGTGATCATCAACATGCAATTTTCTCAGATTGCCCATATTTTCCCTAATTGCATGATCATGACTTTTGTTGCAGTTTCTTTTGCGGAGCTTCGTTCAACATCAGACTTCTTCTCTGTGAAAGTTCATCCAAATGACTGACTTGTCCCCGAAGAAGGCAAAAGCAATGAAGTACAAATATCAAGGTGTTTTCCCAATCACCTCAGTCCATTCTAATGTTGAGGACATTAGAGATACAGAGATTGGCCATGTTGATATGGCTGAGTTTGTAGATAGAACCAAGTCAAGCAACACCAGTGCTATGATGAAGAAGATAGTGGAGAGTAATATTCATTTGGTATCATCCTTCCCAGTGGCGGCTCACAACACAGAATTTGTTCTTCAGTGTGCCCATTTCTATAACAAAGATATTAGAGCCGTGGTGGATGCCAGTGGTAATGTAATAATCAGGTTGGATCCTGAGTTCATTGACAAGGTGTTCATGTGTCCTCCTGCGACAAAGGTATTGAAGCTTGACTTTGTTGAAGCTCAGAAGGAATATGACAAGAATCCAGAAAAAGCGAAGAAAGTGATCAACAACAAATGGTTGAAGACTGCGAGGTCAAGTTTGTCAAGGTGGCCACGTAGTTTTCCTCGAAGTGATTTTGTGGAAGAAGTTGGTGACTTGATTACCCTCCTCAGCAGGATAAGAGGTTTGTCCTCCTCTTCATAGTTTCATGAATGGATGTATCCTTTCATTAAGGTCATACTCTAGGGTAGGCAAGTTATTTTCTAGGGAGAACAAATCAGTAACGCTTTGCATGACTAGCTGACGAAGGTATCCACTACCTCCAAGTTCTTCATGACTTCCTATCTGGTATACATTGCAGCCTCCATGAGGATTTTTCTGGGATTATCATCAGAAGGGGATAGGAGAGTAGTCCCGGTATGCCAGTATTATTCTCAGCTGACATTGAAAGGTTCAATTCACCATTTCAGGAGGGTGAATGATGCATTCTTTGCTGTATTCTTGTGTCTTTTTGATCCCCAACTGGAGCAGAGAAGAATTTCAGACGAGGCATGGACAGTGGTTAATGACTTTGGTTGTATGTTTTTGCAATTTCCATCTTTCTCATACTTGAGGGTTGGCTTTTTCCAAGGCTACCCTTATATGCTTCCTAGGTTTCCTTCAGATAGACTAGTCTTGATGGAGTTGTGCAGACAAATGATTGTCATGCATAACAAACAAATGGAACTCAAGAAGCCTGGTTTCAGATTTCCAGTGGAAATTGGCAGATATTCAGTGTTGACTGCCGCAAAGGCAAGGGCCATGGAGACAGAAATGCAGTTGGTCACCATGAAGCAATTCAAGAGGAGACCAAAATTTGACTACCGGGGCGTAAAAGATAAAATCAGGAGGAAAACTCAGTTTCATGAACCCATGGTGGAAGATGTCTGGATAGACTTGAGAACAGAGGAAGATATCAGGAAACTGGACTATAGCAGGTTGTCTCTAGAACAAATTGAATATCTGGGACTTGCTGATATTCTGGAAGATCTTGTGGATAATGGGGAATTGGTTGATGCCAGGTACGATGCAGAACAGATAGCTAGTACTCCTCTCCCTCCAATCCAATGGTCCCAAAAGGAGTCGACTTCACTAAGGAAGAGATTTGAGCCTATATTGGCTAACACCAATAACTAGCTGGCGGATAAAGGAATTACGCTGAAAGAATTCCTCACTGGTTCAGAAACTGAAATTCAAGAGCAGACTGGTAAAAAGGTGAAAAACAGAATGAAGAACAAGAGTGATGTTCCATCATCCTCTAAAACACACAAGCCTAAAATCAGATTTGTAACGAAGAAAGCAAAAGCTGTTGAGGAAGAACCTGAAATGAAAGATATGGAAGTCGAGGAGCCAGCGACTGAGGAACCAGCGACTGAAGAGCCAGCTACAAAAGAGATGGATGTTGAAGACATGAATTCAGATCAACAAGATGAGGAGGCTTTGTCTCCACAAGACAATACACCTGTCGCAGCCCCTGTGTCTGTTTCCCCTATTAACATTCCTTCCTCTAAATCTCCCTCTCCTCCTAAAATATTTTTTGATAATCCCCAAGGCACTTTTGAAAATGTTCTCCGTTCTTCTGAGTCAATTCCTAGTTTGTCTTCTTTGTCTTTTGATATTGGGGATACGTCCATGTTTGATTATTTTGTGATGAATACTGAGCAAGTTTCAAGTGCAAATGTAACAGGTGTGATTTTTACTAACACCCCGCCTATTGTTTCTACCACCAGTACAAGCACAGTTCTGGGAACACCAGCAGTAGGAATGGATCCCAATGTGAATACTTCTCTGCTTCCACCTTGGTTATCAGCTTACACGCCAAAGAGGAAAAAGCAAGTCATCTCTCCAGATGATTTTGATTTCACTAAGTTGGTACCTGCAAAGCCTAAGGCCCCAAAGAAACCAAAGATCCTTTCCAGGGTACTTGAAGATAAGGGACATAAATTTCTGGAGATAGCAAAACCTCCACAGGATGCAACTGTTGAAAATTTTGATATGAATGACTATTCTATTTCTAGGGTTGAATTGAGCAAAATCACCCATGAAAGCGCTAAAAATGATATGCAGTCAGCCATGGACATCCTGATCCAGAAGTTCGACAGGGAAAAAGAAATGAAAGATTATTACAAGGCAAAGGTAGAGCAGCTGACTGCAGTGGTAAGAAAGATCACTTTGAACTCGGAAGTAGTTACTCCAGAGGCCATTTATGTAGAAGACCCCGTCATTCTGAAAGCAGAAAAGACCCACCTCAGAGGAAAAGTACTTGAAGAGTACTTAGACAGGATGCGAGCGCAAGGAATCTCTTTGCTCACTGATGTATTTGAGAAGACGGATAAAATGAGGAAAGTAAGGGCAGAACTTAATGATCTCATTGATGCTATCTCTCAAGATATTGAGTGCACGGAGGATACTCATGATAAATGGGTGGAAATGAAGAAGCTAAAAATAAGTACCCTAATATCCATTGGTGCTATTTCCAACAGGGATTCATATACAGAAACAAAGGAAGCTCTGATGTACAGAAGCAATATGCTAAGAAATTTGATCAAGGATCTTGAAGCTGCAAAGGAAATCAGTGAAGAAAATGATGTTAATCTTTTGCATAAGTTGGAAGAGTTACCTTGTAAGTTGGTGTCACAGGATAACCAATTTCTTTCTGCAGAAGAAATGGTTCAAGAATTTGAAGACATGTTCCAGAAAGAATTTGAAGATAAAGCATTTTCAATAACTTCTATGGACAACCTTTTAGACAACCAGTTAACCTTGGACAATCTGAAAACCAAGTTAACTAATCATGCCAAATCAATCACTACAGTGAGGGATGCCATAGTGAGGGCCAGGATGATCTTCAAGAATGCATTCAACCCAGATAGCATTGAAATGCAAGCGGCCTTCACTATGTATGATCACCACATGAGAAAAAGTGGAGATACAAATTGAAGCAGTTGTTCTTTCCCTTAGTTTATTTTTTGATTTTCACATGTACTTTCAAAACAATTTTGGACAGTTTTACATGTACATTTTTAATATGCAATTACATGTAAAAAATAGGAAGTGCCAAGTCAATAAGGACTCCTATTTTTGAATAAGTCAAAGTAGTTAGTTTTTTCCTAAATTTTCTCAAGGCCTTTCCCTATAAATAAAGGGGGCCTCTTTTGTAAATATCTATCTTTTGTCTATTGCAAGAAAACTCTGGCGAATTGAGAAACAAATCAAGACTTTGTGCTTTTTTTGTGAAAATCAATATTCAAATATTCATCAATACAAGAAAGCAAGTTCAATTCCAATCTTTGTCTTGGGATTATTTGTGTTGTGATAGTTTTGTTCTTACGTCTTGCTATCATAGTCTTATTTGATAATAATTGAAGTGTGGAGTTTGTTACAAGTGATTGAAGAGCACTCTTAATTTGATTCTGATAAACTTTGTGTTATCAAATCGGTTGTGGGTTATATGTTCATGTTTGTGAGAATACAATAGTTTGGAGACTTTGTGCTGCAAGTTGTTATATTCAATTTACTTTTATCATCTTGAAGAGGAGTGAAGACTTTGGGCTGCATTCTACTTCAAATAGTTCTGTTTACGAGTAGTAAGTGAGGTAACAGAAAACTTTGTGTTTCTGTGATATTGTGATAATTTATAAGTCTTATATCAAGAGTTTGAAATATAAACATCTATTCTGAAAAAAGAGAATGAGATGAGATGGAACCACCACAAACATAGTTTTTAGTGTACATAAGTTTGATAAGTTGTTTGATTTGCAAAAGTTAAGTAACTAGAGGGAACCTCCCCTTGCTGAGAGGAGAGACTTTGTCTCATCATAGCTGTGGCTGATATACCCATTTTGCCGTTAGCGAGTTAACGGAAAAATATTCACCCAACACTACCCTAGGTAATTAAATAGCTATTATTTAATTGCCTACCCTAGCCTACCTCATCCTAGCCTTATGATTAATTAAATACAACCTTGTTTAATTAATCTTGAACCTCTCATTAAGATGGTCAAATCTAGCTTAACACCCTTCCCCACATCCTCCAAATAAAAAAATGGGAATATATCCACATAAGTCAATTTTTTATTTAAATAAGTCCCACATCACATTCAAATCTCTTACAACCCCTTACCCATGCCATGCCTCATTTATGTCCACTCATCCCCAAATAAATTTTTAATTCATTTTACCTTCCCCATGTGAATTTTTAATTCACACATATTCCATCTCACCCATACTCATTTAATTCACCCTTTTCCCAAAAATGAATAAAAGATTCATATTTATTTCTAGCCCTCCATTCCTCCAAGATAAAATCTAGGCCTTCCACATCACTTTCATCCTCCACCATTGATGTCCCAAATCAATATCAACCCTTGGATCAAAATCTCTCCAAAATCTCTATAAATAGAACCTCCTCCAACCCATTTTAAGGATCCAACTTTTATGTAATGTTATCATTCCAAAATATCCATTGAGCTAGCATTGTGAGTTGCAATTAGGATAGAGCATTTCACATTGTATTCATCAACTAGGGTATATCTTATCTAGGAGCTCTTGGGTGCAAAGCTTCTTTCCCTTTGATGAGATTGGGTTTTTCATATCAAGGTATAGCTCTTTGTTTTGTTATGCATTTATTTTATGTTTTTACCTTTGATTTGATTTTCCTAATCACATTGGCACACCCGGTGGGACCCGCAAGGTCCATATCTAATCTTTTTCTTGTGAGTTTTTGTGTTTGAGGCGTGTTTTGCAGGAGTGGCGCTATTAACTTGCGCAATAGCGCTATTTGTGGCTCATTTCAACGCTATTTACTATTTTGGAGCTATTTTATAGAGCACTCTCTCTCTTAAAACTCACTCACATGTCTGTTTGATCCATGTTCTGCTTGCTATTCTTCCTGTCTAGTTGCTCTCTATTTTTGTAGGAATCTTGAACAAGGAGGGAGATGTTATGCCAAAATTTTCTTAAAAGAATAAGCACACATTTTTGGTAGTTATCTTGTCTTGTCTTCCATTCATTAGAATAACAAGACTAACCAGGTCCTTTCTTTGCAGGCTAACCCTCTAGTTTGATTAGGAAGGCCTCTATTTTGTAGAATTGACAAGTTCAGGCTTGTATCAATGTTATCGGCACCCAGAGCAGTGCTATTTTCAACTGTTGACCAGACCCTTCAACCGCATGCATAGTGGCACCTTATTAGAGTCATATTAGTGCTATTTTCTGTATCAGCACTTTTTGCATGTTATATTAGCACTATTTAATGTTTCAGCACCTTTTGTATATTATTTTGGTGCTATATTATGTTATGGTGCATTCTATATCTTGTTTCAGCGCTATTTTGTGAATCAGTGCCATCCGCATGTGAATCAACACTATTTTCAAGGGTGTCAGGTTTCTTGGTCAATTTCTACCAGTAGCGCCATTGTAGTCTATAGTGGCACCATTAGGTCTCTATTTTAGCACTATTTTTAGAGACCGACTTTGCGTTCTACGCAAGGATTGATAAGTTGTTTGCAGGTCATCACCATCATTTTGTGGCCACTAACAAGTTTTTGTAGGGTGTTTATCTTTAGTTTAAAACAAACATTTCAATTGGGACCTAAATAGAACCCTTGCATGTTAGCTTAGAAATAAACATTTTGATTTGGTGCAATAAAATTGATCAACAACCAACAAACAAATCTTTGTGTGCCTTAGCTTAGAACAAACATTTGGATCTGGTACTCTAAAAATTCACAAGTGTTTGCCAACAAATCCACAAACATTTTGATTTTGGGCTTTAAAAAGAACCACAAAGTGCATCAATGAACTCATTGGATTAAAAAGGACAACAATCTGCATTCTTCACTCATATAAACAAGAAAACAAATTAAATTTATGTGAAGTGTTTTCGTGGTTATGTTTGTAGCGTGAAAAGTGTATGCTCTTCCCTCACACCATTGGTGACCTTGGGAATCAAAAACTTCTCACACCACTTGCATAAATCACCCCCAACATAATCCAAAGAACTAAAATGAACCTTGTTTAGTGTGACCCAAGTACAAAATATACGTATGCTCTCCCCTCGCATCTTTGTATGAACTTGGGGATCAAATGTATTTTTGTGGTTGTGTTGCTTTTGTTAATCCTTTAGAGAGCCTGCCACCCTACTTCGAAAAGTGGGAACGACCCAAGCGGCAACAAGCTAAAGCCAAGCTCTTTCAAGCCGCTATATAAAATAATGTGTTTGTGATGAAAGTCACAAGCAACAGGTGTTGTTGTGTCATACCAATAGCCAACCTCCCCCAAAACCCTCCAAGGTGTAACCCTTGGAGGCTGGGAGACTCCATAATGGAGAGTAGCACTGTTGCATGTATGACCACTTGAACGAAAGCACTTACTACGAACCTTTGTTTTAGCAAGCCAAAAACCTTCTATTTGTTGATGCAGAAGGGAAACTCTTGAAGCGGCCCTGATTCATGTGGTTCTTAGCTGAGGTAGCAGGGATAATCCTAAGGTTTGGTGGGGGACAAGCCTTCGTGGAAACCTGGATCTTGGTATGTGTGAGAAGTGAGTACAATTGTAAGGAGGAGCCGGTGCTACCAAGATCTTGGAGCTACCCGCTTTGAATAGGCACAGCTAGGGGATTCAACAAATACTGTCTTATCTTTGCCTTAGGTTGTGCAAAGTGCTTGTTACCGAAAATCACATGTCTTTTCACAAACAAAATCTTGGTTATTATATGTATTGTGCTTAAATTGTTTTCAAGAAACTTGCCAAGAGACAATAAAAATCATTTGATCAAACTTCATATCAAAACAAATCTAAATTTGCCATCAAAATCTATCTTTTTCAGAGCCTCAACCAACACTACCATGTTTTAGCACCATCTCTTTTTGCTTTTGGTGGCAATTAACTTGTGTATTGGCGCTATTTGCAGATTGACTTTCCTGAAACAAGAGAAATTTCCATTCTGATCTTTAGGACCTACTTTGCCATAATCCACACTCACCTTCCAAAAATTTGTCAGTGCCCCATCCATTTTCTCCTCAAATTTTCCAAATCATACCCTCATTTTGACCTTAGAGAATCAATCATTATCATTATTGGACCCTTTTCTATACCAAATCCACTCAATTTCATATCCATTCATCCTCATTGATCTTTGCATACCTTTTTAGACCAAAAAAAAAAATCCTTGTCACAAGAAATCATTCCAAAATCCAAAAACATATCCAAAATCTTTCGAATAAAAAATTATCAACCAAAAACCCGTCATCCCTTTGAGCTAAAGCTAGATCTATATTTCATCATTCACATCATATTTTTCTTGGAGAGTCATTAGTCAACCTTTCAAGTGAAATAATCATCCTTCTTTGCATAAGGTCATTAGTCTACCCCAAACAAAGAGAAACATCCATTTGTGCGACACGAATCTAGATCTTACTTGAACTCATTCATTGACCTTCAAAAATCCTTTTCAAAAACATCATCCTAAACATCAAATCATCCTCAAGCAAACATCATCTATTATCTACTGTTAGGTCTCAAAAATGCAGGTTGCTAATTCTAAGAGGATGCCAGGCTCTATGCTTAGATTGATAATTTTTTTGAACTAACTTGATGAAATCAACCTTTTGGGTTTGATGATTTCCTAGGCTTTAGGTCTTGCTACACCTAGGTGGGTAAACCTTGGAAATTAAAGTAGATTGAATGCAACTATTTTGAC
Source organism: Cunninghamia lanceolata (assembly GCA_027924645.1). Lineage (NCBI taxonomy): Eukaryota > Viridiplantae > Streptophyta > Pinopsida > Cupressales > Cupressaceae > Cunninghamia > Cunninghamia lanceolata. The sequence continues at coordinate 2,628,418 of BSBN01001137.1, read as the reverse complement.
TAAGTAAATGGATCTACCTACAGTGGAAAATGGTGTAGACTAGATGAAAGCTTGTTGAATAATTCTAATATCTAATGTATGGTTGGTATAAATTGTATAAGCAATATCAAGGTGAATTTTATGGATGTGCTTAATTAAATAAAGGATTCGAGATAATGAATTGAAATAAGACCAGTGCCTTGTTGGGTAAGCAGAGTCAAATGGAGGACTTAAGACTAGTGGCTTATAGTGGGTGGTAATTCTAACTGTTTGGCACAATTTTAGTTTATAACTTGTATAAACGTGCAAGGAGATGACTGACAAACTCTTCTTAATAATCCAACCAATATAATCAGATTTCTTGTTATTCACTAAAAGGCAATTTAATCCTTTCTTGAAGGAACCAATTGAATGAAATATGCAAGAATAATAGATAATATTAATTTGGAGACAGAATGGCAATCCTAATTATATGGCTATTCTTAGTAATCCAAATTAATACTTCCAAGTTACTATGACTGATCAGAAGGATTTTAATTCCTTTTATGGAAACCAATTAATCAAATCACACAACTACAACAAATGTGTATTGACAAATTAAATATATACTTGATATATTAATTTGAATAACAAAGAAATACAGAACTGGAGACAACCACACAATTGAGTAACTTTAACAAACAATTGATGCCAGAATAAAACCACAAGATCAGAGAACTCCAATTTACTTCTTCAATAGTATAATTGCAACAGGGTCTTTTGAAAACATTGTAAACTATATTTTTATTCTACTGATGATGATGATTTCCAGATGATGCCTCTTGCTTCTCGGCCTTGGTTCCCCTCATATATGTTTTGTAGTTGTAGGGTTATGACTCTTCATACATTTGGTGCAACCTTTTGTTATTTTAATCTCCTTCAATAATAAAATTTTAATCTTGACCTTCTTACTATTAAAATGTTTTGGTCATTGCAGTGGGATGCCCTTTGCCTTTGTATTTTAGTTTATGCGTATATCTTATGTATTTGCAACATACACCTGAGGAATCACTAGATTTGTGACTCTAAATATACAAATCTTTTGTATATCGCATACATTTTCTTCCATATACAAGAGCGGGCCTAACCAGGTTTATGAAATGAATTTGAAATCTTCTTCAAATCTGCATTTGTATCACCTTTTTGTATATTGAATGCATGTGCTTTATATACAATAGCAGACCTTAACTGAAATTCACAATATTTAATCTATCATTCAAATCCGGGCTTGCATAAACTTGTATATCCATTGGCAATGGGGCCCATGTGGTGTTTCGTGCATTTGTATATACACTTCCTTTGTATCTCATATGCATTTGTCTTTGTATCTTGTATATATACATTGCAATATACAATCACAGACTTCAAATAAAGTTCTCCCAATCTTAATTCTCAATCGGATCCAGATTTGTATCTATTCATTTGCATCCTTTTAACTTGTATATTAACTTGTATATTTAATATTTGTATGTCTTATACAAATGTATTTGTATATCTGTTTGTGGTGGGGCTCATACATGCATTTGCCTATTTTGTACTTCGAATGCTTTATGCATTTGTGTCTTTTTTCTTCCGTATCTTATATATAGACATTTGATATACAACCACGAACATCAAATAAGGTTCTTCAAATTTAATTTTTCAATCTGGTCTGAACTTGCATATGTATATTAAATACATTCATTCATGTATACAAGATACAAATATAACTGTTCACTTTCTATATTCAATAGAATCTTCTTTTTAGGTCCACTCATGAGTATGCAATGTATACAAGTGGTAGATTCACAGAATTATACACCAGTTTTGAATTCCTTTTGACATCCGCCAATGCATATTAGATTTGTATATGATATACATGTGTTGCGATATACACATACAAACATGGATTTTCAACCATTATAAAACACATCATCAAAAGGTTCTCGAGTCCGTATCTTCATGTATTTGTATTTGTGTGTTTTATGCTTTTGTATACTCTATGCTTGTATGTTTTATGCATTTGTATCTTCTCATGATTTGCATCTTGCATACATACAAATAAATATACAAAACCTTCGACCGTTCACCTTTGTATCTAGTATACATACATTCTGACCAACATGCACTTTGTTTTTTAAGGATCTTGATTCCTCTATTTTCTGCTTCAAATCTCTACTTGTAGGCTTTTATATCTTGGATTGGAAAGACTTTCATAACATGTCACCGATATCATCGTGAGAATTTCTTCAGTCAAAATTGTAAGCCTTGTTCTGATTCGCTTGTTCTCGCTAAGGGTTCTTATTCTTAACACTTATCAGTGTAAGTTACACCAAAGTACTTTTCTTCAATTAGTGAGACATTAGAGTATCAGAGAGTCTTTAATCTTTCTTTCCAATGCTTGTCTTCTGCCGATGACTGCTAGTCTCCTCCGTTCTACTGGATGATCGGTGAGAGTCTTACTAAAATTTCTTATTGGTATGATCTACATCGTCAGGAGATCTTGTAGAGTATTCATCGATAGTCTTTAGTTATACTGATCAGCGTGACTGGTAGCTTTCTTTCCAACAAAAGGTCATCAGTATCATTTTCTCCATTGGTGACTTTTGAAATCTTATTGCTGATCCTTAATCTCATTCCGATAATTATTTTAGCTAGTTTCTGATGGATTGGTATGACAATAATGAGGTCTTGCCGATATTAGGAAATTTGAACCTTCTTATTGTTATGATTTTGGGCCTAATATTTTATGATTTGGTTGGATACAAATGGGTAAGGATACAAGAAAACTTTAAATTTTCCTATTCCAACAGTGGCTCTGTCTGGGATGTATACTCCTTGTGAATATAACAAGAATTCAGATCTTTTGGGGAGTAGACCATATGTTTTTATTTATTTTGGTATGATGGTTTTATGGGAATGGGAAATGGAGGTGATAATGATGGGGAATTGGGACGGTCCTATACTACTATACATGGAAAGGATTATTGTTATTATTATTATTATTATTATTTTTTTGTAAAGATTCATAGGATTGTCCATGTACTGGCAGGTCCTGATCTCTTTTGATTTCCCTATACTACTGTGCATGGAATAGAAGTATTTTGAGAATTATTCAAGGGTTGTCCATGCACTGGCAACACTCAATTCTCTTTGTGCATGATATTCTATGAAAAGAAAGGCTTCAAATATTGCCCATGCACAGGAAATTCCTGCTCTTCTCCAGACATGTTTTGCAAATAATAAGAGTCATCACCTCCTTTGCCAGTTATAACAAAAGGACCTAACTATAAAGCTTCAAAATTTCCATGCTTTCCTTTGTCTTGGCACCTAGCATTCCACATCAGTACTAAATCATTTATTTCAAACTTCCTATCTTTGGCCTTTTTGTCAAAGAGGTATTTCACTTGTGATTGCAACTTAATATTCTGCCTTTGGGCTAGTCTCCTTGTTTCATCAAGCTTTGCAAGATGTTCTAATCTTTCCTCCATTGGTTCGGGAATGTTTAAATATTCCTGAAGAATGAATTTGTAAATTGGTAGGAGATTTTCTAATGGTATTCTTGCTTGTGTTCCATATACTAGTTCAAAAGGAGATCTCCCAATTGCTTTTTTTACAGTAATCCTATTAGCCCATACAAATATTCTTAACTTTGAATCCCATGCTTTCTTGTTTCCCTCCAACATTCTTTTTATGATTTTCAGAAGGCTTTTGTTGATGGATTTTGTCTGTCCGTTTGCTTGTGGATGATAAGGGGCAACATAGGACACAGTGATGCCATGTGTACTACAAATATTTTTGAATTCATCTGAATTGAAACACATCCCATTGTCTGTGATTAACCTTACTGGAGTGCCAAATCTGAACATAATATTTTCCATCAGAAAGTTAATCACCACTCTGCTTGTTGCTTGTTTGGTTGGGATTGCTTCTACCCATTTAGTGAAGTAATCTGTCGTCACTAAAATCCATTTATGTCCACCACTTGACTTCTCAACAATTTCTCCTATGAAGTCAATACCCCACTGATAGAATGGAGCCTCCACCTGCATGGGTTTTAAGGGAAATGCTCCCTGATATTTCAACTTTCCTGAAAACTTTTGACATGCTTCACATTTCCTAGTGTAATGATATGAATCATTAAAAACTTTAGGCCAATAGTATCCAGCCCTTAAGATCTTGTGGGTTGTAGTCTTTGCTGAGAAATGACCTCCACACATGCCTTCATGTAGCTCTTTCATGATATGTTTTGATTGATGCTCATCTAGGCATAATAGTAGAATTCCATCCCTATTCTTCCAATAAAGATTTCCATCAATAAATACATATTTTGAGTTTTGTAATTTAAGAGTCCTTTTATTATCATCATATCCCTCAGGACATTTCATGTGCTTTAGATAATATATGATGTCGATATACCACGGAGTATGCTCAATGCTAGAACTTGTATTATCAACATCACTAGCACTACATATCTGAGAAGTTTCAAGATTACTTTCAACCATCAACCTAGCAAGACCTTGTACTCTCACTAGTTTAGTAATCTAGATTTCAATATTGAACTCCTGAATTCTATTGATCCATCTGCATCTTCTACCTATGACTTCAGTTTGGACCAATACAACCTTTACTGCAACATTAGGCACATATGCTATGATTTTAGCTCCCACCAAGTATGGCCTAAAGGTTTTAACTACTTTTACTAATGCATATGCTTGTTAATGTCATATTTCAACTTTGCATTCTAAAGGGATTTGCTGAAAAATGAGATAGGCTATTTATATCCATCATTATTCTTTTGCAATAGCACTGCTGCAACTGTATGATAAGAGGCAAATGAGAATAGTTGGAATGGCTTACTAAAATTAGGACATATCAAAACATGGACTTCTTTGATTGCCTTTTTAATAGTTACAAATGCCTCTATTGTTTCTGTTGTCCATTTCACTTATGAGTTCTTCTTCAACATCCTTGATATGGGACTAACAATTTCTACAAAATTTGATATAAACCTCCTGATAAAGTTAATTTGGCCAAAAAATGACTATATAGCTTTCACATTTTTAGGGATAGGGACTTGGTCAATTGCTTTTACTCTCTTAGGATCTATCCTCATTCCATCTTTTGAGACTATGTGACCAAGCAACTTCCCCTCTGTCACTGTGAAATGACATTTCTTAAGATTCAATGAAATCCCATATTCTAGGGCTTTAATAAATATCTTCTCTAAATGTGCACAATGATCCTCAGCCCTTTTGGAATATGTTGTCAAGTCATCTTGATATATTATCATGATTTTATTAATCAATTCAGCAAAGGCCACATCCATTGCTCTTTGGAATGTTGCTCCAACATTGGTGAGTCCGAATGGCATCCTTAAATATACATATGTTCCCCATGGAGTGGTGAATGCAATCTTAAATTGCTTTGATTCTTTGACTCTCACCTGATTGTACCCTAAGAAGCCATCCATCATTGACAATAGTTCACATCCAGTAACTTTTTGTAATATTGCTTCCATATTAGGGAGGGGATAGTTATCCTTAAGAGAAGACTTGTTTAAATTCCTGAAGTACACACATAATCTAATATCATTATTCCTTTTCCTAACAGGCACCAAATTAGAAACCCAAGAGGAATGTCTGATGGGTTTAATGATAGCTCCATCCCTTAATTTTGTAAGTTCCTCTAGCATCTTAGGAACTAATGTAGGATTGATAGGCCTTTATTTTTGCCTGAATGGTTTAGCATCTGGTTTTAGTGGTATTTCATGCTGAAATAGATCCTCTATATGCTTTTAAATCATCATATGACTAGGCAAATACATGCCTATACTTCCTAAGTAAGTTGATGATTGTGTTCTTGATTTTGGGGTTAAGACTCTTTCCAATATATACATTCTTTGGGGCTGCCTGTGTCCCCAAATTAATCTCTTCAAGGTCATTTTGCACCACTGGTGTGTCTTTCATTTTAAATCTATCATGTCCATCAAATGCCTTTTCCAATGCTATGAGTCCCTTAGGTATTTTATTTATTTTCAACTGAACTATCTCTTGACCAAAAAGGGTTTCCTTGCCATCATGTTCTTCTACAAATGCATTAAAATCAATCTCTTGACTTTCATAATGATCAACACAATGCAGGAAGTTGATTATATCAGTATCATTATCAAACACTTACCAGTTATGTATATTATCTCGGATGGTGGGTCTAGTTTTGAATTCAACCTCTGTAATGCCTCCTAATGTGACATCATCCCTTTTTAATGCGATGTTCACTAGAAAGTCTACCATAATGTTTTTTGACCTATCAATCTAGTTGATTGAAAAGGCATCAAATAACTCAATATCATCCCATACTACATTCCTATACTGTTTCAACCTCTTGTTTTTTGAAAGGTATTTCTCTTTCACTTGGGAAGTAACCAATTTAGAATCACCAAATACAATGAATTTTTTTATTTTATGCTTTGTGGCTATATTCAAACCAATGAGCAAAGCCTCATACTCTGCCACATTGTTTGTGCATTCAAATGTTAATAGAAAAGAGTATTTGAAAGTTTTTCCTCCTGGTGAAATAAATACTACTTTGGCCCCATTTCCCATTTTACTGCATGCACCATCAAAATACATCTTCCATACATCATTTTCTTCCTTCTTAGATTTAATATGTATTAGATCAGTATTCTGCAATTCTAGCTGATTTTTCTCAACCTTAAAGGCTCCCAAATCTGTATCACAGAAGAAATTTATTTGATGTTGATCCAAGCGTTCTATAATATTTTCATACCTTGGCTCCTTGCACAGTGTGATTTCTTTACCTCCCATTGGTATTGTGGCATATGATAAGTCCAATTGGACATTCCCTCTTGCCATAGCAGCCCATTTTCTTGATAGAAGCATTCCATAATATGGTGGGATGTCAGCCATAGTAATATCAATGTTATAAATTGCTTCAGGGTATGAGGCAAGTTTTATCTCCACATCCCTCATAATACCAATGAATGGGATGGATCTGTTATCCATTGCATAACACCTACCAAATGTAGTGTCAACCCACATTCCCAATTCTTTCATAACTGCTATTGGCATGATGTTCAGGCAGCACCTGAATCAATCATGCAATTCCTTACTATCCTATTTTTGATCAATAATGTAGTGTAGAAAGGGTCCACCTATGAGGGATTCTTTGTCAATGTATCACCTAGGTATACCTCAGGCATTTGGAATGTTTCTTGATGAACATTGTTTGTTCTGTTTTCAGATCCTTCATTTTTTTGACTTGGTATATCTGAAATTAGTTTAACTATTGTATTCCTATATTTGTCTATCTTCATCATTTCTAAAAGTGGAACTGATATTTTTACCTGAGATATTGCATGAGCATTTTCAAAAGAATAGGCCATAGTCTGATCATTCTTTTTTGTCTTTATATTTTCTTTTTCTTGATTTTGTGATTTTTCTTTTGTTTTACTCTTACCACCCTTTTCTGGTTCTTTGAATGATGACTTTGCACTATTCTTATTGTAATTCTGATCTTTTATGAACACACTCCCAAGTGTTCCTTGTTCAACATTCACTGTCCTATTCCTTAAGTTATAAGGATTTTTAGCTTGATCTATTGTAGCTATTGTAAGAGCCTCTCTTTCATTTTCAGTGGGCTTTCTCCATTGATCATATGGTTGATTGTTATAATAAGTAGGTTCCTCATAACCATCTTCCTGATCTAAGAACACTTCTTGTTCCCCCATATTGATATGATGTCTCTGATTTTCCACATCATACTCATATCCCTCTTCCTCTGTAGAAGAATAGTCTTCAGCTAACAAATATGGTGTATCCTGCATCATGTTTATAGTGTGATTGTCTCTATTATAATTGTATAACATTTCTTCTTATTGTACTATTTTAGCCACCTCACAATACTCAGGTGAATGTGGTAAATTGCATGCCAGACACCAAGGTTTATCTTCTACGATATGTGCCATATTTCTTTTTAGAGGGTTAGGGTTATCCTTTCCATAATGTTGTTTTCTGCTATTATCAATGGGTCTCCCATCTTTCCAATTTGTATTATACGACATATCTTGCAACTTGGGCCTTTCATGCCTATGTTGACCTTGTTTAGTTTGCTGAACATTTGGGTTCTGAGGATTTCTAGGGTTATCCCTCTTGCTAACCATACCTATAGCTTCCTATCATTCTCAATAGTTAATGCCACTTTCTGTGCTTCAGCTAGGGTCGTAGGACATCGATTTCTAAGTCTGTACGCTGTCTTGGGATCAAATGCTTTCATATAAATGATCAATACTACTGGGTCAGATAGTTTGGATCTGTGTGGTACTTTGTTGTGTAATTTGGAAAATTTTAGATTGAAGTCATACACTGATTCATTCTGGTATTTCTGGATGCTTATCAATTCATGCAATGCAAACTTAGGGGCATATTGATTTCCATAGTATTCCTTGAATTGATTATGGAAATCAGTTATTGAACTGATTAAAGCATCAGGTAAACTGTTGAACTAGTCTCTCGCATCTTTTGTCAGGGACATCATGAATAACCTCATTCTAACATCTTCATAGTTCATACCAATATCTTGTATGAAAGCATTAAAGGCTCTGATGTGATCTTCAGCTGATATTACACTGTTCCCAGTGAATTTGGGAACTATATTCCTCCAAGTACTATCAATAGGATATGGATACAACTAATATCTAGTCAGATCAAATTGGCTACATGTGTTTGCGAGGTTTTGAGGTGGAAAATTCATGGGTGGTGGATTGGGATAGTAATTATATCCACCTGGAGGCTGATGATAGGCATATTGTTGTGGGTTTATGTGGGGATTTATGTAAGGATTTTGTGGTCTATGATATATTTGGCCAAGGGGTGGGTAAGGATTAGCCATATGCTGAGAGGTGTTGTGTATGGGAGGTGGTCTAGGAACTTTAGGAATGGCATTTTGATGACTTCTGGAGACTTGTGAATTTGAAGCACCACTTGTATTTTGGTGTAAATTTTGCTGTGGATTCCTTGAAGTGTTTCCCCTATGTGGAGGTACATATTTTAGGGGGGCTATTTTAGCCCTACTCTTTATCTGTTGAATCTCTTGTTGCAACAACCTCTTAGTTTCCTCTATCTTCATCATTTCAAGTTCCTCCTGGAGCCTAAGCAGATCCTGCTATGCCTGATTCATACCTCCTGAAGCTTTTGGGCTTTCATTTATTTCTTGAGTTGAGAATCTATGTTTTACCCCTTCTCCCTGATGTAATGACATCTTGAAATCATATTTAGCTTGTCTTTGATCAATTTCCCTCATGACCCGTGCTTCGCACTCAAGCTATTCTTGAGGATCAGGTCTATATTTTGCCAATATGTCATCAGTTACTCCATTGAGATTTTCATTTGAATCATGTAGAGGTGTGAACCTATTGTGAGTTGTGATAGTTTGCTCTACATTATCCTCTTGAATCTCCTAGTTACTATCCTGGTGAGAATAATTTAAATTTCCATTTCTTTTGGAGATGTTTCTAATTGGTGGAAATGATTGTAATTTCTTTCCTTCCATCTTAGATCTCCTACCATCCATTTGGTATTAATTTTCTATTATAACAGTCACTAGAGTCGCCACCTATTTTGTAAATAGGAAACAATTTGAAATTTGTCTTTCTGGATTCTTCTTGCCAGCACAGTTACCAAATTTAAAGTTTCTAAAATGAATCTATAAAAGGAATGGTTTGTTACTAAGGTCCTTTATTTAATCCCTAGCGGAGTTGCCAATTTGTTAGGTCTCAAAAAGCAAGTTGCTAATCCTAAGAGGATGCCAGGCTCTATGCTTAGATTGGCAACATTTTTGAACTAACTTGATGAAATCAACATTTTGGTTTTGATGATTTCCTACACTTTAGGTCCGCTACACCTAGGTGGGTAAACCTTGGAAATTAAAGCAGATTGAATGCAACTATTTTGACTAAGTAAATGGATCTAACTATAGTGGCAAATGGTGTAGACTAGATGAAAGCTTGTTGAATAATTCTAATATCTAATGTATGTTTGGTATAAATTGTATAAGCAATATCAAGGTGAATTTTATGGATGTGCTTAATTAAATAAAGGATTCTAGATAATGAATTGAAATAAGACTAGTGCCTTGTTGGGTAAACATAGTCAAATGGAGGAATTAAGACTAGTGGCTTATAGTGGGTGGTAATTCTAACTGTTTGGTACAATTTTAGTTTATAAATTCTATAAACGTGAATGGAGATGACTGACAAACTCTTCTTAATAATCTAACTAATATAATCAATTTTCTTGTTATTCACCATAAGGCAATTTAATCCTTTCTTGAAGGAACCAATTGAATCAAATATGCAAGAATAGCAGATAATATTAATTTGGAGACAGAATGGGAATCCTAATTATATGGCTCTTCTTAGTAATCCAAACTAATACTTCTAGGTTACTGTGACTGATTAGAAGGATTTTAATTCCTTTTATGGAAACTAGTTAATCAAATCACATAACTACAGTAAATGTGTATTGACAAATTAAATATATACTTGATATATTAATCTGAATAATAAGGAAATACAGAACTGGAGACAACCACACAATTGAGTAACTTTAACAAACAATTGATGCTAGAATAAAACCACAAGATCAGAGAACTCCAATTTACTTCTTCAATAATATACTTGCAACATGGTCTTTTGAAAACATTGTACACTGTATTTTTATTCTATTGATGATGATGATTTCCAGATGATGCCTCTTGCTTCTTGGCCTTGGTTCCCTTTATATATGTTTTGCAGTTGTAGGGTTATGACTCTTCATACATCCGTTGCAATCTTTTGTTATTTTAATATCCTTCAATAACAAAACTTTAATCTTGACCTTCTTACTATTAAAATGCTTTGGTCATTGCAGGTGGGATGCCCTTTGCCTTTGTATTGTAGTGCATCCGTATATCTTATGTATTTGCAACATACACCTGAGGAATCATTGGATTTGTGACTCTATATATACAAATCATTTGTCTATCGCATACATTTTCTTCCATATACAAGAGCGGGCCCAACCAGGTTTATGAAATGAATTTGAAATCTCCTTCAAATCCACATTTATATCACATTTTTGTATATCAAATGCATGTGCTTTATATACAATAGCGGACCTTAACTAAAATTCACAATATTTTATCTGTCATTCAAATCCGGGCTTGTATAAACTTGTATATCCATTGCTGATGGGGCCCATGTGGTGTTTCATGCATTTATATATACATTTCCTTTGTATCTCATATTCATTTGTCTTTGTATCTTGTATACATACATTGCAATATACAATCACAGACTTCAAATAAAGTTCTCCCAATGTTAATTCTCAATTGGAACCAGATTTGTATCTATTTGTTTGCATCCTTTTAACTTGTATATCATCTTGTATATTTAATATTTGTATGTCTTATACAAATGTATTTATATATCTGTTTGTGGTGGGGCCCATACATGCATTTGCCTATTTTGTACTTAAAATGCTTTATACATTTGTGTCTTTTTTCTTCTGTATCTTATATACATACATTCGAAATACAACCACAGACATCAAATACGGTTCTTCAAATTTAATTTTTCAATCTGGTCCGAACTTGCATATGTATATTACATACATTCATTCATGTATACAAGATACAAATATAATTGTTCACTTTCTATATTCAATAGAATCTTCTTTTCAGGTCCACTCATGAGTATGCAATGTATACAAGTGGTAGATTCACAGAATTATACACCAGTTTTGAATTCCTTTTGACATCCACCAATGCATATTAGATTTGTATATGATATACATGTGTTGCGATATACACATACAAACATGGATTTTCAACCATTATAAAACACATCATCAAAAGGTTCTCGAGTCTGTATCTTCATGTATTTGTATTTGTGTGTTTTATGCTTTTGTATACTCTATGCTCATATGTTTTATGCATTTGTATCTTCTCATGATTTGTATCTTGCATACATACAAATAAATATACAAAACCTTCGACCGTTCACCTTTGTATCTAGTATACATACATTCTGACCAACATGCACTTTGTTTTTTAAGGATCTTGATTCCTCTATTTTCCACTTCAAATCTCCACTTGTAGGCTTTTATATCTTGGATTGGAAAGACTTTCATAACATGTCACCGATATCGTCGTGAGAATTTCTTCGATCAAACTTGTAAGCCTTGTTCCGATTCACTTATTCTCCCCGAGGGTTCTTATTCTCCACACTTATCAGTGTAAGTTACACCAAAGTACTTTTCTTCAATTAGTGAGACATTAGAGTATCAGAGAGTCTTTAATCTTTCTTTCTGATGCTTGTCTTCTACTGATGACTGCTAGTCTCCTTTGTTCTACTGGATGATCGGTGAGAGTCTTACCAAAATTTCTTATTGGTATGATCTACATTATTGGGAGATCTTGTAGAGTATTCGCCGATAGTCTTTAGTTATACCGATCAACATGACTAGTAGCTTTCTTTTCGACGAAAGGTCATCAGTATCATTTTCTCCATTGGTGACTTTTGAAATCTTCTCACTGATCCTTAATCTCATGCCGATAGCTATTTTAGCTAGTTTTTGATGGATTGGTATGACAATAATGAGGTCTTGTCGATATTAGGAAATTTGAACCTTCTTATTGTTATGATTTTGGGCCTAATATTTTATGATTTGGTTGGATATGGATGAGTAAGAATACAAGAAAATTTTAAATTTTCCTATCCCAACAATCTACCTTTTGGTCCAAATTTGTGCAAAAGTCAAAACACCATCCACTCTTAACATCCTAGACTCGTTATCCTTGATCACACTACAATCACCCCTCCATCTTTTTCTCTAACATCGTTCTTACCACATCCATCTTTGGGTCCAACAAATCAATCCAGATTCTCTAAGGTCTCCATCCCCATTTCACTCCACCTCTAAATCAAATCCATAACTTGCATGCCCATAACTAGATCAAAACACAAAAAGAATCAAGAAATGACAGACTTTGGACAATATAAGGGCATAGGGATGCCTAATACTAATGAAAACAACCTACCAATCAACCAAAAATACAACCCACCTATGGTTTTTCAAATTCTGACATATAATCCCAATGAAAATCCCTTCCATTTCTTGCAACCACCACCACCACCACCACAAAACGTCCCTACCATGTCCCGAGATGATCTAGATGTCTTGTGCTTTATAGAAGATGCCGATAGCATGGACCTACTTGACAAAATCCTAAGGTCGGATCTGAATAGATATCTTGACTACCTCCTCAAAATTGCTACCCAAGCATCCCACAACACGACATCATCTCAACCATCCACCTCTAACATCACTCCTACCACATCCTCCCAACCATCTACATTGTATATCAAAAAATTTGGATTTGCAAATGGAAATGATGAAACAATGAAATACATAACCTAAACCCAAATCATTAAATACCTCAAAATGCAAGATGAATTGTTTGATTGATTTGATATGTTGGTTGCTCACAATTTGGCAGTATAACATTTGCATAGGATTGAGATGATAGATGGAAGATTGATAAATGGAAGATAATGATGATAGATGCAAAGGCTCTAAAGATATTTTGACAACATAAAGATACTCCAACTCAATGCCTCCTTGAAAATTTGATAGAATAAGGGTACTTGAGGCTCAATGCATGCTAATGGCTTATGAGGGGATTGATTTATAGGAAAGGCTTGGTTCAAATGGATGGTTGAGATCAAAAGGCTAGATGATTGATGTGGATAGCTAGGATTGATTAGTTATTCCCACTCTTTAAGGGAGTTGTAGCCATATGACAAGTGTAATGAGGAGAATAGGTCTCATGTGTAATTGTGTATATAAAAAAGTACTACATGTGAAAGATATTAAATAAAGAATGTAGTACCACTTATCTTTTTTAAATGAAAGAGGCACACATGTCGGCTTATGATGAAAGGTGAGGACTTAATTCAAATAAAATATTTGAATTAGTTGGGATATGTGAGGGAAATTAATTAAATAAATAAAATTTATTTAATTAATTGGGAAGATGATTAGGATAGGACTAGGATTAGGTTGGGAAATTAATTAAATAAATAAAATTTATTTAATTAATTGGCTTAATGGGATAATGATGGGATTAAGATGGGATTTTAAATAAATAAGTAAAATTTATTTAATTAATTGGCTAATGGATTAGTGGGATTAAGAGTGGGAATTAGGACAAAATGCTACATGATGTCTAAGTGATGTTTTTGACAAGGTGTTGCTAGACATGGACAAATTTGGATGTCTACATACATAAAACACCCAACCTATCATCTCACAAACATCAAATCCCACCATATCTATCACCACCACAAGCTCTAATGTTACCGCATCCACAATTCCCACAAGTGTCTCAAATCTTACCACCTCCCAACACGTCACCACATCCGCAATCACAACTAGCATACACTCTTCCATTCCATAAATCACCTTAGGCATCCAAGGGAATCTCACACATACAAGAACCTCCGCGAGCATACCTCCAATCAACCTGCAAACCATAGCCTACATGCAATAATTCTTTTCACAACTACCTCACAACACGACCAACCCATCTAACGTTAACGCATCTCATATCAATCCATCCAATGTCAACCCATCCAACGTCAATCCATCTCATCTTATGTATATACAAAACCCCGTAGCATCATCAACACATCATAATCCCAATCCTCAAATACCTCCACATATTCTCTAACAACTCTATGCTTATCAACATCACGCACAACTTAACCAAAACACCACCCCACAGTACCAAAACACGACCTCCCAAAACCTCCAACATCAAATCCCACCCAATCTCCAACATATCATCAATTAGCCAACCTACACACCACAACCACCACCAACCCCAGATCTAACGACCATTGTACAAACCTTGATTCAAAAGGTAGACAATATACATACTGGGGGCAAATGCAAACAATATTCTTTTGAGGGAAAGGATCAGACATTGCACATGCACCCTTTCCCCAAAAAATTTGAAACACCCAAATTTGACAAATACAAGGGAAGGGGAGACCCTAGGGATCATCTTAGGGAGTTCTACATCACTTTCTTAGAAGTCTTGAACAATGATACCTATCTAATGAGACTATTTCCAAGAAGCCTAGGTGGTCAAGCTGCTGAATGGTTTGCACATCTTCCCCCAGGCATTAGGTCTTTCCTTGAGCTTGCGAAAAAATTTGTAAACCATTTCTCCTATAACTTCAAGCACGAAATATCTATAACAAACCTTTGCAACACAAAACAAAAAAGTAGAGAATTCTTTGCTTCCTTCTTGCAGAGGTGGAGAAGCTTAGCAAGCAAACTCCCTTGGCCAATTCCTAAAAAACAACTCGTCACCATGTTTGTGACCAACCTCAATCAAGAAATAAGTTTTCATCTGCAAATCCTTTATGCATCTACATTTGAAGAAGTCATCAACAAAGGTACTACCATAGAAAGGGCCCTCATCGCCAAGGGCTCCATCAAATTATATGACAATAAGTCCAACAACAACAACAGCAGCAGCAACAACAACAACATCAACTACAACAACAACAAACTCCATATCAACACCCCCAATACAAACAACACCAACACGCAATCAAATGACAAGCCACACTATTGGGGGAAGAACAAAAACACCTTAAACAATAACCTCATGGATGTGAAAGCCGTCCAACATGTACATAATCAAACACCCTCAAATACGTATACCGCCAATGTAAATACCCGAAGGGGATAATTTAAACAAAACAAACCTCGAAGACAATTCACACCTTTAGGGGAACCAATTGTGGATATCCTCCATAGATATCTGAAGAAAGGTTTGATCACTCTCCCACCTGTTAAACCCCATTAGGAGAGTGAGCTCAAAGCTGCGTGGTACAATGAGAACGATTATTGTGACTACCACCGCATTGTGGGCCACAAAACTGCTGACTGCATGAAACTAAAGCATTATGTGCAAGATCTCATCGATCAGAATCAAGTCATCCTTGACCAAAGCACCCAACCATCACCCAACGCTAATCTTAGAGCTTACAAGGATCCATTGCCCAACCATAACAAAGCCTCCTCATCTAATCAAGCCTACAATGTCACCCCACCACCCACATCTTAAGACTCTATTGTAGGATGGATAGAAGCATCATTTAACCATGTCAACACAATCACCATTCGGGCTCAAGCACCTGATTGTGCTATCACAAATTGTCGTGGCCGTGTATCCATCCACAGAGCCCCTACCACTGATCAAACTCCCACCTCCATGTCTGACTCACTACCCCCTCGTCCAACCACACGTCCATCACCTATCAATCAGTACAACCTCCTAGAACATCTAGGAAAGACCCCTACACAAATCTCCATACTTGAGCTGCTCCACATGTCACCTCTTCATAAGGAAGTCCTTGACAAAGTAATATTGGAAACCCAAGTCCCCGCCAACCTAAATGTGAACCAATTCCAAGCCATGGCGGGCCATATCGCCGCACCTCATCATCTCACATTTTCAGAAAAGGATCTTCCCACTTTAGAACACTTACATAATGATGCCTTACACATCAAAGTCCATATCCAAAAGCACATCATCAAGAGAGTCTTAATAGATGGTGGCTCTGGCCTAAACATATGCACTCTTAAATTACTAAAAGACTTGGGATACTCAGATGTGGTTGTAGACTCCAGTGAGTGCATAACAATCAAAGGATATGATGACACTGAATGGCTATCTAAGGGCACTATCAAGCTCCCCATTCAAGTGGGACAAAAGATAATGGAAACAAAATTTCAAGTTCTTGATCTTGACCTCCCCTATAACATTCTCCTCAATCGACCGTGGATCCATGCCATGCAAGTGGTCCCATCAACATTCCTTCAATGTCTAAAGTTCTCTCATAATGGCATGGAGGTAACTATCTATGCCGACCCCCACCCCTTCAAATACTGTAGTTTCCTGGAAGGCCATGACCACACCTTCTGCTCGTACAACAAAGCCATCACAAAACCCAATCCCACAACATCCACCTCATACATCGACCCCGCCAACATTGTTACCACTTCATCCCAAACACCTCCACCACCTGAGGTCAAGATCAAGCTCAGTGACATGGGATGTGGAGAATATGACCTACACGGTACCTTTTGTGTAGGCACATTACTTAATCCTAAAATGTTTGGCATCCCAAAGAAAGAAGCAACCAATACAGTTGTCATCAAATGCCAATGATCACCTATCTTCGAGAAGAAACATCTCCTAGATCAAGATGTGCTCGAAGACATATCATCCTGGCTATACAAAGATGAAGAAACTGAGCAAAAAGCCCCCACAATACCAACAGAAATCTATGGTAAAGGGTCAGAAATTGTCAAGAACATGGGCTATAAGGGATAAGGCGGTATTGGCCTTCATGAACAAGGGATCATGGAACCAGTCTAAGAAAAAATAAATCCTTATACCCAAGGGTTAGGATATGGTCAACGACAATGTATCCTCACTACCGGTGAATGTATCTTAGCTGAGGTCACTATGGTTTCCCTTAAAGTCGATAAGATCAACGAAACAAGCCATCAAGACTCCTTTAGTGACTTTACCAATTTCTTCGACTCATCCATATGCACCATATACACAGTCACCACCCTAGCCTCTTCATCCAACGAATTACCCCTTATATACCCGGACCTCATAGACTGGGACCAACAGGGACCTCCTGTCTTCAACGTAGCACCAAACAATGAAGCCATCACTGAAATGATGGGGGTTAGAGATCACTTCCCCCTAGGAGATCATAGAGCAGGATACATCATGGAACTAGATACAACTACCTATTTTAGGGAGACAACCCCTGCTTCCAGTCAGAAATATAAAAATCAAACATGGATCTGATGGTGAAAACCACTCCGCGGTAGTGTCAGATCCTAAAAAAGTAAAAATAAAAGATGTATCTCCTGATGAAAACCTCCATGAGGCACTAGGAGATGGAAGCATGGGCCTTCCTGAGATAGACAAGGTATATCCCAATAGATCACCCATCCTAGTGGAGCCAGCTCAAGAGATGAATCCTGGGATGGAAGAAGAGCCAAAAATCACTTTCAGGGTAGAATCTCTCAGCATAGTAGAGCAAGAAAATTTCTTAGCTTTCTTCAAACACAAGAATCACAATTTTGTGTGGACTTATGCAGACATGCCAGGGCTAGATCCCACTTTGGTAGTCCATCATCTTGCAGTACGCCCTAATGCAAAACCAGTGAAATAGAAACTCAGAAAAATGAACCCCTAGGTGGCCCTCCTAGTCAAAGTAGAACTGAAAAAACTACTGACATCAGCTTCATCTGACCAATTGGTTATCTTGAATGGGTTTCCAACCTAGTACCAGTAGCCAAACTAGATGGCCGAATCCATTGCTGCACCGACTTCTGAGATCTTAACAAAGCTTGCCCGAAGGATGACTTCCCATTGCCTAACATTGACATGATAGTGGATCTTATGGTAGAACACAAGATGTTATCCCTAATGGATGGATTTTTAGGATATAATCAAATTAGGATCTCATAAGAGGACCAACATAAGATATCCTTTATATGTCCATGGGAGACATACTACTGGGTGGTAATGCCTTTTGGCCTAAAGAATGCTGGAGCCACGTATCAATGAGCCATGACTGTAATCTTACATGACCTTTTCCACCACATAATGGAAGACTATGTGGACGACTTGCTAGGAAAATCAAAGACAAGGGAGGAACATCTAGATGTATTGGCAAAGATCTTCAACCGATTAGAGCAATACAATGTTTGCCTAAATCCAAAGAAATGTGTCTTCAGGGTAACCTCTAGAAACCTTTTGGGATACATAGTATCCAGAAGAGGAATTGAGGTAGATCCCGCAAAAGTCAAGGCTATCACTAAAATGCCTCCACCAAAAACACTAAAACAACTGAGAAGTCTGCAAGGGAAACTCTAGTCCATTCGTCGGTTCATTGCTCAACTTGCTGATAAATGTCAACCATTCCAACATCTACTCCGAAAGGATACAAATTTTATTTGGAATACTCAGTGTCAGGCTTCCTTCAACTAGCTAAAAGATTACCTAGGTAATCCCCCTATTCTAACTCCACCAAGGCAA
Organism: Cunninghamia lanceolata; assembly: GCA_027924645.1. Classification (NCBI taxonomy): domain Eukaryota; kingdom Viridiplantae; phylum Streptophyta; class Pinopsida; order Cupressales; family Cupressaceae; genus Cunninghamia; species Cunninghamia lanceolata. Next base: position 2,609,218 of record BSBN01001137.1, on the reverse strand, counting down.
GGAGAACCCCTCCTATTATACATCTCAGCAACAGAGATAGCTATTGGAGCCTTATTAGCATAGCACGATGAGCAAGGAAAGGAAAGAGCCATCTATTACATTAGCCACACTCTGATATCCTATGAGCTAAACTATATGTCAATTGAACAAGCATGTCTAGCCCTGGTCTTTACTTCACAAAACCAAGCTCATCGCCAAGATCGATCCACTAAAGTATCTGCTAAACAGGGCTGCTCTTACTGGGAGAATGGTAAAATGGGTCATGATCCTCACTGAATTTGATATTGAATAAACTAAGAGAAAAGCCATCAAAGGACAGGTTATCGTTGATGAACTAGCTGAAGCACCCATCCTTGTAGAACATCTTACACTGGTAGAGTTCCCTAACGAAGCCATCTTGACAATAACATCGGCAACAGAAACATGGAAAATGTACTTCAATGGATCATACACACAGAGACTCAGGGGCAGGCATCCTGTTTGTTACCCCTCAAGGTGACACAATCCCCAAGTCATTCAAAATCACATTCCCATGTACCAATAATGTGGTAGAATATGAGGCCCTGGTCACAGGTCTCTGAATGACAATCAAATGGAAAATTGAGAAGTTGACAGTGTATGGAAACTCTCAACTGGTCATCCAGTAGGTAAACAATGAGCACAAGACCAAGGATGATAAACTCCTACCTTATAAAAAGATGGTCAATGACTTCAAAGACTATTTCGATGACATCCACTTTGAACAAATCCCAAGGCTAAACAACAAAGCTGCAGACACCATGGCTACCATCAGATCCCTAGTTGACATGAAGAAAGACAATAAAAAGTGCAAATTCCTAATAGAGGAGCTCCCTATTCCAGCATATGATGTTCCCCAATCAGAGCTAGTGTGTGAAGTCATTGGTCCCTTATCCCGTGGTATCAAGAAACCTATCTATATCTCCATGACAACATCATCCCTCCCAACCTATCCACCTCACAATGCAAATATTTCATCCGCCGAGCCTTCCGCTTCACCCTTATAGGAGATACCTTATACAAAAGGAGTCTTGAGGGCACGCTTTTATGATGTTTAGACTCTCGAGAGATTGAAGTAGCCTTGCAAGAGGTACATGCAGGCATCTATGGGGCACATTCAAGTGGACCTGCTCTTGCTAAAAAGATCTTGAGGACTAGATACTATTGGCCAACCATGGAATGAGATGCCTACCGGTTTATCAAAAAATGCCTACCATGTCAACATCATGGAGATCTCATTCATGCACCAGCACAAGAATTACAACTAATCATGACATCGTGGCCTTTTTCACAATGGGGACTCGACCTTGTAGGGAAAATCCATCCACCATCATCCAATGGGCATAAATTCATAATCACAGCTACCGAATACTTCACTAAGTGGGTGGAAGCAATACCACTCACCTTCACCACTGGCACCTAGATATCCAGGTTCATCCTCCATTATATCATATGTTGTTATGGTATCCCTCATTCCATCATCACCGACAATGGAAAACCATTCAAGAACCAAGAAGTCCGCACTTTGTGTGAAAAGTTTTAAACCAAACACCACTTCTCCACCCCATATTACCCTCAAGGAAACAATCAACCAGAAGCTTCAAACAAAACTATCCTCCGCATCCTAAAAAAGATGGTTAACGAAGCTAGCCATGATTGATACCTCTAGCTCAACCCTGCCCTATGGGCCTATTGCACAAGCATCCGTACCCCCACAGGAGCCACTCCATTTTCCCTAGTCTTTGGATCCAAAGCCATTTTACCTATTGAGGTCGAGGTCCCATCCCTAAGAGTATCCTTGCAAAACATAATCAATGATGAAGAATACTAGGTTGCAAGGTTGCATCAGCTAGAATTACTGGATGAGAAATGTTTGAATCTGTTGAACCACCTGCAGGCCTATCAAAATCACCTCAGAAGAAGCTATCACAAGAGAATCAGAAATTGAAAGTTTGAGGTAGGTGACCTTGTCCTCATGGAAAAGCAGAAAAACTTGCAGGAGTGCCCTAAGAAAGGCAAGTTTGAGCCCAATTGGCTAGGGCCCTATGTCATCATAGCTAGCTATGGATCAGGGGCATACCATCTTGCAACCCCTAAGGGGCAGCCTCTAGATGAGCCTATGAACATCCTACACCTCAATAAATTATACGCATAACCCATCGAGTATCCCAAGGCAAAAAAAAAAAAACCAAAAAAAAAAAAAAAAACCAAAAAAATCAAAAATAAAGAAAAAACTTGAGTGCAATAAAGACTTCCAATGGTGAAAATCACTCCGGTGACGCCTTGGATAAGTACCATGGTGAAAACCTATTTTAGATGCCATGCATAGTGGCCAGTTCTACCATCTCAAAAAATCCACTTTCTGTCACAACACTCCATATTGCACCCATCCCATGGCTTGGAATTCTGAAACATCAAGTCCTATTGCCCATCCCGCACTATCCCATCCAAAGGCTAACTCAAGGAACGAGGATCCTTGTAAGCTCCCTTTTGTAGAGCTGAAAATCAAAAAATCCAAAAATAATACAATATCACCCTCATACATCGATCTCGCTATAACTCGCAACCATCAACATCGATCAACTCCCAACATCACATCTATCCTCAACCATCCCCATATCATCAAGTCATGCCAGAACTACATATTCATCTTGCCCACATCTTGAAAGTACCTTGATCCCGTGGACACAGGGTATGTAGGCATTCTGGAATACGAAGGAAGTTTCCAGTACTTAGGTACATAAGATGCACCCATCAAACCTATTTGGATGGTCCCCATTCACTAAGCTTGTTGGACCCAATAAATGATACACACACTAATCATACACTTGAAGCATGGTCCCTGATGCAAAAATCATCAATCAACATACCAACTATAATCCTACACATGGCTTGACTATCCTTTTTTCCCCCTTTCGAAAATTATCCAACATAATCCAACTGATTTGCGTCCTAGGATATATCTTTCCCACAATGGACAAGAATTTGTCATCCTATCAACATGTATCTTGGCAAGAGCACACACAGGCTATTTCTATCTTTTTGTCTCACTCTAGGTCATTTCCAAAGCTACCTTGATCTCATTATATCATGGCAAGTGGCGGACAACGCCTGGAGTAGACACGGTCATTGTTTCTGTATGCTGTGCTTGTGGGTTGGTTGCATTACTCCAAGAATAATATTCATATCTTGAAGCCTGGGTCAATTCTAACATGATGTGCCTCATTCGCATATATAGGCATCAAAACCTTATATGTACTATTAGCACTCAATGCTATGAGTCCCCTTCCTAGGCTAGGCAAAATTATACTACCTTGGGCATGCATGAAATCAACCTATTGTTTGCAGGTCTAGTCCATGCAATCGTGGGATATATATCATCACCTAAGTCATTTCATACCTTTGTGAACTATATCCTACATTGCTATAGTAAACTAAGAAATGCTCTCAATAAATGTTATGCAACTACTATTACTAGCTCAAATCATCATCCTAATCATTTATTCAACTATATCACCTGAGCCTAGATTTCATAATCACCTACCCTCCCCCCCTCACCCTACCAAATCCCCTCACTAATCCCACTCATCCAACCTAGTCTCAGTCCACACATCCCAAACCAAATCATATCTCCCCCTCAATGACGTGGTGTTTCATGACCTAACAGCTCCCTCATTAACCATCCCAACCCCCCCCCCCCCCCCCCTAATCTAGCCGTAGCCAATCATACCTGTACCCCATCCATCCGCCCTATTCCCCTATCCCATAGCCCAACCACCTAGGGTCCAACAAAGAACATCATGTGTATCAAGACTTAACCATCTCACCTATCACCTAGTTTGCATCCCACATATCACATAATTTGCATCTCTTAAATCACTTAGTTTCAATCCCACATATCATTTAGCTATCATAACCATTTAGTTTGCATTTCATTTAAGTGCATTTTTTGAGTCATTTAGTTTCCATATCATAATCATTTAATTTGCATTTCATTAAGTGCATTTTTTGAGTCATTTAGTGTCCATATCATAATCATTTAATTTGCATTTCATTTAGGTGCATTTTTAGAGTCACTTAGTTTCCATATCATAATCATTTAATTTGCTTGTCATTTTAGAATCATTTAGTGGCACATTATATATCATTTAGCATATCATAATCATTTAGTTTGTAATCACATAGGTGCACTTTAAAAACATTAATCATCACATTGCATTCCATATTTCATCTCATAATCATTTCATTACATTTACTTGCATAGCATAATCATTTAGTTACATTGCATAATCACAAGCCATAATCATTTAGCTGCATTCTATAATCATCTAGTTCCATATCCATATTTTCCATACATAACATGTGTTTATTTAGATAAACATACATTTCCATTGCATTACATTCATAATAAATGTTTATTAATCTAAACATTTATTTGCATTATACATCATAGTCTATAAATCACAAACCGTGCATGTATCAAAACAAGTAAATCAACATTACATCCATCATGATACATCAATAAGTACATCTGTAACATCAACATAATAAATTGTATAAACACAACACATCCATAGCACAAATCCACAAAGCATACTGCATCCATCAACATAAGCATCATCGTAATTATATAAAATCATCATAAACAAACATATAGGCCATAAAAAACCATCATATCATAATCATCATCACAAAAATATACATCAGTCATATATATACATCAAAAAATATAATGTCTTGATACAATGCCTCTAAGGGCTAAAATGATACAACTGTCACATGGAGGACCCTCTCTCTAATGGAGTGGGGGATCCTGACCCTAGTGGTGGCTATGGTCCTGCCTGTGGCTACGGCCAAACATGAACTTGTGGAACCTGCTGGGGCACATGTGATGGAGGACCCATCGCCTGCTAGATAGATAGAACTGATCTAGATCTGTGTGATCTAGATGACTTGGTCCCACTAAGCTCACTAAAGCTTGCTGCACGCTGCTCTACTGGCACTGCCACATGATAAAGAACCCAATAATAATTAGCCTGTCGATTGGCCTCTAACAACTGTCCCTATGCCTAAGACAACTGTGTCTACATCAATGTCAAAACTAGGGCTAGACCAGCCCCTGAAGCTTTTAAACTACTCACTGTGGCCTCTGCCTACTGGGCTCTCGCAAGAGGAGCATCCAGCTCCCCTGTGAAAGTGGCTATCTCACCTTGAGCCTGGGCTAACTATGCCCGCAATGCAGCCATCTACCCATATGTACCATCCAATAATGCCACTGTCCTCCTCAACTGTACCAACTCTGCCTCATGGCTCTCTAAAGCCTCCTGTAGGCTGGCCACCTGTGCCCGCAGGGTCTCAACCTCCTCCTCCTCCCCACCTTGAGGCCTCCAACGAGAGGTCAACCCTCGAGTCCCTGACTCTCCACCTGCCACTGAGGTGCCCGCCTCTGCTTCCTGCCCTACTGCAACAACTGGCTGTTTTTGTGCTACCTACGGTGGGGGTAGAACACCCCTGTCCACCCTTGGCTGTCCCCCACATCGTCAAGGCTCTCCATGTTGCCGCACCACCCCAATCTAAACATACTCAATAGGCACCTATTGTACAGCTGCCTGCTGTCTCACTTATTATTGGGGCACCTGTCCAGCTGCTGCTGCCGCCAACACATCCATCAGATGACCATCCCTCCCAACCTCCTCCTCCTCTCCATCCCCTCCAACCTCCATGAGATAGTCTGCAATCATCTCCTCACCCTCCTCCAAAAAATCATCTCCATCAGAATCATCATCCTCGTCCTCCTCAGAATCCTCATCTACTAATCCCACTGCCTCCTTTGATGGGTCAGTGAATTGAGTTGGTCGCTACATCTTCCACCATGTCTCATATGCAGGAGTAGTACCTACATCCCTCACAGTACTCTGCCAATCCCACTGCAATAGATGCAAAGTTGCAAAGTCCTCCAGGGCAACCCACGGCTGTATGGCTGCAGGCCAATAACGTATGTCTTGACGGGTCCGTGTAAAAATGGCCATCTGCTGTGGAATATCCTGCCGCAACCTAAACTGTCGCATAACCCATGACAATAGATACATGTCAATCATGTGGTCTCCTCAGCTTATCAAATACTGCTTCTAAAAAGTAAACAACATGTGTACATCATCATCTGGCCATGGCTCCACTTCGACGTAAGTTCGCTAGGTCATCCGAATGATATCATCTATCACCTGCCTCCAATACCAAACCTGTCCAGTATATGTGTACTTAGCATCTTGATACAGGAACACAATGGCCTCAAATGGACAATGATAATACCCACATCTCAGCCAAGTAACTGCAATATGCTCCCAGATCCACACGTGCAATAGAGTAACCTCGGTTGATAAGGTTGAATCATAGTGATAGACTATTGTATGCATCTCGTGATATAGCTGTACTAGCATCATTGGTCCCTAGGCATACATGGTCTCATATCTCACCATCCCCTCGATCACCTCCCCCCATCCAACCGAAAACCCCCTGCCCTCCTATCAGGCATAACCATGCCACGAATCAAGGCACATAGGAATAAAGCAAAGGGATCTACACCCGCCACCAGTGACCCCTCATAACTCATCTCCTGCTCATTTGCTGACAAAGCCATGTGATCGTGGCCAAACACTCTAATCAAGGCCCTCCATCCCCTCCTTGTGTCATATGTCACTTGACGGCCACAAATAGGTAGCTTGAGGATGCAATAAACATTCTCAAGTGTGATAGTAATCTCACTAGTAGGAAGCAAAAATGTACAAGTCTCTAGCCAGTACCGCTCTACAACCACGATCATCATAGCTCTATGAGCTTGCAGCACTGGCATCAACACAACTGTCAAAAGCCCTAACCTCACTAGTTGGGCCCAGGTGACATCATCAAACTGATCAAATAGTGCCATCACAGATGGCACACGTCACTCTTGCGAGGACACTATAAATGAACTCATATCCTACATCCACAACTTTTTGGTCAGTAATCTACCTATCTTTTTTCAAATCAATCCCTTTCTTCTAAAGTGGAAAGCCAAACACATTTTGGTGCCACAATAGACCATACATTATGCCATTTCTAACGATAGCACTACCACTTTCCCTCATGGTACTACTACATATAATAGCACCACTATGCAAGCCACCTTGCACCACTTTCAAACATAGCGCTACTGTACAAGCCACTTTGCGCCACTTTCAAACATAGCGCTACTGCACAAGCCACTTTGTGCCATTTTCACAAATGGTGCCACCCTGCCCCTTGGTGCTAATCTAAGAAATAGTGTCAATTCTACCAATTGCGTACATATCAAATATGGCACTGAACCTAAACATTGCACTAAACCTAAATATAGCGCTACTATCTAAAATAGCACTAGTCGAGAACATAGTGCTACCCTAATACCCATTTGGCGCCAAAGTGCAAGAACCCCAAACCCTACGCACATTGTGCCAATACAAATGATGGCACCAAAATGCTAAGCATTTGGTGCCAATCCGCCTCTAGCCTACCCTAGCGGATAGCGCCAATCCAAAGGATGGCGCTGCGCGATCTTGCAATAGTGCCACAATCCTAAAAACTTAATTCCTGAACACAAAAAATGCATAAAATAAAAAAACCACCAAGCCAGGGTTAGACCCTACCTGGGGTCCAGCCTTTGGTGCCTGGCCAAATGATCTAATATGCTCAGAAATGTGTTTGAGTCAAAGGAATTGGGGGTTGCGCTCTGCCATCTTTCCTCTACTCTTTCATCTCACAAGTTCAATGTGTGCAAATGTGTCACTCTTAGGGCCCACTTGTCTTAATATAGCAAGCCATGTCATCCTTCCGCTCACTCTTTTTCCCCTCTAGGATGCAGATCACAACCTTTTTCCTCTGTTTTTCTTCCCATCATCTTATTTTCCCATCCTCTATCCAAACTTCACTCCTGTCATGTCCTTTAGAGAGATCGCCCTAGTTTTTTTTTAATTTTTTCCACTGACCTCTTGAGGGGGCATCTCTCACCCATCTTATTCCTTACTGGTAGCTGGGGCATATTTTTCTTTGACCTGATGCCATTTCCCTCCTAGGTCATGACACCACGTCAAAGAGGGGCAAATGTAGACACCTAAAAATGTCTTTACCATAAAACTGACTCTCAACATCCCTAAACATACCAATTTCCCTTCTAATCAATTAATTAAATTTTTATTTAATTAATTATCCCTTCATCATTTAATTTTTCATCATTTTATCCCCAACAATTGAATTAATTCAATAGTTCAAACTTTAGCCAATTGATTTAATAAATATGCAATATTTATTTGGTCAATTTCCCCCTCCTCACTAAATCCAATTAATTAGCTAAATCATGTTTAACTAATTAATTCAGCCTATTAATTGACCTATCCCTACCCTAGGTAATTAAATAGCTATTATTTAATTGCCTACCCTAGCCTACCTCATCGTAGCCTTAGGATTAATTAAATACAACCTTGTTTAATTAATCTTGAACCTCTCATTAAGATGGTCAAATCTAGCTTAACACCCTTCCCCACATCCTCCAAATAAAAAAATGGGAATATATCCACATAAGGCAATTTTTTATTTGAATAAGTCCCACATCACATTCAAATCTCTTACAACCCCTTACCCATGCCATGCCTCATTTATGTCCACTCATCCCCAAATAAATTTTTAATTCATTTTACCTTGCCCATGTGAACTTTTAATTCACACATATTCCATCTCACCCATACTCATTTAATTCACCCTTTTCCCAAAAATGAATAAAATATTCATATTTATTCCTAGCCCTCCATTCCTCCAAGATGAAATCTAGGCCTTCCACATAATTTTCATCTTCCACCATTGATCTCCCAAATCAATCCAACCCTTAGATCAAAATCTCTCCAAAATCTCTATAAATAGAACCTCCAACCCATTTTAAGGATCCAACTTTTATGTAATGTTATCATGCCAAAATATCCATTGAGCTATCATTGTGAGTTGCAATTAGGATAGAGCATTTCACATTGTATTCATCAACTATGGTATATCTTATCTAGGAGCTCTTGGGTGCAAAGCTTCTTTCCCTTTGATGAGATTGGGTTTTTCATATCAAGGTATAGATCTTTGTTTTGTTATGCATTTAGTTTATATTTTTACCTTTGATTTGATTTTCCTAATCATAGAATCTCTTAGTTGGAATGTTCTAGCTGTGTTGACAAGGGGTGTTACATGCGATCTACAAATTTTAATGGTTGGAACAACAATTCTTGCAAACCCTTTGTGATTTTAGCTGATAAGGTAGTATGAAATGCTGCTAAAATTCCTAAACTAACAACTATTTTCAAGGAAAATGCAAAAGGGAGTAGGGTTTTATAGAAATCCTAAGTGACATTCACAATATGTGGACTACTGCAAGTAGACAAACACCCTAAAATTTAACCAGTTTTCTGAGTTACCAAATTGAAAATGAATGTTACAATACTACAAAAAATGATGCTATCTTCAATGGAAATCGAGAAATTTTTAGATCACATTCATTGATTAAATACCCAATAAATGGCACATATTAATTTGTGAAATATAATCAAACTTAAGCACAACTAATCAACATAGACTAACTTTGCACACTTACCTACCATTAGCAAATAACTAAAAGTATGGAGTAAGAACATTCATCAGATACTTTCAGCAAACCATGAACATTGCAAAAGGACAACTAATTAACTATTGGAGATCAAGAAGTTAACCATGAAACCAAATAAGCCAATTGAATACACAAATTCTCAAAATAACTATAGAAACTTGCTTTGTATTATTTCAAATGGTACAATGTCAACAATTCGGCATCAAGAATTCTCTCCTTGACAATGGAAATGGCAACCCCTTTATATAGGAGAGGAGCCATACTGAGTTTTTGAATGGACAGTGGAGATTAACTCAACACCACTGGTCCAGATTTATATCATTAAATACATTCATGACAACTCATAGCAATCCTGGATTACATTTCATCTCTTATGAAAAAGATGAAAAAATAGACCACAGATACATTGAATCTAGACAATTTGACTACCCAACTAAATATATATAGAAAAGGTTAATTTTGAGGCATAATAAAGACAAAATAGTGTCACATGTCACTCTAAATATAGTTGTTTACATTAATGATGGGATTATATTTCAAAATGTTTAAGAAAAATATGTTAAGACTCTCCTTCCAAGTCTACTTTGTCTTCTTCTACTAGCTTGTTATGGTAGTTGATCTAGGCAGAAAGTGCTGGATTGATATCGGTGGGGTCTACGTTTGTAGAATGATTGACCTGGTATCTAAACATATCCACCTCTTGGCTGTACTGATTATATATTCTTTCTATCTCTGCCTTTGCATTATGAAATGTATTAAATTCATCTTTGAGGTCACTGACTCTATCCAGCTTGGCTTCCACATCTAACCCAACATCCTCAAAAACTATCTTTTGTAGTTTATCTTTACATCCCTTCACATCATACGGTGCCAAGTCATTACAGTCCATTACCAGACAATCTCTCAAAGTATCATTTATATCATATATGAGGGCCAAAATGTTCTCATTTGCTATTTTGCAAGCCTCCCTTGCACTATCAGAAACTTCCTTCCTAAATTTTACTTGCTGATACCATTCATTGGCTTTATACAACTTGTCCTCTATTAACATATTTTCAGCCAATAGCATTTGAGCTGGCAAGTTTCTGATTGCTTATACTTGAGGAAACATCTATGAATAATATTCATCAAAAGAGTCACCTTCTTCATGTAAGTCTTTCCATTGTTCTCGAAGTTGAACCAAACTCTTATGGGATTTGGCTGCAACATCAATTGTCTCACATCCCTTTTCACAAACTCTGATCATCCATTTTTGGGCACCTTTTGATAGAGTCTGAACTTCACCAAGCCTAGACATTTCATCACTTAACAAAAAGGTAGGTATTGTTCTTATCTCCCCTTCAGAATCTTCTGGTTTTATCAAAAATGAAGGCATGCTCAGAGCTCCTCATTTTGTTGCTTCAATTCTTTCTTTGAAAGTTCATCCTTATCCAGCTGCTCTAGGATGGAAGTAATAGACCCTTTGAATTCATCAACCCTTTGTGCTCATGTAGTTGGCCTGAAATTTACAGTTATTACGACATAATTCTCTGCTCTGACCTATTCTCTATTTGTATTAGGCGGTGGACAACTACCTCAACTATTTGAGACCCAGCTTCATCCTTGTAAATCCTAGATTGCACCTTTGCTTTCTTCTATTTCTTTGGCTTTTGGGCCTATGACAAAATGGTGCTCAAGTCTAGTTTCATTGTCTCTACCTGGGGCTCAGGATATGATATTCTGCTTTGCAACAAATCAGGTGCTGAGGAAGAAGGCTTTCCAGATCCATCAAGATTTTTATTGTCATTATTTGAAGGTCCTTCAAGTAGTCACCATTCTTGTTTTGATTTGTTATCTACATCTTTATCTTATTCATCTGTAAGATTTCTCCAATTCATCATTACATTTCCTTGAGCTGCCTTGAGGCTTGCCTCTATTTGGTCCTTCTCCGGAGGACTGTCTGATATTTCAATTATCTCTACACTAACTATCTCAGCCAATGGCTCATCAAGTACCTCATTATCTGCCTCATCAAATGCATCTTTCTCCAGTTCCTACTCTTAAAGACCTATTTTGACACATACCTTCTCAATACCTGCTAGCAATGGCATAGCTAAGGGAGTTGAATTTTGGTCCATGGGTATTTGGGAGATAGGAGTAACAGAGGATATAGGCATCACAACTGAAGACAAGTTCATTTGTGTCAAATTGGTAAGCATGGCCGACCCCAAAGCTGATGGGATAGAAGAAGTTGGCAAGATGGAGGAAATGACTATGGGGGAAGTCATGGAGAAAGAGGGTAGAGAAGGTGAAAGAATAGTAGAAATGGGAGGTAATGTAGGGGAAGTAGATAGTGGGGTGGAAGATATGGAAGGTAAAGTGTAGTAGTGATAGAAGAACATGAGGTGGCAACAATGGAGGAAATGGGACTGCTAGGAGTGCTAGAAGATATTTCCAATGAACAAGAGATTGTTGAAATAGTAGTGGAAGGTGAGGTAGCAGTAGAGATAGCTTCTTGGACAATGGTTACCGAGGTCATAGGTGTAGCAGTGGAAACAATAGAGGGAGATGCAGCAGTAGCAACTGTTGTAGATAGTACAACATTCACATCTAGGGTAGAAGGAGATGGATAAGTTGGCAAAGTTGTACTATCAACAGTGGTAGCAGCAGTTTTTATGGTCTTACTAGTATCTTTCATCTAGCTTTCTTCGTTTTTGATCCTTCTCCTAGCCCACTAGGAAGGTCCCTCTTCTTTGAAGCTCTTGTCTAGAGGCATTTCTTTCTTATTAGTCTTTGTAGTGACGACCTTACTTTTCTATGCTTTGGCCTTTTCTGCCAAGGTTATATGATCTTCACTGTTTGATTTCTATCCCTAGGCTGGTTTTGCCTCATTAGTGATTTCTATGGGCTTATCCTCTTCTCCTTCAAACTCCTTTCCTGATTCAAGTGCAATGCATGTGAGCTGTATCCCTTATCCCTCCAAGGCGGTAATCTAACCCCTGACCCATGCTTTACTTAATCTGATTGGTTCCTTCATTATAATATCAAGGGAGCTTTCTTCAGCGTTTGCCCAATTAGGTAGGGGAATTGGCTGGTGATATTGTGCCTCCCAGGCTTCTCTGTGCATTACATTTTCATCATCTTCTAATTGGTCAGGAACTGCAATAATATGGAATTTCCTTATAAATACCAAAGATAATCTGGAATGGGCTTTCTTCATGACCTCATAGTCATCCATACAATTTGCCTAAAAGTCTTCTATATGCATTTTGTGGAATAAATTCTTACTTACAAACCTCTCTATCACCTTATTAGGATCAAAATGATCTCTTCTGTTGTAGTAATGAAGATTGAGAGGTTAGAGTTCTTTGGCAGAGTGCTTAGCTGACCCCAATGAAGGACATGCATAATTTCCTCTCCCTAACAGGATAGGAAATTGGACATTTGTTCTATGCAGGTGCTTAATTTTTTCAGCATAAGTTATCAGTTGTCTAGATAATTCTAAGAGCACTACTTTATCTATAGGATATCTAGGGAGTCTGTAATCCATTCCTGTGAAGCCCTGTATTCTTAGATATGTGAACTTTTCAAATTGAATATACCACCTCCCATACTTGGTGATTTCATTCATAACTTCTGTGGATATTCTTAGAGATGTATTACCTTGCAATAACCTAGTTATGTACATGGTAAAGGCATCATTTACCCTCTTATAATACATGAGAGATTGTGTCAATGTGAGTTGTGCATAGCATTCATGGACCTTGATCTAGGTTTGTTCATCATTTCCTACTTCCCCCACCTTGGACAAACCAACATAATGATTCCTCCTTGCCAAGGCATAAACAACATAGGATGTCTATATGAAGAATTGTTTCTCCTTGAGGTTATTGAATGCCTCATGGATGTTATCACTTATGATTTATGCCCAATTGAACTTAGTCCCCTTTAATATCTCTTCAATTATAACAAACATCCATCCCTCAAAGGTTGATGCTATAGACAATCCATATATTCTACTCAAAAAGGTTACTAAGTCCCTTATTTCATCGTGAATGTCACTTTTGTATACTACTCAAGGAAACTTAACCAAGGAAGACCTTCTCCTCTTTGCCCATTGTTCATTCATATGTTTCCTACATCCACTTTCATCTTTCTTGTAGGTGGCCTCTAATCTTGCCTTATCTGGCATAGTCAATACTGTGTGCCATGGAATATCAAAGGTTTCAGCTAAGGAGGGTGGACTTAAGTCAGTTAAAATATCTCCACTGGCAATTTGTATTGTCTTGGTCATGATATCATACCTATCTGCACATGCCACTATTAGTTCAGCACATTGAACAGATGTAGGGAAAGCAACAACTTGTGTAATCCCACTGTCCTTCACTTTCTTGGCCCTCAGGCTTGGATTTGGGCCAAATACTCTAATTCTAAAATCATCAAGGTCAATGTGGCCAAAGTTTGTGTCTCTGATGTCCTTCTATCATGTAGAAATCTTTGTTTCTAGAGGAATACCTTTGAAGTCATACCTCATGATTTGAGCTCGTGCAGTTATCTAACCTGCAGGACTAGACCTTATAAGTTTTGAAGCCTTTGAGGTGTTTTCTCTAACTCCTAAGTTTAAAGTCTAAGATTACTAAGTTGATTTCTACATTATTCACACCATGTTATAACAAATGAATCTAGCATAAATCTACCAAGTTACCAATATATGCTTATGAGAAGAGAAGTCTAAAATCTTCTAACTATTGCATTTACCACATGATCTAATAATGGAGCAATCTTACACTAATGCATGTAATAAATACTCTAATGCTACAAAATCCTGATTAAAACTTGTAAAACATCATAATTGACCAAGTGCAGTCATTATTTCTACCTGACAAACAATTCTCCTTTTGAAAATTTCTTCTAAAATAGTCATTTCATTCAGTTTGTGCTAAAGTTGGGGTCAACTAACCTACAACAAAAAAAAGCGCTGATTTCAAGGTCAACTGACCTGGTGGAGAAATCAAGATGGTCCGACTAGTTAGTCTGTTTATGCTCATGTCATCATACTGCCTTGCGCAAATTTTATGGTTAACCAACTTGCACAGGTTTGAGGTAAGACCAACTTATGTTAGTCATTCGGGTCAATCGGTTGCATTTTAGTGCAAGGCAATTAAACAAATTTTACCACTCTTGCACAGAACCTTGCGTGGTCTTCGAAGTCAACCAACTAAGTCGGTGATGGCACATTTTGGCGCAAGGTCGGAGGGAGTTCTATCTAGCACAAAAGTGTTTTCTTGACATTTGGTGGAGATTTAGGCATCATAGACTGGTGGGATATTTGCATGCATCTGACCTAGGTCAGAGAAGCGATCATTTAGCACTGAGTCAGGGCAATCAAAAGCTAGTGCAAAGTCAACCTTAGGGATCAGGTGGGACCTCTAGGTTTTGCTGACTAAGTTAATTGAAGCAATGAATAGTGCAAATTCAGAGAACTATGTTTTTGGCGCAATAATGGTTTTGAGTCCCGGTGGGGGTTTTCAAGTCCACCGACTGACCAGGTTGATCACAACATTTTCAAAAGTTAGTCAGATGACTTTTAACACAAAACTATCCTTTACTCATTTTTGTTGGTTGATTCAAAGTGTTTGAGATTATTCTGCTCTAGGGTTTGACAAGTATCAGTTTCATTTTGCCTATGAGCTCAATACTAGGGTTTCACGATAATAACTTTTTTAGCAAAAAAAACCCTAACTTACATGCCCTAACCCTATCATTTGTGTGCTTGGTGTGCTTTTTAGAAGAAAATGCATTTGAAATTTGACAAAATTCTAACTGAAAGCCCTAAATGAGGAAATGAGCTCCTACCTAGTTCGCGGGGGTGAAGTGAGCTGAGACGTGCAGGTAAGGAGGAGGTCTCTAGGTTGAATCCTTTGGTAGCACAGGGCAATCGATCAAACCATCACCAAATAGCTCTCAGAGTATTCGTTCAATGTAGAATGAGCTTGAAAATGATGAAAATGCCCCTTTTATCCCTCCAAATTGTTCACCATTAATGCAGAGCATACAAAGTTTCAGTTGAGAGATTCAGCAAAATATTAGGGTTTGCATGAATTTGGGTATCGTTTGACTTGGCAGGGATTTGGAGGGTCACAAACCTAGTTGGCAAATGTAATCTCAGCACAAAATTCCTTAGCTCTATTGTGAGTGTTTTGCAGGATTTTAGGTTTCCTTAAACCAGCAGGGAATTTGCCACTCTCTGACTTGGTTGGTGAATAAACATTGTAGTGCGAAGTTGGTGACAATGAGTTTTAGCGCTAAGGTCAGTGAATGCAAAAAGTGGTACCAGGGTCAGAGGCAAAGGATTCTAGTGCAAAGGTAAGACAAAGGGCATTTTAGTGTAAAGGTCGGTTGGCAGCAAATGTAACGCAAAAGATAGTTAGACCTAGTTTAATGAAATGCAGGGACTTGGACTTAGTATATTTTAAACTGACCTATTATCATCAAATTTCTAACATGGCAGGGAAGTGCATTTTGACCACTTTGACCACTTAGGAGATGGAAAACCCACTTGACACTCTAAGCCAAGATTTGAAAGAGGGGGTCCCTATTTTTTGAAATGGGGTGTGTGTGCAAGACACAACACAAATGACCTAAAATTTGGATATGATGTAGATGATGTTTTCTAGACACTAAGTCCTGCTCCACAAGCTCTGAAATGAAGATGCAGCAAAATGTGGTACAAAATGCTAAAACTACTATTGACTGAACTGAATTGAAAATGAAAGAAAAGAAAAAATACAAAATGTTTTTGGTTGATGCAAGATTGCTCTGCAACCTGGGATGCTCCTACATCAGACACCTAGGGTTGTTGAAAAAAGTGAGTCCCTCACTTTGCTGGGGCTAGAGGAAAACCAAGACAGTCCACCTTAGCCTGAGATATCCATGATGAATCTTCTTCAAGTTTGCCTTTCCACTTTACCAAATATTCTTTGTATTGCTTGCCTCTGGTACTACATCCAACTCTACTATCCAAGATGTCTTCTATCTTCTCTGATTACTACTGTGGTAATTGATCCTTCAAATCATCTTCAATGCTGTCAGTTGATCCTCCTTCATGATACTGATATAAGTCTACAATGTTGAATATAGGTGATATACCCAATGTCCTCGGTAGCTCCACTTCATATGCATTGCCTAAATCAAATTTCTTGAGTATCTTACATGGTCCAAATTTCATCTTTAACTTGTTATATGTCCCTACTAGAAATCTCTATTTTCTCAGATATACCATTGCTTCATCTCCAACTAAAAATTCTTTGTGTCCCCTCTTCTTATCTACTTGCTCCTTATACTTACTGTTCATCTCCTCCAAATGCTTCTTGACCTGATTATGTACTGTCTCCATGTATCCTACAAATTATTTTGCCTCTGCACTTCTCTTAGTCTCCATACTGATATCTCTCAATTCTACAACTCCTCTAGGTTCCACTCCAGTCACAATCTCAAATGGTGTCTTCCCTGTACTCCTATTCATTAAATTATTGTATGCAAACTTTGCTTGCGGTAGAATTAGATCCCAATTTCTTGCCTTCTCTCCTACCAAACATCTCAACAAGTTTCCCAAACTCCTATTTACCACTTCTGTTTGTCCATCTATCTATGGATGAAATGCTGAACTGAACTTTAGGGCTGTCTTCATCTTCTTCCACAATGTGCTCCAGAAATATCCAATGAATCTTGTATCCCTGTCTGAAATTATGCTCTTAGGTAATCCATGCAATCTCACAATCTCTTTGAAAAATAGGTCAGCAACATGCACTGCCTCATTTGTCTTTTTACAAGGTATGAAATGTGCCATCTTTGAAAATCTGTCCACCACTACAAATATAGAATCATGTCCTCTCTGTGTTCTTGGAAATCCTAATATGAAATCCATGCTTATGTCTTCCCAAGGTCTCTCTGGTACAGTCAAAGATTTGTACAAACTAGTATTCTAACTGCTTCCTTTTGCAACTTGACATATTCTACAACTCTGCACAAACTTCCTTACATCCTTATATATCTGAGGCTAAAAGTAATGTTCACTTACCAAAGCCATTGTCTTATCAATTCCAAAATGTCTTGCCAATCCACCACTATGCTTCTCCTTGGTCAAATTGTCTCTCATTGAACTCCTAGGTATACACAATTGATTTCCTTTGAACAACATATCTTCCTAAATGAAATAATCTAACCAATCACTTCTATCTATCATAATAGGTTCCTTACATGCTTTCCACATGGTTCTGCAAAATCAAGATCTTCCTCATACATGTGCTTTAGTTCTTCAAAACCTAATACTTCTACTCTCATCTTTGTCAACAAATTCCTTCTACTCAATGTATCAACAACTTTTTTTGACTTCCCACTCCTATGCTTCAATACAAATGTATAACTCTACATGAACTCTACCCATCTCATATGTCTCTAATTCAACTTTCCTTGACTATTCAGATACTGTAAAGCTTGATGATTTATATAGAACACAAATTCCTTAGGCAACAAATAATGTCTCCACTTCTTCAAAGCTTGAATTATGGCATAAAATTATTGATCATAAACTAAATTTATTCTCCTTGCATCATTCAAATTCTCATTGAAACATGCTACTAATCTACCCTCTTGACGTAACGTGGCTTCTATTGCATTTCCACTTGCATCACAATCCACTTGAAATATCTTGTTGAAATCTAGTAATGCTAACACTAGTTGCTCTATCACTTTTTGCTTCAACAATTCAAAACTTTTATTTTTGCTCCTAATGTTTACTTAAAGTCCTTCCTGTCACCTCTCATTATCTTTTTCATTAGTGTGCATACTGAAATGAAATTTCTAATGAATTTCTGGTAGAAACTAGCTAATCCATGAAATGATTTGACTTCTCCAATGCGCTCAAGTGTTGGCCATTCAACAATTGCTCTAACTTTCTCAGGGTCCATCTTCAATCCTTCTGCATAAATCACAAATCTGAAATATATCAGTTCTTCCTTCATGAAACTACACATCTTGATGTTTATCAGCAATTTTTCTTCTCTCAACCTCTGCAATACTTGTCTCAGGTGCCATAATTGTTCTTCCTTTATCTTACTAAAAATCAGAATATCATCCAAGTATACAATAATAAACTTACCCAAGAATTTCTTCAAAACCTCATTCATCAACCTCATGAAAGTACTTGGTGCATTAGTCAATCCAAAAGGCATCACTAACCATTCATACAGTCCTTAATTTGTCTTAAAAATAGTCTTCCATTCATCTCCTTCTCTGATCCTAATCTGATGGTATCCACTCTTCAAGTCTATAGTGTCATCCATCCTAGGCAATGGAAATTTATACTTAACTATGATCTTATTGATTTTTCTAGAGTCTATACACATCCTCCATCCTCCATCTTTCTTTGATACTAACACTGCAGGTACTACACAAGGGATTAAACTTTCTCTCATCAATCCTTTCCTCAACAATTCCTATATTTTCCTATTCAACTTTGCATTCTCTATTGGTGTCATCCGGTGTGCTACTTTGTTCAGCAAACTAGCTCTAGGTATAAGATCCATATGATGATTGATACTCTAGATTGGTGGCAATCCCTCTGGTACATTATCTGATATGATGTCTTCATACTCTATCAACAATTCAGTTATCTCCTCTGGCTATGATTCTCCAGTTTCTGTACTTAGGGTTCCATGCTTCTTAGGGATCAAAGAAAAACACATATTCTCATGTCTCAATCCATCTATAAATTTACTTCCATCAACCAAATAGATTCTAGCATTCCCACATACTTCACTCTTAGGATCATCTTCCAAAGGTATCAAGGTGATTTTCTTCCCATTAGATGCTATAGTGTAAGTATTCTTTCTCCCATCATGCATATCTTTTCTATCATACTGCCATGGTCTACCCAACAATATATGGCATACATCCATCAACATAATATCACACAAGACTTCATTATGATAAGATCAAATATGAAATTTTACCAAACATTGTTCACTCACCAGTACCTTGTGTTCATCTAGAATCCATGCTATCTTGTATGGCTTAGGGTGTTTCAATCTCTCCAGATTTAGCTTAGTCACCATCTCTTTTGAAACTAAATTATTAGTACTACCACTATCAATGATAGCCTTACAACATTTACCTCTTGATTTGCATCCAATTTGGAACAAACTTTTCCTCTGCGGTGGTTCCTCAGTTGTCTCTACTCAAAATAGTGCTCTCCTCATGACTAATGATTCTCCTTTCTCTAGTTTTCCAACTAAATTAGGTGATCCAATAGGTTCTTCCTCTACATAATTTGTTCTTGCATTATTTTGTCTTCTTACTTGTACTTCCCTGATGACATTCAAATACTCAGTGTCCTTCACCTCCACACTTAAAACAAGTTCCCTTGAATGTTCTCTTATCAAACTCCCTTTCATCTCTCCTATACCCTTCACTTCAATAATAATTATAATGTCCTTTGCGGTAGAAAGTTCTATCATCTCTTTGGTATGAATTACTATCTCTCTCTTCCTTCTTGAATGGACTATCTTGTTTGTTTTGCTCCACATATGATCTTTCTCCTTTGGAATATGTTCTACCTCTTTGAAATTTACCTCCTCTACCTCTTTGTCTTTGCTCATGCTTCTTGTTCAACTTGTCTTCAACTTTCAGGGCAAACTGATATGCTTCCTCTATTGTTGTCATCCTTATCAAACTCAGTTCTTCTTGAATGTTCAATCTCAGTCCATTGATGTATCTTGCCACTTTCTCCTTGCTTGCTTCACTATGTCTAGTCCTTATGATCATCTTATGAAATTCTTCAGTATACTCCATAGATTTCTTCTTTTGTTTTAGGTTTTGCAATCTCTTCAACAATTCCAATTCATAGTCAGCAGGTATAAGCTAATTTTTCAAATTTGTCACCATTCTATCCCATTTTATGATCTTTTATTTTCCTCTTCTATTTCTATCCAACTGAACTTCTTTCCACCAAATAGCAACATATCCTTTCAACTTAGTCTTCGTAAATCTTACCTTCTCCAGATCTTCAATTTCTTCACATTCAAAGTATTCTTCCAAGTCATTTATCCAATCAATCAATTTGTTTGGATTTAAATTTCCAGTGTAATTTGATACTTCCACTCTAGGTCTTTTTCCAATCTTCAAAATATCTTTCAACATCTTCACTTGATCTGATTCTTCTTCTTCTAGGGTTTCTTCATTTTGATCAGCAAATTGAAATTCTTCATCATCACTTTCAACATCATGTCTCGGTGTTAATCCTCTTCATATATCTTCTTCTATAGAATCTAGTATAACTTTCATTGTTTTCATCATTTCTGTCATTTCATCCACTGTTTAAACCATAGTGTTTACATCAGGTATCCTCCTAGGTGGCATCTCTTCCTAGGATCCAGTGCAACAGCCTCAATTCAGTGATCTAACTACAAGGTAGCAATTGACTCACACTCAGAAATCTATTGACAAACACAACTAGATTGTCTTAGGTTGTGATTGGTTCACCACAAGATCTTATAGAATGCCTTCACTTTAAAAATTTGCTCCCAAAGGATTCAAAACTTCGCTTTCATACCACATGATGCAGTCATGGTTGGAGGGTTCACAGAATGAAATGTCCAAATCATGTAGCAAGAGTAAACACAATGGAAACAACATGAAGATAACATGCAATGATTGATTCAAATGCTCAATATATCATATATTTAGAATGCTTACATGCTGGCAACATGCGGGCTACAATCTAGGTCTCACATGCCTGAATTCTAGTTACAACAGATATTGCTTTGAAGAAAAAAACATCTAATGATCATAAACTAAGAACTATTTAATAGATTAACTACCTTTATAATACATCCTAGAGATCTATATACCATCTCCAAGTTCATGAAATCCTTTGCATTGGCCAAGAAAGGTTACAAACTCCAATGAAGGAATGTAATGTGTAGAAGCAAATAGGTCAGGCCTAAACATCTGGTAATGCTCCACAAATGCATGAATCAAGGTGCAGATCTCAAAGAAGGTCTATTTGATCATTATGTACCATGTGACATGTTTCATTTAGCTCCTCAAGTCATGAAAGTTCTCCACAAACCTTCTCCTTCAATTGTCTACTTGAATGCTCTGCTCTGTGAAAATAGGTGATCTTCTGATAGCGATAATTTTTAGCAGACAAGTCCAAATGACCTAAAATTTGGATATGATGTAGATGCTGATTTCTAGATGCTAACGTCTCCACGAGCTCTGAAATGAAAATGCAAAAAAATACAATACAAAATGATGAAACTGCTACTGACTAAACTGAACTACAAATGAAAGAAAAGAAAAAATACAAAATGTTTTTGGTTGATGAGAGATTGCTCTACAACCTGGGATGATCTTGCATCAGAGGTAGAAGGGAGAGGCTAGGAGGTGAGAGCTCTCTGATTGGAATGGTAGAGATAGAAATAGGTGCAGGAATGTACCTTTATAGGTATAGGTACCTGAGCATGATGGAGGACAGGGTGGGCCAAACTATCTTGATGTCGATATGCAAGATGTTGGAGTACCTTAGCATGCAGTCCAATATGTTGAGACTAAGATAGAGTGACTACAATGACTATTATAGGAGACCATGTGATGGATGTAGATAGAGATGAGGTTGATTAGTTAGACTGCCAGAGGTGAGGTCTGACAATTACAGGTGTAGGTGTAGGTGCAAGCAACAACAACTCCTGTAGATGATGAGGTTGTAGTTAGATTGATAGCTAAGAGAGACGTCGTCATGCAGGTGAGATTGGCTGTAGAGGCCACCTTGCAGAGAGTGACCAGTGAGAGAGATATGGCTAGAGAGGCCTTGGGTATAGACCAGGTGACCATGATACTAGTAGGAGAGTTGACTCGCGTGTAAGGTGAGTTGACTTGAGCACAGAGGGATTTGACAACTACTAGGCAAGAGGTGGAGTACTATAGAGGTTTGTACTATGGAGCTGTGCGAGTGGAGCAACACCAACTAAGCTTCAGAGAGAGGAGTAGGTCTAGTGCTTCAGCCTCTCGATGATTAGAATAGTCACAATCATCTATTATGGGTCCAACCAGATGATCAACAGGAGGCCCTCCACCTGGTATAGGTGGAGCGTAGGGATATCAGCCTACAGGGAGCTCTACTCATAGTAAAGGCTAGGGCATGTTGTATATATATATATATGTTCTATCATTTTTGTATTAGCAATGTATTTATTTTGATTATGATGCCTGCAAGCATTTGATATATATTTTGATGGCTCATGATAGCCTTTTGTATCATATCATTCATTTTTGATGTACCTGATGTATATGGGACATTACTATTTTTTTGATGAC
This sequence comes from Cunninghamia lanceolata, assembly GCA_027924645.1. Classification (NCBI taxonomy): domain Eukaryota; kingdom Viridiplantae; phylum Streptophyta; class Pinopsida; order Cupressales; family Cupressaceae; genus Cunninghamia; species Cunninghamia lanceolata. The sequence continues at coordinate 2,586,192 of BSBN01001137.1, read as the reverse complement.
CTTGATGAATTATATATGTGTAAAGGGTAAAATTTGGATAGTTGAGTTTTGATAGTTTTGTGTATGTATCCTCCTTTCACCCTTTCATTAAAGCACCTAGGGTCAAGTTGCAATGTACTATCCTACCCTAGGTCACTATGGGAATGTAGGGAAACTTGGATTTTTGTGATTTGATTGCTAATTATCTTCTCTTATGCTCAATTATACCTTAAAACCCTATTTATGCAAATACAACAGTAAATAGATGAATAACAAAAAATGCTGCTACAGAAAGATGTAAAATGACAAATAACTATGCACCTATTTTCAGGGTTCAGAGGTAGAAAAGTCAGGGACTAATGAGCGGGTACCCAAGTCCAAGGCCTAGGTTTTTTTGGCATCTGGAAACTCGGTCTAGAACTTGTTCCTACTGTCACATAGATTTTCCTATTGTGGAACTTCGAGGACTAAAGAGTGGGCGCCCTAGTCCAGGGAGTTGTTTTCTTCTCTGATCTGCAATTCCAACACTCTGTTGTACCCTCCTACAACTTCACTTTGTCTGCAACTCCAACCTATAACCTGCGATCATGAAAACTTTGGGAGGGGGTTTTGGTGTTTAAAGGCTTGTCTCAGTCAAACCCCAGAGAGACATTCAAGTCTTCCGAAAACTGTTGTTAGATAGAAAGTGCATGCCCTTGTGAGGTAGAGGAAAAAACCAAATGATAAATGCTTACAAACACAAATGATATCACCTTGTAATGAAGATCTCATGGGAGGAAGAAGCTCTTCATGCCATGAGGAGATGGATGCTCAAATATACAAATACAAACACATAGACAACACAAATCTGCTCTTGCAACACAATGCAAGCCTTGAATCACCTTTAGAATGCTTGAGAATCAACATGTCCATCTAGCAATGCTCTAGTTTACAAATGAATGCCTAAACATGCTTTTATATGGAACTACAAACACTCCTGCTAAGAATTTCGTAATTCAAACTTATCGTGTCGGTATAGGACCCAAATAACGGTCACAAGCCAACACCCAAAAATTGGGACTTCCCCAAAATAGGGCAGGACTAGGGTGCGGGCACCCAAGTCCTCCCCCTATTTTGGGCAAAGGTTATCTCAAGTGGTCCTCCTAGGTCTTATCTGCCAAGATACTTAGGGGTTTTCTCACTGGGATGTTGAAATATGATGTAGTATGTCCTAAATGTGGCTAAGAGACCTGTGATCTAAACCTTATGAGGGAAAAGCCCCCAAGGGGACATTTTCTGACATTACAATATGAGATATATGTGATGATCTATGATTCATGATGATGTTATGGATGTTCATATGCTTAATGATTTTATGTACTTCTATAGATTCTTATATTTGATGACACGTTATGATGATGTTATGGATGTATGGATGAGATGACATTATACTATGATTTTGGATGAACATGTGATGATATGTTATGGATGTATCATGATGTATATGCTTTTAGATGTATGGATGAGATGACATTATACTATGATTATGGATTCATGTGATGATATGTTGTGATGTTTATGATCATGATGCCTAACATGTATGGTTTTGTAGGTATGCAAAAGACTTTGATGATGGATAGACGAAATGATATAGAAGAGAGAGAAGATGAAACTTGATCAATCTTTGTATGAAAACTATATTTTGATTTTTGATATAGGGATGGGTGTATGGATATGTAGTTGCAATGGTTATACTTTAAATATATAAAGAGCAATCCTTATTTTTGATATAGCATATGGATAATATGCCCCCATGGTATAAAAGAGCAAGGTGTTGATGTATCCAATGTGAGGACATTGACTCTGCAAACACATGGTTTGAACTCATATCCCCTAGACATAATATAACATTGTTTGAAATGTGATTGAACAATAGTCTTAGCGTAAAATAAACTTAATACACATAAGGCCTTCACAAAACCTTAAATGCAAAAGAATATTAATATGCAAGATACTAAGTTTAACACAAACAAGATAAATATTAGTTGTAGTAGGATAATATGAACATCCCACAAATATAGCATATGAAAGCAATGACTATGCCCTAATCTATAATTCATCACAATATACCAAGATATAGAAAAATCAAGGTATTCTTGAATATGCATTAGAAAGGAACAAAAGATAAACCAAAAAGAAATTGACTGACTAACAAAACAAACACACAACCGACACATTCTCTTGACAAAGAGGTTGCTCAGGGTAGATGAAGCCTTATTGTAGGAATGATATATCTGTTAAACGCTGTTGATCTAGGATAGATGGATTGTTGTAGCGGATGTGTAGCTGATGTGGCAATCAGTATGTGGACAAGTAGTTTTGCTTTAGGAGTAGTCTTTTGCTTGTTGGTTTAATAAGTACTTGAGCTTTCAAATGATGCATAGTTCATTTTCTTCTTGAGTTAGTCAAGTCAAGGTGGATGGGATGGATTATGATTGATGGAAGAAGACAAGGATGAAAGTGTTAATGGATTGAGATGGAGAAAAGGAGTATCATATGTGCCTGAGTACTGGATTCTTCCTTCATATTCTAGACTACCTACATACCCTGGATCCACGAGATCAAGGCATATTATGATGATGATGATTATGATAATATGTAGTTCCCACCCTAGTGATGATGTGGGATGGTTCAAAAGTGAAGGATAAATAGGATGGATAGTGATAGATGGATGAAGTGAGAAGGGAAAAATGATTATGGATTGAGATGAGGAAGGGGTGCATCTTATGTGCCTGAGTACTGGATACTTCATATTCCAGACTGCATACATACCCTGTATCCATGAGATCAAGGAACATTAAGATGAGGGTGATGATTATATGTAGTTCTTGTTGATGTTGATGATTTAGGATAGTGATTGATGATGGCAATTTTTGGCAATTTTGAGTTTTCTAAATGTTTTGGGATTTTGAGGTTTATTTGAATGTTTTTGGGATTCTGAGTTTTCTAAATGTTTTTGGGATTTTGTGGTTTATTTGAATGTTTTTGGAATTTTGTGGGTTTTTGTTTTCTACTATACAAGGATCCATTCCCAGACATAGGTTAAGGAAATGTGCCCCCATTTAGGTAGAAGTTTTATTATGGATGATGATGGATGAATTGACTATGGATGATGCTAATGGATGACAATTGACACTGACAATTTCCATGTCATGATAGATGGGAAAGTGGAAATGCAAAGTCAATACAGATGGATGAGGGTTTTTATTATGGATTGATATGGAATGAGATGGATGTACGAATTAAGAGATGGTGGCTGCTGACACTACACATGGCACTTGTTTGCCAGGATTTCACTATGGTACTCATCCAAGGTGTTTGTTTACCAAGTTTTCACCAGAGGATGGATTATTTTTTTAGATTTTTCTATTTTTTTGATTTTTTATTATTTTGATTATTTTGATTTTTCTATTTTTTTGATTTTTTTGGAATTTTCAAAGGATACTATGAGGATCAAGCATACAATTTCTTAAGATGAACACTATTGATGGGTTCATCCAAGGGAATGCCTTTAGGTGCTAAGAAAGTGTAAGCTCTTGATCCATAGACAATTGTGACAACATATGGCCCCAACCAATTCGGTTCAAACTTTCCCTTCTTGTCTCTATCTTGTTGGTTGCATTGATTTTCTTTAAGGACAAGACAACCTATTTGAAACTGTCTTTCCTTGATCTTCTTATTGTAGTTACAATGGAAGCAGTTTTGATAGACATGAAGATGATTAAGTGCTGCGAGATGCCTCTCATCTAGTAACTCTAGCTTAGCCAATTTAGAAATTCTGCATAGATACTCTGAGAGATGGGATCTTGACATTGATGGGTAAAATGGCTTCAATACCATAAACTAATGCAAAAGGGGTAGCACCAATTGGTGTTCTAATACTGGTACGATAGGCCTATAAGGTGGGGTTGAGTTACATGTGCCAATCATGACCAACTTCATGACCATTTTCCTTAGGATTTTTAATATGGTTTTGTTCAAAGTCTCGGCTTGGCCATTACTCTGAGGATAATATGGAGTGGAAAAGTAGTGCTAAATATGGTATTGTGTGCACAAGGCATGAACATCTTGATTCTTGAATGGTCTATCATTATCAATTACTATGGCTTGGGGAATCCCATATCAGTAAATGAGGTAATTTAGGATAAACTTGGCTATTTTCTTTCTGATGATATAGGTCATGGGAATTTCTTCCACCCAATTTGTAAAATACTCAGTGGTAGTAATGATAAACTTATGGCCACTAGATGAGGATGGATGGATTTTACCCATGAGGTTGAGTTCCCACTGTTAAAAAGGCCATGGAGTCGTAACAGGTTGTAGCTCATGTGCTGGTGCATAATAGTAACTTGTACATAACAACTTCTTAGCTAAGTTAGGACTAGCAGAATGTGATCCATAGACACCTTCGTGTACGTCTCTTAAGGTAGTATTAGCTTTGTCTGAGTTAAGACACCTAAGGAGGATACCATCAAGACTCTTTCAATATAGGGTATCACCAAGGATAGTGAAATGAGAGGCTTGACAGATGAAGGTTTTACGTTGGGTGTTGGATAGTTCAAATGGAAAGGTACCATGATGAAGGTATTCACATATATCTTCATACCAAGTGGAGTTGGGAACAACAAGTTTGTAGATGATTTCTGTTTGAGGAACATCAATGGTTGCTATCAACAACTGCTCGATCAGAAATTCACATCACTGAGTGTTTGTAGGCATATCCACAAGTGATCCAATAGCAGCCATAGAATCTGCAACTTTATTATGCATCCTTTGGATTTGTTCAAAAGAGATGCAAAATAAATGTGGCTTGTATGTATCAACCAATTGCTTGTAGGGTATCAACTTATCATCTTTTGTTTGGTGCTTATTAGTAACTTGTTTGATCACTAGTTGAGAATCCCCATAGACTTGGAGTTCTTTGATATTCCATTTGACTGCTATACAAAGGCCTGTAAGTAGTGCTTCATACTTGGCAATATTGTTGGTGCATGGAAATGCTAGCTAATATGATTTTGGAATATAATCATTATGAGGTGTGATAAATAGGATTCTGATCCCTGAACCATGCTATGTGTAGGAACCATCTGTTGGTGTGAACAGGGTTATTACCTATCTGGTTTAACCTTTGTTGTGTAGATAATTCATATTATTTAACTATTTATTAGTTAAATAATACTCACACAGATGTTCACATCTTAAGTTGACTTAGGAAGCATCTAGTTGTCTTCTAGATGTTTCTAGTTTGTCTAGTTGTTGATAGTTGTTGATAGTTATCATCTTATCCTATAGTTGTAATATGTCATAGGATTAAGACACTTGTCACATGACTACAACATCTTGTATCTCACCTTGGTCTTTATAACCAAGGCCTCATTGTACATTATGTAATCTAGTACATTGTTGTATCATGGCAATACAACATTCTTTTTGCTTGTCTCTCTTGTGTGGAAGGTTATTTGGTTTTGTAGATTTGATCCTGGTGGTTGATTGCTCCAACATGGTATTAGAGCTTTGATCTTGCAAGCCCCTTGTGTCTTTGGTTCTTGGTGTTTTTTCAATGAATTCTGAATCTTGCAACTTGAGGCAAAATTGACATCACTCTCTCCAGATAGTTTTCCTACTATCCAAGATTTTCTCAAGAAATTCAAGATGATCTTGTCACAATTGAAAGGGTGTCAGCATGATAAAACTAAAAAGGAATGTATCTTCTTGATTTTGTCGAAGTTGAAGGGCCCATTTTAGGTGTTTTCATCTACCTTCTATTCTACTATGGATGCCTTTGGAAAAGACTTTAAGATGCCTAGCTTTGAGCTATTCTATGAGCGTCTTACTAGGGAGCAAACCAAGTTACTTCAAATGGATGTACTTCCTAGTTCTAAGAGTCAATCCTTGATGGCCTCATCTTCCAAGGGTAAATGTAAGAATAAGAAGAAGCCCAAGACAAAATCTCCTTCAGGTAGTGAGTCTCCCTTCAAACCAAAGCTAAAGAATGATCAGAAGCCCACTCCACCACCTAATCCTTCCAAATCTGGTGAGTCTTCCTCCAAGACAAAGAAGAAGAAAGGTGGCACTTGTTCTTTTTGTGGCATGACAGGTCATGATGAGTCTCATTGTTTTAAGAGGTTAGAGGCTTTGGAGGAAGCTATGAAGAAGCACAAGATTTCTGTTCCCAAGCCCTCCTCTACAGGCAAATGACATGCCCTTTCTGCAGATGCCTTGCTTGCATCTTCAGATAGCTGGATACTTGATTTAGGTGCTTCACATCATATGACCAATTCACTTGATCTACTTGAGACTCTTTTGGATACTAGCACTTCTCAAATTGTAGTGGGGAACTCTTCACAGATTTCAGTCATGGGGACAGGCACCGTTCAATTGCAAGATGGTTGCATTGAGGATGTTCTTTTTGTTCCTTAGATTTCTACTAATTTTCTCTCCATATATTAGATTTGTCATTCTAGGGATGGGAAGAAAGTTGAGTTTACTCCTCACAATGTGGTTATTAGATAGCTACAGGATCCTAAGACAGTTATTGCTATAGGGAGAGTGGATCATGCATCTCAACTATACAGATTTGATGGATTTGAGTCTTCATCAGGATCATCTCTTATAGCACATGCCGATGCCTTGAGCAAGCTTTGGCATGAAAGGTTTGGACATTTGAATTATAGTTATCTTCAACAGATGAGCACAAAGAAGTTGGTTGTTGGTCTACCTAAGATTTCTTGTAGAGAGGGAGTTTTTCCAAGTTGTGTACTTGGCAAACATCATCAGGATCCCTTTCCTAAGGGTCAGGTTACTCAAACTTCAGCACCCTTGGAGTTGGTTCATAGTGATCTCATGTCTTTTCCAACTCCTTCATTTTCAAGGGCCAAGTATGTGCTCACATTCATTGATGATTTCTCATGACACACATGGGTGTACTTTCTTAAGTACAAAAGTGATGTTTTTGACACATTTAGGACATACAAGGCGTTTGTGGAGAAGCAGTTAGGTCTTTCTCTTCGGTGAATATGCACGGATAATGGGGGGAATATGTGAACCAAGCTTTTCAGGATTTCTACAGTGAGCATGGAATTTAGCATTAGTTTTCAGTTCCTTACACTCCTCAGCAAAATGGTGTGGCTGAGAGAAAGAACATGACATTATGAGAGATGGCAAATTGCATGCTACAGTCTAGGTCTATGGATCCCACCTTTTGGGCTGAAGCAGTCAATTATGCCAACTATACTTTGAATTGTATGCCTCACAAGGTAGTGCAACATATGACTCCCGAGGAGGCTTGGTCCCATGTCAAACCTAATGTCTTCTTCTTCAGAGTATTTAGTAGTGAGGCTTGGCCATTCATTCCGAATGGTCAGTGTAAGGCTATGGAGAAGAAGAGTCAACCTTTGATTTTTGTTGGCTATTGTGAGGATGTGAAGGCTTATAGGTTGTTTGATCCTATTACTCAGGATGTCTACTTTCATAGAGATGTCCATTTTAATGAGTCCTTCCAACAAGTGGATTCTTCCCCCACTTCTTCTTTCTCACTACATACTCCACCTACTTCATCATCACTTGAAGATGTTTTGCTTCTTCAAGATGATACAGATGAAGGTCCTGCTCCACCACCTCCTCTAGCAACTTTTTTGCCTTGATGGGCCTACACTACTCTTGAGGAGGCTGGTCCTCTTGTTGGTGATCCCACAGATACTCACCGCACTCGTTCACAGATAATAGGTGTCAGTCTTTTGAGTCATGCCATTTCCACGAATCCTCAAAAGTTCTCAGATGCCATAGGTATTCCAGAGTGGGACACTACAATGGTTGAGGAGTATTCTTCTTTAATCAAGAATCATACTTGGGATCTTGTTCCTCTTCCTAAGGGAAGAAAATTGGTTCAATGCAAGTGGGTGTACCACACCAAATATGCAGTTTATGGTTCTATAGACAAGTACAAGGCTCATCTTGTTGCTAAGGGGTTTTCTCAGGTTGAGGGTATTGACTACTTTGAGACCTTTGCTCTTGTCGCCAAGATGGATTCCATTCATCTTGTACTTTCTCTTGCTTCATCTCAAGGATGGTCAGTGTATCAGATGGATGTGAATAGTGCCTTCTTGCATGGTGATCTTCATGAGGAGATCTACATGGAGTAGCCTCTGGGTTTTGTGCATGACTCTTCACTTGTTTGTAGGCTTTGTCATTAATTATATGGTCTCAAACAAGCCCCTAGGGGTTGGTATGAGAAGATGGATAGTTTTCTACTTGCTTCCAGTTTCACACAATGCCATTCTGACCCTACAGTTTACACTCAGAGACGTGGAGATGATCTTTTGATCCTTGTGCTTTATGTGGATGATTTGATTCTCATAAGCAGTTCTACCTCCATGGTCCACAGTATTCAGCAAACATTGATGGAGCACTTTGATATGATAGATCTTGGTCTTTTGCACTACTTCCTTGGTCTTCAAGTTCACTAGACTACTGAGGGGATCTTCATTTTTTAATAGAAGTATGCTCTTAATTTGCTTCAGAGATTTGGCATGGCTGATTGCAAGCTTACCCCTATACCATTTCAGTCAGGTGTTGTACTATCTACCAGTTGCCCTACTCCCATAGTTGATGCTATATTGTATCGACAGTTGGTTGGCAGTCTTTTGTACTTGACACATAATCGTCCTCATATTTCCTTTGTGGTTGGACTTGTCTCCTGGTTCTCTTAGGAGCCACATGAGAGTCATTGGAAGGTAGCCAAATGTATCTTGAGATATATTGAGGGCACATCACACTTTGGCATTCATTACACATCAGGAGCTTCTTTAATTATGGGCTTCACTGACTCAGATTGGGCTAGTGATGTTAATGATCAAAAGTCCACTTCTGGCTTTGTTTTCTGCCTTGGTTTTGGTTTGATTGCATGGTCTTGTAAGAAGTAGACAGCTATTGCATTATCATCAACAGAGGCTGAGTATTGAGATGTAGTTTTGGCTAGCCAGGAGGTTCTTTGGCTTCAATAATTGATGACTAAGTTTGGATTTCCTCCAGATCATCCCACTACTCTTTGGTGTGATAATCAAAGTGCCATTCATATTTCTTGCAACCCCGTGGAGCATCAGCATACTAAGCACATCGAGATCCACATGTTCTTCATCAGGCAGCTCATCTGGGATGGTGTTCTTGTCTTGCAGTACTTGCCTACTGAGGAGTATGTTGCAGACATCTTCACTAAACCTTTGGCATCGCCTTGTTATCTTTAGTTGCGATCGATGCTTGGGGTAAAGGAAATTGTCCTTTGGAGGTCTTCTTGAGTCCTCCTTCCTTCACTTTTTCATGCTTTTTATTTTCATGTTTCTCTCTTTTAGAGAGGAGTTTTTTCCCATGAGGTTTTCTCCTTTTCTCCACTTGTGAGAGATTGTTTGTATATGGGTACCTAACATGGCTTTGTTGCTAGGACCCATCTTTGCATTTGTTTGTTCCTCCCTAAGTTGCACTTAAGGGGGGGTGTTGGTGTGAACAAGGTTATTACCTATCTGGTTTAACCTTTGTTGTGTAGATAATTCATATAATTTAACTATTTATTAGTTAAATAATACTCACACACATGTTCACATCTTAAGTTGACTTAGGAAGCATTCTAGTTGTCTTCTAGATGTTTCTAGTTTGTCTAGTTGTTGATAGTTGTCGTCTTATCCTATAGTTGTCATATGTCATAGGATTAAGACACTTGTCACATGACTACAACATCTTGTTTCTCACCTTGGTCTTTATAACCAAGGCCTCATTGTACATTATGTAATCCAGTACATTATTGTGTCATGGCAATATAGCATTCTTTTTTCTTGTCTCTCTTGTGTGGAAGGTTATTTGGTTTTATAGATTTGATCTAGGTGGTTGATTGCTCTAACACCATCAAAGTATAACTTCCATTCCACTAAGGTAGTAAGAGTGAATAGCCCTTCATCTAGAAAGTTAGAGATCAAAGGGTTTACATCTATCATGAGAGATTTTGCTAGTTGGTTTGCAAGGACTTGTCCCTTGATAGCTTTTTGATCAATATACTCTATGTCAAATTTGCTCAGGATCATGACCCATTTAGCTAGTCGGCCTATGAGGGCTGCCTTAGATAAAAGATATTGGTGTGTTGGTTTAGCATGTATTGTCACAACTTTTGGGAAGAAAACACTATTTCTAAGCATGTTCTTTCCATAGGAGTGTAGTTGAGTTCATAACCAACCAAGGTGCGACTAATATAGTAGATGGTGTGTTCCTTACCTAACTCATCATGTTGTGTGAGAAGAGAATCTAATGTTGTAGATCTAGTAGAGAATATATAGGAGAAAAGATCTATCAGGAACTGGTGGTACCAAAATTGCTGGTGTAGCTAGATAGTCCTTGAGTTGATCAAATTCCTATTAACACTTGCTATCCCATTGGAATGAGACATCCTTGCAGAGAAAGTTTAGAAATGGTTACATTTATTTTCCAGCTATGAAATAAACTGTCTAATGGACTGTAATCTTGCTTGAAGACTCCTTATTTCTTTTAGATTCTTTAGTGGAGGCATTTTAATGATAGCTTTGACTTTAGCTGGATCCAATTCAATTCTTCTATGAGATATAATGTACCCCAACAATTTCCCTGAAATGATGCCATAGACACATTTCTTAGGATTTAGCCTCACTTGATACTTCTCTAATTTGTCAAATATCTGTCCTAGAACCTGTAGATGATCTGCCCTAGAAGATTTGCCTAGTATGTCATCCACATAGTCTTCCATGATAGTATGAAACATGTCATGGAATATCACTGTCATTGCTCATTGATAGGTAGCTCCTATGTTCTTGAGACCAAAAGGCATGACTTGCCAATAGTAAGTACCCTAAGGACATGTAAAAGCTATTTTGTGTTGGTCTTCTGGAGCTATCATGACTTGATTGTATCTAGAGAAACCATCCATTAGAGAAAGCATCTCGTGACCTATTGTCAAATCCACTATAATATCTATGTTGGGAAGTGGAAAGTTGTCTTTGGGACATGCTTTATTGAGATCTCTAAAGTATGTGCATATGTAGATGCCCCCATTCGATTTAGCTATAGGTACATGATTAGAGACCCTCTCTGTATAATCAATAGGTCGGATGAACTTTGCATCTAGCAATTTTTGAAGCTCCACTTTGACTAATAGTGCTATTTGTGGGTGCATCTTGTGAAGCTTTTGTTTTATAGGTTTGGTGTTGGGAGATATAGCTAGATGATGAACCACTAGTGAAGGGTCCAATCCAGGCATGTCAGTATATGTCCAAGAAAAATTGATTGTCCTTTGTAAGAAGAATTTTATGAAGTCCTTCCTCTCTTGTTAAGGAATGTGATTTTAGGATTCTAAACTATGCCAAGATTCATCTCTGTGGAGTCTTCTACCAAGAGAGCTGATTTTTCTTGATACTTTGTTGGTAGGGGAAGGTCAAATCCTCCATTCTTAGGCACGTCAGAGAGGTTTTCACCATCGGATACATCTTTTTTTTTATTGTTTTATGATTAGGAGGTGCCACATTGTGGTTTTAACCTAGGGATCTATTTTTATTTTCTCTTTTATGATTGGAGGATTTGGCATTCTCCCTAAAGTATGTAGATTGATCTAAATCCATGACAAATCCAACTTTGTGATCACCAAGTGGGATACCATCTCAGAGTCCCATAAATTCTACTATTATGTCATCATTCTGAAAGATGTCTAGAACAGGGGCCTCTTGTTGGTCCCAATCAATGAGGTCATGGTAGATGAGGGGTAGATTATGGATGTTTGTGTTTGAGGTGAGGGATATGGATGATATCATAAATATCAAGGTTTCTTGGAATAATTCTGTTAGGTGTAGATAAGAGTCATCGATAGTATCCTCTTCAAAAGTTGAAACTATGGGAAAAGTTTTCACTACCTCGTCGCGAATAAAATTGATGTCCATGCCCGAGGAATGAGGTACCTCCTTACCGTATCCTAAACCCTTCTTGTTGAACTTCTTGATCATGGTGATTGGTTCTAGTTGTCCTTGACCATGTTTCCCAAGGCCACCTTTGCCTTTATAGCCCATGTTTTGTACAATTTTGAGACCATTACCATCTGTTTGATAGGTAGTGTGACTAGATCCTTTTCTTGGTACAGCCATGAGGAAATATCTTCAAGAGATTCTTCTTCTAGTAAGCCCCGATTAGTGAACTTTGTTAGAGAAGCTGGTACTTTTGCCTTCCTAGTGACCTTTTCTATGGGTGGTTTTCCATAAGATTTTGGTGAAAGAGGCATCCTCCCCACACAACAAGATTTTGAAATGTCATATTCTCCAAATCCTATATCTCTAAAATGGACTTTTATCTCTGGAATGTGTTTATCTGCAGAGGCCTTTTGGTAAAGTATCTGGGTCAATGTATAATGGAGATGTTGGTGCTTCAATATTGTTTGGTATTTGGTTTCTATTTCAGTAATGCCCTTGTATGGTGCAAAAAAACTCAAATGGATTAGGATCTTCTAGGATTGTGATTTCAGTATCATTGAATGGGAACTTGAGAGATTGATGGTATGTAGAGGGTATAGCTCGCATGACATGAATCCATGGGCATCCTAGGATGATGTTATTGTTGATAGTAAAGAATACTGAGGGGGGGTGAATCTGTATTCTACAAAACCACTTCTTAATAAGTTCATTAATCCAATTTCTAAAGCTAATAATATGAAAGCAGAATAAACATAGGAACATCAACCACAAAGTCATAACACATGAACACCAAGATTTTTACTTGGAAAACCCATAAGGGAAAAACCATGATGAGTGTTAGCTCACAATATATTATAATAGCACAATACCGGATTACAAGAAGGCTCACTACCTTAGGGCTCACTGCCTAAAGAAATGCTCACTACAAGAAATGCTCACTGCCAAAATAGGCTCACTGCCTAGAGAAAGAAAGAAGAAAGAAGAATAGCTTATTGCCAAGTTGAACTGTTTAGATAATATCTACACATGCTTGGTTACAACTCTAATGAAGGACATAAATACTGCTCAAAACTCTTCATCTCTTACTGCTTTGTTTCACTACTCTGCTTTTACATAAGAACAAGATCTCTCTTCTTCTGCTCTTATTGCTTCCACAAAATCACTTTAATTCACATGTCACACATTCACATTCGCATCACAACTATCAAACACCAAGTTCAATCTCATATATATATATATATATATGTATCCGCAACACTTAAAAACTTCAAGTTAGGTTAGCCTGCTAGGAAGAAATGTGTAGTTATACAATGTGTAGCTTGTCAGCCTAAAGCATTTACCAAAATACTTTGCGGACCAAGACAATACTTTGAAATACATTTTTCTATGTTGGCTCATACTATAAGATCACTTAGGATATGATCCTAGTCACTAGATTCTTCCGCACATAGATCCCAATATTAGGTTGGCTTCACAACCTAATTTTCATAGACTCAGATCAACTATCAAATCATAACTTTCAATGCAGACCATAAAAGTTCTTCAAATTCACAAATAAGACTCTTTAGACATCCCCAAGCTTATCCTTAGAATAGCAGAGCATAATATTTATTACCAGAGAAATGCATATCAAATCAAACTGACATTTTGTCCTATTTAAGTTTGTTCTCTGCTAAGCTGGACTTATGCTTTTTTGAAACTATGCTTCTAGAGATGATCAAAAGCTAAAACTTTAAAACTATGCTTCCAGAGATGATCAAAAGATAAAACTTTGAAACTATGCTTTTTTCAAACTATGTTTCATTGCTCTTCATTTACATAAGCACAAGATCTCTCTTCTTCTGCTCTTATTGCTTCCACAAAATCACTTTACTTCACATGTCACACATTCACATTTGCATCACAAATATCAAACACCAAGTTTAATCCCATATATATATATATATCTGCAACACTTAAAAACTTCAGGTTAGGTCGGCCTGCCAGGATGAAACGTGTAGTTATACAATGTGTAGCTTGTCGGCCTAAAACATTTACCAAAATACTTTACAGACCAAGACAATACTTTGAAATACATTTTTCTATGTCGGCTCATACTGTAAGATCACTTAGGATATGATCCCAGTCACTAGATTCTTCCGCACATAGATCCTAGTATTAGGTCAGCTTCACAAACTAATTGTCACACACTCAGATCAACTGTCAAATCATAACATTCAATGCAGACAACAAAACTTCTTCAAATTCACAACTAAGACTCTTTAGACATCCCAAATTTTATCCTTAGAACCACAGAGCATAATATTTATTACTGGAGAAATGCGGATCAAATCAAATTGACATTTTGACCTATTTAAGAATGTTCTGTGCTAAGCTGGACTTATGCATTTTTGAAAATATGCTTCTGGAGATGATCAGAAGATGAAACTTTGGATTTGGGATCATATAAGGATTAGTAACATCTTACCACATCCGCAAGACAAGATCTTCAACTACGGACCAATGTGGACCATAACACTATAGTTCTGCAGTCCTCTCTATATTCTGCCAACACTTAGCCAAAATGCCTAAGTCTTCTTTCCAGACCAGAATTCTTCATATACTTGACTTCATGAGGATTACTATAGCCTCACAACCCTTCTAAATCCTTGATACTTGTTGCTAAATCCATTTGGTCTATTGGAGTGAGGTCTCTTTACCTTGTTTCCATCAATGACACCACTTAATTATTCAACAAAGCAGTGTCTCTTGCCAACAATCTCCCCCTTTGGCATTGATGACAACATTCAGTGAAAATGCTTGTGTTGTTCCCCCTTACTCTGTACATTCTATTTTTCTATTCGCCTTTAGATGTATGCTTATTTTTCACTGGTTTTCCTCTCCTCCTTTGACATCAATGGCAAAGGTGTGTGTTCAAACAAAATTGTGTCAAAAATTCTTCAGAAGTATCATACTCTGCCGCATATATACAGGTACACTCTTCTATCTCAATTTAAGGCTAAAGGTAGAATATCATTATAGATAGTCTTTATCAGAGCTATCTCTCCTTTCCGTCTATTCCTTGCACTCTCTAAAATATGGATATGGACATTTATTAGAAAAACTAGCTTCTCTGCCTTTTGTACATTTGAAGGTGTATCAATTAATGCTTGTGATTTCAAGGCTTCTTCTGCCAGATTAGTCATTGAAACTATTTTTGGACTTATCAGCCCCCTTAGCTAGCATAATCTATCTTTGACTTCTTCCCTTTTTTTCATCAACTCAAACCATTGTGAATATTTGCAACCTATGTTTCTTTGGTATTTATTGGCTCAACTGTCAGATTATATGTCTTGGAGATATTAAGTAGTTTGAGCTCCAAGTCCTTGATTTTATCTTCTAATTCCTTTGTAACTTCTAGCCAAGACAAGCAAAATTTGTATATTTTATAGGCTTCTTTAATGGCACTCTATATGCCTTTTATTCCATTATCTAACAGAGTTTTATCTTTTGCTATCATAGCCTTTAGCTAAACCAATCTCTTCTCATCAAACTCTTTTCTAACTTTTGCTTCTACAGATTTTTCAAAAGATTCAAAATGTGTAATTATAGAATTTAATAGACCCTTGAGTTGACCAGTAGAGGATAATGAGGTATCCTTTTGAAATGTCGACATCATCTTCTCCAAAATGTTGGATGCATTATTGATTAATTTGTTGTCTTGGATATGTGATTTTACCATTTCTTCTTGTGCCTTAGCCTAAACAATTGATACTAATTTGAATTTCTGCACAGGTGACATTGAGGCTAGATTAATTGGTCCTTGAAGAAGTTCAGACTCCTCTAGATCCTGTTGACTCTCAGAATAAACTAAGATAGCTACAATGTCTCTTTCTCTGCCAGATACCTCTTCTTGACTTTGTTCTAGAGGATCCATGTCTATGTTCTCTTGTTGATCAATATCTTGCTCCTGTGCAAGGTTCCTTACTTGACCTTTATTCAAATTGTAGACACCCAAATTTGTCCATGTCTTGCAACACTTTGTCAAATACATTATCTTAGACATCATTTAGCATTTTTTCCTAATTTCTCTAATCCCACTTAGCCAATTAATTAAATAAATTTTATTTATTTAATTAATTTCACATTCATAATCCCACTTTCCAATTAATTAAATAAATTTTATTTATTTAATTAATTTCCACATCATATCCTAATCCCACTATCCAATTAATTAAATAAATTTTATTTATTTAATTAAATCCAACTCATATCCCAACTAATTCAAATATTTTATTTGAATTAAGTTCTCATCATAAGCTGACTTTCCAATTAATTAAATAAATTTTATTTATTTAATTAATTTATCTTATCATTTAGCCGACATGTGTGCCTCTTTCATTTAAAAAGATAAGTGGTACTACCCCCTTTTATTTAATATCTTTTATATGTAGTACTTTTTATGTACACAAGCACACATGAGCCCTATTCTCCCTCCACTTGTCACATGACTACAACTCCCTTGAAGAGTGGGATAACCGAATCAATCCTAGCCGTCCACATCAATCAATTAGCTTTTTAATCTCAACCATCCATTCAAACCAAGCCTTTCCTATAAATCAAACCCCTCACAAGCCATTAGCATGCATTGAGCCTTAAGTACCCTTATTCTACCAAATTTTCTATAATGCATTGATCCTCAAGTATCCACATGCTGTCGAAATATCATTAGAGCCTTTGCATCCTTCATCTATCATTTATTCTAGCATCTTCATCTTAATGTTATGCTGCAGAAGTGAGCACCCAACATTCTTCCAACAATAATCCTTCAAAATCTTGCATGCTCATGCGAGGTGGAGAAGAGCAATGGAGATAAATCGAGCATAGCGTGGAGATCGGTTTGCATTTATATTTATTATTTTGATTTTCATGTTGTCTTGTGCTTCATTGTGCATTGCTAGGGTTTTTATCATTGCTGTTTATTTATTTGCCCAGATTTGCAATTTTACCCTAACTACAGCCATCAATATCAACCTATTGCTCTGGAGGAATATTAGTCTCATATTTGCCTTGATTTGTCATATCCAATGTATCAATGCTAGGGGCTTGATTAGTCTTATCTGGTCCTTGATCCTAGCTTATCTCTAGTACAAATGTATCTTCATCATTTGCTCCTTCATTGTCATAAATGGTAGGGAGATTAAATTCCTTCAATATGTTTAGAGTAATTTCTTCAATTTCCTTTACTACCTTTTCAATATCTCCTCCTATAAGAGTGTTCATTCTCCTTTTTGATCTGAATTTGTTATGAATTACTTTGGAGATTTTCACTTTTTGCTCTGGAGTGATTTTCGGACATAATTTTATTAATGAATGTTCTCTAAGTTCAACATCCTTTGCCATGGCCGCTTTCTTACTTGTAGTCATTATACTCGCCAGAGTATGTGGTAGATTAGTAATTATCACAATTAGGGCCTTGTTGTAGATGTTTAGGTATTCTACAATAGCAGTCTCAATGACTCACTTGTCTAGATTATTATATTCATCATGCAATTATGCAATGGGTTTCAGATTACCATTCACTGTTATGGCTTTAAAAACATCTTCAAGGCTTATAGTTGCTTCTTCTATCTGAGGCACATCTTAATTTTGCCTTTTCTCAGATTTACCCTTATCAAAGTGTTTCTTTTTGCTGGTTCTAGAGGCTTTTGTATCCTCAGTTTTCATCTTCTTTACTTCTTCATCAATTGCAATGCTTACATGCATTCTTTTTTCCTTGGTTTTCTTTCTTTTGTGATTAGTGGCAGGAGTCTCCAGACTTGTAGATGGTGTGGGATGTGGGATTAGAAGGAATAGATGCATCTTCTTTAGAGGTAGATCCTCTGGTTCTCCTTGATACCTCTAGTTTTTCTGTTTTACCCTTGAGTTCTTTCGAAGCACCAACTGGTTCACTTTTTCTCTTTTCTTTTGCTTCCTTTTTAGCTTGTCCCTTTTCCCTTGCCTTTTCTATTTGTTCTTTTGTGAAACCTTGTCTTAGTGCAAAATCCTCTACCACTCTCTGCATTTTCTTGGATATTTCTGGTTTTCTTACCTCAACATACAATTTAGCTGAAATTTCTTCATAAGTGCCAAATCTTTGTTCTTGCATATCCCTAGGCTTGCTCAATATAAGGTCTAAAAGACATATCAGAATATCTTCTCTTACTTTGTAGCCCATAGATGGCACCCAAATAGTCCTAGGCTCTATATCCACCATCATGCACTGATCTTTATTTACAATAAAATAGATATCATTCTTGTATTTCTCTACTACTATCTTAGGGATTCTCATTCTAGATTGCATGGACTTCTAAAAGTTCTTGAAGTATCCCCACAATGTTGCATTTTGAGCATTTACATCTCCTAGACTACTAATATAGTCTCTTATTTGTACAACTATAGGTTTTCTACGATCCCAAATAATGTTGGTAATTCTAGGAATTTCTCTTTTAAAATAGAAAAACAAACATAATATTAACATACCAAACTTGAAGGGATACTTTGTCTCGTTACTCTTCTTCAAATTTTCTAACAACTACAGCTAGAGAAGTTCACACAGGTCATAATCCTTGTTTTCTTTAACCATTTCATAAGTAATGTAAATTGTTGTTCCAGAGACTAAGTTTTCCTGGTTTTAGTAGTAGATTTTATAACCAATGACCATTGAAACAAACCTTACTGCATGATCTTCAATAGTGTCTACAGTCAGAGCCCTTTTGCCAAACTGAACTCCAGTGGCTTCCATTACTATTACATTCTTTACAGACTTCAACAGGGGTACCAGACCAGTAGAGATTAAGCCAGTGACTGCCCTTATTGCATCCTTAGTTATCATGTGAGTTGATTCTAGACACATAAACTCATCATGCATTCTACTCAACACGTACCGAACCCATGCATCTTCAATGAAAATAGGGAAATCTAGGTACTGTAAGAGTTTCTTGTCTTCCAAAACCTTGTACTTATCTAATAGGTCATACTAACTTTCGTACAGATGATTCAAATATAGTTCTGCAAGTTTTCTGCCATTGTGTTCACTTAAGGAAACATGAATATAGACTCTCACATCTTCTTCATGCATAACTCCATAGGGCACTCCCGAAAAGGTGCCATTAGGATCAACTTTCATGGATTTGTGGGGATGTTTCTTGAATTTTGGTTAGGGTTGCTTAGTGATATCCACTACTTGTGGTGTTGCCATTTTTACGAATAATCGAGCAAATTTGAGAAAGGGTTTCAAATAGAAAATACCTCTTTGACCAGATTAGGGTTGAACTCGATCTTACCTTGAAATGCTTTGGAGAACACTGAATCTTGCTTTGGTTTGCCTTGGACACTTTAGCACTTAGAATGCAAAATGGTTTTTCCTTCGGATACAACTCCTTTTAACCCTCGTATGCTGAAACCTAAGTGTCATTAATGTTATTTTTCAAAAAGTTGTCAAGCACTTCTTTGAGACTCACAGTCAATCCAAATTGCTTCACAATCCTTCACATTGGATCTTCTTCTATCAGAGTTTCTTTTAGAAGTTTTCTCATAAGATTCTTCACAACATACCTTAGTATTGGTTTCTAGTACTAACTTTCAGGCTGGTGGTTTTAGATTTTCAACACTGCTCTCCTTAAGCCAGAGCTCCCAATTTACTTCCCGGAGGAAGTATCTACACTAGCTGCTGGTGTGGATCCATCCTTAAGCTTAGTTACTTCTTTCTTGATCCAGATCTTGCCCATTTCTTTCTTAGTTTCAACTAGATCAACTTTTTCTTTTTCCTTATCATTCCTCTGCTTTGTTTTCCTTTCTTCAGCATAGTAATTTCTTTTCACATTCTTACTTTTGCAAGATCTTGCAACATGTCCAAATTTGTTGCAATTGTAGTGCACAATGCTTCCTTTTCCTTGATTCCTTTCTCTAAAGGAATTCAACCTTGATTTGCATTGATTAGCCATCTGTCCAAATCTATTGTATGCAAAACATCTTCCATTGAATGATTGAGTATTCTTTAAATTTTGAAAGCCATTTCTTACCAGACTTCTGCATTCATTTGATCTATGACCAATTTTCGTGCAATTGAAACATTGACCAGAGAATGATGGAACATTCTGATTTATTCTACTCCTACACTGAGTAGCTTTATGACCAAACTTTTTGCAATTAAAACAATGGCCATTGAAAGATGGGTACCTTTGAGCATTTGGCTATCTGACCGGAGATCTTCTAGGTCTTCTTCTTTGATTCCTGAACTGATTGCCTTTGTTTTGCTTCAACTAAAAATTTCCTTAACCTGATTTTGAACTTTCTCCTTTCTCAAATCCTAAGCCTTTCTTATCATCTAAACTCTTTTGACTAGCAATCATCTCATCAAGTTTTGCAGAACTTATCTTGAACTTTTCTTCATAGCTCTTGACTTTGTCCAAGTCTATTTTTTGGTTCACAACTTCTTCCAATTTTTCACATTCTTCTTAATATTTACCATAAGAATAAGATCTTTTTTCTACTTTATCTCTTTTAATAACTTCCACTTTTAACTCATTCAGGGTTTCATTTGCTGATATTAGTTGTTCATTAACATCTCTGTATTTTTCTTTGAATTTCTTGACTTGTTCTTTCAGTTTAAAAATGCACTCATCAGCTGCTTGAATATTATCCTTCAGATCCCTGATTTCTACTTTCAATTTTTCAAGATCAGCAAGAGCTACTTCTAGTTCAACATTGTTTTCATATGAAAAGTTTCTACACCTTCTAGCTACCATGATTGATTCTTCCCAGATCTTCCTCAAGTAGTTAGGCTTCTTCCAAGGAAGCTTTCTCTGATACCAATTGTTGATAGTAAAGAATACTGGGAGAGGGTGTTAGATTTAGGGCACACGACTAAGAGGGGGGATGAATCAGTTGTGCAAAAATTTTTTCCACTTAGACACTTAAATTTTCAATTCAACAACATAATAATAAATCAATCATGGAAACATAATGCAACATATCAAGAGCAGAAACACATCAACACATGAGACACCAAGATTTTGACGTGGAAAACCTAGTTAAGGGAAAAACCACGGGGTGATTAACCCAAGATATATTCTTTGTTAGAAGAATAGAAAGAATAAATGGCACATGCCAATTAGGGCTTACTACCTGAGCACACTCCTCACAAGAGGCTCACTGCCTACAAGAGACTCACTGTCTACAAAAATAAGTATCACATACTTGAACTAGAAAATAGCATCTTCACCATGCTTGAGTCAGTTCCATTTAAGCCCAATACTTCTGCTATGCCTTTCGCTCTTCTCCTCGCTACCTCTCACTCATCTCCACCTTGACAACTCTAAAATGAATTCACAATCCCTTCTTTATATGAGACATCAACTTAGGAATGATCATCTAAGTCGGCAAACATCAACAAGATCATCCGCAGGATGTGTAACTCATCCGGTCAGCCACTCTCAAGAAGAACACCATCATCTAGAAGTTATTCTTCAATTAAGATCTCCAACTTTA
This sequence comes from Cunninghamia lanceolata, assembly GCA_027924645.1. Taxonomy (NCBI): domain Eukaryota; kingdom Viridiplantae; phylum Streptophyta; class Pinopsida; order Cupressales; family Cupressaceae; genus Cunninghamia; species Cunninghamia lanceolata. Next base: position 2,564,695 of record BSBN01001137.1, on the reverse strand, counting down.
ATGTGGACCACCAACATGAACTGGACATGATCCAAAGACTTCCACAAGTTTTTCTGAATCACCAAGAACATCCGCACTTCATCTACTTACTAGAATCCATCTCTTCTTCATCCGGAACCTCAAGAACACAGATTGTCATTACTGTCACAATGGAATAGATGCTTGCGGACCTTCAAACCATGAACCAATTGAGTTGACACACCATAAAGACTTCCCCAACACTTCCTCAAATCCACAGAACATGATAATTGATTTCCGGATCTTACCGGACCTTTCTGTAACACTCTGTCACCTCTAAACACCTACCAGAACTAGTTTTACTTGATCGGCCACAACTTCTTCAGATCTTCATGTGGACCTTTGAAATCTCTACTGGATCACCTTAAGACACATATCTACAAACTCTTTAATTTGCATCCTCTGATCCTCTCATTTACTTGGACTTTTACCTTGTTGTCATCACTGTTCTTTACTATTACCGATTGAGGCTAATTTTCTCAATATCCTCGTCACATAGCTCATCCAAATCTTATCGTTAATGCAATAGGAGTATGTTGACATGAATGACAACACTGGTTAGGCCCATACTTGCAACAATCTCCCCCTTTGTCATTGATGGCAACATATGTTGTGAAAAACTATTTTAACCATTAAGACAAGAAATTCTCCTTACTGTCTCAACTCCCCCTATCAGCAACAACCATTCACATGTCTTCTCTCCCTTAACTACTCCCCCTTTGATTAGCAACCACTTTTTTTTCACATGTCTTCTCTCCCCCTTTGACATCAATGGCAAAGGGAACATACTTGCAATTCCACTACTTCAAAATCATATCTGCTGCTCCCCCTGAGTGGTAGCTTCCCATTATCAATCCGGACCACAATATTTGATTGTGATATCCACTGGACTGATGCACATCAGTGCACCTTAGTTCATCACCAGAGGGGTAGTAACCCCTAACTTCTCCCTAAGATACTCAAAAGAGTCCTTAGGTAGAGGTTTAGTAAAGATGTCTACAATCTAATCCTTGGAAGGTACAAACTCTAATCTGACTTCATTCTTGTTCACTTGTTCTCTCAAAAAGTGAAACTTGATGGATATATGTTTAGTCTTTGAATGCAACATTGGATTCTTAGATATGTTTATTGTACTTGAATTATCATAGAAAATTGTGATAGGCTCCTCATACTCCACTCTAATTTCTCTTAACATCTGCTTCATCCACAAAACTTGAGTGCAACTGCCTGCTGCTACAATATATTCTACTTCTGTAGTGGATAGAGATATTGCCTCTTGTTTCTTGCTTAGCCAAGAAACTAGTCTCTTCCCCAAGAAGAATGCTCCACCACTGGTACTCTTCTGGTCATCCACATCTCCTGCCCAATCAACATCTTTATAAGCATGAAGAGAGAAGTCATGATCTCTAGGATACCACAGACCATACTCAACTGTCCCTTTTAGATATCTAAAAATCCTCTTGACTGCCATGACATGAGATTCTCTAAGATCAGCTTGGAATCTAGCAACAAGACCAACAACCTACATAATGTCTAGTCTAGTTTGAGTGAGATACAACAATCCTCTAATCATTGACCTGTACTTTGTCTGATCAACCTTGGGAGAGTCATCATCTTTGCTCAACTTACATCTGGTTGCCATAGGAGTGTTCATTGGCTTTGAGTCTTCCATCCCAAATTTCTTCAACAATTCTTTCACATATTTTGACTGAGAAATGAAGATTCCTTTCTTTGTTTGAGTGATTTGTAGACCCAAAAAGAAATTCATTTCTCCAAGAATGGAGATCTCAAATTCACTTTTCATTTGGTTTGTAAAGGTTTTGCACATACTATCTCTTCCTCCAAAAATGATATCATCAATAAACACTTCAACAATCAAGATGTTTTCATGATCAACTTTGAAATACAAATTACTGTCAGCAGTACCTTTGTTGAAACCAATCTTCAAAAGATGCTTGTCCAATCTTTCATACCAGGCTCTTGGGGCTTGCTTCAATCCATACAGTGCCTTCTTCAACTTGCATACCATATCACCATGATCAGACAACTGAAATCCATCTGGTTGCTCAATGTACACTTCTTCTTCCAAGTCACCATTCCGGAAGGCAGGCTTGGCATTCATTTGATACACTTTGAGATCTTTGAAAGCAACAAATGCAAGGAATAATCTAACTACTTCAATTCTTGCCACTGGAGCAAAAGTTTCTTCAAAATTAACTCCTTCTATTTGAGAATAGCCTTTGCAGACCAATCTGGATTTATTTCTGGTTACTTCACCAACTTCATTTAGTTTGTTCCGGAAGACCCATTTGGTTCCAATCACATTCTTGTTTCTAGGTCTAGGAACAAGATCCCAAGTGTGATTTTTCTCAATTTCCATTAGTTCTTCCTCCATAGCTTTAGACCAATTTTCATCATTGCAGGCTCCATTCACTGTCTTAGGTTCAATCTTTGAAATCAGACAATACTCATCTGAATCTTGAGCAATTCTCCTTCTTTTTTGTACACCTTTGCTTTTGTCTCCTATGATCTAATCTTCAGAGTGGTTCAGTCTTACATACCTTGGAACTTTGGGGGTTTCTTGAACTTCTAACTCTTGATCAGGCTCATTGAAACTTATCTCTTCTTCCTGACTTACCGGATCAACTTGACTCTATTTTTTAGAAGAGGCTTGGGCACCTTGAATCAGAGCACCATTCTAATCATCTTCATCATACTCATAAAACCTTGAGGGTTTTTCAATTCCTTCATCAACCTTCACATTTGTACTTTCTATAATCTTTCTCAATCTCTTGTTATAACATCGGTATGCTTTTCTTTGAGTAGAGTAACCCATGAATATTCCTTCATCACTTCTAGCATCAAACTTTCCTAGATCTTCATCTCTTTTAATGTAACATTTGCTACCAAAAACTCTAAAATACCTCACAGTAGGAGTGATACCAAACCAAAGTTTATAGGGAGTCTTACCGGTATTGCTTCTAATTTGAACTCGATTGAGAGTGTAGACTGCAGTGCTAACATCTTCTCTCTAATAGATCTGAGGAACATTTTCTTCCATCATCATGGTCCTGGATGCTTCCTGGATGGTCTGGTTCTTTCTCTCAACTACTCCATTCTGCTATGGAGTCCTAGGAGCAGACAACTATCTCTTTATTCCATGTTTCTTAGAGAAGTCTATGAACTCACCAGATGTGAATTCTCCACCTCTATCAGACCTCAGATATTTCAATTTTAATTTGGTTTCATTTTCTACCATAGCCTTGAATATTTTGAATTTCTCAAGTGCTTCTGATTTCTCCTTTAGAAAGGTTACCCACATCATCTAGGAATAGTCATCAATTAGCAACATGAAATATATATCACCTTGCACACTCCAAATTCTTGCTGGACCACAAAGATCAGTATGAACTAAGTCCAATAATCTGGTAGAAGACAATTCCTTACTTTTGAATGAGACTCTGCTTATCTTACCCAACTGACATTCTTTGCACAAGCTATTAGTAGGTTTCACCAATTTAGGAAGATCTCTTATAGCCTGAGTATTGCTTATCTTGATGATATTATCAAAATTCACATGACACATTCTCCTATGCCATAACCAACTCTGATCAACTTGAGCAAATAAACAACTTTTACCAGTACCAATCAAGTGGAAGATATTACCTTTAGTTTGAGTACCGGATGAAATCTCTGTTCTAGAACTTTCAAAGATCTTGCATTTTCCATTCCTGAATCTAAGATCATAGCCTTTGTCCACCAACTGTCCAACACTGAGAAGATTGTGCTTTAATCCTTCAACATACAGTACATTACCGGTTTTGTTCTTTCCATCAAAAGAGATAGTTCCTCTACCTCTGATTCTACCAGCAGAATTATCACCAAACTTTACCACTCCTCCTTCATACCTTTCCAAATCTATGGACTTATTTTTGTCACCTGTCATATGGTGAGAGCATCCACTGTCAATGATCCAATCATCCTTTTCTTCAACTTGGGCAGCCAGAGCTCTTTCTTCAACTTTATGATTGACAGATTCAGAAGGTATTGGATCTTCTTCCTTGATGGCAATGAACACCTAGTCACTTTTGGATTTGTCTCCTATCTCTGATTCATCATCTGTTACTCCTTCATCATCTCCTTCGTGTGCATAGTAACAATTCTTCTGGAATCTTGGTCTATTAGTATTTGGCCTTGAAAATCTTTCCGGACACCTTGAGGCAAAATGACCAATCTTATTGTAGTTAAAACACTTAAAAGGCAATTTCCCTTCATACTTACCGGATCCTCTTGGCAATCTTTTTGCAATAAGAGCTTCAAGATGAGCAGTTTTAGCTTCTTCTTCTTCCAAGTCTTTCCTTGCCTTTTCATACCATGATAGTTTCCTTGAAGAGTTTTCACCTAGATCAAACCTTTGTTTCCCTTTTATAGAGGCACTGGCTTTGAATGTAGATTCAGTCTTTGGGGGATCATCTCCAAACTTAGCCATTTCAAATGCAGCTAATTTACCAACCAATTGCTCTCTTGTGACAGTTGTGTGAGCTCTGAATTCTTCAATTGTACAGCCTTGATTTTATAAGAAGAAGGAAGGGATCTGAGAACTTTGCCAACAATCTCATCTTCATTCAAGACACCACCAGCATTTCTAATTCCACAAACAATCTCATTTACTCTTGGCATAAAAGTAGTAATAATTTCATCATCTCTCATCTTCAAATTTTCAAATTTTCCTTTCAGACTTTATAATCTTGCACTTTTAACATACTTATGTCCTTCATGCAAAAGTTCTAGTTTTTCCCAAATCTCAAAAGTAGTTGGTAGATCAACAACATTTGAAAGTTCTAAATCAGATAGTGTGCTTAGAAGAGCCTCTATAGTCCGCAAATTATTTTTAGTATCTATGATTTCATTTTGGGTTTTTGGACCACCTTGTGGAGGAGTATACTTTGTCGTTGCCATGTTCTAGTACTGCATTCCCATACATTTCAAGTGACATGTCATGTGACTTTTCTAGAGATTGAAATTTGTTCTATCAAACTTTGGACTATCCTTTTTGTAAGATGACATCCTAGATCTCCTCAAGCAATTAAGCTCCTTTTAGAGGAACTTGGCTCTGATACCAATTGTTAGATTTAGGGCACACAACTGAGAGGGGGGGTGAATCAATTGTGTAAAACTTTCTTCCATGTAAACACTTAACTTTTTAATTCAACAGCATAATAATAAATCACTCATGGAAATATAATGCAACATATCAAGAGGAAAAACACATCAACAATGAGACACCAAGATTTTGACATGGAAAACCCGGTTAAGGGAAAAACCACTGGGTGATTAACCCAAGATATATTCTCTGTTAGAAGAATAGAAAGAACAAATGGTACATGCCAATTAAGGCTCACTACTCGGGCACACCGCTCACAAGAGGCTCACTGCCTACAAGAGACTCACTGTCTACAAACATAAGTATCACATACTTGAACTGGAAAATAGCATCTTCACCATGCTTGAGTCAGTTCCATTTAAGCCCAATTACTTCTGCTCTGCCTTTCACTCTTCTCCTCGCTACCTCACACTCATCTCCACCTTGACAACTTTGAAATGACTTCACAATCCCTTCTTTATACAAGACATCAATTTAGGAATGATCATCTAAGTCGGCAAACATCAACAAGATCATTCGCAGGATGTGTAACTCATCTGGTCGGCCAGTCTCAAGAAGAACACCATCATCCGGAAGTTATTCTTCAATTGAGAGCTAAAACTTTAATGCAGACCACCAACACGAACTAAACATGATCCAAAGACTTCCACAAGCTTGCCTGAATCACCAAGAACATCTGCACTTCATCTACTTACTAGAATCCATCTCTTCATCCAGAATCTCAAGAACATAGACTGTCAAGCCACCCGGTTAGGACAGTAACAACTGAACGTGGAAATGAAGGATGGAACGAAGGATGAAGGAAGCAAGCAGGGAAGGATGTACACCAAGCATTGATCCATGCAAGGAAGCACCGAAGCAAGGAATCCAACAAGGATGATCGAAGGATGGAGGGAAGCAAGGAACGAAGGAAATGAAGAATGAGGGACTCTCAAAATCTTATAAAATCTTATGGGTACATAGGTAGCAGGGAAAAATGCCCTCCAATGCCCCTCTGTAGTGCGATGAAATCTAAATAAAATCTTTTGATTGTAACTGGCCTCCAATGCCCTCCTTTGAGAAAATAAAAAGATTTGCCCCTCTCTAGTGCGATGAAATCTAAATAAAATCTTTTGATTGTAACTAGCCTACCAGATTGATCCCATGGAATCTCGCTTGGTGGGGGCCGACAAAATGCCCTCAGTAGAGAGGGGCAAGTCATTTCCAATTTGTACCGATGAGATCTGCATAAAATGACCTGCTGGACCTACCTTAACACCACCTACACTTGCACTGTCACAATGGAATAGATGCTTGCGGACCTTCAAACCATGAACCAATCAAGTTGACACACCAAAAAGACTTCCCCAACACTTCCTCAAATGCGCAGAACATGATAATTCATTTATGGATCTTACCAGACCTTTCTGTAACACTCTGTCACCTCTGAACACCTACCAGAACTAGTTTTACTTGATTGGCCACAACTTCTTTAGATCTTCATGTGGACCTCTCAAATCTCTACTGGATCACCTTAAGACACATATCTACAAACCCTTTAATCCATATCCTCTGATCCTCTCATTTACTTGGACTTTTACCTTGCTGTCATCACTATTCTTCACTGTTCCTGATTGAGGCTAATTTTCTCAATATCCTCATCACATAGCTCATCCAAATCTTATCATTAATGCAAAAGGAGTATGTTGACATCAATGACAACACCAGTTAGGCCCATACTTGCAACAAGGGGGTGAATCAATATTCTACAAAACCACTTCTTAACAAGTTCATTAATCCAATTTCTAAAGATAATAATATGAAAGAAGAATAAACATAGGAACAACAACCAAAAAGTCATAACGCATGAACACTAGGATTTTTATGTGGAAAAACCATGGTGAGTGTTAGCTCACAATATATTATAATAGCACAATACCAGATTACAAGAAGGCTCACTACCCAAAGAAATGCTCACTGCAAGAAAGGCTCACTGCCTAGAGAAAGAAAGAAGAAAGAAGAATGGCTTATTTCCAAGTTGAACTATTTAGATAGTATCTACACATGCTTGGTTATAGGTCCAATGAAGTGCATAAATATTGTCTCAAAACTCTTCAACTCTGACTGCTCTACTTTTACATAAGAACAAGATCTCTCTTCTTCTACTCTTATTGCTTCCACAAAATTTGTTAGTGTAGGTTTTTTATTTTCCTTAGGGATATTTCTTTTTCCTACACATTATTAAGCTTGCTTAGGTTTATTATATGTGGTTAATATGAGGACACATGGTGAAATACATTAGCTACATGTGTAACTCTCTCCCACACATGGGTAGTTGAGTTACACATCCTTTTTTGGCTTTTTGTACCACCTCTCATAACTACTATTCTATCCTTACCTAAGTAGGTTATGGGGTAGTTAGAGTTCTCACACTCTTATGTATTTATATGCTACCTCCTTTCTGTCTTCACTTGAGGAGGTTATGCCACATGTTTTGTCATTTATGAAGTAGGTAAAACCTCCCACCTATTTTGTGTAGTTGGAGTTATTACACCTCTTGGATGTATATGCCCTATTTTTGTTATATATATAGCCCTCTACTCTCCCTTTCACTAGTTTGAATACTAGTTTGGTGAAAGCTCTATGACAGTATCAAGAGTATTCTCAAATTCTCTTGCATTGTCTCTATTTTTCTCTCTTTTCAAATTCTCTCTCCATTCTGCTATTTTGATCTTCAATCATTTGTCGACTGGAGTGCATGTGATCTATGACCGACATCAGATCCTGGCTTGGTTTTCATTTCTCACAAAATCTAATAGGGTATCAAAGTCATGTTGTTTGGTATAGTTCATTTTATTATCTAATTTTTTTGAGAGATTTGAGACTAATAAAGAGATAATATTTTTCTCAAAAACCCAGTATGCTCTTCTCTTGCATCCTTGGATTATCTGGAGAATCAGAATAGTTTGAAGGAAAAATAAGCATCTTTATACTCTATTTTGCATATTGTGTTCCTATGAGATCTGGGTGATTGCAAAATTCTGGTAGTATTGGAGGTATTATCAACCTTTCCAGAGTGTCCAAAAGGTTTGAGAAAAATCAAGATTGACTTTTATTTCACCAAAATCAGATATTGGAGGACACAGTAATAATGTAGAGTAAAAAATTTAAAATCTTTATACTGGAGCTGTTTTCATTTTTGCTTCAGAAATCCAGCTTCCACTTGTTTTCAATTTTTTTTTGGGTTTTATTCCCAACATCGAAAAATGATTTGGGTAGTCGTTATATTTCTTAAAAGGTTGATTAATTTTGTAGAAATCAAATCATAAAATGGCATGAGTCATTTTTCATAAGTAGATTTTGCACTTTTTTCAAAATTGCATAACTTTTGCCTTGGGTGTCAAATTTTTGTAAATGAGTACTTGATAGAAATATGGAATTGAGAACTTTCCATCCATGAAGGTTTGAGTAAAAATTTATGCCTTTTCAATCAAATATTGTAGGTTGAATCTGCTACATTTTTTTTATCTTCAATAAGTCATATCTTTCACTTTTGTAATCCATTTTTCAAAAACAAAAAAGTCTTAGAAAGATATTGAAGAGTAAAAAACAGCTACAATGTTATTTTTTTCAGATTTTATTTGAAAATTAACTTGTATCAAATATTGTAATTTTGGCTATTAAGAGCCGCAAAAGCCTTGTAATTTGGAAAAGCCTTGTAAAAGCACTAATCATAAAGTGCCAACATTGTAATAGCTTGGGGGGCTGATTTTTGAGACCAGTGGAAAGGGGGGTGTCTTGTGTGTCTTCTTTCTTTGCACTTTTCCTTCTTTGCAATCTTTTTTTCTACTTTCATGGATGCATCTACAGTTCCAGTTTCAACTCCATATAACTATTTTGAATGGAAATCTAAGATGGTAATATATCTAAAAAGACATGGATATCATCAAGTTACAATGGGACTTGAGAGAAAACCTCAAGATGCTGTAAAAAAGACAAAATGGTTTAATAAATGTGATGAAGCCTTTGGTACTCTATGTATGTCAGTCTCTCCTGACCTTTTTTACATTGAATCTTGCACTACAACAAATGATGTGTGGATGACATTGGAAAAACTCTTTGGTAAGCAGGATGAGTTAAGAGGTCATCAATTGGAGAACGAACTCATAGGGTTAACTCCTTCAAATTTTGACACCATACAGGACTTCTTCACAAAATTCAAAGATGTTAGATTGCAATTGGAATAGTGTGGAGTCAAAAAAGATGATAAACAACTGATCTTAAGCATTCTTTCTAAGCTTGGTCCAAACTATTCGATCTTTGTTTCTACCTTTTATGCCACAAAAAGTACCCTATGTACAAACTACAAAATGCCTTCTCTAGATGAGTTTGTTGTAGAACTCACCTAGGAGAAAGATAAACTAGTTCACATGGGTACAATTAAACCATCAAATTAACATGCCTTGGCTGCAAATCAAGGCACAAAAGAATCGAAGGGGGCTGGCACAAAAGAAGATGAGATTCACAACAATGGTAGTAGTGTGTATTAACAAGTTTGATCGCAATAAAATGGAATGACGTGGGTGCCAAAGGTGCATTGTGATTCCTGCAGAGTAACAATACTAAAAGGTTAGATGAATGAAATGGAAGAATGAGGTTGTACTTATAGACTTGAGAGAGAGAAGTTCAACGGTATAGAAAGAACAAGAAGATCAATGATTGAGAACAGTTGAGGAATGTGCATGAATAAGAATAAGACATGTGTCTTGCTATATTTTTTATGAGATGAATTAATAAAATAGAAGAATGAGTTAACTGAATAGAACTAGAGAATGGAAATTGCATGAGGATAAGAAGATATTTTAACTCAATTAAATATTTAGAATATTTAATTGCATGTGCACAAGGATTGAATTATATTTAGAGATAACTCAATTTAGAAGAAATAGACAACTTAAATAAATAATTGATTTATTTAAATTTAGAGAAGATATTATTGGAAGAAACAGTTAAATAATTGGTATTATTTAATTTAGAATGAATTTGGGAGAATTAGAAGATAAGAAAGCAAATTAAATAAATAAATTTATTTAATTGTTTGTACATGATTTGGAAGAAAAAATAAAATATTTGATTATATTTTATTTTTAGAGATTGAGAGGATTTAAATAAATTTGATTGATTTATTTAAATTTGGAAGAATGATTTGATTTAATTAAATAATTAAGAATTATTTAATTGTTTGGAAGAATTTAATTAAATAAAAGATTTTATTTCATTTTGACTTTAGAAGAGGTAATTAAATATTTTGATATTTAATTAACTTAGAGAAATATGAATCAAATAAATAAATTGATTTATTTATTTATTGATAGAGGAATAAAGATGGAATAAATATTAAGAATATTTATTTAAACTGAGTAGTGTCATTTTTAGGCATATACACTTGGTAAGCCTCCTGAGGAGAAGTATGAAAAAGGCAAATCTTGGAGGGCCACACAACTTCTAGAGTTGGTACACAATGACTTGGCTAGACCATTTTCACATCCATCTTTCAGCAAGGCTCAATATGTTCTGATGTTTATTGATGATCTTTCTAGATATACTTGTGTATATTTTCTCAAAGAGAAGTCTGAGGTCTTTGAATCTTTTCTGGACTTCAAAGCTTTTGTAGAGAAATAGTCTGGGAAGGCCATCAAGGTTCTGTGTATAGATAATGGGGGAGCATATGTTAACCATAGGTTTGAGCAGTTTTGTGCCTCTAAGGGCATTGATCTTCAACACACAGTTCCGTACAATCCACAACAAAATGGTGTTGCAGAATGCAAGAATAGGTCCTTGAAAGAGATGGCCAATTGTATGATTCACTTTAGGTCTATGGCACCTCAGTACTGGGCGGAGGCCATCAACTATGCGTGTTACATCCAGAACTGCATTCCTCACAAAGTTGTGAAGGGGTTAACTCCTTTTCAATCTTGGACTGGTCGGAAACCCACAATTAAGCACTTCCGAGTGTTTGGTTCTCCTATATGGGCCCACATTCCAGCAGAGAAATGTAAGGCTATGGATCCATAGAGCAAACCTTGCATATTTGTTGGATACCCAAACAGTGTCAACGGCTACAGGCTTCTCCACCCTATAACTCATGAGTTGTTCATTGAGAGGAGTGTTCATTTTGAGGAGGACTCTTCCAGTTATTCTCCTACCACTTCTCCATCAATAATTACATTGGAGACATTGCAGCATGATGATAGTTCTTTAGAGGATCTTAATCCTCTTGATCCACATGAAGAGTCTTCTTCCTCTACTTTAGATGGAAATAGTGATGATGAGGATCCACCCTCTTTTCCTAGTCATCATTTAGAGGTTGATGATTCTCCTCCAAATTGTCCTGCCATAAGACCTCTTTGGGCTCGTCAAACTTTGCAGTCGGTAGGTGATTGGGTTGGTGATCCTTTAGATACAAGAAGAACAAGGTCATAATTTCAATAGGCTCCACATCTCTTTGTTACTTCAGCTTCTGATTCATAGACTTTTTGGGAAGCTTCTAGTGTCCCTAAGTGGGATGCAACAATGTAGGAAGAGATTAGTTCCTTGGAAAGGAATCATACATGGGATTTAGTCCCTCTTCCTAAGGGAAGAAAACTTGTTCGAATTAAGTGGATCTATCAGACAAAATTTATAGAAGATGGGTTAGTTGATAAGCATAAGGCTTTCTTGGTCGCTAAAGGATTCTCCCAGGTGCCTAGGATTGACTACTCTAAGACTTTTGTGCCAGTAGCCAAAATGAATTCCATCTAACTTTGTACTTGCTATAGCTGCAGCCCATCATTGGGAAGTTCATTAGATGGACGTGAAGAGTGCTTTTCTTCATGGTGATCTTCAGGAGTAAATCTACATGAAGCAGCCACAAGGGTTCATTCAGGATCCTTCATTGGTTTGTTGACTTTAGAAGTCTCTCTATGGCCTCAAACAGGCTCCTCAAGCCTGGTATGCCAAGTTAGACTCCCTCCTTCTATCAGTTGGGTTCACTCAATGCCATTCTGATTCGAATGTATACATTTTATAATAGGATGATACTCTGACATTTCTGGTTCTTTATGTCGATGCCTTGTTAATCACAAGGAGTCACTCATCCACAATTAAAGCAGTGAAAACTGCTCTACATGATCAATTTCTAATGTCAGACTTGGGTCTTTTGCACTACTTCTTAGGGATTGAGATCACTCAGTCTTCTTCAAATATCTTCATGGCACAACCCAAATATGCACTTGATATGCTCTCTAGATTTCACATGGCTGACTGTAAGCCTACACCGACTCCATTTCTGTCAGGGGTCCAACTTGAGGCTAAGTGTTCTTCACCCTTGGTTGATGGCACTTTATATTGACAACTTGTTGGGAGTCCCATCTATTTGACTCACACAAGACCTAACATTTCATATGCCATGGGCATGGTCTCTCGATTTATGTAGGAACCACATGAGTTGCATTGGAAAGCAGCTAAGTGGATTCTCCACTATGTTTAGGGAACTCATAGCTATGGGATTCATTATGTAGTGGGCATGGAATTTAATTTGGTGGGATACACAGATTTAGATTGGGTAGGCAATTCTCAGGATTGCAATTCTACTTCAGGGTATTGCTTCTCACTTGGTTCTGATCTAGTTTGTTGGTCGAGCAAGAAGCAGTCTGCAATTACTCTTTCATCTATAGAGGCTGAGTATCAAGAGGCAATTAATGCCACCACTAAGGTGATAAGGCTTCAGAATATTCTGATTGAGTTTGGCATTTCATTCAAAAAGACCACAGTCATTTTTTGTGATAATTAGAGTGCAATTTAGATCTCAAGGAATCTAGTCCATCACCAGATGACCAAACACATTGAGATACATATGTACTACATTCAGGAGCTAATTCATGCAAACATCATTGGTCTCAAGTACATTTAGACATCAGAACAGATTGTAGACATCTTCACCAAACCCTTCACTAAGAGCAAGTTCCTTCATCTGTGAGCTTTGCTATGGGTGCGGCCAGTGTCTACTTCTGGAGGGACTTCTTAGTCCTTCGCTTCACTCTCTCTACTCTAGGGGATATTTTCTCTCTCTATTTAGGGGGAGCTATTCCTTTGTGGGGGGTTCTTCTCTTTTGGGGGGAATTCTTTGTACATGGGTTCCTCACCAAGCTTCACTTACCGGGACCCATATCTTTTCACCCACCTAAGCTATGCTTAAGGGGGGTGTTCGTGTAGGTTTTTTATTTTCCTTAGGGATATTTCTTTTTCCTACACATTATTAAGCTTTCTTAGGTTTATTATATGTGGTAATATGATGACACATGGAAAAATACATTAGCTACATGTGTAACTCTCTCCCACACATGGGTAGTTGAGTTACACATCCTCTTTTGGCTTTTTGTGCCACCTCTCATAACCACTATTCTGTCCTTACTTGAGTAGGTTATGGGGTAGTTAGAATTCTCACACTCTTTTGTCTTTATATGCCACCTCCTTTCTATCTTCACTTGAGGAGGTTATGCCACATGTTTTGTCATTTACCAAGTAGGTAAAACCTCCCACCTATTTCAGGTAGTTAGAGTTATTGCACCTCTTGGATGTATATGCCCTATTTTTGCTATATATACAACCCTCTACTCTCCCTTTCACTAGTTCAAATACTAGTTCGGTGAAAGCTCTGTGAGAGTATCAAGAGTATTATCAAATTCTCTTGCATTGTCTCTATTTTTCTCTCTTTTCAAATTCTTTCTCCATTCTTGTATTTTGATCTTCCATCATCTGTTGACTGGAGTGCATGTGATCTACGATTGACATCAGATCCTGGCTTAGTTCTTACTTCTCACATAATCTAACAAAATCACTTTACTTCGCATGTCACACATTCACATTCACATCACAACTATCAAACACCAAGTTCACTCTCATATATATATCCACAACACTTAAAAACTTCAAGTTAGGTCAGCCTGCTAGGATGAAACATGTAGTTATACAATGTGTAGCTTGTCAGCCTAAAGCATTTACCAAAATACTTTGCGGACCAAGTCAATACTTTGAAATACATTTTTCTATGTTGGCTCATACTGTAAGATCACTTAGGATATGATCCCAGTCACTAGATTCTTCTGCACATAGATCCTAGTATTAGGTTGGCTTCACAAACTGATTATCATAGACTTAGATCAACTGTCAAATCATAAATTTTAATGCAGACAACAAAACTTCTTCAAATTCACAAATAAGACTCTTTAGACATCCCTAAGCTTATCCTTATAACTGCAAAGCATAATATTTATTACCAGAGAAATGCAGATCAAATCAAACTGACATTTTATCCTATTTAAGAATGTTCTCTAGTAAGCCGTACTTATGCTTTTTCGAAACTATGCTTCCAGAGATGATCAAAAGATGAAACTTTAGATTTGGGATAATCTAAGGTTTAGTAACATCTTGCCAGAACTGCAAGACAAGATCTTCAACTACAGACCAATGCAGACCATAACACTGTAGTTTTGCAGTCCTCTTTGTATTCTTCCAACACTTAGCCAAAATGCCTCAGTCTTCTTTCCAGACTAAAATTCTTTGTATACTTGACTTCATGAGGATTACTATAACCAAACAACCCTTCTGAATCCTTGATGCTTGTTGCCAAATCTATTTGGTCTATTTGAGTGAAGTCTCTTTACCTTGTTGCAATCAATGACAACACTTAAATATTCAACAAAGCAGTGTCTCTTGCCAATAGTTATATGGAAGCTCAATATCCAACACTTGGCATCTTGTCTCTAACATGACAGGGCCTACTTGTATAGGCAAATGTATCACACCTTCTAACTGGCACTTTGCATCATCATAAGATTTTTTATTAATAGAATGCTCTGTATTTATGTGATCCTTAGAGTCTCCTAGTTGTTTTAGCAATTTGAGTGAATAGATGTTTAGACTAGCACCACCATCTATAAGTGTACGTTGTCTCTTACATTGGTGGATGAGAACTTCAATGTGGAGTGCATCATTATGACAAGGATCATGAGATGGGAGGTATTTTTTAGAAAATACCATGTGGTAAGGTGATGCAATGTGACTTATCATGGCTTGAAAATCCATGATGGCTATATTGTTGGGAATCGATGACTTTTGTAGGGATTTTTCAAGCATTTCCTTGTGGGAGGGTGACGACTTCAGAAGTTCTAATATAGAGATTTGTGTGGGAGTGTTCCCTAGATGTTCAATGATATTATAGTAAGAATTGATGGGGGTATTTGGTGTTGTCCCATGAAGGGTAACACGACCACGACGAGTTGTGACAACACACTCAGGGTTTTTACCCTTGATGGTAAGGGTGGATACTTGACTTTCTTCAAAATGGCCCACAATGGAGTCATAAGAAGAGGAAGCGTTATTGACATTTTTACCCTTATTGGAGTTATTACCTTTACCATGTTGAGGGAATGGTTCCTTGTACATATCTAGGTCTTTATTTGTTGTGCAGGTTGGAGGATCATTGATAATGACTTCTCCATTTCTATGAGGTTTTGGATCAAGTTTTTCAACTTCATGCAACCAGGTGTTTTGTACCCTTTCACTCTATGGTACTTGCAATATTCATTCTATTTATACCAAGTAGGTTTGAAAGTGGGTTCATCATATTGACATGTTTTGGGCAATGTGATAAGTCCACTTTGAACAAGTTTCTAAAGGACTGATTCAATAGGTTCTCCCAAAGGAGTGAACCTACGTCTTGGAGGATAGTCTTGTTTTGGTTGCTCACATGGAGTAGATTGGGTAGGTTTTTATTGGAGATTGACTGGTGTTTGGAGGGTTTGGATATGTTTAGAGTCCACTACACTGTCATTGACAACATTCTTATTTTTCGACCAAAATCAAGGTTTTTTCATTAGATTGTTGGGGAGGATTATCTTTGGTCTCTTTAAAGATTTTGACTAAACCCTTTGCAATACATTTTTTCTTGATGTTGGTACTCTTAGAGATGATCTCCTCAAATGAGGTAACTCTTTAAATTTGTAGGTGAAAACCAATTTCTTGGTTAAGATTTTGTACAAAGATACTAACAAGTTGTTTCTCGGGTATAGGCCATGGGAATTTACTAGCCATTCCTCTCCATCTTTGTAGGAAGGAGATAAAAGTTTCCCTATTATGTTGTTTATTGTTGTAAAAGTCTGTCATAGAAATCTCATGCTTAGTATTGTAGGAGAAGTGGGTTGCAAACTTTTTGTCTAGTTCATTGAATGTTTTGATACTTGTAGGTAGGTGAGAAAACCATTCAATGGCTTGTCCTCCAAGACTATGAGGGAAGAGGTGCATAAGATAAGTTTCGTTATGAACAACCTCTAAGCAAGAAATGTAGAACTCTCTAAGGTGTTCTTTTGGATCTCCTTTTCCCTTATATTTGTCGAATTTAGGCATATCAAAGTTAGGGGAAAAAGAGATCATTGGTAAAGATCTATCAAATGGATATGGGAAAACCTCAAGATCTGATGTGGGTGTTTACGAAACAAGATTCTATTGGATGAATGGTGGTTGTTGAGGTGCCCCATAGGAGAGATTAGTTTTGGATGTATATGAATTGAGATTGTATGGGTCATATGAGGTGTGAGGTTTGTTTAGGGTATGATCTATGAAGAAATTTGGGGGTTGTTGATTTTGTGGAGGAGTTTGATTTTGAAAATGTTGAGGGGGGATGATGAAAGAATTTTGGTTTTGGAATTGTTGAGGTGGGATGTTGTAGGTATTTTGATTTTGTAGAGGTTGAGGTGGATTGGTATAAGAATGTTGACTTTGGGAATGTTGGGGTGGAGTGATATAGGTATTTTAATTTTGGGAATGTTTGTGGTGGAGTGATGTAGGTGGTTTTGTTCTGAGAATGTTGAGGTAGAGTGATGTAGGTGGTCTGAATTTGGGAATGTTGAGGTGTAGTGATGTAGGTGGTTTGGTTTTGGGAATGTTGAGGTGTAGTGATGTAGATGGTTTGGTTTTGAGAATGTTGAGATGGAGTGATATAGGTGTTTTGAGGAATGGATGTTTGGACTTGTGACACTTGTGGAGGAGTGCCATAATAAATATGAGATATGGAGGTTGCTATTTGTGACATTGGTGGTGGAGTGACATAAGAAAGATGAGATATGGAGGTTTAAGCTCATGCCCCTTGTGGAGGAGTGGCACTAATAATATTATGGATGGGGGTTTGGATTTGTGATATTTGTGTAGGATTTTGAGGGGGTGTAGGTGTAGATGTGGTGAAGAAAGGATTGGATTGATTTGCTTGTTTTGCTAGATTTTCTTGTTGCATTTGATAAATCCACATGGGGACAATAACAAAATTGAGTGATGTTTCTACCATGGGATTTTGATAAAGGGGGTTGATGTAATTGGTAGTGAAGGGATTCAAAGGCACCTCATGTGAGAGTGAATTGGGATGAGTGATGATATGGTTGACATAGTTTGGATGGGGGTGATTTGTGGTCTACCCATGGCATTGATGGCATCATTGATAGAATCTTGCTGCCTAAGAGTAGATGTGTCAAAGTCTTGGGGTAACTTGGCTTCTTTCTTAGAAAGTAAATGAAAGTAATGATTTGGATTGGAAGCCAAGAGTTTGTTGATAGAATCTAAGATTTTGGGGTCTTGCATGTTTTTGTCAATGTCTTGAGACACTTCTTGAGATGCTTGGACTTGTTGAGGGATTATAGGTTGCTGTGATGATTATTGTCCTATGGTATACCATTTTGGTAAGAAATCATGAGGATTTAACCCTGTGGTAGGTAGCATCTATCCATGTAGTATTATCCTCTTGAGGATTGTTTTGGGTAGTACCATGAGGACTGTTTTGAGTGGTTTGTTGGGGATTGTTTTGGTTGTTTTTTTGATGAGAGTTTTGGTTTTGATGAGCCTCCATGGCTAATCGATGTTTCTATCTAGTCGTAATCATAAGATTACTCAAATGCGCTATGACAAAGATTGGGGGATGGATGGATTGATATTGGATTTTTGTAATTGAGTTGAGACTACTAAGATGATGTTTTGGATTGGTTTCTTGATGGAAGATGATTAGAACCTAGATCAATTGCTATTTTGGATGGTTGATGACATTTAAATAGGTAGACTAATGACCTCAAGAAAGGCAGACTAGATTAATGAGTTTGACCAACTTAGAAGTTTATTCTCTAAGCTAATAAACAACACTAATGGATGCTAATTTACCTTCAAGGATCTAAGAGAGGCTAGCTTTCTCAAATCAAAGATAGATTAGGGGATGTGATCTAGACACTATGATAGAAGCTAAATTAAAGCTATGAAAGTTTGGATAAATTCTGGGCTTGTTGGATGATGATGATGATTTTTTGTAGTCTCAAGAGGATAATAGCTCTAAAAATCCAAGTTTTTTGATATGATGATGGATGGGGATGATCTGATGGTTGATGGGACATGTCTGAATGTGTTGTAGGATGATAGATCAGCTAGTAAAATTTCTCAAAAATGATGGCTTTCTGATTCTAGGTTGAAATGATGACTATTGACAGGCAGAGACCAAAGGCACAAGACTGTATGCTAGAGGCAGGTTTTTGTGGTTCAGAGGTGAGTCACAATAGCTCAGAGGCACATTTCTGTTAAATAGAGGCACAAAAAGATAGCTCAAATTTGTATTACTATAGCTGAAAGGCATAGTAGAATAATCTAGAGGCAAGTTTTTCTGACAAACTGTGTAAAATGTTGATAGAGCCAGAGGCATGTTTTTGTGCACTAGAGGCAGGTTTCTACACTACAAAGGCGCATTATTGTATGCCATAGGCACACTTATATAAACCAAAGGCATATGAATGTAGTTCAAAGGCATTTTAAAATAGTGCAAAGGCGTAGTTCTATATTTCAAAGGTGAGTTTTTTGGAACAATATTTATTTCAAGACAAGATTTTGTTAAAATTTGGAGGATTTTCTTGTGGCAAGAGAAAACATAGTAAACAAGATGGTTGAGGACTGACTTAATGGAGTGGGTTGTGCAATTCTATTAACCTCTATAGATAACTAATGGTATTAGGGTAGATAACAACAAAGAGAAGACATGCCAAACACTTCTTTTAATGCAACAACCTATAAATTATTCAAGTAGGATTGAGTCATGATGTGAGCCCACATGATTGAATACTTGTCCATGTTCTTACCTAACTAAGAACACTTCCCCCTAAATAAATAGCTAGAGATAAGATGTGTACACCCAATATCTCTTTCCTTGGAGGTCTTAACACCTTGCCCAAAGAAACCTTCTATCTAGTCCTCAAGGTAGTACGGATGGTGAGTAACTTCAGGGTACGTTTCGCATCCCTTACATCACACTACAAAATAGATGATGGTCATACATAGGTTTACAAATCTTCTAGGGAGTCCTCAATATACGCAAGGTATGGGACGCACAAATCTGTGAACTGGGGTGTCCTAGTTAATTGACGCTCAATCATATGAGTCTTGGTGGACCAAGTATCCCGAAGGCTTTTTGCTTGGAGTTAAAAAGGTCTTTCGTTTGAAGTTGAGTCTTTTGATACTCATGACATTTATATACCACACTAGAACATGCAGTTGGGGTCATCCCTTGAGGTGATGAAATCCCCAAGTAGGCTCTCTAGAGAGGATATCAAGATCTTTTGATTCTGAAGATCATCTTTCGACGTGAGAGAAGAGCATATGTGTTCTCTTGAGTCCTTCGGAATGTAAGAACAAAAAGCAAGTAAATGAATGAATTAAGTGTTTTTGATTTCTAAGGTCACTTTTTAGTGTGAGGAAAGAGCATACATACTTAAGACATTCCAAACATGGAAGACAATTGTTAATTCCCTTAAAAATTGAAATGTTTTCTAAGACTTAGTGGAAAAAGATAATGCCTTTGACAGACATCCTGTAACAAATATGTTAGGGTTTCACTTTATGTCTTCTTGCTAAATGATAAGATGCTGTGCAAATTGATTAGTTCCAAAAAAAGCAAGTGATTAGTGAAAATAATTGACTAAATGAAAGGCATAGAACTATGGTGCAAAGGAGCATAAAAATTTACCAGAGGCGGGCTGTAACAATGCAAAGGTGTATCACTATAGTTCAAAGGCACATTACTGTGGTCCAAAGGTGTATTACTATGGTGCAAAGGTGCTTTTTTGAGACAGTCCTACAAAAAGCCAAATAATTAAGTCAAACGCTTGATCGAGTGTGGTGGTACCTACCTAGGGTTAGGGTTTTAAGTTGAGTCTACAAGTCTTTATTTCAATTTCTTTAAATCCCTTAAGCCCTAAGCTCTATTGTACCTTGGCTTCTTGTGCTTTATCTTTTAAGACTACATTGACCTCCTGTAGTGGGTTTCCGGTTGCTTAAGTTACAACCTTATGTCTTCTTAGTAGTAAGTAACCGACCCCTTCTTCCTAACAATACCACTCCTCACCTATGGCAAAGTCTAATGCCTAAAGGAGGGCCAAGATTTCCATGTGGTTTCTTATCATGGCATCATGCTGTGTCATTAGTGACATCATTGTCCCCCTCGCACGGCTGCGATAATGCATTAGCTGTTGAAGAAATTTGGCTTACAACCATTTACTTGAAGACTCAAAATTGATGACTCATAGGTTGCCAGGTGTTAGGGGAATGAAGCATGAAGGTGGGTTTGATAAAAATCTGGTGATTGTGCATGCACACAAGGGGATTCTTGTCAGAGATATTGATCTGCCACATGGTCGTGACAATGCAACACATGGCCTATTCCTAATAGAGGGGGCGTAGGCCCAAGGAAGAGGGAACACATGGTGGGCTTAGTGCAGTTGTGCAGAGCCAAAGGGTTGTGGGCCATTTCTAGTTGTGATGCCACAAGATGATGCCATGTGTCCAGATCCGATGGAAGGAGGGAAAAGTCAGCAAAGGAGGGACCGCCCGACTGGCAAAATTATATCGGCAAAAGACTTTTCAGCGTCATCAACATGGGGGTAGAGCATTTTGGGGCATCAATTTTGCTACCTCATCATCTGATCAATGGTCTACATTCAAATTTGGAAAATTTTCAATTGTAGACATTTCTTTCGAGCATCTAGAGGGAGAATGGTGAGTGCCTTTTTAGCAAAGTGAAATCCTGGGTTGTTTGAGGCAAGCAAATTATTGGAGTTGGCTCATGCAATTATTGTTCTCAACACCTTTTTGGAGGTTCTTTGTATTTAATGAAATTTGAAATGACAATGTAATCAATGCCGAGTGCACATTCTTGATCTATAAATGAACTATGTCACTCATATCTATTGTTGAAGACTTGGGAATTTTGGAGAAGTAATGAAAATACAAAGCTTTCTGGGCTGTTCTATCTCTTGTGTTGTAAGTTTATGAGTTATATGTTGAATGTATGCTTGCATATATGTTTTCAGTTTCATGTTGATGTTATATGAGTAATTCTTCATTGCATGTATTCAACTATCTATCTCCAAGTTGTGTGTGTTTTTCTTTTGAATTTGAATAGCTAAGGGTTATTTGGGGTTTTGGGATATGGGTTTTTCTATATTGAATGTTTAATCTTTTACTTCTGCTCAAGGAACAAATTAAATGTTTTAGGTTAAATATTGGGAAGAACATATTGCAATAAGGATATTCATAAGTAGAGATAACTGAATACTCAATCTTGGGTGGTGTTTGTAAGAAAAGTACCAATTTATCGCCATGAAAGTTGAATGTCAGTTGAGTTTATGCAAATCATTCACATATATATGTTTATTTGACTCCATGCCCTGAGATAGGCACTAGTCTGATTTTGTGTTGAGGTTATGATCCAAAGCCCTAAATCTTGCATCCAAACATTAAACAAAATCATTTCAAAATATCAATATTTTAGGTTTTAGGAGTAGGTTGTAGCTGCATGCTCTTATTTTCAGCTAGTTAGATAGTCCAAGAACATTGCCAGTCTGGATACATCCAACAAATCTTGGTCAATATATGAGAGCATTCTGCCTAGTTTTGAAAAGTCAAATCTTTTTGTTTTGAGTGAGTCAAAGATAAATCTTTTGTAGAAGGGATACCCCCTAGGTGCGACAGAACCTGAAGTGAAGGTGAGGCACGTTCACACAACCTCTCGTCTTTGTTGGTCGAATCAGTTTGAACTAGAGCATATGAAGTGGCAAACCCTTTGTTGATTTGGGAACCAACAAAGTGATTGATGAATGATTCCTTGATGAGCTAGGAGGCTGGAGGATGATGAGGATCTATACTTCTACAACAAGAACTGACAATAAACTAGTTTAGACGATTAATTAGCAAAAAAGTAGGATGATACTCTTAAATAAATTAGCTTAAGAGTATGATACAATGAGCGTTAACAAATAAATCAGCTTGTCAACATAATAACATATAAGAAAGATGTCAGAAATCCCTGTCAAAACTACATAACAGGTTAGAAAAGATTAAAAACTAGAGGTGAATTTTAGCAGACCAAAGGCGAGTCAGAATGGTGCAAAGGTGCATTTCTGCATACCAAAGGTGTGTTTCTGTGCACCATAGGCGTAGAACTGTCGCCTGAAGGCACATTTTTGTCAACCAAAGTCATATTTCTATAGCTTAGAGGTGAGTTTTTGGGTTACATTTGCACTTTCCATACCTATGTCTAAAAAAATCAATTTTATCAACAAAACAAGGTCAAATCAAGTTATTGGGTCCCACCAAGCATGCTAGAATGTGTATAGGTAAAAATTGAGTGAATAATGATCAATAATGAATACCAAACTCAATCCTATAACCTTCAATAAAATGATCTAAATGATAATCAATAATCAATGAATAACATAAAACAAAGAAAGATTTCACCTAGATTGTATTGTTTCCTTGGTCTTTGTGGATTGCTCAATACATTACATAACCATGTTGCAACAAGCAGCCTTAGATAACGTGCTCAAAGATGTGGTTTATGTGCTCAACAATGAGAGAATGCTTAAAGCGCTATTACGAATGCCCAAAGCTTAAATGATTGAAGAGGATTTTTGATGCAATGAAGGGGGTATATATAGGTTTCATGAAGATCGATCAACGGTTGAGATAAATCAATGAAATGGATGGACAAGATGAGTTGAGAGGACATGATGAACATGCACACAACAAGTGCAATGTTTTAAAGTTGCTTTGTTGAGTTAACTGCTTGCTTAGATAAAGATAGGATTTGATTTCATAAATTTAGATTGCTTTTTATAATTTATGAGTTGGTGATAAAACTAATAATAATTAAAGCCAATTAACTCAACTTATAATTCACTTTTTGACATGCTAAAAATAAGATTGATTGTGCACATAGAAGAAAAGATTATTTTAAGAAGATTTGAAAGATAAAAATAAATTAAATAAATAAATTTATTTAATTTATCTTGCATGATGGAAGAAAGGATAAGATATGAAGATTTAAAGCAAATTAAACAAATAAATTCATTTACTTTATTTTATATGATAGAGGAAGACATAAGATATAAATAAAATATTACTTTTATTTATTTTTAGAAGATAAAGTCAACTTAAATCAATTTAAATAATTTATTTAAATTTATAGGAATAAATAGCTAATTAAATAATTAAAATTATTTAACTATGGATAAGAGGAATTAAGTGATGAATTAATTAAATAATTAGATTTATTTAATTAATGTAGATTTGAAGATTGGAAGAGGATAATTCAATTAAATAATTAAAATTGTTTAATTTGGAAGAATAAAGTGGTGATTTAATGAAATTAATTAAATAAATAGAATTTATTATATTAATGTTGGAATTTGGGAATTTAGAAGAAATTGATGAAATTAATTAAATAATCAAGTTATTTAATTAACATTAAATGCAAGTGATTTGGAAGGATCTGATGTATGTAAGGTGAGATTATGCAAAGGTCATTTTTAGGTGTCTATAGTATGCATCCCGTTCCATAGTGGGCTAATAATATCCAGTTCGCATGATGTTCTTGGCTAAGGTAGGACCACTAGAGTGAGCTTTGCAAATATTGTTGTGTACTTCATGTAAAGCCATTTGCACTTCTTCAAAATCAAGACATCTCAAGAGGGTATTATCAAGGCTACGACGGTAAAGGGTATCATTGATTATGACATATCTAGTGGCTTGGTGGATAAAGGCTTTTCGTTGGTTAGAGGACAGGTCAGAGGGAATGATTTAGTCATGGAGGTAATTGTAAATGGCTTTGTACCAAGGGGAATCAAGACCAACAATCTCACACACAAGCTCTGATTTAGGGATATCGAAAGTAGGGATCAATAGCTGTTCCACCAAAAATTCATACTGTGGTGCATTGTTAGGTATGTTGAAGAGAGATCCTATTGTAGTCATTGCATCGGCTGCTTTGTTCTGAATTCTAAGAATATGATTGAAGACAATGGTATCAAAATAGAGCTTGAAATTAGCAACCATCCACTTGTAGGGCATGAGCTTTTCATCTTTTGTGTCATAATCATCATTAACCTACTTGATTACCAGTTGTGAGTCACCAAAGACTTGAAGATTCGTAATTTTCCATTTGATTGCCATGCGTTGTCCTATGAGCAATGCTTCATACTCAGCTATGTTGTTTGTGCAGGAGAATACTATTTTGAATGACTCGAGTATTGCATTTCCTTGAGGTGTGACGAGGAGGATTCCAGCCCCTGAACCATGATTTGTACAAGACCCATCAAAATATAGTTTCCATCTAGTTGAAATTTCTGTTGTGAAGGTTGACTCATCTCAGAAATCTAAAACTAATGGGTGATCTGCTATGATTGGTGCTTTTGCAAATTGATCAGCTATCACTTGTCCTTTTATTACTTTTTGATCAACATATTCTATGTTGAACTCATTGAGGATCATGACCCATTTTGCTAGTCAACCTGTTAAAGCTACTTTATTGAGTAGGTACTTCAATGGATCTATTTTTGCTATAAGTTTGGTTTGATGATTTAACATGTAGTGTTGGAGCTTTTGAGTGGCAAAGACCACCACAAGGCATGCTCATTTGATAGGACTATAGTTAATCTCATACCCTACAAGTGTCCTGCTGATGTAGTATATAGCTCTTTCCTTTCCTTCTTTGTCATTCTATGCTAGGAGGGCTCCCAACACTGATGAGGTAGCTGGAATATACAGTATGAGAGGTTTTCCATCAATTGGTGGCATAAGAACTAGAGGGGACAACAAATAATCCTTGATTTGTTTAAAAGGTTCTTAACAACGTTCAGACTATATGAATGGAACTCCCTTGCAAAGCAGATGCTGAAACAGATGACATTTATTAGCCAATTGTGTAATGAATCTTTGGATTGATTGTATCTTTCCTTGTAAACTACATAAATGTTTGCAGTTTATTGGTGGAGGCATATCCATGATAGCTTTTACTTTAGCTAGATCAACTTCAATTCCTCTGTGCGAGACAATGTAGCCCAATAATTTTCCTGATGTAACTCTGAAAACACATTTATTTGGATTCAATTTGACCTTGTACTCTTCTAATCTTTTGAAAACCTTGTCCAACATAGCTAGATGGCTATCCCTTGTGACAGATTTAGTTAGCAAGTCATCAACATAATCCTCCATAAGTGTGTGCATGTAGTCGAGGAAGATCGTAGTCATGGCCCTTTGATATGTCACTCTAGTGTTTTTAAGGCTAAAGGGTGTGACGTTCTAGCAGTAAGTTCCCCAAGGACAAGTGAAATCTATCTTATGTTTTTTTTTTTAAATGTACCTTGTAAACTTTTTAATGTGATCAGTGACACTGGTGCGACACACCCTCCGGCTCCACGCAAATACTTTTACCTGGAGCAATGAACTAGCTAGGCCACAACACGGGGGACCTCATCCCCTAGTAATAACACTTCAAACCCGCAAGCTTGTTAGCCCAGTGAAGGTGTAAAGCCTACAAGATCATTGGCCTAGCGGGGGTTTGAACTCTAGTGGCTGCCACTACAACTGAGTGACTTAACCATCGAACCACGCCCTTATCGCTGAAAACTATCTTATGTTGATCTTTAGGGGCTATTTGGATTTGATTATATCCCAAGAAACTATCTATGAGTGAAAGCATTTTGTATTCTACCGTTAGGTCAATTATGATATCAATATTTGGTAGTGGGAGGTCATCTTTAGGACAAGCCTTGTTTAAATCTCTAAAGTCTTCACAAATTTTGATCCCACCATTTAGTTTAGTGACTGGTACAAGATTGGAGACCCATTCTAGATAGTCTATGGGTTGAATGAAACCAATGTCTAGTAGCTTCTTCAATTCTTCCTTGACCAAGAGTGCAATTTGTGTGTGCATTTTCCTTAACTTTTGCTTGACTGGCTTTGAATTTGAAAGTAGTGGTAAATGATGTAGAACCAACTGAGGATCAAGTCTAGGCATGTCAGCATATGACCAAGAGAAATTGATTTGTCTTGCGGAGAATAAAGCCGTGAACTCTAGTTTTTCTTGTTCTGTCAAGGATTCTGCCAAGTGAACAATTCTGGGGTGGTCGTCGGTGCCAATGTTTATTTCTTCTAATTTCACCACTAGCAATGGTGATCTCTCTTGTGTCATAGGAAGCACATCCACCCTTCCATCCTTAGGCACCTTGAAGAGGTTTTCACCCTTGGATATGTCCTTTATTTTTACTTTTTCACAGTCTAAAGGCACCTTTCAGTTTTCACCTAGAGACCTATTTTTATTTTTTTCACTTCTACGACTAGAGGGTGGAGTGGACTCCCTAAAATAGGCTATGCTATCAAGATCCATGATGTATCCAACTTTGTGATTCTTGCTAGGTATGCCTTCTTGAAGTCCTATAAACTCAACAATTGCTCCATCTTTTTTGAATAAGTCCAAGCTTGGAGGTGCTTGTTGGTCCCATTCTATTAATTGAGGGTGAACCAAGGGTAGATCATCATTGGTACTTGTATAGCTTAAAGATAGGGGGTTATGGTGCATACTAAGGTGTCATCAGGGTCCCAGAAGATGTCAATCTAGGAAAAGCCATCATATTGTTTGGTCTTAGAAGGGTTGGTCTCAGGATCTTCATTTGATGTCTCGACATCTTTAGAAGCACTAGCATCCTTAACCAATCGTAACTTAGTATGAGAAGCATTCACTTCTAACAATGCATACCCTAACCCTTTATTCTTAGGTATCCTTCTTGGTTGTATAGGTTCCATCCTTCCATTCTTATGTGGACCAAGTCCACCTTGTCCATCATAACCTTGTTGCTTTACAAATTCATAGCCTTTCCCATATTGCTCAACTGGTAGTTGCACGGGTTCAATGTCTTCTTCATCCCTATAGAGCCATGTAGAGATGTCCTCATCTATGTTCTCTTTGCTCAATTCACCCCATTTGGTAAAAGTGGTGGGGGCAGTAGAAATAGTGACTTTTGGTTCAATAGGACATGACTTTCCATGAGACTTTGGTGATACCAGTAGTTTACCAATGCAATATGAATTCTCCATGTTGTATTCTCCACACCTTGCATCATGGATCTGAACCTTACGTTTGGGACGAGGAATAAATGTGGTGGAGGATTTGGATAATGTGGAAGGATCAATATAATGAGATGAAATAGAAGGTGAAACTCCCCTATTAATAAGCACTTGATGTTCAAGCATTCCTCTTAGATGGCTATAATATTGAAAGGCATCGGGATCACTAGCTATTGTGATTTTCATACCATTGCAGGGAAATTTGATGCATTGATGGTATGTGAATGGAATAACCTTCATGGCATGAATCCATGATTTACCAAGGATGAGGTTATATGGGAGGTCCAGATCCAAAACTTGGACTATAGTGTCTAGAGTAGTGGGTCCAACTCTCACAGGAAGTGAGATCACACCCTTTGAAAAGCGTTTCGCATCATCATAGGCCTTTATAACAATCTTATTAGATGGATCTACACAAGCCTTGGAATATCCTAGTATTGTGACCAATTTTAAAGGACATATATTCAGACCTGCTCCACCATCTACCAAGACTCATCTGATCTTATGCTTATTGATTAAAACTTCAAGGTGTATTGGATCATTATGGTTAGGTTTTTGTGAAGAAAGGTCATGCTCAGTGAACGTAACATGATTGGTGGTAGCTAAGTACCCTACCATGGCCTAGAATTGATTAACATTGAGGTCCGTAGGGATGGATGATTCTAGCAAATCTTTATCCAAGATGGCCTTGTGTTCAAAAGATAGGCAAAGCAACTCAAAGATGGATATCTGTGTAGGGGTCTTCTTTAGATGATCTAAGAGGTTGTATTGGAATTTAGGTTGAGGATTGGATGGAGAACTTCGCAAGGTCAACTTGTGTCTATGAGTGGTAATGACACATTATGGATGGGATTTGATGGTAATCATGGAGATGTTATTATTGCATGCTTGAATATTGTTAATAGTATACTCATAGGCAACATGGTTATAATTGGATTGATCATTTGTTTTAGTCCTTAAACTGGAGGCTTTTCCTGACCCATGATCTTGTAAAGGATTTTTGAAAATGGTATGATTAGCGTTGGAGGACCCTTGTGGACTATCAAGTACTATGTCACCTTGTTCAATGAGGTCTTGGATTGTGTTTTTCAATTTGTAATAGTTTGATGTCTTGTGTCCTTTTATTTGGTGGTATTTGCAGAAATCATTATCATTCCATGAAGTAGGTTTGAAAGTTGGGTCATATTGTTTGACTTTCAAAAGTTAGATGAGGTTTGATTGCAATAGATTCTTCAGAATTGATTCAATAGGTTATGGAAAAGGTTGTTCCTCGGGGGAGCTCGTTGTTGATTGTTTTGGATCTCATTGGTTGTTTGTTGTTGAATAGGCGGTGGATTGTTTGTTATATTTGGTGCCTTGAGAGTGATAATAGGGCCATCCTTGTTTATTGATTTTGCATCAACTACCCCATCGTTTGTGACATTCTTGTTCCTAGACCAAAAATTGTTGTTTTCATGGGAGGTGTTTTGATTTTTTTGGTTCTTGTTGAAGATTTTAATCGTTCCTTTGGCAATAAGAGCTTTCTCAATAGCTATTCCCTTTTCAACTACATCCCTAAAGGTAGTGCAACAATGAATTTTAATTTGATGCATTAGTTTTGTGTTTAGATTTTCTACAAAGATAGGGACCAATTAGTTTTCAGGTATATGACATGGACATTTGCTAGCCAAGCTCCTCCATCTTTGGAAGAAAGAGATGAATGATTCTCCATCGTCTTATTTTGTATGACATAATGTTTCAACATTCACATCAGTCTCAATGTTGTAGGAGAAGTGTGCTATGATTTTTTTGCTAATTTAGTCCATGTTCTTATCACTGAGGGAAGATGTGCAAATCACTCGAGTGCTTGACCTGCAAGGTTTCGTGGGAACAATCTCATTAGATATGTTTGATTAAATGCAATTTCTAGACATGCGATATGAAATTCTCTCACATGTTCTATAGGACTCCCCTTTCCTTTGTACGTGTTGAAGTTTTGTACATTGTAGTTTTAAGGAAAATGAGGCATATAGATACTCCTACCAAAGGATAAGGACATAAGTCTTCCATGGAGTATGCCTTCATGGTTCTAGAAACTTGCATGTTCAAGAATTGTTGTTCTAATGAGTACATTCTATGTGCTAAAATCTCCACGGAGGATGGTGATGTGTCTGCAGCATTTGCAAGTGCATTGTGATATTGATTACCCAAATTTGAAGTAGTTATGTTTTGGAATCCCATGTTTGCAACAAGAGGGTTGATGTTTGTGTTAAGGTAATTATGTGATGAAGACAAGTTTTAATTTCAGATGTTTGGTATGAATGTGGTATTTGGATTTGTGTTTGATAGGTTTTGGTTTGTGTATTGAAAATGAGATGGGATGCTTGTATTGTTTTGGTATTGAAGGGGGTTTGAGCTTGTTTGAAAATGAGAGTTTGGGTCAACTTGTTATTGGATGGAATTTGATTGGGTATTTTGTTGGAATGAACTAGCACTTTGGTTAGTGTTTCGATGAGACACATTTTGATGGGATGGAACAATGTTTTGATGATTCAAATTATTGTTTTGATGAGACCCAAAATTCATGTTTGTATTTGGTATGGTATTAGTCCCTTGGGATTGTGTTCGTGGAGTAACTATATGTATTCTTCATGGTCTCTTTGATGCATGTGTATTCATTGTGACCTATGGGAATGGTATTGTTTGTTTGAAATGACATTGAAGAAAATGGAATTGCAAAGTCTAGTGGTTGAGACATGGGATTTGTGTTGTTTACTCTGAATGGTGGAGGTATGTTGACGGTCATTGGGTTATGTGTAGTATGCCCAAATGGTATGCTAGTGTACTCTTGTCTTGAGTTATTGTGACTAGTTGAAGATGTCGTATGATCTTGGTTTTGTGTCATATTGTTTGAAGATGAACCTACAATCATGTTAATGTCAACACCTGAAGGGAGTTAGGTTCCATTTTTAAGAAGTCGTATGAGATATGTTTGGGGGTCTACGACTATCATTTCATCTAGAATACACAATAGCCTAGGATCTTGGGCAGCCTCATCTATTTCCTGTTGAGTCACTCCTTGTTCTACCTCATGTAAGGTGAGATTTTCAAAAGGATTTGCTACGTTAAATTCAAACTCGGGTAGTTTGTTTGAGGATGATGCAAACTTCATTGTGCTAGTGGGATTATTGTTGGGGTAATTTGAGGAATCCACATCCTTTCTTTCCTTTGTGACCTTGTTTGAACCATATAAGACTTGTAAGTTTTGGGATGGATACAAACTAAGGATGATAATGTAAGATGGTTATGCACTATGCTATGTTTTTTGGAATTTTTTTGGATATAAGGACGACAAATGCAACTATGGCCAAAGTCTGGGATGCAAAGTGATAATGAAGCTATGACAATGCTTGGAGTTTTTGGATATGTATTTTGAGGATTTGAAAGAGGATACTAAGGCAAACTATGATGTACCAAAGTGACTAATTGGAATGTGAAGACCTTAAGAGTATAAGTACTAAAGGAATGATGATTGATTGAAGGGAACCTAAACTAGACACATGAGTTTGAGGCTCAACTTTTTGATTGACCAAAGAAAGTGAACCTAAACTAGACACATGAGTTTGAGGTCCAACTTGTTGATTGATTGTTGATAAAGAATGACAAGGTCTAGACAATCCAAGTTTGTGACAAAGGTATGATCAAGTATGATAAGTTTCCTATTTCCAAATCTCAAAGGTGAGTGAAACTAAAAATGATCTAGAATTACAAAGGCTAAATTAGACAATGCAAGGTACACTAAGCAAATGCAATGGATTGAGCAAGACTAACTAGGCAATGTAAGCTAGACTAAGAAAATGCAATGGATGAGCTAGGTAAACTGAACAAGTCTCAGGTATCAATATATGGTCACTATCCAAATCAGGTCAAGAATATGGACACTCAAGATCTTCCCTAAAATTTTTGTTTCTGACAGATGCATTTCTACAGGCTTTAGTTGTGCTATTTCAAGCTATAGATGCATTCCAGGATTCAACAGTTACAACTCAAGATTCTACAGTTGCGGTGCACTGTTTAACATATGCATTTTAAAATGTAAGAATTATGTTTTAGGAGTCTACAGTTGCGGTGCTTTGTTGTCTGTGACCTAAAATCAGCGTTTCTAAGTGATTTTTCTATTTTGAGCAATTTGTGTTGTTGATAAGAAAACACAACAAACACTTGGCATATAGATTTTGGCTATTTTGAATCTTGAACTTCAGGGAAGTGTGGTATTTTGCAAGTTTTCTTCCACAAAACTCACCCGACCTTGGTTCACAAATAATTAAGCAAGTACAACCTAGCTAGTAGTAAGGGTTATTTACTATAGTGGGCTTACCTCACCTTTTGATGATTTAGATAGGAGTAAATGGAGTGGGTAACTAGAGTATGCCAAGATCCTAGACCATCTTGACACCTCTCTCCTTGTGATACAGAGGAAAAAGAACAAACTTAACTTCTTATGGCATACTTCATAACAATGGATTTCAAATCCATAGGATCTACAAGCTTCACAAGAGATCTTTCACAAAAATAGTGACACCAAACTAAGTTTCATCATCTCTATCCCAAATCAGGTTTCTACATGTCTTCATATCCCTTAACTCACTCAAAACAAGAATTACCAAGGATTGTCCCAACATGCATGCAACAATTCCTTCGTTGACTGTCATAACATCTTGTAGCCCTATTTTGAAAGACAGTCACTCATAACTTTTAGTGGAGGTCTCCATTCAAGACTGTCAAGGAACTTTCAAATACCCATTACTGAGATCTACAACATATCCCAAACTCAATATATATTATTGTATACGCCTAAAAATGACACAAATCATCCTAAATAAATATCCTAAATATTTATTCCATTCTTCTATTAATTAAATAAATATTCTAAATTTATTTAATCGATTCACTGTTCCATAATTAAATAAATTCAATTTATTTAATTAAACTTCTTCCATTTGTCCTTCACAATTAAATAATCATAAATTATTTAATTAATCCTATTTCCTCTATCCTAAAGTTCTAAATTCAAAATTCCACCTCACCTTTACACCTCACCTTTTCCACCTCACCTTGTCCACATCATCAGGTTGCACATGTAATTAAATATATTTAATATTTAATTATCTTATTTTCCCTCACCCACATGGCCTATTTCTTCTCCAATCAGAGGTCAGTTAACCAATCAATCAAATCTGTTAACTAACCTGTCAGTTGAGTCAAATCCTCAATCAATCCAGTCAGTTCCACAATCCACTCTTCTAACTGATCAATCAATTCTGTTAACAGACCAGTCAATGGAGTTACCTCTCCAATCAGTTTTGTCACATCCCACCTTTCATGATGGAGCTGGGACACTTGTCACATTTCCACTGGTTGCACATTCCTCAACCATCCTCAACCATTGATCTTCATATCTTCTCTCAACCGTTGATTCCTATTCCTCCGGGTCTATAAATGAAGCTTCATCCCTTCATTCTAATCATCCAGGCTTTTGACATCATTACTCTGTAGAAATATCACCAGCGCGCCTTTGGCACCCATTTGTCATCCACAAGCTTGAGATCACCATTGTTGCATTGGAGCTCACCTTCCTTGCATGTCACACTATAGCCGTTCACCATCGACTTCCTCCAACAGCTTTTAAAAGATTGCACTCTCGGAGGGCTCATCTCATCTGCGAAAGGATGATTCGTGATAGGCGAACAACAGAAGTTTCGAAACGGAAGAGGTTTGCTGTGTTTGTTCATTGCTTTGTTCATTTGAATCTTCTTTGTTTCTCTATTCTGTTGATGTTTGGGTCATCTGTTATTCATTTGATTGATGCACTATTTTACCCTCACATTTTTTGGCGCCCACCGTGGGGCCGTTGCCCCTTTATTTTACCGTTTTTGAGCTTTTTTGAAGGCAGGTTCCGTACAGGCCCCGCAGAGTCACGCACAGGTTCTTTCGGCGCATCTGTTCATTTTTACGGTGCTTTTGAAGACTGTTATGGCGCTTTTGTAAAACTGCGCATTTGTTGACTGTAACTGCACTTTTATAGACTGTTGCTGCACTTTTGTTGAAACTGCGCATTTGTTGATTCTAGCTGCGCTTTCATACAATATTGCTGCGCATACGTTAAAATGGCGCATCTGTTGTCTGTTACGGTGCTTATAACGACTGTTGCTGCGCATACGTTAAAACTGCGCATCTGTTTATTTTAACGGCGCATATGTTCATTTTTACAGCGCATTCGTTAATGTTGCGCTTCTGTGATCACTTCTGCGCATCTGATCACTGAAGCTGCGCATTTGTAACTAGCTCAGGTTTTAGCACTTTTTTTTTTAAAGTATTTTGCTAATGCTAACCCTTTTGCAGGTGTTTGCTGGAGCGGTTTTGCAGGTTAGGCTCGGGTTCAGTTACATGTAGTCGCATCTAACTAAGCTCACATTTCATTTTCTAGGAAAGAGTAAAATGGTTGTTCATTACAAATCTTCATCTAGTCTTAATTAGGGAGGAAGTAACTGGTTTATTTCATGCTTGCATTGCAAACAAACTTCCAAGTTATTGCTATCTAAGACTTAAAATCGAACTCACAACTGCATTTTGAAGTTAAAATGAACCATTGCTATATCGTGAGACCTGAATTTCAAAGTTAACAATCTCGTGCAACGTGGACCTAAAATTGAACTCACAACTGCATTTTGAAGTTAAAATGAACTATTGCTATATCGTGAGACCTGAATTTCAAAGTTAACAATCTCGCGCAACGTGGATTTAAAATTGAACTCACAACTGCTTTCTGGGACTTAAAATTGAACCACTGCAATATTGTCGAAATCACTTCAAAGTTTTGTTTGACTAGCTTAGCCCATTTAGTTTTTATCTTTTTTAACTAGGGTGGATTAATCAGTGTATTCTGTGCTTGCGAATGACAATAGGCTTATGCTCTCCCCTCTTTTGGGTGATCAGAGTGCCAGACTTGTCATTCTACTTGTTTAACCTTTAGGAGGGGCCTGCCCTTGGATGCACGCTTGTCCAAGCGGGAACGACCCTGAGTGGTAACAGGCTAACGCCAAGCCCTACCGAGCCACTTAAAATAAATTGTGCTTGAGGTGAAAACCTCCTGCAACGAGTGCTGTTATGTTACACCGATGGCCAACCTCCCCCAAAACCCTCTCAGGCGCAACCCTGTGAGGCTGGGAGACTCCATAACGAAGAGTAGCGCCGCCGCACGTGTAACCACTTGAACGGTTGCCCGAATTACGAACCTCTTGTTTTAGTGGCCCAAATCCCTTATAAGCCATTTCTCGCCTAGGATTTTGTACTCGCTTTTTGTCCAAAATAGAGTCGAAAAAACTACAAAAACAATGAAAAACTACAAAACATTCCTTGTGCTTGCTGTGTTTTCTTGCTAAAATTTCTAAATATCAGATCAGGAAGACCTTTTCCAGCCAAGGAATACCAAAAACAGGGAAAAATCCCAAAAATTTGCCCAAAAAATACCAGAGCTGCGCATATACCCATTTCTGCGGCGCATATACAGCGACTTGCTGCGCTTTTGTACCGACTTGCAGCGCTTTTATACCTTTCTGCTGCGCATATACTCTGTTCTGCTGCACTTTTACAGTGACTTTCTACGCATGTACACCGACCTGCTGCACTTACACTTTTCTGCTATGCATTTGTTGACTGTTACTGCGCATACATACCTCACCAGAGCGGCGCATATACAACGACTTACTGCGCATTTACCCATTCTTGCTGCGCATCTGTTACTGCGCATGTATGACAGTGAGCATCTGCCCTATTTTTGAGAAATTTTCGTCAGCTGTTCGGAATACCCATTTCAGCCTAGTTTCATTTTCCAAGGTCAGAATCAACCTTGCAGTCAGTTTTCATCCATCTCACCCATTTCTCTCTCTTTCGACGGTCGTCCCGGTCACCTTCTGTCCTAGTCACTCTTACCCCATCGTCATTCTGTCCCATATCGATTCGACATAGGTCCTTCTTTAGTGAATTCACGTAAGCCTAGTAGGTCACAGTACCTTTTGCTAGTAGTCTTGTTGAACGACTAAGCCCTACACAGTGAGACTGGTATCGACTACCCTTGCTAGTGGCTAGAGTCTTGTGTCAACCGTCTTACCTGAAGTCATTGAGCGAGAGAACCCTTTGTCCAAGTCTTGTCCTAGATATCCCATTCATTACAGTCTTAGTCGACACCTTGCCAAAATTTCTAATCCTTGTCCATTTCGTCCCACCCCACCTTGCATGGTTCTTACTCAATCCCAGTACAACAAGCTAACTGAAATGGCCGACCCTTCCGATCACATCGCCCCACCACACGATGATGATGAAGAATTTTCTCGTGAAGAATTAGTGGCACACATGCAAGATAGCAAATTCCAACGCCTAGTGGAGCGAGTACTCCTTGAGGATCCCACCAAATATTTCCATCATCTTGCTAGTCTCGGACTCAAACTCCCCGCAGACTTTGACATTAGCTCCATCATGGAAAATGCAGACAATGAACATGAGAGGGAGACAAATGACACGGTCCCAAAGGCACATGAGAGAGGCACAAATGACACGGTCCCCCAGGCCAATGAAAGAGGAAAACAACACATAGATCAAAATGCTCCTATAGCGGATGTGAGACAACAAATTGAGAGTCTAAAGCTAGAAATCTCCAACCTTAAGATCGGCACCAGTTCCAAGAACTACTCCTTGGAAGATATAGCACCATACCCCTTTGACAGAAGTGTGGTCATGAAACCTTTCCCCTTTCAGTTCGGAATCCCGAAATTTGACAAATACAAAGGGAAGGGGGACCCTAGAGATCATATCAGGGAATTCACTGCAGCATGTTTAGAAGTAGCTCACAACGAGACCTACTTAATGAGACTATTCCCAAGATCTTTAGGGGGTCAAGCTATGGAGTGGTTCTCGCGTCTTCCACCAAGAATCAAAACTTTTGATGAACTTGTCAATAAATTCATAACGCACTTCTCTTACAACATAGAACACGAAGTATCTATGCTAGACCTATGGAACACCAAACAAAAAGGTGGGGAGTCTTTCGCCACCTTCTTACAACGATGGCGACAGCTAGCTAGCAAGTGTTCTTATGACATGCCTGAGAAACAACTATTGGAAATATTTGTCCACAATTTGAATCCCGATCTTAGCTATCAAATTCAGATACAATGCCCTACCTCATTCACCAAAGTCATCGAAATGGGGCTATTCATTGAGAAAGCTATGATCGCTAAAGGAACTCTCAAGCTCTACAAGGACACACCTCCTTCCAATTACACAACTGACAAGTCAAAGTTTTGGACCAAGAACAAGAATGTGGTCAACGATGGAGTAGTGGATGCCAAGGCGGCAGCCCCTAAACAACAACCCATATTCACTCTTAAGGAAGAAGCAAATAACGGTGCACTCAACAAGCCACCCCCTCGGGAATCTAGACCTTGGTTCAATTCGAATCCAAGGAGAAAATTCACGCCGTTAGGAGAATCTCAAGAGTCTGCTCTCAGGAAGTTGTTGGCTAACAATGAAATTTCTCTACCGCCAACAAGTGACTATGAGCCTATAGTCAAACCTCCCTATTGGAAGGACACAGACTATTGTGAGTATCATTGAGGAAGGGGGCACACAACCAATAATTGCATCCGTCTTAAGAACGTCATACAAGATATACTGGACCAGAATCTTGGAGGAACACAACAGCATACCTCCAATGAATCTCATGTGGCCTACCGAGATCCTCTCCTAAACCACAACCAGCCATATAACAACAATCACAACGGCGGCCACAACAACAATGGTTACAACCAC
Source organism: Cunninghamia lanceolata (assembly GCA_027924645.1). Classification (NCBI taxonomy): domain Eukaryota; kingdom Viridiplantae; phylum Streptophyta; class Pinopsida; order Cupressales; family Cupressaceae; genus Cunninghamia; species Cunninghamia lanceolata. The sequence goes on along the minus strand of BSBN01001137.1, from coordinate 2,527,173 downwards.
AACAATGGTCACAATGGCAACAACTCCAATGGCCATAACAATAATGACAACAATCGTAACAGGCCAAACCAGAACAGTGGGTCGAGTAATGCTAACTATGCAAGCGTTCCCTTTGAGTACACCATTAACTGCATTTCTGAGCATGTTCCGCAAGTCAACGTCATATCCCCCAACCAACAACCAGGACCTAACGGAACTGGTTGTAGTATAATTACCCGCAGTGGTAGAGTCACGATCAACACCACTCCTCCAAGGTCGTCGCCATCTCCGTCCAACCCCCGCCCATATAATGTCATTGACCAATTGCAAAAGACTCCGGCTCATATTTCTATATTGGAGCTCCTGCGTCTATCTCCTTCTCATAAGGAGATTCTTGAGAAAGCCTTAGTGGAGACTACTGTCCCCACTAACCTAGCCCAAGAAAAGTTTCAAACCATGGTGGGTAATTTGACATCCTCCCCTTCCATATCATTCACAGAACAAGATGACCTTTCCATGTCTCAACCCCACAACACTCCTCTACACATTGTCGCATTCGTACACAGGCACCGCATCAAGAGGGTTCTCATTGATGGGGGTGCCGGTTTGAATATTTGCACTTTGAAGCTAGTCCTTGCATTGGGGTTCTCTGAACAGGCAGTGGATCCACGGAGAAAGATTACCATAAAGGCCTATGACGAGGAGGAACGCACCACGAAGGGCACGGTTGTCCTACCCATTCAAGTGGGACCGGTAATTAAAGATGTGGTGTGCCAAGTCCTTGATCGGGAGCTTGCTTACAATATTCTACTAGGGAGACCATGGATCCACGCCATGAAAGCTGTCCCCTCCACCTACCATCAATGCATAAAGTTCCCACACGATGGCAAGCAGGTCACCATACACGGCAACCCCAACCCCTACCAGCATTGCAACTCATTCCAAGCCAAACCGGAATGTGTCATTCCCAACAACCGAGCCCATATCTCCCCTACTCCGCCACAAGACCATACTGCCGAAGCTTCCTCTTCACAGCCCAAACCAATGAAAATCACCATAAAAGAAAATGGCGTGGGGGAATACCAGATTGAGCACAGCCTCAACCTTGCAAAAATGCCCTTGTCTCCTCGCTCCTTTGGCCAGCCCAAGCATCAACCCAGACATTTTCCAAAGCCCTCTGCTCCTCCTACAACTCCCGCAAACCCCTTTGTAAAATGGGGGACCTTATCCGATGAATCAGAGGAGCGAGATCTCTTACAATGGCTCTATGCCGAAGAAGAAAACACATCCCAAGATCCACCCAGACTCCCTACAGAGCTCTATGGGCGAGGTGAAACCATCTTGCATAGGATGGGATATGAAGGACAAGGCCCCATCGGCCTCAGAAAAGAGGGGATCATCGAACCTATACAACCCTCTTCCTCCTCTTCGGCTAGAAACACGACTGGCCTAGGCTACAAAGGTAAAGGTAAAGCCAAAGAAAATGCCTGCCTAGTGGAGACAATTCAAACACTCCAAGAGGATAGTGACGCAGATTCAGATGATTCCAATCAGTATGAATGGGACGAGCTGACAGAACACTCCTACGATGACAAGGAGATTGATACCATCCAAACCCTTAGCCCATATCATGAGAGACAAACGCAACAGGACAGACCACTGGAGTCTGATTTGCCCCTCCCTGAAGTTATGGCTTTCGAGGAAAGTATAGACTCCATTGCGATAAACAACCTAGAAGAAAGTACCACCCAGAACACTACCCCCACCTGTGCTCCTAGTATTTCCATCCACACTATCAACGAATCAGGTCTTTCATCCGACTCCCTTCCCCTCTTACACCCTGAGCTTATTGATTGGGACCTGAAAGGGACCCCTCAATTAGATGTGTTCCAGAACGATGATGCCTACATTGACTATATGGGACTTCGAGATCATTTACCAAAAGGAGATCATAAAGCCAGTTTCACTATCGAACTCAATACTGTAGCATACTTTGGGGAGGGTGCCAAGCCTTCTAGTCGCAAAAATGTAAAGATCAAAAAGGGATCTGACGGTGAAAACCGCCATGCGGCAGTGTCAGATCATAAAACAGTAAAAAGAAAGGACGTATCTGAAGGTGAAAACCCAACTGTGGCACCTGCCGATGGATTGCTTGACACCCTCCCAAGTGACATGTATCAAGAAAGGTCACAGATCGTGGTAGAGCCAACAGAGCCAGTGAACATTGGATCTGAAGAGCAGCATAAGATAATCCACTTTGCAAAATCTCTCACGCCACCTGAGAAAACCAGGTTTGTACCATTCTTTAAAAAGAAGAGAGGCAGTTTTGCTTGGTCATATGCCGACATGCCAGGTTTGGACCCAAACCTGATTCTACATCACTTGCCATTGGATCCAGGGGTGAAACCCGTAAAGCAAAAACTGAGAAAAATGCATCCCCATATTGCCCTCCTGGTCAAGGAAGAACTCAAGAAATTGTTGGACGTGGGGTTCATCAGGGCCATTGATTACCCCGAATGGATATCAAACATCGTACCAGTGTCTAAACCAGACGGCAGGGTTTGACTATGCAACGATTTTAGAGACTTAAACAAAACATGCCGCAAAGATGACTTTCCCTTGCCTAACATCGATATCATAGTCGACCTCACGGCGGGACATACAATGTTGTCACTTATGGATGGATTCTCAGGGTACAACCAGATCAAAATAGCACCAGAGGATCAGCACAAAACCGCTTTCACTTGTCCATGGGGTACTTTTTGCTAGAATGTCATGCCGTTTGGGCTGAAAAATGCAGGTGCTACATACCAGCGGGCCATGACAACTATATTCCAAGACATGATGCATGTGACCATGGAAGATTATGTTGACGACATCTTGGCAAAATCACTCACCAGGGACTCACACCTGGACACATTAGAGAAAGTCTTCCAACGGCTGGACCAATTCCAAGTAAAATTGAACCCGAAGAAATGTGTGTTTGGGGTCACATCAGGCAAGCTGCTAGGCTTCATCGTGTCAGCAAACGGCATAGAGGTAGACCCGGCCAAGGTCAAGGAAATCATGGACATGCCTCCGCCCAAAACTCTAACACAGTTGAGATCCTTACAGGGCAAGCTACAGGCCATCCGCAGGTTCATCTCACAGTTGGCCGACAAGTGCCATCCTTTCAGCCACCTCCTACATAAGAACGTTCCATTTAAATGGGATGAGCAGTGCGAAGAGGCATTCAACAAGCTCAAGGAGTACCTCACGAATCCTCCTATACTCATGCCTCCGATCCAAGGAAAACCTTTGATTCTCTACATATCCGCTACACCTACTGCTCTTGGGGCTCTCCTAGCGCAGCAAGACTATGAGAACAAGGAAAGAGCTGTGTACTATATCAGTCAAACCTTAGTGGGCTACGAGCTGCAGTACTCACAGATGGAACGTTCATGCCTTGCGGTGGTTTTTGCCTCACAAAAACTCCGACACTACATGTTGGCACATCCTGTCAAACTCATTGCCAAGATCGACCCACTAAAATATCTTCTCAGCAAAGCAGCTCTCACAGGACGACTAGCCAAATGGGTTATGCTTCTTAGCGAATATGATATAGAGTATGTGGATAGAAAAGCCATCAAGGGGCAAATCATCGCAGACCAACTAGCTGAGGCACCATTACAGGACACTTCACCAATGCAGTTTGAGTTCCCCGATGAATCTCTATTCACTCTGTCCACATCTCCTTGGAAACTCTACTTCGACGGGTCTTACACCAACCATGGATCGGGGGCAGGTATCTTGTTTATCACTGCCCAAGGTGACACAATTCCAAAGTCCTACAGGTTGTTATTTCCATGCACTAACAATATAGCAGAGTATGAGGCTTTGGTAATTGGTCTCAAGATGGCCATTGAGTGGAAAATTCAAGCACTACGTGTCTATGGTGATTCTCAGCCTGTCATAAACCAGGTCAACGACGAGTATCAGACCAAAGATGAGAAGCTCATCCCATACAAGCGAATGGTCGACGATCTCAAAGAACATTTTGGGACCATCTCGTTTGAGCAAATACCCAGGATAGAGAACAAAGCAGCCGACGCAATGGCGACCATAGCCTCTCTTCTTGAGATACCTGAACAGGAGTCACGGTATGAGTTCCTAGTAGAAACAATTTGACAGCCGGCTTATGATCTCCTTGAAACCCATTCCATCTGCCACCTAGTGGGATCTGATTCACCTTGGTACGGTAAGACCTACACTTACCTCAAGGACAATATCCTTCCTTTGGACCTCTCTTCCAACCAAAAATGAACCTTCATCCGACAAGCCTCCCGTTACACCATTATCGCCAATACCCTTTACCGACGTGGTCTGGATGGTACTTTACTCCGTTGTCTAGAACAGGAAGAATCTATAACTGCCTTGCGAGATGTGCACGAAGGGATCTGCGGAACACACTCCAGCGGTCCTTCCTTAGCTAAGAAACTCATGCGTTTGGGTTATTACTGGCCCAATATGGAAATGGATTCATATCAGTTCGTCAAAAAGTGCAAACAGTGCCAGATACATGGGAACCTGATTCATGCACCTGCTCAGGAGTTGAGACCTCTAACGACACCCTGGCCCTTTTGCCAGTGGGGACTAGACCTCGTGGGAAAGATTCATCCGCCTTCTTCCAACGGCCATAAATTCATCATAACCGCTACTGAATACTTTACAAAGTGGATTGAAGCCGTTCCCTTATCAACCGTCACAGGAAAGCAAATTTCCTCTTTCATTCTGAATTACATTATCTGCCAATATGGCATCCCTTCATCCATCATAACGGATAACGGGAGACCTTTCAAAAATCAAGATGTCCAGGAACTTTGTGAACAGTTCAAGATCCAACATCGCTTCTCCACCCCATATTACCCCCAAGGTAACGGCCAAGCTGAGGCATCAAACAAAACCATTCTAAAAATCCTAAAGAAGACTGTCAATGAAGCCGGTCGCGATTGGCACGTCCAGCTAAATCCCGCTCTGTGGGCCTATCGAACCAGCATACGCACTCCCACAGGTGCTACACCCTACACCCTCGTCTATGGTTCCGAAGCCATCCTTCCTATTAAGGTCGAACTCCCCTCCCTTCGGGTGTCGTTGAAAGGTCTCATATCAGACGAAGAGTACAGAGTCTCCAGACTGCAAGAGCTAGAACTGCTAGAGGAACGACGCCAGAAAGCTTTTGACCATCTCAAAGCCTATCAACAGATGATGTCAAGAAGCTACAACCACAAGGTTAGACCAAGATGCTTCAAGATTGGGGACCTCGTCCTAAAAGAGAACCCTCGCAATCAGCAGGACAGAGAAAAGAAAGGTAAGTTCGAGCCTAACTGGCTTGGACCCTATGTAATTGTAGCAGCTTACGGATCGGGGGCATATCAGTTGGCCACATCAGAAGGTGAGTTGTTTGATGATCCCATCAACAGCATGCACCTTCGCAGGTTCTATACCTAAGAGAACCCCAATGCAAGGGGGCACAATAAAATAAAAATAAAAAAAATCATCAAAAGTTACAAAGAGAAAATACAAAAAAATTGAAAAAAATAGAAAGCATGCAAAAAAAATCGTCCTTTGGTGAAAACCTGGCAAACAGGCGCCTTGGATAGGTAGCCTGATGAAAACCTGGCAATCAGGCGTCATGTTACTTTCTAGCTTCTCGTGCAAATAAAAGCAAGTGATGAAAACCTGGTAAACAGGCGTTACTTGTGACAAACCGCATTCTCCATCTTTGGGAATCCAATCACCTTGAGCCCATTCTCCCTCTATTTTCCCCATTCGACCCATATCCATCCCACAGTAAACACTTGACAGTTACCTATCATGGCTTGATACTCAGCTTGTGGCCTTGTCAACCAAGGTTTTGTCCCATATCGTCTCCTCGAAGTGAGCCTAGCGTAGTGTCTCTCGTCAGTATCTGTGGTCCGAATCCATGAACTACGTTGCCTCTGCGCCGTCACGTAGGCAAGGCCATTATTCTAATGCGCCCCTGAGGCTTCCATCTCTCCCAAAGTCCCATTCGTCTCCCCTCTTGTCTTCATTCTTGTCGTCTTTCTTCTAGTCCATCCATGGTCCATTAGGGTTTATCCCGAACTACGTTGCCTCTGCGTCGTCACGTAGGCAAGGCCATTTAGCAATGAGCCCCCGAGGCACTAGGTCAGTCCCTTAGGGTCCGTCTTCTCAATAAGGATAGTGCAACCTTCTCGTCAGGTAAGCAAATGCAAGCAAACACCCGCACTTCAAGCAGAAATCCCGACAATGAGCATCTTAACCTATCCAATACAAAGCAAATACCCAAGGTCTTCTAAATGATTTTATGCAAATTAAGGCAAGAAATAAACACTTATCAACACAAATGTGCTTTTGTAGATTGGAACCTAGGGTTAAGTTACAGAGTCTTGATTTTGCTATCATACCTTCCTATGCTACTCGAGGATGCCAACAGCTAGAGATGCTATGATGGGGGCATGATTACTTTCTTTGTTTGCTATTTGGGGATTAAACTTTAGTAATGTGAAGCCTTGTCTTAGGACGTGATCGGCAAAAGATCATCGAGGACATCAAAGGTCTAACACGAACGGGGGCAATCCTTGCTTGTTGAAACACAAGAGGTACTCAGGTCATCTAGATTCAAATTTTGACTAGATGCTTGTATTAACTTGCTCAATCACAATCCATGTAAGCGATACTCAGGTCATCTTGGTTCAATTATACCTCGGTGCTTGTAATCACTTACAACATTTCAGAAAAGTACCAAAAACAAAATGCCCAATGATGAAATAAAGCAATCTAAAAGCAAAGCATCTATCCTATATTCATACACCCATCCATACAGTCCTCATCATTCAAACTATGCAGAGTAACGATATCAAGAAAAATTCCTAAGTCATTCTTTCGCAACCATTCCTCTATCCATCATGTCATTCTTCTGTCGATAGAGTACATTTGGACATCACAAAAACAAGGCATATAGGAGCATATCATATCATTCGTAGAAACTAGTCATGCACATGAGTAGGTTAGTAGAATGCACCATCCAATGCATTAGGTCACCAATACATTTGCATCACATCTTAATCTTAAAAGCCCAGAAAATCAAACAACATAGCTAAGTGCATCACATATATAGTTACATCACCCCATAGTACTCATGTTACAAATGCATACATTCAAAGCATTACATCATATAAATATCCAGTAGCATCTCACATATCTATACAACATCATAACATAGAAATCATGTTCCATACACACATCTGCATTAGCTCATTTACACACCACATATACAGCATCATAACATAGAAATCATGTTTCATATACATACATTTGCATCATCACAAGAACATCATATTAACTTTGTATTCATTTGTCACATTAAATCATATAGACATCATATAGCAGCATATCAAAGTATTTCTCATATAGCATCATATAAACCATCTAACTATGCAATAGAACCACATCATGCAATAGAAATAATCATCTCATAAACGCATGCAATAGATACACAAAGCTGCATCATCATCCATACTATCATATACAAAGATGTCCAAATACACAATATCACCATCTCTCTCAAAATCAAAGTGTCATATACAATGTACGTCTAAATAGACGGTGATACATGTCCCAAAATGTACAAAATCTGGTCTCTGACTACCCCTGCGGCTGTGGGCCACCACTGCCAGCTCCTGACTGCTGAGGTCCCATGACGGAGGCCCCTGACTAGGATGGACCTGCTCTGTGAGCCACCCCAGACTGAGTCCTGAAACTCCCTGCCCTCTGGCTTGATGACACGGCACCATGGTACAAGCCTCGGTAGTACTGTGCCTGCTGCTGCGCTCTGGCTAAGTCTGTCTGCGCCTGTGCCAACTGCGTCTGCAACTGGCCTACCTGTGCCTGTGCCTGCTGCACCTGCCCAACCAAAAATGTACTCGCTGCATCTGTGCCCATGGCAGCTACTGCTGTGTCCCTCTCTACTCGGATCAGGCGTACCCGGGCATCTGCCATGTCTCGCTCGTGAGTCAAACCAGCGATCACTGCTGCATCTGTATCTCGCATCCTCTCCACTCTCCTCAGCTGTGCCTGTAGCTCCCGCACCTGTCCTCTCAGGCTGGCTATGGTCCTCTCATGTGCCTCACCCTGCACCGGCCCCTGTGCTGCCTCTGCCTGTCCTAGCCCCTGCTGCTGGGGCACCTGCTGCTGTGGTACCTGCTGGGGTGGTGGCATCTGTGCCTGCTGCTGCACCTGCTGCTGTCCCTCCCCCTGTCCTGGCACTGCCTGCCCAGCCCGGTCTATCCTCCTCCGCTGCCTCGGCCTCTCTGTAGCTCGGCCACCACGTCCTCATCCTCCTCTAGCGGCCCTCCGCCCTGGGCCAGCCTCTCCCTCCTCCTCTGAGTCCGCCTCGTCGATACGAGGCACCGACATGCCAGGTCCTGAATATCTCGGGAATGGATGTGCAGTAATCCAATCCTCATACTCCTGTGTAACCCCCGCATCTGCAATCTCTCGCCTCATATCCCATGCCACATAAGGCAACTGCTAGAACTCTGCCAGAGCCTCCTCATAAGAAGCCATCGGCCCCCATCGGACCCTCTCTGCATGTGTCCGTGCAAACATGGCCTGTCCCTGCGGCATGCCCTGTCTCCTGCCGAACTGTCTTAGTACTCGACCCACCGTCTGCCTCTCCAAGATGTGCCGTGTCTGGCCTATCAACCACCTGGTCTGAAAGCAAAAGGGTAGCTCATCTCCCTCATCATCCCAAGGCTCGCAGTCCAGATATGGTCGCCAGACGACCACATCTATCCCATCCAACGTATGCTGCTAATACTCCAGCTTCCCCAGCCTGTGCTGGGAAATCACTCCTGCGTAGCCATAGCTATACGGCTCTCCCCTCTGCCTAGCAAAGACGCATATTGGCCTGGTCACCGCTATGTGCTCCCACAGCCAAAACTGTAACAGCAGCACCCCAGCCGATAGACTCGTGCTGCGGTGGTACACCACCTGATGCATGTCATGATATAAGTGGGCTAGCACGCAAGGTCCCCACGCATATCGAGTGCCCTCAGTCAGCATCCGCTCCATGATCCTGCCCCATCCAATAGGGAACCCGTGCGATCTCCTGTCCGGGCATACAACACCCGCAATCAGTCCAGCCACAATCCCAGGGAAGTAGTCGTAACAGTCGTATATGTCCTGCCAAGGGATGACCTGTCCCACCAGCTCGGGATCGTCAAATACTCACTGACACTCGGCGAGTCCCGCGTCCCGCTGTGCGTCGTACTCCACCAACTCGCCTACCACGGGCAAGTGCAATATCCTATAGACATCCTCCAGCGTCACAGTCATCTCTCCAGTAGGGAAGTGGAAGGTCCCGTCCTCGCTGTGGAATCTCTCCACGGCAGCTGTCAACAGTCCTCGATTCTCCCGCACCTCGGTCATAAAGCAAACATAATCTAGGCCCATGGCACCAAGCGCCACTCTATCAGCCTCCGTCAACAGATGTCTCTGCAATAGAGGCATAGGGAACGTCTCCCTCGACTGCAATGTCTCTCGTATCTCCTCCTGCAAGCACGCAAAGCAAGGCGTCAGTCTCAAGCCGCATATACCATACTCAACATATCTATTGGACTATATCAACTAAACTTAGCATTTCAAATTGATCAAAACAGCACACTACATCTCTTGACTAGATTCCTGCAATCTCGGAGATAGCTCATCGATTCCTGCGTCAAACAGGACGCTAATCGAATCAGTTTGGCTAAGTAATTTGCCATCCCAAGCAAATGCGCCACTACAGGTGGTAAATGCACCATTTCTGGTATATGCGCCGCAACAATCAACATATGTGCCGCAAAAATGCATATGCGCCGCTACAGGCCACATATGCGCCATTCTAACGCATGCGCCGCATAAATCCACGTATGCGCCGCTAAATTACGGATGCGCCGCAGGAAGTCACATATGCGCAACTTTAACAAATGCGCTGCTACATTTCACGCATGCACGGCAAAAATACAAAAGCGCCGCTTAATTACGAAAGCGCCGCCAAAATGAACACATGCGCAGCTTTCACGCATGCGCCGTCGAAACAGACATATGCGCCGCGAAATCACAAAAGCGCAGCTTCGCGAGGCATATGCGCCATTCTGCGTTTCAGCGCATTCATTTCACCTATTTTCTACGAGCATTTATGACACCTAAACTCAACCCTAGGAGAATTTTTTCGAAGCACATACCGGGGGTCCTGCCTTTGCTGGCCGCCTGAATCGTCGGACTCGCTCGAATCGGTGCTCCTCGCGTGGAATGTCTGCTGCTCTGGCCGCCATGCTGCTCTAGGTTTGCTCTGAGCTCTCTTTCTCCAATCCAGATCAACCAAGTGTGCAAATGACTATTCTTGTGGACCCAGCTCCTATTTATAGCCTCCAAACCCTAATTCTGGCTAGGTGATGACTGTGACTACTTCCCGTGTCCGTTTTCCTCCCGTTTTCTTCCCGCATCCCTGACCGCGTCCCTTTTCCTCCAACCTATCCTAACCCCTTCCTCGTCGTGAGATCGTCCGTCTCCAAAACTTTCGCCATTTTTCCCATCCAATCTCCCGAGGGGGCATCCTATCGTCATTTAACCTATACCAGGGGCAAACTGGGGCATGTATCATCATTCAGACTATCAATTTCTTTGAGGCAACGCTGTAAACTGCATTGCATCAAAGAGGGGCAAAATGTATACGCCTAAAAATGACACAAATCATCCTAAATAAATATCCTAAATATTTATTCCATTCTTCTATTAATTAAATAAATATTCTAAATTTATTTAATCGATTCACTGTTCCATAATTAAATAAATTCAATTTATTTAATTAAAATTCTTCCATTTGTCCTTCACAATTAAATAATCATAAATTATTTAATTAATCCTATTTCTTCTATCCTAAAGTTCTAAATTCAAAATTCCACCTCACCTTTACACCTCACCTTTTCCACCTCACCTTGTCCACATCATCAGGTTGCACATGTAATTAAATATATTTAATATTTAATTATCTTATTTTCCCTCACCCACATGGCCTATTTCTTCTCCAATCAGAGGTCAGTTAACCAATCAATCAAATCTGTTAACTAACCTGTCAGTTGAGTCAAATCCTCAATCAATCCAGTCAGTTCCACAATCCACTCTTCTAACTAATCAATCAATTCTGTTAACAGACCAGTCAATGGAGTTAACTCTCCAATCAGTTTTGTCACATCCCACCTTTCATGATGGAGCTGGGACACTTGTCACATTTCCACTGGTTGCACATTCCTCAACCATCCTCAACCGTTGATCTTCATATCTTCTCTCAACCGTTGATTCCTATTCCTCCGGGTCTATAAATGAAGCTTCATCCCTTCATTCTAATCATCCAGGCTTTTGACATCGTTACTCTGCAGAAATATCACCAGCGCGCCTTTGGCACCCATTTGTCATCCACAAGCTTGAGATCACCATTGTTGCATTGGAGCTCACCTTCCTTGCATGTCACACTATAGCCATTCACCATCGACTTCCTCCAACAGCTTTTAAAAGATTGCACTCTCGGAGGGCTCATCTCATCTGCGAAAGGACGATTCGTGATAGGCGAACAACAGAAGTTTCGAAACGAAAGAGGTTTGCTGTGTTTGTTCATTGCTTTGTTCATTTGAATCTTCTTTGTTTCTCTATTCTGTTGATGTTTGGGTCATCTGTTATTCATTTGATTGATGCACTATTTTACCCTCACAATTATTTTGGAAAGGACTGTCCAAAAATGGATTGACAGTGAGCAAAATAGGCCTATTAGGCTTGCATGCTCACAAGGCTTATTGGAAGTGGATGCTCCACAACTCCCCACATCTTGCCAATGCATGGAACACTTCACACAAGGTTTGCACATGCTCATAAAGTCATTAAAAGTATCTTTCCATCTGATATCTTAAGAAAACCTAAACCTAGATCTCATGACTGTTCTTGAAACTTTGTCTTTCTAGACTGTGACAGAAATGCAATCAATAAACTATGATTTTCTTCACATCAACATTAGTTATCTAGTTGGAGACCTCAAGGATTTGAAGGTAAATACTACTACAATCATTTTTCACCAAGGGTTAGCAACATGCAAAGGATAAAAAGGAAGAAAACACAGTTTCTCATTCATTGTCATATCTTACAAGAATTGACATATCTTACACAAAACAACATCAAAATGCATGAAACAAAATGGATACGAAGGCTAATTGCTCCTGCATTCATTTAAAACCAATTTGATATGGATCCTTGCCCGTACAGGGCTGTACAACAACAGGAAACAACATTTTTCTGAAGAAAATATAGAAAACAGTGCCTTTTTACTATTCCATTTCATTCCTTCAATCACCCACGAATTTACAAAGGTAAACAAGGCCTTTTAAAGGCATTACAATGTGTCTTTTTAGTTTCCAACTACTTGGAACGAACTATGACCTTTGGCATTCCACCAACCTACCAATAACTTGACTGTTTTTATATATTTTGCACAAAATGACAACTTTTTGCATTGTTTAACAATATTATGCAATCTAGACCTCCTAATCACCTCATAAGACTCTTTACAACATAAAATGGTCTATGTGACCTATGAAACCTCATTTGCATAAGATAGTTTTTGGTGCTTTTGCACCACCTTGAAAGGATGAGTCCAAACAAGGAACCATGTCACCTCAACCAAGAACCCTACGTGGTAATTGTTTAGTAGGAAATTTGATAGTTTGTTTAAGCTGGGTTAAATACCACCATTTTCTCGCTAAGCATTGGGAGGACAAGGATTGAGCTTATGAACAAGCCTCTAATCATTTGTCTGTCCCTTACACTCACGTGGTTGTGAAACCTAAGGCCGTAATCAAGATTTTATCAAGTGTTTCTCTTTCAACCAAGTAAAACCCTAATTATGCCTTAAATCATAAATATGTAGAAATTGATGAAACAACTGGCAAAACTGATCACAGAAGTACAGAGATAGGGTTTCAGAGACTGTGTACCCAGATTTTGAGGGCCACATGGACTAGGGCACCCACTCTAGTGTCCTAAAAGTTCATGAACTAGAAAATCTTCTACATAGAGTGTTTGAGACTTCTAAAAGGCTTCTAGATCCCAGAAATAACCCCTGGTTGGACTAGGTCACCCACTCTAGTGTCTCACAAGTATCAGAATCTAAAAATCTAAAAGTCTGTTTTAACTCTATCTACAATATCTTCCTTTCTATAGATTCTTTTTGCTGAAACCTGCAAAACATGATTTGCACCTCCAAAAGAAGAAAAATGTTGTGGCTATATAGGAGCTTGCCTCGGTCAAGCCCCATCTTTGGTATTTCTACCTCAACAATAGCTAGTGAAAAAGATTTGCATAAGTGTGTGCAAACCTAACAATGTGTGTATTCATAAAAATCAAACAGTAGATGTCTCAATCCAGGGAAGATCAACAACTTGCTTTGCATCAATAAACACATACAACTTCACCTTAAGGCGATGAAACAAATGAGGACTTGCATAAACAAGAAGGTGAATCAACAATGTTCGTGGAAGATCTCCAAGCTTGATGTTGGAGGCTTCAACCCTTCTCTCAATCATACAAAGCATGTACAAACCCTAGGAAGAGCAAGATAAATTCAAGATCTTGATTCCTAATCTCCATCCATTGTCTCCATGATAGAAAATACAAAATACTTCCAAGAGGTTCAACAAGTCACTGATCTTCAATAGCAATTATACCAGAGTTTTGGCATAAAGCTTGCATAAGAATTGTGTGTGATAAAATGATTTGCAAATGTATTTTTATATCTAGCTTTAGGGAATTCAAATTTTGAAATAACATCTCGATATCGCGTGAAAACTGAGAATTTGAAAATGGAATCCCGAGGCACTCAGAAGGAGCTGACACCCTGCCAAAATTCAAAATCCTGGGAAACAGGGGAGGACTAGGACACGAGTGCCCAAGTCCAAGCTCCAATTTCCACTTAGATATGTATTTTTGGGGGTCCTAGGGACCCAAATCTCAAATCCCCTTTCCGGGTTCTATCAACAAGTTACCTCAAAAAGTGAATAAACTACTTCTAAAGTTGGTCAATTAGGGTTTCAAGAAGGCCAAAAAAGAAAAGGTTGAGAGGTCACCAAGAGTGAGGAGCTAAACCAAGGGAAAGTGGACCATTCCATATAGGAGAACAATTTTTGACATTACATTTAGCCCCCACTTTAGTGGCCATATGACACTACGTGCATATGCAACTAAAGGAAAGTAAATTGCATCAATGATGAAAAGGATATCCAAAAGGATACTATAGAGGAAGATGAAGTGTTGTCACCAAGAAGGTAGGAGCCCCCAAGTCTACAATCCTACAAGATGACAAAGTTAGGAACCACAACCTACAAAGGAACACTTGTTAGAGAAATCAAAACCAAATCACCTGGAACCACCACCAATGAGTCAGTATCAAAATGCTAAGGGGGTTGAGTGATGGGAAGGGAGGAAACTGAGATAGATATATGCCCCCCCTTGTTTTTTCTTTCTAGTATGAGAGTAGAAACAAGGAGATATCCATGCACATTAATTTTAAGGAAAATGTGTTATGAGGGTAATTTGAAGAAACAACGCTCAAACATAACACATTGGGAAAGGAAGAGAGCAGAACTAGTATTCCAATGCAACCAAGGGCATTGAAATTAGAGTTCAACAGTTCAAGAAAAGGGCTTAGGAGTGAAAGAGCACACTTTTGCACCTAGTTAGGGGTAGGAATTCTCACTCACTTATCTTATGTAAAGGGAGTTGTCACTTATCACTAACTCATTCTCATTTCTTATCATTGCAAAGAGAGAGAAAGAGAATAGGAGAACGACCATACCAAGCCGACATCCATATCATCCACCATGACTGGAGATGCTCTGAGCCTAAGTAGCGAAGAGAGTTTTCGAGGCTGAGGTATGGTCCTGATCTAGCTCTTCTGTCATCTTTCGTTGTACTTTTGCTTTCATGTTTACTGATGTCTATGCAAAGAGGTGAAGGTGGACAAGGGTCCTAGAAAGGGGCACCTGAGTCCACGTAGGGTGCCAAAGTCCCTCTGGGGTACCCTAGTCCCACAGGGGCGCCAGTGTCCCTCTGGGATGCCCTAGTCTTCCTGGGGCACCCTAGTCCATAGAGGACATAGGCCCTAGGCACAAGCATTCTATTTAGTTCTTGATAGCTTATTTTGGTTTCTAGAGGGGATTTTGATACTCTTGCTTGCTTTCTAATCTACAAGATATCCTTGAGATGTGTGAGCACATAGGTGGTCATTTGATTGCACTTCTACGAGAGTGTACTAGCCCCTTGATTGTCATAGAGAGAGAGAGCATTTACAGAGAATGGGCCTATGGTGGGTGTTTGAGATGCCCACAATCAGATTCCACTGCGCTATACTCATGGCACTAATGGAGAGGTGGGATGTAGATGCATCCACATTCCACTTACTGACTGGTGAGATTACCGTCACACTGGAGGATGTATTTAGGATCCTTCAACTGCCAATTTGAGGACAGACAGTGAGGGTTGAAGGACATCACTCAGTGGGGTATACTCATGAGAGTCAATTGTATTGCTTGGGTCACACTGTTTCATAGGCAGAACAAGGATATATTTAGCTCCGTTTGCTAGAGCAGGGATGCAGAGACATTCCCTTACTACAGAGGATCATGATTGTCATAGTCGCACTAGCCATCGCACCAGATGGACGAGGCACTCACCTTCACAGGGTCTTGTTCACACTATTAAAGCAATGGAGGAGCATCAGACTGTCTATGCATGGGGGTGCAGTATGCTTGCACACCTTTATCTCAACTTAGGGCAATATGTCCATTATGAGATGCATAGTTTGATGGTCTACACATTACTACAGGTTTGGGCCTTTGAGCACATCAGGTGCACATGATCGGTGGGTTTTCCTATAGAGGCAGCGTTCACCCATCCATGTGTCTATGCCTATCCACTAGTTAGGTCTTAGAGGCACAACAATCTGCTATACTGGAGAGTAGTATTTGACAGATTATAGCCTAGAAACATCATCTGGAGACCATATCATGGCTACATTAGATGGCTTATCAAGTAGAGACAGTTAGCTTAGTTGTAGAGGGATCGGCTAATGTCCAATTGTCTCAATCATACTGTATCTCGGTTCTACTTTGACAGGGTGGCACGATAGTTCAGGCAGATATAGGATGTTCTTGCAGTTCGTCTGAGCTATGCACGTGTAGCTCAGAGTGCAATCAGAGCCAATACCATCTAATGGCTGATTATAGCAGACGTGGCACTTAGAAATAATGAGGGTCCTAAGGATACAGAGCCAGTATTGGACATAGATGATGTCAGGTGTACCTGAGCATATCGAACCTAGTGGCACACAACATGACCTGCACCTATCTTTCCACTCGGGCATCCTATAGGAGATGCCTGACCTTGGGTTGATCACGCGAGTGACACAGGGGTGGAGGATGACATCAATGATTTCATGGGATACTATGATCTCAAGGAGGATGAGGAGGAGGACAAGGATGAGTCCAAGGAGGTCCCATCATAGTATGTCTTCAGAGCGAGATCACGATAGAGCCAGCAGGAGGCAGACATTGATGAGGAGACCGAGTCAAGGCTGTGGTCAAAGGCTCATGGTCCTACTCCTACAAATGATATGAGGCCTAGTCAGACAGAGCAAGGGGAGAGTAGTAGGTCTATGCCTCTAGCTACAGATCAAATAGTAGAGCTCATCACACCATAGGTGATCTGAGATACATCCTCGCAAGATGGAGATCCAGGTTAGGTTTGATTTATTACTTTGATGTTTTATATAGTTTATTATTTGTGATATTTATATGGGAGTCTAACATCTATCTCATCCTCTATTTTACAATTGGGACTGATGCATGGCGAGACTTTGTGAGTCGCGTCATAGGAGACATAGTATCGATAGATGCCTCAGAGTAGCTAGTGTGAGCTAGTTATTTGCAACATTCATTTGCTAGGCAGCATGCTGAGATATTTATGCCAATTGTCAAATATAGGACTACTATAAAGACCATACTGGAGTAGTCTGCATGAGAGAGAGAGAGGAGTTTTGATAGAGAGATGAGTGCACTGAGGCTGAGCTCAGGGCATAGCAAGAGTAGATGGTAGCAGTTCCTACATCGAAGGGAAAGCCAGCTATCAGTGAGTTCTTATTGCAGGAGGTTTAGTAGGCAAGAGTTGATAGAGACAAGGTTCAAGCTGAGAGAGACTGGTACCATAGGATTGAATAGGAGGCACATGAGTAGATGATAGAGATGAGAGGCAAGATCAAGGGTTTACAATTGCGAAGCGTCTCTAGGAGTCATTCGCCATCCGTAGCCACACATGGTCAGGATTCTATCACTCACACACCACTAGGGCCTAAGGGTACTAGCGGTCGAGGCTCAGCTATGTGATGTATAGATTTTAGGCACTACAACATCCTATTTTGTTTTGAGGGATAGTCAACTCGGATGTATACATGAAACTGATATATATATATATATATATATATATATATATGATTATTTCTTTTGATCTATGTGTAATGGCTTTTGATCTATCACATGTGATTTTTGTAAAAATGCAACTAGTGATGATATCTAAATGCTATAATTAATGATGTTGTGATATACTAACAATTCTAAAAAAAGAACATGTAGTAACAAAAACAATGATTAATTATTTTACACATAACTTTAATTTCCATGCTACATTCAATTAATACAAAAGTGATCTAAGCAATTACTACTTAAACGTGATACAACAATGATCAACTAGACAAAGATATAATGTCAAATGAATTAAGACAAAACAGTAATATTTTGTCGAAATTGAAGCTAATCTATTTGCTAAATTAGCTTAGGAACATTTAACATTGAATCTTTAAGCATAAAATCTTTTGAGGTGTGCTGCATTAATAGGTTCTTTAAGTGGCATACCTTGCTCATTGGCTAATTTATACACTCTAGATCCAAAGGTTTCAGTGATTATATATGGTCCAAGCCAATTAGGGCTAAACTTACCCTTTTCACCAGGTGGTGCATTTATGTTGCGTTGATTTTCATAAAGAACCAATCCCCAACATTAAATGAACGTTGTATGACTTATGCATTATAGGCTCATTGTATTCCTTTTTGATAAGCCTTGAGATGTTTAAGAGTGTTAATATGTCTTTCATCAAGCATCTCAAGTTCATGTAAGCTTTTCTCTCATTTTATGTCATCATCCATGATATCTCTTAGAGAGATTCATAAGGAGGGAATTTCTAACTCCAAGGGCATTATTACATCTGTGTTGTAGACGAGATTATATGGTGTGTTACCCGTAGCTATTCGAATACTTTTTCTATAAGCCCATAGTGCATAGGATAATTGTGTATGCCAATCTTTTTGATGATTATTAACAATTTTCCATAGAATTTGTCTAATAACCTTGTTTGAGGCTTTTTCTTGGCCATTTGATTGAGGATAGTAAGGTATAGAGAAGCGATGTTGTATATGATATTTTTCAAGCAACTTTTTCACATCCTTGTTCTTAAATGGTGTACCATTGTCCAAAACCAAGGAGGAAGGTATTCCAAATCGAGAAATTATGTTATCTTGTATGAATCGATAGATTAAATTGGCAGTCGTGGATCGCAAGGGGACCACTTTGATCCATTTTGTAAAATAATCCATAGCAATGATTATAAATGTATGTCCTTGAGAGGAGGGTGGGGAAATTTTACTAATTAGATCCAAACCCTAGATAGAGAATGGCTATGGTGACACCTGGGCATGAAGCTCTTGAGTAG
Organism: Cunninghamia lanceolata; assembly: GCA_027924645.1. Taxonomy (NCBI): domain Eukaryota; kingdom Viridiplantae; phylum Streptophyta; class Pinopsida; order Cupressales; family Cupressaceae; genus Cunninghamia; species Cunninghamia lanceolata. The sequence goes on along the minus strand of BSBN01001137.1, from coordinate 2,508,311 downwards.
GAGCATGGATTAGGTGTTTATGTTGTTGGCATTGTAGGCATCTCTTGATGTAAGAAAAGGAGTCTTGTTCCATATGCTACCAATAATACCCCATACATAACAACTTTTGCATCAATGATTTTCCACCAAAATGCCCTCCACAAGCACCAGAGTGAGCTTCTTCTAAAGCTATGAGAATATCTAAATTGCTTAAACATCAAAGTAAAACACCATTATAACTTGGTCGATACAAGACATTTGATAATATGATGTATTGCGCTGCTATTTTATGTAAACAGAGTCAGGCATTTTTAGATGTTGAATTAGGAATGGTTCCATTATGTAGATAGTTGAATGTGTAGGAGAGCCATTCATCTATGTATGTATTACCATAGAGTTCCGAATTCGCAACTATGGGGTCATCAATTATTAGTGTCTTAAGATTATGAACAACAAAGGTAAATTCCTTAGGAGAACCATTAGGGGATATAAGGGAAGTTGCACTTGCCATTGCATCCGCATGCCGGTTATCTTTCTTGGGAATGGTATCGATGGAATATGATGTAAATTGTTTTAAGAGAGATAATGCAAACTCACGATACTGAGATAGCTTATCATTCTTAGTTTGATACGATCCCATTATCTATTTAATAATTAACTGAGAATCACCGTATATTGTAATGTTTTTGATATTAAGAGCCAAGGCTGCACGAAGTTCTGTAATAAGAGCTTTGTATTTAGCTATATGAAATCTAAGCGGTAAGATAAGGGAATCGACTTACCAATGGGGGGTATCAGTATAACACCAGCCCTAGAGCTAATTGGACATTCTGATCCATCAAAGTATAACTCCCATTTTTCATCCACAGATATTGTTCAAATCTGTTCGTTAGGAAAAGTATCAACATTTTGAATAGAAAAAGGTGAGGGAGCATTGGCTAACTAATTAGCTATCGCTTACCCTTTAATTGCTTTTTATGAAATAAATTTGAAATCAAATTCTATTAATAGCATAACCCATTTAGCAAGATGACTTGATAAATCTATTCTTGTGAAGAGATGTTTCAAAGGGTCAAATTTTACCATTACATGCACTTCAGCATTTAAGAGATAATGTCTAACCTTTTGAGTGGCAAACACTAAAGCTAAGCAATGCTTCTCTATAACTGTGTATCGCATTTCATAATTGAGCAATGTATGACTGATGTAATAGACAACACATTCTTTTCTTTCATCATTATGTTGTGCTAACAAAGTTGCTAGGGCATTGTTAGATGCTGAGATGTATAACATAAATGGTTTATCAGAAACAATAGGTTGCAAAATGGGCGGATTAGCTAAGTAATCCTTTAAGTCATCAAAATCTTTTTGATGTTTAGAATTCCATTGAAAATAAGAGTCTTTCCTTAGTAATTATGTAAAGGGGCGAGTCCTATCCACGAGTTGTGAAACAAATCGGTCGATGGCCTATATCTTTCCCTGCAAACTATGAAGTTGAGATATGTTCTTAGGTATTGGCATATTAACAATTACATCTATCTTTTTTGTATCAACTTCTATACCTTGATTTGAAACAATAAATCCAAGTAACTTTCCACTGTCTATGCCGAAAACACACTTTCGGGGATTCAATCACATATTATATTTTTGTATGCGCTCAAATATTTGTCGAAGATTTATAACATGATCCTTATGATGGATAGACTTCGCTAGGATGTCGTCAACATAATCTTCTAGGATATTGTGCATATAATCATGAAATATAAGAGTCATTGCACGCTGATAAGTAGCTCCTGCATTCTTAAGTTTGAATGACATGACTACCCAACAAAATGTACCCCAAGGTGTTATAAAGGCTGTTTTATATTGATTGAAAGGATTTATAAGGATTTAATTATATTCTGAAAATCCATCCATGAAAGATAGAAACTCATGTCCATCTATGGAATCAACGATCATATTGATATTAGGGAGAGTAAAATTGTCTTTCAAAGATGCCAAATTTAAATCTCAGAAATCTTTACACATTCTTATATGACCATTGGGTTTAGTGACGGCAACAATATTTGAGATCCACGGAGAGTAATCAATAGGTCAAATAAAGCCAGCTTGTAAGAGTTTTTTTATTTCAATTTTAACAAGAAAAGTAGTCTTAGGATTCATCTTAAGAATCTTTTGTTTGAATGGCTTAACATCTAGTTTCAACACAATATTGTGTGTTACAATCTAAGGATCTATACTAGGCATGTTTGAATAATTCCAAGTAAATAATTCCAAGAACTCATTCAATAGTTTAGTCATTTCTTCTTTTTCTTCTGCATTTAAACAATCAGCAATAGGGATAAGTTTTTTTTATGGTTATCCTTATCCATAATGACGTCAACAATCTTACCGTTAAGGAGAGTACTGTGGTCTGGGGGATTGAAGGATTGTAATTGTTCTTCAAGTTCTTCATTATGCTCTATTGTAGTAGTTATTGTGCTACTAGTCTTTCCAAAATATGCATCATTGTTTAATCAATAAGGCAGGCCACATTTATAGTGATAACGAGGAATACCATCATAAGCACCTAAGAATTCCATTATCACTTCATCTGCCGTAAACATATCTAATGAAAGTAATCCTGGAGGACAATTGATGCCAATCATCTTAGGGAATATCAAATTAAGTATTGATATTTTATTCACATTTAGAGTGGGGTGTTTGTGGGCTTTGGACTCCCTAAAAGGATTATATCCAATGCCTTTTGAGCAATGTCGCGTAGCGGATTCTATAGGGACTTTGATTCCTTGTTGGTTTATGCCACAACCATTACCTACATAGTCACAATTTTTGTAAAGGATTCAAAATCGTTTGCCATAGAGAGAGACCATTTCTTTGGAGTAAGGCGGAGCTTCACAAGTTTCATAGTCAGTAGTATAACTAAGAGTATTATCCTTATTTGTCACCAAAGAGGCCTTATGTTTATCATTCAAAGCATGCGATGTGATTGATACAATGTTTGATGTTTTGGGGATGGAGTTTTTAAGTTTATACTCTCCTCTAGAGGAAGATGCAAAATCTAACAAACTCCAGTTGTCACCAACAAATGCATTCAATTGTTTGGACTCTTGCATAACATTTTTAGAAGCAAGAGGAGCTGATAAATTAGCTTTTAGATTGTTCAAACTCTTAGGACCAACAACATGCTTATGCACTTCCATTTGAAGACAATAATTAGGTTTAAGATCCGAATGGATAGTATGTAGTTTACCTTTAAATATAAACTTAATCGAATGGTGCAAAGTACAAGGAACTGCTCCTAATGCATGTATCCAAGGTCTACGCAAAATCGTGTTATAAGATAGAGAACAAGGCATGACATGAATCAAGGTAGGCATCATCATAGGTCCAACTTGTATAGGTAAAGTTATAGTGCTCATGGATTGTCATCCAACATTATCAAAGCCACGAATACTTAATGATTTCAGTTTGATGGAAGATACATCAACTTTAACCTTATGCAATAAATAAATGCCACAAACATTAAGGGATGACCCATTATCAATCATAACTCTCTTAACCAATGTTTTGTTGATTGTAATAAAGATAAATAAAGGATCATACTGATTCTAAATTGTTAGTTCTCAAAAATGCAGGTTGCTAATCCTAAGAGGATGTCAGACTCTATGCTTAGATTGGCAATGTTTTTGAACTAACTTGATGAAATCAACCTTTTGGGTTTGATTATTTCCTACACTTTAGGTCCTGCTACACCTAGGTGGGTAAACCTTAGAAATTAAAGCAGATTGAATGCAACTATTTTGACTAAGTAAATGAATCTACCTACAGTGGCAAATGGTGTAGACTAGATGAAATCTTGTTGAATAATTCTAATATCTAATGTATGGTTTGAATAAATTGTATAAGCAATATCAAGGTGAATTTTATGGATGTGCTTAAATAAATAAAGGATTCTAGCTAATGAATTGAAACACGACCAGTGCCTTGTTGGGTAAACAGAGTCAAATGGACGACTTAAGACTAGTGGCTTATAGTGGGTGGTAATTCTAACTGTTTGGCACAATTTTAGTTTATAACTTTTATAAACGTGCAAGGAGATGATTGACAAACTCTTCTTAATAATCTAACCAATATAATTAGATTTCTTGTTATTCACCAAAAGGCAATTTAATCCTTAATTGAAGGAACCAATTGAATGAAATATGCAAGAATAACAGATAATAATAATTTGGAGATAGAATGGCAATCCTAATTATATGGCTCTTCTTAGTAATCCAAACTATTACTTCCAGGTTACTATGACTGATCAGAAGGATTTTAATTCCTTTTATGGAAACCAGTTAATCAAATCACACAACTACAACAAATGTGTATTGACATATTAAATATATACTTGATATACTAATCTGAATAACAAGGAAATACAGAACTGGAGACAACCACACAATTGAGTAACTTTAACAAACAATTGATGCTAGAATAAAACCACAAGATCAGAGAACTCCAATTTCTTCTTCAATAATATACTTGCAACATGGTCTTTTGAAAACATTGTAAACTATTTTTTATTCTACTAATGATGATGATTTCTAGATGATGCCTCTTGCTTCTCGGCCTTGGTTCCCCTTATATATGTTTTGCAGTTGTAGGGTTATGACTCTTCATACATCTAGTGCAACCTTTTGTTATTTTAATCTCCTTCAATAACAAAATTTTAATCTTGTGACCTTATTGTTAAAATACTTTGGTCGTTGCAGGTGGGATGCCCTTTGCCTTTGTATTGTAGTGTATCTATATATCTTATGTATTTGCAACATACACTTGAGGAATCACCAGATTTGTGACTCTATATATACAAATCTTTTGTATATCACATACATTTTCTTCCATATACAAGAGTGGGCCCAACCAGGTTTATGAAATGAATTTGAAATCTCCTTCGAATCTGCATTTGTATCACCTTTCTGTATATCGAATGCATGTGCTTTATATACAATAGCGGACCTTAACTAAAATTCACAATATTTAATCTATCATTCAAATCCGGGCTTGTATAAACTTGTATATCCATTGGCGATGGGGCCCATGTGGTGTTTCATGCATTTGTATATACATTTCCTTTGTATCTCATACTCATTTGTCTTTGTATTTTGTATACATACATTGCAATATACAATCACAGACTTCAAATAAAGTTCTTCCAATCTTAATTCGCAATCGGATCCAGATTTGTATCTATTCATTTGCATCCTTTTAACTTGTATATCGGCTTGTATATTTAATATTTGTATGTCTTATACAAATGTATTTGTATATCTATTTGTGGTGGGGCCCATACATGCATTTGCCTATTTTGTACTTCGAATGCTTTATGCATTTGTGTCTTTTTTCTTCCGTATCTTATATACATACATTTGATATACAACCATGGACATGAAATAAAGTTCTTCAAATTAATTTTTCAATCTGGTTTGAACTTGCATATGTATATTAAATACATTCATTCATGTATACAAGATACAAATATAACTGTTCACTTTTTGCCTTCTATATTCAATTGAATCTTCGTTTCGGGTCTGCTCATGAGTATGCAATGTATACAAGTGGTAGATTCATGGAATTATACACTAGTTTTGAATTCTTTTTGACATCCACCAATGCATATTGGATTTTTATATGATATACATGTGTTGTGATATACATATACAAATGTGGATTTTCAACCATTATAAAACATATCATCAAAAGGTTCTTAGGTCTGTATCTTCATATATTTGTATTTGTGTTTTTTATGCTTTTATATACTCTATGCTTGTATCTTTTATGCATTTGTATCTTCTCATGATTTGTATCTTGCATACATACAAATAAATGTACAAAACCTTTGACTGTTGACCTTTGTATCTGGTATATATGCATTCCAACCAACATGCACTTTGTTTTTTAAGGATCTTGATTCCTCTGTTTTCCACTTCAAATCTCCGCTTGTAGGATTTTATATCCTGGATTGGAAAAACCTTCATAACATGTCACTGATATCATCATGAGAATTGCTTTAGTTAGACTTGTAAGCCTTGTTCTGATTCACTTGTTCTCGCTGAGGGTTCTTATTCTTCACACTTATCGGTGTAAGTTACATCGAAGTACTTTTCTTCAATCAGTGAGACATTAGAGTATCAAAGAGTCTTTCATCTTTCTTTCTGATGCTTGTCTTCTACCGATGACTGCTAGTCTCCTCCGTTCTACTATATGATCAGTGAGAGTCTTACCAAAATTTCTTATCAGTATGATCTACATTGTCGGGAGATCTTGTAGAGTATTCATCGATATTCTTTAGTTATATTGATCGGTGTGACCGGTAGATTTCTTTCCGACGAAAGGTCATTGGTATCATTTTCTCCATCGGTGACTTTTGAAATCTTCTCGCCGATCCTTAATCTCATGCCGATAGCTATTTTAGCTAGTTTCTCATGGATTGGTATGACAATAATGAGGTCTTGCTGATATTAGGAAATTTGAACCTTCTTATTGTTATGATTTTGGGCCTAATATTTTATGATTTGGTTGGATATGGATGAGTAAGAATACAAGAAGATTTTAAATTTTCCTGTCCCAACAGTGGCTCTTTCTGGGATGTATATTCCTTGTGAGTATAACAAGAATTCATATCTTCTGGGGAGTAGACCATATGTTTTTATTTATTTTGGTATGATGGTTTTATGGAATGGGAAATGGAGGTGATAATGATGGGAAATTGGGATGATCCTATACTACTATACAGGGAAAGGATTATTGTTATTATTATTATTATTATTTTGTAAAGATTCATAGGACTGTCCATGTACTAGCAGGTCCTGATCTCCTTTGATTTCCCTAGACTACTGTACATGGAATAGAAGTATTTTGAGAATTATTCAAGGGTTGTCCATGCACTGGCAACACTTAATTCTCTTTGTGCATGATATTATGAAAAGAAAGGCTTTAGATATTGCCCATGCACAGGCAATTCCTGCTATTCTCTAGACATGTTTTGCAAATAATAATAGTCATCACCTCCTTTGCTAGTTATAACAAAAGGACCTAACCATAAAGATTCAAATTTTCCATGCTTTCCTTTGTCCTGGCACCTAGAATTCCACATCAGTACTAAATCATTTATTTCATACTTCCTATCTTTGGCCTTTTTGTCAAAGAGGTATTTCACTTGTGATTGCAACTTAATATTCTACCTTTGGGCTAGTCTCCTTGTTTCATCAAGCTCTGCAAGATGTTCTAATCTTTCCTCCATTGGTTCGGGAATGTTTAAATCTTTCTGAAGAATGAATTTGTAAATTGGTAGAAGATTTTCTAATGGTATTCTTGCTTGTGTTCCATATACTAATTCGAAAGGAGATCTCCCAATTGCTCTTTTTACAGTAATCCTATCAGCCCATACAACCATTCTTAACTTTGAATCCCATGCTTTCTTGCTTCCCTCCAACATTCTTTTTATGATTTTCAGAAGGCTTTTGTTGCTGGATTTTACCTGTCCGTTTACTTGTGGATGATAAGGGGCATCATAGGACACAGTGATGCCATGTATCCTACATAAAATTTTGAATACATCTGACCTAAAACACATCCCATTGTCTGTGATTAACCTTACTGGAGTGCCAAATCTGAATAGAATATTTTCCATCAGAAAGTTAATCACCACTCTTCTTGTTTCTTGTTTGGTTGGGATTGCTTCTACCCATTTAGTGAAGTAATCTATCGCCACTAAAATCCATTTATGTCCACCACTTGACTTCTCAACAATTTCTCCTATGAAGTCAATACCCCACTGATAGAATTGAGCCTCCAACTGCATGAGTTTTAAGGGCAATGCTCCCTGATATTTCAACTTTCTTGAAAACTTCTGACATGCTTCACAGTTCCTAGTGTAATGATATGAATCATTAAAAACTTTAGGCCAATAGTATCCAGCCCTTAAGATCTTGTGGGTTGTAGTCTTTGCTGAGAAATGACCTCCACACATGCCTTCATGTAGCTCTTTAATGATATGTTTTGATTGATGCTCATCTAGGCACAATAGTAGAATTCCATCCCTATTCTTCCAGTAAAGATCTCCATCAATAAATACATATTTTGAGTCTTGTAATTTAACAGTCCTTCTTTTATTATCATCATACCCCTCAGGACATTTCATGTGCTTTAGATAATATATTATGTTAGTATACCATGGAGTATGCTTAATGCTAGAACTGGTATTATCAACATCACTAGCACTACATATCTGAGAAGCTTCAAGATTACTTTCAGCCATCAACCTAGCAAGACCTTGTCCTCTCACTAGTTTAGTAATCTAGACTTCAATATTGAACTCTTGAATTCTATTGATCCATCTACATCTTCTACTTGTGACTTCAGTTTGGACTAATGCATCCTTTACTGCAGCATTAGGCACATATGCTATGATTTCAGCTCCCACCAAATATGGCCTAAAAGTTTTAACTACTTTTACTAACGCATATGCCTGTTTCTCAATAATGTCATATTTCAACTCTACATTCTGAAGGGATTTTCTGAAAAATGAGATAGGCTGTTCATATCCATCATTATTCTTTTGCAATAGCACTGCTGCAACTATATGATAAGAGGCAAATGAGAATAGTTGGAATGGCTTACTAAAATCAGGAGATATCAGAACATGGGCTTCTTTGATTGCCTTTTTAATAGTTGCAAATGCCTCTATTGTTTTTGTTGTCCATTTCACTTCTGAGTTCTTCTTCAATGTCCTTGATATGGGACTAACAATTTCTGCAAAATTTGATATAAACCTCCTGACAAAGTTAATTTGGCCAAAAAATGACTGTATAGATTTCACATTTTTAGGGATAGGGACTTGGTCAATTGCTTTTACTCTCTCAGGATCTATCCTCACTCCATCTTTTGAGACTATGTGACCAAGCAACTTCCCCTCTATCACTGTGAAATGGCATTTCTTAGGATTCAATGAAATCCCATATTCTAGGGCTTTAATAAATATCTGCTCTAAATGTGCACAATGATCCACAGCCCTTTTGGAATACGCTGTCAAGTCATCTTGATATACTATCATGATTTTATTAATCAATTCAGCAAAGGCCACATCCATTGCTCTTTGGAATGTTGCTCTAGCATTGGTGAGTCTGAATGGCATCCTTAAATATACATATGTTCCCCATGAAGTGGTGAATGCAATCTTAAATTGCTCTGATTCTTTGACTTTCACCTGATTGTACCCTGAGAAGCCATCCATCATTGACAATAGTTCACATCTAGTAACTTTTTGTAATATTGCTTCCATATTAGGGAGGGGATAGTTATCCTTAAGAGAAGACTTGTTTAAATTCCTGAAGTCTACACATAATCTAATATTACTGTTCTTTTTCCTGACATGCAACAAATTAGAAACCCGAGAGGAATGTCTGATGGGTTTAATGATAGCTCCATCCCTTAATTTTGTAAGTTCCTCTAGCATCTTAGGAGCTAATGTAGGATTGATAGGCCTCTGTTTTTGCTTGAATGGTTTAGCATTTGGTTTTAGTGGTATTTCATGCTGAAACAAATCCTCTCTATATACTTTTAAATCATCATATGACCAAGCAAATACATGCCTATACTTCCTAAGTAAGTTGATGATTGTGTTCTTGATTTTGGGGTTAAGACTCTTTCCAATATATACATTCTTTGGGGCTGCCTATGTCCCCAAATTAATCTCTTCAAGGTCATTTTGCACCACTGGTGTGTCTTTCATTTTAAATCTATCATGTCCATCAAATGCCTTTTCCAATGCTATGAGTCCCTTAGGTTTTTTTTTTTTTTTACTGAACTACCTCTTGACCAAAAAGGGTTTCCTTCCCATCATGTTCTTCTACAAATGCATTAAAATCAATCTCTTGACTTTCATAATGATCAGCACAATGCAGGAAGTTGATTATATCAACATCGTTATCAAACACTTGCCACTTATGTATATTATCTGGGATGCTGGGTCTAGTTTTGAATTCAACCTCTGTAATGCCTCCTAATGTGACATCATCCCATTTTAATGCAATGTTCGCTAGAAAGTCTGCCATAATGTTTTTTGACCTATCAATCCAGTTGATTGAAAAGGCATCGAATAACTCAATATCATCCCATACTGCATTCCTGTACTGTTTCAACCTCTTGTTTTTTGACAATTATTTCTCTTTCACTTGGGAAGTAACCAATTTAGAATCACCATATACAGCTAACTTTTTTATTTTATGCTTTGTGGCTATATTCAAACCAATGAGAAAAGCCTCATACTCTGCCACATTGTTAGTGCATTCAAATGTTAATAGAAAAGAGTATTTGAAAGTTTTTCCTTTTGGTGAAATAAATACTACTCCAGCCCCATTTCCCATTTTCCTGCATGCACCATCAAAATACATCTTCCATACATCATTTTATTCCTTCTTAGATTCAATATGTATTGGATCAGTATTCTGCAATTCTAGCTGATTTTTCTCAACCTTAAAGGCTCCCAAATCTATATCATAGAAGAAATTTATTTGATGTTGATCCAAGCATTCTATAATATTTTCATACCTTGGCTCCCTACACATCTTGATTTATTTACCTCCCACTGGTATTGTGGCATATGATAAGTCCAATTGGACATTCCCTCCTGCCATAGCAACCCATTGTCTCGATAGAAGCATTCCATAATATGGTGGGATGCCAACCACAGTAATATCAATGTTATAAGTTTCTTCAGGGTATGAGGCAAGTTTTATCTCCACATCCCTCATAATACCAATGACTAGGATGGATCTGTTATCCATTACATAACACTTGCCAAATGTAGTGTCAACCCACATTCCCAATTCTTTCATAACTACTATTGGCATGATGTTCATGGCAGCACCTGAATCAATCATGCAGTTCCTTACTATCCTATTTTTGATCAATAATGTAGTGTAGAAAGGGTCCACCTGTGAGGGATTCTTTGTCAATGTATCACCTAGGTATACCTCAGGCATTTGGAATGTTTCTTGATGAACATTGTTTGTTCTATTTTTAGATCCTTTATGTTTTTGACTTGGTATATCTGAAATTAGTTTAACTACTGCATTCTTGTATTTGTCTATCTTCATCATTTCTAAAAGTGGAACTGATATTTTTACCTAAGATATTGTATGAGCAATGTCAAAAGAATGGGCCATAGTCTGATCATTCTTTTCTATCTTTATATTTCTTTTTCTTGATTTTGTGATTTTTCTTTCATTTTACTCTTACCACCCTTTTTTGGTTCTTTGAATGATGACTTTGCATTATTCTTAGTGTAATTTTGATCTTTTATGAACACACTCCCAGGTGTTCCTTGATCAACATTCACTGTCCTATTCCTTAAGTTATAAGCATTTTTAGCTTGAGCTATTGCAGCTATTGTAAGAGCTTCTCTTTCATTTTCAGTGGGCTTTCTCTATTTATCATATGGTTGATTGTTATAATAAGTAGGTTCCTCATAACCATCTTCTTGATTTGAGAAAACTTCTTGTTCCCCCATATTGATATGATGTCTCTGATTTCCCACATCATGCTCATATCCCTCTTCCTCTGTAGAAGAATAGTCTTCAGTCAACAAATATGGTGTATCCTACATCATGTTTATAGTGTGACTGTCTCTATTATAATTGTATAACATTTCTTCTTGTTGTACTATTTTAGCCACCTCACAATACTCAAGTCAATGTGATAAATTACATGCCAGACACCAAGGTTTATCTTCTACCATATGTGCCATATTTCTTTTTAGAGGGTCAGGGGTATCTTTTCCATAATGTTGTTTTCTTCTATTATCAATGGGTCTCCAATCTTTCCAAGTTGTATTAAACGACATATCATGCAACCTGGGCCTTTCATGCCAATGTTGACCTTCTTGTTTAGTTTGCTGAACATTTGGGTTTTGAGGATTTCTAGGGTTATCCCTCTTGCTAACCATACCTGCAGCTTTCGTATTGTTCTCAATAGTTAATGCCACTTTATGTGCTTCAGCCAAGGTCGTAGGGCATCGATTTCTAAGTTTGTACCCTGTCTTGGGATCTAATGCTTTCATATAAATGCTCAAGGCTGCTGGGTCAGATAGTTTGGATTTGTGTGGTACTTTATTGTGTAATTTAGAAAATTTCATATTGAAGTCATACACTAATTCATTTTGGTATTTCTGGATGCTTATCAATTCGTGCAATGCAAACTCAGGGGCATATTGATTGTCATACTGTTCCTTGAATTGATTATGGAAATCAATTATTGAACTGATTGAAGCGTCAGGTAAACTATTGAAACAGTCTCTCACATCTTTTGTCAGGGACATCATGAATAACCTCATTCTAACATCTTCATAGTTCATACCAATATCTTGTATGAAAGCATTGAAGGCTCTAATGTGATCTTCGGCTGATATTGCACTATTCCCAGTGAATTTGGGAACTATATTCCTCCAATTACTATCCATAGGATATGGATACAACTGATATCCAGTCAGATCAAATTGGCTACATGTGTTTGTGAGGGTTTGAGGTGGAAAATTCATGGGTGGTGGATTGGGATAGTAATTATATCCACCTAGAGGCTAATGATAGGCATATTGCTACTGTGGGTTTATGTGGGGATTTATGTAAGGATTTTGTGGTCTATTATATCCACATGAACCTTGAGAGATAGTAATTCATGTTGTTGAAATAGAATATCTATTTTTGTTGCATGCATACAATCTACTAAAGCGGCAACACCATTTGGTTTAATAGTAGGAGGAACAATCACCTTTTGTAAAGATTATTGTAACATTCCATAGTAAGTAGGTGAAGTTTGTATAAGTTCCTAAAGAGATATCTTTGCAGGAGTAGTACGAAGCTTCTCTACAAGATCATAGTCTTTACCACCTTTATACATTAAATGAGGAGCTTGAGGAAGCATAGGTTGAGAGGCTGGTAAAGATATCAAAACATTCATTTGTTATGTACTTTGTTTGTTATTCTGAGTGTTATATGCATGAGCAACCACATTATGATTAGTTTGTTGTGAGTTTTGTTTCTCTATTTGTTTTACGTAATCATAAATGTGATCAGGAGATTGAGAAGGAGATGAAGGACCTTTAACAACAAGCATAGGTTTAGAGGAAGGTTGAACCACATTTGCACATAGAGTGACCACAATTTTTGGTTTTTCAATCTCTTCTTTAGATTCAGGAACATAAATTACATTTACAAATCTTTGAAATAGTGATGGCTTAGAGGCCGTAGTGGAATGTTCAATCGAGATAAAGTCCTCAAGGGCTTCATCTAACATATTGAAGTCATCATGACTAAACGACTCATCATAAGAATGAAAATCTTGCAAATAATAATCTGACATTTTAACATGCTCTACTTAAACTGAGATTTAAATGCACAATGATGGCCTTTGCAAATAAAATACAATATCCAACAATAAATGATAATTTCCAATGCTTTTAGTGAAAAGATAAAGAATGTAATCCACAATTTAACATATGCAATTTCACTAAAGAGGTTTTTCAATCTAATTATGCTCTAGGACAACAAATTATTTCAGATCTGAAGTTTAAAAGGATGCAAATTCTTTAAAGGTCGGGTTCACCAAAATGTTTAGTTGGAAATTTGATAGTTTGTTTAAGCTAGGTTAAATACCACCATTTTCCCACTAAGCATTGGAAGGACAAGGACTAAGATTATGAACAAGCTTCTAATCACTTTGTCTATCCCTTACGCTTGTGTGGTTGTGAAACCTAAGGCCCTAATCAAGATTTTATCAAGTGTTTCCCTTTCAACCAAGTAAAACCCTAATTATGCCTTAAATAAAAAATATGCAGAAATTGATGAAACAACTGGTAAAAGTGATCATAGAAGTGTAGAGATAGGGTTTCAGAGACTATGCACCTAGATTTTGAGGGCCACATGGACTAGGGTACCTGCTCCAGTGTCCTAAAAGTTCTTGAACTAGAAAATCATCTGCATAGGGTGTCTGAGACTACTAAAAGGCTTCTAGATCCCAGAAACAACTCCTCGTTGGACTAGGGTACCCACTCCAGTGTCCCACAAGTCTTAGAATCTAAAAATTTGAAAGTCTATTGCAACTATATCCACAATATCTTCCTTTCTGTAGCTTCTTTTTGTCAGAACCTACAAAACATGATCTGTACGTACAAAATAAGGAAAATGTTGTGGCTATATAGGAGCTTGCCTCAGTCAAGCCCTGTCTTTGGTATTTCTACCTCAATGATAGCCAGAGAAAAAGATTTACAAAAGTGTGTGCAAACCTAACAATGTGTGTATGTATAAAAATCAAACCCTATATGTCTCACTCAAGGGAAGATCAACAACTTGCTTTGCATTAATAAACACATACAACTTCACCTTAAGGAGACGAAACAAATGAAGACTTGCATGAACAAGAAGGTGAATCAACAATGTTCATGGAAGATCTCCAAGCTTGCTATTAGAGGCTTCAGCCCTTCTCCTGATCATACAAAAGGTGTACAAACCCTAGAAAGAGCAAAGTGGACTCAAGATCTTGATTCCTAATTTCCATCCATTGTCTCCATGATAGCAAATACAAAATACTTCCAAGAGCTTCAACAATTCACTGATCTTTTATAGCAATTGTACTAGAGTTTTGGCATGAAGCTTGCATAAGAATTGTGTGTGATAAAATGATTTGCAAATGTCTTTTTATATCTAGTTTTAGGGAATTCAATTTTCAAATAATATCTCGATAACTTGCAAAAACTGAGAATTTGAAAACAGAATCCCGAGGCACTCAGCGAGAGCCAACACCCTACCAAAATTTTAAATCATGGGAAATAGGGGAGGACTAGGGCATGGGCGCCCAAGTCCAAGCCCCCATTTCCACTCAGATCTACATTTTTGGGGGTCCTAAGGACCCAAATCTCAAATCCCCTTTTCGGGTTCTATCAACAAGTTACCTCAAAAAGTGAATAAACTACTTCTAAACTTGGTCAATTAGGGTTTCAAGAAGGTTGAAAAAGAAAAGGTTGAGAGGTCACCAAGAGTGAGGAGCTAAATAGAGGGAAATTATACCATTCCATATAGGAGGACAATTTCTGACATTACAGCAAGTAACTTTAGGTACTGTTTGCATTCCTTGCACCACTATAGTAAATGGCCAATAGGTCTTAGGCTTCTAAAATATTGGTTCATCGTGGATGAAATCCGAAGAACACCGTGACATAGTAGTGATGGGAGATCAAAATCTCTAACTCATGTCTGGAATCACACAAGACTGCAAGGCCCACCCCCTATGGCACAAGTGGATTGATCTCACCTTTTAGTTTTTTCCCCTTTATATATCCCACTAGAGACACATGCTTGTGGTCGAAGCTTGGGGTGAACTCCTAGGTAGGCCACTTACTAAAAAAAGGGAAAGCTTGTGTATTGTTCTTTCTCTTCAGCCAAGATTAGACGTAGCACAAGGGGAGAGGATACTCAAAACAATATTGTGCCACTATTTCTCCTCTTGGACCCAAGATTGTAGCACAAGGGAAGTACTCAAGAAAATATGGTGTTGCTATTTCTCATCACCCAAGATTGTATGTAGCACAAAGGGAGAGGATACTTTAGATAAACACAATGTGCTATTTCTGTTACCCAGGATTTCATATACAAGGGAAGGGGATAGTATAGACAAGCACACTTTTAGTAAACTAACTCACATATGTGCAAGTACACCAAACACAACAAACATTTGTTATTTTTAAAGCACCAAATCCAAATGTTCCTACTTTAAAAATTGCAAACACACAAAGTAACCCTGCAACAAATGAATTAGTAGTTTGATTCAATGTCTTCTCGCAACAGTTGCCAAATAGCTATAAAACAAATATCAGTAACAGAAAAACCTTTGCCTAATGCATGCAACAATAGGAAATGAAAAATAACAATTTAAAACCCCCTTTCTAATTGATAGTCGATTGCGGTACAGGAAGGCTCAAATGCCATGCAAGATCTATTAGTTGTATCATAGGATGATGTAGATGCATCGCTCTATCATATGAATGTGGTGCAGGATACTATGACTACGATGCAGGAAATGGCGACTGTGTCACAAAACTTGATGACTGTGGTGTAGGATCAGATGATTGGATTGTATTGTACACTGGGCATCAAAAACATTTGAAATCTATTAAATAATAGCTTGAATATGAAAACCTAATGATGTACAGTCACTGTCAAGTGCTAGAGAAATAGATAAAACTTTATAAACTGATCAGAATAGAAATCAAATCCTTGCACACAAGGTTAAACAACAATGATTCAAAGATTAAAATTAGTCAAACAATAGTCAAATGTGTCACCACAACAAGAAAATGCATCACTGTGTTGGTTATTTTCCCGAATCAGCAGTGGGTTTTCCAGTTCCAATGCACAGGCAGATTCGGCCAGCTAAATACAGGAGGTTGCGTGAGCTGCCTCCCCTTCACTTCTAGTTCTGCTGCACCAAGGGGGGTATCCCTTATGAAAAAAGATGTAACATTGACTAGCTCAATGACAGAATGATTTAGCTTGACAGCAACAGGCAGAATACTCTCATGTATGGACCAAGATCTGCATGATAGATCACAAGGTGGGCAACATTCTTGGACATATGTGTTTGGTTGGGTAATGAGAGTATGCAGAGGTTCCTAATCCTACTCCTATACTAACAAGTGGAAGTTATGAAATGGGTGGATGTAATATCCTGGATGCAAGACAAGGGGTTTTGGCTCATAACTACTGACCCAGGAGCAGACCGGTGCCTATCCATTGGGCAATGGAGTCAACTAGACATATACAACAGATGGTTTGCAACTAGTCATTCAAGTTTCATGGGGTTGGATTTGATGCTTGCCTTACAAACATCACCCAAGGATGGGTATTTAGCTACCTCTGCTTATTATTCCTACTGACATACAACCTTCTCCATGCTCAACCTAAAACAATTTAATCCACTCCTTGAATGGAAGTTAGAAATCAAGCACGTGATATAGAAAACTACACCCTAGAATATGAGAAACCCTTAGCAACTAGATTCAAAAGAAGGAGATGCATGCAGCAAATGGAGACAAACAACTAAACACATGCATAAGCATTTTTCATATAAGATCAACATTGAAACTGAACATTTGTGCAAAATACATTCATGTTGCAACTCATAAACTCCAAAATGGGATAGAACAACCAGGGTCATGCCCTGTCTTTCATTATTTACACAAAAAATTGCCCAGGCCTTCAACCCTGAAAAATGAGTAACACAATCCCTCTTATACAACAAGGAAGTGTACTCAACACATTAATTACATGGCAACTCAAAATTTTGCCAGATACAATGCATTAGAAACATGGCGCCCAAAATTGAATGAGGCAGCCAGAAACAGAGGATAGAGTAGGTGAGATCAGGATCTGAGCCACCGCTCAAAGATTTCCTTCTTAAATTAGGTGGTTGACCTGTCCATCATCATCCCATACCTCTACAACAATCGCCATTAAAGCTTCAACTACCCGCAGCCCTCTAAAGATGCAACAGCAGTGCGCCCACGGAGTTTTCCTGCTCAAAATAGTGCCTGCGAATGCAAAGAAAACCCACAACGCAGCTTTAAAAATTGGCCGTCGATAAAAAACCCACTGCTGACATCAATGGCCCCAAAAACTGTCAAAAAGTCGCCAGCCAATGATACTATGCCACATAGGCACCTCATGCTTCAATCGCTGACTTGCCATCCTCTATTTTTCCTTCTTAGAAGCCCCTCCCAGAAACTCATGTGGAAGCCGACACGTGGCACCTTCCGCGGCACTCTTAAAATGTTTAGGGACTCTTTTGCGGAAATACATGCGGAAGCTGACAAGTGGCATGTTCCGCTTCATTCTTGAGAAACACAAAAGGGTCATTTGAAACTCTGTAGAATGCGACACTTGGCATCGTCCGCATTAACCTTGAGACACAATGAAACTTAAGAGAAACAATCTTAAAGTTCTGGACCCTCCGTCATGTGTCACTTTCCGCCTCACTTAATATTTATGCTGGGGCCCACCTCAATCTATCACTAGCATCGCGGGATACAAATAGAAACTTACGTGAAAGCTGACACTTGTTAGCTTCCGCAACAACCACAAGGGACATGTGGCGCTGTCCGCGGTAGCTTAGAAACTTTTAGAAACTCTAGTGGACAGCGACACTTGGCAAGCTTCGCGTTGCCTTGAGAAACATTAAGGGTCTTCGAAGCCTATGGCGGAAACTGTGAAACTTTTAGAGTCTTTTAGAAACACTGGCGGAAGCTGCCACTTGGCACCATCCACAGGCCTTTAGTTACTTTTTCTATGTCTCTTGGGTGCCTCCACGTGGTGCCTTCCGCGCTTAGTTGAAACTTTAAGGGGCTGCTTCCGCTGTTGACATGTGGCATGCTCCGTGAGAAGCAACAACAAAGGCGCAGATTTAAACTGGGCCTCAACACTTGGTGAATCATGCGGCACTGGCACAATGAGACCCTCCCAGCCACTTTTAGAAACATTTAGACACAGGAAACCGTAGCTGGGTATGCATTCAGAAATGCATACGACTCATTTTTATCATTTTTCAGGGGCCGATGGAGATTTCTGACCTGCCACTGCACATTTTGACCTGCGTGTAATTGGTTTTTTGCATTTTTCATAACCACAGGGGCCAAAATGTGTTAAAATTTTTGGATTTTTTGGGAAGAGACCTGACTTAAAGCGCCAAACATAAATGATTACCAACACACTGTATTCGATAGATATGACAACCTGTATAGTGAATGCATCTCTCTACGTAAGGGATGCATCACAGGAAGCTTCAATGTAGTGCAAAACCTCATGATTGCGGTGCATGATCCAATAGATGCATCACACTGTTTGTAAAACCCTAAATTCATCAAATCCAAACAAAATATAGTTAGTTCATGTCAGGTTCACCAAATGTAGATCAAGGAAATCTAGGTACATGCATAAATCATCAATAAAAACCACAAAACTATCTAAATTCAAGCTACAAATCAATAATCCAATGATGAAGCACAAAATGAACATAGAAATCAAATGATAAAAGCAACACTATCTAAATTTCTGTGCTAAGATTGACTCTCCTCCATGCTCTTCTCCATTTTTCTCTAAATTGCTCTTAGATTTGCAACATGCAAGAGATATGATAAGCTCAATGTGAATGACAACAAAATCTTGAAGATTATGATTGTGGTTCACCCTGAAATGAAGGTGAAAGCTTGATTTTATAGAAGACTTGGATTTGAATGAAGGGTGAGGATTGAAATTTCAATTGAGCAATGTGGACAACTAAGATTAAAGATAAGCCCCTTTCATTTAATGAAAGGTGGTGGTATGATAAATGTGCAGATAAGAATAGAGTTGACCTAATTTAAATAATAAAATTATTTAAATTAGTTGGTAGTGTTAAAAGGCATTAAATGAAAGTTGTAGTATGACACATAATTCAAATAAAAAATTATTTAAATTATTACAGAGGGACATGTGTGAGGGCTAATTTAAATATTTTATTTAAATTAGTTGGATAATGGAGGAAATAGATAATGAATAACTAAATAATTAAAAATGATTATTTAATTATAGAAGAAAAGAGAGAAAATATAGATGAATAGTTAAATAAATAAAAAATTATTTAATTATAGATTAGAAAATAGAAAAGGTGAATTAATTAAATAATTAAAAATTATTTAATTAATAGAAGAATGTGACATAGAGAATAATTTGTATGAAAATGTTGTTCGCAGGCTTAGGACATTTTTAAGTGTCTACAATTTCATATCAATCATTTATGAGCTGCCTAAAACATACACCAATCTAAGAGTTCTAAACAACATACAGTTGTATTATCATTACCAGATAAACTTACATGTATTCGTTGAATCTCCTGAGTCCAAATGTAGTTTCTGGAAGATAGTCTCCTTAATTCTAATAGTCCTTGACTCTAAATGATTCCAGTTGTTCCTTTCTTCCCTTTCGAGAGTTCTCTCTCTCTATTTTTCCAAAAGATAGTCCTCACCACAATAATAATGATTCTTTTTCCTTTCCCATTCACGGGGAATAACAAAAAAAGAAACCAAATTCCCACCAAAACTCCCCGCATGCAGGGTTGTGGGCCTATGGATAACAAGGCTCATGCTCCTACTTAACCTACACTCCCTCCACTTTCTCAATGATCCATGGGGAGTGGAGTTGTGCCATCTTGACTAGGAGGAGTGCCCTTGACACAAGAGATTATCATAGCATATATAAATTCAAGACTATCATAAACTTATTACTTATATTTCACATAAGTAATAATCAGTAAAATAATCATATATTAAGTATTGGATACCAAGAGAATTATCATCACATTATGGTGCTTTCAAAAATTAGGCAATTGAATATGAATATGAGGTTGAGGTTTTCTTCCTCCCCCTCTGTAATAAAAACTGACGATAATAACATTAATTTGATATTTACAAAATTATATATATATATAAAATCTCAGGAACCTACTATGAAAGACAAAGATTAAACTCTAATCATTAACAATGTTCTCTGAACATTATTTGACCAAATTGACATGGATAACGTCAAAAACCCTTAAGGGACCAATCGACACTAGTCGAATAAAGATAGACTGAAGAAGAGAAGTTAATTGATACATACCCCATATTGAAGGTTCATGCAATGTACAACTTTGAAACTTCAAATGGAAAACTTGACTTTTCCAAAACATCTATTCCCTTCTCTTTGGTGATACTCTCCTTCCATTCTTGGAGGTGGAAATCTTTTTCCTATTTACACTCACAACCAATCAAACTTTGATCAGTGTATCATCAACAAATTGTTATACATCATGCTTAAATAATCTCAATAACACATAATTTCATTTCTAATTCATATAATCAATGATTTATCCTGACATTTTCCCAAACGTCAAATCATTAACCTATGATTACTCATCCACATAATCACATGAAAGTAAAAGTTAAACATAGTCAAAGTTTGGGGATGTAACATATATTCCCTCATGTGAATCATCATACCTGATGATTTAATGTGTCCAAAGTTTATAACATAAAAATAGTTTTATTTATCATAATAGAAACCTTAAAATAGATGAGGGAATCTTTGATAAATATCATCATAATTCTCCTAAGTGGCATTCTCTTCTACATACTGGTCCCACTGGACCTTGCATTAAGTAATGTCTTTATTATGCAAGCGTAGCTTACATGTTTCAAGCACCTTGATGGACTTGATCATCACCACCCCTAGGTCTTTCACTTGTATGGCATTCCAATCAAGAATGGGAACATGATTATCTCTTGTAATATACTTTTTCAAATATGAAACATGGAAAACATTATGCATCATGGCAAGAGCTGGTGGTAGATCAATCCTATATGCAATTGGGATGACCTCCTTGAGAACTTCAAAGGGACCCACATACCTAGGAGCTAGTTTGGAAGTCTTTCCAAACTTAATAGAACTCTTTTGTGGTTTAACTCTTAAGAGGACTTTTTCTCCCACTGAGAAATGCCATACGATGTGCTTAGCATCCACATAACTTTTTTGCCTATCATTCACTTCTGCTAGCCTTTTCTTAATTAGATGGACTTGTTCTTCCATTTCTAATAGCATTTCTGAACCACTTAGGCTAATCCTATCTTCTAGCTTATCCTAGCTTATAGGAGTTTGACACTTTCTTCCATATAATGCTTCAAATGGATTAATAGCAGAATGATAGGAATTATTGTAGGCAAATTCCACAAGAGGAAGGTAATCTTCCCACTTGTATTGCTAGTCCATGCAATACATCCTTAATAGATCGTCCAACACTTGGTTTACTCTTTCTACCTAACCATCCCTCTCTAGATGATAAGCAGAGCTTATGTTCGGTTGAGTTCAAGTGAGGGAAATAGGGTTTGCCAAAACATTCATGTCATACGAGCATCCCTATTTGAGATAATCTTCTCAGGAATACTGTGTAATTTGAATACTTCTTGCACAAATTTTTGAGCTATGACTGGTGCTCCATATGTCAAATTCTCAGGTATAAAATGTGCTACCTTGGTGAGTCTATCCACCACTACTTGAATAACATTGTGTCTATTTCTAGACATTGGAAGTCCTTTTACAAAATCCATGCTAATGATTTTCCATTTCCATTCTCAAATCTCATGAGGCTATAGAAGTCCTGCTAGGTGATGGTATTCTGCCTTCACCTTCTGGCATTCTAGACATTGATCTACAAACCTTGAAGCATCCCTTTTCATTCCTTTCTAGAAATATAATGGTTTTACATTAGCTAATAATTTCATCACTCCAAGAAGTCTTGAATAAGGCATAGAATGAACCTCTTTCAACATGATATTCCATAACTCCTTGGAGTTCAGAACATACATCCTTCCTTTAAACCTTAAAAGTCCATTTGGTTCAAAATGAAATCCATCATACCTAGAATCATGGGGATTGTCCACAAGAGCTTATTTTACCTACTAAAAGTATTCATCTCCCTTGGACCTTTGCAATATCTAATTCCTAAAATAAAAATGTATGGAGATCATCAAGGAGATATGTCTTCTCCTACTTAAGGCATCCGCCACTCAGTTTTCCTTGCCCTGTATGTATTTAATCTCAAAATTGTAATTAGATATTAATTCTAACCATATTCTTTGGCAAGCATTCGGATGTGGTTGAGTAAACATATATTTGAGCCCTTGATGGTCTATTTTTAATTTAAAAGGTTCCCCAAGTAAATAATGTCTCCACATTTGCAGTCCATGAACCACTATTGCCAATTCAAGATCATGAGGATCATAATTCTGCTCATATGTTTTCAATTTTCTGGATTCATAAGTAATAACTTGCCCATCTAGGGCAAGTACACAACCTAATCCTTCTCTTGAGGCATCAATGATGACCACAAAATGACCTTCTGGGTCAAGTACCTTTAAAACAGGTGCCATAGTCAACTTTTCTTTTAGTTGGTCAAATACCTCCTGACATTTCTATGACCAATCAAATATTTTTCCTTTTCTTTTTAATGAGGTAATAAGATAGGCAATTTTCAAAAAATTAGCCACAAATTTTCTATAATATCCTACTAGGCCCATGAAACTATGGACCTCATGCATATTTTTCAATGCCAGCCATTCCAAAATGGCTCTAGTCTTTGTTGGGTCCACAACAATTCCTTAGCTGAAATTATATGACCCAAATATTGTACTTCCTTTTGAAAGAAAGTACACTTTGAGATATTTCCATATAGTTTATGCTCTCTTAATCTCTAGAGAACAATCCTTAGATGTTGAAGGTGTTCCTCCTCATTTTTGGAGTAAATCAAAATATCATCAAGGAAAACAAGGACAAACTTTTCCAAACAATCTTTGAACACACTATTCATTAAGTTCATAAATGTTGTAGGTGCATTAGTTAACCCAAAGGGTAGGATAGTGAACTCATAGTGCCCATACCTCATTCTAAAGGTTGTCTTATGAATATCCCCATCGTTTAGCCTCAATTGATGGTATGTTAATCAAAGATCAATCTTTAAAAACATAGTTGCCCCTCGCATTTGATCAAAGAGATCATCAATGTGGGGAAATGGATACTTGTTCTTTATCATTTCCTTATTTAGCATATGATAATATATGTTGATGTAATCACAAAGTACGATATTTATTTTTAACAAAAATTTCTACTGCTCCCCAACGTGAAACACTGGGTCTTATCAATCCTTTTTCAAATAGTTCCTACAACTGAGCCTTTAGATCCATTAAATCTATTGTTGCGGTCATTCTATAAGGAGCTTTAGATATAGGTTCTGACCTTGGAATTATATCTATTGAAAAATCAAAAGCTCTTTTAGGAGGTAACCCTGGTAATTCATCTGGGAATACATCCTCAAAATCTTGAAGGGGTACCTATCCATATCTGATCTCTCTTGATCTATGGATTCTCTTTCTTCAACTTCTTGGAGTTTATGAGATTCATAATACATCAAATCATCTTGGAAAATAGATTCTTTATGACTATTTATTTTCTCCATTTTAACAGCAAAGAGCTGACATCCTTTTCTTTGCAATCTTTTCATCTATAGGCCAGATATTTGCCTTAGTTTAACCTCTCTAGGAGTGCCTTGCAAAAAAAAATTATTCCCAAGGTCATCTAAGCATTCTATTGTTTTAGCAAAACAATCCAGCTTAGCCCTATGCCTCCATAACCAATTTATTCCAAGGATGACATCATATGAGCCTAATGGGGCTACATAAAGGTTCACTTCAATAGAGAAACTTAGAAGTTCAACCTTAGCCTCAAACAAACATTTCTCTACTTGAGCTCTAGTATGATTAGCATATTCAAATGACCAAGTATTTTCCATGTAACCAACTTTTCTAGTAATCTTATTTAAAATTTTTGGAGAAATAAAACATTATGTAGAAGTAGTTTCTATCAAAATTCAAATTGGAATACTAGATAAAATATCTATGGTTTCAATTGGAGTAATTTGATACTCTGCTTGCCAGTTATCCAAGGCTGCATGTATCCATTGTTGGAAAGTTGCCTGTTGTGAGGGTAACAGGTTTCCTCGTGGTTGAGTCCCTTGTGTCTTATTGGGACACTGATTGGCATAATGGTCACTGCCATATGAATAACACCCTCCCGCGAGTCCTCACCTTTCATAAGGCTTTCTTGAATTGTCTCCATTTTGCTTAGAGTTAATATTATTTTTCTTTCCACCCTTAGATTCATTCTAATTTTCCTTGAATCCTTTGTCACCTTTCTTATTGAAAGTTTGTTTATTGCCTTTTCTCTTAAACAAATGAGAGGATTGTGACCAACCAAACTTTTTACTATTCTTTTCCCAGTATGCAGATATGGATTTCAACTTTTGTTCCTGTTTAATAGATTTCTCATAAACTTGGTCCATTGTAGTGGGACCATGCACATCTACTTCGCCTCTAATTTGGGCATTCAAGCCCATGATGAACTTTTGGATGCAAAACCTCGCATCCTATTGATATTGGGGAACATATTTAAGGAGACAAGTGAATTTCTCCCAGTACTCATTCACAAATGAGCCACCCTATCTTAGATTTTGAAAGTCTATAAGCTTCTAATCAAAATACAACTATGGAAACCATCTTTACCTGAAGAGTTCCACAAACCTTTCCTAGGTTAGACTCAAGGAGCTCAATTTTAACTCCATCTTCTTGTTCATCCACCAGGTGGATGCTTCTCCTACCAATTGGTATGCTCCCCATACCACTTTGGTGATTTCAGAATAGTTTCTCATTTCAAAGTATTTCTCCATTTCTGTAAGCCATGCCTCCATGGCATTTCCACTTACAGTCCCATGAAATTTGGGAGGTGTAATATTTTTCATATCTCTAGATAACTCTAGAGCCAAGTGGCTCCTTTTATCCTCATCTTGTCTCATTTTAGAGTTATTCTCTCCTCATCCACTTTGGGTGGTATTTTCATGATGTTCCTCATCTTCACCCTCATGGAAGGCTTCCTGTCTGGGTCCATTCTGACTCATGACCTCTTGCTCTACATTTTCAATTCTTGCCCTCGTCTCATGGAGCATAGAAAGGATCTAGTTAATTTTTGAATCAAAGTGGCCAAAAGGTTGCCCTTCCTCTTGGCTACCCCCAATGCTGGTTCCTATCAAAACCATGTTGCAATCTACTTCTCCTGAAGTTTTTAGGTTAAGCATTCAATTAGTTTTTCTTCATTCTACTGAATCCATTTATAAACATAAATCCATTCTAATTTATTCAATCTTAAACACAAAAGGAAAGATTTTTCCAAATTTTCAAAATTGCATTATAGTATCCATTGATCACATAATATCCATCATTGATTACAATTATGTTCATCTTACAACTGCAAGTCATTTTTAGAAAGGGAGATCTTCCCACATTCATCCTCATCCATGAGGTTCACCAAATCAGACTTGGGAGGTGGATGTACTTGCAGGTACTCATCCATAACCTTTCGAGTGATAATAGGAGCATTGGGACCATTCCCAAATGGAAAATCCTTAGGTGTAGAGGGTTTAACTGATTCATTTTCAAAGATAGGAACAATAGCCTTAACTATTTTGTCCTTCTTTTCCTTCTCCTACTTGATGTGTTTAATATCATCAGTGAAGGTTTCAATATCAGATAACCATGTGCCTTCCTAATAACTAGTTTGGCCTAGGATTTTTATTCTTGAGGCTCACTCCCTCATAGACTTTAGGTAACATCCATTTTCCATTACCTTCTTCCTTGGTGTCATTCTTGTTCTTACCATTCTAGAAAAAAGAACATTCAAACATTAGCAACTATTAATGTCTGAGGAAAATTTCATGTAGTGAGCTCATAGGTCCATGTATTGAACCTAGTAGCTCTGATACCATATGTAACATGTCATCTCATATTACCTGGATTTGTATTCCAAATTTACTCTCAAGTAAATAATCATGATCAACATAAACATGTGTTTAACAAACTTTAATCATTTGTATAATGATTATATAAAAAGCATATCTTTTTTTTAATATTTTCAACTAAAAAATATATAATGTAATCAAAGATAACATGTTAGTGAATCCCTTCACTTTACAATCACAATGTTTTGCTCATGGTAATAAAGATAAATATACATAAAACATGACATTCTAGTCATATTAATTGAATATACTGCATCTGGAGTTTTGATATCTATCTTCATAAGTCTTGGCTTGTCATCTACTTGGAAAGGAGAGCATCACTCAAGTACTTTTCCTCCAACCACAGACAAGTGATCTCTTGCACACCTTCCTTCCTGGAAGTGGCCCTACCCTTCATGAAGGGACTAGATATAAAGAACTAATAGGTTTTCCATTTGAGTTTCTAGTGTTCTGTCCTTCATATCCAATCACGATCATACAACTATAGATCCTCTCTAACTATGCAGGACACTACTAGATGGTTATGCCATCTAGATCACAGTGAACCAACTAATGCATGCAGACACAGATGCATTAGTTTGGCCAAATATTTATTATACATAGACTTTTCACAATGAACGTAGTTGACTGTTCACCCACTTCTAACTTGACTTAGAAGCTATCTCATTCTACAGTGATTATATTTTGACCCACTCTGGTCATGGGATAAATCAATTGTACTTCCCATTTAGTCTATCTAACCTAGTCTTCTAACTCTGATCCTAGGAGTGCATTCCAAAAGTTTTCTTGTTGCCTCTACAACATGGAACCTGTGACTCCATGTCACTCTATTCCCTTTCTTTTCTTCAAAGATTTAAATGTTCTTGGTTTTAAATTTCAAGACCAATCTTGGTCTTTGTCTCCATGAGACTAGTCACCATGTTTATCCCATTCCAAGAATTTTCATCAAATTCATATCAATTATAACACATCCTGTTAAAGTCAATAGTATAAAATAAATCAATAATATATAATAAAAGAAGAGTTCCATTTTCCATTATAGTAGATTCTTAGTCTATAAAGATTCAAATTTTTTTTATCACCATCTACTTCATTCTTGAAGTAATATCATCATTATAAAGAAGATATTCATAAAGGTTTACCTATCAAGCTCAATCTCTCATTTCCATTCATGGAAATCTAGAGACACTCATGTTTTTATTTCCCTAGTGCTCTAGGCACTACATGCACTTAGTACAGTAATAATATATTACCATCATTTTGATATCCTCCAAGAAGAGCAATAAAGCTCATAGCTCTAAGATAGGATATGAAGCTCAAATGGCTCATAAAGATAAGGGTTTCCAAGTCAAATCCTATTTAATTCTCACATATAATTTCCAAGGTCTTGATGCCATAGTTGCTCCAAACAGTTATAAATGTTCTTACTACTATTAACATACAGTATACATGGTTTGAAATACCATAGTTCTCATCCCTGAGAAACTATCATTAATGGTGAACAATATATATAATAGTTATTATAAAAGATGTGTAGATAAAACTATCCATGGTTAAATGTATACAGGTTCCTTTTGGCACTAAAGCAATAACCAAGATGTCATTGGCTTCGCCACAGTCTCAATCATAATAGAATGCAAAGACAACATTGTCTATAATGTGTCAGCCATGATGCATATGCTGGTTATAATATAACAAAGTTTATACTATATTTCATATCAATCATTTATGAGCTTCCTAAACAGGCACCAATCCAAGAGTTCTAAACAACATACAGTTGTATTATCATTACCAGATAAACTTACCTATATCTGTTGAGTCTCTTAACTTTGAATGAAGTTTCTGGAAGATGATCTCATTAATTCTAATAGTCCTTGACTCTAAATCATTCCAGTCATTCCTTTATGCCCTTTTGAGAGTTCTCTCTCTCTCTCTCTCTCTCTCTCTATTTTTCCAAAGTCCTCACCACAACAACAATGATTCCTTTTCCTTTCCCATTCACGAGGAATAGAAAAACAAGAAACCAACTTCCCACCAAAAATCCCCACATGCAAGGTCATGGGCCTCTGGATAACAAGGCTCATGGCTCACGCTCCTCCTTAACCTCCACTCCCTCCACTTTTTCCATGATCTATGGGGAGTGGATTTGTGCCATCTTGAATAGGAGTGCCCTCAACAGAAGAGAATATCATAGAATATATAAATTCAAGACTATCATAAAATTATCACTTATATTTCATGTGAGTAATAATCAGTAAAATAATCATATATTAACTATTCAACACCAAGAGAATTATCATCACATTATGGTGCTTTAAAAAATTAGGCAATAGAATATGAATATAGGGTTGAGGTTTTCTTCCTCCCCCTCCGTAATCAAAAGTTGACGATAATCACATTAAATTGATATTTTTCAAATTTTATATATATGTCTTGGGAATCTACTACAAAAGATAGATTAAACTCTAATTATTAACAATTTTCTTTGAACATTATTCGACCAAATTGACATGGATAACGTCAAAAACTCTTAACAACCAATTGACACTAGTCGAATAAAGATCGATTGAACAAGGTAAGTTAACCGATACATACCCTATCTCAAAGGTTTATGCAATGTACAACTTTGAAACTTTAAATGGAAAACTTGACTTTTCCAAAACATCTATTCTCTTCTCTCTGGTGATACTCTCCTTCCATTCTTGGATGTGGAAATCCTTTTCCTATTTACACTCACAGCCAATCAAACTTTAATCAATGTATCATCAACAAATCATTATACACCATACTTAAATAATCTCAATAACACATACTTTCATTTCTAATTCATATAATCAATGATTTATCCTGACATTTTCCCAAATGTCAAATCATTAACCTATGATTACTCATCCACATAATCACATGAAAGTAAAAGTTAAACATAGTCAAAGTTTGGGGATGTAACAACTTCACTTGTTTATGAGCTTCATCTTGATGATACCTTCCTTGTGAGTAGTGATGGTGATGTAATAACCCCAAAATATAAGACCAATATTTTTTTAAAACCCACTAAAGTGAAATAAATTTGAGAAGAAATTATTTATATAACTATCATAGCTATGAATCTCCTTGAACTTAATAGAGTAGATCATAAATGTTTGTACTTGATAGCTTTTCCCAAATTACAATTTTCCTCTTGTAACGTCAAAAATTGTCCTCCTGTATGGAATGGTACAATTTCCCTCTGTTTATCTCCTCACTCTTGGTGGTCTCTCAACCTTTTCTTTTTCAACCTTCCTGAAACCCTGATTGACTTAGTCTAGGAGCAATCTATTCACTTTTTGAGGTAATTGATTGATAAAACCTAGAAAGAGATTTGAGATTAGGGTCCCTAAGACCCCCATAGATGCAGATCTAAGATGAAATTGGGGGCTTGGACTTAGGCACCCCTAGTCCTCCCCAGTTTCATGGGATTTTGAATTTTGGCAGGGTGTCAGTTCCCACTGAGGGCCTCGGGATTCCATTTTCAAATCTTGGTTTTTGAGTGATATTGAGAGGTTACATTGAAATTTAAATTCCCTAAAGCTTGATATAAAAAGACATTTGCAAATCATTTTGTCACACACAATTCTTATGCAAGCTTGATGCCAAAACTCTGCTGTAATTGCCATTGAAGATCAGTGACTTATTGAAGCTATTCAAAGTATTCTTTATTTGCTATCTTGGAGACAATGGATGAAGATTAGGAATCAAGATCTTGAGTCCATCTTTCTCTTCCTATTGTTTGTACACCCTTTGCATGATCGAGAGAAGGGTTGAAGCCTCCAACAACAAGCTTGTAGATCCTCCGCAGACATTGCTGATTCACCATCTTGTTCATGCAAGTCTTCATTTGTTTCATCTCCTTGAGGTGAAGTTGTATGTATTTATTGTTGAAAAGCAAGTTATTGATCTTCCCTTGATTGAGACATCTAGGATTTGATTTTATGCATACACACATTGTTAGGTTTGCACACACTTCTACAAATCTTTTCCTTTGGCTATTGTTGAGGTAGAAATACCAAAGACGGGGCTTGACTGAGGCAAGATTCTATATAGCTATAACAATTTTTTCTTTTGTATGTGTAGATCATATTTTGCAGGTTCTAGTGAAAAGAAGCTACAGGAAGAAGAATATTATAGGTACAGTCACAACAGACTTTTAGATTTTTAGATTCTGGGACTTACGGGACATTGAAGTGGGCGCCTTAGTCCAACCAAGTGTTTCCTTCAAGATCTGGAAGCCATTTTATAGTCTCAAACACCCTATGAGGAAGATTTTCTTGTTGAGAAATTTGCAGGACACTGGAGCGAGCGCCCTAGTCTAGGTAGCCCTCAAAATTTGGGTATTGTGTCTCTAAAACCCCTCCTCTACCCCTCTATGTTTAGTTTACCAGACATTTCATCAGTTTCTGTATATTGTTAAATTGAGGCATAATTAGGGTTTTTACTCAGTCAAAAGTACAACACCTGGCAAAATCTTGATTAGGGCCTTAGGTTTCATAACCATGTGAGCATCAAAGGGAGGTAAAGTGAATAGAAGCTTGTTCCAAGCCTGATTCTTATCTCACCAATGCTTAGCAATGAGAAATGGTAGCATTTAACCCAATAAACAAAACTATCAATTTTCACCCTAAACATTTTGGTGAACCTGAGCTTTAAAGAATTTGCATCCTTGTTAAACTTCAGATCTCAAATAATTGGCTGTTCTAAAGCATAATTGGACTAGAAAACCTCTTTAATGAAATATCATATGTTAAATTGTGGATTACATTCTTTATCTTTTCACTAAAAGAGTTGGAAATTATCATTTATTATTGGAAATTGTATTTCATTCAAAAAGGCCATCATTGTGCATCTAAATCTTTGTTTAAATAGAGCATGTTAGAATGTCAGATTATTTTTTGCAAGATTTTCATGCTTATGATGAGCCATTTAGTCATGATGAATTTGATGTGTTAGATGAAGCCCTTGAGGACTTTATCTCGATTGAACATTCCACTACGGCCTCAAAGCCGTCACTATTTCAAAGATTTGTGAATGTGATTTATGTTCCTAAACATAAAGAAGAGATTGAAAAACCAAAAATTGTGGTCACTCTATGTGCAAATGTGGTTCAACCACCTTCTAAACCTGTGCTTGTTGTTAAAGGTCTTTCATCTTCTTCTTAATCTCCTAACCACATTTTTGATTATGTAAAACAAATAGAAAAACAAGACTCACAAACAAATCATAATGTGGTTGCTCATGTGTATAACACTCAGAATAATAAATAGAGTACACAACAAATGAATGTTCCGATATCATTACCATCTTCTCAACCTATGCTTCCTCAAGCACCTCATTTAACATATAAAGGTGGTAAAGACTATGATCTTGTAGAATAGCTCTGTGTTACGCCTATGAAAATATCTCTTTGGGAACTTATACAAACTTCACCTACCTACCATGGAATGCTACAAGAAGATTTACAAAAGGTGATTGTTCCTCCTACTATTAAACCAAATGATGTTGCCACTTTACTAGATTGTATGCATGCAACAAAAATAGATATTTTGTTTCAACAACATGAGTTACCATCTCTTGAGGTTCAAAAGTAGTATGATCCTTTGGTTATCTTTATTACAATCAATAAAACATTGGTTAAGAGAGTTATGATTGATAATGGGTTAGCCCTTAATGTTTGTGGTATTGATTTATTGCATAATGTTAAAGTTGATATATCTGCTACCAAACTGGAATAATTAAGTATCCGTGGCTTTGATAATATTGGATGACAATCCATGGGCACTGTAACTTTACCTATACAAGTTGGACCTGTGATGGTGCCTACCTTGATTCATGTCATGCATTATTCTCTATCATATAACATGATTCTAGGTAGACCTTGGATACATGCATTAGGAGTGGTTCCTTCTACTTTACACCATTTGATTAAGTTTATATTTGAAGGAAAATTGCATACCATCCATTCGGATCCTGATCCTGATAATTGTTTGCAAATGGAAGTGCATAAACATATTGTTGGTCCTAATATTTTGAACAATCTGAAAGCTAAGTTGTTAGCTCCTCTTGCCTCTAAAAATGTTATACAAGAGTCCAAACAATCAAATGCATTTATTGGTGATGACTGGGGTTCACTAGATTTAGCATTTTCATCCATAGGAGAGTATAAACTTAAAAATCCCATCCCCGAAACATCAAATATTGTATCGATCACATCGCATGTTTTGAATGATAAGCACAAGATCTCTTTATTGACAAATAAGGATAATACTCTTTTACACTACTGATTATGAGACTTATGAAGCTCCACCTTCCTCTAAATAAATGGTCTCTCTTTATGGTAGAGGATTCTGAATCCTTTACAAAAATTGTGACTATGTAGGCAAGGGTTGTGGCATAAATCAACAAGGAATCAAAGTCCCTATAGAATTTGCTTCACAACATTACTCCAATGGCATTGGATATAACCCTTTTAGGGAATCCAAAGCTCGTAAACGCCCTACTCTAAATGTGAATGCCATATCAACACTTAGTTTGATATTCCTTGAGATGATTGAGACCATTTGTCCTGTAGGGTCACTTCCGTTAGATATGTTTACGACAAATGAAGTGATAATGGATTTTTTAGGTGCCAATGATGGCATTCCTCATTATCACTACAAATTTGGCCTACCTTATTGTTTGAACAATGATGCATACTTTGGAAAGACTACTAGCACAATAACTACTACAGTAGAACATAGCGAAGAACTTGAAGAACAATTATAATCCTACAATCCCCCCGACCATAGTACTCTCCTTAATGGAAAGTCTATTGATGTTGTTATGGATAAGGATAATCCAGAAAAAGTTATCCCTATTGGTGATTGTTTGGATATGGAAGAAAAAGAAGAAATGACTAAATTATTGAGTGAATTCTCATTATTGTTCACATGGAAATATTTAGACATGCCTAGTATAGATCCTCAGATTGTAACACATAACATCATGTTGAAACCAAATGTTAAACCTATCAAACAAAAGATTCGCAAGATGAATCCTAAGATTGCTTTGCTTGTTAAAGCTAAAATAGAAAAACTCCTACAAGCTGGTTTTATTTGACCTATTGATTACTCTCTGTGGATCTCAAATATTGTCGCCATTGCTAAACCTGATGGTCATATAAGAATGTACATAGATTTTCAAGATTTAAATTTGGCATCTTTAAAAGATGATTTTCCACTCCCTAATATCGATATGATTGTTGATTCCATCACCGGATATGAGTTGCTATCTTTTATGGATGGATTTTTGGGATATAATCAAATCCTTATAAATCCTCTTGGTCAGTATAAAACAACCTTTATAACACCTTGGGTTACATTTTGTTGGGTAGTCATGTCATTTGGACTTAAGAATGCAGGAGCTACTTACTAACGTGTGATGACTCTTATATTTCATGACTACATGTACAATATTTTAGAAGATTATGTTGATGACATCCTAGCGAAGTCCATCCATCATAAGGATCATGTTACAAATCTTCGGTAGATATTTGAGTGCATATGAAAAGATAATATGTGATTGAATCCCTGTAAATGTGTTTTTGTAGTGGATAGTGGAAGGTTACTTGGATTGATCGTTTCAAATCGAGGTATTGAAGTTGACACAAAAAAGATAGATGCAACTGCTAACATGCCAATACCTAAGAATATATGTCAACTTCATAGTTTGTAGGGAAAGATATAGGCCATTCGCCAATTTGTTTCACAACTTAAGGCTAGGACTCACCCCTTTATGCAACTACTGAAGAAAGATTCTCACTTCCAATTAAAGTTTGACTGTCAAAAAGCTTTTGATGATCTAAAGGATTACTTAGCTAATTTGCCTATTTTGCAATCCACTATTTCCATTAAACCATTTCTATTATACATTTCAACATCTAACAATGCCCTAGCAGCCTTGTTAGCGTAGCATAATACTAAAGGCAAAGAAAGCACTATCTATTATATCAGTTGTACTTTGCTCAATTATGAAGTGTGATATACGGTCATAGAGAAACATTGCCTAGCTTTAGTGTTTTCCAATCAAAATCTTAAACATTACCTCTTAATTGCTGAAGTGCACATGATTGTAAAATTTGACCCTTTGAAACATCTCTTTACAAGAACAAATCTATTAGGTCGTCTTGCCAAATGGGTTATGTTGTTAATAGAATTTGATCGTAAATTTATTTCTCAAAAAGTGATTAAAGGGCAAGTGATAGCTGATCAGTTAGCTGAAGCTCTCTTGCCCTTTTCTATACAAAATGTCAATGCTTTTCCTGATGAACAGATTCTAACAATCTCTACGGATAAAAAGTGGGAGTTATACTTCGACAGATCAAAATGTCGAACTGGCTTTAGGGCTGGTGTTATATTAATACCTCCCATTGGTAAGCTGATCCCCTTATCTTACCGTTTAGATTTCTTATGCAGAAACAATATAGTTGAATACGAAGCTCTCATTGCTGGACTTCGTGCAGCCTTGGCTCTTAACATTAAGAACATTACAATATATGGCAATTCTTAGTTAATTGTCAGACAAATAAGAGGATTGTATCAAACTAAGCATGATAAGTTATCTCAATATCGAGAGTTTGCATTATCTCTTTTAAAACAATTCAAATCATATTTGATCGATACCATTCCCAAGAAAGATAACTGGCATGTAGATGCAATGGTGAGCACAACTTCCCTTATATCTCCTGATGGGTCTTCTAAGGAATTTACCTTTGTTGTTCATAATCTAAAAACTCTGATAATTGAAAGTCCTATAATGGTGAATTCAGAACTCTGTGGTAATACATACACTGATGAATGGTTCTCTTATATATTCAACTATTTACGTGATGGAACCATTCCAGACTCGACATCTAAGAATGCCCAACTCCATTGATGCAAACTAGCAATGCGATACATTATATTATCAAATGTCTTGTATCAACCAAGTTATAATGGTGTTTTACTCCAATGTCTAAGTAATGTGAAGATTCTGATAGCTTTAGAAGAAGCTCACTCTGGTGCTTGTGAAGGGCATTTTGGTGGAAAATCATTGGTGCAAAAATTGTTACGTATGGGGTACTATTGGCAGCATATGGAACAAGATTCCTTCGCTTACATCAAGAGATGCCTACAATGTCAACAACATAAACACTTAATCCATGCTCCTACTCAAAAGCTTTGTGCCCAGTTATCACCTTGGCCATTTTCTATCTAGGGCTTGGATCTTGTTGGTAAAATTTCCCCACCCTCCTCTTAAGGACATACGTTCATAATTATTGCTACTGATTATTTTACAAAATGGGTCGAAGCGGTCCCTTTGTGATCCACAACCGCCGATGTTATCTATCGATTCATACAAGATAACATCATTTCTCAATTTGGAATACCTTCCTCCTTAGTGTTAGACAATGGTACACCATTCAAGAACAAGGATGTGAAAAAGTTCCTCAAAAAATATCATATACAACATCACTTCTCTACACCTTATTATCCTCAATCAAATGGCCATGCAGAAGCTTAAACAAAGTTATTGGATAGATTCTAAGGAAAATTGTTAATAAACATCAAAAAGATTGGCATACGCAATTATCCTACACACTATGGGCTTATAGAACAAGTATTCAAATGGCTACTGGTAACACACTGTATAATCTTGTCTATGGTGCAGACGCAATAATGCCCTTGGAGTTAGAAATTCCTTCCTTGCAAATTTCCCTAAGAGACATTAACGGTGATGACATAGACTGAGAGAAAAGGTTACAAGAAGTTGAGATTCTTTTGAACATCTCAAGGCTTATCAAAAAGGTGTACAATGAGCCTATAATGTGTAGGTCATACAACATTCATTTAATGTTGGAGACTTGGTTCTCTATGAAAATCAACGCAATGTAAATGCAGCACCTGGTGAAAAAGGTAAGTTCAACCCTAATTAGCTTGGACCATATATAATAATTGAAACCTTTGGATCTAGAGCATATAAATTAGCTGATGAGAAAGGTATGCTGCTTAAAGAACCTATTAATGCAACGCACCTCAAAAGGTTCTATGCTTAAAAGATCTAATGTTAAATGTTTATAAGCTAACTTAGTACATAGATTAGCTTCAATTTTGACAAGCTATTATTGTTTTTTCTTAATTCATTTTGCATTATATCTTTGTTCAGTTAGTCATTGTTGCATCATTTTTAAGTAGTCATTGCTTAGATCACTTTCGCATTAACTGAATATAGCATGGAAATTAAAGTTACGTGTAAAATAATTAATCATTGTGTTTGTTACTACGTGTTCTTGTTAGAATTGTTAGTATATCACAATAGCATTAGTTATAGCATTTAGACATCATCACTAGTTGCATTTTACAAAAATCACATGTGATAGATCAAAAGCCATTACACATAGATCAAAAGAAATAAACATCATATATATATCAGTTTCATGTATACATCTGAGTTGACTATCCCTCAAAACAAAATGGAATGTCATAGTTCCTAATGTCTAGGAATCACATAACAGAACCTTGATCGCCAGTACCTTTAGGCCATCATGGTGTGCGAGTGATAGAAGCCTGGCCATGTGTGGCTACGGACCACAAATGAATATTAGAGACACTTCACGATCGTAACCCCTTGATCTCTCCTCTCATCTCTATCATCTACTCATGTGCCTATTGGTACATCCTCTGGTACCAGTCTCTCTTAGCCTGAGCACTGTCTCTATTAGCTCTTACCTACTGGACCTCCCACAGAAAAAACTCACTGACAGCTGGCTCTCCCCCTGATGTAGGAACTGCTACCATCTACTCTCATTATGCCCTAAGCTTAGCCTTAGCGTGCTTAGTTCTCTATCAAAACTTCTCTCTCTCTCTCTCTCTCTCTCTCTCTCGTGCAAGCTGCTCTAGCATGGCCTCTGTAGCAGTCCTGTATCTAGCGATAGGCATAAATATCTCAGCATGTCACCCAGTGGATGATCATGGCAAATGATCTACCTACACCCACTGCTCTAAGGCATTTGTCGGTAACATGTCTCTGATGAAACAACTCACAAAGTCTCACCATACATCTATCCCAACTGCAAGACAAAGAATGAGATAGATGTTAGACTCCCATATAAAATCATAAATAATAAACTATACCAAAACATAAAATAATAAATCAAACCTTACCTAGATCTCCATCTCGCTAGGATGGAATGTGGATCGCTGATGGTGTGATGAGATCTACTATCTGATCTACGGCTGGGGGCAAAGGCCTGCTACTCTCCCCTCATTCTTTTTGACTAGGCCTCACATCATCTACGAGAGTAGGACCATGATCCTTGGACTTTGGCCTCGACTCTGTCTCCTCATCAGTGTCTGCCTCTTGCTGGCTCTGTCGTGATCTCGCTCTAAAGATGTACTGCGATGGGACCTCCTCGGACTCATTCTCCTCCTCCTCCTCCTCCTCGAGATCATAGTATCCCATGAAGTCACTGACATCATACTCCACTTCTATGTCACTAGCATGACCGGCCCAAGGTTAGGCATCTCCTGTAGGATGCCTGGGTGGAAAGATAGGTGTAGGTTGTGCTGTGTACCACTAGGTCCGATATGCTCGGGTACACCCAACATCATATGTGCCTAATTCTAGCTTTGTATCCTTAGGACCCTTGTCATCTCTAAGTGGTATGTCTACTATAGTCAGCTGTCAAACAGTACTAGCTTTGACTGCACTCTGAGCTACACGTGTGTAGCTCAGATGAACTGCAAGAACATCCTATACCTATCTAAACTATTGTGCCACCCTATCATAGTAGAACCAAGATACAACATGATCGAGGTGACCATCCATCAACTGATCCCTCTACATTCAAGATAACTACCTCTGCTCACTAGGCCATCTGATGAAGCCATGATACGATCTCCAGATGATGTCACCAGGATGCAATCTATCAAATACCACTCTCCAGTATAACAGATTACCATGCCACCAACACCTGACTAGTGGGTAGGCATAGACGCACGGATGGGTGAACACTGCCTCTATGGGATAACCCACCGGTCGTATGCACCTGATGTGCTTAAAGGCCCAAACCTATAATAATCTGTAAACCATCAGACTCTACATCTCGTAGTGGACATATCACCCAAAGTCACGATATAGGTGTGGAAGCATACTGCGCCCCCATGTGTAGACAGTCTGAGACATCTCCATCACTCTGATAGTATGAATGATACCCCCATGAAGGTGAGTGCTTATCCATTTGAGGCAATAGCTTGTGCGATTGTGATAATCATGATCCTCTGTAGTAAGGGAATGTCTCTGCATCCCTGTTCTAGCAAATGGAGCTAAATGTGTCCTCGCTCTGCCAGTGACAGGGTGCAACCCAGGTAGTATAACTGACTCTCCCAAGTATACTCCTCTAAGTGATGTCCAACAACCCTCACTCTCTCTCCTCATATTGAAAGTTGAAGGACCCTAAATACATCCTCCAGTGTGATGGTCATCTCGCCAGTCAGTAGATGGAATGTGGAGGTACCTACATCCCATCTCTCCATTAGTACCATAAGCATCGCGTAGTGGAATCTGATTGTGGGCATCTCAAACACCCACCACAGGCCCACCGTTTGTAAGTGCTCTCTCTCTATGACTATCAAAGTGCTAGCATGCTCTCGTAGGAGTGCCATCAGACGACCACCTATGTGCTCCAGCATCTTAGGGACATCCTATAGATTGGAAAGAAGGCAAGAGTATTAGAATCCTCTCTAGAAACAAAAATAAGCTGCCAAAGACTAAATAGAATCCCTGTGCCTAGAACCTGTGTCCTCTAAGGACCAGGGCACCCCAGGAAGACTAGGATGCCCTAGGATGACACTGGCACTCCTATGGGACTAGGGCACCCCCAGAGAGACTTTGGTGCCCTAGGTGGACCTGGGCGCCCCTGTTTGGGAACCCTGTCCACCTTCCCCTCTTAGCACAGACATCCATAAATGTGAAAGCAAAATATGATGAAAGATGATAGAAGGATGGAATCAAGACCCTACCATAGCCTTGAAGCATCTCTCCACCACTTAGGCTCGGAGCATCTCCATTCACGGTGGATGGTATGGACGTCAGCTTGGCATGGTCGTTCTCCTATTCTCCCTCTCTCTCTTTGTGCAATAATAAGAAACA
Organism: Cunninghamia lanceolata; assembly: GCA_027924645.1. Taxonomy (NCBI): domain Eukaryota; kingdom Viridiplantae; phylum Streptophyta; class Pinopsida; order Cupressales; family Cupressaceae; genus Cunninghamia; species Cunninghamia lanceolata. Next base: position 2,468,627 of record BSBN01001137.1, on the reverse strand, counting down.
AGAATGAGTTAAGTGGTAAGTGACAACTCCCTTTTACATAAAGTAAGTGAGTGAGAAATCATATCCCTAACTAGGTGCAAAAGTGTGCTCTTTCACTTTGGAGCCCTTTTCTTGAGCTGTAAAACTCTGATCTCTGTGTTGTTTGTTGCATTGGAATCTTGGTTCTGCTCTCTTTCTTACCCAATGTGTTGTGTTGAGTGTTGTTCCTTCAAATAACCCTCACAACACATTTCCCTTGAAATCGACGCATGGATATCTACTCATTTCTACTCTCTAACTAAGCAAGCAAAAACAAGGGGGCATATATCTCCCTTGTTCCTCCCTCACCATGTTCCATCACTCAACCCCCTTAGAATTTTGATTACTAACTCATTGGTGGTGGTTATAGGTTGATTCGATTTTGATTTATTTGACAAGTATTCCTTTGCAAGATGTGGTTCCTAACTTTGTGGTCTTGTAGGATTGTAGAACTGGGGGCTTCTTCCTGTTCATTGACAACGCTTCGGCTTCCTCTACAGTATCCTTTTGGGTATCCTTTTTATGATTGATTTATTTACTTTCCTTTAGTTGCATATGCACATAGTGTCATATGGCCACTAAAGTGGGGGCTAAATGAAACGTCAAAAATTGTCCTCCTATATGGAATGGTACAATTTCCCTCAGTTTAGCTCCTCACTATTGGTGGTCTCTCAACCTTTTCTTTTTTGGCCTTCCTGAAATCTTGATTAACTTAGTCTAGGAGCAATCTATTCACTTTTTGGGATAACTAATTGATAAAACCTGGAAAGAGATTTGAGATTAGGGTCCTTAGGACCCCCCAAAATGTAGATTTGAGCTGAAATTAGGGGCATGGACTTGGGTGTCCACGCCATAGTCCTCCCTGGTTTCACAAGATTTTGAATTTTGGCAGGGTGTCAGTTCCCACCGAGTGCCTCGAGATTACATTTTTGAATTCTCAATTTTCGTGTGATATCAAGATGTTACTTCAAAATTTGAATTCCCTAAAGCTTGATATAAAAAGACATTTGCAAATCATTTTATCACACACAATTCTTATGCAAGCTTGATGCCAAAACTCTACTACAATTACCATTGAAGATCAGTGACTTGTTGAAGCTATTCAAAGTATTCTTTATTTGCTATCTTGGAGACAATGGATGAATGTTAGGAATCAAGATCTTGTGTCCATCTTACCCTTCCTATTGTTTGTACACCCTTTGCATGATCAGGAGAAGGGTTGAAGCCTCCAACAAAAAGCTTGGAGATCCTCCATGGACATTGTTGATTTGCCTTCTTGTTCATGGAAGTCTTACATTTGTTTCATCTCCTTGAGGTGAAGTTGTATGTATTTATTGTTGCAAAGCAAGTTGTTGATCTTCCCTTGATTGAGGCATCCGGGGTTTGATTTTATGCATATACACATTGTTAGGTTTGCACAAACTTTTGCAAATATTTTCCTTTGGCTATTGTTGAGGTAGAAATATCAAAGATGGGGCTTGACTGAGGTAAGCTCTTATATAGCCACAAAAATTTCCTTCTTTTGTATGTATAGATCATGTTTCACAAGTTCTGGTGAAAAGAAGCTACAAGAAGAAGGATATTGTGGGTACAGTCATGACAGACTTTCATATTTTTTGATTTCGATACTTGTGGGACATTGGAGTGGGTGCCCGAGTCCAACCAGGTGTTTCCTCCAAGATCTAGAAGGCATTTTACAGTCTCAGACACCCTATGCAGAAGGTTTTCCTATTTTAAAATTTGCAGGAGACTGGAGCGGGTGCCTTAGTCTAGGTAGCCCTCAAAATCTGGGTATTGTGTCTCTAAAACTCCTCCTCTGCACCTCTGTGATCAGTTTTACTAGATATTTCATCCATTTCTATATATTGTTAAATTGAGGCATAATTAGGGTTTTTACTTGGTCAAAAGTACAACACCTAGCAAAATATTGATTAGGGTCTTAGTTTCATAACCATGCAAGCATCAAAGGGAGGCAAAGTGAATAGAAGCTTGTTCCAAGCCTGATTCTTGTCTCCCCAATGCTTAGCGGTGAGAAATGGTAGCATTTAACCCAGTAAACAAAACTATCATTTTTCATCCTAAACACCTCTTTATGACTAATTCACTGTCATATTTTGAACTTAAATAACTCCCAATGTTTTTAGGGTTATGCATATACTCAAGTGAAGTCACTTCACTTTAAGTTTAGATTCTTTAAAATTAGACTCTAGATATTTGATGATGTAATTTATCACATTTACTAAGTTCTTATTTAGGATTATATGGGAATAAAACTTCGCTAATTATTTTTCCTATATCTAGCTTGACAAATTTTATTTTTAAACAATTATTTTTTCTATCAAATGGAAATCTATTCCAAATGTATAATTCATTTAACAATGATTTATCAAATCATTTATATATTTGTTGAATAGATAATGAATTGTTAAATGTCTTGTTCGTACTTCATATTTGCAAAAAGAGACAATTCATTGATAATCTAACACTCTTCCACCTTACATTACTCAAGAACAAATTATCTATCAAATGATTATCTAGAGATGTCAATAAAAAATTAATCCATATTTGTCTTTGTACTTTGTAAAGTTACAATATATACTCTTCACAAATATTTAATGGGTAATAACAACCCACTTGTGGAGGTTAGAAAAGAGTTCCACTCAATTTATAATCAACATTTCAATAGAGTTGGTTTACATTTGAGCTTATTTGTAGGAAACCAGATTACAAATTTGACAACAAAATATATAACTACAAATAACAAATATTATTGTACTTCCTACTAAAATCTGGAGCTCTCTATCAAGGACTCTAGCATGTCATGTAGACATCTATGTGTTGCATTGTAGTATGCATGGAAAAAGTATGGTGCACAAAATCTTTAGAATATGATCAGATTATTCAAGAATCTTTCTATCAAATCAAAAAATAGAGAAACAAATACCAAAGCGTAATATCCTAGACAATCTATGAAATCAGAAAATAAATAGAGCAAGTAGTTTAATGGAAAGAAACTAGAAAATATATGCAAATCTCCATGCAATTGATCCACCTCTGAGCAACTTACCATTGGAAGAATAGAAGAGAATGTTGGGGCTACTTAGGAGCTTTCCATAAGTGGTCAATCCCTTGATTCGGTCTTCCAACCTCCATGGATTGCTAGATGATAAATATGATGAAATGGAGTGTGTGCTCCTATCCTATGTATGTCGAAGAAATAGAAGTAGTGACAAAGTAACAAGATAGGAGTATCTCCTTGGTCTATGGGGAATAATACTAGGCCTAGTGTGTAGATTGGGTAACAAGGGTAGTGGTCTACAGCAATGGATTTCCAAGAGGAATGGGTTTGGATAAGAAAATGGATATTGTAGTAGTAACAAGATCAAAGGAATGTCTAGTGAAGAAGCAAAACTTCACCAATAATTCACTTCCAATGCTTTATTTCAAAGAATGTGCTTTTAGAATTTAGAGCTTTTAGAGAACTCGATTACAATGGAATTGAGAGATTTTAAAATAGCAATCATGGTTGATACTTAGTAAATTTATATATTCAATATTGCTTTAGGGAATGATGTAGATAGCATATAGGAATTATTGGGAGAATCTCCATCCTTTAATCTTTTTTCACAAGCTATTCCTTCTTCAAATGAAACCTACAAAAAGGATGATAAATGGATGTGTACAATGATGTACTTGTGAAAGCAAGAGATACACTTCAAAAATAAAATTGCAAAATGTAGAGCCTCAAGTATTGCAACTAAGGAAAATACTCAAAAAACTTAAATTTCTCCCCTTCCTAGATCAATCTCTATGTTTTTTAAGTCCTTTTTAGTATGTCTTGTCTTATCTTTTTCCATTGCTTTCTTGGATTTGGTTTGGTCAAATATGCTAAAGATATCCAAGCACATATACAAGGACATTACAATTCTTGGGAGGCATTAGGGGGTGGTGACATGTAGGAGTAATGCACATTCCTAGGCAATGTATAGCATGTGACACCAATGCATCACATAGACATCTATGCATTGTGTTGTCATCCTAGAGAAATGGTCTTAAATTTTACATGTGTGTTCGGAAAGGTGATAAGTTCAATTCTCTAGTATAGATTCTTGGTAAACTTTCATGCAAGGGAGATAATCCAAGGTTAAGTCTAAGTGTGATTAGAGCATGCTACAAGAATCGATGCTAAGGTGAGTGCAAGACATAACATGAAATTATAAGGTATGCAATTTTTGACATTACATTTTTTCTTCACTTTAGTGGACTAATGAAACAAAGTGATAAACATGATAAAGTACATGAATGAAATACTAAAATGAAATATCATCAAAGGATACCCATAAAGAGGATACTGTAGGGGCCATAGAGATTCTTCAAGTGGAAGGTGAGATGCCCCCAATCTAGAACTTGCAAACCCACAATATTAAGGACCATAAATCTTATAAAACTATAATATTAGAAAACAAATAATGAGCAACATTATTTATCTTCATGTGCCTTCTAGTTGGCCTCCCTCACATAATAAAACCATTAACAATTGTTACCTGCTTCTACCTGCATTGGTTCTAGACGACTAACATGGGGGGCAATATCGTGAAAATTGAGCCATCCTCGCTAGATGAATTCAAACATAATCCTACAGTGTGGCATATTATCTAGGAGGGTGAGGTGACTTCTTTCCTAGAAGCTTTGATTGGCTATAATGAGAACCTCTCTAGACAATTTGTGGAATCCTAGGACAACAGACAGGGTCACATGGGTGGCATTAGGTTTGAGGTGTCAGAGGAATTTATTAGGCAAGCTACTGGTATGCCTACCAGAGGAAAGAAGCATTGTCGAAGGAGTAAATTGCTAGATTTAGAGAACATGGAGTTGCTTTTTAAGGAAGGGGAAGCTGCAGTCAAGCTCCAAGGAGGATTCGAAAGGGAGAAGTTGCCCTCCCCATGGAACTAGGTTTATCTTATGCTACTAAAATACTTCACCCTCAAGGGGTGCTTTAGGGTTTTCTACCACTATCATTTTGCATTGCTAAATCATTTTAGACATTGCTAAATCATTTAATTCTTCCTTTCTTGCTTTTGTCATCCTTGGAAAGGTCTATTCGGTCTGCCAAAGATATTAAGTCCAAGAACCCTAACTACCTGGTTATTCCCCTACACTAGGGATTCATTCTCTGTCTCTACCACTTTCATTTAGCTTTGTGTCCTCCCAAACAAATTAAAGTTAGCCTTCTTGAAGATTCCTCCCTAGTTCTAGTCACTATTGACCTCGAGGCTAAGGGCAAGGGTAAAAAATCCATCAAGGCCCCCAAAATCATGACCCTCTCCACTAGTGGCCCTAATCAGGGGCCCAAAATTGAAGAAGTCCATGAGACCTCACCAACGGGTACCCTTGTCCCCAATTGGGCTCTAAGTCAAAAACCACACCCAAAAAACCTAGCAAAAAGAACAAATCCCCAACCCAAGATGTTAGGAAGGACGATGTTGTGGTGGGGAAGATGGGACTAGATATAGATGAGGAGGAAATCTAGCTCCACAAAAAGGCCAAAGTTGGCAATGTGGAAGGCCTAAAGGAAGTGGTTGCCTCAAAGTTTATTGACCTGGAGACTAGTACTAAACATGGGGAAGGTGGAGATTCAGGTGCTACTGGTAACCCTGTGCAAGGTGTTAGAAGATTGAGCAAGATTGCTAGCATCCCCTTTGCCAATCCACAGGGTGTGGAACTGTCAGATGATTCTAAATTTGTTGAAGATACTTTGGGTGAAGGGGAGGACAAGACTCCTATAGATTCTTATCATGAGGAATAGGGAACCAACCATTTCCTTGAGCTGAATTTACTATACTTTGATGACGAGGAGGATGATGTGGAGGAAGTCTAGGACTAGAAGGGTGACAAAGGAGGTTGCTCTCTGTGTACCAAAATGACCAAAGATGTTGTAGAGCTCAAAGCCAAGATGGAGAAGCTTTAGAAGAAGTGGCAGGTTATGTCAGAATTTGCTACTAAAGCTCTATACCGCGTGACCTCCATGTTCTTTGTTGTCAAAGACTTTGATGATAAGGTTAAGGGAATTAGAGTTGATAGTCTGGGGTATTACAAGGACATGCTCAAGTTCTTATCCAAGTATGGGATCACTGTGAATCCCTAGCTGGTCTTTGGGTGTTTTTATTGTTTTTGATTATAGTTTGTTCATGTTTTGGTGTTGTTTATTAGCTGTTAATGAACTGTTAATGTGTTGTTTTTGGCTTATGTAAGGTCTTGTTTTACCCTTTGGGCTATTTTGTATAGGGTTCTAGACCCTCTTTTCTAGTTGACTTAATAAAAAACATGTAACCTAAAAGATAGAAGAAGAGAGTGGCATGTTAGTGAACCATATAATCTAATACACAAATGAGGGAAAAGACAAAACACATAGTGTGCATAAACACAAAGGCAAACACATAAAGAAAAACTAAAAAAAAAAAAACACACAAAAGAAAAAATAAAAGGAAATTATGTAGTCAAGGTAGGAGGGTCTGATGAGGGACTATCTAACCTTGTAGCCTTAAACAAATAACAACCTGATCAATCAGAGATGCAATGGAAGTAAATAGTTAACAATAGAAAGAAAGAGATATTCATCAACACATGACACAAGATATATCCTAGGAAAATCCTAACAGGGAAAAACCCAGCCTTCAAAGCTCATTCTTCTTATATTACAATCTCAAAACACATTACATATGCCTCTAGGGCTTAACAGATGCTAGGCCATAGCCTAGGGTTAAAAAAGATTCATATAACAATACTATTTCATGATTACTTCCTTCTACTTATCAATTCTCTGTTTTGCAACTTCTTCTCATTGCTCTGCTCTATGCTTCACTTCTACTTCTTCTTCGGATCAAAAAACTTATGATCTTGCTTCATATCTCTATATACTTGTTCATTATTCATTCAATTCCTTGAAACAAACATTTTCCTTTCATTTATATCCTCTGTAGGCCTTCATAACATTATTAGGTCAGCCTAATTGCAATGGCTAGTATGAAACATGTAGACACGTATAGGTTGGACCTAAACATATGGTATTGCTCCACTGGTGAATAGAACTTTGTGCAGATCTCCATGAAGGTTGGCCATGTCCTACAATTCCTTGAATAATGTTCCTTTTAGCTTCACAAGTCATAGATTTAATTCGCAGGATAATTAGACTCCACTGAACATCATCAGGTTTGCTCTGTGAAAAAAAGTAATCTTCTGATAGCAATATCTCTCAAAAAATGAACCCAAATGATCTAAATTTTGGATATGATGTAGATGATTATGTCTAGATGCTAAGTACAACTCTATAGCCTCTGATATGCAAATGCAGTAAAATGTTGTAATATCCAAGGTCACTCTCTCAGTACTTTGCAACTTCACTATTAACTATCCCAATTGTTTTGAATGCTTCTGGATGCTCCTACATTAGACTCTTAGGGTTAATTGAAAAGTGAACCTCTTCACTTTGGTCTGTATGGTGTCAAAATCAATGTTGTTTCTTTGAGTAGATTTGGCAGTCTAATCACAGGTACTTGCAATTACGTCAAGGTAGGCGGTCTGTTCAAGTCCACTCTGCAAAACTGCCTCAAGTTCTCCTAAGTTCAATGTTCTACTTGCAAGACTTACATTGCCTCAATGATCGATGGTCTAAGCAAGTATTTTCCACAAGCTACTTCAATCTCTTCATGTTTTGATGATCTATTTTCAGTGGTCTACTTGCAAGCCTTGTACTTGCTCAATGATCGGTGATCTGAGCAAATCTTCTCTGCAAGCTACCTCAAGTTCAATGTCTGCTTCAATCAATTAAGAGTCAATCAATACATACTTACATCCTCCAAAACAATCATGTTACTCCCTTAGATACAGTCAATACATTCCTAAATTTTCTCTGCAAAACTTTCTGATCTCAGGTTCTTAGATACAATTCCTTTCACACACACCAAAACCTTAGTTTCTATTCTATTTATACTTGTCCTACACTTATCTCTACTCTTTTACCCTTAATTCCTTTACTTTGGTACACAAACTTTCTCCTCTAGTAGAATATCTTGTCATTTCTTCTTTCTCTATAATATGAATTTCCTTTCCTTGCTATGTTTCACACTGGTTCACACAAACTGTCCCTTGCAATATTTCTCAGATGATTTTACACAAACATTCTCTTGCACTATTTCTTAGATGACTAGTCTACAAATTCTTGTTAAGATCAATACTTCTCCTTCTGGTTTCTCTGTCAAACTTAGTGAGTCAATAGGTTCTTCTTCCTCTACATAAATCATCTTTGCATCTTCTACTATTCCTCTGATAGTATCTTCTTATTGACATTCATTGCTTGATTCTTTTCTCCTCCAAACTTGAAAATAGGTTCTTCTGAATGGTCTTCTATCAAATCCTATTTCATCTCTTCTGTGTCCTTCACCAGGATAAGAATTATGACTTTTGTCATTTCTTCCTCTATAATTTGAATTACTATTTTTTGTTTTTCTTTGCATAAGGTCTTCTCTCCCTGCACCCTAATCCATATCCTCTTTTCTCTCCAACACATGAATACTTCCATCTATACAACCTTCTGAACATACAAGTAATATATTTCTATTTTGCTCCATCAATCCATCCATAATCCATCTACTTACAATTTGTCATAGGCTTTCTTCTTCTCATTTTATTCCAACACATCTTTTCAGAATGATTCCTTAATCCACAAAACTTACAAGGGTATAGATCCCAACATAATTCCCTTTCATGTCCATGTCTATTACAATGTGAACAATGCATACCTTTTCTTCCCTGATTTGACTTGTTTGAACTTGTAAAAACATCTTTACCTCTGTCATACCCAAGGCCTTCACTTCTTGATCTCATCATTGGTTCAATAGGTTCTATAATTCCTTGATGCTGATTTCCCAATCCTTTTCCTTCATATCCCATTATTTGCATGATTTTGAAACCAATACCATCTCCAACAATTGTAGGTTCAGTTACAAAGTCATCTTCAACTTCATTTTCTAAAGAAGCTTATATAGCATCATACAAATCATTAGTATCACAAGAAATATCACAAAACTCAGGCTTAGATCTCAAACTTTCATTCTCTTTTCTACATTCTACTAGTGACTTCTCTAACTCATTAACCTATTCTTTCAGTCCTGATATTTCATTCTTCTGTAGACTATTTTCCTTTTTTAGCTCTTCCAAAATTTCTTCTAGATCTTTGTTCCTCTTTTCCACCTTTCCAAACAACGTGAATCCTTCTTCCAATTCTTCAAATCTCTTTTCAATATCCTCAAACAATTTCAACTCTACCTCTAAATCTTCATTCCTATTTTTTACATTTTTCAGTTCTTCTTCAAGAGCATCATATTTGTCTTTGCCTAGTTCTTTTATCATTTCTATCAATTTTGAATTACACCTTTTGATTTCATACAGTTCTTCTTCCAGAATATCATTTTCACATATTAGGTTTTCATTTTCTTTCTTCATTCTCTTTCCAATTTTCCCCATCAAAACAAGTTAGATAAACAACTTAATTTTAAAAGCTCACTGAATCTTTCTTGCCTTGATCTTCTTTAGCAATGACTCTTGTTACTTCTAGGGTTTCACACTTCTTTCAACACCTTCTTCCTTCCCAATAGATTCACAACCAACCCAGTAGATTCAAAACTAGCTATGATACCACTTGATGCAGTTAAGGTAGGAGGGTCCGATGAGGAACTATACAACCTTACAACCTTAAACTATTAACATCATGACTAATTAGAGATGCAACAGAAGTAAATAGTTAACAACAAAAAGAAAGAGATATTCATCAACACACGACACAAGATATAACCTGGGAAAACCCTAACAGGGAAAATCCCAACCTTTAAAGTTCATTCTTCTTATATTATGATCTCAAAACACATTACATATGCCTCTAGGGCTTAACAGATGCTAAGCCATAGCCTAGGGTTACAAAAGATTCATATAACAATACTATTTCATGATTTCTTCCTTCTACTTATCAATTCGCTACTCTGTAACTTCTTCTCACTGCTCTGCTCTTTGCTTCAGTTCTACTTATTCAAATCAAAACACTTATGATATTGCTTCATATCTCCACATACTTGTTCATTGTTTATTCACTTCCTTGAGAAAACTCTTTTCCTTTCATTTATATCCTTTGTAGGCCTTCATAACATTATCAGGTCTGCCTAATTGCAATGACTAGTATGAAATGTGTAGACATGGATAGGTCAGACCTAAACATAAGGTATTTCTCCACTGGTGAATAGAACTTCATGCGGATGTCCATGAAAGTTGGCCAGGTCCTAAACTTTCTTGAATAATGTTCCTTTGAGCTTTGCAAGTCACGCATTTGCTCCGCAAGCCGATTAGACTCCACTGAACACCGTCGACTCTGCTATGTGAAAACAACTAATCTTTTGATAGTGATATCTCTCTAGAAATGAACCTAAATGATCTGAATTTTGGATATGATGTAGATTATTATGTCTAGATGCTAAGTCCAGCTCCACAGCCTCTAATATGCAAATGAGGTAAAATGTGGTAATCTCCAAGGTCACTCTCTTGGTACTCTGCAACTTCACTGTTAACTATCCCAATTGTTTTGAATGCTTACAGATGCTCCTGCATCAGGAAATGCCTGAAGGGATGAAAAGGGTAAAAATGCTTCACAGAGTGGAAAATGTTGTGGGGAGAAAAGATGGACACTTTAGGGAGTGAAATTGTTGCAAGGAGCAAAGATGGATGCTTTAGGGATCATAATTGCTACAATTAGAAAATATAGATTCTTGAGGGAATGGAATATGGATAGATGCCTTAGGGAGCATATGAGGGAATGGAATATGGATAGATGCCTTAGGGATCATTCCACCATTGCACTTGGTGTGAAGTGGTATACGAGGGGTGTCACCAAGGATAGACACAAAAAATAACATAGAAGAAAGAAAAAACACTTGAAGAAACACTAAGGGATTTACATGCTTGGGGCTAGTATAAGTATATTAGAACATGATAGTCATGAAGGGACAAGGATGAGATTATAATCATCTCCAAGCATGTAGAACAACAAGAAAATAGGAGGAATAACACATAAAATGTAGAAAAAGAAACTTTTTGGGTCAACACGGAAGAGATCTAAATGTCTCAATGCTTTGCATCATTACCAAATGTCAAGAAAACTAAGGATACAACAAATAGAATAAATTAGGTACATATAGTAGAATGTGACAATATTTTAATTTCCCTATATTGATGTACCTATGGGGGTAACATGGGTCCTCCAAGAGAAACTAAAAAACACACATCAAACAAGCATACATGGGTGTTGTGTGGTTACACAACACGCCCCATTTTGACTTGACAAAATAGGGACCCAACTTTTTTTTTACTGCTTTGGCTTGTTTTTTTTTCTGCTTTGGGCAGCTTGGTAAAAGTAACTCATGAATGAACACCTTGCAAGAGGGTAGATAGATCAACATGATGAGGTTAGTTGTCAAAGTTAGTATTTCATATTATTAACCTCATAGTTTGAAAGTGTACGAAATTCCATTCAAGTTTGCCTTTTGGATCACCCCGAAATTCTCTAAGGGCAGAAAGTTATGTTGAGTCAAAGTTTCAGTCAAACCTGATCTTTTGAGGAGGGGGCTCATATTTCAAACATCAGTCACATTAAATAGGATCACCCCAATATTAGTTTATTATCTGATAATCACTTGGTCTATGAAGTTCAGACATCAATTTTATGTGATAACTATTATCTGCCCCTCAAACAACTTCATATATTTTGCGGGGGTCATATTTTCTAATATCCATCATCTTATGAATATCACCCCATTCGAAAAATATCACCCTACACCAATATAATGATGATGTCATCTAAACCCAACAGACAAAGAATATCACCCTGATGATGACATCATCATTTCATTTTATCCTGCGGAGGTATATATCCGATGTCCTACCATATTCAATAACATTACAGTGATGTCATTACAACCTAATGCTTAAACAAGGTTGCCGACATGGTGACGTCACCGTGATCTTTCCCCAAGGGGGGGTCATTTTATTTGTGGGGTCATCTTTTAGACATCCACTGATCTTAAATTCATGACATGATTTACATGTGGTCAACATTGACCATAATCACCTGATCCTTTTGCATTAGTTTTGCTACTCGAAGGAGGAAGGTCATTTTACACAAGAGGGGTCATATTTTGAATATCACCTGATCTTTCGAAGATCATGCCCCTCTGTTTCCTAACATTAAATGGACATAAATATAGTAGATGGATTCCCGTTGATTGCGAATACCATTTAAACACTTGGCATCATCCGTGGATTCCTTGCAGAGGATCAACGGATTTAATCAATTTAACCCAGTTTTACCCTAATTTGCCCTGCGGATGTGTTTAAAGGTAACTTTCCAAGGTTATTTTCATTTACCTTGTGAAAAAAAAAAATTACAGAGCAGAGAAGTCAAACCTCCATACAAGCTACCTGTGAACAAACGAGATCTTCTAGCATAACTGAACGACTGATCATCAGCATTTACAACTATTTTCCGTAATCACCCATCTAACCTAGGAGTAAAGAGTTATTTGGTAAGTAATTGAAAACCCTCATGTTGTCATTTTCTCCATGTCCAGGTAGTATGTTTCTTCTTGAGGTTTGAATCTGTAAAATGTGCATATCATGATGAAGTAAAGAGTAATGAATAGGATATGCATGATGCCCTAGAAATATATAACATTGTAAAAGTACATATGGATATCATATGGTAAGACAAGGCATGTTTATTGCAGGATTCCAAGGTAGACGTAAGGAAAAATAGGTCTGATACAGAATTTCTTAAACCCATGTTTGTTCAGCCCGAAGGGGTACAATTCAAGTATGGCATCATTGGGGACACTCACCAGGGAGATACAGATCTAGTGGCATGGTCATCCAGAATAGATCATGATGAAGACAATACCCTCCCGGATGCAATATATGTATCAAGAATGTGGCATGCAGCCGAATTCCCCTATGACATGGAAACCCTAGAACTGGTAGTAGAATGTGCCAGCAATTATAACCCTCAAACTAGGGGGGTGGAGAAGCATGGAAGGGTATACGCTGACTTTTCAATTAAGGGTATCACATCTACTTTCAATTTGTCAGTTGGAAAGAGGGTGGTCAGTGTGGATCTATAGGAACTAGAAACAAAGTATAATAACAATAAGAAAAATGCAAGGAAGAGGATGTATCAGTGGATGTCTAAGAGTAGCACCTACACTGCCTCAACTAATTTGCCTGTCCACCTATATAAATTTGATTTTGATGATGAGTATCAGTACATGATTGCCCTGCTCAGTAGGATGACAGGCCATCCTCATGATGGAAATTTTAAGAATTGGATGTTTGGGATCATCTAGATGGTCCTTTATATAGATAACAAGCCATTATGGGCCAAGGTAATTAGTGATGCATTGGATGAAGAGATGAGGAGCCTGGGAGGTTAGGAATGCTCATTCCATATGACTTCATATGTTGTCTACTCATGTGCTTACAAAGGAACATTTGATGCCCTAACCACAGTAGGTAAGGTTAGCAGTGGTGTAGATGATGCCCATATATGGGATCATTATCCTCAACTGTAGAGAAAGAACTACCTCATCGATTACAAATTAGTGAATGATGCATTCTCTATACATCTAGTTAGAACCATGGAGGAAGATAAAACTAAGAGACTAAGCATGGAGGCTCAGGAAGTTGTTTACAGGCATGGGGCATGGTTCATCTAGTATGCCACATTTTCATATATAAGAATAGAGGGATTTGAAGACCAACCCCTTATACTACCCAGGTACCCTACTGATGGGGTGGTCCTGATGGTGTTTCTAAGACAAGTGTCTACCATAGTGGAGGCATATAAAGCACAAAAGAAGATACCTCCAGTATTATTTCCAATATCTATGGGTTAGTATATGTGCCCAAATTCACAGAGCATAGAGCATGTCATAGGAGGTCTGAAGATGATGTATCTGTAGCCATTTCCATTGGCTTGATCTTATGACCCCTATGGCAGGATGCAAAAAATAATGGTGAGGCCTATACATCAGAAGCATCTGGAGGACTTTTGGATAGATTGTGAGGATGAACCTAAGGTGAGAGGAGAAAATACCAAAGGTTCACCTTGAACTAGATAAGGACATATCATTGCATCCCAGTGCCAACACAACTAAAGAAAGATGATGGTAAAACAATGTCAAATGAATATGAAGACAAAAAGGTCTACAATGACACCATCTCAGCCCCTAATCTAACATAGCTAGAGGACATTTCCTTGGATCAATAAACAGGTGGGGTGCTGCAGTTAACCCAAGCTTGGGTAGATGAACAAATAAACAAAATGAAGAAAAGGGGTGTAGCCCTTACTGTTGATCCCAAGAAGAAAAGGCAGGAGCTAACTGATGAGGAGTATGATGACTACCTTAATGAGAAAAGGAAATCCAATGGAGAAAGGTTACCTACCTAGAAACAGGGAAAGGGTCCTCCTAAAGGACAGAAGACTGATGATGAGCCTAAAGGGGTGATAATCGAAAGAATTGCCATACCAGCTGTAGGTGCATCAACATTAGGATAGGCATCTACCTCATCTGCACCGCCTCTGATGGACAAGCCTAAGACAAAGAGGATCCTAAGGCCAGCTGTAGAAACTACAAAAACATAAGATGAAGGCCAAACCTCACAGCAGGATGTAGAAGAAGATATATCTTTTGAGGAGGAGCTAGTAAGTAAAGAGCCTATAGGTGATGACTCGATGATGGTTAGTAGAAAGAGGAGGGCAATGCTACTGACATCACCACCCAAGAAGCAAAGAACATCTATGCGGTGTGATATTAGGCCTGACCCCATTGTATTAAGAGGAGCTAGTGGTGAAGTGTTTAGAAAAGAGATACAACATGATGTGCCACATCCACCATTATCAAGTTCAAGACTGAGAGAGTAGAAGAGCTAGCAAAAGTGACTTTCAAAGTAGGTCAAGCTAGTCCTTTCTCCTTGGAAGACACCATGGACCTATCAGATGATGAAGTAGTGCAAAATGTAGCTTCTTAGAGAATGGAGACCCTTGCTTCCAGTACCTGCATGACTCCGCATGGGACCCCATCAGCACAAACGGGGATATTGGAAGGGTTGAAGCAAATAGCTCAAGAAGAGAAGAAGTAGCCCAAAAAGAGCAGCCCAACAAATCGGGCTTCATAAATTGGTTGATCAGGTGACTAGCCCTACAATTATAGATTTGACATACAGGGAGGATGTGAGCTCCAAGGACAAGGCATGTGCATCTGATATAACAGAGAAAATTGAAGTAGCTAATCAGATAGAGGAAGAGAGCAAGTCTCCAGATATGGGCCAGTAACATCAGGAGATACCCGTTGAACAAAAAATAGTAGAAGTCCAACAAAATGGTGAAGGTGATAAAGATACATTAGGTGATGATGTCACCCAAACTCAAGGAGATGCAGGAGAAAAGGGTAAATCAGGTCATGAGGACCTTAAGACACAAGATGTTGGTGCATCAGGTGTAGAACAAAATGTGACCCAAGATTAGTGTGACAAACTAGGCCCAAACACACAAATAGCCACAGATACCAATAGGCCTCAAGATGAGGGAAATACCAAGGTGGATGAAACATAGAAAGAGGGATTACAAGATCAAATGTAGGATCATCAGGTGGACATTCCATAGGATCCTCCCCTATGGAAAGAGGCCCCTCAAGAAGAAGAGATGCAACAGGATCCCCCTCATGAGGAAAAAGATGAGGAAGAAATCAAGAAGTCGCCTTCTCTACCCAGAATAGAGACAAATATTGGAGAACAAGAGGGACATGATGATGACAAAGGACAACAAGGATCTAGAGATGAAGTGCCTTAGTGGCTATAGAAAGAAATAGGTACGGAACAAGGCTTCAAAATTCAAGAATTTGATGTTTCCACCTTGTTTCCAGAGACAATCATGAAGCCAAAGAGGATAGATAGATTGACATCGGCTATCAGAAGAGATCCTGCTATAGGTAGAAGGACAGCCCAAGTAGAACTTCCCACTGTAGAAAAAGAGAAGGGCAAGATCACCCTTGAGGAGTTCCAAATCACAACTATTGATTTGGGTTTTGCTAATGAAGACCAAGAAGGTCAGGAAGGGAAGGATATCATTGATTCTTTGATCGAAAGGGTCAAAAAGGAGAAAGAGAAAAATAAATAGTATAAAGAGCACATTGCTCAGCTACATGCATATATAAAGGGGTTGACTAACCCTGATAAGATGGACCTCGTGAAGCACGAGGCCATGATCATGCAAAAGTGGATGCTGTCAGCCCTCACAAGAGCTGAGGATGTATTGAGAACCTCTTTACAGAGGTGGAATTCTTTAAGCAGTTTGAAGAGAAAAGTAGATAAAATGCAAAATGAAATAGGAAGATGGTCATTCCAATTGGAAAAGGACCTAAATGCTTTGAGTGAAATAAAAAGGATTGATCCTTAGATCCTAATAAATAACCAAGTATTAAATAATAACAATGCCCTACTGATAGATATATGGTATGAAGATATTAGGTTTGAATGTGATATCCTAAAGAAATGCAGTGGCAAGCTCAAGGATATCAGTATAAAGCTACACAACATGATGGCTTATGAGGCAGAAATCCTTGAAGCTCTAGAAGGAAAAATAGAGGGAAAGATAGAAAATCAAGATGTAGACTTTGCTATCAAAGCTCTGCATGATAATTTTCAGTCGGTAGCTGATGATCCCCTTACCCACCTGACAGAAGAGGTGATGAATGAGATCATGAGGATCAAGTTCAGGGTGGAGACTTACAATGAGGCACTGAATAGTAGAAAACCTAGGTTGGAAGCAATCAAAGATAAATTCTAGTCTCATAAGCACGCCATAACAAAAGCCAAAACCCAAGATGGTGGGGAGGTAGATAAAATTGTGTAGGCCTATGAGAATATTAGGATGGTAATGAAGGTCCATATAGAAGATGATGTTCATCAGGGAGACAACGATATAGAAAGCAATGAAGATGATGATCATGATGAAGAAGAAGACGATAAAGATGAAGAACCTGAAGAAAGAGTGGAGATGCACTGCAATAAAACATATGTATCAGGTACTCATAAGATAATGAGTCATCCAAATGGTTGCTAGCTAACAACCTGTGCCACAAAGGAAAGTTGACTGAGTCAAAGAAGGATTATCTACCATTGATCTTAATTGACAAATCCTGACTGTAGGTCATTTGTAACCGCTCTCTCTCCTTATTCTATAAAAGGTGTAGGGGTGCCATATTTTGATTATTCAAAACTTAATTGAAATTTGATCGCTGAAATATTAGGACTTATTTCAAAGTTGTAAATGTACATGCTATGATTACTAAATGAAAGAGAAGACAATTTGATTACAAATCATCATAAATCTTGAGTAATCTATTTTTGAAATCTTGATACATGCATTGATCAGCTGTGTCCCTTGGAGTGCTTGTCAGTTTGCATGTGTTGTTTTCATTCCTTATCCTATGAAGTTAGCATCATCCATATCTAGCTATGGAACATTGATTTCATCTCCTCATGAATGTATCTTGTATGTATGTGGTTCAATGGCTAAATATTCACCAAAGTTAGAAGCATTCTTTTAAATTTCTTTTAATTTCATAACAATTCATCATTATAATTGCAAATAACAGAGAATTAAAAGTAAATAACATTAAATATGTTGACATCTCGTAGATAATTGGAAACACATAGCATATTTATAGTAAAGCATGTTAATTTGACAAATATCATGCAGATTCATACACAAATCCATGAGATACATGTAATTATCCACTTACAGACACATCATATATGTAAATTTATTGTGTAGAAGAAAGAACAGGTTCATGATGATCAATAATAAGAAGAATTGATCAACTTTGGAAATACATCAGTTATCTTTGGAAATAGAGTAAAACTAACCTCTTTGTGGAGTAAATTTATAGGAAACAGTGTAATATCGATCATCCAGACAAATGTAAGGCCCCTTGAAATGGAAAACAACATGTCACATCAACCTCTGAGTAATGCTAGATGATCATGACCTGATCAACAGAGACTTCAAGTCATCAACTTATCCTAAGTTGATCGTACTTTACAAGATAATAAAGCTTTCTTTTTCAAATTTTTATGCATGTTGTTATGACTAATAATCATCATCAACATAAATTGGTGCTAGAAGGAGGGCCTTTTCATTAGTAGATTTACCTGATTCGATGATGTAGATAGAAAGGTAACACTCATGCAGCTCTATATTTCAAGTCATATGCAAAGATTTGCTGTTTTAAGTCTGTACATGCTAGTCCTTTGCAAAGTTTTCAAAATTGAGCATAAATATTGCAAGCTTTGTGGTTGATGATAATGAATGTTTCAAAGATAAGCTATATTCCAAGTCTTTTGTTAAAACTTTGAGGTAATCTACTTAAGAGACCTGATATCCAGACGCTTGTGTCCCAAAGTCTCATATCACCTCATATTTGCATCATTTCTACAAATATTCTGTAAATATCCAGTCAGTTTCAGTCTCTAACCATAAATACAGTTGTGGCTAGGGAGTTTCAATTGATCTTTACAGTAAGTTAGCCAATTTTCCTTAAATTCAAAAAATCCTAGCTCTCAGGCCAAATACCAGATCCAGATCCAGCGGACTCTTTGAATAATTGCCTATCTGGGGATTTAGACCTAGAACATTAGATATTGATCATTCTCCTAGTTCTAGTGCATTAGGAGCTTCACAAAAATGTGCTCCTATAACTCCTATCAAGTTACAAACACCTACAGGACCACCTGTTACACCTCAAGTCCAACCTCCACCAGTCACAATGTCATTCTTTACTGCAGAGCCACCTCTGGCTTTCACTACATATCATCCCTTGCCTAAAAATCCTAGTAAGGTTTGTCCTAAATATCATCCATATCAGGATGCCGATGATCATATTAGAACATTCAAGGAAGCTTGTTATTGGTCTAGAATTGAACATCAAGATGTGGTATGCATGTTATTTCCATTTTCCTTAGGGGAAGAGGCATATAACTGGTATATTAGTCTTGGTCAAGGTTCAGTCGATTCTTGGGCCACCTTGGAGAAAGCCTTTAAGGATAGATTCAAAATACCTATAGATCCTTCAATGAATTATCATTTGTTTGCCACAATCAAGAGATTTGAAGGAGAACCTATTGCTAATTTCAACGTAAGATTCCAAAAGATGCTCTCAAAGTTAGTTGCACCTTATGTTGTAGCAAATGAAGTTGTTAGGAGCATATATTACTCATCCTTGGATCCCTTGACTTCTATGTTTATCAAGAGAGCACATCCTAGTGTCACAACCTTGACAAGAGATTTTGAAGAAGCTGTCAAAGTCAGTCAGTAGTTGGTTCCTGCTCCAACACCTAATATTGCATTTTCTACACTTCCTAGTTATCCTACATATCCTGTTCAACAACAAACCAATGGAGCCATGATACCTCCAACTGTAATGCCAAGTCCTTTGCAGATACCTCCACTCAGTATCATGCCACCTCCAAATGGAAATGGTCAAATGTTACAATATCTAGAACATACACAAGTACCTTAGGTTGTAGGACAGTACAATAATAATAATAATGGATCTTCCTTTTTCAAACCTCAAACAGAGAATGTAGCGGCCAAAGTTTAGGAAAAGAAGGAAGAAATTAAAGAGATATTAGCACAGTTGAGGAAACTCACCACTGAGATTACTCATTTGAGAAGTCAGAACTTCTATGCTCAATCAAATCATAATAGAGGATATGCCAATGATAGACCTAATTATCCTGATAGGGGATACAACAACAATTACAATAACAATGGCAATAATAATCCCCCTAGACAACCTAGAGTGTGGAACACTCGGCCAAACAATGGTTCTCTTCCATCATCCTTAGATAATCAACCTCCTAGTGAACCTAAGCAGACCACTAGAGTCAACCTGGCAGAGGCAACCCTTACAAATTGGTGCAAGATACATAACACTAATGCTCATGCAGAGCTAGATTGTCCTCAATTCTGGATTGTTGCCAGTATATTCCAAACTGAAGTGTCCAATACTTCAGGTAATCCACCTTGTGTTGAAGGAAATGAAATTGTCCCCTATGGATATGATTCTTCCCTAGTGCTAGAAAGCTTCATCAATCATCCTCATCAGTAGACAATGTCACCTCATCAAAATTACACCATAGCATGTGAGGAGTCAGCCATGGTTTTTGAGACTAATTATGTTTTTCCATTTGAAGATGAAAATAAGCCATCAATTGAACATGAAGAAGTACATGCTTATCAACAACAATATCAGGGTAGGCATAACTTTAATCTAAGTAATAACTTAAACAGACCTATTGGTCCTTTGACTACATCCTTACCTCCAAACAATTTCAACACTCCTCCTGATCCTAAGGCAAGCAATAACCTTGGATTTCCCAAAGTCAATGCTCAGTACTTAGCACCACAGAATACAGCACCAAAAGTTGCTAATTTGCCCCATGAGTCTGATAAATTGGTCAATTATCTGGTAGATGATATGAAAAAGATCAAAATCAGCCTGTCATTATTAGAACTACTCAAAACCCTAGCTATCAAAAAAGATTTCATGAAATCCTTAGATGATCCTGCTCCAATGGAGGATAATCATACCTTAGGTCAGACGGGAAATAAGGATCATGTTGTTAGGGATGTTAATGTTAAACACAAAGCTCCAGCCATTGTTCAAGTTGCAAAGACTTCACACATAACTCTTTATAGAGACAAGACTGAGTCACCTCCTTTTATTCTTACCATAAGGATGTTCAGTAAAAATTTGCATAATTGCTTAGTAGATTTAGGAGCATCTACTAATGTAATGCCCCTATCCATATGCAATGCCTTAGGGTTGCATCTTGCTAAGTCATTAAAGAAAGTAACATAGTTAGACAAAATGGAGGTGAGTGTGGTAGGAGAACTAACTCACATTCATATGCAGTTGGCATAAGATCCCAGAATCCAGTACTACATTGATATTCAGGAAGTTGATATACCTGATACCTATGGGATGTTACTCAGCAGAGATTGGTCAAAAACCCTTAATGGATACATGGCTACTGATTTTAGTCATATGTGCTTGCCTTGGAAAGGAATACAAAATCAAATAAGGATAGATGCTGAGCCATGCATGAAACATATGATCACTGAATATAATAAAACCAATGAGATCATGTATGTGGATGTAGAACCCAGAGTTTACTCCATCAGACCCCAAATAGTCAAGATAGAAGAGATCCTCATGTATGATATCCATGTTCATGATGATGATCTTCACGATGATAAAATAAATCTAGAGTCTGATTGTAACCCTAAAAATGAAATAGAGGTAGATCATTTCAAGAATTTTGAGATGCACTTGTCTAAAGAAGTGCAATGATGTCAATTGTTAAAAGTACCTATTCATGATATTCTAATTGAATGATGAAGCACATTCTGAAAAGACTTGTGATGCTTGTTTATACATGATGGAACTAGAACAAGCATGTAGTGAGGCATCATCATCATCATCATCATCTGTGGTAAGTTCTTTAGATAGTGATAGCAATACTAATTTTTGTTTGTCATCTGCAGGAACAGGAGAGAGCACATATCATGATGAGAGTCCTAGTCAGATGATAGAGGAGATTCTAGTATGTAACAAGAGAGATGTTAAAAGTAACAAGAAGATCACCCCAAAAAGTGATTATTTGGTAGAGTCAAATTATGAACTAGCCAATGAAGATAGGGGTAGTAATCTGTCTAAGTTTGAAGAATTTTTATCAAAGCAAATTCAAGAAATGATACAGCAGCAAGGATCAACACAAGATATTCTAATTGAGGGATGGTGCAGGTTGCATTAAGCACCACATTCAGAAACTGCTTGTTCATTATGCTTACATATTCTAAAAAGGTAGATGTTACCTAGTCCAAAAGACTTGCCTCCTAATGGTAAAGGAAAAGAAGAGATATTAGCTTCACATTAGCCAGATAAGGTGAAGTTGGAAAAGATGGAAATACCAAAATTGAAGTGGATAACAAATGGTGTAGCTACTAGAGCTAAAAAGAAAAGAGAAGGCCCAGATAACCCTTTAACTAAAGATAAGCCATGGATCCTCAAGTTTGATGGATCCAAATCAAAACAAGGAGCTGGAGTAGGAATAGATCTTATTGATCCATCTGGTAAATCCTACTTAGCAGCATATAGATTGCAATCCCCATCCACAAATATTGTGACAGAGTATGAAGCCCTAATTCATGGGATATTATTTGCACTCAGAAAGAAAGTGAATATTTTGCATGTCTATGGAGACTTAGAATTAGTAGTAAGATAGGTAAGAGGTATATACTCTTGTAATTACAAAAGGCTGTCCAATTACAGACATAGGGTATGGGACTTGATAGAACATTTTGATGTATTCAACATCACACATCTACCTAGTGAATAAAATCACAGGGCAGATGCTTTGGCCCAAGCCACAAGTACTTTGGAACCATTGTCCATATCTAGTTTAAAAATATTTTCAGTGGAATTCGTGTCAGTGCCTTCTGTACCAGATAATGTAGTTAACCTTCAAGTATTTGATGATGATCAGCATATTTTAGACTTCATTTCCAACAGAGATGTCTTTGATGAATAGATCATAGATGAAAGAAATGTAGAAGATCATACTGGGAAGAAGAAGAAATCCTAGAGTTGCCTAGTAATAAGATTCCTAAGGGAATGATAGAGCTGGAAAGAGCATTTGATCTGGACAACATGCTGAAACAAAAAGATCTCCCTAAAGTAGATGGAGGAGAGTATTCACAGGTTAATATTGGACATGATGATAAAAAAAGGAATGTCCTAATTGGAAAAGTGTGTACAGAAGAAGAGTTGGAAGGGATAACCCAAGCACTTAAAGATTATATCCATGTCATTGCCTAGACATATGATGAGTTAAAAACTTATGATACATCAATCATCACTCACACTATACCTCTAAAGCCTGATGTCAAGCCTTTTAGATGAAACAGAGACCTATCAATGCTTTGCTAGAGCCCATCATTTTTGAAGAAGTTAAGAAATTGCTTAATGCCAAGATCATATTTCCTGTGAGACATTCCACATGGGTGGAAAACTTCTTCCCTGTAAGAAAGAAGAATGTTGACATCAGATTGTGTGTAGACTTCAAAAATTTAAATAGGACTTCTAAAAAGGATAACTATCCCTTACCTTCCCTAGATGAGGTACTACAAATTGTAAATGGCGCAAAGATGATGTCATTTTTGGATAGTTTTTCAGGTTATAACCAAGTGATGGTGGACAAAATAGACAGATTGAGAACTGCATTCACCATGAAGTGGTGAATATTTGCCTACAAGCATATGCCTTTTGGGTTGATAAATGCTGGGGCCACATTTCAGCGAGCGATGGATATAGCCTTCAGAGGGCTGATTGGTAAATGCATAGTCATATACATGGATGGCTTGATTGTTTTCTCTAAAGATAGAGGAAATCATGTAGAAGACCTTAGGATGGTATTAAAGAAATGTGAACAATATGGAATATCCCTAAACCCTAAGAAATGCATATTTGGGGTAACCACAGGGAAGTCATTGGGCCACCTGATAACAGAGAATGGGATCATTATTGACCCTGAGAGAGTAGAATCATTAATGAAGATACAACTTCCTGGAAGTAAGAATGAGATCAAATCTTACTTTGGTAAGATTAATTTTGTTAGAAAGTTTATTACTAGCTTTGCAAAAATTGTCAGACCATTAAATGCCATGCTCAAGAAGGATGCCAAAATTGAGTGGACAACTGAAGCTAGAGTAGCTTTTTGAGGATATCAAGAAATCCATATCTAATGCTCCAGTTCTGATCAGTCTAGATTATACCAAATATTTTTACATTTACTCATTTGCTTCAGAGCATACATCTGCAACAGTATTAACACAGAGAAATGAGGCTAAAGAAGAAAATCCTATAGCCTTCATGAGTTGTCCTTTCATAGATGTAGAACTTAGATACATGGATGTTGAAAGACAAGCACTGGATCTAGTTTGAGTAGTTAAGAAGTTCAGACATTACATCTTGAGAAGTAAAGTGATTGCGGTAGTACCAGATGTAGTAGTAAAGATGCTTTTAATGCAAAGTGAACCAGCTGAGAAGAGAGCCAAATGGATTACTGTCCTCCAAGAGTATGATAAGGACATAACACCCATGAAATTAGTGAGAGGACAAGCATTAATTTAGATGATATTAGAAATTGATCCTAACATCATGAGCCAGTAGTATGTCATAAATGCAAGGGAAGATGGACAATGGTATTCAGACATCAGGCACATCTTGGTTACTGGAAGATGTCCTTCAAGATTGCATGCCTCACAGAGGAGATTCTTAAAGATAAGATCACAGAAATACATGATAAAAGGAGGAGTCCTTTTCAAAAAGAATTATAAGGGAATATACCTTAGGTGCCTAGAAAGGTAAGTAGTTAAAGTGCTAGCAGAATTACATGACAAGTTTGGAACTGCACATGGATTATTTTTAGCTACCACTCATGCTATCCTCAGGGAAGGATATTACTGGCCCACTATTTTTAAAGATACTACTGAACACATCAAATGCTGTCATATGTGTCAAGTTGCTACAAAAAGAGAAAGATATGCTACTCAGCCTTTGCATCCAGTGATGGAGATACTCCCATTTGCCCAATGGGGAATGGATTTCATAGGACCCATTAACCCTCCATCATCTTCAGGCCACAGGTATGTTTTGACTGTCACTAATTATTGTACCAGGTGGACTGAAGCTATCAGCAGTAAGACATGTAATGCTAAAGATGTAATCAAGTTTTTGGAAAGCAATATAGTGACCAGGTATGGAGTTCCTTATGCTTTGGTATGTGATAATGGGTCTTCCTTTGCTTCAATTAGATTATCAAGTTGGGCTTTTGACTATGGAATCATCTTGAAATTTTCCTCAAATTATTATCCCCAAGGGAATGGATTAGCAGAATCCACAAACAAAAATTTATTGATCATCATAAAGAAATTGATAGAAAAGAACCCACGGGAGTGGAACACCCTATTGAAATATACCTTGTGGGTAGATAGAACCAGGATGAAGGTTGCATTAGGAAATTCTCCTTTTCACCTAATATATGGGGTGGATCCCATCCTCCTTGTTAACCTAAAGATCCCCACACTGCAGTTTGTACAAGAGTATCTAGGCATAGATAACAAACAAGAAGTTAGGTTGCTTTAGTTGATGCACCTAGAAGAAGAAAGGAATAAGGTTATTGATCAATTTGCTAAACATCAGGCTGTTGTCAAGCGTTGGTTTGACAAAAAAGCCAGAGTTAAGGTCTTTAGAATCTCATATTTATTCCTTATGTGGGACAAAGCACATCAAAGGAAAAGAGATCATGATAAATTTGATAAGCTTTGGATAGGTCCCTTTCAAGTTTCATAAATTTTAGGAGACAGTACCTATAGGCTTAAGACCTTAACTGGTGAGGATGTTCCATTACCAGTTGATGGATAGTTTCTCAAGCATTATTTTCAAGCCTAAAACAGTGTCATGCAAGTCATGTGTATCATAGTGTGCATATCTGTATAGTTGTTTGTATATTTTGGTTTTGTTTTTGTTCGCCTGCTTATTGAGTTCTATTTTGGTTAGTCAAGATGATGTAGCTCATCACCCTAGGAAAATAACTAAATTGTTAAGATTCAAGTAATGAGAACAAATTCATATATAGGTTATGACTCATTTTGAGAAGTGTTGGTGATCAGGTTTGTGATGTCTTTTCATCAGGGTGCCTTTTCTTGACCAAAGTGATTCTTTCACAATGACTCACCTAATAGCCTTGGGTTTGTGGAACACATAAGTATAGGTGTCAAGTGAAAAATCTAAAGGGACTCCCTTGCTACCAATGCAATCTCCAACCTAAATCAGCAAGTGACCATACCTTACACATTAAGCTTACATGATGACATCATATGAATATAGAGATAAATATTGAAAATTCATAAAGAAATAAAATTAGGCCATCTAAATAACTCTATCGGGGCTGTAGACGCCTGCTGGCAATGGGGCTCTACTTAGGGGAATTGTATAGATAACCTTGCTGGGGCTATGGACGCCTATTGGCAACAAGGCCCTATCTAGGTTGGCTATGAGGGATGCTCCCAACCTATGTAGCTTAACATCAGTTACTCATGTTTTCAACTTACTTTCAAGATGAGGATAATTAATCATATGCACACACCTGATCCTTTGTTAGCATTGTTGCCATGAGGAGAACCTTATCATTCAGAAAGATTATAATACTTGGATTTAAAAAGAGTTAAAATACTATGTTAGAATGTGATCACATCACTTGAATCATTGGAATTTAGTTATATTCATTGGTGGCAAGTTGTTGTGTTGTTACACAACACGCCCCATTTTGACTTGACAAAATAGGGACCCAACTTTTTTTTTGCTGCTTTGGGTGGTCTGGTAAAAGTAAGTCATGAATGAACACCCTGTAGGAGGGCAGATAGGTCACCATGATGAGGTTAGTTGTCAAATTTAGTATTTCATATTATTAACCTCATAGTTTGAAAGTTTACGAAATTCCATGCAGGTTTGCCTTTTGGATCACCCTGAAATTCTCTAAGGGGAGAAAGTTATGTTTAGTCAAAGTTTTGGCTAAACACGATACTCTAAGGAGGGGGGTCATATTTCAAACATCAGTCACATTATATAGGATCACCCTGATATAAGTTTATCACCCAATAATCACTTGGTCTACGAAGTCTAAACATCAATTTTACCTGATAGCTATTATCTGCCCGTCAAACACCTTCATATATTTTGTGGGGGTCATATTTTTTAATATCCGTCATCTTACGAATATCACCCCCTTCACAAAATATCACCCTACGCCAATATGATGATGATGTCATCTAAACCTAATGAACAAATAATATCACCTTGATGATGACGTCATCATTTCATCTTACCCCGCGGAGGTATATATCCGATGTCCTACAATATTCAATAACATGATGGTGATGTCATTACATCATAATGCTTAAACAAGGTCACCGACATCACCTTGATCTTTTCCCAAGGGGGGGTCATTTTATTTGTAGGGTCATCTTTTAGACATCCCCTGATCTTAAATTCATGACCCGATTTACAAGTGGTCAACATTGGCCATAATCACCTAATCTTTTTGCATTAGTTTTGCTGCTCGAAGGAGGAAGGTCATTTTACACAAGGGTGGTCATATTTTGAATATCACCTGATCTTTCTAAGATCATCCCCCCTATTTACTAACATTAAATGGACATAAATGTGGTAGATGGATTCCTGCCAATTGCAAATACCATTCAAACACTTGGCATCATCCATGGATTCTCTGTAGAGGATCAATGGATTTAATCGATTTAACCTGGTTTTACCCTAATTTTCCCTACAGATGTGTTTAAAGGTAACTTTCCAAGGTTATTTTCATTTACCTTGTGAAAAAATAAGAATTTACAGAGTAGAGAAGTCAAACCCCCACACAAGCTACCTGTGAACGGATGAGATCTTCCAGCGTAATGGAATGACTGATCATTAGCATTTGCAGCTATTTTTTGTAAGCACCCATCTAACCTAGGAGAAAAGCATTAACAGGTAAGCAATTGAAAACCCTCCTGTTGTCATTTTCTACATGTCTAGGTACTATGTTCCTTTTTGAGGTTTGAATCTATAAAATGTGCATATCATGATGAAGTAAAGAGTAATGAATAGGATATGGATGACGCCCTAGAAATATATAACATTGTAAAAGTGCATATGGATATTGTATGGTAAGACAAGGCATGTTTATTGCAAGATTCCATGGGAGATGTAAGGAAAAATAGGTCTGATGCAGAATTTCTTAAACCCATGTTTGTTCAGCCCGAAGGGGTACAATTCAAGAATGGCATCATTGGGGACACTCACTAGGGAGATACATATCTAGCGACATGGTCATCTAGAATATATCATGATAAAGACAATACCCTTCTGGATGCAATATATGTATCAAGAATGTGGCATGCAGTCAGATTCCCCTATGACATGGAAACCCCAGAACTGGTAGTAGAATGTGCCAACAATTATAACCCTTAGACTAGGCAGGTGGAGAAGCATGGAAGGGTATATGCTGAATTTTCAATTAAGGGTATCACATCTACTTTCAATTTGCCAGTTGGAAAGAGGGTGGTCAGTGTGGATCTACAAAAACTAGAAACAAAGTATAATAACAATAAGAAAAATGCAAGGAAGAGGATGTATCAGTGGAGGTCTAACAGCAACACCTACACTGCCTCAGCTAAGTTGCCTATCCACCTATATAAATTTGATTTTGATGATGAGTATCAGTACATGATTGCTTGCTTAGCAGGATGACAGGCCAGCCTCATGCTAGAAATTTTAAGAATTAGATGTTTGGGATCATCCAGATGGTCCTTTACACAGATAACAAGCCATTACGGGCCAAGGTTAGGAATGCTCATCCCATATGACCTCATATGTTGTCTACTCATGTGCTTACAAAGGAACATTTGATGCCCTAACCATAGTAGGTAAGGTTAGCGGTGGTGTAGATGATGCCCATATATGGGATCATTATCCTCAAATGTAGAGAAAGAACTACCTCATGGATTACAAATTAGTGAATGATGCATTCTCTATGCATCTAGTTAGAACCATGGAGGAAGATAGAACCAAGAGACTAAGCATGGAGGCTCAGGAAGTTGTTTACAAGAATGGGGCATGGTTCATCCAGTATGCCGCATTTTCATATATAAGAATAGAGGGATTTGAGGACCAACCCCTTATGCTACCTAGGTACCCTACTGATGGGGTGGTCCTGATGGAGTTTCTAAGACAAATGTCTACCATAGTGGAGGCATAGAAAGAACAAAAGAAGATACCTCTAGTACTATTTCTAGTATCTATGGGCTTGTATATGTGCCCAGATTCATAGAGCATAGAGCATGTCGTAGAAGGTCTAAAGATGATGTATCTGCAGCCATTTCCATTGGCTAGATCTTATGACCCCTATGACAGGATGCAGAAAATAATGGGGACGCTTATACATCAGAAGCATCTAGAGGACTTCTAGACAGACTGTGAGGATGAAGCTAAGGTGAGAAGGAGAAAATACCAAAGGCTCAGATTGAACCAGATAAGGATATATGATTACATCCTAGTGCCAACACAATTGAAGAAAGATGATGGTAAAACAATGTCAAATGAATATGAAGACAAAAAGGTCTACAATGACACCATCTCAGCCCCTGATCTAAAATAGCTAGAGGACATTACCTTGGATTAGTTTACAAGTGGGGTGCTACAGTTAACCCAAGCTTGGGTAGATGAACAAATAAACATAATGAAGAAAAGGGGTGTAGCCCTTACTGTTGATCCCAAGAAGAAAAGGTAGGAGCTAACTAATGATGAGTATGATGACTGCCTCAATGAGAAAAGGAAATCCAATGGAGAAAGGTTACTGACTTAGAAACAGAGAAAGAGCCCCCTAGAGGAAAGAAGACTAATGATGAGCCTAAAGGGGTGATAATCAAAAGAATTGCCATACCACCTGTAGGTGCATCAACATCAGGACAGGCATCCACCTCATCTGCACTGCCTCTGATGGACAAGCCTAAGACAAAGAGGATCCTAAGGCCAGCTGTAGAAACTACAGAAATACTGGATAAAGGCCAAACCTCATAGCATGATGGAGAAGAAGATATCTCTTTTGAAGAGGAGCCAGTAAGTAAAGAGCCTGTAGGTGATAACCCGATGATGGTCAACAGAAAGAGGAGGGCGGCACCGCTGACATCACCACCCAAGAAGCAAAGAACATCTATGTGGGGTGATATCAGGGCTGACCCCATTGTATTAAGAGGAGCTAGTGGTGAAGTGTTTAGAAAAGAGATGCAGCATGATGTGCTACTTCCCACCATTATCAAGTTCAAGACTGAGATAGCAGAAGAGCTAGCGAAAGAGACTTTCAAAGCAAGTTAGGGTGGTCCTTTCTCCTTGGAAGACACCGTGGACCTATCAGATGATGTATTGTAAAATGTAGCTTCTCAAAGAATGGAGACACTTGCTTCCAATACCCACATGACTCTGCATGGGACCCCATCAACACAAATGGTGGTATTGGAAGGGTTGAAGAAAACAACTCAAGAGGAGA
The DNA here is from genome assembly GCA_027924645.1 of Cunninghamia lanceolata. Lineage (NCBI taxonomy): Eukaryota > Viridiplantae > Streptophyta > Pinopsida > Cupressales > Cupressaceae > Cunninghamia > Cunninghamia lanceolata. Next base: position 2,438,291 of record BSBN01001137.1, on the reverse strand, counting down.
AAGAAAGTAGCCTAGAAAGGATAGCCCAAAAAATTAGGCATGATAAATTCATTGATCAGGTGACTAGCCCTACAGTTATAGATTTAACATACAGGGAGGATGTGAGCTACAAGGACAAGGTAGGTGCACCTGATATAATGAAGAAAATTGAAGTAGCCAAGTAGGTAGAGGAAGAGAGCAAGTTTCTGGATATGGGCCAGCAATAGCAGGAGATACCAACTGAGAAAAAATTAGTAGAAGTCTAACAAAACAGTGAAGGTAATAAAGCTACATCAGGTGATGATGTCATCTGGACTCAAGGAGATGCAGGAGAAAAGGGTAAATTAGGTCATGAGGACCTTAAGACACAAGATGTCGGTGCATCAGGTGCAGAATAAAATGTGACCCAAGATCAGGGTGATGCACTGGGCCCAAACACATAAATAGCCATGGATACCAATAGGCCTCAAGATGAGGGAAATACCAAGGTGGATAAAACACAAAAAGAGGGAGTACATGATCAAATGCAGGATCATCAGGTGGACATTCCATAGGATCCTCCCCATGGAAAGAGGCCCCTCAAGAAGAAGAGATGCAATAGGATTCCCCTCATGAGGAACAACATGAGGAAAAAATTAGGAAGTTTCCTTCTCTACCTAGAATAGAGACAAATATTGGAGAAAAAGGGGGACATGATGATGGCAAAGGACAACAAGGATCTGGAGATGAAGTGCCTCAGTGGCTGGAGAAAGCAATAGGTGTTAGGGTAAAATGAGGATCAATCAATTGAATAATAACAAACCCAAACATCAATAGAATAATGAAATCAAGAAAGGTAGATCTAAATGGAGCAATGAATCACAATGCAAACCTTCCCTATTCCAAAGCTTCTATTGTTCTCCTAGTACAACCGTCCTTTGCTTATGAAGTAGGCCCTCAGCGAGTGCACTCTTTTAGCTATGTTGTAGGATGTCGGTAGTAAACAGCTAAGATGATAGATAATGCTGTGAAGTAGAGCTTCAAAGCAAAGGGTGATCTCAAGTAGATTGTATTAGGGGTGCCAAAGGCGCGCGGGTAGAATTCTGTAGAGTAACAATACAAATAACTTGGATGATTAGAATGGAAGAATGAGGCTTCTTTTATAGACTCAGAAGAATGAGAATCAATGGTTGAGAGGAGATATGAAGATCAATGGCTGAGAACGGTTGAGGAATGTGCAATTAGTAGAAATATGACAAGTGTCTCATCTCCATCATGAAAGAGGGAATTTGACAACATTGATTGGAGAGTTAACTCCTTTAATTGATCAGTTAACAAACTTGATTAGTCAGTTAGAAGAATGAATTATAGAATTGACTGAATTGATTGAGGAATTAACTCAATTGACTGGTTAGTTAACACTTTTGATTGATTAGTTAACTAACTTTTGATTTGAGAAGAAATAGGACATGTGGGTGAGGGAAAATTAGATAATTAAATATTTAATATATTTAATTACATGTGCAACAGGGTGAGGTAGACAAGGTGAGGTGTAAAGGTGAGGTGGATTTTTGAATTTAGAACTTAGGATAGAGGAATTTGGATTAATTAAATAATTTAGGATTATTTAATTGCGTAGGACATTAGAAGAATTTTAATTAAATAAATAGATTTTATTTAATTATGGAACAGTGAACTGATTAAATAAATATAGAATATTTATTTAATTGATAGAAGAACGGAATAAATATTTAGAATATTTATTTAGGATGATTCGTGTCATTTTTAGGCATATACATTTTGCCCCTCTTTGATGCAATGTTGTTTACAACATTGCTTCAAAGAAATCGATAGTCTGACAGTGATACATGCCCCAGTTTGCCCCTGGTACAGGTTTAATGATGATAGGATGCCCCCTCGGGAGATTGAATGGGAAAAGGGTGAAAGATTCGAAGATGGACAATCTCACAAAGATGAAGGGGTTAGGTTAGGTTAGAGGAAAAAGGACTCATTTTAGGGAAATGGCAATAAAACTGGAGGAAAAATAGACGCGGGAAGTAGTCACAGTCATCACCTAGCTAGAATTAGGGTTTGTAGGCTATAAATAGGAGCTGGGTCCACAAGATTATTCATTTGTAAACTTGTTTGATTTGGATTGGAGATAGAGAGCTTAGAGCAACTTGGAGCAACATGGCCACCAGAGTAGCTGATATTCCACCTGAGGAGCATTGATTCAAGTGAGTCCGTCGATTCGGGCGGCCAGCAGAGGCAGGACCCCCGGTACCCGGTATGTGCTTTGAAAATTTTTCCCTAGAGTCGAATTAGGGTGTCATAAATGCTAGCAAAAAATAGGTTAGACAGATGCGCCGAACTGCAAAACGGCGCATATGCAAAGCGAAATGGTGCATTTGTCATTCTGCAGCGCATATGTTTAATTTGGCGGTGCATCGGTGAAAGCTGCACATGTATGGGTTTTGGCGGTGCTTCTGTGATTCAGCGGCTCATATGCTAAATGTTACGGTGCATACACTGTAGTTGTGCATATATGCATTTTAACGGCGCATCTATGAAGAAATGGCGCTTTTATCACTTATAGCGGCGCATATACCAGAATCGGCACATCTGTAAAGAAACGATGCTTTTACCACCTGTAGTGGCAAATTTGCTTTAGATAGAAAATTACTTAGCAAAAGTGACTTGATTAGTGTCCTGTTTGATGTGGAAATCGATGAGCTAGCTCCGAGATTGCAGGAATCTAGTCAAGAGATGTAGTGTGTTGTTTTGATCAATGTGAAATGCTAAGTTGATTTGATATAGTTCAGTAGATATGTTGAGTATGGTATATGTGGCTTTAGATTGATGCCTTGCTTTGCGTGCTTACAGGAGGAGATACGAGACACATTGCAGTCTAGGGAGACATTCCCCATGCCCCTATTGTAGAGATACATGCTGACAGAGATTGACAGAGAGGCACTTGGTGCCATAGGTTTGGACTACGTATGCTTCATGCCCGATGTGCGGGCGAACAGTGGATTGCTGACTGCCGCTATGGAGAGATTCCATAGTGAGGATGGGACCTTTCACTTTCCTACTGGGGAGATGACCATGACCCTAGAGGATGTATACAGGATACTGCACTTGCGTATACAGGGTGAGTTGGTGGAGTATGATGCGCAGTGAGATGCAGGACTTGTCGAGTGCAGGCGAGTGTTCGATGATCTGAAGCTAGTCGGACAGGTCATCCGCTAGCATGATATTTATGACTGCTATGACTACTTCCCTGGGATCATGGCTAGATTGATTGGTGGTGTGGTATGCCCCGATAGGAGATTGCACGGGTTCCCTATTGGATGGGGACAGATTATGGAGTGGATGCTGACTGAGGGCACCTGATATGCATGGGGAGTCTGCGTACTGGCTCACCTATACCACGACATGCACCAGGTGGTGTATCACCATAGCACGAGTCTATCAGCTAGGGTACTACTGCTACAGTTTTGGTTGTGGGAGCACATAGTGGTGATGAGGCCGATATGTGTGTTTGTGAGGCAGTGAGGGGAGCCATACAGTTATGGCTATGCAGGAGTGATTTCCCAGCACAGGCTGGGGAAGCTAGAGTACTGGAGGCACACCCTGGATGGTGTAAATGTGGTCGTCTTGTGACCATATCTAGATTGTGAGCCCTGGGATGATGAGGGAGATGAGCTGCTGTACTGCTTTCAGACGAGGTGGCTGATAGGCCGTACACGACATATACTAGAGAGGCAGATGGTGGGCTGGGTGCTGAGACAGTTTGGTAGGAGGCAGGGTATGCTGTAGGGACAGGCATTGTTCGCACGGACACATGCAGAGAGGGTCCGATGGGGGCTGATGGCTTTGTATGAGGAGGCCCTGGCAGAGTTTTGGCAGACTCCATACGTGGCTTGGGATATGAGGACTGAGATTGCCGACACAGGGATCACACAGGAGTATGAGGATTGGATTACCACACATCCATTCTGAGATACTCTAGACCTGGTATACTGGTGCCTCGTATTGATGAGGCAGATTCAGAGGAGGAGGGTCAGGTTGGCTAGAGGAGAGGTAGAGGACAGGGTCAAGAAGGACGGGGTGGTGGCTGAGATGGCGGAGATGACGGGGGAGGAGGTGGAGGAGATGGGGATGGAGAGAGGTCTAGACAGTGGAGGAGGGTTTCTCAGGTTGAGTAGGTAGTGCCAGCATAGGTGGCACAACAGCAGGCACAACAGTAGGCACAGATGTCACCACCTCCGCAGGTGGCACAGCAGCAAGTGCCCCAGCCACAGGGGCCAGGATAGGCAGAGGCACCATAGGGACCAGTGCAGGTAGAGGTCTATTAGAGGGCCATAGCCAGCCTGAGGGGACAGGTGCGAGAGCTATGGACACAGCTTAGGAGGGCTGATGGCTGACGAGAGACTGATGTAGCAGTGATCGTAGGGTTGACCTGTGAGAGAGTCATGGCAGATGCACGGGTACGTGTTATCCGTGTAGAGCAGGACGCTGCGGTAGCGGCCATGGGGATAGACACAGCCACCACCTTTTTAGTTGGGCAGGTACAGCAGGCACAGGTACAGGTGGGCCAGTTGCAGACACAATTGGCATAGGTACAGACAGAGCTTGCTAGGGCACAGGCACAGGTGCAGTATTATCAGGGCCTATACCATGGGGTAGTGCCAACGAGCCAAAGGGCTTCGAGTTTTAGGAGTTAGTCTGGGGCTTCGCAGAGAGCAGGTCCATCATGGTCAGGGGCTTCTGTGATGGGTCCCCAGCAGTCAGGGGCTAGCAGCGATGGCCCACAGCAGCAGGGGTAGACCTGTATCAAATTTTGTACTTTTTGAGACATGTATCACCATCCTTTTGGATGCATTTTGTATATGACATTGATTCAGCGATAGATGATAGTGTACATTTGGACCAACGCTTTATGATGTATATATGATGATGCAGCTTTATGACTCATTGTATATGTTATGAGATGATGATGCACTTCTATTTGTATGATGTGATGCATGCGTAGACTTAGATGCTCTATTTGATGTTATATGAGATGCTTTTGATATGATGCTATGTGATGTCTATATGATCTATACCTATGTGATATGAGCGTGTGATTCGATATGTTACGAATGTATGCAAATACAACATGATTCTTATGTGATTATGCAGCTTTTGGCATGTGATGCACTTAGCTATGTTTTTGATTGCTTTGTTGTTTGATGTGATATGATGATGATATATATGGATGACCTAATGCATTGTGTTATGTATGCAATTGATTTAATCATGTTCATGACTAACTCAAAATGTGATATGATATGCACCTATATGTTCTATATTTTTGTGATGTCCCAATGTACTCCATCGACACAAGAAGGACAGGATGATAGATAGAAAGACTGGATGTAGAAAGACTTAGAAACTTCCTTTGATATTGTTATTCTGCATAGTTCAGGTACTGTTGTGTGTAACGGATATGGATGTATGGATGTGTATATGGATATAGGATGGATGCATTGCTTTTAGAGTGCTTTATTTTATCGTTGGACGATTTATGTTTGGTACATTTTCTGTCATGTTGTAAGTGAATACAAGCATCTAGGTATAATTGAACCGAGATGACCTGAGTATTGCTTACAGGGATTTTGATTTTGCAAGTTAATACAAGCATCTAGTAAAAAATGAATCTAGATGACCTGACTACTTCTTGCATTTCAACAAACAAGGATTGCCCCCATTCATGTTAGACCTTTGATATCCTCGATGACCTTTTACCGATCATGTCCTTAGACAAGGTGTTACATTACTAAAGCGTAATCCATAGATAGCAAACAAAGAAAATGATCATGCCTTCATCATAGCATCTCTAGCTTTTGGCATCCTTGAGTAGCATAGAAAGACATGATAACAAAAATCAAGACTCTATAACTTAACCATGATTTCAATCCACAAAACATTCTTACGTTAGATATGTTTATTTCTTGTTGTAATTCAAGTAAAATCATTTGAGAGGTCCTTGGGTATTTTGCTTTGTGTTTGAATGGGTTAAGCTGCATAAAGCCAGGGTTCTTGTTTGGAGCGTGGGTTCTACTTGCACTTGCTTGCTTGGTGAGAAGAGGCCCTTGCAATCCTTATTGGTGAGATGGACCCTAAGGGACTGACCTAGTGCCTCAAGGGCGCATTGCTAAATGGCCTTGCCTACGTGACAATGTAGAGGCAATGTAGTTCGGGGTGAACCCTAACGAACCTAAGACCTAGGCGAGAGAGAGTGGAGTTGGACTCAGCTGGATAGAATGACAAGATATGGAATGGATGGGACAATAGAAAGCCTCGGGGGCGCATTGGAATAATGGCCTTGCCTACGTGACAACGTAGAGGCAACGTAGTTCATGGACCTAGACCATGGATACTGACGAGAGACACTACGCTAGGCTCACACTAGGGAGACGGTATGGGATAGAACCTTGGTTGACAAGGCCACAAAGAGGGAAAGTTATCGAGCCATGATAGGTAACTGCTAGGTGTTTATTAGGGGATAGATATGGGTCAAATGGGATGCGAGTGAAGGAAGAATGGACTCAAAGTGACTGGATTCCCAGAGACGGAGAAGGTGGTTCATCACAAGTAATGCCTGTTTACTAGGTTTTCATCACTTGTTTTTATTTGCCCAAGAAGCTAGAAAGTAAACATGACGCCTATTTGCCAATTTTTTATCATGATACCTATCCAAGGTGCCTATTTGCTAGGTTTTCACCAAAGGATGATTTTTTTGTAATCTTTTTATTTTTTTTGTACACTCTCTTTTTCAATTTTTTTTTTGTATTTTTGTGTCCCCTTGCATTGGGGTTCTCATAGGTATAGAACCGGCGAAGGTGCATGCTGTTGATTGGATCATCGAACAACTCGCCCTCCGATGTTCCCAACTAATATGCCCCCGATTCATAAGCTGCTACAATCACATAGGGCCCAAGCCAGTTAGGTTCGAACTTGCCTTTCTTTTCTCTGTCTTGTTGATTACAAGGATTTTCTTTGAGGATGAGGTCCCCAACCTTAAAGCATCTTGGGCAAACTTTGTGGTTATAGCTTCTTGACATCATCTGTTGATAGGCTTTGAGATGATCGAAGGCTTTCTGTCGCCTTTCTTCCAGTAATTCTAGTTCTTGTAACCTAGAGACCCTATATTCTTCATCTGATATGAGACCTTTTAGCGACACCCTGAGGGATGGTAATTCAACTTCAATGGGAAGGATGGCTTCTGAACCATAAACAAGGGCATATGGTGTAGCACTTGTGGGAGTGTGTATACTGGTTCAGTAGGCCCACAGAGCAGGGTTGAGTTGGACATGCCAATCACAGCCAGCATCGTTGACTATTTTCTTGAGAAGTTTCAAGATGGTCTTGTTAGATGCATTAGCTTGACCGTTACCTTGGGGGTAGTATGGAGTGGAGAAACGATGCTGGATTTTAAAACGCTCACAGAGCTCTTGGACATCCTGGTTTTTGAATGGTCTTTTGTTATCCATGATAATAGATGAAGGAATGCCATATCGGCAAATAATGTAATTCAGGATGAAAGTAGAAATTTGCTTGCCTGTACGGTGGTTAGGGGAACGGCTTCAATCCACTTTGTGAAATACTCAGTGGTGGTTATGATGAATTTCTGGCCGTTGGATGAGGGTGGGTGAATTTTTCCCACAAGGTCAAGTCCCCACTGGCAAAAGGGCCAGGGTGTCGTTAAGGGTCTCAACTCTTGAACAGGTGCATGGATCAGGTTCCCGTGTACTTGGCACTATTTGCACTTTTTGATGAAGTGATACGAATCCATTTCCATGTTTGGCTAGTAATAACCCAAACGCATGAGTTTCTTGGCTAAGGAAGGACCGCTAGAGTGTGTTCCGCAGATCCCCTCATGTACATCCTGCAAGGCAGTTATGGATTCTTCTTGTTCTAAACAATGGAGCAAAGTACCATCGAGACCATGTCAGTAGAGGGTATCAGCTATGATGGTGTAGTGAGAGGTTTGTCGTATAAAAGTTCATTTTTGGTTGGAAGAGAGGTCAGGTGGGAGAATGTTGTCCTTGAGGTAAGCGTAAGTCTTACCGTACCAAGGTGAATCAGATCAAACTAGGAGGCATATGGAATGGGTCTCAGGAAGATCGTACGCTGGTTGCCGAATGGTTTCGACTAAGAACTCATATCGTGACTCATTTTTAGGTATTTCTAGAAGGGAGGCAATGGTGGCCATTGCATCTACTGCTTTATTCTCAATCCTGGGTATTTGCTCAAAGGAGATAGTCCCAAAGTGTTCTTTGAAGTCGTCGACCATCCTTTTGTACGGGATGAGCTTTTCATCTTTGGTTTGGTATGCATCATTGACCTGATTGATTATAAGCTGAGAATCACCGTAGACATGCAGTTCTTGGATTTTCCATTCATTTTCCATCTTGAGACCAATTACCAAGGCTTCATATTTTGCTATGTTGTTTGTGCATGGAAATAACAACCGGTAAGACTTCAGGATTGTGTCACCCTGAGGAGTAATGAACAAGATACCTGCCCCCGATCCATGGTTAGTGTAAGACCCATCAAAGTAGAGTGTCCAGGAAGATGTTGACACATTGAATAGTGATTTGTCTGGAAACTCAAACTGCATTGTCTTGGTGTCTTGTAATGGTGCATCTGCTAGTTGGTCAGCTATGATTTGTCCCTTGATGGCTTTTCTGTCTACATATTCGATGTCGTATTCACTGAGAAGCATTACCCCTTTTGCTAGGCGACCTGTGAGAGTTGCTTTGCTGAGGAGATACTTCAGTGGGTCTATTTTTGCAATGAGCTTAACTGGATGTGCAATCATGTAATGTTAGAGTTTTTGTGAAGAAAAAACTACCGTGAGACATGATCTTTCTACTTGTGAGTATTGCAACTCATAGCCCACTAAGGTTTGGCTGATGTAGTAGATGGCTCTTTCTTTGTTCTCATAATCATGCTGTGCTAGAAGTGCCCCCAGAGTAGTAGGTGTAGTAGATATGTAGAGAATTAGCAGTTTCCCTTGGATCGGAGGCATGAGAATGGGTGGGTTCATAAGGTATTCTTTTAGCTTGTTGAATGCTTCTTCATGGTGCAGGAGCACCCCTACAAAATAGGATAGAAGTCTATTTTTAGCATGTCAAGACATAAGTCTATTTTTAGTAGGTTTGACTTCATGATGTAATAAGGTCCATTGGACCAATGCGTATGTATTAGATCAAATTAGGAGAATGTGCAGGTAGTTAGGAGTTTGTTATGCTAGCTGTCTTAGCTATCTTCTCCTAGCCGCTTGGAAGCTCCCAGCCGCTGGGAATCAAGTTGGTAGTACTTGCGAAGGATTACTATTTATGCCCTAGATCAGTTGGTTTTAGAGAGAGTAGACTAGACAGTGGAGAATTGATAGTTTGGTAAGGTTTTAGCATTGCAAAATCAGAGACATTTGTGATACAGTGAGACTATGAAACTTGTATGCATCTCTGTTATTGAAAATAAGAGGATCCCATTGATTTCATTTGTCTGGTTCACAAGCTATCTGTATATTGATTCTTTTTGGTTACAGGTGAATGGATTCATTCAACCCTTCCACCGGTTGATTCTCTGAATTGGTGGAAAGGACATGTACAGTAGTTTAGTTTGCATCTTTGTTTTTCTGTTTATGCATTTCATGTTTTTGGGATCAATTTGTAGCATGCTGTGAGTTATCCTAACATCCTCATGTGCTAGGGTTAGGAGGATAAATTTCTAAGCTTGTATTGATCAGGAGATGATTCGGCCCGATCATCATGTTTTCTATGTGAAATTGTGAAGTTCTGAGAGTTTTGTCAAAAATATGCACTTGACGGATATACAGCATTCGCATGCGACATTACAGACTATGTATATCGCATCTGCATCTGTGTGCATATTGCTATCCAGATCAGGTCTTAAAACTTATGGAAAATGCATGTTTTGAAGGCATCAGGATGATATAGGTTGGATATATATATTTCCTATATATATCATCTTTAGGATCATCATGTCGTGTGTATTCGTCATCTGCATATCAGGGTTGTATGCTGGAGCATACATGCAGGCGAAGGTATATATCAGACGGGTCAATGGCAAGTCAAAGTCACATTTGTCAAAGAAAGGAGGAGGATCATCTTTTGTTTGAGTATTGGGTAGCCGAGGATCACATAGATCATCATCAGGATATTAGAGTATAACCCGACAATTCATATCATGCTGCAGAGTATGTAAAGGAGTCTTATATCCGGGTGACGTCGACATCAGAGGAAGTAAGAGTGCATGTGACGTCATCGTCATCAAGACATTCCAAATATCACCTGATAAAAATTTATCTTGCCGACGACAATTGTTTTGGCATAGGCATAGGATATCGGGTGATCAGTGCGAAGTGTTTGCCGTCAGTTCATGTCTTAGCGATCGAAGATTAATACCAAGTGGATTGCGGGAGGAATATTTGGTGAAAAATTCATCGGGTGCATAAAGTTGAGTATCGTCATCAGGATGTGTCAATATGACCCGATAAGTTATATCATGATGCTGGTTGTGTAAGTGGGTCTAATATCAGGGTGACGTAAGCATCCAAAGAGAGGTGCATGAGGTTGTCATCATTAGGATATACGGGAAGAACCCGATATTTTATATCCTGCTGAACCCGATATTTTATATCTTGCTGAACCCGATATTGTATATCTTGCTGATAAAAGGTGCTGATGTGTTGCAAGTATAAGGTAAACCAGTGTTGTCATTGATGTCAACATACTCATATTGCTTTGACAAGAAGGATTCAATGAGCAGTGTGCTGAGGATATTGAGAAAATTAGCCTCAGTCAGGAACAGTAAAGAACAGTGATGAGAAGAAGGCAAATGTACTGTATAGGATGTGAACCGGAGGATGTGGATTAAAGGGTTTGTAGATATGGGTCTTGAGATGCTTCAGTTAAGATTTCAGAGGTCCGCATGAAGATCTGAAGGAGTTGTGGTTGTCGGTGTAGAACCAGTTCCAGCAAGTATTCAGAGGTGACAGAGGATCACAAAAGGTCCGGTGAGGTCCGGAACTGTATAATCCTAATCTACGGATTGGAAGGAGTCTTTGGGATGTCCTTGTGATGTGCCATCTCGAGTTGTGTATGATTTGGAGGTCCGGAAGTACCTCTTACATTATGACAGTGGCAACAGACAGTATTCTTGAAGTTCCGGATAAGGAGGATAAGAGATTTCAGTAAGTAAAGGAAATGCGGATGTACCTGGTCATTCAGGCAGGCTTGTGAAGGTTCCTGGATCATGTTGAGGTCGTGTTGTTGGTCCGCATTGACAGTAGAGCCCGGAATTGAAGATATTCTTCCAGATGAAGTTTTTGCTCTGTTTAGCTGATCGGATGAGTTGTTCATCCTGTGAATGTTCTTATGGTGGCCGACCGGATGTGTCATATATCTTGCGGATATTCTTATGATTGATTACCGACTTAGATGATTGTTCCTAAGTTGATGTCTTGTATAAATAAAGATTTGTGAGTTCATTTTGAAGTGTGGCTTATGTGGAAAAAAGTGAAGTAGCGAAGAGAAGTGCAGAAGGAAGAGCAGATGTTTCTGGGCTTAATGGAACTGATCCGGACATGGTAAAGATGTCATTCTCCAGTTCAAGACTGTGATTCTTATCACTTTGTAGATAGTGTGTCTCCTTGTAGGTAGTGGGCCTCTTTGTGAGCAGTGTGCTCGGGCAGTGAGCCCTAATTGGCATGTGCCATTTTGTAATTCCTTATTCTTCTAATAGAGAATAATCTTTGGGTTAATCACCCCGTGGTTTTCTCCCTTAACCGGGTTTCCACGTCAAAATACTGTGTCATGTGTTTCTTATTTCATGATGATATTTGTCTGTTTGATTCAATACTGCTTTGATTAAGAAGAAGGTTCAAAAGAAGAAATAATTAGGATAACTGATTCACCCCCCCTCTCAGTTATCAACAATTGGTATCAGAGCGAGGTTCCTCTGAAAGAAGCTTAACCGCTTGAGGAGATCTAGGATGTCGTCATACAAAAAGGATAGTTCGAAGTTCGATGGAACCAATTTCACTCTCTGGAAGGGTCGCATGAAATGTCACCTGGAATGTATGGGAAAAGCATACTTGGCCATGGTTTCAAAACCATATGTACGTCCACAAGGTGGTCTGACAACTCTGAATGAAATCACAGAAGCTGAAAACAATCTGCGGACCAAGGAAGCTCTTCTAAGCGTATTGAATGACTCAGATCTCTCAAATGTTATTGACCTACCAACTGCATATGAGATCCTGACTAAACTGGAACTTCTGTATGAAGGAGATGAGTTTGTCAAAAGTGCAAGGTTGCAAAGTCTGAAAGGGAAATTCGAAAGATTGAAGATGAGAGATGATGAAAACATCACTACTTTTATGCCAAGAGTGAATGAACTAGTGTGTGGAATTAGAAATGCTGGTGGAACTCTGGATGAAAATGAGATCATTTGCAAAATCCTTAGATCCCTTCCTGCTGCCTACAAAATCAAGGTTACTGCAATTGATGAATTCAGAGCACACACAACTGTCACAAGAGAACAATTGGCTGGCAAGCTAGCTGCATTTGAAATGACCGAGTTTGGAGATGATCTTCCCAAGACTGAATCTGCTTTCAAAGCCAGTGCCTATGTGAAAGGCAAACAGAGAATTGATCCGGGAGAAAACTCTTCAAGGAAGATGACATGGTATGATCAAGCAAGAAGAGACATGGAAGAAGAAGAAGCAGAAACAGCTCAACTTGAAGCCCTCATTGCAAAAAGACTACCAAGAGGATCCGGTAAGTATGAAGGAAAACTACCCTTTAAGTGCTTCAACTGCAATAAGATTGGTCATTTTGCTTCAAGATGTCCGGAAAGATCTGCAAGGTCTAATACTAACAGACAAAGGTTTCAAAAGAATTGCTATTATGTTCATGAAGAAGATGACAATGAAGGAGTAACAGATGATGAATCAGAACTAGGAAGCAAATCCGGAAATGAGTGGGTGTTTATTGCCATCAAGGAAGAAGATTCAATACTCTCTGAATCTGTCAATCACAAAGTTGTTGAAAAAGCTTTGGCTGCTCAAGTGGAAGAAAAGGATGATTGGGTTATTGACGGTGGATGTTCTCACCATATGACTGGTGACAAGAATAAGTTCTTGAATTTGGAAAGGTATGAAGGAGGAATGGTAAAGTTTGGTGACAATTCTGCTGGCAGAATCAAAGGCAGGGGAACTATTTCCTTTGATGGAAAGAGCAAAACAGGTAATGTACTATATGTTGAAGGATTGAAGCACAATCTTCTCAGTGTTGGTCAGTTAGTAGACAAAGGCTATGATCTTCGGTTTAAGAATGGAAAATGCAGAATCTTTACAAGCTCCGGAACTGAAATTGCATCTGGTACTCAGACAAAAGGTAATATCTTTCATCTGGTTGGTTCAAATAAAAGTTGTTTGTTTGTTCAAATTGATCAGAGTTGGTTATGGCATAGAAGAATGTGTCATGTAAATTTTGATAACATCATCAAGATAAGCAATACTCAGGCTGTAAGAGATCTTCCAAAATTGATGAAACCTACAAATAGTTTGTGCAAAGAATGTCAGCTAGGTAAACAAAGCAGAGTCTCTTTCAAAAGCAAAGATCAGTCTTCTACCGAATTGTTGGAATTAGTACATACTGATCTCTGTGGTCCGACAAGAATCAAGAGTTTGCAAGGTGATAGATATTTCATGTTGTTAATTGATGATCATTCCCGGATGATGTGGGTTACCTTTCTAAAAGAAAAATCTGAAGCATTTAAGAAGTTCAAAATCTTCAAAGCTTTGGTAGAGAATCAAACCGGATTAAAACTAAAGTGTCTAAGGTCTGATAGAGGTGGTGAATTTACATCTGGAGAGTTCATTGACTATTGTGAGAAGCAGGGTATAAGGAGACAATTGTCTGCTCCTAGGACTCCACAGCAGAATGGAGTAGTTGAAAGAAAGAACCGGACCATCCAGGAAGCTACCAGGACAATGATGTTGGAAGCAAATGTTCCTCAGATGTTTTGGAAAGAAGCTATCAGCACTGCAGTCTACACTCTAAATCGAGTTCAAATCAGAAACAATACCGGTAAGACCCCCTACGAACTCTAGTTTGGCATCACTCCCACTGTGAAATATTTCAGAGTATTTGGTAGCAAGTGTTATATGAAAAGAGATGAAGATCTAGGAAAGTTTGATGCTAGAAGTGATGAAGGAATTTTCTTGGGCTACTCCACTCAAAGCAAAGCATACCGGTGTTACAATAAAAGACTGAGGAAGATGATAGAAAGCACTAATGTGAAAGTTGATGAAGGAATTGAGAAGCCCTCAAGATTTTATGAATCTGATGAAGATGACCAAGACAGTGTTCAAGGAACTCAATCCTCTCTGGTAAGACAGAGTCAGCCTGATCTGGTAAATCAGGAAGAAGAGATAGGTTTGAATGAGCCTGATCAAGAAGCAGCAGTGCAGGATACTCCCAAAATTCCAAGGTATGTGACACTAAACCACTCTGAAGATCAGATCATAGGGGACAGAAGCAAAGGTGTGCAAACTAGAAGGAATGTTGCTCAAAATCAGGATGAATGTTGTCTGATTTCAAAGATTGAACCTAAAACAGTAAATGAAGCCTGCAATGATGAAAACTGGACTAAAGCAATGAAAGATGAATTAATGCAAATTGAGAAAAATCATACTTGGGATCTTGTTCCCAGACCTAGAGACAGGAATGTGATTGGAACCAAATGGGTCTTCCGGAACAAATTAAATGAAGCTGGTAAAGTAATCAGAAACAAAGCTAGATTGGTCTGCAAAGGCTACTCCCAAATAGAAGGAATTGATTATGAAGAGACGTTTGCTTCCATGGCAAGAATTGAAGCAGTCAGATTATTTCTTGCATTTGCTGCCTTCAAAGACTTCAAGGTATATCAGATGGATGTCAAGTCTGCCTTCCTAAATGGTGATCTGGAAGAAGAAGTTTACATCGAACAACCGGATGGATTTCAATTATCTGACAATGATGATATGGTCTGTAAGTTAAAGAAAGCATTGTATGGATTAAAACAAGCTCCAAGAGCATGGTATGAAAGGTTGGATAAGCATCTTATGCAGATTGGATTCAGCAAAGGTACTACTGACAGTAACTTATATTTCAAAATTGATCATGAAAACATTTTGATTGTTGAAGTGTTTGTAGATGATATCATTTTTGGAGGAAGAGATAGTATGTGCAAAACTTTTGCAAATCAGATGAAATGTGAGTTTGAAATGTCTATGCTTGGTGAAATGAATTTCTTCTTGGGTCTGCAAATTACTCAAACAAAGAAAGGAATCTTCATTTCTCAGACCAAATATGTGAAAGAATTGTTAAGGAAATTTGGTATGGAAGATTCAAAACCAATGAACACTCCCATGGCAACCGGATGTAAGTTGAGCAAAGATGATGACTCTCCAAAGGTAGATCAGACAATGTATAGATCAATGATTGGTGGATTGTTGTATCTCACTCAGACCAGACCAGATATAATGCAGGCTGTTGGTCTTGTGGCAAGATTCCAGGCTGATCCTAGAGAATCTCATGTTATGGCAATCGAAAGAATTTTTAGGTACTTGAAAGGAACAGTTGAGTATGGTCTATGGTACCCTAGAGATCCGGATTTCTCTCTTCATGCTTACACAGATGCAGATTGGGCAGGAGATGTAGATGATCGAAAGAGCACCAGTGGTGGAGCATTCTTTTTGGGGAAGAGATTGGTTTCTTGGCTAAGAAAGAAACAAGATGCAATATCTCTGTCTACAACTGAAGCAGAATACATTGCAGCAGCAAGTAGTTGCACTCAAATCCTATGGATGAAGCAGATGCTAAGAGATATTAAAATTGAATATGCAGAGCCTATCACAATTTTCTGTGATAATTCAAGTGCAATTAATATTTCCAAGAATCCGATATTACACTCTAATACTAAGCACATATCTATCAAGTTTCATTTCTTGAGAGAACAAGTGAACAAGGAAGAAGTCAGGTTGGAGTATGTTCCCTCCAAGGATCAGATTGCAGATATCTTTACTAAACCTCTTCCCAAGGACTCTTTTGAATATCTCCGGGAGAAGTTAGGGGTCATGGCCCCTCCGGTGATAAACTAGGATGCACTGATGTGTATCAGTCCGGTGGATATCACAGTCATATCTTGTGATCCGGATTGATGATGGGGAGCTGCTACTAAGGGGGAGCAGCTGGTATGATTCTGATATGTTAAAATTGCAAGTATGAGCCCTTTGCCATTGATGTCAAAGGGGGAGAGAAGACATGTGAAAAACAAGTAGCTGATGATCAAAAGAGGAGTAGTAAAATGAGGAGAAGACATGTTGCTGATAGGGGGAGAAGTGACAGAAAGGAGAAGTTTCTTGTCTTGATGGTTTTTCACATCATATGTTGCCATCAATGACAAAGGGGGAGATTGTTGCAAGTATAAGGTAAACTAGTGTTGTCATTGATGTCAACATACTCATATTGCTTTGACAAGAAGGATTCAATGAGCAGTGTGCTGAGGATATTGAGAAAATTAGCCTCAGTCAAGAACAGTAAAGAACAGTGATGAGAAGAAGGCAAATGTACTGTATAAGATGCGAACCGGAGGATGCGGATTAAAGAGTTTGTAGATATGGGTCTTGAGATGCTTCAGTTAAGATTTTAGAGGTCCGCATGAAGATCTGAAGGAGTTGTGGCTGTCGGTGTAGAACCGGTTCCGGCAAGTATTCAGAGGTGACAGAGGATCACAAAAGGTCCGGTGAGGTCTGGAACTATATAATCCTAATCTGCGGATTGGAAGGAGTTTTTGGGATGTCCTTGTGATGTGCCATCTTGAGTTGTGTATGATTTGGAGGTCCGGAAGTACCTTTTGCATTATGACAGTGGCGACAGACAGTATTCTTGAAGTTCCAGATAAGGAGGATAAGAGATTTCAATAAGTAAAGGAAATGCGGACGTACCTGGTCATTCAGGCAGGCTTGTGAAGGTTCCTGGATCATGTTGAGGTCGTGTTGTTGGTCCGCATTGACAGTAGAGCCCAGAATTGAAGATATTCTTCCGGATGAAGTTTTTGCTCTGTTTAGCCGACCGGATGAGTTGTTCATCCTGCAAATGTTCTTATGGTGGCCGACCGGATGTGTCATTCATCTTGCGGATATTCTTATGATTGATTGCCGACTTAGATGATTGTTCCTAAGTTGATGTCTTGTATAAATAAAGATTTGTGAGTTCATTTTGAAGTGTGGCTTATGTGGAAAAAAGTGAAATAGCGAAGAGAAGTGCAGAAGGAAGAGCAGATGTTTTTGGGCTTAATGGAACTGATTCAGACATGGTAAAGATGTCATTCTCCAGTTCAAGACTGTGATTCTTATCACTTTGTAGACAGTGTGTCTCCTTGTAGGCAGTGGGCCTCTTTGTGAGCAGTGTGCTCAGGCAGTGAGCCCTAATTGGCATGTGCCATTTTGTAATTCCTTATTCTTCTAATAGAGAATAATCTTTGGGTTAATCACCCCGTGGTTTTCTCCCTTAACCGGGTTTCCACATCAAAATACTGTGTCATGTGTTTCTTATTTCATGATGATATTTGTCTATTTGATTCAATACTGCTTTGATTAAGAAGAAGGTTTAAAAGAAGAAATAATTAGGATAACTGTTTCACCCCCCCCTCAGTTATCAACACGATGATGCTGAACATCATGATGTTGCCGATAGATGCCGAACATCATGATGCTGCAGATAGAGTTTGGCAGTAAGGTGAATAGTGATCATCAGGAGGATAATTGTGTTCACCAAATATGATGATGTTGTTGGTGGATGAATATGATGATCCTGCCGATAGGAAGGAGTATTAGCTATTTGGTGGGTTTAATGGGTTTTTCACCCTGTTTGTAAGCTTTTGCTATGTGGCTCTGCATCATAGTGGTATTAGAGCAAAGGAAGGATCTTCTGGAAAAGATAAGAAGATAGAAAGATGTCGGATGAAGAAGGAACATCAAAGATTTCGGCAAGGATGACCAATGCTAAGTTGGCAGTTCTGGTAAAGAAGCAGATTGCTGAGAGCTAGGCCGTGAAGGCTCAGAATTAGGAATTAAAGGATGAATTAGAGAAGTTGAGGGATAGAGTAGGTTCTGGTAGAGAAGAAGATAGGGAAGAAGAAGAGATCTCTAGGTGGAACGAGGAGGTCATTCCTGCAGACCAGAGGCCACTGTTGAACACCCTCAAAGCCATGGAGAGGAGAACCATGGATGTGAAACTGGATTTGCTAGTGTTTACAAGAAAGATGGAACTTGATTCAGTGATGGAGTGGATAGACTCCTTGAACAATTTCTTTGAAACAAAGGAGATACCAGAACAACAGAGGGTGAAGATAGCCCAATCAAAGATGAAAGAAGTTGCATTGACATGGTGGAATTTTGTCCAAGATGACAGAGTCCAGGAAGGAAAGCGTAGAGTCACTACATGGAAGAAGATGATGGCATTAGTAAAGGAAGCCTATGTTCCATTGGATTACAGTATCCAATTACACAAGAGGAAGCAAAACCTGAAGCAGAAGGAGCTAGATGTCAGCTCATATACAGAGGAATTCATGAAACTTTGTGTGAAGACAAAGGTAAAAGAAAGTGAGGAAGAAAAGGTAGCTAGATACCTTAATGGATTGAGGTTCAACATTCAGGAAGATTTGAATCTACATAATCTAGATATAGTTCAGAAATGTTTTCAGTTGGCATTGAAAGTGGAAGAGAAGTTAAAAAGAAGACAAGAATATAACAATAGAGGAAGAGGAAAACAACAAAGAGGTGGAAGAGGTCCTTTCAGAGGCAGAGGACATGGACATGGATATCAAGGAGAATCTAGTCATGACAATAGCAAGGGAAATAACAGTCAGAACCAAAGAGAAAGTTACAGTCAGCAAGGAAACTTCAGAGGCAGAAGACCTTTCAGAGGAAGATCCCAGGGCAGAGGATCTATCAGATGTTATAACTGTAACAAAGAAGGCCATATAGCCAGCAGATGTCCAGAAAAGGCAACAAGCTCAACAGGAGAAAGGAGAACAAATCTGATCCAAGAACCTGATAGTCAAAGTACAACAGGCTCTAATGCTTTTCGGAGTGTGAATGCTTCTGATAATTATGGATATCTAGAGAGTGGAGAATCTCTAATGATGAGAAGAACAATGACTACCATGAAGGTACCTGACAAGGAACCCCCTCAAAGAAAGTCTCTTTTCAGAACCATTTGCAAAGCAAGAGGTAAGGCATGTAAAGTTTTAATTGATTCTGGTTCTACTGAAAATTTTGTATCTGATGAAATGGTGACAAAGCTTAAGCTTAGGAGATTGCCTCACCCATCCCCATATAAGGTCTCATGGCTTACCCAAGGTCAGTAAATAGTTGTAGAAGAACAAGCTTGGGTAGAATTTCAGATTGGAGCATATAAAGATAGGTTGTTGTTTGACATTACCAAGATGGATGCTTGCAATCTTTTGTTTGGTAGACCATGGCAGTATGACTTGAAGGCATGGCATGATGGTGTTAGAAACACCTATACAATCACCAAGGATGGTAAGGTGATAGAGTTACTACCATTGACAGAGAAAGAGGAGAAATCCAAGGGAAAAGAGGTGAAGGTAATGCTGATGGAAGGAAAATAGTTCATGAAAGAAGTAGCAGCAGAAGGTGCAGTTGCATATGCCCTAACTCCATGTATGACAGTGAATAAAGAACAATAGCAAGAAGTCAGGAAAGAGAAGAAGCTGAGGTTCATAGACCCAGCTATCCAAGAGCTATTGGATAAGTATAAAGGTATCATCTCTGATGGAATGCCAAGATCCCTACCACCTGTAAGGGATATCAGCCATTACATAGATCTAATCCCAGGATCTACACTTCCAAACAAGGCAGCATATAAGCTAACTCTAGACCAAAATGCAGAAGTAGCAAGACAAATTGAGGAATTGTTAGACATAGGTCTGATTGGCAAAAGTTTAAGTCCATGTGCAGTACCAGCTGTACTAGCACCAAAGAAAGAAGGCACTTGGAGGCTTTGCACAGATACCAGAGCTATTAATAAGATCACAATCAGGTATAGGTTTCCAATCCCTAGGATAGAGGATTTACTTGACTGTTTGGGAGGTGCTAAGTATTTTACAAAAATAGATTTGAAGAGTGGGTATCATCAGATCAGGATTAGGCCAGGAGATGAATGGAAAACAACATTCAAAACTAACGAAGGGTTGTATGAGTGGAAAGTTATGCCTTTTGGTTTGTCTAATGCACCTAGTACTTTTATGAGGTTGATGAATGAGGTTTTGCAAGAATTCATGGGTAAGTTTGTCATAGGATATGTAGATGACTTTCTGATTTTCAGCAACACAAAGGAAGAACATCTCAGACATATAGATTAGGTTCTCAAGAGGTTACATGAAGAGCAGCTGATGATAAATTTAGACAAGTGTTTGTTCATGCAAGAGGAGATCACATATTTGGGTTTTGTCATTTCACAAGGAAAGCTGCAAATGGATAAGGAGAAGGTAAGTGCCATATTGTCTTGGCCAACTCCAAGGACTATGAATGATGTCAGAAGTTTCCATGGGTTCGCAACCTTCTATAGAAAGTTTATAAGAGGGTTTAGTCATATTTGTGCACCCATGCTTGATACTATAAAAGGAGGACAGAAGTGCAGATTTTCTTGGACTAAGGAAGTAGATGATTCTTTTGAAACATTGAAGAAGAAGGTGGCACAGTAGCCAGTCCTTGCACTTCCAGACTTCAATAAAATCTTTCAGGTGGAATGTGATGCCAGTCACATGGCCATTGGAGCAGTACTCAGCCAAGAAGGTAGACCAATTGCATTTTTTAGTGAGAAGCTCAATGATGCTAAAAAGAGGTATTCATCATATGATTTGGAAATGTATGCTTTAGTCCATTCACTCAAGAAATGGAGGCATTACTTGATGCCAAAAGAATTCATAGTATTCATAGATAACTAGGCTCTGAGTTTCATAAACAGCCAGGAAAAGTTGAACCACAGACACATGAAATGGGTAGAAAGCTTACAAGCTTTTGCTTTTACATTGAAGCATAAGAAAGCAGTCAAGAATAAAGTAGTAGATGCCTTGAGCAGGAGAGCTCTAACAGTCAACCAGATTCCGTTGGAGAGTGTTGGCATTGATTCATTGAAGACCATGTATGATGCTGATGAAGATTTTGGAGAGATATATCAGGTATGTACTTCTTTTGGAGATAAATATCATGCTGAATTCTCTGAATTTCTGATCCAGGATGGATTGTTGTTCAAAGGTGGATAGTTGTGTATTCCAAGGTGTTCTATGAGGTTGAACATCATTAAAGAGAAACATTGTGGAGCTATGGCAGGTCATTTTGGTTTGGATAAGACTCTTGATCTTGTTTAAAGACATTATTTTTGGCCTAAGTTATAATCAGATGTTAGAAAGTTTGTAGAGACATGTGTGATATGTCAGAAAGCAAAAGACAGATCAACTAATGTAGGTTTATATCAGCCTTTACCCATTCCTTCCAGACCATGGGAAAGCATAAGTATGGATTTTGTCTTGGGTTTACCAAGGACAAGGAAAGGATTTGACAGTGTTTTTGTTGTAGTGGACAGATTTAGCAAAATGGCACATTTCTTGCCATGCAAAACCACTGCTGATGCTTCCTACATTGCATATTTGTTTTTCAAGGAAATTGTCAGAATACATGGATTGCCATTGAGCATAGTGTCAGATAGGGATGTGAAGTTTATTGGTCACTTCTGGAGAACTCTTTGGAAGAAACTTGGAACAAATTTGTCTTTTTCATCTGCATATCATCCTCAAACAGATGGACAGACTGAAGTAGTTAATCGTTCCTTAGGGAATTTGTTTAGATGTTTGACAAAACAACATGGAGAAAAGTGGGATAATATTCTATCTCAGGCTGAATTTTCCTATAATGATACTGTCAATAGGAGTACAGGGAAATCACCTTTTCAGATAGTGTATTGTATGCATCCAAGAGGAATTTTGGAATTGAGAGATCTAGCTACAGATGGCCCTGTTAGTGTAGAAGGAGAAGCTTTTGCAGAAGCTATAAAAGAGGTTCATGATCAAGTAAAGACCCAACTACAGTGAACCACCTTGAAGTATAAAGAATATGCTGATAAAAAGAAGAAGGATGTACAGTTTGATGTTGGAGATTTGGTATGGGTTCATTTGAAGAAGGAAAGACTTCCTAAGGGCAAATCTACTAAACTCATGTAGAGGAAGATTGGACCATGTCAGATTTTGAGCAAGCATGGACAGAATGCTTATGAGATACAACTCCCTCCAGATCTTGGTTTATCACCTATATTCAATGTATGTGATTTAACCCCATAGAAGCATAATCCAAATGATGAACATGAACTCCTACAAGATGCAACAGCTGATGACATTCGAAAGCATGATCCACCACAGTTGTAGAAGGTTTTGGACACATGAGTGATCAAGAAGTCCCGGAACAAACAATATTTGGAGTATTTAGTGTCTTGGCAGGGAAAACCTAATTCAGAAGCAGTGTGGATGACTGAAGAGCAGATCTAGAAACATGGTACAGATCTACATACTCTCATCTCAAGTGGACTTGAGATTTCTTCTTCTGGGGAGTATGGTGTAGGAGCACCCCTACAAAATAGGATAGAAGTCTATTTTTAGCATGTCAGGACATAAGTCTATTTTTAGTATGTTTGACTTCATGATGTAATAAGGTCCATTGGACCAATGCGTATGTATTAGATCAACCTAGGAGAATGTGCAGGTAGTTAGGAGTTTGTTATGCCAGCTGTCTTAGCTATCTCCACCTAGCCACTTGGAAGCTCCCAACCGCTGGGAATCAAGTTGGTAGTACTTGTGAAGGATTACTATTTAGGCCCTAGATTAGTTGGTTTTAGAGAGAGTAGACTAGACAGTGGAGAATTGATAGTTTGGTAAGGTTTTAGCATTGCAGAATCAGAGACATTTGTGATACAGTGAGACTGTGAAACTTGTATGCATCTCTGTTATTGAAAATAAGAGGATCTCATTGATTTCATTTGTCTGGTTCACAAGCTATCTGCATATTGATTCTTTTTGGTTACAGGTGAATGGATTCATTCAACCCTTCCACCGGTTGATTCTCTGAATCAGTGGAAAGGACATGTACAGTAGTTTAGTTTGCATCTTTGTTTTTTTGTTTATGCATTTCATATTTTTGGGATCAATTTGTAGCATGCTATGAGTTATCCTAGCATCCTCATGTGCTAGGGTTAGGAGGATAAATTTCTAAGCTTGTATTGATCAGGAGATGATCCAGCCTGATCATCATGTTTTCTATGTGAAATTGTGAAGTTCTGAGAGTTTTGTCAAAAATATGCACTTGACGGATATACAACATTCGCATGCGACATTACAGACTGTGTATATCGCATCTGCATCTGTGTGCATATCACTATTCAGATCAGGTCTTGAACTTATGGGAAATGTATGTTTTGAAGGCATCAGGATGATATAGGTTGGATATATATATTTCTTGTATATATCATCTTCAGGATCATCATTTCGTGTGTATTCATCATCCGCATATCGGGGTTGTATGCTGGAGCATACATGCAGGCGAAGGTATATATCAAACGGGTCAACGGCGAGTCAAAGTCACATTTGTCAAAGAAAGGAAGAGGATCATCTTTTGTTTGAGTATCAGGTAGCCAAGGATCACATAGACCATCATCAGGATATTAGAGTATAACCCGACAATTCATATCATGTTGCGGAGTATGTAAAGGAGTCTTATATCCAGGTGACGTTGACATCGGAGGAAGTAAGAGTGCATGTGACGTCATCATCATCAGGACATTCTAAATATCACCTGATAAAAATTTATCCTACCGACAACAAGTGTTTTGGCATAGGCGTAGGATATCAGGTGATTAGTGCGAAGTGTTCACCGTCAGTTCATGTCTTGGTGATCGAAGATTAATACCAAGTGGATCGTGCGAGGAATATTCAGTGGAAAATTCGTTGGGTGCATAAAGTTGAGTATCGTCATCAGGATGTGTCAATATGACCCGATAAGTTATATCATGATGCTGGTTGTGTAAGTGGGTCAAATATTGGGGTGACGTAAGCATCCGAAGAGAGGTGCATGAGGTTATTGTCATCAGGATATACGGGAAGAACCTGATATTTTATATCCTACTAAACCCGATATTTTATATCCTGCTAATAAAAGGTGCCAATGATGCCAAACATCATGATGTTGCAGATAGAGTTTGGTGGTAAGGTGAATAGTGATCGTCAGGAGGATAATTGTGTTCACCGAATATGATGATGCTACTGGTGAATGAATATGATGATCCTGCTGATAGGAAGGAGTATTAGCTATTTGGTGGGTTTAATGGGTTTTTCACCCTGTTTGTAAGCTTTTGCTGTGTGGCTCTGCATCACTTCACACCGCTCATCCCACCGAAATGGAATATTCTTGTGCAGGAGATGGCTGAATGGTTGGTACTTATCTGCCAGCTATGATATGAATCTACGGATTGCTTGCAGCTTGTCTTGTAGCGATCTCAATTGAGTTAGAGTCTTGGGTGGTGGCATGTTCATTATAGCTTTGACCTTGGCAGGGTTCACCTCTATTCTGTTTGCTGACACGATGAAACCTAGCAGTTTGCCTGAAGTTACCCCAAACACACATTTCTTTGGGTTCAGCTTGACTTGGAATTGGTCCAACCTTTGAAAGACTTTTTCTAGTATATCTAGGTGTGAATCCCTTGTGAGAGACTTTGCTAGGATATCATCGACATAGTCTTCCATAGTTACATGCATCATGTCATGAAATATAGTAGTCATAGCTCTTTGATATGTGGCACCTGCATTTTTCAGCCCAAATGGCATGACATTCCAGCAAAAGGTACCCCATGGGCAAGTAAAAGTTGTCTTGTGTTGGTCCTCCGGTGCTATTTTGATTTGATTATACCCTGAGAATCCGTCCATGAGAGATAGCATTGTGTGTCCTGCAGTTAGGTCGACTATGATATCGATGTTTGGCAATGGAAAATCATCCTTACGGCATGCTTTGTTTAAGTCTCGAAAATCATTACATAGTTGAACTTGGCCATTTGGTTTGGACACTGGTACAATGTTGGATATCCATTCTGGGTAATCTATGGCTCTGATGAACCCCACATCCAGCAATTTCTTGAGTTCTTCTTTGACCAAAAGTGCTATGTGAGGATGCATCTTTCTTAGCTTCTGCTTTACTGGTTTTACTCCTGGATCCAATGGCAAATGATGTAGAATTAAGTTTGGATCTAAACCTAGCATGTCTGCATATGACCAAGAAAAGTTCTCTCTTCTTTTTGAAGAACGATACAAACCTAGTTTTCTCTAGTGGTGTAAGAGATTTGGCAAAGTGGATAATCTTGGGCTATTCTTATGTTCCAATATTCACCGGCTCTGTTAGTTCCACAACAATCTGTGACCTTTCTTGGTACATATCACTAGGGAGAGTGTCAAGCTTTCCATCGTTAGGTGCCATAGTTGGGTTTTCACCTTCGGATGCATCCTTTCTTTTTACAGTTTTGGGATCTGACACTGTCGCAAGGCAGTTTTCACTGTCAGATCCATTTTTGATCTTGATATTTTTGTGACTGGAAGGCTTGGCACCCTCCCCAAAGTAAGCCATAGTATTTAGTTCAATAGCAAAACTAGCTTTATGATCTCCCCTGGGTAAGTGGTTCCTAAGTTCCATATAATCAATGTAAGCATCATCGTTTTGGAACATATCTAGTTGGGGAGTTCCTCGTTGATCCCAATCAATAAGCTCAGGGTGCACGAGGGGGAGGGAGTCGGGTGATAGACCTGATTCATTGATGGCATGAATGGAAATGTTGGGAGTATTGGTGGGGATTGTGGTCAGGATGGTACTTTCTTCCAAGTTGTTTATTGTAATGGAATTTAAACTTTCCTCGAAAGACATAATCTCAGGGATTGGCAAATCGGACTCTAGTGGTCTATTCGGTAGCATTTGTCCCTCACGATAGGGGCTAAGAGTTTGGATGGTGTTGACCTCTTTGTCATCGTAGGAGTGCTTTGTTAGCTCATCCCACTCATACTCATTTGAATCTATGTCGCTGTCCACTTGGGGTATTTGGATCATTTCTACAAGGCAAGCATTTTCCTTAGCTTTGCCCTTGCCTTTGTACCCTAGGCCACTTGTGTTTCTAGCCGATGAGGATGAAGAAGGTCGAATAGGTTCAATGATTCCTTCTTTTCTGAGGCTGATGGGGCCTTGTCCTTCATACCCCATTCTGTGTAGAATAGTCTCACCTCACCCATAGAGTTCTGTCTAGGCGGATCTTGGGGGGTGTTTTCTTCTTCAGCATAAAGCCATTGCAAGAGGTCTCTTTCCTCTGTTTCATTAGATAGGGTCCCCCATTTTACAAAGGGAGTTGTGGGAGTTACAGGAGGAGTAGATGGCTTTGGAAAATGCTTGGGTCGGCCAAAAGATCTAGGAGATAAGGGCAATTTGGCAAGATTGAGACTATGCTCAATTGAGTACTCTCCCACTCTAGTTTCTTTTATGGTAACTTTCTATTCTTTAGGCCTTGAGGAGGAAGCTTCAGCGGTATGGTCTTGATAAGGGGTATGGGATATATATGCTTTGTTATTCAGGATGATGCATTTGGGTTTGGCAAGGAAAGAGTTGCAATGATGATAGGGGTCAGGGTCACCTTGAATGGTGATTTGCTTATCATTGTGTGGGAACTTTATGCATTGATGATAGGTTGAGGGCACAGCCTTCATGGCGTGGATCCATGGTCTCCCTAGTAAGATATTATAAGCGAGATCCCAATCAAGGACTTGACAGACAACATCTTTTATCACTGGTCCCACTTGAATGGGTAGGACTACTATTCCTTTTGTGGTTCTTTCTTCCTCGTCATATGCTTTGATGGTGATTTTCCTCCTGGGATCAACTGCCTGTTCAAAGAACCCCAATGCAAGGACTAGCTTTAATGTGCAAATATTCAAACTAGCACCCCCATCAATGAGAACCCTCTTGATGCGGTATTTGTGGATGAAGGTGATGATATGGAGAATGGGTGTTATGGGGTTGAGATACAGAGAGGTCATCTTGCTCAATAAATGATATGGTGTTGGAGGAAGTCAGATTGCTTACCATGGTCTGGAATTTCTCTTGGGCCAAGTTAGTGGGGACAGTGGTTTCCACTAAGGCTTTCTCAAGGATCTCCTTATGAGAAGGAGATAGACACAGTAACTCCAAGATAGAAATGTGAGTCGGGGTTTTTTGTAATTGGTCAATGACATTGTACTGACGGAAGTTGGATGGAGAAGGCGACGACCTAGGAGGGGTAGTATTGAGCGTGACTTTACCACTGTGGGTAATTATACTACAACCAGTTCTGTTAGGTCCTAATTGTTGGTTGGGTGAGATGACATTGACCTGTGGAACTTGCTCAGAGATGCAATTTATGGTATAATCAAATGGCACACTTGCATAGTTGGCATTACTAGTCCCGCTGTTCTGATTTTGCATGTTGCAATTGTTGTCGTTATTGTTATTGCCATTGTAGTTGTTTCCGTTGTGGTTGTTGCCATTGTGGTTGTTGCTGTTGTTGTTATTATTGTTGTATGGCCTGATGTGATTCAGAAGTGGATCATTGTAGGCCACAAGAGTTTCATTGGAGGTGTGTTGTTGGGTTCCTCCCTGGTTCCGATCTAGCACATCTTGTATGACATTTTTGAGGCGGATGCAGTTGTTGGTTGTATGCCCCCTTCCTCGATGATATTCACAATAGTCTGTATCCTTCCAGTAGGGAGGTTTGACTATAGGCTTGTAATCACTTGTTGGTGTTAGAGAAATTTCGTTGTTAGCCAACAACTTCCTTGGCGCGGACTCTTGAGACTCACCCAACGATGTGAATTTTCTCCTTGGATTTGAACTAAACCAAGGTCTAGGCTTCAAAGAGGGCGGTTTATTGAGTGCACCATTGTTTGTTTCTCCTTTAAGAGTGAATATGGGTTGTTGCTTGGGAGCTGCTACCTTGGCATCTACTACCCCATCATTGACCACATTCTTATTTTTGGTCCAAAACTTTGATTTACCCGTTGAGTAATTGGAGGTAGGTGTGTCCTTATATAACTTGATTTACCCCTTGGCGATCATAGCTTTTTCAATGAACAATCCCATTTCAATGACTTTGGAGAATGATGTAGGGCATTGTATTAGTATTTGATAGCTAAGATCGTTATTGAGGTTATGGACAAACATCTCCATTAGCTGTTTCTCAGGTATATCATAGGAGCATTTACTTGCTAGTTGTCTCCATCGTTGTAGGAAAGTGGTAAATGATTCACCACTCTTTTGTTTGGTGTTGCATAAATCTAGCATAGATACCTCGTACTCGATGTTATAAGAGAAGTGCATGATAAATTTGTTGACAAGTTCATCAAAAGATTTAATGCCCGGTGGGAGGCATGAAAACCACTCCATAGCTTGACTACCCAAAGATCTAGGGAAAAGTCTCATTAAGTAGGTCTCATCGTGAGCTACTTCCATGCATGCTGCGTTGAATTCCCTAATATGATCTCTAGGGTCCCCTTTCCCTTTGTACTTATCTAATTTAGGAACTTCAAATTAGAAGGGAAAGGGTGCCATGTTTAAACTTTTGTCAAAGGGGTACGGTGCGATATCCTCCAAGGAGTAAGCTTTTGTGTTCGTACCCGTCTCGAGATATGACATTTCTTGTTTGAGGCACTTAAGTTGTTTCCTCATGTCTTCCATGGTTTGCTTTCCTCTATCCTCTGCGTTTGAGTCTAGGGTTTTGTTACCTTTTCCAAAAGCATTTTCCACATTTTCTTGGATTGTGCATACATCAAAATCTGTGGGGAGTTTAATTCCAAGATTAGCGAGGTAATAGAAATACTTATGAGGGTCCTCATGGAGCACCTTTTCTAACATGCGTTGGAATTTCCTACTTTGGATGTGTTCTTAGTAATCTTCGTGAGAAAATTCTTCATCACTATCATGAGGGGTGACGATGCGGTCGGATGAGCCGGCCATTTCAAGTTGCTCTTTATACTGAGATCTAGTAAGAACCATGCAAGGTGACATGAGATGAAGTGGATTGGGACTAGAAATTTTGGCAAGGTGCCGACTGAGACTGTTGTAGATAGGATATCTAGGAAGAGACTTGGACAAAGGGCTTTTTCACTCAATGACTTCAAGCAAGGCAGTTGACACAAGATGATAGCCACTAGTAAGGGTACTCGATACCTATTTTACTATGTAGGGACTAGTCATGCAATGAGACTACTAGCAAGGTTTTGTGACCTACTAGGCTTACGTGAATTCACAAAGGATACAAAAAAGGGACCTATGTCGAACTGATATGGAACAAACTGACTTTGGGACAAGAGAGGTTTTGACAGAAGGTGAATGGGATGACCGACGAAAGAGAGGTATTTGGGTGAAATGAACGAAGATTGATCGCAAGGTTGAATCTGATCTCTGAATGCGAAGCTAAGCTCAAATGGGTACTCAAAATAGGTAAAATTGTTTCCTCAAAAATAGTGCAAGTACTCACTGTGGTGGATGCACTAAAACAAATGTGCAGCAAGAATGAACAAATGCGTAGGAAGTCGACACAAATGTGCCGCACTGGTAAAGTATAAATGTGCAGTAACAGTATGCATATGTGCAGCAAGTCTAAATGCATGCGCAGCAAGTCGACATAAATGCGTAGGAAGAAAGAATGGATGCGCAGCTCTGACTTTTTTTGCAAATTTTTGGTGTTTTTCTATTGTTTTTGGTATTTTTGGCTAGAGAAGGTCTTCCTGATCTGATTTTATGAATTAATAGCAAGAAAACACAGCAAGCACAAAGAATATTTTATAGTTTCTCATTATTTTTGTGGTTTTTCTGACTCTATTTCGGACTAGTGTGAACAAAAGCAAGCACAAAGATCCTAGGCTAGAAATGGATTACAAGGGTTTTTGGCCACTAGAACAAGGGGTTTTTTAATGCGGGCAACCATTCAAGTGGTTACACATGCGGTGACACTACTCTCCGTTGTGGAGTCTCCCAACCTCAAAGGGTTGCACCTTAGAGGGTTTTGGGGGAGGTTGGCTGTCGGTGTAACATAGCAGCACTTATTGTAGGAGGTTTTCACCTCAAGCACTTTTATTTTAAGTGGATTGGTAGGGCTTGGCTTCTAGCTTGTTTCCACTCAGGGTCGTTCCCACTTGGACAAGCGTGCATCCAAGGGCAGGCCCCTCTTAAAGGTTAAACAAATGGAATAACAAGTCTGGCACTCTGATCACCCAGTAAAGGGGAGAGCATAAGCCTATTGTCATTTGTCAAGCACAGAAGACATTGATTAATCCAACCTATTTAAAAGTAGAAAAACTAAATGGGCTAATCTACTTGGGCAAGCACAAAACTTTGAAGTGATTTAGCAAGATAACATTGGTTCAGTTTTAACCCCAGAAAGCAGTGATGAGTTCAGTTTTAATCCACGTAGCATGAATAGTTAACTTTGAAATTTTGGTCAAACGAGATAGCAGTAGTTCAATTTTAACCCAGAAATCAATGGTGAGTTTAGTTTTAATCCACGTAGTGTGAATAGTTAACTTTGAAGTTTTAGTCAAACGAGATAGCAGTAGTTCAATTTTAACCTAGAAATTAATGGTGAGTTTAGTTTTAATCCCAGATAGCAATAACTTGGAAAATGTTGCAGTGCACGAAAACAAGTGATCTAGTTACTTCTTTCCTAATTAGAGCAATGTGAGGATTTGAATGAATATCAGTTTTACTATCCCTTTAGAAAGTGAAGTGTGAACTATTTAAATGCAACTATATGGAACTAAACCCGAACCTATCCTACAAAACAACTCCAGAAAACACCTGCGAAGATGTTAGCATTAGCAAATTTTCTCAAAAGGGTATTGAAATCATTGCCTACTACAGAAGCGTAGCTTCAGTGATTAAATGCACAGAAATAATCAACAGAAGCGCAGCAAGGATAAATGCGCCATAACAATACGCAGATGCGCAATAATGATGAATGCACTGCAACAGTGAGCAAAAGCGCAGGAGTAATGCACAGAAGCACAGAAGTAACGGATGCACCGTAACAGTGCGTAGATGCGCATCAGGAATGAACAGATGCGCAGGATTAATAAATACACCGTAACAGTGCGTAAAAGCGTAGCAAAAAAGCAAAGATGTACAGGAATAATGAAAGCACCATAGAAATGGGTATATGCGCCGTAGAAATGTTCAAATGCACCAAAGTAGCCTGTTCGTGACCTATATGGAACTTGTCTTCAACAAAGCTTAGATTTTGATGAGATAAAGGGGCAAAGGCCCCACAGTGGGTGCCAAAAATGTTAGGGTAAAATGAGGATCAATCAATTGAATAATAACAAACCCAAACATCAATAGAATAATGAAATAAAAAAAGGTAGATCTAAATGGAGTAATGAATCACAATGCAAACCTTCCCTGTTCCAAAGCTTCTATTGTTCGCCTAGTACAACCGTCCTTTGCTGATGAAGTAGGCCCTCAGTGAGTGCACTCTTTTAGCTGTGTTGTAGGATGTCGTCAGTAAACGGCTAAGATGATAGATAATGCTGTGAAGTAGAGCTTCAAAGCAAAGGGTGATCTCAAGTAGATTGTATTGGGGGTGCCAAAGGCGTGCGGGTAGAATTCTATAGAGTAACAATACAAATAACCTAGATGATTAGAATGGAAGAATGAGGCTTCTTTTATAGACTCAGAAGAATGAGAATCAACAATTGAGAGGAGATATGAAGATCAATGGCTGAGAATGGTTGAGGAATGTGCAACCAGTAGAAATATGACAAGTGTCTCATCTCCATCATGAAAGAGGGAATTTGACAACATTGATTGGAGAGTTAACTCCTTTAACTGATCAGTTAACAAACTTGATTAGTCACTTGGAAGAATGAATTATGGAATTGACTGAATTGATTGAGGAATTAACTCAATTGACTGGTTAGTTAACACTTTTGATTGATTAGTTAACTAACTTTTGATTTGAGAAGAAATAGGACATGTGGGTGAGGGAAAATTAGATAATTAAATATTTAATATATTTAATTACATATGCAACAGGATGAGGTGGACAAGGTGAGGTGAAAAAGTGAGGTGTAAAGGTGAGGTGGATTTTTGAATTTAGAACTTAGGATAGAGGAATTTGGATTAATTAAATAATTTAAGATTATTTAATTGCGTAGGACATTAGAAGAATTTTAATTAAATAAATAGATTTTATTTAATTATGGAATAGTGAACTGATTAAATAAATTTAGAATATTTATTTAATTGATAGAAGAACGGAATAAATATTTAGAATATTTATTTAGAATGGTATAAATATTTAGAATATTTATTTAGGATGATTTGTGTCATTTTTAGGTGTATACATTTTGCCCCTCTTTGATGCAATGTTGTTTATAGCATTGCTTCAAAGAAATCGATAGTCTGACAGTGATACATGCCCTAGTTTGCCCCTGGTACGGAACAAGGCTTCGAAATTCAAGAATTTGATTTTTCCACCTTGTTTGTAGAGACAATCATGAAGCCAAAGAGCAAAGCTAGATTGACATCAGCTATCAAAAGAGATCCTACTATAGGCAAAAGGATAGCCCAAGTAATACTTCCCACTGTAGAAAAAGAGAAGGGCAAGATCACCCTTGAGGAGTTCTAAATCACAACTGTTGATTTGGGTTTTTCTAATCAAGACCAAGAATGTCAGGAAGGGAAGGATATCATTGATTCTTTGACCCAAAGGGTCAAAAAGGAGAAAGAGAAAAACAAACAACATAAAGAGCACATTGCTCAGCTGCATGTATATATAAAGGGGTTGATTAACCCTGATAGTACACCAGTAGATCCAGCAGTCCCATTGACTGTTATTTCTCAGGAGGAGGTTAATAAGATGGACCTCATGAAGCATGAGGCCATGATCATGCAAAAGTGGATGTTGTCAACCCTCATAGGGGCTGAGGATGTATTGAGAACCTCTTTACAGAGGTGGAATTCTTTAAGCAGTTTGAAGAGAAAAATACATAAAATGCAGAATGAAATAGGAAGATGGTCATTCCAATTGGAAAAGGACCTAAATTCTTTGAGTGAAATAAAGAGGATTGATCCTCAGATCCTAATAAATAACCAAGTATTGAATAATAAATATGCCTTGCTGATAGATATATGGTATGAAGATATCAAGTTCAAATGTGATATCTTGAAGAAATGTAGTGGCAAGATTAGGGATATTAGTATAAAGTTGCACAACATGATGGCTTATGAGGTAGAAATCCTTGAAGCTCTAGAAGGAAAAATAGAGGGAAAGATAGAAAATCAAGATGCAGACTTTGCTATCAAAGCTTTGCATGATAATTTTCAACTGATAGCTGATGATCCCCTTACCCACCTGACAGAAGAGGTGATAAATAAGATCATGAGGATCAAGGTCAAGGTGGAGACTTACAATGAGACACTGAACAATAGAAAATCTAAGATGGAAGCAATCAAAGATAAATTCTAGTCTCATAAGCATGCCATAACAAAAGCCAAAACCCAAGATGGCGGGGAGGTAGATAAAATTGTGCATGCCTATGAGAATATCAGGATGACAATGAAGGTCCATTTAGAAGATGATGTTAATCAGGGAGACAACGATACAAAAAGCAATGAAGATGATGAACATGATGAAGAAGAAGATAAAGAAGAAGAACCTAAAGAATGAATGGAGATGCACCACAATAAGACATATGCATCAAGTACTCATAAGATAATGAGTCATCCAGATGGTTGCATGCTAGCAACCTGTGCCATGAAGGAAAGTTGATGGGGTCAAAGAAGGATTATCTACCATTGATCTTAATTGACAAATCCTAACTATAGGTCATTTGTAACTACTCTCTCACCTTATTCTATAAAAGGTGGAGGGGTGCCATATTTTGATTATTCGGAACTTAATTAAAATTTAATTGCTGAAATATCAGGATTTATTTCAAAGTTGTAAATGTACATGCTATGCATACTGAATGAAAGAGAAGACAATCTGATTACAAATCATCTTAAATCTTGAGTAATCTATGTTTGAAATCTTGATACATGCATTGATTAGCTACGTCCCTTGGAGTGCTTGTTAGTTTGTATGTGTTGTTTTCATTCCTTATCCTTTGAAGTTAGCATCATCCATATCTAGTTGTGGAACATCTTGGTGACAATATGGTTTGATTTCTTCTCCTCATGAATGTATCTTGTATGTATGTGGTTCAATGGCTAAAGATTTACGAAAGTTAGAAGCATTCTTTTAAATTTCTTTTAATTTCATAACAATTCATCATTATAATTTCAAATAATAGAGAATGAAAAGAAAAACATGAAATATGTTGACATCTCGTAGATAATTGGAAACACATAGCATATTTAAAGTAAAGCATGTTAATTTGACAAATATCATGCAGATTCATAAATAAATCCATGAGATACATGCAATTATCCACTTACAGACACATCATTTAAGTAAATTTATTTTGTAGAAGAAAGAACAGGTTCATGATGATTAATAATCAGAAGAATTGATCAAACTTGCAAATACATCAGTTATCTTTGGAAATAGAGTAAAAATAACCTCTTTGTGGAGTAAATTTACAGGAAATAGTGTAATACCAATCATCCAAACAAACATAAGGCCCCTTGAAATGGAACATAGCATGTCACATCAACCTCTAAGTAATATTAGACGATCATGACCTGATCAACATAGACTTGGAGTCATCAACTTATCCTAAGTTGATCATACTTTACAAGATAATAAAGGTTTGTTGTGCAAATTTTTATGCATGTTGTTATGACTAACAATCATCATCAACAATGGGTAATAGGATAGTCAGGAAAAAAATAATTATAGAAATGAAACAAAGGTACCACTACTCGTGGTCAACAAGATCACCCCCTTCTCAATCTTGATCATCATAAGGGGAAGGAGGTTGACAAGCTAATGGGACCATATCTAGAATAGACTAGAAGAAGAGCTATCATCAGGATATGGAAGGGTGGTTACAGGAGCAATGCCCTCCACAACATCATCAGATGAAGCTAAGGTCAATGACTTTGAAAATTGATGACAATGAAGGAATATCCATATTGGTCTCAAATATAGATTCCTTAAGAGTGGAAAGTGATAGAACCATTCCTTCATAAGGAACAATCTAATACCTCTGAATACTAACATTAGGAGTAGGAGCCATGAGAGTTTAATAGAGGTAGGTGGAGGAGGAGCCTCCATTGAATCAAGATGTGATGGAGAAGGAATAATGATCATGCTTATCTTTAGACTAAGGATGTGGAATGGAATAATGATCATGGAATGGAATAATGATCATGCTTATCTTTAGACTAAGGATGTGGAATGTCTATATCAAGCATGGTGGGGTGGAGCTCAAGTAAGATATGGTGGTAGGCTCACTGAAAAGGCACTAGGGAATCTAGTATTTTCTTGGAAATGATAGAAATATTAGACATATCAAGCGGTTTAGGGAAGGGTGCCTAGTTCAGGGTAATGGGAATGATTCCATAGGATTAACTAAAGGAGCTAAAATGACTTAAACTTTCTTGTTGTTATATTGGTCTAAATCCTGGAGTTTTTCATTGGTTATGGGCTTACTAGTATGGGCTTTGGCCATATTGCGTTGATTATTGTGGGATTATGCAAGTTGATTGCATTGAGTGTGGGACAAAGGTTTTGAAGAAGTAGGAGGGTCTACCTGCATAGGCTACTTTCCTTTAACTAATAGAGTCACATAAAGAGGAATAAAAGAAAACACTGAAGGTTGAGAGACTTATAGAGGGAGAAGTATAGAAAGAGAAAGGTTAGAAGTAGAAGAATCAGTCTCAAAAGTAGGAGGAGCACTAGAACCATCTTGACATGAACCTCCTACAACAATATAATAAAAAATGCATGAAATAACATAAATATATAAATAGCAGAAACATAGAAGGAATTTATTGATCATAGGCCACTTCAAGGGGGCAACCTTCTTTGAGCAAGATCAATACAATAAATTCGTGGATGCCTTCATTGGCCTTAAAATGTACTTATATACTAAGTCTAATCTAAACAACTATTATTTCCCATGAATGTCAGATAATACAATATACTCACGGGACAACTTACAAAGCATATGCATCCAAAAGTAATATACTAATAAAGTAAAGAGAAGGGTTAAATGCAGGTTCCTAACATCCCCTCCCTCTTAGAAAAGCTTTTTCCTCAAAGCTTAAGATGTGGAAATTGTTGTTGAATCTGAAGGAGTGGTTCCCATGTAGCATCCTCTAGTTGCATTCCGTGCCACTAAATTAATGCCTCTATGATGGATCAAGAGCAAAGCTAATGAGTGTGCCTATCGAGGATTGCCTTTGGCTGCAAAATGATGGAGCCTTCATTATCCAGTTCTAGTAAAATAGTTTGTGCTCTAATGTTGGTGCCAAGAACTTTCTTTAGACAAGAGACATGAAATACTGGATGAATGTGGGAAGGACAAAGCTCCAATTTATAAGCAACTAACCCAATATTCTAAAGAACCTTATATGGCCGATAGAACTTTGGAGCTAGCTTATGATGCCCTTTGAGTTTTAGGGATGATTTCTTGTATGGCTGTAGACAAAGAAAAACCATATCACCTACTTGAAAAGTGTGCTCAGAATGGTGTCGATCAACTTGTTGTTTCATTCGATTTCTTGCCATGTGAAGATTGTACTACAAGATGCGAAGAATCTGATCCTAGGTTCAGAGAACCGTGTTGACTCCCTGAATTGGTGAACTGTTGGGGGTGTATGGAAGGAGGTACCTGACCATAGACTACTTCATATGGAGTCATTTTAGATGTAGTGTGGTAGGAGGTATTGTACCACCATTCAGTAAGAGGGAGCCACTTCGCCCACTGATGTTGTTGTTTTGAGGTGAAACAACGAAGATAAGTTTCCAAACATTGTTTGATAATTTTAGTCTGACCATCTATTTGTGGGTGATACTCAGAAATCATCTTCAGTTTGGTGCCAATGTGTCAAAATAATTCTGTCCAAAAATGATTGGTGAAAGTTGCATCACGATCTAAGACAATGGAAGAAGGAATGCCATGAAGATGGAAGATCTAGTCCATGAAAATTTGTGCAACTAAGGAGGTGGTATAGGGATGGCTGAGGGCACAAAAAGACTATATTTGGAGAGGTGATCAACCACAACCAAGATCAATGCTTTCCTTCAAGATTTAGGGAGCCTCTTAATGAAATCCATAGAAATATCTATCCAAATCCATATAGGGATGGGCAAGGGTTTGAGCAATCCACTAAGGAGTGTCATTTCACCCTTGTTGCATTGGCAGGTATCACATTCAACCACCATCTATTGAATTGCTCTTTTCATTCTCCTCCAAAAGAAGTTATGCCATGCTCGCTCATAAGTTTTGAGGAACCAAGAGTGCCTTGCCGATGGAGAAGCATGGAGTTCATAGAAAATAGCCTCCTGAAGATCTGTGCTCTAGGGAAGCACCAGACAACCCTTGTATCGTAGAGATGCACCATCCCAAGAGTAATGTGGTACATTAGAAGGGTTATTGTCCAACTGTTGAATGATTTGAGATAATGAAGAGTCATTGACATAGCCCTGCTAGATAGATTCCAACCAATTTGGAACATGCATAGAAATAGATGAAAGAGAAGCTTGGTCATCAAATGTGTGAGAAAGAGCATCCACCACAATATTGTCCTTACCCTTCTTGTAAGTGATCTCAGTCATAACCCATGAGTTTGTTGACCCATTTCTGTTGTGCTGGGGAGGAGACCCGTTGTTCCAGGAAATATTTTAGACTCTGGTGATTAGTCTTGATTGGAAAATGATTCCCTAGTAGGTATGGCCGCCACTTCTGTATTACATGCAAAATAGCCATCATTTCCTTCTCATATGTAGAGTACTAAATTCTTACCAGAAAGGACTTTGATGGTGAACGCAATAGGATGTTCATCTTGAAGGAGAATAGCACCAATTCCATTGCCGCAAGCATCACTCTTAATAGTGAAGGTCTTGGAAAATATTGGCATAGCTAGAACAGGTGTAGTACACATAGCTTGTTTTAGTTTTCCAAATGCACACTGTGCAGCATGTGTCCAAGTAAAAGCATCCTTTTTTAACATAGCTATTAATGGAGCTACAATCTTCCCATAATCCTTGACAAACTTGCAATAGTATCCATTCAGCCCTAAAAACCACGAAGGCTCTTGAGCATCTAAGGATGTAGCAAATTTTTCATGGCGTCTTTTTTTGCAGGATCCACTCAAACCCCTTGGGCTGAAATAATATGCCTGAGATACTCCACTTCCTCCTGGTCAAAAACATATTTAGACTATTTTGCATAGAGATGATGATTAGAGAGAAGTTGTAGTATGATATTCAAATGTTGGAGATGCTCAACCCATGTTTTACTATAGATGAGGATATCATCGAAGAAGACCATAATGAATTTCCGCAGGTAGGGCTAGAATATTTTATTCATCAATGTCTGGAATGTTGAAGGAGCATTAGTGAGGCCAAAGGGCATGAACAAAAACTCATAATGGCCATCATGTGTGTAAAAAGCCATTTTAGGGATATCATCCTCATGAACCCAAATTTGGTGATACCTAGAATAAAGATCCAATTTGGAGAAAAAATGAGTGCCATGAAGCTCATCAACAATAGGAATCAGAAACTTATCCTTGATTGTGATGTGATTAAGTGCTCAGAAGTTAATGTAAAGGTGCCATGACCCATCTTTTTTTGGACAAGAAGAACTAGTGAAGAAAAGGAACTAGTACTAGGGTGAATAATACCTTGCTTCAGTAAGTCTCGAACGAGCATCTCAATCTCTATCTTTTGGTGAAATGGGTAGCAGTAGGCCCTGATGTTGGGAGGAATGCTTCCAAGAAGGAGTTGAATATGGTGGTCCTTTTGTCATGAAGGTATCAATCCCATTGGTTTGGCAAAGACACATGCATACCTATCCCAAATTCATTGTAGATCATAAGGAGTAGTGGAGACCACTAGTGGTTGCATCTGAATGGAATGGAGCTGGGCAAATTTAATTTGTGGTTTTTCCCATTGTCTGAAAGCTGCATCTAAAGTTTAGCAAAATCCCATAAGATGGGTCCAAGTGTGTGCAGCCATTGGGTGCCCAAAACTACATCACATCTGCCTAAGGGCAAGGCAAACATGTCAGAGTGCAATTTATAATCTCCAATCGAGATACGCACATTGCAACACTTCCCTTTGCAAGGTAATGTGCCCCCATTGGCAATATTGAATTCAAATCTAGAGCAAGGATGGACAAAAGAATCAGCCTATTTGGCAATCTGAGGGTCAATGAAGTTATGAGTGCTACCATAATCAATGAGTATTGTAAGAGGGAGCTTCTTGAAGTAACCCTTGACCTGCATGGTTTGTGGGGTGGTGAGTCCTGCTAA
This sequence comes from Cunninghamia lanceolata, assembly GCA_027924645.1. NCBI lineage: Eukaryota > Viridiplantae > Streptophyta > Pinopsida > Cupressales > Cupressaceae > Cunninghamia > Cunninghamia lanceolata. The sequence goes on along the minus strand of BSBN01001137.1, from coordinate 2,398,651 downwards.
AGCATGGAGAGAGATCTCTGGGTGGTCTTCCTAACAAGCAAGGTCAACAAGCAGCTATTGAGTTTCAACCTGATCATCTATTGTATCCTGAGCATCTGCATAAACTTCAGTTTCAGGCAGAGAATCCACATCAAAGAGATAGTGCTTTTTCTCAACACATCTATGTCCTCAAGTGAATTTCTCATCACAGTTATAACAAAGCCCTTTTTCCCTATGTGCCTGCATCTCTGCGTTAGTCAAATGCTTGATAGGAGCTATCCTAGGAGCTGGCATTATTTGAGGTTTTTGGGAACCCATATTTTTGAATGGAACAAAATTGGATTTGGATTGCTGTTGAGTTGTGATCTTGTTCTCCACCAACTTAGCCAACCCTAAGGCTTCCATCATTGTGCTAGGATGGAACATGTTAACCTTAGATTAAATTGCATCCTTCAGACCACTGACAAAACAACTCCTAAAGAATTCATCAAACAATCCCTCTATGTAATTGGCTAGTTTTTCAAATTCTATCTGATATTCTCTCACAGTCCCTGTTTGGCAAAGTTTAGTGAGTGCTCCTATGAAGTCATCAAAAGCACTAAGGCCAAATCATTACAAAATGAGTTTGCAAAAATCTATCCATTTTGGCTCTTCATGAGCCTTGATGTACCAATGGAACCATTGAAGGGCTTCATGTTCCAAATGAAAGAATCCAAGTGAGACTTTGTTGATATCAAAAGTATTATGCAAACAAAAATATTGTTCTACCTGGTATATCCATCCAGTCGGATCATCACCATTGAAGTGAGGAAAATCAAGCTTCGAACCACAAAAATTATTGGAAGAAGAAAACCTCGTGTTTGCTAAAGACTCTAGTTGCCATTTGCTATTTATGGTTGAATGTTGAAGATTGAGGCCGAGAATTTTTTTATCCAGATCTTGGAGTTTGGTCTTGAGGGCTGCAATTACATCCTCCATGTTTTTTGCTCATGTGCAGGTTACAACCATAGCCAGGAGTTTTTTTTGGGAATGGGTAGAAAAAGAAAAATAGAAACATTTTTAGGAAAGGAAAATTTGGATTTGGGAAAACCTCCGATGGGTAATTGGGGTTTGACTAGGTTTTGGACAATTTCTAAGGGAAAGGGAAGCAAAAAATGAGGATTTCAGAAGCGGGGTGAAAGAATGGGAAAATTTGTCCAAGAGGGACAAAGGAGCATAAATATGAAATGAACACTGTGGTAAAATTTAAAGGCTATTGGGTGAGAATCAAAGAAGTTATGGCAAACCCTAAAAATAGATGAATGTGGGATTTCTAGCTTCAATAAGTGGAATTTGGGATAGGGTCCTTAAGGAAGGAAATATGTAAAATGAAATTTCAGGGGTTCCAATGAATTTTTAGAGGAAACGGAGCTAAAGCAAGGAAGATATGGCAAAAAAATGGAGATTTTTTACTTTTTTTTTTTTTTTCTGGAAATGATCTGTTGATAGCTGTGGACAGATTCAATCTGCAATTTTTTAGTTGTCAATAGATATGGACCCCAAGTATGTTCAGCTTCCTAAAGGTTTAGGGGACTCACTCAGCAACCAATGTTGTCTAACGACTTGTGTTTTGGGGCAATACCCCTCACTCCACAGCTCAGGTAACATTGATAATCACTTTGCCACAAATGAAAGCTCTTGGTTTACCTCACGAATGGGAACTAGTCAATCAGGTAAGGGCCATTGCCCTTTTTGCTGGCAAGTCCTCTCAATGGGCTAGCTACTTTGAGATTCCTATGGTACTCCTCACAATGAGTTTTAGGGCTATATGCCCAGACACTTCCCACAATTAAGCAGATAGGGATATTCCCTGATCTAAACCTGTAATTCAAATGAACAATACAGATGCAAAAAAGAAAGAACTATTGCAATAATCATAGCACCTAGAGACTATTGCAGAATTTTTTTTGGTAGAAATTCCTTTTGGCAAGAAACATTGCTATGCATGATAGGTGTTGTCATTGATGGAAACTAAGTCTACCTTGTACATCCACATTGCACAATCCATTCATACTAGAAGTCACAGTGAAGATTTAGTTAAGTCTGGGTAGTCAGAAATAGAGCATGTGACAGGGTCTGGTATCTTGGTTTGGATCTCTTTAGTGGTAATTCATAGTGTACTATAGATCTGAGGGAGTGATAAGGATTGTCAAGACTATCTAAATCTAGAGATTTAGCCTCTGGTAATAAAGGATTCAAAAGTTATAAGGATCTGAGTATCGAGTTCCAGTCAGTCAGCATAGTCAGAAGAAGAATAGGGCATCCTAGTATTTGATCTTGGTCTAGATGTAGAAAAGTTGGATAAGCAATTGGTGATAATCAGCGGTATTGGCTGACATGATTGATGATATGGAAACACAAGTTTTTGGTTCATGTTGATATTTGTGCATGGATTCAGCTGACAGAGCAGAGTGTTTAATAAATGTTCTAATTTTTATTGAAGTTGACTATAGTTGATTGAATTTGTTGATGCAGATATATATAGCTGATGGATTCAAGTGTTTTGGTGAGAGAATGTGGTGTGATAATGGAGTAAGTATGAAAAAGGTAGATTAAAGTGCAAAAGAGAAGAGATCTAAGGCCTGGATTATGGCAGAATAGCAAACATGATAGAATAAAGATGAAGTGTGTAAGATCAGTATTATGTGCTTAACCAAAACTGAATTCTTGCATTGGCAAATGCTACTCATCAGTTAAAAAATTTGTAATCTTTTTGTAATCATTCTTGTAGGCAGTAAGCCTCTTTTGAGCATTGAGCTCTAGGCAGTTAGCCCGAAGGCATGTGCCTTCCCCTTTTGTAATACTTTTAATAGAGTATAACCTTTGTGGGTTAACTCCCACCATGGTTTTTTCCTTCACCAGGTTTCCACATTAAAAATCTTGGTGTCAAGTGTATTATTTGTGTTTCTACTCATGTGTTATTGATTCTTTCTTTTCATGGTTACATCATTAATCTGTTAAGAGGTGGTAAAGAAGAATTAACTGCAGCAAGCATCAAAGTTTTAAGACAACTGATTCAACCCCCTCTCAGTTGTCAGCCCTAATTCCAACAATTGGTTTCCGAGAAAGGTTCCTTGGAAGAAGCTTAACAGCTTGAGGAAGATCTGGGAAGGAGTTTCAATGGGTTCACCTATAGAACAACTTCAATTGGATTTAGAAGATCTTGATTAGTCCAAAGCAGAAGTAGATGACCTGAAAGTAAACCTTAAGGATGCTAATGATTGCATTGAGTTGCTAAAAGATAAATTAAAGAAATCTATGGAAAAGAGGAAGGAATTGCTTATGCAGCTATCTAATCTTACTAAAGAAAATGACATGAATGAAGCCTTAGAAGAAAAGACAAAGGAATGTGAGAAGCTGTCAAGAGAAGTCTCTATTCTAAAACATGAGATGGAATCTAGGGTGATGAGGCTAACCAAAGAAATTGAGCAGAGAAAGAAGACTAAAGAATAACAGAATCAAATCTTGAAGGAAAGAACTGAAGAGTTTTCTACAATGGACAAAACAATTGGCCACTTAAAATCTAATCTACAAGAATGCAAATATAATGAGGAACTTGAAATGCAAATTGTCATTCTCAGACATGAGCTAGAAGTTTTAAATGAATACAAAGAGAAGTTCAAGATAATCTCAGCTAAGCTTGAAGTGCTACTTGAAAGTTAGAAGAAGGTTGATGATAAGCATGGTCTTGGGTATGAGAAAGGTGAAAGCTCCAGATCTGGACAAAGAAATTTTCAATCAAGGAATGGGAGAAATAGACCTAGAAGACCTCCGGTAAGACAACCTAATGCTCAAAGGTATCCATCTTTTAATGGAAATTGTTTCAATTGTAGTAAATTTGGTCATAGAGCTACTCAGTGTTGAAGTAGAGTAAATCAAAGTGGTCCATCCTTCTCTAGTCAATGCTTCAAATGTAAGAGGTATGGTCATAGATCCAATGAATGCAGAAGTATGATAATAAAAAATTCTAACAATAGAGGAAATGGCAATTCTTTCAATGGCTACTATTTTGCTTGCAATGGATTTGGACAGATGGCTAATCAATTGATGCAGGAGCATCCAATGGTGTAAGGGCAATCTTGCATCACCAAAAAAAATATGTGTTTCAAAATTGTTGATGTTCTATCCATTTCTTTTCAAAATTTGTGGTTCTCATTCCATAATCGCTTGAATAATGATGTAGAACTTTTAGTTTTTCCAAACTGCTAAAAATAGTAACCTACTATTTTTAAAAAGTTTGCATTTGGGCATGGATTGAAGTGAATATTTACAAGAAGTTACATAACAAACATATAAGACCTTTGACGAAGGAATCATGCAAAGATCATTTGCGAACTGAAAGATATTAAAGTTTTCATTTCCTGGAAAATGCTTGAAAATTATTCAAACTCAAGTTTGAGGCACTAAACAGCCCCGTACGAGCTTGAAAATGGCCAGAACTGACAAAGCAGGTTATTAGAGCATAGAGCACTCCGCGAGCTTTCTAACGCATAAAATGGTTCATCAATTAGACACCCAGATCAAAAGTTATGGCTCCCAGAAGTTAACCTATTTTTGGAGGGAGATGCAAATTTTGAAATTAGGTTGTTGGCCACCAAAAAGGCTATTAATAACCATTTTTAGGAACCTTGGGTAGTAGTAGAGTTAAGGGGGGAAGTGTAGAGTCAAGAATAGGTGGGAAAATAGAAACCCTAGTGGATTTGGGGTTACAGAAGGTAGATGATTCCAGAGTCTTGTGATAGGAAGCTGTAATGTGTTGCAGCCTGTGGATGGTTGATTCCTCTGATTGTATTTAAGCTTCTGTAATGTAATAAGTTGTCTAAATCAATAAAGTTCTTATTTTTGTGTGCAATTTTTGTTGTTGTGTGTTTTATGATTTACCCCCTTCATCAAGTGGTATCAGAGCAAGGGTTCCTAAATGTGTAGACAGATTGGCAACCATGAGGCAGTTTGTACCAGGACCTAAGGTTGTGAGTTTGTTGTGGAGATCAAGATGCCTCTACAAAGAAATTGTATTGGGGGGAATGCTTTGATAGAAGAGGGTTTTAGAGCCTTGAAAATGCAAATTGATGCATTGCAAGAGGAGCCATGAAGAGGGTTTGATTTCAGAACAAGAGAAGAAAGGGAGGATGAAGCTGAAGAAGAGCTATCTGAGGAAGAACAAGAAGTTACAAGAGATCCTACAGAAGTTAGGTTGTTGAGAGCTATTTCTAAGATTGGAAGGAGGCCCAGGATTGAAGTTTCTACATATTTTGGAGATTTGAATCGAGAATAGCTTATTGATTGGATCAATGACATGGAGGAGTATATTGAGTATGAAGATGTGGAGGACCCAGATCGGGTCAAGTTTGCAATAACAAAGTTGAAGGGCCATGCAAATATTTGGTGCATGGAGGTCCAGTTAGAGAGGAATAGAAAAGGAAAATGAAAGATCACCAGATGGGATCAAATGGTGGAGAAACTGAAGAAGCATTTCATTCTTGTGGACTATGAGATGGAGTTGTTGAAGAAGCTGCAAGGATTGAAGCAAGGCAACAAGTCTGTTAAGGAGTATACAAAAGAATTTTATAAGATTACTATCAGAACTAGTCATGCAGAGCCCAACAAGGAGAAGGTAGCCCATTACATTAATGGGTTGAGGCCAAGTATTCTAGAGGAGCTAGGCCTAGTCAGAATGACCACCATAGAAGATGCATACCAGTTTTCCCTAAAGGTGGAAGAGAAGCTGAATAAAAGATTTGATAGCAAGCAAAGGGGAAGAGGTCAAGGTGGAAGGACTAGTGGAAGACCCTATGGAGACCATAATGAAGATCAAAAGAAAAGTGAAGAAGTTGGCACCAATTGAAATCAGAGAGGGGATAATGCCTACTACCCTTGTAACCAGAACAATGGTGAGCAAAGAGGAAGAGGAAGAGGCAGACATGGGCAAGGACCTAGAAGAGGAGGTTTCAGAGGAACTTGTTTCCAATGTGGAGAAGAAGGGCATCGAGCATATGAGTGTTCACAATATCAAGGAAGGACAAATAGAAGACCTGAAGGTAATGCACAAGTTGCATATGTAGATGAAGATGCACAGTCAGAGCATTCTAAAGATGCTAAAAGGGGAGAAACCCTAGTTATCAGAAGAACTTTGTTGAATGAGGAGAAAGAACCCAATCAGAGGAAGAGTTTATTCTGCACAAGGTGCAAACGTGAAGGTAAGTGTTGTTATATTATTATTGACAGTGGAAGCACTGTCAATCTTGTTTCAGAGGAGATGGTTGACAAGTTGAAGTTGACAAGAAGAAAGCATCCATATCCGTATCAGATTGAATGGTTGCAGAAGGACCATAGAGCTTTAGTCAATGAGCAGTGTTTAGTGAAGTTCAAGATTGGGGGCTACCATGATGAGGTACTGTGTGATATCATACCAATGGATGCATGTCATATGCTGTTGGGGAGACTGTGGTAGTATGATAGGAGCGTTGTCCATGATGGCCATGCGAACACATATTCCCTAACAAACGATGGAGTTTGTCATATGTTGAAGCCCTTGAAGGAGGTAGAAGAAAAGGTATACAGTACTGCTAGAATTTGTTTGGCAGATGGTAGAAAATTTTTGGAGGGTATGAAGCATGAGTGTCATTGCTATGCATTGATTCCTAAGATTAGTCAAGAGAAATGTGAAGATGTACCAGCCCAAGTATTAGAGATGTTGAAAGAATTTCAAGATATTGTCTCTGATAATGTACCAGAAGGTTTACCACCAGTAGGGAAGATAAGTCATCAAATGAATTTGATACCAGGAGTCAGTTTGTTGAATAAGGCAGCCCACAGAATGACCCCTACAGAGAATGAAGAGCTGAACAGACAAGTTTAGGAGTTGTTGAGGAAGGGACTGATAAGGGAGAGCCTAAGTCCATGTGTGGTACCTATATTACTAGCACCAAAGAAGGATGGAGAATAGAGTATGTGTATAGACTCTTGAGCCATCAATAAGATAACGATCAAGTATAGATTTCCATTGCCAAGAATGGATGACATCATGGATTATTTGAGTGGAGCCAGGTACTTTATGAAGATTGACCTAAAGAGTGGGTATCACTAGATCTGTACCAAAGAAGGAGATGAATGGAAGACAGCCTTCAAGACAAAGGAAGGTTTGTATGAGTAGTTAGTCATGCCATTTGGGCTAACCAATGCACCGAGCATATTCATGTGGCTCATGAACGAGGTACTGAAAGAATTTTTGGGAAGTTTTGTTATTGTTTATTTGGATGATATTTTAATTTTTAGTAAGACTTGGGATGAGCATTTGATGCATATCAAAAAAGTTCTAGAGAAGCTGAGGGAGGAGAAGTTGTTGATTAATCTAAAGAAATGTAGTTTTACAAAGGAGTTGGTATACTTGGGATTTGTTGTCTCAGAGGAAGGTCTTAAGATGGACCCAGAGAAGGTGAGGGCTATCATTGAATGGCCTACGCCGAGGAGTGCTTCCAAGGTAAGATCTTTTCATGGTTTGGCAAGTTTTTACAAAAAGTTTATCAGAAATTTTAGTAGCATTTGTGCACCCCTAACTGAGATAATGAGAGGGGATAGAAAAGAGTTTAGATGGACTAAAGGAGCAAACAAAAGTTTTGACACATTAAAGCAAAAAGTTATAGAGCAACCTATTTTGGCACTTCCAGATTTCAATAAGGTATTTCAGGTAGATTATGATGCTAGTGGTAGTGCTATAGGAGTTGTTTTGAGCCAAGAAGGTAAGCCCATTGCCTATTTTAGTAAGAAGCTTAATGATGCCAAGAGAACGTATTCTGTTTATGATAGGATTTTTATGCAATAGTTCAGGCCTTGAAGAAATGGAGACATTATTTGTTGCCAAAGGAGTTTGTTTTATATACTGATTATCAAGCTTTGTAGTATCTTAATAGTCAAGGAAGGTTAAATCAAAGGCACTTAAAATGGGTTGAGTTTTTATAGAGCTATACTTTTGTTTTGAAGCACAAGAGTGGGAAGTCCAACAGAGTTGCAGATGCCTTGAGCAGAAGGCAAAATTTGTTGACAGAAATGAAGATAGAGGTTGTTGGGTTTGATGAGCTCAAAAGTTTGTATCCTGTAGTTCCAAATTTTGCAGAGGCCTGGAAAGCTTGTTTGAAACTTGTTACTTTGGATAGGATAAAATAGTAGGATTTCATAATCTAAGATGGCATGTTGTTTAGAGGAAGCTAGTTGTGCATTCTGAGGAGTTCCATGAGAGAGAACCCCATTAAGGAGAAGCATAGTGGAGGATTGGCTGGACACTTTGGTCGAGATAAGACCATTTCTATTATTGGTGAAAATTATTATTGGCCACAGTTGCAGTAGGATGTGAGGAAATTTGTGCAAAGTTGTAGAGTATGTTAGATGGCAAAAGGAGCAAGTCAGAATACAGGTCTATATCAACCACTACCTATACCAGAGGAGCCATGGCATGATATTAGTATGGATTTTGTTCTTAGTTTACCAAGGACATAGAGAGGACATGATTCCATTTTTGTGGTGGTGGATAGATTCTCGAAGATGACACATTTCATTCCTTGCAAGAAGACTAATGATGATGGTCATATTGCTGAATTATTTTTTAGGGAGGTGGTGAGATTACATGGTCTACCAAAGAGCATAGTTTTATATTGAGATACCAAGTTTGTTGGTTATTTCTAGAGGACATTGTGGAAGAAGTTGAAGATAGATTTAAAATTTAGTTTTGCACACCATCCATAGACTGATGGACAAACTGAAGTGGTGAATAGGAGTATGGGTAACCTGCTATGATGCTTAGTAGGAGATAATCCCAAGGGATGGGATTTGATTTTACCACAGGCAGAATTTGCTTACAATAATTCTATCAATAGGAGTATTGGTAAACCACCATTCCAGATTATATATGGGAAAAGTCGAAGAAATGCTTCAGAGTTAAGGAATCTGGACAAACGAGAAAAGACAAGTGCCGAGGCTAAAGACTTTGCAGAACACATGAAGAATTTACATAAAGAGGTGAAAAAGCAAATTAATAAGATGAATATTCAGTACAAGGCTAAGGCAGATCAGAAGAGGAGATATAAGGAATTCTAGGTAGGAGATGAAGTCATGGTTCACTTGAGAAAAGAAAGGTTCCCAATTGGAACATACAATAAGCTGAAAATGAAGAAATTTGGACCATGCAAAATTTTAAAGAAACATGATTCAAGAAATGCTTATGAGGTAGAATTGCCGAGTGAGATCAACATTTCCCCTGTTTACAACAATGTTGATTTATAAAAATATCATGAGGGTGGCACAGAGGATGGAACAACAGAAGAACAGTGGAGTATTTTGGCATCTACTTCAATGGAGGAGATAGAAGAGATCTTGGATAGCTGTGTGGGAAGAAGTACTTAGAATAGGCAATATGAAGAATATCTAGTGAAATGGAAAGGAAGACCTATTGAAGATTCTTCTTGCAGAGGTTGACCATTTGGGTTTTCCTCACACAAACACCTAAGACGTGACAGGGTCACTTCTCAAATTACCCTGGGTGTCTGATGCAGGAGCATCCAGTGGTGTAAGGGTAATCTTGCATCACCCAAAAAAAAAGATGTGTTTCAAAATTGTTGATGTTGTTTCCATTTCTTTTCAAAATTTGTGGTTCTGGTTCCATAATCGCTTGAATAATGATGTAGAACTTTCAGTTTTTCTAAACTGCTAAAAATAGTAACCTATTATTTTTAGAAAGTTTGCATTTGGGCATGTATTGAAGTGAAAATTTACAGGAAGTTACATAATAGAAATATAATACCTTTGGCGAAGGAATCACGCAAAGATCATTTACGAGTTGAAAGATATTAAAGTTTTTGTTTCCTGAAAAGACAACTGAAAATTATTCAAACTCAGGTTTGAGGCACTAAATGGCCCCGTACGGGCCTGAAAATGGCCGGAACTAGTAGAGCGGGTTCTTAGCGCATAGAGCACTCTGCAAGATTTCTGATGCATAAAATAGTTTGTCAATTGGACACCCGGATCAAAAGTTATGGCTCCTAGAAGTTGACCTATTTTTGGAGGGAGATGCAAATTTCAAAATTAGGTTGTTGGCCACCAAAAAGGCTATTAATAACCATTTTTGGGAACCCTGGGTAGTAGTAGAGTTAAGGGGGAAGTGTAGAGTCAAGAATAGGTGGGAAAATAGAAACCCTAGTGGATTTGGGGTTACAAAAGGCAGATGATTCTAGAGTCTTGTGATAGGAAGCTATAATGTATTGCAGCCTGTGAAGGGTTGATTCCTTTGATTGTATTTGAGCTTCTGTAATGTAATAAGTTGACCAAATCAATAAAGAAAGTTCTATTTTCTATGTGTAATTTCTATTGTTGTGTGTTTTATGATTTACCCCCTTCATCATTAGTGCAGATCAAGAGGAAATTAAGTAAATAAGCATAGAAATCTTGTGTGCTTTAATTGCAATAGATCTGGTCATATTGCAAGATTATGTAGAAGTAGGAATAATGAAAGAAGAGGTCTGATAAATAGAAAATTGGATGAGCAGAGACAAGACAAAGGCAAGGGAAAAGTTGATATGAATGAAATCCAGAATGAAATGAATATGACATGGGTCAAAAGGGTGAAATGAATAACGATAATGGATCCGTGCCAGAATCCCGTGTTGGTAATCCCTCCAGAAATTGAATTAGGAGCTCTGGCTCAGGGGGAGATGCATTGAAAATCATATTCCCCCAGCTAGTAAGTGGGTGCCTAGATCTAGCACAATAAGAGAAGATATTTTGGATTATTGCAGATCATTTGGAAGGATTTCTGAAAGAAAAGAAGTAGATATGGCAATTTGCAGAGCGATTCATGAGAAACTGCATCAAGAATAGAATAACCAGATGAAGTTAGGGAAACACATTTATTATAATGACAAATTAGGTTTTACAGAGGATAAAAAGTCACTCAGTCAAGTATTTGAATCACTTTGTATTCGAAGAGAACAAGAAGAAGAGCATCTGAACTAAAAATCTAGAGATTGAAGCACTAAGAACGAATTCAACCGGCAATTGATCAACCCTAACTCCACAAAAGAAAAAGGTACTTTTCTGTGAATCTTTGAATCTATAATCTATTGAGATGGCTACTCCTCTTGTTGTTGATATTACTGAAAGGCCCTGTCTAAAATTTAAGAAGCATCCTTACAAGTTAGTCAAAGTTGAACCATTAGGTGCATTTTCTAGTGTCCCATACGAAGTACTCCATGTAGAAGATATTAGGGCATACATCCATTGTAACGTGGATGAATTTAGAAATCTGAGATTGCTAGAATTGTTTAAGAACCATCTAAAGGATGATAACTATGATTTGAAACCAGAATTTAAAACCCTAGAGAGCAAACATTTTCTACAATTCATTGAACTTCTGACATTTGATGAGAATGAGTGGGTTCATTACATCTTGAGTTGGATGGATGATGAGTTCATATGGCTGTTGAAACCTTTCAAGATTACAAAGGGTGTTATTAGAATTGTGACTGGGTTAAATTCAATCGGTGGATTACCCATGTTGAAATCTGTGAAAAACCAGACTGTTACGGATGCAACCAGTGCCAAGTTTGACAAAAGGGAAATGACCATCAATGACATTATTGAACCAGATGTTAAGTTTACCTCTATGGTAATTAGATACAAGATTTATCACTCTAGTAGGGAGAATTCTATGTCTGAAACAGCCATATATGTTGCATACCAAATGTTGAAAGAAAATGTAGATTATGACCTATGTGAGTTATTACAAAACCAACTGATTGAGAACTTGAGCAAAATTAAGAAGGACAAGAAAAACACCTTCAAATATGGTTTTTTGGTTATATGTTGTTGCAAGTATGGGCCTAAATAGTGTTGTCATTAATGTCAACATACTCCTGTTGCATTAATGATAAGAATTGGATGAGTTGTGTGCTGAGGATATTGAGAAAATTAGCCTCAATCAGGAACAGTGAAGAACAGTGATGATTGTAAGGCAATAGTCCAAGATAGGAAGACGATCAAAGGATGTAGATTAAAGGGTTTGTAGATATGTGTCTTGAGCTAGTCCAGTAGAGATTTTAGAGGTCCACATGAAGATTTGAAGAAGTTGTGGCTGCTTAAGTAAAACTGGTTCTGGTAGACGTTTAGAGGTGACAGAGTGGTACAGAAAGGTCCGGTGAGATCCGAAAATGCATTTTCATGTTTTGTCAATTTGACGAAGTGTTGGAGAAGTCTCTATGGTGTGTAAACTCAATTTTTTCATGGTTTAAAGGTCCACAAGCATCTAGTCCTTTGTGACAATAATAACAGTCTGTGTTCTTGAGGTTTCAGATGTAGGAGAGATTAATTTCAGTAAGCAGATGAAGTGTGGATGTTTTTGGTGATTAATGCAAAATTGTGGAAGTTTGTGAAGTGTGTCCAGTTTGTGTTGGTGGTCTGCATTGAAGTTGGAGCTCGCAATTGAAGAATAACTTCTGGATGATGGTGTTCTTCTTGAGACTGGCTGACTAGATGACTTACACATCTTGCGGATGTTCTTGTTGATGTTCGCCAACTTAGATGATCATTCCTAAGTTGATATCTTGTATAAAGAAGGGATTGTGAAGTCATTTCAAAGTGTCCATGTGAAAATGAGTGAGTGGTAGCAAGGAGAAGAGCAAAAGGTAGAGCAGAAGTTTTGGGCTTAAATGGAACTGACTCAAGCATGGTGAAGATGCTACTTACCAGTTCAAGTATGTGATACTTATTTCTTTGTAGATAATGTGTCTCTTGTAGGCAGTGAGCCTCTTGTGAGTAGTGTGCTTGGGCAGTGAGCCCTAATTGGTATGTTCCATTTATTCTTTCTATTCTTATAACAGAGAATACATCTTGGGTTAATCACCTCGTAGTTTTTCCCTTAACCAGGTTTTCTATGTTAAAATCTTGGTGTCTCATGTGTTGATATGTTTCTGCTATTGATTTGTTGCACTATGCTAATGAATTGAAAAGTTAAGTTAAATGTTTAAGAGGATGAAAGTTTTGCACAACTGATTCACCCCCCCTCTCAGCTGTGTGCCCTAAATCCAACAATTGGTATCAGAGCCAAGTTCCTCTAAAAGGAGCTTAACCACTTGAGGAGATCCAGGATGTCGTCTTACAAGAAGGACAGTCTAAAATTTGATGGAACCAATTTTAATCTTTGGAAAGGTTGCATGAAATGTCACTTATAATGTATGGGAAAGGTGTATTGGACCATGGCTTGAACACCATATACACCTCCACAGGGCGGTCCGACAACTAAGGATGAAATCACTAATGTTGAATATAATCTATGGACCATTGAGGCTCTTCTGAGTGCATTATCGGATACAAAGCTCTCAAATGTTATTGACCTACCAACTGCTCATGATATCTGGGAAAAACTGGAACTGTTGCATGAAGGAGACAAGTATGTTAAAAGTGCAAGACTTTAGAGTCTGAAAGGAAGATTTGAAAATTTGAAGATGAGAGATGATGAAAACATTACTACTTTCATGCCAAGAGTAAATGAGATTGTTTGTGGAATCAGAAATGCTGGTGGTGTCTTGAGTGAAGATGAAATTGTTTGCAAAGTTCTCAGATCCCTTCCTGCTTCTTATAAAATCAAGGCTGCTGCAATTGAAGAATTCAGAGCTCACGCAACAGTTACAAGAGAATAATTGGTTGTATTTGAAATGGCCGAGTTTGGAGATGAACCCCCAAAGATTGAATCTGCATTCAAAGCCAGTGCCTCTGTAAAAGGGAAACAAAGGTTTGATCTGGGAGAAAACTCTTCAAGAAACCTATCCTAGTATGAAAAAGCAAGAAAAGACTTGGAAGAAGAAGAAGCTGAAACTGCTCATCTTGATGCTCTCATTGCAAAAAGACTACCAAGAGGATCTGGTAAATATGAAGGGAAATTTCCTTTTAAGTGTTTTAACTATAATAAGGTTGGTCATTTTGCCTCAAAGTGTCTGAAAAGATTTTCAAGGCCAAATTCTAACAGACCAAGATTCCAAAAGAATTCTTACTATGCTCATGAAAGAGATGATGGAGTAATAGATGATGAATCAGAGATAGGAGACAAATCCAGAAATGACTGGGTGTTCATTTCCATCAAGGAAGAAGATCCATTACCCTCTGAATCTGTCAATCATAAGGTTGAAGAAAGAGCTCTGGCTGCCCAAGTTGAAGAAAAAGATGATTGGGTTATTGATAGTGGATGTTCTCACCATATGACAGGTGACATAAATAAGTTCTTAGATTTGGAAAGACATGAAGGAGGAGTAGTAAAGTTTGGTGATAATTCTGCTAGCAGAATCAGAGGTAGAGGAACTATTTCTTTTGATGGAAAGAACAAAACCGGTAATGTATTGTATGTTGAAGGACTAAAGCACAATCTTCTCAGTGTTGGACAGTTAGTGGACAAAGGCTATGATCTCAGATTCAAAAATGGAAAATGCAAGATATTTGAAAATTCTAGAACAGAGATTGCATCCGATACTCAAACTAAAGGTAATATCTTCCACTTGGTTGGTACTAGTAAAAGTTGCTTATTTGCTCAAGTTGATCAAAGTTGGTTATGGCATAGGAGGATGTGTCATGTGAATTTTGATAATATCATCAAGATAAGCAATACTTAGGCTGTAAGAGATCTTCCTAAATTGGTGAAACCTACTAATAGCTTGTGCAAAGAATGTCAGTTGGGTAAGTTGAGCAGAGTCACTTTCAAAAGTAAGGAACTATCTTCTACCGGATTATTGGACTTAGTTCATACTGATCTTTGTGGTCCGGCAAGAACTAGGAGTATACAAGGTGATAGATACTTTATGTTACTAATTGATGACTATTCCCAGATGATGTGGGTAACCTTTCTATAGGAGAAATCAGAAGCACTTGAAAAATTCAAAATATTCAAGGCTATGGTAGAGAATGAAACCAGATTAAAATTAAAGTGTTTGAGGTCTGATAGAGGTGGAGAATTTGCATCCGGTGAGTTCAAAGACTTCTATGAGAAACATGGAATAAAAAGACAATTGTTTGCTCCTAGGACTCCATAGTAGAATGGAGTAGTTGAGAGAAAAAACTGGACCATCCAGGAAGCATCTAGGACCATGATGATGGAAGCTAATATTCCTCAAATCTATTGGAGAGAAGCTATCAGCACTGCAGTCTACACTCTCAATCGAGTTCAAATAAGAAGCAATACCGGTAAGAATCCGTATGAACTTTGGTTTGGCATCACTCCCTCTATGAGGTATTTTAGAGTTTTTGGTAGCAAATGTTACATTAAAAGGGATGAAGATCTAGGAAAGTTTGATGCTAGAAGTGATGAAGGAATATTCTTGGGTTACTTTGCTCAAAGCAAAGCATACCAGTGTTATAACAAGAGATTCAGAAAGATTATAGAAAGTACAAATGTAAAGGTTGATGAAGGAATTGAAAAACCCTCAAGGTTTTATGAGTATGATGAAGATGATCAGAATGATGCCCTGATTTAAAGTGCTCAAGCCTCTTCTGAAAAATAGATTCAAGATAATCTGGCAAGTCAGAAAGAAGAGATAAGTTTTAATGAGCTTGATCAAGAGTTAGAAGTGCAAGAAACTCCCAAAGTTCCAAGGTATGTAAGACTAAACCACTCTGAAGATCAGATCATAGTTGACAAAAGCAAAGGTGTACAAACAAGAAGGAGAATTGCTCAAGATTCAGATGAGTATTGTCTGATTTCAAAGATTGAACCTAAGACAGTAAATGAAAATTGGTTTAAAGATATGGAGGAAGAACTAATGCAAATTGAGAAAAATCATACTTGAGATCTTGTTCCCAGACCTAGAAACAAAAATGTGATTGGAACCAAATGGGTCTTCCAGAACAAACTGAATGAAGTTGGTGAAGTAGTCAAAAATAAAGGTAGATTGGTCTGCAAAGGCTATTCTCAAATAGAAGGAGTTGATTTTGAAGAAACTTTTTCTCTGGTGGCAAAAATTGAGGCAGTTAGATTATTTCTTGCATTCGTTGCTTTCAAAGATTTCAAAGTGTATCAGATGGATGTCAAGTCTGCCTTCCTAAATGGTGACTTGGAAGAAGTGTACATTGAGCAACCGGATGGATTTCAGTTGTCTGATCATGGTGATATGGTCTGCAAATTGAAGAAGGCACTGTATGGATTGAAGCAAGCCCCAAGAGCCTGGTATGAAAGATTGGACAAGCATCTTTTGAAGATTGGTTTCAACAAAGGTACTGCTGACAATAATTTGTATTTCAAAATTGATCATGAAAACATGTTGATTGTTGAAGTGTTTGTTGATGATATCATATTTGGAGGAAGAGATAGTATGTGCAAAATCTTTGCAAATCAAATGAAAAGTGAATTTGAGATGTCCATGCTTGGAGAAATGAATTTCTTTTTGGGTCTACAAATCACTCAAACAAAGAAAGGAATCCTCATTTCTCAGTCAAAGTATGTGAAAGAATTGTTGAAGAAATTTGGGATGGAAGACTCAAAGCCAATGAACACTCCTATGGCAACCGGATGTAAGTTGAGCAAAGATGATGACTCTCCCAAGGCTGATCAGACAAAGTATAGGTCAATGATTGGAGGATTGTTGTATCTCACACAAACTAGACCAGACATTATGCAAGTTGTTGGTCTTGTTGCTAGATTCCAAGTTGATCCTAGAGAATCTCATGTCATGGCAGTCAAGAGGATTTTTAGATATCTAAAAGGGACAGTTGAGTATGGTCTATGGTATCCTAGAGATCATAATTTTTCTCTTCATGATTATACAGATGCTGATTGGGCAAGAGATGTGGATGACCAGAAGAGTACCAGTGGTGGAGCATTCTTTTTGGGAAAGAGACTAGTCTCTTGGCTAAGCAAGAAACAAGAGGCAATATCTCTGTCAACTGCAGAAGCATAATACATTGCAGCAACAGGTAGTTGCACTCAAGTTTTATGGATGAAACAGATGTTGAGAGACATCAGAGTAGAGTATGAGGAGCCCATCATAATTTTCTATGATAATTCAAGTGCAATAAACATATCTAAGAATCTGGTGTTGTATTCAAAGACTAAACATATATCCATCAAGTTTCACTTTTTGAGAGAACAAGTGAACAAGAATGAAGTCAGATTGGAGTTTGTACCTTCCAAGGATCAGATTGCAGACATCTTTACTAAACCTCTACCTAAGGACTCTTTTGAGTATCTAAGGGAGAAGTTAGGGGTTATTGCCCCTCCGGTGATGAACTAAGGTGCATTGATGTGCATCAGTCCAGTGGTTATCATAGTCACATATTGTGGTCCAGATTGATGATGGGGAGCTGCTACTCAGGGGGAGTAGCAGTTATGATTATGAAGTGGTGAAATTGCAAGTATGTGCCCTTTGCCATTGATGTCAAAGGGGGAGAGAAGACATGTGAAAAACAAGTGTTAATTGATCAAAGGGGGAGCAGTAAAGGGAGAGAAGACATGTGAATGGTTGTTGCTGTTAGGGGGAGCTGAGACAGTAAGGAGAAGTTCTTGTCTTGATGGTTAAAATAGTTTTTCACAACATATGTTGCCATCAATGACAAAGGGGGAGATTGTTGCAAGTATGGGCCTAACTGGTGTTGTCATTGATGTCAACATAATCTTGTTGCATTAATGATAAGAAATGGATGAGCTGTGTGCTGAGGATATTGAGAAAATTAGCCTCAATCAGGAACAGTGAAGAACAGTGATGACTGTAAGGTAATAGTCCAAGATAGGAAAAAGATCAGAGGATGCAGATTAAATAGTTTGTAGATATGTGTCTTGAGGTGGTCTAGTAGAGATTTCAGAGGTCTACATGAAGATTTGAAGAAGTTGTGGTTGCTTAAGTAAAACTGGTTCCGGTAGACGTTTAGAGGTGATAGAATGGTACAGAAAGGTCCGGTGAGATCTGGAAATGCATTTTCATGTTCTACGGATTTGAGGAAGTATTGGGGAAGTCTCTGTGGTGTGTAAACTCAATTTGTTCATGGTTTGAAGGCCCACAAGCATCTAGTCCTTTGTGACAATAATGACAGTTTGTGTTCTTGAGGTTCTAGATGTAGGAGAGATTGATTTCAGTAAGCAGATGAAGTGCAGATGTTTTTGATGATTAATGCAATCTTGTGGAAGTCTATGAAGTGTGTCCAGTTCATGTTGGTGGTCCGCATTGAAGTTGGAGCTCGCAATTGAAGAATAACTTTTGGATGATGGTGTTCTTCTTGAGACTAGTCAACCAGATGAGTTACACATCCTGTGGATGTTCTTGTTGATGTTTGCTGACTTAGATGATCATTCCTAAGTTGATATCTTGTATAAAGAAGGGATTGTGAAGTCATTTCAAAGTTGTCCATGTGAAAATGAGTGAGTGGTAGCGAGGAGAAGAGTGAAAGGTAGAGCAGAAGTTTTGGGCTTAAATGGAACTGACTCAAGCATGGTGAAGATGCTACTTACTAGTTCAAGTATGTGATACTTATTTCTTTGTAGATAGTGTGTCTCTTGTAGGCAGTGAGCCTCTTGTGAGTAGTGTGCTTGGGCAGTGAGCCCTAATTGGCATGTGCCATTTATTCTTTCTATTCTTCTAATAGAGAATACATCTTGGGTTAATCACCCCGTGGTTTTTCCCTTAACCAGGTTTTCCACGTCAAAATCTTGGTGTCTCATGTGTTGATGTGTTTCTGCTCTTGATTTGTTGCACTATGCTTTCATGATTGATTAATTACTATGCTATTGAATTGAAAAGTTAAGTTAAATGTTTAAGAGGATGAAAGTTTTGCACAACTGATTCACCCCCCCTCTCAGTTGTGTGCCCTAAATCCAACATATGTTTATTCTTTTACTTCATGAATGAAGTGCCTGGAGTAAAAGGTGTGCACTGGACTAGTGACAGGCCAATTGCTACTCAGATAAGAGATCATCTACATGATGTTGGAGACTCTAATGCACAGAAACTACAATCTACGGATACTTTAAAAAATTTAGAGTATGATGCATTCTAGGGAAAGGATCCCTAAATTAGTTGTTGAGAAATACAAGAATGACATTTGTTTCATGGTGGACATTGATCAGTGCCTAATGGAAGTTGTAAAACCTAGAACTGTTTGGATTATGCCTATAGGTTATGAGGTTGATGAGAAGATTTTTGAAATGTATGATCAACATCTCTTGAGCAAACCCAAGGATGACTCTGTTGAGAGGTTTGGGACTTATAAAGAGCTTGATGAAAAGTTGCATGTTAAACTCTAGAAGCTAGAGATTAAGAGAAAAGATCAGAAGCAAGTAGAAATGTATGCTAAAAGCATTGGGATAAAAAAGGAAATTGTGAAGTAGAACAGAGAAAGAATAGAAAAAGCTGAGAAGGAGAAGCAAGATAAGAAACAAGGAAGTACTCCCGTAGAATACTCCTCCATTCCAAGGTCTACTAGGAGCTCTTCTATTGCCCCTGTTCCCCCAAAACCTACCAAATCTGAGAAACCAGAAGACATATCATCCTGTAAGGAAAAGAAAACTAAAGACAAAGAGATCATATGACAGTTTGGAAAAGGAGGATTATGAAAAGACAGACTCATATGATGGGCTTAAAGAGATAAAGGCCACAGGTGCTAAAGCTATTTAAGTATCTGAAGAGAAGCCTTCCAGAAGCAAGAAGACAAATAAGAGGCAAAAATCAAAGGTTGATGATAAGAAGCAAATTTCCTCTGTGAAAAACATTGTTAAGACAATCACTATTGATGGGAATTTAAAACCATTGACTAAATTCTATAATCTTTACAATGACACTGACATAAGACTTTTGGAAGAAGCCACTATCAAGTACTTGAATGTATTCAATCGAGCACTAGTAGAAATTCTGTCAGAAGTTCCAAAAGGCTTAAGAGACATCTTAGAGATAAGAAAAGAAGCAGCCAAATCAAAAGATATGGAGCTGAGGGAACATGTGTTAACCACTCTATGTCCAGTGATCTCCAGCAAAGAAGCAGATAAAATTTTTAAAGAGGTCAAAAATGAATTCAGGAGTAAGACAAGAATGAACAAACTGATGATTGGAGAGATAGATGAAATAGTCTAAGAAACTGAACAAATTTTGAGAAAAGCATTGGACAAGAATAAGTTCTTTGTTGTGTCAGATGAGCCTGCTAATGACACACCAATCCTGGATGAAGAAGAGCAGCAGAAGGATGAGCATCAATTTGGAATGGACGATTCCTCTGTCCTAGAAGAGGAAGCAATAAGTAGGGAAGAAGAAAAAATGATAGCTGAAACTGCTGATGTAGAAGGCATTCTAAATCCTCTGGATCATTCTGACAAAGAAGATACAGAGATGAATATAGAAGCAGATGATCAATTCGAAGATGACTTATTGAAGGTTGAAGAGCATGAAATAGAAAAGGCTAAGGACCATGAAGCAAAAGAGGTCAAGGAGAAAAATGAAAAAGAAGAAGAGATTACTAAGGATGATGAAAAGCCCAAGTAGGACAATCCAGTTGACAATACCGACAAGAATCAGATAGGCACATCATCATTTTGGGCAAGAGACACTACAGAGGCAATGAAGGAATTTTTGGAAAGACACAAACAAATTGAAGAAGATCAGGACATTATACAAGGTCTAATAAATTTTGACACATTATCTTCGGTGTAGAAGATTATATTGGCTTTTATAGCTCAAGCCAAGGCTAGAGAAGATATTTTGAAGTCTCACATAGGGGACAGTGAGCTACTTGGTCTAGCATTAGGAATTTTAGAGAAAATCATGCCAACATACCAGAAGGATTCTTTAGCATCCCCCTTTGGACAATTAAAGAACTTGATAAACTCGGTAAGTTCTCATTTTGAGTCTCTAGAGAAGTTTGCAGAGGTCAAGGTTCAAAAAGAATTCAATGATAAAAGATTTGATGCTCTTAAGGGATTGATTGGAGTAGATAAAATGGTGCTAGATGCCAATGTTAAGAGTATTCAAAATACTCTTACAGAAGGAGGAAATGTATATAAATTTTGTCTATCTTGTCCTAAAATTATAGAGGACACCGAAGATAAAATAAAAGTGTCCAAGAAAAAATTATCTAGTATATCCAATTCTTTTGATCTAGTGTCGGTATCAGTGCCAAGTAAGGAGAGTCAAGTGATCAACTTGATTGAAGATATAAAGAAATTGATAAAATAGGAGAGCATAGACGTAAGAATGAGTGAGCTCCAGGGACTACCTTCTCCCAAAATGGAAGCCATGTTTAATGCTCTGACTAAAGCCCAAGCTGCAGCTCAGTCAAGTGACCCCATTGATCTGCTAACAACAAAGTCACAAGATTTCCTTTGCAGTGGCCACATCTCAATTTTGAACACTATAAAGAAGAGCTGGGATAGTGATTTGGCACATTTGAAGAACATTTTTGCTGATGTACTTAAGTATATGTAAACAAGACTCAAAGACTATTTGTACATATGTGGCCTGGTATTTTTGTGTAAATTTTGTTTGTGGATCCCACCCTTTGCCATTGATGTCAAAGGGAGAGTGAAGAGTAGTGAAAAATGAGAAATCCAACAAAGGGAGAGCATTGGAGAATAGTGAAAAGCATAAGTGCACATAGAAAGGGGGAGTTGTTCTGACACTTAGTCATTTTTCACTAAGTGTTGCCATCAATACCAAAGGGGGAGATTGTTGGTAAGAAACACTACTACACATGACAAGTGTTGTCATTGATGGTAACTAAGTCTACCTTGGACATCCACATTATATAATTTGTTCATACTAGAAGTCAGAGTGAAGATTTGGTTAAGTCCGGGTAGTTAGAAATAGAGCATGTGATAGGGTCCAGTATCTTGGTCTGGATCTCTATAGTGGTAATTCACAGTGTTATGTGGATCTGAGGGAGTGATAAGGATTGTCAGGACTATCTAAATCTAGAGATTTAGCCTCCGATAAAAAGGATTCAAAAGTTATAAGGATCTAAGTATTGGGTTCTAGTTAGTCAACACAGTCAGAAGAAGAATAGGACAACCTAGTATTTGATCTTAGTCTAGAAGCATAAAAGTTGTTGGATAAGCAATTGGTGATAATCAATAGTATTCGCTGACATGATTGATGATCTGGAAACACAAGTTTTTGGTCTGCATTGATATTTGTGCATGGATTCAGCTGACAGAGCAAAGTGTTTAATAAATGTTCTAAATTTTATTGAAGCTGACTATAGTTGATTGAATTTGTTGATGCGGATATATATAGCTAATGGATTCGAGTGTTTTGGTGACAGAATGTGGTGCGATAATGGAGTAAGTACAAAAGAGAAGAGATCTAAGGCCCAAATTATGGTAGAATAGGAAATAGGGTAGAATAAAGATGAAGTGTGTAAGATTAGTATTTTGTGCTTAACCAGAATTGAATTCTTGCATTGGCAGATGCTACTCATCAGTTCAAATAATTTGTAATCTTTTTGTAATCATTCTTGTAGGTAGTGAACCTCTTTTGACCAGTGAGCTCTAGGTAGTGAGCCCGAAGGTATGTGCCTTCTCCTTTTGTAATACTTTTAACAGAGTATAATCTTTGTGGGTTAACCCCCATTGTGGTTTTTCCCTTAATTAGGTTTCCACATTAAAAATCTTGGTGTCAAGTGTGTTATTTGTGTTTCTACTCATGTGTTATTGATTCTTGCTTTTCATGGTTACATCATTAATCTGTTAAGAAGTGGTAAAGAATAATTAATTGCAGCAAGCATCAAAGTTTTAAGACTACTGATTCACCCCCCTCTTAGCTGTCAGCCCTAATTCCAATAATTCCTCCTAGCAAGCCCAAGAAAGCACTCTGATACCAGATGAGAGGAACCTCTTACAACAGTATAATGAAAAATGCATGAAATAATAGAACTATATAAATAGTAGAAACACAGAAGGAATTTATTGATTGTAGGCCAATTTGAGGGGGCAACCTCCTTTGAGCAAGCTCAATACAATAAATTCATGGATGCCTTCATTGGCCTCAACATGTACTTATATACTAAGTCTAATCTAAACAACTATTACTTCCCATGAATGTGGGATAATACAATATACTCACGGGATGACTTACAAAGCATATCCGTCCAAAAGTAATATACTAACAAAGTAAAGAGAATGGTTAAACATGGGTTCCTAACACATCTTGACTTGCCATATATTGCAAATAGACCATAAAAAAGAAGTCTACTTAGGGTTGAATTGGTTCGGTGGGGTTGGCTAGAAATAGTCAAAAGAGAAGTTACCCATTATTAGAGTGATTGAAATCAACTATGAGACACAATGTACACATCTCCATTATGCAGGAACGGAAGGCATTTGTGAATTGATGAAGAGACGACTTTCATTGTTGTGAGCCATGTTTGGCTTAAAAAGAAACCAAAGCAATTTGATGTGGGTATGATAGGAAATGGGAAATCTAGGGTCCTTTGTTCTACCTAGATTGATAGGGTTGATTAACCACAATGTAGAAAGGTGCATACCATTGTGAGTCCTAATGGAAATATGAAATGGGTCATATGTGTCCCTGTGATAACATCAATGAAGCTGCCTAGGTCAATCAAAGAACTGAAAAGGAATTTCAGGTTAACCTAAGTGGCAATATAGAGAGGACCATTATGTGCATTTGGAGTAGTGTTAGTTGAAGAAAACATGATGACTAGTTCAGTAATTGGTCTATTTTATGGTTTTAGAGGTTGGGTTTCTATTGCCCCCACCATGGTAAGGAAAGGATAAGTGGATGGTTTGGCATCCTATTCCACTTAGGTGGTGGAGATTTTAAATCAACAAAGTTGGAAGAGCGTTGACGGAAAGGATCTATGTAAATCTAAATATTTTGGTTTAGCTTAGCTATAGATTTATTTCCCTTATTATTTTCCCCAGATATCTAAATGGTGTTTGAATTGATGACATCTTGCATTATGTGTTTAAGATTCATACATCACTTTTTGTCATGTTCTACACTCAATGATATTGGTAGAATGCTTTGGAATCATAATTGTTAGGGAGTCCCTTGTTTGGATCTAGGGGTATAATGGGTGGTAGCTGTTGGGACAGGAAAATTTAAAATTTTCTTGTATTCTCACTCATCCATATCTAACTAAATCATAAAACATTTCATCCAAAATCATAATTAAAATTGATATATCCCATGAAAATTCCATGACAAAACAATATAAAGGGCTTAAAATTCTTAATATCGGCAAGACTTTATATTGTTTATGCCGATCATGAGAAACTAGTTGAAATGACTATCGGCATGAAAACAAAGATCAGAGAGAAGATTTCAAAAGTCACCAATGGAGAAAATGATATCGATGACCCTTCGTCAGGGAGAAATCTACTAGTCACGCTGATCAGTATAACTAACGAGTATTAGGTAGTACTTTGAAAACTCTCCCGACAGTGTAGATCATGCCGATAGAGTATTTTCAGCAAAACTCTCATCGAGCAGCTCATGGAATCAAAAGAAATAATGGTCATCGACAAGAGATGAACATCGGAGCGAAAGATTTATAAGTCTCTGATACTCTGATGTCTTAGTGAATAATAAAAGGTGTTTCGGCATAGCTCACACCAATATGTGTGATGAATAAAGAACCATTGGCGAAGCTAAACAAATCAGAACAAAATTTATATGTCTTACCGAACCAATGGTCACAGCGATAAAAGTATCGGTGACATGTTGTGAAGGTCTCTCTGATAAGGAGTATAAAGGGGCTATCAAGGAGATAACCATGATCAAGTGACTTAAAGAAGATTACCCTGATAACATATCTCACACTGATAGCAATGAGGATTACACTCATTGATAAGAGTCTTACTCATAGTCATATTGGTAACACTTAACATATCAGAGAAGAATATTAATCACACAGCAATGAAAGAAGTCATGTTGATGGAAACTGTGCCCACTTTCACATCGGATAAGGCTTGGGCATCTCTTGCCAATACGATTTAATGTAATGTCAAGGAGACAATCGAAGGGTTACAGTGATTGATCGTTCGCGCCATAAGGAGATATTAAAATTGTCCAGACATTATGATGATGTGACATTTCACAATGATCAAGGAAATTGAACTGCTTGAACAATTAAATGAAAATGAAGAAGAGATCCACTAAGATCATTGCAATTAAACTTGACAGAATTGTTTGAGAAGAACCTACAGGGGGAGACTTCAATCACAAAAAGGGGAATTTGATCAAAGCCACCGACAACAGGTACATACACAAAAACCTCTGTGCTGTAGCCTGTAATTTGATTTTTCTGTCAAGGATTGAAAATGGAGATTTTGGGAAAAGGAAAGGGCAGAAAATCACAAGGGGATACGAGTAAACCTAAGAAACAAAACATTGATAAAACCCCTAAGGAGAAAAAAAAGGACAGAAAACTCAATCAAGATTTGATTGATCAATTACCAGGATCAACTCCCAAAGCTTGAAGATCTACTCAACTTAAGGTGGAAGTGGAGAAGTTAAAGGACAAATGTAAATACCTAGGGAACATTTGGACTCCTATTAGGGGATATGAACTTTTCAAATTCCATCACAACAGAAGATTCAACAATTCTCCAGTATCAAACCCATGGCATTTGAATTTGGGTAAATTAGTTGTACCTGATGTATTCTTGAATGTTAAACTCCTCCAACTTCTTGCTAAATAGTATAACCCAAGTCTTAAGGCTATATGCAACCCACAAGGGGAGCCTATTATACACTTGTCAAAGAATGCCATCTGTGAAGTATTCGACTTGGATGATTTATGCACTATCCCCATTGTTTATGAGGATTTAGAAAAGGAATACTAGAGAATGGATACTACTTACAACGGATGGAGGTTGCCTATTCATAGGCCCAAAGCTGAGGGAGAATTGGTGCCTCTCAATGAGGATGATGGTCCTCCTTTTCATGTATCAATATTTGAACCCTACATACAATATACCTATTATTCTGTGGGCCAGGTCCTAGGATCAGAGGTCCCTAAATTTATGACAATTCCTCTGATGGTCATAGCTACTAATATTTAGTGCCACAATGCAAGACAGTTTGATTATGCTACTTATATTTTTAATAGAATTGACTCTGGTCTGGCTGCAATAAGGAATAATGCTCCAATAGTTTCTTTTGAACATTACTCACTTCTTATGCACATGGTGCTCTATTATGGCCAGGAAGTGGGGCTATGGCCAAATAAATTTAAGGTTGTTCTAGTAGACCAGAAGGGATAGAAGTTACCAGTACAGATGTGGACCAGGATATGGGATAGCAGATATGCCCATTCTAACTATGTACAGTTTAAAGAATATTATGTGAAAGTGCTATAGAGATATTTCAGTCACCCCTGTGAGTATTCAATCTCAAATGAGATAAAAAGGTTCCTTAGACCAAACTATTTTGGTGGCCCTCCTATTGTTATTCACAATTGGGGAGATTGGTACTATTTTGAAGATGCCACCATGGTTAGAGTGTATGGTTTTGAGGACAGTCCCTTTATCTTACCCAAGACTTTCCCTGATAGAATTGCCTACCTAGAAATAGTTAGGCAAATGCATTGTTCAAATGTAATGCATCTGAGCTCCCATGATAAATAGTCTTTTGTGCCTAGTACTTTGTGTTTTGGAGATTTCACTGTGGTTTCCAAGGAAGGTTATAATCTTATTTTGGATAAATTGATGCACTACAATATGAGGTGTGCTGAGGTGAGAAAAGGATTTGATCTTGAAGACTTTATTGACCTTTCTTGGAGGAAGCAAAACCTCAGCGGGTACACAGATATCCCTTATCCACATGATGATGTCATCAGAAACCTGGAAGAGGCTGAGGTGGAATTGGTGGTGGAACAATATAACAGGGACCTAGATGAGAAAAGGAAATAGATGGCAGAGATTGAAGTATTATCCTCTGGAGATGAAGATTTGGTAGGGCAAGAGGAACCACATGAAAAAACAATAAAAATGTCCAAAAGAAAGATGCAACAATATTAGCCTCCTATCATAGCACATGATGAGGAGGGGTCTATTGATGAAGACCCAAGACAAATAGCATATGATTCTTTTATTTCTGATGATGAATTCATTCATTCTAAAGAATTCAAATTATTTTTATATAAATGCAAAGGGCAAGAAATTAGAGAGTCAGTTGATGATGTCTCTGCCAACAATGAGACAATTACTTGATATGTTAAAAGTAACAGTGGATAATGAGCTACAAGATATGACCCTTAGCAAAGGTAGACAGTTGCTCAAAGAAGCAGGGGTAATGATCTTTCCTGGCCTTGATTTGAATTCTACTCTAGTCTTTGATAGTTTTCTGAATAGCATAGATGATAGGTATAAACTCACTCCAGAAGGTGTCAATGAAGTGTATATGGGCACCAAATATAATAATGATGAAAATTCATTAATGATATGGGCCCTGTATCCTCCCCACAAAAAGACAACTATTATAGACACTGAGAAGACTTTTGGCTATATCATGACTTTGAAGGCAGGGGAGACTGACCCCTTGATCGTTGCAGATATTGGCATCAATGTTGCAAAGCTGAATAAGGCATAGGCTCAGATGTTAATTAAGGAAAGAGATGCATACAAACTAAGCTATGAGAGGTTGATAAAAGAGAATGATTATTTGAAAGATGTTGTTAAGAGCACTTTTGGGGGATCAGTAAAGAGGTTAACCCAGGGTGAAAGTTCACAGAGTGCCCAAGTACTATCCATAGATCAAGTAGCACAAATTCTTATGGATACACTTGCCATAGTACTCCAGAATAGGCATTCCAACATGATGCATTGGTTAAACCAATTTTGGGATAATTATTCTCAAAATTATAAAGTAATCCAAGAACATGATAGGCTTGAAAAAAGATTGCAGGAGAAATTAAATGAGACATAAGGTAAAGATACTCCCAACATTACAGGTGCCTCCAATGCAAAAGAGTTGATCAAGCAACATCAAAAGTATTACGATCAACTTAAGACTGATGCCAAAGAATGTGCTGAGGCTTCAAAAGTAGGAGTGCCCATATTATTCAAAAGTGATAAAGAATTAAAAAGCAAAGAAGAATGGAGCAGAGACTATCAAGCAATATTACATGAAGCTTTGGGAGCTCTTAAGGATAAAGACTCTGCATCCGAGGAAGCTTGCAAACATTTGGAGAAGATGGTTATGATGGATGTGATTACAAGGAACACCATTGAATTCACTAATTCCCATTGCAACTAGGAGTACTTAGATCACATTGCTAAACTTTACTTGTGGTTGAATAGAGCATAATCATTGTTATTTTTGTTAATCTTGTTAATTCCCAAAAGACTTCTTGAAAAGTTATGTCTCTTCACAAAAGTTTCTATATAAGTTCAAACATTTGATACTGAAATATCATCAGCAGTAGAATATATACTTATAATTTACAATGTTTTCAAAAGACCATGTTGCAAGTTTATTATTGAAGAAGTAGATTGAAGTTCTCTGATTTAGTGGTTCTATTTTGGCATCAATTGTTTGTTAAGATTATTCAATTGTGTGGTTGTCTCCAGTTCTGTATTTCCTTGTTACTCAAATTAATATATCAAGTATATAGTTAATTTGTCAATGCACATTTGTTGTATCTATTTGATTGAGTAAATTGGTTTTGATTAGAGGAATTAAAATCCTTTTGATCAGTCACAGTAACCTAGAAGTGTTAGTTTGGATTAGTAAGAAGAACCATATAATTAGGATTGCCATTCTGTCTCCAAGTTAATATTATCTGTTATTCTTGCATATTCTATTCAATTGGTTCCTTCAAGAAAGGATTAAAATACCTTTTGGTGAATTACAAGATATTTGATTATATTGGTTGTGTTAGTAATAATTTATGTTTGGGGTTTCAAGTCAGGTTTTTTCCCTAAAAATCCAAAAAGTTCTAATATTTTGGTCCCTGCAGTTATCAAAAATGCAAGAAATCAGTTGTGTACAGGTTAAAATGGTAGTGGCGGGTCGGGAGATCCTATCGACCCTCTAAAAAATGAGTTACATGCATTTAGGAATGCATTTTGAGCCACAGTTTCCAGTTTCTAAATGTTTCTATCAGTGGCTGGGTGGGTCTCTTGTTGCCAGTGCCGCGGGATTTGCCAAGTGTTAAGCCCCAGTTTAGAATCGGTGCCTTTGTTTTTGCTTCCCATGGAGCGTGCCACGTGTCAGTAGTAGAAGCAGCCCCTTAATGTTTCAACTCGAGTTTGGAAGGCACCACGTGTCACTCTCCACAAAGTTTCTAAAAAGTTTCCAAGCAAGGGCGGAAGATGCCACGTACCCCTTGGGGTTGCTGCGGAAGCCGACAAGTGTCAGCTTCCGAGATAGTTTCTATTTTGTTTCTGAGTTTGGCACAAACGAGGTGGGTCCCAGTTAATAGTTGCTACTATGGATGTTGCCAAGTGGTAGCCTCTGCCTGAGTTTCAAGAGCCCCTTTATAAAGTTTCATCTAAGCGAGGAAGGTGCCATGTGTCGAACGGCGGGGGTAATTTCTTTAAGTTTCAACTATAGTGCAGAGGGTGCCATGTGTCTCATGAGATGGCCGTGGAGCTTGACAAGTGTCAGCTTCTGCGGACTTGCCCCTATTTTCCTTTTACGGTGGCGAGCGGGAGTTTGTGGGCCCCGTTTCTTTATGTGTCTCAAGTTTCAAATGCCGCAGATTGTGACAGCTGTCACTTGCGAGGGACACTTAAGGTTTGACACAGTATGTTTCATGAATGTGGCAGAAGGCACCAAGTGTCATGAGCGGAGGCCACTTCATTTAAAGACAGTTTTAATGGGCACTGCAGAGCCCGACACGTGGCTGCCTCCGCATAAGTTTCAAAGGATGTTTCTTTGTGTTTCAATGGAGACTGCAGAGGTTGCCACTTGTCCCGATAGCCGATGTTGCGGAGGTTGCCGCATGTCCTTTTTGAGAAGCAAGAAATGAGTTGCAGAAAAGTCAGCGATTGAAACACAAAGTGCCTACGTGCCACGATTTGGTTGGTGGGCGACTTTTCTACAGTTTTTGGGGCCGTAGATCTCTGCGACTAGGTTTTAGATAGATGGCCATGTTTTGAACCTACAGTGTGGGTTTTCTCCTGAGCGTCTGTGACTGTTTTTGGGTGGGAGAAACTCCAGAGGCACACCATTGCTACTTTTCAGAGGTTGCGGGTAGGTGAAGCAGTAATGGCAGAGTTACAGAGGTATGGGTCAATGATGGACAGGTCAACCACCCGATTGATGAGGAAAGTCCTTGAGCGGTGGCCTAGATCCCAATCTCACCTGCTCCTTCCTCTTTGTCCCTCTGCTACGTTGATGATTTTGAGTGCCATTTTTTTGATGCATTGTATCTGGCAAATTTTTGATGTACCTTGTAATTAATTTGCTGAGTACATAGTTTTGCTATAAAAGGCAGACTGTGTCACTCATTTTAGGTTGTTGAAGCCTGGGGCATTTTTGTGTAAATAATGAAGAATAGGGCATGAACCTGGCTATTGTATCCCATTTTGGAGTTTATGAGTTGTAGCATGAGTGTATTTTGCACATATTTCAGTTTCAGTGTTGATTTTATATGAGGAATGCTTCATAGCATGTGTTTATCTGCTTGTCTCCATTTGCTACATGTTATTCTCCTTCTTTTGAATCTGGTTGCTAAGGGTTTCATAGATTCTAGGGTATAGATATCTATACTGCATGCTTGATCTATAACTTCCATTCAAGGAGTGGATTAAACTATTTTAGGTTAATGTATGGAGAAGGTTGCATGTCAGCAGGGATATTTGTAAGTAGAGATAGTTAGATACCCTTTCTTGGGTGATGTTTGTAAGGCAAGCACCAAGTCCAAACCCTTGAAACTTGAGTGAAAGTTGCAAACCATCTGCTGTATATGTCTAGTTGACTCCTTGCCCAATGGATAGGCACCAATCTGCTCCTGGGTCAGTAGTTATGAGCCAAAACCCCTTGTCTTGCATCCAGGACATTATGTCCAACCATCTCATCACTTCCACCTATTAGTTGTAGGAGTAGGATTAGGACCCCTATATACTCTCATACCCAACCAAACACATATGTCCAAGAATGTTGCCAACCTTGTGATCTATCATGCATATCTTGGTCCACACATGAGAGCATTCTACCTGTTGTTGTCAAGCTAAATCTTTCTGTCATCAAGCTAGTCAATGTTACATCTTTTGTCATAGGGATACCCCCCTTGGTGCGGCAGAACCAGAAGTGAAGGGGAGGCAGCTCACGCAACCTCCCATAATCTGTTGGCCAAATCCGCCTATGCATTGGAGCTGGCAAACCCTCTGCAGATTTGGAAACCAATAGGTTGGATCATTAAGAAGAGTCTGTCAGTCATCTCCCTGCATGTTTATACAAGTTATAAACTAAAATTGTGCCAAACAGTTAGAATTACTATCCACTATAAGCCACTAGTCTTAGTCCTTCATTTGACTCTGTTTACCCAACAAGTCACTGGTCTTATCTCAATTTATTATATAAATCCTTTTATTTACATAGTCATAAAATTCACCTTGATATTGCTTATACAATTTATACCAACCATTCATTAGATATTAGATAGTAGAATTAGTTAGAAAGCTTTCATCTATCATACACCATTTGCCACTATAGGTAGATCCATTTTCTTATTCAAAATAGTTGCATTCAATCTACTTTAAATTCCAAGGTTCACCCACCTAGGTGTAGCGGGACCTAAAGTGTAGGAAATCATCAAACCCTAAAGGTTGATTTCGTTAAGTTAGTTCAAAAATGTTGCGAATCTAAGCATAGAGCTTGGCATCCTCTTAGGATTAGCAACCTGCATTTTTGAGACCTAACAGTAGCTACACTAGGTTGTGAGTGGGAATATGTTGCAACACTAATTGAAGGGACTTGGATAAAGGAGTGAAATGTCTAAACTTTTGTTGTCTCAAGGTCATAAGAGCCATGGCCTTAGATATAGGTGTGGTGGCTATGTTGTCATTAACAATAGAAAGAGATATGTTTTAAAAATAATTAGTAGTACCCTTAAAGTTTTTGTTGGAAGTGTTTGAAGATACAAGAGAAGTTGATGAAGCAAAAATTGCCTTGAACTAGTCAATGGACTATAGATAGTATTTAAGAATGGTGCATAGATGAATAAAACAAGGGTACCACATGATTAAAATCTTCTCCCTAAGTGTAGGTTGGGGGTTTCAAATAAAGACTTTTTTCACATTAGAATTAGGAAGAGGATATGGTATTTATGATAAGAGTTATTGATATGGGAAGATGAAATTGGTAACCTTTTCTTGTGCCCCTTATTTGCAATAGACTAGGTCGGTGAATGTGGTCTGGGGCCTTATGTTTATTTGGAAGTACTATAGGAATTAGTTAATGAGTTGGTTAAAAGAAATGATTGAATGATCAAGGAGTGCTTAGAACCAATCCAATGCACTATCTTTAATGAGAGCAGGAAAATTGTTGCTAACAAATCATCCTAGAAGATGAAATTAGTGCATAATGTTGTAAAGGTAGACACATGAATTTGTAGATCCACTTTTCCATTATATTTCTCAAATCAAGGCCCTTTAAAGGTTGTGGGTAGTAAGGTAGAAAGCATGTGTATTGATAGTGGGCTGCGACAAATATACGGTGAAATGATGGGTTTTGAAGAAGCGGTGAAAGAGAAACCAACTATTGTTTAAGGATACTAACATTTTACATAATATGACTAATGATAGGATCTGTAGTGTGTAGAGGAGGTGTAGCAATAGCCGATACAATAGTGCCAAATGGAGGTGTTGGGACCTAAAATTTCATACCAATTTTTGCAAGAAATTTTGGGTTCCCATATGAAAAATCAATTTTAACACTTAGATACACATAAAAAAATGTCCAAGAAGCCTACTTTTGAGAGTTGTGTTTTGAAGCTTGTTCATTTTCTTACAAAATCACTTTGCTAGAATGTTTACCCATCATACATGAATGAACATGTCTAATTTCACCTTCCTATGACAAGATTTGACTAAGTTTCGAGGAATTAAGTTGAGGGGTTCTGGTAAAGTTTGTTGTCTGCACAGTGTAAAATCAGCCTGAGAAGATAACTTTGGAGGCCAATATATAACAGCTAGATGATGTTCATAATGAACCAATTGGTGTTCCTGATTCACCTTATCAAAATCTACCTCTATGTCTGGTTTGAAGACTCAAGCACATCGTTTGCTATTTTTTCAAAATGAAAAGCAAATGCATTTAGCCCCGATTTCAAAATTTCAACTCCAGAGAGGTCAGCTTTGACCCTAAATATTTTGTGATCAGAGATGATTGGTGAAAAATATCTTCCACATGCACTCATCAAGCCTAAATGAACTAAACTCTCTAGTTTCAACTTCCCAAGAAGAGATTTAATGGTTTTTTAAAATTGGAAGTTGGTGAGCTCGAATTAGGTTTTGACAAGGGCAGTTTTCAATAAAGTTAATTTGGAGGCTAATATCTAGCAATCAGGTCATTTTCATGACAAACCAATTGGTTTCTTAAATTCTTCCCATATTAATGTGCCTTCATGCCAGTTCTCAAGATCACAGCACTTCGTTTGATATTTTTTCAAAGTCAAATCCAAATGGGTTTTACACAGTTTTTTGACTACATTCTCAGGCTGCGTTAGAAAGGTCAACTTTGGCACTTGATATTTTGTGAAGGAAGAGGAATGATGAAAAATCCTTTTGCACACATGTTCATTTAAGCTAAATGACCTAATCTCCATGATGGTGAGATGGTGAGCAGCTTTTAATCCTAATAATTTCATGCCGAATTGTTTGTTGTGTTGAATTCTCAGGTCAAAAATCTACAAGTTTGTGCGTTTTCATAGCTCTGGGAGAAGTTTTGATCAATTTTCTAGACTGATTCCAAAGGCTACTTGGCCTATTTTTCTCACAGTGTAAGATGCCTGAAGGTGGATTCTAATGATGGCCCATTTCAAATCTTCACTCTAGAAGCATGTTAAGGCAGTCCAAAGTCAAATCAAGAGAAAAAACTTGTTTGAAAATGAAAAATTTTTAGCCGGGCCCATAGGGAGACCTGACATGCTTCACACAATTATGGGATCATAA
Organism: Cunninghamia lanceolata; assembly: GCA_027924645.1. Taxonomy (NCBI): domain Eukaryota; kingdom Viridiplantae; phylum Streptophyta; class Pinopsida; order Cupressales; family Cupressaceae; genus Cunninghamia; species Cunninghamia lanceolata. Next base: position 2,364,549 of record BSBN01001137.1, on the reverse strand, counting down.
GGGTTTCAGTACAACATAAGATTTTGAAAGTCTAATGATGTTAACAACTATAACAAACATAGGAACATGAATAATCACTAGTGTACTTAGTCACTCACATGATGATTGCATAATCCTATCAAAGTTGAAGTTGAAAGCAAGTCTCAGAGTTAAGTTTGGAGTGAAGGATGAATGAGTTTTACCATTTGATGTGACTCCCATCACAAAATGTCATTTGCAAGAATTTTTTGAAGTCTTGGTTGTAGGAGTTGAAGGTGTTAAAATATTAGTTGATTGACGAGAAAGAGGCAGAATAGACGTTTGGGGATATTACAAACTTGATCAGGATACATCCACATGCTACACAATAAAGACTGAGAAGGAATACTTTTTAGCAATTTAGAGAATTTAATGGTTTTACCAAAAATGGCTTCAATTCTAGACATAAAAGCTACACATTATAATATATGTGGTTCTATCAAATTGATAACAATAGACCTTGTTGGCAAGAGGCAAGTTGTTTTAACACGTGCCAGAGAATGTAAAGCCAGAAAGGATAGATGAGATGGGTGATGTTTGCTTTGAGGTCCCACCTGGAGACTGTTGCATGCCTCCTCATACTACATCAATAGAGAACACTTCTGGTTTGTTAATGGACCATTCCTTGGTATTGAATTTACTCAAGCCATGGTTAATATCCATGGATCAGTAGTATGTAAGGGAAGTTGGACTCCATGATTTCTGTTTCTCTTTCTTCACTGTTTGCTACAAATACAGAGAGCTTAAGGTCAGTGAGTTTGAGTGGCAATATCAGCAAATTTGTATTTGAGAAAGATCTTCCTGCAGATGCAACATTTTTGCCCTTCCAAAACATTCTTCAGTGAAAATGTATTAATTACTTCATGGGATGATACTAGATATGCTACTAATATCAAAATCTCACAATGTTAACTAGTCATTCTCATTTGGCTCCTCACTTTCATATCACCAAGCATTTTCATATGATAAAATGACAATGCTTTCGTGCTTATTACTGGAGAGTCTTTCATTGAATCAAGTAAATAGTATTTGTGAAATTGAAATGAACTGCTTGGTGAAACCATGACTTGGCTTCCTGGAGCGTGAAAATACTCAAGAAATTGCTGCAGATTGATGAAGGGTATTAAGAAACAAATTGGAAGACAACTATGTAAAAGCTTTGGTATGTAGAACTTGTGAAATGCAGCAAGCTGAAATGACTCAGACAAGAATTCTAAAATTAGGGCAAAATAAATAAAAAAACCTAAAAAGCCATCGGGGAGACCAAAAGCATCGGGATGGCTTTTTAATCTTACAACAATGGTCTATGTTATACCGATGTATACCCTATCCGAGAGACATATGTGATTGGGCTAAGTTTCTCAAATCCCTCCAACTACAAGAGTTACTTCAATGAGAGGAAAAATTAGGATTTCAAATGCAAGATGCACTTATAAAAATTAAATGACAAGATTATAGTGAAATGAAATCTAAATCCCGTATTTCGTGGAAAGGGTTATAAGGCAGCCAGTGAAACAAGAGGGTGGTAATTATTTTTACCCAAATAAAATATTAGCCAAATAAAGGTGAAAATACACAATGGTAAATATAACCAAAAAAATTGTCAACACAGAGATTAAAGTAAAGTATTATGAAGTACTTTAGTTTCATGGGAAAGTATATCAAGTATCTTTTAAATAAAATAGGTGAAATAAACATTGCGAGAAGAATAATATATTGGAATAAATGTTTCCCTCCAGTGAAAAGAAATGGAAGATACATGAAAGTGCAAAATAATGTTATTTAAATGACTATCGGGCTATATTATGCAATTTATTTTCCATGATGGGTAAAACATTTTACCCTAGGAATTAAGAGAACAGGTTGTTAAACCACTATACATTATTCTCCTAGGAAGTAAAATTATTTACACCAAGAAAGTGTTAGATTTAGGGCAGACAACTAAGAGGGGGGGTGAATCAGTTGTACAAAACTTTCTTCAATTTCAACACTTAACTCCACATTGTTATTTAGCAGCTTAATAGTAAATTAATCATGAAAGCATAATGCAACAAATCAAGAGCAGAAACACATCAACACATGAGACACCAAGATTTTGACATGGAAAACCCAGTTAAGGGAAAAACCATGGGGTGATTAGCCCAAGAATGTATTCTCTGTTAGAAGAATAGAAAGAACAAAATGGCACATGCCAATTAGGGCTCACTGCCCGAGCACACTGCTCACAAGAGGCTCACTGCCTACAAGAGACACATTATCTACAAAGAAATAAGTATCATATACATGAATTGGAGAATATCATCTTCACCATGCTTGAATCAATTCCATTTAAGCCCAAAACTTCTGCCCTACCTTTCACTCACCTCCTCGCTACCACACACTCATCTCCACAGGGACAAGTTTGAAATGAATTCGTAATCCCTTATTTATATAAGACATCAACTTAGGAATGATCATCTAAGTCGGTAAACATCAACAAGAACATATGCAGGATGTGTAACTAATCCGGTCGGCCAATCTCAAGAAGAACACCATCATCTAGAAGTTATTCTTTAATTGTGAGCTCCAACTTCAATGTAGACCACCAACACGAACTGGACACGATCCAAAGACCTCCACAAGCTTGCCTAAATCACCAAGAACATCCACACTTCATCTACTTACTGAAATCCTTCTCTCCTTCATCCAGAACCTCAAGAACACAGTCTGTCATCACTGTCACAAAGGAATAGATGCTTGCGGACCTTCAAACCATGAACCAATCTAGTTGACACTCCAAAAGACTTCCTCAACACTCACTCAAATCTGCAGAATAGGACAATACATTTCTGGATCTCACCGGACCTTTCTGTAACACTCTGTCACCTCTGAACACCTACTGGAATTGGTTTTACTTGAGTGACCACAACTTCTTCATATCTTCATGCGGACCTCTGAAATCTCTACTGGAGCACCTTAAGACACATATCTACAGACCCTTTAAATCACATCCTTTGATCCTCAACCTATCTTGGACTATTACCTTATTGTCATCACTATTCTTCACTATTCCTGATTGAGACTAATTTTCTAAATATCCCCAGCACATAGTTCATCCAAACCTTATCATTAATGCAACAAGAGTATGTTGACATCAATGACAACACCAATTAGGCCCATACTCACAATAATCTCCCCCTTTGTCATTGATGGCAACATATGATGTGAAAAACCATCAAGACAAGAACTTCTCCTTATTGTCTCAACTCGCCCTATCAGCAACAACCATTCACATGTCTTCTCTCTCTTTACTGTTCCCCCTTTGATCAACAACCACTTGTTTTTCACATGTCTTCTCTCCCCCTTTGACATCAATGGCAAAGGGCACATAGTTGCTACTTCAGAATCATACCTGCTACTCTCCCTGAGTAGTAGCTCCCATCATTAATCTGGACCACAAGATGTGACTATGATATCCACCGGAGGGACAATAACCCCTAACTTCTCCCTAAGATACTCAAAAGAGTCCTTAGGAAGAGGTTTAGTAAAGATGTCTGTAATCTAATCCTTGGAAGGCACAAACTCCAATCTGACTTCATTCTTGTTCACTTGCTCTCTCAAAAAGTGAAACTTGATGGATATATGTTTAGTCTTTGAGTGCAACACCAGATTCTTAGATATATTTATTACACTTGAATTATCATAGAAAATTGTGATAGGCTCCTCATATTCCACTTTGATATCTCTTAGCATCTGCTTCATCCACAAAACTTGAGTGCAACTACCTATTGCTACAATATATTCTACTTCAGTTGTAGACAGAGATATTGCCTTTTGTTTCTTGCTTAGCCAAGAAACCAATCTCTTCCCCAAAAAGAATGCTCCAGCATTGGTACTCTTCCGGTCATCCACATCTCCTACCCAATTAGCATCTGTATAAGCATGAAGAGAGAAATCACGATCTCTAGGATACCACAGACCATACTCAACTGTCTCTTTTAGATATCTAAAAATCCTCTTGATTGCCATGACATGAGATTCTCTAGGATCAGCCTGGAATCTAGCAACAAGACCAACAGCTTGCATAATGTCTAGTCTAGTTTGAGTGAGATACAATAGTCCTCCAATCATTGACCTATATTTTGTCTGATCAGCCTTAGGAGAGTCATCATCTTTGCTCAATTTACATCTGGTGGCCATGGGAGTATTAATTGATTTTGAGTCTTCCATCCCAAATTTCTTCAACAATTCTTTCACATATTTGGTCTGAGAAATGAAGATTCCTTTCTTTGTTTGAGTGATTTGTAGACCCAAGAAGAAATTTATTTCACCAAGCATGGACATCTCAAACTCACTTTTCATTTGGTTTGCAAAAGTTTTACACATACTATCTCTTCCTCCAAAAAATGATATCATCAATAAATACTTCAACAATCAAGATGTTTTCATGATCAATTTTGAAATATAAATTACTATTAGCAGTACCTTTGTTGAAACCAATCTTCAAAAGATGCTTATCTAGTCTTTCATACCAGGCTCTTGGGGCTTGCTTCAGTCCATACAGTGCCTTCTTCAACTTGCAGACCATATTACCATGATCAGACAATTGAAATCCATCTGGTTGCTTTATGTACACTTCTTCCAAGTCACCATTCAGGAAGGTAGACTTGACATCCATCTGATATACCTTGAAATCCTTGAAGGCAGCAAAGGCAAGAAATAATCTGACTACTTCAATTCTTGCCACCAAAGCAAAAGTTTCTTCAAAATCAACTCCTTCTATTTGAGAGTAAACTTTGCAGACCAATCTGGCTTTATTTCTGATTACTTCTCCAACTTCATTCAGTTTATTCTGGAAGACCCATTTGGTTCCAATCACATTCTTTTTTCTAGGTCTGGGAACAAGATCCCAAGTGTGATTTTTCTCAATTTGCATTAGTTCTTCCTCCATTGCTTTAGTCTAGTTTTCATCATTGCAAGCTTCATTAACTGACTTAGGTTCAATCTTTGAAATCAGACAATACTCATCTGAATCTTGAGCAATTCTCCTTGTTTGAACTCCTTTGCTTTTGTCACCTATGATTTAATCTTCAGAGTGGTTTGGTCTTACATACCTTGGAACTTTGGGAGTTTCTTGCACTTCTAATTCTTGATCAAGCTCATTGAGACTCATCTCTTCTTCTTGACTTACCGGATCAGTTTGAATCTATTTTTCAGAAGAGGCTTAAGCACCTTGAATCAGAACACCATTCTGATCATCTTCATCATACTCATAAAACCTTGAGGGTTTTTCAATTCCTTCATCAACCTTCACATTTGTACTTTCTATAATCTTTCTCAATCTCTTGTTATAACACCAGTATGCTTTGCTTTGAGTAGATTAACCCAAGAATATTCCTTCATCACTTCTAGCATCAAACTTTCCTAGATCTTCATCTCTTTTGATGTAACACTTGCTACCAAAGACTCTGAAATATCTTACAGTAAGAGTGATGCCAAACCAAAGTTCATAAGGAGTCTTACCGGTATTGCTTCTGATTTGAACTCGATTGAGAGTATACACTGTAGTGCTAACAGCTTCTCTCCAATAGATCTAAGGGACATTTGCTTCCATCATCATTGTCCTAGATGTTTCCTAGATGGTTTGGTTCTTTCTCTCCACTACTCCATTCTGTTGTGGAGTCCTAGGAGTAGACAACTGTCTCTTTATTCCATGTTTCTCACAGAACTCTATGAACTCACCGGATGTGAATTCTCCACCTCTATCAGACCTCAGACATTTCAATTTTAATCTGGTTTCATTCTCTACCATAGCCTTGAATATTTTGAATTTCTCAAGAGATTCTGATTTCTCTTTTAAAAGGTTTACCCACATCATCCAGGAATAGTCATCAATTAGTAACATGAAGTATCTATCACCTTGCACACTCCTGATTCTTGTCAGACCACAAAGATCATTATGAACTAAGTCTAATAACCCGGTAGAAGATAGTTCCTTACTTTTGAATGAGACTCTACTCAACTTACCCAACTGACATTCTTTGCACAAGCTCTTAGTAGGTTTCAGCAATTTAGGAAGATCTCTTACAGCCTTAGTAATGCTTATCTTGATGATATTGTCAAAATTCACATGACACAACCTTCTATGCCATAACCAACTCTGATCAACATGAGCAAATAAGCAACTTTTACCAGTACCAACCAAGTGGAAGATATTAACTTTAGTTTGAGTACCAGATGCAATCTCTATTCTGGAGCTTTCAAAGATCTTGCATTTTCCATTCTTGAATCAGAGATCATAGCCTTTGTCCACCAACTGTCCAACACTGAGAAGATTATGCTTCGATCCTTCAACATACAGTACATTACCAGTTTTGTTCTTTCCATCAAAGGAAATAGTTCCTCTACCTCTAATTCTACCAGCAGAATTATCACCAAACTTTACCACTCCTCCTTCATACCTTTCCAAATCTATGAACTTATTTTTGTCACCTGTCATATGGTGAGAGCATCCACTGTCAATGACCCAATCATCCTTTTCTTCAATTTGGGCAGCCAGAGCTCTTTCTACAACTTTATGATTAATAGATTCAGAGGGCATTGGATCTTCTTCCTTGATGGTAATGAACACCCAATCACTTCTAGATTTGTCTCCTATCTCTAATTCATCATCTGTTACACCTTCATCATCTCCTTCATGAGCATAGTAACAATTCTTTTGGAACCTTAATTTGTTAGGACTTGGCCTTGAAAATCTTTCCGAACATCTTGAGGCAAAATGACCAATCTTATTGCAGTTAAAACACTTAAAAGGTAATTTCCCTTCATACTTACCAGATCCTCTTGGCAGTCTTTTTGCAATAAGAGATTCAAGGTGAGCAGTTTTAGCTTCTTCTTCTTCCAGGTCTTTTCTTGTTTTTTCATACCATGATAGTTTCCTTGAAGAGTTCTCTCCCAGATCAAACCTTTATTTACCTTTTATAGAGGCACTGGCTTTGAATGCAGATTCAATCTTTGAGGATTCATCTCTGAACTCAACCATTTCAAATGCAACCAATTTACCAACCAATTGATCTCTTGTGACAGTTGTGTGAGCTCTGAATTCTTCAATTGCAGTAGCCTTGATTTTATAAGAAGTGGGAAGGGATCTGAGAACTTTGCTAAAAATCTCATCTTCATTCAAGACTCCACTAGCATTTCTAATTCCACAAACCATCTCATTTACTCTTGGCATAAAAGTAGTAATATTTTCATCATCTCTCACCTTTAGATTTTCAAATTTCACTTTCAAACTCTGTAACCTTGCACATTTAACATACTTATCTCCTTCATGCAGAAGTTCCAGTTTTTCCCAAATCTCAAAAGTAGTTGGTAGATCAACAACGTTTGAAAGCTTTGAATCAGATAATACACTTAGAAGAGCCTCTATAGTCCACAAATTATTTTCAGCATTTGTGATTTCACTTTGGGATTTTAGACCATGCTGTGGAGGAGTATACTTTGTTGAAACCATGTTCCCCATACATTTCAAGTGACATGTCATGCGACTTTTCTAAAGATTAAAATTGGTTCTATCAAACTTGAGACTATCCTTGTTTTAGGACGACATCCTGGATCTCCTCAAGTGGTTAAGCTCTTTTAGAGGAACTTGGCTCTGATACCAATTGTTAGATTTAGGGCAGACAACTAAGAGGGGGGGTGAATCAATTGTACAAAACTTTCTTCAATTTCAACACTTAACTCCACATTGTTATTTAGTAGCTTAATAGTAAATTAATCATGAAAGCACAATGCAACAAATCAAGAGCAGAAACACATCAACACAAGAGACACCAAGATTTTGATGTGGAAAACCCGGTTAAGGGAAAAACCATGGGGTGATTAACCCAAGAATGTATTCTCTGTTAGAAGAATAGAAAGAACAAAATGGCACATGCCAATTAGGGCTTACTGCCCGAGCACATTGCTCACAAGAGGCTCATTGCCTACAAGAGATACACTGTCTACAAAGAAATAAGTATCACATACATGAACTGGAGAATAGAATCTTCGCCATGCTTGAATCAGTTCCATTTAAGCCCAAAACTTATGCTCTGCCTTTCGCTCACCTCCTCGCTACCACACACTCATCTCCACAAGGACAAGTTTGAAATAACTTCGCAACCCCTTATTTATACAAGACATCAAAGTCAGAAAACATCAACAGGAACATCCGTAGGATGTGTAACTGATCCGGTCAGCCAATCTCAAGAAGAACACCATCATCCGGAAGTTATTCTTCAATTGCAAGCGCCAACTTCAATGCAAACCACCAACACAAACTAGACACGATCCAAAGAGCTCCACAAGCTTGCCTAAATCACCAAGAACATCCACACTTCATTTTCTTACTAAAATCCTTCTCTCCTTCATCCAGAACCTCAAGAACACAGTTTGTCATCACTGTCACAAAGGAATAGATGCTTGCAGACCTTCAAACCATGAACCAATCTAGTTGACACTCCAAAAAGGCTTCCTCAACACTCCCTCAAATCCGTAGAATAGGACAATGCATTTCCGGATCTCACCGGACCTTTCTGTAACAATCTGTCACCTCTGAACACCTAACGGAACTGGTTTTACTTGAGGGACCACAACTTCTTCATATCTTCATGTGGACCTCTAAAATCTCTGCTGGACCACCTTAAGACACATATCTACAAACCCTTTAAACTGCATCCTCTGATCCTCAACCTATCTTGGACTATTACCTTACTGTCATCACTATTCTTCACTGTTCCTGATTGAGACTAATTTTCTCAATATGCTCAGCACATAGTTCATCCAAACCTCATCATTAATGCAATAGGAGTATGTTGACATCAATGACAACACCAGTTAGGCCCATACTTGCAACAGAAAGTTAAAGGGAAGAAATCTTGGAGGGAGAAATATTATTTCAAAAAGGAAAATAAGGTTTTCATTGAAATTGAAGAAATAAAACATTTTCACAAAAGGATATAATACATTAGATGCAGATTTTAATAAACAATCAAAGTGGAAAATTGCTTTCACTTCAAGATGAAATATTTTTAAGGAGTTAACCAAGAGAACACTTTATGTGAGAGTGCATTATGGTGGCCAATAAAATATCTTTCACCAAGGAGATAATTATGAGGTAATACTATTTACCCAAATATATACTTTTTACCAAATAGAGGTAAAAATGCACACAGGTGAATGTGATGGTAAATTTTGCCAACAAAAAATTAAGATTTAAGTATTATTCTTCATTTTCTCACGAGAACACGGAGACAAGTTTAATTAATTAATTATTATATCTACGGAAGATAATTAATTAATTAATAAAGAGCTGCAAGGGACAAACATGCAAAGGGTCGTAACCCTAAAATACAAAAACATATATGAAGGGAAAAATCAAAGGAGAATCAAGATTAGTAGATTAGAGAAAAAACATCATGATCAGGAGTAGGAGTTAGATAATTGGAGGGGTTGATTAGTTTCCAAAATAAAACATTATGCTATATATTGTAAAATCTTTTGAAATTATATAATGGAGAAAAATGCATAAATTGGTGATTTAATATTGGTGTCTATTGTTTGTTGAGCTGAACAATTATTTGGCTGTCTCCACATTGTTATTTCTCTATTATTTGGACTTGAGTTTCCATGTTGATATTTTAGTTTCATCGAGACACACTTTCTATTTTCGTGTAATTGAATTAATTGGTTTTTATTAAAGAATTAAAATCCTTTTGATTGATTACAGTGACTTGGAAGTAACATTTGGATTAGTAAGAAGAGCCCTATAATTGACAAGATTGCCATACTGTCTCCAACTCGATATTGTCTTGTTATTCAAATTGAGCATCTACTCCATTTGTCAATACACATTTTCTATCATTGTGTGATTCTATTGATTGGTTCCTTCAAGGAAGGATTAAAATCCTTTCAATAATTCATAGTAACCTGGTAGGACCGAGTGGATCAATAAGTAGAGTCTATCAATCACATTCTTGCACATTTATACAAGCTATAAACAAACACAAGTGCCAAACAATTAGAATTGTAACCAGTAGGTAAATCATATATCATATACACCTTGACTCCATTAGCCCAATAGAAATAGGCATTGGTCATACCAATTCCACTCTAGGATTCCATAAAATCTTATTCAAACAACTACATCTCAGATCTTAGTATTAGGAGTAGAAGTAGTTTGCAAGTTTTCATCTATTCCACACTTTATGCCATTGTGGGTAGATCCATAAATTCATTTGAGTCATACATTCCTTTTATATGCTTCAACTTTCAAGGTTTACCCACCTAGGTTTAGTAGAGCCTGAAGTGTAGGGAGTCATCAACCGTTTAGGTTAACTCTATTAGTTGGTTCAAAAAATGTTGTGAATCTAAGCATAGAGTCTAGCATCATCTTAGGATTAGCAACCTATATTTTTGAGACCCAATAGGTGGTATGAAAGTTGTACGCTAAGAAGGGAATGTTTGTGCAACCATAGAATGTAAAATAGTGGTGTGCCCACCCATAAAAATGAATGATAATGGTTGGGAAGGGGGAACAAATCTATATGAGTGGATAGAGTTCCTCATCATTCGAAACAATGAAATGTTTTGCAAAATACTAGTGTCCACTTGTGCAGATGTTGACATGTGAACACTAGGGATGGGCATTGACATAGAAATTTATGTGTTGGTGTTATGATAATGAGAGTTATGGTTGCCCCTATGAGAGGTTGCTAAAGTAGGCACATCTCTATGAATGATGTGAACAAGCCCATGTGTTGGAATAAATTGAGGCCTTTATCTAATGAGTTGTCAACATCTTCCTAAGGGCTTCTATAATAGGAGTAGTATCCAATGCAACATCCTAAGTTAAGAAAGTTTGGAAGTCCTGAAGTTGTTGATCATTTTTTGAATTTGGGTAGATGAAGGCATTTGTAAGGTACTCTCATGATCAAAGTTTATCTCCATGTGAAAATTTGTGGCTGATACAAGAGGTAGTGTAGATGACCATTGAAGAAGTGCTTGTGGAATGGAAGGCAATGTGGTAATGGTAGGATCATATGAGAATGGAGGAAAATTAGTTGTTGTTGGGGCTAAGGTGGTAGAAGTGTAAGCCTTTTTCATAGTGTAGTTTCTATAACTCCTACACACAATGATATTAGAATATGAGGACTAGTTCACAAAACTCATAGAGCTCACAACACATAGTTTAGAATTATGGTTGCTTGGTAAATCAAAAGGTTGAATGTGTTCATGTTAGGTTCACCAAAAATGTGGAGGTTAGACAAGAGTTCTACTCAATTTCTAACCAACATTTCAATAGAGCTGGGTTGGATTTGAGATGTTTTTGCAAGAAACCAAATTACAAGTTTAATAGTAGAACCTATAATTGAAAATAAAAAAATATTACTATATTTCCTACTCAAATTTGGAGCTCTTTGTCAAGGACTCTAACATGTCATGCAAATGTCTATGCATCATGTTGTATTCTATATGGTAAAACTACAATATGTAAAATATTTATAATGTGACAAGATTCTCCAAGTAGCTTTCTATCAAATCAAAATAGCTAGTCTAAATACCAAAGTGTAATATCCTAGATAATCTATGAAATCAAAAGATAAATAGCACAAGTAGTTTAATGGAAAGAAACTAGAAAATAGACAGAAACCTCTATGTGATCATCTACCTCTAAGAAACACATCATTGGAAGAATAGAAGAGAATGTTAGGGCTACTTACAATCTTTCTAAAAGTGGTCAAACCCTTGATCCAATCTTTTGAAATTCATGAATAGGGAGATGATAAAGGTAATGAAATAGAGTGTGTGCTCCTATCTTATGTGTGTCAAAGAAATAGAAGTTGTGATAAAGTAACAAGCTAGGAGTATCTCCTTGGTCTATAGAGAATAATACTACGCCTAGTGTGTGGATTAGGTAACAAGGGTGGTGGTCTACACCACTAGATTTCCAAGAGAAATGGGATTGGATAAGAGAATGGATATTACAACAATAACAAGCTCAGATGAATGTCAAGTTAAGAAGCATAACTTTTCCAAGAATTCAATTCCAATGCTTTATTTTAAGGAATGTGCTTTTAGAATTTAGAGCTTTTAGAGAACTCGATTCCAATGAATTGAGATATTTTTAGAGAGCAATCATGATTTCTACTTACTAAAATATTTGCTAAATGTTGCTTTAGAGAATGATGTAGATAGCGTAGAGGAATTCTTGGGAGAAGATCCAACTATTAAGATTCTTTCACAAGCTATTCCTTCTTCGAATTAAACCTACAAAAAAGATGATAAATGGATGTGTGCATAAATGTATTTGAAAAATCCATGGACACACTTCAAAGATAAACTTACAACATACAGAGACTTGAAGAGCTTGAGATATTGCAACCAAGGAAAATACTCAAAAACTCAAATTTCCCCCCTTTCTAGATCAATCTTTGTAATTTTTTAAGTCCATAGAATTTCCTATCATATCCTTTTTTCATTGATTTCTTGGATTTGGTTTGGTCAAATATGCTAAAGATAGCTAGGCATGTCTATAGGATGTTAGAAATATTAGGAAGTATTATGGGGCATTGACATGCAAGAGTAACACACATTTTGAGGTGGCGTATCGCATGGAATGCCAATGCATCACATAGACATATGTGTGTTGTGCTATTGTCTTGGAGAAATGGGTTTAAATTTGGCATGTGTGTTCAGAAAGGTGATAAGATCAGTGCTCTAGTACAAATTCTTGGAAAACATTGGTGTGAGGGAAATAAGACAAGGTTAAGTCCAAGTGTTCCTAGAACATACTACATGAATGGATGCTAATGTGAGTGCATGACATTATGTGAAATTGCAAGGTATGCAATTTTTGACATTACATGACTATCTTTTCTAGCTTGTATACAACTCAAAATAACCAAATGATATAATGTATAATGTTAATTTCATAACAAAATATGCACAATAGCATCCATGGGTATCCATATTTTGCTTTTGCTAATTCAAGGGATTGGTGGAGGATTATTCCCATCTATTGTTGGCCCTTGCCACACCCCAACCATTAGGCTAGAGTAATGGATGCTAAGGTGAGTGCAAGACAACGTGAAATTGCAATGCATGCAATTTTTGAAATTACATAACTATCTTTTCTAACATGTATACATCTCAAAATAACCAAATGATACAATGTATAATTTTAATGTCATAACACAATATGCACAATAGCATCCATTGGTATGCATCTTCTACTTTTTCTTATTGAAGGGATTGGTGGAGGATTAGTCCCATCTATTGTTGGCCTTTACCACACCCCAACCATTAGGCGAGAGGAATGGATGCTAAGGTGAGTGCAAGACAATGTCAAATTGCAATGCATGCAATTTTTGACATTACATAACTATATTTTCTAACATGTATACATCTCAAAATAACCAAATGATACAATGTATAATGTTAATGTCATAACACAATATGTACAACAGCATCCATGGGTATCCATCTTCTACTTTTACTGATTGAAGGGATTGGTGGAGGATAAGTCTGATCCATTACTGGCCCTTACCACACCCAACCATTAGGAAACATGGAAATAATCCATAATATGTGATATATTAATAGAATGATTGAAATATCTTGATATGACTCATCATCAAAATTAAATTTGCACAATTGTACACTACACATGCTGATTAATACACTACACATGTTGACTAGTACACTACACACATGACATTTATAATAGACCACTTATGAGATACACTATCATAGTAGGAAACCAAAAATTCATCATGAAAGCACACATCTTCCATCTAGGAATAACTAATTATCATTAAGAAAGTTTTACATAGACCTAGCATGATAAAACATTTACAATTCTTTTTTCTTTTATCCAAAAAACCAACTTGTACATCTATCACAAATTAGTTTTAATATAACATCTTAGTACTTAACATTTTATGAGTCGCTTACATTATAAATGTGTGCACTCGTCAAGACATCTATATCACTTATTTCCTAGATAATTTATGCATAAGTTCTTATTGACATCTATCATATGCATAGCCTACTAGACATAGTGTCATCATAGTCACCATTGAGTTTTAATAGTTAAATTCACATGAACTTATTACTATCATATGTGCCATGCAATTGTCATTAACTTATTACTATTATAAGTGATAGATAACAATAACTATGTTACCCCTATTATAAGTGATAGATAATAATTTATAACAATGTATAACAGTAGATCACAATATATGTAATGAAGTATAGGAATACATAACAATGCATAACAAACATGAATACTAGTCATACATAACAACCATACAAAAGTGTGAAATATTGTTTAACAATGTATAATAATTATATGTTTTGGTCACTATCAGAATGTATAATTATAATACAATTATTATTTAAATAGTACATTCACAAGTTACAAGAGTGAGCAAAAGTTATATTATTCAAACAAAATAGAACTTGGATATTAAAGCTAATTAATATAAATGCAACCCAGTGAAGACTATCACAACTATGTCTTTCTTTAGTCTCCTCATGGTTCAAAATACCAAAAAACATGGTAGAGACTATCAAACCAACTATTGAGATAGTGTAACAATATTTATATAATATCACTTAATCTCTATCCTAAAAATTCCCATCACAGTTGAGATTTATCACAACTTATAGAAAATTAGGTTTTACTTCAAACTTTCCTCATTAAACTTTGGTTATAATAACCAACTTCACAAGTACTATAAACCCTTGCATGTGTAGAAAATACTAGAGAGTGATACACATTTGAATACCTAGGAATAAACCTAACAATGTTTCAAGGTACCCTATTATTATTGGTTACAACATTTTCCTAAATACCCACATAAATTTGTAAAGGAAAACATGAATACTATGTTATCACAACCTATCATTTTCTATTATTTTTTTGGTTAATACACAAGATAATAGTTCTATTAGTTTTCTTTAACAACCCCAAACCAAACTATATGTATCGACCATAACAATAGAACTATACATAGTCAATACATTCTAGTTCTCAAACCCCATGTAGATGATGCAATAGACCCCATTCTATTCTACCATTTCCCAAATGTTTAGGAAACTCACAATCTCAATATAATATAATCAACAAAAACCATTTTACAACATAACAACTATTTAACATCACAAGAAGTGCAAACATTTAATAGAACATCACTTGTTAATAATCTCAAGTCTTCCAACTGTATAAAGTATGCAAAGAAGATAGTTGACCCCATTCATTTCTCCTTGAATCACTCCCTTAGATTCCACAATGTCTCACAAAGATTCTACAATCTTCCTTAAACAAAACTCTGACTAGTGATAATAATATTGAAATAGATAATGATAATAGTCAGCCTTCAGGGTACACTCTCTCTTCCTTATCTCCATGTTAACAATAATTTAGTTTTTTACAGCCAATAGCCCCTTATTTCTCCTATTTATATGATTAAGATTTAACCTTCAACTAAATAACATTTCACCATAAACTAGAGAATGCGTGAAAGTTTAGAATTGTGTCCCACTTTTATAAGAGAACGACCAACATAAACATATTTTTCCAACTTAAACATCAAAAAAGTCATATGTATGTTATGAATTTTAAAATGATATAAACTAATGAAATGTAGAATTTTTTATCTAGTTTATGCCTATAATTTTTATTTTTTTAAAAAAATAGGTGGGTATATTTTGTATAAGTTTAATTGATGAATTTTAAATGCTGATAGTTTTCAAAAAAAGTGACATCGATGGGACGTCAAGAAAAACATAGCAAAATTATTTTTTTCTTTATTTTTTTTCTAATTAGCCAACTTAAATATCTAGTGCATGGAAAAAAATTTTAATTTTTGATAAATATTTTTTTAATAATTTTTTAAAGTCAATTTTAATCAGAACGGAGTAGTTTATAAAAATTACCCTTTTGGAGAGGATTCTCTCCTCTAGTGAACCATATATTTTTCAAAAAAAATTAATATGTTTTTCCTATTTATTTTTAATTTCTAATCAACTGTATGTTTGATTATAATAACCTACTTGCAATAAATTTAAAAATAATTCTAATAAAACTTATCAAAATATATAAAAGAAAATATTTCTAAGATCTAGACTTCGATATCTACCAAAGGGTATTTTTAAATTTTCATGAAAATGCACTTTGGTTGGAGAAATTTACTGTTGAACTTGACGTTTTGTTCAATTTGTTGTAAAAGTGGGGGTTGGTTGCCACATGGGATGCCACATAGATAGTTTTGGGTGGAACAGTTACGAGTGGAACCCTTTCGAGTGGAAAATTCAATGTAAATTTGATTTAAATTTAAAAAAATATGTTTATTTACATTGAAGGTTCCACTTGGAAGGGTTCCACCTGGAACGCTTCCACCTGAAACTCTTCATGCCACACAATGCCACATAAGAGCCATGTGGTTCCAGAAGGAACCCTTCTGAGTGGAACCCTTTCTATAGAAACTATTAATTTGGCTGAAAGTGGGACACAACTGTGAACTTTCACATGAATACCACTACTAACAATAACAATGAATACAACCATTTCCACAATCCATTACAACTTTTGAGATAGAGACATTCAATGCAACCATAGGTATTTGTCCCAATGAAATTAATTTCTTGTCCTTCACTTCCCAAATTTTGGTAGTGTAAGTTAAATATACCATCATTTCCATGCATTTTGTTAGTAGGATAAAGCCACAAAACATAAATACGAATATTGATAAACTCATCACAAGACAAATGTGGCACATACAACAAATCTATGACAAAGACTAAGATTCATAAAAAGGAAGAGGGACACATCCATATATGTAGTAATGTATATATGTATACCACAAGATGAGAGGTAATAAATAGAAGATAGATGTAAGATAAGTAGATGAAGATATAATATAGATACACAAATAAGGACAATGATAAGAAAGAGTAAGGGACTAAGAGAGAGTTATTATATGTAAAAAGTATATGAATGAGAGATGAACATGTACTAAGATACTAATGTTAGTGTACCACAAGTATCTAGATATTGAGTATATGATGATTTATACTAGTTGTTATATGAAGGTTATGAATGGTCATGTGTATATATTTTGATTTAATTGCTTTGTATTCCACTATACTTCTTTGTAACCCACTACACTAGTTCTAACCTTTTTATCCCTTTACATTGGGGTATAAATACAACTTTAAAGAGCACATTCTCAAATCTTCATTTTATGCTTCCGCTTTCACTAAGATTTTGGTTCTATTGTCGAGACCCTAGTAAGAGGTGAGGAAAATGTTTGAACCTAGAAGAAAAACTTTATGACAAGGAATGAGATGGGTTAGGAACCTTGGGGGTGATGAATGGAAAAGGAGGGATCCTAGAAAGGATCTCAAAGAGATGTGACTACTTAAGGTAGGTTTTGATTAAGACATTAGGAGGAATATAATGATTAATAAAATTCTAAATCAAATACACTTATGACAAAAGGAGATAGTAAGAAGTGAAGAGATATTTTGGAATAAATTAAGATGTCTATGGATATTAATGTATCAAGGAAGAGATATTGAAACAAGTTTAGGAAAGGTAAGAGAGATACTGCAAGTGAATGAAAAGGTGAGGGAAGCCGATTTGGGGTGTGCTAGAAGTGTTGTTGCTAGTAGTATTAAGGATAATGAGAGTTTTGAGAATCCACCACCACATGAATGATTGGCTATAGTTTAGTGTGCTAGGAGGGCTATTACTAAGGATGTTGAGAATTTTGAGGATTTTGAGAATGTTATGAATAGGGGAAGTGCTGAGATTCTACCAATAGAAGGACAAATAACCTTTTTAGTAGCAAAGATACATCTGATAAATCAAATGACCATCTTGATAAAGTAACTAAATGTTTGACTAGATTCATAAAATAGAATGAGGAATATATTGTGTTTAGAGAATCATTGGAAGAAAATCTTGGGAGCTATTGTGCTTATCCATGACATGGAAGTAGGGGTGCTCCACCATTTAAATTTTTGACTCATACACCACATTCTAAATTTGAATTGTCAAGCATAAGACTCATAATTCTAGTGATCGATTCAAGGGTTTATCAACCCCTTTTACAAAGCTAAAATATTTGTAACTCAATGTAAACTATTTAGATAGTGTGGTAAGCAAAATTGTGGAATTCTAAAAAGATGAGATGATGAAAGATTAGAAATTGGAAGAAGGGGAAAAGAATGTAGAGAATGAAGAATTAAAAGACATGCTAAAAAACCTAGCCATCAACACATTCAAGACATTTAAGGAAGGATGGGAAAACCCTATATCATTTAATGAAATATCACTAACTAATGAAGAATTATCTCCCACTATGAAGCCACACCATGAAGAGGTGAACACCCTTGACCAAGAGTCATCACCCATGCCATTTAAGAGAATAAAGGTTTCAAGTGAGGATATATCTAGTGAGTCATTATGAACTAAAAAAGAAGCAAAGATAAAATAATTTATTGGTGAGTGCAACGAGATATTGGGAATAGAGCTCTTTGAGATAGAATTGCCTATAGATAAGGGTAGGACAAGGAAAATGGTGAAACTAAAGAAAGTTGAGAAGTGCACCAAGAAAGATAAGGATTTTAAGGTTAAGGAGCATAAGGATCAAAGGAAAGAGGACAAAGACAAAAAATTGAGTGGAGGAGAAACCTCAAAAATAGCAACAAATTAGAGGCACCAACCACTCTCAAAATGGATCACAACCAAACCAAATTACCAACCTTTTGGAAAAGATACTAAAGAAGTATTTAAACACACCTTTGTATTAGAAACTCCTAGAAGAGAAATACAGTAAGAGAAGACCAAACTACACTTTATGATTTCATGGGAAATTGGAGGGGCAAGGCCCTTAAATGTTATATAGAGGCATGCCCAAACCATGATAACGAATCGGATGACATAAAGGAAAGATTTTTAAATAAGTTTTTATCATTAGAAATCTCTTTAGAGAGTGTAAGAAAGATGAGGAAGATGTTTTAGAAGAAGGGAGAATCTATAAATTAATTTTATCAAATATTTAAGGAGTAGTGAGAAAACTGGAGGAACCATTGTTAGAAAAATAAAGGATATAATAGCTTGTGTTTAGACTACTACCTGCAATAAGAACATCACTAGATGGAAGAGTTCTTGAGACATATACAAAAGTAGTAGAATTAATATCAAGAATTGAAGCACAACCCTAGATAATGGAGAATGAGAAAGAAGAAAATTCCAAGATAGAAAAGTTAAAATTGGAATTGGAGCAATTGAAGATTAAACAAGAGATCTTAGAAAAATGAGAGACCAACTAAGGCATACCATCTACTAGAAGGAAGAAAAATTGGTGTTCTTACTATTGCAATGAAGGACATTTGAGAAATGAGTGCCTAGTCATATAAGGGAAGAAAAGGGATGCAAAATTAAGAGTGGACTTTGCAGAGCCTCCAAGGAGGTTAAGAACTATTTTCTATGGTATTTGTGGTGAGTGGGATGACCACAAGATTGATGAATGTCTATCATTTCTATTCTAAATAAGATATGAGGAGCGTGAACCTTGGTGCAATAACAAATATAATGAGTTTTACCATAGGGGTATGGAAAGAGCCAAAGTACTTTCAAAGGAAGCTTTTCATAAATAGGATTATAGGAACTGCCAACACAAATGGAGAGATCAATGAAGTATCAACTCAAGTCAAAATGTGGTGCCCAAAATCAAAGATGACGAACTCTCTCCTAGTTATAAGTATAACTAGGATGACAATAGATCCTACTACAATGAGTTTAGAGGAGGATACATTAGAGGAAGATGATGAGGTTAGAGAAGAAGAGAGGATATTACCTATTATAAGTGCAATGAAATAGGATACTATGCAAATAAACGCAAAGAAGAGAAGAAGAAAATCTATGGATTCTAAGGTGATTCCAACCATGATTCATTTGGTTTCCCAAGAAAAACTCAATACTACAAGAATATTTAGACCATTATAAAGAGTGAAGAGTTTTCTAGACCAAATGCATCAAGTGGGGCTAAGGTTATAATTAGGATACCCAAAGACAAGCTTTTAAATGCTTGCAAGTGTCAAAAATAAAAAATAAATAATGGGGAGGGGGCAAGGAAGAAAGCTATTTGATGGAGGAATAGTTAGAAAAAGATTACTTGGAAAGGAAGGAACTAATAAAAATAAAAGAGAACAAAATGATGAATAAGGTAGCAATGGTGACAAGGGGTGGTATAGACACTAGAATAGCAAAATTAATAATGGCTGGATCAAAAGAAGAAAGTGTTGAGGATTTCTCCACAAAGAAGGGTCATGATTTGATGGTAGATAAATCCAAAAAGGATTATTAGATATGAAAAGAAAATAAAGATCACCGTAGGGCTAATTTTTATAAAAAATAAGCATTAATATTAAATGAGTTGGCCATTCTAGTGAAAGAGGAAAATATATTAGAAAATCTAAGATAATTCACTAAAGTGGCACAACACAACATAAAAATTTAGGAGAATATCTAAAACATCAATAAAGTGGCACAAACATCCTACTTGGTAGAAGTAAAGACCCTTGATAAATGGAGGAAAAAAATATTAGTAGACTTGGGGTATACATGTAAGCATAATGCCTAGATAGATTTGGGAAGCCCTGGGAAGGTTAGTGTTACATGAAACTCACTACAAAACTGCGTTGGTAGATGAGATGACTATGAACATTAAAGGTACATGTAGGAATGCAAAGGTAAACTTATTAGGAATAAAAAGTTTGGTAGATTTTAAAGTTATAGAAATGAAGGAGCCATTTGATCCATTCCTTGTTCTGTTGATCTTAAAATGGTTTGTAAATTGTGGAGTATTTGACTCTAGGAAGGAGGAATTTATCTTCCATGGTGAGGATAGGATAGTCCACATGCCCCTGTTATGAAATATATATAAGAAGTAGTGTAGGAAGATGTGGAAGATGAGGAAGACAATAAAGGCCTATTTTCTTTAGAAAGAATCCAAGTATAAAAAGATGAAAACCTAAACTTGGAGAGAGAAATTGAGATTGATAATAGCCATTATAGGATAGATAGTGAAGATGCAATAGAAGAATGGCTTCTTAATGAGATAAAAGTGAGGACTTGGAGAGTTTTAGGAGTTAGGAAGGTGAACAACCTTAGAAAAATTAACAAAATAGATAAGAATAGTCTTGCAAAAGACAAAATTATACTACAACTGTTAGAAAACAAAGGGGAAAGGGAGATAGTAACACCACATACCCATACCTAATTTATCACATTACAAAGGGGATAACTTATATTAAACTACCCAACTATTCTGGGATAGGGGACCTACTAGGGTACCTAAATAACATGGAGAGAACATTTGAGAGAGAGGATCTTAGAAGAGAATCCTTAGACAATACACTAGTGTACACTGCACCAAGATTGTGGTATGCCAACAAACCTAACATTCTTACTTGGAAAGAAATAACGATAGTAATCAATACTAGATACTTAGAGAAAGAAGGGGAGTGTGATTCCATTAAAGATTATGATGGCATAATTGACCTTGAAGAACATAGTCAACACTACATTGAAACTTGGGATGAAGAGAGAGAGAGTTTGATGAGAGACTTTGGGCATAGATATTTTATTTGACATTGCCACCAACTATTAAAACTTAGAATATAAATTAGGAAAAGAGAGCGAAAACAAGGAATTGGATAATGATAAAAGATTTTTTTTAAAAAAAATTCAATTCACTAACCCAAACAAACATTTGTAGAATATTTTATAGAGAATGAAACAAGTTGGTGCAGGAGCACCTACCTGACAGCTGGCCTTCATGAGGCAGTTAGTAGTTTAGGTCTTGTTTGTGTTTCCAAGAAGTTCTGTTAAGACCAAATGCATGTAATAAGGTCATGCTGATCATGATAAGATCATGCTGACCGGGCTTATTCTATTTTTAGTTAGTTTGTTAGAAACAGCTGTCATGATGTATGATCGGTTGGATCTCCCAGCCGCCTGGAGAGTTCCCAGCCGCTTGGAGTCGAGTCAGTAGTACTCGTAGGATAATCTATTTAAGCATGAGATCGGTTGATATTGCATATACAGACAGATATCATCGATCGAGCTTGAGTGTGCTGTGTGAGGAACATCATATTGTATTGCATCTTTGAAGTCAATAAAGATCCTGTTTTCGGTTTCCTGTCTGATCCCCTTTGTGTTATCGATTGCTGGTTTGAGAGGTTTCATGGATTTACTGATCCATTCCACCGGTTGATCTGTCTGATCGGTGGAATGGTAATGTACAGTAGGGTAGGTTGTAGTTTGCTTGTTTGCATGCAGGTGTGCAGGTTCGCCGTCGAGAGATGTTGAAGACCCTAGCATGGTCATGTGCTAGGTCGAGCTGATAAGTTCGAGTTGGAAGATCACCCTGAGAGTGGATCGGGTCATCCCTGGAGGATCAGCGAAGTGAGATTTCGCTAAGTGAAGAAGTTCACCAAAACGGCATCATCAGGATATTTCTGCAAACATCCTGCAGTCAGTTCGGATATCGTCATCCGGATAAGTGAAGGAGAGCATGATGTTCTCGAGTGCATGAAGTGCAAGTGTGTCGGGGTGATCATCATCTGGAGGAGCCGAGGAGGAGTGTATCAGCATCAGGATCATCTATCGGGAGTGCCAATCATCCGCATATCGCGAGTAGATGCGAGAGTGAAAGTTTGGTTTTTTTTGACTAAGTGTTGAAGAGGTCATCAGGATATGACGTCATCATCATCAGGATATTGAGATATCCCCCCTATGTGAGTTTATCCTGCCGTCGTTAAGTGCTAAGGTATCGGCGGAAGTCCGTGGCAGAAGGTTGTATTAGCATCATCAGGAGGTTTCGAGAGAACCGGAAAAAGTAGATCATGATGCTGTTGCTTGTATCATCAGGTAGCGGAGCATCGAAGGTAAGCTGCTGAAGGTGATCATCATCAGGATATTTGGAGCAACCGGATATTTGGATATACTGCTGACGAAGGTAGTGTCGAAGATCATGATGATGACGATAGTGTTTGGAGCCCGATGAACAGTGCAACAGGAGGATGTTTGCGCTAGTTGAACATCATGATGATGTTAGGCGGAAGACGGAGGAGGTGAACAGTAGTCGACAGGAGGATGACTGTGTAACACGAAATATGATGATGCTGTTGGTGGTTTTAGGAAATATGATGATGATGGCGAAGGTGATGATGATGAGGATGGGCTGCAGACATCCATGCTATCTGTGAAGGTTATAGTGTGGATGCCTCTGCATCATAGTGGTATCAGAGCTCAGCAAAAGGTCTGGGCTGTTGTGTGTTGATTTTGTCACTGAAAGGGCAGAGGTAGAGTTGATTGTGTTGTGTGTAGATTGAGAGGTTGACAAAATGCCTCCGAAAGGTAGTGGTACTGCAAGGGAATTGCAGGAGATGAAGGAGAAACATGCTAGAGAGATGAGGAAGATGAAGGAGCTTGCTGAAGCACTTCAAGCCAGGCTGACAGCCCTGGAAAAGAACAAAAAGAGGGAAGTGGAAGACAGTGAGTCTGAAGAAGAAGAAGATACTGTTGAAGAGTATGAAGAGGTAGCTGAAGATCTGGATGCTGAAGACCAGAGATTGGCAAAACTGTTAAAGGCAGTACAGAGTGAAAAACCTAAGGTAAAGGTTGATGTTACCAAGTATACTGGAAGTTTGAATGAAGATGAGTTGTTAGATTGGATTGCTGCACTTGATAATCACTTTGAATGTGAAGATGTTGCTGAGGATCAGAAAGTAAAGATTGCAAAGACCAAGTTAGGAGGTCATGCTTTGGTATGGTGGGATTATGTACAATCTGAGAGAAGGAAACAAGGGAAGTCTAAGATCACTTCTTGGGATAAGATGGTAGCAAGGATCAAAGGGAAATTCTTGCCAAGGGATTATGAAATCCAGATGTTTAAGAAGCTGCAATTTTTAAAGCAGAAAGACAGGGATGTGAAAGCATATACTGAGGAATTTTATCTGTTAAGTATGAGATCTGGTCATCATGAGAATGAGGTAGAAAAGGTGGCTAGGTACTTGGCTGGTTTCAGATTTAACATACAGGATGAGTTAGTGTTAGCTAACCCTAAGAATGTGGAGGATTGTTATCAAATGGCAATCAGGATTGAAGAAAAGATGAATAGAGGACATGATAAGTCCATGAGAGGAAGAGGAAACAATAGGGGAAGAGGAGCAGCCCCTGCACAAAAGCAAACCAATGAGGGTCAAGAAGACATTGGTAAAGGACCAGGACAGTCTGATTTCAGAGGTGGATGGAAAGGTAATAGAGGAAGATTTGGAGGTGGTAGAGGTTCTACTACATTTTCAGGAAAATGTTACACCTGTGGAGAGTTTGGTCATCCATCTTTCAAATGTCCAGAAAACAAAGGTTCATCATCCAGAAATGATAGAACTAGTGACAAGAGAGTACAACTTGTACAAGAAGAGAAAGTAGAAGAAAGTGCACAGAGTTCAAACAGAGAGCCTGATAATTATGGATATCCAGAGAGTGGAGAATCATTGATGTTAAGGAGAATTAGTTTGCAGGCATCAAAGGATATGATGCAAAGAAGAGCTCTTTTCAAAACCACATGCAAGAGTAAAGGTAAGGTATGTAAGGTAGTCATTGATACTGGTTCAACAGACAACATGGTATCTCAGGAGATGGTGGATAAACTGAAGCTGGAAAGGATTCCACATCCACACCCTTACAAGGCATCTTGGGTGAGTGATAGTCAATCACTTTTTGTCTCTGAACAGGCATATGTGGATTTTCAGATTGGACCATATCATGATAGAATTTTGTGTGATATATTGCCTATGGAATGTTGTCACCTACTGTTGGGTAGACCCTGGCAATTTGACAGAAGAGTATTGTATGATGGGTATGCTAATACCTACACCATCAAGAAGGATGGGAAGATTATTAAGTTGATGCCATTACAGGCAAAAGCTGCAGTACAGAAGGCAGCTCAAATCATTTTAATGGGAAAGAAGGAGTTTGTGCAGATGCCTATAGGAGCAGACATAAAGGCAGATAAGGATACTGCAGGGAAAGGAGTTGTTACAGACAACAAGCTGAAGAAAGTTTCAGTTGTGACTGACAGGGGTCAGCAGCAGGTTCAGAAACAGGGGTGCAAACAGCAACCAGTTCAGAAGAATGACAAGGATGTTGTCATAGTTGGGACTATTGCTTGTCCTATAAAGATTGACAGGAAGATAGGATTGAACATTTCAGAAGTTCAAGATGCAGTTCAGACAAAGGTTCTGGTCAGACAATCTGACAAACACAGGGTATGTGAGAGAAAGGCCTACATTGACAGGCCTCAGGATTCACTTGCCAGAAAGCAAGTTACAGTGCAGAAGTCTTGGAGCAGCCAAGAGACAGCAGTAGACAAAGCTGGAGCAGGTTAGACTATTGCCAAGGCAAAGTGTAAAGGTGGACGATTTCCACTTACTAAACTCATGGGACATGAGTTCTTTTCTATTGGGGAGTATGGTGCAGGAGCACCTACCTGACAGCTGGCCTTCATGAGGCAGTTAGTAGTTTAGGTCTTGTTTGTGTTTCCAAGAAGTTCTGTTAAGACCAAATGCATGTAATAAGGTCATGCTGATCATGATAAGATCATGCTGACCGGGCTTATTCTATTTTTAGTTAGTTTGTTAGAAACAGCTGTCATGATGTATGATCGGTTGGATCTCCCAGCCGCCTGGAGAGTTCCCAGCCACTTGGAGTTGGGTCAGTAGTACTCGTAGGATAATCTATTTAAGCATGAGATCGGTTGATATTGCATATACAGACAGATATCATCGATCGAGCTTGAGTGTGCTGTGTGAGGAACATCATATTGTATTGCATCTTTGAAGTCAATAAAGATCCTGTTTTCGGTTTCCTGTCTGATCCCCTTTGTGTTATCGATTGCTGGTTTGAGAGGTTTCATGGATTTACTGATCCATTCCACCGGTTGATCTGTCTGATCGGTGGAATGGTAATATACAGTAGGGTAGGTTGTAGTTTGCTTGTTTGCATGTAGGTGTGCAGGTTCGCCGTCGAGAGATGTTGAAGACCCTAGCATGGTCATGTGCTAGGTCGAGCTGATAAGTTCGAGTTGGAAGATCACCCTGAGAGTGGATCGGGTCATCCCTGGAGGATCGGCGAAGTGAGATTTCGCTAAGTGAAGAAGTTCGCCAAAACGGCATCATCAGGATATTTCTGCAAACATCCTGCAGTCAGTTCGGATATCGTCATCCGGATAAGTGAAGGAGAGCATGATGTTCTCGAGTGCATGAAGTGCAAGTGTGTCAGGGTGATCATCATCTGGAGGAGCCGAGGAGGAGTGTATCGGCATCAGGATCATCTATCGGGAGTGCCAATCATCCGCATATCGCGAGTAGATGCGAGAGTGAAAGTTCGGTTTTTTTTGACTGAGTAGATGCGAGAGTGAAAGTTCAGTTTTTTTTGACTAAGTGTTGAAGAGGTCATCAGGATATTGGGTGACGTCATCGTCAGCAGGATATGACGTCATCGTCATCAGGATATTGAGATATCCCCCCTATGCGAGTTTATCCTACCGTCGTTAAGTGCTAAGGTATCGGCGGAAGTCCGTGGCAGAAGGTTGTATTAGCATCATCAGGAGGTTTCGAGAGAACCGGATAAAGTAGATCATGATGCTGTTGCTTGTATCGTCGGGTAGCGGAGCATCGAAGGTAAGCTGCTGAAGGTGATCGTCATCAGGATATTTGGAGCAACCGGATATTTGGATATCCTGCTGACGAAGGTAGTGTCGGAGATCATGATGATGACGATAGTGTTTGGAGCCCGATGAACAGTGCAACAGGAGGATGTTTGCGCTAGTTGAACATCATGATGATGTTAGGCGGAAGACGGAGGAGGTGAACAGTAGTCGGCAGGAGGATGACTGTGTAACGCGAAATATGATGATGCTGTTGGTGGTTTTAGGAAATATGATGATGATGGCGAAGGTGATGATGATGAGGATGGGCTGCAGACATCCATGCTATCTGCGAAGGTTATAGTGTGGATGCCTCTGCATCACAAGTGATTACCCTTCTCACAAAAAAACTAAAGGAAAACTTTAGAGAATAGAAGGAAATGATAGTATCATATAAAGAGTAAGGAATATGAAGACTAGAAAAATAGATGAATGAAATGGATGTGGTACCCAAAAAGACATGTTACAAAAAAAGATAGGAATTCCAAATTTAAATGAAGAAGATCCTAAAAATTTGGAGGTTCAAGTTGAGGAAAGAGAAAGAGAACTAATAACACAAAACCTAGATAAGTCCCAACAATTTTACCAACCCTTAAAGATAAGAGAAGAAAACACCACAAGTGAGGGGACAAATAATATAGAAAAAAAAAATTATTAGGTGAAGAAAGAGGTTATGCAGGTGGAAAAAGCATTATAGATCTTGAATATCTCTTCCCTAGGACTTTTATAGATCTTAAAGGTATAAAAGAGGATGGTGGAGTGATGAGGATACAATTGAAAGAGGGTAAAAAATGGATTAGGAAAAGGTCTTGCCACCTCAATCCCAATGTGAAAGTGAAATTAAGAAAGAATTGGATAAGGTGTTGGCTAGGGGAATCAACAAACCAATAGAGGATTCAAAATGGGCAAGTCTAATGGTCATCCAACATAAAAAGATGGGAGAAATCTAAATTTGTGTCAATTTTATGAAATTCAATAAAGATTGCATCCATGATTCCTTCCCCACACCATTCACTAAGGACATTCCTAAGTCAATGGGCAAGAGAGAAGTATTAGGATTTGTTATATTAACTTTGCAATCATAAGACTATGTACTTTAATTTAATATTTTAATAGTCGATTATTAATTTATTTGACTCCAAGAATCTTGGAAGGGGAACTTGGATGTCCCACATGAGTAGGAACATTTTTAAAATTAAATATTATTTATAGGCACTTGGAATATTCTTTGTAAGGCAGCATTGAGTGGGGAAACTTAATTTGGTCTATGACAATGTCTATGATAGCACGGCTATTTTTAGTCAATCACAACATATATGATAGTAGTTATTGACAACTTGTAAGAGGTGTTGGTTCCCAAATTAGAAAACACCAAACTCTAAAGGTTTGTCACTTATTATGCTCAAGTTTGATGGAAGATTTGTCCAACAAAAATGGGAGATTGTTTGCACGTGTCTCCCCTACTCTTCAGGTTTTGCCACACCTAGGGGGTATCCCTATAATAAAAGATTTAACATTGACTCTCTCAGAATAAAAAGATTTAGTTTTTCAATACTAGGCAGAATGCTCTCATGTATGCACCAAGATTTATGAGATAAACCTAGATTGGTAATGTTCTTGGCCTACCTAACTGGCTGAAAATGAGAGCACGCAGTTACAATCCTACTCCTAAAAACTAACAAGTTGAGATTTTGAAATGATTTTGCTTTATGTATTAGGCTGTCAGACTCAAGATTTGATTCATGAACTCAATCTAAGCTCTAACCAGTGCCTACCCTTGGCCATGGAGTCAAGCTAATAATACATGTGTGAATGATTCCCATAAATTATATAAACATTTAGATTTCAAGGGGTTTGACTAGTATTTGCCTTACAAATACACCCAAGAATGAGTATTCTATTGACCCTACTTATAAATATCCCTGCTGCAAAATAATCTTCCCCACACTTAACCTGAAATAGTTTAATCTATTCCTTGAATAGAGGTCAAAGATTAAGCATGCAATACAGTGAATCTGTATTCTTGAACTTTAAAAAATCCTTAGTCATTTAATTCAGAAAAAGATTGCTAACAACACTGGAGACAGCCAACAGAAGACATGCATAAAGCATTTTTCATCTATTTCAACATGAAATTTGAACAAAAACTATGAAGAAAAACATTCAACACAAGATCCATAGACTTACAGAACAAGAAATAGGGCAACCCAAGAGAACTTGTATTTCATTCATTCCTCTAAAATCCCAGCCATTCAACAACCAAATGAGAGTACAGCTACTTCTTTTATGCCCAAAGTGTGTTGCCCTAGAAATTAATTGCATTCTGGAGGTAGGTGATATATTTTTTAATACATTACAATTTCCCTCCAAAATGCATTGGGAATAAAAAATTACAATATATTAAAAGAGGAGAAGAAAATGAATAAATTATACTTTAATATTCCTCTTTTAAAAAATACACATTTTTTACTCATTCCCAAGCTTGAATGGCAGTAGCTGGAGACTCAATCTTCTACAATATAAGACCTCTGAGATCTCATCCTTAGCTCTTTCATCAAACTCTACCACAGAAAGACCATCACAGTAACACCCAATTTTGATTTTGTCCAAACCAAATAGTTCTAGGTCATTTTTGCTAAAACAGAAGCATTTTTCATCACTCTGGCACTCATAATTCATTGAAAACAACCAAAAAACCTCCACCAGTGTATGAGAAATGGTTATAGGAAGATTTTGTAGTATATAACTATCAGATTTGGGGTAGACAACTGAAAGAGGGGGTGAATCAGTTGTCCAAAACTTTCTTCTTCATCAAATACTTAACTCCACACAAGCATAATAATAAATCAATCATGAAAGCATAATGCAACAAGTTAAGAGCAGATACACATTAACACATATGACACCAAGATTTTTGACGTGGAAAACTTGGTTAAGGGAAAAACCACGGGTTGATTAACCCAAGAAAATATTCTCTGTTAGAAGAATAGAAAGAACAAAATGGCACATGCCAATTAGGGCTCACTGCCCGAGCACATTGCTCACAAGAGGCTCACTGCCTACAAGAGACACACTATCTACAAAAGAATAAGTATTCCATACTTGAATTGGTAAATAGCATCTTCACCATGCTTGAGTTAGTTCCATTTAAGCCCAAACCTTATGCTCTGCCTTTTGTTCTTCTCCTTGCTACCACACACTCATCTCCACAAGTCCACACTTAAATGACTTCGCAATTCCTTATTTATATATGACATCAACTTAGGAACAGACATCTAAGTCAGAAAACATCCACAAGAACATTTGCAAGATGTAAAACTCATCCAGTCGGCCAGTCATAGAAGGTACACCATCATCCGGAAGTTATTCTTCATATCTGGGACCCCATTTTAAATGCAGACCATAAACACGAACTGAGCACGATCCAAAGACCTCCACAAGCTTGTCTAAATCTCCAAGAACATCCGCACTTCTTCTACTTACTGAAATCCTTCTCTCCTTCATCCAGAACCTTAAGAACATAGTCTACCATTACTGTCCAAAGGGATAGATACTTGTGGACCTTCAAACCACGAACCAATCGAGTTAACATACCACACAAAATTCCTCAATACTTCCTCAAATCTGCAGAACTAGAGAATGCATTTCCAGATCTCACCAGACCTATCTGTATCACTTTGTCATCGCTGAACATCTACCGAAACCGGTTTCACTTGAGCTGCCATAACGTCTTCATATTTTCATCCGGACCTCTAAAATCTCTACTGCAACATCTTAAGACACATATCTATAAACCCTTTAATCCGCATCCTCTGATCCTCATCCTATATTGGACTTTTACCTTATGTCATCATTGTTCTTCACTATTTCTGATTGAGACTAATTTTCTCAATATCCTCAACACACAACTCATCCAAACCTTGTCATTAATATAACAGGAGTATGTTGACATCAATGACAACATTGGTTAGGCCCATACTTGCAACAATCTCCCCCTTTGTCATTGATGGCAACATATGATGTGAAAAACTATTTTGACCATCAAGACAAGAACTTTTCTTTACTGTCACAACTTCCCCTATCAGCAACCACCATTCACATTTTTTCTCTCCCATTACTGCTCCCCCTTTGATCAGCAACCACTTGTTTTTGACATGTCTTCTCTCCCCCTTTGACATCAATGGAAAAGAGCTCATACTTGCAACTTTACCACCTTAGAATCATATCTGCTGCTCCCCCTGAGTAGCAGCTCCCCATCATCAGTCTGGACCATGAGATGTGACTATGATATGCACCGGACTGATGCATCTTAGTGCATCTTAGTTTATCACCGGAGGGGCAATAACCCCTAAATTCTCCCTTAGATACTCAAAAGAGTCCTTAGGTAGAGGTTTTGTAAAGATGTCTGCAATCTGATCCTTGGAAGGCACAAACTCCAATCTGACTTCATTCTTGTTCACTTGTTCTCTTAGGAAGTGAAACTTGATGGAAATATGTTTAGTCTTTGAATGCAACACCGGATTCTTAGAAATGTTTATTGCACTTGAATTATCACAGAAAATTGTGGTAGGCTCCTCATACTCCACTCTGATGTCTCTTAACATTTGTTTCTTCCACAAAACTTGAGTACAACTACTTGCTGCAGCAATATATTCTACTTCTACAATGGATAGAGATATTGCTTCTTGTTTCTCTCTTAACCAAGAGACCAATCTCTTCCCCAAAAAGAATGCTCCACCACTGGTACTCTTCCGGTCATCCACATCTCCTGCCCAATCAGCATCTGTATATGCATGAAGAGAGAAATCATGATCTCTAGGATACCACAACCCATACTCAACTGTCCCCTTTAGATATCTAAAAATCCTCTTGATTGCCATAACATGAGATTCTCTAGGATCAGCTTGGAATCTAGCCACAAGACCAACAACCTGCATAATATGTAGTCTAGTTTGAGTGAGATACAACAGTCCTCCAATCATTGACCTATATTTTGTCTAATCAACCTTGGGAGAGTCATCATCTTTGCTTAACTTGCATCTAGTTTCCATTGGAGTGTTCATTGGCTTAGAGTCTTCCATGCCAAATTTCCTCAATAATTATTACACATATTTTGACTGAGAAATGAAGATTCCTTCCTTTGTTTGAGTAATTTGTAGACCCAAAAAGAAATTCATTTCTCCAAGCATGGACATCTCAAACTCACTTTTCATTTGACTTGCAAAAGTTTTACACATACTATCTCTTCCTCCAAAAATGATATCATCAACAAATACTTCAACAATTAAGATATTGTCATGATCAATTTTGAAATACAAATTACTGTCAGCAGTACCTTTGTTGAAGCCAATCTTTAAGAGATGCTTATCCAATCTTTCATACCAGGCTCTTGGGGCTTGCTTTAGTCCATACAGTGCCTTTTTCAATTTGCAAACCATGTCACCATGATCAGACAATTGAAATCCATCCGGTTGCTCAATGTACACTTCTTCCAAATTCCCATTTAGGAAGGTCGATTTGACATCCATCTGATACACCTTGAAATCCTTAAAGGCAGCAAATGCAAGAAATAATCTGACTGCTTCAATTCTTGCCACCAGAGCAAAAGTCTCTTCAAAATCAACTCCTTCAATCTGAGAGTAACCCTTGCAGACCAATCTAGCTTTATTTTTGATTACTTCACCAGCTTCATTCAGTTTGTTCTGGAAGACCCATTTGGTTCCAATCACATTCTTGTTTCTAGGTCTGGGAACAAGATCCCAAGTGTAATTTTTCTCAATTTGGATTAGTTCTTCCTCCATTTCTTTTGACCAATTTTCATCATTGCAAGCTTCATTCACTGTCTTAGGTTCAATCTTTAAAATTAGACAATACTCATTTGAATTTTGAGCAATTCTCCTCCTTGTTTGCACCCCTTTGTTTTTGTCACCTATGATCTGATCTTTAGAGTGGTTTAGAGTTACATACCTTGGAACTTTGGGAGTTTCTTGCACCTTTAATTCTAAATCAGTCTCATTGAGACTTATCTCTTCTTCCTAACTTACCGGATCAACTTGACTTTGTTTCTCAGAAGAGGCTTGGATACTTTGAATCTAAACACCATTATGATCATCTTCATCATACCCATGAATTCTTAAGGGTCTTTCAATTTCTTCATCAACTTTCACATTTAGACTTTCTACAATCTTTCTCAGTCTCTTGTTGTAACACCGGTATGCTTTTCTTTGAGTAGAGTAACCCAAGAATATTCCTTCATCACTTCTAGCATCAAACTTTCCTAGATCTTCATCCCTTTTAATGTAACATCTGCTACCAAAAACTCTGAAATATCTCACAGTGGGAGTAATGCCAAACCAAAGTTCATAAGGAGTCTTACCAGTATTGTTTCTAATTTGAACTTGATTTAGAGTGTAAACTGCAGTGCTGACAGCTTCTCTCCAATAGATCTGAGGAACATTTTCTTCATCATCATGGTCTTGGATGCTTCCTAGATGGTCCGGTTTTGTCTCTCAACAACTCCATTCTGTTGTGGAGTTCTAGGGGTAGACAATTGTCTCTTTATTCCATGTTTCTCACAGAAGTCTATGAATTCACTAGATGTAAATTCCCCACCTCTATCATACCTCAAACATTTCAATCTTAATCTGGTTTCATTCTCCACCATGGCCTTAAATATTTTGAATTTCTCAAGTGCTTCTAATTTTTCTTTTAGAAAGGTTACCCACATCATCTGGAAATAGTCATCAATTAGCAACATGAAGTATCTATCACCTTGGATACTCCTAACTCTTGCCGGACCACAAAGATCAGTATGAACTAAGTCCAACAGTCCGATAGAAGACAATTCCTTACTTTTGAATGTGACTCTGCTCAGTTTACCCAACTGACATTCTTTGCACAAGCTATTAGTAGGTTTCACTAATTTTAGAAGATCTCTTATAGCCTAAGTATTGCTTATCTTGATGATATTATCAAAATTCACATGTCACATCCTCCTATGCCATAACCAACTCTGATCAATTTGAGCAAATAAGCAATTTTTACCAGTACCAACCAAGTGGAAGATATTACCTTTAGTTTGAGTACCAGATGCAATCTCTATTTTGGAACTTTCAAAGATCTTGCATTTTCTATTCCTGAATCTGAGATCATAGCCTTTGTCCACCAGCTGTCCAACATTGAGAAGATTGTGTTTTAATCCTTCAACATATAGTACATTACTGGTTTTGTTCTTTCCATCAAGAGAAATAGTTCCTCTACCTCTGATTCTACCAGCAGAATTATCTCCAAATTTTATAATTCCTCCTTCATACTTTTCTAGATTTAAGAACTTATTCTTGTCACCTGTCATATGGTGAGAGCATCCACTGTCAATGACCCAATCATCCTTTGCTTCAACTTGGGCAGCCAGAGCTCTTTCTTCAATTTTATGATTGACAGATTCAGAGGATATTGGTTCCTCTTCTTTGATGGCAATAAACACCCATTCATTTCTGGATTTGTTTACTGTCTCTAATTCATCATCTGTTACTCCTTCATTATCATCTTCTTCATGAACATAGTAACAATTCTTTTGAAACCTTGGTCTATTCGGATTTGGTCTTGAAAATCTTTCCGAACATCTTGAGGCAAAATGACCAATTTTATTGTAGTTAAAACACTTAAAAGGTAATTTCCCTTCATACTTACTAGATCCTCTTGGTAGTCTTTTTGCAATAAGAGCTTCAAGATGAGCAGTTTCAGCTTCTTCTTCTTCCAAGTCTTTTCTTGCTTTTTCATACCATGATAGGTTCCTTGAAGAGTTTTCTCCCGGATCGAACCTTTATTTCCCTTTTACAGAGGTACTGGCTTTGAATGCAGATTCAGTCTTTGGAGGATCATCTCCAAACTTGGCCATTTCAAAAGCAGCCAACTTACCAACCAATTGATCTCTTGTGACTGTTGTGTGAGATCTGAATTCTTCGATTGCAAAAGCCTTGATTTTATAAGAAGCAGGAAAGGATCTGAGAACTTTTCCAATGATCTCATCTTCACTCAAGGTTCCACCTACATTTCTAATCCCACAAACCAGCTCATTCACTCTTGGCATAAAAGAGGTAATATTTTCATCATCTCTCATCTTCAGTTTTTCAAATTTCCCTTTTAGGCTCTGTAACCTTGCACATTTTAGATACTGGTCTCCTTCATGTAAAAGTTCCAGTTTATTCCAAATCTCAAAGGCAGTTGGTAGATCAATAACATTTGAGAGCTCTGAGTCAAATAATGCGCTTAGAAGAGCTTCTTTGGTCCGCAGATTGTTTTCAGCATCTGTGATTTCATGTAGGGTTGTTGGACCACCCTGTGGAGGTACAAAAGCTTTTGTAACCATGGACCAGTATGCAAATCCCATACACTACAAGTGACATTTTATGCAACCTTTCCAAAGAGAAAAATTAGTTCCATCAAACTTCAGACTATCCTTCTTGTAGGACGACATCTTGGATCTCCTCAAGCGGTTAAGCTCCTTTCAGAGGAACTTGGCTCTAATACCAATTGTCAGATTTGGAGTAGACAACTGAGAGGGGGTGGTGAATCAGTTATCCAAAACTTTCTTCTTCATCAAATACTTAACTCCACACAAGCATAATAATAAATCAATCATGAAAGCATAATGCAACAAGTTAAGAGTAGATACACATTAACACATGTGACACCAAGATTTTTGACGTGGAAAACCTGATTAAGGGAAAAATCACGGGGTGATTAACCCAAGAAAATATTCTCTGTTAGAAGAATAGAAGGAACAAAATGGCACATGCCAATTAGGGCTCACTGCCTGAGCACACTGCTCACAAGAGGCTCACTGCCTACAAGAGACACACTATCTACAAAAGAATAAGTATTACATACTTGAACTAGTAAATAGCATCTTCACCATGCTTGAGTCGGTTCCATTTAAGCCCAAACCTTCTGCTCTGCCTTTTGTTCTTCTCCTTGCTACCACAGACTCATCTCCACAAGTCCACACTTAAATGACTTTGTAATTCCTTATTTATATATGACATCAACTTAGGAACAAACATCTAAGTCGGTAAACATCCACAAGAACATCCGCAAGATGTAAAACTCATCCGGTCGGCCAGTCACAGAAGGTACACCATCATCTGGAAGTTATTCTTCATTTTTGGGACCCCATTTTAAATACAAACCATAAACACGAACTAAGCACCATCCAAAGACCTCCACAAGCTTACCTGAATCTCCAAGAACATCCGCACTTCTTCTACTTACTGAAATCCTTCTCTTCTTCATCCAAAACCTCAAGAACACAGTATGCCATTATTGTCACAAAGGAATAGATACTTGCAGACCTTCAAATCATGAACCAATCAAGTTAACATACCACATAGACTTCCTCAATACTTCCTCAAATCCGCAGAATCGGAGAACACATTTCTAGATCTCACCGGACCTATCTATATCACTCTGTCATCACTGAACATATGTCGGAACCGGTTTCACTTGAGCTGCCATAACTTCTTCATATCTTCATGCGGACCTCTAAAATTTCTACATCTTAAGACACATATCTACAAACCCTTTAATCCACATCCTCTGATCCTCATCCTATATTGGACTTTTACCTTATGTCATCACTGTTCTTCACTATTTCTGATTGAGACTAATTTTCTCAATATCCTCAACACACAATTCATCCAAACCTTGTCATTAATGTAACAGGAGTATGTTGACATCAATGACAACACTGGTTAGGCCCATACTTGCAACAATAACAACATATTTGAGTCAAAAATTACCTTCAAAAAATGGCTAGAAGACAAAAAAGGTGATTATAGTCCCAAATCCTGCCAAGAGCAACCAAAAATCATAAAAAATGATCAAAAAACCTTTAGACATGCCTCAGGAATGGATGTAGGGTGATCTTGCAACATGAGACAACAAATTTGGGCCACAAAATGCCCCCAAAAATCACTCAGAAACACAAAAATTTGACCTACACCTTGAATCAGCAATAAAATCCATTCATAGCAGCCAAAAGATCATTGAAAACACCATAAAATCGAAGGAGGAGCTTCGTTTTACCTACAACAAAGAAAGGAGGTCGAAAGCTGCTCAAAAATGACAAAACCATAGGTGCATGGCGTTGAGAGGAGGCAGGGAAACATCATGTGTGGGTGCGCAATCCGTACATGGTGCCCTTCATACACTTCACAAACTTTATAATAAAGTTTAAGACTTTAAAAGCTCTCCTTTTATATGATATTTGAATTTTCCTTATCCACATTGAAACTCATTTTTATAAAATGCTTCCTTTTTTAAAAATGCATTCAATATTATTTTTGATTTTAATACTTGCATTTTGATTTTTTATACTTAGGCAAATATGAATTTCTCTCTTCAAGAAAATGACGCTACTCCACCACAGGCAAACTAGGCATTTGATGACCACAAAAATTTGCATAGGGCCATAATCAATTATTTCAAGAAAACCTATTTTCTTAGAATTTACTTCACCAACTAAAATCAGGCACCTCCTTTGTAAACTGGCCCACTGGATGAGTTTGCCGCAACACAAATGCATTAAAATAATGCATCAAATGGTCTCATATTTTGATGAGATTAAAACTGGAGATGTTTGAGGCCAAAGAGAGAAATGGGTCACCCTCATATTTGTAAGATTTGAAACTTTTCAGAATGCCAAAATTTGCCCAGTTGCAGTCAAGAAACAATTAAAAAGCCCATCAAAACTTGTCCCAAGAACACGAAACTGAGCAAGCATGTTCTCAAATATGCCTAGAAACTATCCACCAACTGGATTTGTAAGATAATTTTTGAGTTGAAAATTTTTAATCGCCGAAGTTGGCCTTTGGAGTAGATCGTGCATCCTGTCGCCCAAGCCTCCGTCGACACCTTGAAAGACTATTGGCACATCAAATTTGAAAAATTTGAGGGTGCCACCAAGAGGATCTTTTAAATAAGGTATGTTATGATAGTTTATGATAGATTCCTTACAAGGGGAGTTATATACTATTCCTAGAGATTCTACATGTGTGAGGCATGCGAATTTGTGCATCCACATTTGTGAGCTATTTTTGGGTCTATATAGTCATTTTAGCACCTAGTTTTGGCCCATGGTATTAGTACTTAGTTTATGCTACCTTTTACGGTGTCTATTATTGTATTTTCCTATATATTGAGGCTTTGGGATAGTGGTTTGTATGAGAATTTTCAAGTACACAGGTGTTACTGGATTGTTTCTAGAAAGAAGAGTGTGTGTTGTATATTTATAATCCCATTTGTGAAGATTAATACATACTTGGTGCTCTTTTTTGTGGGTGGAGTTTTTTCTTGAAAAGGATTCTCCACATAAATCTTATGTTGCTATGGTTTTCTGATTTTATTATTATTATCTGATGTATGCATCTACACACAATTTTTATGGTAATCTCATAAAAGGAACAAATTTTAGATTTGTATACATTTTGTAGAAGATTTTATTGTAGTATCTTCACCTTGTTTCTCAACATTTCATATTAGAGATAATGGTTCTACATAGAGGGGGACACATTTCTATTAAGTGTTGAAGGTTTTTTGGCTACAGTAGGCACTTTTTCATTGTGTGGTTTTGTAGATTTGTGAAGGGTTTGAAAACCATGGCATCTACTTCTAATGTGGATATTGGGAAATTAAATGGTACCATATATGAGATGTGGAATATTAAGATTGAAGATATTTTGGAATAAAGCTATCTAAAAAGAAGCCATATGCAATATTTGATGAAGATTGGAAAAAGTTAGACAAGAAGGCATAAAAATTTTGCTCAAATGCATGTCTCGCAAATTCTATCCTCTTGAATGTCTCTAAGGAGACCTCTACATATAAGATATGGAAGAGGATAGGTGATATTTATAAAAATAAATGTCTAACCAATAAATTATATCTTGAAAGATGGCTATATTCTTAAAAAAATGAAAGATAGTGGTTTAGTTGTAGATTATTTGAATGCTTTTTATTTGATTTTGAGTCAACTTCCTTCAGTAGATGTTAAGTTACAAGAGGAAGATAAAATGCATCTTACTACTTTGCTCTTTA
Source organism: Cunninghamia lanceolata (assembly GCA_027924645.1). Lineage (NCBI taxonomy): Eukaryota > Viridiplantae > Streptophyta > Pinopsida > Cupressales > Cupressaceae > Cunninghamia > Cunninghamia lanceolata. Next base: position 2,325,628 of record BSBN01001137.1, on the reverse strand, counting down.
CTCAAATCTTGGGAAAATTTAATTGTTTCCATTAGTGGTGGTGGTGTAGAGCCCAAAATAGATAGTCTCATTGTTATTTTTCTTTTAGATGAGATGAGAATAAAATCCATGAATGATGGTGTTGGGGTTTTTTATTACTACTCTCAGCTCTAAGGGATGACATAGCACCTAGAGACATAGATCAAGTCAATCTAGGTAAAGTGACAATATTATGATTGAGCCAAGAACATGGAAAAGCAAATGAGACATGACTAGATCCTATCTTCTGCAATTTGAGCTCTACAAAATTTAGAAGGGTGATCTTAATGAGGGTCTTAAAGAATGATCAAGATCTTTGATAAATATTTCTACAAAAATAAAACCAGGTCCAACTTGCATAATGAGTAAGCCCAATTTATTATCACTAACTCATTGTAACATCATAAATTGCATGCCATGCAATTTCACATTATGTCTTATACCTGCATTGATGACCCCCTCATATAATTAAACTTAATTTATCTTACTTGAATCAAATTATTTCCAAAATCTATACTAGAAGGTTATCCTCAAACCTTTTATGCACCCTCATGCATCCATTCTCCTAGGATGACAGTGCTACGTGCAAATGTTTGCATGACACGCTAACATCCCATGCAATACAACAACATGAACTATATGTTACACTTGCACTCAACCACCTCATGATGGCCATTACTAATGGTGGAACTTTGTAAAATTTTCTAGGTTCTTGCATTTTCCATGTCTTGTGCCTTCATCTGAAATTCTTTTTGCCTTGGGTTTGCATTCAAAGCACTAAAATTTTTCCTAAGGGTCTAAAACCCTAAACCCTAGAGCTTTTTTACAAGCGTCAATATAGCTTTATGATCTAATTTGATGTTGACCACTTGTAGCCCTTAAATAACTTTTTAAGTTGTAAAATGATGTATCCAACGTCATTCTTTATTGGCCCCATCCTTCCTTGCTACTGCCTACTACCAGTGCTTTAATTCTTGCCTATGTGCCTAAATTTTAATACTGACCCCTTAGTAAGACTCATGGCCACCTTTTCCTAGAAGAAAAAACATTGTGTTAAAGCCATGTGCTTTAATTTTTCTCTCTTCAATCTGTCAGCATTAAAAGAGGCTATGTGGCATGTTCCAGTTGGTTCTACCATTCTACAGAGGGCTTTTCAAAGAATAAAGAAATGGCTGCAAAAGTACGGAAGGACAAATGTCATGTCTCGATCTAACTATACATCTTAGCCCATTGGTGGGTTCCGTGAAAAGCTAGGTGGTGAACTTACAGACTTTCTACCATTTCATAGAGCTCTTTTAAAGGACCCCCAACCCCCTATGGAAGCACAAAAGAGTGACACATGGAATTAGTTGACATGTCAGAAGTTTGAGTAATACAAAGAGAATTCCATGTGGAATGTCCTATAGCCTTTCTGCCATTCCGCATAGCAATAAAATAATATATTTGGCCGAGGTGCGGAACCACAGAAAGTTGTAGTGTGGAAAAAAGTGAGTCATCCTATGATGGCATGCCATCTTGATAAATCATAAAGGTAGATAAGGTGGAGCTTTCTAATTGGTCTGAAAGTCCTACAACGTAGTCAAATATTGTCAAATCTTCTTGACAAGTCAGCACCCTCCGATCTTCTCTATTGTTGCTTGATCTAACGACCCATATTCAAATAATGAGGGATGACTGATTACGATATCTAGTTCACATTAGTTGGAAGTAATGGTGGACAAGATGGCCCTCAAGCCCAAAATTAATGGTTTTTCTATAAAAAGTCCTAATTCAATTGTCCTACAATTTTATTCAAGCATCTGGAGTATCGAGGCAAGGAAATCAATAGCTGCTAGAATCTTCCAAGAATCCTTTCAAAGTTTGCTAAGAGAAAATCTAGTAAGTTGCCTACACACTATATCCCCTACATTTGGCTAATCTTGTGAAATAGTTTTATTCTACTATTACTTTCTTAGAAGTTGTGTTAAGTCTAGATTATCACCATTTGTACAAATTACCCTAGTCTATGTTCAAATTGTTATTTGAATTGTTTGAAGAAACCCTAGAGTAGTAAGATAGCCCTTGTTCTCCAAACCTAATATGAAAATGGCTCCCCCATGAGCCAAGACCCCTTTCACTCTTTAGAGCTGAGCTTTACATGAAGACCTTTTAGCTCAACTCTGTGGTTCTTTTGCTCAGAAGATGAAAGTCCAAGGTCCTAAATCAAATGGAGGGCTAGTTGATAAATACTATGGTTACAGAGATGCAAACATTCTAGTGCCAGGATGACACTTATTTCATCATTGGTGGGGCAAGAGGAATGTCCACTCCCCAAATTCAAATGTATGGAGGCTTGACTTAGGAAAGTTGGTGGTCACCAATGTCTTCGAGGACACTGATTTACTTAGGGCCATGTCTTCCCATTATGATGAGACTACCAAAGTAATAAGAGGAGTAGATGGAGGTCCTCTAGTGGAAATTAGTAAATAATTAATTTCCAAAATATTTGGGCTTGATTTGGCTGCTAGTACTCTCATTGACCTAGATGATTTCAAGAAGTAGTATTTGTAGAATAGGAGTAGTGCATTTGCCTAGACATAGAGAAAAAGATCATAACAACAGATTTGTGAAAATTCCACAAAGTGAATTTGAGCCCCTCAAATTGAAACTTTTGAAAGTTATTTTGCAAAGACATATTATGCATTGTGCTAGTCTTAGGAGAAAATAAGAATGAGAGAATTCCTATTGCATTTACTTATATGGCTGCTGATATTCAACATGTGTCTATGAATTATCAATTTGATTTTGCTTCTTACCTAGCTAACTGCATACATAGAGGATTGGTAAATATCAAGAACAATAAGGAAGCAGTGAAATTTTGGTGGTATTCCTTGTTGTGTCATATGTTTTTGTATGAGGGGAGAATAAAGTGGGACCCAAGGTTAATCGTCAAAGAAATTTATGAGCATGGAAACCCACATCTAGTCTAGTGTTAGACACATATTTGGGATAAGCATGATTCCAATGCAAGCTACAGGGTTTTTAGAGATTATTTTTCTACCAAAGTGTTGTCTTACTAACAGGGAAGTGTGCCTAGAATTCCAAAGGAGTTACTAGATTTTCTGAGACATGGGACAAGAAGACCTTCTTTAAATGTTTGACATAATTGGGGAGATTTCATTATCCATCCATAATGCACTGTCTTGAGAGTTTATGGGTGCCCAGTGGGTCCACATATATTACCAAAGTATGTACGCTTGAGGACTAGTTTCTTAGAGGTCATTTGACAACTTGTTGAGTCTAAAAAGGCTCATTTGGCAAATCAAAAGAAAAGATCTTTCTTCCCATTCTTTACAATTTTTTATGATTTCTAGATGAACAAGGAGGGTTTTGATAAATTAGGTGATAAATTAAATGTATTTAGAATGTAGCAGGAGTGTACAAGGAGTTTTGATCCTGAAGGTTTTATAAATGGCCTTACAAGGAGTATCAAAAGGTCCTCTTTTCCTCATCAGACCTATGATTCTGAAGATGTTATCAGAAATGTTTATGATGAAAAGGAAGTTGAAGTGTTAAAGGAAAAATGGACAATGTTTTTGAAGTATGAGGAAAGGATGAGAAAGAAGAATCCTACTTACAAAGGAGCATATGCAGGTGTTGACCATCTTATTACTAGGATCAAAACAATCCTAGCAAATATTGATGAGATAATTGGGCAGATGGTTGTTATGAAGAAAAAGGATAAAGAACGTGTTAAAGAGGAGAGGCCATCATACTAGCCTCCAGGAAATATAAAATTGAAATACACATTTAAGAGGAGGGCTAAGAATGTAGATTAAAGAACAAGCTCCACAGGCTTCCTCACATGCTCAACCTATAATGCCCACTCTAGAATAAATTAATAAATTAATGAATTAGTTAGAAATGATAAAAATATAGGAGAAAAATTTCCAAATATAAGTTTGATAAACTTCAATTAATTTATGGCATCATATGTGAATATCATAAATTTTACTATTAGATATAACATTTCTATTACAATATACACATTTACAATGAATATCATATGATCATCCTTTCACAAGATGAGAAATACTTTCTTTGCTCTACTATCCTACTCAATTGTCAAATTCAAAATTGCACAAACTAAATGAAATCCTTAGTTTTTGCATAGTCACTTAATATACAAATCAAATATCATTTGCATAAAATAACAAGCCTGAGGCCCTAAGGGGCTGACCTAATTTCTTGAGGGCTCGTGTTGGCCTTGCCTACGTACGTGTCGCATAGAGACTTCATAGTTCGAACTTGCATCCCCAAATGAAGAGATTACAGAGAAATCTAGATTTGCTCTAATGATTTGCAAGCAGAAAATTAGTAACAATTCTCAATTTGCTCTACCACCCAACCATAGGATCGACTTAATCGAATCCACCCTCTAAGCAAATAAAGAGAAACCTTTTCTTGATGTTCAACATATTAAACATATAAACAATTCCATTTCAAATTTCTAAATCATAAATTTTATCTCACTTTCTTTCATAATAAAATCAATATCTCCAGCAATACTTTCCATCACAACACCAATACCAACTATCACAATAATATTCATATAAGAATTCATCAATCTTTCCAAATCAAATATACAATAATATTAGAACAAATTTCTTTCCAAAATTTACTTGTATACATTCATCTCAATCATGAAGTCATATAAAATAGAAATGCAATTGATTTTCTTACCTTCTTCCTCCAGCAACTCATAGCCATACATTTATTCCAAAAAAATTTTAGTTATCCCATACCACAGTAGTTTCTAATAAACCAAATAATAGCTCACACAGAACAACCATAGCTCACATAGAGCATCCATAGCTCACACATAGCATGATGTTAGCATCATATCAAATCATTGAATCCATTAATAATTTGAAATAAACAACAAATTTCTTACCTCTTTTCTCCAGATTCGAATCTCTTTTGCAATTTCTTTTAGCCTTTACCCTCCAACTCTTCTTGATCTTTCCAAGAATTTGTTTTAGAATGTTTTTTTCCATATATTATGTTGTTTTTCATTGAAGCCAAGAAACTGCTTCTTTTTGTCAAATAGTTCCCATGCCTAGTCGAAGTTATCAGAAATGTTTATAATGAAAAGGAAGTTGAAGTGATAAAGGAAAAATGGACAATGTTTTTGAAGTACGAGGAAAGGATGAGAAAGAAGAATCCTGCTTACAAAGGAGCATATGCAAGTGTTGACCATCCTATTACCAAGATCAAAACAATCCTGGAAAATATTGATGAGATAATTGGGTAGATGGTTGTTATGAAGAAAAAGGATAAAGAACTTGTTAAAGAGGAGAGGCCATCATACTAGCCTCTAGGAGATATAAAATTGAAATACACATTTAAGAGAAGGGCTAAGAATGTAGAGATTAAAGAACAGGCTCCACAGGCTTCCTCACATGCTCAACCTCCTCTGTCCTTAGTATCAATGCAGTAGGAGACTCTTCCTTCTATACAAATAATAGATTTGGATTCACCTTCTGGGGAATCATCTCCAAAAAGGAGGAAGATTATATAGGCCTCTCTTGTAGACTACCCAACAGAAGAGGAAGAGGAGATGGAAATAAATCAAGATGATATAAATCAAGAAATGCCTTCTCCTCGTAGAAATGAACTTGAGAAACCACCTTTAAATAGTGGTGCAGGAGCACCTACCTGACAGCTGGCCTTCATGAGGCAGTTAGTTAGTTTGAGTCTTGTTTATGTTTCCAAGAAGGTCTGATAAGACCAAATGCATGTAATAAGGTCATGCTGATCATGATAAGATCATGCTGACCATGCTTTTACTATTTTTAGGAAGTTTGTTAGGACAGCTGTATGCTGTAGGTCCAGTTGGATCTCCCAGCCGCCTGGAGAGATTTCCTAGCCGCTTGGAGTCGGGTCAGTAGTACTCGCAGGAAAATCTATTTAAGCATGAGGATTGGTTGATATTGTACATATCATCGATTGAGCTAGGTTGCAGGGAGTGAGACTGAGAGAGAGTCTGATCATTGTATTTACATCTTTTGAAATCAAATAAAGTGATCCTGTTTGTGTTCATCCTCTGTTGAATTCCATCATCTAATCGATTCGCTGTTTTGGGTGGTTTTCATGGATTCGCTGATCCATTCCACCGGTTGATTTGTCTGATCGGTGGAATGGTTATGTACAGTAGGGTAGGTGTTAGTTAGTTTGTTTGCATGCAGGTGTGCAGGATCGCGGCTGAAAGGTGTTGAAGACCCTAGCATGGGCATGTGCTAGGTCGAGCTGATAAAGAGTGGAAGATCACCCTGGAAGTGGATCGAGTCATCCCTGGAGGATCGGCGGATCAGAACAGTGAAAATCCGCTAAGGTTGAAAAGTCGTCAAAACGACATCATCAGGATAATTTGGTGAATATCCTGCAGTCGCTTCGGGCATTCTCATCCGGATAAGTGGAGGAGATCGGCATGATGCAGTCGAGTGCATGAAGTGAAGGAGCGTCGGGGTGATCATCATCAGGAAGTGCCGAGGAGGAGCGTATCGGCATAAAAAAGAAGATCGGGTTGATCGCGGGCCGAAAAAAAAAAACTAAGTTTGGCCAACAGGAGGATATGACGTCATCGTCATCAGGATATACGTCATCAGGATATCAGGTGACGTAAGCATCGGAGGAATGGTGCAAGGAGTTAAGGTTGGTCATCATCAGGATAAATGGAGGGAACCGGATGTTCTTTATCCTGTTGATTATCATGATGTTGAATATCATGATGCTGAAGATAATGAAGACGGAAGTTGTCGCTGAAGTGAACAGTGGACGTCAGGAGGATGTTCATGCTGGTCAAACATGATGATGCTGTCGATAATCGAATAAGGTGATGTTGGCAGGCGAAAGTGCGAAGGCTTGTCTGCAGGAGGATATCGGGCGGCAGGTGAAATATGATGATGATGCTGACAGTGTTAAGCAAAATATGATGATGATGATGATGATGATGATGATGGGCTGCAGACATCCATGCTGTATTGTAAGGTTATAGTGTGGATGCCTCTGCATCATAGTGGTATCAGAGCTCAGCAAAAGGTCTGGGCTGTTGTGTGTTGATTCTGTCACCGAAAGGGCAGAGGTAGAGTTGATTGTGTGTTGTGTGTTGATTGAGAGGTTGACAAAATGCCTCCGAAAGGTAGTGGTACTGCAAGGGAATTGCAGGAGATGAAGGAGAAACATGCCAGAGAGATGAGGAAGATGAAGGAGCTTGCTGAAGCACTTCAAGCTAGGCTTGCAGCCCTGGAAAAGAACAAAAAGAGGGAAGTGGCAGACAGTGAGTCGGAAGAAGATGAAGATACTGTTGAAGAGTATGAAGAGGTAGCTGAAGATCTGGATGCTGAAGACCAGAGACTGGCAAAACTGTTAAAGGTAGTGCAGAGTGATAAACCTAAGGTAAAGGTTGATGTTTCCAAGTATACTGGAAGCTTGAATGAGGATGAGTTGCTGGATTGGATTGCTGCACTTGATAATCACTTTGAATGTGAAGATGTTGCTGAGGATCAGAAGGTAAAGATTGCAAAAACCAAGTTAGGAGGTCATGCTTTGGTTTGGTGGGATTATGTACAATCTGAGAGAAGGAAACAAGGGAAGTCAAAGATCACTTCATGGGATAAGATGGTAGCAAGGATCAAGGGTAAATTCTTGCCAAGGGATTATGAAATTCAGATGTTTAAGAAGCTGCAATTTTTAAGGCAGAAGGAAAGGGATGTGAAGGCATATAGTGAGGAGTTTTATAAGTTAAGTATGAGATCTGGTCATCATGAGAATGAGGTAGAAAAGGTGGCTAGGTACTTGGCTGGTTTGAGATTTAACATACAGGATGAGTTAGTTTTAGCTAACCCTAAGAATGTGGAAGATTGTTATCAAATGGTAATCAGGATTGAAGAAAAGATGAATAGAGGACATGATAAGTCCATGAGAGGAAAAGGAAACAATATGAGGGGAAGAGGAGCAGCCCCTACACAAAAGCAAACCAATGAGGGTCAAGAAGACACTGGTAAAGGACAGGGACAGTCTGATTTCAGAGGTGGATGGAAAGGTAATAAAGGAAGATTTGGAGGTGGTAGAGGTTCTACTACATTTTCAGGAAAATGTTACACCTGTGGAGAGTTTGGTCATCCATCCTTTAAATGTCCAGAAAACAAAGGTTCATCATCCAGAAATGATAGAACTAGTGACAAGAGGGTACAACTTGTACAAGAAGAGACAGTAGAGCAAAGTGTGCAGAGTTCAAACACTTATCACAAGGATAAGGAGCCTGATAATTATGCATACCCAGAGAGTGGAGAATCTCTGATGATGAGAAGAACAGTGACTACCATGAAGGTACCTGACAAAGAATCCCCACAAAGAAGGTCTCTTTTCAAGACCATATGCAAGAGCAAAGGTAAAAAATGTAAGGTTGTCATTGATACTGGTTCAACAGACAACATGGTATCTCAGGAGATGGTGGATAAACTGAATTTGGAAAGGATTCCACATCAACACCCTTACAAGGCATCTTGGGTGAGTGATAGTCAATCACTTTTTGTCTCTGAACAGGCATATGTGGATTTTCAGATTGGCGCATATTAGGATAGAATTTTGTGTGATATTTTGCCCATGGAATGTTGTCACCTACTGTTAGGTAGACCATGGCAATTTGACAGAAGGGTACTGTATGATGGGTATTCTAATACCTACACCATCAAGAAAGATGGGAAAACTATGAAGTTGATGCCATTGCAGGCAGATGCTGTAGCACAGGGGGCAGCCAAAATCATTTTGATGGGAAAGAAGGAGTATGTGCAGATGCCTATAGGAGCAGGCATAAAGGCAGATGAGGATACTGCAGAGAAAGGAGTTGTTCAGGACAACAGGTTGAAGAGAGTTTTAGTTGTGACTAACAGAGGTCAGCAGCAGGTGCAGAAACAGGTTTGCACACAGCAATCAGTTGAGAGGAATGACAAGGATGTTGTCATAGTTGGGACTATTGCTTGTCCTATAAAGATTGAAAGGAAGATAGAGTTGAACATTGCAGAAGTTCAAGAGGCAGTTCAGACAAAGGTTCTGGTTAAACACAGGGTATGTGAGAGAAAGGCCTACATTGACAGGCATGAGGATTTACTTGCCAGAAAGCAAGTTACAGTGCAGAAATCTTGGAGCAGCCAAGAGCCAGCAGAGGATAAAGCTGGAACAGTTCAGCATATTGCAAAGGCAAAGTGTAAAGGTGGAGGATTTCCACATACTAAACTCATGGGACATGAGTTCTTTTCTGTTGGGGAGTATGGTGCAGGAGCACCTACCTGACAGCTAGCCTTCATGAGGCAGTTAGTTAGTTTGAGTCTTGTTTATGTTTCCAAGAAGGTCTGATAAGACCAAATGCATGTAATAAGGTCATGCTGATCATGATAAGATCATGCTGACCATGCTTTTACTATTTTTAGGAAGTTTGTTAGGACAGCTGTATGCTGTAGGTTCAGTTGGATCTCCCAGCCGCCTGGAGAGATTTCCCAGCCGCTTGGAGTCGGGTCAGTAGTACTCGCAGGAAAATCTATTTAAGCATGAGGATCGGTTGATATTGTACATATCATCGATCGAGCTAGGTTGCAGGGAGTGAGACTGAGAGAGAGTCTGATCATTGTATTTACATCTTTTGAAATCAAATAAAGTGATCCTATTTGTGTTCATCCTCTGTTGAATTCCATCATCTAATCGATTCGCTGTTTTGGGTGGTTTTCATGGATTCGCTGATCCATTCCACCGGTTGATTCGTCTGATCGGTGGAATGGTTATGTACAGTAGGGTAGGTGTTAGTTTGTTTGTTTGCATGCAGGTGTGCAGGATCGCGGCTGAAAGGTGTTGAAGACCCTAGCATGGGCATGTGCTAGGTCGAGCTAATAAAGAGTGGAAGATCACCCTGGAAGTGGATCGAGTCATCCCTGGAGGATCGGCGGATCAGAACAGTGAAAATCCGCTAAGGTTGAAAAGTCGTCAAAACGGCATCATCAGGATAATTTGGTGAATATCCTGCAGTCGCTTCGGGCATCGTCATCCGGATAAGTGGAGGAGATCGGCATGATGCAGTCGAGTGCATGAAGTGAAGGAGCGTCAGGGTGATCATCATCAGGAAGTGCCGAGGAGGAGCGTATCGGCATAAAAAAGAAGATCGGGTTGATCGCGGGCTGAAAAAAAAAACTAAGTTTGGCCAACAGCAGGATATGACGTCATCGTCATCAGGATATACGTCATCAGGATATCGGGTGACGTAAGCATCGGAGGAACGGTGCGAGGAGTTAAGGTTGGTCATCATCAGGATAAATGGAGGGAACCGGATGTTCTTTATCCTGTTGATTATCATGATGTTGAATATCATGATGCTGAAGATAATGAAGACGAAAGTTGTCGCTAAAGTGAACAGTGGACGTCAGGAGGATGTTCGCGCTGGTCGAACATGATGATGCTATCGATAATCGAATAAGGTGATGTTGTTGGCAGGCGAAAGTGCGAAGGCTTGTCTGCAGGAGGATATCGGGCGGCAGGTGAAATATGATGATGATGCTGATAGTGTTAAGCAAAATATGATGATGATGATGGGCTGCAGACATCCATGCTGTATTGTAAGGTTATAGTGTGGATGCCTCTGCATCAAATAGATTGATAGATATTATCATTCAAGGAAAGGAAATCTCTGATGATATAAAGGTTGTAGCTTGCCAAAGATTTATGACTAATGATCATTTCATAAATTGTTAGGAGTTTGCTAATTTTCTATGGAGATGTAAAAGAAAGGAATATACAAGAAGGTTGAAAGAGGAAATGGATAAGTCTCTTCAAGAAACTCGAGAGCAAGTATCCCATAGGATATTAAAACAAATGAAGGCAAAAGCTAAAGACATTACTCTTGAAGAAGACAAGAGAATGGTTAGAGAAAGTGACATTTTACTGCTACTTGAGTGGGATATAGCCTCTGTCATTTCCCAAAATACTATAAGGAGACAAGATAAAGAGGATTTCTCTTCAAAGGATGAAGTTGTTGTAGCTCTATCTGGTGTAGGTTTTAAACTAGAGTGGGAAACACTAGCAATTTGGGATTTAGCCCCCAACACTGATAAGCCATTAGTGGCTGAGCCTGATAGGGATTTGAGAGGGATTTTAATTGTTAAGAGAGTATCCAACACTCCAGCTACTGAGGCAGCTTCAATGGTGGTGGAGGTTGCAAGATTTAATAAGGTAACCATTGGTGCACTCCAAATTAGATATGATAAATTGTAGGAGGATCACATGCAGGTATTGCATGAATATAATAAATTGAAACAATTAGAATCTCAGTAGAATCAACAACAACATGCATCAACCTCATCTCCTTCTCTAATGGTATTAGTAGTGAGAGATCTAGCTACCATGATTGCTAGTACTTCTTCCTCTTCACCAACAAAATCTAATCTTGAGAAGGAAAATAAGGAACTAAGAGAACAACTCAAGGATTTTGAGGAAATGTTTGAAGATTCCTTGAAGGATTAGGAAGGAGATAACACACATATTGTTTCCACTATATTGGGATTCCTGATGGCAAAGATTTTAGACAAAACAAAAAATGTTCATAAGTATTATTGCAAATTATCAGAGGCCATTAAGAAAATTACTCAAGATAAAGAACAGGTCATGCCCCTAGTGAATAGATGGATCCCAAGGATTGCCTCCCTACTTGGCATGTACAAAGGATCAACACATGAGCCTGATCCCCAAAAAGAAATCAAGCCAACGTACACTATAGTAAAAGAAGCTAGAGAATTACATGGATTTGTGAACTAACTTGAAAGTCAGGCATTAGATATAATTAAATATTTTGATAATGACAAAACATAATTAATGCCTCAAATCAAAGTGGCTGATGATGAGATCAAACAATACTAGTTATGGGTTTTTTAGCTTAAGGCTATTAATCCAACTATCTTTTCTTATATGCAAAGAGGGTAGAATTGATATTGACCTCTTCATGAAAAGTGTAAGTAAAATGTGGGATTTATGCCAGCTTATTGAGGATCTTGTGAGGGAAACTAAATTAGTATTAGCCAAGTATAATAACAATTATGTATCTAATGTCAATTAATTCCTAGCATTCCATTGGCCCACAGAAGAATAGTACAGGGCCTGGGATGAGAAATATAACAATCTACCTAATCTATAGGATTCTAGGCATTATAACTCTTTGTATTTTTCTATTTATCATTTGTCTCCTTTTCAAATGAGAACATGTTTCTAAGATGCCTTCTACTTGTTTGGAGTTAGCATAAGGATGATTTCAATTTTCAAATAGACAATTTTGTCTTGTAGTGGTTCTCTTATTTTTGTCTTCATCTATATCACCAGTTCAAAATAAATAGTTGAAGAATAAAGGAGATTGGGAAGGGAAGTAGAAAAATATATCTCAATAGTCTTCAGCAAAGTATCTCTCAAAGTAAGTAAATATCTGCAAAATTGCCTAGCAATAAATTCTGTTTATTTTGAAATATCTGCCTTAGAAGTAGTTATATTTGTGCCACACTATTCTAACTGATTGTCAAATGGACATGTGATGTGTCTTTAGGCCTAAATCTTGTTTTTCTCCCTTATTCTATAAGAGGGAATTCAGGGCCCGTGACAAAGTATCTCAGAGAAATTTTGTATCACAGTACATAGAAATAAAATTAGTTTTCCTAATTTAGGTGTTATTTGAGTGCAAAGTTTGATATACTTGCAAAATCTTTTGTATACCAGTATCAGTTCATAGTACAAATATATTGTTAAAGTTTCAGACTATATTGTCTCCTACTCATGTATACTTTACTACATTTATGAATAAAATTTGGTTAAGGACCAGTTTATTCATCATCATAGTGTTTCCTATGTATGTATATTCATCTTATGGCATTTACTCAAGTAGTAAAATAATTGCTTTAAGGGGATATTAAATGTTGTAAATGTCTACAAGGATTCCTAAGTAGAGTTAGTCCAGAGATTGATGAAGTATAATAGTGTAATGCATTATTGTATTGTTCACAGTGAGCTGAGAAAATACTGATCATAGTAGGTTTTCATTTTATGTCTATTTGACTCTATAACCTAGGAAGTAGGCACTGATCCTTTTAAAATGTTACTTGATGCAACCCCTTGATCATTCCTATTGAATATCAAATGAATTTTCATTTCAGTCATAAGTTATAGGTATTAATTTATCTAAATGTTCTTCTGCAAAGAATTATGTTAGAGCTTGAGAATCTAGCCCATTGTTCTACTATGTCAGTAATTCTTTAAGTGTCTTAGAGAGAACATATCTATTTGGGAGTAGTATTTTGACAAAAATAGTAAGAAATCCAAGTTCAAATACTATTAGGATCACCCTCCCAGGTTTTGCAGAGACTAAAGTTTAGAGGAAAAGGATTGAAACCCTATTTCCTATTCGTTGGTCAATCCATCAAGGCAAACCCATTATTAGAACTGGTTAATCTTTAGATTTGTCCTTTGAGATCAGGTTGGGAATTTAAAACAAACAATAGATTGGAGACTCTACTAGGGAAGCTTTAGAACTAGTATTATGTCTTACCTTGTGTCATAAATGAATGATTACATTCCCTTGTTTTAGGGTGGTGACTCTGATAAGTCTCCTTACTAGTAGATTAAGAAAGAAAAAATTTCTGTGAAAGAAGAGTGTGAGGTTTCTATTCTGAGAACTATTTACATTTGGTCATATCAATACTTGACTAGAGCTTTAGCCTGTTATTTGCAATAAATATTGTTCAATACACTACTATTCAGTTCCCTGAAAAGTGGGTGGCGACTCTATTGATAATTTCTTCACCAGTGAAAGTTTGAGGAAAATACAAGAATAGAAAGATGCATGGAAGAAGATGACTACAACAGGGACATCCCAATAGACTTGTGAATCTAGATCATGCAAGTCAAAAATGGAGAGAAAAGGATTCAAGTGTGTACATCCCCCCTCCTATTGGTGATCTCATATCTTTTTCAGTACCTCTTTTGGATAGTAATGATGATAATTTCCAAATTATTGAAGAATGAAGGCAACACAGTAGTATCTACACTAATAGAAATGTTCCTGAGGGTCAAGTGGATTCTGAGGACAATGAAATATTTTATGATGAACCACCCCCTATCTCATAGACTAAAAAAATCACCCCATAAAAGGAATCCCAAACAATACCTATGCAATCTACTGATTAGTCTATGATTGTAACCCCCTATGTAAGATTACACTCTCCTACATTCAGAAAGGCTAAATCCATTGATGCTAATGATTGTCCCAATGCTAATATAGCTTCTGGCACAAATCAGACAGATGAAGAATTAGACAGGGAAGTTATGGATTTAAGCCTTAGGGTAGCCAGAATGGAGACATTAAAGAGAAAAGAGGAATTACTCCTAAGATTACAAACCATGAATAAACCAAGTGTTATTGACATTTGTGGTACCCTTGGTGCAGCCACTGCAAATAGACAACAAAGGAGTGGCCATATACCCACTATCTAGAAGGATCATGTGATCCAATTCCAGATGAATAACCATGTGTCATCTATACCTATTGTAGACACCTAAAAATGTCTTAACCCTTCAACCACCCTTTGACATCTTCACATCACTAACTATCCCTTCCAATTAATTAAATAAATTCATTTTATTTAATTAATTTAGCCCTAATCATTCACGCTTAGTAATTTATCCCTAATTTATCCCTTGTGATAAATTAACTCATCTAATTTATCACTAAACCTTACAACACTATCCCTCATTAGTTAAATAAATATTCTCAATATTTATTTAGTTAATTTCTCCATCGTCCTAAACCTAATTAATTAAATAAATCATACTTATTTAATTAATCTACCCTACTAATCAATCTAAACCTAGCCTAGTTGATTAAATAGCAATTATTTAATTAGCTACCCTAGCTTACATGACCCCTAGACCTAAATTAATTAAATAAACCCTTATTTAATTAATTTTAACCATCCATTAATCCATCTACTAATTTTCTTCGGCCATATTAATTAAGTTAATCCTCTTGATTAGCTTGGTCAAATCTCACTTAACACTCATTCCCACACCCCACAAATAAAAAATTAACTTTTATTCCCACTTGTCCTAATCTCAATTAATGGGACTCTTCCCCATGTGAATTAAAAATTCATATTTTATCCCCTCCATCTAACTTGTCCTAGTCCCCATGAATGGAACTCTTCCCTATGTGAATTAAAAATTCACTTTTATTCCCATCCTCACACTCTCTCATGGAATTAATTTTTTTGTTCATTCATCATCTTTCCCAATGTGAATTTAAATTCACAAATAATGGGATCCATCCAATCTCATTGACCAAATCTTAGTCTTTGATCTCTCTTATCCAACCCTCTTGTGACACTTGTCACAAGACTACAACTCCAATCCAAACCCTAATCCTCAAGCATTCCTAGCCATTGATCTAAAATTTCAATCCTCACCCTCCAACCTTTTACCAAAAATCTATAAATAGAGCCCTCATTTAAGCCATTTGAATCACTTTTTAATCCTATCATCACTATGCTAAAATTTCTCTCATCTCCTCTCATCATACCCTTACCATGCCAAAATCATTCCTCATCCTATAGCCATATTATCTCATCTTGATCTCCATCCAATCTATCCTCAAATCCTCATCATCATAATGTATTGAAAGTTAGAGCAATCCACATTCTCTACTTCACATTGGGTAAAGCAAGGAGGCTTTTGGTGCACAACTCTCCTCAACCTTATCGAAGGAGGAAGAAATAGCAAGGTATAACTTAGTGTTTTTGTGTATTTTGTTTTTGTTTCTAACCTTGTCCATTTTCTTTTCTTTCACCTATAAACCATCATCAAGTTTCTCCTCATAACCCCCATTCTAGAATGGCTGGACAAAATCTGTTAGATTCAGGATAGACAACTAAGAGGGGGGTGAATCAGTTGTCCAAAACTTTCTCCCAATTTACACACTTAAATTCACTTTGTAATTCAGTAGCAAAATAATAATTCAATCATGGAAACACAATGCATTAAACTAAGAGCAATAACACATCAACACATAAGACACCAAGATTTTGACATGGCAAACCCGATTAAGGGAAAAACCATGGGGTGATTAACGCAAGATTGTATTCTCTGTTAGAAGAATAGAAAGAACAAAATGGCACATGCCAATTAGGGCTCACTACCCGAGCACACTGCTCATAAGAGGCTCACTACCTACAAGAGACACACTATCTACAAAATAATAAGTATCACATACATGAACTGGAGAATAGCATCTTCACCATGCTTGAATCAGTTCCATTTAAGCCCAATACTTCTTCTCTACCTTTCACTCTCCTCTTCGCTACCACACTCTCATCTCCACAAGACTCACTTTGAAATGACTTCACAATTCCTTATTTATACAAGACATCGACTTAGGAATAATCATCTAAGTCAGTAAACATCTACAAGAACATCCACAGGATGAGTAACTCATCCGGTTGGCCAGTCTAAGGAAGAACACATTCATCCGGAAGTAATCCTTTAAATGCAAGCTTAAACTTCAATGCAGATCACCAACACGAACTGGAAATTATCCAAAGACCTCCACAAGCTTGCTTAAATCACCAAGAACATCCACACTTCATCTGCTTACTGAAACCCTTCTCTCCTTCATCTGGAACCTCAAGAACACAGTCTTTCATTATTATCACAAAGGAATAGATGCTTGTGGACCTTCAAACCATGAACCAAATGAGTTGGTACTTCACAAAGACTTCCTGAACACTCCCTCAAATCTGCAGAATAGGATAATGCATTTTCAGATCTCACCAGACCTGTCTGTATCACTCTATCACCTCTGAATACCTACTAGAACTGATTTAACTTGAGTGGCCACAACTTCTTCAAATCTTCATGCAGACCCCTAAAATCTCTACTAGATCACCTTAAGACACATATATACAAACCCTTTAAACTACATCCTCTAATCCTCATCTTAACTTGGACTTTTACTTTACTGTCTTCAATGTTCCTGATATGACCAATTTTCTCAATATCCTCAGCAAACAGATCATCCAATTCTTATCATTAATGCAATAGGAGTATGTTGACATCAATGACAACACCGGTTAGGCCCATACTTGCAACAATCTCCCCCTTTGTCATTGATGACAACATATGATGTGAAAAACTATTTTGACCATCAAGACAAGAACTTCTCCTCATTGTCACAACTCCCCCTATCAGCAACAACCATTGACATGTCTTCTCTCCCTTTACTACCCCCCCTTTGCTCAGAGACCACTTGTTTTTCACATGTCTTCTCTCCCCCTTTGACATCAATGGCAAAGGGCATATACTTGCAATTTCATCACTTCAGAATCATACCAGCTGCTCCCCCTGAGTAGCTTCTCCCCATCATCAATTAGGACCACAAGATATGACTGTGATATCCATCAGACAGATGCACATCATTGCACCTTAGTTCATTACCAAAGGGGCAATAACCCCTAACTTCTCCTTGAGATACTTGAAAGAGTCCTTAGGTAGAGGTTTAGTAAAGATGTCTACAATTTGATCCTTGGATGGCACAAACTCTAATCTAACTTCATTCTTGTTCACTTGCTCTCTCAAAAAGTGAAACTTAATGGATATATGTTTAGTCTTTGAATGCATCAGATTCTTAGATATATTTATTGCACTTGAATTATCACAAAAGATTGTGATAGGCTCCTCATACTCCACTCTTATGTCTCTTAGCATTTGCTTCATCCAAAAAACTTGAGTACAACTACCTATTGCTGCAATATATTCTACTTCTGTAGTGGACAGAGATATTGCCTCTTGTTTCTTGCTCAACCAAGAAACCAATCTCTTCCCTAAAAAGAATGCTCCACCACTGGTACTCTTCCGGTCATCCACATCTCCTACCCAATCCACATCTGTATATGCATGAAGAAAGAAATCATGATCTCTGGGATACCACAATCCATACTGAATCGTCCATTTTAAATATCTAAAAATCCTCTTGATTTCCATGACATGAGATTCTCTAGGATTAGCCTGGAATCCAAAAACAAGACCAACAGCTTGCATAATGTCTAGTCTAGTTTGAGTAAGATACAATAGCCCTCCAATCATTGACCTAGACTTTTTCTAATCAGCCTTAGGTGAGTCATCATCTTTGCTTAATTTGCATCTGGTTGCCATGGGAGTATTCATTAGCTTTGAGTCTTCCATCCCAAACTTCTTTAACAATTCTTTCACATTTTTGGACTGAGAAATGAACATTCCTTTCTTTGTTTGAGTGATTTGTAGACCCAAAAAGAAATTCATTTCCCCAAGCATGGACATCTCAAATTCACTTTTCATTTGGTTTGCAAAGGTTTTGCACATACTATCTCTTCCTCCAAAAATGATATCATCAACAAACACTTCAACAATCAAGATATTTTCATGATCAATTTTGAAATACAAATTACTGTAAGCAGTACCTTTGTTGAAACCAATCTTCAAAAGATGCTTATCCAATCTTTCATACCAGGTTGTTGGGGCTTGTTGCTTTCTTCAATTTGCAGACCATATCACCATGATTAGACAATTGAAATCCATCCAGTTGCTTAATGTAAACTTCTTCTTCCAAGTCACCATTCAGGAAGGCAGACTTGACATCCATCTGATATACTTTGAAATCCTTGAATGTAGCAAAAGCAAGAAATAATCTGACTGCTTCAATTCTTGCCACCGGAGCAAAAGTTTCTTCAAAATCAACTCCTTCAATTTGAGAATAACCCTTGCAGACCAATCTAGCTTTATTTCTGATTACTTCACCAACTTTATTTAGTTTGTTCTGGAAGACCCATTTAGTTCCAATCACATTCTTGTTTCTAGGTCTAGGAACAAGATCCCAAGTGTGATTTTTCTCAATTTGCATCAGTTCTTCCTCCATTGCTTTAGTCTAGTTTTCATCATTGCAAGCTTCATTCACTATCTTAGGTTCAATCTTTGAAATCAGACAATACTCTTCTGAATCCTGAGCAATCCTTCTTCTTGTTTGAACACCTTTTTTTATCACCTATGATCTGATCTTCAGAGTGGTTCAGTCTTACATACCTTGGAACTTTGGGAGTTTCTTGCACTTCTGATTCTTGATCAGGTTCATTAAAACTCATCTCTTCTTCCTGATTTACTAGATCAGTTTAAATCTAAATTTTAGAAGGGACTTGGGCTCCTTGAATCATAACACCATTCTGATCATCTTCATCATATTCATAAAACCTTGAGGGTTTTTCAATTCCTTCGTTGACCTTCACATTTGTACTCTCTATAATCTTTCTCAGTCTCTTGTTATAACACCAGTATGCTTTGCTTTGAGTAGAGTAAGCCAAGAATATTCCTTCATCATTTCTAGCATCAAACTTGCCTAGATCTTCATCTCTTTTAATGTAACACTTGCTACCAAAGACTCTGAAATATCTTACAGTAGGAGTGATGCCAAACCAAAGTTCATAAGGAGTCTTACCAGTATTGCTTCTGATTTGTACTCGATTGAGAGTATAGAATACAGTGCTGACAACTTCTCTCCAATAGATTTGAGGAACATTTGCTTCCATCATCATTGTCCTAGATGCTTCTTGGATGGTCCGGTTCTTTCTTTCCACTACTCCATTCTGTTGAGGAGTCCTAGAAGCAGACAACTATCTCTTTATTCCATGTTTCTCACATAATTCTATGAACTCACCGGATGTGAATTCTCCACCTCTGTCAGACCTCAGACATTTCAATTTTAATCCAGTTTCATTCTCTACCATAACCTTGAATATTTTGAATTTCTCAAGAGCTTCTGATTTCTCTTTCAGAAAGGTTACCCACATCATTCAGGAATAGTCATCAATTAGTAACATGAAGTATCTATCACCTTGCACACTTTTGATTCTTGTCGGACCACAAAGATCAGTATGAACTAAGTCCAATAATCTGGTAGAAGATTATTCCTTGCTTTTAAATGAGACTCTGCTTTGTTTTCCTAACTAACATTCTTTGCACAAACTATTTGTAGGTTTCACCAATTTTGGAAGATATCTTATTGTTTATCTTGATGATATTATCAAAATTCACATGACACATTCTTCTATGCCATAACCAACTCTGATCAATTTGCACAAATAGACAACTTTTACCTATACCAACTAAATGGAAGATGTTACCTTTTGTTTGAGTACCGGATGTAATTTCTATTCTAGAACTCTCAAAGATCTTGCATTTTCGATTCTTGAGTCTAAGATCATAGCCTTTGTCCACCAACTGTCCAACACTGAGAGGATTGTGCTTCAATCCTTCAACATACAGTACATTACTGATTTTGTTCCTTCCATCAAAAGAAATAGTTCCTCTACCTCTGATTCTACCAGCAAAATTGTCACCAAATTTTACCACTCTTCCTTCATACCTTTCCAAATCTATGAACTTATTTTTGTCACCTGTCATATGGTGAGAGCATCTACTGTCAATGACCCAATCATCCTTTTCTTCAACTTGGGCAGCCAGAGCTCTTTCTACAACTTTATGATTAACAAATTTAGAGGGCATTGGATCTTCTTCCTTAATGGCAATGCACACCCAGTCACTTCTAGATTTGTCTCCTATCTCAGATCCTCTTGGCAGCCTTTTTGCAATAAGAGCTTCAAGTTGAGTAGTTTCTGCTTCTTCTTCTTCTAGGTCTTTTCTTGCTTTTTCATACCATGATAGTTTCCTTGAAGAGTTCTCTCCTAGATCAAACCTTTGTTTACCTTTAATAGAGGCATTGGCTTTGAATGTTGATTCAGTCTTTGGGGGGCATCTCCAAACTTGGTCATTTCAAATGCAGCTAGTTTACCAACCAATTGATCTATTTTGACAGTTGTATGGGCTCTGAATTCTTCAATGGCAGCAGCTTTGATTTTATAAGAAGTAGGAAGGGATCTAAGAGCTTTGCTAACAATCTCATCTTCATCCAAGACTCCACCAGCACATCTAATGCCACAGACAATCTCAATTACTCTTGGCATAAAAGTAGTGATATTTTCATCATCTCTCATCTTTAGATTTTCAAATTTCCCTTTCAGACAATGTAACCTTGCACATTTAACATACTTGTCTCCTTCATGTAGAAGTTGTAGTTTTTGCCAAATCTCAAAAGCAGTTGGTAGCTCAACAACATTTGAAAGCTCTAAATCAGATAATGTGCTTCAAAGAGCCTCTATAGTCCGCAGATTGTTTTCAGCATCTATGATTTCATTTTGGGTTTTCAAGCCACCCTGTGGATGAGTATACTTTGTTGAAGCCATGTTCCAGCACTACATTCCCATACATTGCAAGTGACATTTCATGCGACTTTTCCAAAGATTAAAATTGGTTCCATCAAACTTTAAACTATCCTTCTTGTAGGACGACATCCTGGATCTCCTCAAGCTATTAAGCTCCTTCTAGAGGAACTTGGCTCTGATACCAATTATTAGATTTGGGATAGACAACTGAGGGGGGTTGAATTAGTTGTCCAAAACTTTCTCCCAATTTACACACTTAAATTCACTTTGTAATTTAGTAGCATAATAATAATTCAATCATTGAAACACAATCCATTAAACTAAGAGTAATAACACATCAACACATAAGACACCAAGATTTTGACGTGGAAAACCCAAATAAGGGAAAAACCATGGGGTGATTAACCCAAGATTTTATTCTCTGTTAGAAGAATAGAAAGAACAAAATGGCACATGCCAATTAGGGCTCATTGTCCATGCACACTATTCACAAGAGGCTCACTGCCTACAAGAGACACACTATCTACAAAATAATAAGTATCACATACATGAACTGGAGAATAGCATCTTCACCATGCTTGAATCAGTTCCATTTAAGCCCAATACTTCTGCTTTGCCTTTCACTCTCCTCTTCGCTACCACACTCTCATCTCCACAAGACTCACTTTGAAATGACTTCACAATTCCTTATTTATATAAGCCATTGACTTAGGAATAATCATCTAAGTTGGAAAACATCTACAAGAACATCCGCAGGATGAGTAACTCATTCGATCGGCTAGTCTAAGGAAGAACACCTTCATCTAGAAGTAATTCTTCAAATGCGAGCTTAAACTTCAATACAGACCACCAACACGAATTGGAAATGATCCAAAGACCTCCACAAGCTTGCCTGAATCACCAAGAACATCCACACTTTATTTGCTTAATGAAATCCTTCTTTGCTTCATCTGGAACCTCAAAAACATAGTCTATCATTACTATCACAAAGGAATAGATGCTTGCAGACCTTCAAACCATGAACCAAATGAGTTGGTACTTCACAAAGACTTCCTAAACACTCCCTCAAATCCACAGAATAGGATAATACATTTCTGAATCTCACCAGACCTATCTGTATCACTCTATCACCTCTTAATACCTGTCAGAACTGATTTAACTTGAGTGGCCACAACTTCTTTAGATCTTCATGTGGACCTTTAAAATCTCTACTGGATCACCTTAAGACACATATATACAAACCCTTTAAACCGCATCCTCTGATCCTCATCTTAACTTGGACTTTTACCTTACTGTCTTCACTATTCCTGATATGACCAAATTTCTCAATATCCTCAGCAAATAGATCATCCAATCCTTATCATTAATGCAACAGGAGTATGTTGACATCAATGACAACACTAGTTAGGCCCATACTTGCAACAAAATCTTCATCCTAGGCAGAGAGGAATACAAAGCCAAAATCCTCCTATGATATAGAATATGAATCCTCAACCAAATATCTAGAACCAACATATACCATAGAAAAAATATTTGTAAAACCCTTCAAATCCTTCAATAAATCCAAATAATCAGGGGTAGCCTTTAATAAATCCTTTTTCTAGAAGACCACTATAGTTAACAAGATACAGACAATTGGATTTGACTGGTATACCAAGTTACCCAAACCCTATTGAGAATGCAGTTAGAAATGTTGTCCCTAGGTTTGTTGGAAATAATGCAATATCTGGTGAGGATCATCTGAGGGCATTCTTGAATGTGATTGATGACTTTGAAGTTGAGGCTGAAGATGTAATAATGAAACTATTCATGCAGTCATTAACGGAGGAGGCTAGAGAGTGGTATAGAAGCCTACTTGAGGCCAGTATTGATTGTTGGACATAATTTAAGAGAATTTTTAAAGAGTAATATGGTGATAAAATTGGCCCAAGATTTGTTGTAAATGAGTTCACAAACATTCAAAATGGATTCAATAAGAGTGTCCATGATTTCAATGTAAGATTTTTGAAGGTGTGTAATAAAATCCCACTTTACATGAGACCCAATAAGCGTATGTGCTTGGTAACCTACCAAAATGAATATGATCCCAAGATGGTCCATATGAATTAAGAAATAGATAACCACACACCCTAAGAGATGCTTGCAAGGTTGCTTTACATATTGAGAACAACAAAAAAGCATCTAGAAAAGTTCCTAAAAGAAGTGACTTGAAACTTATTCCTCAAGATAGAGGATAGGGCACTAAAGCCCCTATTTCAATAGAATGTGAAAAATTGTGGAAGGAAGTCAAGGAGATGAAAATTTCCATGGCTACAAATGACATAAAGGCCTCAAATGACAAGCTGCCTTTTACTAGACAAGAAAGAATGCCAAGGTTGTCAGATCAACCATATAATACTAACTGGCAAAATGGAAAGCCTATGCCTTCTAATAATAGGGGAAACCTATCTAAAGAAACTCCTAATCCTTTGAGGAAGGGAGTGCATGCCATGGATGAAAATCGGTGGTGTCTGATGTGTGAAGCACCTCATTCTTCTGTTTCATGTGTTGTAGTATTATCTTTGACTGATAATACAGACACAAATGATGAGTACAGTGGAAAGGGAGAATATGAGAACCATAATATAAATATGGTTTTCAACCATGAATGTATTGTGGAAGATGATATCACTTCTAGTGATGAGGATCCAGAAGATGGGATTCCCATAGAAGGGGAAGAATTGAACCTTTCATGTGAGCAATAGTTTCCCCCAAGCAATAATGAGGATAGTAAATATGTTCTCTAGTTAAACATAAAAGAGCCTACTGTCCAATTGAGAAGAACTTCAGATGAGGAAATAAAAGCCCTAACTACAGCTAAGATTTCTCAAGTTAAAAGTGATTACAACCCAAGAAGCAATAAAACTTAGGGAGAGAGTAGTACTATGGGAAATGCAGGTAGCATTTTCATTAAAGAAAAATTGAATAAATCTGGCCCTAAAAGAGATAGGGGTATACATAACAAGTCTGAGGAGAAAGTGGGGAAACATAACCCCCGTCATAATCCACTTCTTAAGGCTAAAGTACCAACTACAAAGGATCATGTTAAGAAAGTCCCTATAGACAACAAAACTAACAAAAGCAATACATCTCATGTTCTTGTTGTGAATACTGATACACCCTGCACCAGTTTGGTACCCAAACATGTTCCATTGGACATGGCTCATGTGTTTAGTCAGATCAAGATAATTATCCCTTTGTTGGAAATGATGAGAATACCATAGCAAAAAAATAGAGCTATGGCCACCATATGTGATATAGTCTCAAATATGCCTGGGGCATCTAGTGGTTGGAATAAGTCCTCTGAAGGAGATAAAATATTACCTCAGGATAGTAAGAAATGGAGTTCCAAGATACCAGAAATATATTTGGGAACCACTTTGTAGAAGGGCCCTACTCAGGTAGATCCTTTCTTTGTTACTTTGATGATAAAGGGAAGATGTGTAAAAAATTGTATGCTTGATTTTGGAGCCTCTACTAATATAATACCACTTGGAGTCATGGAGATATTAGGCTTACAAGTAACTAAGGCCTATGGAAAATATTTTGCAATGGATTCTAGGGAGGTCCCTATTATTTAAATAATCAAGGACATAAGTTTTAGACTAGTGGCTTACACACACAAGGAATACAAGATGAGTATTACTGTAGTAGACATCCCTCCTATGTATGGAATCCTATTATCTAGGAAATGGGCCTCTATTGTGGATGGTAGTATCCAAATGGATTCATCTTATGCCATGATTCCCATGGATGGTAGAGAAGTTAGACTTGACAGAGAAAAGAAATTCCCCTAGATAATAGATGGCATCACTGAGGAAGGTGATCAAGTATACTTTCTTGATGTTGCTATGGGTAATTTCAAAGTTGAGTAGGATGAAATTGATTAGGGTGATCAGTTAGATCAAGATCCTAGATCATCCCCAGATGATAATGACTTATGGTCCATGTAGTTTGATGGAGCATGTTCCAAAGAAGGCTCTAGGGCAGGAGTTGTGCTCATATCCCCTTCTAAAAAAATATTCAGGTCATCTTTTAAACTAGGATTTGAATGCACAAATAATGTTTCTGAATATGAAGCTTTGCTTCTAGGTCTAAAGCTAACTCTTAAACATGGAATCAAGAAGCTTAAAGTCATAGGGGATTCTAAACTAGTAGTTTCCCAGATAAGAGCCAAATATTCTTCCAAGAACAAGAGGCTCAGGCAATACAGAAATGTTGTATGGGATACAATATAAGAGTTTGATGCTTTTTCTATTGATTGGGTAGAGAGAAGTAAAAATGTAACGGCTGATTTTCTCACTAATGTTGTAGTCAAATATGAAGACATATCCTTGGCAAGGATTTCAAAGGTAGAAATATTAACAAGACCTTTTGTCGTAGACAACATCCACCATTGACAGGTTTTCAAAGATGATCAAGATTTGTATAAATTCATGAATTGTGTGTATGAGTATCATGCACAAGAAATTGATTTCCAGAAGTTTGTGGAAACATTAGATGGAAAAGAAACTGTGTTTGGAATTGAGGTCATCCAACTAAAGACAAACAAGATTCCAAGGGGCTGGTTGCCTTGGAAAGAGTATTTGATACAAATGATAGACAAACCACAAAGTTTGTACCAGTACATTAGAATGACCTTGAAGAAGTGATTGTGGGAATAGAGGCACAACCCAAGCTTGTTTGTGTAGGTAAGCACCTAAACCCCAAAATTAGGGCAATGTTAATTTATTTCTTTAGAAAACATAAAAAAAAATTTTGCATGGTCTTATGAGGACATTAAAGCATATAGAGAGGATTTATTCCAACATGAAATTCCTTTGAGGTCAGATGCAAAACCTTTCAGGCAGAAGCAAAGACCTATAAACCCCACCCTTAGGCCAAAAATGCAATAGGAACTATCCAAGTTATGTGAGGGAGGAATAATCAAGCCTATTAGACACTCAACTTGGATTTCAAACTTGGTTTCTGTCAGAAAAAAGAATGGAGATATTAGACTCTATGTGGATTTCTAGAACTTAAATATGGCATCATTAAAGGATAATTATCCTTTGCCTAATATGGAGGCTATGTTACAGAGGGTAACTAGTTGTGAACTCCTATCAATGATGGGGATTTCTCAAGACATAACCAAGTCATGGTTAAGGAAGTTGAGCAGTACAAGACTGCATTCACCACTCCATGGGGCACATATATATACATCAGAATGACTTTTTGATTGACGAATATAGGAGCCACATTTTAGAGGGCTATGGATGTAGCATTTTTTGACCTTATAAATTTGATAATGGTGGTGTATCAGGATGACTTAACTACCTACTCAAAAAATGAATAGGATCATTGCTCCCATTTTGAACAAATTTTTGAAAGATTCATGAAATTTGGCATATCCTTGAACCCTAAGAAATGTGTTTTTGGATTAATAGAGGGGAAACTTTTAGGCCATATTATGTCTAAAGAAAGGATCAAGATTGACCCTGAGAGAGTGGCTACTATTGAAAGAATCCCACCCAAGAGCATTAAGGGGATTCAATCTTTCTTTGGACAAGTAAATTTCTTGAGGAGATTTGTCACCAATTTTGCAGAGACTACTAGACCAATCTCCAAAATGATGAAGAAGGGGGAGGATGTTACATGGAATGATGAGCCTATAAAAGCCTTCAAAAATAATAAAGGAGCTATTAAGGAAGCCCCTGTGCTGAAGTCCTTGGATTTATCTAAACCATTCCAGTTGTTTTCCTTTACTTCATTTCACACTATAGCAGTTGTCCTATTACAAAAGAATGAAGAAGGCTATGAAAAACCTATTTCATTTTTTAGCAAGTCTCTCTAGGTTGCTAAGCTAAAATATGACATAAATGAAAAATAGGCTTATGCTTTGGTAAAGTCTATTCAGAATTTTAAACCCTATTTAGTAGGGGCTACAATTGTTGTGTATGTCCATACATCTACTATAAAGGATATCTTCACTCAACAAGAAGTGACTGGAAGAAGGTGCAGATGGATCAACAAGATCTAAAAGTTTAATATTGATATCTAGATCACTAAGTTGGTAAGGGGACAGGGATTAACTAAGTTAACAATTGAATCAAATTTGGAGGCTAATCAAATAAATAATGTGGAAATTGAGGAAATAGTTGTTCATTGTGATATGAAAGGGTCTGAGTGGTATAAATATGTTGCTTATTAATTACAAAATATGTCTTGCCTTGAAGGTATGACAGAAAATTAGAAGAGGACACTGAATCTACAAGCTATAAAGTATGTAATTATTGATAATGAGCTTTGGTGGAGAAACCTAGAAGGCATTTTACTCAAATGTGTAAGTAATGAGCAGGCATCATAAATTTTAAAAGATATGCACCATGGTGTATGTGGAGGCTATTACAAGGCTAAAACAACATCTCATAAGGTCTTATGAATCAAGTATTAGTGGCCCACTATTTTTAAAGATCCTCACAAATTGGTCAGATGATGTGATGCTTGCCAGAGATTCTTAGGGAAGTTGAAATTTTTTGGAAGTTTACACCTTAGACCAATGACAGCTGGGGCCCTTTTCAGCAATGGTGAATAGATTTCATAGGAGAGATAAATGAAAAATCTAGTGGAGGACATAGTTGGATATTTGTCGCCACTAATTATTTCACCAAATGGGTTGAATCCATTCCCACAAAAAGGGCAACTAGTAAGGTTGTGATTGATTTCTTAATGAACAATGTGTTGACAAGGTTTGGAGTGCCATCAAAGATAATATTAGATAATGCAATGTGTTTTAGGTTAGAAGAATTTACAACTTTCTGTAATCAGTATGGGATATCAATTTCTTATTCTTCTCCATATCGCCCTCAGGGAAATGGACAAGCTGAGTCAAGTAACAAAATCCTGATGAAGTTCATCAAAAGGATAACTGAGAAAAACAAAAGGTCCTAGGACTCTAAATGAAATCTTACTGTATGGGTTGATAGGGTGATTGTAAAAAAGGCAATTGTACAGTCCACATTTGATTTAGTGTATGGCTTAGATGCAAGGATGCCTATCAATAACTTGTTACCAATATACAAATTCATCTAGGAACATGATGATGATCTTTTAGATATGATGAATAATAGGATTATCCAAGTGACCCAACTAGATGAGACAAGGAGGTAGGCACAATAGAGAAATATCAAAATACAATAGCAAGTCAAGCATATACATGATAAAAGAGCATCTGAAAGAAAGTTTCAAGTGGGAGATATTGTATTATTATGGAATGAAAGGGGTCAAGAGAAAGGAAAGCATGGTAAATTTGATGTCCTTTGGCTCGGACCATATCTGATCAGTAACACACATGGAGAAGACTCCCATTTTCTACAAAACCTGATTGGAGAACTTCTTGAGCTGCCAATGCATGGACAGTTCTTGAAGCCATACTTTTCATAGGTATGGTTCTATTCCATGCATATTGTATTTTATTTTAGCTAGCTTCCTTGTTTTAGTCTTGTTTTCATTTTTCCCTTTTGTTGTGTTCTTTGGTTTGCTTCTCTAGAGTTTTTTGTGATCTCACTTTGTTCTAGTAGAACAAACGTTCCCAATTAGAGCCACTAGTGGAACTCTATAAAATTTTCCAGGTTCTTGCATCTTACCAAGTCTCTCTAGGTCACTAAGCTGAAATATGACATAAATGAAAAATAGGCTTATGCTTTGGTAAAGTCTATTAAGAATTTTAAACCCTATTTAGTAGGGGCTACAATTGTTGTGTATGTCTCTACATCTGCTATAAAGGATATCTTCACTCAACAAGAGGTGACTGGAAGAAGGTGCAGATGGATCAACAAGATCTAAGAGTTTAATATTGATATCCAGATCACTAAGTTGGTAAGGGAATAGGGATTAACTAAGTTAACGATTGAATCAAATTTGGAGGCTAACAAATAAATAATGTTGAATTGAGGAAATAGTTGTTCATTGTGATATGAAAGGGTCTGAGTGGTATAAAGATAATGCTTATTAATTACAGAATATGTCTTGCCTTGAAGATATGATAGAAAATTAGAAGAGGACATTGAATCTACAAGCTATAAAGTATGTAATTATTGATAATGAGCTTTGGTGGAGAACCTGGAAGGCATTTTACTCAAATGTGTAAGTAACAAGTAGGCATCATAAATTTTAAAAGATATGCACCATGGTGTATGTGGAGGCTATTACATGGCTAAAACAACATCTCATAAGGTCTTAAGAATCAAGTATTAGTGGCCCACTATTTTTAAAGATCCTCACAAATTGGTTAGATGATGTGATGCTTACTAGAGATTCTCAGGGAAGTTGAAGTTTTTTGGAAGTTTGCACCTTAGACCAATGACAATTGGGGCCCCTTTTCACCAATGGGGAATAGATTTCATAGGAGAGATAAATGAAAAATCTAGTGGAGGACATAGTTGGATATTTGTCGCCACTAATTATTTCACCAAATGGGTTGAATCCATTCCCACAAAAAGAGCAACTAGTAAGGTTGTGATTGATTTCTTAATGAACAATGTCTTGACAAAGTTTGGAGTGCCATCAAAGATAATCTTAGCTAATGTAATGTGTTTTAGGTTAGTAGAATTTACAACTTTCTGTAATCAGTATGGGATATCAATTTCTTATTCTTCTCCATATCATCCTCAGGGAAATGGACAAGCTGAGTCAAGAAACAAAATCATGATGAAGTTCATCAAAAGGATAACTGAGAAAAACAAAAGGTCCTGGGACTCTAAATTAAAGCTTGCTATATGGTTTGATAGGGTGATTGTAAAAAAGGTAATTGTATAGTCCCCATTTGATTTAGTGTATGGTTTAGATGCAAGGATGCCTATCAATAACTTGTTACTAGTATACAAATTCATCTAGGAACATGATGATGATCTTTTAGATATGATGAATAATAGGATTATCCAAGTGACACAACTAGATGAGACAAGGATGTAGGCACAACAAAGAAATATCCTAATACAATAGCGAGTCAAGCATATACATGATAAAAGAGCATCTGAAAGAAAGTTTCAAGTGGGAGATATTGTATTATTATGAAATGAAAGGGGTCAAGAGAAAGGAAAGCATGGTAAATTTGATGCCCTTTGGCTCAGACCATATCTGATCAGTAACACACATGGAGAAGACTCCCATTTTCTACTGAACCTAATTAGAGAACTTCTTGAGCTGCCAATGCATGGACAGTTCTTGAAGCCATATTTTTCATAGGTATGGTTCTATTCTATACATATTGTATTTTATTTTAGCTAGGTTCCTTTTTTTAGTCTTGTTTTCATTTTTCCCTTTTGTTGTGTTCTATGGTTTGCTTCTCTAGAGTTTTTTGTGATATTGCTTTGTTATGGTAGAACAAATATCTCCAATTAGAGCCACTGGTGGAACTCTATAAAATTTTCCTTGTTCTTGCATTTTACCATGTCTTGTGCCTTCAGCTGAAAGTGCTTTTACCTAGGGTTTACGTTCAAAGCACTAAAATTTTTCCTAAGGGTCTAAAACCCTATACCCTAGACCTTTTGTACAAGCGTCAATATAACTTTATGTTCTAATTTGATGTTGACCACTTGTAGCCCATAAATAATTATTTAAGTTGTAAAATGATGTATCCAACATCATTCTTTATTGGCCTCATCCTTCCTTGCTACCGCATACTACCAGTGCTTTAATTCTTGTCCATGTGCCTAACTTTTAATACCGATCCCTTAACTCATGGCCCCCTTTTCCTAGAAGAGCAAACATTGTGTTAAAGGCACGTGCTTTAATTTTTCCCACTTCATTCTGTCAGCATTAAAAGAGGCTACGTGGTGTGTGTTGGAAAAAGGGAGAGAGAACAAGGAAAAGTTGCAGCTATGTAGCTTTAAAATGTATATGAAATTAACAACATGTGTAAATCTGAAAATTACTTTCAATTTAGATGTTATAGTATTTCTCCAATTAAAATCAATGTAGTAGAAGAAAATAGCTTGCAAGAAGAAGACAAGTATTTACGTGAAGAAACCCCTAAGGGAAAGAACTCCACACCAAAGGTGTTTATTCTTGTATTAAATCTCTTGTGAAAGATTACATTCAATACTGAAATCCTTAGATTCCTTAATGCACTTCAAAAGCTTCTTCAATCTTTAAACCTGTAAAAACTTCAAAAAGCTTCTTACTTTTTTCTTCTAAGTCTTTTTCACAATTCAAGTCTCTAGAAAATGTATGGGGCTCTCTTAATTAATTCAAAAGCTTCTTTAATTCAAGAGCTTCTTAATTTGAAAGCTTGAAACTCAAATTACAATAAATTGTAATTGATAACATAGCTTCCAATGCTCATGCAAAAACTAAGCACTCTAAATTGAGAAGACTGAATTCATACAATGTCCAAGCTTTTAGTTAACTACCTCTTCATGATGTGGGTGCCCAAGTATGCTAAAATTAGCTTTGCCAACATCAAACATATTTCCAAATAAAAGAAACAACATAAAGTCTTCCAAATGGGCATCCATATTTTCCCAATTACTTTTTGTTGACTGAAGTGATCAATACACATCAATTTCATGCAAACAACATGCAAGATTGATGTCCCCAAGGTTATTCTAAATTACTTTGTTCTATACATACAAGTGACATGCAAACACTGGATCCAACATCCAACTGATACCCATTACCTGAAACACTGAGATGTAGCATCCTGCAACTTTCTAGAGTTGGAGTGTTCTGCAAGTAATATCTTAAAACTGACATGCAAGCATTTGTAACAACATGTAACTGATACCCATTACCTCAAACACTAAGATGTACCATCCTGCAAGTTTTTGGAGTTGGAGTGTTCTGCAATCAATCTCACAAAACTGACATGCAACAACATGCAAACATTTGCAACAACATGCAACTGATACCCATTACCTAAAACACTGAGATGTAGCATCCTGTAAGTTTCTGGAGTTGGAGCATTTTGCAAACAATCTCACAAAACTAACATGCAAGTCCATAAGAGTGACATGCAACAACATGCAAGTGACATGCAACAACATGCAAGCACATGCAAGTCCATACATGCAACAAAATGCAAGTACATGCAAGCAACATGCAAGTAACATGCAAAAACATATAAGTCCATGCAAGCTTTTCTGACCTCATGCAAGTAATATCCAATTCATGCATCTCTAACACTTTAGTTAACTCCAACATTATATCCATGCAAGGTGTCTCAACATTATCCACTCATGTACATAAAAAAGAACAACTCCAAATCTAAATATAAGCCCCCATCAAAAGGGGATGCCCAAGTTTAACTCCCACTTACTAGGACTTATCAAGCTCTCAAAATAGACTTAGGAGAAGTCAACAAAGTCTTCATGGCCCCCACTCTAAAAATGGATGCCCAAGTTTGACCTTATCAATTAGGAATTGATTACAAAAGTCAAAGTGATATAATTAATAAATAATTAATTTCTCAAAGTCCTTATGTGTTGGGGAACACATTCCAAGAACTTTGGAGACACATGAATTGGTTAAGATTGCAAGTTAATGCCAACTTATCCCAACAATGTGTTTTAGTTGGTTCTGCCATTCTGCAGAGGGCTTTTTGAAGAATAAAGAAATGACCGTGAAAATGCAGAAGGACAAGTGTCATGTCCTAATCTAATTATACATCTTGGCCCATTGGCGAGTCCCATGAAAAGCTACGTGGTGAACTTACAGACTTTCCACCATTCTGTAGAGCTCTTTTAAAGGACCCACCGCCCACCTATAGAAGAATAGAAGTGTGACACATGGCACTAGTTGACATGTTAGAAGTCTGAGTAATACAAAGTGAATGCCATGTGGAATGTCTTATAGCCTTTCCTCCATTCTGAGGAGTAATAAAATAATATATTTGGCTAAGGTGTGGAACCATGAAAAGTTGTACCATGGCACAAAGGGAGTCATCCTGTGATGGTACACCCTCTTGATAAATCATAAAGGTAGGTAATGTGGAACTTTCTAATTGGTCGGGAAGTCCTTACAAGGCAGTCAAATATTGTCAAATCTTTTTAACAAGCCAGCACCATCTGATCTTCTCTTTTATTGCTTGATCTAACGACCCATATTCAAATAATGAGGGAAAAGTGATTACATTATCTAGTTCACATAAGCTAGAAGTAATAGCGTATAAGATGGCCCTTAGCCCCGAAATTAATGGTTTTTCTATAAAAAGTCCTAATTCAATTGTCCTACGATTTTATTCAAGCATTTGGAGTATCGAGCCAAGGAAATCAATGGCTTCCAAAAGTTTCCCAACATCCTTTCAAAAACTTTTAAGTGAAAATCCAGCAAGTTGCCTACACACTGTATCCCCTACATTTGGCTGATGTTGTGAAATAGTTTTATTTTGCTATTGCTTTTTGAGAAGTTGTGTTAAGTCTGGATTATCACCATTTGTCCAAATTACCATAGTCTCTGTTCAGATTGTTGTTTGAATTGTTTGAAGAAAGAAACCCTAGAGAACCAAGATGGCCCTTGTTCTTCAAACCTAGTATGTAAATGGCTCCCCCACGAGCCAAGGCCCCTTCCACTCCTTAGAGCTGAGCTTTACATGAAGAAATTTTAGCTCAACTCCCTGGTTCTTTTTCTCAGAAGATGAAAGTCCAAGGTCCTGAATCAAATGGAGGGCTAGTTGATAAATACTATGGTTGTAGAGATGCAAATATTCTTGTGCTAGGATGGCACTTATTTCATCATTGGTGGGGCAAGAGGAATGCCCACTCCCCAATTTCAAATGTATGGAGGCTTGACTTAGGAAAGTTGGTGGTCACCAATGTCTTTGAGGACATTGATTTACTTAGGGCCATGGCTTCCCATTATGATGAGATTGCCAAAGTAATAAGAAGAGTAGATGGAGGTCCTCTGGTGGAAATTAGTAAAGATTCAATTTCCAAAATCTTTGGGCTTGATTTGGCTGCTAGCACTCTCATTGACCTAGATGATTTCAAGAAGTAGTATCTGTAGACACCTAAAAATGTCCAACACCTTGTCAATAGCATGTTTTGCCCTAGGTATCCATATCATCACCTAATTAGTTAAATAAATCTTATTTATTTCACTAATTTTATTTATTCCCTTTCAATCCCATAATCCCTTCTTCTATAATTAAATAAATTTTTATTTATTTAATTATTCATGTCTATTTGTCTCCTCTAATTAAATAATTATTTTTAATTGTTTAATTAGTCATTTATCTATTTTCCTATAATTAAATAAATTTTTATTTATTTAATTATCTTTTCACATCATCTCTCACCTCAATCCAAAATTAATTAAATATTTATTTAATTAATAGAATCCTAAAAAGATCTTCTTGCTTTCTTTCCAAAATTAAAATTCATGTGTATCTAATTAATTTATTTAATTAGATATTTCATAAATTATCCTCCCATCTTTTTCAAAGATTTATTTCCTTTTTGAGGATTTAAAACTAAAAGCAAGTCTTTTTTTTTAATTTTTTCCTATCTTATCTTGCTTTATTTCCTCTTTTATCAAAAATCAAATCTTATCAAATCTTCTTCCCTTCATCCTCAAAAAGTTTATACATATGGCCTCTCACAAGCCATTTCATATGCATTTATTTTAATATCCTTATGCTGCTAAAATTTTTCTTCTTCATCCATTATCTATCTATTTTCATCTATCTTCTTTCATCGAATCTCTATTCTATTATCGTTACGCTTCGAATGTGAGCAATCAACATCCAATCGAATCGAGCAATCAATCATGCATTCATCATTCAAGGTATTTGAAAGGTTTGGGTAAAAAGGTAATTGCATTTAATTTGTTTTATTTCATATTTTATCCAAATTTCTCATTTACATTCTGGCACGGCCGGTGGGACCCACTTCGCTTGATCATTTTTTGCAAGTTTTTGTTATAAAAATTTGCATTTTTTTCTAACTTTTGTGTTTAGGGCTTAAATTTGACAGTCCACCTTGTCTGTCAAGGAATTTTTTTCCTACAGTTTAGTCTTCAATATTGCCTGTCACGTGACAATTAATTTTTTTAAATGCAAGTCAAAATTTCATATATAAAGTTGGAGCTTTCTCAATTCAAAAGCCAAACCTGTGAATGCTTTACTAAGTGAAAAAGCATAAAATAAAATATTTTATAAAAAAAAAACAAATCGAAGGAATTTTTTTTTAAATAATAGAAGTTCCTATTAAAATATTTAAAAATAAAAGAAAAAAATTAGAATGAATATATTCTATAAAAAATAAATCTATTTGGAAAAATTTTCTTAAAAAATAGAAGTTCTATTAAAAAATTTAAAAATAAATAGAAAAAAGATATATTATATAATTTAGAATGAACATATAATTATATTCATAAAAAACAAATCTAATATATATATATATATATATATATATATATTAGATTTGTTTTTTAATAGAATATATCCCAAATCTTTTAGATTTGTTTTTTAATAGAATACATCCCAATATATATATATATATATATATATATATATATATATATATATATATATATATATATATATATATATATATATATATATATATATATATATATATATACAATCAAATTTTCATATTGACCTTTTTTTTACAATTTTAAAAATAAATTACTTGTATATCAATACAGTCAAATATTTATTTTTATTGTATTTTATAGCTAAAATCTTTAAATACAACTATACAACTGTCAAATTTAAGCCTTGCTTGTGTTGCAAGTTTTGCAAGTGATTGTTACAGGTGACCTCCTGATCTAAAACAAACATTACAGTTGTGTCCAGAAGGGCCAAGAGGTAAAGAAAAATATAAAATTTGACCCTTTTTGGTGTAGGGGAAATTTGAGCCAATGTTTGTAGGGTGATGAACAGCGTTTCCGATGGTGAACAATGCTTTCCAGCAATGAACAATACTTCCGGTGATGAACAGTGTTTCTGGCGATGAATAGTACTTCCAGCAGTGAATAGTACTTCCATCAATGAATAGTGTTTCCAGCGATGAACAATACTTTTTGTCGATGAATAGTACTTCTAGCAGTGAGCAGTACTTCTAGTAGTGAATAGTCTTCTCATGCCATGAATAGTGTTTTCAGGCTGTGAATAGTGCTTTTTAAAGCTTAAAATAGTTTTCTTTTTTAAAACTGCCATAACTCTTGCATATCATGTCAGATTTTTGTGTTTTTATAGGCATTGGAAAGATAACAAGACCAAATTTGTAGCTATAAAGGTTTCATTAGGTGATCTTATCATTTCATTAGGTATTTTTGTAGCTAAACTTCAGCTTCCATTCAAACTTAAAATGCACATATCTTGAGCAAAACATATCCTTTTTCAGTGAATTTTTTTATAAAAGTGCATAAAATTTTATCTACTTTATATTTTTGCAACTCATTTCACTATATCAGATCATCAATTGTAGGTTTTTATCAGATCATATCTTTCAATCTAAACCTCTTTGGTAGCTAACATCTACCTGTGCAGCTTGTCAAACACACTTGTCAAAGAACGAAGGACAAAAACATACTGATATATCTTTTGTAGCCTCAAGTGGTCAAAGAATCTATCATTTATCACTAAAGTAGGCACACTTCAATTTGGTGCTTAAAATTAACAATCTGTCTTCTTTGTGCTTGTTTTTCATTTTCTTCGTTTGCTTGTCTAAGTTCGATTATTACCCGATTTGGCAATGAAAGTATCCTCTCCCCCTGCCTAACCAATGGATCTAGGGTGCATGAGAAATCATTGTCAACTCTAGAGGCCCTGCCTTCCCATTGTGAGAAGGGGTATGACCCAAGAAGAAACGGGCTAAAGCCAAGCCATTCTAAGCCACTATATAAATAATGCGTTTGTGCTGAAAGTTGCAAACAATAGGTGTTGTTGTGCTATACTGATGAATGTTTCCCCCAAAACCCTATGGAGTATAACCTCTATAGGCTGGGAAGCCTCCATTGATGGAGGGAATCGCCGCATGTATAGCCACCTGAATGGAAGCCCTTACTAGAAACCTTTGTGTAGAAGCCAAAAACCTTTATCTGTTGGTACATGAGGAAACTTTGATAGTCATCCCACATTTTCATGGCTTGTGGCATAAATAGAAAGGTATCTCAAGATCTGTATGTCTTGAGGACCTAGAACTTGGTATGCTTGAGAAGTGAGTGCACTGTAAGGGGGAGCCTATGCCCCAAGTTCCTGGAAGTATACACCATAAGTAGGCATGGCTGGATAAAACCAAGTGGGAACCAAACATGTATCATCTCAGCCAGCCTAGGTGGTAAATGTTTGTGAATGGCTTGTGCATGAGTGTTTTCTATCTTGTCTTCTTGCCATAAAATTGCTAAAAAACTGTAAAAAAAAACTCCTTGTCATGAGATAATTTCATCCTAATCATCAATCCAAGTTATCTCACCTTGTTATCCCACATCATCCTTATAATTATCCTAATCCATCCAAGTCACCTAACCTGATCATCCACACCATTATCAAAACCCAAAATCTAAATTAGCCCAATAAAAAATCAAGACCTTATTTGATCATTATCAACATTTATTCAAACTTTCTTGAGATCATCAGTCTATCTCAAGTAAGTCATCCAATCAACTCTATTACTTAAGTGTCACTAGTCTACCTTAAGTATAGAGAATCATCCACTCTTTGAAGCAAAACAAATCATCCTAAGGTATTGAAATTTGATCTCCAACATCCCAACACCTCCACATCCTCATATCCTACTCTACCACTTGTAAACATGGCTATGGCATTTCTAAACAAAACCTATGAGAATTATCCTTATGGCACCAAAAGAATGCTTGATCAACTTAGGTGGTTATATAGAAAGGAAGAAGACCCTGTGCCACCACAACATCAAACCCAATCACTGCATCAACAACCTCCATATCAATCCTATATATCCACCCCATCAACCTTATATCAACCTTCAACACCCTACATTTCATCCCCATCTACATCATATCAACCTTCAATCTCATATCAACATTTACCTTCATATTAATCTTCATCCCCTTACACATCCATGCCATCATACCTATCCAACCAATCAATACCTCCAGCTTATCCATCTCCCAACCTTTGTCATGCTAACTTTGACAAGGGAGAAACCAACCTAGCAAGTGCCTCCTTTGAGTCACCCTCACCGTCCAATCATATGCCAACACATGAGCCAACTACTCCTATCCCAACACCTTTATCAAGCCCTTCATTTCCTTCATCACCTTCATCCCCATGTTCCACTAATCCTTCATTAAAAGATTCCATGGAGATACTTTTAGAGAAATTGGTCCAAGCAAATTTGATTGAGCTATACCTGTTCAGAGCATATTCTCCATCTATGTTTAAATCTAGTTGGTATAAAGATGATGAATATTGTGCATACCATAGGTATAGGGGCCATACCACATCCACTTGTGTCTGATTTCAAAGATTGGTCAAGAACCTAGAATATTGTGGTAAGATTATCTTGGATAAAACCAATCCCTCTAATTCCAATATCTTTCCATCTAGCCCAAATCCTAATCCCATTATCCATCCAAAAAATCCTAATCCTAAGCCTTCAACTTCCACTATTATCATCCATCCACTATATTGCCCATTCACCCATACCCTTGCAAAGGATGTGATCCATTGGCTACTCGCAAGGAATAAAACATTGCCATGTCATCAAACACTTATTCTTGAGCCTCCTCATGAGTCCTTAAACACTTTGTCTAGTCTTCTAACCCCATCATGTGATCTACAAGCTATCAAGCTTATGAAAGAGCCTTCCATTTCTATTCAAGAAAACCAAGAGTTATGTCAAGAGCATGATCCTAAGCATGAAGAAACAATAGGCCCTAAATCTAATCAAGATCAAATCATCCCCATCCAATCTATCCATAACATTTACCTTCTTTATGATCAAGATGATATCCTTGAAGAGTCTATCTACAAACACCTTGATCCTATCCATAATCCCATACCTATCCATGAGAAAGATATCCAAATTGCTTCTATCCATCCTCCATCTAGCCCCATTCATGATCTACAAACATCCACTCCCCTTTATGAGATAAAGGCCTCCCAAGAAAGCATAGAAGATCAAACCAATAATGATCCTTTCACATCCACCATCAACCCTATTCCAAATCCACCATCATATCCTATTAGTCTTACCACCTTCATCCATGAGTGTTTCTCCTTAGAACACCAACAACCATTATCCCCTATCTCACCTTCTCCATCTAATAAGGAACTCGTGTCTAGTGTTCCACCTACACCTAGTCCCACTGTCCATCGCATGCTCCAAAACATGAACTATCAAGGTAAAAGCTTAGGCCTTCATGAACAAGATATTTTGGAGCCTATCCATGTCAAGGTCCCTCCTCACTCACATGGCCTTAGATACACACCCCAAGGACAGCAATCTAATGATGTTGGTACTTCCTCCACACTTCCTAAATCCACTTCCTTCCATCATAAACCCCATCATATTCCTAAAACGTACGTTTCCATTCCACCTCCCTCATCCTACAAATGTCAAAAGCATGTGACCATTCACCTTCCACCATCCACTTTACCTCCACTCCTTCCAACTCCTAATATCCCTCCATCCTCTTTGCCACCATTGCTACCAACACCCCCTTACCCAATCATTCATAAAAACCCTAAATATCCTAAACATGACTAACAAATGCATGCATTATATAAACAAGGAGCTTCTAATCATTTCATCTACCACATGGGATTCAAAAATAAACATTTGGATGCCTCCGTTCAAAAAGCCACAAATGCTAAGGGTCCTAATGCCTTAGGAAATCAATCCAAAAATTCAAAGTAAAGTGCATTCAAAAATCCATCCAAGTCCATACCTCCAAAAGCAAAGTCAAAAACTAAAATGATATGGGTCCCTAAACAAAAATCAATCAAGTCAAATGAGGCATCCACCTCTCAAAAATTCCAACCAT
This sequence comes from Cunninghamia lanceolata, assembly GCA_027924645.1. Classification (NCBI taxonomy): domain Eukaryota; kingdom Viridiplantae; phylum Streptophyta; class Pinopsida; order Cupressales; family Cupressaceae; genus Cunninghamia; species Cunninghamia lanceolata. The sequence continues at coordinate 2,285,267 of BSBN01001137.1, read as the reverse complement.
CCCCCTCCATTCAAAAATCCCATTCCATTCAAATATTTCAAACATCCCACATGAAAAGCAAAAATTAGAAAAATACTAAGTCCATGTGGGTTCCAAAAGTCCTAAATCATCCATCTCGTAAGCAAACATCACCATTGCTTCCTACACCACCATCCACTCAAAAGATTCAATGTTTATCACTGTGTGTGCAACCATTTGTCATGATCTCATTCTCACATACCTCCATCTCCTCACCTTTCATCCATTATCCTACATACCTTCGCAATCACCTTCCTATGGTCCATGCTTTGGCATATGCCTTTCATCCATCGTTTTCATAATTTGAATAATAATCCACTATTCTTCCCTACATAATCCACATCATAATAATCCACTTTCAATCCCTCCATAATCCACATCATAATCTACTATCGCACCTTCCATAATCCACCATCTACCTAATCCATCTCACTTTCATGTAATCACCTACCAACATCTATTAGCACACTTGACATGGTCCATGTGACACCTATCTTCAATGGGAAGTTATCACCTTTCAAAGCACTAGACATTTGAGTTCCTTTCATCCATATCCACCTATCCCATCTCAGTATTCAAAAATCAAAAAGTCAAAAAAGAAAAGAAAAAAAATAAAAATAAATAAAGATAAATCCTTTCATCCAATAGTGAAAACCTAGTAAACAGGCACCTTGGATAAGTACCATGATGAAAAAATGGCAAACAAGTATCATGTGTAAGCTGATCTTCTTTGTCACCTACACTTGGGGGCACCTTGTCTTATCCACCATATCATTTTCATATCCTATCTTGTCATACCATTTCCTACCATCCTTATCCATTACATATACCTATCATATTGAGCCCATTCATCTTCCCTTCCTCATCTTGATCTTGCCAAAGATTGAGGGAAAAATGTTGAAACATGCTTTGGTTGTCTCCTAATGTACTCCATCCTTCCCAAGCCTAATCCTATCACCATCTTATTATCATAAGTGTTGTCATGAAAATCCTAAGCATATTGTCTAGAATGGGGCATGTTATTCCTATGCGACATAGTCTTTGGAGATCACATCCTTTCTCCCTTACGCGTGCATCCTTTCCATCCCTTATCGCCCAGCCTTTCATCCATCCAATCCTATCCTACCTTAATCCTTACACCTAGACTTGGCCTTCCCTTGTCATTGGTATCTAGAACAAAGGCTACCCAAATTGTAAATCCATTGACATCCCAAAACATATAAAATACTAGAACATCATAAAATGTCCTGAAAAAATCCAAAAAACATCATAAAATATCTTGAAAAATCCAAAAAACATCATAAAATGTCTTGAAAAAAATACCAAAACATTATAAAATGTCCTGAAAAAATACCAAAACATAATAAAATGTCCTGAAAAAATACCAAAACATCATAAAAAGTCTTGAAAAAATCAAAAACATCATAAAATGTCTTGAAAAAATTACAAAAAAATCAAATATCCATAAAAAAAATCCAATCAAATCATCAAATCACATCAATCTATCCATCAAAATCATATCACTTGAATCCCATCAATCCAATCAATTCATCAACCTTCACCATCATCATCAATCAAACAAAATCAGAACTACATCTCATTTCTATCATTAAGTGTCTTGATGTAGGCAATCTGGAGTACGAAGAAGGTACCTAGATTCAAGCACACGACGATCTCACCCCTCATACTCCTCATCATTCATCTTATCCTTATCCTCATCATCCATCTCACCTTCTTCTATTCATCCATCTCCCACATCATCAATATTAAACACCCAGAACTACATATTCATCATGTCTCATCATCATTGTGTGATGCTTTGATCTTGTGGATATGGGAATGTAGGCAGTCTAGAATATGAAGGAAGTATCTAGTATGCAAGTACCAGAAATTCATTCTTCCATCCCCCTACCATCTTCTCTTTCTTCCATCATCTATCCTCATCAATTCGTCACTTCTTCAAGTCAATCTTAATCCAAAGCAATAGATCCAAATGTAAGTCATCATTTATCCATACCAATCAAGTCAATCAGTCTTGCTAACTTATCCAATTGCAATCAATGGTCTTGATCCTAATCTTGTCATAAACCAAATCAATCAATCAATCATCATCATCAGTGGGATATATCATTCCCACATCCTTGTGTTGATCTAGGGATATATCATTCCCTACAGTGACAACACTATCATCATCATCAATCAATCAATCAACAATTAATCATTGGCTTACAACTTGACAGGGGCAACACCTTGTTTGTTTTTGTATCATTTGTGCATGCTTTCTTTCTTACTTGTGTGTGTTATATGTTTATCTTGCATTTGTATCACATCGATATCATTCTAGCTAATATTCATATCTTGTGTATGTTGGAATAGCTTTTTGCATTATCCTTTGCATCTAAGGTCACATCATACCTTTTGTGAATTAGGACTTTAATGCTCTAAGTTTTCTTCCTCATATGTCTAGACAAGGTTGTATTATGCTGGGGCATGAGACACATCATCACCTTGGTCCTCATACCTTGGTGCATTACGTCTAGTGCTATATCAAACATCATGATTGCTCACTTTCATTGCAGCATAATGCATCATCCTTTTTTCTATCCATTTCCTTATCCTTCTAATCTTTTTCAATCCTTTTCATGTCGAGAGTCTACCCATGTTTGTCCAACCCACCTATCCTCTCAAGGGGGCATCATCATCCTATCTTTCCATTACCATCTTTTTCTTCTATCCATACCTTAGCTTCTTTGAAATGATGTTACTCAACACAAATTTCATCATCTCGAACATCATCTCAAAGAGAGGCAAAATGTAGGCACCTAAAAATATCCAACACCTTGTCAATAGCATGTTTTGCCCTAGGTATCCATATCATCACCTAATTAGTTAAATAAATTTTATTTATTTGACTAATTTTATTTATTCCCTTTCAATCCCATAATCCCTTCTATAATTGAATAAATTTTTATTTACTTAATTATTAATGTCCATTTGTCCTCTCTAATTAAATAATTATTTTTAATTGTTTAATCCCTTCTATTATTAAATAAATTTTTATTTATTTAATTATTCATTTCCATTTGTCCCCTCTAATTAAATAATTATTTTTAATTTTTTAATTAGTCATTTATATCATCTCTCACCTCAATCCAAAATTAATTAAATAGATTAAATATTTATTTAATTAATAAAATCCTAAAAAGATCTTGCTTTCTTTCCAAAATTAAAACTCATGTTTATCTAATTAATTTATTTAATTAGATATTTCATCAATTATCCTCCCATATTTTTCAAAGATTTATTTCCTTTTTGAGGATTTAAAAGTAAAAGAAAGTCTTTTTGTCTTTTTCTTATCTTATCTTGCTTTATTTCCTCTTTTATCAAAAATCTAATCTTATCGAATCTTCTTCCCTTCATCCTCAAAAAGTCTATAAATATGGCCTCTCACAAGCCATTTCATATGCATTTTAGTTTAATATCCTTATGCTGCTAAAATTCTTCTTCTTCATCCATCATCTATCTTCTTTCATCAAATCTCTATCCTATTATTGTTACACTATGAATGTGAGAAATCAACATCCAATCATATCGAGCAATCAATCATGCATTCATCATTCGAGGCATTCGAATGGTTTGGGTAAAAAGGCAATTACATTTAATTTGTTTTATCTTCATATTTTATCCAAATTTCTCATTTACAATATTTGTAGGATAGGAGTAGCTACATAGTAGTGCACTTGCCTAGACATAGAGAAAATTATCATAACAATAGATCTATGAAAATTCCACAAAGTGAATCTGAGCCCCTCAAACTTGAAAATTTTGAAAGTTATTTTGCAGACATATTATGCATTGTGCCAAGTCTTAGGAGAAAATAAGAATGAGAGAATTCCTATTGCATTTACTTATATGGCTGCGAATATTCAACATGTGTCTGTGAATTATCACTTTGATTTTGGTTCTTACCTAGCTGACTGCATACATAAAGGATTGGTAAATATCAAAAACAATAAGGAAGCAGTGAAATTTTGGTGGTATTCCTTGTTGTGTCATGTTTTTCTATGAGGGGAGAACAAAGTGGGACCCAAGATTAATTGTCAAAGAAATTGATGAGCATGGAAACCCACATCTAATCCAGTGTTGGACACATATTTGGGATAAGCATGATTCCAATGCAAGCTACAGGGTTTTCAGAGATTATTTTTCTACCAAAGTGTTGTCTTACTTACAAGGAGGTGTGTCTAGAATTATGAAGGAGTTACTAGATTTTCTAAGACCTGGGACAAGAAGACCTTTAAATGTTTGACATAATTGGGTAGATTTCATTCTCCATGTAGAATGCATTGTCTTGAGAGTTTATATGTGCCCTTGAGGACTAGTTCTTAGAGGTCATTTGGCAACTTGTTGAGTTTGAAAAGGCTCATTTGGCAAATCAGAAGAAAGGATCTTTCTTCCCATTCTTTACAGGTTTTTTGACTTCTAGATGAAGAAGGAGGGCTTTGATAAATTAGCTGATAAGTTAAATGTATTCATAATGCATAAGGAGTGTTCAAGGAGTTTTGATACTGAAGGTTTTATAAATGGCCTCAAAAGGAGTATCAAAATGTCCTCTTTTTCTCATCAGACCTATGATTCTTTAGATGTTATCAGAAATGTTTATGATGAAAAGGAAGTTGAAGCGTTAAAGGCAAAATGGAAAATATTTTTGAAGTATGAGAAAAGAATGAGAAAGAAGAATCCTTCTTACAAAGGATCATATGCAGGTGTTGACCATCCTATTACCATGATCAAAACAATCCTGGCAAATATTGATGAGATAATTGGGTAGATGGCTGTTATGAAGAAAAAAGATAAAGAACCTGTTAAAGAGGAGAGGCCATCATACCAACCTCTAGAAGATATAAAATTGAAATACACATTTAAGAGGAGGGATCATAAGAATGTAGAGATTAAAGAATAGGCTCAATAGGCTTCCTCACATGCTCAGCCTCCTCTATCCTCAGTACCAGTGCAGCAAGAGACTCTTCCTCCTATACAAATAATAGATTTGGATTCACCTTCTAGGGAATCATCTCCATAAAGGAGGAGGATTGGGTAGGCCCCTATTGTAGACTACCTAATGGAAGAGGAAGAGGAGATGGAAATAACTAAAGATGATATAAATCAAGAAATGCCTTCTCCTCATAGAAATGAACTTGAGCAACCACCTTCAGATAGATTGACAGATATTATAATTCAAGGAAAGGACATCTCTGATGATATAAGGGTTGCAGCTTGCCAAAGATCTATGACTAATGATTAGTTCATAAATTCTCAGGAGTTTGTTGATTTTCTATGGAGATGTAAAAGAAAGGAATATACAAGAAAGTTCAAAGAGGAAATGGAGAAGTCTCCTCAGGAAACTCGAGAACAAGTATCTGATAGGATATTAAAACATATGAAGGCAGAAGCTAAAGACATTACTCCCAAAGAAGGCAGGAGAATGGTTAGAGAAAGTGGCATTTTAGTACTCCCTAAGTGGGATATAGCCTTTACCATTGCCCTAGATACTATAATGAGACAAGTTAAAGAGGTTTTATTTTTAGAGGATGAAGCTATTGCAGCTCTATCTGATGTAGTTTTTAACCCAGAGTGGGAAACACTGGCAATTTGGGCTTTAGCCCCCAACACTGATAAGCCATTAGTGGCTAAGCTTAATAGGGATCTAAGAGGGAGTTTAATTGCTAAGAGAGTATCTGATACTCTAGCTACTAAGGCAGCTTCAATGGTGGTGGAGGTTGCAAGATTGAATAAGGCAACCACTGATGCACTTCAAAGCAGATATGATAAATTGTAGGAGGATCACATGTAGGTATTGCATGAATATAATAAATTGAAACAACTAGAAGCTTAGTGGAAGCAACAATAGCATGCATCAACCTCATCTCCTTCTCCAATGGCATTAGTAGTGAGAGATCCAGGTACCATGCATCAACCTCTTCACCAGAAAAAATCTAATCTTGAGAAGGAAAATAAGGAACTAAGAGAACAACTCGAGGCTTTTGAGGAAATGTTTGAAGATTCCTTAAAGGATTGGCAAGGAGATAACACACATATTGTTTCCACTATATTGGGATTGCTGATGGGAAAGATTTTAGAAAAAATAGAAAATGTTCATAAGTATTATTGCAAATTATCAGAGGCCATTAAGAAAATTGCTCAAGATAAAGAACAGGTCATGCCCCTTATGAGTAGATGGATCCCAAGGACTACCTCCCTACTTGGGATGTACAAAGGATCAACACATGAGCCTCATGCCCCAAAAGAAATCAAGACAACATACACTGTAGTAAAAGAAGTTGGAGAACTACAGGGATTTACGAACCAACTTGAAAGTAAGGCATTGGATATAATTAAAGATTTTTATAATGAAAAAATGTGATTGATACCTCAAATCAAAGTGGATGATGGTGAGATCAAACAATACTAGTTATGGGTTTTTTTTAGCTTGAGGCTATTAATCCAACTATGTCTTTTCTTATATGCAAAGATGGTTGAATTGATGTTGATCTCTTCAAGAAAATTGTAAGTAAAATGTGGGATTTATGCCAGCTTATTGAGAATCTTGTGAGGGAAATTGACTTAGTATTAGCCAAGTATAATAACAAGTATGTATCTAATGTCAATGAATTTGTAGCATTCCAGTGGCCCATAGAAGAACAATTCAGGGTTTGGGATGAGAAATATAACAATCTTCTTGATCTATATGATTCTAGGTGTTATAACTCTTTGGATTTTGTTATTTATCATTTGTCTCCTTTTCAAATGAGAATATGTTTCTAAGATGCCTTCTACTTGTTCAGAGTCAGCATAAGGATGCTTTCAGTTTTCAAATAGATAATTTTGTATTATAGAGGTTCTCTTATTTTTGTCTTCATCTATATCACCAGTTCAAAATAAGCAGTTGAAGTATAAAGTAGGTTGGGAAGGGAAGCACAAAAATATATCTCAACAATCTTCAAGAAAGTATCTCTCAAAGCAAGTAAAGATCTGCAAAACTACCTATGCAACAAATTCTATTCATTTTGAAATATCCACCTCAGAAGTAGTTATATTTGTGCCCCACTATTGTAACTAATTATCAAATGAACATGTGGCATGTGTCTCTAGGCCTGAAGCTTGTTTTTTCTCCCTTATTCTATAAAAGGCAATTCAGGGCCTGTGATAAAGTATCTCAGAGAAGTTTTGTATCACAATACATAGAAAAAGAATTAGTTTTCCTAATTTAGGTTTTATTTGAGTGGAAAGTTTGATATACTTGTAAACTCTTTTTTATACCAGTATCAGTCCATAGTACAAATATATTGTTAAAGTTTCAAACTATGATGTCTCCTACTCATGTACGCTTTACTATATTTGTGAATAAAATTTGGTTAAGGATCAATTTCTTCATCATCACAGTCTTTTCTATGTATGTATTCACCTTATGGAATTTACTCAAGTAGTAAAATAATTGCTTTATGGGAATATTGAATGTTGTAAATGTCTACAAGGATTCCTAAGTAGAGTTAGTTCAGAGATTGATAAAGTATAATAGTGTAATGCATTATTGTATGGTTCACAGTGAGGTGAGAAAATACCAATCACAGTAGGTTTTCATTTTATGTCTATTTGACTCTATAACCCAGGAACTAGGCACTTATCCTTTTGAAATGTTACTTGATGCAGTTCCCTAATCATTCCTATTGGATATCAAATGAATTTCCATTTCAGCCATAAGTTATAGGCATTGATTTATCCAAATGTTCTTCTGCAAAGAATTATGTTAAAGCTTGAGAATCTAGCCCATTTTTCTACTATATTAGTAATTCTTTAAGCATCTTAGAGAGAACATATCTATTTGAGAATAATATTTTGAGAGAAATAGTAAGAAATCCAAGGTCTAATACTATTAGGATCACCCTCCTAGGTTTTGCAAAGCCTAAAGTGCAGAGGAAAAGGATTGAAACCCCATTTCCTATTCGTTGGACAATCCCTCAAGGAAAATCCATTATTAGAACTAGCTATTCTTTAGATTTGTCCTTTGAGATTAGGTTGGGAATTTAAAACAACCAACAAGTAGTTGTAATACTCTCACAAATGTGCCTGACCATTCTTAGCATGATTTCCTTAACCAAATCCAGAGGAATCTAGAAAATTAGTAAGCGCCATTAGTTACTGAAAGAGATGGAAAAGGGAAAGTTTTTTGATTAAAAATTCTCTAAAGACAGAAAATAACAAGAAGTTATTGAGAATTCTCCATATCTACAATCACCTTTGAGCTCTACATTTTACTACTATAGCTTTGAGGTATAGGCATAGTCTTGGCAAGAATCTTTGTTACAAGTTCCCATCTCCACATCTTTCTTTGTAGGTTTGAACAAGAGGAAAGAATAGCTCATGAGAGAGGATCAAAGACTAGAGTTTCTCTTAGGGATTCCTCTGAGCTTCTTGCATCTATTTTCCAAAATATCATCTCTATTAAGCATTTCAATAAGTAGCATATTCATTTTCTCTCTTAAATTTCTTTGCAAACTTCATAGAAATAGAGCTCCCTAAGAGACTTGTATTCTATGGTCAAATTCCCAAAAGAGCACTAGAAATGAATCTATGATGAATCTTTTCCTCTCTATTGAACATTCCCTTAATTTTTTTACTACTGCAAACCCCATCCATTTACCCAATCTCATTACCTTTTATCATTTGTAATCTTTGTTATTTGCATACTAGGTCTAGTATCCTCTTTGTAGACTAGGGAGGTACTCCTAGCATCTTTTGTCTCTGCATCTCCATTTCTAGACACACTGAGAATAGGTGCACACACTTTTCTAAAATCTTTATTATTTGATTGATCACAGAGGTCAAAAGACTAAAGGAGTTTGACCATTTTTGGAAAATGAATGGATGTTTGGTTGAGTTATATTTCTCACTATTTCAGTAGATGGATCATTTTATTCTTATTTTTCTTCGCTATTTGGACATTAAGCTTTCTTGTTCTTCTATCTTTGGCTATGTAGGACTATTAGAGAAACCTACAAATTAAATTTAGAACCTTCTATAAAGATGAGGATTGGAACAAACCATCATCACTAATCATACCATACTGTATAGATGATAGTGCAGAGTGCAGACATCCATTTGATGCACTGACATCCTTAGACGAAACACCCTCCCGTCACTAGTAGATTCTAATTTCATTTTTGTTTTTTGATTAGGTATCTTTTCTATGATTCACCTATTTTGTTTTCTAGAAAACTACAAAATCAATCCAATTTATAGATTCAGATTAACTTTGATAAATTGTAAACTAGTTTATAAATTATCTCATTAATTAAGTGTTGGAATGGAATTAAGTAAGAGATCTTTTTCCTCATCCACATCTTTGGTGAACCCGACATCAACCAACTTTTCAAAACATTCTAATTTGTTAATCAAAACATATTACACTATGTTATAGGCTCTGATAAATTTTATGAGCTTTATAACCCAATCTTCTCATTCTAAAAACATTGTGTGAAGAAGCTATAGAAACATGTCTAAATATAAACCTTTTGCTACCATGACCACAATGAAAATTGATCCCTTAATTTTCATATGATCCTATAAGAACAACATTACCTATTCCAAAAATCCTTCTTCCATGATCGACCACAATACCTTCTGTGTCAACCATGACCTTTCCAAACACAAAAATAAACTTTGACCTTGAGAATTCATTGAGACCCTTGTCTTCTCAAATTAAAAAATTGGAACATCTTCAATAATTTTAGAGATTTTTGAATCAGGTGGCCACTTTAGATATTGTCCCCTCTATTATAGAATCCCTTAGAAAGATGTTGGCAATTCACCCTGAGGGTCTTGACTTATTACACAAAGTTGTCCACATTGTTCATAGTGATGTGCCTCCACTAGTATCTTCTCACGAGACTACCAAAACCTTTCATCATGTCACATGCCCACAAATTTCTATGTCACTGTCCACCACTACTATTTATATGTACCTACACCTACATAAATGACCACCTCCATTATGTCAAATGTCACATTGATGGGAACGGTGAGGAATCCCATCCATTCATATGGGTTCATTCCCCCTTCTTGAACACTATCATTTTGTGGACCCTCCATTGCCTCATAATTTATGGTTGTGCAAACTTTTCTCACTCAATCTACAATATTCATACCATCATCTAGTATCCCTAAGCCTACCACCACTACACCTTCTTTACAAACAATAGATCTCATTATCAACCAACTCATGTAGAGTGTTAGTGTTCTCCAACAATAACCTACTTCTCTTTCAACTACTTCAACACAACCTATCATATCACCTTTTGTTTGTCACAACCCACTATCACTTTATATTCTAGCTACCCCATTACTTATGGGTTTTGAAGTCCCTAGATTTAGAAACACAATAGTAAAGGGGACCCTTGGATGAAAGGAAGCAAGGTGTGTGGAAACACTTCCTACACTAACCTATTGAGGAGAGGGCTATGCAAATTCAAATTTATCCTAACTATTATAGCAAAACATAAGAGCCAGAAAGAAGACAGAAGAAGAGAGACAAAGATTTACGGTGGGGAAAACCCTTATCGGGTGAAAAGCCCTACACTCAGAAACCTGCACAATGTATTAACAAATCTGAAAGAATGTTTACAATACACTTGCAATGCAAGCTTCAATGGTCTTCGACACTCATGTCTGGATTCAATCCGATAGCATAACAGTACATGTAAACCTGTGATACAAACTCCATCTCCAAACACTTTTATATATAGAGAAGTAGTACAATGGAGGTAGCTTCTAGAGCAAGTCACACAAGGAACTCGTCCAAATCCATGTGGCCCAACTTTCAAGGCCATAAAACATGCGTATGACACTTGTAAGTGATTCTCTTTCATCCCTTACAACCCCCCAACTTGGGCACCCAAATTTACCCAATTAAGGTATGACAGATGCTCTTACAATGTCATAAAATCCATCATAAATGACAACTCTTACAGTTATAAGAGAATCTATCATAACTGTCTATTAATAGCAGATTCTCTTACAACCTTGCCATAGTCAAACTTGGGTGCCTACTTCCCCATGCAAGATGCTTTCGGACACTTGTCTTCACCTATCATTTAATCTTCCATTTCTGGCCCTTACATGTCATAGATTCTATCATAGGAATCGGTCATAACTCTTACACGTCATAAACCTCTTACAACGCCTGAAAGATGCCGACACATGGCAAAAATCTTCTGCCACAAAGTGGAACACCTATCTCCTCATATGAGGACAAAAAATACATGTGGTCACCTTCCATGTAGGATGACACATCACCGTGCCAACTCCCACAAAGTGACGAAATAGGATTTGCATCCAAAATACAATAATAGGCAAAAAGTAAATATAATTAAATAATAAATGCTAGAAACTTGCAAAGGTTGAGACACCTTAATTCCCAACATTCTCCCACTTGTCGAACACCTTTCAAGAGCCAATGGAAATAACAGGGTTTAACTACTATAGGCTGCGAGGCCCATAGACTCTGAACACCATCTGAACTTCTCTGTGCTCACTAGTTTCGTCAATACATCTGCAACATTCTTCAAAGTATCTACCTTCTCCAAATTTACCTTTCCATCCTCAACCATGTCCCTCATGAAGTGAAACTGAACATCAATGTGCTTGGTTCTAGCATGGAAAGTTGGATTCTTTGCGAAGCAAATTGCACTATGACTGTCACAACTGATCGTGATCTGACCTACGTCAACACCAATATCTGAACACAATCTCTTAAGCCAAATGGTTTCCTTATAAGCATGAGTTGTTGCCATATACTTAGCTTCTGTCATGGATAAAGCAACAACAGGTTGTCGCTTACTCATCCAACTAATAGCACCACCAAACAATGTAAAAACATAAGCACTGGTGGATCTCCGACTGTCAATGTCATTTGCCCAATCTAAATCCACAAATCCATGAATATCAATAGAATGCAGAGGTCCTGAAACATTACCATGATAGCAAATGGAATACTCAGAAGTATCCTTCAAATATCTGAACACTCGCTTAACTGAATCCCAATGAACTCATCTAAGATTAGCCATAAATCGACAAAGGACTCCCACTACTTGGGCAATGTCTAGTCTTGTGTAGACCATAGCATATATCAAACTGCCAACAACACTAGCATAAGGTACTCTGCTCATGTCCTTCACCTCACTAGGAGATTTTTAACAATCCTCAACAAACAACTTTGTCCCCAAGAAAATGGGAACACACAATGGTCTACAATCTCCCATGCTGAATCTGTCCAACACGGTCTTAACATACTTACTCTGACTAAACCAAAGTTTTCTGTTAGTTCTATCTCTTCTGATTTCCATTCCTAGATTGTACCTGGCTGCCCCTAAATCTTTCATTTCAAACTGAGCTGACAACTGAGATTTAAAATCAGAAATAATATTCTTACCCTTCCCAATGAGCAACATATCATCAACATACAGTGCAACAATGAGAATAAGATCATCATGAAACTTATAATAAATACAGTGATCTAATTTTGATCTCACAAATCCAATTGACAACACAAAGGCATCAAACTTCATGTACCATCTCCTAGGGGATTGCTTTAAACCATACAAAGACTTCTTAAGTTTGCAAACCAAATTTTCTTTACCTTTCACCATGTAATGCTCTGGCTGTGACATGTAGATTTCCTCCTCCAAGTCACCATGAAGGAAAGTTGTCTTCACATCCATCTATTCTACCTCCAAGTCATAAGCTATTGCGAGAGACAACAGGAATTGAATGGATGTCATCTTTGCAACGGGAGAGAAGATCTCACCATAATCTATACCCTCCACTTGTGAATACCCCTTTGCAACCAATCTGGCCTTATACTTCTCAACACTGCCATCTATACCAATCTTCTTCTTGAACACCCATTTGCATCCAACAGGTTTCCGTCCAGGAGGTAAAGGCACCAAGTCCCAAGTTTGATTCTTTTCCAAAGAAGCCATTTCTTCCTCCATGGCCTCCTTCTAGGAACCTGCATCCTTCATATCCAAAGCCTCTGATACAGTTCTAGGTTCATCACTGTTAGTGAGTAAAGCATAAGCACAACTAGAATCAAGCAATGTAAAACCAAACCTTTTAGGTTGCTTCCTTATCTGTGTAGACCTCCTCAAGAGCTGTGGTTGAGGTTCAACTTCTTCTTCTTCTAAGCTTTCAGAGCTGCTAGAGCTCTCCTCATCATCAGGTCCAACATTGTCTTTCTGTTTAGTCTTCTAAGTGGTGAGAGGAAATTGAACAACATCCTCTTTCTTTTCTTTTTCTTCTGGCTGCAAAACATTGGAAGAAGGTGTAAGCTCTCTGAATATGACACTTCTGTTGTACAACACTTTTTCAGCCATGGGATCCCAAATCTTGTATCCTTTCACACCAACCCCATGGCCGATGATGATACACTTAACAGCTTTGTTCTTCAACTTTGACCACTTCTCCCTAGGCACATGTGCATATGCCTCACAACCAAAAACATGAAGATGCCTTACTAAAGGCTTTCTACCAGACCACACCTCCATAGGTGTCTTTCCAACAAGAGCTGATGTAGGAGATTTGTTTACCAGATAGCAAGTAGTGGCAATAGCTTCAGCCCAAAACTTTTGTTCTAGACCAGCTCCACTAAGCATTCTCCTAGCCTTCTCCATCAGTGTCCTATTGATCCTCTCTGCAACTCCATTTTGTTGTGGTGTGTATGGAGTTGTCTTATGTCTTTCAATCTCAAGTTCCTTGCAATACTTATCGAATTCTATAGAATAGAACTCACCACCATTGTCAATTCTCAAACATTTAATCTTTTTACCAGTTTGATTTTCAGCAAAGGTTTTAAACTCCTTAAACTTGCTATAGACTTTAGATTTGCTTCTGAGAAAATAAATCCATGTCCTTCTACTATAATCATCTATAAAAGATACAAAGTATACAGATTTTGATAACGAAGGAACATTAACAGGACCAAACACATCAGAATGAATAAGGTCCAACACACCAATAGACTTATGAGAACTCGAGTAAAACTGAACACGGTTTTATTTTCCATAAATGCAATGTTCACAAAAATTGAACTCAAGATTACAATCATCTAACCCCTCAACGAAGTTCTTATTTTTCAGGGTATGTAAACCCTTCTCACCAATGTGGCCAAATCTCTTATGCCATAACATTGTCTTTTCTGCAGGAAGTTTAACTTCTAATGCATGATTACAACCATCAAGACTAGAAGCAACAGATTTCTTCACTGCTCATTCAGATGGTGGGGATGAAGTGACTGTTTCCCTCTTCCTTGAGTCAGAAGAACTATTGTATTGTACAATGCATGCCTCCAGCTAAAACAGAGTACCTCTCTGAGTACCCTTAGCAAGCACCATAGATCCTCGAGTCATCTTGCATCCTTTCAAAAAGACAACCTGTACACCTGCATCATTCAAACTAATTACAAAAAGTAGGTTCCGTGCTAAGCCTGGGATGTGCATAACCCGAAAGATCCCCTTCACTCGATCATCAGGGAATCAGATAGAGACTCTTCCATGACCAACGATCTTCAGATGAGAGTCGTCACCCAGATACACCTTTCCACCATCAAACTCCTCATACTTAGTGAACCAGTCTTGATGTGAGGTCATGTGGAATGATGCACCAAAGTCAATTAGCCACAAATCATTAGATGCATGGGTTGCCAGGGCTGCGATGAAGGCATCACCGTCATCTTGTGATTTGTCAGAATCTGAATCAAGAGCTTTCTTCTTTTTCTTCTTCTCCTCTTTGCATTCCTTTCAGAAATGCCCAGTCTTGCCACAGTTCCAACAAAGAGCCTTGGACTTTCTAGGAGATTTGGAGCTCCCATGGGATTTGGATCTACCCTTCTCAGCTTTCTTGTCCTTCTTCTTCCCTTTCTCCTTGGGTCTTCCACGAACTGCAAGGGCTTCTTTGGCTGCCTCAGAAGACTTTCTCTGCATCTCTTTAGATAACAGCAAAGAAACCACCTCTTCCATTTTGAATGTGGATGTGGTGCTTCCAATTGCCATGACAAGATGATCCCATGAGTTCGGCAGAGAACAAAGTAGGGTCATACATCGATCCTCCTCCTCCATCTTTACACCAATAGATGTCAATTGTGCAACCAACATGTTAAAGGTATTCATATGTTCAGCCACAGATCCTCTGTCCTCCATTCGAAGAGAATACAACTTCTTTCTCGAGAAAAGTTTATTGACAAGGGATTTAGCTTAATACACATCCCCCAACTTCTTCCAAAGGAGTTTTGCAGTGGTCTCTTCATAGACATTTAACAACATAGAATCAGCAAGACTAAGTCTTATGAGACCCTTAGCCTTCCAATCCTTTTGATCCCAGTCAGCTTGTGACATTGCAACTGGTTTAGTTCCATTCACACTTTGCCAAAGGTCTCGGTCAACTAACATGTCTTCCATCTTGAGCTTCCATAGCTCAAAATTACTGCCATTGAACTTCTCTACTTCAAACCTTCCTGATGTGCCTGCCATCTCCTTGCTACAATAAGATATAGAATACTCTACACAGACTCCCACTCAACCTAAGATTAGCTCAAAAAACCCCTACCCAACAACTAGGACCAAAGGTGATCAAGCTCTGATACCAACTGAAAGGACGCAACATGTGCGGAAACGCTTCCTACACTAACCTATTGAGGAGAGGGCTATGCAAATTCAAATTTATCCTAACTATTACAGCAATGTTAAACCATTAACATGAGATATTATAGAAAAACACAAGAGCCAGAAAGAAGACAGAAGAAGAGAGACAAAGATTTACGGTGGGGAAAACCCTTATTGGGTGAAAAACCCCACACTCAGAAACCTGCACAATGTATTAACAAATCTGAAAAAATGTTTACAATGCACTTGCAATGCAAGCTTCAATGGTCTTCGACACTCGTGTCTAGAGTCAATTCGGTAGCATAACAGTACCTGTAAACCTGTGATACAAACTCCATCTCCAAACACCTGTATATATAGAGAAGTAGTACAGTGGAGGTAGCTTCTAGAGCAAGTCACACAAGGAACTCATCCAAATCCATGTGGCCCAATTTTCAAGGCCATAAAACACGCATATGACACTTGTAAGTGATTCTCTTTCATCCCTTACAACCCCCCAACTTGGGCACCCCAAATTTACCCAATTAAGGTATGACAGATGCTCTTACAATGTCATAAAATCCGTCATATATGACAACTCATATAGTTGTAAGAGAATCTGTCATAACTGTCTATTAATAGCAGATTCTCTTACAACCTTGTCATAGTCAAACTTGGGTGCCTACTTCCCCATGCAAGATGCTTTCAGACACTTGGCTTCACCTGTCATATAATCTTCCATTTCTGGCCCTTACATGTCATAGATTCTGTCATAGGAATTTGACATAACTCTTATGCGTCATAAACCTCTTACAACACCCGAAAGATGCTGACACATGGTAAAAATCTTCTACCACAAGGTGGAACGCCTATCTCCTCATATGAGGACAAAAAATACATGTGGTCACCTTCCATGTATGATGACACATCACCGTGCCAACTCCCACAAAGTGACGAAATAGGATTTGCATCCAAAATACAATAATAGGCAAAAAATAAATACAATTAAATAATAAATGCTAGAAACTTGCAAAGGTTGAGACACCTTAATTCCCAATATTGGAATCATGTATCAACATTCACAGTGTTATCCATAAACTTTTTTTAGAATGAGTTGTTAACAAAAATCTTCCCGCACTCATTGAAAGACAACATGTTGGACTAGATTTGTTCACTCCCTAACCATTGCATAAATTATTTTAATTAGCTTGTCAACCAATTCTTACAACATTTTCAAATAAATGTAGGCCCTTAAACAACTTTCAATGATTTAGTTTATTACAAGAAAGGAGCCTAGGACAAGCTAACCAACTTCATCATCTAGTATCAATCGTTGTTCTTGAAAATACCATACCCTCTTCCTGACTCTGATGTGCAAAGGGTCTTTATTAGGAATCTTCAACATGCACTAAGAGAGAAGATTCTAATCATGAGATATCCATTTTTTCTTCACTTGTGCACTACCCTTAAATATTACCAATAGTCCCTTGATTAGGGACATGTGCAAAAAGATGGGGGACAAAAAAGTGGCCAAAACCACTTTTTGGTCCAAAGAAGCCATAACGTGAGTGCGTTATGGCTCGGTAGTTATCAAGCCTAGGCTTGGTAACTATCAAGCCATAATGCAAGCACATTATAATGGGAGCGTGTTATAATGCACTCACGTTTTAAACTAGTTAAAATGGGAATCCTTGAACTTCCTTTACTCTAGGAAGAGACCAGGGGTATATACATAAAATAAACATTTAAGTATAAGTCAATATTTAAAGTTATATTTTATGTATATACTGGTAGGATGTTTGAGAGTAGTTTCAGATCCATACGAATAAAATTGTAGATTCTAGAATTGGCAGGATGCCTCAAATTTTAGACTTAGTCAATTTTTTAGGGTTTTAGGGTTTTAGACAACCAAATTCAAGGGTTCAATAACATGCATCGGGGTAAAGGCATAGGGACCCCTTATGTCTCTCTCTCTCTTTGCTTGACTTTCTATATTTTCCATCTCTCCCAAGCTATCTCTTTCTATCTTTCCCCACTCTCTCCCTCTCCCTCTCCCTCTCTATGTCTCCCTCTTTCTATCTCCATCTCTCTCTCCATTTCTCCCTCTTCCCCCTCTCCCACTCTATGTCTCCCTCTATCACTTTATGTACCCCTCTCTATCTCTCTGTCTACCTCTCTCTATCTCTCTCTATTTCTTCCTCTACCCCTACCTCCTCCTATGTCTCCCTCTCTATCTCTCTCTAATTCTCCCTCTCCCCTATATCTTTCTAGTCTCTCTCTCTAACTCTATATATCTATCTCACTGTATCTTTCCCTCTCTCTAATGCTATCTCTCTATCTTTCCCTCTATATCTTTATATCTCTATCCCCTTGTCTTTGTATCTCTCCCTCTCCCTCTCCCTCCCTATCTTTCTATATCTCTCCCCTCTCTCTCTACACCACTTTCTATATTCTCCCTACCTTTCACTCTATCTCTCCATCTGTCCCCCTATCTATTTCTATCTCTCTCCCCTCTCTCTCTCTCTATATATATATATACCCCATTTTATATATTTTACCTCTCTCTAACTCTATCTCTCGCCCTCTCACCTCCTCTCCCTCCCTATTCCTATCTATCTATCTATCTATCTATCTATCTATCTATCTATATCCCTCTCTATCTCTCCCTCTCCCCCTACCTCTTTTTATGTCTCCCTCTCTCTAACTCTATATCTCTCTCTATCTTTACCTCTCTCTAATGCTATCTCTCTATCTCTATGTCCCACTCTCTCTATCTCTTTCCATATCTATCCTCTTGTCTCTCCATCTCTCCCTCTCCTCATCTCTATCTCTCTATCCTCTATCTCTATCTCTATCTCTCCCCCTCTCTAGCTCTCCCTCCCTCTCACTAACTAAATCTGTATATTTCTCCCTCCCTCTCTAATTCTCTCCCCCTCTTTCTATCTCTATCTCTCACTTCTCTACCTCCCTCCCTCTGTCTTTCTACCAAAAGCTTTGAGATAGAGATAGAGAGGGAGGGAGAGATAGAGATAGAGAGAGATGATAGAGATAGAAAGAGTGTGAGAGAGATAGAGAGGGAGGGAGAAATATAAAGATTGAGTTAGAGAGGAGGGAGATATATAGATGGGGAGAGGGATAGATGGAAAGATAGAGATAGAGAGTGAGAGATAGAGAGATAGAGAGGGAGAGGGAGAGATATAGAGACTAAGGGATTGATATGGAAATAGATAGAGGGAGGGGGATATAGAGATAGAGAGATAGCATTAGAGAGGGAAAGATAGAGAGAGATATATAGAGTTAGAGAGAGGGGGATATAGAAAGAGGTAGGAGGAGAGGGAGAGATAGAGAGATAGAGAGGGATCTACATAGATAGATATAGAGAGGGAGGGAGAGGGGGAGAGAGGGGAAGAGAGGGAAAGAGAAGAGGAGAGATAGAGTTAGAGAGAGGGAAAATATAGAAAATAGGGTAGAGAGAGAGATAAATATAAAGAGATAGAGAATAAGACAGAGATAGATAGAAAGAGGGGAAGAGATATAGAGGGAGGGAGAGATATAAATAGAGAGTTAGAAAGAGGGAGAGTGAGGGAGGCAGGGAGAGAGAGATAGCTTGATGAGGTTGGGGAGAGGGAGAGATAGATAGAGAGGGATCTACATAGATGGAGAATAAGAGGGAGAGGGAGAGGGAGAGAGGGGGAGAGATAGAGTTAGAGGGAGGGAAAATATACAAAGTGGGAGAGAGAGAGAGAGAGAGAGAGAGAGAGAGAGAGAGAGAGAGAGAGAGAGAGAGAGAGAGAGAGAGAGAGAGAGAGAGAGAGAGAGAGAGAGGGAAAAACATAGAGAGATAGAGATATAGAGTTAGAGAGAGGTAGACATAGAAATAGGTAGGGGAGAGGGAGAGATAGAGAGATAGAGAGGGAGACATAGATAGAGAGGAAGAGGGAGAGGGAGAGGGAGAGAGAGAGGAGGAGAGATAGAAAGAGATAGAGAGAGAAATGGCAAGATAGAGTTAGAGATAGGGAAAATATATAAAGTGGGGTAGATAGAGAGATAGAGAGGGATAGGGAGAGGGAGAGAGAGAAAGAGATAGAGAGATAGGAGATAGAGAGGGAGAGGGAGAGATAAAGAGAGAGAGGGGAGAGAGAGAGAGAGAGAGAGAGAGAGGCTCCCTGTGCCTTTACCTTGATGCATGTTGTTGAACCCCTAAATTTAGCTAAGTCTGAAACCCTAAAACCCTAAAAATTTGACTAAGTCTAAAATCTGAGGGATCCTGCAAATTCTAGAATCTACAATTTAATTCGTATGGATCTGAAACCACTCTCAAACATCTTGCCAGTATATACATAAAATATAACTTAAAGTATAAGATACCTTTCTTATACTTAAATGTTTAATTTCTATATATATGCTTGGTCTGTTCCTAGAGTGAAGGAACTTTAAGGAATCCCATTTTAACTATGTGCTTACATTATAATGCGCTCATGTTATGGTTTGGTAACTAATGCACTCGCATTATGTGAATGTATGCACATAACATGAGCATGTTATAACACACTCACATTATTGTTTGCTTTGGTAATTTCCAAGCCTTTGGCTTGGATTTGTCTTGGGCTTCCAACCCAAAGGCTTGGACAAAGTTTTGAACATCTAAAGACGTGTTTTTGTAGATTATAAAAAAATTACATAATCTTGAGCATGCTCCCCATCAAGTTTGCACTTGTTTCAATGACAAGTCAAAAAAATACCATGATAATGTTAAGCTCTCTCTTAGCTTTCTAACCATACAATTTTTTTCATGTTTTGAGTATATTAAGGTTTTCATCTTTAATTTCTTTTGTTAGTGTATCCATTTTTTGTCAAAAACTAGTGTGTGGTATTTTTGACTTTATTTTTTAACCATTCATCAAAATTTAAAATAAATTACATTTTTAGAAACTAGACTCCATTCTACATGTATTAAAAAAAATTGGATTTTCGATTAGTTTTAAAAATTTTTAGGGGGGAGCAAACTCAATTTTCTATTTTTTAGGATGTGTCCACTTTTAAAATTAGTAAAAAATCAATTATTCATCAAAAAATTATTAGAAAAATCAAGGATAAACTACATGGTGTTAGCTAATTTCTCACTGAAATGATATTTGAAATACTAAAAAAAAGTTATCATTTTAGGGGGGCCACACCAGACACTATGTTATGTTTTTTTGAAAAAATAGGACCAATTTTTGTGAGCCCCCTTTTTGAACCCCTTAATCTCAACCATTTTAAAGGTAAAATTAGTAGTTTAGAAACTAGATTCAGAGCACTATGACTCTTGTTTTTCTTGCATCTTTAAATTTTGAGTGTAATTATCTTCAATTTCTCATCTAACATTAGTCTTTCCTGATTTCAAAAAAAAGTAGCCACTTAAGAGCCTCTTTTGGTCCCCCATCTTTGTGCACTTGCCCTTAGTTTGAAAGATTTTATCTTCCATCAACCTCTATTGGATCTTTAAATAATTAAACAAAAACTTTAAAAAGAACACCACAAATTGTCTGAAGAACACATCTTCTACTATTGTTGGTTGTAACGTGGCCACCTCTCCTATATTGGAGGCCATGGCCCTTACCACTTCAAAGAAAATATTTAGATAGTTCACTCCTTTATCCGAGTTCATGCAATCTATGTCGTAGCAGCTCCTTGCCCACATCTTAGTGTATCTATCACTTGTTAGGCCTCTTGACCCAAATAAATTGCTTCCTAAGAATTATGATGTGAAATATTTTTCCAATTTGACTAGATACCAAGACATGACACTGAGTGATGCATGCATCTTAAGCACATTATGCAAGACCTTATTAACTCCAACAATATCTAGGTCTCTGGGGAAGGTAAAAATGAATAAAATTTGTGGCCAATCCTAATTAGAATCTTCAAATTTATACAATCCATTTCCCCTGAACCCTTCCAACTTCATAGATTTGGATTCTTCATTACCTAATGTTATGTAGGAAAAAGGGGGAAGATGGGATTTAGGGATGATTAGTTAGATCCTCCTTTCACTACACACATTCAAGGATAGTTAACTGAGTCGAATCACAACTTCTGCAAGACGATTCACTTATAGGTTGGTTGTCACTTGTAACGATAGAGAAATTTGGAAATTGATGATTAATGTGTTAATTTAAGCCCAATCATGTTCAAAACCCTAATTATACAAAATCGTAAACAAAAAGATGAATTCTGACAAATGCTCACACAAAGAGATACTAAATAAAGATCAGATACATACCAAATTTCGAAGTTCAGAATCCTGAATAGTCAAGGGCAAAGGGATTCATGCCCAAGCCCAAGGTGGTATTCTTATTGGGGGTTTTCAAACCTTTTCTACTATTGATTATCCCTGTTCCAAAGATTTCAGGCTTTGCAAACCTAGAGAGAAAAGGGACTAGTGCCCAAGCCCTGATAGTGCTCATTTCTGCTCTTTTTCATCAGATCTGGGATCCTTATGCTCTGCAACACTCCTTTGTAACTTCACTCTTTGCGATCCAACACCTGTCACCTACAATCAAAAGAAGAGGGATTGGGGGTTGTGGTGTTTAGGAGCTTGCCTTGGTCAAGCCCTAGAATGGCATTCAAGCCTTCCAACACTATTGTTAGATAGAGAGTGTGTATCCTTACAGGACAAAGACAAAAAAAATTGATAAATGATTGATTCAAACACAAATAGATATCACCTTAGAGGTGTATCTTGCATGTAGATGAAGAACTTCTACAACATGAGAAGATGAAGCTAAATCTGCAATAACAAACACAACAACAATATTCTACTCTGCAATAGAATCAATGCCTTGAATGCTCTATGATCATAAGTTCGCTAAAATCTCAAAATCATCTTCTAGTTTACAATTGAAGTCCTAGACATGATTATATATGCATTCTCACACAAATTTCATAATTTAAACTTAAGGTGTCGGCAAAGGGCACCTTCAATGGTAACTTTACCGCCATTAAAATTTAGGACCCCATCAAAATAGGGCAGGGCAAGGGTGCGAGTGCCCAAGCCTTGGGACCTATTTTGGGTCAAGATCTAAGCTCTGTAATGCTCCTTAAGTCCATTTTGAAATGGGTTTCAGGGCATTTTGTCTTGGGATTCAATTCTAACATGCATGATGAAAATCAAGGGACCTGGGAGCTAAACTTAGGAGGTAAAAGTCCTAGGGGGACATTTTATGATGTAACACCTAATTTAGGCGAGGAGGCTATTTCATCTACTTCACATTTCCATGCTATAATTGGAGCAATGGACATCCAGCCTTCAAGATCTCTAAAAACCCATTTTTGAGTCCATCATCACACTTTCCCCAACTGACACCATTCCAAATGTGCTAGATGGCCCTCTCTATATTGTTTCTTAGGTCAATTAAAAAGTCATTCATGGCATTCTGATTGACCCTGTCAATGCTGTTAATATTATTAAATATAGGAGTTCCTTTATGTTAATTAGCTTCACAAAGACATGTATGACTCCTCTAACATCTCCATTAGAACCCATAATGTTATGTGCCTTCCCCCTTGGGATCAATCACATTATCATTCTAGGTGGAACACAAGTCCCTGGACATCTTATTTTCCATGATTCCTATATTAGATCACTCCCAAGTCTTACTGAGCTAGCCTTGGCTCATAAAAAATGCAAGTAGTCTCCTCATCAGTTCATAAGTTCCTCAAATTCCTACATAACAGATTTATATACACAATTCCCCATAATGATTTCCAACCCCTCCAGTAGTGGGGAAAATTTTCCCTAGATTATCTTAGATCCACTCCTACCAAACCACTTTGTCTTTAGATAGAATTTTTTTAAAAATCCTACTTGTGATACAAGGAGAGTTGAGTTGGTCCTAGTGTTCCCCTTGCATCCCAACCTGACCCTTCCACTCCTAAGCACACACTTTATGGGCTTCTCCCTCTGGAGGTCACCCAGATAGATACAATTGCTTCAGTTCCTCTTCCTACATTAGAATATATAAAAGGGAACTAGCCCATGTTGGATGATCCTCCCCATCCTCATAATGCTCACTAGTGTTCAATAGTTCCACCCCCTATTTCAATACCATGGCTAGGGGAAAAACACCACTATTATAGAAACCTAAATCTACTTCAAAGACCACATGATATTCAGTTGTTGCTTCCAATCCTTCCACCATCACTATGATGGTTGGAGAAAAGTAGTCTATGCAAATAGACCTACTAAGCCTTCAACATGCACTATATGCAACCAACTTATGTGAGTGTGCAAGAATTGCTGACATGATGTGGCTAGAGCCCAAGATGGTGATTCTAGCTCTAATGGGTCACCCAAGTCCTAGGTCAATCTAGTACCTAGAAATTTCAAGTTGTCTTGGATCCTTCTCATGACCCTCCAATCATCCCTATCACACTAGACTAGCCACCATTCTCCAAACCACTTGACATGCCTAATGTTTCCATCATTCTTAAAGAGGCATTAGATGCTCTCATGCCATTTCAACACACTCACCATCAAATTTTCCCAAATTTTCTCTATCCCACCACAATTGACATAGACATTCCACACCCACAACCCATGAAGAAGTAGGAGCACTATCCCAATCTATCATATCATGCATCAAAAACTGACATTCTCCCTATTGGCAAGAGACACTACTCTGATATAGATTTGTATGTTGTTATTAATGGCAACAATGCTCAAAGATCCTATCATCCTAATAGGAAGAGATAACTTTGGAAGAACATATTAGATTCTAGGTCCAGGTGACAAAAAAATGGCTAAGTAAGGAAGGTATTCTAAATGGAAGATAGTAAGTCAGCTAATATGCCTCCGCAATTGAAGACCTACAGTTGTGGTTTAGGTATGATGTTAGTTGGTGCTTGATAGTGTTGTGCCTTAGAGATTAAGTCTTGGTCCTCTCTGAAAGTCATCTTGAAGAAATGTTTAATTCCAGACAAGCAAAGGTATAGTAGGAACAGTGAACAAGGTCTAGTGCAGTGGTCTGCATTCCTCCATAGACAACTATTTCATTATGTGGTTTTGAGGTGTTGTAAACATTTATATGAAGTGTCTTATTCCGGAATTAAGAAATTTGAAGTTCACCAAAAGAATAGCTACAAGCTGCTAAGTATCGGTAAAGTGTTTGACAGAGTATAACAGAGACAAAGTCTAAGTTTTGATGGTCCGCATTTCTCTGCAAGATGATATCATGCCTTGCGATTCTAAGGGTAAGATTGGGAATATGTAAAGAGTCCTTGATATGATTTGGAAGGTGTTTAGAGATCCTCAGTAAAAGTTGTAAGTCAACAGATGAAGTTATTAAGCATGCTCTTGACGAACATGCCGATTGGTGAGATAAATCATTGTGCAGAGAAGAGTTAATGTTTGGAGGATTTATGTAAGAAATTGAGTTATTGGAGCCGACCCATATGAACATGCTTGGTAGAAGTTTTGGGTCCACGTGACATATAGTGCATTGGATTGAGCGTCAAGGTACACCTTTCTATGTACACATCGCACTTCTTGGGTGCCGACTTGATTATGGATTACATCATGATGTAGATATATATATATGAGGGATGATCTTCAGTTGAGTGTGTGTGAAGTGTGTGAGTAGCGAGCATGTGAATAGAAGAGTAGAATTGGAAGAGAAGCAACAATGAAGGCTTGGGATTCAGAATTCAGTTACTAATTGACTACACCCTGGCATAGTGGCAGATGCTTGAGTAGTATTCAGTTTTCATGTGCACTATGATTGGAAGGATGTTTTCATCTTCAAGGAAGTGACCCGGTAGTGAGCCTTCAATAGGGTTTAATAGCCCTTAGGGTTTAACAACCTGTATTGTAATCTTGCTAGGTTTGGGGTTGAGGTAGTGAGCCTGCTAAACTTAGTTGTGCATCATGGCAGTAAGCTGACATGTTCTAGGCCAATGGAATGACCAAGCCTAAACATCATTTTGTAAAGATTGCAATATGTTTATGAGAGCTAATCCTCTCCATCACTTTTCCCATTTTGGGTTTTTCATGTAAAATCTTGGTGTTATGTGTCATGCTTTTGTGGATGCTATTCATTTGTATATTATGCTTTTATTTGATAAATCCTTTGAAATGGTTCAAGGTAAAAGTGCAAGAAAAATTTTATAGAACACTGATTCATCCCCCCTCTTAGTTTTCCTAACAATCAACAATTGGTATCAGAGCCAAGTTCCTTGGAAGAAGTTTAACAACTTAAGGAAGATCTAGGATATTGTAATCATGGTAGCAAGAATGTATGGAAATTATGAGAGGTACAATCAACTAGAAGTATCTCTTATGGATCTTGAAAATTCTGAAGGAAATTTTGAAACAAGCTGATGAATGCATTGTAAAGTTGAAGGAGCAAGTCAAGAAATTCAAAGACAAATACAAAGAAGTTAGTGACGAATTGTTATCAACAAATGAAGCCCTAAATGATTTGAAAGTAGTTACAAAATGAGCAAGAGCAGAAGATGATCTAAATTTGATTGTGAAGAATAGATCAAAAGTTTGTGTTAAACTTGAAAAAGAAATTGTAAGTTTAAAAATAGATCTGGATAAGGCCAAAAGTTTTGAAGAAAAATTCATGATAAGTACTGGAAAGCTTGATGAAATGATTGCTAGCTAGAGGAATGATGACGACAAATATGGTTTAGGATATGAGAAAAGAGAAAGTTCAAACTCTGGCCAAATATGCACTGAATCAAGGCAAAACAAAGGATACCAGTTTAGAAATCAAAGAAGAAGACCTAGAAGACATCTGGCCAGATAACCAAATGCTCAAAGGTACTCATCTTTCAATAGTTATTATAATTCATGCAATAAGTTTGGTCATAAGGCTACTCAGTGTAGGAGTAGAATAAATCAAAAGACTCCATCATTCTTTGGTCAGTGTTTCGATTGCAAGAAAATTGGTCATAGAGAAAATGAATGTAGAAATCAGATCAGGGAAAGTTTCAACAATGGAAGGAATGAACAGTCATTCAAAGGTAATTGCTTCGCTTTCAATAGGATTGGTCATAGATCAAATGTATGCAGAAGTTTGGTAAGAACTAATTGTTGCAAGTATGGGTTTAACCAATGTTGTCATTGATGTCAACATACTCATGTTGCATTAATGAGAAGGATTGGATGAGCTGTATGCTGAGGATATTAAGAAAATTAGTCTCAATCAGGAATAGTGAAGAACAGTGATGACAACAAGGTAAAAGTCCAAGATAGGTTGCGGATCAGAGGATGTGGATTAAAGGGTTTGTAGATATGTGTCTTATAATGTTCCAGTAGAGATTTCAGAGGTTCGCATGAAGCTATGAAGAAGTTATGGTAGTTCAAGTAAAATCGGTTCTGGTAGATGTTCAGTGATGACAGAGAGATACAGATAGGTCTGGTGAGATCTGAAAATGCATTCTCCGGTTCTGTGGATTTGAGGAGGTGTTTGGGAAGTCTGTGTAGTATGGCAACTTGATTGGTTCATGGTTTGAAGGTCTGGAAGTATCTATTCCTTTGTGACAGTAATGGCAGACTGTGTTTTTGAGGTTTTGGATGAAGGAGAGAAGAGTTTTCAGTAAGTAGAGGAAGTGCGGATGTTCTTGGTGTTTCAGGCAAGCTTGTGGAGGTCCTTGGATTGTGATCAGTTCGTGTTTATGGTCCGCATTAGAATTAGAGTCCCAGAAATGAAGAATAACTTCCAGATGATGATGTTCTTTCTTTGATTGGCCGACTAGATGAATTATACATCTTGCGGATGTTCTTGTGGATGTGTGCCGACTTAGATGTTTGTTCCTAAGTTGATGCCATGTATAAATAAGGGATTGCGAAGTCATTTCAATTGTGATGAAGTGAAGATGAGTGTGTGGTAGCAAGGAGAAGAGCAAAAGGCAGAGCAGAAGGTTTCGGCTTAATGGAACTGAGTCAAGCATGATGAAGATGCTATTTTCTAGTTCAAGTATGTGATACTTATTCTTTTGTAGACAGTGTGTCTCTTGTAGGCAGTGAGCCTCTTGTGAGCACTGTGCTCAGGAAGTGAGCCCTAATTGGCATGTGCCATTTTGTTCTTTCTATTCTTCTAACAGAGAATACAATCTTGGGTTAATCACCTCGTGGTTTTTCCCTTAACCAGGTTTTCCACGTCAAAATCTTGGTGTCTCTTGTGTTGATGTATTTTTGCTCTTGATTAAATTCATTAAGTTTCATGTTTGATTTATTATTACTGCCAAGTGAATATAAGTGTTGAAAGTAAAGAAAGTTTTGGACAACTGATTCACCCACCCCTCTCAGTTGTCTGCTCTAAATCTAACAATTGGTATCAGAGCTAAGTTCCTCTAAAAGGAGCTTAACAGCTTGAGGAGATCCAAGATGTCATCCTACAAGAAGGATAGTCCAAAGTTTGATGGAACTAACTTTACTCTTTGGAAAGGTCGCATGTAATGTCACTTGTAGTGTATGGGATTTGCATACTGTCTATGGTTACAAAAGCTTATGTACCTCCACAGGGTGGTCCGACAACCCTAAATGAAATCACAGATGCTGAAAACAATCTACGGACCAAAGAGGCTCTTTTAAGTGCATTATTTGACTCAAAACTCTCAAATGTTATTGATCTACCAACTGCCTTTGATATCTGGAATAAACTAGAACTTTTGCATGGAGACCAGTTTGTTAAATGTGCAAGGTTATAGAGTCTAAAAGGGAAATTTGAAAAAATAAAGATGAGAGATGATGAAAATATTACCTCTTTTATGCCAAGAGTGAATGAGCTGGTTTGTGGAATTAGAAATGCAGGTGGAATCCTAAGTGAAGATGAGATCATTGGTAAAGTTCTCATATCCCTTCCTAATTCTTACAAAATCAAGGCTTTTGCAATTGAAGAATTCAGAGCTCATACAACAGTCACAAGAGACCAATTGGTTGGTAAGTTGGCTGCTTTTGAAATGGCTGAGTTTGGAGATGATCCTCCAAAGAATGAATCTGCATTCAAAACTAGTGCCTCTGTAAAAGGGAAACAAAGGTTTGATTCGGGGGAAAATTCTTCAAGGAACCCATCATGGAATGAAAAAGCAAGAAAAGACTTGGATGAAGAAGAAGCTGAAACTGCTCATCTTGAAGCCCTTATTGCAAAGAGACTGCCAAGAGGATCCGGTAAGTATGAAGGAAAATTACCTTTTAAGTGTTTTAACTACAATAAAATAGGTCATTTTGCCTCAAGATGTTCGGAAAGATTTTCAAGACCAAATCCTAATAGACCAAGGTTTCAAAAGAATTGTTACTATTTTCATGAAGAAGATGATAATGAAGGAGTAATAGATGATGAATCAGAGATAGGAAACAAATCCGGTAATGAATGGGTGTTTATTGCCATCAAAGAAGAGGAATCAATACCCTCTGTATCTGTCAATCTAAAAGTTGAAGAAAGAGCTCTGGCTGCCCAAGTTGAAACAAAGGATGATTGGGTCTTTGACAGTTGTTGCTCTCACCATATGATTGGTGACAAGAATAAGTTCTTAAGTTTGGAGAAATATGAAGGAGGAATTGTAAAGTTTGGAGAAAATTCTGCTGGCAGGATCAGAGGTAGAGGAACTATTTCTCTTGATGGAAAGAACAAAACTGGTAATGTACTGTATGTTGAAGGATTAAAGCACAATCTTCTCAGTGTTGGACAACTGGTGGACAAAGGCTATGATCTCAGATTTAGAAATAGAAAATGCAAGATCTTTGAAATCTCTGGAACAGAGATTACATCTGGTACTCAAACTAAAGGTAATATCTTCCACTTGGTTGGTACTGGTAAAAGTTTCTTATTTTCTCAAATTGATCAGAGTTGGTTATGGCATAGGAGGATGTGTCATGTGAATTTTGATAATATCATGAAGATAAGCAATACTCAGGCTATAAGAGATCTTCCAAAATTAGTGAAACTTACTAATAGCTTGTGCAAAGAATGTCAGTTGGGCAAATTGAGTAGAGTCACTTTCAAAAGTAAGGAATTGTCTTCTACCAGACTGTTGGACTTAGTTCATACTAATCTTTGTGGTCTAACAAGAGTTAGGAGTGTCCAAGGTGATAGATACTTCATGTTGCTAATTGATGACTACTCCCAGATGATGTGGGTAACCTTTCTAAAAGAAAAATCAGAAGCACTTAAGAAATTCAAAATATTCAAGGCCATGGTGGAGAATGAAACTGGATTAAAATTGAAATGTCTGAGGTCTGATAGAGCTGGAGAATTCACATCTGGTGAGTTCATAGACTTCTATGAGAAACATGGAATAAAGAGACAGTTGTCTGCCCCTAGAGCTCCACAGCAGAATGGAGTAGTTGAAAGAAAGAACCAGACCATCTAGGAAGCATCCAGGACCATGACGATGGAAGCAAATGTTCCTCAGATCTATTGGAGAGAAGCCATCAGCACTGCAGTCTACACTCTCAATCAAGTTCAAATTAGAAATAATACCGGTAAGACTCCTTATGAACTTTGGTTTGGCATTACTCCCACTGTGAGATATTTTAGAGTTTTTGGTGGTAGATGTTACATTAAAAGGGATGAAGATCTAGGAAATTTTGATGCTAGAAGTGATGAAGGAATATTCTTGGGTTACTCTACTCAAAGGAAAGCATACTAGTGTTACAACAAGAGACTAAGAAAGATAGTAGAAAGTGTAAATGTGAAGGTTGATGAAGAAATTGAAAGACCCTCAAGAATTCATGAGTATGATGAAGATGATCAGAATGGTGTTCAGATTCAAAGTGTCCAAGCCTCTTCTGAGAAACCAATTCAAGTTGATCCGGTAAGTCAGGAAGAAGAATTATGTCTCACTGAGACTGATCAAGAATTAGAGATGCAAGAAACTCCCAAAGTTCCAAGGTATGTAACTCTAAACCACTCTGAAGATTAGATCATAGGTGACAAAAGCAAAGGAGTGCAAACAAGGAGGAGAATTGCTCAAAATTTAGATGAATTGTCTAATTTGAAAGATTGAACCTAAGACAGTGAATGAAGCTTGCCATGATGAAAATTGGTCAAAAGCAATGGAGGAAGAACTAATGCAAATTGAGAAAAATCATACTTGGGATCTTGTTCCCAGACCTAGAAGCAAGAATGTGATTGGAACCAAATGGGTCTTCTGAAACAAACTGAATGAAGCTGGTGAAGTAATCAGAAATAAAGCTAGATTGGTCTGCAAGGGTACTCTCAGATTGAAGGAGTTGATTTTGAAGAGACTTTTTCTCTGGTGGCAAGAATTGAAGCAGTCAGATTATTTCTTGCATTTGCTGCCTTCAAAGATTTCAAGGTGTATCAAATGGATGTCAAATCTACCTTCCTAAATGGAAACTTGGAAGAAGAGGTGTACATTGAGCAACCAAATGGATTTCAATTACCTGATCATGGTGACATGGTCTGCAAATTGAAAAAGGCACTGTATGGACTGAAGCAAGCCCCATGAGCCTAGTATGAAAGATTGGATAAGCATCTCTTGAATATTGGTTTCAACAAAGGTATTGCTGACAGTAATTTGTATTTCAAAATTGATCATGAAAATATCTTAATTGTTGAAGTATTTGTTGATGATATCATTTTTGGAGGAAGAGATAGTTTGTGCAAAACTTTTGCAAGTCAAATGAAAAGTGAGTTTGAGATGTCCATGCTTGGAGAAATGAATTTCTTTTTGGGCCTACAAATTACTCAAACAAAGTAAGGAATCTTCATTTCTTAGTCAAAATATGTGAAAGAATTGTTGAGGAAATTTGGGATGGAAGACTCAAAGCCAATTAACACTCCAATGGCAACCGGATGCAAGTTGAGCAAAGATGATGACTCTCCCAAGGTTGATCAGACAAAATATAGGTCAATGATTGGAGGATTGTTGTATCTCACTCAAACTAGACCAGACATTATGCAGGTTGTTGGTCTTGTTGCTAGATTCCAAGCTGATCCTAGAGAATCTCATGTTATGGCAATCAAGAGGATTTTTAGATATCTAAAGGGAACAGTTAAGTATGGGTTGTGATATCCTAAAGATCATGGTTTCTCTCTTCATGCATATACAGATGCTGATTGGGTAGGAGATGTGGATGACTGGAAGAGTACCAGTGGTGGAACATTCTTTTTGGGGAAGAGATTGGTTTCTTGGCTAAGCAAGAAACAAGAAGCAATATCCTTGTCTACAACTAAAGCAAAATACATTGTAGCAGCAGGTAGTTGCACTCAAGTTTTGTGGATGAAGCAGATGCTAAGAGATATTAGAGT
Organism: Cunninghamia lanceolata; assembly: GCA_027924645.1. Taxonomy (NCBI): domain Eukaryota; kingdom Viridiplantae; phylum Streptophyta; class Pinopsida; order Cupressales; family Cupressaceae; genus Cunninghamia; species Cunninghamia lanceolata. The sequence continues at coordinate 2,253,292 of BSBN01001137.1, read as the reverse complement.
ATGAGGAGCCTATCACAATTTTCTGTGACAATTCAAGTGCAATAAATATTTCTAAGAATCCGATGTTGCATTCTAAGACTAAGCATATATCTATCAAGTTTCACTTTTTGAGAGAGCAAGTGAACAAGAATGAAGTCAGATTGGATTTTGTGCCTTCAAAGGATCAGATTGCAGAATCTTTACTAAACCTCTACCTAAGGACTCTTTCGAGTATCTCAGGGAGAAGTTAGGGGTTATTGCTCCTCTGGTGGTGAACTAAGGTGCACTGATGTGCATCAGTCTAGTGGATTTCATAGTCACATCTTGTGGTCTGGTCTGATGATGGGGAGCTGCTACTCAAGGGGAGCAGTAGACATGGTTCTAAAGTAGTGAAATTACAAGTATGTGCCCTTTGCCATTGATGTTAAAGGGGGAGAGAAGACATGTGAAAAACAAGTGGTTGCTGATCAAAGGGGGAGCAATAAAGGAAGAGAGGACATATGAATGGTTGTTGCTGTTAGGGGGAGTTGTGACAGTAAAGGGATTCTCTTGTCATGATGGTTAAAATAGTTTTTCACATCATATGTTGCCATCAATGACAAAGGGGGAGATTTTTGCAAGTATGGGTTTAATCGGTGTTGTCATTGATGTCAACATACTCATGTTGCATTAATGAGAAGGATTAGATGAGCTGTATGCTGAGGATATTGAGAAAATTAGTCTCAATCAAGAACAGTGATGACAACAAGGTAAAAGTCCAAGATAGGTTGCAGATCAGAGGATGCAGATTAAAGGGTTTGTAGATATGTGTCTTATAATGTTCTAGTAGAGATTTTAGAGGTCCGCATGAAGCTATGAAGAAGTTATGGCAGTTCAAGTAAAATCAATTCCGGCAGATGTTCAGTGATGACAGAGAGATACAGATAGGTCTAGTGAGATCTGGAAATGCATTCTCCAATTTTGTGGATTTGAGGAAGTGTTTGGGAAGTCTGTGTAGTATGGAAACCTGATTGGTTCATGGTTTGAAGGTCCGTAAGTATCTATTCCTTTGTGACAGTAATGGCATACTGTGTTCTTGAGGTTTCGGATGAAGGAGAGAAAAGTTTTCAGTAAGTAGAGGAAGTGCGGATATTCTTGGTGTTTCAGGCAAGCTTGTGGAGGTCCTTGGATCTTGATCAATTTGTGTTTATGGTCTGCATTAGAATTAGAATCTCAGGAATGAAGAAAAACTTCTGGATGATAATGTTCTTTCTGTGATTGGACAACCGGATGAATTATACATCTTGCAAATGTTCTTGTGGATGTGTGCCGACTTATATGTTTGTCCCTAAGTTGATGCCATGTATAAATAAGGGATTGCGAAGTCATTTCAATTGTGATGAAGTGGAGATGAGTGTGTGGTAGCAAGGAGAAGAGTGAAAGGTAGAGCAGAAGGTTTGGGCTTAATGGAACTGACTCAAGCATGGTGAAGATGCTATTTTCTAGTTCAAGTATGTAATACTTATTCTTTTTTAGACAGTGTGTCTCTTATAGGCAGTGAGCCTCTTGTGAGCAGTGTGCTCAGAAGTGAGCCCTAATTGGCATGTGCCATTTTGTTCTTTCTATTCTTCTAACAGAGAATACAATCTTGGGTTAATCACCCCGTGGTTTTTCCCTTAACTGGGTTTTCCACGTCAAAATCTTGGTGTCTCTTGTGTTGATGTGTTTCTGCTCTTGATTAAATTCATTAAGTTTCATGTTTGATTTATTATTACTTCCAAGTGAATATAAGTGTTGAAAGTAAAGAAAGTTTTGGACAACTGATTCACCCCCCCTCTCAGTTGTCTGCTCTAAATCTAACACTAATTTTCAAAATATCAGAAACATTCAATCATTCCATGGAAAGTGTTTTGCATGCAATAGATTTGGACACATGGCTAATCAATGTAGATTAAATTCAATCAATGGAAGGACTCAAGGACAAAAGAATGTGGTATGTTTCAATTGCAACAAATCTAGACATATTGCAAGGTTTTGCAAAAGCAAGAATGCAAAGAGAAATTGTTATTCTGAAGGAAGGAAAACAAAACAGAGAAATGACAAGGGAAAAGAGAAAGTTAATTTAGTTGAAACCAAGAGAGAAATGAACAAGGTATGGATCAAGAAAGAAGTAATTAAAGTCAGGGATCAATCCACACCAGTCCAGGAAGTAAATTGAGAGCTCTGGCTCAGGGGGAACAGTGTGAAAATCTAATTCCCACTAGCTAGAAAGTAGGTGCTAGAATTCGGCATGAAGGCATATGATGAAATTTGATGTGACAGAGCTTTTAGAAGAAAGAGGGTCTATGCAACATATTGCAGAGCAATCTTAATCGACTGTGTTCTCTAGTGAAAGGGTTCGACACCTTTTTGGTAATGAGCATTTATGATGACTAGGTCGAGTCGTGCAGAGGATAAAAATGAACTTGTTTGATTTCAAAATCACTTTGCTCTCAATGCTTTCCAATTTTTAGGGAGATTGAAGTAGTTTTTGAGCATCTGCGACCAAGATTTGAGGAAATTGAAGAATTTCAAAAAACCCTATCACAACAAGGTACACTCATTAAAAACCCTCTTTTTGAAACTCTAGTTAAAATCTGAAATGGTGACTCCACAAGTTGTAGACATTACTGAGCATCCAAGACCAAAATTCAAGAAACACCCATTTAAATTGGTAGAAGTCAATCAAACGAGTGCATTTTTAGAAGTTCCTCATGGAATCTTACATACAGAGGATGTTAGGGCTTATATTCATGTTGCCCTAGAAGAACATTAGAGAATCAATCTCACTGACTTATTTCTAAATCACTTGAGTGACAAGGGTTGTGTGCTAAAGGACAAATTCAAAATATTGGAAACCAAGAAATTCATTCAGTACATCAATTTTCTGACTCTCACTGAGGATGAATGGGTCTAGTATGTTTTGAGCAAAGTCCATGATGAATTCATATGGCTTGAAAGACCTTTTAAGATTACAAAGGAAGCCATAAGGGTAGTTATTGGTTTGTGCTCCACTGGATCATTACCATTATTGAAAGTTGTAAAAAATTACAAGGTCATGGAGGCAACCGGAGAAAAAATTGATAAGAGGGCACTTACCATCAATGAAATTGAAGACAATGTAGTAAAATTCGCATCTATGGTTATTGGGTACAATACCTATTTTTCAAATAGGGAAAATTCAGTCTCTGGGACTGCAATTTATACAACATTTCAGATGGTAAAAGAAGATACAAAGTATGATCTGTGTGGACTGCTTCATCAATAGTTGATGGAGAATTTGAGGAAGACCAAAGAGTAGAAATATCCATTCAGGTACGATACATTGATTGTTTGTCTATTCTTTTATTTCATGCAAGAATTACCAAGAATGAAAAATCTCATCTAGACAAGTGATAAACCTGTTGTGATACAAATCAAAGATCATATATTTAACATAGGTGATATAAATGCTCAAAACACTACCCTATGGGGCTTTTTCAAAAAAAAATTAGAGGAAAATGCAAGCCAGAGAAAGAATTCCTAAAACAGTGGTTGAAAAATACAAAGACAGTATTTGCTTTATTGTTACAAAGGATCAGTGTTTGATGGAGGATGTTGAGCCTATAACTGTATGGGTAATGCCCATGAGGTATGAGGTAGATGAGAGAATTCTAGATAATTATGCACAACATTTACTAAGTAAACCTAGAGACCCTAAGGAAGAAAGATTTGGCACCTATGATGAACTGCATGCAAAAATTTATGTTGAAGTTAGAAAATCTGAAATCTCTAGAAAAATGAAGAAAGTGGCAGAAGAAATCACCATAAAAGTTGGCTTTACAAAAGAAGTGGCAAAGGCAAGGGAAAAGGCACAAGCCATCAAGGATGTAGAAGAAAAGAGAAAAGGTGAGTCGTCTGGGGCTCCCAAAGAAAACAAAGATAAGTTAGAAAAGCCAAAACATCTACAACAAGGCCCTAATTGAAATTATTACTAATCTACCACACAGTCTGGGTAACATAATGAGTCCAAGAAAAGAAACATCTATGGAAAAAGATGTTGAGTTGAGAAAGCACTCCTTGATACGATTATGTCTAGGGATCACTCTTGAGGAGATCAAAATCTCAAAATAAATTAAAGATGCTTTCAGGACCAAGAAAAAAATGAACTCATTGATGTTGGGAGAAATTGACAAAGTGGTTAAGGAAACTGAGGAAATCACCCTAGTGGCATTAAATAAAAACAATATTCCCACTATCTATGACAATAAAGAAGAAAATGATGAAGACATATCTCCACTGGAAATAAGCCAATATCAAGAATCTAAACAAAGTGATCAAGTCCCCAACCCTAATACAGTGGATATGACATATCAAGGTGATATTGAAACTTATTCACCTTCTGTACAATAGGATAAAGGTGAAGAGATTAAGGAAGAGAGGAAGAGCCCTACTCCAGAGAAAAACACAGATCAACATGAAAATATGGACATAGACCCTCTGGATCAAAGTCAAGGAGAAATATCAGAGAAGGCAAGAGACACTGTGGATGTCTCTAACGAGCAACAAATTGTAGAGCAATTTGAACTCCCTCAAGGTCCAGTCAACTTGGCCTCATTTTAACCCTTCCTAAAGTTCAATCTAGTATATGTGGTTCAGGCCAAGGCATAGGAAGAGTTGTTACAATCACATGGTCAAGATAACAAACTGATAAATGAAGCATCCACTATCTTGGAAAAGCTACTACCATCATTTCAAAGGGATATCTCATTATCCCCTGCTGACCATCTCAAGAAGTTATTAAATTCTGTAAGTGTACAATTTGAATCTTTTGAAAAAGTTGCAGAAGTAAAAGTAAGGAAAGAAATTAATGATAGAAGATTGGTTGAGTTGAAGAGCATGATAGCTTGAGACAAAATTTTGTTAGATAATGGAATTAAGAACATACAAAGTGTCATTGAAGAATCCAAAAAAAATATACAAATTTTGTTTATCTTGGCCAAAGATCACAAAGGAACTAGGAGATAAAATCAAAGACTTGGAACTCAAACTACTGAATATCTCTGAGACATATAATCCAGTAGCTGAGTCAATAAATGCTAAAGAAACACAAGTTGAAAATATCTATAATGATCTGAATACTCTAATGAAGAAAAAGGGGTAAATCAAAGATAGGTTGTGCCAGCTGAAAGGATTGATAAGTCTGAAGATTGATTCCATGACCAATTTGGTAGATGAGGCCGTGAAATCTCAAGCACTAATTAATACACCATCAGATCTCTAGAAGGAAAAAAAGATAGTATTTTTGATGAATGGCCACATCCAAATTCTAGAAAGGGCAAGAAACAAATGCGATGGAGAGATAGCACTAATAAAGACTATCTATAGTGACATTTTTTGTCCAAACACAAATTAAGATGAAAATTGTGCTTGTAAATATGTGGTAAAGTATATAAAATTTTGAAATTTTGAAATTTTTGGGTTTTGGATCACACCCTTTGTCATTGATGTCAAAGGGGGAGAAGTAGATCAGTGAAAAATGGATAATCATCTCAAGGGGAGCAAGAAAGTATAGTGAATATAGTAAGGGCAAGCAGTCAGGCATTTTTCACTAAGTGTTGCCATCAATGCCAAAGGGGGAGATTGTTGGCAAGAGACACTGCTCTAGTATGGATCTGTATGTTGTCATTGATGGAAACAAAGCTCAAAGATCCTATCACCATAATAAGAAGAGATATCTCTGGAAGAACATATTAGATTCTAGGTCAAGGTGACAGAAAATGGCTAAGTATGGAAGGTATTCTAAGTGAAAGACAGTAAGTCAGCTAATATGCCTCTGTAATTGAAGACCTGCAGTTGTAGTTCATGTATGATGTCAGTTGGTGCTTGATAGTGTTGTGCCTTAGATATTAAGTCTTGATCCTCTCCAGAAGTCATCTTGAAGAAATGTTTAAGTTCGGACAAGCAAAGGTAGAGCAGGAATAGTGAACATGGTCTAGTGCAGTGGTCTGCATTCCTTCGCAGACAAGTATTTCATTATGCAGTTTTGAGGTGTTGTAAACACTTATATGAAGTGTCTCATTCTAGAGTTAGGAAATTTGAAGTTCACTGGAAGAATAGCTATAAGCTGCTAAGTATCAGTATAGTGTTTGATAGAGTATAACAAAGACAAAGTTTGAGTTCTGGTGGTCCGCATTTCTCTGCAAGATGATATCATGCCTTGTAGTTCTAAGGGTAAGATTGGTAATATGTAAAGAGTCCTTGATATGATTTGGAAGGTGTTTAGGGATCCTTAGTAAAAGTTATAAGTCAGCAGATGAAGTTATTAAGCATGCTCTTGAGGAATAGGCCAACTGGTGAGATAAATCATTGTGCAGAGAAAAGTTAATATTTGGAGGATTTATGCAAGCAATTGAATTATTAGAACCGCCATATGAACATGCTTGGGAGAAGTTTTGGGTCCACGTGACATATAGTGCATTGGATTAAGCATCAAGGTACACCTTTCTATGTACACATTTCACTTCTTGGATGTGAACATAATTATGGATTAAATCATGATGTGGATATATATATCAGCAATGATCTTCAGTTGAGTGTGTGTGAAGTGTGTGAATATAGAGGTGTGTGAGTAGCGAGCATGTGAATAGAAGAGCAGAATTAGAAGAGAAGTAGCAATGAAGGCTTGGGATTCAGAATTTAGTTACTAATTGACTGCACCCTGGCATAGTGGCAGATGCTTGAGTAGTATTCGGTTTTCATGTGCAATATGATTGGAAGCATGTTTTCATCTTCAAGGTAGTGAGCCTTCAATGGGGTTTAATAGCCCTTAGGGTTTAACAGCCCATATTGTAATCTTGCTAGGTTTAGGGTTGAGGCAGTGAACCTGCTAAACTTAGTTGTACATCATGGCAGTGAGCCAACATGTTCTAGGCCCATGGAGTGACCAAGCCTAAACATCATTTTGTAAACATTGCAATATATTTATGAGAGCTAATCTTCTTCATGGTTTTTCCCATTTTGGGTTTTCCACATAAAATCTTGGTGTTATGTGTCATGCTTTTGTGGATGCTATTCATTTGTATATTATGCTTCTATTTGATAAATCCTTTAAAATGGTTAAAGGTAAAAGTGCAAGAAAAATTTTATAGAACACTAATTTACCCCCCACTCTCAGTGTTCTTGACAATCAACACTCCCTTCATCTTTGGGGTCTTCCTCATCTAGTCTTGATTCATTTGAGGCTCCTTCTCCACCTTCATTTGTTTCTCCTATGGACCTTATCCCTAATATTGTTATTGAGTGATAGAAATAGATTATCCTCTATGAAAGGATGGTTCTGACACCTTCCTCTATTGAAGAACCTATGACTAGTGTAGACATTCCTTCATTCTCATTGATTTTTATGAAATCATTGACCTTTACCTTACCTAAGGATGATAAGGAAGGCATTACTCCTACAACCATCTTTCCACATCTCGGTGATGGATCTTCACCTAGTACTACTCTAGTTGTGGTCCCACTGGCTTGTTAGCCTCTATCCCACCATAATGATCAAGATTGGGAAAAGGATGACCTGTTGGTTTTTGACATTGAGTAGTAGTACCTTTGTATCATCTATTTGTATGTATATATGTTGTTTTTCTGATTGTTTTGTTATCCTAATGTGCTTGCTTGGTGTGTATTTGTTAGTTTCTCCTAGATGACCCATGCTTCACCCATAGGGACATGGAATGAAAATGCCATGACATTCTTCTATGTGTGTATCTTACTACTTCAATTTGTTGTATCTATGATTTTTCTTGATATTTTAGGGTTTATACAAAGCGTCGAAACATTTAGGTCTCTTCCATGTTGACCCAAAATGATTCTTTTTATTTTGTTTTCATGTGTTATTCCTCATATGTTCTTTTTGTTCTACACACTTGGGGGATGATGATAGTTTAGTCCTTGTCCCTTCATGATTATCAATCTTGATATATTTATACTAAACCCAAGCATGTAGATCCCTTAGTGTTTCTTCATGAGTTTCTTCTTCTTTCTATGATATATTTTGTGTCCTTCCTTAGGGACACCCCTATTATACCACCTCACACCAAACACATTGATAAACTTGATCCTTGAAGTGTTTTTACCTTGCTCCCTATAGCACATTTACCACTCCCTAAAGCATTTTACCTTTTCTCCTTATATCACCTTTACCACTCCCAGAGGTAATTTATCTTTTCTCCTTATATCACCTTTACCACTCCCTGAAGAATTTTACCTTTGGTCCCTCTGGCACCTTTACCACTCCCACAAGCATTTTTCCATTGCTCCCTGTAGCACCTTTTCTATTCCTTAAATTGTATGTTTTTACCTTTTTCCATCCCTTGAGACATTTTTACCTTTCATATTTTTTCTTGTATGTGTGTGTTTTTATTTTTGTGTGTACTATATGTTTATGTTTTCCCTCTTCCATGTATTAGATCATATAATTCACTAACAAACTTCATTTGCAAATTATATTAGATCTAATCATTCCTTTTCCTACCCTGTAGGATTACATGTTATTATAGTTTTGTAGGGCTTGCAATTCTAATATTATGGTTTTGTAGGTTTAGAACTTGAGGCATCTTGTTGTTTATCTAAAGAATCTCTACAACACTACAGTATCCTTTTTATAAGTTTTATTTCAAATATTTCATTTGTACACTTTAGCATGCTTAGTACTTTGAATATTTAGCCTACTAAAGTGGGGGGAAAATGTAACATCATAAATTTCATACCCTATAATTTTATGTTATGTCTTGCACCCACCTTGATGATCTGCTCATGTAATTCAACTTAAGTTATCTTCCCTAAGTCAAATTATTTCCAAAATTTGTACTGGAAAGTTATCCTCACACCTTTTCTACACCATCATAGAAAATATAGGTCCATTCTCCCAAAATGATACTACAATGTGTAGATGTATGTGTGACATATCGACACCCTGTGCCATACAACACCACAATGTGTACCTTACACTTGCATGTAGACACCTCATGATGACCACTGGTAGTCATAATTCTCGTACAGACATGCTTGACTATTCTTGGCATAATTTCCTAAACCAAAACTAGAGGAATCTAGAAAAATTAGTGAGTTCCATTAGTTACTAGAAGAGATGGAAAAGGGCAAGTTTTCTAATTAAAAACTCTCCAAGGACACAGAAAATAACAAGTTCCTGAGCATTCTCCATAGTTGCAATCACCTTTGAGCTCTACATTTTTCTAATATAGTATCACAACCCTAAATTATTTATCCTTTAGTCAACAAGTCCTACTTTAATCCAATTCAAATTTCATTCTAAGGTGTTCTCCTAGTGAGACCCTCATCAAGCTAGGTAAATCTAAAAATCTTCATAGAGCTAATTTGGTTGGAAACTATATGGATCAAATGCTTGAGGATATCTCTTATTATTTTAGAAACAATATATTTTAGGGAATGACGTGTATGCTGAAATCAACTAGTCTTTAATCCTTAACCTTTGGCATGCTATTTCAAAGTTAATGCTTGCCATACATTGACACCTTTGTAATGCCTTTTATAAATTAATCCACGTGCCTTGGATGAAATAAAATGGTGATCAAATCATGGTACCTTTGTATCCCTTGAGATGGCACCTCATTAAGACACTTTGTAAAACATTTAACGTGCCTTTCCTAGCTTCCTCCTTCTACATGCATGGCATTCCAAGAGATGGCATTCTTGGGGAGAAATGTTGAAGGAAATTTTGGAGATATCCTGCAATGGCTGAACTCAAGGAGGGGATGCCTCTTTGAGTCATTCTATCAAGTAGTATGTGTCTTGTATCTTCTTCCACATTTTGGTATGCATGGCTATGAGGGTACTTGTTGTTACAAGATGTGAAGAAACTATTGTGTCTAGATTGGCCTTTGAGGGGAAGATTTTATAGGAATGTAAGTGTATTTCCAAGGAATTTGCAGTTTTAGGTACGAGGTCATTTTTTTCTTATGCACCTCTTTTTCTTAGGAAAAGACTACTACAATTTTTATGGAAGTGGGTTTTAGACTCCTCACAACCTATGATTTTGTGGAATTGATTTCATTCTTTGGATTCTATGATATCATTGTTTTTGCAACATGCACCATTTCCATAGCTATAATGTAGTTCCTGAAAGGTATATATATTCTATTTTTATCATAATACTCCCTCCAAGTCATCTATTATGAATTGATTAAGCTCAATATTTTGAGCTTGAACCTCTACTATGGCAAAGATGATGAATCATAATAGATTTCTGTGGCCAGATTGATGCCTCACCAGTTACGCTCCACTCTCCTCTTTTAATTTCTTGAATAGGGAGAATGCATTTGAACAGTAATGACATCCCTTCAATAGTCACTATTCCCCTTTGTGTGAACAACAATGTTTACCTTTTCTTTGAACTCAAAAAAGAAAGAAACCAAGAAGTATAAGTTTTTCTAGACTCTTTGTTGTCTTCAAGCTCTTTGAAATCTTATTAAAAAGCTACAAAGACTTGTGTAATGGTCAAAATTCTTTTATTTGGCCAATAGGCCATTCTATATGTGTACACATCTTGTAACTGCCAAAAATTTGGTAGTCCAAAAAATAAAATTTTTTGGTTGTCCAAAATTTTTTAAAAAATGGGTCATCCATCCATAAAACTTGGTAATTTCTTTGAGGGTGGATGTTAAATTAGTTTTAAAAAATTACAGAGTGCTTCATGGAGTGTGCTAAAAGTTTAGTTTTGGGTTCTTGCATCCATTAGTTTTCAATATCTGTAAGGCATACTTGAAAAACCAATTTATTATAGTTTTAATTAATTACATTATTTTGAAATAATTAAATGATTTAATATTGTTTAGAAAATAAATCATGTATGTGCTTTCTTATTTATATATTTAATAAATTTTTCTTTAAATTCTAATTTGGGCCAAGAAGTGGCCATTACTTGGCTTATGAAAAGTGATGAAGAATTAAAAGAAGTTGAAGAGGAAAAGTCATGGGATGCAATTTTAAAAGATGAAGAAATGGTAGCAGTGGGGAGGAGAATGGACTAATAATTTCTATTGGCAGCACTTTGCCTTGGCACTGGAGCACATGAGAATTCATTTTCATTTTCCAAATTGTATTCAGATTTCTATTACCTCACAGTAGGTGAGTGATCTTCTTCATGTCTTAGAATTGACTAAATACTTCCATTAAACCTCATGCATTACACATTGTAGTTGGTAATGATAGATTGTTATGAAATATTGGTTGATGGTGATTTGGAGCATGACTAAGGTATTTCTGTTGAAATGATCAGTGAATGCTAAGTTTGAAAAGACTAGGTTATTCTTGTTTTCAGTAAATTGAATCATTAACAATATTCTCTGGCAAATCTATTGATGAGTCCGTAAAGTTATGCCTATTACTGTTAGCTGAACAAATTCTAGTGTGCACCTATACTCGTGTTATCTGTAAACATTTTTCTTCTATGATTAAATTTGCATTATTCTATAATGAATTGGTACACTTCCAGTGTCCACTTGGATTCATGCTATATCAAATTTGGTATGTGGCAAATAATTCTTTATATGTTTCTTTTTCAAATCCATTTTGATTGTGCAATAACGGATAATTTTGATTTGGAAAGAAAGTATTTACTTCTATAAAGAATGTTACTTCTATAAAGAACATAATTGTTTGCTTCATCTACAATCACTTTAGAGCCGGCCCTACAAACACCTCTTTTACCAAATGAATAATTAGGTCTTAAGATCCAAATTATGGTCTCTAATCTAAAATTGTTTATATAATGATTGTCTTTTGGAGTAGTACATTAATGGCAGAAGTCAGTTCTCTGGACTGTGCTCTTGTTTTCCATAACTGTTGTATCTTTTATTCCATTTGAACTACTATTAATTTATGGTTTCTTTGAGAAATGACTTTGAGGAATTAGATTCTTATGGGTTTTCTTTTGATTTGATTTGTTCTATTGTTGATTAATGCCTGATTTAGTATATGAATTCTTGATTTTCTTGAAATGCGATTTTGATTAACTTAACTTCTAGCATTTGACTAATTGGGTTTGGAGACAATTATTACTTAAATCATGCAACTGTTGTCAAAATATGTTACTTGGTAGGGTGTAATCATTACAGCAAAAGTTGTGTTTGCTATTAGCCTGTTTACAGATTTACTGGAAGTTGAAGTTGATGAACGTGAAAAGTGTAGTTGTCCACTACTTTAATAAAAGGAACTATATTATATTTAGATTTGTAACTAAGTTATCTGATAGATTATTTTGGAACTTCCATGGAGTAGAGGAATGGAGAATATAACAATAATTTTATATTGTGAGATATTTGGGTGTGCATATCACACAATAAGATGTAGACCTATAATTTGTTGCTTTGGAAGATTGTTTCAGATAAACATTAACATTAGCATCTAAATTTTTTTAGCTTTCTCGTGGCTAGGTGCAACAAGTATGATTTCTAGTCTAGAGAATACAGTACATAATTCTTGGGAAGCACAATTTAAGAAAGATTCTTAATGCTTATAATAGGGCCTCAATACTTGCTATTGTTAATATGTTCTGAAAAACCATGCTAATTACTGTTCAATCCTTCACACATTTTTTTTGTCTAATGGATTTGTTGTCTAGTTGATGAAGATAGCTATTTTCAAGAAACAATATATTGCTGAAGATGTAATCATGCTGATCCAAATTCGTAGGTAAACAATTAATGCAATTTACTCAAGTGCTTCCTATAGCTAAAGGCATTGCAAGTTTAGATTCAAAATAGGTAGACTATATTGATTACAGAAGGAACTTTTTGGAGTTATAATCATTAACAATCTATCAACATGCCTATTAGAGCTAAAGCTTATGAATGATGATGGATTTTTGACATAAATAATTTTAGGACTTGTCATTTAATCCATATACATGTGTATGTGTTGGGGAAGCTTGATCCATCTTTCATTGGCTCACTTCTAAAAGATGAGTGTAAGTTGAAATTGCATTTGTTACAACTATTAATACTATTTGATTATAGTTTTAGAAATGAAAATTTGGAGTGGTTGGTAAGAATCAATACTAGGGATTGAGTGCCTTAACTAGGATGAATGTTTTGTTACAGGTGTTATAGGGTTTAGCTTGAGCTAGTAGACAATCTCTTATCTTAATAATGTTTGACAAATTGAGCCCACGCCATAGCCTAAAGTCTTATGATCAAAGTTACTAGCAATCTCAATGTTGATAGGATTGTAAACATTTGTTATTCCATGAATTTGAATACTATCTTTCTTAGAATTGAATGTTTTCTTCTTGTAGGATTCATTTAACTTTTGAAAATGCATAACTATTAATTAGGTATTAATAATCTTGTAATATAAGAGGAAATTTTAAAGGTTACTAAGTTAAAAGGTAGACTCTTTTATCTAGATTCTTAAATTAGCTATACATATATAAGTCATTCCTGTAAGCCCATTGGCATATAAGATGTGTTAAGACTATCTTAGTTTTGTGTTTATATGAAATGACATTATTTTGCGAATGATTAATATTAATAGCATTATAATAGTAATTTGTATTCTAATATGTAAGAGAATTCTTTCTTAAGAAAGTATGGTTAACTTTGTAAGATGTTGATATGATATGGAAGTTGTTAGAAATTATTAATATTATTAGTTTTATCTCATTGAAAAAAATATCTTATATTGTTGTATAGTCGTAGACATAAATAGTACCATATTTTTATCTTTATCTTGATAATGCATGGCGGGCTTGGGATAAGACCAAAATGTTAACTTGATATCTTTAATAAGAGATCATTTTTTTAAAAATTAAGTATGGAGAGCTATAGACTTTTACATCTTTCTAGAAAGAAATGATTTGTGTGTGATTTTAATTACAGTTTATATCATAAGTTAGATTAATATTTTCTTCTGATGATAATGTTTAGAAGTGTTAAATGATGAAATGAAGAATATAAAGCTATTATTACATATATTGACTCTAATATTGAAAGGTATGAAACTATCTTGTGATTGTGTGATCAAGTCTCTGCCCTACACATACGTAGGGGATGCAGCACACAACAGACACTCAATAGAATTGTGCCATTAAACATATGAGAGCCAAAGATTTGGAAGCTGGAACATAAAAAAACTTCTATTCATCAACTCTATTGCTACAATGAGAGGAAACTCTCTTATATCCAAGAAAACAAAACAAAACAAAAAAAATTACCTTTTTTGGCAGATTTCGACAATTGTCAGACTTTGCCATTTTAGGTAATTTTACAATCATATCTTGAGAATCTAGTTTTTCCCAAAATCTTCCTAAAACTAAGGTAGGACGAATGGCCAACTAATAATCTAAATTCGATACATGAGTTTCAAGTTATTACAAAAGCAACTTTTTAAAAATCTAGAAAAAAAACACTAAACTACCATTTTGAGGGCCAAAATGAAAGTTTCAAGCCCCGAAAAAGTGCCAAGACGAGGTCCAACCTACTAGGGCAGGTTGGGAAACCATTGACCACCTCATAACACATCCACTTGTAAAATTTCATAGAAAATCCACATCCAAGTCAAAAGTTATGACCTCCGGAAGTCCCTGCATCATTCTCCTCTGGTTGAAAAGAACGCTCTTGCAAGTGAGTGTCTTCGAATTGCTGCCACTTGACTAGATCCAACCCCGCACTTCCCACTCTATAATCCATGTGCTATCTGTTGGTGGCAATCCTTCCCACTGTACTAAATACTTGTTGTACTGCCCTTGCCGAGTGTAGATAGTTTTCTTATCAAGAACCTGTGCAATCTTTTCCTTCTTCTTATGGGGAATGTGGGGGTGCCATGCCACTTCTGGTTGATTATCTTCAGCATCATCCTCACCATGGAATGCATATAAATCAGTAGGAAACCGCTCTTTTCTCAAATATACCATCACTAAGTCACCTTCATTGAATGTCTAATGTCGTCTATTGACATCCACTGTATTCTTGTACCTCGCATTACTATCCTGCAACTTCTATCTCACTTCGTTCTACAACTATTGAAGGTGTTCTACAAATGCTTCCCCATCATCACTGACCCTATCTTTCATGGGTATCTGTACCAAATCTAGAACACCCTGAGGATTTCTACCATACACAATCTGGAAAGAGGACTTTCCTGTTGATCTATTAATAGAACTATTATAGGAAAATTCGGCCTGGGATAATGCCAAGTCCCATTGTTTTGGCTTTTCTCCAACAATACACCTCAACAAATTTCCCAGACTCTGATTGACTACCTATGTTTGCCCATTCGTTTGAGGATGATAGGCACTACTAAACTGTAACTTGGTCCCCATCTTCTTCCATAAAGTCCTCCAGAAATGATTGAGGAATTTGGTATCCCTATAAGAGGTAATAGTCTTTGGAACACCATGCAGTTGAATAACTTCTAAAAAAAATAACTCTGCTACCCTCATTGCATCATTAGTTTTCTTACAGGCAATAAAATGAACCATCTTGGAGAACCTATCAACAACTACAAAAATGGGGTCATTACCTCATTGAGTATGTGGAAGTCCCAACATAAAGTCCATGCTCAAATCTGTCCATGGTGTAGCTAGTACTGGTAATGGCATATACAACCCTGTATTCTGTGAATGTCCCTTAGCCACTTGGCAGATTCTACACCTTGTTACATACTTAGTTATATCATTTTTTATCTTTGGCCAATAATATTTATCTTCTATCAAGGCTATTGTCTTGTCCTTGCCAAAATGTCTAGCCAACCCACTACTACGAAATTCTCTGATAATGTTTTCCCTCATAGAGCCAACTGGTATGCATAGTTGTTTTCCTTTAAATAGATACCCTTCTTGCATAGAATATTCACCCCTAAAGTGATCCAAGTTACCAGATACCGGTGCCTTCAATTGTTCCACAATCTCCCCAAAATCATCATTAGACTCATACAAAGTTTTAATGGCATCAAAACCAATCACCTCAGTTTCCATTGTGGTCAAAAGTGCAACACGCCTACTTAATGCATCTGCAACCTAATTTTGTTTTCCAGACTTATGCTTCAACACAAAATTGTAACCCTGTAAGAAAGAGACCCACTTAGCATGCCTACTATTCAACTTTTTCAGTGTGTTCAAGTATCTCAGTGCAATATGATCTATAAACAATACAAACTCCTGGGGAACTAGATAATGTCTCCAATGCCTCAGTGCTTAAACAATTGCATAAAATTCCAAATCATAAGTAGAATAATTTTTTCTCACTTCATTCAGCTTTTTACTAAAGAAAGCTATAGGTTTTCCAGCTTGGCTAAGCACAACACCTATTCCCACATGGGAGGCATCACATTCTACTTCAAATACCTTATCAAAATTTGGCAATGCAAGTATAGGTGCTTCTATTACCTTTTGCTTCAAGTACTTAAAGCTCTCCTCAGCATCTTTGGTCCATACAAATTCCCTTCCTTTGGTGCAATCTGTTATAGGAGCTACAATACTACTGAAATTTTGAATGAACTTTCAATAGAAAGTGGCCAAGCCATGAAAACTTTTTACCTCTGTGATGCTGCTTGGACTAGGCCATTCTAGAATTGCCCTGACCTTTTCTAGATCCATTCTAACACCATCTTTAGAAATGACAGCCTAAAAAAGCCAAACTATCTTGCATGAACCTACACTTCTTCAAATTGGCATAGAGCTTCTCCTTCCTTAACACACCAAAGATGATCCTCAAGTGTTGTAGGTACTCTTCTTTGCTGTTACTAAACACCAAAATATCATCAAAATAAACTACCAGAAACTTACCAATGTAAGGGCATAGTATAGTGTTCATCAATCTCATAAATGTGCTAGGTGCATTTGATAACCTACTAAATGGCATAACCATCCACTCATATAATCCATCTTCAATCTTAAAGGTTGTCTTCCACTCATCCCCTTCTTGAATTTGGATTTGGTGGTAGCCACTTCATAGGTTGATCTTGCTGAAATATTTGGACCCTGCAAGGACATCCATCATGTCCTCCATACGAGGTATAGGAAATCGATACTTGATGGTAATCTTATTAATTGATCTACTATCAGTGCACATCCTCCATGTTCCATCTTTTTTTGGGGTAAACAATGCCAGTATAGCACATGGGCTCATGCTCTCTCTCACCACACCTTTACTTATGAGTTCTGTTACTTGCTTATTCATCTCTGCATGTTGTGTTGGATTCATCCTATAAGCTACTGGCTTGGGTAGAGTTGCTCCTGGAATCAAATCAATATGATGTTGAACATCTCTCTTTGGCGGTAGACCATCAGGCAATTCATCAAGAAAAACATCAACAAATTCTTTCAATAGATCTGCTACTTCTAGGGGAACTGAAATGTCTTCCTCTTCACCTTTTTTCACTACTAATGCATAGCAACACCCTGTCACCTTCACTTCTTTAACAAGATCTCTTTCAGACAACATGGTCTCACCTT
Source organism: Cunninghamia lanceolata (assembly GCA_027924645.1). Classification (NCBI taxonomy): domain Eukaryota; kingdom Viridiplantae; phylum Streptophyta; class Pinopsida; order Cupressales; family Cupressaceae; genus Cunninghamia; species Cunninghamia lanceolata. The sequence goes on along the minus strand of BSBN01001137.1, from coordinate 2,235,825 downwards.
TTCCTTCATCCTTGAGAGGCAATAAAATCACCTTAGAGCCATCTTTCCAAAAGGTGTATGTTTTTTTCTCTCCATCATGCATAACTTTTCTATCATACTGCCATGGCCTTCCCAACAACACATGACAGGCATCCATTGGGACAACATCACACCATATCTCATCCTGATAGATCTTCCCTATGTTAAACTTAATTAGGCATCTTTTATCAACAATGACTTCATTTCCCTTTTTAAACCATGCAATACGGTATGGATGAAGATGTTTTTCACAGTGTAAATTCAATTTTTCTACCATTTCTTTAGAAACCATATTTTCACAACTACCTCCTGTTGTTGCTGATGTTGATGTTAGACACACACAAGTACAACATGAAACAAAAGTTACACATCAACCCTTGTTTATCCTGAAAGACACAATGAATTCATAGAATTCATGATCCCAAGTCCCTGGTGATTAGGTCATAATCTGCTAAGATCTCTTAGTGGTTGATGTGTGTTGCTGTTTTCCATTTTGGGGTCTTACATGAATCAGTAGGTTCTAGTTTTGCAACAATGCTTTCAGGGAAGTTACTCTACACAGCATATACCTCCAAATGATGTGCCTAAGGTGATATTTGCATGAGTTCTACCATTATCAGTGATTTCCTGCATGAAATTTTCAATGGTACATGCATCTAGCTCAGGAATAAGTTAAGGATGATCAAGTATCTACAGGATGACTGCATATTCCCCTGTTCTGCTTAATATTTACCATGATGTGGAATTATGGAAGTGATTTCTATAAAATTAAAATAAGAAAAAGGGGTAAAGAGAGAGATATTCCTAAGATTTACTTGACTGAGATCACTGATCCACATACATGTTCCCATACAGTAATGAAGAGAAGAAAACTGAAATCATACTTCACCAGGATATTCCACAAATCAGCATGATCCAATGTAAATCTTCAGAGGTAGAGTTGACAACAACATGTAATGAAATGAAAGTGCTTCTAAAGAACACAGCATCCACCAATACATATCCAGAAATCAACTTGAAGATTACTTAAGGTTTACAATCATGATGTAATCTGAAGCTTCATCTCCATACAGTATGTTCATAAAACATGCATATTTACACTGATCATGAGGAAAGAACCTTGAATGTTTCAACAATTCAGTCCCCACTAGTCTCAATAATCTAGTCTACTACATGAAATTGCTACAGGTTCAATATTGTATGATTGACCTCCTCTTTTTTTAGCAGTAATGGGGCTGAATATATATCTGCTTTCCCCCCAACACAGTGCCCAAGAAAACATAGCTGAATCAATAGTCAGCCTCCTCAGATGTCTCATCCAATGGTGGAAGATGGATCCCACCAAAACCTCGATCAGAGCACCCAGACAAGGCACCACTCACTCAGTAACTTCCTCCATCAACCAACCACCGCATTCAATGCATTGTCTCCTTTTGGTTCATTCTGACCTCTCGGGATCCGGTGCATCGCTTGGGATGTCCCTCACCATTAAAGTGCTGTTATATCTCCACCTGCACACCGTCAGGTCAAATCTACATATTGACCCTCCGTAGGCCTTGCATGTACTTCTTGTTTGACTAAAGTTATACATCGGGCTCCAAAATAATTTCAAATTCCTCCCGCTCTACTTTCCCGCCATTCTCCATTTGAATATCGAGCTGCACTTTGAAATTCTTCGCTGATCAGGATATGATGATGATGTCATTAGGATGGACTAGCCTTTTTGAAGTGTGAAAGGATGACACCATCATGCCTTGGGATGAGCTTAAAATCTGCCTGCCTCACCTTTTGCATCGCGACCACACATCATCATGATCATCGGTGAAACCCCACCTAATCAGAGCGAGCCAACAATATCTCATCGACCTCATCTTTCTGGCCGATGCACCTCCTTTTCTCTTATTGCACACCTGCAGTCATCATATGGAAGTTAGGCACCATCATCATGATGTTACTAACCAGCAGAATGATAAGCATTTATACTAAATCATGCTTTGAAAGTGCAAACATGTATATCGAGTCATGAAACAATGAAAAATCTGCGTGCATACAAGCATTTAATCCTTTTTGATAATCCTTTGGTTCCGCCACCTGCATGTAGATTTCTAGGCGTCTTCTTCACTTAGTCAGGATATGATGGTGACGTCATAGTGATATTGAAGGAAATCGGGTCCAAGGAACATGATCCCGAGGAAAGAGCTTTGAAGAATATCACCCTCCCAAGAAGATGACATCATCAGGATATGTCAGGTTTTGCTTATCGGTTTTAAGATCAGGATGATATTTGGAACATGACCCCCATAGGTAAGATGACCTTCCTTTCAAAAGATCGGGGTGACATTAGTGGAAGGGTGGCCTTGTTTATCGCTGCAGTTATCATGACGTCATCGTCATGTTTATCGGATAGGGGTGATGTTTGAAAAAGTGTCTGTGCGAGGTAAAAGGATGATGACATCATCAGGAGGTGATTTCCTTTGTTTATCAAGCTTGGATGATGTCATCATGATACTGGCCATGGGGTGATATTTGGAAGATCGTGATATTCAAAAGATTGGCTGATCTTCGAAAAATCAGGTGATGCACAAAAGGTCGGGGTGATGCATCCACATCAAGGTGATATTTGGCGAGGAGGGTGATATTTCAAAGATGATGATCCCCTCAGACTAAAGTGACCTCCTATCAGAAAATCAGGATGACGTCATCTAGATGATGACTTGGTTTAGCGCTACGGCACTGACGTCATCGTCATGTTATGCAGGAAAGGTCATGTTCGAAAATATACCTCCGCGAGGTAAAAAGGATGATGATGTCATCTTCATGTGACATTTCTTGTTTATCAGGTTCTAATGACGTCATCAGGATATTGGTTCGGGGTGATATTTCACGACAGGAGGATATTCAAAAGATAGGGTGATATTTGAAATATCAAGTGATATTTGAAATATGACCCCCGCAAAATATATGATGCTGCTGACTGGCAAAGGCCACTATCACCTAAAATTGACGTTCAGATCTTTGGACCTAATGATTTATTAGGTGATATTTGAAATATCAGGTGATATTTCAAAGATGATGATATTAAGAAATGTGATCCTCCTCCCTGAATATCATGTTTGACCAGAACTTTGACCGGGCATAACTTTCTTACCTGGCCGAATTTCAGGGTGATGTAAAAGGCAAACTTGCTTAGAATTTTACACTATTTCACATGGAAAGCTTCCTGAGGCAAGATTCAGACCTTGAATTTTGGGCTCATATAGGAGGATCATCATGCACCAGATATGATGATGCTTTTTACCATTACCGCCCAGAGCACAAAAATAAAGGGGGCAAGCCACAGCAGGGGTCCTCATTTTGCTAAGGGGCAAAAAGGGGCATGTTGTGAACATCACAACAACTAGCAACCAAACAAAACAATAAAAAATAAAGACTATTAAAGGAAACTGAAAAAAATACATGCATAACTTCCAACTATCTCTCTCCTACAGATCATCATCTAACTTGAGACTCAATGTATTCAAAAGGTGCATGAATTTTCCTTTTAGTTTAAGTGGGTGCATGTGATTAATTATCCTCATCTTGAAGATCATTTGAACAAACCAGTGACTAAAATTAGCCTATGTAGGTGAGGATGTTCCCTCATAGCCAACCAAATAAAGCCTTGTTGCCAGCAGGCGTCCATAGCCCTGGCAATGTTATCATTACAATTCTCCTAAGTAGAGCCCCACTGCCAGCGAGCGTCTATAGCCCCGATAGAGTTACTTAGATGGCTTAACCTAGATTTTCAGTAAAATCCATTTTATTGCTTTACATTTTATATTTTTGGTAGAACTTCATAAGATGTTGAATTTGTAACTTCATCATCATGATGCAAGGAGTGGTCACTTGCTGAAATTAAGCTGAGAATTGTAATGGTAGCAAGGGTGACCTCTGATTTTTCACCTAATATCTACACTAGTAGGTTCAACCAACCCAAGGATTTTAGGTGTGTCATTGTGAGAAAAATCCTTGAATACTCAACCCACTCTTATTGAATACAAAATTTCACAAGTCAAACAACTCTCTACATTCATGACAGTCACAATAAGTATGCATAAATTTCAAACAATTAACCTGAATGATCAGAATTTTCCATTATTTTTTGTGGTTGTTAATCTGCTCCTTCATACTCTAAATCAAGATAAGGACCCAGCCGAGGCCACAAAGCAACCAAACAAAACAAAACAAAAATACTATACAAACAACTAACCTACAAAAGGGAACAAACAGAAGCAAGACAAGAAAACAAAGCAACTACTCTACCAGACTATATACAAACCCAACAAGGCAAGCAAAACCCAGAAAAAGACCCAAAGACACCTGTGTTTGTGTACTTCCTTCGATTGTGTAGGAGCATCAAGGCACTAGTGATGGTTCTGATCCTAGCAGATTCATCCTTGTATTCTAAAAAAATTTCTGGTATTGTAAATTCATTGTGTTTATCAGAACAACCTCTGAGAATCATCAACTGAGGAAGGTCATCATGTTCATGATTAATCCATATGCATGTCTTATCTCCCAAATTCCCATAATCAAAATGATAATCACCCTTCTTCACTATGGAAAGGGAAGACACAACCTGATGTATTTCTGGCTCTACTGTTGGACATGCTAGTTCATTGATAGTTGGTCCTCCGTTTAACTCTGCATCTTCAATGCTTGGCTCAATGTCAGGTCTCACTTCAAATTGAAGGATGTATGGCTCTTGATGGATTGTTTCTTCATCCTTATCCAGCTTTGTTTCTTCATTCTGGATGTTCAGTTCATCCTCAAGTTCAGGAAAATTCTGAATGCTTTCATTAATTTCTTTATTTTCAAAATGATTCTGGACTGATACTTGATCATGCACAGTAACTCTAAAGCTTCCTGCATCTTCAACTTTCATGAGCTTTTCATCAAATAACTCACATTTATCATCAAGTAGGGTATCTGGTTCCATTGTCCTGCAACATTCTTCCATTCGGTCATTCAATTCAAAGAAGTCATGTATGAAATTAGGATTTACTTTCTCTTCTATGACTTCATTAGTTGCTATAGTAGGGACTTCATCAGCAGCAATGCTTTTAATTTGTTCTACTATCTGTTTACACTTCTTCATCAACTCATTTCTATCAAAACTGCTAAATTCAGATTCAGAAACATCCTCCTGACAAGCATCTAATAATTCAATATATTTGTTTATTGTGTCAAGATCAATTTCAGATTCATCTTCCCCCTCATGAAATCTTTCTTGTTGATTGTTTGATGACTGAAAGAAGGGAGTAATTTTCTCCTTACTATTTTCAGAAGGTTCATACATGCATTCTGCCTCACCTTTATTAGGAAGTAGAGAACTTCTATCAATCTCACCATAAAATGACTTAAGGAAAGATGTTTCTTCACTTTTATCAAAAGTATTAGGGTCAGAATCAAAGACTTTATCCTGACAAGTGGTCTCTTCTCTACAAATTTTGACAGATCTATACCAGCACTCCTCTTTTGAAGAACTCCTATCAATATCACCATAAAATGACTCAAGGAAAGATGTTTTCTCATTTTTACCTTCTAGAACTGACTCAACTAGTACCTCTCCTATATATCTCCTAGCCTCTGAAGATGTATTATCTCCTTGCTCCAGAACTCCTTCATTTTCCTGCTAGACTTTAGCCCTGGGCAAATCTATAAAAAATATTAGTCCCTTCAAAAATAAATCCAACCTTGTAAGAAAACTTAGACAATTAATTTCACTGTGCTCTACAGTCTTATGTATCCTGCAACAACTAGATAAACCAAAGTTATACAAACTTTGAGGATAAAGCTACTTATTCAAAGTTTCTTAAAATAAAGGAACATTAACTTGACAATTGTCTTCATATGCATCCACTGAAGTGAGACTCTGCTTTCTATCTTTAGGATTTTTTGAAATTTTAATGAGATCTATCATATCTCAGAATAAAACTTGAAAGGAACATGATGATGCTGCAGAAATCCATAGATCCTTGCTCAGGCCCTCCTTCTAGTGCCAGTTCTGTTGTTGCTGATGTTGATGTTAGAGACACACAAGTACAACATGAAACAAAAGTTACACATCAACCCTTGTTTATCCTGAAAGACACAATGAATTCGTAGAATTCATGATCCCAAGTCCCTGGTGATTAGGTCATAATCTGCTAAGATCTCTTAGTGGTTGATGTGTGTTGTTATTTTCCATTTTGGGGTCTTACATGAATCAGTAGGTTCTAGTTCTGCAACAATGCTTTTAGGGAAGTTACTCTATATAGCATATACCTCCAAATGATATGCCTAAGGTGATATTTGCATGAGTTCTACCCTTATCAGTTATTTCCTGCATGAAATTTTCAATGGTACATGCATCTAGCTTAGGAATATGTTAAGGATGATCAAGTATCTATGGGATGTTTGCATATTCCCCTGTTCTGCTTAATATTTACCATGATGTGCAATTATGGAAGTGATTTCTATAAAATTAAAATAAGAAAAAGGGGTAAAGAGAGAGATATTTCTAAGATTTACTTGACTGAGATCACTGACCCACATACATGTTCCCATACAGTAATGAAGAGAAGAAAACTGAAATCATACTTCACCAGGATATTCCACAAATCAACATGATCCAATGCAAATCTTCAGAGGTAGAGTTGACAACAACATGCAATGAAATGAAAGCGCTTCTAAAGAGCATAGCATCCACCACTACATATCTAGAAATCAACTTGAAGATTACTTAAGGTTTACAATCATGATGTAATCTGAAGCTTCATCTCCATACAGTATGTTCATAAAACATGCATATTTACACTGATCATGAGGAAAGAACCTTGAATGTTTCAACAATTCAGTCCCCACTAGTCTCAGCAATCTGGTCTACTACATGAAATTGCTACAGGTCCAATATTGTATGATTGACCTCCTCTTTTTTTAGCAGTAATGGGGCTGAATATATGTCTCTGCTTTCCCCCCAACACAGTGCCCAAGAAAACCTAGCTGAATCAATGGTCGGCCTCCTCAGATGTCTCATCCAATGGTGGAAGATGGATCCCGCCAAAACCTCGAGCAGAGCACCCAGACAAGGCGCCACTCGCTCAGTAACTTCCTCCATTAGCCAACCACCACATTCAATGCATTGTCTCCTTTTGGTTCATTTTGACCTCTCAGGATCTGGTGCGCCGTTCGAGATGTCCCTCACCATTAAAGCGCTGTTATATCTCCACCTGCACGCTGTCAGGTCAAATCTGCATATTGACCCTCCGTAGGCCTTGCGTGTACTTCTTGTTTGACCAAAGTTATACATCGGGCTCCAAAATAATTTCAAATTCCTCCCGCTCTACTTTCCTGCCATTTTCCATTTGAATATCGGGCTGCACTTTGAAATTCTTCGCTGACCAGGATATGATGATGACATCATCAGGATGGATTGGCCTTGTTGAAGTGTGAAAGGATGATGCCATCGTGCCTTGGGATGAGCTTAAAATCTGCCTGCCTCACCTTTTGCATTGTGACCACACATCATCATGATCATCAGTGAAACCCCACCTGATCGGAGTGAGCCAACAATGTCTCATCAACCTCATCTTTCTGGATGATGCACCTCCTTTTCTCTTATTGCACACCTGCAGTCATCATATGTAAGTTAGGCACCATCATCATGATGTTAGTAACCAGCATGATAATAAGCATTTATACTAAATCATGCTTTGAAAGTGCAAACATGTATATCGGGTCATGAAACAATGAAAAATCTGCGTGCATACAAGCATTTAATCCTTTTCAATAATCCTTTGGTTCCGCCACCTGCATGTAGATTTCTGGGCATCTTCTTCACTTAGTCAGGATATGATGGTGACGTCACAGTGATATTGAAGGAAATCAGGTCCAAGGAACATGATCCCGAGGAAAGAGCTTTGAAGAATATCACCCTCCCAAGAAGATGACGTCATCAAGATATGTCGAGTTTTGTTTATCGAGTCATATTTTAAGATCAGGATGATATTTGGAACATGACCCCCATGGGTAAGATAACCTTCCTTTCGAAAGATCGGGGTGACGTCAGTGGAAGGGTGGCCTTGTTTATCACTGTAGTTATCATGACGTCATCGTCATGTTTATCGAATAGGAGTGATGTTTGAAAAAGTGCCTGTGTGAGGCAAAAGGATGATGACATCATCAGGAGGTGATTTCCTTTGTTCATCAAGCTTGGATGATGTCATCATGATACTGGCCATGGGGTGATATTCGGAAGATCGTGATATTCAAAAGATCGACTGATCTTCGAAAAATCAAGTGATGCACAAAAGGTCGGGGTGATGCATCCACATCAGGGTGATATTTGGCGAGGAGGGTGATATTTCAAAGATGATGATCCCCTCAGACTAAAATGACCTCCTATCAGAAAATTAGGATGACATCATCCGGATGATGACTTGGCTTAGCGCTACGGCACTATGACGTCATCGTCATGTTATGCAGGAAAGGTCATGTTTGAAAATATACCTCTGCGAGGTAAAAAGGATGATGATGTCATCTTCATGTGACGTTTCTTGTTTATCGGGTTCTAATGACGTCATCTGGATATTGGTTCGGGGTGATGTTTCGTGACAGGAGGATATTCAAAAGATAGGGTGATATTCGAAATATCAGGTGATATTTGAAATATGACCCCCCGCGAAATATATGATGCTACTGATTGGCAAAGGCCACTATCACCTAAAGTTGATGTCTAGATCTTTGGACCAAATGATTTATCAGGTGATATTTCAAAGATGATGATATTAAGAAATGTGATCCTCCTCCCCGAATATCAGGTTTGACCAGAACTTTGACCGGGCATAACTTTTTTACCTGGCTGAATTTCAGGGTGATGTAAAAGGCAAACTTGCTTAGAATTTTACACTCTTTCACATGGCAAGCTTCCTGAGGCAAGATTCAGACCTTAAATTTTGGGCTCATACAGGAGGATCATCATGCACCAGATATGATGATGCTTTTTACCATTACCGCCCAGAGCACAAAAACAAAGGGGGCAAGCCACAACAGGGGTCCTCATTTTGCTAAGGGGCAAAAAGGGGCATGTTGTGAACATCACAACACCTCCATCAACAATAACTTGACATACCTTGCCACCTGAAGTGCATCTAGTTCTGAAGATATTGGTTTGAAGCCATGAACCATCAGAGCTTTTGGCTTGTGTTTTCTCCTTCTCTAGAATCACCATTGCTCTTCTCATCATGAGACTTTCTCCCACATCTGGTGGAACCTCTAGTTCTGTCCCTTCCACTTCATGTCGCGTTTGAATCAGGTTCACCCTAGGTTGTCCTCCTTGATTTCTTTCTTGCATGTTATAATTTGAGCATTCAAATGCCCTATGACCTTCTTCTCCACATCTAAAACAAGTGAAAGGCCTTCTCTAGTTTTCCCATCCTTACTGCTACCATAACCTCTACCTCTTTGAAATCCCCTTTCTCGTTCTTGATTCGGAGGATCTTGTCGAGTGTCTACTTGTTTTTCCAATCCATGGGATGACTCTCCCCTACCATAATTTGAACCTCCTTGAAATGGGGTTGATGTACCCCTTCTTCCTCCTCTATTCCTCTAATAGTACTATTTGTTTTGTTTTTCTTTAGCCTTTAGAGCCAATTGGTAAGCCTCTTCCATACTATTGAGTCGATGCATGCTCAATTCATCTTGAATAGACAATTTCAGGCCATTCACATATCTAGCAGCCATTTGTTCATCAGTTTCTTTATGTTCTATATGTATAGATAGTGTATAAAACTCATTTGTATAATCTTGCACAAAAGAGCAGTTCTTCTTTAAGTTTTGAAACCTACGAAAAAGGGTTTGTGCATAATCTATGGACAAATATTTTTCTCTCAACTTCTTCTCCATTTTATTCCATGTCTTAATCTTATCCTTGCCTTTCCTTGTTCATTCCTTTTGAAGATGATCCCACCAAATCATTGCATGACCCTTTAATTTGGTGCATGCAAATTTTACCTTCTTCTCCTCTGTCATGGATTTCCATTCAAAAAAATTTCTCATGCCATTCAACCAATCTATCAACTCCTCTGGTTTAAGACTACCTACATATTCTGAAACATCTACCTTGATCCCTTCATTTTTCCCTTCTAAGGCCTTGAGCAACCTCTCTTCAAAACTCATGCCTTCTAATTCCTCTTCTTCATGTTCTGTATCTTGATTTGCACCTCCTCGACCTATCTCTTCATCAGATTCATCTCCTCCTCTACCCAATCTTTGGTTTTCCATCCCTATTGTAAGTTCTGCTAGTTGCCTTTGCAGATTTTGCATTTCTCTATGCATCTGGGCAAGACCGCCTCTTCCTCTTCCTCTCCCAGCCATCTTCCCGCTCTAATACCAGATGATGCAGCACACAACATACACTCAATAGAATTGTGCCATTAAACATATGAGAGGCAAAGATTTGGAAGTTGGAACATAAAAAAACTTCTATTCATCAACTCTATTGCTACAATGAGAGAAAACTCTCTTATATCCAAGAAAACAAAAAAAATTACCTTTTTTGGCAGATTTCGACAATTGTCAGATTTTGCCATTTTAGGTAATTTTACAATCATATCTTGAGAATCTAGTTTTTCCCAAAAGCTTCCTAAAACTAAGGTAGGATGAACGGCCAACTAATATTCTAAATTTGAAACATGAGTTTCGAGTTATTATAAAAGCAACTTCTTAAAAATCTAGAAAAAAACACTAAATTGCCATTTTGAAGGCCAGGATGAAAGTTTCAAGCCCCGAAAAAGTGCCAAGACAAGGTCCAACCTATTAGGGCAGGTTGAAAAACCACTGGCCACCTCATAATGCATCCACCTGTAAAATTTTGTAGAAAACCTACATCTGAGTCAAAAGTTATGACCTCCAGAAGTCCTTGCATCAGTAGGCAAGACCATCATAGATGAGCCCCAGAGACATTAGGTCAGCCCTTAGGGCCTTAGGCTTGTTATTTATGTAAATGATATTTGATTTGTATATTAATTAACTATGTAGAACTAATGGTTTCATTTAGTTTGTGTAGTTTCAGATTTGACAATTGAGCAGGATATCGGAGAAAAGAAAGTATTTCTCATCTTGTGAAAGGATGATCTTGAGACATTTATTGAAAATGTGTATATTTGTATATGAACAGTTGTATCTTTATTTATTTACAATGTATTTTGGAAGTTAATCATTTAAAATAAGTTTAATTTTCTTCTATAAACATATTAAGTTTTTAATTATTTCTAAATTAGTTATTAAATTATTGCTAATTTCTTGAGTGGGCATTACAATATCCAACTAATAAAATTTAATTGTCTTGTAGGAAATCTATTTCAGGATAATAAATTGGGTTGTAAACACACTCAAAGTGGGTAATTTCAATAGGCTTCTTTTATTTTGTTTTATGTTTCAATATGATTTGAAGAGCATTGGTGTATTCACTTGGTCATTTCATTTTCCTGTAATAATATTGGTGTATGCCCCTGATTGGGCACCCTCACTTCCCATTGATTTCTTTGAAGCTCCAACTAGTAGACTATTCCGATCAGGAGGATGAAGCTTCTAGTGTCGAGGAACCAATTGTTGTTGTTGTGATTTCAGGCATTGGGGTAGCAAATGGTGAAGGGGTGAATGGTAGTGATGCCTTGAGCGGTGACACAGTGGGTGCGTCCTCTTAATCTAGTTTGTTTGTTACAATTTTTTGGTCTCAGCTCTTAATATTGTATCTGCTATTTTGGCTAGTCTTTGGGCCTATTTTTTTAATGCCACTCATTTTTGTGGAGATCCTGAACTCTCTATTGGACTATCATCATATATTTTAATATATCTATGGGTGGCTCCCCCACCTTTTTTCTTCAAAACAAATATTGGTAATTTGTTTCTCATAATTGATTTATGAAATAACCCTTATAACACAAGGACCTCAGTATGTTGATTGTTTCTTCTTAAATTGGAAAATGCTCATCTTCACTACAAGCGTACTATTTTGTGACATTTACCTTTGTTGTTCATATTTTGGATTGGGGATGAAAATTCTTCTTTTGCCCTTATGCATCGTGCCTAATTGGATATAGAAAGGCATACTATTTCACATTTTCTACAAGTGGGTCCATGGCAGCAAAAATGGGATTTCTTCCATTTTAGGATGATAAATAGTAGGATTGCCTATTTTCACCATGGAGTAGAAATTTTCTGGCCAAAGATTTTATGGAATACTAATATATGAATATAAAGAGTGCACTTTCATGAGGTGTCTTAAAGTTTTCCTGACTAGGTATGCAAAATTAAGACCATTTCACATTTACTGTTATGTTATATTAACTATTTTGTATGATCAGTACTAGTAGGATAATTTATATCAGTAGACTTTTTATGGCCAATCATTCTATAGAATACATCAATATCTATATAAAAAGAGCCTTTGTGCATGGGAAGTCTTAAAAAATTGGTTTGGGGATCTTTGCAACATTTGAACTTTAATAGTGAACTAATATAGGATAGGTTTCATAATTGGGAATGATAAGTTAGGACCATTTTATATTTATTGTTCTTCTATATTCAATGATTTTTGAAGGAGAGGGTGGACACTAGAAGAAATGGGATTTCCAAAAATTTAGGGTAACAATAGTAGGAGTTCTGTGTTGTGTCTACAATGAGGTGGAAGTTTTTGGCCAAACATTTTATAGAGTACATCACTCTAAGAATTTACAAAACTAACTTTCTCAAGGAGTCTTAAAATTTTAGTTTTGGGTTTTGTGCATCTTTTAGGTTTCAGTAGCAAGCTAACATGGGGCATTTTAGCCAATTGTTTTTTTAAAAATAAGACCTTTTGATTTAACACTTACTATTATGCTTTTTATAATTAGTTTTGTAGGAGAGGGTCGATGCTAGTAGAAATGGTGTCTACATTAAATTTAGCATGGAAAAATAGTAGGATCCCCTTTTCAATGTCCTATTAACCTATAATATATCTAACAAATAGGTGATGCACACAATAATGTGACTTGTATAGTGTTATTTGATGCATCAAAAGATTAGAGTTACAATTGGCTAGCTTTGTTGACATAATTTAAGTTATAAGAAATCTTGAAGTGAGTATGCAAAATTTAGACCATTTCACATTTACTATAATGTTATATTAACTATTTTGTAGGATTAGTAATAGTAGGATAATTTGTATCAATAGACATTTTGTGGCCAATAATTCTATAGAATACATCAATCTCTATATAAACAAAGCCTCTATGCATGGGGAGTCTTAAAATTTTGGTTTTGGGATCTTTGCTTCGTTTGAACTTTCACAATGAGCTAATATAGGGTAGTTTTCATAATTGGGAATGATAAGTTAGGACCATTTTATACTTATAGTTTTGCTATATTCAAATATTTTTTAAGGAGGGGGTGGACGCTAGCAGAAATGGGTTTTCCTAAAATTTAGGGTGACAATAGTAGGAGTTTTGTGTTATGTCTACAATGAGGTGGAATTTTTTTGGCCAAACATTCTATAGATTACATCACTCTATGAATCTAGAGAACTAACTTTCTCAAGGAGTCTTAAAATTTTAGTTTTGGGTTTTGTGCATCTTTTAGGTTTCAGTAGCAAGCTAACACATGTCATTTTAGCCAATTGTTTTTTAAAAAATAAGAGCTTTTGATTTAACACTTACTGTTATGCTTTTTATAATTAGTTTTGTAGGAGATGGTCAATGCTAGCAAAAATGGTGTCTACATTAAATTTAGCATGGCAAAATAGTAGGATTGCCCTTTTTCACAAGGTATTTTTTATGCTGGAGGGCATCAATGTTTGAGTTAGTGCAGTGTGTAGGTGCTTCTCCATCCTCAAAGTGAGATCTTGAGGGAAATCATACGAGTTCATGCTGACCGAAGGGATATATGCTAACACCTCTCTTAAAATAAAGTTTAGCAATCATATTAGTAGTTATCAGATCATCCCACAATATACCTGCACTTTGATTGATAACATGTGTTTTTTTCAACCTGCAATATTCCTGCACTTTGGGCCTTCCCGAGAACAATCCAAATTCCAATTGCATTTTCTAGAAAGTTTCAAAATCCCTTTCTAAAAATCTATTTTGTGCATACACTACAATCTTGGAATTCCATGATACCACATTTCTTTGAGGCATTCTGTCAAATAGATCACATGCTTTGTTTATGCTTCCACATTTTGTATATATGCCTACTAAAGCATTTCCAACTATAATATTTGACAAAAATCCCCCTTCAACTATACTTTGATGGATGTCCACACCCCTTTCTAAAGCCCCCATTTTAGAATAGGCAGGGAGGATGCTGGCAAAGGTTATGGAATTTGGCTTTACACTTGCCAATTGCATTTGCTTGTAAGTTTCTAACGCCTTATCAATTTATCAACAAATCCATATTGTGCATTTTCGTTAATCATTGCATTCCATAAAATGACATATCTTTGAGGTATTTCATGTACCATGTTTATGGTTTCCACATCTTGCACACATATCTACTAGGGTAGATGTGGAAATTCAGAATGTTAGCATCACCAAAATTTTAGACAAATCCAAACATTCGAAATATCCTCTACTTACTTTTGGCCCTTCCTCTATTTGAGAAGTGAAATATATAGAACACAAAATTAAAAAATATGCTTGCGGTTAATGGATGTGAGCCTACAATAGATTCTTGGTAATCCCTCTCCCTTTGACTTTTTGTGTGAATCATTCTTGAAAGCCTAAATTAACTTTCCCACACACCCACAATTTACATAAACAATAAGTGAATTTGTCAATGTTCAAACATATAATTCATTCACACAAATTTAGTACAAACATGCAAGAACACTAAATCTTAAACTTGCTAAAGTATAAATACACACATAAAGTGAGTGCCAAAGTTATAAAACATGGTAAATTTTAAATACACACAAAACACAAAGTGAATGCCAAAATTAAAGTTTAGACAAACAATTCAGACAAAATGAATGTCAAAGTTAAAACACACACTTCATAAGTAGAAAGTGAACACATATCAAAGTTCAAATTGCTTCATGCATAAAGTTAATTCTATCACACACAAAGTAAACACTCAAGTTCAAACATTCCAAAGCACAAACACACAATAAATGGTTCAAGTTCAAGCGAATATCAATGTTAGTTCATTCACACACACAATGTGAATGTGAAAGTTAGTTCATACACATTTTACACACATAAAGTGAATGCCAAAGTTCATTCACATAAACATGTGCACACACAATGAGTACCAAAGCCAACTTTCAAACCTACCACCCACACAAAATGAAATCGAAAGTTCATTCACACACACATACACTTGACACAAAGTGAAGATCAATATTTTGTACACACATAGAGTGAGTGCCAAATCTCATTCACACACACATACATGCACACACATAGTGAATGCCAAATTTCATTCAAATACATAGGCACACACTTCACACAAACTGAATGACAAAATTAACTTTCACACACACACACACACTCTTACTTCACATGAAGTGAATTCTAAAGTTAACTTTCAAACATGCACACAATGAATGTTGAAGTTTATTCACTCACACACACAATGAAAGCCAAAGTTCTTTCAAACACACAAAGACTCACAATGAACACTATTGAAGTTTGTTTGTATACACATTCCACACAAAGTGAAAATAAAAGTTCATTCATACATCACACAAAATGATAACCAAAGCTCATTCATGCACATACACACAAAAAAAAAAGCATGTTAGTTCTTTCAAGTAAATTCCACTGAAAGTGAACATCAAAGTTAATTAATACACTATATACAAAATGATAGCCAAGGTTCATTTGTACACACACAAAAAGAGGAATGTTAAACATTTCAATTGTAGTCTACACAAAGTGAACATCAAAGTTTGTTCATACACTCCACAAAATGTAATAGCTTAAGTTTATTCATAAACAAAAAAAAATAAATGTCAAAGTTCTTTCAGGCTTTCTCACACACACAACAAATGTAAAATTTGGTTCAAACACACATACCACACAAAGTGAATAACAAATTAAATTTTAAACACACACACCACAAAGTGAATGCCTAAATTAACTTTCCCACACACAGACACAATTTACATTAAAAAAAGTGAATATGCCAATGTTCAAACATAATTAATTCACACAAATTTAGTACAAGAATGCATGAACACTTAAGTTCAAACATTCTAAACTACAAACAACCTCATAAAGTGAGTGTCAAACTTATAAAACGTGGTAAACTCCAAACACACACACTAGACAAATTGAATGTCAGAATTAAATTTCACATATAAAAATAAAAAAAATGAATGTCAAAGTTAAAACACACACTTCACACATAGAAAGTAAAGATGTGTAAATTTTAAACATGGTTCATGCACAAAGTTAGTTCAATCATACAGGAAGTAAACGCTTGAGTTCAAATATGCCAAAGTACAAACACACACAAAGTGAATGCCAAAGTTAAAACACATTCTTCACACAAAGTTTGTTCAATCAATAAATATAACAACTTTAACAAAAAATAAAAAATACACTATTTAACAATATGGCTATAAATGTGTGTGTCTATCAAGAGGGAAATTAGTAACATGGATTTTCTATTATCCTACATTATATAGGTACTGCATGGTTCACCTAATGTCTTCATTGCTTAGAATTTATTTAGTGGATAACTTTGGGGCACTACTAAACATGCCACTTCTTCTTTGTTGAATGGGAGGCCATAGTTCTTTGATGGTTTGTTTATGATTTATTTATCTAATGGTTCATTCATGATTTAGTTCATGTGGTTATTCATTTAATACTATTCCATTATTTTTATTTGTAAAAAAAAAAAAAAATTGAATTTCTAAAAGTTTTATAGCCTTGTCTACCAACTACTACATATAATGACTTTTCAATAATAAATATATACTATTTAGAGATAGGCCTATAAATATTTGTGCCTATCAGCCATTTGATAACACCTTTGGTGCTTTTACTAGTTTTTATACATGACTCCTATGTTCATCTTTAGGTAATGACTGATATATGTTTAAAAGAAAAGTGCGAAAATGGGAGGGAAGTTGGGTAGAATAAAAGTGTTTATATCCTTCTTGGCACGCAATTGTTCCTAACTAAAAACAACATTCTTATTTTAAAACACAAGGGAAATTAAGGGAAGACATTTTTTTTCAAATGAGGAAGGTGTAGATTCTATCCAAAGAGATTGAAGTGCATTCAATAGGGCTCTAACTATTTGCATACCATCCCATACTAAATTTACGATAAGGAAATTTGCACAATTTTATTCTCTACCTTTACTAAGGGTAAGTGTAATTCTAAATTTATGCTTTCAAGGAAATCCCTTCATTATTATGGGTAATTTGACATGGTGCACATTATTATAGTGCAAGTTTTTTTTTTCAAATTGCTTCATTTAGCATCACCAGTAATATCCCTAAGAATATTGTCCTTGTTTAAAACAGTGGAAGTTGTTCACATCTCACATCAAATTTATTTTGTGCCAATCTTGGGATGCACATTAGTAAATTCCATATGGTTCCCATTTTTAATTCATAACTTATTTGTGGAATTGAACTAGGCACTAAAAATTAATGTTATTTGTGCCACAACTTGGGCATTGTTTAATGTGTAGTTAAATTTTTTTATGGGGATTTAAAATTTTCTATGAATCTCGAGGACTATCTTTCAAGCCCATATCGTTCACCAAAACAATCTCATGAAGAACATTTGGGCAGATCTTTGGTCATTAGTAAGGGTACATAGTGAGTTGGATTATTTTAATGGTTGTTTTTCTCTTCCACGACTTGTATAAGAATACCTATTCTTAACCTTCAAAGAGGTACTGATATGATAAAAGTATGCTAGTTATTAGAAACTCATTGTAAGGGAGGAGTAGTAGATATTATTTGTGGTACCTCCTTAAGATCTTCTCTACAATTGACCAATATTATTGAAGTGGTAGAAAACCATTTTTCCCTTACCCTTCATAGAAATCAAATGCATGTTAGAGTACTTACAATTTTTTTGAATTCTTAAATTTTTACAAGACAATTCATAGAGAAACAATATTCCATGATGCTTACAAAGGGTTATTGTGGTGTTTCCCTCTTACAAAATTATTCTTTTGTGTATAGAATCTAGATTGTTGAGTTTAAAATGAACTTTTTTGGTAAGTCTCAAAAGTCGTTAAATAAACCAAATGCTTGACAAAGATTTTTGTGATGTGGTTAAGCCTAAGATGAGGATTTGGTTAGAGTCAGAGATAGGCCTAACTTATTACATGTGTGCTATTCTCATACCTTTAGTTTATTATGTTTGACATCTTTTAGTTGGTATTTTGATACCTTATTATGTTTGAACCATGTTTAGAATCTAGTGATTGATTTTATCCTTTGAAGCCTAAGACCTTTTGAGTGGTTAAGTGGAGTCTTATCTTGAAACAATGTTGATTTATTTGAGGTGGTTATGAGGCTATCATAATGAAAAAATGTTGATTGTAATGGGACAACCAAGAGGCTATAAACATAGGACCTTGAATGATGGTTGTGTGTAGTGTAACAGATTTATACATTATTATGGGCTTCTGAGTTTAGCTACTATCTTCTTAGGAAGTATAGAATCTAATTGAAATGACACATGTTGTTGCAATGTGTATTTTATATTATTAGAAAAGGAAGTTTCCCTTATGTGCATGTCAAGAAATCATGATGAAATCATTAGGACATGAATACTGTATGTTTATGATGTGGAATAATGTCCTTAGAGAACTATTCAGTGAACCTTAATACTTTGAAAATATATTATTTAAATTTCTTTTATCTATGGATATTTTATCCATCTGCTCGAATGTTGAGATATCATGGTGAGATGATAGGACATTCTTAAGCAATAGACATTGATTTCCATTGTTTTGCATAGGAGGATTGTATAGATCTATTAATAATTAGATGTATGAAATTTAATATATTTATTGGTATACCTGAGAGATGAGCATGGATAAGTGCCTTTATGGAAAAATTTGAGAGTGTAGGTTGTTCTGCCTACGAAAAAGACACTATGACCATAACTTCAAATCAAACATTAGTGAGTTACTTGCTTGATTTATCTTCTCTCCTATGTTATGTTCAGAAATATAAGTGAGTTTAGGCTATTTCTAATTAGTAAATGCTTGGATCACAAAATAACTAGTTGCATGAAGGGTTTAGTAAGGATTGGAATAAATAGATTAGTCTATACCTTGAGTCTTATCGGTAAAATACCTATGTTTGTAACTTGATGGAGGGTTGTGTTGATGAACTACAAAGCCTCTAATCTCGATACATAGGCAAGGCCATTTCTGATGAGCCCCTAAGGAATAGGTTTGGCCCTTAGGAGTGGTCTATCTTTGTTTTTTTGTAAATTATTAAAACCCTTGGTGAAGATAATGTACCAGATTAATTACTCAGGTAGAGTAGGATGTAAGATAGTTTACCTCGCATTATTCATTGATTGAATATATTTAATTTCAAATGTTTTGTTGAAATTTTTTTATATACACTAACATTTTTATAGTAATTATTGAATTATAATGTTTTTTTGTTATTTATTGTGGTGGTCTTTACATATTGTATTAGAGCTTTGGGTTAAACACTAGGGCCTAGAGTCTAGTCTGCAAGTTACAGTCCTCTGAGAACAAACATTTCAGATGCATTGAGAGTACAGGTGCACTGATGTTCTAAGGACCCTAGAATTGGGTCAAGGATTCCTTGTATGAGTTGGTTTCTTGTCACTTATTGGATGGTTCATTATGGGAACCAAGTGTAAAATTGGTCTTTAATGACCTAGAATAAGGAGTTTTGGAGTTAGACTCATCTTCTCTTGTTTTACAGATAAGGAAATAATTATTGATGTTTGAAAACGATGGAATCTCATGAAGTATTCTATGATTTTGAATGTTATTGTACTTGGTGTACTTTTGTGAGTAATGCATCCTCATGTGATGATTAACTCATGTGTTCGATACAAGTATTAATGATAAAGATTGTAATAGATTGTGTTTGCACAAGTTGATCATTTTTGTGACAATATGCTTTTACACTTAATTTGAGAATGTTGAAACCATGTTGACCATCTTATCTATAATGTTGATTGATCTTCTATGATTTTGAGTTAAGATCATCTATTTATGAATTAATCTTGTTGATACTTTCCCTATTAGGAAAGGTGTCTCATCCTTGCAACTACAAAAGGTTACTGTTCTTCCCAATTTTGGTCTTTTCAAATACCCTTTATCTTGAAGAATGGTTTAGAACTTTCAAAGTTTCCAAATGGGGATAAAATGATAGGGCTTCCTATTTTTAGTAAGTCTATATTTGAGCATGGATGGACCTAAAATTTTCCCAAAAGGTGCAAAATTGCCAAATAAATATTTTGGGTGAGTTTTGTCTCAAGATCATACTTGGATTGCAAGATATTAAAATTTCTTTTTTTAAAACTCCTGGAAAAGTTTTGAACTCAAGTTTGAAGCACTTAGAGGTCCCTAAATACCCCAAACATTATTGTAACTGATGAATTTGGTTATAGCTTGATAGACCTCTTCACTATATTTCCAAAGCATCAAATGGTTCATCAATCGAACACCCGGATCAAAAAGTTATGGCCTCTAGAAGTTGGACCTCCTATTTTGGGAAATGTGAAAATGTGTTGGACACTTAAAAGAGTTGTAAATGGGGAGTTAAATGTGTTGGTGTATGGTTTAGCACATCACAACACATCTTTGACTGGAGATAATTTGGGCAGTACTTTTTGGTGGTTTTGGCTCATGGTTTTGTAATTATTGTTGACGGTTTACTGTATTGTATATCCTATATATTAGGAGCTTGAGATGGAGGTTGTGTATGTGAGTCTTGTAGATATTGAGTTTCCTTTGTATCTCTAGTTGGTTATACTCAAGTGAAATCTCTCTGCAAGTATATTATAATCTTGTTGATTTCTGAATAATATATTGGACAACTTTTGGAGTGTGGGTTTTTTCTTCCGGAAGGGTTTCCCCATGTAATTACTATGTTGTGGTATGATTTCTATTTGTGTTTAGTTTTTTATAAATTTTGTAATTGTTGTAAAGATCTAAAAATTATTGCATATCCCTCCTCTCAAGATTAGTGTAGGAAGTTGTTTCTCTACCTTAGCTTCCTTACAAGTGGTATCAAAGCTAGATCACCTTTGGTTTTAGTTGTGGGTTGTTGGGTTTTTTGAGCTAATCCAATTGTGAGTGGGAGCTTATGCAGAAGATACTTTGCAATCTTGTTGCAGGAATTTTTAGATGGCAAGCACATCAGGAAGAATAGAGGTAGAGAAGTTTACTGGTAATAATTTTGAGATGTTGAAGCTAAAGATGGAGGATATGTTAATTGATCGAGATTTGTGGGATGTTGTTGATGAGAATGTTTCAAGGCCTACAGATGCTACTTTGGCTACTCAATATGATGTTATGGACTATAAAGGCAAGGGTCTAATTAGATTATGCATGTCAAACTCTATTTTAATCAATGTCCATGAGGAGTCCTCTGCAAATAAAGTATGAAAGAAACTTGGTGAAATATATCAAGTCAAATCTTTAGTGAACACGATTTTCTTAATGAAGAAATTGTATTCCTTGAGAATGGAAGAGGGTGGATGAATTTCAAACCACTTGGAAGTATTCAATATATTGGTGGATCAATTGGCATTAGTTGGTGTAAAAATGGATGAGGAAGAGAAATGTCATATCTTGCTTTGTTCTTTGCCTGATTCATGGAATTCTCTTGTTATGGCTATTAGGAGTACTTCTGTTGTCTTGAAATTTGAAGATGTTATGGATTCTTTGCTTTCTTAGGAGATGAGGAGGAAGGTATCCATAAGTACCAAAGAAGCCCTAAATTTTTGTGGAAGACCTAAAGAAAAAGCTAAGAAGAGTGAGAAATGTGACAAATCCGAGTCCAAAGGGAGATCCAAATCTCCTAGAAAGTCTAAAGTATTTTTTGGAATTGCGGTAAGCCTGGACACTTCCATAAGGTGTGTAACAAAGAAAAGAAGCAAAAAGAAGAAATTTGATTATGATTCTAAGTTCGAGAAGGAAGATGGTAATGCATTCATTGTAGCTCTAGCCACTCGTGCAAGTAATGATGCATGGTTAATTGACTTAGGTGCATCTTTCCATATGACCCCTAAAAGAGATTAGTTTTTTGAATATGAAGAATTTGATGGAGGTAAGGTGTACTTGGGTGATGATTCTCATTTAAATATTGTTGGTCATGGTAAAGTTAAAATCAGATTTCTTGATGGTAGAGTAAAAAAGATTAATGGTGTGTTGCATATCCCTAGATTAACACAGAATTTATTATTTGTGAGAAAACTAATAGATGCAGGTGTGCATGTAGTCTTTTTTGATATAGGATACAAGATGGTTCAAGGTGCTATGATGATCAATACAGGTGTCAAATTTAGCACATTACAAAATCTTGATGCATACAGTGTTGAGTGCAATAGTACTTCTGTGAAAACAAATCTATGACAAATTCATTGGAAAAAGAGAGGGTTTCATTTTTAGTTGATGGTCATGGATTTTGGGTACCTAAGGTTGCTCTTTCTTCTGAATCAAAATTGCCTATAGAGAAGACTATGTTATGGCACCAAAGGTTAGGCCACATAGGAGAAAAGGGTCTAAGGACCTTGAAAAATAAAAACCTTATTGAAGGGTTGACTAATTGTAATCTTAATTTCAATTTCTATGAGCATTGCATTTATGGTAAACAAAACTGTGTTCAGTTTTACTCAAGTTCTCATAAATCTTGTGGTCTATTGGATCTTATTAATTTTGATGTGTTTGGTCCTATGGATGTTCCTTCCATTTGAAATTCCACATATTATGTTTCATTTATTGATGATTATAGTAGAAGGACATGCATATATTTTATAAAGATTAAATTTGAAGTTTTTAGTTGCTTTAAAGAATTTAAAGCAATGGTTAACTTGCAGACTAGAAAGAAAATAACATTTTTGAGGATTGATAATGCTAGTGAATTTTTCTCTAATGATTTTGATAGATTATGTAAAGATTGTGGCATTTAGAGACAAAAGACAACTTTGTATTCTCCACAATAGAATGGATTTGTAGAAAGAATGAATAGGACATTGATGGAGAAGGCTAGGAGTATGCTTAGTGGTGTTGTTCTAGAAAAAAGGTTTTGGACTGATGCTTGCTACCCAATTAATAGGTATCCTACACCATCTCTTATTGATAAAATGCCTATGAAGGTGTGGTTAGGCATAAGCCTTCATTGATACATCTTAGGGTTTTTGTTGTGAGGCATATGCACATGTGCCAAAGTAGAAGCAAACAAAGTTGGAGAACAAGGCTATAAAATGTATCTTCATCAGGTATAGTTATGGTGTGAAAGGATACATGCTTTGGGCCCTGATTGCACAGAGGTAATATATAGTAGAAGTGTTATTTTTAGATAAGATAAGACTTCTTTTATTACATTGCAACTAGAACAAAGTGAATAGAAAGATGTGATTCAATGGCCTTCTATGCCTGAGAAAGTTGAATCAAGGCCCTAGATAGACGAGAAGTTGAGGAGAGCTCATCTAGCTGTAAATCTTCAGAAGAGGAGGAAGAACCTCCATCTTAGCTTGTTCAAAGGTCTACAAGACATAGACAAATCACCTGAAAGGTATTCACCTGATGACTGAAGATGTATTTTTTCTTCGAATACTAACATAGATGAACCTAGATCTATAGAAGAGGCATTAACTATGAATGATGTAGAGTCCTGGAATATTGCTATGAATAAAGAAATAATAGATTTGAACAAGAATGATACATGGGATGTGGTACCATTGTCTAAAGGATGAAAACTTTTTGGTTGCAAATGGGTGTTAAAAAAAAGATTAGTTCATATGGAGGTATTGAGAAGTATAAAGCACAGTTGGTTGTGAAAGGTTACTCTTAGGTTGAGGGTATCGATTATAGTGAGATATTTTCTCCTGTTGAAAAAATGACATCCATTAGATTCTTTCTTTCTGTTTTTGTTGCTTATGTTCTAGAGGTTGAGAAAATGGCATTCCTTCATGGTTATTTGGAGGAGGATATTTATATGACACAACTAGAGCACTATGTGGTGAAAGGTAAAAGTAATTTGGTGTGTAAATTGAAGAAATCTTTGTATGGCCTCAAACAAAGTCTCAGGATGTGGTACTAGAAATTTTATACATATGTGTTGAGTTTGGGATGTGAGTGTTCTAAATCTGATCACTATGTTTATTATAAATTTGATGGTGATCATTTCCTATTTATTACATTATATGTTGGTGATATGTTATTTATTGATAAAGAGAAATGAATGATTTCAGAACTAAAGTCTCAACTTGTAGATAAATTTGAAATGAAAGATTTTGGTACAACTAAACACATTCTTGGGATGGAATTAAGAAGAGATAGAGTGAACAGAAAACTATGGCTTGGCCAAAGTCAGTATGTCAATTTAGTTTTGCAGAGGTTTAACATGTAGGATTGTAGACCATTATGTGTTCCTTTTACAATTGGAACAAATTTATTTACTTCACAATGTCCAACATCCCTATCAGAGATGGAAGACACGAGCAGAGTGCAATACCAAAGTGTAGTCCAAAGTTTGATGTATGCTATAGTCTATACTAGACCAGACATTTCCTAAGTAGTGGGAGTTATTTCCAGATATATGTCTAAACCTAGTAGAGTTCATTGGTATGTAGTTAAAAGGGTCTTCAGATATTTGCATACCTTAGAGTATTCCTTTTATGTTATCATGGTAATTTGATAGGAGACATACGTTCCCTTGATATTCATGGTTATGTGGATTTAGACTGGGCAGGTGATGTTGATAGCAGATGATCCACTAGTGCTTATGTATTTACTTTATTTGATGGTGCAATTAGTTGGATGAGTAAGTGATAGTCTATGGTTTCTTTATCTACTACTTGTTGGGTGAATATTTTGTCGTTAACTCGCTAACGGCAAAATGGGTATATCAGCCACAACTATGATGAGACAAAGTCTCTCCTCTTAGCAAGGGGAGGTTCCCTCTGGTTGCTTGATTTTTACAAACAAAATAACTTATGAAATTTATGTACACTAAAAACTATATTTGTGGTGGTTCCATTTCATCTCATTCTCTTTTTTCAGAATAGATGTTTATACTTCAAACTATTGATAAAGGACTTATAAATTATCACAAAATCACAAAAACACAAAGTTTTTTGTTACCTCAGTTGCTAATTGCAAATAGAACTATTTAAAGTTGAATGCAGCCCAAAGTCTTCACTCCTCTTCAAGATGATAAAAGTAAATTGAATATAACAACTTGCAGCGCAAAGTCTCCAAACTATTGTATTCTCACAAACATAAACATAATCCTCACAAATGATTTGATAACACAAAGTCTATCAGAATCAAATTAAGAGCGCTCTTCAATCACTTGAAATAAAATCCACACTTCGATTATTACCAAAGACAATTATGATAACAAGACTTAAGAACAATGCTATCATAACACAAATAACCCCAAGACAAAGATTGGAATTGAACTTGCTTTCTTGTATTGATAAATATTTGATAATTGATTTTCACAAAGAAGCACAAAGTCTTGATTTGCTTTTCAATTTGCCAGAGTATTCTTGCAATAGACAAAAGATAATATTTACAAAAGAGGCCCTCTTTATTTATAGGGAGAGGCCTTGAGAATTTTTAGCAAAAAACCTAACTACTTTGATTTATTCAAAAATAGGAGTCCTTATTGACTTGGGACTTCCTATATTTTTACATGTAATTACATATGAAAAATGTACATGTAAAAATGTCCAAAATTGTTTTGAAAGTACATCTGAAAAATAGAAAATAAACTAAGGAAAAAACTACTTCAATTTGTGTCACCACTTTTCCTCATGTGAGCATCATACATAGTAAAGGCCGCTTGCATCCCAGTGCTATTCGGGTTAACTGTGTTCCTGAAAATCATCTTGGCTCTTACTATGGCATCTCTTACTATAGTGACTGATTTTGCATGACCAGTTAACTTGGTTTTCAGATTATCCAAAGTTAACTGGTTGTCCAAAATATTGTCCACAGAAGTCATTGAAAATGTTTTATCTTCGAACTCTTTCTTGAACATGTCTTCAAATACCCAAACCATTTCTCCTGCAGAAAGAAATTGGTTGTCCTGTGATACCAACTTACAAGGTAACTCCTCCAACTTATGCAAAAGGTTGACATCACTTTGTTCACTGATTTCCTTTGTAGCTTCAAGATCATTGATCAAATTTCTAAGCATACTACTCCTGTACATCAAAGCCTCCTTTGTTTCTATATAAGAATCCCTATTAGAGATGGCGCCAATTGATATTAGGGTGCTTATTTTTAATTTCCTCATCTCTACCCATTTATCATGAGTATTCTCTATGCGTTCAATAGCTTGAGAAATAGTATCGATGAGGTCATTAAGTTCTGCTCTTATTTTCCTCATTTTATCTGTCTTCTTAGATACTTCTGTGAGCAAAGAAACTCCTTGTGCATGCATCCTGTCTAAGTACTCTTCAAGTACTTTTCCTTTGAGATGAGTCCTTTCTGCTTTTAGAATGATGGGGTCTTCTACAGATACGGCCTCTGGAGTAACTGCTTCTAAGTTCAAAGTGATTTTCCTCACCACCGCAGTTAGTTGTTCTACCATTTCCTTGTAGTGGTCCTTCATTTCTTTTTCCCTGTCAAACTTCTGTATTAGGATGTCCATGGCTGACTGCATATCATTCTTAGCACTTTCATGGGTTATTTTACCCAATTCAACTCTAGAAATAGAGTTGTCATTCATATCAAAATTTTCAATAGTTGCGTCTTGTGGAGGTTTTGCTATCTCCAAAAATTTGTGTCCCTTGTCTTCAAGCACCCTGGAAAGAATCTTTGGTTTCTTCAGGGCCTTAGGCTTAGCAGGTACCAGCTTAGTGAAATCAAAGTCATCTGGGGAGATGGATTTCTTTTTCCTTTTTGGCGTGTAAGCTGATAACCAAGGTGGGAGCAGAGAAGTACTCACATTGGGATCCATTCCTATTGCTAGTGTTCTTGGAATTGTACTTGTACTGGTAGTAGAAACAAGAGGCGGGGTGTTAGTAAAAATCGCACCTATTACATTTGCACTAGAGACTTGCTCAGTATTCATTACAAAATGATCAAAAATGGATGCATCCCCAATATCAAAAGATGAAGAAGACAAACTAGGAATAGACTCTGAAGAATGGAGAACATCTTCAAAAGTGTTTTGGGGATTATCAAAAATTATTTTAGAAGGAGAGGGAGATTCAGAAGAGGGAATATCAATAGGGGAAACAGACACAGGAGCTGCAATAGGTGTATCAAGCAAAGGGGATGAGACTCTCGTTTCTTGTTGTGTATTTTCCTGTGGAGACAAAGTCTCCTCATCTTGTTGATCTGTAGTCCTATCTTCAACATCCATCTCTTCAGTGGCTGGCTCCTCAGTAGCTGGCTCCTCGGCTTCCATATCTTTTATTTCAGGTTTTTCCTCCACAGCTTTTGATTTCTTCATCACAAATCTGATCTTAGGCTTATGTGTTTTAGAGGATGAGGGAACATCACTCTTGTTCTAGTGAGGAATTCTTTTAGAGTAATTCCTTTATCTTCTAGCCAATTATTGGTGTTAGCTAATATGGGCTCAAATCTTTTCCTCAAAGAGGTCAACTCCCTTTGAGACCACTGAATAGGAGGGAGAGGAGTGTTAGCAACTTGTTCAGTATTATACCTATCATCAACCAATTCTCCATCATCCACTAGGTCTTCTGGAATATCAGTAAGTCCCAGATATTCAATCTATTCAAGGGACAACCTACTGTAGTCTAGCTTCCTGATATCTTCCTCTATCCTCAAATCTACCCAAACATCTTCTACCATGGGTTCATGAAATTGAGTTTTCCTTCTGATTTTATCTTTCACCCCCCTGTAGTCAAATTTTGGTCTCCTTTCGAATTGCTTCATGGTGACCAGCTACATCTCTGTCTCCATGGCCCTTGCCTTCACAGCAATCAATACTAAAAATCTATTGATTTCAACTGGGAATCTGAAACCAGGCTTCTTAAGTTCCATTTGTTTGTTATGCACGACAATCATTTGTCTGCACAACTCCATTAAGACCAGTTTATCTGAAGGGAATCTTGGAAGCATATAAGGGTAACCTTGGAAAAAGCCAACCCTCAAGTATCAAAAAGAAGGAAATTGCAAGAACATACACCTGAAGTCATTTACCACTGTCCATGCCTCATCTCAAACTCTTCTCTGTTCCAGTTGGGGATCAAAAAGACATAGGAATACTGCAAAGAACACATCATTTACTCTTCTGAAATGATGAATAGAACCTTTCAGTGTTAATTGAGAATAGTATTGGTATATAGGGATTACCCTCCTATCCCCTTCTGATGTTAATCCTGGAAAAATCCTCATAGAGGCTGCAATGTATACCAGATAGGAGGTCATGTAGAACTTGAAGGTAGTGGACACCTTCATCAGCTGTTCATGCAAAGCGTTGCTGATATGTTCACCCCAGAAAATGGTTTGTTTACCCTGAAGTATGACCTTAATGAAAGGATACATCCACTCATGAAACTATGAAGAGGAAGATAAACCTCTTATCTTGCTGAGGAGAGTAATCAGGTCACCCACTTCTTCCACAAAGTTACTTTGAGGAAAACTACGTGGCCACCTTAACAAATTTGACCTTGCAGTCTTCAACCATTTATTGTTGATTACTTTCTTTGCCTTCTCAAGATTTTTGTCATATTCCTTCTATGCTTCAACAAAGTCAAGCTTTAACACTTCTATAGTGGGAGGACACATGAACACTTTGTCAATGAACTCAAGATCCAACCTGATTATCACATTGCCACTGGCACCCACCATAGCTCTAATATCTTTGTTATAGAAATGGGCACACTGAAGAACAAATTCTGTGTTGTGAGCTGTGATTGGGAAAGATGACACCAGATGAATATTACTGTCAATTATCTTCTTCATCATAGCACTGGGGTTGCTAGACTTAGTTCTCTCTACAAAATCAGCCATGTCCACATGACTAATCTTTGTATCTCTAATGTCATCAACATTAGAATTGACTAAGGTGATTGGGAAAACACCTTGATATTTGTACTTCATCACTTTTGACTTCTTTGGGGACAACTTAGTCATATGGATGAGCTATCACCAAGAGGATGCTGATAGAGAATGAAGATCCACAGAAGAAACTGCAGCCAAAAAGTCATGATCATGCAATTAGGGAAAATACTGGCAATTTGGGAAAATTACATGTCAATGATTACGACTATGGAAATGCACTTGAAAAAGGGCTATAATGCGAGCAGGTCAAAAATCAGAGGAAAGCGGGCTCAGAAAATCAAAAATGAAAATTTTCCAGAGTTAGAAAAATCTGGGAGAATGTTTGCATGAGCAGCAAAATTTGCTGCCCTTGCATATGAGGGGTTTTTTGTATATGCATTGGCGGCAAATTTTGCTGCCACTGCATGTGGTAAGGGTTACATTGTGTCGGAGCGGCGAAATTTACCACTATCACAGGTAACAAAGGTTTTACGAAGTTTTGAGGTTTGAGCGGTATTTTATGCCGACATTGCATGTGATTAAAACTGAAAAATCTTCGTGTGAGGGCGGCAATTTTTGCCGCCCATACACGTCCACTTGAAAAATCCTTACATAAGCGGCAAATTTCACCAACTTTGCATGTGATAGGAGTTGCATTGTGTTGAGATGTTCAACCGGCGAAAATGGCCGACAACGCATATCACAAGTTACCAAGTAACAAAGGTAAGGACGTCAAAATTTGGTGACACTACTCATGGTAGGAGTTAAAGGGTCATCGTGTAAGGGCGGCAATTTTTGCCGCCCATACAGGATGGTATTTGGTAAATATTTAAATGGTTTGAGGTTAGGTTAGAAAAATCACTGACTTCCATACAGGTATAACCTAGGGCACATAGTTTTGATGAACTTTACATCAAAGACACAAGAAAATGCAAAAAAAACAATCGAAATATAGAAACGACAACAAAACTTAAACAAAATAAAAAGTATTTTAAACCATTTAATGGAAACCCTAGGAAAAAAGGAAAATGGAAGTAAGTAAAGGACTTGCCTGTAACGTTGGTGGAAAACGCTAAGTCCGTTGACGAGGATTTAGATCAAATCCTAGCTTGGCGCGATCAATCGGTGCGAAGGGAGTCCAGCGAATAGCTAGGGAGAATGCAAATGAAATGACCAAAAAGATAGTCAAAAGACATTTAAAGGCTTGAAAACACACCTTTAAAGAGTGGCACAAGTGGCCATTAATGGCACTCAAAGATCAAGATCCCAGAGATCTTGTTCGAGGCGGCAAAATCGGCCGACCCTGCACATATGGCATTGAACATGCAATAGCGGCAAAATTCACCGATAGTACATGCACACCTTGGAGGAATATGTAACGGCGGAAAATTACGCTGCCTTTACACATGCAAAAAGAAACATATGCAATGGCGGCAAAAAATGCTGCCATTACATATCAAAACTCAAAAATTTACTAACTCTTGAAAATGGCTAAAATTAACATTTTAATCAGTTTACGACTTGAACGATCTTTGCGAATATCGAGAAACCAATTCAAGGGAATGCCACAGACCAGTTTAGAATGTCAAATGACTTTGCATGAGATCAAGGGAATCTTGTCTCAATTTACGAGTTTAGAGTGTAGATTCATGAACGGACAATTTTTATGGGGGTTGTCTACAAAACCGAGCGCAGCTGATTTTGAGAACAACAACTGGCTCTAACTGGGGAACTTCCTTCAATCAAACTTTGAAACGATTGAAGGGAGTTGAATCTAGTCTCTAAGTGCCTTCATCCATGCCATTGGGCTATAGAGTCAAGCTAAAAAGAAAAAGACATAAAGACTAAACAAAAATACAACACACAACTATACAAATATACAATTGAACTTATCTGATACTTCAAGGATTGAAGTGCTTCAGATGTTGCCCACTGTGAGGTAGCAAGAATGGTGTCCCATCCTGATACTCCAACAAGAAACCATTTTCACCACAGAATTGATGAATGATGAATGGACCTCTCCACAAGGAATCAAATTTTCCATGCATTCCCTTTGGTTCTCTCCTCTTGTCCCACAACAAGACTTGATCTCCAACCTGAAACTCACAAGCCTTTGCCTTCTTGTCGAAGAGTTTCTTTACTTGACTTTGGTGTTCAGCAATATGATCCACCACCATAGTGTGCTGCTCCTCAAGTTCAGTTAGATACATGATCCTTTTATCAATAGAACTATCAAAAGTTCTATCTTCTAATGCCTTCACCAACTTCAATGCTGGCAATTCCAAGGTAATTGGTATCTCTGCATTCAGACCATATAGAAGCTGAAATGGCAACATGCCTATCACCCTTTTGGGGGTAATTCTATCTGCCCATAAAGCATCAAAGAGCACTTTATGCCAAATTCTCTGATTCTCATCTACCAGTTTCCTAATAATAGTGACCAGATTCTTATTGCTTGATTTTGCTTGACCATTCCCTTGTGGATAATAGTCTGAAGAATGGGAAAGAATGATCCCATGCTTGTAGCAAAATTTAGTAATCTTGCGAGAATAAAAACAAGTAGCATTGTCTGCTACAATCTTGTTTGGAACTCCAAACCTGGAAATAATGTTCTCCTTAAGAAAACTACATACCACTTCAGAAGTAGCATGTTTGACTAGGATGGCCTCCACCCACTTGGTAAAATAGTCCGTTGCGGTGAGAATATAGTTATGTCTAGCATTTGATGGTGGATTCATAGTGCCAATGAAGTCAATGCCCCATTGTTGAAAAGGTTCCTCAATCACCACTGGTTTGAGAGGTAGGGCTGCCAACTTTGGTTTCCCAACGAACTGTTGACACAATTCACAACTACGTACCCAATTGTACGCATCTTGGAATAGTGTGGGCCAATAGTATCTAGCTCGTAGAATCTTGTGAGCCGTTACAGGTGCAGAACAATGTCCTCCACAAGCTAAATTGTGGAAAGACTCCAAAAGTCTATTTTGTTGTGCTTTATCCACTCAACAAAGAAATATACCATCAAGACTCCTTTTGTACAAACCATTGTCCCAAAGGACGTAGTTAGCAACTTTCAACTTAATGGTTCTTTTCTCCTTATAAGATAGATGAGGACACTCACCGTAGGTAAGGAAATGAGCAATATTGGAATACCACTCATTAGTTGCAGTAACAAAAAGAACAGTTGGTGTATCTCCAACTTCTTCTTCATCCCCTATTTCTTTTGGAACGTTATCAGTGATCAATTGACACAAACCTTTACCACGCACAAGCTTGGTAGGCTTGATATCCAGATCAAATTCTTGGATCTTAGCAATCTAATTACCTCTCTTTGTTTTTTGAACTCCTGTTGAGTTAGGATAGATTTGACTGTTGTATCAAGAACCATAACAACAGTGTATGAATTCAGAATATAGAACCTGAAATGCTTCACCGCTTTGACCACGGCATAGGCATGCTTCTCCATATTTGAATACTTCAATTCATGAGCTTTGAGAGGACAACTCATAAATGATATGGGGGATTCCACACCTTCATTCTGCTGAACCAGAATAGTTGAAAGTATGTGTTCTGAAGCGTAGCTGTAAACTACGAAATCTTTAGTATAGTCAGGACAAACAAGAACTGGGGCATGAACAATAGCCCTCTTGATCTCCTCAAACACTGCTTTGCCTTCAACAGTCCAATGGAAAGTGGCCTTACCCTTCATCATGTCGACGATGTGATGGGTTTTCTCTGCAAATTCAGGAATGAACCTTGGCAGAAAATTTATCTTCCCAAAGAAAGAATGAACGACAATCTTACTAGCAGGCAGAGTAAGACTTTGAATGGATTTGACTCTTTCCGAGTCAATCTTAGTACCTTCCTGGGATACAATGTGTCCAAGAAGCTTACCTTCTGTAACCCCAAAAAATGACTTCTTAGGATTGAGAGAAATACCATTTTGCTAACAGCATTCTAACACTTGTCGTAAATGATGTGCATGATCATGATAGTTTTTGGAGAAAACAGTCAAGTCATCGAGATACACCATGATGAACTTCCCCATCTCATCTCTGAAAGCAAGGTCCATTGCTCTCTGAAATGTGGTGCTAGCATTGATTAGACCAAAAGGCATTCTGCAATATGCGAATGTGCCCCATGGTGTGGTGAAGGTAGTTTTGAACTGATCAGCTTCATTGACCTCCACTTGGTTATACCCCAAAAAACCATCTAACATAGACAACATTTCTGAACTAGTCACTGTTTGCAATACTTGATCCATGATGGGCAAAGGATAGTTATCTTTTAGGGAAGACTGGTTGAGATTCTTGAAATCAACACAGATACGGATTTCTCCCTTCTTCTTCCTTACGAGAACTATGTTTGCGATCCAGGTGGAATGATGAATTGGAAAAATTATCCTTGCATTCAACATCTTCTGAATCTTAGAAAGGATCATACCTGATATCTTGGGGTTGTATTGCCTCTGCTTCTGCTTGTGAGGCAACGATCCAGCTTTGAGGGGAATTTCGTGTTGAACCTCCTTAGGCCTGAAAGACTTTAGATCCTCATAGGAGTAAGCCAAAACATCAATGTAATGGCAAATGAGGGTAATGAATTTGAATCTTTCATCACCAGTGCAACATTTTCCAATGTTGACCATCTTAGGATCTGCTTCCGAACTCAAATTTACCTGCTCAAATTCCATAGAGGAACTTGAATCCTGTTGTTGCCACTGCTTGATATACCTGTCATGCTTATCAAACAATTTTTCAAGGGAAACCAAGCCTTTTGGAATCTTATTCCCTTTCAACTGAAGAAACTCTTCGCTAGTTTGTGAATCTATATCGGAAACATATTCCCACGGTGGCAATTCACTACCTTCAAAGTAAAGCTCATCAAAGCTATCCATATTTTCCAGGAAAGCGATGATTTGGTTATCACCATTGAACACCTGCCAATGGTCAGCGTTATCAGGTACACTTGGTCGAAAGACCAGCTCAATAGTGTACTTGTTCCCTTTGAAATCTTTATGAGGAACCATGAGAGTGGCAAAAATAGCCAATGAATCTGCACGATCATTGAACTCTCTTGGCATTGCAGAAATGTTGAAAGCATCAAAACCTTCAATACAATCCCATACGCAATTGCGATAGTCTCTCAATCTTTCATTTTTAGTTTGGTACAAATTCCTCACTTGACAAACCACCAATTTGACATCCCCTTTAGCATGAAGAATTTTAACACCCCTAGCATGAGCAGCTTCCAATCCGAGCAACAAAGACTCGTATTCAGCGGTGTTATTGGTATTGTCAAATTGTAACTTGTATGAGAAAGGTAAGATATCACCTTGTGGATATATCAAAACAATTCTGGCTCTAGAACTGGTAGAAGAACAACTGCCATCAAATTCTAAAATCTAGACTTCATCAGAATTTGATTTCTTGGAATTTGTTTGATCAGAAGATTCCTCTTCATCAGTGCGGGAAGAATCCAGCATTAGTATACCTTCATGTGAACTTTCATCTAGAAACTCCTCTGATTCTCCATCCGAATGGTCTGAGCTATCACTTGATGAACTTTCATCTGATGAACTAGAAATGTCTTCAGTAGACAGGAAATAGTTACCCATTCCCGAGGACTCAAACAAAATTTGAGCTTTGGGATTTTCCGTTTGGGTAACAATGTACTTTGCCTCCTTTTTAGGAAGCAACTTTTGCATAACACCTTTAACAGGTATCCTTGCTTCAGATAGATCCATGTTCAACTCTCCACTTACATCCTTGCAAAAATTTCGCCCAAGCAAGATGCCATAAGAAGCTGGTACATCAGCTACTAGGATTGCCATCTTAATCCTTTTGTCTGGAAAGGCTACAAATGCAAATTGGGCATCTTTGATTTGACCCAAAAGTGGAACTTGCTTATTTTCCATAGAGAAACACCTCCCAAAAGTTTTGGTTAAGGTGAGGCCAAGGGCATCTGCTACTTTGGCGGGCATAACATTGTCAGAGGCTCCAGAATTTATTACACAATTGCTCAATTTATGACCATTTATTAATAGGGACACATAGAAAGGTTCAATTCTTCCAGAGGCTTCAAGGGGAGTAGTGACAAGGTTATTTTGGGTAGGTTTGTTTTTTGGGGAGTCATGAGTACTTTTTGGAAAATCTTGTCCTGCAGGGATGGTCTTGTTTTTGACATATTTATCTAATCTATCAAATTGTTCAGGATTAGCTTGTAAATACTCAACTTCAGACATTTGGATCTTAGTCTTCCTAGCATGATCTATTATATCAAATTGCTAAAATGAATTTGAAATAGAGGAAGAGAATCCATTATTCTAATTTTTGGTAGAGATAGTACTAGTCTGAGGAGTAAAAGTGGAAGGTACAAAGTTGTTAGAGGCACTTACTTGTTTATTGCCCACCGGGTCTTTTGATTAGAAAGGTAGCGGAGTCCCCTATTTAGCGATTGAAATCACCGATTGAGATTCTTCTCTCACCTTTCCTTTATCAGCTTGAAGAGCTGACTGATTTTGGGACCTAGTGAAAACAACATATGCTCCTTCACAGACTTCTCCTTTTTCAGCTTCGTCTTGATAATTCAGAAAGATGATAGTAGAGTCACAAGCTAATTCTTCTTCTCCTTCTGTGAAGAGATTAGCATCATTCTCATGGTCCAACTTAGGTTGGAAAGAATGTTCATTTTTAGTTTCATAATAGCCAACTGCTGAGTTGACCAGCGCTGCTTCAATGGCAAGTTTCCCTTGTGTAGGAGGAAGACGATTGTGTTGTCCTTGATTTCTAGCAGCATTGCCTTGATATGAATTATTTGGAAATGTCCTCCTTGGTATATCCCGATAAGAAGGAGGGGCAGACATACCTTGGGACATTTGTCTTTTCAGAGCTAACAATTCATTTGCTAGCTTTTGTACCATAGGATCTGTGGTGCTTGTGGAAGAATTTTCAGCAGAATAGGAACTTTTATTTCTATTAGAATCCCTTCTTACTGCAAGGATAAGAGCATCTTCCACTTCAGTTGCCAAAATCTAAGCTGCAGCAAGATCTATAGGAGCAGCTCACCTCAACAGAAAACTCACCTCAGGAAGTTGTGTATTGATAAAGAAACATTTAAGGTTCTCCGCTGTTGGCTCAGCGGTGGTAGGAATCCTGTTTCTCAACTTATTAAACTTAGCGATGAAATCTCACATAGGTTCATGAGGTTCTTTTTTCATCTGTGTTAGCTGTGCCAACAATGTATGTGCATCTTCTGTAGGTTTAAACCTGGCTTTGAACTTGGTTTTGAGAGTATTCCAGTTTGTTATGGTCTGAGCTTGAAGATGATAAAACTAGTCTGCAGCAGCACCTTGTAGTGTTTCTACAAAAAGTTGTATAGCTACATCTTTGTGCTTGACACCTATCACACCACAGGCTATACAGAAAGCTACAATGTGTTCATCGGGATGAACCTTCCCATCACCATAGAATTTGGGAAAATTCTTTCTTGAACTACGAGGTAGTTCGTGCAATGGTGGGGTTAAATTTAGAGGACCAAAGGTGTTACCCCAAGGGCCTTGAAATGCCATGATGTGCTAATTGAAAGGCGAGATAACAAATCTTTGCGAAGTATAAACAGACAAAACTCTGCTAGCACTAGAACTAGAAGTTTCACCTGGTATTGGGGACCTAGCGTTGGTAGGAGGAAAACTCCTGGTACGCTGAAGACGAGGTTGTGGAGGCAAGAGTCCAAAATTACTTTGCTGCATCAATTCAAATGCAGGATCAATAATACCTTGAGCTCTCTTGCTTCTGGTATACCGTGAATCTGCCAGAATGTAGTATGCTCAACACAATTTTGCAACAAATGGAAAAGAACTAAAAATGCTTCAACTCAGAGCGTGAGGCTTCAAGTTGTGCGTTCCTTCCCTAATAGACTACTGAAGCTAAGTATATGGCAACTACTCATGCATAAAAAGAAGCCATTTGGATTAAGAGATTGTGTTCATATATTGAAATAAAACAAGGTGTAGTCGCAGTTTATTGTGATAGTCAGAGTGTGAGCTACCTAGCTAAGAACCTAACATTTCATGCTTAGACCAAGCACATTGATGTACTACAATAAAATTTTGTCAGAGATATGGTTGAGGATAGCAGGGTGAAGCTAGTTAAGGTAGAGACTTTGATGAATGTTGCAAATTCATTAACTAAGATTATGAGCATAGAGAAGTTCAGATGATGTTCGGATTCTATCAGTCTCTTGGCCCCTAGCAATTAAATCATGGTGTTGATACTCCCTTTTCTCTTGCAAGGTGTTCGACAAGTGGAGAATGTTAGGAAAGGTGTCTCAACCTTGTAACTACAAAAGGTTACTATTCTTCCCAATTTTGGTCTTTTTGAATACCCTTTATCTTGAAGAATGTTTTAGAACTTTCAAAGTTTCCAAAAGGAGCTAAAAATGATAGGGATTACTATTTTTAGTAAGTCTACATTTAAGCACGGATGGACCTAAAATTTCCCAAAAGGTGGAGAACTACCAAATAAACATCATGGGTGATTTTTGACTTAGGATCATACTTGGATTGCAAGATATTAAAGTTTCCATTTTTGAAACTCCTGGAAAAGTTTCAAACTTAGGTTTGAGGCATTTAGAGGTCCCTAAATTCCCTAAAAGTTGCCATAATCATTGAAGATAGTTATATCTTGATATATCTCTTCACGAGCTTCCCAACGCATCAAACAATTCATCAAACAGACACTCAGATCAAAAGTTATGGCCTCTAGAAGTTGGACCTATTTTGGGAAATGTGAAAATGTGTTGGACACTTAAAAGAGTTGTAATGGGGGAGTTACATGTGTTGGTGTGTGGTTTGACACATCACACAATATCTTTGATTGGAGATAATTTGGGCACCACTTTTGGGTGGTTTTGGCTCATGATTTTGTAATTATTGTTGATGATTTATTGTATTGTATCTCCTATATATTAGGAGCTTGAGATGGAGGTTGTGTGTGTGAGTCATATAGATGTTGAGTTGCCTTCAGATCTTTGATTGGTTATACTCATGTGAAAGCTTTCTTTGCAAGTATATTGTAATCTTGTTGATTCCTAAATAATATATTGGAAAATTTTTGGAGTGTGGGGTTTTTCTCCTGAAAGGGTTTCCCCACGTAATTACTGTGTTGTGGTATGATTGCTATTTGTGTTTATTTTTGTAAAAAAAATTTAATTATTCTAAAGATCAAAAAAGTTTTTCATATCCATCCTCTCAAGATTAGTGTAGGAAATTGTTCTTCTACCTTAGCTTCCTTACATTCCTTTGGTTAATGTTGATATGCTTTTACAATTAGTGGTGATATACATTCTTGATGAAGGGGGTAAATCACAAAACACACAACAATAGGAATGGAACATAGAAAATAGAACTTTCTTTTATTGATCTGGGCAACTCATTACATTACAAAATCCCAATTACAATAAGAGGAATCAATCCTCCACAAGGTGCAACACACAACAAGACTCTAGAATCACCTACCTTTTGTAACCCCAAATCAGCTAGGGTTTCTATTTTCCTACCTATTCTTGACTCTACGCTTGCCCCCTTAACTCTACTACCGCCCAGGGTTCCCAAAATAGCCATAAATAACACTTTTTGGCGGCCTCCAACTAAATTTCAAAATTTACAACTCCCTCCAAAAGTAGGTCAACTTCCGGGAAGCATAACTTTTGATCCGGGTGTCTGATTGATGAACTGTTTTAGGCATCAAAAAGCTCGCGATGTGAACTATCATGCCAAAAATTTGTAAACAAATTTCTGTTAACTTTTCAAGACATTTATGGAAGTTTTAGTGCCTCATATCTCGTTTCATAAATTTTTAGGGGTTTTTCAGAAAACAAAAACTTTAATATCTTTCAGCTCACAAATGATCTTTGCCTGATTTCTTCACCAAAGGTCTTATATTTCCATTTAGTAACTTTCTACAATTTTTCGCTTCAATCCATGCCCAATTTCAAACTTTCCAAAAATAGCAGGTAAACTTTCCAAAACAGGCAGGTTGCTATTTTTAGCAGTTTTGGAAAAACGGAAAGTCCTACATCATTATTCTAGAAATTATGGAACTAGAAACACTAATTATGGAAAGAAATGAAAAAAACTACAATGATTTTGAATTAACTTTTTTTTGGGTGATGCAAGATTGCCCTTACACCACTGGATGCTCCTGCATCAGACACCCAGGGTAAATTGAAAAGTGACCCTGTCATGTCTTAGATGTTTGTGTGAGGGAAACCCAAAATGGTCAACCTCTGCCTTAGATAACCAAGAGGAATCTTCAATAGGCCTTCCTTTCCATTTTACCAAATATTCTTCATATTGCTTGTTCTGAGTACTTCTTCCCACACGGCTATCCAAGATCTCTTCTATCTCATCCATTGAAGTAGATGCTGGAATACTCCACTGCGCTTCTATTGGTCCATCCTCTATCCCACCTTCATGATATTCTGATAAATCAACAATGTTGAAAACAAGGGAAATATTGATCTCATTCGGCAGCTCTACCTCATATGCA
Source organism: Cunninghamia lanceolata (assembly GCA_027924645.1). Classification (NCBI taxonomy): domain Eukaryota; kingdom Viridiplantae; phylum Streptophyta; class Pinopsida; order Cupressales; family Cupressaceae; genus Cunninghamia; species Cunninghamia lanceolata. The sequence goes on along the minus strand of BSBN01001137.1, from coordinate 2,196,040 downwards.
TTTCCTGAATCATGCTTCTTCAAGATTCTGCATGGTCCAAATTTCTTCATTTTCAACTTGTTGTATGTTCCAATTGGGAACCTTTCTTTTCTCAAGTGAACCATGAATTCATCTCCTACCTGGAACTCCTTATACCTCCTCTTCTGATCTTCCTTAGCCTTGTACTGAATATTCATCTTATTAATGTGCTTTCTCACCTCTTCATGCAAATTCTTCAGATGTTCTGCAAAGTCTTCAGATTCAGCACTTATCTTTTCTCCTTTGTCCAGCTTCCTTAACTCAGAAGCATTTCTTAGGCTATTGCCATATACAACCTAGAATGGTGATTTACCAGTACTTCTATTGACAGAATTGTTGTAAGCAAATTCTACCTGTGGTAAAATCAAATCCCATCCCTTGGGCTTATCTCCTACTAAGGATCGTAGGAGGTTACCCAAACTCCTATTCACCACTTCCATTTGTCCATCAGTCTGTGGATGGTGTACAGAACTGAACTTCAAATCTGTCTTCAACTTCTTCCATAATCTCCTCCAAAAGTAACCAACGAACTTGGTATCTCGATCTGAAACTATGCTCTTTGGTAGACCATGTAGTCTCACCACCTCTCTGAAAAATAATTTAGCAATATGAACAACATCATTAGTCTTCTTCCAAGGAATAAAATGTGCCATCTTTGAGAATCTGTCCACCACCACAAAAATAGAATCATGTCCTCTCTATGTCCTTGGTAAACCAAGAACAAAATCCATACTGATATCATCCCATGGCTTCTCTGGTACAGGTAATGGCTGATATAAACCTATATTCTGACTTGTTCCTTTTTCCATCTGACATACTCTGCAACTCTGCACAAATTTCCTCACATCCTGCTACAACTGTGGCTAATAATAATTTTTACCAACAATAGCAATAGTCTTATCTCGACCAAATTGTCCAGCCAATCCTCCACTATGCTTCTCTTTAATCAAGTTCTTTCTCATGGAACTCCTTGGAATGCACAATTGGCTTCCTCTAAACAACATACCATCTTGGATTATGAAATCCAACCATTTTGTCCTATCCAAAGTAACAGGTTCCAAACAAGCTTTCTAGGCCTCTACAAAATCTGGATCCTTAGGATACAAACTTTTGAGCTCATTGAACCCAACAACCTCTATCTTCATTTTTGTCAACAAATTTTGCCTTCTGCTCAAGGCATCTGCAACTCTATTGAACTGCTTCAAAACAAAAGTATAGCTCTGCAAAAACTCAACCCATTTTAAGTGCCTTTGGTTCAACTTCCCTTGACTATTAAGATACTGCAAAGCTTGATGATCAGTATATAAAAGAAACTCTTTTGGCAACAAATAATGTCTCCATTTCTTCAAAGCCTGAACTATTGCATAAAATTCCTGATCATAAACAGAATACTTTTTCTTGGCATCATTAAACTTCTCACTAAAATAGGCAATGGGCTTACCTTCTTGGCTCAAAACAGCTCCTATACCACTACCACTAGCATCACAATCTACCTGAAATACCTTATTGAAATCTGGAAGTGCCAAAATAGGTTGTTCTACAACTTTCTGCTTTAATGTATCAAAGCTCTTGTCTGCTCCTTTAGTCCATCTAAACTCTTTTCTATCCCCTCTCATTGTCTCAGTTAGGGGTGTACAAATGCTACTAAAATTCCTGATAAACTTTCTGTAAAAACTTGCCAAACCATGAAAGGATCTTACTTCCGTTGCACTCCTTGGCGTAGGCCATTCAATGATAGCCCTTACTTTTTCTGGGTCCATCTTAAGACCTTCCTCTGAGACAACAAATCCCAGGTATACCAACTCCTTCTTTGCAAAACTACATTTCTTCAGATTAATTAGCAACCTCTCCTCCCTCAACTTCTCTAGAACTCTTCTAATATGCATCAGATGCTCATCCCAAGTCTTATTGAAAATCAAAATATCATCCAAATAAACAATAACAAAACTTCCCAAAAATTCTTTCAGTACCTCGTTCATGAGCCGCATGAATGTGCTCGGTGCATTGGTTAGCCCAAATGGCATGACTAACCACTCATACAAACCTTCCTTTGTCTTGAAGGCTGTCTTCCATTCATCTCCTTCTCTGATACGGATCTAGTGATACCCACTCTTCAGGTCAATTTTCCTGAAGTACTTGGCTCCACTCAAACAATCCATGATGTCATCCATTTTTGGCAATGGAAATCTATACTTAATTGTTATCTTATTGATGGCTCAAGAGTCTGTACACATCCTCCATTCTTCATCCTTCTTTGGTGCTAGTACTGTAGGTACCGCACATAGACTTAGGCTCTCCCTTATCAGTCCCTTCCTAAACAACTCCTAAACTTGTCTATTCAGCTCTTTATTCTCTATAGGGGTAATTCTGTGGGCTGCCTTGTTTGGAAAACTAGCTCCTGGTATCAAATCCATTTGATGACTTATCTTCCTTACTTGTGGTAAACCTTCTGGTACATTATCAGAGATAATGTCTTGGAACTCTTCCAACATATCTGAAACTTCTGCTGGTACATCTTCACAGTTCTCTTGACTAATCTTAGGGATCAATGCAAAGCAATGACGCTCATGCTTCATACCCTCCAAAAATTTCCTACCATCTACTAGGCAAATTCTGGCAATACTACATACCTTTTCTTCCACCTCCTTCAAGGGCTTCAACTTATGATGAACTCCATCCTTTGTTAGGGAATATGTGTTTGCACAGCCATCATGGACAACACTCCTATCATACTGTCATGGCCTTCCCAACAACATATGACATGCATCCATCGGTATGATATCACATAGCACCTCATCATAGTAGTCACCAATCTTGAACTTCACTAAACACTGCTCATTGACCAAAGCTCTATGGTCCTTCTGCAACCATGCAATCCGATATGGATGCGGATGCTTTCTTCTTGTCAACCATCTCCTTTGAAACAAGATTATCAGTGCTTCCACTGTCAATAATAATATCACAACACTTACCTTCACATTTGCACCTTGTATGGAATAAACTCTTCCTCTGATTGGGTTCTTTCTCCTCATTCAGCAAGGTTCTTCTAACAACTAGGGTTTCTCCCCTTTCAGCATCTTCAGAATGCTCAGAATGTGCATCTTCATCTACATGTGCAACTCGTGCATTGCCTTCAGGCCTTCTATTTGTCCTTCCTTGATGTTGCGGACACTCGTATGCTTGATGCCCTTCTTCTCCAAATTGGAAACAGGTTCCTCTAAAACCTCCTCTTCCAGGTCCTTGCCCAGGTCTACCCCTTCCTCTTCCTCTTTGCACACCATTGTTCTGGTCACATGGACAGTAGGCATTATCTCCTCTCTGATTTCGACCGGTGCTGGCTTCTTCACTTTTCTTTGAATCTTCATTTCGGCCCCCATAGGGTCTTCCACCAATCCTTCCACCTTGACCTCTTCCCCTTTGCTTGCTGTCAAATCTTTTATTCAGCTTCTCTTCCACCTTCAGGGAAAACTGGTATGCATCTTCTATGGTGGTCATTCTGACTAGGCTCGGCTCCTCTTGAATACTCAGGCTCAACCCATTAATGTAACGGGCTACCTTCTCCTTGTTCAGCTCTGCATGACTAGTTCTGATAGTAATCTTATAAAATTCTTCTGTATACTCCTTAATAGACTTGTTATCTTGCTTCAGTCCTTGCAACTTCTTCAGCAACTCTATCTCATAGTCCACATGAATGAACTGCTTCTTCAGTTTCTCCACCATCCGATCCCATCTGGTGATCTTTCCTTTTCCTCTTCTATTCGTCTCTAACTGAACCTCCTTCCACCAAATATTGGCATGTCCCTTCAATTTTGTTTTTGCAAACTTGACCCGATCTGGGTCCTCCACATCTTCATATTCAAATTACTCCTCCATGTCATTGATCCAATCAATAAGTTGTTCCAGGTTCAAATCTCTAGAATATGTAGAAACTTTGATCCTTGGCCTCTTTCCAATGTTTGAAATGGCCCTCAACAACCTAACTTCTGCAAGATCTCCTGCAACTTCTTGTTCATCCTCGGATAGCTCTTCTTCAGCTTCATCCTCACTTTCTTCTCTTGTTCTCGGATCAAACCCTCTTTGTAGCTCCTCTTGCAATGCATCGATTTATCTTTGTAGGGCTCTAAAACCCTCTTCCATCAAAGCATTCCCTAGTGGAGGCATCTTGGTCTCCACAATTTCTTCGTGGAGGCATCTTGGTCTCAGACAATTTCTTCGTGGAGGCATCTTGGTCTCCATAGCAAACCCTCAACCTTAGGTCCTAGTGCAAACTACCTCACGGTCGGTGATCTGTCTACACACTCAAGACCCTCACTCTGATGCCACTTGATGAAGGGGGTAAATCACAAAACACACAAAAATAGGAATGGAACATAGAAAATAGAACTTTCTTTTATTGATCTGGGCAACTCATTACATTACAGAATCCCAATTACAATCAGAGCAATCAATCCTCCACAAGCTGCAACACACAACAACTTCCTATCACAAGACTCTAGAATCACCTACCTTCTGTAACCCCAAATCAGCTAGGGTTTCTATTTTCCCACCTATTCTTGACTCTACACTTGCCCCCTTAACTCTACTACCACCCAAGGTCCCCAAAATAGAAATAAATAACACTTTTTGGTGGCCTCCAGCTAAATTTCAAAATTTACAACTCCCTCCAAAAGTAGGTCAACTTCCAGGAAGCATAACTTTTGATCCGGGTGTCCGATTGACGAACCGTTTTAGGCGTCGAAAAGCTCGCGATGTGAACTATCACACTGGAAATCTGTAAATGGATTTTCATCAACTTTTTGGGACATTTAGGGAAGTTTTAGTGCCTCATATCTCATTTTAGAAATTTTTAGGGGTTTTTCAGAAAATAAAAACTTTAATATCTTTCATCTCACAAATGATCTTTGCCTGATTCCTTTGCCAAAGGTTTTATATTTCCATTTAGTAAATTTCTACAAGTTTTCACTTCAATCCATGCCCAATTGCAAACTTTCCAAAAATAACAGGTAGACTTTCCAAAATAGGCAGGTTGCTATTTTTAGTAGTTTTGGAAAAACGGAAAGTCCTACATCATTATTCTGGATATTATGGAACCAGAAACACTAATTATGGAAAGAAATGAAAACAACTACAATGATTTTGAATTAACTTCTTTTTGGGTGATGCAATATTGCCCTTACACCACTGGATGCTCCTGCATCAATTCTAGTGATGATGAAAAGTAGAATGGGATGCTTGTTTGTTGTTACAGTTAGCAATAAACTTGGAAGAACTATAGTTTGGTTATGATTAGTAAGAAAAAGTTGTTCATATATGTTCATGTGTGCATACGATTAGGTGTGTAACACAAGATTAACCTATTCACTAATTGTATTTATTCAGGTGTGCATACGTGTAGGTATGTATCATGAGATGAACATATTCATTATTTGTATATGTTCAGGTGTGCATATGGGTAGGTATGTATCACAAGATGAACATATTCATCATTCATATATGTTTAGGTGTTGCATATGGGCACGTATGTATCATGGGATGAAAATAATTATTCATTCCTTATATGTGGATGTGATTTCCTGATATAAACACTTAGTGACAACTACTCAGATGTCATTGTTACAAGTATGTGTTATCGGTGTTCTCATTGATGTCAACAATCTTATTTTGTCATTGGTGTCAATTGTGTCTAGTGATGAGGTTGTTGTTGAAGATGATTTGGTTTCCTTGAGGAAGTACTTAAGATGCTAGGAATATGTTTCTGATGGTTAGTTCCCAAGTGTTTTAGACAAAATCTGATTAATAAAGGAAACAATGTGGTGAAGTGGCTTTTTGGCTTAGCGAGTAGTGTTCTATTTTTGCTCCGCATTCTCTCTATACTAAAGATTTATCTTTGCAGTTATGATATATTGTTAAGAGATGTTTAGAGGTGTTATATTCCAAATATTATGCTCTGGTTCATTGTGCAGAGGAAGTTGTGTTCACCAGAATGTGGACTATGTTTCTGAGTGTTGCAGAGATGTTTGGGAGAAATGTCTTTGGTCTGCATTTCTCTGCAAAGAGTTTTTAGGTCTTGTGGTTCTGCAATTGTGCGTATAAGATTCATATCTTTCTCTAGTTGAAGTTATTCATGGTTTGGTGGTCTGCAAGTTGATTTCTTGAGTGGCAATATATGATAGTCAATTTAGTGCTCCGATGTGAACTTTCTTTAAGTGAAAACTATTGCAAAAGAGTTTGATGGTTTTCAAGTTGCTTTGAGATGTTTATGGAAAAGTCTAGAGTGTGTTCGAGCATTTTGTATGGTCCACGAGTCATATCTTTCCTTGAGGAAGTGTGTACTTAAAATGTTCATTGTATTACATAGGTTTGGCTGACCATGTATGTTTGTACTATTTGTGAAGCTACTTTGGTGATTGTGCAAGTATAGAGTAGCACGCTTGGATGAATTTAGGTCCAAGCTAAGGTGTGTTATGGTCTGCCTTCATTCCTTTCCATCATGGGAATATTCATGTCTAGACCTAATTTGAATTCTATGTGTTAAGTTGTGATGCCAACCTTGGAGAATGTCCTCAAAGTTGAAGATAGTATAAAAGAGTGTCAAAGGGATTGTTGGTTTTTCTTCTGAATCAGTAGAGGGTTTGCTAGTTCTAATGCACAGGCAGATTTAGCCAACTAATACAGGAGGTTGTGTGAGTTGTCTCCCCTTCACTTCTGTTCTACCGCACCAAGGGGGGTATCCCTATAGCTAAAGATGTAACATCGACTAGCCCAATGACAGAAAGATTTAGCTTGACAACAAAAGGCAGAATACTCTCATGTATGGACCAAGATGTGCATGATATATCACAAGGTTGGCAACATTCTTGGACATATTTATCTAGTTGTGGATGAGAGTATGCAGGGGTCCTAATCCTACTCCTACAAACTAATAGGATGGAAGTTATGAAAAGATGGATTTTATGTTTTGGATGCAAGACAAGGGGTTTTGGATGCAAGACAAGGGGTTTTGGATCATAACTACTAACCCAAGAGTAGATCGGTGCTTATCTCAGGGCAAGGAGTCAACTAGATGTATACAAGAGAATGGATTGCATTTTGGATTCAAGTTTCAAGAGGTTAGATTGATGCTTTCCTTACAAACATCACCCAAGAATAGGTATTTAGCTGTCTCTACTTACATATATCCCATCTGACATACAACCTTCTCCATACTTCACCTAAAACAATTTAATCCACTCCTTGAATGGAAGTTAGATATGAAGCATGTGATACAGAAATCCGTACCCTAGAACTTGAGAAACCCTTAGCAGCCAGATTCAAAAGAAGGAAAAGCATGCAACACATGGAAACAAGAAACTAAACACATGCAATGAAACATTTCTCATATAAAATAACCATGAAACTGAAAATAACTGCAATGTACATTCATAATGCAACTCATAAACTCCAAAATGAGATAAAACAACAAGGAAATGCCCTATTTTTTGCTATTCACACAAAAATGCCCAAGTCTTCAACAACCACAAATGAGTAGCATAGCCCCCTATATACAGCAAGGAAGGTGTACTCAGCATTAATCACATGGCAATTCAAAATTTGCCAGATACAGTGTATCATGAGAAAATGGCTCTCAACATTGAATGCAACAGGTAGAGGAGGAGACAGGGAGTGGTCTCGAGCCCTGTGCCACTGCCTGGGGATTCACATCTTTAATTAGGTGGTTGATCCATCCATGCCTTCACCCATACCCTGTAACATTTGCCATTAAAGGCATACCAACCCGCAGCCTTGGGAAATGCAGTAGACTATACACTTTTAAAATTTTCCCGCCAAGAATCATGACCAGACTTTTCAAATCATGTGGGAACTAATTATCCCACATTCATCTCGCAGCGACCTCCTCAATACTTTATAAACTAGGTCATGAGCACATATGATGTCGCACAATTTTACCTTGCACGACCAATGAACCATCCGCCAAGACCCCATCATCATGACCTGCGCCATCGGCGAACCTCTTGCATGATATCCTAATATGAAATATCACCTAGATATTTCACATCACCCTGATGTGAAATATCACTCTTATCAAAAATATCACCCTGATAAGAAAAATATCATCTTGTGGGAAACATCACCCTCATATGAAATATCACCCCCATCAGAATATCGAGCCCAATGACCACCCTCATTGGCGCAACCTGATGCATCGGAGGAAGATCCTTCTCATCATATTCACACCAAATACTTCACTGATGATCCACATGTACTTGCTCATAACCTCATCGGCGATCGGCAGGACCTTCATCATAGCTGCTGATAATATCATACTGGAGACCACATGATGCATCCCACCAGATCTTGATGATGTCACCATCATATTGACAAAATAGGGTGATATTTGTAAGATGACTGATGCTTGAGAATATGACCCCCTGCAAGAAATATGAAGCTGTTAGATAGGCAGATATTGACCCAGATGTAAAATTGACTTCTGCACCTTGCGGACCAAGTGATTATGAGGTGATAATGCAACATCGGGGTGATCTTGCAACATCGGAGTGATATTTTGTAAGATGACTCATATTTGAAATATCACCCCGTGGGCAAAATATCAGGTCATATTTGAAATATGACCCCCCACAAGAACATCAGGCCTGATAGAAACTTTGCCTTAGAATTTTTTGGATTTTTTTTTAAGGTGCCTGCAAAATTAATTGCTTGAAACCTGAATGTTCATGTAGGTACCAACATTGGATCTGTCTAGGGATGCATGCCTCCTACAGGCATGGCGAGAACCATAGATCTCTAGGATGCAAACCAGTCCCCTATCCATTGGGCAACAGAGTCAAACACTGCACCAACCTACATCACAAATACATAACATTATTTTGGCAGCCCTAGGTAGCCAAAAATGAAGAAACATAATCTTCTTCTATCAAAGCCCTGATTCCAATCTGAATGATCGCAACCATGACTAAAAACACCAAGATAGACTGCCCATGTACTGATCTTGTCAATTGCATGCTTTACCATTTCTGAAAACTTGCCACTGTCATTGTTACCTCTGTCATTCTGCATTTCAAAATTAGACACATAACCATACATACTAGAATATCTTTCATCATTAGGCAACATATGCATGTTATATTCCTCTAGCAGTATATCACATTGCTCTTGGCATTCCTCATCATCTACCTAGCTGTTACTCATTACCAAACACTCATCCAGCTGATCCAGAAACTGAAAACATTTAGAATATATGAGACCCCCAATATCATTTATATCACTTATTGACATTGAAAACAAATCTTGATCCACACACCCATAGTTGCATATGTCTGAACCAAATGATAATGAACATACATTATCCATAGTTTGCAAATCCATACTATCTTCACAAGAGCTGAAGATATATGATTTTGACTCATATGTCCCCTCTTCACAAACTAATGTAACACCTATGCCAGTAGCTTCTTCATATTCATCATCATCTTCAAAAAGAGGATTAATTCTACACCAATGAAGGTCAGGATTCACAATGTTCAATGCATCTAATGACTCATCATAAAGGGGATTCATACTTACTGCAAAGGCCTCTATTTCTTCTTCATGACAATCCACCTTTTTTTTATCATCGACAAACCCATGGTCATAAGAACAACAAACCTGATCCATGAACTGATCATGGATATCATCTTTATCATTTGAATACCCCACATATAGGATTTCTGTTGTTTCAATGTACTCTGAAGCTGAACTATCCACATCACTTTCCAGCCCTCTAATACTTCTTGATGAAACTGATATTGATTGTTGATCCACATGATCACAACCGCATAACTAGATCATTTAAACATGAAAGCTCCTTGCTGATGACTGGTATATTAATATTACTTGAAAAACCATTATTGTCAACTTCATTTGTTGGGCAAATCAGGACATCCTCCTTTACAGAAAAGTCAAAATTAACTTGGAATGATGCATAAACAGGGACATCAGGAATGTGAGTCCCTTGACATTCATCTCCAACACCAGAATTATATCTTTCATCAACATTGGGGGCTGTAGGATAGTAAAATTTTTTAGAGAAATAACCTTTTTGAATTCCATGCCTCCAATTGTTTTCAATATCTATTGCAAACTGATGTTCCTGATGCAATGTGGTGGGCTCCTTATCTCTCAATCTATAACTCATTTTGTTATCAAATGCTCCCAAATAGACAACTAGACACAATGCATCATTAGGACTCATACATTTTGGTATTCTATTCAATGCTTTCATAAATCTGAGGTTAAAGGTTGGGACCAACTCATCTTCTTCAATATGGGTATACATAAAATCACTAATGACTGCATATTCAGAAATTCTTTCACCATGTTGTTCTAGAAATGCAGAGCTAAATTCTTGCCAAGAGGTGACAGAGTAAGCTAGAAGGTAGGAGAACCAGTCCCTTGCATCTTCATCTAGAGATTAAACAAATAATCTCATAACTACATCTTCATGGTCAATCTCAAAATCATTTATCACATTTATAAACTGTTGCAAGTGTCTTTCAACTGATTCATCCTTTACACCATTGAATTTGAGTAAATACTTTCTGATTTTAGATGGAAAAGCATTTGGATAACCACAAATGCCATTAAAGTTTATGGGCTTATATATGTCCATGCTGAAACTCTTTTTATTACATGGTTGGGACTTACTACTATACATTATTTCATTTGACACTTTAGAAGGGTGCATGGGCTGATAATACATCTTTATGTGTTTTTGCAATCCTCTTCTCAACTCAGATTTTCAATCAACAATGACTTTAGGCCCTTAAAAAATACAAATTGCTATTTCAGCTTTCCTAAAGTCCTCTAAATGAGCCTTTTAACAATATTGCATACTCCTTTTGAAATACAAATTAGGTTCTTACAAAAGCATGCAATCTTTCATTAACGTTTCCCTCTTAACCAGTGTTGTTTCACCAAATAGGGAGTCTTTCAAAACTTACACAAATACCTGGATATGTTGCAGCCTTTGATAGGTTCATTCAACAAAGTCACCACCTCCTTGGCAGAGGAATGAGCTTCACATGGCATGAAGCTAAAAATTCATTTGTTTTCTTTCTGGGTTCTCCAACAGCAGAGCCACACATAAAACATTAAATTTACTATAACAAGGCACTTCCAGGCCTAATTCTTCAATCTTTTAGACTCACACCCTCATTGATATGACATTGTATCCCCAACAGAGTCTCCATTTTGTTGGTTTTTCTTCTGAATCAGCAGAGGGTTTGCCAGTTCCAATACACAGGCAGATTCAGCCAACTAATGTAGGAGGTTGCATGAGTTGCCTCCCCTTCACTTCTGGTTCTGCCGCACCAAGGGGGTTATCCCTATAGCTAAAGATGTAACATTGACTAGCCCAATGACAGAAAGATTTAGCTTGACAACAACAATTAGAATACTCTCATGTGTGGACCAAGATGTGCATGATACATCACAAGGTTGGCAACATTCTTGGACATATTTATTTGGTTGTGGATGAGAGTATGCAGGGGTCCTAATCCTACTCCTACAAACTAATAGGATGGAAGTTATGAAAAGATGGATTTTATGTTTTGGATGCAAGACAAGGGGTTTTGGATCATAACTACTAACTTAGGAGCAGACCGGTGCTTATCTTAGGGCAAGGAGTCAACTAGACATATACAAGAGAATGGATTGCATTTTGGATTCAAGTTTCAAGAGGTTAGATTGATGCTTGCCTACAAACATCACCCAAGAATAGGTATTTAGCTGCCTCTACTTACATATATCCTAGCTGACATACAACCTTCTCCATACTTCACCTAAAACAATTTAATCCACTCCTTGAATGGAAGTTAGAGATGAAGCATGTGATACAGAAATCCATACCCTAGAACCTGAGAAACCCTTAGTAGCCAGATTCAAAAGAAGGAAAAGCATGCAACACATGGAGACAAGCAACTAAACACATGCAATGAAGCATTTCTCATATAAAACAACAATGAAACTGAAAATAACTACAATGTACATTCATAATGCAACTCATAAACTCTAAAATGAGATAAAACAGCAAGGAATTGCCCTATTTTTTGCTATTCACACAAAAATGCCCAAGTCTTCAACAACCACAAATGAGTAACACAGCCCCCTATATACAGCAAGGAAGGTGTACTCAGCATTAATTACATGGCAATTCAAAATTCACCAGATACAGTGCATCATGAGAAAATGACGCTCAACATTGAATGCAGTAGGTAGAGGAGGAAACAGGGAGTGGTCTCGAGCCCTACGCTACCGCCTAGGGATTCACATCTTCAATCAGGTGGTTGATCCATCCATGCCTTCACCCATACCCTATAACATCTGCCATTAAATGCATACTAGCCCGCGGCCTTGGGAAATGCAGTAGACTGTGTGCTTTTGAAATTTTCCCGCCAAGAATCATGACCAGACTTTTCAAATCATGTGGGAACTAATTATCCCACATTCATCCCGTAATGACCTCCTCAATACTTTATAAACTAGGTCATGAGCACATATGATGTCACGCAATTTTACCTTGCATGACCAATGAACCATCCGCCAAGACCTCATCATCATGACCTGCACCATCGGCGAACCTCCTGCATGATATCCTGCTATGAAATATCACCCTGATATTTCACATCACCCTGATGCGAAATATCACCCTTATCAGAAATATCACTCCGATAAGAAAAATATCACCTTACAGGAAACATCACCCTCATTTGAAATATCACCCCCATCAGAATATCACCCTGATGATCACCCTCATCGGTGCAACCTGATGCATTAGAGGAAGATCCTCCTCATCATATTCATACCAAATACCTCATCGATGATCCACCTATACTTGCTCATATCCTCATTAGTGATTGGCGGGACCCTCATCATAGCTACTGATAATATCATGCCAGAGACCACATGATGCATCCCACCGGATCCTGATGACATCACCATCATATTGACAAAATAGGGTGATATTTGGTGACAAGGGTGATATTTGTAAGATGACTGATGCTTGAGAATATGACCCCCCGCAAGAAATATGAAGCTATTAGATAGGCAGATATCGACCCAGATGTAAAATTGACGTCTGTACCTTGCAGACCAAGTGATTATGAGGTGATAATGCAACATCGGGGTGATATTTCGTAAGATGACTGATCTTTGAAATATCACTCCTCAGGCGGAATATTAGGTCATATTTGAAATATGACCCCCTGTAAGAACATCAGTCCTGATAGAAACTTTGCCTTAGAATTTTTTGGATTTTTTGTTAAGGTGCCCGCAAAATTAATTGCTTGAAACCTGAATGTTCATGTAGGCACCAACACTAGCTCTGTCTGGGGACACATGCCTCCTACAAGCATGGCAAGAACCATAGATCTCTGGGATGCAGACCAATCCCCTATCCATTGGGCAACAGAGTCAAACACTACACCAACTTGCATACTCTCATCCACAACTAGATAAATATGTCCAAGAATGTTGCCAACCTTGTGATGTATCATGCACATCTTGGTCCACACATGAGACTATTCTGCCTGTTCTTGTCAAGCTAAACCTTTATGTCATTAGGCTAGTCAATGTTACATCTTTGTCTATAGGGATACCCCCTTGGTGCGGCAGAGCCAAAAGTGAAGGGGAGGCAACTCACACAACCTCCTGTATTAGTTGGTTGAATCTGCCTATGCATTGGAATTGGCAAACCCTCTGCTGATTCAGAAGAAAAACCAAAAGAGATCATGTTTATGTGCACGTGTGATGGATATGATGTGAGTAATAAAGTGATTGAGTGATTGGAGTAGTACATGCCTTCATGTGTTAGATTACTAGATGCAGTGAGCAGAAGGTGTCTACTATCTTTCAGTGATGCTGCGAAGATGATGTTTATGTTGCAATGAATATTGAGCCTCATTGGAACTGTACTCCATGCATGTGTTAGATGCAACTATAATAGTTCAAATCTTGGTAGTGAGCCATTTCTTCTATCTCTTTCTTTCAAGACAGTGAGTCCTTTACTAGTGAGCCACCTGTAATGAGCATTCTTGGACAGTGAGTCCACCAATTGTACCAACCTTAACCGGTTGTTTTATCGTATTATATTGTGAGCTAATCCTCACTGTAGTTTTTCTTTGTTTTGGGTTTTCCATGTAAAATCTGATGTTCTCTTGTGTTTGATGTTGTTGTGATTCAGTTTCTGATATTTGCTTTTCATGTTTAATCATCATAATAGTTTAAAGGTTTATTTATGTGGATCTAAATGTGGTTGATGGTGTTTGAAGTTATAAGTTACAATTGTCTCACCCCCCTCTCAATTGTCTTGTGTATTCAACAATTGGTATCAAAGGAAGGTTCCTTGGTAAAGAGCTGAACCGCTTGAGGTAGATCTAGAATGGCACACAAGAAGGATGTTCCCCTATTTTATGGATCTAACTATATATTCTTTTTGGAAAATAAAGATGGAAGGTTATCTGATTTCTCTTGGATATGATATCTGGAAGTTTGTAATGAATGCATATACAATACCTAAGAATGGTCCAAGCACTACAGATGAGTTCAAAGCCTATGAAATTGATGGTAAAGCAAGGTATGCTCTTCTAAGTAGTCTCTCTAATTTTGAATTGGTGAAAGTCATGGATCTGAAAACTACTAATGAAATCTAGAAAAAGATAGAGTATTCGTGAAGGAGATGATAAGGTCAAGCAAGATAAAATGCAGAATTTGAAGCTCATGTTTGAAACCATGTGAATGTCTAAAGATGAAAATATTACAAGCTATATATAAAGGGTGGATGAAGTTGTCAATGGCATCAAAGGTCTTGGTGGAAAGATGGATGAACAAGAAGTGATATTGAAGGTAGTCAGATCTCTTCCTAAATCTTACAGTCATAAGGTTTCTGCTATTGAAGAATTACAAAATTTGAAATAGTTTGCCAAAGATCAGTTGCTTGGAACCTTAACTACTCTTGAAATAAGAGAATTTTGTACAAGTAGTGCAAAGAATGAGACTTCCTTCAAGGCTAGAAAATCTGAGAAGATTGTGGAATTAGATCAGGAGGATTTAGATGATTTGGAAGCCAATTTTTCAAGAAGAATGAAATTGGGTACTGGTAAGTACAGTGGTAAGTTACCTTTCAAGTGTTTTAGTTGTGGCAAGATAGGTCATTGTGCTTCAAGATGTCTAGAAAGAATTTTGAAGAGCAAGAATAGGGAAAACAAAAGTAGAGTGCCTAAGAAAAGCTACTATGTCAAAGAAGATGCAAGTATATTTGATGATGAATCTGATTATGAGAACAATAAGGATAATGAATGTTTGTTCATATCTATAAGAGATGATACTATTTCTACTAACCCTGGGAAATGTGTGAAGGAAAAGGATCTAGAGGTAAGTCTTAATGTTGAAAGCACTATGATAGATCTGCTTTCCATACTACACAGGAAAAGAACCTTTGGGTCATTGACAATGGATGCTCAAATCATATGACTAGTGATAAGAGTAAGTTTGTTAAACTTGAAAAATAGGATGGAGGACTAGTTAGATTTGGTGATGATAATGTTGCTAAGATATGTAGAAGAGGCTCAATTAGTTTTGATGGCAAGCACAATACTGATGATGTTCTTTATGTTAAGGGCTTAAAGCATAACCTTTTGTTTGTTGGACAAATGTGTAACAAAGGATACAATCTTGTGTTTCTAGATGAAGGTTGTGAGATCAGAAGAGATTCTAGAACTATGATAGCTACTAGAAAGAGAGCAGATGGAAATATTTATCATCACAAAGGTGGTGATGATTGTTGCTTCATGACTCAGATCAATGGGAGTTGGCTATGGCATAGGAGATTATGTCACATCAATTTTGATAGCTTGGTAAGGATAAGTTTAGTTCAAGTTGTGAGAGATCTACCAAAGATTACAAAGCCCATCAATGTTGTCTATAAGGAATGTCAAATTGGAAAGCAAACAAGAAGAAGCTTCAAAGTCAAGGATTGGTCTTCTACCACACTGTTGGAATTGGTGCATACAAGTCTTTGTGGCCCTACCAAGGTAAGGAGTTTTCAAGGTGACAGGTATTTCATGCTATTGATTGATGATTATTCTAAGATGACATAGGTTACTTGTTGTGTGGTTGCACAACATGCCCCATTTTGCCTTAGCAAAACAGGGACCCAACTTTTTCTACTTTGCTTGGCTTGTTTTGCTTTCCTTTGTTTTGGGCAGTATGGTAAAAACATTGTCAGATATATGTCTAGATCTTGTTCTAGGAATATCTAGATCTTGAATTGAGGATCAAATTTTCAAAGTACAAATTTTCTCTCATGAAGCCTACCAAATGAAAGAGAATGAAATTCTAAGCAAGTCTACCTTTTGCAACATTTTAGAAATTCCCTAAGACCAAGAAGTTATTAATAGTCAAAGTCTCAGTCAATAGTCATGGATATTCACATTTGTCCTGATATTTGCTAATATCTGGACAAACTTTCCCAACCAAAAATTTGAGAAAATTGCTAAGTAAAGTTCATATCCTGACATTCGCAAATGTGTGCACATCAAATTTTTACCATTGTGCAACAAAACTGTCATGGTGCATGGATATTCGTGGGTCTAGATATTTGATCTCAATTTCTAGACATTTACTCAATGTCTAGATATCTTTCAATATCCATACTTGTTTTAATATCTTGATGACATGTCCCAGTTGACTTTTCAACTAGATCTAGATTATGGACATTCATATACAAATCATAGTGTCCTGACCTTTGAATATGAACATTCAGATGACGTCATCCAATTTTATTTCAAAGACTTATCGAATAATGATGACATCATCTAGACATTCGGGGATGGTATATTTCACCAATTTAATGTCTAGACATTAACTTAATGTTTAGACCTTCCAAACATCCTAATGACATCACTTTCCTCATGACCAAGAATTACCTTAAGGGGGATGACATCATCAGGACATTTAGACTTAGGGATATTTTGTGAATTCTAATGTCTGGATATTCCTCAATATCCATATCCCTGACTTTTACAAACAAAATTTATAGCTTCCCATGGACCAATCAAATGATGTCACGTGGCATGTTGTTGACTTTTCAAAATCAAAGGGAAATGCCTTAGTATTTTAATATCTCGATACCCATCTTTGGGTCAATGTTGACCAAGTGATTAATGATGTCATATCGATATGCATATAGACATTCTAAGAGTAAGCATATTACTTAAGGCTTTTATATGCACATATTCCATATTTTGATCTTCATTTAATACCATGAAAGAGAGTCATTGGCCTTTCGAAATTTCAAATTAAAAACTGCCACTTGTAACAATCTCCCAAATCATAGGTGGATATCCATGACCAATGGCAATTTGGCATTAATTAAGCCCTAATTTCATGGTTTTAACTCATAAAAGCTAGATTTTGATCATTTTTACAATTACCTAAGCATTTAAAAGTGATTTACAGAGCTCTAGCGATTTACAACAACTTGTTATAGCGATCCCAACCCTGAATGGAATGGTATGGACAACAAATGGAGGACTATAAATCTTGATTGCATAGTGAAAAGAGCACATCCAAACATCTAAATCAGATTTTAAGCTTCATAAATAGATATGTAATGATAAAACCCTACTTTTGTAATTTATTACAACATGATGAATGGTAAAATACATGATTAGGGTAATCTTGTCTACATCTACACATGATCATGCTATGAAATGGTAAAATTAGAATATCTGGAAAAGTAGAAGGGTTAAAATTGATAAAGATAATTAGGTTAAAGTATGCATATCTGCAATTGTGGGAAAAGATGTTGGATAGGAAGAATAAAATTGAGGTAGAGTTCTAGCACTCCATGTTCCCAGGTCCTAGGGCATCAGGTTTTTGATTTGGACAGGTAGGAGATACACATGCTGGAAATACAAATGTAGATGAATGGATTGCCAAATCAGTGTAGGGAAGTGGACATGCCATCCTACAAAGCATCTACAATTCTAGGATGGGGAACACAACGGGGTTTCCATATGTAGTAGAGGCCATCAAATTAGTGGTTGCATGTACCCAAAATTATAACCCTGAGAATAGGAAGGTAGAGAAGGGTGGTAGGGTGTATGCAGATTTCTCCATCTGAGGTATCACAGAGGCATTCTAGTTGCCTGCAGGTCCAAACCTATTCAAGATTAACATTGATAATTTGGAGAATCAATATAAGAGAAGCTTGAATGATTGCAAAAAATCATGTTCACTTCCTGGAGGGCTACAAACAGTAAGGTCAAAGTAGTGGCCAAGATGCCCAGCATCTTTCTAAGTATGATTTCACCCCTGAAATACAATACATGATGGTGATGCTCAATAGGATGGTAGGGAAGTCAAATGCAGGAAATTGCAAGCCATAGATGTATGGACTAATCAAGTTGGTAGAGACCACAGATATAAAGAGACAATGGGCATCCTTGATTAGTGACAACTTGGATGAGGGTATGAAGAGATTTGGAGGAAAATCATGCCTATTTTACATGTCATCATATGTGGTGTAGCATGTGCAGCACAGTCCACATTTTCTGGTTTACAGATAGTGGGCAGGATGGGAAGGAACTCATGAGACAAGACAATATGGGATCATTATCCCTAATTAGCAAGGAAGGCATCCATTTAGAACTATAGAATAGTAAATGATTGTTTCATCATACACTTAGTCAAGCTGATGGAGGGTGTGATGGAACCATATAAAATTTTTCATAGTTCTGTTATTTTTGTCCTCAGGCTTATGTCATTAGGTTGGAAGATTTCTAGACTTAGGGTTCTTTGCATACCAAAAGAAATATTAAACCATAAACCCCCATGCCAAAGTAAAATGTAAAGGTAACATTCATTATATTTCTTTAGTGACCGCTTGTCTCCTATTACCAAGAGTTTAAGTTGCTTCCTTATGTCCCCCTGAATGTTATTTGACTAGCCTGTTCCCATACAGTTACCATTTCTAGCCCAAAAAATCTTTATTTTAAAATAAATTGACCTATTGGCCCCCTTTTTTCCTAGAAAGTAAAAGATATTATTAAAGCATATATGCCAAGGTCTAGTCCTACTAATTCTTTTTCAGACAGGTGGTGATAGTGGATTTATTTTTGCAAATCTGCCAGCAATAATATATTGATGGAGTTGACGCCCGTGGAATTGTGGAAAGGGTGATAGCTAGTCAGTGACTATCAAGGAAGGAAAGATGATGGGCCCCGACCAATATAAAGTGGTTTCTTTATATTTCTGCCATTTCACCATACATCACCAAAGGGTCTTTTTGAGGATCATGGAAAGGCAGAAGTTTGACATGTGGCTGTTGTGTATACAAGAAAATATCTAGCTGGAGAGGGGCATGTTTTGATGTTATGGTTTTCGTTCCTCCAGCATTCCACTAGGAGGTTATTAATCAATGTGCCTCACTGAATCATATAATGACATAATCTTGATGTATGTCTTTCTGAGGGATGGAACTAGTGCATTAAATAACTAGGACTTGACATGTCATAGTCTTATGGGAAGTAACCACTTGTTGGAGAACTGTCCTATTCACATGTAGCTGATCTAATGGTCATCTGCCATTCTACCCAGATCATAGCTTCGGCCATATCCTTTGAGTGTGGAATTGAGGATGTTGTCTTAACTATATTGCAAAGAGGATATTTTCTCGAGATCATGGTTGGGAGAGCTATCCAGGTGGCAAGTCATCATTGGGAAAAGTAAACACTACCCTCCTACTGAAAGGAAGCAATGTATGCAGAAAATGCTTCCTACACTGATCTAATGAGGAAAGACTTATGCAAAATTTTAATTTTACAGTTACAGATTAAGATGCACATTAATAGAAAGATAATAACAACTTCCAAATGCAAACACAAAACTCACAACACAAGATATACATGGGGAAAACCCTTTCAAGTAAAAAACCCACATTCCAAAGCTACCTAATATATTATTTAGAAATCACAAAGATTACAATATACTTGTAGAGCAAGCTTTTATAGGAGTATATCCAACCAAAGATCTAGGAGGTAACTCAACATCTATAAGATTCTTACATGCAACCTCCATTTCAAGTTCTTGATATATAGGAGATACAATACAGTACACCGCCAACTGTAATTACAAAACCATGAGCTAAAACCAACCAAAAAGTGGTACCCAAATTATCTCCAATCAAAGATAACTTTTGATGTGCCAAACCACACACCAACACATGTAACTCTCCCCTTTACAACTCTTTTATGTGTCCAACACATTTTTACATTTCCCAAAACAAAAGGTCCAACTTTCAAAGGCCATAACTTTTGATCTGAGTGTCTGATTAAAGAATTGTTTAATGCGTTGGAAAGTTTGTGAAGAGATCTATCACCCTATAACCTGCTACACTAGTTATCAAAATTTTTGGGATGTTTAGAAAAGTTTCAATTCTGATAATTGAGTTCAAAGACTTTTTTTGGCAGTTTAAAAAAAGAAACTTTAATATCTCGCGATCCAAATATGATCTTGAGACAAAACTCACCTGAGATGTTCACTTAGTTGTTCTACACCTTCTGGGAAAAATTTCATGTCAATCCAAGCTCAATCAAAGAACTTACTAAAAATAGTAAGTCTCACTATTTTTAGCTCTTTTGGAAACTTTGAAAGTTCCAAACCATTATCCAAGATAAAGGGTATTCAAAAAGACCAAAATTGGGAAGAATAGTAATCTTTTGAAGTTGTAAGGTTGAGACACTTTTCTTAACATTCTCCCACTTTTTGAACACCTTGCAAGAGCAAATGGAGTATTGGTGCAAGAGCACCTTGGCAAATTAATGTTGTCCTAGACAAATCTTTGAGTTTGATTAAATTTGTAATGCTTCAACATTGTAATGAGGTTAATCAGGTCACTAGGTCTTTAGAAATGTTCAAGTTTTGTCTTCATTTGCAAAATGGGAAAGTTGTCTTTCAAAAAAATGTAAACTGGGGGAAGGTGAAGAGTCGTTTGGCTCTTGGTTCATTCTAAGTCAGTTAGAAACTAAAAGGTCTTGATGTATTGCCTTTAAAAGGCCTTGTAACCTTCACAAAATTCATGGGTGATTGAAGATTTGAACATGGAATTCTAAAAGGCATTGTTTTTCTATATTTCCTTCAGAAATTTGCTTTTCCCAATTGTTGTATGGCCTTGTACAGATAGGGAATGATGCCTAGTTGTTTGTAAGTGATAATATGTTCAATCACCCTCCATTTTCTTTTCATTTCATGAAGATTGGTGGAGTTTTGAGAAAGATATTGCCATTCTTGTGTTGACAGTCAAAACCCTCTCTTAGGGTAAACAGTGAATAAGATAATTGTGTTTCTTCTTTTTTAGCTATTGCATGTTGCTAATCCTTGGTGGAAATGATTATGGTAGTATTTACCTTCGTGTTCTTGAGGTCTCAGACCAAATAACTAAGGTTTATGTGGGGGAAAATCAAAGTTTATGACTGCATTTCTGTGTACAGTCCAGAAAACAGAGTTTAGGAGCAGTCAAGAAGGTAAGCCTTAGGGTTTGTGCTCATATCATTGCAAGATGGGATTTTGATGAATTAATAAGTTTATACAGATTAGTATTGAATGTTTCCAAGTGTTGGATGAACGTATTTGGGACTAGAACCTATAGAACCAATAAGCCCTTGTGTATGCAAAGCCTATTAGGCCTATTTGGCATGGTGACAGTCCATTTTTTATTACTACTTCTCAAAGTAACCTATGATGGTTTTTAGATATGATTTAAAACTTGTTAATGGGTATCCAAATATGTAATCACAGTCTTGAGAAGGGTCCTATGGTAGAAGTTATGCTTTGATAGTCCCTAAAACAGGGCTACTAGGAATTATGACAGTCTATGAAGAGTTGGTTGCTTGCATGGTGGGACAGACCTTGGTATGTGCTTTGTTTTTGTTAAATTGATATTCCTAAGATATAAGAAGGCCTTGTGAAGTCTGGTTTGGCCTAAGGAGTGAAACCCAAAGTTGTGCTATGTAGTGGGCTTTGGTTTTTGATAAAGTTGTGGATTTGAAATCCATTCTTATGAACTATGCCTATAAGGTTTTGAGTTGAATCTTTTCCTCTACATCAGATTGGTATCAGAGCTAGCAAAAGCTCTAGGAGGAGACGTTATTTCTGAGATGAAGAGTTGAAACAATGTGTTTGGTTGGTGACCATTATTTTGTTTGCTAAGTTGTTTGGTTGCAGGTGCTTGGTCCATCTAGCTACAGAAGGATGTTTTCTAAGATTGTGTGTGGGCAGACAAGATGAGGTCTGTCATGACCATTATCCAATGGAGATTAGGCTGGATAAGGGTGTAGAGAGAAACCACTAAGGGGAGAGTGGTAGGTGCATCACCAGGATCTGCAGTTGGGTGAGATGAATGGTTTGGTGAGTTGGTGTTATGAAGCAGTAGAGAGATGGATACCTGACTAAAGAAGCACTTGAGGTTGCAGCTTGAAGAGTACTCCACTGATGGGAGTAGAAGGAGCCTAAAGAAGCTCTAATGTTGATGGTAGTTTGCCATTGTTGGTTGGTTGGTCACTAGCCATTGATGTGAAGATTTGAAGCTGAAGCTAAAGATGAAGAGATAGAAAAAGGACATGCAGAAAAAGATTTTTGTTGCAGGTGCATTTCCAAGGGACTTGGAAATTTTGTTGGTTGGTTGTATGGTGTAGGAGCACCTTGGAAAATTAATGTTTCCCTAGACAAATCTTTGAGTTTGATTAAATTTGTAATGCTTCAACATTGTAATGAGGTTAATCAGGTCACTAGGTCTTTAGAAATGTTCAAGTTTTGTCTTCATTTGCAAAATGGGAAAGTTGTCTTTTAAAAAAATGTAAAATGAGGGAAGGTGAAGAGTCATTTGGCTCTTGGTTTGTTCTAAGTTAGTTACAAACTGAAAGGTCTTGATGTATTGCCTTTAAAAGGCCTTGTAACCTTCACAAAATTCGTGGGTGATTGAAGATTTGAACATGGAATGCTAAAAGGCACTATTTTTCTGTATTTCCTTCAGAAATTTGTTGTTCCCAGTTGTTGTACGGCCTTTTATGGATAGGGAATGATACATAGTTATTTGTAAGTGATAATGTGTTCAATCACTCTCCATTGTCTTTTCATTTCATGAAGATTGGTGGAGTTTTGAGAAAGATATTGCCATTCTTGTGTTGATAGTCAAAACCCTCTGTTAGGGTAAACAGTGAATAAGATAACTATGTTTCTTCCTTTTTATCCATTACATGTTGCTAATCCTTGGTGGAAATGATTATGGTAGTATTTGCCTTCGTGTTCTTGAGGTATCAAACCAAATAACTAAGGTTTATGTGGGGGAAAATCAAAGTTTATAACTGCATTTCTGTGTACAGTCCAGAAAACAGAGTTTAGGAGCAGTCAAGAAGGTAAGCCTTAGGGTTTGTGCTCATATCATTGCAAGATGGGATTTTGATGAATTAATAAGTTTATGTAGATTAGTATTGAATGTTTCCAAGTGTTGGATGAATGAATTTGGGACTAGAACCTATAGAACCAATAAGCCCTTGTGTATGCAAAGCCTATTAAGCCTATTTGGCATGGTGACAGTCCATTTTTTATTACTACTTCCCAAAGTAACCTATGTTGGTTTTTAGATATGATTTAAAACTTGTTAATGGGTATCCAAATATGTAATCACAGTCTTGAGAAGGGTCCTATGGTAGAAGTTATGCTTTGACAGTCCCTAAAATAGGGCTACTAGGAATTATGACAGTCTATGAAGAGTTGGTTGCTTGCATGGTGGGACATACCTTGGTATGTGCTTTGTTTCTATTAAATTGATATTCCAAAGATATAAGAAGGCCTTGTGAAGTTTGGTTTGGCCTGAGGAGTGAAACCCAAAGTTGTGCTATGTAGTGGGCTTTGGTTTTTGATAAAGTTGTGGATTTGAAATCCATTCTTATGAACTATGCCTATAAGGGTTTGAGTTGAATCTTTTCCTCTGCATCAAGTATCAACACCATGATTTAATTACTAGGGGCTATGAGGTCCATAGACTCTAAACACCATCTAAACTTCTATGTGCTCATAGGTTTTGTCAAGGAATTTGCAACATTCATCAAAGTTTCAACTTTTTCCAAGTTTACCTTCCCATCCTCTACCATGTCATGAACAAAATGGTATTGGACATCAATATGCTTAGTCCTTGCATGGAAAGTAGGATTCTTCACCAAAAATATGGCACTCTGACTATCACAACAAATAGTAATCTTCCCTGCATCAAACACAACATCAGAACACAATCTCTTAAGCCAAATGGCTTCTTTACAAGTATGAGTTTCTGCCATGTACTCAACTTTAGTAGTGGACAAAGTGACCATAGGTTTCCACTTACTAATCCAACTAATAGCACCACCAAACATCGTGAACACATAAGCATTGGTGGATCTCCTGCTATCAATGTCACCTACCTAATCTGAATCCACAAATCCATGAATACAAAGTGAATGTCGAGATCTTGTAGGATAACCATGATAACATAAGGAATACTCTGAAGTACCCTACAAATATCCAAACACTCTCTTCACTGCATTCCAATGTATCCATCCAAGATTAACCATAAATCTACAAAGGACTCCCACTGCTTGGCCAATGTCTGGTCTTGTGCAAACCATCACATACATCAAACTCCAACTACACTAGCATAAGGAACTTTTCTCATATCCTCTATCTTAGAAGGAGACTTTGGGCAATCTTCAATAGATAACTTTGTCCCCATTGTAATAGGAACAATCAAAAGTTTGCAATCCATCATGCTAAATCTCTCCAACACAGTGTTAACATACTTACTCTGGCCTAACCAAAGTTTTATGTTTTCTCTATCTCTTCTGATTTCCATTCCCAAAATGTACCGAGCTACCCCTAGATTTTTCATCTCAAACTATGATGACAATTGAGACTTCAAATCAGAAATCAAATTTTTACCATTCCCAATGAGTAACATATCATCAACATACAATGCAATAATGAGAATGTGATCATTGTCAAACTTGTAGTAAACACAATGATTTGATTTTGATCTCTAAAATCCAATACTCAACACAAAGGCACCAAACTTCTAGTACCACATCCTAGGAGACTATTTCAAACCATACAAAGACTTTTTAAACTTACAAACCATATTTTCTTTACCTTTCACCACATAGTGCTCTGGCTATGACATATAGATTTCCTCCTCCAAGTCACCATGAAGGAATGTTGTCTTCACATCCATCTATTCCACTTCTAGATCATACATTGCTGCAAGAGATAACAGGATCCGAATACATGTCAGCTTTGCAACGAGAGAGAAAATCTCACCATAGTCAATTCCCTCCACTTGAGAATACCCCTTTGTAACCAATCTAGCCTTATATTTCTCAACACTGCCATCTACACCAAATTTCTTTTTGAACACCCATTTGCATCCAATAGGTTTTCATTTCCAGGAACCTGCATCTTTTATACCCATAGCCTCTTTCATAGTTCTAGGCTCATCAGTGTTAGAAATCAAAGCAAAAATAAAACTAGAATCATGTAATGAATAAACAAACCTATCAAGTTGCTTCCTTATCTACATGGACCTCCTCAAAGGTTGAGGTTCTTCATCTTCTTCTTCTGAACTTTTAGAGCTACTAGATCTATCCTCATTATCAGGTCCAATAGATCTTTTTGGTTCAACTTTCTTAGGGGTGGAAGGAAGCTAAGCCACATCATCTTTCTTCTCTTCTTTCTCTGGATGCAAGACAATAGAAGAAGGATTGAGCTCTTTGAAGATCATGCTTCTGCTATACATAACTCTCTCATCTATTGGATGCCAAATCTTGTACCCATGCCATAACTGATGCCATAAATGATGAAGATATACTTTACAACCTTGTTCTCCAACTTAGACCTCTTCTCGTTAGGCACATGTGCATATGCCACAAAACCAAATACTCGAATGTGTCTTAATGAAGGCTTTTTACCAAACCACACCTCCATAGGTGTCTTATCAATGAGTGCTAATGTAGGAGACCTATTAACCAGGTAACAAGTGGTAGCAATAGCTTCAGCCCAGAACTTTTGTTCAAAACTAGCTCCACTTAGCATGCTCCTTGCCCTCTCCATCAATGTTCTATTCTTCCTCTCTACAACTCCATTCTGATGAGGGGTATAAGGATTTGTCTTGTGCCTCTCTATCCCCTATTCTTTATAGAATTTGTCAAAATTTATTGAACAGAACTCACCACCATTGTTAGTCCTCAAACACTTAATATTTCTATCCTTCTAATTTTCTACAAGAGCTTTGAACTCTTTGAATCTATTAAAGACTTTAAATTTACTTCTAAGGAAATACACCCATGTCCTTCTCTTGTAATCGTTAATAAATGAAACAAAGTAAACAAATTTTAAAACTGAAGGAACATTAATAGGACCAAACACATCAGAATAAATCAAGTCCAACACCTCAGAAGATTTGTGAGAACTAGAATAAAACTGAATATGGTTTTGTTTTCCATAGATGCAATGTTCACAAAAATCAAACTGAAGGTTACAATCATTCATACCCTCAATAGGATTTTTATTCTTTAGGGTCCTCAAACCCTTTTCACCAATGTGACCAAGCCCTTTGGTGCCATAACATTGTCTTCTCAGCTACAAGTTTCATCTCCATAGAATGAGCACCCTTAGTTACCTAGAAAGCAAGACCATTGGAAGTAGATTCAACTATCTTTTTCGCTACTGGTTCCAATGGTGAGGATGAAGAATCTGAAGCTCTCTTCTTGGAAACAGAGGCACTATTGCATTGAACTGTGCATGCATCAAGCTAAAATAGAGTGCCAATCCAAACACCCTTAGCCAACACCATAGATCCTCTAGTCATCTTGCATCCTCCATTCGAGAAAACAACCTACACACCCACATCATTCAATTTACTTATAGAAAGAAGGTTCCATGTCAAACCAAGGATATGCAGAATGCCACTGATTCACTTTACTCATCCATCAGGGAATCAAATCAAGATTCTTCCATGACCAATAATATCTAGGTGAGAATCATCACCCACATACACCTTTCTATCATCATATTCTTCATACTTCAAAAACTAGCCCCGATGCAAGGTCATGTGAAAAGATGCACCAGAGTCAATAAGCCACACATCCTCAAATGCATGTGTTTCTAAAGCAGTGACAAGTGCTTCTACTTAATCCCGAGAGGACTTGTCAAAATCTGAATCATAATTCTTCTTCTTTTTCTTTTTCTCCTCCTTGCACTCCTTGCGGAAGTGACCAAGTTTGCTGTAGTTCCAACACAAATCCTTGGACTTTCCAGGAGACTTAGATCTCCCACAGGATTTGGATCTTCCTTTTTCTTCCTTCTTCTTATCCTTTTTCTTTCCCTTCTATATAGATCTACCACAAACTGCAAGAGCCTCCTTATTTGATTAGGAAGACTTTCTCCGCATCTCTTCAGACAATGATGAAGAAACCACTTCATCCATCTTGAAGGTGGTAGTGGTACTCCCAATGGCCATAACAAGGTGGTCCCATGAATCTGGTAAGGAACATAGTAATGTCATACATTGATCCTCCTCCATGTTCACACCAATAGAAGTCAACTAGGCAACAAGAATATTGAATTTATTCAAGTGATCAGTGACAGATCCTCCATCTTCCATCCTCAGAGAATACAATTTCATTCACAAGAATACCTTGTTCACCAGGGATCTAGCCTGATAATCATCTCCAAGCTTCTTCCAAAGTTCCTTTGTAGTATTCTCTTCATAGATATTCAGGAGCACTGAATTAGCCAAATAGAGTCTTATCAAACCCTTAGCTTTTTAATCTTTTGAGATCCCAATCTTCTTGAGACATTGCCATTGGTTTTGTACCAGATACAACTTCCCATAAATCTTGATCTACAACCATGTCCTCCATTTTGAGTTTCCACAACTCAAAATTACTGTCGTTAAACTTCTCTATCTCAAACCTCCTAGATGTGCTCACTATCTCTTACCTGCAACAAAGATTTCAAAATCCTCTGCACAAGATCCCACTCAAATGAAGATCAGCTCAAAAAACCCTCTACCCAACAACTAGAACCCAAGGTGATCAGGCTCTATTACCAAATAAAAGGAAGCAAGGTATGCAGAATATTCTTCCTACAGTGATCTAATGAGGAAAGACATGCAAATTTTTACTTTTATAGTTATAGATTAAGATGCACATTAGCATAAAGATAATAACAACTTCCAAATGCAAACAAAAAGCTCACAATACAAGATATACGTGGGGAAAACCCTTTCAGGTAAAAAACCCCACAATCCAAAGCTGCCTAAATATTATATAGAAATTACAAAGATTACAATTTACTTGCAGAGCAAGCTTCGACAAGAGTATATCCAACCAGAGATCTAAGAGGTAACTCAACATCTATAAGATTCTTACATGCAACCTCTATCTCAAGTTACTGATATATAGGAGATACAATACAATACACCTCCAACGGTAATTACAAAACCATGAGCTAAAACCACCCAAAAAGTTTTGCCCAAATTATCTCCAATCAAAGATACCTTGTGATGTACCAAACCACACACCAACACATGTAACTCTCTCCTTTACAGCTCTTTTATGTGTCCAACATGTTTATACATTTCCCAAAACAGAAGGTCCAACTTCTGGAGGCCATAACTTTTGATCCCCATGTCTGATTGACGAACCGTTTAATGAGTCAGAAAGCTTGTGAAGATATCTATCACCCTATAGCTTGATACACTGGTTGTCCCAATTTTTGGGACATTTAGAGAAGTTTTCATTCCAGTAATTTTGTTCAAAGACTTTTCCCAGCAGTTTCAAAAAACAAAAACTTTAATATCTCACGATCCAAATATGATCTTGAGATGAAACTCACCTAAGATGTTCACTTAACTATTCTAAACCTTCTGGGAAAAATTTTAGGTCAATCTAAGCTTAATCAAAGAACTTACTAAAAATAGTAAGTCTCTCTATTTTTAGCTCTCTTGGAAATTTTTGGAAACTTTGAAAGTTCCAGACCATTATCCAAGATAAAGGGTATTCAAAAAGACCAAAACTGGGAAGAATAGTAATCTTTCAAAGTTGCAAGGTTGAGACACTTTTCTTAACATTCTCCCACTTGTCGAACACCTTGCAAGAGGAAAGGGAGTATCAACACCATGATTTAATTGATAGGGGCTATGAAGCATATAGACTCTGAACACCATCTAAACTTCTCTCTGCTCACAAGTTTTGTCAAGGAATCTACAACATTCATCAAAGTTTCAACTTTTTCCAAGTTTATCTTCCCATCCTCTACCATGTCATGAACAAAATGGTACTGGACATCACTATGCTTAGTCCTTGCATGGAAAGTAGGATTCTTCACCAAACATATGGCACTCTGACTATCACAACAAATAATAATCTTCCATACATCAAACCCAACATTAGAACACAATCCCTTAAGCCAAATGTCATATTTACAAGCATGAGTTGCTACCATGTACTCATCTTTAGTAGTGGATAAAGAAATCACAAGTTGCCACTTACTCATCCAACTAATAGTACCACCAAACATAGTGAACACATAAGCACTGGTGGATCTCATGTTCTCAATGTCACTTGCCCAATCTGAATCCACAAATCCACGAATATAATGTGAATGCCAAGGTCTTGTATGATAACCATGATAACATAAGGAATACTCAGAAGTACCCCACAAATATCTGAACACTCTCTTCACTACATCCCAATGTACCCATCTAGAATTAGCCATAAATTGACTAAGGACTCCCACTACTTGGGAAATGTCTGGTCTTGTGTAGACCATCGTACACATCAAACTGCCAACTACACTAGCATAAGGAACTCTACTCATATCCTCTATTTGAGAAGGAGAGTTTAGACAAACTTCAAAAGATAACTTTGTCTCCATTGTAATAGGAATAGTCAAAGGTCTACAATCCATCATGATGAATCTCTCCAACACAGTGTTAACATACTTACTCTGGCCTAACCAAAGTTTTTTGTTTGCTCTATCTCTTTTGATTTCCATTCCTAGAATGTACTGAGTTGCCCCTAGATTTTTCATCTCAAATTGTGCTGACAACTGAGACTTCAAATCATAAATCAAACTTTTACCATTCCCAATGAGTAACATATCATCGACATACAATGCAATAATAAGAATGTGATCATTGTCATACTTGTAGTAAACATAATGATTTGATTTTGATCTCTGAAATCCAATACTCAACACAAAGGCATCAAACTTATGGTATAACATCCTAGGAGACTATTTCAAACCATACAAAGACTTTTTCAACTTGCAAACTAGATTTTCTTTACCTTTCACCATGTAGTGCTCTGGCTGTGACATATAGATTTCCTCCTCTATGTCACCATGAAGGAATGTTGTCTTCACATCCATCTATTCCACTTCTAGATCATACGCTGGTGCAAGAGATAATAGGAACCAAATAGATGTCAGCTTTGAAATGAGAGAGAAAATCTCACCATAGTCAATTCCCTCCACCTAAGAATACCCCTTAGCAACCAATCTAGCCTTATATTTCTCAACACTGCCATCTACACTGAATTTCTTTTTGAACACCCATTTGCATCCAATAGGTTTTCATCCTTCAGGAAAAGGTACCAAGTCCCAAGTATTATTCTTTTCCAAAGAAGCTATCTCCTCTTCCATGGTCTCCTTCCAGGAACCTACATCTTTCATACCCATAGCCTCTTTCATAGTTCTAGGCTCATCGGTGTTAGAAATCAAAGAAAAAATACAACTGGAATCATGCAATGAATAACCAAACCTATCAGGTTGATGCCTTATCCACGTGGACATCCTCAAAGGTTGAGGTTGAGGTTCTTCATCTTCTTCTAAAATTTCAAAGCTACTAGAGCTATCCTCATTATTAGGTCCAATAGATGTTTTTGGTTCAACTTTCTCAGGGGTGGAAGGAAGCTGAACCACATCATCTTTCTTCTCTTCTTTCTCTAGCTACAAGACAACAAAAGAAGGATTGAGCTCTCTGAAGATCATGCTTCTACTATACAAAACTCTCTTAGCTACTGGATCCCAAAGCTTGTACCCTTTCACACCGATGCCATAACCAATGAAGATACACTTTACAACCTTGTTCTACAACTTAGACCTCTTCTTCTTAGGCACATGTGCATATGCTTCACAACCAAATACTTGAATGTGTCTTAATGAAGGATTTTTACCAGACCATACCTCCATAGGTGTCTTATCAACAAGCACTGATGTAGGAGACCTGTTAACCAGGTAACAAGTGGTATCAACAGCTTCAGTCCAAAACTTTTGTTCAAGACCACCTCCACTTAGCATACTCCTTGCCCTCTCGATCAACATTCTATTCATCCTCTCTGCAACTCCATTCTGCTGAGGGGTATACAAAGTTGTCTTGTGCCTCTCAATCCCCTATTTTTTACAGAACTTGTTGAAATTTGCTGAACAAAACTCACCACCGTTGTCAGTCCTCAAACAATTAATCTGTCTATCCTTCTAATTCTCTACAAGAGCTTTGAACTCTTTGAATCTATTAAAGACTTTAGATTTACTTCTAAGGAAATACACCCATGTCCTTCTCCTGTAATCATTAAGAAATGGAACAAAGTAAATAGATTTTGAAAATGAAGGAACATTAACAAGACCAAACACATTAGAAAGAATCAAGTCCAACACCTCATAAGATTTGTGAGAAATAGAATAAAACTAAACATGGTTTTGTTTCCCATAAATGTAATGTTCACAAAAATTGAACTCAAGGTTACAATCATTCATACCCTCAACGAGACTTTTATTCTTCAGGGTCCTCAAACCTTTTTCACCAATGTGACCAAGCCTTTGGCTCCATAACATTGTCTTGTCAGTTGGAAGTTTCATCTCCATAGAATGAGCACCTTTAGGTACCTAGAAAGCATGACCATCAGAAGTAGATGCAATAGTCTTTTTCGCTGTTGGTTCCAATGGTGAGGATGAAGACACTGAAGCTCTCTTCTTGGAAATAGAAGCACTATTGCACTGAACTATGTATGCATCAAGCTAAAAAAGAGTGCCAATCTGAACACCCTTAACCAACACCATAGATCCTCTAGTCATCTTGCATCCTCCATTCGAGAAAACAACCTACACACCCACATCATTCAATTTACTTATAGAAAGAAGGTTCCATGTCAAACCAAGGATATGCAGAACACCATTGATTCCCTTTACTCATCCATTAGGGAATCGAATCAAGACACTTCCACGGCCAACAATATCCAGGTTAGAATCATCACCCAAGTACACCTTTCCACCATCATATTCTCCATACTTTGAAAACTAGCCTCAATGTGAGATCATGTGAAAAGATGTACCAGAGTCAATAAGCCACACATCCTTAGGTGCATGCATTGCCAAGGCACCGACAAATGCTTCTCCTTCATCCTGGAAGGACTTGTCAGAATCTGAATCATAATTCTTCTTTTTTCTTTTTCTCCTCCTTACACTCCTTGTGGAAGTGATCAGGTTTGCTATAGTTCCAACACAGGGCCTTGGACTTTCCTAGAGACTTATATCTCCCACAGGATTTGGATCTTCCTCTTTCTTCCTTCTTCTTATCCTTTTTCTTTCCCTTCTCTTTAGATCTACCATGAACTGCAAGAGCCTCTTTAGCTGATTCAGAAGACTTTCTCCGCATCTCTTCAAACAACAATGAAGAAACCACTTCATCCATCTTGAAGGTGGTAGTGGTACTCCCAATGGCCATAACAAGGTGGTCCCATGAATCTAGTAAGGAACATAGTAATGTCATACATTGATTCTCCTCCTCCATGTTCACACCAATAGAAGTCAACTAGACAACAAGCATATTGAATGTATTCAGGTGATCAACAACAAATCCTCCATCTTCCATCCTTAGAGAATACAATTTCTTTCACAGGAATAACTTGTTCACCAAGGATTTAGCCTAATAAACATCTCCAAGCTTCTTCCAAAGTTCCTTTGTAGTCTTCTCTTCATGGATATTCAAGAGCACTGAATCTGCCAAATAGAGTCTTAACAAACCCTTAGCTTTTCAATCTTTGAGATCCCAGTCTTGAGACACAACCATTAGTTTTGTACTAGATATGGCTTCCCATAAATCTTGATCTACAAGCATGTCCTCCATTTTGAGTTTCCACAACTTGAAATTACTACTGTTAAACTTCTCTATCTCAAACCTCCCAGATGTGCTTGCCATCTCTTACCTGCAATAAAGATTTCAAAATCCTTTGCACAAGCTTCCACTCAAATGAAGATCAGCTCAAAAAACTCTCTACCCAACAACTAAAACCAGACGTGATCAGACTCTGATACCAACTGAAAGGAGGCAAGGTATGTAGAAAATGTTTCCTACACTGATCTAATGAGGAAATACTTATGCAAATTTTTACTTTTATAGTTATAGATTAAGATGTACATTAAGAGAAAGATAATAAAAAATTCTAAATGCAAACACAAAACTCACAACACAAGATATACGTGGGGAAAACCCTTTCAGGTAAATAACCCCAAACTCCAAAGTTGCCCAATATATTATTTAGAAATCACAAAGATTACAATATAATTGTTGAGAAAACTTTTACAGAAGTATATCCAACCAAAGATCCAGGAGGTAACTCAACATCTATAAGATTCTTACATGCAACCTCCATCTTAAGTTCTTGCTATATAGGAGATACAATACAGTACACCGCCAATGGTAATTACAAAACCATGAGCTAAAACCACCCAAAAAGTGGTGCCCAAATCATATCCAATCAAAGATACCTTGTGATGTGTCAAATCACACACCAACACATGTAACTCTCTTTAACAACTCTTTTATGTGTCCAAAACATTTTTACATTTCCCAAAACAGAAGGTCCATCTTCTGGAGGCCATAACTGGTGTCCAATTGACGAACCGTTTAATGCATCAGAAAGCTCATGAAGAGATCTATCATCCTGTAGCCCTCTATACTGGTTATCCCAATCTTTGGGACATTTAGAAAAGTTTAGATTCTAGTAATTGAGTTTAAAGACTTTTTCCAGCAGTTTCAAAAAATAGAAAGTTTAATATCTCGCGATCGAGATATGATCTTGAGATGACACTCACCCGAGATGTTCACTTAGTTGTTCTGCACCTTTTAGAAAAAAATTTAGGTTATTTCGAGCTCAATCAAAGAACTTACTAAAAATAGTAAGTCTCGCTATTTTTAGCTCTCTTGGAAACTTTTGGAAACTTTGAAAGTTTCAGACTATTATCCAAGATAAAGGGTATTCAAAAAGACCAAAACTGGGAAGAATAGTAATCTTTTGAAGTTGCAAGGTTGAGACACTTTTCTTAACACCTACTAAGTAAATGGTTGAATTGGTGTCATTAGGTCAAGAGAGCTAGGATTGTGATCAATAGCTAAAATTCAAAAATGTGATAGAGAGATGAGTTGGCACTAGATCTGACGATGCTTCATTACAAGAATTAACTGCTCAGGCATGTGCAAAGTATCCTTCACCACCACTTTGAAGGAATTTTCTAACAGAAAGATTTGGCTTATGTAGGCTTGACCTTTGGAAATTCATACTTCTACCAAGAATGACATTTCATCTATTATGTGACAAAATTTGACATGATGACAGTGCTAAATTAAGGAAATCAAGACACCTAACCTAGCATTTTCAACGCAAGAAGTGATGTTCTCAATTATGTAGAATTATGAGATCTAATCTTTCTATTCATGTATGATAACCTCCAAAAGGATTTCCATTTATGAAAAGAATGCTTCGAAATGACTAGAATTTATTAGACCAAAGATGTGCGAATGTATGCTTACATCCCAGAATTTCTATAAATAGGCCATTGTTGGTGTTACCCCTTATATTGTTTAAAACATGTTGACACTATGGCTCTCCCCTACTCCTGTATGTTCTGTTTGCTCCCCTATTCTATCAAATTATCTTCCTTGTTCTCATGGCTATCAACTTGTCCTTACGATTTAGGAGACTTGGAGTTTTTCCCTTTGGAATAGGTGCTGTAGGGAAAATTTGGGAACAATAGCAACATTTTACAAATCTCTATGAGCTTTTCTTCTTCCTACTGTTTCATCTAGATTTGGACTACGGGTTTTAATTTCTAGATTCTAGTGATTCCTTATGTCTATGATTTGGCAGATAAGAATCAAGTGCAGAGGGAAATCATTTCTCTTTCTATCTTAATCCCTCTTCTACTTTTCCTAAAAAAGCATTAGCTTTAGTAGTAGGGATGTTTCCTCTCTGGATGTAGCATATGAAGATAGAGTACTCCCATTTTGTTATTGTTGCTGCCCCTCTTGCTGGATAGATAGAGTTGCCACATCTAACCTGATGTGATTTCATTTGGTTTCTGTCTGGTTGAGTTGGTTGGTGACCACTCAATTATGAAAGAGGAATCACATCCTTGCAAATGACAATAGGCATAAAGTGAAGAACTCTAGTTAATGGGGTTTTATTCTGATATTGTTGCTTGCAGTCATTCCCAATTGAGGTGGGTGAGCAGGGAAGTAAATGCTCCTATAGAACAAATAGGTGGCATATGATGGGTATGTGAGCTCTAAAAACATCTAACAAATAGTCCCCCATCAACATCATGACCTATTTTCCCTATCTAAATTAAGAGGACACATAGTTTGAATACAAATACCTCAGCATATACAATGGAAACCGAGCATACAGTTGAGAAACGGTTACACCGACTTCCTCTCACACCTTCGTCTTTTGGTTACTCAAATTTGTAACTTCTTTTGTGTTGAAGCTTGAAGCTTGTCTGCTCCCTTACCTCTATAAAAGGGAATTCGGGGCTTGTAAAAATTATTGGTTTGAGGTCATGTCTCTAGACTTAGTCTAAAACATGGGATCAATCTAGTTAAGGAGTTGTAAATAGTTTATTTTCTACAAATAGAATTAGTCGTCTGTTTTCAAGTCTTCATTCTAAGTTTTAAGATGTCTTGATAGAGCTACAAAGGTTGTGTTATAATTTACTAAACAATTTATTTTACAAATCCTATTGAGTCTTGAAGTGTACTGTCTCCTACTTCATGTATATAATTTTACATTTATGAATATATATTTGATTAAGGATCATTTTTATTCATCATCATAGCCTTTCCTGTGTTTGTGTATTTTTCTTGTGGCATTTACTCAAGTAGTAAAATAAATGGTTACAAGAGAATATTGAATGTAGTATTGGTTTATAGGGATAACTAAGCATGGTTAACTCCAAGACTAGTAAAGTATTTTAATGTAAGGCATTATTATATCTTTACAGTAAACTAAGTTTTATTACATCACAATTCTTTAAATTTTTTGTAAGTTTCTTGACTCTATGACCCTTGGATAGGCACTGATCTATTCATGAATACTATACTAAGCTTGCACCCCTTTAATCATCCTCATTTTTTTTAACGAAATCAATACATTTTCCCTTCCAGCAATAGGTTTTAGAAGTTAAGTTCACTTTACGTGTTCCTCTGCAAAGAATAGGATTAAAGCTTAAGAATCTAGCCCATCTCTTTACTTATCAGACATTCTTTAAGCAATCTAGAAGGAACACATCTGTTATAGGAACAGTGTTATTGAGCAAGTATCTCAGGACCCCCCTGCCAATTTGAATAGAACATTATTTTCCCCAAAAGGGAAAGATCCAAAAATAGGAATAGACTCCTTGGTTTCACAGAGCCTAAAGTGCAAAGGAAAGAGGGATTGAAAACCCCAATTTCCTGTTTGTTGGCCAATCCCTTAAGGGAAATCAGTTATTGGAAAGGGCTATTCTATAGATCTATTTTCCTTGAGATCGGGTTGGGAATTTAAAACAACCAATAGGGTGATAGAGAAAAGAGACTGAGAAATGATGCTTAGGAAGTGATTGCTAGAAATAGAACTTGGTTCATTCAGTTCCCAAATTTTACATACCTCTAAATGGAGGGGTTCAATGGGAAACCTTTCATGTTACCAAGATACCCTACTGATAAGATAATACTATTTGAGCTCACCAGGCAAATTATACCCTCATACAAGGCATATGCCAAGAGAAATAAGAAGTGTAATGTCAGGTTTCCCCTAATCTTGGGATGGTATATATGCTTGTCTATTAAGGCAGCAAAACACTCAGAAGTAGAACTTCATATGCTTCATTTACAACAATTCTCCTTAGCTAGATACTATAATCCTTATCATACGATGGAGAAATGGGTAAATAAGAAGATGAGGCATGAAGTACATTTGGAGGATTTCTAGGTAGATTGTCTAGATGATATAGAAGTCAGGAGAAGAGGTTATCAAAGATTAACTTTGAATCAGATCCAGACTCTAGATTGTTTTGATGTTCTTGAATAGCTAAAATCTGATGATGGAAAATTAATAA
Source organism: Cunninghamia lanceolata (assembly GCA_027924645.1). Classification (NCBI taxonomy): domain Eukaryota; kingdom Viridiplantae; phylum Streptophyta; class Pinopsida; order Cupressales; family Cupressaceae; genus Cunninghamia; species Cunninghamia lanceolata. The sequence continues at coordinate 2,158,507 of BSBN01001137.1, read as the reverse complement.
GTAAAGAATATGAAGACAAACATATATATAATAAAACAATCTCCCCTCCAAACTAGAGTTAGCCTGAAGTCACATCCATTGATCTCATCACAACAAAATTTATGGATCTCACAAGGAAATGGGTGGATCAAAGGCTAGCTTCCTTAAAAGAAAAGGGAGTGGCTCTGATTATTGACAAGAAAAAGAAGAGATAGGAGCTGGGAGATACTGAGTTTGATGACTTCCTGATCCATAAAAGACAAATTATGGAGGCCAAGCTGGCCAAACCTAACTCCTTAAAGTCAAATGAAGAATTCACCTCCAATGGTATCACAATAGCCACAAGACCTTCACCTTAGAAAGAAACACCTATCCCTACTATCACAATAACTACAAGGTAGGTGGAAGAACCTGAAGATGTAGATGAGGACACTAAGGAAGATGAAGGGGAGCCCTTGAAAAGGAAAGGTCAAGATATACTGAAAGGGGAAAATATCCCTAAACAAAAGAGAGGACAAGCACCTATAATGAGAGGCTCAACTAGTAAACAAACAAATGTCCTACTCAAAGAGCAAGAAAGTGAAGAGCTCACCAAAATGGAGAAAATGTTTTCTAGGCAACAATCTACAACAAAAAAAACTACAGCAAAAATGGTGCTAAAGGATAGGGAGACAGTATCCAAAGAATTTCAACATAATGTCCCCATCCCCACCATAGTCAAGATTCAAGAGGAATCAACCAAGGAAGCAAGGGAAGAAGAAAAGAAGAAGGTGGATCAGTCCTTCACACTGGATAAAACTATTGATTTAACAGATGATGATGTGAAAAGGGATGTGACATCTAATCCCATAGAGAGCTTGTTGAGGCACACATCCCTAACACCTCAAGGCACACCACAAGCACCAAAGGATGTTAGAGATGAGGATGAGTCTAAAGATCTAGAGATAATGGTGTAGACTATTAGTCTGGATGTGTTAGTGGGCATAGTCACAAGCCCAAAATTTATTGATTTATCATATGATGGGGTTGAAGATGAAGATAAGGATGAAACCATGGATAATGTGCAAAATGAAGATGATACAGCTCAAGATATGGACATCTAGGTAGAACATCCACAGAAAAATGTATAGGTAAGTGAAGAGGTACATGTTGAGGTAGGAGATAAAGAACAACAAATGCATACATCTAGACCAAAGAGTCCAAAGGACAAAGAAGAAGCCACATCTAGACATGAAGGTCTAGAAGATAAAAGTGATGAAGAAGAAATAAAAGGAATAGAAAAAAATAGATCATGATACACATGTAGATTTTCTAGCTAGCAATCTCCAAGGGGAAGAAAATGTGAACAAAGATGACCCCAAGATGCAAGAAGAGCATTATACACAAGATATGGATATGGGAGTACATGATGATACCCCTAGAGATAATAGTAAGAAAGATGAGGATGTCCAGACCAATGTGCCTAGTGGTCATGAACCAGAGAAAGAAATACCATAGGATCATGACATGACATCCAAGGATGTTGCACATGATCAAGATTAGTAGCAAGTACATGAGGAGGTTCCTACTAATGGGGAACAACAATAGAATGTGAATGAGGAAGTTCCAAAAGAGAAAGATGCAGAAGTGCATGATGCTCATAATGAGCAATCCGGTCAGCAAGGGCTAGTATCTAGTGCATCACATTGGTTGGCACATGAGGTAAATTAGCCTCCAGTCCAAGATTCTTTAAATTTTGATATTCAATCATTGTTTTTGCTTGAGGCTACAAAGCCTAAGCGTAGAGTGAGGGCAACCTCAACAATAATACATGATCTAGCCACTGGTAAGAGGAAAGCTCAATTAGTTGTGCCTATTATTGATAAGAATAAAAGGGAGATTAGTACAAATGAATTTCAAGTCACTATTATAGACTTGGGGCACACTATTGTAGATCACGATATTCAGGAACTAAGGGAAAGTATTGATGCAGTAGTTACCAGGATAACAAAAGTCAAAGATAAGAATAAGAAGTATAAAGGGCAAATTCCCCAACTGTGGGCTTTTAAAAAGGTATTAGTCACCCCCACTAATGTCCAAATCACACCAAATACACCTATGGCTCTAGTTTCATAGCAAAAAAAATTGGGCTAGATGCACAAAAGCATTAGGCCAATGTGATGAATAAATGGTTTGCTAGATTCTTGGAGGAGGGAGAGCAAGTAGTGAAGACATCCTTATCCAATTGGGATGTGATAAGCTAGATGAAAGGTAAGGAAAATGTCTTAAAGAAAGAAGTGGGCCAATGACTAGTATAGAGTAGCTAGTTCTTGACCATGCTTAAGGACATGAAGAAAACTAATAATCAAGTCCTAATAACAAACAAGATATTGACACAACAAACATTGTCTAACTTGAACCTTTGGATAGAAGATCTAAAATTTGAGGTCAGCATTTTGAAAAGATGTAACACAAAAGTAGTTGATATCAGCATAAAGGAACATGATCTTTTAGCAAAGGAATTGGCTACTTTGGAGATTTTAGAAGGAGAAGTTGAAGGTAAGATTGAGAATTAGGATAAAGATTTTGTAGTAAAGGCATTCAAAGATAACTTCAGCCTAGTAGCAAAAGATCTGGTCCAACATTTTTTAGAAGACATTATTGATAAATCCATGCATATGAAATATAAGATAGATGCATATAATGAGGACCTAGATAGTAGAACACACGGGTGGACATCCTTGAAAGAATAGTTGAAAGCCCAAGAACATGCCAAAGAAAAGGCTAAAGCATAGAATAGAGATGAAATAAACAGGGCAGTAGGTGCATATGCACACTTCAAGGGTTTGGACACTAGATTCCAGATAACTGAAGGCTCCATAGATGAAGAATTTGAAGAGGATGATGAGTAGATAATATGAAGACTAAGTCAAAGATACGGAGATTATTCTAGATTTTCCAATTATCCTCCACTAAAGATTGCCAGCTGGCAATCATGTGCCACATTTTCTTGACCATCAGATCATCTTGATGTAATCCTAACCATTGGATCTTTGTAATTGAATCTCATCCTTGTCCTATAAAAGGATGTAGATTCTCATTTGTAAACTATTACGAGCTTAATTGAGATTGAATTGTTGATCTAGCAAGCACTGAGTATACATTTTTGTAAATTTGTGTTTCCCCATGGTTCTTTCTCAAGACCATCTATAAATATGCATACTTTTGAATACTGAATGAGAATGGAGATCTAGATTACTACTTATTGTAAATATTGCATAATATTTGTGGATGATATTTGGATGTCACTATGAAGTGTTGCACTCCCTAGAGGTGCATTTCAACTGGTGCATGTTGTTGTCATCTGATTCCTTTGAAGATTAGCATCTTATGTGTGTAGTTGTGGAATATCCTAGTGAAGCATGGTTTGATTTTATCTCCTTTTCATGAAAGCATCTAAGTTTCATGTCAATGAGTGATCAAAACTCAATCATCTAAAATAATTTTACAATTTTAGTTTGTTTTCATTTGAATTTCATAAATCATCATTATAAACTACAAATAAGGATAAATGATAAGAAGATACAGAGTAAACATGCAGAATTGACATAAATAATTGTATATCTTAGCATATTTGAGAGAATTTGAAGCATAGAAGTAAAGATTAGTTCAAATTTAAAAGAACTTTAGAAGAACTAATCAAAGTTAGAAATATAATCATAAATAATCTTACCTAGAGTAAATTTCACAAGAATTGATCAAACCTATTGTAGACACCTAAAATTGGACTGCTCTGCAAACTAATTTTTTGTACCTCGCACTAATCCATTCCCTCAATCTGCATGTCCCTGGTGATCAATTAATTCACCTAATTGATTCATTTAACCTTACAACCCTATCCTATTAATTGAATGAATATTCCTAATATTCATTTAATTGATTTATCCATTTCCCTAATCCCTGATTAATTAGATAAATCTTGATTATCTAATTAACCTAGACTTAAGTTAATTAAGATGCCACTTAATTAACCTTGTCCCCCACTCATCCACTCACTAAATTTTAAATTCAGATGTCTCCCACTCATTGAATTTAATATTCAGATGTCTCCCACTCACTGAATTTAATATTCAGATGTCTCCCACTCACTAAATTTTAAATTCAGATGTCTCCCAATATCCCCCACTCTTCCCAAAATGGGAATTTTTAATTCATCCACTAGGAATAAAAGATTCACTTTTATTTCTAGCCCTTGATCTTGTCAAATGAATCCTCACCCTCCATCCTCATCTCAAAAATTCTATAAATTGAGCCTCTCCCAAGCCATTTTGAGAAGACCATTTCAAGCATCAAACCTCTGTCAAAATCATTCCCCAATCTCCTCATCTTATCAAACCTCTGCCAAAATCACTCTGATCATCCCCTATCTCCATCCAAATCAGTCATCAAATCATATGTCTCTCATCCATATTATGTTGTGAGCACTTGAGCAATCCACATTTAGTCATTCTAATCAAGGGAAACATCTGAAGAGTTACGTGGGTGCATCTCCTTCCCGCATGGATTCATGAGGTCTTCATGAAGGTATAATCATTCTATTTGGCATTAGATTAGCTTTTACCTTCGTTTTGATTTCACTTATCACATTGGCACACCCGGTCTCAAATTTCATCTTTATTTTGTGAAGGTTTTATTGTCAGAATCTTCATTTTCTAACCCTCTTTGTGGCAAGTTTTTGTGAATTTTGACTATAAAGTTGGCTATATTTTTTGAAAATTTTTTAAGGCCACAGGCCGTACCATACGGATCCGTATAGTACGGAATTGTGACCCCCTCTACACTGGTCTGTGCATTGATTGTATGCTGTAGTCAGTGTTTCTTTCTGTGTTGCAAGTTTTTTTTTCGTGGTGCAAGTTTCACCTCATTTGTTAAGAATGTTTACCCACCACCGCTTCCAACTCCCCATCACCACCTGCAACTCCCTCCCGGTCAACACTCTTCAGATCCCACCACCTCCATCACCACCCCCTGTTCCTCCCTACTCTCCCAACCTTCCTTCCCACCGCTACCCACCGCCCAGCCTCTATCCTCCCACCTGAACTCCAACCCCTTACCCCCCGACTGCCCCTTCCCCCACCCGATCCTCCATCCACCTCACCGCGCTCCCCACTCCCTCCTCCAAACACCACCGGTCGCCACCACCTCCCACCACCATCCGCCAGCCTCCCCGACCGCCACATCCCCATAGAGCCCCCCCGCAGCCTCCCTCCAATCCCCACCGCCTACCACTCGAGCCTCCTCCTCCCCGCAACACCCTACTTGACCACTTCCCGCCGAACCTCCAAAAAACAAAAAAAACCTAACATTTCCATCACACTCACAAAACCAATAAACATGAATATGCCAGTTTATCTTTTATTTTTATTTTTGTGAAAGCTCCACCCCTAGTCACATGGGTGACTAGGGGCACATTTAAACCCTAACCACTAGAATTCAACCAACTACATGTGATCAAAACCTTAAACCGCTAATGGTTTATTATGACTGCTAGAGTATCATTGTGCTTCCCTATGCCCTAATAGGGGCATTTTTTTTCTTTTTATCACAACTTAGTCATACGGAGACAAAATTTTACAAACGAATAGTCACCGGAAAGAGGACTCTGAGCACTTCACAGTTGTGAGGTTTTTATTAGGTGACTATACATTTTTCCCACCTTTTTCAGCCATCAAAGTCAAACTTGCATTTAAACTTCAAATCATCATATCTTTTGCAATTTTGATCAGTTTTCAGCAAAAAAAAATTTCAAATTGCATAGAATCTCCTAAAGAATCTGTTTATGCAATCTGTTTTCCTGTATCAGTTCTTATTTCATCAAATTTTCTTAGATTATCAATTTTCACATTACACTCTTCTTGGCTAGTCTACTTGCTCTGTTTTTGGTTTCGTGACTTGCAGGTGATCATACGAGGCTGGAACAACATCAGGTGTAGGTCATCAACATCACTTGGCAGTTACTAACCTCTTTTTTGTAGGGATTTCTTAGCTTAAAGAACATTTATCTTTGGTGCACCTAAAACAAATCTTTCTTCCAAACAATCTACAATCAAACATTTCATTTTGGTGCACCTAACAAAGAATCCTTGTGTGCCTTAGTGTAAAGAACATTTGATTTTGGTGCAACTAAAATTAATCATTGCTTGCAACAAACAAGTTTAGGCACATTTTCAATTTGGACTTAAAACAAACATTAGCTCTTGTTTGCTGTGTCTTGTGCACTTGCATGTTTGTGTTATCCCATAGGGTAGAATCAAAGTATCCTCTCCCCTTGCCTTCACAAGGATCTTGGGTGAAGAGAAATGGTTCTATTCTATTTTTTTAGGATGTGGGCCTACCCTTGAGACACATCCATTCAAAGAACTCATTGGCGACCCCAAGTGGTACTTTCATCTGGTCCGCTATATGTAAATTGAGGATAAGGTGAAAGCCAAGTCTAATTGGTATGAGTGCTTACCATTCGGTGCTAGCTTGAAAGGAAGTAGTACCCTCGAGGTATATTAAACTCCTAGTAGAGCTAGTCAAAACCTTAAGTGGTTTATCAGATGCTCATAAGGTACTGATCCCCTGGATGTTCCCCCACTACGAACCTTTGTTTTAGTGGCCCAAATCCCTAAGGTTGTACATGCTTGATTATCACATCTTTCATACATCAAACCTTTGGCCATTGTGTTTTCTTGCTTGATTGTTTGTCTACTTGCCAATAAAAATCAACTTCATCCAAACAATCCACATCATCATCGAATCATAAACACACACTTGCCAAAATGGACTTAAGATTTAACCACTTGTGTGACATCATGTCAACCGTAGAGGACCTCCAACATCTCTTTCATAAGCTTCACCACCTGCATGCAAGCCAATCCCCTTTAGATCAATGAACCTTTCAAAGCATTCAAGAATTGATTTGAATAGGTCACACAAGCCAATCCTCACACATACAATACCTCTTGGCAGAATCCAACACACCTCATGGCCACTTGCAAAGTCCAACAACCATCATCTCTAGCACCTATCCCATCATATCCATCTACACATCAAACCATTTCTACATCACCTTATCCAACTTCATATCAACCAAATTCATCCACATGTCATATCAACCCTTTATCAACTCACAACCCTTATCTATATCAATCCATATCACAACAACCATTATCCTATGCAACCCCTCCATCATCATCATATCAACACATTTACCAACATCACCAACAAATCATATCACAACAAGAAGTCCAAACACCATCCCAACCTCCACAAATTCCACAACAACCTTACGTGTCATCATCTTCAACATCATATCAACCTTCAACCTCCCATCAACTTTCATCATATCAACTTCAATCATATCAACCTCCATCATCCTCATATCAACCTTCAACCTCATACCAACTTCCATCATCTCAATCATCCTCATATCAACCTTTACCCTCATATCAATCTTCATCTCCTTACACATCCATGCCATCATACTTATCCAATCAACCAATCTCTCTAACTTATCAATCCCCCAACCTTTGTCATGTTAACTTTGATCAAGGGAACACCAATCTAGCACCCCTTATCTCCGAAATCAAAAGCTCATATCAACAACCAAATCCCCCATCTCCTAATCCCCATTCTCCAATCCCCCCATCACAATATCCCTCCAACCTTATCAACCTTAATCCATCCCCTTATGTGTCTCACAATCCACCAACCCCTATCACCCATCCACCATCTAATCCACCATCAAATCTTCCAAGTTCCAACACTATCACCACCCCTCCAACACCAACATCTAGCCCCACACCTATCCTTGAACCTACCCATGTACCATCATTACTTAATCCTATCACCCACCTATCCAATCCCCATCCTAATCCTACACCAACCACCATCATTATCCATCCATTATATTGCTCTTCAACCCATAAACTCATGAAGGATACCATCCATTGGCTATTAGCAAGGAATCAAACACCCTCATGCAATCCAACACCCACCAAATCTCTTCAACCCCCTATCATAAGTCAAGAACCATCATGTAGCCATATTCCAGAGCCCATAAGTCAAGCACCTATCACATCAATCCACGCACCCATCACATCTATCCAAGTCACTTCCACTTCCATGCAAGCACATGAGCTATGCCAAGAATCAAATCCAAAGCATGTTGAAACATCAACCCCTTCTCCTAGTCAAGATCTAACCATCCCATCTAATTCCATCCCCGATCCCCTCCCATCTATCGGTCAACTTATTGATCCCACACCTTCTTCTACCACCCCTTTACCATCCCCCATGAATCCTTTACCTCCATCTTCCCATCCCATCCCAAATCCATCCTCTTATCCACTTGGCACAAGCACTTTCATCCATGGTGACTCCCTCGTAGGAGGTGAACAACATCCATCTACCACCTATCTATCTCCAACAAATAATGGATTCACATCTTGTTTCCAAAGCAACAAACATCCCATTGCATGTCGCATACTCCAACTTATGAACTATCAAGGCAAAGGCTTAGGCCTTCATGAACAAGGAATCTTGGAGCCCATTCACACCACATTCCATCCATCTTCGTATGGCCTTGGCTATACATCTCAAGGCAAACAACCTACACATGTCGATACCATCCACCCACCTTCCAAAATCCATTCATCCACTCCCAAACATGGTGCATCTCATCGCACTCCCAACACATATGTTGCCATCCCTCCTCCATCATCCTACCATTTGCAAAAGCATGTGACCATCCATCTCCCTCCATCCAATTTACCTCCACTACTTCCAACTCCCAACATCCCTCTCCACAAATCCACTCTACCTCCTATCCTACCAACTCCTAATATCCCAATCATCAAATCACTTCATCCATCTATCCAAAAATCCACTTTTTACCCCTCCATCCATCAGTCTACTAAAATCCTGAATCAAGACCAACAAAAGTACACATTGTTTAAACATGAAGCTTCCCCCAAATCCATGGGATTCAAAAATTTGAATGCCTCAACTCATAAATCACAAAAGCCTAAGGATATTATCCTTTCCAATCAAAATGCAAAATCAAAAAGGCTATCCACTCCCACACCATCACAAGACAAAGCAACAACAAAAATGGTGTGGGTCCCTAAACAAAAAGCATCAAACTCTAATGAGGCATCCACATCCCAATCCACCCCAAAATCCCAGACATCCCACTCCCCATCTAAAAATCCCCCAAAGTCTAAGTCTATTTGGGTCCCTAAAACCCCAAATCGACCATCCAAAAATCCTCCATCCCGATCCCCATTACTCCCAACTCCACATAGAATGATCAAAACGAAGGTAAAAGCTAATCTAATGCCAAATAGAATGATTATACCTTCATGAAGACCTCACAAATCCATGCGGGAAGGAGATGCACCCACGTAACTCCTCAGATGTTTCCCTTGATTAGAATGACTAAATGTGGATTGCTCAAGTGCTCACAACACAATATGGATGAGAGACATATGATTTGATGACTAATTTGGATGGAGATAGGGGATGATCAGAGTGATTTTGGCAGAGGTTTGATAAGATGAGGAGATTGGGGAATGATTTTGACAGAGGTTTGATGCTTGAAATGGTCTTCTCAAAATGGCTTGGGAGAGGCTCAATTTATAGAATTTTTGAGATGAGGATGGAGGGTGAGGATTCATTTGACAAGATCAAGGGCTAGGAATAAAAGTAAATCTTTTATTCCTAGTGGATGAATTAAAAATTCCCATTTTGGGAAGAGTGGGGGATAGTGGGAGACATCTGAATTTAAAATTCAGTGAGTGGGAGACATCTGAATATTAAATTCAGTGAGTGGGAGACATCTGAATTTAAAATTCAGTGAGTGGGAGACATCTGAATATTAAATTCAGTGAGTGGGAGACATCTGAATATTAAATTCAATGAGTGAGAGACATCTGAATATTAAATTCAATGAGTGGGAGACATCTGAATTTAAAATTTAGTGAGTGGATGAGTGGGGGACAAGGTTAATTAAGTGGCATCTTAATTAACTTAAGTCTAGGTTAATTAGATAATCAGGATTTATCTAATTAATTAGGGATTAGGGAAATGGATAAATGAATTAAATGAATATTAGGAATATTCATTCAATTAATAGGATAGGGTTGTAAGGTTAAATGAATCAATTAGGTGAATTAATTGATCACCAGGGACATGTAGATTGAGGGAATGGATTAGTGCAAGGTACAGAAAATCAGTTTGCAGAGCAATCCAATTTTAGGTGTCTACATTTGCCCCTCTTTGAGATGGTGTTGCGGCTAAGTAACATCATTTCAATCACGATGTGTGCAACCATTGGTCTTGGTTCCCCTCCACCACTTAACATTCCCACATACCCCCATCTCTTCATCTTTCGTTCACTATCCTACCTATCTTCCCTGTCACATCCCTCTAGTCCATGCTTTTGCATAATCCACATAATCCACACCATAATCCATTATCCATAATCCATTCCATTATCACCTATCCACCACCATCCATGCAATCATCATCCATAATACTATCCAACATGGGACCATCTTCTCCTCGCTATGGAAACAGACGCTAGAGTCCCCCTTCCATCCACAAAGTAAAAAAAAAGCAAAAAAGCAAAAAAATTAGAAAATCAAGAAAATAGTAAAGAGAAAAAATCCGTCCAATGGTGAAAACCACTCCTTGTGGCGCCTTGGGCAAGTACCATGATGAAAACCCCTTGTGGGCATCATGCGTAATCCCTTCTCCATCCATTTTGTATCCCTACACTTGGGGGCAAAACCATATCCTTCATCCACATCCATAATATCCTTGCACATCTTATCCACTGTCTTATCTTTATCCTATCATCTTCCTATCCACCATCCCCTATGTATCCTATCATTTCCCATCCATCATATCCATTATATCTTGTTTCAACCATCTCTCACCCTAGATCTTGATAAAGACAAGGGGCAACATATCAACAACATGCTTTGGAGACCTCTTGACATACTCCTTTGTCAATATATCCTCCATCCACCTACTGCAAAGTCCACCCATTCAAACATGAACCCATCATGCAAAATCCTAAGCATTGGGGCATACGATTCCTTGCCACCTAGCCCTTGGAGAAAATTCTTATCTCCATCTCCCATCCATATATCATACATACCTATCCTATCCCTCATCCCAATCTTCCATCTATCTAACATGCATCCCTATCACTTGTCCATTCATCTATCAGATCTCCTATCCATTATCCTTTCATCGCCAACCCCCCCTATCCAACCCCATCACTTTCACCTCTAGACTTGGTGTTCCCTTGTCATTGGTATCTAGCGCAAAGGCTATCCACACAAAATCTAATGCAACTATCTCATCATAAACCATTCCTTTTCAAAATCAAAAAATCCAAAAACATCACAAAATCAAAAAATACAAAAACATCACAAAATCAAAAAATACAAAAGCAACACACAAAATACCAAAATAATCTATCCATCACACAAATAAAACTTGCTCCACCACATTCTCATCATCACCACATTTATCATCATCCCATATCATCATCACATCTATCATCAATAACCTTACACTAGATCCAAGCATCGCATCACCTATCAACGCATTGTCCTTAATCAAAATCATCAACTATCAAATCCACATCAATCACAACTTGTCACCATCACATCTTGAGCCAATTTTACAACATCATCAAATCATCTATCAATTCTTGCCTTAGGATATATCTTTCCTATGATAGGCAGAATCTATCACATCATCATCCATTTTGGCAAAAGATACAATGGTTACTTGTTTGGTTCGTTGGTCTTTTGGTTTTTGATTTTTATCTTTTGTCCTATTCATAGATCACATCAAAGCTACCTTGATCTTATTATATCATGGTATGTGGCGACAAAATCTAGAATATGGCATAGTCTTGCTTTTGTATGCTGTGCTTGTGGGTTGGTTTCATTACTCCAAGCTAGTATTCATATCTTGATCGATCATAGGGTCGGTTCTAGCATATTGATCTCCTTATGCATCTAAGGTTCATCATACCTTTTATGTACTAAGGGCTTATGCTATGAGTCCCCTTCCCTCGTCTAGACAAGGTTGTACTATATTTGGCATGCATGAGATCATCCCTTTGTCTGCGTGTCTAGTCCATGCAAATGTTGGATAAACATCATCACCCTGGTCTTCTATACCTTGGTGAACATATCCACTTTGTTATATCAAACCTAGGATTGCTCAAATTCAGTTTCAGCACAATGATCATCCACCATTCATCTCCGAACATCATCATCCTTTCATCCCACCACTTATCCTCTGACCACATCTACCAATCTGTCTCATCCATTTCAAGAGCACACTCGTGTTCTCGCAACTCGCCTATCCTCTCGAGGGGGCATCACCCTTACCAATTATCCCCAAACCTTACCCTATTCTTCCAAACCAAAATCTTTTTTCTATCCAATCCATCTCTATGTTTTAACTTCTTTGAAATGATGTTGCTTAACCGCAACACCATCTCAAAGAGGAGCAAATGTAGACACCTAAAATTGGACTGCTCTGCAAACCAATTTTCAATACCTCGCACTAATCCATTCCCCCAATCTGCATATCCCTAGTGATCAATTAATTCACCTAATTGATTCATTTAACCTTACAACCCTATCCTATCAATTAAATGAATATTCATAATATTCATTTAGTTGATTTATCCATTTCCCTAATCCCTGATTAATTAGATAAATCCTAATTATCTAATTAACCTAGACTTAAGTTAATTAAGATGCCACTTAATTAACCTTGTCCCCCACTCATCCACTCACTGAATTTAATATTCAGATGTCTCCCACTCACTGAATTTTAAATTTAGATGTCTCCCACTCACTAAATTTTAAATTCAGATGTCTCCCACACTTCCCCACTCTTCCCAAAATGGGAATTTTTAATTCATCAACTAGGAATAAAAGATTCACTTTTATTCCTAACCCTTGATCTTGTCAAATGAATCCTCACCCTCCATCCTCATCTTCAAAATTCTATAAATTGAGCCTCTCCCAAGCCATTTTTAGGAGACCAGTTCATGCACAAAACCTCTGTCAAAATCACTCCCCAATCTCCTAATCCTATCAAACCTCTGCCAAAATCTTGTCTCAATCCCCTATCTCCATCTGAATCAACTTGTCTCTCATCTCCATTGTGTTGAGCACTTGAGCTATCCACATTAGTCATTCTAATCAAGGGAACAATCTTGAGGAGCTCTCTTGGGTGCATCTCCTTCCCGCATGGATTCGTGGGGTCTCAATGAAGGTATAATCATTTTGTTTATGCATTAGATTAGTTATTATCTTCATTTGATTTCACTGATCACACCTATGATAAATATGCATGAATACATGCATATCCTAGCTAGGGATTATCATATTTGATGCAATTTGTTGAGATACATGTAGAGCAGGTATACAAGACAAATATCTAGATAGGATTTTTTCAAATCAAGATGTAAGGCCCCAAAATGGAAAAACAACATTATCACATCAACCTCTGAGTGATGACAGATCATTAAGAACTATCACATGGAGACTTGGGATTATGAATTCTCCAAATTCATCATATCTTTCAAGATAAATAGAGGTTTGATAAGAAACTTTTATTTCTTGTTGTTGTGACTGATAACTGCATCAACATTACTTTTCTCAAAGAAAAATCTAAAGCCCTAGATAAGTTCAAAGCATTCAAAGTCATGGTTGAGAATGAAATGGATATGACAATTAAATGTTTGAGGTCTGACAGAGGTGGAGAGTTCACCTCCAATGAGTTTAACATGTTCTATGAAAATCATGGGACAAAGAGGCAATTATCTGCCCCTAGAACTCCTTAGCAGAATGCAATGGTTGAAAGAAAGAATAGGATTTTTCAAGAAGCTACAAGGACAATTGTTGGAGTCCAAGACAACACTAAGAGGGGGGGTGAATCAGTGTTGTGTAAACTTTTAACTTTTCACAACTTGTAATTTACAAGATAAAGAGAGATGAGGAAATAAATAATTTGTTAAGCATAAATGTACAAGTATGAATTAACACAAGATATGAGACCAAGATACAAAAGATTATATGAGAGGAAAACACTCTTGGGTAGAAAAACCTCTCAAAATTGCCTCACTAGCTTATTAAAAACCTCATTGGTTGCAAATAGGTCTCACTGACCAAGGAAGCTTCACTAGATTTACAAAATGCCTCACTGGCATACACTGAGGTCTCACTAACCATGTAAAGCCTCACTAGCATACAAAGCCTCACTGGCATCAATATACAAACTCAGATTAAAACAAAGAATTCAAAGGGTTTCTCTGTTTCAATATAGATCACGTGTCTCTCTTTTCATTCATATCATGCATACATTTATACACTTAATGTAAACTTCTTCATTTGCAATTCACCTATTTCCTTGTCACCAAAAAATCAAAATGATGTCTCTGTATGTATGTGTTATGTACTGAAAAATCATCTTCATACCCTAATTCATCTTCAAGAAAAAATTCACTGTCCCTTTGTGTTAAAATCACACATATCATAACATTATTTTCACCATCCCATTTTCATAACTCCATATGTCATTCCTATAATTAAATATCACAAAACATATGCAAGAAAAAAGACCCTTAATATTCTTCTCCACCTGCAAAATTGTTATAAATAAAAAATCTTCCATTTCCTCTTCCTTGCATATTTTCAACCCTTCTACAAAAATATTTGATTTTCAAATCCATTTGAAAAAATAAATTGATCTATGATCTTCTCTGCATATTCATCTTTCTATCTTCCAAACTGAAATTCTTTCTTTAAAAAATATATTCTTGAATCTGCAAATAAGGTCTTCATTAAATCAATCTACCCTTAGAGAAAATGAAAAAATCTTTCATACTTGGATCCTCTTTAATTGTCTTTTTATTTTCCTTTTATCTGCAAACATCTAATAAAAATAATATCTTCATAACAAAAATCCATTCTTGTTCTCAATAAAATTTTCATATTGCATTTGCAATATTATTAAAAAAATGACCCTTCATATACAGATCCATTCCTCTTCATAGAAAAACTTCCTGCATGATGCACAATAAATTCTCATAAAAGAATAATGTCTTAAAAAAATTCTTTCCTTAAGAATTTCTTCTTTATGGCCTTCAAAGGCTTTGGTGAAAAATAGAAACAGATATCTTAAAAAAAATCAAGTCTCCAAAAAACATTTTCTATAAAATAGCTCCACCATATAAAAAGCCTATTAAATCTCTATAAGTCTTTATCCAAAAAAAATCCTTTTATTTCTCTTCAATATTCACAAGACTTTATAAAGATTCTCCCCAAAAAATCTGCCTTTGAAATCTCCTTAAATTGCCTTTTTTTTTGGAATGGCTAAATATAGCCTTTATTGCAGTCTCAAAAACTTTGACACTTTAGAGGTTGTCAAATATGAATTAGGTGAGAAGAAACAAAGTTCAAACTTGGACCTTTGATCTCAACATGTCCATACATATCTCTTTTAAACATAACCATTGATGCCATATTTCACACCCATAACTAAAGAAAGAGACCACTTGAAGAGGTAAAGGGTTGGATGGGGCCGGTCCATGAATGACATGAAAATCCTTCTATGGGTCAACTTTAAGTGACTCACCTCTTATAATAGGTCACTTATCAAATAGAACATAAAGCATCATATTATGTGACAATTTAGACCTTGTGCTATTAGGTTGGCTTTGGAGCTTAATAACATTAGGTCTTTAGGAAAGTATTAGGATTTAAGAAATTCAAAATACTTCATTACAAAGCTTAGATCTCTCCCATCTGCCAACATTATATTGCTATCTACCAACCTACTATCATACAAAAGAAATATAACATGTCATCCTTTATGAGCACAATATATGTATATAATCTCTTAAGGATTTATGACCACCTTATATCCAAGACTTAGCATAACAAAATCCTAAAGAGAGCTCAAGGGATTTGACTTTTGAACTCCTGGTACACAATGAATATGTCATGAAGCACCACTAGTCTCTGCAATTATGATGAAGGCATACTGAAGGCATCCTCTCAACATTATACCATTTCAACACCATACCAAGAAGTATCAACACTGTGGTCTACAACATGAAACTCCTGAATGAAGATCATCAAAATATGAACAACTATCTTCTTGATGTGATGTGATCATCAACTAATTAACCAAGTCCTCACCTCATTCCTCATGTCATCACACACTATAGAACATCCAAAGCACAATTGCATCTTACCCAAATCACTTTAACATCAGACACCTTACGAAGACACTGCACCACATGACATGCATCTTTTTGCATACAATATCCTAGTCCATGAACTGCATCATGACTTGAAAGAAGATCCTGATTCTTCTTCTTCATCTCTTGAGGCACCAACACAAACAATCTTGAAGCATATGAGGACCAAACAATACACAAACTTTTTAATCATGACATGTCTCATTCTAATAACATCCTCTACAAATTTTTTATGTCTTTCTACACCTTTTTGACATCAATGACAATCAATCTCCATCAATCTCCGCCTTTGTCAATGATGGCAAAACTACATGATGCATTTTCTCTCTCCCCCCCTTTTTGACATCAGATGACAAAGAATAAGATGGCCCCCTATCATTTAGCTCCACAAAAAAATGTTAAAGATTGATCATAACATTTACACTCACATTGCATTATGAGCATGATTTTGAAGACATAAACTCATGTTATCCTGTTATCTTCTCCTTTGAACTTGTGATGATCTATGATGACAAAAATAACAATCCTGAAGCAAGTATAAAATACAACCTGCCAACATCAACTTAACACGTTTTTTATCCAAATGACAAATCTCCAGGAACTCCCAAATCATAAAGTATGAAGAAGATGATTGTGATGTCATAAAATTGACTCCTTTGATATGACTCATATGATCATGAACTCCATGCAAAGATATCATAATCACATCAACACTTATGATGCACAACAATGCAAGCTCAATAAGCAACATTCTGATAATAATAGCATGAAGACAATTAATCACAAATCATGATGACATGATAACAACACAAGTGACGACCTTGACAATACTTCCAAGATGGACAATCAAACTGCAACCAATCTACTCCTACATACACTTCTTGACATGATAAAGAATGAAGACTATCTTCATGTTTCTGTACATGACACTTTTTGCAACACAATGTCAAATATGATATATACAAAACCACTATCAATACCTTTGCAAAAACCAAATGCAGAGACATGCTATGAATTGACTTCTTCCATTTGCAAATTCTTCATCTAACATATGCTAACATTTGATGAGAACTCCTTGAGTACACCCAAGATCCTATCTTTGAGAGTTAGGTTTTGATCCTAGGACTTGTCAACCATCATTCAAACTAGCCCATTAATCTACACATCAACAAACTAACTGCACCATCAAGTTCTTCTTGTATCACTGACATATATTGAAGAGCAACATAGTTATCAACACCGTTATGAACTTGATTTCACAAAAATGATATGAATAGCATCTTAGAAAAAAATTATCAAAGATGAATCCAAAAACAAAATAGGACAAAATAATCTCCTCATGAAACTTCTTGGGGATAATTGATAGGACATGGACAACTCCCCCTAACTTCTTGCTATCTATTATGCAACTGATGACGTAACTTGTGCAAAATGTACAAGTTTAGAATCTATCTTCTTTTGACTTTGTTTCAATCTCCAAGCTTTCAAAAGTTCTTTCTTCCTCCAAACCTTTTCAGCTTCTTTCCTTTTCCACTTTTTTAAATTAGGTGATGTTTTTCTGCAACTGTGTGCTTTATGACCAAGAGAGTTGCATATATAACAAACTATATTGTAATCATAATCAAATGATTGATAATACCTTTTTGACATTCCTTGAGAATTTATGTTATGCTTCCATGCAGGATCATACCTTCTATGCATTTTATAGTTTCTTTGTATGTGACTAATTTTATTGCACTTGTAACACACTGGATCAACATTAGATTGATTTCTTCTTCAATCAACTATTTTGTGTCCAAAATTATTACAGGTATAATAATAACAAAAAAATGAATAATTATACGTGTACATATATCCTTGTCTTATAGGAGTGGCCCTTCTTGAATTTCTCTTTTGATAGTTCATTTTGACAAACTCATCTTTAGTTTTTTCCTCAACTTCACTTTTCTTTTTACCTTCAGGCGTAGAAACATGATGACTTAAATCAATTTTCCTTCTTGGAGTTTCTCTAGCTTTGGAACACTCTCCTTCATATCCTAAACCAATAGTGTCATTGTGATACTTTTGCTTGTTCAATATATCAGTCAAACATTTAGTACTCTTTTCAAATTGAATATTCTTATGCAACTTTGAAGATGCCTTTTCCAAATCCTTTCTCAAAGAGACTATTTCTATCTCTAACTTCAGATTTTTAATTCTATTAATCTCAAGGTCAGATTTGGTTACATCTATTATTCTCTTAGCTTCTTCAACCTCTGTCTTCAGACTGATAATCAAATTATCTGATTCATTAATTTGTGTCCTTAAATTTATAATGTGTTTTCTCACCTCTTCAAAATCAGAGAGTGCTTTCTCTTTGAAGTCTTTTTCTTGTTGTAGGTGCAACTCTAATTTCTGGTTCTTCTTTTTGTATTTCTTGAGTTCACTCAAAGCACACATGAGCTCTCCTTCTATATCAACTTCAAACTCTTGTTCATCATCACTTATAATGTGATCTTCTTCTGAATCTGATTGAGTCTCATCTCCTTCATGTGAAAGTCTCCTTTCATTGCCACTTTCTTCACACACTTGGTTGTCCTCTTCTTTATCATTACTTTGATATATTCTTATCAATTCTTTCCACACATCTTGATTGGTTTTACAATTCATAACCTTACAAGAGACATCATCAGATAATCTAGACAAAATAACCTTCTTTTCTATATGATTACATTCAAGAGCTTCTTTGTTATTTGTAGTATTAGGTGATTGAGAGGAAACACAATACCCATTCTCAACAAACATCCATACACCATAACCTAAAGAGGATAAATAGACTTGCATTCTAATGCACAAAATAAAGAAATCTGAATCATCAAAGAAAGGAACACTTGAAGACTCTTTCTCAACTTGTGAAACATTTTTATCAACTAATTTTATATCAACATCTGAATTTGATATAGATGGTGTCTTTTGACCAGTATGAGACTTGACATTTCTCATGCTTTTATTTCTTCTACACTTTCCCATGGTACTCCACTAATAGGACCTACCCAAGCTGATTAGTCTTCTATAGGGAACCTATGCTCTGATACCACTTGTTGGAGTCCAGGACAACACTGACAGGGGGGGTGAATCACTATTGTGTAAACTTTTAACTTTTCACAACTTTTAATTTACAAGGTAAAGAGAGATGAGGACATCAATAATTTGTTAAACACAAATGTAAAAGTATTAATTAACACAAGATATGAGACCAAGACACAAAATATTATATGAGAGGAAAAACCTCCTAGGGTAGAAAAACCTCTCAAAATTGTCTCACTAGCTTATTAAAAACCTCACTGGTTACAAATAGGTCTCACTGACCAAGGAAGCTTCACTAGCTTTACAAAATGCCTCACTAGCATACATTGAGGTCTCACTAACCATGCAAAGCCTCACTGACATACAAAGCCTCACTGGCATCGATATACAAACTTAGATTAAAACAAAGAATTCATAGGGTTTCTTTGTTTCAATATAGATCACCTGTCTCTCTTTTGATTCATATCCTACATACATTTATAACTTAATACAAACTTATTCATCTGTAATTCATCTATTGCCTTGTCACCAAAAAATCAAAATGATGTCTCTGTATGTATGTCTTCTATACTAAAAAAATGTCTTCTTACCCTAATTCATCTTCAAGCAAAAATTCATTGTCCCTTTGTGTCAAAATCACACATACCATAACATTATTTTTCTCATCCCATTTTCACAACTCCATATGTCATTCCTGTAATTATATATCACAAAACATCTGCAACAAAAAAGACTCTTAATATTCCTCTCCACCTGCAAAATTGTTATAGATAAAAAATCTTTCATTTCCTCTTCCCTGCATATTTTCAACCCTTCTACAAAAATCTTTGATTTTCAAATCCATTTGAAAAAATAAATTGATCTCTGATCTTCTCTGCATAGTCATCTTTCTATCTTCCAAACTAAAATTCTTCCTTTAAAAAATATATTCTTCAATCTACAAATAAGGTCTTCATTAAATCAATCTGCCCTTAGAGAAAATGAAAAACTCTTTCATACTTGGATGCTCTTCAATTGCCTTTTCATTTTCCTCTTATCTGCAAACATCTAACAAAAATAACATCTTCATAACAAAAATCTATTCTTGTTCTCAATAAAATTTTCATATTGCATCTGCAATATTATTAAAAAAAATGACCCTTCATATACAGATCCATTCCTCTTCATAGAAACAATTCCTACATGATACACAATAAATTCTCATAAAAGAATAATGTCTTAAAAAAAATTCTTTCCTTAAGAACTTTTTCTTTATAATCTTCAAACGCTTTGGTGAAAAATAGAAACAAATCTCTTAAAAAAAATCAAGTCTCCAAAAAACATTTTCTATAAAATAGATCCACCATATAAAAAACCTATTAAATCTCCATTAAGTCTTTCTAAAAAAAAACTCCTTTTATGTCTTTTCAATATCCATGAGACTTTATAAAAAATCTCCCCAAAAAATCTCCCTTTGAAATCTCCTTAAACTGCCTTATTTTTTAATGGTTAAATATTGCCTTTACTATAGTCTCAAAAACTTTGACACTTCAGAGGCTATCAAATATGAATCAGGTGAGAAGAAACAAATTTCAAACTTGGACCTTTGATCTCAACATGCCCACGCATATCTCTTTTAAACAAAACCATTGATGCCATATTTCACGCCCATAACTAAAGAAAGAGACCGCTTGAAGAGGTAAAGGGTTGGATGGGGCCAATCCATGAATAACATGAAAACCCTTCTATGAGTCAACTTTAAGTGACTCGCCTCTTATAATAAGTCACTTATCAAATAGAACATAAAGCATCATATTATGTGACAGTTTAGACCTTGTGCTATTAGGTTGGCTTTAGAGATTAATAACATTAGGTCTTTAGGAAAGTATTAGGATTTAAGAAATTCAAAATACTTCATTACAGAGCTTAGATCTCTGCCATCTGCCAACACTATGCTGCTATCTGTCAACTTGCTATTCTTTCAGAAGAAATATAACCTGTCATCATTTATGAGCACAATATATGTATATAATCTCTTAAAAATTTATGAACACCTTATGTCCAAGACTTATCATAACAAAATCCTAAAGAGAGCTCAAGGGATTTGACTTTTGAACTCCTGCTACACAATGAATATGTCATGAAGCATTAGTAGCACTGATCTCTACAATTATGATGAATGCATATTAAAGGCATCATCTCAAAATTGTACCATTTCAATACCATGCCAAGAAGTATCAACATTGTGGTCTACAACATGAAACTCTTGAATGAATATCATCAAAATATGAGCAACTATCTTCTTGATGTGATGTGATCATCAACTAATTAACGAAGTCCTCACCTCATTCCTCCTTTCATCACATGCTTTAGACATCTAAAGAACAATTGCATCTTACCCAAATCACTTCAACATCACACACCTTATGAAGACATTGCACCACATGACATGCACTTTCTACATACAATATCCTAGTCCACGAACTGCATCATGACTTAAAAGATCCTAATTCTTCTTCTTCATCTCTTGAGGCACCAATACAAAAAATATTGAAGCATATGAGGACTGAACAATACATGAATTCATTAATCATGATATGTCTCATTCTGATAACATCCTCTGTAAATCTTTTATGTCTCAGCATACCTTTTTGACATCAATGACAATCAATCTCCATCAACAATGATAAAAGAAGCAAACCTACTAGAGGTCTATTGGAGAGAAGCAATTCATACTGCTATTTACATAATGAACAGAGTGCAAGAAAGAGTAAATAGTACAAAGACACCTTATGAGTTGTATGGAAAAATTCCTACTATTAAGTACTTCAAATTGTTTGGAAGCAAATGTTATATCAAAAGGGATGGGGAAAATCTAGGAAAGTTTGATGCAAGGTCTGATGAAGGTATTTTCCTTAGATATTCTACTAAAAGCAAAGCTCACTGGTGCTACAAGAAGAGGTTAAGAAGGATTGTTGAGAGTACAAAAGTCAAAGTTGATGAAGATCTACAAAAGAATTTAGAAGTTGATAGTTATGAATCAGATGAGTCATCTTGCAAAGAAGAAGAAAATACTAATAAAAAAGAAGTAAAGGTTGAAGAAGAAGCTCCAAAAAAGACTCCTAAAACTTCCAAGTATGTGCAGAAGCATCATTCTGAAGATCAAATCATTGGTGATAAGGACAAAGGTGTGTTGACAAGAAGGAAAGTGGTTGAAGAACAGGTAAATCTATTTTTACTCTCTAAAGTTGAACCTAAAATAGTAAGTGAAGCATGAAAGGATGATCATTGGATCAAGGCTATGGAAGAAGAACGAATGCAGATTGAAAAGAATTAGACTTGGGAACTTGTCCCAAGACTAGAAAAACAAATGTGATTGGAACTAAGTGGGTATTCAGGAACAAATTGAATGAGAATGGAGAAGTGGTTAGAAACAAGGCAAGGCTTGTGTGTAAAGGTTGCTCATAGGTATCTAAAGGAATAGACTATGAAGAAACATTTGCTCTAGTGGTAAGGATGGAGGCCGTTAGGATATTTTTGGCTTTTGTAGCACATAAGGATTTCAAGGTATATCAAATGGATGTGAAATCTGCTTTCTTGAATGGTGAGTTAGAAGAGGAGGTATACATAGAACAACTACATGGATTTTAGTTAGCAGACAAACTGGATAGGGTTTGTAGATTGAAGAAGGAACTGTATGGATTGAAGCAAGCCCCTAGAGCTTGGTATGTTAGGTTAGATAAATACTTATTAGAGAAAGGTTTTAGTAAGGGTTCTGTAGATAGTAAACTGTACATCAAAGCAAGTGAAGTTCAAATTCTCATTGTTGAAGTACATGTGGATGACATAATCTTCAGTGGAAATGAAGGCATATGTTAGAACTCTGTGGATGAGATGCAAAAATAATTTGAGATGTCAATGCATGGAGAAATGAACTTCTTCCTTGGGCTACAGATCAATCAGACAAATAAAGGCATTTTCATTTCACAATCGAAGTATGTCAAGGAAATGTTGAAGAAGTTTGGAATGGAAGACTCTAAACTAGTTTATACTCCTATGACAACTGGTTGCAAGATGAGCAAGAATGATGAATCACCTAAGGCTAATCAGAGTAGGTATAGGCCAATGATTGGAGGATTGTTATACTTGACTACTACTAGACTACATATTATGCATGCAATTTGTCTTGTGGCTAGATTTCAAGAAGATCTCAGAGAGTCACATGTTGCAGTAGTGAAAAGGATATTCAGATACTTAAAGGGCACTCTAGATCATGGATTGTAGTATCAGGAGGGTACTGACTTTTCTCTGAGTGCTTATACAGATGCAGATTGGGTTGGATGTGTAGATGATAGGAAAAGTACAAGTGGTAGTGCATTCTTTCTTGGAGACAGAGTGGTGTCATGGTTAAGTAAGAAGCAGGATTCAGTATCTTTGTCTATTATAGAGGCATAATACATTGCAACAACATCTTGTTGTACACAACTATTGTGGATGAAGCAAACTTTGAAGGATATTAGTGTTGTGTATGAGGAGCCAATTCCTATCTTATGTGATAATACCAATTCTATCAACATTTTAAAGAATCTGGTGATGTACTCAAGAACAAAACATATTTCAATCTTGTGTCACTTTCTAAGAGAGAAGGTTGTAGAGAATGAAGTGAATCTTGAGTATGTGCCTACAAAGGATCAGGTTGCTGACATATTCACCAAGGCTCTTCCTAAGGATACATTTGAGTATCTCTGGGATAAGCTAGGGGTTATTGCCCCTCCTTTGAACTAGATGTATAAGGAATTGCATCAGTCCAATGGATTTCAAGATTCATTCCTTATTATGGACCGATGTTGGACGCTACCTCTCAGGGGGAGCAAGTAGTGGTCATGATGATTGTTGTAGATAGGGGGAGTATTTTCCCTTTTCCATTAATGTCAAAGGGGGGGAGAGAGCAATGTGAAAAAGAAAAGAGCCAGTGGTCAAAGAGAAGGGATAAGATGTGTAAAAGAAAGGGGGAGAGTAAGAAAGAAAAGAAGTCTAGTGTAGCGCTGTGTCTTGATGGTTTTTCACATTATGTATTTCCATCAATAACAAAGGGGGATATTGTTACAAGTATGTGCTATCGGTGTTGTGATTGATATCAATAAGCTTGTGTTGTCATTGGTGTTAATTGTGTTTAGTGATGAGGTTGTTGTTGTTTGATTGAGTTGCTTTATTGAAGATGATTTGGTTGCCTCGAGGAAGTATTGAAGATGCTAGGAATAAGTTTTTGATGGTTAGTTTCCAAGTACTTTTGAGAAATCTAATTAATAAAGGAAAGAGTATGGTGAAGTGGCTTTTTGGCTTAGCGAGTAGTGTTCTATTTTTGCTCCGTATTCCCTCTATATTAAAGATCTATGTTTGTACTTTGGATATGTTGTTAAGAGATGTTCAAAGATGTTATGTTCCAAATATTATGCTCTGGTTTGTTGTACAGAGGAAGTTGTGTTTACCAGAATGTTGATTGTGTTTTTGAGTGTTGCAAAGATGTCTGGGAGAAATGTCTTTGCTCCTCATTTCTCCGTAAAGAGGTTTTAGGTCTTGTGGTTCTATAATTGTGCTTATAAGGTTCATATATTTCTCTAGTTGAAGTTGTTCATGGTTTGGTGGTCCACAAGTTGATTTCTTGAGTGCTAGTATATGATAGAGTCAGTTGAGTGCTTCAGTGTGAACTTTCTTCAAGTGAAAGATGTTGCAGAATAGTTTGTTGGTTTTCAGGTTTTTTTGAGATGTTTATGGAAGATTCTAGAGTGTGTTCAATTGTTATGTATGGTCCATGAGTTGTATCTTGCCTTGAAGAAGTGTGTACTTAAAATTTTCATTGTATTACACAGGTTTGACTGACCTTATATGTTTGTACTATTTGTGGAGTTGCTTTGGTGATTTGTACAAGAGTGGAGTAGTGTGCTTGGATGAATTTAGGTCCAAGTTGTTTGTTTTTACCTAGACTAGATGCTTTTTCCCAGTTATCCCTACAAGGTAGCCATCAATGATCAACAGGATCTCTAGGCCAAGAGCCAAAAGTGTAGGAGATAGACTCTATATATATCTCCTCTTCTTCTTCAGGCTCTGCAAAACCTAGGGGGATATTCCCTATTCAACATCCATAAGATATGCTTGTGAACTAGGGGATGTTGACACAAAGCAGATAAATCCTCCTTTATGTAGACCAAACCTGTGAGATAAGTACAAAGGGGCTAGCCTTGGGCCTATGTTCAGTTGTGAGACAGAGGATTTTGATCCTAAAACTACTTCTAAGGTCCTAATGGTTTGGTTTTGAAGTTTGAATTGTTTTGGTGTTTGGATGCAAAACTAGGACCTTGGTTGTAACCTCAATACAAGACTAGACTGGTGCCTATCCAGGGCTTGGAGTCAATAGACATACACATGTGAATGATCAGTATAAACATATACCAAAGACTGGATATCAAGGGGGTTTTAGTATCTACCTTATAGATAGCTCCCAAAGTTTAGTATTCAGTTATATATGCTTACAACATCCTCACTGCAGTACATTCTTCCCAACACTTGATCTAAAACATTTAATCTACTCCTTGAGCAAAAGTAAGAAATCAAGCATTCAACACAGTAAACCTATATTCTAGAATCATAAACACCCCTTAGATGCTTAGATTCAGAAGAAGAACACATTCAATTTGGAGACAGATAACAGAACACATGCAATATAGCATTACTCATTTAAATCAACATGAAACTAGTAAATTTATGCATGAGACATACAACATGAGACTCATAAACTCACAAGACATCCAGAACAGGGCCACCAATGAAGTTATATCTTATCACAACACCACAATTTGTCTAATTTTCAACAACCTTGAAAACGAGTCACACAACCTACTATATACAGTAAG
Organism: Cunninghamia lanceolata; assembly: GCA_027924645.1. Classification (NCBI taxonomy): domain Eukaryota; kingdom Viridiplantae; phylum Streptophyta; class Pinopsida; order Cupressales; family Cupressaceae; genus Cunninghamia; species Cunninghamia lanceolata. Next base: position 2,132,242 of record BSBN01001137.1, on the reverse strand, counting down.
GAAGGTGTACACAACATTAAAAGTACATGGTTGACTCAAAATTTCACCAAATACATTGCATCATGAGAAATGGCACTCAACACATTGAATGCAGTAGGTGGGAGAGGAGGCAGTGAGTGGTTGGACTCGAGCTTTGCGCCACCGCCTGGGGATTTTCAACTTCAATCAAGTACTTAATCCATCCATGCCTTCGCCCATACCCTGTAACATCCACCATTAAAGGTATACCAACCCGCGGCCTTGGGAAATGCAGTAGACTATGCACTTTTAAAATTTTCCCACCAAGATTCATGACCTAACATTTCAAATCATGTGGGAACTAAATATCCCACATTCATCCCATGGTGACCTCCTCAACACTTTATAAACTAGGTCATGAGCATATATGATGTCGTACAATTTTACCTTGCACGACCAATGAACCATCCACCAAGACCCCATCATCATGACCCACGCCATCGGTGAACCTCCTGCATGATATCCTGATATGAAATATCACCTCGATATTTCACATCACCCTAATATGAAATATCACCTTGCGGGAAACATCACCCTCATATGAAATATCACCCCCATCAAGATATCACCTGATATTGAAAAACATCACCTGATATTGAAAAATATCACCCTGCAGGAAATATCACCCCGATATTTCAACCTCATCGGTGCAACCTGATGCATCGAAGAAAAATCCTCCTCTCATATTCATACCAAATACTTCACCGATGATCCACCTGTACTTGCTCATGTCTTGATCAACGATCGATGGAACCCCCACATATCTGTTGATAACATCATGTTGAAGACCACATGATGCATCTTACCAGAGCAGATGACATCATCGTCATATTGGCATAGGGGATTGACGCTTGAGAATATCACCCCCCGCAAGAAATATGAAGCTGACATTTGGAAATATGACCCCCCCCGCAAGATGTACGAAGCTGCTAGACAGGCAGATATCGACCCAAATGTAAAATTGATGTCTGTACCTCGGGGTGATCAAGTGAACATGAGGTGACACAACAACATAGGGGTGATCAAACATAGGGGTGATCATAACTAAGATCACCTGACATTTGAACATGACCCCCCCTTCAGAATATCAGGTCATATTGAAACCCTGCAATAGCACCGAGGTGATCTTCACTAAGATGACGGATATTTGAAACATCACGCCCCAGGGCAGAAGATTAGGTCAGATATGAAATATGACCCCCCGCAAGAATATCAAGCTGACAGAAACCCTAACTTAGAATTTTTTGGATTTTTTGGGAAGGTGCTTGCAAAATTAATTGCTTGAAATCTGAATATTCATGTAGGCACCAACATTGGCTCTGTTTGGGGATGCATGCCTCTTGCAGGCATGGCGAGAACCATAGATCTCTGGGATGCAGACTAGTTCCCTATCCATTGGGCACAGAGTCATGAAGCTGCACTGACCTGCATCTCAGATCACACTTGGTGGACCAGGGCCACCAAGAAAGGAAAAACCTATATCTCCCTTTGTCAAATACCCTATTTTCATCTGATATCACTAGATCAAGCTTGAAGATGTTGCCATGCTTCATCCACAAACAACCCTTGTCATTTGTATATTCAACCATCTTATTTAGCTTGTCACTATCAACCTTATGCAAACAACCATAAGCATCAAGCAACATGTGAATGCTATATTTATCAAACAATGCAATCCCATATGGCATATATCACTTATCATCATTTGTATCAGCCATATGCATTGTAAAATGATCTCTCATTTGGACTAAAAATTGAAAGCACTCAAAGTCCACCATGTAGCTAGGAGCATCAGGCCTCATTGTATCATAAGCTGGCATATCAAATAAAAAGCTTTCAGATCCATAATTGTGTACATCATGCACACAACCATCAACTGCACCAAGCTAGAAAGGATCAGGCTCTGGCACCTCTCTACAATAACCCTCATGATGTATGTTGGTTTCTCTTTCATCAAGATGAGAATCAGAATCCATATCAACAACAGTGCTTATATTCCCACCATACTCAAACATATCCTCATTACTATATGTATCAAAAAGGATTGATCCAAGTGTTTCGGCTTCATTATGGTATGCCACTGGTTCATAGGTAGCAAAACATGCATTTTCATTACCAATAAATTCCTTGTGTGGAGGAGTATCAACCTGTGTACCATAAGCAAAACTAAAATCAAATAAAGAACAATCATGCTTAGCACTAGCACTTGTTTCAATCCCTGATTGTTCTTCATCATCTCCATGTGTCTGGATAAAAGGCAGTGATTGAAACATGGGACTGCTCCTCTGTTTGCTTATTTCTTCTCTATCTTGTGCACAATACTCACAATTATCTCCACAAATCCACTCAAACAAGTATTCATTGTTGTCCATAACCTCATCATTGTTTTTAGAACTAGACACCTAAACCTTGAAATGGGAGTCATCATTGATCCTTCTACCAGCATCCTTCATTGGTGAACACCCTAGTTGAGCATTGTTATCAGCATTATGTTCAAACATAGCATTCTTAGCTATTATATTTCCATTTTCACATTTATCTTCAAATGATGCCATGATCACTTGGTCATTTGCAGCTACACAACTATTATTCACACCAAAGCCTGTGGACAGGGAATTCAGCGTGTGCTCATTTCTCATTTTTTCTATATTTTCTAAAAACTTGTATGGCATATGCATACTTGTTATCTTGAATTCCCTCAATAATGCACTAGAGCCCTCCTCAAAACCTTCAAAATATATGCCAATGTAGGCTGAAGTATCAGGTCTGAAGTCTTCAGGGATTTGTGAAAGGGCTACTACAAATCTATGACTGAAATCAGTATAGGGCTCTTCATCTTGTTTTCTGATTTCCATTAATCTTGCAACAAGATTAGTAGGTTCTCTTGCAAATTATTCTCTAAAATTGTCAACAAGTTCATCCCAACAGGCAAAAGATCTCTTTGGAAAGCTCAAATACCAATCTCTAGATTTAGTACCAAAGGATCTAACAAAAAAGCTCATCCACATATCCTCATCTCTAAATTAGTGTCTCTCCATAAAGCTATGAAAATTTTGGATATGTGCACCCCTATCACACACACTGTGTCCACTAAATCTAGGCATCTGATTATAGATCTGAGTAGGCATACTTTTAACTTCATAATCAACCCATGACAAATCTAGTTGGTCATACAAAGATCAAAAGGGCTGACAAGAGGTTTAGCCTTCTGATTGGCAAACACAACAAGGTTATTACTATTTAACTGAGCTTGCCTAGCCTCTAAGCATATCAACCTATTCTTTATCTCTTCTATTCTTTTACTCAACATTTCATCCCCCTCTTGACTGAGTATGGGTGAATACATATTTGGATTCATAAAAATTTCACTCTTAGACATCATATATCTGCTTAAGACCTAAGGCTTCCCCTTGGCATCTAGCTTATGCAATAAAACAACAAATATAAATGGGAAGGAGCTAAGTACCATTTCTCATCCAGATGCTGAAACCATGAACAGAACATTCTTTTATCACAACAACATACATCAAGCTTTCATGTGCACTTAAATCTTATTTGCAAAGTAGCCACCTCTCCAAAGAGGATAAAATTTTCAAACAGCTAAAAGCTCATCAAATATTTTTCCGAGTTCATTCCACCAGTAGAGCACCATCATTCACATGAAAGAACTGGATACACAACAATGATTTCACACTATTTGACTCTTCTCCCCAGCAGAGTCACCATTTTGTTGGTGACTCGGATGGGCAAAACTTCACCAGAGACTACAGGATAATACTTTCATATTATATCCCCAGTAGAGTCACCAAATCTGTTGGTTTTTTCCCAAACTGGATGCTTTTTTCTAGTTATCCCTAGAAGGTAGCCATCAATAATCAACAGGATCTCTAGGCTAGGGGCCAACAGTGTAGGAGATAGACTCTATAGATATCTCCTCTTCTTCTTTAGGCTCTGCAAAACCTAGGGGGATATTCGCTATTCAACATCCATAAGATATGCTTGTGAATTGGGGGATGTTGACACAAAGCAGATAAATCCTCCTTTATGTAGACCAAAACTGTGAGATAAGTGCAAAGGGGCTAGCTTTGGGCCTATGTTCAGTTGTGAGACAGAGGATTTTGATCCTAAACTTACTTCTAAGGTCCTAATGGTTTGGTTTTGAAGTTTGAATTGTTTTGGTGTTTGGATGCAAAACTAGGACCTTGGGTGTAACCTCAATACAAGACTAGACTGGTGCCTATCTAGGGCTTGGAGTCAATAGGCATACACATGTGAATGATCAACATAAACATACACCAAAGACTAGATATCAAGGGGGTTTTTAGTATCTGCCTTACAGATACCTCCCAAAGTTTACTATTCAGTTATCTCTGCTTACAACATCCTCACTACAGTACATTCTTCCCAACACTTGATCTAAAACATTTAATCTACTCCTTGAGCAAAAGTAAGAAATCAAGCATTCAACACATTAAACCTATATTTTAGAATCATAAACACCCCTTAGATGCTTAGATTCAAAAGAAGAACACACTCAATTTGGAGACAGATAATAGAACACATGCAATATAGCATTACTCATTTAAATCAACATGAAACCAGTAAATTTATGCATGAGACATACAACATGAGACTCATAAATTCACAAGACATCCAGAATAGGGCCACCAATGAAGTTATATCTTATCACAACACCAAAATTTGTCCAGTTTTCAACAACCTTGAAAATGAGTCACACAGCCTGCTATCTACAACAAGGAAGGTGTACTCAACATTAAAAGTACATGGTTAACTCAAAATTTCACCAGATACATTGCATCATGAGAAATGGCACTCAACACATTGAATGCAGTAGGTGGGAGAGGAGGCAAGGAGTGGTTGGACTCAAGCCTTACGCCGCCACCTGGGGATTTTCAACTTCAATCAAGTACTTAATCCATCCACGCCTTCACTCATACCCTGTAACATCCGCCATTAAAGGCATACCAACCCGCGGCCTTGGGAAATGCAATAGACTATGCGCTTTTAAAATTTTCCCACCAAGATTCATGACCTGACATTTCAAATCGTGTGGGAACTAAATATCCCACATTCAACCCGCGGTGACCTCCTCAACAGTTTATAAACTAGGTCATGAGCACATATGATATCACGCAATTTTACCTTGTGTGACCAACTAACCATCCGCCAAGACCCCATCATCATGACCAGCACCATTGGCGAACCTCCTGCATGATATCTTGATATGAAATATCACCCTAATATTTCACATCACCCTGATATGAAATATCACCTTGTGGGAAACGTCACCCTCATATGAAATATCACCCCCATCAGGATATCACCCGATATTGAAAAATATCACCCTGTAGGAAATATCACCCTGATATTTCAACCTCATCGGTGCAACCTGATGCATTGGAGAAAAATCCTCCTCATCATATTCATACCAAATACTTCACCGATGATCCACCTGTACTTTCTCATGTCCTAGTCGATGATCGGCGGGACCCCCACATATCTGCTGATAACATCATGTTGAAGACCACATGATGCATCCCATCGGACCAGTTGACGTCATCGTCATATTGGCATAGGGTGATATTCACCGGCAAGGGTGATATTCTTAAGTTGACTGACGCTTGAGAATATGACCCCCCGCAAGAAATATGAAGCTGATATTTGGAAATATGACCCCCCTCGCAAGATGTACAAAGCTGCTAGACAGGCGGATATCGACCCAGATGTAAAATTGATGTCTGCACCTCAGGGTGATCAAGCGAACATGAGGTGACATAACAACATAGGGGTGATCAAACATAGGGGTGATCATAACTAAGATCACCCAACATTTGAAACATGACCCCCCTTCAGAATATCAGGTCATATTGAAACCCTACAGCAGCACCGGGGTGATCTTCACTAAGATGACGGATATTTGAAACATCACCCCCTGGGGCAGAAGATCAGGTCATATATGAAATATGACCCGCCGCAAGAATATCAGGGTGATAGAAACCCTGACTTAGAATTTTTTGGATTTTTTGGGAAGGTGCCTGCAAAATTAATTGCTTGAAATCTGAATATTCATGCAGGCACCAACACAAGCTAAGGTATGTTGTGGTCCACCTTCATTCCTTTCCATTGTGGGAATGTTTAGGTCCAGACCTAATTTGAATTCTATGTGTTAAGTTGTGATGCCAACCTTGGAGAATGTTCTCAAGGTTGAAGACAATATAAAAGAGTGTCAAAGGGATCATGTTTGTGTGCATACATTATGGATATGATGTGAGTAGTAAAGTGATTGAGTAAGTGGAGCAGTATAGGCCTTCATGTGTTAGATTCCTAGATGTAGTGAGCAGAAAGTGTCTATTATCTTTCAGTGATGCTACGAAGATGATGTTGATATTAAGGTGAATATTGAGCTTCATTGGAACTATACTCCATGCATGTGTTAGATGTAACTACAATAGTTCAAATCTTGGTAGTGAGTCATTTCTTCTATCTCTTTCTTTTAGGATAGTGAGTCCTTTGGCCGTGAGCCACCGATAGTGAGCATTCTTGGATAGTGAGTCTACCAATTATACCAACCTTAACCAGTTGTTTTATCATATTATACTATGAGATAATCCTCACTGGGTTTTTCCCGGTTTTGGGTTTTCCATGTAAAATTTGGTGTTCTCTTATGTTTGATGTTGTTGTGATTCAGTTTCTAATATTTTATTTTCAAGCTTAATCATCATAATAGTTTAAAGGTTAATTAGATTGATGTGGATCTAAATGTGGTTGAGGGTTTTTAAAATTATAAGTTAAACTGATTCACCCCCACTTTTTAGTTGTCTTGTGCATTCAATAATCATGTGTGAATAAGCACAAATGACAAAAATGAAAATATTCATAGTGTCACATACGAAAAGGTATGCATGACAAGATGAACACATTATTTATTTCCTCCTTTATGTATGACAAGATGTATATTTGCACATAAAATTCTGAATGAGATAGTTTGTCTCCCACCCGATGGAAGGTGAATACTTAAATTTTAAACACACAAAATTTGTGGAACACTAGTGAAACATAAGCAAATATGGAGCTTACGATAAACAAGACAGTGTAGAACTTCTTGTAAGTGCATGTCCAAGCCTAGTAATTGAATATTGTCTTACTTTATTTTACTAATCACTGTCAAATTATGCTTCCTATATTGATCTGCATTAGATTGGATTCTAGATGTTAGGGGGATGCATTGCACATAATCTCTCTCTCCTTTAACGACTAAAGTGGAGTACATCAAATTTTCAACATATGTTAGATTTGAATAAGGCATTGTGTTATGACTTTCAAACCTATAAGATTGATAAATGTATAAGTTGACATGAAACTAGTTGTATAACAACAAAAGAGATAATTAAAAATGGTGATCTCTAGATTAGAGTGTGGATGAAATCTTAGCAGATGCACTTGCATGACCTTATTGGGTATGAGTATTTCATGTTTAATTCATGAATGATGAATGATCAAGCATGTGATCAAACTTAATTGTATTATTGTTTGTATGACTTGATAATATTTTGAATTACTTTGCATCTAACGATGAGGGATTCTGATATGATCCAATAGCATAGATTTTACAAATTTATTAATTTGTAACTAATGAGCTAACAACAGTTTGAGTGTTTGATGCATGACTAGACATAAGGACCATGCTAGGTACATTTTAGAGTTACCAGCAACATGGTTAGGTATTCAAATTAGAAAAGTATGGTAAACTGATGTAGAGCAAGGGTGAAGTATGTCCACATAATCATAATGAACCAACTCTTTGAGTTCCAAAACCTAATTGTGGTAGTATCTCTCACAAATCCTCACTATGCCTTGTAGCCCTCAAAACTTGGTTTTTGCAACATATCTTTTGGATAAGGCCTCAAACCTAGAAATCAAATACCTTTTTTAGTACCCATTATGCTCCTCTTTAACATATCAGGAAACCAACTATGGTTGTTTTGAAAAGTAAGCCCCAAAATTTGACTATCCTACTATCCTAAAGGGGCAATTAGGTCACTTTTACAAAGAAAACACCATGTAAACTCTTCCTTAACCCTAAATCTCAATTCCATAACCTTGATAAGGTTTCAAATGGATTAAATCAACAATTTTTATTAGTGGGAACTCCTACAATTTCACCCAACCACAAAATCTCACTTTTGGCCTATTTAGGCTTGCATAATGAGGGTTTATTGAAACTATGTTCTCCAATCACCATTTCTTCTTGCCAACACCTTAGTCACATCACATAGGGTCTGCACATGCTTAATGAATCATCTTCCACACTTTACCATTGCTATTTCACCAAACTACCATTCTTTGCTTAAAACATGGATGAAATCGACCAGGGCATCACTCAAACTTCATCAAACTACCTCCCCTACACCTAAAAAACACATAAACACAAAACCTATGCCTAAATATGCCATTTCACCAAGTTATAGCATTTTTCAATGGTGGCAAGTGCTCCAAATTACATTTTTGCCATTCAAGCCCATAAACCCTAGGTTAACAGGCAATTTTTAGTAAAAATTCCATAACTTTCTCAAAATGTGCTAAAAATTGATGAAACCAACACCAAATGAAATAATATTCAGAGCACTATCAAACCAAATTAATTTCATGTCATTATCAGGCTGTATAGGTCTGTACTAGCCTCAGGAACAACAAAAAAATAGTCAAAATTCAAAAAAAAAAACTAAAGTTTTCTTGCATTATTTGATCTCCAAACATCCTCCCCCCTTGCCTAAAAGTTTGTGAGGTATATTTAAACATATCTAACTAAATACCAACTATTCCAACTAAATTTTTAACTACTTGACCATTGGTCTTCCTATTTCTTGCATTTTGTAATTTTGTGCATGACAACATTGTCAAGATTTTACAATATTTGCAAAATGAAACCTTAAATGACTTATTAGATTCCAAATGGTCTACTAAGACCTTATTCCAACATATTTACACTCAAAACATCAAAACTTGATCGAAGACCCCTATTTGCAACATTTTGACAAAATGGATGAGGGGCCCTCAAACACAAGTATGAATAAGTTATAAGACTTGGAAATTTTGTAGTGGTTATGATGTGGAATAAGGTTTGGTTTGAATTATTGATAATATGATGATTATCTCTTTATTCTATAGTCATCAAGATGATGAATCTTCCTAGAGGGGAAGGATGTCACAACCCCAAATTATTTATCCTTTAGTCAACAAGTCCTTTAATTCCAATTCAAATTTCTTTCTAAGGTATTCTCCCAGTGAGACCCTCATCAAGCTAGGTAAATCTAAAAATTTATTCTTAGAGATGATTTGGTTGCATGAGGATATCTTATATTATTTTAGAAACAATACATTTCAGTGAAGGATGTGTATGTTGAAATCAACCAGTCTTTAATTCTTAACCTTTGGCTCTTATTTTAAAGTCAATGCTTGCCATATGTTGACACCTTTGTAAGGCCTTTTATAAATCAATCCACACACCTTGGGTGAAAGAAAACAATGATCAAATTGTGGTACTTTTGTATCCCTTAATATGGCACCTCATCAAGGAAATTTACAAAACATTTAACATGCCATTCCTAGCTTCCTCCTTTTGCATGCATGGCAGTCCATGAGATGGCATTCTTGGGGAGAAATGTTTAAGGAAGGAAATTTTTGGGATATCTTGAGATGATTGCACTCTAGGAGGGGGCACCTCTTTGAGGAATTCTATCAAGTAGCACACGCCTTGTATTTTCTTCCATGTTTTGGTACACATGGCTATGAGGGCACTTGTTGTTACAAGATCTGAAGAAATTCTTGTGTCTATATTGACCTTCAAGGGGAAGAATTTATAGGAATGTAAGTGTATTTCCAAGGAATTTGTAGGTTTAGGTATGAGGTCATTATTTTCTTATGCACCTCTTTCACTCAAGAAAAGCATGCTGCAATTTTTATGGAAGTGGATTTTAGACTACTCACAACCTATGATTTTGTGGAATTCATTTCATTCTTTGGATTCTATGATATTATTGTTTTTGCAACATGTACCTTTTCCATAGCTCTAATGTAGTTTCTGAAGGGTATATAAATTCTATTTTGATCATAATACTCCCTCCAAGTCATCTATTATGAATTGAGCTTAAGTGCAATGTTTTGAGCCTGAACATCTAATATGACAAAGATGATGAATCATAATAGATTTTGGTGGCTAGATTGATGCCTCACCAGTTACACTCCACTCTCCTCTTTTAATTTATTGAATAGGGAGAATGTAGTTGGACAATAATGACATCCCTTCAATAGTCACCATTCCCCTTCCTGTGAACAACAATATTTTTCTTTACTTTGAACTCAAAACAAAAAAACTAGAAACTAAGAAGTATAAGTTTTTCTAGACTCTATGTTGTCTTCAATCTCTTCAAAATCTTATTAAAAAGCTGCAAAGCCTTGTGTAATGGTCAAAATTCTTCTTTTTTATACATGACTCCTATGTTCATCTTTAGGTAACGAGTGATATATGTTCAAAAGAAAAGTGTGAAAATGGTAGGGAAGTTAGGTAGAATACAAATATTTGCATCCTTCGTGGTATGCAATTGTTCCTTACTCAAAACAACATTCTTATTTTAAAACACAAGGAAAATTAAGGGAAGATTTTTTTTCAAATGAGGAAGGTACAAATTCTATCCAAAGAGATTGGAGTGCATTCCATAGGAATCAAACTATTTGCATACCATCCCATACTATATTTATGATAAGGAAATTTGCTTAACTTTATCCTCTTCCTTTACTGAGGGTAAATGTAATTCTAAACTTATGATTTCAAGGACTTCCCTTCATTATTAAGAGAAATCTAACATGGTGCACATTATTATAGTGCATGTTTTTATTTTTTCAGATTACTTCATTTAGCATCACCAGTAATCTCTACAAGAATATTGTCCCTATTTAAAATGGTGGAAACTATTCACATCTCACTTCAAATTTCTTTTGTACCAATCTTGGGATGCACATTAGTAAATGTCATATATTTCTTAGTTTTAATTCATAACTTATTTGTGGAATTGAACTAGGCACTAAAAATTAATGTTATCTTTGCCACAACTTGGTCATTATTCAATGTGTAGTTAAAATGTTTTGTGGGGATTTAAGATTTGCTTTGAATCTCAAGGACTATCTTTTAGGCCTATACCATTTACCAAAACAATATCATGGAGAACATTTGGACAAAACCTTAGGTCATTAGTAAGGGTTCATAGTGAGTTGGAACATTTTAATGGTTATTTTTCTCTTCCATGACTTGTATAAGAATACCTATTCTTAACCTTCAAAGAGCTACTGATATGATAAGAGTATGCTAGTTATTAGAAACTCATTGTAAGGGAGGAGTAGTAGATATTATTTGAGGTATCTCCTTAAGATCTTCTCTACTGTTGACCAAGATTATTGAAGTGGTAGATAATCATTTTTCCTTTACCCTTCATAGAAATCAAATGCATGTTGGAGTACTTACGATTTTTTTGAATTCTTCCATTTTTACAAGAGAAGTCATAGAGAAGAAGTATTCCATGATGTTTATAAATGGTTATTGTGGTATTTCCCTCTTACAAACTTATTCTTTTGTGTATAGACTCTAGAATGGTGAGTTTAAAATGAATCTTTTTGGTAAGTCTCAAAAGTTGTTAAATAAACCAAATGCTTGAGAAGGATTTTCGTCATGTGGTTAAGCCTAAGATGAGGATTTGGTTAGATTCAGAGATAGGCCTAACTTATTACCTATGCACTATTATCATACCTTCAGTTGGTTATTTTTGAGATCTTTTAGTTGGTATTTTGATACCTTCTTATGTTTGAATGATATTAAACCAAGACCAAGTTTAGAATCCAATGATTGATTGTATCCTTTGAAGCCTAACACCGTTTTAGTGGTTAAGTGGAGTCTTATCTTGAACATTGATTTATCTGAGATGGTTATGAGGCTATCAGAATGAAAAAAATGTTGATTCTAATGGAACAACCAAGTGGTTATAAATGTAGGACCTTGAATGATGGTTATGTGTAGTGTAATTGATTTATACATTATTATTATGGGCTTTTGTGTTTAGCTACTATCTTCTTAGGAAGTATAGCATCTAATTTAAATGACACATATTGTTGCATTATGTGTTTTCTATTATTAGAAAATGGAAGTTTCCCTTTCTAATGTATACAATTGCATACCCTTGCAATCTCACTCTACATTTAGTAACCGTTTTGGCATTTGCATCTTCTCTCCACATAATAGCCTAGGTTTGTGTAATTTTGGTCTATTTCTTCTACCCTTATTAAAAATTTATTATAATACTTAAGTGTTTTGGTTTTGTATGCATTGTATTTCATTCGAAATCTACCTAGTATTTGCATATTTTTACAATGGTATAGACTACCATTTCACTTGATCTTGCTTGGTGTAGACCACCATTTGTCTTGTTGGGTGTAGACCACCATTTATTTTTATTACACAAGCTGCGCATTTTGGGTTTCTCTCCTTGTAGACCAGGGAAGGAACTCTTGTTGATTTACTTGTTTTATTGATGTTATTACCTTCCTAGATACACTTAGGATAAGAACACACATGCTTTTTCTTTCAATTATATGCTATATCTTGAATTGTTGCTCATGAAGGTAGGAATACCAACACCAGGACTTGACTAAGGCAATTCCTGAAGTAGCCCAACCATTTTCCTCTTCCTTTTGTAGGTGCAACTGAAGTGAAGGATACCCAGCTACACAAAGGTTTCATATTCCTTCCTTTTGTGCTTGTCCCTCTTCATTTTCCTTAGTTTAATTAATCTTCTTTTCATTTCTATATAGACCAAACTTCATTGGGTATAGTTCTTGTTTCAATTTGTATTATGCAGGTGTTTTAGGTTCATCTGGACCTGATAGTTTTATTTTTGTATATATTTTGGACTATAATGCCCCACGTAGATGTCCTCACTGAGCATTGTCATCTAAGACAATGAGCTTGTACATCTTACTACAGGTTCCATTTTACCTCTGTTGTTCATTTTTTTAGATTCTATTTGTAGTTAATTGATTTTAGTATTTTGTTCATTTTCCCTCCATTGTCAATCACCTTCAGGTCATATTGCTTTGGTAGGGACACATAGTGGTTTTGTAGTAATCTAGGATATGTTACTTAACATTTGATACCTTGGATAGAAAAGCCCAAGTGTAGTTGTATTGGAAAGTTCACTCAATCTAAGCAAGTAGATTGAGAAGTAATTTTACCATACTACATTTTTGGTGAACTTGACGTGTTCTAAACATTTCAAAACCTTCTCTTCACTATTGTAGTTCACCCTACATTTTTGGTGAGCCTGATGTTATCAAACAAACACTTTCTCAAATACAAAAACAACATTTTCTTCTCATCACATAGTACTATGTGTTGTATTGCTTATAAGCTTTACAACCCAATCTTCCAACTCTAAAAGGTGTGTTTGTAGGAGTATCAAATGCCACTATATGGCTACCTTTTCTCCTCCTACCTCACCTATTCATTCTACTCCTAAATTCACTACTATTTCTTCTAAGAATATGTATAATCCTATTTATTCTACTTCCTCTAAAAATATGTTGATGACAACATTTCATGATGCGGATCAAGGCTTCAATCATGAGGCCACCTTTGAATATGTCTCTCTTGATAAAATAAATGAAATAGATCACCATTTGGCAAACTACTAGAAATTTTGGAGTTACGAAGACAAATCTCAATTTGTTGTGCCTCTAGTTGAGGCCCTCCACATCATGCTTAATAATCATCCACAAGGTGTTACCTTTCTTCACGGCATCGTTCACATTGTGCATAGTGATACACCACCTTTGTCAACAATATAGCAAGATGGTTGTTGTTGCACCAAAAGATCAACCTGTTAATGGATGATACAACTACCAAAGTTAATGATTCCACAAGAGGCAGTTAAGCCTTGTCACAAACCCAAGTGTTGTGCTGCACAGGACATGGAGACCAAGGGCACACACCTTGCAACAATCCCCCCCAATGCAAGTGAGGGGTTCGAACCCATGACCCAAGCTCTAATACCAATTGTTAGAAAGATGGTTGCCATTGCACCAAAAGATTGACTTATTAATGTCAATGACACCAAAATATTCACCTATTTGATTTTGAAGCACTGGAAACTAGGGTCCCACTCATTATGCCCAATCCTAGGTGCGAGCAAGTGACTCCTCACTTCTAATTGGGAGGTTTCTAACCACCTCAACCAATCAAAAACTAGAGGAGACCACTCATAGTTGGTTTTGGTAGTACCAAAATTCTAGCTAGGAAGGAAGTAGCAACAGTTTTGATTCCCTCCTCCATTTCCACTTTTTTCATCTAGGGGGACAAGCCCACATCCGGATGAAAACAAGGGGTGAAGAAGGGTTTACAATGGTTCAATGGATGCTGCTAAACTTCCCCAATTTTACCAGATCCTCCCATCCCTTAGAAGAACATCTCTAATCCCCTAATCTTGTAAGGACATATCATCAACCATGAGAATAGAGAAAAAATCCTAAGGAATAGGATGGTGGAAAAAACACACTCAAAAGATGAAGATCCATTATGTTTGCACTGGAAGGATGTGTGAGAGGTTATGATTAACTCAACCCACTAGGATCACTTGCAAAACCTAAGATTTACCTTCCACAAGAGAAAAAAACAAAGAGGAATAATTTGCACAATATTGGATGCAATTAATGAAATTGATTATTGAATTACATGTGAGAACTTGCTTTTATATTTGCAAGTTAGAAAACCCTAATATGACTTAAGAATAACCTAAGACTAAAATTAGCCCTAAGTCAACTTAACAAAGTGTAATTAAATATTTAATTACACCAACACCCCCCCTTAAGTGCAACTTAGGGAGAAATGAAAAACATGCAACTAATGCAAGAATGACTAGTTCTTGGCTACAAGGCCATGTTAAGTACCCATAAACAAGAATCTCTCATAAAGTGGAGAGAAAGGAGAAAAACCCAGTGGAAGAAAACTCCTCTCCAAAAGAGAGAAAATACAACAAGTACATGAACATGTGATGGAAGAAGGACTAACACTAAGACCCCCCAAGAACTGAATCCATCACAAAAGTACAATCATGAATGCTCCCCCATAAGAGAGGAAGAAGAGAGAAGGTCTGGTGACCCCCCAAAAGTGAGAAGGATGAAATCCCATGTGAGGAAATGCTCCCTCCCAAAATAGAGATGAGAAGAGAGACCATGCAGCCACTCCTCAAGATCACTCCTGTAGTGTTGGAAGATGCTCAACATAGAATAAAGATGAAGACCCATGAATGCCAAACAACATTCCTCCCCTTGGGAAGAAATATAACTGCATATGCGTGCATAATGTCTTCCCATTCTGAATAGGAATATACAGGAAGAAGGATAAATGCCTTTGAACTCTACACATGATCCAAAGACAACAATGGTGCTCCTAGAAATTGCTCAAATGTCTCCAATCCACTACAAAACTATGACTAAATAGGAGGATGAAGAACAATCTCTAAAGAAGATGATGGTGATGCAACTCCATCAAAGCTATCATCAAATAGAAGACAAATGTCCTCAATGTGGTCCTCCAAATTTGCAAGGTGGGACTCTAAAAATAACAATGATATATCTGGTAGATATGTGTCCTAATGAGCTATCTCTAGAAGACTGATAATGTCCTGCTACAAGGAATCTAATGTAGCAACAAGTAATAAAGATGTGATCTCAGTAAGAGGAGAAGGAGAAGCAAGAGAAGTCTCTATGTCATCTAAACTAGCAAGACCTATCAAATATGCAAGCTCCTCAACTGTATCATCATCAAAAGGTAAGTAATCTACATCATCAAGGGATATGTGGCAATCCATAACAATATCATCTAGGAATGGAGAGATATGTGGGTCTCCATAGATCTCCCAAATGCTAGTCCAAAGAGCATGTGGGCACTCAATATGTGAGATAGACCACATAGTGTTAAAATCAACACTAGAATGAATCAATCCTACAATATGATCAATATAATTTCCCCATGCAGATTTCCTCCTAGGTGTATCTAGTTTAGGTATGAGTCCATACAGATAAGACAAAAGATTGAGCCACCTGAGATGTGTCAAGATGCCCTTTCGTCAAGACTCATAATTATCCTTACCCAATGTTACCATAGAAGGGTGAATAGCAAAACCAGTGATATCTCCTCAAATAAATTAGATCAGAGATCAACAATGTAAATATGTATTTATGTTGATAAATGAAGCCCAACAAAACAAACAGAATTTCTCTAGGTGCCAAAATGTCTAGAATATCAAACAGAAGACATAAAACTAAGAAATTGAATAAAGAATACTTGGGACTGAATCTAGAAAAAGTGCATGGATTGCTGTGTAGATCTCATTACCTTTCCAATGCCGCAAGAATCATGACAATAAGAGATCATGGCAAAAAGATACAAGCTCGGAGGCCAAAAATGGTATTTGGACTTCAAACATAAATAAATATCATCAGAAGAAAAATCTAGAAAAAACATCTACACCACTAGATTGTGCTCGAAACTAGCTTTATGATGCCTATTCTTTTGCAAAAATTTGACTCCGTTTGCTCAAGATATGGAAAAAATAAGAAGACCCTCTGAAGCACAAATTAGGGCAAAAAATGGCCCCTGCTACTAACATTGGTAGAACTACTACCAAATTTGGAGAAACTGGTAAATATAGGCTAATGGCACCTTCAAAATTTTGCAAATTTTGAGTGCATATGTCCTTTCAATGTGTCGACAAAGGCGAAGGCGGCATACTGCTCAATCTACCTTGGGGGCCATCTTCACTGATTAAAATTTTGCAACTCAAAAGTGATCTTGCAATTTTGTGTGGTAGAAAGCTTCTTGGTACATATGTTAGCATGCATGTGCAGTTCCATACTTCCAAGATGAGTTTTGATGGGCTATTTAATTATTTTCTAACTGTGACTAGGCTAAATTTGGTGTTCTAGAAAGTTACAAATTTCACAAATCTGAAGGTAACCCATTTCTCATTTTTGCCTAAAACATCTCCAATTCTATTTTCATCAGAAGTTGAGTTCATATGATGCATTATTTCAATGCATCTCAACTGCGGCGAACACGTTTTATGGGCCAGTTTACAAAGGAGGTATATAAATTTGGTGAGCCGGGTGAGATCCATAGAGGAACCCATGTTTTAAATAATTGATTATGCCTATTCGCAAGTTTTCACAACTCCAGGTGTCACTGTTTGTGTGCAGTGAATTTTCCCTGTTTGGGCCATAGGGGAAATTAAAATTTCATTATTTTTCCATGTTCCAAATGCAAATGTTTAAAATATTTTATATATTTTAAATAATTTTAGAAGGCAAATGGAAATAAATATTAGGGCAAATTAAATATTTACCAAAACTTTATAAAGTTTCAAAGGTCTCAAATATTTGCTTTACTAAGTTTTCTGCCATTCCGTGAACCAAATAAAATAAGAATGTAAAGAATTTGTGGAACTGCGGAAAGGCATTTTAATGGTTTTAAATGTCTTCTCTAAAGATTTGTGTAAAGATCTGATCCCTTAATATTTTTTCTCTGCCATTAAATGGAAGGCAAGAAGGAGAGAGCAGAATGGATTGGCAGAACAACGAAAAGTCACTGGGCAGTGCTGAAAAGTGTTGCAACCACGTTTCTTAGTGATTGGGTATATTTTAAGTGTTGTGGGCTGGAATTTATTTGTTGTTTGGTGTTCAAAATGTTGCCTAGGGCATTTCTCATGCCCATGCATCAATTTTAATGATGTTTTGAGTGTTTTATAGTTGCCAACAAAGGAAAAAATGGCCCAACACCTATAAAAATGACCCAAACAAATTTTCTCACATCATAGCCACATTTTGCATCTTGGGAATGGACAAAAATGGTTCCAGAATTGCAAAGAATGGCCTGCACTTTGTAAAAATGCCCCCACCATTGTTTTGAGTACCTAAGCAATGTTTGAATGCTTCCGGCAAGCACAAAAATGTCCAACATGTGCAAAAATGGGACAACAATCAAATGATGCCTCTACAAATTTTTATTTTGAGAATGTTGGTGGGTATTATGCTTGGTAAAGATTATTCTTCAATGCTAGTGAAAGGAAAACTTGCTTGGGGTTAGAAATTTTTACTAGCAAGTGAAATGAGGCTTCTCAGATTATTTTACATAGAGGTAAAATGTGCCCTAGAAATTAAAATTATTTCAGAATGCATAAGTTAATTTTGGGGAAAATATTTGGTTGCAAGGGTTAAAGTGCAGGGTAAAGACAAATTGTAATTATTTACCAAATGGGTATTTAATCAGAAGTGAAATTTTTCACTTTCCGGCGAAAAGGAGGCAGTTAGTTGGTTTTTACATCTAGGTGAACAATTTGCACAGGAATGCAAAACAAATTTGGAACAAATCAATTTTAGTTGCAAAAGGGAAGTGGGTAGATTGAAGAGAGAAAATGAGGAGAAGGAGCATCTTCTAGAAGCAAACTAGTTGCAGAATCAAGGGATCTGAGATGTGCCATGTGTCATCAGTGGATTATTTTTAGGGTTTTTCATCTTCTTCTCTCTTTCTCTATAAGACTGTAATTTTTGTACCATTTTAGGGGTTGATTCCAGGTTGTCTTCTTAGACTAGGTCTGGAAGATAAGGTTCAATCTAGGGGTTCTATTTTACTGCAATAGTTAGGTCTCTGTTTTATGATATAATAGGTCTATTTGTCTATGAATTTATGTATTGGATTTGGAAGTCTTTTCAATAAATCAATATAAGTCCATGCTTTTGCTATCAATACTATTCTCTGTCTCCATCAATGTTTGAGTATTTCAAGGGATCTAAGGGGTTTTTGGGTGTCCATTTGCTACACTCTCCATTTGATTTATGTTAGTCTGTATTTCTAAGGAGATACAATAATAGTGTTTTGCTTAAATATTTACTTAAATATTTGAGTGAACATGCTTTCATGAACAAATATCTAGGATATTTTAGTGCATTATGGATAGCTAAGAATGGATGTAGTGTTGAGTGTAGAAGGGCTATTAAGGGTTCAATGTTTCTGTAAGGTAGAAACTATTTAATTGAATTCATTTGAATGTATGATTTCCTTTTCATTATGGATTTGTATCCAAGTGTGACTCTATTGCCCATGGGATTAGGCATTGTCTAGGGCGGTCAAGTATAACCCTGTCCCATTTCAAAAATGATAAATCCGAAGTCATTTCTATGTTATTTATAAGTTATTTCTGCCCTACCCTTATGCATGAAGTCCAGTATTTTGAACCTTGTTAACCCTCATGAGAAACTTGTAATTGATGCAAATCTTCAAATGACTTATGCATATTGTATATCCTAGGTCAATGGTGTTGTAAGAAGCTGTCAATGAGTACATTCACAAGGATTATAAATCAGTTTATCATAAGTTGGCACCATTTGAACCTGATTGCCTAAAATTAGAGATCTCCCTTGCTATGTATTTGTTTCCTAAATTGTTTTGAGGTCTTTGAGAACACCCTCCTGAGCTTGGAAATGCTCAAAGAGTAGAAGGCTATGTTTAGCATTGTTCATTGGCCTTTCTTGTCCTCAGTCTGATGTTAGTTTTTCTTAGGATTGAGGGTTGCAAGAAAAAAACACCAACATAGGCCACTACTAAAAAGCCATGGCATGGATGCCAAACATGCAGCTAGAACAGATAATATAATAGTTTTTTTTAAAAATTTTATTTAAAACAACTATTAAAAATGAATTGATGTTTTTTTTATATAATTTTAAAAAAATATATATTTAAAAAGGGTTCAAACCCCATTAAGGCTATGGCTTTAAAACATGCAGTGCCCTATTTAAAGGGGCAATAGCCTTAACATAGGCCCACTCCCTATTAAAGGAGCTGGACTGCCCAAGGTTTGTCGCAGGCCTACAACAAGTACAGGGCATGCACAGGCACTGTGCAAGTACCGTACCTTCAAAAAATTTAAACTATTTTTTTTGTTTTTAACCTTTTCAATAAAAAACCTGCAATATTATTTTTTTTAATATAATTTCAAAAATTCTTTTTTATGTAGGAAAAAGTGATTTTTTTTTTAAAATTTTTCACCTCAATGTGCAAGCTAAGGAGGTTGTACGGTTTGCCTAGCAATTTTTTTTTTACCTTAGATGAGCCTGAGGTTGATTTTGATGATTAGATAGTTGATCTTAAGGTTTTTGGGCCTTCTGAGTGCAATGGTGAGGTCATATTTGGCCTAAGACGCTCTGAAAATTAGCTTTCCTCTGGATCCCAAAAAAAGCACCTACTGAAACCCTTGTAGATATGGCCTACGAAGCTCAAATCAAGCCAAATAAAAGAATGATCTAACTATCTCGACTTCTCTAAATCCAATGGAATACTCCATTTTACACATAAACACACCCAGCAAATGACTATTTCTTAAATTTTTCTCCAAATCTGAGAAGGGGCTTGTAGATCTGCTCTGATACCATGTGAGAGTTTATGATTAACTCAACCCACCAGGATCACCTGCAAAACCTAAGATTTACCTTCTACAAGAGTAAAAAACAAAGAGGAATAATTTGCACAATATTGGATGAAATTAATGAAATGGATTAATGAATTACATGTGAGAACTTGCTTTTATATTTGCAAGTTAGAAAACCCTAATATCACTTAAGAATAACCTAAGACTAAAATTAGCCCTAAGTCAACTTAATAAAGTGTAGTTAAATATTTAATTACACCAACAAGATGATGCATGAAATAATAGTAGAGGCTCCTATTTATAGCCAAATTGTAGAAGTTCCCATGCCAATGATAATTACTCCATATCAATTTTCCATATCAATTCAATTCAATTAGTACCATGACAGACCAGTCATAAATGGAAAGCCTTTAGCAATTTGCCAACATTACTAGAAAGGGCAAAAAAGGTAGCACTCTGCAAGATGTTGATTTCCCACAACATAGAACTGTCAATTCCCACAATGAAACCACAAAACTTGGCACCTCAATCACAACATATTAACCATTTTGAACAACTAAATTCATTTCAAATCCTACTATGATGTAAGTGAAAGATCCCCTTAGAAAGATTGTCTTTCAATGCGAGAGGAGAGAATAGTGTCTCTTGAGTCCCTAAGAATGTAAGCACAGAAAGAAAGTAAATTGAATGTCAACTTAAGTGTTTCTGATTTCCAAGGTCACATTTCAGTGCGAGGAAAGAGCATACATACTTAAGACATTCCAAACATGAAAGATAGTCATTAATTCCCTTAAAAATTGAAATGTTTTCTAAGACTTAGTGGAAAAAGATAATGCCTTCAACAAATGTCATGCAACAAATATGTTAGGGTTTCACTTTTTGTCTTCTTGTAACGATAAGATGCTACACAAATTGATTAGTTCCAAACAAAGCAAGTGATTACTGAAAACAATTGACTAAACCAAAAATGAGTTACTATAGTGCAAAGGTGCATTACTGTTTATGAGAGGTGTGTTGAAACTATGAAAGGGTGTAGAACTCTTGTGTAAAAGCATAGAAATGTGGTGCAAAGGCATAGAACTATGGTGCAAAGGCGTGTTTCTGCTGATCAAAGGCACTTTCTGAGAAATTCCTAACAAAAGCCAAAGAATTAAGTCAAACACTTGATTGAGTCATTGATGAATGATTCCATGATGAGCTAGGAGGCTGGAGAATGATGAGGATATGTACTTCTATAACAAGAATGGATAATAAACCAATTTAGATGATTGATTAGCAAAAAATGTAGGATGATTGATGAAGGGGGTAAATCATAAAACACGCCATAACAAAACTTTCACACAGAAAATAGAATGATATTTTATTAATATGGGCAAAACATTACATTATAGAAGCTCAAATACAATTAGAGGATGAATCCTCTATAGGCTGCAACACATTACAACTCCCTCTCTCAAGACTTTGGAATCTTCAGCCTTTTGTAACCCCAAATCAACTAGGGTTTCTATTTTCCCGCCTTTTCTTGACTCTACACCTTCCCCCTTAACTCTACTACCCCAAGGGTTCCCAAAAATGGTCAAATATAGCCCTTTTCAGAAAGCTCTCAAAAAGACAGTTGTGCACAAGTAGTACCTAAAGGTAGACTGCTTAGGTTTCCCACAAAATTTCAGGCCCATCCGAAGCCTCTAAGTGCCTCAAATTTTACTTTGAATATTTCAATAAGATTTTTAGAATTTGAAATTTTAATATCTCACAAATGACAAATGATATTGAAGTGATTTCTTCACCATTAGCTTCAATTCACTATTCTGGAGGTTTGTCTAAGATTTTGTATCCAACAGTGCACAGATGCAAACTTACTAAAAATAGTAACCCTACCAAATTTAGCCCTTATTTAAAAGAAACAACATTTTTTTTTGGTTGATGCAAGATTGCTCTTACACCTTGGATGCTCTTGCATCAGACACCCGAGGTAATTTGAAAAGTGACCTTGTCACTTCTCATGAGTTAGAGGGAAACCAAAATGGTTAACCTTAGTCTCAGATAACCATGATGAATATTCAATAGGTCTTCCTTTCCATTTCACCAAGTATTATGTATACTACCTATTTCATGTAGTCTTACCCACACAACTATCCAAAATGCCCTCTATCTCCTCCTTCTCTAAAGTAGATGCTGGAATATCCCACTGTGTTCCTTTATCAAGTCCATCATCATGATACTCTATCAAATCTGAAATGTTGAACACTGGTGAAATATTGATGTCATCAGGCAACTCTACCTCAAATGCATTTCCTGAATCATGCTTCTTCAGGATTCTACATGGTCCAAATTTCCTCATCTTCAACTTATTATATGTACCAACTAGAAATCTTTCTTTTCTCAAGTGAACCATGACTTCATCACCCTCTTGAAACTCCTTATGTCTCCTCTTCTGATTTGCCTTAGCCTTATACTAAAAATTCATCTTATGGATATACTTTCTTACCTCTTCATGCAAATTCTTCATGTGCTCAGCAAAATTTTTAGCTTTGGCACTACTCTTCTCCCCCTTATCCATCCCCCTCAATTTAGAAGCAGTTCTTGGGCTACTCCCATACACAACCTGAAATGGAGATTTACATGTACTCCTATTGACATAATTGTTGTAAGCAAATTCTGCCTGTGGTAAAATCAAATCCCATCCCTTGGGCTTATCTCCTACTAAGCATCATAGCAGGTTACCCAAAATCCTATTCACCACTTTTGTCTGTCCATCAGTCTATGGATGGTGGGCAGAATTGAACTTCAAATCTATCTTCAACTTCTTCCATAATGTCCTCCAGAAATAACCAACAAACTTGATATCTCGATCTAAAACTATGTTCTTAGGTAGACCATGTAGTCTCACCACCTCCCTGAAAAATAACTCTGCAATATGATTAGCATCATTAGTCTTCTTGCAAGGAATAAAATAGGCCATCTTTGAGAATATGTCCACCACCACAAAAATGAAATCATGTGCTCTCTGTGTCCTTGGCAAACCAAGAACAAAATCCATACTAATATCATCCCATGGCTTCTCTAGTCTAGGTAATGCCTGATATAGCCTTGTATTCTAACTTGTTCCTTTTGCCATCTGACACACTCTACAAATCTACACAAATTTCCTCACATCTTGCTACAATTGTGGCTAGTAATAATGTTCACCAACAATAGCAATGATCTTATCTCAACCAAAGTGTCTAGCTAATCCTCCACTATGCTTCTCCTTAATCAGGTTCTCTCTCATGGAACTCCTTGGAATGCACAACTACCTTCCTCTAAAGAACATGCCATCTTGGATTATGTAATCCAACCATTTTGTCCTATCGAAAGTAACAGGTTCCAAACAAGTTTTCCAAGCCTCTACAAAATCTAGATCTTTAGGATAAAAACTTTTGAGTTCATCAAACCCAACAACCTCTAGCTTCATTTCTGTCAACAAATTTTTCCTTCTACTCAAGGCATCTACAACTCTGTTGGACTTCCCACTCCTGTGTTTCAAAACAAAAGTATAACTTTGCAAAAACTCAGCCCATTTTAAGTGTCTTTGATTTAACTTTCCTTGACTATTAAGATATTGCAAAGCCTGATGATCAGTATATAAAACAAACTCTTTTGGTAACAAATAATGTCTCCATTTCTTCAAATCCTAAACTATTGCATAAAACTCCTGATCATAAACAAAATACTTTTTCTTGGCATCATTAAGCTTCTCACTAAAATAGGCAATGGGCTTACCTTCTTGACTTTGAACAGCTCCTATGCCACTACCACTAGCATCACAATCTACCTGAAATACCTTATTGAAATCTGGAAGTTCCAAAATAGGTTGTTCTATGACTTTCTGCTTCAATGTATCAAAGCTCTTGTCTGCTTCTTTAGTCCATCTAAACTCTTTTCTATCCCCTCTCATTGTCTCAGTTAGGGGTGCATAAATGCTACTAAAATTCTTGATAAATTTTCTGTAGAAACTTGCTAAACCATGAAAAGATCTTACCTCTATAGCACTCCTTGATGTAGGTCATTCAATGATAGCTCTCACCTTCTTTGGGTCCATCTTAAGACCTTCCTCTGAGACAACAAATTCTAGGTATACCAACTCCTTATTTGCAAAACTACATTTCTTTAGATTAATCAACAATGTCTCCTCCCTCTGCTTCTCTAAAACTCTTATGATATGCATCAAATTCTCATCCCAAGTCTTACTAAAAATCAAAATGTCATCTAAATAAGCAATAGGAAAATTTCTCAAAAATTCTTTTAGTACCTCATTCATGAGCTACATGAATGCACTTGGTGCATTGGTTAGCCCAAATGGCATGACTAACCACTCATACAAACCCTCCTTTGTCTTGAAGATTGTCTTCCATTCATCTCCTTCTCTAATTTGAATCTGGTGATAGCCACTCTTCAGATCAATCTTCATGATTACTTGGCTCAATTCAAACAATCCATTATGTCATCCATTCTAGGCAATGGAAATTTGTACTTGATTGTGATCTTATTGATGGCTCAGGAATCTGTATACATCCTCCACTCTCCATCTTTCTTCAGTGCTAGTACCACAAGTACCACACATGGACTTAGGCTCTCCCTTATCAGTCCCTTCCTTAACAACTCATGAACTTGTCTATTCAGCTCTTCATTCTCTACAGGAGTCATTCTATGGGCTTTCTTATTTGGCAAACTAGCTCCTGGTATCAAATCCATTTGGTGACTTATCTTCCTCACCGGTGGTAAACCTTCTAGTATATTATCAGAGACAATCTCCTAAAGTTCTTCCAGCATATCTAAGACTTCTACTAGTACATGTTCACATTTCTCTTGATTGATCGTAGGAATCAATGCAAAGCAATAATGCTCATGCTTCATACCCTCCAAAAATTTTCTACCATCCATCAAGCAAACTCTGGCAGTACTACATACCTTTTCTTCCACCTCCTTCAAGGGCTTCAACTTATGATGAACTCCATCCTTTGTTAGGGAATATGTGTTTGCATGGCCATCATGAATAGCGCACCTATCATACTTCCATGGCCTTCCCAACAACATATGACATGCATCTAGCAGTATGATGTCACACAACACCTCATCATGGTAATCTCCAATCTTGAACTTAACTAAACATTGTTCATTGACCAAAGCTCTATGGTCCTTCTGCAACCATGCAATCTGATATGGATGTGGATGTTTTCTCCTTGTCAACTTCAACTTATTAACCATCTCCTCTGAAAAAAGATTGTTAGTGCTTCCACTATCAATAATAATATCACAACACTTACCTTCACACTTGCACCTTGTGCGGAACAGACTTTTTCTCTGATTTGGTTCTTTCTCCTTATTTAGCAAGGTTCTTTTGACAACTAGGGTTTCACCCTTTTTAGCATCTTTAGAATTCTCAAACTGTGCATCTTCAGCTACATGTGCAACTCATGCATTACCTTCAGGTCTTATATTCATCCTTCCTTGATGTTGCAGACATGCATATGCTCGATGCCCTTCTTCTCCACATTGGAAACATGTTCCTCTGAAACCTCCTCTTCCAGGTCTTTGCCTAGGTCTATCTCTTCCTTTTCCTCTTTACTCACCATTATTCTAGTCATGAGGGCGGTAGGTATTATCTCCTCTCTGATTTCGACTGGTTCCAGCTTCTTCACTTTTCTTTGGATCTTCATTTCAGCCTCTATAAGGTCTTCCACCAGTCCTTCCTCCTTGACCTCTTCCCCTTTGCTTCTCTTCCACCTTCAGGGAAAACTGGTATGCATCTTCTATGGTGGTCATTTTGACCAGGCTCAACTCTTCTTGAATACTTGGCCTCAACCCATTAATGTAACCGGCTACCTTCTCCTTGTTGGCCTCTCCATGGGTTGTCCTAATAGTGATCTTATAAAAATCTTTTGTATACTCCTTAACAGACTTGTTACCTTGCTTCAATCCTTGTAGCTTCATTAGCAACTCCATCTCATAGTCCACAAGAATGAACTGCTTCTTCAATTTCTCCACCATCTGATCCCATCTAGTAATCTTTGTTTTTCCTCTTCTATTTCTCTCTAACTGGACCTCCTTCCACCAAATACTAGCATGGCCCTTCAACTTTGTCTTTACAAACTTGACCCGTTTTGGGTCTTCCACATATTCATACTTGAAATACTCCTCCATATCATTGATCCAATCAATAAGTTGTTTCGAATTCAAATGTCTAGAATAGGTAGAAACTTCGATCCTTAGCCTCTTTCCGATCTTTGAAATGGCCCTCAACAACCTAACTTCTACAAGATCTCCCACAGCTTCTTGTTCTTCATTAGATAGCTCTTCTTTAGCTTCATCTTCGCTTTCCTCTCTCCTTCTCGGCTTGAACCCTCTTCGCAGCTCCTCTTGCAATGCATCGATTTGTATTTGCAGGGCTATAAAACCCTGTTCCATCAAAGCATTCCTCCCAACACAGTTTCTTCATAGAGGCATCTTGATCTCTACAACAAACCCACAAACTCAGGTCCTGGTGCAAACTGCCTCACAGTCGGTGATGTATCTACACACTTAGGAACCCTTGCTCTGATACCACTTGATGAAAGGGGTAAATCATAAAACACACAATAACAGAAATTTCACACAAAAAATAGAATGATATTTTATTAATATGGGAAAAATATTACATTACAGAAGCTCAAATACAATCAGAGGATGAATCCCCTATAAGCTGCAACACATTACAGCTCCCTCTCTCAAGGCTCTGGAATCTTCAACCTTCTATAACCCCAAATCAACTAGGGTTTTTATTTTCCCACCTTTTCTTGACTCTACACCTTCCCCCTTAACTCTACTACCCCAAGGGTTCCCAAAAATGGTCATATATAGCACTTTTTGGCAGTCACCAGTGTAATTTTGGAGTTTGCATCTCCCTCCAAAAATAGGTCAACTTCACGGGGCCATAACTTTCAATCCGACTGTTAGATTTTCAACTATAATACCTTTTCGGAAAGCTCTCGAAATGATGGTTATGCACAAGTAATACCTAAAGGTAGATTGCTTGGGTTTCCCACCAAATTTTGGGCCCATCCGAAGCCTCTAAGTGCCTCAAATTTGACTTTGAATATTTCAATAGGATTTTTGGAATTTGAAATTTTAATATCTCACAAATCATATTGAAGTGATTTCTTCACCATTTGCTTCAATTCACCATTCTGGAGGTCCGTCTAAGATTTTGTATCCAACCGTGCACAAATGCAAACTTACTAAAAATAGTAACCCTACTAAATTTAACCCTTATTGAAAAGAAACAACATTTTTTTTGGTTGATGCAAGATTGCTCTTACACACTGGATGCTCCTACATTAGACACCCAGGGTACTTTGAAAAGTGACCCTGTCACTTCTCATGAGTTAGAGGGAAACCAAAATCGTTAACCTCAGTCTTAGATAACCATGATAGATCTTCAATAGGTCTTCCTATCCATTTCACCAAGTATTCTGTATATTGCCTATTTCTTGTACTTTTATCCACACGGCTATCTAGAATGCCCTCTATCTCCTCCTTCTCTGAAGTAGATGCCAGAATGTCCCACTGTGTTACTTTATCAAGTCCATCATCATGATACTCTGTCAAATTTGAAATGTTGAACACTGGTGAAATATCGATGTCATCAAGCAACTCTACCTCAAATGCATTTCCTGAATCATGCTTCTTCAAGATTCTACATGGTCCAAATTCCCTCATCTTTAGCTTATTATATGTACTAACTGGAAATCTTTCTTTTCTCAAGTGAACCATGACTTCATCACCCTCCTGAAACTCCTTATGTCTCCTCTTCTGATCTGCCTTAGCCTTATACTGAGAATTCATCTTATGGATATGCTTTCTTACCTCTTCATGCAAATTCTTCATGTGCTCAACAAAATTTTCAGCTTCGGCACTACTCTTCTCCCCCTTATCCATTCTCCTCAATTCGGAAGTAGTTCTTGGTCTACTCCCATACACAACCTAGAATGGAGATTTACCTGTGCTCCTATTGACAGAATTGGTGTAAGCAAATTCTGCATGTGGTAAAATCAAATCCCATCCCTTGGGCTTATCTCTTACTAAGCATTGTAGCAAGTTACCCAAACTCCTATTCACCTTCGTCTATCCATTAGTCTGTGGATGGTGTGTAGAACTAAACTTCAAATCTATCTTCAACTTCTTCCACAATGTCCTCTAGAAATAACCAACAAACTTGGTATCTCGATTTGAAACTATGGTCTTAGGTAGACCATGTAGTCTCACCACCTCCCTAAAAAATAACTCTGCAATATGAATAGCATCATTAGTCTTCTTGCAAGGAATAAAATGGGCCATCTTTGAGAATTTGTCCACCACCACAAAAATGGAATCATGTCCTCTCTGTGTCCTTGGTAAACCAAGAACAAAATCCATACTAATATCATCCCATGGCTTCTTTGGTATAGGTAATGGCTGATATAGCCATGTATTCTAACTTGTTCCTTTTGTCATCTGACACACTCTGCAACTCTGCACAAATTTCCTCACATCCTGTTGTAATTGTGGCCAGTAATAATGTTCACCAACAATAGCAATGGTCTTATCTTGACCAAAGTGTCCAGCTAATCCTCCACTTGCTTCTCCTTAATCAGGTTCTCTCTCATGGAACTCCTCATAATGTACAACTAGCTTCTTCTAAAGAACATGCCATCTTGGATTATGTAATCCAACCATTTTGTCCTGTCAAAAGTAACAGGTTCCAAACAAGCTTTCCAAGCCTCTACAAAATCTAGATCTTCAGGATACAAACTTTTGAGTTCATAAAACTCAACAACCTCTATCTTCATTTTTGTCAACAAATTTTGCCTTCTGCTCAAGGCATATGCAACTCTGTTGGACTTCCCACTCCCATGCTTCAAAAGAAAATTATAACTTTGCAAAAACTTAGCCCATTTTAAGTGTCTTTGATTTAACTTTCCTTCACTATTAAGATATTACAAAGCCTGATGATCCGTATATAAAACAAACTCTTTTGGCAACAAAAAAAACTCCATTTCTTCAAAGCCTAAACTATTGCATAAAACTCCTAATCATAAATAGAATACTTTTTATTGGCATGATTAAGCTTCTCATTAAAATAGGCAATGGGCTTCCCTTCTTTACTTAGAACAACTCCTATGCCACTACCACTAGCATCACAATCTACCTAGAATACCTAATTGAAATATGGAAGTGCCAAAACAAGTTGTTCTACGACTTTCTACTTCAATGTGTCAAAGCTCTTATCTGTTCCTTTAGTCCATCTAAACTCTTTTTTATCCCCTCTCGTTGTCTCAGTTAGGGGTGCACAAATGCTACTAAAATTCTTGACAAACTTTCTATAGAAACTTGCCAAACCATGAAAAGATCTTACCTCTGTAGCACTCCTTGGCATAGGCCATTTAATGATAGCTCTCACCTTCTCTGGGTCCATCTTAAGACCTTCCTCCGAGACAACAAATCCCAGGTATACCAACTCATTCTTTGCAAAACTACATTTCTTTAGATTAATCAACAACTTCTTCTCCCTCAACTTCTCTAAAACTCTTCTAATATGCATCAAATGCTTATCCCAAGTCTTATTGAAAATCAAAATGTTATCTAAATAAACAATAACAAAACTTCCCAAAAATTCTTTCAATACCTTGTTCATGAGCCACATGAATGTGTTTGGTTCATTGGTTAGCCCAAATGGCATGACTAACCATTCATACAAACCCTCCTTTGTCTTTAAGGTTGTCTTCCATTCATCTCCTTCTCTTATTCAAATCTGGTGATACCCACTCTTTAGATCAATATTTGTGAAGTACTTGGCTCCATTCAAACAATCCATTATGTCATCCATTCTAGGCAATGGAAATCTGTACTTGATTGTGATCTTGTTGGTGGCTCAGGAATCTGTACACATCCTCCACTCTCCATCTTTCTTCGGTGCTAGTACTACAAGTACTGCACATGGAGTTAGGCTCTCCCTTATTAGTCCCTTCCTTAACAACTCATGAACTTGTCTATTCAACTCTTCATTATCTATAGGAGTCATTCTATGGGCTGCCTTATTTGGCAAATTGTCTCCTAGTATCAAATCCATTTGGTGACTTATCTTCCTCACTGGTGGTAAACCTTCTAGTATATTATCAGAGACAATGTCTTGAAATTCTTCCAGCATATCTGAGACTTCTACTAGTACATCTTCACATTTCTCTTGACTGATCCTAGGAATCAATGCAAAGCAATAACACTCATTTTTCATACCCTCCAAAAATTTCCTACCATCCACCAAGCAAACTCTGGTAGTACTACATACCTTTTCTTCTACCTCCTTCAAGGGCTTCAACTTATGACGAACTCCATTCTTTGTTAGGGAAAATGTGTTTGCATGGCCATCATGATCAGAGCACCTATCATACTACCACGGTCTTCCCAACAACATATGACATGCATCCATCAATATGATGTCAAACAACACCTCATCATGGTAATCTCCAATCTTGAACTTAACTAAACATTGTTCATTGACCAAAGCTCTATGGTCCTTCTGCAACCATGCAATCCGATATGGATGTGGATGTTTTCTCCTTGTCAACTTCAACTTATTAACCATCTCCTTTGAAACAAGATTGTTAGTGCTTCCACTATCAATAATAATATCACAACACTTACCTTCACACTTGTACCTTGTGCAGAATAGACTCTTTCTCTGATTTGGTTCTTTCTCCTCATTCAGCGAGGTTCTTCTGACAACTAAGGTTTCACTCCTTTTAGCATCTTTAAAATGCTCAGACTGTGCATCTTCATCTACATGTGCAACTCATGAATTACCTTTAGGTCTTCTATTCATCCTTCCTTGATGTTACAGACACTTGTATGCTTGATTCCCTTCTTCTCCACATTAGAAACATGTTCATCTAAAACATCCTCTTCTAGGTCCTTGCCCAGGTCTACCTCTTCCTCTTCCTCTTTGCTCACCATTATTTTGGTCACGAGGGCAGTAGATATTACCTCCTCTCTAATTTTGACTAGTTCCATCTTCTTCACTTTTGTTTGGATCTTCATTTTGGCCTCCATAGGGTCTTCCACTAGTCCTTCCGCCTTGACCTCTCCCCCTTTTCTTGCTTTCAAATCTCTTATTCAACTTCTCTTCCACCTTTAGGGAAAATTGGTACACATCTTCTATGATGGTCATTCTGACCAGGCTCAACTCTTCTTGAATACTTGGCCTCAACCCATTAATGTAACAGGCTACCTTCTCCTTCTTGGCCTCTCCATGGCCTGTCCTAATAGTGATCTTATAAAAATCTTCTGTATACTCCTTAATAGACTTGTTACCTTGCTTCAATCCTTACAGCTTCTTCAACAACTCCATCTCATAGTCCACAGGATTGAACTGCTTCTTTAATTTCTCCACCATCCGATCCCATCTTGTAATCTTTTCTTTT
Source organism: Cunninghamia lanceolata (assembly GCA_027924645.1). Classification (NCBI taxonomy): domain Eukaryota; kingdom Viridiplantae; phylum Streptophyta; class Pinopsida; order Cupressales; family Cupressaceae; genus Cunninghamia; species Cunninghamia lanceolata. The sequence goes on along the minus strand of BSBN01001137.1, from coordinate 2,100,207 downwards.
CCTCTTCTATTTCTCTCTAACTGGACCTCCTTCCACCAAATATTGGCATGGCCGTTCAACTTTGTCTTTGCAAACTTGACCCATTCTGGGTCTTCCACATCTTCATACTCAAAATACTCCATATCATTGATCCAATCAATAAGTTGTTCCGGATTCAAATATCTAGAATAGGTAGAAACTTTGATCCTTGGCCTCTTTTAGATCTTTGAAATGGCCCTCAACAACCTAACTTTTGCAGGATCTCTTGCAGCTTCTTGTTCTTCCTTAGATATTTGTTCTTCAACTTTATCTTCGCTTTCCTCTCTCCTTCTTGGCTCAAACCCTCTTCGCAGCTACTCTTGCAATGCATCGATTTGTCTTTGCATAGCTCTAAAACCCTCTTCTGTCAAAGCATTCCTCCCACCATAGGTTTTTCATGGAGGCATCTTGATCTCTGTAGCAAACCCACAACCTCAAGTCCTGGTGCAAACTGCCTCACAGTTGGCAATTTGTCTACACACTCAGGAACCCTTGCTCTGATACCACTTGATGAAGGGGGTAAATCATAAAACACAAAATAATAAAAATTTCACACAGAAAATAGAATGATATTTTATTAATATGGGCAAAACATTACATTACAGAAGCTCAAATACAATCAAAGGATGAATCCCCTACAAGCTGCAACACATTACAACTCCCTCTCTCAAGACTCTAGAATCGTTAGCCTTCTGTAACCCCAAATCAACTAGGGTTTCTATTTTCCATGCCTTTTCTTGACTCTACACCTTCCCCCTTAACTCTACTACCCCAAGGGTTCCCAAAAATGGTCATATATAGCCCTTTTTGGCGGCCACTAGCTTAATTTTGGAATTTGCATCTCCCTCCAAAAATAGGTCAACTTCACGGGGCCATAGCTTTCGATCCGACCATTGGATTTTCAATTATAATACCTTTTCATAAATCTTTCAAAAAGACAATTGTGCTTAAGTGATACCTAAAGGTAGACTGCTCAGGTTTCCCACCAAATTTCAGGGCCATTCAAAGCCTCTAAGTGCCTCAAATTTGACTTTGAATATTTCAATAGGATTTTTGGAATTTGAAATTTTAATGTCTCACAAATGACAAATGATATTGAAGTGATTTCTTCACCGTTAACTTCAATTCACCATTTTGGAGGTCTTTCTAAGATTTTGTATCCAACTGTGTATAAATGCAAACTTACTAAAAATAGTAACCCTACCAAATTTAGCCCTTATTGAAAAGAAACAATATTTTTCTTTGGTTGATGCAAGATTGCTCTTACACCCTGGATGCTCCTGCATCAATGATACCCTTAAATAAATCAACTTAAGAGTTCAATATAGTGAGTGTTAACAAACAAATCAGCTTGTCAACACAATAAAAGATTAGAAAGATGTTAGAAGTCCCTATCAAAACCATAGAATAAGTCAGAAAACCTTAAAAACCAGAGGCAAATTTTAGCAGACCAAAGGCGAGTCAATATGGTGCAGAGGCACATTTCTATGCACCAAAGGCACAAAACTGTCACCTGAAAGCAAGTTTCTGCCAGCCAAAGGTGTAGATCTATGGTTCAGAGGTGAGTTTCTGGGTGACAATTGCGCTTTTCCATACCTGTCCCTAGAAAATTTAATTTTTCTCCAAAAAAAAGGTTAAATCAAGTTAGTGGGTCCCACCGGGCGTACCAGAATGTGTATAGGTAAAAATTAAGTAAATCATGATCAAGCAATGAACAATAAACTCAATCCTATAACCTTTAAGAAAATGATTGAAATGATAACCAAAATCAATGAATGACAACACAAAGAAAGCTATCACCTAGATTGTATTGTTTCCTTGGTCTTTTGTGGATTTCCCAATACATTGCATAACCATATTGCAATAAGCGGTCTTGTGTTAACGTGCTCAAAGATGCAGTATATGTGCTCAACAATGCAAGGATGCTTAAAGCATTATTACGAATGCCCAAAGCTTAAATGATCGAAGAGGATTTTTTATGTAATGAAGGGGGTATATATAGGTTTCAGGGAAAGATCAATCAACGGTTGAGTAAATCAATGAAATGGATGGACAAGATGAGTTGAGAAGACATGATGAATGTGCACATAATAAGTGTCATGTTTTAAAGATTCTTTGTTGAGTTAACTACTTGCTTTGATAAAAAAACAAGATTGATTTCATAAATTTAGATTGTTTTTTTCTTAAAACAATAATGATTAAAAGCTAATTAACTCAACTTTGGATTTGCTTTTTGACATGCTAAAAATAAGACTGATTGTGCACATAGAAGAAAAGATATTTTTAAGAAGATTTTGAAGATAAAAAAAATTAAATAAATAAATTTATTTAATTTATTGTGCATGATAGAAGAAAGGATAAGATGTGACGATTTAAATAAATTAAACAAATAAATTGCTTTAATTTATTTTGCATGATAGAAGAATATAAATAAAATATTTAATTTTATTTATTTTTAGAAGATAAAGTCAACTTAAATAAATTTGAATAATTTATTTAAATTTAGAGGAATAATTAGTTAATTAAATAATTAAAAATTATTTAATTGTGGATAAGAAGAATTTAAGTGATGAATTAATTAAATAATTAGATTAATTTAATTAATGTAGATTTGAGGAATTTGAAAGGGAAATGATTTAATTAAATAATTAAAATTATTTAATTTGGAAGAATAATGTGGAATTTAATGAAATTAAGTAAATAAATAAAATTTATTCAATTAATGTTGAAATTAGGAGAATTTGAAGAAATTAATGAAATTAATTAAATAATTAGATTATTTAATTAACATTGGATGCAGGTGATATAAGCAAAATTTGATGTATGCAAGGTGAATAATGCAAAGGTCATTTTTAGGTGTCTATAGCTGGAGTATGTGGTGGACATTTCAATGCAAAGACCACTGCTTGCAAGATCCTCAGAGTAGGCTATTATTGGTCCACTTTGTTTGTTGATACACAAAAAATTGTAAGGAAGTGTGAGGCGTGTCAAAATTTTTTAGGAAAACTCAAGTATTCATGAGCATTGCCTCTTAGACCCATTCAAACTGAAGCCCCTTTTCATCAATGGGGTATTGACTTTATTGGTGAAATCACAAAAGAATCTGGAGGGGGATACAGGTGGATCTTGGTGGCTACTGATTACTTTACTAAATGGATTGAAGTTATTCCCACGAGGAGAGCAAAAAGTAAGGTGGTTCTAGACTTTATTCTAAATAATATTGTCACTAGATTCAAAGTGCTAGTTAAGGTGACTATGTATAATGTAATGTGCTTTAGATCTAAAGAGTTTAAGGACTTTTGTAATACATATGGCATTAATGTGTCATATTCATCACCCTACCATCTGCAAGGGAATGGTCAGGCATAATCTAGCAATAAGAGTCTTTTAAAGATTATTAAAAGGATGCTAGAAAAGAATAAGAAGGCCTGGGATTGAAAGCTTAGGCTAGCATTGTGGGCAAATAGGGTCACAATAAAAAAGGGTACTAGTAAGTTTGCATTTGAGTTGGTTTATGGATCAGATGCAAGACTTCTAGTAAACAACCTACTGTCAATACATAGTTTTATCCAAGAACATGATGATGAAATAGCAAAACCTATGGAAAATAGGATAAATCATCTAACAAAGGTAGATGATGCCAAAAGATCATCACAAAAGATCAACTTGAGAAGACAACAATACATCAAGTATATGTTTGACAAGAGAACTATTGAAAGGAAGTTTAGGGCTGGTGACTTGGTTTTACTTTGGAACGATAGATCCCAAGATAAGGGTAAACATGGGAAATATGAGGCCCTCTGGGTAGGCCCCTATATAATTACTGAGTTACATGGGTAGGATTCATATTTTTTGTAGAGCATGAGTGGTGAAATCCAAGAGCTACCAATGCATGGATAGTTCTTGAAGCAATATTTTGCTTAAAATTATATCCATGCATATTTGTAGACTATGTACATATGTTTTGTCATGTTTTGCTACCCTATTTCCTATTTTTGTGTGTCTCGTTTGGTCTTCTTTCCTCGGAGATCTGGATACTCATGATGACCTTTCAATCATCTATCCCCAACTAAAGCCACTATTAGGACCTGCATTTTATGTGTTTCCTGCCCTATATTTCATATGTTTAAGGCTTGTTAAACCCTAGATAAACCCTTTGAAGCCTAGGCTTTATTACAATGATCACCATTTGTTTTGTGTTCTATTTTTCTATTGACTAGCTCTAGGTTGTTTCCGGTGGCTTCACTTGTAACTTAAGTGTTTTATGTCATTAAATTCATCAGCCCCCTTTGCTAGGATGATGGTTCCGGGGCCTCTTTTAAAACAACATTAATTGCAATGTTTTAATTGACCTTTAAGTTGTGCGCTATTGGCATCCCATGTCAAGTGTCTTCTCTTTTTTATGAATTTGTTCCTTTGCTGCATCTCATCTTAAGTCCCCATGGGACCATGAAATACCCTAGTCAACTAACATGTCAGCTTTGTTTCATGGTGACAAGTGTTTCGCACAAGCTTAGCCTTTTTCTAGAATGTCCAAACATGCTCTGAGAGATAGCAAAGCTGACGTGGTGATTCTTATGCTACAACAATATTTTGCAGGAGTTCCCTCATTCACTGAGACCAATTCAAAGCTTCCACGGGATTGTGAGGAGGGTGATGTGGACCGACATGTCCATGGTGTCCACAATACTAGCAATGCAAAGCATTTCTCTGAGACCAAAGACTTTGCTGAAGCTTCCAATGGCTTAGTGCAAATTAGCAAAGGCACCACTCTAGCATAAAGGGCTCTGAGTCATAATGTTATTTTTGTTTCCGCTAGAGTAATTTCAAACCCCTACGAGAGTCATTGATTTATTTCAATCTACAGTGGATGTTAAAAGTTTAGAAATGGCTACCCACGCTTGTGAATTTGACATCAATGGTGCCCTAGCTGGCTATGAACCATCTTTGATAGAATTATTTCATATAATTAAGGACACAAATTCAGTCTCTAATCTCTATAGTTGCTCCCAGGATAAGAAATCTTCAGATTCCTATATTCAACGAGGTACTATGCTGCCAACAAGAAGCTAAAGTTTGCCATTACAAATAGTAAGTGCTCATCACTTCTTCCTTTGTGTTGGGGTTATTTCCATGAAATTTAAGATATCTGTGTGATAAGTGCTAGTTGTGAATGCTCTAATTGGTCAAAAAATTGATATTAGAGAATCCATTTGAAAGTGCAATCATAGATATAATTTGAGAAAGCTATGAGGCCTACCTTTTCAATCCCTTATTTTTTATCATCTTATATTACTATTGGAGACACATTTTAGACTGTTGGGGATTGTTGATCCTGATATGCAGGACTATTAGATTACATGCTTTTACTTTTGATTTATAATGCTTAGCATGATTGTGATGAGACTAGATTTTGATTTCGATTACTAATGAGGATACTGACATGTGATTTGCATTATGACACTATATGATATACTAGTTATGTGATTATTGTTATGGAATTATTATGCGATGCTATCTTGAGATGGATCATTGAAATGCAAATTATGAATCTATTGTGATGTGATTTTATGATTGTTTTATATGATTATGTCATGGTGTGAGTATATGTTTACTTTTCTTCGGCTATGATATACATGTTGGATTAATCATTTGTTTAAGTGTGCATGTGTTCTAACTAAGCCACAGATAATTGGAGATGATCCCACACATTTTATGAATTCACATGTTAAGCCGATCTAATTCCAAGAGGAACCAAGATCAACTATGTTATGCATGATGAAATTTTGTAATGTTAGTGTATGGTGTTGTTGGGTTAGGTCTACCCATTTTATATTTGATTGTAATTTTGGTGTTGTAAAGGTGCAGTGTTTATTTCATTTTAGATTTGAATTTTTATTTTTGTGACCTCTTTTTATGTGATTTTAATCACCCTATGGTGCTCAAAATGGGTTAAAAGTGACCCTGGGTTATACCCCTAGGGTCTAGGCACCTTTTGAGCTTGTATAACCTTAGGTAAACTCCCATTTGGTCACTTAAACTTCACCTTGAAGTAAAGTGACGAAAATAGAAGTTTGGGAAGGAGTGGAAGGTTGGGTCAAACACTCAACCTCATCCACACCTATTTCCAAGGCTTGGGGGAGTCTTCAAGACCCCTAGATTGTGGACTCAACTCAAAGGCTCTCCCACAATTGGTGAGGGTACCTTGGGGTTTTGTGGGCTTTCATAGGAGAAGATGATTGGGGCACTTGTAGTATCCACATCCTTCTTTGGCTCCACTTTTCTCTCCCAAATGTGTGAGAGAGAGCAAGTGGAGGGAGCAAGACTTGGTGGAATGGGTGGATGACATGTTCACCACCACATTCCATGAAGCTTGCAAGTGGTTGTGTGGAGGAAGGAGGAGGTGACATGTGTCACCTCCCCATTCCTCAAGGCTCATGAGGAGAGTCTATTTTAATCCCTCTTGAAGAGAGCGAGAGGATTGTTGATTTGATTTTAATTTTGCAATTTTATTTGAATTTGGGGAGAGAGTTATAGGATTTTTTGGAGGTTCATTTGGAGAAGGACTTGGAGGTGGAGTTGGAAGGACTCTTCTTTAACTATCTTCCTTATAGGCTATTAAAGGTAGGATTCAACGCTTGAAGCATTTCCTTATGTAATTTACATGTCATGTGTGATGCTTGTGTGTGTATATTTTCATATTTTGTTGTTGTGGGGATTTTATGGGTGTTGTAAGAGCCTCTCCATTTGGAGAAAATGCTCAACATGTGTTGGGGTGGGGGAGGAGTGAACCTCCTCAGGGTCACATCCTTTTTCTTGTGGTATTATGGCCTTGAGGGCAAATCGATAAAATGTGTATTTTTGAATGGCTTGATAGCCATGGAGAACTATGTGAAAGTTGGCAATTTTGTGTTGGCTTAAGGCCTTGTGAAAAAAAATTGGTTTTTAGAGATATTTGGAGTGGCACTCTTGAGTGGAGTGAAGTCCACTCCCCTACCCTTTTAAACTCATTTTTATGAGTTTTGTTTTGTGCAAGCCATGGGTGTTCTTCTTTCTTTTGTTTGAGTGTTTGTTGTGAAGTGGAGTGAGTGTTCCTTGTGTGAGGATGACCTCCAAGCTCATGGGTGACTCATGAGTGAGTCTATGGTAGGGAGGAGAGTGGTATTTAGTGGCTTTTCCCCCTTTCCATGTGTGTATATTGCAAGTTTATTGAAGTTTGGGAACTTGGAGGAAAGAAAACTTTTTATCTTTAGTTTTACATTCTGGCTCTTGAGAGAGTTATGGCCAAGTTTGTCCTTTTGTATTTGTTTCAAGTTACTAGAGAGAAGATCTTTTTTCTCTCTTGGTATGTAAAGTTAAATATGTATGTTGGAGGTTATATGTATCTTATTTTGTTGTTGAGAATAAAATATAGTTGTTGTTTTTGTTTATGTGTTACGGAAAATGTATGCAAGAGAAAGAATGCATGTAATACTTCTCTTTTGTTGCCATTATAAGCTCTAAATGGATATTTGTTCATATGTTGTTCCAAGCAAATGAAAAAAATAGGTTGCTTTCTTTATTTTAAAGGATTGTGGATATGTTTTAAAAAAAAAAAGAGATCTAGTTAATCTCTGTTTCTTTCTTTTAAAAAAACTAAATAAATAAATAGACATGTGCTTTTATTGCTAGTTGTTCAAAAAAAAAATAGTTTCTCTATTTTATCATTACTATAAAAAATTAGTTCTCAAAGGTTTAGTTAATCATGTAATTATGCATATATATATATATATATATATATATATATATATATATATATATATATATATGATATATATAAATATATACATATATTTATATAATTATGTTGGCTGTATTTAAATGTGGGTGGGAGTATATATATATACCAAATGGAATACCCCTAAAATAGTTTGTGCAATTCTCGGTTAGAAAAGATTGTGTATTTGTCAGTATATATATATATATATATAATGAATTTATACCATATGTTATTGAGCAAATTGTAAGTGTTTACGAGATTTTAAATGTTGAAAAGTATGGCAGCCGAACTGGTTTTAGCTAGGGTTTTAGACTTAAAATAAAGACAAAAAAAAATTATGTGGGGGCGGCGGCCACTGCCTACATTACATACAATAGGTGGGGGATGGATCCCCCACCCGCTCCCCACCATACGGTGGGTGGGTGGTTTGCCCCCCCACCCCCCCAAAAAAACACGTGACTCCCTTACATCTGCGAATAGGGGGATTATCTCCCCAATAGCGGCACCCATTTTGAGATTTGATCCGCCTTGCCATTTTGCCCTTCGGCCATTACAACCTGTAAAAAAAATAAACAGTCATTATTTAATACTTATATATATATGGCATATATACATTTTGTGCAGCATTTCACATATACTACCTGATAAAAATACAATGTATATATATATATTAAAAGGGTATATCTTAAATGAATATACCTCTCCCTTGGAGTGACGGCTATGGATGCCCTCCTTCAACCTACAACACAAAAACAACAAAGAGAGAGAATGAGAGAAATGGTGAGAAAACAAAATGGAAAGAATGAGGAAACAAGTAGGGTTAGGATATTTCCCATAAGGAAATTACTTTTTTATTGTGGAGAGCTTTTAGGGCTTGTGGGAATTTAAAATTAAATTTTATTTTCCCTCTCCCTTTTTAACTTATGCAATTTTTTATCATTTAATTTAAAGTGGGTGTATGGGTAAGTTTAGTTTATAAGTGGGATGTTTTTATTAATGGGATATTTTCCCTAGTTGTTAATTATTTACCTATGGAAGGAAATTTAATTCTCCTTATTGATTGCCTTAGCTCTTAGATTTTAATTATATTGATTTAATTTAATTATTTGATAAGGGGTTAGATTAATCTATTTTTTTATCCCTCCTATTTTTAACTATTGAAAATGTATTTATTTTAAAACAATTGAATTTAATTTATTGCATGTGGACATTAATCAATGAGGTTAATTTTATTTTAATTAATTTAGTTACTTTAATTTATTAACCTAGAATGGAATAATTAGATAATTAATTAGTCATTTAATCCAACTTAGCGAACCTAGGAAACCTTTGATTAAAATTTTGCTATTAGAATAATTCCTATTCATGCCCGTGAGGCGTTATGCTGCTAGAGTTTTCTGGGATTCATGGTTAACTTCCCTTGGAGATTTATACCTTGCATAGAGATAAAATTTAACATTTATATCTTTTGATGATTGCAAACAAGTTATTATTTAATTCATTTATGCTTTTGAATTAGTCTTTTGATTTCAACTCATGTCAAAATCCTTTCGCGCACTTAGGTAAACTTAGGGTTTTGATCTTTCGATCCTAACCCTAATAGTGACGCTTCTCACATCACATTGACCCTCTTAGTCAACCTTCATCTCGTAGGGGAATGTACATGTGATCACATTACCCTACTTTTGATTGACATGTTTATGCCTTATGCATATTGCCACTGAGCACGCTGATGCATACGAGGGGGTTTCTAGGGATGCATGAAATTTTTTTGATATTTTGTGTCATGACCACATGACAAATGTGGACATGACACATGTGTTGTGTGTCGTGACCGCATGGGAAATGTGGGCATGACATTTGCTATTAGAGCCCAAGTTTAAACATTGGGCATGTTTGGGCACATTACTTATTCTGTAAATTCTTCTAATTTGTGACTACCTTGTTCTTGTAGGATGCCACCTAGAACAAGGAGAGCACATTCATGCCACACTACATCCGCAAAGGTGCATAGCAACTCATCAACCAAGGGTCAGGTATCGTCAGCACCACAAGCACCACCCGCACCTGATATCAGACCTTAGATCTTACAAGCATTACAGGCAGTGTTAGATAGGTTACCAGTAGCTGCAGTTGAGCTACATATTGATCTACGTGTCAAGCCTCATGTTTATCCATGAGAGGAGCCACATGAGGAGCCATGTACTAAGTCACGTGTGGAGCCACTTGTAGAGCCCTGCATCGAGCCATGAGTGGCAGCACACGTAGAGCTTTATGTTGAGATACATGATACGATAGTGGAAGAGGTTGGTTGAGCCTACAAAGCTTGTAGCAGGAGCCTCCACATCATGCTAGGCAAGAGGAGGTGGTGAGAGTAGAGAAGGTTTTTCATAGGCCTTATGGATATGGTATAGATGAGCCTATCCAAGGACACAAAGACCGTGGGGACCCCATTAGAGATTTACTGAGGCTAAATCCACCTACCTTCGCAGGTACCATAGAGGGAGCTAAGGCTGAGGCTTGGCTTATTAGTTTAGATAGGTGCTTTGCGTTATATCCTTACAACGGCAACATGAAGGCAGGCATGGCAGTTCCCCTATTGAGGGACACATTAGCGACTTGGTGGTGCACTAAGGAGTGCAAGCACCACTTATCTTTGGATACACTTTCATGGGACACATTCATTGAGCACTTTAGTGCACGATATCTATCAGACCACTACATGCAGTGTCGTATTAACGAGTTCTATGATTTATAGTAGCGAAAGTCTACTGTAGCACAGTATGAGGGCAAGTTCACAGAGCTGTCACGTTATGCAGAGTATCTCCATGATGAAAAACTTCTAGTTCACAAGTTTATCAGAGGTTTGAATTCGGGGATATTAGGGCCTATGCACATGGCAGACCCTCAGACCTTGAGTGAGGCTGTCGAGAAGGCATACATTGTTGAGGAGATATAGGGACGAGGTTAGAGTTCATGCCCTTAGTTTTAGGATCATATCTAGTAGTGGCATCAAAATTTACGTAGACCACCACCACCACAGAGAGGAGGGTTTAGTTCTGCACCTTTACCTCCTGGCCTCCACAACAACAGTAGTTTTCGTGGAGGTCCAGGCCCTAGCAGAAGACACAGGGAGGATAGAATCATAGTTGGTAGCAGTAAGTCCCATGTAGGGATTAGAGATAGTAGGGACTACCTGCGAGATCCACAAGATCACAGTAGTCTTATAGGGGTTCTCAGGGGTCAACGGGATGGACTAGACAACAACAAAGTAGTAGGACTCAAACTGGATAGGTACAGGCTAGGGGCCAATGCTATGTATGTGGTGGGGAAGGAAATTTGGCTAGAGAGTGCCCATAGGTCTTTATGGTAGGGGGACAACCTCATCCAGGAGGTTTAGAGCAGACAGTTGGTGATGTGGGTAGATCCCACCATATGTTTGCAGCAGTTGATAATTGGCAGTCCAACTTCTAGACCTCAGTTATTGAGACAATAGATATGATTGGGATGTCCCCATTGCTATTTTATTTGACTCTGGCACTATTGATTCATTTATATCTCCATCATTAGTGGTGCATTGCAGGCTAGTGGCCTCTAGGCAATGCGATAGGTGGGAGATTGAGTTGGCAACTGGGGCTAGGATGTTAGTAGATGCTTTGGTTCAAAACTGTGATATTTCTTTGGGACCCTTCACTAAATTATGTGACCTTAGGGTTATGCCTTTAGGATCCTACAATGTATTTTTAGGCATGGATTGGCTTGCAGATCATAAAGCCAAGCTAGATTGCCGCTGAAAGGCAATTACCTGTTTAGATGATCATAGCACATCAGTCAAGGTAGTGGGCATTTAGAAGCCCATGGAAGTACATATGATATCTGCTCAGTAGCTTAAGCACTGCATGCAGAAGGGATGTCACTTGTTTGCCATCACTGTTACTGACAGATCAAAGGATGAGCTAGAGGCATCATTAGATGACCATCCTATCTTGAGGGAGTTCACCGATGTCTTTCCATCAGAGTCACCAAGTATGCCTCCACGCAAAGAGGTGGACTTCCACATTGATCTAGTGTTGGGTGCCAAGCCAGTGTCTCGTGCACCCTATAGGATGACCACACATGAGCTCACAGAGCTCAAGTTGTAGTTAGAGGATTTTCCTGAGAAGGGGCACATCCAACCTAGCATTTCACCATGGGGTGCACCGGTTATCTTCATGAAGAAGGATGCGTCTCTTTGTCTATGCATGGATTATAGGTAGCTTCATAAGGTGGTGGTGAAGAACTGTTATCCTCTGCCTAGGATTGATGACCTTTTTGACCAGATGCAAGGAGCCAGAGTGTTCTCTAAGATAGACTTGAAGTCTGGTTACCACCAGTTGTGCATCACAAAGGTGGATATCCATAAGATTTCTTTCCAGACTCATTATGGCCACTATAAGTTCACTATGGTACCCTTTGATTTTACGAACACCATTACAGTGTTCATGAGTCTCATGAATGGGGTGTTCCATACTTAGATCAGTTCATGATCATTTTCCTTGATGATATTTTGATCTACGCGTAGACTAAGGAGGAGCATGAGGATCACTTACGTCAGGTTTTGCAATGCTTGAGAGAGCAGTAGCTTTATGGCAACTTGGCAAAGTGTGCCTTTTTCAGGACCGAGGTGCAGTATTTAGGACACATCTTATCTTGCGATGGTATCTTAGTAGATCCATTGAAGATTAGGGCTATTAAGGATTGGCCAACACCCACCAGTGTGACAGAGGTCAGGAGTTTCATGGGATCATCCAGTTACTACCACATATTCGTAGAGGGCTTTTCTAGGATAGCACACCCCATCACTTCCCTTCAGCAGAAAGAGAAGAGTTTCAATTGGACTGAGCAATGAGAGAGGGCCTTTGGGGTCCTTAAGGAGCATCTTATTAGCACTCCCATCTTAGCAGTTCCTGATCCTGTAGAGGATTTGGTGGTTTGTACAGATGCATCACTTAAGGGTTTGGGAGTCGTGCTTATGCAAAGTGGTAGAGCGATCACGTATGAGTCTCAAAAGCTCAAGACCCATAAGCTAAACTACCCCACTCACAATTTAGAGCTCATAGCAGTGTTTCATGCTCTTGTTTGTTGGAGAAATTTTCTTTTGGGACGTTGCTTTGAGATTCATCCAGATCATCATAGTTTATAGTACATATTCACACAGCTGAATCTGAACACCCACCAGTGGCATTAGATGGAGTTTCTTTGCAAGTACAACTTTGATGTCCAATACATCAAAGGCATGAAGAATGTGGTTGTTGATGCATTGAGTCAGAGGTGCCATGAGATCTTGACCTTGACCTTGAGTGTGGACTTCAGAGAGTGTAGCATTCAGTATCTGCCTGAGGATGAGTGGTTTCTTGAGGTGCGGCAAGAGATCTAGTCATAGAGGGCCCTTGTGGGAAAGTTTGGAGAATATTCCCTTGAGGTAGATGGGTTACTTAGACATCGACAATGCATTTAATTACCCCATGCTGGCAACCTACGTGCAGTAGTTCTTTTTGAGGCTCATAGAGCACCTTATGCAACACACCCAGGGGTGAAGAAGATGCATGTCAATTTATGACAGTTGTACCATTGGGCAGGTATGAGATGAGATATTGTAGATTATGTTGCTCGATGCCTTGAGTTCCAGAGGGTCAAGGCTGAACATCAGCATCTAGCAAGTCTTTTATACCCTCACGAGATACCTGAGTGGAAATGGGACACCATTTCCATGCATTTCATTGTTGGTATTCCTATGTCATCTTGCCACCATGATGTCATCATGGTGATGGTTGACAAGCTAACCAAGGTGGTACATTTCTCACCTGTACTCATGAAGTACAATGCACCATCAGTGGCGAGAGTATTCTTGGATGAGATTGTTAGATGGTGCAGGAGCACCTAGAAATCAAAGTTTTGGATAATCTTCAAGTAGTTTGTTTGGTTAAATAAGGTCTATGAGACCATTTCCATGTTGTATAAGGCTTGAAAGCCATGTTGTAGTTGGACTATGTCCAAAGGTTGAAAAGAATCTTTTACTATGTTATAAGTCCTAGTTAGGACAGTCATAGGTAGTTTGTAAGAGTCATTTAAGTTTTAATGTTTGTCTAGGATAGTCTTTAAATCTTTATGTTTGTATGCCTTTTAAGGCATGTCTTGGATTTGGAGGTTTATTAGGAACCTTGCCAAAAGGATAACCAAGTGTCAAAAAAACATTTGAAACCATGAAAAATAGTAAATATAGTCCAAAATAGAAGGTGGACAGTTACTAAAATAACAGTCTTTAGAACAGCAGTTTAAACTCATGAAAAGCACAATGGGAGCAGTTATCTTGGACTCCCACTCGATCCATGCATGTAGGAAGTTTATTAGAAGCTGTCAAGGTTGATTGTAAATAAAACATTCGAGGGATTTGAAAGAAAGAACAGAAAAAACCATTGTTTCCTGCCTTTTTTTGTAATTTTCTGAGTTTATGTGAATTTGGAGCCGTACCACTGTACAGCACGATCCGGTCATGAAAGGTTGAATGTTTGAAAGTGAAGGTTGGTGAGTTAACTATCTGTTAAAGCAAGTTTGGCCTCTTGATATTGCAAGGAAAGAATGATATGAGTGTAGAAAAGTAAACTACCCTTAAACCTGTTGTCATAGTCTAATAAAATCACTATTTTCCTACACTAATCCGTACTTGTACGGCCTGAAGAAGATTGGTGTCCATGTTGGGTGAATAGAGGAGTGTGTTGACTTTACCTTGTAGGTTATTTGAAGCCTTGACACCCATCCATATCTCTATTCTTCTCCTTTGATTGAAAGTGAGTCTTAAAACCTAGGTTAGGGTTTCTTTTTGACAGTCCAATGGATATTTCTCCATTCCACTGATCTTTCCTATCTATGATCAGTGGAATGGAATGTAGAATGGTTAGGTTAGAAGGTTGTGAAGGTTGCAGGGGCAGGAAACAGTACAGAGTGGGGTTTGCCATGTAAATGGCCCATCATATAAGTCATGTATTAGATATTGGAGTAGAGGACAGCAGCACTTGGAAGAAGTCCACCGACTGTGGAATGGAAAGTTTGTGAAAATGTAGTCTTTACTAATGATGTATGATGCCCTAGATTTGATCAGGGATCCAAGACAAGGAGTAGGGAGAGATTTCCCTAAGACAACTATCCACTCTGCCTTTCACTATCTCTGATAGTCCTCCAAGGAGACAGCCACACCAAGGAAGGTAATGGATTTGTTAGTCATGTTATTGGTTTGCCAAGAAAGGCATTAGATGCTTAGTGAGTTATTGATTTGGTATGTTATAAGTTAGGCAAGAGTTTGCCTTAAAAGAGACCACCTTATGAAGGATATTGTGGCTGTCAAGTCATGTTATGGCTGTCTCAAGAAAGCATAGTTGTGACTGTTGTCCTGCAGACCCTGCTTAGTGGGTTGTTTAGAAACTTAGAGGGAGTCTTGGTTGGAGTTAGGAGTCTTGGTGAGATGTATCCTGAAGTCCCTCACCTTTGGTCCATGAACATGTGTAGTTGGGAATAAGGACCCTGCTTTGTTAGAAGCCTAATTTCTGTCAAGAAAATAGTGAATTTGGGAGTTGTTGTCATGAAGGTTTGAAGTATCTCTTGCTGTGTTAGGTTGTTGAAGTGCTCTGCATCATTAGATTACATGGAGTACCTCACCATATCATTTCTGACAGGGACTCATGTTCACATCAACCTTTTGGAGGGCATTGCAGTAGGTGTTGGGCACACAGATCAACTTCAGTTCCGCTTATCATCTTGAAACAGATGGGTAGACAGAGAGAGTTAATTAGGTTCTTGAGGATATGCTTCATATGTACATCATGGATCACTAGACTAGATGGGAGTAGTATATGTATCTAGTTGAGCTTGCCTACAATAATGGGCATCATAGCTCATTAGGTATGCCTCCTTTTTAGGCCTTCTACAGCAGACCTTGTAGGACACCTTTGAGTTGGGACCGTATTGAAGACAGGGTTACGATAGGGCCAGAGCTAGTACAGGACATGGAGTAGCAAGTGACATTGATTAGATAGAGACATCAGGGGTCACAAGATCAACAGAAGAAGTATGCCTATGCTAAGAGATTAGATCGGAGCTTCTCGATTGGTGATAGAGTATTCCTGAGAGAGCAACCACATAAGAGTCCAATCCATTATGGAAAGGGATCTAAGCTCACACCACATTTTGTTGGACCTTTTGAGATCTTGGAGCGGATAGGACCCATAGCCTACCATCTAGCCTTTCCTCCTAGCCTGTTATGCATCCATGATATTTTTCATGTATCTATTTTGCAGCATTACATATCTGATTTATCTCATGTATTAGATTGGAGTGCTCTACAAGTAGAGGTAGACAGACAGTTGGCTTTGGAGCTAATTCTCATATTGGCTCATCAAACACTAGGCCTTTGAGGTTGAGAGCTAGACTAGGTTAGAGTCCAGTGGGACATGTACGATGAGGTCAAGGTGACTTGGGAGGATGTAACTAGATTGAGGGCACTATATCCTAACCTCTTTGATGAATTCCAGGAGGAAGTTTAGTCTTAGGGGGAAGGATGTGAGGCCTACCTTTACACTCCCTTATTTTTGACTATCTTATATTACTATTGGAGACACATTTTAGACTGTTGATCCCAATATGCAGGACTATTAGACTACATGCTTTTACTTTTGAATTATTATGTTTAGCATGATTGTGATGAGATCAAATTGTGATTTCAATTACTGATGAGGATATTGACATGCGATTTGCATTATGACACTATTTGAGATACTAGTTATGTGATTATTGTTATGGATTTATTATGTGATGTTATCTTGAGATGGATCATTGAAATGCAAACTATGAATCTATTGTGATGTGATTTTATGATTATTTTATATGATTATGTGATGGTGTGAGTATATGTTTACTTTACTTTGGCTATGATATACATGTTGGATTAATCATTTGTTTAAGTGTGTAGCTGTTTTAACTAAGCCACGGATAATCAGAGATAATCCCACACATTTTGTGAATTATCGTGTTAAACCAATCTAGTTCCAAGAGGAACCAAGATCAACTATGTTATGCATGATAAAATTTCGTAATGTTAGTGTGTGTTGTTGTTGGTTTAGGTCTACCCCTTTTATATTTGATTGTACTTTTGGTGTTGTAAAGGTGTAGTGTTTATTTCATTTTAGTTTTGAATTTTTATTTTTGTGACCCCTTTTTATGTGATTTTACTCACCCTATGGTGCTCAAAATGGGTTAAAAGTGACCATAGGTTATACCCCTAGGGTCTAGGGACCTTTTGAGCTTGTCTAACCTTAGGTAAACTCTCATTTGGTCACTTAAACTTCACTTTGAAGTAAAGTGACGAAAATAAAAGTTTGGGAAGGAGTGGAAGGTTGGGTCAAACACTCAACCTCATCAACACCTCTTTCCAAGGCTTGGGGGAGTCTTCAAGACCCCTAGATTGTGGAGGACTCAACTCCAAGGCTCTCCCACAATTGGTGAGGGTACCTTGGGGTTTTGTGGGCTTTCATAGGAGAAGATGATTGGGGCACTTGTAGTACCCACATCCTTCTTTGGCTCCACTTTTCTCTCCCACATGTGTGAGAGAGAGCAAGTGGAGGGGGCAAGACTTGGTGGAATGGGTGGATGACATGTGTCACCACCACATTCCATGAAGCTTGCAAGTGGTTGTGTGGAGGAAGGAGGAGGTGACATGTCTCACCTCCCTATTCCTTAAGGCTCACGAGGAGAGTCTATTTTAATCCCTCTTGAAGAGAGGGAGAGAGAGTTAGAGGATTTTTTGGAGGCTCTTTTGGAGAAGGACTTGGAGGTGGAGTTGGAAGGACTCTTCCTTAACTATCTTCCTTGTGGTCTATTAAAGGTAGGATTCAACGCTTGAAGCCTTTCCTTATGTAATCTACATTTCATGTGTGATGCTTGTGTGTGTGTATTTTCATATTTTGTTGTTCTGTGGATTTTTATGGGTGTTGTAAGAGCCTCTCCATTCTAAGAAAATGCTCAACATGTGTGGGGTCGGGGAGGAGTGAACCTCCTTGTGGTCACATCCTTTTTTTGTGGTATTATGGCCTTCAGGAAAAATTGATAAAATGTGTATTTTTTAATGGCTTGAGAGCCATGGAGAATTATGTGAAAGTTGGTAATTTTGTGTTGGCTTGAGGCCTTGTGAAAAAAATTTGGTTTTTAGAGATATTTGGAGTGGCACTTTTGAGTTGAGTGATGTCCACTCCCCTACCCCTTGAGTTGAGTGTGCCTTTTTGAGGACCAAGGTGTAGTATTTAGGACACATCTTATCTGGCGATGCTATCTCAGTAGATCCATCGAAGATTAGGGCTATCAGGGATTGGCTAGAACCTAATAGTGTGATAGAGGTTAGGAGTTTCATGGGATTAGCCAATTACTACCACATATTCATAGAGGGTTTTTCTAGGATAGCACACCCCATCACTTCCATTTAGCAGAAAGAGAAGAGTTTCAATTGGACTGAGCAGTGCAAAGGGCCTTTGGGGTCCTCAAGGAGTGTCTTATTATCAATCCCATCTTAGCAGTTCTTGATCCTGTAGATGATTTTGTGGTTTATACAGATGCATCACTTAAGGGTTTGGGAGTCGTGCTTATGCAGAGTGGTAGAGCGATCACATATGAGTCACAAAAGCTCAAGACCCATGAGCTAAACTACCCCACTCACAATTTAGAGCTCATCACAGTGGTTCATGCTCTTGTTTGTTGGAGACATTTTCTTTTGGGATGTCACTTTGAGATTCATTCAGATCATCACAGTTTGCAATACATATTCACATAGCCAAATTTGAACACCCACCAGTAGTGTTGGATGGAGTTTCTTTGCGAGTATGACTTTGATGTCCACTACATCAAAGGGAAGAAGAATGTGGTTGCTGACGCATTGAGTCAGAGGTGCCATGAGATCTTGACCTTGACCTTGAGTGTGGACTTGAGAGAGCGTATCATTCAGCATCTGCCTGAGGATGAGTGGTTTCTTGAGGTGCAACAAAAGATCTAGTCATAGAGGGCCCTTGTGGGCATGTTTGGAGGATATTCCCTTGAGGCAAATGGGTTACTTAGACATTGATAGTGCATTTATGTACCCCGTTCCGGCAACCTACATATAGTAGTTCTTTCTGAGGCTCACAGAGCACCTTATACAGCACACCTAGGGATGAAGAAGATGCATGCTGATTTATGATAGTTTTACCATTGGGTAGGTATGAGATGAGATATTGCAAAGTATGTTGCTCAATGCCTCGAGTACTAGAAGGTCAAGGATGAACATCAACATCTAGCAAGTCTTTTATACCCTCACGAGATACCTAAGTGGAAATGGGACACCATTTCCATGGATTTCATTGTTGGTCCTCCTATGTCATCTCGCCACCATGATACCATCATGGTGACAATTGACAAGTTGACCAAGGTGACACATTTCTCACCTATACATATGATGTACAATGCACCATCAGTGGTGAGAGTATTATTGGATGAGATTGTTAGATTACATGGGGTACCTCATCATATCATTTCTAACAGGGACTTAGTGTTCACATCAGCCTTTTGGAGGGCATTGCAGTAGGCGTTGAGCACATAGATCAACTTTAGTTCTGCTTATCATCTTGAAACATATGGGTAGATAGAGAGAGTTAATCAAGTTCTTGAGGATATGCTCCATATGTACGTCATGGATCACTAGACTAGATGAGAGGAGTAGATGTATCTAGTTGATTTTACCTACAACAATGGGCATCATAGCTCGTTGGGTGTGCCTCCTTTTTAGGCCTTGTATGACAGACCTTGCAGGACACCTTTGAGTTGGGACCACATTGAAGATAGGGTTACAATAGGGCTAGAGCTGGTATAAGACATGGAGCGGTAGGTGACCTTGATTAGATAGAGACTTTAAGAGTCACAGGATCGACAGAAGAAGTATGTCGATGCTAAGAGATTAGATTGGAGCTTCTCAATCAATGACAGAGTATTCTTGAGAGTGCGACCGCATAAGAGTCCAATCCATGATGGAAAGGGCTCTAAGCTCACACCACATTTTGTTGGACCTTTTGTGATCTTGGAGTGGATAGGACCCATAGCCTACTATCTAGCCTTTCCACCTAGCCTGTCACACATCCATGATGTTTTTCATGAATCTATTTTGTGGCATTACATATCTGATTTATCTCATGTATTAGATTGGAGTGCTCTACAAGTAGAGGTGGACAAATAGTTGGCTTTGAAGCCAATTCACATATTGTCTTGTCAGACACTGGGCCTTTGAAGTCGAGAGCTCGACCAGGTTAGGGTCTAGTGGGACATGTACGATGAGGTCAAGGTGACTTGGGAGGATACAGCTAGATTGATGGCACTATATTCTCACCTCTTTGACCAATTCCAGAAGGAAGTTTAATCTTAGGGGGGAGGATGTGAGGCGTACCTTTTCACTCCCTTATTTTTTATTGTCTTATATTACTATTGGAGACACATTTTAGACTGTTGGGGACTATTGATCCCAATATGCATGACTATTAGACTACATGCTTTTACTTAAGATTTATTATATTTAGCATGATTGTGATGAGACTAGATTTTGATTTTGATTACTGTTGAGGATATTGACATGTGATTTTCATTATGACACTATTTGAGATAGTTATGTGATTATTGTTATGGATTTATTATGCGATGTTATCTTGAGATGGATCATTCAAATGCAAATTATGAATCTATTATGATGTGATTTTATGATTGTTTTATATGATTATGTGATGGTGTGAGTATATGTTTACTTTACTTTGGCTATGATATGCATGTTGGATTAATCATTTGTTTAAGTGTGCAGGTGTTCTATCTAAGCTATGGATAATTAGAGATGATGCCACACATTTTGTGAATTCTCGTGTTAAGCCAATATAGTTCCAAGAGGAACCAAAATCAACTATGTTATGCATGATGAAATTTTGTATTGTTAGTGTGTGGTGTTGTTGGGTGAGGTCTACCCCCTTTATATTTGATTATAATTTTGGTATTGTAAAGGTGTAGTGTTTATTTGATTTTAGTTTTGAATTTTTACTTTTGTGACCCCTTTTTATGTGATTTTACTCACCCTATGGTGCTCAAAATAGGTTAAAAGTGACCCTAGGTTATACCCCTAGGGTCTAGGGACCTTTTGAGCTTGTCTAACCTTAGGTAAACACCCATTTGGTCACTTAAACTTCACCTTGAAGTAAAGTGACGAAAATGGAAGTTTGGGAAGGAGTGGAAGGTTGGGTCAAACACTCACCCTCATCCCCACCTCTTTCCAAGGCTTGGAGGAGTCTTCAAGACCTGTAGATTATGGAGGACTCAACTCCAAGGCTCTCCCATAGTTGGTGAGGGTACCTTGGGGTTTTGTGGGCTTTCATAGGAGAATATGATTGGGGCACTTGTAGTACCCACATCCTTCTTTGGCTCCACTTTTCTCTCCCACATGTGTGAGAGAGAGCAAGTGGAGGGCGCAAGACTTGGTGTAATGGGTGGATGACATGTGTCACCACAACATTCCATGAAGCTTGCAAGTGTTTGTGTGGATGAAGGAGGAGGTGACATGTGTCACCTCCCCATTCCTTAAGGATCATGAGGAGAGCCTATTTTAATCCCTCTTGAAGAGAGGGAGAGGGTTGTTGATTTGATTTTAATTTTGCAATTTTATTTGAATTTGGGGAGAGAGTTAGAGGATTTTTTGGAGGCTCTTTTGGAGAAGGACTTGGAGGTGGAGTTGGAAGGGCTCTTCTTCAACTATCTTCCTTGTGGGCTATTAAAGGTAGGATTCAAGGCTTGAAGCCTTTCCTTATGTAATTTACATTTCATGTGTGATGCTTGTGTGTGTGTATTTTCATATTTTGTTATTCTGGGGATTTTTATGGGTGTTGTAAGAGCCTCTCCATTTGGACAAAATGTTCAACATGTGTGGGGTGGGGGAGGAGTGAACCTCCTTGGGTTCACATCCTTTTTCTTGTGGTATCATGGCCTTGAGGGAAAATTGATAAAATGAGTATTTTTGAATGGCTTGAGAGCCATGGAGAATTATGTGAAAGTTGGTAATTTTGTGTTGGCTTGAGGCCTTGTGAAAAAAATTGGTTTTTACAGATATTTGGAGTGGCACTCTTGAGTTGAGTGATGTCCACTCCCCTACCCCTTTAAACTCATTTTTATGAGTTTTGTTTTGTGCAAGCCATGGGTGTTCTTCTTGCTTTTGTTTGAGTGTTTGTTGTGAAGTGAAGTGAGTGTTCCTTGTGTGAGGATGACCTCCAAGCTCGGGGGTGACTCATGAGTGAGTCTATGGTAGGGAGGAGAGCGGTATTTAGTGGCTTTTCCCCCTTTCCATGTGTGCATATTGCAGGTTTATTGAAGTTTGGGAGCTTGGAGGCAAGAAAAAGTTTTATCTTTAGTTTGACATTCTAGCTCTTGAGAGAGTTATGGCCAAGTTTGGCCTTGTGTATTTGTTTCAAGTTACTAGAGATCTTTTTTCTCTCTTGGTATGTAAAGTTAAATATGTATGTTGGAGGTTATATGTATCTTATTTTACGCTTGAGAATAAAATATAGTTGCTATTTTTGTTTGTGTTATGGAAAATGTATGCAAGAGAAAGAATGCATGTAATACTTCTCTTTTGTTTCCATTGTAAGCTCTAAATGGAGATTTATTGATATGTTGTTCCAAGCAAATGAAAAAAATAGGTCACTGTCTTTATTTTAAAGGATTGTGGATATTTTTTTTTTAAAAGGAGATCTAGTTAATCTCTGTTTCTTTCTTTAAAAAAAAAATTAGACGTGTTTTTATTGCTTGCTATTCAAAAAAATATATAGTTGCTCTATTTTATCATTGTTGTGAAAAATTAGTTTTCAAAACTTTAGTTAATCATATAATTATACAATATATATATATATATATATATATATCTGTGTGTGTGTGTGAATTTATACCATATGTTATTGAGTAAATTGTAAGTGTTTACCAGATTTTAAATGTTGAAAAGTATGGCAGTCGAACTGGTTTTAGCTAGGGTTTTAGACTTAAAAGAAAGACAAAAAAATTATGTGGGGGTGACGGCCTAACAGCTGTCGCCTCGCTGCCTACATTACATACAATGGGTGGGGGACAGATCCCCCACCCGCTCCCCACCATACGGTTGGGGGTGCATGGGTGGTCCCCCCCCAAAAAAAAAAACTTAACTCCCTTACATTTGCGAATAAGGGGATTATCTCCCTAGCGGTGGTGCCCATTTTGAGATTTAATCCACCTTGCCATTCGGCCCTTCGGCCATTGCAACCTGTAAAAAAAAATAGTCATTATTTAATACTTATTATATATATATATATATATATATATATATATATATATATATATATATATATATATATATATATATACATTTTTTTTAAAAAAGGGGATTAAAAGGGTATATATTAAATGATTATACCTCTCCCTTGGATTGACGGCCATGGATGCCCTCCTTCAACTTGCAACACAAAACAACAAAGAGAGAGAATGAGATAATTGGTGAGAAAACAAAATGGAAAGAATGAGGAAACAAGTAGCATTAGGGTATTTCCCATAAGGAAATTACTTTTTTATTGTGAAGAGCTTTTAGGGCTTGTGGGAATTTAAAATTAGATTTTATTTTCCCTCTCCCTTTTTAACTTATTCATTTCTTTTTATCATTTAATTTAAAGTGGGTGTATGGGTAAGTGTAATTTATAAGTGGGATGTTTTTATTAGTGGGATATTTTCCCTAGTTGTTAATTATTTACCTATGGAAGGAAATTTAATTCTCCTAATTGATTGCCTTAGCTCTTAGATTTTAATTATATTGAACTAGGGAATATTATATTGATTTAATTTAATTATTTGATATGGGGTTAGATTAATCTATTTTTTTATCCCTCCTATTTTTAACTATTGAAAATATATTTATTTTAAAACAATTGAATTTAATTTATTGCATGTGGACATTAATCAATGAGGTTAATTTTATTTTTAATTAATTTAGTTGCTTTAAATTATTTAACCTAGTGTGGAATAATTAGATAATTAATTAGTCATTTAATCCAACTTAGCGAACCTAAGAAACCTTTGATTAAAATTTTGTTATTACAATAATTCCTATTCACGCCTATGAGGCATTATGCTACCAGATTTTTCCTAGATTCAGGGTTAGCTTCCTTTGGAGATTTAAACCTTGTGTAGAGATAAAATTTAACATTTCTATCTTTTGATGATTGTAACACAAGTTATTATTTATTTCATTTATGCTTTTGAATTAGTCTTTTGATTTCAACTCGTGTCGAAATCCTTTCACCCACTTAGGTAAACTTAGGGTTTTGATCTTTTGATCCTAACCCTAATAGTGATGCTTCTCACATCGCATTTACCCCCTTAGTTGGCCTTCATCTCATAGGGGAATGCGCATGTGATTGCATTACCCCGCTTTTGATTGACATATTCATGCTTTATGTGTATTGCCACCAAGCATGTTGATGCATGCGAGGGGGTTTCTAGGGATACGTGGATTTTTTTTTATATTTCATGTCATGACCACATGACAAATGTGGACATGACATGTGTGCTGTGTATCGTGACCGCATGGGAAATGTGGTCATGACAAAAGCCTATAAACCTAAATACCGCAAGCCCTAAAACCCTAAAGCCCTGGTGTAGTCAACATAGCTAGTTCATCTCAAAGAGCTGGGAAAAGGCTAGAAAGAAAAAGAGATAGTTAATTCAATGACGATATTTTGGCCCAATTGCTTGGATCAACCAAAAGACCCCACCATCAACAAGGCTCAGGTATCGAAGAAGATAGAATTACTAATGTCCATGAAAGTTGTAGGGACATCGTTCTTCCATTTCATGGATATGCATTATTTAAGTACCACTTTAGGAAGTGTTTCAAGAAGCCCCCTTTGAATAACTCTTGGAGATTAGGGTTAGCCTAGCTGGTAGTCCCCAATGTGTTCATATATGTGGAAATGATAAAGGCATTGTCTAGGAATTATATCCCCGAGAAGAAAACCATTAATGAAGGAAAAGAGCTTCTTTGACTAGACCAGGAATATATTTGTGATGTGTTCATGTTAGACCCCAACTTACAAATGTCATTGGACTTAGGGGCCCTACATAGGGAGTATCATAGATTCATGAGTGACTTTAGGGTAAAGTGGCTCCCTTCTCATATGCCAAGGGTTAATGACAAATATCACAGATTCATAGATGGTGACAAGGAACCATATAGTTGACCTATTTGAGGATTACTTCCAGAAAACATATTTTGTTGTATGCCAAGTCTTTGGACAAGATGCCAATGTTTTAATGCCTATCAATGCCATGGTGCTGACTGTTGACATCCAGAAATGGGAAGGTAACATGCATTATGATTATGTGTCATTTTTAGAGACAAAGACCAACTAGGCCTTGACAAGTGTAAAAAAAATATCTCTGTGGTCCATTTCAAATGGTATTCTTTGTTATGTCATATGTTGTTCTATGTAGGAGGGAAAATATGGCAGCCACCAATGAGGATTAGGTATGATGATGACATTAGCAGACCACTACCAGTCTAGGAATGGACTTATATCTGGAATATTTACTGCCCTAAGTCTAGTTATCTTGTTTTTGAGGAATTCTTTATAAAAGAGGTCTTCAGAGCACTTGGCCATCAAGATTATAGATTAACAAAGAGGATTCAAAAATTCCTGAGGCCAAAAGACATGCCTCCTGATCTAGGCAATAGCCAAAACTGGGGTGATTGGTACCTCTATAATGAGGTTACTATAATTAGAGTGTATGGATTTAAAGGTGCACCCCACATCTTACTAAGGATGGTTCCTAACAGATTGGTATTTCTAGAAGTTATGTGGCAAATGAACGAGTCTGATAAGACTCATTTTAGGAATTACAAAAAGGCCTCTTTCCTCCCTAGGACTATTTCATTTTATGATTTTCAAGTCGCATCAAAGGATGGATTAGAGTTGCTAGCATCCAAATTGAATCACTACAAGCTATTAAAGGATAAGCCAAGGAGGTTTGACCCCGAGGGATTCATAAATAGGTCCAGGATAGCTAATGGATCTACTACTTATGTACATGAATTTAGCCTTCTTGAAGACCTCATCAGAAATTGGTTTTTGGATCAAGAGGTTGATAGAAAAATGGAGCTATGGAAAAGGATACATAAAGCATAAAATATCAGGCATGAGGCTGATCCTTCATATGAGGGAGCTCTCATGGAAATTGAAGATCTTGTTGAAAGAGTTAGGGTCATGTTATCATAATGAACTATGTTCTAAGTTGCCTATGGTGCCCAAGAAGATGCATCCTCCTTCAACACCAGTTCCCTCTTCATCAAGATAGGTGTCAGATCCTGAATTCCCTAGAGTTGTCACTCCACCCCACCAGGTTTCTCCTCAACCCTCCCCTGCTCTTAGTTTTTCAATGGATGAGAGTGAGATTCTAGGGTCACTAGATGTAATGGAGGTAATGCAACCTCCTATGGTGGAAGTAAGAACACCCCTTATAGAGAGAATGGATATTGATTTTGAGAGTATTGATGAATTGTGAGATGATGTAAGGACATTGGCTAGTAAGTAGTTCACTGATGATGATTATTTCATTAGTTCTATGGAATTTAGGCAATTTATTCTAAAAATGAAGGGAGAAGAGATAGGCAGAAGGATAAAGAAATTAATCCCTGAGAATAAGGATAAAGCTATTGCTAACTTTTGGGAAAAGGTCTGGGAAGAAATGAAGGGGATGACCCTAGAGAAAGGAAGAGAAATTGTCAAGAAAAGTGGTTGCATGTTGTTTCTAGATGGGACATATCATCTGCCATTATATTTGACACTATTAAAGGCATGAGGATATTGATTTGAATATCACAGAGGAAATGACACATAAGATGTACTTTGTCTCTACATTTGATCTAGATACAAATGCCCTAGCCATATGGTCTATCTCTCCCTCAGGAAAAAAAGCCTCTTGTCATTAATGATCCTAGTAAGATAACAGGAAGCCTAACAGTACATAGTCTAGAAGACACTAGTCCTATGGAGGCTATTGCTTTAACCACACACTCTGCCATGTTCACAGAGGCAGCAGTCAAGAAGATGCAAGTAGATATGGAGAAACTAAACAAGTAGATTTGGTTTCTACGAGAGAGGTTAATGTAGCCTATGGTGTCCTTCCATTAATCACTCTTCCAGTTTCCTCTAAAGAAGAGAAGCTCAAACAGGAGTTAGCCAAGAGCAAAGAAGTAGAGGAAGATGCCTTGAAGAAGGTAAAGCAAGTGAAGCTAGATTTTATTCAAGGCCTACTAGATGGAAAATTAGAAAGAATAATGACTTGTGTGGAGAAAACTTGGCAATGTCATTATACCTTGAGGAATATGCTTGAAGAGCATAAAAGGTTGGGAATCAAAATGGAGACATGGGAGAGACATATGACACCTAGGGTCTTAGGTTTTAGTATTCTGTTAAAAATGTAGTTATGTCATGAAGATGCAATTAAGCATTTATTAGAGTTGATAAGCACATTCAGAGCCACTAGGAGAATAGTATGGAAGCATAAGGAGTTCTTTGATGATTTTACCAAGGAGTTGACCTATTTTCATAGGTTACAAAGGCTATACTTGCCACAATTTTGGAGGGAGAATAGGTCATTAAAAAGATTAGAAGAGTGGAAGAAGGAATCCTCATGGCTCACTACTCCAATCATTCTTGAAATCAATGAGGACGAGGAGAGAATTCTTGACAATCTAAGCTTGACCTTAGATGAACTCTCTAGAGTTGAATTTGAGATGGAAATGGTCACACCTTTGATCACTCTTCCCTCAAATCAAGAATATACCAATCATTTGGTAAGTGTATACTAGGTTTTCCCACCTTAGCAGTAGCAGAGACATGTTTTTCAAATTTTTTCATCTAGTGGGCTATCTACTTCAACGGTTTGCAACATGAGGAGTCCTCAAGTGAAATGAGGATGAAATAAAATTCAATAAGATTCACATTTCATTTGGTTTACCATTGCACCTGTGTTCATGTCATCATTCTGTTGTAACATATCTATCGAAACATGTGGTTACAACCTCCCATAGTGGGCAAAGTTAGTTATTAAAAGCATAAAACATCTTCATCGAGCTTTGCACCAACCTCAGTTACACTTTTTGGGAGGGAAAATATTTTTGTCTTGTTATGCCTAAAGGATGCCTTTTGGCATATTCTTCTAACAAGATTTTTGAAAATTGTTAAATGAAAATATGACACTTGTCAAATGGTCTGAAACTTGTTGCTCCCTTGTTCTATAAAAGGGAATTCAGGGCCATTTGAAAGGGGGTTCAAATCCTTTGAGTTTGGGGTCTTTTCTTTTTTGATTAGTTCTGTGTGTTGCATTAGGGGAAGGGGAAATATCATATACCAAACATACTCTATGTATCAATTTATTATCAAAATGGGAAATAGGAATACATAAAGTTTGATTCTCATTCTCTCCATACATTGTATTCAATATCTCAGTGAAGTTAAATAGAATGTTTGTTTAATCTCATCTCTGTGTTAATGACATAGCTTAGTTCTCTTTTCTTATCATTTTCTTTAGGAGTAAATTAAATTGCTAATTAATATGGATTAAGGACTTGTTTTGAATGCAATATACTAGATCTTCAAGTAGAATTTTAGTTAGAATTCATACCATGAATATGTGAATGCAAGGCATCTACATTAAGCATTTTGTCATTGAATATCTTGATCCATATGATATGTATGTTGTATTAAATTGAATTTGTACCCAGATAGACACCAGTCAGGAAGTTGAGCCCTATCAGAACTAAACCAAATCTTCAAAATAGAATAAGAATACTTGTTACATTTGATGTATTTCTAGTTTTAAGTGTTTGAGCTCTCTAGGCTTGTAATCTATAGTTGTCAAGGAATTTGCTAAATTGTATTGAAACCAATATATGCTTGGCCTAAAAGAGAGAGCTAATATGTTGTAATCAGTACTCCAGTTATATGTTGGTGGAGAACTTTAGAGTACTAAATAGGGAAACCTGCTTTGGTTTGACAAAGCCAAAAGTATAGGGGATTGTCATTGATTTGACTCCCGTTCATTGGCCAATCTCTCAAGGTAGTTGATCATTAGAATTGGCTATTCTTTATATTGTCTTTGAGATTAAGTTGGGAATTAAAAAACCACAAATAGTGGTTTATGCATAAACATCATGTCTTGTACCACCATGTCACCCCACCAGTTACCTTAGCTCCCTCGATCCGCCTCCATCTAAGTCCTCCCCCGGATTGTGATTTTAAAAGTTTGAATATGGTCTGAGTACCCCATTCCATCCTCAATAACCCACCTCCCCTCATTCCTCCATCACCTAGTCCCTTTTGTGGTTTTGCATAAACATCATGTCTTATACCACCAGGTCACCAAACCAGTTACCCTACTTCTCTCATCCACATATGACACCCCCTCCCACATTTTTTATTACATCTAGAAAAAGAGTGAGCAATACTTGCCCACTCTCATGACCATACACCTCAATTCATCACCTTAGTTTTTATTCTATGACAAAAATTGATCCCATCCATCTCAATCATGGTTTGAATACATGATATGATCTAAAAACTAACAATCCCATCCTCTAAATCAACCTCCATCCATCTCCATGATTCTATGCCTATACACATTTCATCAAGTTTCCCAGAACTACATATCATCACCACCCTCATCTTCATGTGCCTTAATCCCATGGATATAGAGTATGTATGTAGTCTAGAATATGAAGGAAGTATCTAGTATGTAGGTACATAAGATGCACCCATCTAGCCCTACTTGGATGGTCCCAATTTTCTGAGCTTGTTGATTCCACTTGATCTCTGCACAATACACTTGCTATGCATACCATCAAAGCATCATACTTTCATGAAAAGTCATCAACTACTAGATTCACCTTACCACAGATCATGGCCTATATTCCCCTACCTATCCTTTGATTTATCCCAATCATCCATCGAATCCTTCCTTATGGATGCATCCTTTCTACAATAGGTAGAATCACCAATCTTCCATCCATTTTGGCAAGAGATATAATGGTTGTATGTTGTGGTCAGTTAGTCTTTTAGTTCTTGATTTTTATCTTGTGTCCTATTTGTAGATCCATTGAAAGCTACCATGATCTCATTATATCATGGTATGTGGCAAATTATCTAGAATGGAGCATGGTCATTTATTTTGTATGTTGTGCTTGTGGGAGGTTCTCATTACTCCACTATAGTGTTCTAGCATATTAGTCTCCTTTTACATCTAAGGTTCCTCATACCTTTTGTGTACTAAGGGCTTATGCTTTGAATTCCCCTCGTTCATCTAGACAAGGTTGTACTATCATAGGCATGCATGGGTTCATCCTATTGTTTGTTGAGTCAAGTCCAATGCATGTGATACTTTGTCACCTTAGTTCCATATACCCTGGTGTATAATGTCTCATGCTATATCAATAGTAATGGTCATATTAGAATTCCTAAATACATGTTATCATCATCCTATCCTACATTTACATCCCTATCATCATTATCCCAACCTATATATTGCTCCAAGATTGATCGAAACAATCCTCATCCCTATCTGATTTCTTCTACCTACTATCCACTTTGATCACCTATTTCTTTTCCATATCTTGTGACTATTTTCACTTACTTGCTATCATGATCAACAAAGTCAATCACAACATCTCATACCCATACCAGTGCATTAATCATTATCCATTTATCATGTGTCATTTCATTGTCCATTCATAATATATGTTTATTAATCTGAGCATTTATTATCATTTCATCACTTTACATTTTTATTAATCCATCCACAATATATGTTTATTAATCTAAACATATTAACATTCATTACCATTTACATTCATGTCATGTTGATGATGATGTTATTCATAAGCAAACATGAAATAAAAGTTACACAACAACCCTTATTTATCTTGAAAGATATGATGAATTCAAAGAATTCATGATCCCAAGTCTCCGTTGATTAGTTCATAATCTACTGACATTACTCAGTGGTTGATGTGTGTTGTTGTTTTCCATTTCAAGGGGCCTTACGTTGATCAGTATATTATGTTTCCTGCAAGTATGCTACACTGAAAGGTTACTCTACACAGTATGTTTCTTCAAATAATGTGTCTATACATAAATCTTTGCATGATATTTGTCAATTTAACATGCTTTAACTCTAAATATGCTCTGTATTTCCAATTATCTATGAGATATCAGCATGTTTCATGTTATTTGCTTATGATCTTCAGTTATTTGCAATTGTGGTGATGAAAGGTTATGAAATTTAAAGAAAATTAAAAGAATGCTTCAAATTTTGGTGAATCTTTAGCTATTGAACCACATACACACTAGATACAGTCATGAAGAGAAGAAATCAAACCATATTTTCACTAGGATGTTCCACAACTAGATACAGATGACGCTAACTTCAAAGGATAAGGAATGAAAACAACACATGCAAACTAATAAGCACTCCAAGTGACGCAGCTAATCAAAGCATGTATCAAGATCTCAAACATAGATTACTCAAGATTTACGATGATTTGTAATCAAATGGTCTTCTCTTTCATTAAGTATGCAAAAACATGTATGTTTACAACAACTTTGAAATAAGTCCTGATATTTCAGCAATCAAATTTCAATTAAGCTTTTGAATGTCTAAAATATGGCATCCCTGCATCTTTTATAGAATAAGGTGAGGGAGCAATTACAAATGACCTACGATTAGGATTTATTAATTAAAATCAATGGTAGATATTCCTTCCTTGACTTAGTCAACTATCCTTTGTGGCACAGGTTGCCAGCTGGCAACTATCTAGGTGACTTATTATCCTATAAGTACCTGATGCATATGTTTCTTTAGGGATGCATCTTCCTTCATTCCTCAGGCTCCTCTTCTTTATCTTCTTCTCTATCATGATCATCATGATCATCACTCTCTATATCACTATCACCCTGATGAATATCATCCTATATATGGACCTTAATAGCCATCCTGATATTTTCATAGGCTTGTACTATTTTATCTATCTCCCCTCCATCTTGGGTTTTAGCTTTAGTGATAGCATTCTTGTGAGCTTGAACTTTATCTTTTAGTGCCTCTAACTTGCGTTTTCTATTATTTAAAGTTTCCTTATAATTTTCCACCCAGACATTGATTCTCATGATCTTATTCATCTCCTCTTCTATCAGGTGGGTGATGGGATCTTCAGCCATTGGCTAGAAATTATCATGCAGTGCCTTGATGGCAAAATTTGCATCTTGATTTTCAATTTTCCCCTCTATTTTTCCTTCCAATGCTTCAAGTACTTCTGCCTCATCTGCCATTATACTATGCAGCTATATACTGATATCTCTTAGCTTGCTACTGCACTTCCTCAGGATGTCACACTCGAACCTGTTATCCTCATACCATATTTCTACTAGCAAGATAGTGTTGTTATTTAATACCTAATTATTTACTAGGATCTGGGGATCAATTCTCTTTATTTCTCTTAGAGTACTTAAGGCTTTTTCCAGCTGGAATGACCTCTTTCCCATTTCATTTTGCATTTTATCCACTTCCTTCTTCAAAGTACTCAAAGAATTCCACCTCTGTAAAGAGGTTCTCAATACTTCTTCAGCTCTTGTGAGGGCTGATAGCATCCACTTCTTCATGATGTTTGATTCATGCTTCATGATGTCCAATTTATTAACTTCCTCCTGGGAGATGATAGTCAATGGGACTACCTAATCAATTGGTGCACTATCAGGGTTAATCAACCCCTTTATATATGAATGCAGCTGAGCAATGTGCTATTTATGCTGTTTATTTTTCTCCTTTTCTTTCTTTACCCTTTGGGTTAAAGAATCAATGATATCCTTCCCCTCTTGACCCTCTTGGTCTTCATTGGCAAAGCCCAAATCAACTATGGTGATTTGGAACTCCTCTAGGGTGATCTTACCTTTTCCTTTTCAACAGTGGGAAGTACTACTTGGGCAGTCCTTCTGCCTGTAGTAGGATCTCTTCTGATAGCTAAGGTCAACCTGGCTTTCCTCTTTGGCTTCATTGTCTCTACAAACAAGGTTGAAACATCAAATTCTTGAACTTCAAGGCCTTGTTTTGTACTTATCTCCTTCTCAAGCCACTAAGGTACTTCATCTCCAGATCCTTGTTGTGTTTTATCATCATCATGTTCACCTTGATCTCTGGTGTCTATTTCTATTTTGAGTGGAGAGGGTGATTTCCTTATTTCTTCCTCATGATGTTCCTCATGAGGGGGATCTTGTTTTATTTCTTCTTCTTGAGGGGCTTCTTTTTGTGGGGGAGGATCTTGTGGTCTATCTACATGATGATCCTGAGCTTGATCCTGCACACCCTCCTTCTATGTCTCATCCACCTTAGTATTTTCCTCATCTTGAGGTACATTAGTATCTGTGGATGTCTTTGTGTTCAATCTTGGTGCATCATCTTGATCTTGAGCTACATTTTGTTCCGCACCTGACATACTGACCTTTGGCATCTTAAAGTCCTTATGACCTGATGTATCCTTACCTCCTATGGTATGTTGAGTCCAGACAACATCATCACCTGATGTGTTTTTATCACCTTCACCCTTTTGTTGGACTTCAACTATCTTAGGCTCATTTGGTATCTCCCATTGTTGCTGGCCTATATCCAAAGTATCACTCTCTACTTCTAGCTACTTGTTTTCTTCAACTCTTTTTGTCACATTAGGTTCACTTGCTTTATCTTTGGGACATACATACTCCCTATATGTCAAGTCTATCACTGCAAGGTTAGTTACCTGGTCTACCAACTTGTCTAGCCCGATTTGTTGGGCTACCCTTTCTGAACTATTTTCTTTCTCTATTTGCTTCAACTCTTCCAATACCGCCATCTGTGATGATGGCATCCCATGTGGGGTCATGCAGATACTAGAAGGGTTTCCATCTGCTAAGAAGCTATGTTCTGCACCACCTCATCATCTGATAGGTCAACAATGTCTTCCAAGGAGAAAGTACCACCTTGACCTACCCTGGAGGCTTCTTTTGCTTGCTCCTTAGCTTTCTCAGTCTTAAACTGGATGATAGTCAGAAGTGGCAGACCATGTTGCATTTCTTTTCTGAACACTTCACTGCCAGCTCCCCTTAATACTATAGGGTCTATCTTGATCTCACCCCTCATATGTGTTCTCTATTTCTTAGGTGGTGACATCAGGGGCGCCGCCCTCCTCTTCCTGGTGACCATCATAGGGTCATCACCTGCAGGCTCTTTACTTATTTGTTCTTCCTCAAGAGGGATGTCCTCCTCCACATTCTGTTGTGAGGCTTGGCCCTCATCCTGTACTTCTGCAATATCTTTAGCTGGCCTCAGGATTCTTTTTATTTTTGGTTTATCCATCAAAGGTGGTGCAGATGAGGCTGATGCTTGTCCTGATGCAGATGTACCTTTAGCTGGTATGGGAATTCTCTCAATTATCACCCCCTTAGGTTCATTATCAGTCTTCTTTCCTTTGGGGGGTCCTTTCCTTTGTTTCTAAGGAGGTAGCCTTTCTCCATTAGATTTTCTTTTCTCACCAAGAAAGTCATCATATTCCTCATTAGGAATCTCCTGACTTTTTCTCTTGTTATCCACTATAATGGCTACACCTCTCTTCTTCAGTGTATTTATCTATTCATTTAGCCATAATTGGGTTAACTGCAGTACCCCACCTATAAACCAATCCAAGGAAATGTCTTCAGGCTATGTTAGGTCAGTGGTTGAGATAGTGTCATTATACACCTTCTTATCTTCATATTCATTTGACATGGTCTTGCCATCATCCTTCAACTGTGCAGGCACTAGGATGCAGTCAAATGTCCTTATCTGATTTAAGGTGAGCCTTTGATATTTTCTTCTTCTTACTTTGGCTTCATCTTCACAATCAGTCTAGAAATCTTCTAGGTGTTTCTGATGTATGGGCTTCCCCATTATTTTCTGCATTCTACCATAGGGGTCATATGATCTAGCCAATGGAAATGGCTATAGGTATATCAGGTTCAGACTCCCTATGACATCCTTTATGCTTTGTGAATCAGGGCACATTTAGCAACCCAATGATACTAGAAATAGTATTGGGGGAATCTTCTTCTATGCTTTATGTTGGATTTTTTCCCAACTAGATGCTTCCCAATTATCCCTACAACGTAGCCATCATTGATTAACATGATTTCTAGGCCACGGGCCAACAGTACAGGAGATAGACTCTATAAATATCTCCTCTTCTTCTTTATGCTCTGCAAAACCAAGGGGGTATTCCCTATTCAACATCCATAAAATAGACTTGTGAACTTACTGGGATATTGACACAAAGTAGATAAATCCTCTCTTATGCAGACCAAAATAGTAAAATAAGTGCAAAGGGGCTAGCTTTGGGCCTATATTCAATTGTGAGACCGAGGATTTTGGGTCCTAAAACTACTCCTAATATCCTAATGGTTTATATTTGAAGTTTAGATTTGTATTTTGTATTTGGATGCAAAACTGGGACCTTGGGCTATAACCTCAATCAAAGACAAGACTGGTGCCTATCTCAGGGCTCGGAGTCAATAGACATACATATGTGAATGATTACATAAACTTGAATCAATAACTAAGTTTCAAGGGGATTTTTCAGTGTCTGCCTTACAGATACTTCCCAAGACTGAGTATTTAATCATTCATGCTTAATGATATCCCTGTTGTAGCATACCTTTCCCAATGCTTAACCTAAAACATTTAATCTGTTCCTTGAACAAAAGTAAGAGATTAGACATTCAACATAGAAAATCCATGCTCCTGAATCCCAAATAACCCTTAGCTATTTAGATACAAAAGAAACATGCCCACAACTAGGAGACAAATGACCAAATACATGCAACAAAGCATTTCTCATGTGAAAACAACATGAAACCAGTAAACTTATGCATAAAACATACAACATATGATTCGTAAACTCACAAGACACCAAAATAGGATAACCAGCAAGACTGTATTTTGTTACTCTGCCAAAATTTGTCCAGTTTTCAACAACCACTAAAATGAGTAACACAGTTCTGATATATACCAAGAACGTGTACTCAGCAGTCCAATATATGGTCATTTCAAAATTTGCCAGATACACTGCACCATGGAATGGCACTCAAAACATTTAATGCAGCCCAGAGAAAAAGAGGAGAGAGCAGGTGAAATCAAGAGATGTGTCGCCGTTTGAAGATTTTCCTCACAAATTTGGTAGTTGATCGGTCAATCAAACCCATACCTCTTGCAAACTTCACCATTAATGGCCAACCTAGCTGCAGCCTTGGAAATGCAATAGACTGCATGCTCTGTGGTTTTCCCACTAAGAAATATAACTATAGATGCTCAAGAAAACCCCTCCTCAAAAGTTTGAAATAGGGCCGTCGATCCTCTTTCCTTCTGCCAAAATCTGTGGCTTTAAAACACTTGGAACAGCCAGTGACCAATTAAAATGCATCACGCAAGCACCCCTTTCCCTTTTGACTTTTCACAGCATGAATATACATTTAGCCTTTTTTGCCCTTTTGCATGTTCAAATCTCTTGTATATGCAATAGCATATACATACAATCTGCCCTAGACACGTGGCAGCTCGCCATTGGATTTCCATCGCTTTGCCCCTGCATCTCCTATTGGCTATCAGAACGACCCTGGGAGTAACCATCGATACATAGTCTCTCTCTGATGAGCCAATGCATTTTTTTCTTTTGCATATTGCACATGCAACATTTAATATACAACCTCTGGATCTCAAACCTGTATAAAACAATTTTAAACTTCAATCGGGTCTGGGCATTATATGTTTTGCCTTTGTATAACTCCTTGTATATCACATTGTACTGATGCGATATACATACAATGTGGATTCTAGCACACTTATGAGGCAAATTTGAATAACCTTGAAATCTGGCATATGTATCCTTCTCCTTTCATCTCTTCATTGTATGTCGACTTGTATAATGCACACATGCAATAGACAAACAGAACCGCATACATATCTCTTTGCACATCGACTTTTCATATTCAAACATATAAACTCACTTGCACATACCTACAGACCTAACCACCATTTTAGCCTAATTTGAAACTTCTTTGAGATCTGTAATGTATCTTGCCCATTATATATCAAATATACAACACAACATACAAACCTTTTGATACAACTGTAAAATCTGCGATGGAATATTCTAGGAATGTACCTAAATGCCACATACAAACCCGATATGTATGCAAAGAAACATAAAATAATTTTTCACCATTTTCAAAGGCTGACTGAACATTTTTTGGGCCCTCCAATGTACACTCACGCTTGCACACTAAATGTACATACAAACAACAATGTACATACAAAGCTACATGCATGAAAAAGTGAAGGCCGACAAACTTAGAAATTTTTGAGGGTTTAAACAACAAGACCAATAGATTTTCAAGCTTGAAAACCCAACCCTAAGGTGCAGACACCAACATTGGCTCCAACTGGGGACATATAGGAGTAAGGTTACAATGAGAACCAGACCACTCTAGGATAGACCAGGCAAAACACAAAATGCAAAACACCACCGACCATACAAAGTATGTACAGACTATTCACACCTAGTTTACAATGTGCACTCAAGATATTCATTCATGAAAAATAATATTTAAGGAACTGACTGTGCACAGGCAATTCTAGAAGTTCACCATCTAGGGCTTGGAGAAAGTAGGAATCTTCTCCAAGAGTATTGCTGATTTGATATGGGCCCATCCATAAGGGCTCAAATTTACTATGTTTACCCTTATCTTGGCTCTTTGCATTCCAAACAAGGACCAAATCACTTATCTGAAACTTCCTTTCTACAACTCTTTTATCAAACAAATATTTCATCTTCTGTTGTTTCTTGATATTTGTCTTCCATGCTTCTCTTTTGATTTCATCCAAAGCAACCAGTTGATTTATCCTTTCATTCATTGAGTCCTCAATCTCTTCATCACTTTCTTGTATGAATCTATAAATTGGCAAGAGATTATTCATAGGTAACTTAGCTGCTACACCATACACTAGCTCAAAAGGTGACCTTCCAATTGCTTTCTTCACTGTTATCCGTTCATCCCATAATGCCATCTTTAGCTTTTAATCCCGTGCCCTTTTGTTCTTGTCTAGCATCCTTTTGATGATTTTCATAAGGCTTTTGTTACTTGATTCTGCCTGACCATTTCCTTGTGGATGATATGGTGATGCATATGACAAATTAATCCCATAGTTGTTGTAAAAATCAACAAACTCACCAGATCTGAAACACATGGCATTGTCTATGACCATTTTGAATGGCACACCAAATCTGATAATAATGTGTTCCAAAATGAAATCCATCACCACCCTGCTTGTAGCTTTCGTAGTTGGAATGGCCTCAACCCATTTGGTAAAATAGTTAGTAGCAACCAAAATCCAACTATGTCCTCCACTTGATCTTTCTGAAATTTCCCCTATAAAATCAATTCCCCATTGCTGAAATGGAGCCTCCATAGTTACAGTTCTAAGGGGTAATGCACCTTCATACTTAAATCTTCCTGAGAACCTTTGACAGGGATCACATTTCCTTACCACCTTTTGTGCATCTGAGAAAAGGATTGGCCACCAATAGCCTGCTCTAAGAATTTTGTGAGTTGTTGTATTAGCAGAGTAGTGCCCACCACACACTCCTTTATGTATGTCATTTATACTATCCATAGCTTGATTTTCATCCACACATCTAAGTAGTACACCATCACAATTTTTCCAATACAATTCTCCTTGAATAATTACGTATTTGATAGCATGTAACTTTAAGGTCCTTTTTTGATTATCACTGAGATGGGAAGGACAATTCAAATTCTACAAATAACACACAATATCCCTATACCATTTAGATTCTGCCATGTTAACAACTTCATTCTAAACTACATTTACCTAGCATGCCTCCAAATTTGATTGTGTCATCATCTTAGCCAAACCCTATCCCCTTACCAATTTAGTGATTTGTATCTCAATGTTGAACTCTTGTAACTTGTTAATCCACCTGCATCTTCTTCTTGTCACCTCTTGCTAAGTGAAAATGTCCTTAACTGCTACATGAGGCACATATGCAATTATCTGAGATCCTACCAGGTAAGGCCTGAAGCTTTTGACTGCCCTAACCAATGCATATGCCTATTTTTCCATGATATCATATTTCAATTCAACTGCCTACAATGACATGCTAAAGAAAGCAATAGGTTGTTCAAAACCATCTTCATTTTTCTGTAATAGACATGCAACAATAGTGTGAAAGGAGGCAAATGAGAACAACTGAAGTGGCTTAGAAAAATTAGGAGATTTCAACATAGGAGCCACCTTTATGGCTTCTTTGATGTTTTGAAATGATTTAATTGCTTCACTCTCCCATTTGATAGTTTCACCCTTCTTCAACATTTTAGAGATATCCTTTATGATCTCTGCAAAGTTGGGAATGAATCTTCTAACAAAATTAATCTGCCCAAAGAAAGACTGAATGCCTTTCACTATTTTAGGAATTTGAATTCTGTCAATTGCAGTAACCCTTTCAGGATCGATCTTGACTCCATCCTTGGAAACAATGTGTCCCAATAGCTTTCCTTCTACTACCCCAAAAATACACTTCTTTGGGTTAAGTGAAATGCCATATTCCAATGCCCTAATAAAAATTTGTTCTAGATGCATGCAATGTTGCTCTTCCTTTTTTGAATAGGTAGTTAAATCATCTTGATATACAACTAAAATTGAGTCAATCAATCCTACAAAAGAAACATCCATGGTCCTCTGAAATGTAGTACCTACATTTGTTAGTCCAAATAGCATTCTTACATATACATAAGTCCCCCATGGAGTGGTAAAGGTAGTCTTGTATTGTTCAGATTCTTTTACCTTTACTTGATTATATCCTGAAAATCCATCCATCATGGATAAAAGCTCACAACTAGTTACCTTTTGCAACATAGCCTCCATGTTAGGCAGTGGATAATTATCTTTTAAAGAAGATACATTCAAATTTCTGAAGTCCACACAAAGTCTTATATCACCATTTTTCTTTCTGACTGGGACAATATTGGACACCCAAGTTGAGTGTCTGATAGGCACAATTATTCCAGCCTCCCTGAGCTTCACAAGCTTTTCTTGCATTTTTGGAGCCAAAGTTGGGTTAATAGGTCTTTGTTTCTATCTAAATGACTTAGCTCCAGGCTTCAAAGGAATCTCATGCTAGAATAAGTCTTCTCTATAAGATTTTAGGTCCTCATATGACCATGCAAAAACATACTTATGTTTTTTTAATAATGCTACCAACATACTCCTAATGTGTGGCTTGAGTTGTTTGCCAATATATACCCTTTTGGGGGCATGATGTGTCCCCAAGTTTATCTCCTCCAAGTCATCCTTGTGTGTAGGAGATGCCTTTGTAACAAACTAGTCTCTATTGTCAAAAGCTCTTTCTAAAGCAACTAGCCCTCTGGGGATTTTATTTGTTTTAAGTTGAATTACTTCTTTCCCCAAAAGAGTTTCTTTTCCATTCACAACTTCTACAAAGTTTTGAAAATCAATCTCCTAGTTCTCATACTCATCTATGCAGTGTAGGAACCTTAGCAAATCTCTATCATCATTAAATACCTTCCAATTGCATATATTATTTGGTACTGCAAGTCTCATTTTAACTTCAACATTTGTAACATCAGACAAAGTGATATCATCTGGCCTTATGGCCACATTAGCTAAAAAATCTACCATGACATTCTTTGATCTTTCTATCCAATTTATTGAGAAAGCATCAAATAATTCAATTGTATCCCATACAACATGCTTATACTATTTCAACCTTTTATTTTTTGAAGCATATTTATCTCTCACCTGGGAGACAATTAATTATGAATCTCCAAACACTTTTAGCATCTTAATCCCATGCTTCAAAGCAACATTTAATCCTAGTAGCAGGACTTCATATTCTGAAATATTATTTGTGCAAGTGAACTTTAACAGGAAAGAGAATTTTAGAAGCTTACCTGCTAGAGACAAAAACACAACTCCAACACCAGACCCCTCCTTTCAACAAGCTCCATCAAAATACATAGTCTAGAGACCCTGTTGGTATAGTTCTTGAATGCAAAAATCTCTCTTTTCACTTCCTTGATCATCTGAGACAATTCTGAAATTCTCACAGTCAATATTCACAAAACACATATGCTCTTCTGAATCTTGATCTTCAACTGTTTCTGGCGACCTTTCTTCTCTGACCAATTTGACATCTCTACCATTCATTGGGATCATGGCATATGATAAATCTAACTGCATACTTCCTCCAACCAATGCTACCCATCTTCTTGACAACAACATACCATATTGTGGCTTTATGTCAAGTATTTTTATGTTCATTCTATAGGTTTTTTTCTGGATATGCTGCTAGCATAAAATCCACATCCTTCATGATTCCTATAACTGGCACCTCCCTAGCATCCATTGCATAGCATTTTCCACATGCCTTATCTATTTTTAATCCAGCTTGTTGCATGATAGCTAGAGGCATAATATTTTTTGATGCTCATGAGTCAAGCATACAATTCTTGATTACCTTTCCATTGATAACAAGGGATACATAAAATGGTTCAACCTGTGAAGGGCATTTTGTCATTGTCACCCCCAGATAGACTTCAGGAACTTCATCTTCATCAACACACAAGGCTTGTTTCTTACCCTGGTTTTCAACATTCTGTTCAGCCTGACAAGCTACTCCTAAAAATAGGGATAATGCTTTATTCCTAAATTCATCAACATTCATCAGCTCCATCAATGGAACAAAAACCTTTATCTAGGATAAAACCTAAGTTATGTCAAAGGGAACATAATTTTGTATAATAGTTGTAGCTTGAGCCGTGGTTTTATTCTTATCCTGAGCTAATTTAGCCTTAGTTTTATTAGCCTTCTAACTATCATCCATGACCTGAGAATTCTTATGTTGATCCTCATCTTGGGGAACTTCATTTCCTAGTCTTTGAGAATTATGACTTGGTTTTTGCTTAGAAATTTTCTTATTATTATTCCACCTCATCTTGTGTGGTTTAGCCCCCTTATGATTATGCATTGGTTGATTAACAAAGGTGTTTTCTGGTTGACGTGGATCGCCAACCTGAGCCTTACCTCTAAGGTTATAGTTGCTCTTGACTTGAACCACTACTATAGCTGTGAGAGCCCTAATCTCTTCATCAAAAGACCTTCTCAAGTTATTCAGAAAGATGTGTGAGTCCTGAGCATAAGCATAGTTATCTTCATCATCCTCATCATAGGAAAACTGTTGGCAAATTTGAGTCCCATAATTCGTGCTTCCATCAACATGATAAAAAGAATACTCCCTATTTGTGGATAGCATATTGACATCATCATCCTCCATGCAATGTGGCTCATTGCATTCATCACAGGCAACAACATTATTATACAAAGATTGAGCAATCATACATTGCAATTATGAGTGAGGCATCTGACATATTATGCACCATGGGGTATCATCAACAATGTTAACATCTTTCTTCAAAGGATCAGGAGTCTCATTAACATTTTGAGCTCTTTGATTAGTTTTTCTATTTGGGAAAAATTGGTTTACCATTATGCCAATTAGTGTTATATGGCATATCATGCAATGATGGTCTCTTCTCTTGTCTTTGGTGAACTTGCCTTTCAAGACCTATCCCCTTTTCATTTTTAGCAAGTCTGTAGCTTAGGTCCTTGACAATAGTTGTTAATTTATCCAATTTCTCTTCAGAAGTAGATACATTACCTTGAGTACTTTAAGATTTATTATTTGGATTTTGTAGAATCTTCACATCATCCCTTCTATTTGTCTTACCAGATGCTTTCCTATTATTTTCAATGTTGGTTACAATTCTGAAAGCATCCCTGAGGCTAGTAGGACCCTTATCTCTTAACCCATAAGTTGTTTTAGCGTCAAAAGCATTTATGTATAATACCATGCACATTGGTTCATTAGGCCTCATGTGAAGTGGTAATTTGTTCAACACCCTAGTGAACCTAGCATTAAAATTTGCAACCTACTCATTTGACCCCTA
The DNA here is from genome assembly GCA_027924645.1 of Cunninghamia lanceolata. NCBI lineage: Eukaryota > Viridiplantae > Streptophyta > Pinopsida > Cupressales > Cupressaceae > Cunninghamia > Cunninghamia lanceolata. Next base: position 2,057,187 of record BSBN01001137.1, on the reverse strand, counting down.
AGTGATACCAGTGAACTCATTTATAAAAAAGCTTGGATTAGTCTTATCACCATATTGTTCTTTAAAAATCCTTCTGAAGTCATCCCATGATGAGAAACTCTGGTCAGGTAGAATTTTATACCACTCTCTAGCTTCATCAACTAAGGATTGCATTAACAATTTCATAAAAACATCTTTATGTTCAACTTCAAATTTGTCCATAACATTTTGAAAGGCCTTCAAATGATCTTCTCCTGACATAGCATTGTTTCCTGAAAATTTTGGTATCTGAAGCCTTACATGTTTATCAATGGGATTAGGGTAATAAGGAATACCATTAAAAACTAGCTGCCTGAATCTATCCAACTGCATAGGTTGTCTACCAAACTGATTAACATTTCCATTCCTATTAGCATTCTGATTTCTCACATTGTTCAATGGTACTCTAATATTGTTTGTATTTTGCCTCTGATTATTCTACTGATTCTGAACTTCATTTCTTTGCTGGTTTCTTAGCACATTTGCATTATCAAGACTAGGGATTGAATCATGCTGAGCAATTTTTAGAGTTTGCACCTTTTGTCTCATATCATCTCTAATCCTCAAAGCCTGTAAGTATTCTAATTCAACCCTCAAGCTTTTGATTTCTTCAACTAATTCTTCATCCTTAGGCATAGAAGAGGATGGTCCCTTTCCATATTGGTCATCATCATCATCCCTTGGGGACTCAGTTTCCTCAAATCTGTTAGGGGGATCTAAGAAAGTGTGTTCCTGAAACACCTTTGACCTCATTCTCAACCTATCACCCTGTTGTCTTTCATATACATCTTGAATTTCAGCCTCTATGTTTAAAAAGTAGGGTGCCTACTGCTCTGAAGACCTTGGATTATCTTCAGTACTATTATTGTTTCTAGGGCTAGGAGAACCCTCTTGACCAGCCTGAATGGTCCCCTTTTTTTTAAACATCATTTTTCTAGGTAATTCTTCAGACAAACGATTACGCAGGGATCTTCTCCCTTGCATACAAATTTTACCTTACCAGTTGGGAGATTAGTTCGGACTCGCCACCTACAACTAGGAATTGGTTTTGTTTTAAAACAAGGTTCTTACACAAAGCATCCCCAGTAGAGTCGCCAAATCTATTGGTGACTCGGATGAGCCAAAAATATATCTTTTCAAATCACATCCCCAGCGGAGTCACCAAATTTGTTGGATTTTTTCCCAACTGGATGCTTCCCAGTTATCCCTACAAGGTAGCCATCATTGATCAACATGATTTCTAGGCCAGGGGCCAATAGTACAAGAGATAGACTCTATAAATATCTCCTCTTCTTCTTTAGGCTCTGCAGAACCAAGGGGGTATTCCCTATTCAACATCCATAAAATAGACTTGTGAACTTACTGGGATGTTGACACAAAGCAGATAAATCCTCTCTTATGCAGACCAAAACTATAAAATAAGTGCAAAGGGGCTAGCTTTGGGCCTAGATTCAGTTGTGAGACAGAGGATTTTGGGTCCTAAAACTACTCCTAATATCCTAATGGTTTATATTTGAAGTTTAGATTTGTATTTTGTATTTGGATGCAAACTGGGACCTTGGGCTGTAACCTCAATACAAGACAAGACTAGTGCCTATCTCAGGGCTCAGAGTCAATAGACAAACATATGTGAATGATTACATAAACTTGAATCAATAATCGAGTTTCAAGGGGATTTTTCAGTGTCTGCCTTACAAATACTTCCCAGGACTGAGTATTTAATCATTCGTGCTTAATGATATCCCTATTGTAGCATACATTTCCTAATGCTTAACCTAAAAAATTTAATCTATTCCTTGAACAAAAGTAAGAGATTAGACATTCAACATAGAAAATCCATGCTCCTGAATCCCAAATAACCCTTAGCTATTTAGATCCAAAAGAAAAATGCCTACAACTAGGAGACAAATGACCAAATACATGCAACAAAGCATTTCTCATATGAAAACAACATGAAACCAATAAACTTATGCATAAAACATACAACATATGATTCGTAAACTCACAAGACACCAAAACAAGATCACCAACAAGACTGTATTTTTTTACTCTGCCAAAATTTGTCTAGTTTTCAACAACCACTAAAATGAGTAACACAGTTCTGATATATACCAAGAATGTGTACTCAGCGATCCAGTACAATGGTCACTTCAAAATTTTCTAGATACACTGCACCATGGAATGGCGCTCAAAACATTCAATGCAGCCCAAAGAAACAGAGGAGAGAGCAGGTGAAATTGGGAAATGTGTCACCGTTTGAAGATTTTCCTCACAAATTTGGTAGTTGGCTAGTCAATCAGACCCATACCTCTTGCAAACTTCACCATTAATGGCCAACCTACCCGCGGCCTTGGAAATGCAGTAGACTATGTGCTCTGTGGTTTTCCCACCAAGAAATGTAACTGTAGTTGTTCAAGAAAACCCCTCCTCAAAAGTTTGAAATAAGGCCATCGATCCTCTTTCCTTCTGCCGAAATCTATGGATTTAAAATGCACCACGCAGGCACCCCTTTCCCTTTTGACTTTTTGCAGCATGAATATGCATTTAGCCTTTTTTGTTGTTTTGCATGTTCAAATCTCTTGTATATGCAATAGCATATACATACAATCCACCCTGGACACATGGCAGCTTGCCATTGGATTTCCATCGCTTTGCCCCTGCATCTCCTATCGGCTATCGGAACAACCCTAGGAGTAATCGCTGATACGTAGTCTCTCGCCGATGAGCCAATGCATTTTTTCCTTTTGCATCTGTGGTTGTATATGCAAATGCATATACATACAATGGCAACACATGCAAGGCGTGGACCCCAAATTTTTATGAATCAATTTGAAATCACATTCTGATTCAACTTGTATCTTCATTCTTTGTACATCGCTTTGCATATTACACATGCAAGATGCAATATACAACCTCCAGATCTCAAACCTATATAAAACAATTTTAAACTTCAATCGGGTCTGGGCATTGTATGTTTTACCTTTATATAACTCCTTGTATATCACATTGTACTGATGCGATATACATACAATGTGGATTCTAGCACACCTATGAGGCAGATTTGAATAACTTTGAAATCTAGCATATGTATCCTTCTCCTTTCATATCTTCATTGTATGTCAACTTGTACAATGCACACATGCAATATACAAAAAGAACTACATACATATCTCTTTGCACATCGGCTTTGCATATTCAAACATATAAACTCACTTGCACATACCTGTAGACCTAACCACCATTTTAGCCCGATTTGAAACTTCTTTGAGATCCGCAATGTATCTTGCCCATTATATATCAAATATACAACACAACATACAAACCTTTTGATACAACTACAGAATCTTTGATGGAATATTCCAGGAATGTACTCAAACACCACATACAGACTTGATATGTATGCAAAGAAACATACAACGATTTTTCACCATTTTCAAAGGTTGACTGAACATTTTTCAGGTCCGCCAATGTACACTCATGCTTGCACACTAAATGTACATACAAACAACAATGTACATACAAAGCTACATGCATGAAAAAGTGAAGGCCGACAGACTTAGAAATTTTTGAGGGTTTAAACAACAAGACCAATAGATTTTCAAGCTCAAAACCCCAACCCTAAGGTGCAGGCACCAACATTTTATATGCATCTAGTATGGTAGATATTTTTCTCAAAAACTCCATCAAAACTACCCCATCAATAGGGTACCTGGGTAGCATAAAGGGTTGTTTTTCAAAACCTTCTATTCTGATATATGAGAAAGTGGCAAAATGGATGAACCAAGTGCCATGTTTGTATATAACTTCTTGAGCTTCTATGCTCAATCTCTTGGTTCTATCCTCTTCCCTAGTTCTAACCAGATGCATAGAAAATGCATCATTCACCAATTTATAATCAAAGAGGTAGTTCTTTCTCTGTAATTAAGGATAATGATCCCATATATGGGCATCATCTACACCATTGCCAATCTTGCCCACTGTAGTCAGTGCATCAAATGTTCCTTTGTAGGCACATGAATAAACAACATATGAAGTCATGTGGAATGAGCATTCTAGACCTCCTAGGTTCCTCATTTTTTCATCTAAGGCATCACTGATGACCTTGGCCCATAGTGGCTTGTTATCTGTATAGAGGACCATCTGGATGATTATAAACATCTAATTCTTGAAATTCCCAGCATGAGGCTGGCCTATCATCCTACTGAGTAGGGTAATCATGTATTGATATTCACCATCAAAATCAAATTTGTATAAATACACTGGCAACTTGGTAGAGGCAGTGTAGGTGATGTTTTTAGACCTCCACTGGTATATCCTCTTCCTGGCATTTTTCTTATTGTTTTCATACTCTGTCTCCAATTTGTACAAATCCACACTGACTACCTTCCTTCCAATTGGGAGATTGAAAGTAGATGTCATCCCTTTAATTGACAAGTCTGCATAAACTCTTCCATGTTTCTCCACCCACCTTGTCTAAGGGTTATAATTTTTGGCGCATTCTACTATCAGTTTCAGGGTTTCCATGGCATAGGGAAATCCAGCTGCATGCCACATTCCTGACACATATATGTCATCCAGTATGGTATTATCTTTATCATCATTCATCCTGGATGACCATGCTACTAGATCTGTTTCTCCTTGGTGAGTGTCCCTAATTGTGCCATATTTGAATTGTATCCCTTATGTCCAAACATACATGGGCTTAAGAAATTCTACTCTAGATCTATTCTTCCTAATGTCTGCCATCGATTCCTACAATAAACATAACTAGTCTTACCATAATATTCATATTCATTCATATAACACTTATATCTATGGCATCATGCATATTTATATTCATTACTTCATCATGGTATGCATATTTACAGATTCAAACCACTAGAAAAATCGTACTACCTGGACATGCAGAAAACTACAATAGGAGGTTTTTTTAATTACTTACCTGATAACACTTCTCTTTTGGATTAGGTTGATGATTATGAAAAAGGGGTAACAAACACTAATGATCACTCGTTTCATTATGCTGCAAGCTGTTGTCCATTCACAGGTATCTCGTATGAGGGTTTGACTCTCTGCTTTGTAAATTCTTATTTTTTTTCTGTAAGGTAGATGAAAAATCACCTTGGAAACTTACCTTTAAATTCATCTGTAGGGTAGATTAGGGTAAAACTGGGTGAAAATCAATTAAAACCATTGATCTTCTGCACAAAATCCATGGATGTTGCTAGGTGTTTGAACCTTATTCGCAATCGGCATGAATCGACCTACTATATTTATGTGCATTTATTGTTACGAAGCAAGCTGAGGGGGTGATCTTCAGAAGATCAGGTGATATTGAAATATGACCCCCTATGTGTAACATGACCCTCCACATTTGAGCGGCAAAACTAACGTCAATGAATTGGGTGATGTGGCCAAAGGTTGACCATGTGTATATCGAGTTATGTTTTTAAGATCAGGGGATGTTTAAAATGTGACCCCACAAATAAAGTTACCTCCCTTTTGAAAGATCAGGATGAGGTCAGCGTGTAGATGACTTCGCTTGAACGTTTCATTAAAATGATGTCACCGTCATGTTGTTGAAAAGGGGGATTGTTGGATACATACCTCCGCGAGGTAAAAAGAATGATGACATCACCATCAGGGTGGTTTCCTTTGTTCATTAGGCTTAGATGATGTCATCATCATATCGGTATTGGGGTGATATTTTGCGACAGGGTGATATTTGTAAGATCGGGTGATATTGAAAATATGACCCCCACAAAATGTATGAAGTTGTTTGACAGACAGATACAGTTATCACGTAAAATTAACATCTAGATTTTGCAAACCAAATGATTATCAGGTGATAAACCTATATCAAGGTGATCTTAAGCAAGGTGACTAATGTTTGAAATATGACCCCCCACTCAGAATATTAGGTTTGACCATAACTTTGACTTATCATAACTTGCTCCCCTTAAGGAATTTCGGGGTGATCCAAAAAGCAAACCTGCATGGACTTTTAAGTACTTTCCAACTATGAGGTCAATGATATGAAATATTGACTTTGACAACTAAGCTCATCATGGGGACTTGTCCACCCTCTAATGCAGTTTTACCTTACTAACTTACTTTTACCAGACCGTTGAAAAGAAAAAAAACAACACAAGCCAAAGCAACAAAAAGGTTGGGTCCCTATTTTGTCAAGTCAAAATGGGGTGTGTTGTGTAACCACATAACATGTCATTACATTGTCACATTACATATCATCACATTTTGCATTCATATCATCACATTAACATGTCACCATATCAAACATGCATGACATCATATACATATTAATCCATATCAAAGTCCATTTCAACACATACAAACATCATCAAATCATAACATCAAAAACATACTACGTCCTACATACCATGATCATAATCATCATCACTATAAACATAAGTATCCACATCACATAATCCATACATCATATCATCCTACAACATCAATAAACAAACATCACATATATCGCATCCCCCACACAATATCCCTACATCATACACATGTTAGCACATAACATCCATATCAATATATCATAAACCATACCATAAGTCCATAATCATGAACTTCATCATGCATAAACATCATGAGCTATATCATAAATCCATCACATATCCATATGCACAAATAAATATACGTAGTCCATGGAATCAATGTCAGTCTCATATATATATACATCCAAAAAATGATCATGGTATAGTCAAGTCCTAAGGACCTGTCAAAAATATGTATGTACAAATCAAAATGTCTACACTATCACTAGGCAGAACTGTCTTGCACTGATCCCCTTGACTGGGCTGGTCCTGCACCTCTTTGAGCAAAATGGGCCCCTTTACTCTTACATGTAGCCCCTGAAACCCTAATTTATTCCCCTAGACCCTGCATTTTACCCTCTGCCCTCATTTTTCCTCCTCTACCCCATCCTAGGTTCCCTATTTATCCCTTTTTCTTCCTATCTAACCTTCCTCCCGCTTTCGAGACATCACCAAAAAAATTTATTTTTCTGTTGATTTCTCGAGGGGGCATCACCTCGCTATCCATTCTTCTCCCATCAGCTAACTAGGGCATAATAATCATTCACAATTCTTTAATATCCCATCAACCTTGACAGTAATGATATCATATCAAAGAGGGGCAAAATGTAGACACCTGAAAAATGGTCACAACCACTTTCACCCATCCTCTGCATTCCAAACCTGACAATTCACATCATCTCATCCAATGCATATATTAATTAAATAATTTGTAATTATTTAATTAATATTTTCCTCACCTTTCCCCCTTCAACAAAAGTCAATTTTCTTCTACTATAGTTCAAAAATTAAATATTCTGACAACTATAGTTCATATCCATTCCCAAAAATTAAATAAATATTACTATTTATTTAATTCTCTATTTTATCCACTTTTGATTACTTTTAGTAATCATCATTATTTTCTTCTAAAACATGTGCACATGAGTTAATTAAAATTAACTCATAGTTACAACTCCCCATGTTTCTAGAAGTCCACTTGTCATTCAATGTACATGCATGTACATGACAAGTGGTACTTTGGAAGCATGGACAAATCTTTGAAAAAGTGTACATTTGTTCTATTTCTTCTACCCAACTCCAAGTGTCACTATTCATGGAATTTTAAATTCCATTTGGCACTATTCATCCACTATTTACTTAATTTTAAATTCCACTTGTCCTCTCCTCATAATTTTAAATTCCTCACAAAATCCAAGCCATGCCTTTCTATAAATGAGGCCTTACATGTCATACACCTACCTAATGCTAGCCATCCATCCATTCAACCACTCAATCTCATCCATTTATCATCCCTTGAATCTTGGAGCAATTCTCTCATCCAATCTCCTTATGTCATTTGTCCAATTCTCCTTGCTTGAGGAACCTCAAGAAATTTCAACCCTTGATCCTTCAATTTCATGAACATCTCTTTTACATGAGTTTGTTGATCTCTTTGCTTGGACATACTCCAAGGCATTGATCCTTAGGTGGTAACACATAATATTATCATTCATCCTGATCCTAAATTGGTTAAATAAAAGATACATAAAATGAATCTTACTTGGTTGCATTATTGGTCAAAGTTGAGATAGAGAAGCTTTTACAAGTAGACTTTATTTGCCCTATTGACTACTTGCCTTGGATCTTGAATATTGTGGTTGTCAATAAATTTGACAACTGTATTCAAATGTGTAATGATTTTTGAGATTTAAATAAAGTATCTTTGAAGGATTACTTTCCTCTTCCTAATATCGATATGATTGTCGATTCCACTGTTGGCCATGCTTACTTTCCTTTATGGATGGTTTCTCTCATTATAATAAAATATTCATTAATCCTCAAGATCAATAAAAAACAACTTTTATAACTCCTTAGGGAATATTTTGTTGAGTTGTCATGTCATTTGGATTAAAGAATGCTGGTGCAACTTATCAACATGCTATGACACTTATTTTTCATGATTTCATGCATAACATCTTAGAGGATTATGTTGATGATATTCTATCCAAATGTGTTTTATGCCAGGATCACATAAAAATTCTCTGTCAAATCTTTGAATGCATATGAAAATACAACATGCACTTGAATCCTCATAAATGTGTCTTTGGCATTGATAGTGGTAAGGTATTAGGATTCATTGTCTCACATCGTGGTATTCAAGTAGACATGAAAAAGATTGACACTATTGTTAACATGCCACCTCCTAAAAATGTTTCACAACTTCAAAACTTACAAGGAAAGATTTAGGCTATTCTTTGATTTGTTTCACAACTTGTTGATCAATCTCTTCCTCTCACACAATTGCTAAAGAAAAAATCTACTTTTAAATGGGATAGTGATTGTCAGAAAGCTTTTGATGATCTCAAAAGATATCTTGCTAATCTGCCTATTTTACAACTGGTCATCTCTACATGACCATTCATTCTTTACACATCGGTGTCTCCTAACGCTCTCACGGCTTTGTTAGCACAACATGATGACAATTTAAAAGAATGTGTTGTGTATTACATTAGCCAAACTTTTTTCAATTACAAAATGCAATACACTGTGATAGAAAGGCAATGCCTAGCTCTTGTTTTTGCAACACAAAAACTAAGACATTATCTCTTGAATGCTGAAATTAATGTAATTATAAAATTTGATCCTTTAAAGCATTTGTTTGCCAAAATAGATCTTTTAGGATGCTTAGCAAAGTGGGTTATGTTGTTAATGGAGTTTGATCTTAAATTTGTCTCCCATAATGCAATTAAAGGACAAGCATTGACTGACCACTTAGTGGAAGCTCTTTCACCATTCACTTGTCCAAACCATGAATATTTTCCCAATGATCAAATCCTTACCTTGGATGTTGATGATAAGTGGAAATTATTCTTTGATGGTTCTAGATGTTGAACTAGCTTTAGTGATGATGTGATACTAGTACCTCCTTCAAGTAAGGCGAATCCTCTATCTTACCATCTTAATTTTCTATGCACCAAAAACATTATAGAGTATGAAGCCCTTATTGCTGTCTTGTGTGTTCTTTTGTCTCTTAACATAAAACATATTTCAATATTTGGTGATTCACAACTGATCATAAGACAAGTCATTGGATCTTATCAAGCAAAGAAAGATAAGTTATCTTAGTACCGAGACTTGACCTTATCTTTATTAAAGAATTTCTTATCCTACACAATTGACACAATTCCATGAAAGGACAACTGACATGTAGATGAGATGGCAAGTGTTGCTTCCCTCCTATCCTTTGATGGTTCTGAAGGGGATTACAAATTCATTATCCATAATGTTACAATACCTTCAATAATGCCTAAAGTTGCCTTTTGTGATAATGTGGAATCAAGAGAATGGTACTCCCATATATTCCAATATTTGTATGATGGTACTTTTCCTGATCCCACATCCAAAAGTGCTTGAGTTTGCATACGCAAACTTGTTGTGCATTATATCATCTTATCAAACATTCTATATCAATGAAGCTACGAAGGTCCCCTCCTTCATTGCCTTAATAAATTTGAGATCTCGATTGCAAGACATGGAACAAGATTCCTTTTCCTTTGTCAAAAAGTACCCAGAATGTCAACAACATAGTAATCACATTCAAGCTCCTACCTAGGAAATTCGTGCCCAGGTTTCACCTTGGCCATTTTCCATGCGGGGCTTGGATATTATTGGGAAGATTGCTCTACCTTCCTTTAGGGGAAATACTTTCATCATGACAACTACAGATTACTTTATGAAGTGGGTTGAAGTAGTTCCTCTCTGATCCATGATAGCTAAAGTAATCTATCGCTTCATTCAATACAACATAATCTCTCAATTTGGTATGCCTTCCACTTTGGTTTCTAATATTGGTGCCTCATTTAAGAACAAAGATGTGAAGAAATTTCTTGAAATATATCATATTCAACACCACTTCTCTATGTTATATTATCCTCAATCAAACGGACAAGTAGAATTTTCTAATAAATTAATTGGACAAATTCTTTGAAAAATTGTTAACAAACATCAAAAGGATTGGCACAGTCAATTATCTTATTCATTGTGGGATTACCGAACTAGTGTTTTTATGCCTACGGGTACTACCTCGTATAACCTTATGTATGACGCCAATGCAATTGTACCTTTGGAGTTAGAAATCCCTTCATTGTGAATTTCTCTCAAGGGCATCCTTGACGAAAACACTCAAAGGGAATTATGGTATCAACAACTTGAAATGGTCAATGAACAACATATAAATGCTCTCGAACATCTTCAAGCTCATCAAAAATACATGTAACGAAAATACAGTTCACAAGTTATTAACCACACATTTGAAGTCAGAGATTTGGTACTCCACAAAAAATTAGCGCAATATACATGCACCTCCTAGTGAAAAAGGGAAGTTTAGCCTAAATTGGCTAGGACCTTACATCATTATTGAATCATTTGGGTCAGATGCATATAGACTGGCTAATGAATGAGGTACATCTCTTAAGGAGCCTATTAGTGCTAATCATTTGCGTAGATATTATGCTTAAATTCAATTTTCTTTTGTATGTTATCATTTTATTTATCAAAGAAAATATTTGGTAGATAGTAAATTCAAATTTCCTATTTCATTATTTGGTTCTTTCTTGACAAAATATTTAGTTTGTCTTGATTCTTTAGAGTAATTTTCTTAGTTAGATAATTACTTGGTTATTAGCATACAAATTGGTAGATCTGCATCGTGTTCAATAATCATTGTTGAATTTGATCTAATAATGTTACAACATTGTTTCATGGGATCACAACTAAATTATTTCATCATGTGTGTACATATTATAAAAACCTAATTAAGCATACATATGTGTGTTTCATTAGAGCATGTTGTTGCAAGTATGTGTAGTCGGTGTTGTCATTGATGTCAACAAGCTTGTGTTGTCATTGGTGTCAATTGTATGAGAAAGAGGGTATTGAGTAGATGTTGTCTCTAATGATGAGGAAGTGCTAAAAATGGTGATGATATGTTTTTGGTGCTTGGTTTCCAAGTGCTTTTGAGAAAATTTGAATAATAGAGGAAATAATGTGTTGTAAAGATGTTTTGGCATATAGAGTGGTGTTTTGATTTTGCTCCACATTTATTTTATGTTGAAGATCTATTTATGCACTTTGGATATGTTTATTAGAGGAGTTCAAAGGTGCTACATTTAGAATTTGGTGTGCTAGATCAATGCGCAGAGGAAGATGTGTTTACCAGTGTGTGAATTGTGTATTGCAAAGATGTCTGGGAGAAATGTTTTTGCTCCGTATTTCTCCATAGAATGGTTTTAGGTCTTGTGGTTCTCGAAGTGTGTTTATAAGGTTCATACCTACATTTCGTTGAAGTTGTTCGTGGCTTGGTTCTCCACAAGTTGATTTCTTGAGTTACAATGCATAATAGAGATATTTGAGCATACTAGGTAAATAGGATAAGTTTGTTCGGCAGATGAAAGTTGTTATAGATAAATTTGTTGGATTTTAGGATGTTTTTGGAATACTCTAGATCATGTTCAAGCATGGTGTGTGGTCCATGAGTTATCTTTGGGTTTGAGGAAGTGTGTACATAATTATTTATGGTGTTAACACTGGTCCAGCCGACCTTAGGTGTTTACACTAATTGTGGAGTTGCTTCAATGTTTGTGGAAGTGTGATGTGGTGTGTGTGGATGGATTTAGGTCCAAGCTAAGGTATGTTGTGGTCTTCCTTCATTTCTTTCCACCATGGGAATATTTTGGTACCGACCTAATTTGAATTTGTGAGATTAAAGTTCTTTGCTAACCTTGGAGAATGTGTTCAAGATTGAAGATGGTATAAATAAGTATTGAGTTGTTGAAGGATGGTAAGATAGATGAATATAGTGTGTGTGATGCAAATTATAGAGTTATAGAATGCGAATTTGTGCAGTGCAGTGCAAGCCTTTATGTGTTAGATTACTGGATGCAATGAGTAGAAGGTGTCTACAATTCCTTAGTGAGACTGCAGAGGTGATGATGGTGTTGTGGTGGACTTCTTTGTTGCATTGAGATAGTTCTCTCCTTGTAACAATCTTCTCTACCTTCTTCTCTATTTTGGCAGCGAGCCCTCTAGTAGTGAGACTTTTGGCAGTGAGCCTTCCAATAGTGAGCCCTATTATATTTTGGTGTTGATATTACTTTATATTGTGAGCTAATCCTCACCGTGGTTTTTCCCTTCTTAGGTTTTCCATGTAAATCTGGTGTTCTCTTGTGTTTGATGTTGATTTGATTCAGTTTATATTATTTGCTTTCATGCTTAATCATCTTAACAGTTTAAGGGATTAATTGAATTAATGTAGATCTGAATGTGTGTGAAGGTTTTGAAGTTTTAAGTTACGACTAATTCACCCCCCTCTCAGTTGTCTTGTGCATTCAAAAATTGGTATTAGAGTCAAGTTCCTTGGAAGAAAGCTTAACTGCTTGAGGTAGATCTGGGATGGTGCACAAGAAAGATGTTCCCCTATTTGATGGATTAGACTATGCATTCTAGAAAATAAGGATGGAATGTTATCTGATTTCTCTTGGATATGAGATCTAGAAGTCTGTTGAGTCTAGATACACTATACCTAAAAATGGTCCAAGTATTGCAAATAAGATCAAGGCCTATGAAACCAATGGTAAAGCAAGGTATACTCTTTTAAGTGGTCTTACTAATTCTGAATTGGTGAAAGTTATGAATCTAAAAACTACTAATGAAATCTGGAAAAAGTTGAAAAGCATTTATGAAGGAGATGATAAGGTCAAGCAAGCTAAGATGCAAAATCTAAAGATCATGTTTGAGACCATGCGAATATCTAAAGATGAAAACATCACAAGCTATCTGTAGAAGGTGGATGAAGTTGTAAATAGTATCAGAGGTCTTGGTGGAGAATTGGAAGAAAAAGAAGTGGCAATGAAGGTACTTAGAACACTTCCTAAAGCTTACAGTCATAAAGTTTCTGCTATTGAAGAATTACAAAATTTGGATCAATTTACTAGAGATCAGTTGTATGGTACTTTAACTACTTTTGAAATGAGAGAATTTGGTACAAGTAGTGCAAAAGTTGAAACTACCTTTAATCTAGTAAATTAGAGAAGAATGTGGAATCAGATTAGAAGGATTCTGATGATATGGAAGCTAACTTTGTAAGAAGAATGAAAAAGGGTGCTGCTAAGTACAGTGGTAAGTTTCATTTCAAGTGTTTTAGTTGTGGCAAGTTTGGTCATTATGCTTCAAGATGTCTAGAAAGAATTTTGAAAAGAAAAAATAGGAAGAACAAAAGTAAGGTGTTTAAGAAAATCTATTATGTTAGAGAAGATGCAAGTATATCTGATGATGAATCTAATTATGAAAATGATGAGGATAGTGAATGTTTGTTCATAGCTTTAAAAGATGTTGTTTCTGCTAACTTTGAGGAATGTGTGAGGGAAAGGGCTCTAGAAGTAAGTATTAATGTTGAAGGCACCTTGATGTCTACTTTTCATGCTAGATAGGAAAAGAACTACTAGGTCATTGACAGTGGATGCTCAAATCATATGACTGGTGATAACAGTAAGTTTTTTAAACTTAAAAATTATGATGGAGGATTAGTTAGATTTGGTGATGATACATCTGCTAAGATATGTGGAAGAGCTTCAATTAGTTTTGATGGAAAGCATAATATTGATGATGTTCTTTATGTTAAGGGTTTAAAACATAACCTCTTGAGTGTTGGACAAATGTGTAGCAAAGGATACAATCTCGTGTTTCAGGATTGTGGTTGTGAGATCAGAAAAGATTCTAGAACTACGATAGCTACTGGAAAGAGGACGGATGGAAATGTTTATTAGCTCAAAGGTGGTGATGGTTATTGTTTCATGACTCAAATCAGTGAGAGTTGGCTATGGCATAGAATATTGTGTCACATCAATTTCGATAGCCTAGTAAGAATAAGTTCAGTTCAATCTATGAGAGATTTGCCAAAGATTACAAAGCCTATCAATGTTATCTATAAGGAATTTCAAGTTGGAAAGCAAGCAAGAAGAAGATTCAAAGTGAAGGATCAGTCTTCTATTGGACTATTGGAATTGGTTTATACAGATCTTTGTGGTCCTACCAGAGTAAGGAGCTTTCAAGGTGATAGGTATTTCATGCTACTGATTGATGATTATTCTAGAATGACATAGCTTACTTTTCTCAAAGAAAAATTAGAAGCCCTAGATAAGTTTAAATCATACAAAGTCATGTTTAGGAATGAAATCGATATGAAAATCAAATGTTTGAGGTCTAAAAAAGGTGGAGAGTTCACCTCCAATGAATTTAACATGCTTTGTGAGAATCATGGAATAAAGAGGCATTTATTTGCCCCTAGGACTCCTTATCAGAATGGAGTAGTTGAAAGAAAGATTAGGACTGCTCAAGAAGCTACAAGGGCAATGATAAAAGAAGCAAATCTACCAGAGGTCTACTGGAGAGAAGCAATTCATACTGTTATTTATATACTGAACAGAGTGCAAGCAAGAGCAAATAGTACAAAGACTACTTATGAGATATGGTATGGAAGGATTCCTACTATCAAATACTTCAAAGTGTTTGGAAGAAAATGCTATATTAGAAGGGATGAAGCAAACCTAGGAAAGTTTGATGCAAGGTCTGATGAAGGTATTTTCCTTGGGTATTCCACTAAAAGCAAAGTTTACTAATGCTACAACAAGAGGCTAAGAAAGATTGTTTAGAGTGCAAACTTCAAAGTTGATGAAGATCCACAAAAGAATTCAGAAGCAAATGGATATAAATTAGATGAGTCTTCTTAAAGAGAAGAAGAAAAAGCTAAGGAAAAGGAAGTGTAGATTGAAGAGGAAGATGCTCGAGAAAAGACTCCTAAAACTCCCAAGTATGTGCAGAAGCATCATTCTAAAGATTAGATCATTGGTGATAACAACAAAGGTGTGCTAACAAGAAGGAAAGTTGTTGAAGAACAAGTAAATCTATGTTTACTTTCTAAAGTTGAACCTAAAATAGTGATTGAAGCATGCAAGGATACACATTGGATCAAGGCTATGGAAGAAGAACTAATGTAGATTGAAAAGAATTGGACCTGGGAACTTGTCCTAAGACCAGTAAACAAAAATGTGATTGGAACTAATGCAGGATCATCCCTAGTTCAAGAGAAATCTTGCATCAACTAAAAACATTTGCATTTTAGTTTGTTTGTAGTTTAGTTTGTTTCCTTTCATTTTCTAGTTCAGTTAGTAGTAGTTTCTATATTTTCATTCACATTCTACTGCAGTTGCACTTCAGATCCTATGGAGCAAGAATTAGCATATAGATTCGTTCATGTACATCATATCCAATTCTTAGATCATTTGGATCAGGTACTGGAAAGATATTGCTATTAGAAGATCGATTGTTTTCTCATAACAGAGCATCCTGATAGTCTTAGATAATTAGATAAAGGAGAAGACTTGCAGAGCATTTCCCAACCTTTGAAGCTTAATGAGACATCATTCTCTGATCTATGGTTTGTGGTCGACCATCCCTGAGATCTACACATCATTCCATTCATTTACAGAGTAGTTCCACCCATTTAGGTCTGACCTATCCATGTACACATGTTACAACTCTTAATTGGAGTTTGTGATCTTCCTTGGCTGATGCGGAGGAATATATTGTTTTGGAGATAATATATATTGATGTAATAGATGCCTAGGAAAGTAGTTAGCAATTGATTCATAGTTCTTAGTTTGAATTCTTGCGAAGTAGCTTGAAAGCTATATCTTGTGCATATTCTGATATTTTGTAATCAGACCTGTGAGCCCTAATTGTAAGCCTGCGTGTTGCCGACTGATCTAGATTTGAATTCTATGATATATTGAATGACTGAATCTATATTTTCTTCATATCTTTGAGTTGTTTCCGTTATGTTTACTCTAGCTGCACAATTGAGATAGTTCTCTCTGAGGACCCTCCTAATCGTGATTGCATCAAGTGATATTAGAGCAAAAGTTTGAATCTTTGGGAGTGAGTGAGTGAAATTGGTGAAGAAATTCCATAAGATCTTGTTGTGGATAGATCATTGATCTGAGGTAGGTTACTTGTGTTGCAACCGATCACCGATTGTGAGGTAGTTGTCACCTTGTAGCCTGATTTCCAAACTTGAGGCAGTTTACACTTGATCCTAGGAAGAATGCTGTTGAGGAGAATCCCTGTTGTTGGAACAATGGCTGGTAGAATGGATGAGATGATGGAAATGATGAAAACAATGAGAATTTGATTGGATACTATCAAGGAAGATAGGTGAAGGTGATTGACATTGAGACCTAATGTCGAAAGTGATGATAAAGAGGAATTTCAATCTGTTGATCAAATTGGTAAAACCCTAGGAGGTGATGAAGAAGAAGAATTAGATCAAGTGAAGAAGTTGTGAGCTATTTCAAAGATTGGGAAGAGATGTAGAGTTGATGTATTGAATTACACTGGCAATTTGAACCGTGAAGAGTTGATTGATTGGATAAATGACATGGAAGAATACTTTGAATGTGAAGAAGTTAAAGATATGGAGAAGGTGAAATTTGTAAAGACAAAGTTGAAAGAACATGCTACTATATGGTGGAAAGAAGTCCAATTGGATAGAAACAGAAGAGGAAAAGAAAAGATTACAAAGTGGGATAGGATGGTGACAAAATTGAAGAATTAGTTTATACATGCTGACTATGAGTTGTAATTATTAAAGAGATTGCAAAACCTAAAACAAAAGGAGAAATCTGTGAAGGAATATACTAAAGAATTTCATAAGATGATTATAAGGATAGGACATAGTGAAGTAAGTAAAGAGAAAGTGGCTAGATACATCAATGGACTGAGATTGAACATTCAAGAAGAACTAAGCTTGGTAAGGATGACATCTTTGGAGGAAGCATATTAGTTTGCCTTGAAAGTTGAAGAGAAGTTGAATAAGAGGCATGATCAAAGATAGAGAGGTAGAGGAGGTAAATTTCAAAGAGGTGGAACATTTTTTGGAGGAGAGAGATCATATGTGGAGCAGAACAAACAAGAGAACACATACAAGGAGGGTAGAGATAACAATGCATATCAGAGAGATGACAGAAATTTCTACCAGAGAGGAAACCCTACTCCATATCAGAGCAAAGGATATAGAAGAGAAGGAAGAGGACCTGATAGGAGAACATTTAGAGGCACTTGTTTCAAGTGTGGAGGTGAAGGACATAGAGCATTCGAATGTAATCAAGGAAGTACAAGCAAGAGAACAAAGAACAGTGGAAGAGCAGCCTATGTGGAAGAAGAACCTGTTGGATCACCTAGTTCAGTTGGTAAACCTAAGAAAGGAGAATCACTTGTGATGAGGAGAGCACTATTTCAAGTAGAGACAAATAAGGAACCACCGTAGAGGAAAAGTTTATTCAGAACCAGATGCAAATCAGGAGGTAAATGTTGTAAAGTTGTAATTGATAGTGGTAGTTTAGATAACCTAGTTTCAGAGATGGTGACTAAGCTGAAGTTGGAAAGATTGAAATACCCTAAGGCCTATCAGATAGCATGGATTCAGGATGATCATAAGGTACTAGTGAGTGAGCAATGTTTGGTGAAATTTCATATTGGATCTTATTGTAAGGGTAAAATGTGGATTAATCAATAACAATAATAAACCCAAACATCAATAGAATATGAAAGAAAAAAAGATTTTAAACAACGATAAAGTGATACTTACAACCTTTTACCTTTCATCTTCCATTGCTCGCCTTTTCTATCTTGATCTTGATGGAGATGAATGGTGGCCCTCGGGAAGCTTGCTTCTTTGCTTTGAAGTCCTCAAGATGACAAGATGAAGTTGGCTATGATACTTTGTGTGATTAAAGATGAGCTTCAACGCACTAATGAAATGAATGATAATGATATGAAGTGATGGTAGTAGTGGTGCCAAAGGCACGCTAGTGTTTCTACAACATAAGTTTACTCAAGTGATGGATGCATTGAAATAGAAGAAGAGGGTTGTATTTATAGAGTTGGGTGAGAGAAGATCAATGGTTGAGAAGAAATAAGAAGATCAACAGAGGAGAATGTTTGTGCGAACATGCACGAATAGAAGAAGGACATGTGTCATTAAAAGGAAGCTTTGTTGAGTTAACTGCTTTCTTGATGAGGATGAGTTTTGTTTTTCTTAAATTAGAATTTATTTTTCTAATTTAAGAGCAAAGTTGCTTTAAAATTGTTTTAACTTAGCTTTTGCTTTTTTATGACAAGAGGAATGTATTTTTAAAAGATATGAAGATTTTTAGAAGATAAGAAAGCATAATTAAATAAATAGATTTATTTAATTATTTGTGGATAATTTGGAGGAATAAATAAAATATTTAATATATTTTATTTATGTGAAGATTTAAGATTTTATTTAAATAAAATTGCATTTTATTTAAAATTGGAAGAATAAAAAGGTGTAATTAAATAATTAAAATTCTTTAATTATTTTAGAAGAATAAAGTTGATGTGGATGAATTTAATTAATTAAATAAATGTAATTTATTTAATTAAATGAGAGAAAGTGACTCAAATAAATAAATTCATTTATTTATTTATTGATAGAGGAATGTGAAGATGAAATAAATATTTAAAATATTTATTTAAGTAGAGTAATGTCATTTTTAGGTGTATACACTTATCATGATGAAGTCTTGTGTGATATTATGCCTGTGGATGTTTGTTATATCTTGTTGGGTAGACTTTGGTAGTATGATAGAAAATCTATACATGATGGGAGAAAGAATACATACACTATAACAACAAATGGAAAGAGAATTACTTTTATTTCTCTGGAAGATGATCCTAAGAGTGAAGTATGTGGTAATGCTAGAATCTATTTGGTAGATGGAAGAAAATTTCTAGATGGTTTGAGACATGAGAATATGTGTTATGCCTTGATTCCTAAGAAGCCTTGATTTAGGAGCCTCACCTTGAATTATGTTTTAAGGTCATTTTGATGTGTTAATAGGGTCTTTGGTTAAAAAGTGTAAAAAAAATTATAAAAGTGGTCATGTTGCCCAAAAAGGCACAGTTACAAATCAAAAATTAAGAAACCATTACTATATAGTTGGTTTTTGATTGGGAATGTATAAAACACCCTCAAAAACTTGAATGGGAGATGAGAGACATTGTATTTTGAAGTTTGATGAATAAAAACCCTATTTTTCTGTGTATTCCAACATTGCAGGCCTGTTCTTTTATTTTGTATGGCCTGTATAGTCTATATGGGGGTTTAAAACCAATTGGAATGTGTGAGCATGTGAATCTACTTCATTTTTCTTTTGTTTCACCAATTTTCATTGAGTTATCAAAAAGTTATAATCATTTTACTAAGGGCAGGTTTGCGAGTTTTTTTTTTTAAAGTTGCAGTCTAAAAACACGCATGGTATAGCCTGGTACAACCTCATATTAAGGAATATAATAGATGGATGAAAATATTATTGTTTCTAGTTTACAATTCTTTTGGTTTCATGTTATTTCATTATGCTCTGAGTGAGTTATGGCATTTTTACTGAGAGTAGTTCTATAATAGTCCTAGGGTTTGCACAGGAACAGTCTTGTTTTTACCCTAGTCCATACAAAGAAACCCTAGCCCATTTTTAGATATGTGTAGTAAGATCCAAAAGGGTATTCCAAACAAGTCTTATATTTTTAATAGCAGGTCTACAATAAAAGTTATGACCAAAAAAGTCTGAGTTGTTGCCCCCATATTTTAGGCTTTAAGAGCAAGTTGCCAAGAATGATCAAGAATGCACATTTTCATCATTTGTATTGAAACTATGTTTGGGATGTGTTAAGTTAGTCTTGTTTGAGTTCTTTCTTTGCATCATTTTGGTATCAGAGCCAAAAGATCTAGGAAAGGAAGTTTTGGGAGTTTGTGTATTGTATTTTTCTAAAAGGTTAAAGGAAGAACGTAGATACCAAAAGACTAGGCCAGGAGAAAAGAAAAGGGCCTAAGGTGAGGTATCATGGAGACAAGAAGAAGAATTGAGAAGAAGCAAGGTGAAAGAGACTTGCTTACAAAAGGAGAATGGAAGTGTTGAGGAGAATAGTCCATGGAGACTTGTAAAGTAAGGAGTTACCAAGGAAGAAACAAGTGATGAGAAGAGATAGCAAGATGTAGCAGCAAACTCAGAAGGGGAAGATGAAAGACAATAGGATAAGCCTAGTTGTAGAGTTTGATAGGACAATGGAAGAGTTTGAAGAGCATATTGATCTTGTATTACAGTAGTTTCTTAAGAAAGCATCTCAAGAAAATATTTGGCTTTGGCCATTGAGAAAGAGGGTAAAGTGGCCTATAAGAGTGATTGTTCAAAAAAGAAGGAAGAAAAAGATAGTTGTCTTAGAAGGTGAAGGTGAACATAGTTTGGATAGAAAAGAGTTATTAAATAAGTGTACAAAGAAAGATGAAAGCAAAGAGTGGAAGATAAAAGAAGATGCAATAGTAGCATATCTTTTTGACAAGGCAGAATGAGAGATTGCAGCAATGTTTGGTCCTTTGGAGGATATGGAATGTGTAGGACAGTGATGGGAAAAAGAGGAAACTCATGAACTAGTTGATACCGTAGCATGTATGGAGAAAAAGAGTGAAAAATAAGAAGATATGGTAGCATATGAATGTCTTTTTGAAGACATAAATGCAGAGGTTAAGTGTGGAGTTGCAACAACGATAACACATCCTTGGGAGGATGACAAAAAAGAATTTGCAGTGAGTGCAGACATAGAGATGACAAAGCTTGACGAGCCTCAGTATGATGAATGAGTGGATGACGAAGATAATGATCTCCTATGGAAAGAGGAGATGGAGAAAATAAACAAGTTTCTTGAAGGAGGCTTGATAGAAGACCATGAAGATATGGATATGGCAGTGACAAATGATGACAAAGAAATTGGGATAGTAAAGACAAATGAGGTAAATAATGCATATTTTGATTCTAATTTATTTGAATTGAATGATGAAATGACGGAGATTAAACAAGCTAAATGTGGAGACATGGAAAGTTTCAATTTCCATGAAAATTTGTATAAGAAAGCTATAGATTTGATTATTGGTGATGAGTATGATTTGTTGGATAAAGAAATTGAACAGTGTGGAAAGTTGTTCAAGCATGCACACTTGATAGAAGATGAAGAAATAGACAACAGTAACGAGGCATATGAAGGAGACATAAAATTTTGGAGTCTTGTAGTTGAGAAGAAGATCATCAAGAGGAGGTCCAAAAAGTAAGCATGACATAAATCCATGAAGATCAAGAACCCTGGAGCAGATTAGGCCAAGCATGGAGAATAGCTAAGCATGCATCACAATTGGAAGAAGTGAAAGAAACACCAACTATCATTTGAGATGGAACTCAAACTTCTTTTTCTTAGGGAGTATGATGCAGAAGCCTCACCTTGAATTATGTTTTAAGGTCATTTTGATTTGTTAAGTTCATTTATGACCATGTGGGATCATTTTGATCCATTTTTGGAGTGTTAATAGGATCTTTGGTTTAAAAGTATAAAAATAATTATAAAAGTGGTCATGTTGCTCAAAAAGGCACAGTTACAAATCAAAAATCAAGAAATAGTTACATGCAAATAAGGAAATTGTTACTATATAGTTGGTTTTTGATTGGGAATGTATAAAACAACCTCAAAAACTCAAATGGGGGTTGAGAAACATTGTATTTTGAAGTTTGATGAATAAAAACCCTATTTTTATGTGTATTCCAACGTTGCAGGCCTATTCTTTCATTTTGTACAGCCTGTAAGGTCTATATGGGGGTCTAAAACTAATTAGAATGTGTGGGCGTGTGAATCTACTTCATTTTAATGTTTGTTGAACCAATTTTCATTAAGGTATCAAAAAGTTATGATCATTTTTATAAGGGCAGGTTTACAAGTTTATTTTTCTGAAAGTTGCAGTATGAAAACACACATGGTACGACCTGGTACCACCTCATATTGAGTAATATAATAGATGGATGGAAATATATTTGTTTCTAGTTTACAATTATTTTGGTTTCATGTGATTTCATTATGTTTTAGTGAGTTATGGCATTTTTATTGAGAGTAGTTCTGTAACAATCCTAGGGTTTGCACAGGATCAATCTTGTTTTTGCCCTAATATGTACAAAGAAACCCTAGCCCATTTTTAGATATGTGTAGTAAGAGCTAAAAGAGTATTCCAAAAAGGTCTTATATTTTTAATAGTAGGTCTACAATAAAAGTTATGAGAAAAAAGGTCTGAATTGTTGCCCCCATGTTTTAGGCTTTAAGAGCAAGTTGCCAAGAATGACCAAGCATGCACATTTTCATCATTTGTATTGAAACCCTGTTTGGCATGTGTCAAGTTAGTTTTGTTTGAGTTCTTTCTCTACATCAAGCCTAAAGCATTGAAGAAGGGAACTGAAGAATCACAACCAGAGGAGATAAAAGAGTTGTTGGCAGAGTATGAAGACATCATATCAGATAATGTACCTGAAAGATTGCCACCAATTAGGAGTATCAGTCATCACATGGATCTTATACCTGGAGCTAGTTTGCCTAACAAAGTAGTATACAGAATGACATCGACTGATAATGAAGAATTGAATAGATAGATACAAGAGTTGTTAAGGGAAGGTTTGATCAAAGAAAGTTTGAGCACTTGTGCAATACCTACAATGTTAGCACCTAAAAAAGATGGAGAATGGAGGATATGTATAGACTCTAGAGAAATAAAAAAGATCATAGTTAAGTATAGATTTCCTTTACCTAGGATGGATGATATCATGGATTCTTTGAGTGGAGAAAGATATTTCACAAAGATAGAACATTTGCAGCACCTGAGACAAGTATTACAGAGACTGAGAGACGAGAAATTGTTGATAAACAAATTAAGAAGTGTAATTTCATGAAGGAAGAATTGATTTACTTGGGATTTGTGATTTTTGCAGAAGGATTGAAGATAGACCCTAAGAAAGTAAGAGCAATTGTTTAATGGCCTACACCGGAGAGCATTGGAGAAGTTAGATCATTTCATGGATTAGCTAGTTTCTACCAGAAGTTCACCAAAAATTTTAGTTTAGTTTGCAACCCTATGATAGAGACAATGAAAGGTGATATAAAAGATTTCAATTGGACATTAGGAGTGGATAAAATTTTTGAATTGTTGAAGTAGAAAGTGACAGAGCAACTTGTTTTGGCATTACCGAATTTCAATAAGGTATTTCAAGTAGATTGTGATGCAAGTGGAAATGGAGTAGGAGCAGTGTTATGTCAAGAAGGTAGACCTATAGCATATTTCAGTGAGAAGTTGAATGATACAAGGAGAAGATATTTAGTTAATGACCAAGACTTATATGCCATAATTCAAGCCTTGAACAAGTGGAGACATTACTTGTTGCCTAAGGAGTTTGTGTTGTATACAGATCATCAAGCTTTGCAATATTTGAACAGTTAAGGTAAGTTGAATCAGAGACATATGAGTTGGGTAGAGTTCATGTAGAGTTATACATTTGTGTTGAAGCATAGGAGTGGTAAGTCAAACAAAGTTGCAGATGCATTGAGTAGGAGAAGAAACTTGTTGACAGAGATGAGAGTTGAAGTGATAGGATTTGATGAGTTGAAGAACATGTATGAAGAAGACACTAATTTTGTAGAACCTTGGAAAGCATGTAAGGAACTTCTTGTGAAAAATAGAAGTAAGTGGTTGGATTATTTCATTCAGGAAGATATGTTGTTCAAAGGAAATTAGTTGGTGCATACCTAGAAGTTCAATGAGAGATAATTTGATCAAAGAGAAACAAAGTGGTGGATTGGCAGGACATTTTGGCAATGATAAGATAGTGGCTTTGGTAAGTGAAAACTACTTTTGGCCTCAGATACATAAGGATGTTAGGAAATTTGTGTAGAATTGTAGAATTTGTCAAGTTGTAAAAGGGAGTAGTTAGAGTACTGGATTGTATAAACCTTTGATAGTACCGAAGAGACCTTGGGAAGACATTGTTGTTATATGGAGCCTAATTAGACTCAGAGGTTAAATTTTCCCCACTTTTATTGGTGTGGTTTCCCCCCAAATTATTTAACAAGGGTTTGGGGTTACCGCCCCCAAGATGGGGTCAGGGGGCAGTGCCCCTTGTGGGGTCCAAGGGCAGTGCTATATAGGCGTTGGGAGTTTTTTTTTATTGGCCGACATAAAAAACCCTATTTTGTAGCCAACATAAGTCTTGATAAAAATGGCTAAGGGTTAGGGTTTCCATTGATATTGTATTGTAGCATTTGCAGTGGTATTGAGTTGCAAGGATTGCTAATTGTAATCGGTTTGATTGCTGGATAATAATATTGGACTCTCTTTTGGTGGATGTAGCCCGAATTTGGGTGAACCATGTTAAAACTTGTCTCTCACTGTTATTATTTCTGTGTATTTTTCATTCCTTTGTTTAATCTTTATTTGCATTTAATTGATATCTTTTGCATGCAATTCCCAACAAGTGGCATCAAAGTGGGTTGTGTTTGATTGTCATCTGCAGGAAGGTCTCATGATTGAGTGGGAGCAATGGCAAATGAAGGTAAATTGAACGTAGATAAATTCAATGGGTAGAACTATTAGTTATAGAAGATGTAGATGGAGGATTATCTCTATCAGAAGGATTTATGGAGGCCGTTGGAAGGAATAGACAAGAAACTAGCAGCAATGACTGATGAGGATTGGAATCTTCTAGATAGAAAGAAACTGGGAACCATTAGGTTGTGCCTGGCACCATCTGTGGCATTTAATATAACAGAAGCAAAGACAATAGATGAATTGATGAAAGCTTTGGCTAAATTGTATGAAAAACCCTCAGCCTCAAATAAAGTATTTCTCATGAAGCATTTGTTTAATCTAAGAATGATTGAAGGTGGATCTATGATAGATCATTTAAATGAGTTTAATATGATTACGAGTTAGTTAACTTCTGTAAAAGTGAAATTTGATGAAGAGGTGAGGGCTCTCTTGGTTTTATGTTCTTTGCTAGAAAGCTGGAATAGCTTGGTAATGGCTCTAAGTAACTCTGTCTCTGGTTCAAATGCTATGAAATTTGATGATGTTGTTGGTATTATCCTTAGCGAGGAAATGCAATGAAAAAGCTTAGGAGGGTCCACATCAGGTAGTGTTTTGAATGCAGAAAATAGGGGTAGATCAAAGGAGAGAGGAAAAAGTTCTGAAGGTCATGGGAAGTCACAAGGAAAATCAAAGGACAAGAGGTCCCAATCTACAGGATAGAAGGATTGTTGGTACTATGGGAAACTAGGTCATCTGAAGAAAGATTATTGGTCTCGGAAGAATAAAGGAGACAAACAAGAAGGCAATAAGGAGGTAAATGTGGTAAGTAATAAATTTGAAGATGATGATTTGATTCTTTCGCTAGATAATGATGATGATTCATGGGTTTTAGATTCAGGGGCCTCATTTCATGCTACGCCCCATAGAAGTTATTTTCTTGATTACGTCCAAGGGGATTTTGGGCTTGTTTATTTGGGAGCTAATGAACCTTGTCAAATTGTTGGAAAGGGAAGAATTAAGATTAAGTTGCAGAATGGGAATCATTGGCTACTACAAGAGGTAAGGCATGTTCCAAGGCTAAGTAGGAATTTAAGTTCAGTAGGGAAGCTAGCTAATGAAGGTTGCATAGTTACTTTTAGTGATATAAATTGGAAAGTTTCAAGAGGTGCCTTAATAGTAGAAAAAGGTGTGAAAGTAGGCAACTTATATCTTTGTACAAGTCATATTGTTCCTTCTACTTTAGTTCTTGCAAAGAAAACCCAAACAGGTTTAGGAACAGTTGCTACAGGTTCACAAGAAGAGATGGAAATAGTTGTTGCAGGTTCTGAGACAACACTGTGGCATAATAGACTTGGGCATATGAGTGAAAAAGGTATGAAGGTACTTCATTCTAAGAAAGTTTTACCAGGTCTGAAATGTATTAATATGGATTTTTGTGAAAGTTGTGTGTATGGCAAACAAAAGAGAGTTAGTTTTCTCAAGGATGGGAAGATGAAAAGTTGGAGCTTGTGCATACAAATGTATGGGGACCATCTCAGGTATCTTCTATCAGTGGCTCTTGGTATTATGTTACATTCATAGATGATGCAACTAGGAAGGTTTGGATTTATTTCCTGAGGCAGAAATCTAATGTATTTGAAACATTTAAGAAATGGAGAAGCTTGGTTGAGAATGAGATTGGTAAAAGATTAAAATGTCTCAGATCTAATAATGGTGGTGAGTATTGTAGCTGTTATCTCTGAAAGTTGCACCCTACCAATTTACAGAAAATTGGTGCTCTAGAGGAACATGGAAACACTCCTATGGATGTGGGTCACCTAGAAACTAGAGTGAATCTCTGGAGAAGGCCAACTTCCTGACTTTATATCACCTAAGACTGACTATTCTATGGCTTTGACAAGGAAAAGGGTAATAAATACATGT
Source organism: Cunninghamia lanceolata (assembly GCA_027924645.1). Taxonomy (NCBI): domain Eukaryota; kingdom Viridiplantae; phylum Streptophyta; class Pinopsida; order Cupressales; family Cupressaceae; genus Cunninghamia; species Cunninghamia lanceolata. Next base: position 2,030,181 of record BSBN01001137.1, on the reverse strand, counting down.
ATTAAAATTGAAAAACTAAAATTCTAAGGGTGATACACATGATTAAAAGGAATATGAAACTCAAATACATGCACTTGCTATAATGACAGAGAAAATGTTTGCACAACTTGCTACTATATACTTTTGCATAAATATTTCACAAACAGGTCTTAGAGTTTAGACTTTCAAAGGAAAAAATATCTTCACATTCAAAAAATCAATTCACATCTTTTGACACAATTTGCAAACCGCATTGGTATAATTTCTGCATAAAGGCTCTAAAATCTGAGACAAGGCTACAAGGAAATAAATATTACCTCATAGATAACTTGATCAATCAGTTGGTAAGAACAACAATTCAAAGAACAAGTAGGAAGAAATCCAAATCAATGATACTCAAGGCCTTTACTATATTTCATATCAAGTAAACTGAAAAAATGAGTTACAAACTGTCAAAATTTTGAGCCAGGATTGCCAAAATCACAAGTCTCTAAAATTTGTATAATCATAACTATCTACAAAAAGGTCACAAAAGTGACTATATCCAACACTATCCAAGTGGTTCCACTAAACAAGGAGCTAGAAACCACCTTGGGTTGGATACAGTAGAAATACCCCAAATCTAGCATCTAAATCTCCTCCAAAAGAGCTCAAAATGAGGGAAAAAGTCATCAAGACTTGGTCTAACATGATGACACATGAGAACCACTCCTAAAGGACTCCAAAGATGATAAAAACCTCCTAGATGCTCTCCAACACTCAACTCAACCACTAACTGCGTCTATGACTTATTAAAACCACTCATCTCTACGGCAACTTAGTAGCTATATATTTGGCATGTGTCTGCCAACCTCCAAGGTCAATTAATAGTTTGTATATGTCTTCCATAACCTCTTTTGCATTTAAGGGTAACAATCAACTTTAAATGATGTATAATTGCATCATTTAAGTTTAAATGTTTCACATTCTATATTTATGCAAAAGAAATAAAAGACACCTAAATATCTACGTGCTAAGCCTAGTGTGTAAGGATAAAGCATTAACAAATGCTAGGCATGAGATATCTTAAGTTTTGACCACAAGCTATATTATGAAAAGATACAAAAGTTTTAAAAAAAATCAAAAAGCCATTGGGCTCTTTCAGGGTTGAAACCCTAAAGCAAAAAGGCAACTTTGAGCCTTCATTTGCATTTTGCATTTTACATTTTGCATTTTGTATTTTGCATTTTTGCAACTTTGTTGTTATGTGTCGCCATGGAACTCTTTGTAGCTTTCTCTATGGGTTTTGAAGGCATTTCTGTAGCTAGTTTTCAAGGGTATTTTAGTTGCATTCTTGATGAAAAGGCTTCAACAGCCACAAGTAAGCAAAATGGATTCATTTTTGAAGCCTCACACTGTAGTTTATATCATTTTATGCTCCTGTATTCTAAAGAAAATGATAAATGCTTTGTTTCTATCATGGCTGTGGCCATAATGTACTTTTCAAAATACATTTTCCATCATATACCTATAGAAGTAAAAGAATTTTCTATTTCTGTAAAAATGTTCTTTTGTATATGATCGACCCATGATAGAAAAATGAAGGAAACATGTAGAAAGAAAACTCTTTACACTTTACTTACTATTTTCTGGGTTTGAAACTCTTTAATGGCCATGGCCATACACCATTTTGCTCTTATCTTATCAGATTCTCTTTTTGTTTGAAGCTCCAGAAAACCCCAAGTGGGTTTTGATATATGTGAAGAAAGACCTCTTTCTACTGTAGGCATGTACCAAATATGCTATTGGGTTACTAAAACCCAAACCCTTCATTGTTTCTCTGCAAATTTTCCTCATTTTGACATGGTCATAGTTTGGCCTTTGTGCAACACAAAAAAATGCTTTTGACAACCTCCATATCACTGTTTGAACTTGTTAGCACTATCACTATTTTTGTTATACCATTTATTTAACTCAGTGATGACTGCTCCATACTTGGTTTTGATTCTAATAGGACTGATGTCTTCCTTTCTATGGACTACTCCTCTTAGCATAGAATGTTTTGTTATTTTCTAAATTGTCCTTGGTTTTGGACTGTTCTTTAGGGCTTGTGATAGTCATTTATATCATGATTGTTCTTGACAGCATGTGATTGTTTTCAAAAGTTTGCATGACTGTTTTATGATTGACAAACAATCATTCTAGATGACTATTTACTATCTACCTTATGATCATTGTACTCATGGTATGTAATGGCACATTTTCATTTGGCAATAGATGTATATAGTATGAAATGCTAAAGTAAATTAGGGTTTTATGAACTAAAACCTCTCTCTATATAGTCTCACCATTCAATGCTCTTAAAGGAAATGATTTAGGTCAAAATATCTAATAGATCCCTAATACTATAATAGTCTCTTGATATTGTTCTTAACATTTGACTTCACATTTGTTTTGTAACTTCACATTCCATCATTTGATTCAACTTTATCAATATTTTATTGTATATGAGGAAAAATACTATTATTGTAGCTACAAATTTTTTACTGTATTACTGAAACTTCTCATAGCATTCAAGCTTGAACATGTTATGTGTCTCATTTTAGCATATACTTGCATCATTTGGACTCCTTCTATATATCCTAACTATTGATTTTTCCTCATATTTGGTACTATAGCTTTACATTCTGTCATCTCTATGTCTTTTAACTCCATTTAGGATTGTCTTCTCTTCATTCTTTTATACCTCTAACTAGTTTGTAGGCCTTTGACCATGGCAGACATAGCCTACACTTGCATCAAACACTTAGATTGTCTTCTATCTGCATGTTGCTCTAGACCTTTTTAACTGAACTTGTAAAGCTCTACTCACTTCCTAGCATATCATCATACCCTAGTACCTTCAATTGACTGATGCCTACTTCCCATTTCTGCACACTGTCAAACTCTTACATTCTCTATCTTCATAGACCAAGAATGTTGCTTCTTTTTTAGACTTTGCCTTTTAATGTAAATCTCAGGACTATTGAAACCTAGGTTTATTACCATGACTTTTACAACATGGAGATAATTTTGAAACCTGCTATCTTTCTTGATCTACTGATATGAGTTTAATACTGAACCTACTGTCCATACATGGCTTTCCAACTTCTCTTCATGTTTTGACTATCATTTATAGGCTCTGATTTCTTGCCTCTCTCATGATTGTCACAAACATCTTTGACATACTTCCAACTCTTAGCATTGTATGATTGTTGACTATCCATAATTATGATTGTCCTCATCATTCATCTCATAGAGCTTGATAGTCTTCAAAGCATATATGTTTAATGACTCTTCCTTAGTACAAAAGCATCACTTATCATTTCCATGTTGTCCTTAACGACAGTTAACAAATGCATGGCACTTGAAACTGTTCATGTGACTGTCTCTGGCAATAAATCATGTTATTCTTATCAAATGTTGTATCTGTAGATTATGTTTATCATGAGCAGCTACAGGATGGCTTTTGTACTTTCATTTTCTGCAATTGTATCCCTTTCTTTTATACTATTTGAAAGCATTAATGTTTCTCAATTAGACATGCCAGGCTCAACTCTCGTGGGAGCCAAATTTTCTCCACATGCTAAAATGAAATGAGTGTTAAATGACACCTGTATCTACACATGAAACAAACATGTTAGGAAAAACAAAGGCATGTAACTAGTATTCTTGACAATCTTGTTGCTTTCTTGAAGGTCCACATGATATTAACTAGTTTACTACATCTGAAATTCAAACTGTATATTTGTAGATGTATATCATATGATGTATGATGCCTCGTCATTGCTCTAACATCAGTTTTCAACATTTTTATGTAGGTAACTAGGGGCAGCAAGGAGACAGTAGTTGAATGCATGACAAGTGGATAACACACGATGACACCAGACATGACAAACAGGACCAAGACTCATCATTCAAGGAATGACGAGTCACCCTATCTCATATGCATATTTATCTCTTTAGTTTTCTATAAATATATAGTTTCTCTTTCCATTTGCAGTCAAACAGTTAGTCTTACAGCTTGTGTGAGACCTTATACATTTATTTTTTCAATAAAGATTACTTTTCTGAAAAGATTTGTAACATCCTTTCTATGTTATCTGCATTTGCATAAATGCAATCTATTGTAATGTAATCCTTCTGATTCTATTTATGCACATGTATGTAATGTAGCAAAAGAACTAAAAATGTACCTTTCTATTTCCATTTAAGACACAAAAGCTCTACCTGATTGAGTTGTTAGCGAAAATAGGTAACAACAACAAAGAATTTGAGGATTATTGTTCTTTTAATGGAATTCATAGGTAGAAAATGGTTCTAGGGACTCCATAGGAGAATGGAGTGTTGAGCACATGAATAGGACAATAATGGATCATTCAAGGACCATGAGATTACATGTTGGGCTGCCTTTAAACATGTGGGCAGAGGCTGTCAACACCACTGTATATTTAATGAACAGAGGTCTTTCAGTCCCTTTGGGTTGTGTTATTCTAGAGGAAGAATGGACAGGTAAGAAGGTGAGTTATTCTTTTCTCAAAACCTTTGAATGTGGAGCATTTGCACATGTCAATTCTGAAAATAGAACCAAGATGGATGCAAAATCAAAAAAGTGTATCTTCATTGGATATGGCATTGATGAACTTGGTTATAGGCTTTGAGATGTTGAAAATCTAAAAATTGTGAGAAACAGGGATGTTGTATTCAATAAGAAGGTGCTATACAAAGATCAGTTGCAGTAGCATGAGAAGAAAGAAAAGGATTATGTGGTGCTGGATGATACTCTAGATAGTGATGTTTCAATGGTTCCTCATGTTCCACAACAACAACAAGAAATACCACAAACTCCAGTGAATGTTAGACGGTCAACAAGGCTAAGTAGACCTCCTGAAAGGTTTTCTCCCTCTTTGTATTCTATTTTATTAACAGATGCTGGTGAGCCGGAAGGGTATGATGAAGCTATGCAGGTGATACAAAGGTTCAATGGGAGCTTGCAATGAAAGATGAAATGGACTCCTTGCTGAAAAATCAAACTTGGGAATTATGTAAGTAGCTTGCAGGTAAAAACACTTTACCAAACAAATGGGTTTATAGGCTGAAGGAGGAAGATGGTGGTAAGAAAAGATTTAAAGCCAGGTTAGTTGTAAAAGGATTTGCATAGAAAAAGGGCATTGATTTTGATGAGATTTTTTCTCTGGTTGTTAAGATGACTTCTATTCATACTGTTTTAAGTATTGTGGTTGCTAAAAATTTGCATTTGGAACAACTAGATGTGTAAACTACCTTTCTCCATGGTGATTTGGAGGAGGAGATATATATGGAATAGCCCCAAGGATTTGAGGTCAAAGGTAAGGACAAACTGGTGTGTAGATTGAAGAAGAGCTTATATGGCTTGAAACAAGCACCTCGGCAATGGTACTTGAAATTTAATAGTTTAATGGCTGAGCAAGGCTATAGTCAGTGTAATTCTGACCATTGTGTTTATTTTAAGAGGTTGGATAATCACAGCTACATTATTTTATGTTTATATGTTGATGACATGCTTGTAGCAGGGTCTAACATGGATCACATAAGAGAGTTAAAACAACAATTATCACAATCATTTGCTATGAAGGATTTGGGGGTAGCAAAACAAATCCTTGGTATGAAAATTTGCAGAGATAATAGAAAATTAACTCTATCTCAGGTTGATTATGTTGAAAAGGTGTTGGAGAGATTCCATATGGAGAATGCAAAAGCTGTTAGCACACCTTTGCCTAGTCATTTGAAATTGACTAAGGAGACAATATGCTTCGGCTGTAGGAAGCTTAATGTATGCCAATGGTATGCATGAGACTGAATATTGCAGATGTTGTAGGAGTTGTAAACAGGTATATGAGTAATCCCGGATTGGAGCATTAGAATGCAGTGAAATTGATTCTTAGATATTTGAGAGGTACATCCAATAAACACTTATGTTTTAGGGGCTCTAATACTGATTTAGCAGGTTATGTAGACTTAGATTTGGTAGGGGATATTGATACTAGCCAGAGTACTATAGGTTATGTCTTTACTGCAGGTGGGACAGCAAAGAGTTGGATCTCACAGTTGTAAAAGGTGGTTGCTTTATCCACCACGTATGTAGAGTATGCAGCTACAACAGAGGCAAGCAAGGAGATGATATGGCTACAATCTTTCATGGAAGACTTGGGTAAACAATAGGTTAACAATTATTTGTTTACAGACAACCAAAGTGGCATACATCTTGCAAAGAATTATGCCTTACATTCAAAGACCAAACACATATAGTTGAGGTATCACTTCATTCAATTAGTGTTGGATGATGGATAGTTAAGGCTAGAAAATATACATACAGATGAAAATCTAGTAGATATGTTTACAAAGGAAGTGACAAGGGAGAAGCTAAGCTCCTCTTTAGCTTCGATTGGTCTTCAAGACTGAAAACAAAAAATTAGAACAATAGGGTCCAAGGTGCTTATTTCCAGTGGGAACTACAGGGTCAGTGGTGTTATGATTAATCTCCAAGTGGGATATGATATGGTGTGGAGTCTGATCATTCTCCAAGTGGGAGATTGTTGTTATATGGAGCCTAATCAGACTCAGAGGTTAAATTTTCCCCACTTTTATCAATGCGGTTTTCCCCAAAATTATTTAACATGGGTTTGGGGGTAGTGCCCTCAAGACGAGGTCAAGGGGCAGCGCCCCTTGTGGGGTCTAGGGGCAGTGCTATATAGGCATCGAGAGTTATTTTTTTCTATTGGCCGACATAAAAAAACCTATTTTGTAACTAACATAAGTCTTGATAAAAATGACTAAGGGTTAGGGTTTTCGTTGATATTGTATTGTAGCATTTGTAGCAGTATTGAGTTGCAAGGATTGTTGGTTGCAATTGGTTTGATTGCTTGATAATAATATTGGATCTCTCTATTGGTGGATGTAGCCCGAGTTTGGGTGAACCACGTTAAAACTTGTCTCTCACTATTATTATTTCTATGTATTTTTCATTCCTTTGTTTAATCTTTATTTGCATTTAATTGATATCTTTTACATACAATTCCCAATACACATAAGTATGGATTTTGTAATGGGATTGCCTTAAACATAGAGAGGACATGATTCAATATTTGTAGTGGTGGATATATTTTCAAAGATAGCACATTTCATACCCTGTAAGAAGATGACTGATGTAGTGCATGTAGCTAACCTATTTTTCAAAGAAATTGTGAGATTGCATTGATTACCTAAGAGTATAGTTTTAGACAGAGATAGAAAGTTTGTTGGATATTTTTGGAAGACATTTTGGAAGAAGATGAAGATAGATTTGAAGTTTAGTTCAACATTTCATCCATAGACTGATGGACAGACAAAGGTAGTGAATACGAGTTTGGGAACCTTGTTGAGATGTTTGGATGGAGAGAAGATAGGAAGTTGGGATTTGATTCTTTCACAAGGAGATTTTTCCTACAATAATTTAGTGAATAGGAGTACTAGAAGAACACCTTTTGAGATTGTTACCGAAGTAAACCCTAGAGGATTTATAGAATTGAGAGATATCAGTATGGAAGAAAAGAGAAGTGTAGAAGCAGAAGACTTTGTAGAACATATGGAGACAATGCATATTCAGGTTAAGAAGCATTTGGAAGAGATGAATCAAAAGTATAAAGAGAAGGCAGATGAGAAGAAGAGACACAAGGAATTTGTAGTTGGAAATGAAGTAATGGTATACTTGAGAAAAGAAAGATTTCCAGTTGGGACATATAACAAGTTGAAGATGAAGAAGTTTGGACCTTATAGGATACTCAGGAAGTTTGATTCAGGAAATGCATATGAAGTGGAATTACCAGAGACATTGAGCATATCACCTATTTTCAATATTACAGACCTATATCAGTATCATGAAGCAGAGTTCAGTGACAACATTGAAGAAGACTTAAAGAAGCAGTTACCACAACAAGCACCGGAGCCGATTGAAGACATTTTGGACAATAGAGTTGGATGCAAAACTAGAGGACGATAGTACAAAGAATATCTTGTGATGTGGAAAGGTAGACTAGAAGAAGATTCATCATGGATTTCTTAGGCTGAGGTAGACCATCGTGGTTTTTCTCTAGCCCCAGCAAAGTGGGGGACTCACTTTTTCAATAACCCCAGATGTTTGATACAAGAGCATCCCTGGTTCAAAAGAAATCTTGCATCAACTAAACACATTTGCATTTTAGTTTGTTTGTAATTTAGTTTGTTTCCTTTCATTTTCCAGTTCAATTCAGGCAGTTCAGTCAGTAGTAGTTTCTATATTTTGGTCCACATTCTATTGTAGTTGAACTTTAGATCTTGCAGAGCTAGACTTAGAATATATATTCATTCATGCACATCATATCCAATTCTCAAAGCATTTGGATCAAGTATCGAAAAGATATCACTATCAGAAGATTGGTTGTTTTCTCAGAATAGAGCATCCTGACAATCTTAGACAATTAGATAAAGGAGAAGACCTGTGGAGAATTTCACAACCTTTGAAGCTTAATGACACATCATTTGATGATCTATGGTTTGTGGCTGACCATCCCCAAGATTTGCACATCATTCCATTCATTTGCAGAGGAGTTCCACCCATTTAGGTCTAACCTATCCGTGTACACATGTTACAGCTCTTCATTGGAGATTGTGATCTTCCTTGGCTGACGCAGAGGAATCTATTGTTTCAAAGATAATATATATTGATGTAATAGATGCCTAGGAAAGTAGTTAGCAATTGATTATAGTTCTTAGTTTGAATTCTTGTGAAGAAGCTTCAAAGCTATATCTTGTGCACATTATTATATTCTATAATCAAGCTTGTAAACCCTAATTGTAATCCAGCATGTTGTCAGTTGATCTAAATTTGAATTCTATGATATACTAAATGACTAAATATGCATTTGCTTCATATCTTTGAATTGTTTCCATTGTGTTTACTCTAGCTGCACGACCAGGATAGTTCTCTTTGAGGACCCTCCTAACTATAACTGCACCAAGAACTAAGTGGGTATTCCAGAACAAATTGAATGAGAATGGAGAAGTAGCAATAAATAAGGCAAGGCTTGTGTGTAAAGGCTACTCACAAGTAGAAGGAATATACTATGAGGAAACATATGCTCTGGTGGAAAGAATGGAAGCCCTCAAGATGTTTTTGGCTTTTGTAACACATAAGGATTTGAAAGTATATCAAATGGATATGAAGTCTACTTTCTTGAATGGTGAATAGGAAGAAGAAGTATACATAGAACAATCGGATGTATTTCAATTATCAAATAAACTAGATATGGTTTTCAGATTAAAGAAGGCACTATATGGATTGAAGCAACCCCCCAAGGCTTGATATGCAAGGTTAGACAGGTACTTATTATAGCAAGGATTCAATCAAGGTACTGTAGATAGCAATCTGTACATCAAAATAGAAGAAGATCAAATTTTAATTGTGGAAGTGTATGTGGATGATATAATCTTTAGAGGAAATGAAGGTATCTGTAAGAGTTTTGCAAATGAAATGCAGAAAAAATTTGAAATTTCAATGTGTGGAGAAATGAACTTCTTGTTTGGGTTACAGATCAATCAGACAGATAAAGGTATTTTCATTTTACAATCAAAGTATGTCAGTGAAATGTTAAAGAAGTTTGGAATGGAAGATTCTAAACCAGTATTTACCTCTATGGTTACTAGTTACAAGTTGAGAAAGAATGATGAAAATCCTAAGGCTGATCAGAGCAGGTATAGATCAATGATTGGAGGTTTGTTATATCTAATTTCTACTAGACCGAATATTATGCATATAATTTGTCTTGTGGCTAGATTTCAAGAAGATCCTAGAGAGTCACATGTTGCAGCAGTGAAGAGGATATTCAAATATTTAAAGGGCACTCTGGATCATGGCTTGTGGTATCCAAAGGATATTGACTTTAATCTAAGTGCTTATATAGATGCAGATTGGGCTAGTTGTGTGGATGATAGGAAAAGTACAAGTGGTGGTGCATTCTTTCTTGGATGTAGATTGGTGTCATGGCTAAGTAAGAAGCAAGATTTAGTGTCTTTGTCTACTACAGAGGTAGAATACATTACAGCAGCATCTTACTGCACACAAGTGTTGTGGATGAGGCAAACCTTGAAGGATATCAGAGTTGCATATGATGAACCAATTCCTATCTCTTGTGATAATACAAGTGCTATTAACATTTCAAAGAATCTGGTGATACACTCAAGGACAAAACATATCTCAATCTAGTATCACTTTTTGAGAGAGAAGGTTGTAGAGAATGAAGTGAATCTTGAGTATGTTTCTATAAAGGATCGGGTTGTTGATATATTCACTAAGGCTCTTCCTAAAGATACCTTTGAGTATCTCTAGGAGAAGTTGGAGGTTATTTCCCCTCCTTTGAACTAGATGCATAAGGAGATGCATCAATCCAATGGATTTCAAGATTCATTTTGTGTTCTAGATTGATGTTGGAGGCTACCTCTCAGGGGGAGTAGGTAGTGGTCATGTTGGTTGTTGTAGCCATGGGGAGTAAGTATTAATGCAGGTTGTTCCTAAGGTGGAGTATGCGGAGTAGTAAAAGAAAAGAGTTTGCAGAACAATGATGAGAAGGTACAAGTATGAGCAATGTCAAAAGAGGAAAGTGAGAGAGAGATGTGTCGCTCTTTTCCATTAATGTCAAAGTGGGAGAGAGACTAATGGGAAAAAGGAAAGAGTCAGTTGTCAAGAAGAGAGTAGTAAGCTAAGGGGGAGAAAAAGAGAAAGGAAAAGAGAATAGTATTGAGGATGTTGTTGTGTTGATGATTTTTCACATCATGTGTTGCCATCAATGACAAAGGGAGAGATTATTGCAAGTATGTGCAGTTGGTGTTGTCATTGATGTCAACAAGCTTGTGTTGTCATTGGTGTCAACTATATGAGAAAGAGGGTGTTGAGTAGATGCTATCTCTGATGATGAGGAAGTGCTGAAGATGGTGATGATATGTTTCTGTGCTTGGTTTCCAATTGCTTTTGAGAAAATTTGAATAATAGAGGAAATAGTGTGTTGTAAAGATGTTCTAGCATTCAGAGTGGTGTTCTGATTTTTCTTTGCATTTCTTTTATATTGAAGATCTATTTATGTGGTTTGGATATGTTGATTAGAGGAGTTCAGAGGTTCTACATTTAAAATTTGGCATGCTGGATTGATGTGCAGGGGAAGATGTATTTACCAGTGTGTGAACTATGTATTACAGAGGTGTCTGGGAGAAATGTTTTTACTCCACATGTATCTGCAGAATGGTTTCAAGTCTTGTGGTTTTGGAAGTGTGTTTATAAGGTTCATACCTACCTTTGGTTGAAGTTGTTCATGGCTTGTTGCTCTACAAGTTGATTTCTTGAGTTACAGTGCATAACAGAGATATCTGAGCATACTAGGTAAATAGGATAAGTTTGTTCACTAGGTGAAAGTTATTGCAAAGGAATTTGATGGATTTTAGGATATTTTTGGAATACTCTAGATCATGTTCAAGTATGGTGTGTGATCCATGAGTTGTCTTTGGGTTTGAGGAAGTGCGTACATAATTCTTTATGGTGTTAACATTGGTCTGGCTGACCTTGGGTGTTTACACTAATTATGGAGTTGCTTCGATGTTTGTGTAAGTGTGGTGTGCCATGTATGGATGGATTTAGGTCCAAACTAAGGTGTTTTGTGGTCCGCCTTCATTCCTTTCCACCTCGAGAATGTTTTGGTACCGACCTAATTTGAATTTGTGAGATTAAGGTGCTTTGCCAACCTTGGAGAATGTGTTCAAGACTAAAGATGGTATAAATAAGTGTTGAGTTGTTGAAGGGTAGTAAGATAGACAAATATAGTGTGTGTGATGTAAATTACAGAGTTATAGAGTGTGAATTTGTGCAGTGCAAGCCTTAATGTGTTAGATTACCGGATGCAGTGAGCAGAATGTGTCTACAATTCCTCAGTGAGACTGTAGAGCTGATGAAGGCATTATGGTGGACTTCTTTGTTGCATTGAGATAGTTCTCTCCTTGTAACAATCTTCTCTATCTTATTCTCTATTCTGGCAGTGAGCCTTTTGACAGTGATCCTTCCAGCAGTGACCCCTATTGTATTTCGGTGTTGATATTACTTTATATTGTGAGCTAATCCTCACCATGGTTTTTCCCTTCTTGGGTTTTCCACATAAATCTAGTGTTATCTTGTGTTTGATGTTGATTTGATTCAGTTTCTGTTATTTACTTTCATGCTTAATCATCTTAACAATTTAAGGGATTAATTGAGTTAATATGGATCTGAATGTGTGTGTTTTAAGTTACAACTGATTCATCCCCCCTCTTAGTTGTCTTGTGAATTCAACACATGTATCATTTAAATCATTGTTCTATTTGTTAAACAATTACGGTTGTTTACACAAATCACTTTTAGCATTTAATTTGGCATACATGTATAAAATAAATCTAGATCTTTGTTGCATTTACTTTACAAGTAGATCAAAAATGACATCTAGAGTAAACACACTAAATCATGAATCAAAGATATATATATCACAAGAGTTTAAGTACATATGTTCACCACTACATCAAAATATGGTGACTCCAATCATAATACAATAAATCTCATCACTATATTGGACCATGGTACCTAGATCCTCGAGACCTAGAGGTGCCTAGGTGACAGATTCCTACCTATTAGAAGATGTAGACGATGAGTGACTCCTAGAAGTGCTTCAATTTTGTAGAGTCCTAAGTGCACCTCTAAGCTCCCCCACCTCTTCCTTGGCCTCTCTGAGTTCCTACTGGAGTTGATCTCTCTCAACTCGTAGCTGGTCCACCGCAGCTTATACATAACACAATAGACCACACTCAGTACCTAATGTCACCACGACTCTATGTTGATCTAGCTGTGTTTGGAGAACATCTACTCTCTGAACTACCTGGTCTTGCTCAACTACTAGTTGACCTCTTGTAGTTGCTAGCTAATCCCTCTCAAGTACTAGCTGATCTCTCTCAATTCATCTTGCCTCATATGCTACTCTAAGTTATGTGATAGGATCAAATAGCTCTATATGTTGACCTACCTCATGTGGTGGGCTATAATAGGCCTACACTAGATGTTGTGTCGACTTAGTGGGTATCATCATTGTTATGACCTGACTGACAAAGTCACACCATGCACTGGAACCAGCTGCAAAGTGTACAAGTAATCATCATGTCAGCACATTAATCAAATCAATATTATGTATCTTAATCTAATAACAATAATAAAATATAATCATCACCTAGATCACCCTCCTGCCATGATGGATCATGTGATATAGTGACTATGTTGGTATCCACAGTCATCCCAACTATTGGGGGCATCAAAGTGGCACCGCCACTTGACTCTTTGTGCTTGAAGTGACACTGTGACACTTTGGCTACATGTCGTGGTTGTAGACTATGATCTTGTGCCTCGGGCCCCTCCTCATTGACATCTACACCACCTGTCAGCTGCCATCATTTGCCTCTCCTCATCAAGTTATGGAGATCCTCATCAACATCCAATAGTGTAAAGTTTAGAAATGTCAGACTGGCAATGTTCAAACATTATGAGATCTCTCCATGTAGCTCTGCGCCATTGTAGATAATTTCAAATCTGTGTTATTCTTAGAATGGCTTCTACCTTTTATTCCTAAAGATTTGGAGTCAAATGAAATATTTTGAAAGAGAGGTGAAGTACTTGGATATTGAATGTAGAAGATCACCAAATTTGGAGCAATGATGTGGAAAATCAAAGATTGTGATTGAAGAGATTACACAAACATGTGAAGTGACGCTCAAGTGAAGCTTCATTTAATGCAATTCATGAGCGTTTCTCAAGAGTGTAGCTTTTGTAACTTCAATCTACATGTTATTATTGTAAATTGAACCCTAAACATAAAATAAAAACATTATGGTATACATGTGAAGAGGCCATGCTTTCCCTACTATTTTCCAATACTTGAGTGGTTCACTAATTTTTTCTACAAAAGGGATTAGATTTGTAGAAGGATGTATCAAACATCAAGATGCCAAAGAGGAAGAGGAGTTTACCTTCAAATCCTTTCGAAGACCTTCCATTAGAGTTCATGGATAGTAAATCCTATGTTGTAGTGCCTACACAGCTGAGGGTATACATTTCAAATGTAAGAATAGTCAAGAAGGGGAAGTGTTCAAACTCTTCTCTTATATTCAACATTACCAATTATATTTTTGATATAGTACTACCAAAGACCACAAAGAATCTGAGAGGAGTACATGCATGAATGTTGAGTTGATTGGGAATGGGAGAAAAATAGAGCTTTTGAATAAGGGTCTAGACCTCTACATTAGCACAATATATGGTCCCAATTGTTCACCCATGCTCAAAAATCATTTAAGCTTGTGTCAACTATTTTTGATGAAAAAAAAAGGATAATTCATGGAAAGAATATTCAAGTGATAATCAATGTTGATGCTATCAAGGACATGCTGTAGTTGAGATATGATGAAAAACTATTTTTTGTAGTTACCAAAATTTTGTAAAAAACATGGCACAAAAGAAATAGTCAACTCGACTTCCTAAATAAGGAGCTTCACTAAGAAAATGATAACATCGAGCTTTCCACTTTCTTGATTGCTTTGCCACAGTTTACACAAGATGTCCAAGATTCCTACTCCATGATAGTCTTTACTTTTGGTTTGGATAATGATAGGAGCATGTATGATTTTCAACTAGGTGCTCTCTTCAAACTCAAGACTATCAACTAAGATCAAGCTTTCAGCTTGATTTTATATAAGTGATAGCAAATAGGATATGTTACCAGTTTGTCCATTTTGGTATGCAACAATGCTTTAGGTATTCTTTTTTTTTGCTCCACTTGATCCTGTATTAGAACACCTAATTTTTCTAGCCCCATATGCATCTTTCTATTGTTGATGATTCCATTGATGCTCATAATCTCATTCTGGCATCAGCTTGGACACCTATCCTTTCAAGAACCTCATATTAATATCAATTTGTGGAATTTTTTCTTACCCTAGTCCTTATAGATCTTAGTTTTGATGAGAATGTCTCTAAATTGAGTGATAGCTAGAGAGGATTAATGGAAAATGGCCAAATCCCTTGTGACTAGTATTTTGGAGCACACTATACAATGATTAGGGTGCATGGTTTCAAAGAGGATCCTTTTAGGCTCCCTAAATTTCTTACAAATAGGGTTCTAGGAATTGAATATGCATGACAGCTAGATGTAATTGACTCTAAATTTAGAGCCAGTAGGAATAAAATTGAATTTTATGATATTATTTTCTCTTTCGAGGGCATAATAGTCAATAAGAGAGGAGTGGAGCATCTTCTAATGCTAAAATTAGTAGATATATACTTGGAAGTCATAGATGACTATTGGTAATATAGCCTAGATGGATTCATGGACAATTGGGTTAAAGGGCTAAAAACAAAGGAGGTGTTTGTTCACCAGAGTCCACTAGTCATTGAGGCTAAAAAATCACATGTTAATGACTCACCAAATATGTATGTTGAGACCCATGAGCTCCCTAGACAGATGATTCGACCATGGGATACCTTCTATAAAGTTATTCATGTGTATGATCCTTCTAAAATCATGACATTTGGTCTCTAAAAATCCCTCAGAAATGCAGATGGAGTGAAACTAAGATTAAGGCCTATAGAAAATATAGATAAGAAACAGTAGAGCTAGAGAAATGATATGAGCTAGTTTCGATAGATGGAACAACACTCCTTTCCTACTTTGGACTATGATGTCAATAATATTCAAGTAGGCAAGGGCTCTAAGCCTGAGGTTCAAGAAGAAGTAGAAGAAGGAGCTAAAGAATCATTTGTGTCAAAAGGTAGTTGTTCCTCTATAGAATAAATCCAAGAACTAGATCTAGTCATAGCCAATGACTACTTTCACTATGGCAGATTGAAGGAAAATCATCACAAGACCCCACTTATTCAGACCAAATAGCTTTGGTATCTAGGGGCCTTAGAGTAGAATTTGTGCAGGATCTTCAAGTCATACAAATCACTTACCAGTAAAGTGTAGGAAAATTTTAGGAAATGATGAAAAATTTTCATCCATCTAGTGTTCAAGTTGCATCATAGCTAGTAACTACTATGGATCAACCAATTGTAGAAATGACACTGCTAGTAAGTAGTATGGAAGCATAGGTTTTTGTAGCACAATTAGCTCTAGAACAATGTTTTAGTACTATAAGAGAGACATAGCCTCAAAAGAAGAAAAAGTTTAGCTAGTATTACCAAAAGAGTCTGATGATGAGGAATGAGAGAATTCCATACTTGTGGCTAGGCCAACCACAACACCGACAACCCCGATGGTCACGTAGATAAGTATCTCTCTTCCCTCTTCTTTTGCTCAGTCTATTCCATCCTCTTCTATGCTATCACCTACTTCCACCATACAATTAGTTCCTTTGGCCTCCCCCATCTTGATACCTTTAGTAGAAGCACCAATTCCATTGGTGTTAACCTTTCCCATGCTTACGACTCCAATGGCTGCACCAACCTCCCCTTTTTTAATGCAACCACTTGGTATGCCCATCGTTGGCAAGAAAAGAGGAGTCACATACTGAAGTTCTAAGTCTAGGAGTCTTTCATGTTGTATTCATACCCCAATGATTATAGTAAGAGGATAATTAGAAGGTTTGCGGTATGAAATATCATCATGTGATAACTTAAAATAGAACTGAAAATTCATAATATAGAATTTAAAAATTTATTTTAAGCATTAGAACCATATATCATTCTTTATATATACATCAACTCCATATATTACAACATCAGATGTATAATTTCTTCATCATTCTTCCTATTCTACTTGTTTATCTTCTACTTCTATTTCTAGTTGACTATATATATATGGCTACAAGAGCTCATTTCCCTTACAATAAATCTCTTTTCTTATCATGTATAGTAAGCGGCCTTATGCTCCGCATCCATTTTTTGGCCATGTGTAGTAAATTTTGGATGTTGTTGTCTATGTGCTCTTTCCTATACCAACATCATCCCCCCTTTGAAATTATGGTGTATCCTCAAGACATGAAGATTGGTTAATTTGCAGGCAATATGCTTTTGTAGATTTCCTTTAGCTACTGAAATGTTATGTCCCATTGGCTCTTTTCTTGTTGCAACACCTAAATTTGATTGTTAACTTGAGTAAGGATCTTTTCTACCTCTGATATTGTGGTTGGGATCTAGATTTGTTGGGCTATCTTCTTTGCATCTCTGAGCAATCTAGTGACATGAGCAAGTCTCAAGCTAACTACCTCTTAGAGTTGCTTGTTCTATGCTTTGATTAACTTCTCTCTTAGCCTATATTTGTTGTAGCTGAGTGTGCATGCTCTCTATTTTTCCCTTGTTTTACCATCCATATCTTGTATTGCATCATATGTATCAACCACTTGTAGTATCTAAATCTCCATCTAATCCATTTGATTCTTCACTCATTTTTTAATGTGGGTCATTGTAGATAGAATTGGTATAATGTATTGATGTTATTGGCAATGTTCTACAGAGTATTAATGTGAGTCTCCAACTTGTATGGGCTATCACACATTTCTTTCTTTCATCCTCCATTCTTCTCTTCTCAACCTCTACTAGGATTTTGGTTCAAATTGATGAAGCATGATTAACCATATCTATTATCAAACCATCCAATAGTTTCTTCAATTGTTGTTCTAGTGGCCATGTATCTCTTTGTAGTTGAGGTACTTTACTCTAAATTATATTTATTGCATCCTCTAGTTGTTTTGTATTTTCCACATGCTACTTCAAGATATCTTCTCTTACATTACTATGGAATATATCCCCAAGTTGAAACTTTTGAAAGAGTGATATACTTGAAAGATCTATTTGTGTACTACTTAGTGGCAATTGGAGCAGTTGCAGTGTTACCAGAGGTTGGATTTGTTTTTGTTGCGCTAGAAAATACTTTATGTGTTGCATGGGGGATGTTGTTGTTGAAGATGTTTCCCTTTCTGGTGATGGAATTTTTTGTGGAGTTTCCTGCTGTTCTTCCCCTCCATAAGGGTCACTAGAATATTTATTTTCTTCCTCTTGTGCTTTTTCCTTTTCTTCCCTTAGTACCATGTTGAATCTCTCCAACATGGTGTTCATATACTTACTCTGGCCTAACCAAAGTTTTTTGTTAGCTCTGTCTCTTATGATTTCAATGCCAAGAATGTTCCTAGCTGCCCCTAGATCTTTCATCTCAAACTATGTTGACAACTGAAACTTCAAATCAAAAATCAAAATTTTACGACTCCCAATGAAAAACATATTATCGACATATAATGCAATAATGAGAATGTGATCATTATCCATTTTATAACAAATATAATGATTTGATTTCTATCTTAGAAATCTCAAACTCAAAACAAAGGCATAAAATTTTTGGTACCACATTCTAGGAGATTGTTTTAAACCATACAAAGACTTTTTCAACTTGCAAACCATATTTTCTTTACCTTTTACCATGTAGTGCTCTAGCTGTGACATATAGATTTCTTCCTCCAAGTCACCATTAAGGAAAGATGTCTTCACATCCATCTATTCAACTTCTAAATCATTTGCTGCAGCAAGTGATAACAAGAATTTGATAGATGTCATATTTGCAATGGGAGAGAAAATCCCACCATAATCCATTCCCTCAACTTGGGAATATCCCTTTGTGACTAACCTTTGCTTAAATTTCTCAACACTACCATCTGAACCAAACTTCTTCTTGAACACCCATTTGCATCCAACAAGTTTATGTCCATCAGGCAAGGGTACCAGATCCCAAGCATTGCTTTTCTTCAAGAAAGCCAACTCTTCTTCCATGGCCTCTTTCCAGGAATCTACATCACTCATACCCATAGCCTCCATTATAGTCCTAGGCTCATCAATGTTAGAAATCAAAGAAAAAATACAACTGGAATCATGCAATGAATAACCAAACCTATCAGGTTTCCACCTAATTTATGTGGACCTCCTCAAAAGTTGAGGTTGAGGTTCTTCTTCTTCTTTCGAACTTTCAAAATAGTCCAACACCTCAGAAGATTTCTGAGAATTGGAATAAAACTAAGCACAGTTTTGTTTTCCATAAATACAATGTTCAGAAAAATTGAAATCAAGGTTACAATCATTCATACCCTCAACAAGACTTTTATTTTTCAGGGTCCTCAAACCCTTTTCACCAATGTTATCAAGTCTTTGGTTCCATAACATTGTGTTCTTAGCTAGAAGTTTCATCTCCATAGAATGAGCACCCTTAGGTACCCAGAAAGCATGACCATCAAAGGTAGATGCAACAATCCTCTTCATTGTTTGTTCCAATGGTGAGGATGAAGACTCTGAAGTTCTCTTCTTCAAAACAAAGGCACTATTGCACTAAACTGCACATGCATCAAGCTGAAATAGAGTACCAATCCAAACACCCTTAGCTAGCACCATAGCTCCTCTAGTCATCTTACATCCTCCATTCAAGAAAACAACCTACACTCCCACATCATTCAACTTACTTATAGATAATAGGTTCCATACCAAACCAAGGATATGCAGAACACCATTGATCCCCTTCACTCATCCATCAAGGAATCAAATCAAGACTCTTCCATGGCCAACAATCTTCAGGTGAGATTCATCACACAAGTACACCTTCCCAACATCATATTATGCATACTTCATAAACCAACCCTAATGCGAGGTCATGTGGAAAGATGCACCAAAGTCAATAAGCCACACATCCTCAAATGCATGATTTGTTAAGGCAACGACAAACACTTCTCCATCATCCTGAGAGGATTTATCATAATTTGAATCATAGTTCTTCTTCTTCTTCTTCTCCTCCTCATCCTTGCACTCCTTGTAGAAGTGACCAAGTTTGCCGTAGTTCCAACACAAAGCCTTGGACTTTCCAAGAGACTTAGATCTCCCACAAGATTTGGATCTCTCTTTTTCTTCCTTCTTATGCTTTTTCTTTCCCTTCTCTTTAGATCTACCATGAACTGCAAGAGCCTCCTTAGCCAATTCAAAATATTTTCTCTACATCTCTTAAGACAATAATGAAGAAACCACTTCATCCATCTTTGAGGTGGTAGTAGTACTCCCAATGGCCATAACAAGGTGGTCCCATGAATCTGGTAAGGAATACAATAATGTCATACATTGATCCTCTTCCTCCATCTTCACCCTAACATAGGTTAACTAGGCAACAAGCATATTGAATGTATTTAGGTGATCAGTGATAGATCCTCCATCTTCCATCCTCAAAGAATACAATTTCTTTCATAAGAATAGCTTGTTCACTAGGGATTTAGCCTGATAAACATCTCTACATTTCTTCTAAATATCTTTTGCAGTCTTCTCTAAGCATGGATATTCAAGAGCACTGAATCATCCAAATAGAGTCTTATCAGACCCTTAGCCTTCTGATCCATCAAATCCCAATCTTCTTGTTTCATGACTAATGGCATGGTTCTGGATACTATGAGCCATAGGTCTCTTTCCACCAACAATTCCTCCATCTTGATTTTCCACAATGCAAAGTTGTCTCCATTAAACTTCTCTATCTCAAACCTCTTAGATGTGCTCACCATCTCTTTCCTGCAACAAAGATTTCAAAATCCTCTACACAAGCTCCCACTCAAATGAAGATTAGCTCAAAAAGCCCTCCACCCAACAACTAGAGCCAAATATGATTAGGCTCTGATACCAACTGAAAGGAAGCAAGGTACGTGAAAACAACATCCTACACTGATCTAATGAGGAAAGTTTTATGTAAATTTTTATATCTTACAATTCCATATTAAGATGCACATTAACATAAAGGTAATAACAACATCCAAATGCAAATACAAATCTCACAACACAAGATATACGTGGGGAAAACCCTTTCGGATGAAAAACCCCACACTCCAAAACATGCAGAATGTATTATCAAATCAAAGAATGATTACAACACACTTGCAATGCAAGTTCTTCCAGGAGTACACAAATGTTGAATACTATAGTAATTCCAGCAACATAATGGTACCTAAAAATGAACCATACCACTCCAACTCCAAGCACATATATATATAAAGAAATATCAAGGATGGAGGTAGCCTCTAGAGCAAGCCACAAAGGATTTTTATCCAAATCCACATGGCCCAAATTCCAAGGCCATAAAACATGCAAATGACACTTGTCTAAGATTCCCTTTCATCTCTTACAACCCTCCATACTTGGGCACCCAAAATTTTCCCAAAATAGGTATGATAGATGCTCTTACACACCTTACAATGTCATAGAATCTATCATATATGACAACTCTTACAACTATAAGAGAATCTGTCATAACTGACTAACAATAGCACATTCCTCTTACAACTCTATCATAGTCAAACTTGGGCACCTACTTTCTCCATGCAAAGATGCCACATGACACATGTCACACTTGTCATAGAATCTCTATTTTTAGATCTAACATGTCATAGATTCCATCATAGGAATATGTCATAACTTACGCATCATAGAATCTATCATAACTCATGACACATGACCACAAGGTGCCAATATATGGAAAAATACCTCTACCACAAAATGGGACACCTACCTCCTCATATGAGGACAAAAATTACATGTAGTCACCTTCCATGTAGGATGACACATCACCATGCCAATTCCCATAAAGTGACAAAATAAGATTTACATTAAAAATTACAATAGTAGGCAAAAATAAATAAATACAACATTAGGAACTTTTAAAGGTTGAGACACCTTAATTCCCAACATTGAGGAAGGAGTTCTTGATGGTGGAGTATGATGTTAATTCAAGGATTGGAATGTGGAGTGGTTGCCACTTGAATTGTTTAGGTGTTTAAATATTCTATTTGCAATACTATTGTTGTGACTCTAGTGTTAATAACCATGATGAAATCATTTAAGAGAGGAATTTCTCTTATGTGATACTCTTATCTTACTCTAATTTTCCTAAGAATGGGCACATTTTCTTGAATTTCATCAAAGACCACCTCAATCTAGTCTTCCATAATTGTGGGACACATTTGGCATGCAAGGCCAGGTGAGGGATAAGGTAGTCAAAAGAGAGTGATTGCTTGATTTGTTGCTTGGTTTGTTGAATTTGTGGCATTTTAGTTGTTTGCATTGTTCAATGCCTCATGATGGAATTGAGGGTTTCTTTCTTTCTTTTTGTTTTATATTTTTAAGATTTGAAAGATTCTCGTTCTACATTTCAAGAGTTGAAAGATTGTTGTTTTGTGTTTTCAAGGGTTGAAGATTTGAAGAAAGAAAGCTAATCTAAATACATGTAGAAAAGAATTTATTCTATGTTTTTATGTTTTCTAAAAATAAAGTGCGGTTTACTTAACTATTGTTGGTTAATAGATTTGTCACTTTAGATTTATACTCCCTCACCCACAAATGACAAACAAACCAATAGTTGAGTCACTCGCAATGATATTTGCAAGTGCTCTCTACTTATTTTACAAGGCACAACTACCTTCGAGTGATTTACAAGGAATGAAAAATAGGGTATGCTTTTGACTAGAAAGCAGAAAAGGTAAACTGACACCCACCCATAACCAAGAAAGTGAATGCAAAAGATTGATTCAGAATGAAGTGAATGTAAATAAATGATGCAAAGCCCATTTACTTGACACCCATGAATAATACCCAGGAAAAAGAAAAGAACATTAGAATCCCCTTCAATAAATGGATTAAACTAAATTCAAAGCTTCAAGGATAACACATGCATAGTCTTATATAATAGAATAAACAATGAAGAATGACTACAAAGGTTCAAAGTTCATTTGCAATCAAAAAGGACATTAACAAATACACAGATCAAAAAATCTCCTTTATTTATCCAATGTCAAAATGTGAGTATAAAACCTCTACACTCTTGTACAACAAAACTATGTTAAAAAGGAAAACCTTTGGCTGCCCCTCTCTTCCCGAATAGCAAAAAAAGATCCTCCTTACAATGAGAAAAAAATAGATTTACAATCTCCTCTTCCAATGAGACTTTTTAGTTCCCATAACTACTTCTTTGGAAAGATTAATTACAGAAAATAAAATTCACTTTCTCTCCTCTCGTGGGATAACTATTTCTTGAAATTAATTCGTAGCCTTTCATATCTCCCCTTTGGAAATATTTATGTTTCTTTAATGACTTTATTTTTATTAAGAGTTTTCAATTTCTTGATTTTTAATGTGGCCCCCACTGAAAACTTTAGTGAAAGCCCCTTTTCTCCATGCTTCTAGTGGTATATCTCAACAATCTAAAGATACTTTTACTAATAGAATCAAGCTCATATACGCAACATATTTCAAGGAATTTTAGGGCTATTTGATTGTCTCCGACAACAAGTTGCCTGAATGGTATATCGATTGAGAAGTGGTAAGGCCAATGCCTCTACAAGTCGTGGTTGTCTTGAAGTCACCAGAATTTTGATAAGTGGTGTAAAAGTATGCTCATTTGAAATATCACTTGATGTGAGGAGCCACAACATTTGATGTATAGAGGTCATCTGTGTCATATAAAACATGCTAGTGATAGAAATGTGTGGCACCTTGATCTCGTTGCTTTTCCTAGTCAATATGATTGGGAAACTAATTGTAACTAAATGACAAATACCAGTTGTATCTGACTGCAACAGGTGTATGCTTAAGCTTTGCCCCACCATTCTTCAGTTGAACTCTCCTAATTGTGGTGTAATACTTGCAAGTTGTTGCTTCGAGCTCCTTAATCCTTTCCCTGACTGAGAGTAGATATTCCTATCTCATATGAAAGCTATAATAGAAGCCAGCTTTGCTTCTTTGTCTACAAGTGATCGATGAAGCTTTGTCCTTGTATGATTTGCCTAGTCCACCTTTACAAACACACACACTACAACTTGTAACCTTCAAAAATTCTTCCACATTTTTCATACCTGCCTACTAGAGTATTTCAAACTAGAAAATCTACAGAAGTTACTAATTTTTATGGCACAGTCAAGGAAGATTGTCGGTAGAGATCAAGAAGTATAGTTTTGTTCCTGCCGGCTACACTTTCTATGAAGGCTTCTAAAGTCATCTCAACAAATTAATTTTTTGAATACCTTGTCATCTGTGTGCCACATGAGACCACATTTTCTTTGAGGTATTTGTCAAATAGTTCATGTGCATTGTCTGTGCTTCAAATTGTACACAACCGTGGAATTTCGAGAGCTTGTCTATGTTTTTAGGATCTACATATTTGCATTAATACTGGAACATTTCAAAACAAAATGTCTGATAAAACTCATTTCCATTTTTATTGTATCCCTATGCCTCTATTAGATTGTATGTCAAATATCACTTTATAAGCTCTCACTTTTAAGACTTCGTTCTATATAAACTAGCTAGAAGGCATGAGATTTTGATTCTCACAAATCTCTTCAACAGACCAATTTTATTCATATACTACGATCATTGTAACTCCATCCCTTTGGATTATTCTGTCAACCAGTGTGTTGTCCACAATTCCATATTTGCTAGGACAACTTCAAACACAAAATTTGATAAAAACATGCCTTCAATTATGCTTTGATAGAAATTCATTTGCACCTCCATTTTGTGTACATTTTACAATTGTTGTATACCATGAGGTGACATTTCCTTGAGGCGCTCTATTAAATGGTCCATGACTATATTATCCATAATTCACACACTTGACCACCAGAGGACTCTTAATTACATCTACATATAATGATTGAAAACCTTCTACGAACTGAACATATTTCTACAGATTTAAGACTAAAACATTTTGTGCACATTCTAAGATCTTTGCATTCCATAAGACAGGAATAATCCCACATTGTCCTCATCATGTTTCATTGCCTTTTTCAACAAAGTCATTTAATATATTCTGCTAGTATCACAATCTCCATAGTGGATAAAAATCATGGGGGCATTCCTCTGGGCTTATGTATCGTTTGGTCCCATAATTGCAAATGGCAATGGTCTTCAATGTGACTATATCAGCAAAGGGCATCAACTCAATATCAAAATTTGTCTGAGCTTCTTTCCAAAGGCCTTCATCAACAAATCTAAAGATTGTTGAATTTCCTGCGTGTGAAGAAAGTGGTGTTATCATTGGAAAGCTAACATGTAAGGACTATCATGTGTGTTGCAAGAGATTACATTTGTTTTGCTATTCTGCATCTCCCATTCCTCATACAGTGATTGCACACGGCCTTCCAATATGCGTAATGAATGAGTTTCTAGCAATAATATTCCATTTTGAACAGGAGTACCTATCCCCAAATGACCCTTAATCCTGTGCCAACTCCATTGGAGTGGATGCAAAAGGACAATACTCCATCACAGTAACCTTGAGTGTCTATTAGTGAGACATATGCATAAGAGACAACCATGCCATTATTCGCTAAGAACTATTGCATCGATGGAGAAATTAGAAAACATGAAGCTCAGAAACCCTAAATTTATCCATCAAAAACTAAGTTTGAAACCTTTTATGTCGGCAAGTCGGGCTCCTTAAAAACTTTCAAACGTTGCAAAATGAAGTTTAGAAACTTTAGAGACATCCAACATTGAAGAGAGTCAGTCAATCAGAGAGAATAAGATCTTTAGAACCTTATTTATGAGTTTAGGAATTCCAAATTCTCCCAACAATAGTCCCCAAAACTCCATATGGGAAAATTGGTGCCATTAAAATATATGGTTTTAATAAAATCATGGACTTCAAAAATTTATAAAGTTACTTCCCATAATGAATAGTTTTACTTATTTTTCTGCCTTTGGGAAGGATATTAAATTGTATAAAGCCATGGCAAAACTTTAATCCTTGAATGCACTTGAAGATGAAAAATAACACATCTTTCTGCTAGTAGCTTCGTTCTTCACGAAATTTGGATAGTAGGGCGATTGGGTAGTTCTGAATGAAACCCAAAAGGCTTTTAACCTCCAGCAACCAAAATGTCTAATTTTTGCCTTGTTTGCGAACCATGGACCGGGAAAAGTAAAGCTAAAAATTTTGCAAACAGTGAGGCCTCTAATCATGAAAACTTGCCAGATTGAGTGGAATGGGAGTAAAATCATAGCCATATGAGGAATTCAAACCATCTCATACATTTTTTAAAAAATTAATTATTTTCACTTTTAGCGGGCTTAGGGGCATGTAAGAGAATGCACAAAAATTTTGAGTTCAAAATTTGGGGCAACAACAAGCTCTGATTGGGGACGAGGACTGTAGAAAGATGAAGCAAGGAACCCAGAACCTCATGCATGGACCAGTGTATAAATCCATTGGGCAACAGAGTCAAAGAGCAAAGGAGACAAAAAGGAGCCTAAACAAGCCAAAAATAGGGCAAAAATAGGAAAGGAAACAAAACACTACCAACATAACAAGAACTCCTAATATGTACATGGTAGGAAGAACCCACCTCAAGACAGCTCCAGGATGATCATGCAAATCCATTGACCGGTTGGGAGAAATAGCTACCCATGTGAAATAATGTTTGATAAATGAGGAGCCCACAAGAAACCAATAGCCAACTAGTGATTATCACCATCGAAGCATCATGTAAAAGCTCTTTAGATAAAATATGATGCTCCATCAGCCACTCATTATAAACTATTGCCATTAGATGACTCGCATCAGCATTGCCCAACGTATGACTACCAACATTTGCCTATATAACCTCATATGTGATATCATAGTGTACTTGATTTTGCAAGCAAGAATGAACCAACCCCCGAATTGGACACCCCACACAAAGATTATGAGATGAATAGTCTTCCTTGGTGTTGCATGTAGAAGTGACTGCATTGTTTAAAATTTTTGGACCAATACATTCTTGCATATGATCATCCCTCTCAATAGACAAATTGATGTCCCATCCCTGAAAACAACCTTTTGAATTATTGGAACACCAATCATTAGCCATACATGTCTCATACAAAGCTAGAAGTGGATGAGGCTGAAATTCTACATTGTAAACAATATTTTCATGTGGCTAAAAAACATCTACAAGTGAAACAATCTCCTCTTTCCCTACAAGATTTGACTCAATAGTTCTATGACTCACCGAATCATCTTCAACTATAACTTGTGAATCAACCATTAAGATTCCACATAGGAATTCATTCTTAGATGCATTAAGGCACCAGTTTGGAACATAAACAATGTTAGTTTTAGTAGGTTCATGTATTTTATCACTTTCCTCTGAATTATCATGGCTACTCATAATGTCATCTTCCAGCTCTTGTTTAAAAATTTTGGCATTTAAATTTTCAAAATGAGAAGATTAAAGGATGGAATTATTTCTAAACTCTTCTCATAGCCTAACTTTTGTATCATCTTGCTTAGAAAATCTGAAGGTCTCATATTCAGCTTGCATACAATTCAGAGAATGGACATTCAACACCTCATCTTCATGTTGTGTGGCCTCAAGTTGTTCTTTATTGCTAATAAAAGTAAATGATTCCATTTCTGTAGTAGACAAGGTATCCCAAATAGCATCATCTACACTACTATTTGTACAATTCACACCATGGGAGGATCATTTATCTTCTACGTCACATGGGGGGCTTATAGGTTCAACATTATCTTCTTCATAATGGAAATAGAAAGCTTCCATTCTTCAATCAACATGAGGCTTAATCTTTGCATTGCTCACTTCTTTTCTACAAAAGTGCTTTGGATCAAAAATAGTGAGATTGAGACATTCAGCATGAGGAGGCTATGTGGTGCAGGAGCACCTACCTAACAGCTGGCCTTCATGAGGCAGTTAGTAGTTTAGGTCCTGTTTATGTTTCCAAGAAGGTCTGTTAAGACCAGTTGCATGTAATAAGATCAAGCTGATCATGATAAGATCATGCTGACCGGGCTTTTTCTATTTTTAGCTAGTTAGTTATAACAGCTGTCATGATGCGTGTTCGGTGGGATCTCCCAGCCGCTTGGAGAGTTCCCAGCCGCTTGGAGTCGGGTCAGTAGTACTCGTAGGAAAGTCTTTATAAGCATGAGATCGTTTGATATGATACAGACAGATATCATCGATCGAGCTAGTTGCAGAGAGTGAGCCTGAGAGAGAGAGGTTGATCATATTGTATTGCATCTTTGAAATCAATAAAGTGATCCTGTTTGTGTTCTTGCTCTGGTTGCATTCCATTACTTGATTGATTTACTGGTTTGAGAGACTTCATGGATTCACTGATCCATTCCACCGGTTGACTCATCTGATCGGTGGAATGGTAATGTATAGTAGGTTAGATTGTAGTTTGTGTTTTGTCTACATGCAGGTGTGCAGGATCGCGGTCGACAGATGCTGAGAAGCCTAGCATCCTCATGTGCTAGGTCAAGTTGAGCTGATTGAGTTGGAAGATCACCCTGAGGTTGGATCGGGTCATCCCTGGAGGATCGGCGAAGTGAAATTTCGCTAAGTGAAGAAACTGGTCAAGACGGCATCATCAGGATATCTAGGTGAATATCCTGCAGTCGGGTTTGGACATCGTCATCCGGATAAGTGAAGATGAACATGATGCAGTTGAGCGCATGAAGTGCGGGTTCGTCGGGGTGATCATCATCTGCAGGAGCCGAGGTGGAGTGCATCGGCATCAGGTAGAAGAAGATCGGGTCATGAAACTGTTGAAGTTTTCATGTTGCGAGTGCATCAGGATGTTTAGGTCGGACATAGACTAAGTGCATGTATCGGCATCAGGATCATCATATCGGGAGTGCCAAACATCCGCGTATCGCGAGTAGATGCGGGAGTGAAAGTTGAGTTTTTTTTGACTAAGTGTTGAAGAGGTCATCAGGATATTGGGTGACGTCATCGTCATCAGGATATGACGTCATCGTCATCAGGATATTGAGATATCCCCCTGTGCGAGTTGTCCTGCCGTTGTTAAGTGGTTAAGTATCGGCATCGGCAGAAAGTGTATTAGCATCATCAGGAGGTTTCGAAGAGAACCGGATAAGTTATATCATGATACTGTTGTTTGGATCGTCGGCTAGCGGAGCATCGAAGGGAAGGTGCTGAACTGATCGTCATCAGGATATTTGAGCAACCGGATATTTGGATATCCTGCTGACAAAGACAGTGTTGAAGGTCATGATGATGACGTTAGTGTTTGGAGCCCGATGAACAGTGCAACCGGAGGATGTTTGCGCCCGCTGAACATCATGATGATGATGTTAGGAGGAAAGCGGAGGAGGTGAATAGTAGTCGGCAGGAGGACAATTGCGAGTGTCCGAAATATGATGATGCTGTTGGTTTTAGGAAACATGATGATGATGCTGACCGTATAAAGCGGAATATGATGATGATGGCGAAGATGATGATGATGAGGTTGGTCTGCAGACATCCATGCTATATGCGAAGGTTATAGTGTGGATGCCTCTGCATCATAGTGGTATCAGAGCTCAGCAAAAGGTCTGGGCTGTTGTGTGTTGATTCTGTCACCGAAAGGGCAGAGGTAGAGTTGATTGTGTTGTGTGTTGATTGAGAGGTTGACAAAATGCCTCCTAAAGGTAATGGTACTGCAAGGGAACTGCAGGAGATGAAGGAGAAACATGCTAGAGAGATGAGGAAGATGAAGGAGCTTGCTGAAGCACTTCAAGCCAGGCTGACAGCCCTGGAAAAGAACAAAAAGAGGGAAGTGGAAGACAGTGAGTCTGAAGAAGATGCAGATACTGTTGAAGAGTATGAAGAGGTAGCTGAAGATCTGGATGCTGAAGACCAGAGATTGGCAAAACTGTTAAAGGCAGTGCAGAGTGAAAAACCTAAGGTAAAGGTTGATGTTTCCAAATATACTGGAAGCTTGAATGAAGATGAGTTGTTAGATTGGATTGCTGCACTTGATAATCACTTTGAATGTGAAGATGTTGCTGAGGATCAGAAGGTGAAGATTGCAAAGACCAAGTTAGGAGGTCATGCTTTGGTATGGTGGGATTATGTACAATCTGAGAGAAGGAAACAAGGGAAGTCTAAGATCACTTCTTGGGATAAGATGGTAGCAAGGATAAAGGGTAAAGTCTTGCCAAGGGATTATGAAATCCAGATGTTTAAGAAGCTGCAATTTTTAAAGCAGAAAGACAGGGATGTGAAAGCATATACTGAGGAATTTTATCTGCTGAGTATGAGATCTGGTCATCATGAGAATGAAGTAGAAAAGGTGGCTAGGTACTTGGCTGGTTTGAGATTTAACATACAGGATGAGTTAGTGTTAGCTAACCCTAAGAATGTGGAGGATTGTTATCAAATGGCAATCAGGATTGAAGAAAAGATGAATAGAGGACATGATAAGTCCATGAGAGGAAGAGGAAACAATAGGGGAAGAGGAACAGCCCCTGCACAAAAGCAGACAAATGAGGGTCAAGAAGACACTGGTAAAGGACAAGGACAGTCTGATTTCAGAGGTGGATGGAAAGGCAATAGAGGAAGATTTGGAGGTGGTAGAGGTTCTGCTACATTTTCAGGAAAATGTTACACCTGTGGAGAGTTTGGTCATCCATCTTTCAAATGTCTAGAAAACAAAGGTTCATCATACAGAAATGATAGAACTAGTGACAAGAGAGTACAACTTGTGCAAGAAGAGAAAGAAGAAAGTGCACAGAGTTCAAACAAAGGTCCTGAGAATTATGGATATCCAGAGAGTGGAGAATCATTGATGTTAAGGAGAACAAGTTTGCAGGCATCAAAGGATATGATGCAAAGAAGAGCTCTTTTCAAGACCACCTGCAAGAGCAAAGGTAAAGTATGTAAGGTTGTCATTGATACTGGTTCAACAGACAACATGGTATCTCAGGAAATGGTGGATAAACTGAAGTTGGAAAGGATTCCACATCCACACCCTTACAAGGCATCTTGGGTGAGTGATAGGCAATCACTTTTTGTCTCTGAACAGGCATATGTGGATTTCCAGATTGGACCATATCATGATAGAATTTTGTGTGACATATTGCCTATGGAATGTTGTCACCTGCTGTTGGGTAGACCATGGCAATTTGACAAGAGGGTACTGTATGATGGGTATGCTAATACCTACACCATCAAGAAGGATGGGAAGATTATTAAGTTGATGCCATTGCCGGCAAAAGCTGCAGTACAGAAGGCAGCCCAAATCATTTTAATGGGAAAGAAGGAGTATGTGCAGATGCCTAGAGGAACAGGCATAAAGGCAGTTCAGGACACTGCAGAGAAAGAAGTTGTTACTGACAGAGGTCAGCAGCAGATGCAGAAACAGGGGTGTAAACAGCAACCAGTTCAGAAGAATGACAAGGATGTTGTCATAGTTGGGACTATTGTTTGTCCTATAAAGATTGACAGGAAGATAGAGTTGAACATTTCAGAAGTTCAAGAGGCAGTTCAGACAGAGGTTCTGGTCAGGCAACCTGACAAACACAGGGTATGTGAGAAAAAGGCCTACATCAACAGGCATGAGGATTTACTTGCCAGAAAGCAAGTTACAGTTCAGAAGTCTTGGAACAGCCACGAGATAGCAGCAGATAAAGCTGGAGCAGGTCAGAAGACTGACAAAGCAAAGTGTAAAGGTGGAAGACTTCCACATGCTAAACTCATGGGACATGAGTTCTTTTCTGTTGGGGAGTATGGTGCAGGAGCACCTACCTAACAGCTGGCCTTCATGAGGCAGTTAGTAGTTTAGGTCCTGTTTATGTTTCCAAGAAGGTCTGTTAAGACCAGTTGCATGTAATAAGGTCAAGCTGATCATGATAAGATCATGCTGACCGGGCTTTTTCTATTTTTAGCTAGTTAGTTATAACAACTGTCATGATGCGTGTTCGGTGGGATCTCCCAGCCGCTTGGAGAGTTCCCAGCCGCTTGGAGTCGGGTCAGTAGTACTCGTAGGAAAGTCTTTATAAGCATGAGATCGTTTGATATGATACAGACAGATATCATCGATCGAGCTAGTTGCAGAGAGTGAGCCTGAGAGAGAGAGAGGTTGATCATATTGTATTGCATCTTTGAAATCAATAAAGTGATCCTGTTTGTGTTCTTGCTCTGGTTGCATTCCATTACTTGATTGATTTACTGGTTTGAGAGACTTCATGGATTCACTGATCCATTCCACCGGTTGACTCATCTGATCGGTGGAATGGTAATGTATAGTAGGTTAGATTGTAGTTTGTGTTTTGTCTGCATGCAGGTGTGCAGGATCGCGGTCGACAGATGCTGAGAAGCCTAGCATCCTCATGTGCTAGGTCAAGTTGAGCTGATTGAGTTGGAAGATCACCCTGAGGTTGGATCGGGTCATCCCTGGAGGATCGGCGAAGTGAAATTTCGCTAAGTGAAGAAACTGGTCAAGACAGCATCATCAGGATATCTAGGTGAATATCCTGCAGTCGGGTTTGGACATCGTCATCCGGATAAGTGAAGATGAACATGATGCAGTTGAGCGCATGAAGTGCGGGTTCGTCGGGGTGATCATCATCTGGAGGAGCCGAGGTGGAGTGCATCGGCATCAGGTAGAAGAAGATCGGGTCATGAAACTGTTGAAGTTTTCATGTTGCGAGTGCATCAGGATGTTTAGGTCGGACATAGACTAAGTGCATGTATCGGCATCAGGATCATCATATCGGGAGTGCCAAACATCCGCGTATCGCAAGTAGATGCGGGAGTGAAAGTTGAGTTTTTTTTGACTAAGTGTTGAAGAGGTCATCAGGATATTGGGTGACGTCATCGTCATCAGGATATGACGTCATCGTCATCAGGATATTGAGATATCCCCCTGTGCGAGTTGTCCTGCCGTTGTTAAGTGGTTAAGTATCGGCATCGGCAGAAAGTGTATTAGCATCATCAGGAGGTTTCGAAGAGAATCGGATAAGTTATATCATGATGCTGTTGTTTGGATCGTCGGCTAGCGGAGCATCGAAGGGAAGGTGCTGAACTGATCGTCATCAGGATATTTGAGCAACCGGATATTTGGATATCCTGCTGACGAAGACAGTGTTGAAGGTCATGATGATGACGTTAGTGTTTGGAGCCCGATGAATAGTGCAACCGGAGGATGTTTGCGCCCGCTGAACATCATGATGATGATGTTAGGAGGAAAGCGGAGGAGGTGAATAGTAGTCGACAGGAGGACAATTGCGAGTGTCCGAAATATGATGATGCTGTTGGTTTTAGGAAACATGATGATGATGCTGACCGTATAAAGCGGAATATGATGATGATGGCGAAGATGATGATGATGAGGTTGGTCTGCAGACATCCATGCTATATGCGAAGGTTATAGTGTGGATGCCTCTGCATCACTATGTATTTAGGAAATCCACATAATGAAAATTGTGTTTGTTCATAGTAGACTTCTTTACGATTTCACTATTCAAATTATTTACAACCTAATTTGTTCTCCAGAGACCACTCACAATCAAGTCATCTTCTATTTTCACAGTCTCTTGTTGAGTAATTTCAATATCATTCACTTTACTTCGTTTCAACTCAAATTGAACATCAAGATGCAAAGAGGAAATAAAAGCACAAAGCTGAAGTTGCTCACTTGGTTGAATGGAGGCAGGAATCCTTTTAAGCAGTTGGTTGAATCTATCCACAAAATCTCTAATGGGTTCACCTTTTTGCTTTTGAATGTTGAAAAATTCACACAACAGATCAGCCTCATCAATAGGACCTTTATATCTTCCTAAGAATTTCTTCTTCAATGAATCCCAACTAGTAATACATTTATCTCCAAATAATGAAACCAATTTGCTACAAGTCCAATAAGAGATTCAATAAATAACTGAACAAAATCATCTTCTTCACTTACCCCCAAAATGCCGCATGCAACTGTGAATGCTAGAATGTGATCCTCCGCATCTTGGTGATTTTCTCCACTAAACTTTAGGAAGGGCTTTATTGATCCTTTAGGAAGAGGTGAAAAATGAGACAAAAAGAGAGGTCCAAAATGATTTCCCCATGGTTGAGGAGAAACCAATGCCATCGTGCAAATCTAAAAATTTAATCAGCAAGGGTCTTCATTGGAATAAAATGCTTTTGAGCACATTCCACTTCATATAGCCGCCAACCTCCATCCTCAGGGAGGCACCTTCAAATTTCTAGGAAAATGAAAGCACCAATCTTCAATTTTGATCCCCAGTAGAGTCGCCAAAAATATGTTGGTTAATAGATTTGTCACTTAAAATTTATTGATGCAAAGCAAGCAGTGAAATGGTGGAAATGATTTAAATCTGCAAAACTGTTGCTGTGGTTGAACCTTTGAACCACACAAACCATTGAACCGCAACTATCAGTTCAATATATTCTTATCGCTTTTATTAAATGTTGTCAGCAACTATATGTTGAACCGTTGAACTCTTTGAATCCATCTCTGCCTTGTTGAATTGGTGCACTAAACGAACCTTCGCTGAACCGTTGAACTAGTTCAACCATTGGTTCAACTATCGCTAATACTTGCTACTATCTCTGTCAAAATGGCATGAGCCTTTGAACCAAATGAATGGTTGAATCCTTTGAACCTTTGAACTTTTGCAATTGGTTCAACCACCGGAAAACTTAAACTGTCAACTTCAAATGGGCAATACTTAACCCTTCATTGCCGGTTCCTCCATCGATCATACCGGTCACCTTCTCAATGCGATATACAAACAAACTGTATAACCGAAGGAACAATGCAGAATTTTGCTGATCTGCCCTGCTAAAACCCTCGCGACTTCGCTAAACTATTTCTCCTGCAAACATACAGACTTTTCTACTTTTGCCAATCTAGCACATGAGGATGCTAGGGTTCATCTAAGCATGTTGTAAATGATCCTGTAAGTGTGAATTTGAACAAATAGAAAAATAATATGAAAACATAACCACATATGTACAGCCATTCCACCAATTATGAAGTAATCAAATTGGTGGAATGGGTTAAGAACCCATCTCGACTGCAAACCAGAAAATTGATTACACAAGCAATTTGAATCTAAGAAAATAACACAAACAGGATCTTTTTATTACTTTTAGGAATGAGCACAGATATTTGATTTCATAGTTCTAGAACTCAACTGCACAACTACTACTCTGATCTATCTCTATCTCTATCAAATCAATCTCCCTCCAATCGATCTGAGCTAAGCTATTTATCTACTCATAGTGAGTAGTACTGATAGGCTTCCCAGCGACTGGGAGACAATTCCAAGCGGCTGGGAGATACAACTGATTAACAAACTCTTAACTAACTAACAACCTTGTCATTACATATCGACAAGTCTCCTAGGGACTTGCACAGAAACCTAGATGCAACTTACAATAACAGATATCGGTCAAACAAACCTTATTACATTAAATATAGAAATGCATAAGACATAACAAGATTTTAATCTTCTCCCTTAGACATATAATTGGCTTGTTGAAGGGGTGCTCCTACACCATACTCCCTGAGAGAAGAAATCTCAAGTCCACTTAAGATGAGAATTTGAATATCTATACCATGTTTGATGATCTACTCTTCAGTCATCCAAACTGCCTCTAAATCAAGTTTCCCTTGCCAAGCTACCAAGTATTCCATATACTCTTTGTTCCTAGTCTTCTTTTCCACTCTTGAGTCTAAAATCTGCTTCAATTGTGGTGGATCATGTTAAGGGATATCATCATTTGTTGTACCCTGCAATGGTTCATGTTCTACATTTGCATTATACTTGTATGGAGTTAAATCATATACATTGAAAACGGGTGACAATCCAAGGTTAGGAGGAAGTTGGATCTCATAAGCATTTTGTCCACACTTTTTCAAAATCTGACATGGTCCAATCTTCCTCTACATTAGTTTGGTATTTTTACCTTTTGGGAGCCTTTCTTTCTTCAGATTAACCCATACCAAATCTCCAACATCAAATTGTACATCTCTCTTCTTTTTATCAGCATATGTTTTGTACTTCAAAGCAACTTGCTGGAGTTGGTTCTTGACTTGATCATGCACCTCTTTGAGGGCTAATGCAAAAGCTTCTCCATTTGCACTAATAGATTCTTCTGTAGGTAGATCTCTTAACTCCAAAATACCTCTTGGATAAATACCATATACCACATAGAAAGGTGATTTCCCTGTGCTCCTATTGATGGTGTCATTATAGGAAAATTCTGCTTGTGGTAGGATGTTATCCCACTTCTCTCCATGCTGCCTTGTCAAACATCTTAGTAGATTTCCCAATGAACGGTTAACCACTTCAGTCTGTCCATCTATTTGAGGATGATAAGCTGATGAGAACGATAAGTTGGTACCCAACTTCTTCCAAAGAGTCCTCCAAAAATGGCCAATAAATTTCACATCTCTATCTGATACTATGCTCAATGGCAATCCATGTATCCTCACTATTTCCTTGAAAAACAAATTTGAAACATAGGAAGCATCACAAGTGGTTTTGCATGGCAAGAAATGTGCCATTTTACTGAATCTGTCTACTACAACAAAAACACTATCATATCATTTCCTTGTTCTAGGTAAACCCAACACAAAGTCCATGCTTATGCTCTCCCATGGCCTAGAAGGAATGGGCAGTGGCTGATATAAACCTGCATTAGTGGATCTCCCTTTTGCCTTCTGACATATCACACATGTCTCCACAATTTTCCTTACATCTGACTGTAACTTAGGCCAATAGTAATGTCTCCTGACAAGATCAAGAGTCTTATCTAGACCAAAATGTCCTGCCATGGCCCTGCAATGCTTCTCCCTAATGATATTCAATCTCATCGAACATCATGGAATACACAACTATCCACCCTTGAAAAGTAATCCATCTTGGATCATAAATTTAGAGAACTCAACATGATATTTGTCTCCAAAGGAAGTACATACCTGGTAGATCTTGCCAAAGTCTTCATCAGCATCATACATACTCTTTAAGGAATCAATACCAACACTTTCCAATTGAATCTAATTTATAGTTAGAGCCCTGCTCAAAGCATCTGCTACCTTGTTCGTGACCCCTTTCTTGTGCTTGAGTGTGAAGGTGAAAGCTTGCAAAGTCTCCACCCACTTCATGTGTCTGTGGTTCATCTTCTCTTGACTGTTTATGAAACTAAGGGCTTGATTATCTATGAACACTATGAATTCTTTTGGCATCAAGTAATGCCTCCACTTTTTGAGTGACTGGACTAGAGCATACATCTCTAAATCATAGGATGAGTATCTCTTCTTAGCATCATTTAGCTTCTCACTAAAAAATGCAATAGGCCTACCTTCTTGACTAAGTACTGCTCCAATTCCCATGTGGCTTGCATCACATTCTACTTGAAAAATCTTGCTGAAATCAGGGAGTGCAAGGACTGGCTGCTATGCCACCTTCTTCTTCAATGTTTCAAATGAATCATCTGTTGCCTTTGTCCAAGTGAATCTGCACTTTTGTCCTCCTTTTATAGTGTCAAGCATGGGTGCACAGACATGACTAAACCCTTGTATAAACTTCCTATAGAAGGTTGCTAACCCATGGAAACTTCTGACATCATTCATGGTTCTAGGAGTTGGCCAAGACAATATGGCACTTACCTTTTCTTGATCCATTTTCAGTTTGCCCTGTGAGATGACAAAACCCAAGTAGATGATCTCCTTCTGCATGAACAAACACTTCTCCAAGTTGATCATTAGCTACTCTTCATGTAACTGTTTGAGAACTAGGTCTATATGTCTGAGATGCTCTTCCTTTGTATTACTGAAAATCAGAATGTCATCTAGATATACTATGACAAATTTACCTATAAATTCTCTCAAGACCTCATTCATCAGCCTCATAAAGGTACTGGGGGCATTGGACAAACCAAAAGGCATGACCTTCCACTCATATAACCCCTCATTGGTCTTAAATGCAGTTTTCCATTCATCTCCTGGCCTAATCCTAATCTGATGATAACTACTTTTTAAATCTATTTTTGTGAAATATTTGGCACCTCCCAAGCAATCAAGCAAATCTTCTATCCTTGGTATTGGGAACCTATACCTGATTGTTATCTTGTGGTTAGCCCTTGAATCAGTACAAAGTCTCCAAGTGCCTTCCTTCTTTGGTGCTAGAACAGTTGGTACTACACACGGGCTTAAACTTTTACCAATTAGGCTTGTCTCCAACAAATCCTCAATCTACCTTGCTACCTCTGCATTCTACTCTGGGGTAAGCTTGTATGTTGCCTTGTTTGGAAGTGTAGATCCTAGGATCAGATCTATGTAATGGCTAATGTCTCTTAGAGGTGGTAGGGATCTTGGTATTCCATCAGAGATGATGCCTTTGTACTTATTCAATAGCTCTTGGATAGCCGGATCTATGAACCATTGCCTCTTCTCTCCCTTGAGTTCTTGCTGTTGTTCCTTGTTCACTTTCAGGCATGGGATTAGAGCATATGCAATTGCACCCTCTTCTACTATCTCTTTCATGAACTATTTACCTTCTACCATCATTACCTTGACTTCTTTCCCTTTTGACTCTACCTCCTTCTCCATCAATGGTGGCAACTCTATCACCTTACCATCTTCGGTGATTGAATATGTGTTTCTAACTCCATCATGTTGTGCTCCCAAGTCATATTTCCATGGTCTTCCAAATAGGATATGGCAAGCATCCATCTGAGCTATGTCAAACAATAATATGTCTAATTTGAAACTCCACCCAAGCCTGCTCTTCCACAACTGATTGCTGACCTTGAGTGAGCCATGAAATCTTGTATGGGCAAGGGTGTGGCAGTCTTCTAAGTTGAAGCTTCTCTACCATTTCAACAGACACAAAAGTTTTAGTAGATCCAGAGTCAATCAGAACTTTACATACCTTTCCTCCTACCTTGCAAGTAGTTTTGAAAAGAGACTTTCTTTGTGGGGGTTCTCTGTCAGGCACCTTCATGGTGGTCATTGCTCTCCTAATCATCAAAGATTCTCCCATCTCAGGATATCCATAACCATCAAGAGCTTTTACACTTTGATAAGTGTTTGAGCTTGTCACACTTTGACAGTCAAATTCTTGGATCAGATTTGTCCTTCTTTCTCCCATTGAACTTGTTGCTTTTTCTAGACATCTACTAGCTATGTGGCCTTCTTGATTGCAATTGTAACATTTGAGAGGTCATCTACCCTAAGATCTCCCCCTAAATGGTGGTCTTCTACCCCTAAAGTTTCCTTTTTGATTGTAATTTCTTCCTTGAGTTTGACTGTTGTGTCCTTTCCTGCTCTCTTGATTGGATTCACCTTGGTGTCCAAATCCATTTCCTATGCCTCTGAAAGGACTTCTTCCCCCTCTTTGTTGTCTTCCTCTTCCTCTACTATTCTACTCTTGTCTTCTCTTTAATTTTTCTTCCACTTTGAGTGCCAATTGGTAGAACTTCTGAACTGTGTCTGGATTATGCAGATTTAAATATTCCTGGATGGCAAATCTCAACCCATTGAGATACCTTGCCACCTTCTCTTCCTCACTTTCCTTCACCTTTGTCTTGATACATAGTTTCATGAACTCTTTAGTGTATGAACTGACATCTAACTCCTATTTCAAATTTTGTCTCCTCTTATTTAATTGGATGTTGTAATCCAATGGAACATCGGCCTCCTTCACTAAAGCCGCCATCTTTTTCCAAGTAGCAACTCTGTTCTTTCCTTCTTTCACCCTATCATCTTGGATGAAATTCCACCAATTTAATGCAGCCTCTTTTATTTTGGATTGGGCCATCTTTACCCTTTGATGATCTGGTATTTCCTCTGTTTTAAAGAAATTATTCAAGGAGTCTATCCACTCCATCGCTGAATCAGGATCCATCTTTCCTGTCAATACTGGCAGGTCCAGTTTCACATCCATGGTCCTTCTCTCCATGGATTTGAGGGAATTAAGTAAGGGTCTCTGGTCTGCAGGAACCTCTATCTCTTCCTACCTAGGGATCTCCTCTTCATCCCTGTCTTCTTCTTTACTAGAACCTACTTTGTCCCTCAATTTTTCTAGCTCATCTTTCAAGGCCTGATTCTGAGCTCTAACTACCTTGCTCTCTACAATTTGTTTCTTTACTAGAATAGTCAACTTAGCGTTGGTCATCTTCACTGGGAACTCTGATGATCCCTCTTCATCTGACATCTTGTTTGCTTCTTCTTCCCGAAAGATACTCCTTTGCTCTGATACCACTATGATGTAGAGTGGGCAGCGAAATGGTGGAAATAGTTTAAATTTATAGAACTATTGCTGTGGTTGAACCTTTGAACCATGCAAACCATTGAACCAAAACTATCAGTTCAATATATTCATATCGCTTTAATTAAATGTTGTCAGCAACTATATGTTGAACTGTTGAACTCTTCAAATCCATCTCTGCCTTGTTGAACTAGCGCACCAAACAAACCTTCGTTGAACTGCTGAACTCGCTAAACCATTGAACCAGTTCAACCATTGGTTCAACTATCGCTAATAGTTGCTACTATCTCCGTCGAGCTGGCATGAGCCTTTGAACCAAATGAATGGTTGAATCCTTTGAGCCTTTAAACTTTTGCAATTGGTTCAACCACCGAAAAACTTAAACTGTCAACTTCAAATGGGCATTACTTAACCCTTCATTGCCAGTTCCTCCACCGATCATACCGGTCACCTTCTCAATGCGATATACAAATAAATTGTATAACCAAAGGAACAATGCAGAATTTCGCCGATCTGCCCTGCTAAAACCCTCACGACTTCGCCAAACTATTTCTCCTGCAAACATATGGACTTTTCTACTTTTGCCAATCTAGCACATGAGGATGCTAGGGTTCATCTAAGTATGTTGTAAATGATCCTATAAATGTGAATTTGAACAAATAGAAAAACAATATGAAAACATAACCACATATGTACATCCATTCCATTGATTACAAAGTAATCCAACCGGTGGAATGGGTTAAGAACCCATCTCGACTGTAAACTAGAAAATTGATTACATAAGCAATTCATTTCTAAGAAAATAACACAAACATGATCTTTTTATTACTTTCAGGAATGAACACAGATATCTGATTTCACAGTTCTAGAACTTAACTGCACAACTACTACTCTGATCTATCTCTATCTTTATCAAACCAATCTCCCTCCAATCAATCTGAGCTAAGCTATTTATTTACTCATAGTGAGTAGTACTGACTGGCTTCCCAGTGGCTGGGAGACAATTCCAAGTGGCTGGGAGATACAACTGATTAACAAACTCTTAACTAACTAACAACCTTGTCATTACAGATCGACAAGTGTCCTAGGGACTTGCACAGAAACCTAGATGCAACTTACAATAACATATATCAGTCAAACAGACCTTATTACATTAAATATAGAAATGCATAAGACATATCAAGATTTTAATCTTCTCCCTTAGACATATAATTGACTTGTTGAAGGGGTGCTCCTGCACCATTTATACTCCCTCGTCCACACAAATAACAAACAAACCAACAATTGAGTCACTCGCAATGATATTTGCAAGTACTCTCTGCTTATTTTACAAGGCGTAAAGGAATGAAAAATAGGGTATGCTTTTGACCAGAAAGAAGAAAAGGTAAACTGACACCCACCCATAACCATGAAAGTGAATGCAAAAGATTGATTTAGAATGAAGTGAATGTAAATAAATGATGCAAAGCCCATTTACTTGACACCCATGAATAATACCCAGGACAAAGAAAATAACAGTAGAATCCCCTTCAACAAATGGATTAAACTAATATCAAAGCTTCAGGGATAACATATGCACAGCCTTATATAACAGAATAAACACTGAAGAATGACTACAAAGATTCAAAGTTTATTTGCAATCAAAAAGGACATTAACAAATACACAGATCAGAAAAATCTCCTTTATTTCTCCAATGTCAAAATGTGAGTATAAAACCTCTACACTCTTGTACATCAAAACTCTATTAAAAAGGAAAACCTCTAGCCGCCCCTCTCTTCCTAAATAGCAGGAAAAGATCCTCTTTACAATGAGAAAATTTTAGATTTATAATCTCCTCTCCCAATGAGACTTTTTAGTTCTCGTAACTCCTTCTTTGGAAAGATTAATTACAACAAATAAAATTCACTTTCTCTCCTCCCGTGGGATAACTATTTCTTGAAATTATTTGGTAGCCTTGTGTATCTCCCCTTTGAAAATATTTATGTTTCTTTAATGACTTTGTTTTTCTTAAGAATTTTCAATTTCTTGATTTTTAATGTGGCCCCCACTAAAAACTTTAGTGAAAGCCCCTTTTCTCCATGCTTCTAGTGGTATATCTCAACAATCTAAAGATGCTTTTACTAACAACATCAAGCTCATATAGGTGACATATTTCAAGGACTTTTAGGGCTATTTGATTGTCTCTAGCAACAAGTTGCCTAAATGGTATATCTATTGAGAAGTGGGTAAGTGTAAAAAGATGGGGGGCCAAAAAGTGGCCAAATTGTTTTAAAAAAAAAATAATGCAAAACGTGAGCGCATTATGACGCGCGCGTGTTATCGTTTGGTAATGACGAGCCTAAGGCTCGTTAAAACCAAACCATAATGTGCTCACATTATAACATGAGTGCGTTATCACCTATTATAAATTAAAAAAAAAACTCATCTCATTCCATTTCATTTCTTTTTTCTCCACTATTCATGCGGTCTACAAACCCTAGGAAGCGCACTCACATTTTGGATTCCTCAATTCAACAAAAAAATCTTATCGATTCATCGCCAAAATGCCACCATGACGTCGAGCATGCCAAAGGAGTGAGTTTATTTGTCTTTTTGTTTGAATTTGCTTCTAGATAGGTAGGTTTGAGTTGTTTTTTGATGTATATTTCATTAATTGTCAGGAAATGTTAATGCACCTCCTCCTCCTCCTCCTCAAAATCCACAAAATCCTACAGAACAACAACCTCCTCCACCCATTCCTCGACATGCCCCTGGAACACAAGAAAATATAATGGGGCAAATTGAAAACAACAAAAAAGAAATTGAAGATATAATTGCAAGGTTGAAAGATCCTTCCACTTCAACCTTGAATAGGTCCATGCTTGCTAAATCTCTTGAATCTATGTTATCAAATGTAGATTCAATTAGCAAGCAAATAACTAGTTGGATGAATAAGAGGAGAGAGTTTAGAGATTATTATGTAGACAAGTTTGTCATACCAAGATGTGAAAAAATTATAAATTACAAAATTAGACCTGTGTTCGATTTTCACAAACCCACAAACAAATCAACCTCCACCCATTACATGCAAGAGGTTCCCTATGCATTGGTGCAACAACCAAGCGATAAGGGCCAATTTTAGGTAGAGGTGGTGGATGGTTTTTGACCATCCTCCATGCAATAATAATGAGGTCCCGCAATACTTTTTGAGTAAACTCTACTACGTGTTTGTCCTCAATAAAGTGCCAAACTATTTTGATATGCGGGACTTCCAGGGTAGAGGTGGGGGGTCAGCACAAGATAGACCAGGGGCACGTGTTGACCCACAATAGGCAGTGAGATGAGTAATCAGTAGACTAGCCCATAAGCATGTTTCTATCCCTTCCATTGTGAAGGAGAGTGTTGAGGTCGATACACTTCAGTCCATTAGTGCCTTGACCCATAGCATCATAGAGCATGCCAGTCCTATAGCAAAGAGTGGGTTGGGAGATAGTGCAAGGAGTAGGGTCCCACCCCATGCTTGTCAGACTTGTGGATCATCCTGTTGTTATGAACCCATGGATAGTCAGGACGCAAGTGCACAGGCTACATCTATAACTGAGCAGATGGTGATGATAGATACCCTCCTGAGTGAGACTTTTGGCCTTGATACTTAGGTAAATATTAGCAATTTTATTGATTTTAATTTATTAAATTTCATTTTTGAAATGCAAGATTAACTAATTTAGTTTGATGATTTTAATGAAATTTCAGGGTCATAGCGTTGATGCAGTTTTCAGTGGTTCTCCACCTGCATATTACACTAGATCATCTGCTATCGGGGTATGTAACTAGTAAACAATTATAAATATTACATGTGAATAGCATCGTTATATGAATGGTATTCTAATATCTAATTTTAGATGTTGAATAGGTTAATATTGGAGATTTCATGGTAACATCTGCCAGCGGTGGTGGACTTCAAAGCTTCACTGCGGTAATAAAATAAATAGTTTAATGAATGAGTTATACTTACTAGATTTTTGTATGTGACTTGTGTGCTTTATTGTGTGTACTTCCATGTTTAGATGAACGTGTGTGTATGTTATGAGCCATGATTTGCATCACTATTATAGTTTTTGTAATTGAATAATGTTGTTTTATTTCCAGATGATGCAGGCTGCGAAGACACCTCCCGATGTTTATAGGGCAATGGAGCATGGTGTGACCTCTGTGATTCATAGCTCCATGGCATTGACAGGGGTATGAGGCAGATTAGTAAATTTTAATTTACATTCATTGTTATAGTTGTCTATTTTTGAAAAATCAAAATATTATTGATTTGAAGTTTAATTTCTATCTGGATGGTTTTTATAGGACATGGCATCACCACGGCCTATTCCTGCTACTGAGGCAAGTGAGGAGATAGATTATATGGTAGCGGTAAGTGATTATTTTGTTAAATGTTTCATTTTTTATAACATGTAATTTCTATATATTAA
Source organism: Cunninghamia lanceolata (assembly GCA_027924645.1). NCBI lineage: Eukaryota > Viridiplantae > Streptophyta > Pinopsida > Cupressales > Cupressaceae > Cunninghamia > Cunninghamia lanceolata. The sequence goes on along the minus strand of BSBN01001137.1, from coordinate 1,985,599 downwards.
TGTCTATACATTTTATTGTAATAGGTAAAGATGCAGGAAGAACTAAATAGGAGGAGCAGCCCTCGGGTTTGTAGTAGACCACCCACATGCACCTCTCCATCCCCTAGAAGATCAAATGCTGCCCATGATCTATTCTCTTCACCAGCCAGAGGGGAATGACTTTTTATTGTGTTCCTTTGTTGTATGCCTATATTGTATTTATAGACATATATTTTGCATTGTATATAGTTGACATTGTATGCCTATATGGCATTCTTGTAAGCCTATATGGCTATTTTGTATATATGTTATACTTATATCGATAGATATTGATGTATGCCTATATGGATATTTGGTTAACACAAAAAAATTTTATTGATGGTGTCCATACTTGCATTATAAATCCACATTTGAATGGATATTTGTAGATGGCTACTTCAAATATTTAAAGCCCAATTGTATTACATAGGATGTTTGTTGATCCAATAAGCTAGCTATTGTTATTCAAGTATCACCTAAACCTCATTTTGGAACTAAAAGATAAAAGTTGTATTTTAAAAAAAATGAATCATCATGTTGTATAGAAAATATTAATATTCTTTGTGAGTAGCATACAATGTTAACTATATGCAATACAAAAATGAATCATCATGTTATTCTTTATGTTTGAGATCCTAAAAATGACTAAGTCTGGTAGCCTGATATCCTGAAACACTAGGATGAATATCCAAGTCATTAGGATGATTATGCCTTGAGAAAAATTCATTAAGATGAGCACCTAAAGGAGACTTTCTTAAACATTCAAACATTGAGCAAGAAGCATGAAGGGTTAAGGCACAATTTGCAACTCATAAAGCCTCAAAAGGGCACCCAACTTGGAGAGAGCATTCATTTAAGACAAGGTGCCCATTGACAGCTGTTCCACCATAAAAGTGTGCCTAAGGTGGAAGGAGAACAAGCCTCTAGTAAGTGAAGCGCACCTATTGTCTAAACCACTTCATTATGGTGCCCTAGCATGAGGAGGAGTATATAAGTCAATAGGAAATGGTGCCTAGAATGCAAATGAAGGACTAAGTGGCATTTTCAATAAGCATCAATTCACCTTGAGCTTTCAATAAATACATCAAATTGAGCCCCATAAGCCTAGGCACCCTTTGCCTTCAAAAGAACCTTGTATTGGCACCTTGGAGGAAATCAACTTACAATGACAAGTCTTGGAGGTTTCTCATTTTGGATGATGTCTTTTGAGATTAACTATAATGATTGAAAGTTAAGATGAGTGGAAAGAACCTATCTTGAACCTTAAGCACCCTTCATGTAATTTCCCACCATCATGAGCACCTAGATCTAAGAAGGAGTGAATGAAGGATCTTAACATCAAGAAGCATGTTATCAATCAACTTGGAGAAGTCTTTGACAATAATTATGATGAATTGAGTACATGGAAGTAAAGGAAGTACATATCAACTCCAAAGTGTGCCTAATGATCAATAAGAAATTTTTCCAAAGCAAAGGCGCTCATTGTGAATTTTCCTACTAGTTTTGGCGCCTTGAAGTCTAAGTGCATGAAAATCATGAGGATGAGTGCTTAGGGATGAGATAGTCTTCATAAGAGTTTAAATAAGAACATCATCAAAATGCACCTTGGTAGAGAGACTTGAGACCATCATCAAATAAGCCAAAATATCTATCTCTAATCTAGGTGCAAATTCTAGCTCCTCCCAACTCAAATGAGCGCCCAAGTTGAAGTCAACTTTCATCTATACAACCCTCAGATTGTGCCTTGATTAAGGAAGGGATTTGAACCTCAAAATTTGATCATCTCAAGACAAAATATTCCTTAGACACTTGGCATTTAATTGAAATCATTGAGAATTAGAAAGACCCACCTAAGGATGTAAGGCACACTTTTCACCCATACAAGCCTAAAATTGCGCCTAAGAAAAATAAATTGATTTCATATCAATAGGTGAGTGCCTAGAGAGAAAGGATCACTCTAGGTTATTTTCAATTGTTGAAAGCACAAAAATGATAAAGATAAAGGCAATTGAGTTAGGCGCACTTTAGCCTCTAAGGACACCTCAATGAGCACATTGGGTGAAATTGCATAAGATGACCTTTTAGAGTGAGTGCTTGAAAGATAGAATTCATTCTAAGACATGTCTCATCATTTAGAATTACAAAATTGCAAGTATAAAGACATTTAAATCTAGGCGCACTCTCCATCAGTACAAACCCATTCTAGTGCCTAAGGGAGAAACTGCATTGAAAGACACCTTTTGAATGAATTTTTTAAGGGAGATTCACCTCTTTAAGCCATTACAATTGTTTGAAATCATTTAAAGTGATAAATATGGAACAACTTGTGTTAGGCACCCTTTGCTCTTCTTTTTACTTATATATGCGCCTAGAATTGTAGTAAGATTATTCCATGTTTAAAGAGGATTCCTTTGTGTTATAAAATGTTTATCATGAGGATTGATGTGTTTCTTAGTTTGTATTGTAGGAAGATTGAAGGAAAAGGTAGGAGCAAGAGCTTGGAGTCGCCTAGAGTCATCATGTAGCTGCTCCAAAGGAGCCTTTCACATTCATTCATGCCAGAGAGTTAAGATGGAAGTAATCACTACCAAGGAAACACCACTTCAAGAGGTAGCTGCTCCAAGAGGTCACAACAAGATATATTTCAAGTCTTCTTCATCAATGACATCACCGGTTGCATCATGTTCGAAGACTTCCATCTATCACTTCAAGTTCCATTCATCTTCAAATATCAACTAGATTCTTCATTAATCATCACTTCAAGATCAGCATGTAGCCACTCCAAAGGAACTTCTCATCATCATCAAGCATTCCAAAGACATCCATTCAATTTCAAGTCCTTCTGATACATTCAAGCCTCCTTGAGAAGTCATCTACTTCACATATAAGGGAAAGTGTTATCATGAATATCTACACTTCAAAGGACCTTTCAAGTTGGAACACTTCTTCATCAAACATTTGAAGACATCCATCCAAGCTTCAAGTTCTTTCACAATCTTCAAGTCTAGGAGAAATTGCATCTAGTGAACTCATTAATTGGCGCCTAGGAGGAAAAGACCTTAAACTTACATTATTGAGTCAGCACTTTAGAAATTGAGCCATTCCTAGTCAATTGGAGTCATAAAATATCAGATACAAAGTCAAATTAGACTTAGGCACCCCTTCATGTAATTTCCCACCATCATGAGCGCCTAGATCTAGGAAGATCATCTAATTGCACCTAGGAATAAGATACAAGTCCAAGACCTCAAATTGGAGCACCTAGAAGTGTGATGGATTGAAGAAGCTACATTGGCACCTAAGGGTAAGTTGTATCTAATGACATCACCTAATTGAGCGCCTAGGAGGTATAAAGCTTAACATTGACATGAGGACAAATGCTTAGTAAAGGAGAGTTTCTCAAACATTTAAACATGTGAATGAAGTCATAGAAATGCACTAAGTCATCTAGGTGCCATTTCCCCCTTGTGTACCCTTACATTTGCACCTAAGGAGAAGTTGCTTCAGTTTATTGGAGTGTTTGAGTATTGAGGATTTCTTAGCAATGCTTTGCAACTTTACACTGCCTCCTTCTGATGATTTTTGGGGTAGTAAAAAACCTTTCACCATGGGCAAACACCTCAGAGATATAAAAAACTGAGAGAGGCTATTGTAGAGGCACTCTACATGATCATGTTACCTTAGACAGAATGTTTCTAAGTGAAATAGTTTTTTAGTAACATCTCGTCAAAGATTGATGCCTTTTTGCACTTTGGACTCTTCAGGGATATCTCGATACAATGTAGCTTGGACTGTTTCGACATGTTTGGGTGAAAAACAGGACCATGCCTAGCATAAATGTACCCATCCAGATGCATTGGAATAGTCAGTTTGGTCACATCAAGAGAATGATGAAAGTTACACCCCTTTGCAACTTTACATTGCCTCCTCACAATTTTTGGGGTAGCAGAAAACCTTTCACCACGGGCAAATGTCTCAAAGATATAAAAAACTAAGAGAGGTTATTGTAGAGACACTCTACGTGATTGTATTACCTTAGACAAAATGTTTCTAAGTGACACAGTTTTTGAGTAACATCTCATCAAATATTGCTACCTTTTTGCACTTTGGACTCTTCAGGGATATCGTTGGTACAATGTAGCTTGGACTGTTTCAACTTGTTTGGGTCAAAAACAAGACCATGCCTAGTATAAATGTACCCATCCAGATGCGTTAGAATAGCCAGTTTGGTTGCATCAGGAGCAGGACAAAAGTTACACCCCTTTGCAACTTTACACTGCCTCCTTCTAACAATTTTTGGGGCAGTAGAAAACCTTTCACCACGGGCAAACACCTCAGAGATATAAAAAATTGAGAGAGGTTATTGTAGAGGCACTCTACATGATCACGTTGCCTTAGACAGAATGTTTCTAAGTGACATGCTTTTTGAGTAACGTCTCATCAAAGATTGCTACCTTTTTGCACTTGAGACTCTTCAGGGATATCGTCAGTACAATGTAGCTCAGACTGTTTCGACATGTTTGTGTGAAAAAAAGGACCATGCCTAGCATAAATGTACCCATCCAGACATGATGGAATAGTCAGTTTGGTCACATCAGGAGTAGGACGAAAGTTACACCCCTTTACAACTTTACACTACCTCCTTCTAATGATTTTTGGGGTAGCAGAAAACCTTTCACCATGGGCAAATGTCTTAGAGATATAAAAAACTGAGAGAGGTTATTGTAGAGGCACTCTATGTGATCACATTGCCTTAGACAGAATGTTTCTAAGTGATACATTTTTTTAGTAACATCTCATCAAAGATTGCTGCCTTTTTGCACTTTGGACTCTTCAGGGATATCATCGGTACAATGTAGCTTGGACTGATTCGACATGTTTGGGTGAAAAAAAGGACCATTCCTAGCATAAATGTACCCATCCGAATGCATTGGAACAGTTAGTTTGGTTACATTAGGAGCAGGATGAAAGTTACATCCCTTTGCAACTTTGCACTGCCTCCTGACGATTTTTGGGGCAGCAGAAAACCTTTCACCATGGGAAAATGTCTTAGAGATATAAAAAATTGAGAGGTTATTGTAGAGGCACTCTATATGATCATGATACCTTAGATAAAATGTTTCTAAATGACACAATTTTTGAGTAACATCTCGTCAAAGATTGCTGCCTTTTTGCACTTTGGACTCTTCAGGGATATCGTCGGTACAATATAGCTCAGACTGTTTTGACATGTTTGGGTGAAAAAAGGACCATGCCTAGCATAAATGTACCTTTTGGATGTGTTGGAATAATCAGTTTGGTTGCATCAGGAACAAGATGAAAGTTACACCCCTTTGCAACTTTACACTGCCTCCTTCTAATGATTTTTGGGGCAGCAGAAAGCCTTTCACCACGGGCAAATGCCTCAGAGATATAAAAATTTGAGAGAGGTTGTTGTAGAGGCGCTCTACATGATCATGTTACCTCAGATGGAATGTTTCTAAGTGACATGGTTTTTGAGTAACATCTCGTCAAATATTGCTTCCTTTTTGCACTTTGGACTCTTCAGGGATATCGTTGGTACAATGTAGCTCGGACTATTTCAACATGTTTTGGTGAAAAATAGGACCATCCCTAGCATAAATGTACCCATATGGATGCATTGGAACAGTCAATTTGGTTGCATCAAGAGCAGGACGAAAGTTACACCCCTTTGTAACTTTACACTGCCTCCTTCTGACAATATTTAGGGCAGCAAAAAACCTTTCACCACGGGCAAATGCCTCAGAGATATAAAAAACGGAGAGAGGTTATTGTAGAGGCTCTCTACATGATCACGTTTCCTTAGATGGAATGTTTCTAAGTGATACAATTTTCGAGTAACATCTCATCAAAGATTGCTTCCTTTTTGCACTTTGGACTCTTCAGGGGTATTGTCGATACAATGTAGCTCAGACTGTTTCAACATGTCTGGGTGAAAAATAGGACCATGCCTAGTGTAAATGTACCCATCTAGACGTGTTGGAATAGTCAGTTTGGTCTCATCAAGAGTAGGACACCAAAAATGCATAACATGATGATGTAAAAATGTGTATATGTGTAAAAAATGTAGCAGGAAATTAAAAAAAGACAAACCTTACAAATTAATGTGCATACTTACAAATCAATGTAACATGACTTTACAAAATCAATGTGAATACTTACAAATTAATCCAATGAATCATCTGGGTCTGTTCTACTCTTTATTGTGTCAAGTATTGCTTCATGGTCAGACTCATGCACCTTCCATAAGATTTTGTTCAAAGGTCTACCCCGATACTTTATCAAATGAACATTGGATTCCATGACAAGGTTCGAGTAATGAAGAATCTTTCAATGCATGTCAAAGTCCTGAAACAGCCAAACATTAACACTCTTATGTGGGTACCTTCTAAGCCATGTTCCAGTAATAACCACTGAGCTTGTAGGGTATTCGATGTTTTCTCCATCTGTAACAGGGGCCTCTAATTTCTTTTTGGCCTCAACACAATGACATACATAATAATCTGTTCCCTCTTCATTATCTTCATCTACAATAACTACATATACGTGCCCTACATTTATATGTGTAGCAAATTAGATGAAATTAGTCAACATTACAAAAGCACTACAAAATAAGATGACATTACCTAGTTGAACTAGATGAAATTAGATGCATATACGTGCCCTATATTACCTGGTTGAACTAAATCTGATATGTGGTCAAAGTCAACTGATGATTCCATCTGTATCAGTTCCAGTGCTGTCAGGGGTTGATACGTGTCAAGTGGGCTAAGATAAGTTAACTGCCATTTGTCAACCCACTCCTTTGACTCGCACCCATCCTAGACTTGAATTGTACAGGAAGAACAAAAGCATGACATCTTTCGCATATGGATACTCCATGAACCTACAATTGAGCTTTTAAAAGAGTGCATCTCATTTGATCCTATCAGTGTACAACAGTCCTCATATGGTGCAATGTTAGTATCATCTATCAACCAATATACGAACTGAAGACTTACCTTCATTACCTGGACCCATGGAAGCATTACACCACTCGACAATTGATTTTGCATCTATCAACTTTGCATTGTCTTTATACTTTAACTCTTCTCGTGCTATGGCTCTTTTGATACATGCTTCTGCACCATCATACTCCCCCTTTCCATGCTTGGCCTTACAAAAGTTCCACATATGTTGAATACCTGTAAAATTATGCCTCCTACTCAGCCAATAGAAATTTTGTGAGTTCTTGAATTGTGACGCACAGTTATCTGACCATATGATATGCTGACTAAATGATATGCCCCTTCTAACCAAATCATTGTAGAACACCTAAAAGCAACCTTGCAAAAACTCTTTACAATGCGTGCGATCATCACTAATATAGAAATTATACTCCCTTATGATCTTTCTATCATTCGCATGAATGAATGCGATGTGCACAAATATAGAAACCTATGTGGAGTTGTAATATTGTGATTGCACCTCACATTGTGGCTGTAGACTGTAGTTCTCTGCAAATTCAATGACTGAAACAATGCTACCAACCAGAAATGTGTCCTTGCATAACTTGAATTGCAAGTCCAACCATCGAGCTCTATGGGCATGTCTTGCATAGTCATACACTATGCTGTCATGAAATATAGGCATAAACTGATACACTGGAATCTTTTCAATAACCAATTCACACCTCTTTGCTTCTTTACAATCTTTTGTATTGTATGCCACTGTTTTATACTTGCCAAACTCTACTAGTTCATTTCCAACTGCATGTGTTCTTTCCATATGTTCACATATTGGCAAATGTTGCAAGCCACCGCAACGATGACATGTGTCATCCAAGCATAATTTCTTGTAGAATATTTGACCTTCCTCTCTTTCACATAAAATTCTTGATATGAAGTCTCTTGAAGATGTTGGTGGGGCACATATGGCACAACCTTACAAAACATTGTTAGTATGCATATCTAAACATATAGACCTATAAGCATCAAAATGGTTAGAAAATTTAATATGTAATCTACAACAACAAGTAGTGCATGTGTGATTTATCTTGACATAGAAAGGTTTTAGTATTTAAAAATATCTTTGACAAATTTTAATTTGAGGATACTTCTCTAGAAATTTACCATAAAAGTGTGTTTGAATCTCATCCAAAAAATGCTTTGGATGTGGCTCACAGTTCTGACTACCGATTCTCCTTCTTACCACATCCCTTTGATTCAGAGATACCCTTGTGTAATTCTTCCAAAAGTCTTCAATTAGTGATCTCAATGCTTCAACAATTGGTTTATCTTTTCATGGTAGTATCCCCGAAAATGCACGTAATTCATTGGCATTAATGTCCTCAATTCTTTAGCGTCTTCCAACGGCTCTTGATAAAGTTTTCCTATTAATTCTCAATTCTTGACTCGTCTTTCTAATGAGACGAGCTTTCCTCATTTGACTACTTACTATAGTCAATGTAATCACACGTCGTGTTGCATTACTATCTTTTGTGCATGAGGTGTTACCCACACTCTCATACGCACTCATTAGATTCTTGACAATAGATTTTTCACTTGAAGCCTCTGATGTTCTCAACCCAAGAATCTTCATGATGGACCTATACTTTATACTTCGCATCATTTCAATGAATAGTTGACATCTTGCAGTCTCATTTAACTTTTCAAAGAACAATCTCCAAATCTTATGAGCATATCTTCTACAAGTATGTTTTGGAATCTTACCTTCCATTGGCTGCAAAAAATTCTCATCAATATCAATCAAATACTTTGGCTTTCTATGAAAAATTCTAGGTGGTGTTAAGTTAGGTAAATTCATCTTAACATTTGGAATTTCATCAATATTTAAATGAGATGGGCTAGATGGCATACCTTCGATCAAAGATGGAATAGATGACATACCTTGAGGTTGAGGTGGGAACAATGGCGTACCTCCTTCATTACATGTGAGTGATGATGTACTCTCAACTTGAGATGTGGTAGATGGTTTTCCTACATGTTGACTTGCGGTAGAGGATGTGTCTCCAACTATGGTATTCAAATCTCTCGTAGCACGAAGTTTTTGCATTCATTCTCTTTGTGCTGCCAATACCATATCTCTTTGTGATGGTTGTGGTTCCTATTCAATTGGTATGTCTTCATTTATCATGTCCAATTTCCTCTTCTCACGAAGTTCCTTCATAGCCACTACTTTCTTTGGATTCTTAGCTTCTATCTCTTCCTATGTTGGTTTAATTCTTGATCGTTTCCTTGGCATGACGGAGAATTTGTCTATAGCATGATAAAGAGACCAATATTACTTCCTAAGAAATGAATACAAGATAATAGTGGGATTGTATTTTTATTATGTTGTGAGGATTTATTCTTGTATAGTTTGACATCATGGTATGTTAAGGTCTATTTATTACACATAATTATTAAAGAGCCCAAGTGTAGAAAATATACATGGCATCATGTGAGATTATAGGCTACTTTCTTGATTGGGAATCTGTCTATTTTAAATATGTATGATAAAGCATGATAAAGTAATTCAATCTAAATTAAGGAAAATGTAAAGAACATGCATCTAAAGACTTGACATACCTAAAAAATGAAGATTCAAATGGAGAGAGTACCCAGTTATGTAGTGTTTTTTTCTTCTTGCATCAAACTCCTCAACAATTTGAGTTTTTCACCACTTGCTTCCTTTTCAATGTTAAATTGAATAACACTCAAATATAATTACTAACAACAATACTATTAACCAATCTATAATGTTAAATTCCTAAAATTGAATCACAATTAACATTACAACACTACAAAAATTGAAAATTGAATAGATATATATCAAACTTGGTGTGAAAACTATGTTATTTCCTACTTCTCAAGGTGGCAAAGCAGAAAAGGTGGTGGAAAGATCATGTAAAGGTGGTACAATGTGTCAAATGTGCATGTGAACTTCCCAATAGCATGAAAGCACTTCTTTTTTGTTAGAGCACACACAAAATCAGTATGAAAATAGAGCATGTGGGCTTGGATCATGGGGGTCAACACTTTTTTACCATTTCTATAGTAGGACAAAATGTGAGCGTGTTATAACGCGCTTGCATTTTGTCCTGCTATAGATTGATCACATCCTATGCATTATCTTCCTTAACACAAGTAGGGATGACCCTCAACCCTTAACTCTGATCCCTTGACCCTCAACCCTATACCTAAACCCTAAACCCTAAAGCCTCAACCCTCAACCCTCAACATCAAATCCTAATCCCTCAACCCTTCACTCTAATCCATCAACCCTAATCCCTCAACCCTCAACCCTAAACTTTATCACTAAACCCTAATCCCTCAATCCTTAACCTTAATCCATCATCCCTCAACTCTAATCCCTCATCCTTAAACCCTAAATGCTATCCCTATTCCTAAACCCTCAACAAACTCGATACAATACATTAAACCCTAATCCCTTATCCCTAAATCCTCCAACCCTATCACTAATCCTTATACCCTCCACACATTACTTTAACCCTAATCCCTCGACCCTCAACCCTATCCCTAAACCCTTGACCCTTGAACCTCAACCCTCAACCCTCAACGTCAAACCCTAATCCCTCAACCCTTAACTTTGATCCCTCGACGCTCAACCCTATCCCTAAACCTTAAACCCTAAAGCCTCAAGCCTCAACCCCCAACGTCAAATCCTAATCCCTCAACCCTTTACTCTAATCCATCAACCCTTAACCCTATCCCTAAACCCTCAACACTATATGTTAAACCCTAATCCCTCAACCCTAATCCCTCAACCCTAATCCATCATCCCTCAACTCTAATCCCTCATCCCTAAACCCTAAATGCTATCCCTATTCCTAAACCCTGAATAGACTTGATACTATACATTAAACCCTAATCCCTTATCCCTAAACCCTCCAACCCTATCCCTAATCCTTATACCCTCCACACTCTAATTTAACCCTAATCCCTTGACCCTCAACCCTATCCCTAAACCCTTGACCCTCAAACCTCAACCCTCAACCGTCAACATCAAACCCTAATCCCTCAACCCTTAACTATGATCCCTCGACCCTCAACCCTATCCCTAAACCCTAAACCCTAAAGCCTCAACCCTCAACCCTCAATGTCAAATCCTAATCCCTTGACCCTTCACTCTAATCCATCAACCCTAAAGCCTATCCCTAAACCCTCAACACTATACCTTAAACCCTAATCCCTCAACCCTCAACCCTAAACCTTATCCCTAAACCCTAATCCCTCAACCCTCAACCCTAATCTGTCATCCCTCAACTCTAATCCCTCATCCCTAAACCCTAAATGCTATCCCTATTCCTAAACCCTCAACAGACTCAATACTATACCTTAAACCCTAATCCCTCATCCCTAAACCCTCCAACCCTATCCCTAATCCTTATACCCTCCACACTCTACTTTAACCCTAATCCCTCAACCCTCAACCCTATCCCTAAACCCTCGACCCTCGAACCCCAACCCTCAATGTCAAACCCTAATCCCTCAACCCTTAACTATGATCCCTCGACCCTCAACACTATCCCTAAACCCTAAACCCTAAAGCCTCAACCCTCAACCCTCAATGTCAAATCCTAATCCCTCGACCCTTCACTCTAATCCATCAACCCTAAACCCTATCCCTAAACCCACAACACTATACCTTAAACCCTAATCCCTCAACCCTCAACTCTAATCCATCATTCCTCAACTCTAATCCCTCATCCCTAAACCCTAAATGCTATCCTGATTCCTAAACCCTCAACAAACTTGATATTATACCTTAAACCCTAATCCCTTATCCCTAAACCCTCCAACCCTATCCCTAATCCTTCTACCCTCCACACTCTACTTTCACCCTAATCCCTCGACCCTCAACCCTCAATGTCAAACCGTAATCCCTCAACCCTTAACTTTGATCCCTCGACCCTCAACCCTATCCCTAAACCCTAAACCCTAAAGCGTCAACCCTCAACCCTCAACGTCAAATCCTAATCCCTGGACCCTTCACTCTAATCCATCAACCCTATACCATATCCCTAAACCCTCAACACTATACCTTAAACCCTAATGCCTCAACCCTCAACCCTAAACCTTATCCCTAAACCCTAATCCCTCAACCCTCAGCCCTAATCCATCATCCCTCAACTCTAATACCTCATCCCTAAACCCTAAATGCTAACCCTATTCCTAAACCCTCAACAGACTCGATACTATACCTTAAACCCTAATCCCTTATCCCTAAACCCTCCAACCCTATCCCTAATCCTTATACCCTCCACACTCTACTTTAACCCTAATCCCTTGACCCTCAACCCTATCCCTAAACCCTTGACCCTCAAACCTCAACCCTTAACCCTCAACATCAAACCCTAATCCCTCAACCCTTAACTATCATCCCTCGACCCTCAACCCTATCCCTAAACCCTAAACCCTAAACCATCAACCCTCAACCCTCAATGTAAATCCTAATCCCTCGACCCTTCACTCTAATCCCTCAACCCTAAACCCTATCCCTAAACCCTCAACACTATACCTTAAACCCTAATCCCTTAACCCTCAACCCTAAACCCTAATTCCTCAACCCTCAACCGTAATCCGTCATCCCTCAACTCTAATCCCTCATCCCTAAACCCTAAATGCTATCCCTATTCCTAAACCCTCAACAGACTCGATACTATACCTTAAACCCTAATCCCTTATCCCTAAACCCTCCAACCCTATCCCTCATCCTTATACCCTTCACACTCTACTTTAACCCTAATCCCTCGACCCTCAACCCTATCCCTAAACCCTTGACCCTCAACCCTCAACCCTCAACGTCAAACCCTAATCCCTCAACCCTTAACTATGATAGGTCGACCCTCAACCTTATCCCTAAACCCTAAATCCTAAAGCCTCAACCCTCAACCCTCAACATCAAATCCTAATCCCTCGACCCTTCACTCTAATCCCTCAACCTATACCCTATCCCTAAACCCTCAACAATATACCTTAAACCCTAATCCCTCAACCCTCAACCCTCAACCCTAATCCCTCAACCCTCAATCCTAATCCGTCATCCCTCAACTCTAATCCCTCATCCCTAAACCCTAAATGCTATCCCTATTCCTAAACCCTCAACAGACTCGATACTATACCTTAAACCCTAATCCCTTATCCCTATACCCTCCAACCCTATCCCTAATCCTTATACCCTCCACACTCTACTTTAACCCTAATCCATCGACCCTCAACCCTATCCCTAAACCCTTGACCCTTGAACCTCAACCCTCAACCCTCAATGTCAAACCCTAATCCCTCAACCCTTAACTCTAATCCCTTGACCCTCAACCCTATCCCTAAACCCTAAACCCTAAAGCCTCAACCCTCAACGTCAAATCCTAATCCCTCAACCCTTCACTCTAATCCCTCAACCCTAAACCCTATCCCTAAACCCTCAACACTATACCTTAAACCCTAATCCCTCAACCCTCAACCCTAAACCTTATCCCTAAACCCTAATCCTTCAACCATCAACCCTAATCTGTCATCCCTCAAATCTAATCCCTCATCCCTAAACCCTAAACACTATCCCTATTCCTAGACCCTCAACGAGCTTGATACTATACCTTAAACCCTAATCCCTTATCCCTAAACCCTCCAACCCTATCCCTAATCCTTCTACCCTCCACACTCTACTTTAACCCTAATCCCTTGACCCTCAACCCTATCCCTAAACCCTTGACCCTCGAACCTCAACCCTCAACCCTCAACATCAAACCCTAATCCCTCAACCCTTAACTCTGATCCCTCGACCCTCAACCCTATCCCTAAACCCTAAACCCTTAAGCCTCAACCCTCAACGTTAAATCCTAATCCCTCAACCCTTCACTCTAATCCCTCAACCCTAAACCCTATCCCTAAACCCTCAACACTATACCTTAAGCCCTAATCCATCAACCCTCAACCCTAAACCTTATCCCTAAACCGTAATCCCTCAACCCTCTACCCTAACCCGTCATCCCTCAACTCTAATTCCTCATCCCTAAACCGTAAATGCTATCCCTATTCCTAGACCCTCAACGGGTTCGATACTATACCTTAAACCCTAATCCCTTATCCCTAAACCCTCCAACCCTATCCCTAATCCTTATACCCTCGACACTCTACTTTAACCCTAATCCCTTGACCCTCAATCCTATCCTGAAACCCTTAACCCTCAAACCTCAATGTACTCAACCCTCAATGTCAAACCCTAATCCCTCAACCCTTAACTCTGATCCCTTGACCCTTAACCCTTAAAACTTGAACCCTAAAACCTATCCCTACACGCTCGACACTCGACACTATATCTTAAACCCTAATCTAAAGCCTCAACCCTAAATCCTTAAACCTTCAAACCTAAACCCTATCCATAATCCCTCTACCCTCGACACTCTTATTTAACCCTAATCCCTTGACCATTAACCCTATCCCTTAACCTCAACCCTCAACCCTCAACCCTCAACCCTCAACCCTCAACATTAAACCCTAATTCATCAACCCTAAACCCTAATCCCTCAAACCTAAACCTTATCCCTAAACCATCAACCCTCAACACTATACCTTAAACCCTAATCCCTATCCCTCAACCCTTAACCCTTAAAACTTAAACCCTATCCCTACACCCTCAACACTTGACACTATATCTTAAGCCTTAAAGCCTCATCCCTAAAGCCTCAACCCTCAATCCTTAAACCTTCAACCCTAAACCCTATCCCTAATCCCTCTACCCTTGACACTCTAACCCTAACCTCGACATTAAACACTAATCCATCAACCCTAAATCCTATCCCTAAACCCTCAACCCTCAACACTATACCTTAAACCCTAATCCATCAAACCTAAAACCTAATCCCTCAACTCTCAACCCTAAACACTATCAATAAACCCTCAATCCTTGTCACTATACCTTAAACCCTAATCCCTCAACCCTCAACCCTAATCCCTCATCCCTAAACCCTAAACGCTATCCCTATTCTTAAACCCTCAACCCTCGACACTATACCTTAAACCCTAATCCCTTATCCCTAAACCCTAAACCCTATCCCTCAACCCTTAACCCTTAAAAATTAAACCCTAAAACATATCCATAAACCCTCAATGCTCAACACTATATTTTAAACCCCAATCCCTTAACCCTTAGCCTAAAGCCTCAACCCTCAATCATTAAACCTTCAACCCTAAACCCTATCCCTAAACCCTCAACCCTCAACCCTTAACTCTCAACATTAAATCCTAATCCCTCAACCCTAAACCCTAATCCGTCAACCCTAAACCCTAATCCCTTAACCCTAAACCCTATCCCTAAACCCTCAACCCTCAACACTATACCTTAAACCATAATCCCTCAACCCTAAACCCTAATCCCTCAACCCTAAACCCTAAACCCAACAAAACTGCTTTGCCTTATGTTAGGTTGTTAAACCCATCATTTTTGACACTCTTCTCTTAAAGATATTTGAGTTGCAAGAATATGTCAGAAAAATGGCTATGAACTTTTTTAATGTTAGTAATGTTATATGGCATGTTTTTCTAGCCCATCTAGGGTTCATTATGCCAATAGGTGTACACACTATGAGAAAATCTTTGTGTATGGTACATCCATAGTGAGTAATTAACAATTGAAATCAGAAGGATGATCATTATGAGAAAAGATTTGCATTGGGGTACATCTATGTTTCTTGTTGTCCACTCCGCACTTAGGGGAGGTATATTGTTATGAAACAGGCAAATAATCTCCCATTGTTTACTAGCTCTATCCATAAGAACTACTGAACTATACCTTAAACCCTAATCCCTCAACCCTAAACTTTCAACCCTAAACCCTATCCCTAATCCATCTACCCTCAACACTCTACCTTAACCCTAATCCCTCGACCCTTAACCCTAAATGCTAACCCTAAAGCCTCAACCCTAAACCCTAATCCCTCAAGGTCCTAAACTCTAATCCCTTATCCCTAAACTCTAAATCCTATCCCTAAACGCTCAACCCTCAACCTTAAACCTTAATCACTCAATCCTTATCCACCCCTCTCCTCCCCTATCTAGCTCATTCCCATCTCTACCCTCCTCTGCCCTCGACACTATACATACATACATATAGGCATACATACATACATACATGATTAATAGCCTTGAACATAAAAAAATTTAAGGGGAACATAATACGAGTGCGTTATAACGCGCTCATGTTATTTCAAACATGACAAACAACCAAAAGGCTTGGAGTGCCTTTTGAACAGCCACAGACGTGTTTTTCCATATTCTTTAAGAGTTCACATAATTTTGTGCGTGCTAACCCTCAGATTTGCATGTGTTTCAAGGTCAAACAAATCGAACACGTAGGTAATGTTAGGCTTTCTCTTAGCTATTTGACGATGTGATTTTTTTCACATTTTAACAAGGTTAAGCCTTTCATCTTTAATTTTTTTTGTTTGTGTGTCCGTTTTTGGGCAAAAACCACTATTTGGTCTTTTTTCATTGTAAATTAACTATTCATTGAAATTTCAAAAAAATTACATATTTAGAAACTAGACTCCATTCTACAAATATTAAAAAAAGAAAAAAATGATTTTCAATTAGTTTTCAAAATTTATAGGGGTAGCACGGCCAAAATTCTATTTTTTAGGATGTGTCCACTTTGAAAATTAGTAAAAAATCAAATATTCATCAAAAAATTATTAGAAAAATTGGACATAAACTGCATGCTATTAGCTAATTTCTCACTGAAGTGATTTTAAAAATACTAAAAAAAAGTTGACTTTTTGAGGGAGCCACAAAACATGCTATGTTATATTTTTTTGATAGAAACAACACCAATTTCTATGGCTCCCTCTTTTGAACCCCTTAATCTATGCCATTTTTTAAAAAAAATAGTAGTTTAGAAAGGAGACTCGGAGCACTACAAACATTGTTTTGGTTGCATCTCCAAATTTTGAGTGTAACTATGCTCAATTTCTCATCCAAGGCCAGTATTTCCTGATTTCAGAAGAAAAGTGGCCACTTAAGACACCTTTTTGGCCCCCCCATCTTCTTGCACTTACCCAAGTGGTAAGGCCAATGCTTCTGCAAGTCATGGTTGTCTTGAAGTCACCATAATTTTGATAAGTGGTGCAAAAGTATGCTTGTTCAAAATATCACCTGATGTGAGAAGGAGCCACAACATTTGATGTATGGAGGTCATCTATGTCATGTAAAACACACTAGTGATAGAAATGTGTGGCACTTTGATCTCGTTGCTTTTCTTGCTCAATCTATATGGGAAACCAATCATAACTAAATGAGGAATACTGGTGGTATCTAACTGCAACAGGTGTATGCTTAAGCTTTGCCCCATCATTCTTCAGCAGAACTCTACTAATTGTGGTGTAATACTTGCAAGTTGTTGCTTCAAGCTCCCTAATCCTTTCCCTGACTAAGAGTGGATATTCCTGTCTCATATGAAAGTTATAATAGAAGCCAACTTTGCTTCTTTATCTGCAAGTGATCGATGAAGCTTTGTCCTTGCATGATTTGCCTGGTCCACCTTTACAAACACACACACTACAACTTGTAACCTTCAAAAATTCTTCCACATTTTTCATACCTACCTACTGGAGTTTTTCGAACCACAAAATCTGTAGAAGTTACTAATTTTTATGGCATAGCCAAGGAAGATTGTCGGTAGAGATCAAGAAGTATAGTTTTATTCCTGCTGACTACACTTGCTATGAAGGCTTCTAATGTCATCTCAACAAATTAATTTTGTGAATACCTTGTGATCTGTGTGCCAAATGAGACCATGTTTTCTCTTAGGTATTTGTCAAATAGTTCATGTGCATTGTATGTGCTTCACATTGTACACAACTATGGAATTTCGAGAGCTTGTCTATGTTTTTTAGGATCTACATATACTTGCATTAATGCCAGAACATTTCAAAACATAATGTCTGATAAAACTCATTTCCATTTTTATTGTATCCCTGTGCTTCTACTAGATTGTATGTCAAATATCACTTTATAAGCTCTCGCTTTTAAGACTTTGTTCTATATAAACTGGCTAGAAGGCATGAGATTTTGATTCTAACAAGTCTCTTCAATAGACCAATTTTATTCATATACTGCGATCATTGCAACTCCATCTCTTTGGATTATTCTGTCAACTAGTGTGTTGTCCACAATTCCATATTTGCTAGGACGACTTCAAACACAAAATTTGATAAAAACATGCCTTCAATTATGCTTCGATAGACATTCATCCACACCTCCATTTTGTGTACAATTTGTAATCGTTGTATACCATGAGGTGACATTTCCTTGAGGCACTCTGTTAAATGGTCCATGACTATGTTATTCCACAATTCACACACCTGACCGCTAGAGGACTCTTAATTACATCTACATATAATGATTGAAAACCTTCTATGAACTGATCATATTTCTACAGATTTAAGACTAAAACTGTTTCGTGCACATTCTAAGATCTTTGCATTCCATAAGATAGGAATAATCCCACGTCATCCTCATCATGTTTCACTGCCTTTTTCGACAAAGTCATTTAATATATTCTACTAGTATCGCGATCTCCATAGTGGATAAAAATCATGGGGGCATTCCTCTGGGCTTATGTACCGTTTGGTCCCATAATTGCAAATGATAATGGTCTTCAATGTGACTATATTAGCAAAGGGCATCAACTAAATATCAACATTTGTCTAAGCCTCTTTCCAAAGCCCTTCATGAATGAATCTGCAGATTGTTGAATTTCCTGCGTGTGAAGAAAGTGGTGTTATCATTGGAAAGCTGATATGTAAGGATCATCGTGCGTGCTGCAAGAGATTGCATTTGTTTTGCTATTCTGCATCTCCCATTCCTCATACAATGATTACACACGGCCTTCCAATATGCGTAATGAATGAGTTTCCAGCAATAATATTCCATTTTGAACAGGAGTACCTGTCCCCAAATGAACCTTAATCCCGGTGCCAACTCCGTTGGAATGAATGCAAAAGGATAATACTCCATCGTAGTAACCTTGAGTGTCTATCAATGAGATAGATGCATAAGAGACAACCATGTCGTTGTTCACTGAGAACTATTACATCAATGGAGAAATTAGAAAACATGAAGCTAGGAAACCCTAAATTTATCCATCAAAAACTGAGTTTGAAACCTTTTATGTTGGCAAGTCAGGCTCCTTAAGAACTTTTGAACCTTGAAAAATGAAGTTTGGAAACTTTGGAGACCTTGACATTGAAGAGAGTCGGTCAATCGGAGAGAATAAGATCTTTAGAACATTATTTATGAGTTTAGGAATTCCAAATACTCTTGACAATAGTCCCCAAAACTCCGTATGGGAAAATTGGTGCCATTTAAATATATGGTTTTAATGAAATCACGGACTTCAAAACTTTATAAAGTTACTTCCCATAATGAATAGTTTTTCTTATTTTTCTGCCTTTGGGAAGGATATTAAGTTTTATAAAGCCATGACAAAACTTTAATCCTTGAATGCACTTGAAGACGAAAAATAACACATCTTTCTACTAGTAGCTCCGCTCTTCACGAAATTTGGACAGCAGGGCGATTGGGCAGTCCCGAATGAAACCCAAAAGGCTTTTAACCTCCAGCAACCAAAATGTCTGATTTTTGCCTTGTTTGCGAACCATGGACCGGGAAAAGTAAAGCTAAAAATTTTGCAAACGATGAGGCCTCTGATCATGAAAACTTGCCAGATTGAGTGGAATGGGAGTGAAATCATAGCCATAGGAGGAATTCAAACCAGGTCATACAAATTTTTAAAAATTAATTGTTTTCACTTTTAGTAGGCTCAAGGGCATGTAAGAGAATGCACAAAAAATTTGAATTCAAAATTTGGAGCATGTAATCACGATGCAATGAGCAACAGAAGAGAAAGGAAAGGAAAATGATAGATCAAGGAGTGTTGTCCAAAATATTGATCGAAAAACTTATACACTATCAAACCCATAAACATTCATTTGCCAATAACTATAAATCTTGTTAAACTAAAATTGATTTAATAGGGTTTTAAGTTTCAATGACTATAAATCTTGTTGAACTAAAATTAATTTAAAAGGGTTTTAAGTTTCTATACATGAAAACAACTGTCGTAACTCCTGCTCAATGTCTGAGTGATGTGACATTATATACCCACTATTCTTAGAATAAAAATACAGGGTAACATTGCTTTTAAAGGTAAAGAATCTTTGACCAAAAAACAAATATGACAAAGCTGTAATATTAAACATTTCCCAAATTGCTAAATCGCCATGATCGTTTTTTCACTGCAAACTCTTAATTTCTCTGTCACGCCAGACTGCCACTGTAACAGCGTACGCCACCCGCTGCATGCGTGAGAGGACTTACTTTTATATATTTTTCTGTAACATACTTTTACTTTTTTTTATTCCGTGTTCTTTACTACATTACAGTTCAGTGAAAACATTGCCAAGTGCCGTGAATCTGAAGACATGTTAGATTCCCCGTGTCAAAAATTATAACTAGAAACTCCAAACTGCAATATTTTTCTTGAGAGAAGAGAAGGCGGAATTAGGGTTTGAAGCTTGATTCAATGTAGAAAATTTTTACGGCAGACGTAAAGTTTCGAAATCGGATCGCACAGCAAGTTCGGCCTGCTCAAGCCGATTCTCCCGAGCTTGATTTTGTCCAGATCAGACCATCATTGCGAAAGATTTGACGGCTTTTCGGTTCGGGATTCTTAGCTGGAGTGATCGAAGCCATGATAAGCAGTTCTTCACGCGCTAAAGGATAAGAATTGCAGGCGAAAAAGATTGAAATTTTCATAAATTGAAGAAGAATTTGTTAGTATTTCTCGCCTTGAGCTCGAATTTGTTAGTATTTTTCGCCTTGAGCTCGAATTTGTCCATGAAATCTTGAAATTGTATGGTTTTTGCCGAATATAATGAACACTCCGCCTGAACATTCGTTTCTAGATGTGCCGACAACAAGGGAAGCAGGGCAAAATGAGCCTTGCTGTATTTGTAACTACTACGTTTTGGCATTCCTTTGCTTGGCTGCTGTATTATTATTTCTTCCTTTAATATTGCCTACGTTGCCTCCTCCTCCTCTTGTACTGTTACTGCTTCCTGTTAGTATACTTGTGGTGCTCATTATACTGGCGTTAAGGCAATCTAATGCCACCCATTTGGTGCCATCTTTGGACTAAAAACCAGTAAAACTTTAACAGAGAACAACGTTTGCTGCTGTGTGTTTGTTGTTACTTGGTTTTACTTTAGGCTGAATAGCCTGTGCATCAGACTCTGAACACAAAATAGTCATCCAAAGATTAATCTATGATTCAGAGATTTTCAGCATAGGTAACAGATCTTTCTTGGCACAATGCTTCTGTAATATAACTTTGATAGATTTGATGTGTTGGAGGATACAAGAGCCCAATTAGTTCTGTGAAGTGTAATGCAAAAATGTTCCATAGTACTGGTGTACTATAGATTTCTGTTTTTTTTTTGTTTACACTTTGTAAAAGTTCGGAGAATTCAATGAATGTATATGTTATTGGGGGAAAATGTACCTTGAACAGTTACCTAAGAATATAAATTGGGTGTGAAAAAGACAGGCAACATATAGTTGTAAAGGTAAATAAACTTTCCTATGGTTTAACTTGGGTTAATTAATTGAATGCAAATAATTGGGTATAAGTCGATTTACATTAAATAATGGTACTTGAAAATGATAAATTAGACAATCGTAACAACTATTTTAGGAAAGTAAGTGTGGAAGAGAAAGGTATTTAATTTATTGACCAAAGAATATATGTTTTCAATTAAGATTGTAGGTAAAGTATGATCTCTTTGTCAATGAATTGTCTTGAATCTATGCTCTATTTAGGATCAAGTTCATAGGTCCAGATCAAGTCCACAGTTACGGATTCATCCTCTGCACCTAGGCTCAACTATACACAATGTGTGATTTTGCTCTATGTTTCACATGACTAATCTTCATTTGTGTGATTTTGCTCTATGTTTCACATGACTAATCTTCATTTGTGTACTCTTTTCTAATATCGAAGGGCTAGCAACATTTAAAATTTCCTTGAGAGGGATATTGTTATGTAACAAGGAGATTTGTTCTACTTGATCAACCCCCAAAAATATGTGTAAAAGATCAAAAAAAGAAAGCAAGGGACCTTGAATGATACATGTAGATTTGTTGCTCCTTTTTGTACACCAAATCTAGCTGTTTCACTATTGACTGCACCATTAATTCTCTAGAATGAGAGAGGATGTTTGAGAGATGATAAATGAATGCTAATGAATGCCTTTAAATATTAGCACATAGGGGTAAGTGCATGGAAATGGGGGGCCAATAGGGGGTTAAAAGTGGCCACCTTTTTCCTTAAATTGATAAAAATTAATCTTTGATGAATAATTCAAGATACCCATGCTCAAAATTTTAAGATGTGATAAGAACAAGATTCATCATGTTTGGAACCTAGTTTCTAAACTACTATTTTTTTTTAAATGGTGGAGATTAAGGGGGTCAAATAGTGGGAGCACGCAAAGTGGTCCTATTTTTATTAGAAAAATATAAAATAACATCAATGTCCTCCCTCTAAAATGTTGAGCTTTTAAAAGTATTTCATAAATCCCTTAAGTGGAAAGTTACCTAACATCACATAGTTTATGTCAAATTTTTTGCTAATTTTTTTTATCAATATAGTATTTTTACTAAATTTTAAAGTTAACACATCCTAAAAAATAGAAAATTGGGTGTGCCCCTCCTTAGTTTTGAGAAAACTAATCAATTTTTTTTAATGTGTATATAGTGGAGTGTAGAATATAAAAATGTATTTTGTTTCAAATTTGGATGGGCACATCAAAATTGACATTGAAAAAGTAAAACATGTGTTTTCAAATGAAAAAAAAACACTAAAAAAACTAATTAAAGATCAAACTTTTCATATATTTGAATTGTAGAAAAATGACATGGTTAAAAAGGTAAGAGACTTGACATCATAGTGCTTTTTTTTGGAATAATCTCTTAAAATGTGCAAATGTGATGGACATTACACTTGGCATTGACTCTTTTTTTAATGCAAAACATGGATTTGAGCACCTTACATGCAGGTCCCTTTGGCTTGAATATCCAAACCAAATGTAAGCCTAAGGGTTGGAATTTCGAAAGTAAAGATTTAAAAAAAAAACATGTGCATTAAATGTTGTGTTTTACTTGAGATGACAAAACTAGAGCAATAGTTAGAAAAAAATAAAATCCCATGTATTTGGTCCCACAAACTCTACTTTTGTATGTGCTTTGCATATTTCTACATCACACAATCTTTCTTTTTATTCTTTTGAGAAATTCCAATCATTATTTAATAAAATCAACTAGTTTTTTATATCTTACATTAGCATACAATATTCCAATTGCATATCTTTTATCTAAAATTGACATAGTCAATCATTGTTTCTATTATTTTGACAAATTATTTATCATTATTTATATTTATTTTGATAAATTCCTTGTCATTTCTTGACTATTTAATAATTGAGTGTTCTAAATATCATAGAACATTGTTATTGCATTAATTATGCTATAGTGATATAGATTTGAGCATCATACCAAGAAAATGACTGAAATGGAAAATAGTGAAGGAGCATGAAACTAAGAGTGCAAAGAAAAGAGAATGGGTGAGATAACTTCATGAAAATAAGAAATTAAACTTCAATGTTGAAGATATACCATCTTTTCCAATTGAATTAGATTCCCTAGCATCCATTGGAGCCACAAAAGAGAAGAATTTGGAAAAACAAAGGCAACGAATATAAAAACCTTATGGAATTAGGATATCAAACACTAGAGTTGAAGGTATGTCATCTTTTCCAACTAAATTTAATATTGTAATTAATCCTAAAACACTAATTAAATCAATGACTAATGAATAAAACAATGATGATGCAATTTCAACTTTAAAGTAGATGCTACATCAATTGATTAGCCTATTCAAAACACACAAAATTTATCAAATTATAAAGATGAACAAAATATATGTAATAAAAAATGTATCTAATGAACCAAGTTTACCATTGAGAACACTGTCTAAAATTTTGTGTAAAAAACTATAGTTTTCAATTAAATTGATGAGAACATTATAAAACTAATGAATGATAAGATTCCTAAACACGCTTGTAGAAGAAGTGCTAATAAAATATGGACAATGTTTTTTAAAAACTTAAATGAAATAGGAATCTATGTTAATTATTTATTGAAATGATGATCTAAATCTCAAATTTAGACCCACCATTAAAACCCTTGGTTTTAAGAACATATAATACTGACAATGAAATTTTATTGTGAAAAATCTAATAAATGCATACCAAATAGTGGGTTTGAATGCATGAAAGATAGTAATTCTACATGACATGTAATTACATCAACTATAGTAAGTGATCAAACAAAGAAATCTCTCTTAATTAGGAAAATAAATATAGCACTAAAAATAAACAGAAAAACACCATGAAATTCATTAGGAGACATTAAAATGTTGAGGATCCAAATAACAATGAAACATGGGCATTCTTTGGTAGATTCCCATGGAAAGACAAAGTTATAGTTGAAGCCTTAAAATCTCTAATTAAAGAATTTTAGAAAAATAAAACAAGAGTATCACATAATCAAATAGATGTTGTAAAAAGAAGAATTTGTTGTCAAAACTATGAACCACATCCAAAACAATTATGGATATGACTTAAATATACTTTTACTTTGAATTTGTAGAGAGTTATCCTTAAATAAGTCAAAGGATTTTAAAATGACAAAACATTTTGGTATGAGTGCACATGAATAAAACTCACAAGAGAGGTTGTCTCAACAAAGGCAATCCAAAACATCTTCATAATAAGTCTTTTAAAGGAATACGAAGATACTTCTAGAAGAAAGAAGCTTCTAAAAATCTCAATACAAAATATTAGAATATTCTACTAATAAAATATTATATCTAATGAAGAGGCTATGAAGGGGTTAATCTTTATTAATCAATTTTTCTTTGTTTAGAGGAAAGTGTAACCACTTTCTCCTTAAGATGAGGAAAATATTTCTCAAACGATTCATGTGGGATCTACTTGGCTTGGGTTGGTAGGGTATCCTTACAACCAGCCAAATTTGTAGTGGTAGTCTCACTCCTAGTAGAGCATGTGTGAACCTAAAAAAATAGTATATTGGTATCTAAAGGAAGCTAAAATTTTGGAATATTATGCTCAAGATGAGAGAGAGGAACTTCTTCTTATAAGTGAGGTGTCTCATATTGCTTTAGCTAATTAACATTAACCACATCATGGATTCTAAGCTAGGATGGGAGATCAAGTTTAAAGGCATTATCTCCTAGTAGCTAGATAATGGTATAAGGCCTATATCTAATAGGCTTGAGCTTGTGATGTTTTTGACCTTTGAACCTTTTCTTATCCATATAAAGCTAGAATATATCCCCAACTATGAAGTTAGAAGGGATGAGATACTTATCATAAATTTTCTTATAGTTAGCCTAAAAAGTCTGAAGAGTTCCCTGCACTTGTGCATGAATCTTTACTATAATGTGAATAAAGAGAATATTAGCCTTGTTCCTTTTGTTGGTGTGATGAAGAAGCTAGAGGAAGAGACACTAGAATCTTGTGAGGAGCAAGAGGTTGATATCCATAACATATATCAAAAGGATAATGGGTTGTGGAGACATGTGTAGTTTGATTATATTATGCTGCAAAACATGAAGATAGATATCTCACTATTTATTCTTGCTATAACAGATCTTGAGAGATTGAGCTAAATTATATTTAACCACTTTAGTTTGGCCATCTATTTGTAGACGAAAAGCTATAGAATATCAATGTTGACACGCCAATAGCTTCCAAAGTGACTCAAAAATCTAGAATCGTGATAAAATATAATAGAAAGAGGAAAACCAAACTAACACCATAAATTATTTACTTAATTCAATAGCCTTAGGAACATCAATTGTTTTCTTGCAAGGAATGAAGATGGCCATTTTTGAAAATTGACATACCACCAAAAAAATATAATCATGCTATTTGAAAGTAGTAGTCAACCCACTAGGATAAAATCCATAGAGATAGACTCCCATGGCTAAGAGGAAATAGGAAGAGGCTGATACAAACCAAGTTTATGGATACTAGGCTTAGCATGGCTACATACAAAGCATTAGTGAATGAAATCTTCCACTTGCTTCCTTATGGGGGGCCAATAGAAGTATCACTATAAATGTTGTAGAGTTTTGGTGGTTCCAAAGTGTCCCCCATAAGAGGAAGAATGAACCTTCTTAATTAGTATCAACTACACAAAATTAGTAGGAACACAATTGATTCAAATTATATAACCAACCATATGTAATTGTGTAGTCTAAGAAAAGGGTTTGGTTGGTGATAGTGGGATGTTGCAAAGCATGTATAACTAGTCTAAAAGATGCATCAAAATAATGACTAAGTGGAACTATTGAATATATGAGGCCCATTTCAAATGATGTTGTTCTTGAGTTTTAGATTGTGAATTCAAAAAATAAGGGGTTGATGATCAATATGAAGAACTGTTTCCTTGCCAAGAATATAGTGCCTCTATTATTTTAAGGCTTGGACCAAGGCATAAAACATTTTATCATATGTGTTGAGCTATATCTTCCCTTCAATAATTTTTTTAATTATTTTCTCTATTTCTACACTTTCAATTTGTGAGAGGTGGTATGCTAGAAAATTTAGCAAGGAAGACCCCAAAACCAAATATATAGAATGATTGATAGTTCTAAAAGGTGGTAAACCTTTTGGCTCCTCAAAAACATAAAAGTATCTCTCCACTAAAATTCTCATAGTAGGGGGTGGCAACTTATCTTGATTATCCTCCTTATATTGGTGAATGATATAGAGTATTACATATTTTAATAAGTTTACCTATTTAATAGTAGGCTTACCTAAAATGAAATTGTGATTTAGTACTAGAAGTAGAAGTAAGTTGATACACCTTAGCATATCTTTTGATCTAGTAGGTTCTTAGTTGTCCACCATAAATTGCACTATGATCATATTGGAATGACCATTCAAGAAAGAAATTTGAGAAATCCACTGGTGTCACATCACATTCAACTATATCTCAAAAAGGCCCAATATAAAAGGTCACAACACAAACCTTGTTGATTAACTTATGTGGCCCATGTTCTTGTACTTAACCTAGATGGTATGGTTGAGGGTGATCATATGTGGGGAGTTGAAGAGTGGTGACCAACCTTTCACTAACCAGATTCTAATTGCTTCCATTATCAATAGTAAAAAGAGACATAGTATTCTTGATTTGATAGTTCTATGTGAAAATAGACTCATGAGAGTCCTTAGAGTAGTTTTCAGTCATGAGAACAAGGGTAGGGTCAAGCTCTATAGGATTATCAACCTCCACTATGGGAAAAACCTCCACCTCTTCCACATTCCTTTGTTTCTCTTTTACAAGGAGTGTTTTTCCTTCTCTCTTACTTTGGAGTACCCTGCACTTCTTAGTGGAATGACCCTAACACTTGTTATAGCTATAAAATTGTTTTTTTTTCTATGAGTGGTAGGAGAGGATGACCTATAAATGGAAATTGTGATTGGCAACTAGGGTTACTAGAGGTTCTAGAGGTACCTTGTGACATCTCCTTTTTAAGCTCTAACTTATTTTTTGTAGCCATTGCAAGATTAAAAATCCATATCTAAAGATTCATCTTTAAAAATAGCTAACTCTTTTGGTGCAGTCACTGTTAGGAGGGTCCTCAAAGAGAACAATACAGTCCATGCAGTAAGAGTAAACACAACGAAAACAATTCAAAGATATAAGGAAAATGTAGATTCATTCATTTAGTATATCATAGAATTCAAATACAAAGCGGTTGGCAACATGCAGGCTTACAATTAGGGCTCACAAGTCTGATTATAGAATATTAGAATATGCACAAGATATAGCTTTGAAGCTCCTTTTCCAAGAATTCAAACTATAAATCTTCTAAAATCATGATAACTACTTTCCTAGGCATCTATTACATCATTTTATATCATCCCCAAAACATAAGATTCCTCCGAGTTGGCCAAGGATCATTACAAAATCCAATGAAGAGCTATAATGTGTGTACATGGATATGTCGACCTAATTGCATAGAGTTCCTCCACAAATAAATGGAATGATGTTAGGATGCTCTGTTATGAGAAAATAGTCAACCTTTTGATAGCGATCTCTTTCCAGTACCTAATCCAAATAATCTAAATTTTGGATATGAGGTGTGTGAATGAATCTAGATGCTAAGTCCAGTTTTGCAAGGTTTGAAATGCAGCTATAGTAGAATGTGGACCAAAATATAGAAATAACTATTAACTAAATTACCTGAATCTGAATTGGAAAATGAAAAGAAACAAATTGGAATGTAAACAAACTGGAATGCAAATGTTTTTTTTTGGCTGATGCAAGATTGCTCTTGAACTTGGGATGCTCTTGCATTAAACATCCGTGGTTATTAAAAAAGTGGGTCCCTCACTTTGCTGGGGCTAGAGGAAAACCAAGGTGGTTTACCTCATCCAAAGAAGTCCAAGATGAATCTTCTTTCGGTCTTCCTTTCCACTTCAGAAGGTATTCTTTGTATTGTCTTCCTGTAGTGTTGTGTTTGACTCTGTTATCCAAAATGTCTTCAATCTACTCCAGTGCTTGTTGTGGTAACTACTTCTTCAAGTCTTCTTCCATGATGTCACTAAATTCTACTTCATGAAACTGGTATAGGTTTGCAATATTGAAAATAGGTGATATACCCAATGTATCTGGTAATTCCACTTCATATGCATTTCCTAAATCAAACTTCTTAAGTATCCTACAAGGTCCAAACTTCTTCAACTTGTTATATGTTCTAACTAGAAATATTTCTTTTCTCAAGTATACCATCACTTCATCTCCAACAACAACTTCCTTGTGTCGTCTCTTCTCATATGCATGCTCCTTATATTTGTTGTTCATATCCACCAAATGCTTCTTCACCTGATTATGCACTCTCTCCATATGTTCTGTAAATTCTTCTACTTCTATACTTCTCTTTTCTACCATACTGATATCTCTCAACTCTGCAACTCCTCTAGGGTTTACTCTAGCAACAATCTCAAAAGGTGTCCTTCCAGTGCTCCTATTCACTAAATTATTGTATGCAAACTCTGCTTGTGAAAGAATCAAATCCCAACTTCCTATTTTCTCTCCAACCAAACATCTCAACAAGTTTCCCAAAATCCTATTCACTACCTCTATCTGTCCATCAGTCTATGGATTAAATGTTGAAATGAACTTCAAATTTGTCTTCATCTTCTTCCAAAGTGTCTTCCAAAAGTATCCAAGAAATCTTGTGTCTTTGTCTGAAATTATGCTCTTAGGTATCCTTGAAAAATAGGTCAGCTACATGCACTGCATCAGTTGTCTTCTTACAAGGTATGAAATGTGCCATCTTTCAAAATCTGTCCACCACTACAAATATTGAATCATGTCCTCTCAGTGTCTTAGGCAATCCCATTAGAAAATCCATACTTATGTCTTCCCAAGGTCTCTCTGGTACTATCAAAGGTTGATACAATCCGGTGTTCTGACTACTCCCTTTTGCAATTTGACAAACTCTACAACTCTAAACAAATTTCCTAACATCCTTATGTATTTGAGGCCAAAAGTAGTTTTCACTTAGTAATGCCACTATTTTATCAATGCCAAAATGTCATGCCAATCCTCCACTATGCTTCTCCTTGATCAAATTGTCTCTCATTGAACTCCTAGGTATGCATAACTGATTTCCTCTTAACAACATATCCTCTTGAATGAAATAATCCAACCACTTACTCCTATCTGTTACAACAAGTTCCTTGCATGCTTTCCAAGGTTATGTAAAATCAGTGTCTCCCTCATACATGTTCTTCAATTCATCAAATCCTATCACTTCAACTCTCATCTCTATTAGCAAGTTTCTTCTCCTACTCAATGCATCTACAACTTTGTTTGATTTTCCACTCCTATGCTTCAACACAAAAGTATAACTTTGCATGAACTCTACCCATATATGTCTCTGATTCAACTTTCCATGACTGTTCAAATATTGTAAAGCTTGATGATCTGTATACAACACAAACTCCTTAGGCAACAAGTAATGTCTCCATGTCTTCAAGGCTTGAATTATGACATAGAACTCTTGATCATAAACTGAATATCTTCTCCTTGCGTCATTCAACTTCTCACTGAAATATGCTACAAGTCTACCTTCTTGACTTAACACTACTCCAATTGTATTCCCACTTGCATCACAATCAACTTGGAGTACCTTATTGAAATCTGGTAATGCCAAAATAGGTTCCTCTATCACTTTTTACTTCAACAACTCCAAACTTTTATCTGCTCCTGATGTCCACTTGAAATCTTTTTTGTCACCTCTCATTGTCTCTATCATAGGGTTACAAAATGAACTAAAATTTCTAATGAACTTCAAGTAGAAACTAGATAATCCATGAAATGATCTGACTTCTCCAATGCTCTCCGATGTAGGCCATTCAACAATTGCTCTTACCTTCTCAGTGTCCATCTTCAATCCTTCAATAGAAATCACAAATCCCAAGTATACCAACTCTTCCTTCATGAAACTATATTTCTTGATGTTTATCAACAATTTCTCTTCTCTCAATCTCTGCAATACTTGTCTCAGATGCTTCAAATGTTCCTCTTTTGTCTTACTGAAAATCAGAATGTCATCCAAATATACAATAACAAACTTACCCAAGAATTTCTTCAAAACTTCATTTATCAATCTCATGAAAGTACTAGGTGCATTTGTCAATCCAAAAGTCATCACTAACCAATCATACAATCCTTCATTTGTCTTAAAAGTAGTCTTCCATTCATCTCCTTCTCTCATTCTGATCTGATGGTATCCACTCTTCAATTCTATCTTTGTGAAATATCTTGTTCCACTCAAACAATCCATAATATCATCCATCCTAGGTAAAGGAAATCTATACTTAACTATGATCTTTTTTATTGCTTTAGAGTCTGTACACATTCTTTATTATCCATCTTTCTTCAGTGCCAATACTGTAGGTACCGCACAAGGACTCAAACTTTCTCTGATCAAACCTTTTCTCAACAACTCTTGTATCTGTCAATTCAATTCTTCATTCTCTGTTAGTGTCATTCTGTGTGCTGCTTTGTTAGGCAAACTTGCTTCGGGTATAAGATCCATGTGATGACTGATACTCCTGATTGGTGGCAATCCTTCAGGTACATTATCTAATATGATGTCTTCACACTCTATCAGCAACTCTTTTATCTCCTCCGGTTGTGATTCTTCAGTCTCCTTCAATGTTTCAGGCTTCTTAGGGATCAAAGCATAACACATATTCTCATGTCTTAAACCATCCAGAAATTTTCTTCCATCTACCAAACAAATTCTAGCATTCCCACATACTTCACTCTTAGGATGATCCTCCAAAGGAATCAAAGTAATTCTCTTTCCATTTGATGTTATAGTGTATGTATTCTTTCTCCCATCATGTATATCTTTTCTATCATACTGCCAAGGTCTACCCAACAAGATATGACAAACATCCATAGGCCTAATATCACACAAGACTTCATTGTGATAAGATCCAATATGAAATTTCACCAATATTGTTCACTCACTAGTACCTTATGATCATCCTAAATCTATGCTATCTAATAGGGCTTAGGGTGTTTCAATCTTTCTAACTTTAGCTTAGTCACCATCTCT
This sequence comes from Cunninghamia lanceolata, assembly GCA_027924645.1. Taxonomy (NCBI): domain Eukaryota; kingdom Viridiplantae; phylum Streptophyta; class Pinopsida; order Cupressales; family Cupressaceae; genus Cunninghamia; species Cunninghamia lanceolata. The sequence continues at coordinate 1,953,775 of BSBN01001137.1, read as the reverse complement.
AAAACTAGGCTATTAGAACTACCACTATCTATTATAACTTTACAACATTTACCTCTTGATTTGTATCTGGTTCTAAACAAGCTTTTCCTCTGCAGTGGTTCCTCATTTGTCTCTCCTTGAAATAGTACTCTCCTCATCACAAGTGATTCTCCTTTCTTAGGTTTACCAACTAAACTCGGTGATCCAACAGGTTCTTCCACATAGGTTTCTTTTCCACTGTTCTATGTCCTCTTGCTTGTACTCCCCTGATTACATTCAAATGCTCTATGTACTTCACCTCCACACTTGAAACAAGTTCCTCTGAATGTTCTCCTATCAAGTCCTCTTCCTTCTCTTCTGTATACTTCACTCTGGTATAGACTAGGCTTTCCTTTGTGGTAGAAATTTTTATCATCTCTCCAATATGCATTGTTATCTCTGTCCTCCTTCTTGAATGTGTTCTCTTGTCTATTCTACTCCACATATGATATCTCTCCTCGGGAAAATGTTCTACCCTTCTGAAATCTACCTCCTCTACCTCTCTATCTCTGATCATGTCTCTTTTTCAACTTCTCTTCAACTTTTAGGGCAAATTGGTATGCTTCTTCTAGTGTTGTCATCCTCACCAAACTCAGTTCTTCTTGAATGTTCACTCTTAGTCCATTGATGTATCTAGCCACTTTCTCTTTGTTTGCTTCACTGTGTCCTATCCTTATGATCATCTTATGAAACTCTTTAGTATAGTCCTTCACAGATTTCTCCTTTTGTCTTAGGTTTTGCAATCTCTTCAACAACTCCAACTCATAGTCAGTAGGTACAAACTAATTTTTTAATTTTGTCACCATCCTATCCCACTTTGTAATCTTTTCTTTCCCTCTTCTATTTCTATCCAAGTGAACTTCCTTGAACCATATAGCAGCATGCCCTTTCAACTTTATTTTTGCAAATTTCACCTTCTTTAAAGCTTCCACTTCTTCATACTCAAAGTACTCTTCCATGTCATTTACCCAGTCAACCAACTCTTCCATGTTCAAATTGCCAGTGTAATTAGGTACATCAACTCTAGGTCTTTTCTCAATCTTTGAAAGAGCTCATAACATCTTGACTTGATCTGATTCTTCTTCTTCATCACCTCCTAGGGTTTCTCCAATTTGTTCAACTGATTGAAGTTCCTCTTCATCATCACTTTCAACATTAGGTCTAGGTGTCAATCCTCTTTGCTTATCTTCCTTGACAACATCCAATCAAATTCTCATTGTTTTCATCATTTCCATCATCACATCCATCCTACTAGCCATTGTTCAAATAGTAGGGACTCTCCTCGGTGGCATCTTCCTAGGATCAAGTGCAAATTGCCTCAAGTTCGGTGATCAAGCTATAAGGTGACAACTACCTCACAATTGACGATCAGTTGTGACACAAGTAACTTGCCTCAGATTGGCGATCTATCCATAGCAAGATCTTATGGAATTCCTTCACCAATTTCACTCAATTCGCTCCCAAAGATTCAAACTTCGCTGTGATACCACTTGGTGCAGTCATGGTTAGGAGGATCCTTAGAGAGAACAATCCAGTCTGTACAACAAGAGTAAACACAATAGAAACAATTCAAAGATATAAGGCAAACGCAGATTTAGTCATTCAGTATATCATATAATTCAAATACAAAGCAGCCGGCAACATGTAGGCTTAAAATTAGGGCTCACAGGCCTGATTACATAATATCAAAATATGCACAAGATATAGCTTTGAAGCTCTTTCACCAAGAATTCAAACTATCAATCTTCTAAAATCATGATAACTACTTTCGTAGACATCTATTACATCATTTTATATCATCTCCAGAACATAATATTCCTCCGTGTCGGCCAAGGATCATTACAAACTCCAATGAAGAGTTGTAACATGTGTACGCGAATAGGTTAGACCTAATTGTTGTTGGGAATTAAGGCATCTCAACCTTGGTATTCCTAGCATTGATTTATTAATTATTTATTTAGTTATTTGCTCAATTTGTATTTTACTTGCACATTCAATTTTGGCATTTAGTTTGAGGTGGCATTGTGAAATGTCATCCTACTTGTAATATGCTTTGAGTGGTCAAGTCAAACACATGTGGATTTGGGTGTCCTATTTGAGGTGGCACTAATATGCCATGTGTTAGCATCTTGTGGTATGACAGAGGTGTTATTGTGTATGACAGAATCTATGACGCGTAAGAGCCAAGTATAGAGATTCTTGGGATAAGTGAAGACAAGTGTCACAAAGTATCTTTGCATGAGAGAAAGGCATCTTTGGACATCCAAATTGGGCTATGACATGTTGTAAGAGGAATTTACTATATTTAGTCTTATATGATGGATTCTCTTACAACATTTAAGGTTGTTATGTTGGGCAGATTTATGACAGCTGTAAAATGCGTAAGAGCATCTAACATAGTCTATTTTTAGCCTTGGAGTGCTCCATCTTGGGAAGTCAAATATTCCATGTTATGATAGATGTAAGAGAGGTATTTACAACTTGGACAAGTGTCCTTTGATGCGGGAAAATGGCCATGTGGCCAAGATGGATGCCTATCTCTAGAAGCTTCCAGTTTATGTCTTGTAACTCTATAAAATGCATTGTTTTGGAGTTGTAGTTACATAACGTTTGTACAGGTACTGTTATGCTACCAGAATCACTCTAGAAATGACATTTGAAAACTCTTGGAAGAAATTGCATTGCAAGTGTATTGTAAACACACCATTGTTTTTTATAATACAATGTGTAGGTTTTAGAGTGTGGGGTTTTTTACTTGAATGGGTTTTCCCCACGGTATATCTTGTGTCACTTTCTTTATGTGTTGTGTTGTTGTTGTATTATTTATGTTACGTGTTTAACATTGTTGCAATTGTAAGGATTAAAAAGAATTTTGCATGTTATTCCACTCATTAGATTGGTGTAGGAACTGTGTTTTATGCACCTTACTTCCTTTTAGTTGGTATCAAAGCTTGATCACTTGTGATCCTAGTTGTTGGGTAGGGTTTTTTGAGCTAATCTTCAATTGAGTGGGAGTCTGTGTAGAGTGTTCTGTGATCTTGTTGCAGCAAGAAGATGGTAGGCACATCCAATAGAATAGAGTTGGAAAAGTTTATGATAGAAATTTTGAGTTGTGGAAACTCAAAATGGAACACATGCTTGTTGACAGAGATCTATGGGAAGCAATTTCTGGTACAAAACCAATGACAATGCCTCAAGATGAATGGGATCCAAAGATTGTAAAGCTAAGGGTCTTGTTAGACTATGTTTAGCTAATTTCGTCCTATTGAATGTTCATGAAGAGAAAACCGCAAAGGAGCTGTGGAGGAAACTTGGGGATGTTTATCAGGCTAAATCCCTGGTAAACAAGTTATTCCTATGGAAGAAGCTATATTCTCTGAGTATGGATGATGGAGGATCATTTGTAGATCACTTGAATGCTTTTAACATGTTAGTTGTATAGTTGACATCCGTTGTTGTAAATATGGAGGAGGAGGATCGTTGCATGACCTTGCTTTGTTCTTTGCCAGACTCATGGGACCACCTTGTCATGGCCATTGGAAATACTACAACCACCTTCAAGATGGATGAAGTGGTGTCTTCATTGTTATCTAAATAGATGTAGAGAAAGTCTTCTGAATCGGCAAAGGAGGCTCTTGCGGTTCATGGTACATCCAAAGAGAAAGGAAAAAAGAAAAACAAGAAAGTTGAAAAGGGCAGATCCAAATCCTGTGGGAGATCCAAATCTCCTAGAAAGTCCAAGGCACTTTGTTGGAACTAGAGTAAAACTGGGCACTTCCGAAAGGAGTGCAAGGAGGAGAAGAAGAAAAAGAAGAAGAACATCTCTGATTCTAATTCTGACAAGTCACAAGATGATGGTGATGCTTTTGTTGCAGCCTTGGCCACCCATGCATCATAAGATGTGTGGCTGATTGACTCTGGTGCTTCCTTCCACATGACCTCACATCGAGGTTGGTTTACAAAGTATGAAGAATACAATGGTTGGAAGGTGTACTTGGGTTATGAATCTCACCTGAAGATAGTTGGACGTGGAAGAGTCTTGATTGATTCCCTAATGGACGAGTGAAGGGGATCAATGGGGTTATCTACATCCCTAGTTTAGCATGAAACTTGTTCTCTATAAGTAAATTGAATGATGTAGGTGTGCAAGTTGTATTCTCAGGTGAAGGATGCTGATGCAAGAGCATCCAGTGGTGTAAGGACAATCTTGTATCACCCAAAAAAAGATGTGTTTCAAAATTATTGTTGTTCTTTCCATTTCTTCTCAAAATTTGTGGTTTTGGTCCCATAATTGCCTGAATAATGATGTAGAACTTTCAGTTTTTTCAAACTGCTAAAAATAGTAACCTGTTATTTTTAGAAAGTTTGTATTTGGGCATAGATTGAAGTCAAAATTTACAGGAAGTTACATAATGGAAATATAAGACCTTTGGCGAAGGAATCACGGTAAGATCATTTGTGAGCTAAAAGATATTAAAGTTTTTGTTTCCTGAAAAATGCCTAAAAATGATTCAAATTTAGGTTTGAGGCACTAAATGGCCCCGTACGGACCTAAAAATAGCCAAAACCAGCAAAGCTAGTTCTCAACACGTAGAGCACTTTGCAAGATTTCCAACGCATAAAATAGTTCATCAATCGAACACTGAATCAAAAGTTATGGCTCTCGGAAGTTGACCTATTTTTGGAGGGAGATGCAAATTTTGAAATTAGGTTGTTGGCCACCAAAAAGATTATTAATAACCATTTTTGGGAACCCTGGGTAGTAGTAGAGTTAAGGGGGCAAGTGTAGAGTCAAGAATAGGTGGAAAAATAGAAACCTAGCTGATTTGGGGTGGCAGAATGCTGATGATTCTAGAGTCTTGGGAGAGGAAGCTGTAATGTATTGCAACCTATGGAGGGTTGATTCCTCTAATTGTATTTGAGCTTCTGTAATGTAATAAGTTGCCTAAATCAATAAAGAAAGTTCTATTTTTTGTGTGCAATTTTTGTTGTTGTGTGTTTATTGATTTACCCCCTTCATCAGATGCAAAATGAAAAGAAAATCTATGGTGCTTGCTAAGGGTACTTGGAGAGGAACTCTGTTTTAGCTTGATGCATGCACTACTTAGTGCAATAGTTCTTCTATTTTGAAGAAAAGACCTTTAGATTCTTCATCCTCACCATTGGAACCAGCAGTAAAGAAATGTGTTGGCTCTACTTTTGGTGGTAGTACTTTCTGGGCACCTAAGGGTGCTCATGCTTTGGAAATGAAACTTCCTACTGAAAAGACAATGGTGTGGCATAAGAGACTTGGTCACATTGGTGAGAAGGGTCTTAGAGCCCTAAAAAATAAAAACCTCATTGAGGGGTTAAATGATTATAATCTTGAGTTTGACTTTTGCAAACATTGTGTAAATAGAAAACAAAACCATGTTCAGTTTTACTCAAGTTATCATAAGTCTTCTAGTGTGTTGGATCTTATTCATTCTGATGTGTTTAGTCTTGTGAATGTTCCTTCAATTTCCAGATCATTATATTTTGTATCATTCATTGATAATTATAGTAGGAGGGCATGTATTTATTTTCTGAGAAGCAAATCTGAAGTTTTTAGTCGGTTCAAAGAGTTTAAAGCTTTTGTAGAGAATTAGACCATTAAAAAGCTTAAGTGTTTGAGGATTGATAATGATGGTGAGTTTTGTTCCCCAGATTTTGATAAGTTCTATAAAGAACATGGAATTAAAAGACATAAGACAACTCCATACACCCCACAGCAAAATGGAGTTGCAGAGAGGATGAATAGAATGTTGATGGAGAGGGCCAGGAGTATGCTTAGTGGTGCTAGCCTCAAACAAAAGTTTTGGGATGAAGTTGTAGCCACTACTTTCTACCTGGTTAATAGGTCTCCTACTTTAGTGCTTGTTGATAAGACACCCATAGGGGTGTGGTTTGGTAAGAAGTGTTCATTGAGACATCTTCATGTTTTTGGTTGTGAGGCATATGCACATGTGCCTAAGGAGAACAGGTCAAAATTGAAGAAAAAGGCAATTAAGTGTATCTTCATTGGCTATGGTGTCGGTGTGAAAGGGTACAAGCTTTGGGATCCTATGGCTAAAAAAGTCTTGTATAGCAAAAGTGTTATCTTCAGAGGTAACACCATCTCCTGTTGTTTTATAGCCAGAAGAAAAAAGAAAAGAAAGAGGATGTAGTTCAGTTTCCTACTACCTATGAGAAGACTGAACTGAAAGACCCTATTGGACCTGATTATGAGGAGAGCTCTAGAATCTCTAAAAATTTAGAAGAAGAAGTAGAACCTCCATCTCAGCCTTTGAAGAGGTCCACAAGAAATAGGAAGCAACCTGAGAGGTTTGGTTATACATTTCTTGATTCTGGTTGTGCTTTTGCATTGCTTACTAACACTGATGAGCCTAGAACTATGATAGAGGCTATGGGCATGAAACATGTAGGTTCCTGGAAGGAGGCCACGGAAGATGAGATGGCTTCTTTGGAAAAGAATAAAACATGGGACTTGGTGCCTTTTCTAGATGGATGGAAACTTGTTGGATGCAAATGGGTGTTCAAGAAGAAATTTGGTGCAGATGGCAGTGTTGAGAAGTATAAGGCCATATTGGTTGCAAAGGGGTATTCACAAGTGGAGGGAATTAATTATGGTGAGATATTCTTTCCCACTGCAAAGCTGGCATCTATTCGATTCCTATTATCTCTTGCATTAGCTTATGATTTAGAAGTGGAACAAATGGATGTGAAGACAACTTTCCTTCATGGTGACTTGGAGGAAGAAATCTACATGTCACAGCCAGACCACTACATAGTGAAAGGTAAAGAAAATTTGGTTTGCAAGTTAAATAAGTCTTTGTATGGATTGAAATAATCTCCTAGGATGTGGTACTTGAAGTTTGATGCCTTTGTGTTGTCTATTGGATTTTTGAGATTAAAATTAGATCATTGTGTGTATTACAAGTTTGACAATGATCATATTCTCATTATTGCATTATATTTTGATGATATGTTGTTAATTTGGAATGGTAAGAATATGATTTCTAATTTGAAGTCTCAGTTGTTAGCACAATTTGAAATGAAAATCTTAGGGGGCGCAGCCAGGTATATTCTGGGAATGGAGATCAAAAGAGATAGAGCAAACATAAAACTTTGGCTAGGCCAAAGTAAGTATTTTAACAATGTGTTGGAGAGATTCAGTATGGTGGATTACAGACCGTTGATTGTTCTTGTTATGATGGGGACAAAGTTATCTATTGATGATTATCCAAAGTCTCCTTCTGAGATAGAGGATATGATCAGAGTACCTTATGCTAGTGTAGTTGGCAGCTTGATGTATGCTATGGTCTGTACAAGACTAGACATTGCCCAAGCAGTGGGAGTCCTTAGTCAGTTTATGGCCTATCCTGGATGGGTACATTGGGATGCATTGAAGAGAGTGTTCATATATTTGAGGGGTACTTCCAAGTATTCCTTATGTTATCATGGTTATCCTAATGAACCTTAGCATTCTGTGAGTATTCATGGATTTGTGGATTCTGATTGGGCATGTGACATTGACAACATGAGATCCACCAGTGCTTATGTGTTTACCATGTTTGGTGGTGCTATTAGTTGGATGATTAAGTGACAACCTGTGGTTGCTTTGTCCATGACAGAAGTAGAGTACATGGCAAAAACTCATGCTTGTAAGGAAGCCATTTGGCTTAAGAGGTTGTGTTTAGATGTTGGTTTTTGATGCAGGACAGATTACTATCCATTGTGACAGTCAAAGTGCGATTTGCTTATCAAAGAATCCTACTTTCCATGTTAGAACAAAGCACATTGATGTTTAGTTTCATTTTGTTCGAGATATGGTAGAAGATGGGAAGGTGATGTTGAAAAAGGTTGACACTTTGAAGAATGTTGCAAATGCTTTGACTAAACTTGTGGGCACATATAAGTTTAGATGGTGTTCGGAGTCTATGGGCCTCTTGGCCCCTAGCAGTTAAATCTTGTCTTTCTATTGGCTCTTGCAAGGTGTTAGACAAGTGGGAGAATGTTGGGAATTAAGGTGTCTCAACCTTGCAATTCCTAGCATTGATTTATTAATTATTTGTTTAGTTATTTGTTCAATTTGTATTTTACTTGCACATTCAGTTTTGGCATTTAGTTTGAGGTGGCATTGTAACATGTCATCCTACTTGTAATATGCTTTAAGTGGTCAAGTCAAACACATGTGGATTTGGATGTCCCATTTGAGGTGGCATTAATATTGCATGTTTCAGCATCTTGTGGTATGACAAATGGGTTATTGTGTATGATAGAATCTATGACGTGTAAGAGCCAAGTATAGATATTCTCGGGACAAATGAAGACAAGTGTTGTAAAGTATCTTTACATGAAAGAAAGGTATCTTTGGGCACCCAAGTTGGGCTATGACATGTTGTAAGAGGAATTTACTATATTTAGTCTTGTATGACATATTCTCTTACAACATTTAAGGTTGTTATGTTGGGAGGATTTATGACAGCTGTAAGATGCATAAGAGCATCTGTCATAGTCTATTTTTAACCTTGGAGAGCTCTATCTTGGGAAGTCAAATATGCCATGTTATGACCAATGTAAGAGAGGTATTTACAGCTTGGACAACTGTCCTTTGATGTGGGAAAATGGCCATGTTGCCAAGATGGATACCTATCTCTAGAAGCTTCCAGTTTATGCCTTGTAAGTCTATAAAATGCATTATTTTGGAGTTGTAGTTACATAGTGTTTGTATAGGTACTGTTATGCTACCGGAATCACTCTAGAAATGACATTTGAAGACTCTTGGAAGAACTTACATTTCAAGTGTATTGTAAACACACCATTGTTTTGATAATACATTGTGTAGGTTTTAGAGTGTGGGGTTTTTTACCTAAAAAGGTTTTCCCCAGGGTATATCTTGTGTCAATTTCTTTATGTGTTGTGTTGTTGTAATCTTTATGTTATGTGTTTAACATTGCTACAATTGTAAGGATTAAAAAGAAATTTGCATGCTATTCCCCTCATTAGATTGGTGTAGCAAGTGTGTTCCATGTACCTTGCTTCCTTTCAATTGCATAGAGTTCATCCGCAAATGAATGGAATGATGTGTGGATCTCAGGGAAGGTCAGCCATGAACCATTTATCATTGAACGATGTGTCATTAGGCTCTACAAATCAAGAAATGCTCCATAATTATTCTCCTTTAGTTGATTGATTAAAACTACCAAGATACTCTGTTATGAGAAAATAGTCGATCTTCTGATAGCTATCTCTTTCCGGTACCTGATCCAAATGATCTAAATTTTGGATATGAGGTGCATGAATGAATCTAGATGCTAAGTCTAGCTCCATAAGGTCTGAAATGTAACTATGGTAGAATGCTGACCAAAATAGGAAAATTGCTATTGACTGAACTACCTAAATCTGAACTGGAAAATGAAAAGAAACAAACTGGAATGCAAATATCTTTTTTTTTGGTTGATGCAAGATTGCTCTTGAACCAGGGATGCTCTTGCATCATATCTACAAAGAAAAGGAGATAGACCAAAAATAAATTTAACAAGTACCTCTTCTACATCCAAAACATTGAGCTTGACTTGAATCTTGTTGAAGGTATCAATATACTCTTACATCGATTGACTTTGAGCTTTCCTGAGTTGTAGACATCAACCTAACATGTTTCACATATAGCTAGGGGGTAGAATCTTTCCTTAAGTGCTTCTTGTAGAGTTGACTATTTAGTTATCTCCTCTCCTCTTTCTACAAGCATTATTTGATGATTTTTCCACCAATCCAATGCTAAATTTTTTAGATCAACCTCAACTATTGGCACCTTTTGGATGTTAGTCAGATCAGGTCATGTTTTGAAATATGCCTTAAGACTGTGAACCAATTATCTATCTTTTCACTATCAAAGCTTCCATCAAATTTGGGAATGGAAACATTCATTTAAATTTGGAAGGTAAGGGTTTGAGTGGCATGCATATTGGCTAGAGGGCACTAGAGTTTTGTTTGAAAAGCTATAACTAGATCTTGCATGGCACAGTTTTGGCTCTCTATTTGATTTTGTATAATTTATTGGAGAGCACTCATGTTCTCTAGCCCTTTTGAAGTCTCTTCTTGTTGAGTATCTCACTTAGGAGCCATTACAAGATGGTGAGAAAAAGAGAAAAATTTGTATCAAGGGTTTTTTAGTAAAGTACCTTCTGGAGGATGTAACTTTTGATCCATAGCTCCAATTTTGATGGTTTTTTTAAATCAAAATTCTTGATTAGGTATATGCTTTAAATTGATCAAATATTGGTTTGGTTCTCATTAAACCCTCAAAAACCTCCCGGAAGGCCACAAAAATGAACTACAAAGTTTCACAAAGCAATACTTTAGAAAAAAGAATATAGATATGTTATGGAGTAAAAAGTAGCCACATGTCCTTTTACCTCCCTGTTTAGCTCATAGGTCCCTGTGATTACATTATACATTCTAATTATTCATCCTAATGTAAATTTGCCCAAAACTAATATAAATTAGGAATAAGGGGCCCATGTTTTACCTTACCCCATACCTAAAAGGGGCTCAAAGACTTAGACGCCACTACCCAAGTCTTCCCTGAAGGATCGGGGCAAATTCAAATGTATGTCAGCCTGGGACCTTTCAAAAGGCTCCTCATTGTGATTCTAGAGCAGATTTGTGTTGTCATTATGTGTTGTTGTAGGTTTGAAGTTATCATCTATCTCTCCTTATGAGTTGAATATCCTTCATCCTCCTAAGGGTTTCATCACATAGGTGATATATTATTGTTTATCATCATTTGATTCATCATATTGTTATTGTGTTTAGCCTCTACCCTGCAAGGGCACACTCTCTTTATCTATCAATGGTGTTGGGAAGCATGAATGATATCTCAGGATTTGACTAATACAAGTCCCTAAACACCATAACCCCCAAACCCCTTCTCTTCTTCTTGTGTGTAGGTTACAGGAGAGAGATCTAGAAAATATGAAGATATAGGAAGACTGAGCAAGGATCAGAGTTTCAAGATCTGATAATAGTTATGGAATATTCATTTGTACAAGACTTGGGATATGATGCCCTAGTCATTTTTCCCTTGTTGACTTTAGATCTAGCATCAGGGCGGTCTCTACAACATTTCTCTAGTTTACAGTTTCTGCAAATTCAACTATTCAGGACTTGGGCGATCTTGAAATAGTCCTTCGACATCTCTACTTCTAGGACATAGGTTCTATCATCTTCCTAATCATCTTTGTGTAATTGGTTTTTGGATATTTCTTGTACATCTTCTGTTATAATCAGATCATCATATAAATAGGGTTTAGTGCATTATTGACCTAGTGTTCGATAAAGAGAGTTGATTAAATCTGATCTTTCTATAGCACTCATGAGTACAAGATCTGTAGCTATGTCCACCTCCATTTGGTAGTGATTTGGCTTGGTCTTGTCCTTGAATATTATTGTGAATGAGGGTTTGATCTAATGTGCATTCTAGTTGTCATCATTCTCCTTTTTCATACTAAACATTTTGGTGAACTCGTAGCTTCGAGCATTTGCATCTTTCATATAGTTCAAATCAGATCTTTCATTGATTCATTGTGTATCCTTTCATTATTCATTTGAAAATCTTGCATAATCTTGAAAAAGTGCATATTTAGTTTGCATCTTTGGTAAAATCTTGCATTAAGGTTTAAAAAATTCTCTTGCATGATCATCTTGATAACATCAAACATTCATTAAATCTAATTTTCCATAATAGTCTTGCATCATTTTGCATCTTTAATTTGAAAATGACACATTTACAATTACACATTGTGTATTTCAACATAACAAGATAACATCTCTTTCACATTTTGCAATAAATCTTAAAGAGGTCTATATTTGCCTTTGTGTACAACACTTTAACATTGGGATCACTTGATTTGTAGTGACACTTGTGTGTTTTTTATCTTTTCAAAAACTTCAAAAACCTGGTTTCCTCAAACTAGTGCCTTGTTGTACAAAGGTCTCACATACATGGCATTTAATCAAAATAAGGGTGGTGTGGCTCATCTCTGATCTAATAAGAAAAGGAAGGATCTTGAATCCATCATATCCTTCACACCATAGGAAGTCACTATTAGAAACATTGATGGTCCTCTTTACATCACAACAAGAATAAATGGAAATCCTACAAGAGGAGTTCTTATAGATCGCAATTGCATAACAAATGTTATCAAGGAAGAATTTTTATACATGCATGATTTAGCACAAGATATTTACAATCCAGTAGCCATAATGATTCATGGGTTGAAATATTGACCTCTTTTTATGTTGTTTTTATATGCTTTTAGAACTTTTCCATATGATCCTCTAGACACTTTACCAACATCACCATCATCATATGTTGTCTTTTTATATACTTTGCAAGACTTTGAACCTATGTTATTAATATGCAATATGGTGATGATATTATCAATTGAATGATTTAAATATGAGTATGCATGCAATATAGATGGAATCCTATGGTTTAGTCATGAAGGTTATTTGTGTGCATATGTTTTTTGAATTAACCCATGTGCAGCAAGAACGTGTCATCAAGGAAATGAGCATTTACAGTGAAGTTGCAGATAGGAGAATTAAAGGAAGTGAAGATAGGATGCCAAAAGTGCAGTCAGCTGGAGGATGAATGTGAACCATCATGGATAGAAATAAATGTAGAAGAAGAAAGACTTGTTTCAAACACAACTTATGTGTGTTCTTCATGAGATCCATTGCATAAGAATTCTTGTTTCGATAGGACTCTGCTTCCTCTCTTCAATTAGATTAATAAATTGATCTCAAACCTATATCCTAGCATCTAAGAATGGATTGATGGTTGAAGTTAGTTAGCAGTTACATAAAACTCTCTTGTTTCTGTATAAGTTAGGAGGGATAAGTTAGATATCAAGTTAGTTACTTGTTTTCCTTGTTACTCAGTTGTTACTTTGTTTTCTATATTGGAAGATGCAGACATGTTTTATTAAGGAATGTCATTATTGAATACAATTTCAAAGAGATTTTGTTTATGATATGAAGTGAATGAAACTATGTGTTATGAAGATGCATAAGAATATGAACTAGATTTGATTTCCAGTTAAGTGAGTCAGTCCCCTGAGCTGGCCACTCAAGGTACTGATCCTCACTTCATTTATTTCCTTGTTCCTTTATGCATTCATTGTTAAATTTGCTTTTCATTTGCATATAGATATATCGCAAGTCACTTAGATTTCTTTGATTGTCAAATTACAGTAGTATGGTTTATGAACAAATGCATTCTTTGTCTACTTTAAATCCTCTGGAGGTTATCATTAGTTCTTTTATCATTTTGGATGTTTTGAGTTAATTCTACAATTTCCTATTGATAACAGTCATCTACAGCTTATGTTGCAGGTACCTGCAGCCACAAGATTCTATAGTTGTTTTTATTGTTCTTGCATTTCTGTGAATTCTAGCATAGTAGAATAGCCTGGGTAGGTTTGAATAAGATAGTTTAGGAAGAATATGAGCCCTAAAGGCACATATAATGTAGTGCCATCATAAGCTTATGCTCCTTGGTCGATAATTTAATGTAGGAATGCAATGATAGAGTGGATTGTTTAGATAGGTTTACCCCTAAATTATGTTAATTCTACAACACATTAGTTTTCCTCTACATTTTTGGTGCCATTGCTGTGGATGGAGGATAGGGATCAGAGTGAAGAATCGAAGCTTTCTGTTTTGGGGTGAAGCATAGTCCAGTGTGGTGGAGTTTGGAGTGAAGCATCATTTTGGCTGATTAGAATTTCTAGGGCCCAACTAGAGTTCCACTAGGTTAGGTGGGAGTGCTACCTTCATAGGCTCATTGTTACATGCTTTCATAGTTTAAATTTTGATTCTAGCATTAGGATTAATAAATTCACTTTTCAGGAAACACTAGAAATTGCACTAACATTGTGTAGGACTACTGGAATATAAAGCCAAATTCACTATATGTGAAGGCAGAGAGATAACCAAGGTAGATTGCTCCCTTCAAATTTCTAGGATAGAGAAGAAATAGCTGACTATCAATTATACAGTAGAAAGTGCTAAAGAAGAATTTCCTCTTACATCTTCATCAACACCTTCTACATCTTCATCAACTTCTTCCACGGCTATAGAAGGGACCTTTAGAACCATGGCAGATGTTGTGGTGGAGGATCCACCAGAGCAAGCGACATTCAAGTTTTGTATCACTGATTAGGAGAGGGCCACAGTGTTGAAAAATATTAAACTATTAGTATTACTAGTCTTCTATGGCCTAGTAATAGAGGACCCAGATGCGTTCCTGTTTGAGTTTGATATCTTGTGTAGGAGCTATGACTACACCTCAGATGCTCACAAGTTGAAACTCTTTCTTACTACCCTCAAGGATGCAGCTTTGAGATAGTTTATGGAGCTAAGAAAAGATGTCATTCTAGACTGGGACACTATGAAGGAGAAATTATTGGAGAAATACCAAGATTATTGTTGAGGACATGATAGGAGGAGAGATGACATCTTTAGGATGTCACAAAAGGAGGAGGAGCCACTTGAAGATTATGTTGAAAGATTCTAGTTTTCTCTAAAGAAGAACCCCCAAAATAGATTATCTGAAGAATCATTAAAATTGGTTTTCTTGAGAGGGGTTAAGGATGATTGCATGGATTCTTTGAATCTCATTGGGCAAGGTGATATTTCTCATCTACCTTTTGAGTCAATCTATAAAGTCTACCAAAATTATTCAAGGACTTTCACTAGATGACCAAGGGGAGAAAGGCCATAAATTACAAACAAGGCAACCGATGAAGTTTCAAGAGTGGAAATCAATAATTTGCTATCCAATATGAAGGAGGACATAATCAGCCATATGGCTACACAACTGGACACTCTTCACATCAAGAAGAAACAAGAAGAAGCTAATGCAATGCTTACTAAGTACTGTCCTAGTTATAGGAAAAGGAAGACCAGTTGTAAATGCAAGAGGATGGAAAGCATCCAGCAAGAGAAGGTCAAAAGGCTAGAATTTTAGCCATTTGAAGGAGACGACAGACAATTGTTCTTCATATCTCAAAGGAGACCTTGGCAAAAAAGACAAGGTATGCCCTCTAATCCACTAAATTTTAGTTAGCCCTTTCCTAATGTAAACCAAAATTTCTTTGCTTGGAACACTCAACCATGGCCTAGTAATCAAAATCTTTGGCAGAACCCACAATGGCCTACTCCACAACTTGGTTGGAACCAACAACAGCCAAACCCATGGCCCCAACAAGGTTTTCAAGGTTCCAACTATAATCCCTAGTGGCCTACATAGAAACCTCAATGGCAGTCTCAATGGAACAAGAACCAACAATGGCAACAAAATGCAAATTACCAGCAACCTATGATTCCATCTCGACCACAGCAGCCAGCTGGTGCAGGGAAACTAAGACTTCATACAAAATGTTGGTCAAGTGCTAGTATTTGATGTTGTTAAATCATTTTGTTTGTAATAAGGTCTCTAAAGACTATGTTTTAGGTATTTGGGTGTTGAATTTGAGTCCTAGGAGTGAATTAGGGTCTTTTTGTTAAAAAGTGTCAAATGTTGCCTTTATTGCAAAATGCAAAATCAAGGAATATCAAGGGTCATGGGTTGTTAGGAAGGCATTTGAATAGTTAGAAACTCAAAATCTAGTTATAAATGGTTGTGTTGGGTTTTAAACAAGTTGAGTAAGCCTTGGGAAGTCAGAGCCAAGGTTGGGGGTTGAAGTTTTACACAATAATCAATAAAGAAGCTTTGTTTTCTACATTTTCTAAACATTAAATTGATGTTTCAGAGCCTGGTACAGATAAGTATCACATTTGTACAACCTTCATGTGGTATGGTTGGAAATATAATTTAATCTACTTTCTACTACTTTTTGTTGTACTCAATTTCATTATGTTTTGAGTAAGTTATGTCCATTTTACTAAAATAGGTTTGAAACCCTAGTAGGCCTAATTTGAGGGAAAATAGTCCAAATTTGAGGGTTTCCATACAATATAACTTACCCTAATTTTGAGATATGTTAAATAAGGGCCAAATAGGTATTTGAATCAAGTTTTCTTTCTTAGAGATCAGTTCTGGTTTGAAAATTATGGTCAAAAAACCCTATTTGCTGCACCACCTTAAGCCTAGTCAAGAGTAGGACAATCAAGATTTGACCTTTGTGTTCCAAAAACAACCCCACCTAAAAATTGGATATGTTATTAAAGGGCATAAAGGGTATCTAAAAATACCTTTCTATTTTTGTTTCAAGATCTTATTGGAAAGTTATGGTAGAAAAACCCTATTTCAAGTACTACTAGGGGAATAGGAGAGTTTTGTGAATAAACCATCAAGTTAGGGTTTCAAGATAACAAATTTGGTTTATTGTGATTGGGTTGATAACCTCCACCCTACTCTACATCACTAGCCATAATGCATCCATCAGCACCTCAAAATCCACCTCCTAGACCTACCCAAATCCCTGCCTAACTTGCACCTAACCCTAACAACAAGCCTGTTCAATAGGCTTATACTAACGAGGTGATGCAATACCCCGCCTATGGGGTTGAGGTAAGTAATGTTCATCTCATATTAGGGAAGTAACTTGCAGGCCCGTCATCTCCCCAAATTATAGAACTTGGAGATGAAGAACCCACAAAGGAAGCCTCATATAAACCACCTTTGGAACCTGAATCAACTCAGGAACCTCAGACCATTTCACATCCTAAGCCTCCTTTCCCTGAATTCTTGGCTATCTAGAAGCAACCATCACAGTTTGAAAATGACCTCATAGGCCAGTTGCAAGATATAAGCATAAAGATTCCCTTCATCCAGGCCATCAAAGATATTCTCATCTACACTAAGACTATCCAAGATCTCTGCACAAAGAAACCAAGAAGAAAGAGGATAGACCCAAAGATAGTTCATGTTTTGGGTAACCTAACTGACATAATGTTGGGGAATATAATTGTTCCCAAATATATAGATCCAGGTAGTCCAGTGGTGGATGTCAAAATCAATGGGACTTTGATTAAGAATACTCTAATAGATTTAGGTGCTGCAATTAATGTAATGACTAAGGAGACAATGTAGACACTCCAGTTGAGAAACCTTAGGCCTACTTAGACAGACTTGTAATTAGTTGATAGGTCTATAGTTAAACCTAAAGGAGTCATTGAGGATTTGGTCATTGCATTAGATTCTTTAGAATATCTTGTTGATTTCATAGTCCTATAGCCAAAGGTTAATCTTGTTGGTTATCCTCTTATACTAGGCAGACCATGTCTTGCCACAGAAGATGCATTTATAGGTTGCAGGTCTGGTAACATGATCATATCTAATGGGACTGTGACCAAGAAATTGGTTTTATACCCACCAGCCCAACCACACCATGAGCTTGAGTAGAACATTTGGCCTACCCTGGAAGATGAGGACAACTATTCCATGCAAACCTTGATGACTATTGAACATAACCCCTTAATGGATATTCAAGATGAAGATGAGTTGATTGCTCACATTGTACAAAATGACTATGGAAGGCATCTGCAATAGCAAGACTGCTTATCTTTCTTACAAGATCCCTTAGGAAGCATAATACCTACTAGTTCCTTAGAGGAGGTATCTCAAATATTTCATACTTTATCTCCCCATCAATGCTTACCAATAATACCTAGCCTTGATTTGTCCTCTGTACAAGAAATGTCTAAGCCATTAGAAATCAAGCTAGGAAAAGTATTGATTGTTAATAATGCATTGACTAATGAGCAGTAGCAATCCCTACATGTCATATTACAAACCCACTCAACAACATTTGCATGGGATTACAATGATATGAAAGGCATAAATGTTTCTTTGTGTATGCATAAAATTTACATTGATCATGGCCATAGACCTATAAGACAGCAGTAGAGACACATGAATCTTGCTCTCAGAGAGATAGTGAAAGCAAAACTTCAAAAGTTTTTAGATGCAGGATTTATATACCCTATTTCAGATAGTGAATGGATCACCATTGGTCATCATTCCCAAGAAAGGTGACAAATGGAGAGTTTGTGTTGATTACAGAGAACTAAATGCTACCACCAGGAAAGATCACTTTCCATTGCCCTTCATTGATCAAGTTCTTAACTCTTTAGCAGGTAAGAAATATTTCTCATTTCTTGATGGTTTTAGGGGCTATAACCAAATCAAGATTGCACTAGAAGATCAAGATAAGACAACATTTACATGCCCTTTGGGGACCTATGCATATTATGTCTTGCCTTTTGGTTTGTGCAATGCTCCAGCCACATTTCAACAAGTAGTCAGTATTTTCTTTGATTTTGCCCATGACAACATGGAAATTTATTTGGATGACTTCACCACTTATGGTGAAACATGTGATGAAGCTTTACACAACTTGGAGAAAGTTTTGAAGAGATGCACAGAGAACATTCTATCTTTGAGCAATGAAAAGTGTTTTATGATGATGACACAAGGGATAGTCTTGGGACATTTTATCTCAAGTGTAGGCATACAAGTTGACCCAAAGAAGATTGAAATTATCTCTACCCTACCTATTCCATAGAGACAAAAGGATGTAAGGAGCTTCCTGAGACATGTAGGTTATTACAAGAGGTTTATTTAGGATTTTAGCAAAATTGCTGCACTTCTGTTTACTCTGTTGACAAAAGGACAGTGAATTTGAATGGACACTAGACTGTTAGAATTCCTTTGAAAAGATAAAAGCATCCTTGACATAGGCTACAGTTCTTAGAGGTCCAAATTGGACACTGTCTTTTCACATACACACAGATGCATTAGACTTTGCCATTAGAACAATCTTAGGGCAGCAAGAAGAAGCTAAGGAGTATGCAATATAATATGTAAGTAAAAACCTACAGGGAGCTAAGTTAAACTACACCATGATAGAAAAAGAAATGTTGGCAATTGTTTATGCCATTAACAAATTCAGACACTACATTACTAGTTATAAAGTGTTCATACATACAAATCATACACCAATTAGATATTTGATGAATAATCCAATAGTGGGTGGCAGACTTGTCAAATGGTTCTTGTTACTACAAAAATTTAACATAGCAATTGTTGACAAACTAGGGAAAGCTAATGTAGTTGTTGATTTTCTATCTAGATTGCTTACTCAATCATCAGAAGGAGTGGTTGATGATTCTATTCCTGATGAACATTTATTTTCTCTAATTATACACACTCCATGGTATGCAGACATAGCTAATTATTTGGTTTCAGGGCAAATTCTAGGTTACTTTTCTCCAAGGGAGAAGAGATAGCTAGTTCACAAATGTTTTCCTTATTCTTGTATTTTTGGATTCCTGTTCTACACTAGCCTAGATAACATTATGAGAATATGTATCAGAGAAGATAAGGTGTTTGATATATTGAAGGTCTATCATGATGAACCCTATGGTGGACATTTTGTAGCCAAAAGGATAGCTTTCAAAATGTTGACAACATGATATTACTGGCCAACACTTCATAAAGATGTTGTCAAGTATACTAGAAGTTGTGATAGGTATCAAAGGATGGGGAGACCTACAAGAAGTGATGAAATGCCTTTACAACCACAAATCTCATTAGATCCTTTTGATAAGTGGGGACTAGATTTTGTTGGTCCAATCTCTCCTACTTTAAATAATAAGGAATATATACTGGTATGTATTGATTACTTAACCAAATGGGTGGAAGTCAAAGCCTTACAGTTTGCTAGAGATGGCAATGTGGCAAAATTTTGGTATGAAGAAATCTTCACTAGATATGGTGTCCCAAGAGAGATAGTGACTGATCAAGGCCCAATATTCACATCAGATTCAATCACCAGACTGGTGGAGGAATATCAAATTAGACAAAAGAAGTCCACTCCCTACCATCCTCCAGCTAATGGTCAGGTTGAAGTCACAAACAAAGAAATTAAGAACATATTGACAATGATAGTACAACTTCACATAAGAGATTGAGCTTCTAGGTTACCAGAAGCTATTTGGGAATATAGAACTACCTAGAAGACAACTACAGGGTTTACTCCTTATGAATTGGTTTATGGCAAGACAATGGTCCTGCCTATAGAATTTGAATACAAAACCCTAAGGACAACAGTAGAATTAGGGATGGATTTGAAAGAAGCTTGTTATCACATGAAATTGCACCCTACTTGGAGAGAGTCCAAGCATTCCAATGACACAATGGGAATGATCTTGAAATGTGGGACCTTGCGAAATGAGATCAAACCTCTAGAGAAGGTCGGCTTCCTTAACTAGTTATCACCTAAAACTACTGAATTTTTATAGGAAAAGGGAGAAGGAATGCTTTTAAAAATGAAGGATGAAATAGGAAAACTTGAAAATAAAAGGGTGATTCACCAAGTTGAATAAAAGAACCCTCACAACACTGACCAAATGCACAACATAACTAGATACAACAAGTAAGCATACACAGATTCAAATGATCCTAGCAGAGGTGAGAAACATAATGATTGAGATGAATAAAATGTTCACAGACAATCACATGTAGGATCACACTAAACTAAAATTAGTAAAAGAGGTAGAAGAAACTTGCATATATTTAATAAGAAGGCTCGGTTACAGTAGCAAAAAGTTCTGTTTGGAAACAAAAGAATTGAAAGCCAAAAAATTTCCAACCCTATTTACATCTCACTCTATGCATATATAGCATTTCAATTTGACCTAAGTCGGTTACAAAAACTCACTCAAAAGAGCTGCAACAGGAAAACCTCTCTCCCCGAAGGGACGTCCAACTGCAAGAAGTTATGGCACAAAAGATCTGGAAATAGTGCAGATGGAAGATATTTTCAATCTTCAATGCAAGCTACTTAATCATCAATCTTCAACAATGAATCGGTGGAAGATATTCTGGACATTAAATGTGAGCAGCTTAGATGTCTATCTTCAATAATGAACATATGAAATATCTGAAACATGGCAGTGAAGAGATTGGATTCGCACTGATGGCGGATGGGACATATCCCCCCTCGATATTTTTTGTATTTTTCAGTAGGTCTGAGATCATCTACAAAATTAAATCTGGCCGCTGAGATGTCCAGTCGAACGAACATGCAAATCTAGATCCAAAATTTTGAAAGTGAGAATATCCTGTTCAAAGCCCGCCAAATGAAAGAGGAGGCAAAAAAAAGCATTTTTGCCTTTTGCAGCATGTAGAAATTTTCCAAGACGAGCAAGATATTCATGGTCAAAGGTTGCAGTCAATTGTCTATGTCTATCGCTTTGCATCTATCGCCCATGCCACGTGGCACCACCTAATTTTCTGCTGCATGGAAGCTGGGACCTATCGCTGAACAACTGCATCTTCTATTGGCCATCGGAAAGATCAAAAATGAGTCGCCGATGCATACTATGTCACCAAAATCCCCTGTATGTTGGCCTTGTGTATTGCAATTGTACATCGCATATACAATCACATGTATACATACAAAGTGTAGTCCCACATTTTATCTACCATACTCAATTCTACAGTTGGGTCCACCTTGTATGTCTCTCTTGCATCTTTCCCTATGCACCTCTTGACCTTGCATAAGTAAATATATAGTGCAGACCCCAAAACAACTATCTGTTGCATTTGACTCCTTAGTCAGGTCTGGACTTTGTATGTGTCTCTTGCATATTCCCTTGTATATCACATTTATACAATGCAAATGTACAAGCAAAACATTCATACAATGCAATTTACATACAACTGTTGCATTTGACCCTTGTTCGTGCCCCCTTGTATGTGCGCTTGCATATGAAAAGTCTTTTGTATGTGCACTTGGTGGGCCCCAGGCTTTATATCCTTTCTCCTTGTATCTTGCTCTTTGTATATGCCCTTTGTATATTGGCACATACAATGCCAATATACAAGCCGTGGACTCTGTTAGCACAGTAAAAATTTGAAATTTTTACTATCTCCTTACCCCATCATATTTGAATAAATCCTGAAGAATATCCCAAAAAGACCATAATAAAAAAATTTTATCTCACAAGGTGTCTATGGATGAGCAGTGCCAAATTTCATCAAAATCAATCCATCGGCAAGAGGTTGTGTTGCTTACACCGATACATAAGGAATCGTTTGAAAACAACCATCGGCGTGAGAATAGAGATCGGAAGAAGAATTATGGAAGTCACCGATAGAGTGAGTAATGCCGATGACATTACATCGGCAAGAAAGGCAAGTGGTCATACCGATCGGTATGACAAATATCTATCGGATAACTTTTTTAAAGTTGCCCCGACGGTATATATCATATCGATGAAGCATTTCGGCAAGAGTCTCACCGAACATCCTGTGGGGGTAACGAGGCAAATAGTCATCGGCGAGAAATAAACTATCGGGATAGCAAACAAGTAAGCTTCCGATGGTTAGAGTCTTAGCGATAAGAAAGCTTTCAGCGAGACTCACAGCGATACACATCTATCAGGATAACTCAGCATATCGGGATAAGGGAATTAGGTCTTGCTGATTCACAAGTCACAGCGATCAAAAGGCATCGGTAACACTTTAACATACTCTGTCCGATGAAGGATATGAAAAGGGCCATCGGCAAGATGATTTAGATCGGGATATCTTAATTTAGCTATCCCGATAGTGTATGTCATTCCGATAAAGATGAAGTCCATGTATGAAAATGACTATCGGCGAAACAATAAAGATTGGGAGAACATAATTTTATTATCCCGATAGTATTAATCATGCCGATAAGCAAATCATATCGGTGGGACTTGCTATATCGCAGAGAGATCTAAAACACTTGGCGATGAGGGAAGTCATGCCGATGGACGCGCCCACTTAAAATATGACATTACATAGCGTCAGGAATACAATTGAGGGGTCACGCCGATTGATTATTCGCGCCATAAAAGCATTAAGGGTCGCCCAGACATTTTAAAAATCACGCCGATAAGAAGAGTTATGGCGATGTGACACTTCACAGCGATGAACATTGAATTGATCGGATAGTTAATACAAACGGCTACGAAATTCATACGATCATTATAATTGCAAAAAACCGTCCGAGAAGAGAATACAGAGGAATTCTTGAGGCATAAAACAGAGGGTTTCAATCTCAGCCACCGGACGACAGGTACATATACATTGCATAGCCTGTATTTAAATTTTTGCTAAAGCTTTAAAATGGAAACTCCGGGAAAAGGGAAAGGAAGAAAGTTACAAGGGGAAACCAGTAAGCCTAAAAAACAAAAAACCGATCAAACCCCTGAAGAGAAAGTGAAAGATAGAAAATTAAATCAGGACCTAATTGATCAATTGCCTAGGTCAACTCCCAAGGCCAGGAGGTCTGCTCAACTCAGGGCAGAAGTAGAAAAATTGGAAGATAAACATAAACGCCTGGGAGATATCTGGACTCCAATTAGGGGGTATGAGCTCTTCAGATTCCACTATAACAGAAGGTTTAGAAATGCCCCTGTTTCAAACCCATGGCACATGAATTTAGGCAAACTGGTTGTACCTAATGTTTTCTTGAATGTGGAACTCCTTCAACTACTAGCCAGACATTACAATTCAGGCCTGAAAGCTATATGCAACCCTCAAGGAGAACCAATTGTGCACCTGTCAAAAAATGCTATTTGTGAGATATATGATTTAGATGATTTGTGCACTATCCCTATTATTTATGAAGATTTGGATAAAGAGTATTGGAGAATGGATACAACTTACAATGGATGGAGGTTACCCATTCATAGGCCCAGGATTGAAGGAGAAGTGATACCCTTGACTGATAATGATGGCCCTCCCTTTCATGTAGCCATTTTTGAACCATACATACAATACACCTATTTTTCTGTAGGCCAAGTCCTTGGCTCAGAGGTCCCTGAGTTCATGACTATTCCTCTGATGGTCATAGCCTCTGATATTCAATGTCACAATGCCAGACAATTTGATTATGCCTCCTATATTGCTACTAGAATAGACTCTGGTCTATCTGCAATAAAAAACAATGCTCCAGCATGCTCTTTTGAGCATTACTCAATGCTTATGCATATGGTGTTATACTATGGCCAGGAAGTAGGATTGTGGCCAAGTGAGTTTCGAGTTGTTGCTACGGATAAGAAAGGGGAAAAGATACCTGTACAAATGTGGACCAGAATCTGGGATAGCAGGTATGCCAACTCCAGCTATGCTCAATTTGAAGAGCATTGTGTAAAAGTGCTGTATAGGTATTTCAACCACCCCTGTGAATATTCAATTTCAAATGAAATAAAAAGGTTCCTCAGACCTAAAGATTTTGGTGGTCCCCCTACTGTCACTCATAATTGGGGAGACTGGTACTGCTTTGAGGATGCCACTATGATTAGAGTTTATGGATTTGAGGATACTCCATTCATATTGCCTAAAACTGTCCCTGACAGGCTTGCATATTTAGAAATAATTAGGCAAATGCATTGTTCGAATGTGATGCATCTAAGTTCGCATGATAAACAATCATTCATGCCCAGCACTTTGTGTTTTGGAGATTTTACTGTGGTTTCAAAAGAAGGATACAATCTCATTTTGGATAAACTAATACATTATAACATGGTGACTGCTGAGGTGAGGAAAGGGTTTGACCCTGAAGGTTTCATTGACTCTGCAAGAAGAAAACAGAATCTCAGTGGATCACATACATTATCCACATGATGATGTCATTAGAAATTTGGAAGAAGCTGAAGTTGACTTAGTGGTAGAAAAATATAACAGAGATTTAAATGAAAAGAAAAAGCAGTTGGCAGAAGTTGAAGTGGTATCCTCTGAAGATGAAGAATTGACTGAACAAGAGCAACCACAAGATAAAACAATAGAAATGTCTAAAAGAAAAATGCAACAATATCAGCCTCCAGTTGTGCTACATGATGAGGAGGGGTCTGCTGATGAAGATCCACGCCAAAAGGCTTATGATTCTTTCGTTTCAGATGATACATTCATTCAGTCAAAGGAATTTAAATCATTCCTGTATAAATACAAGGGAAAAGAAATTAGAGAGTCAGTAGATGATGTTTCTGCTAATAATGAAAAACAGTTATTAGATATGTTGAAGGAAACAGTGGATAAAGAAATGCAAGACATGACACCTAGCAAGGGTAGACAGTTGCTCAAGGATGCAGGGGTTATGATTTTTCCTGGTTTAGATTTAAATTCTGCTTTGGTTTTTGATAGCTTTTTGAATAGTGCTAATGACAAGTATAAGCTAACTCCAGAAGGAGTTAATGAAGTATATATGGGGACTAGATACAATAATGATGAAAATTCTTTGATGATATGGGCGTTGTATCCTCCCCATAAGAAGACGGCCATCATAGACACTAAAAAAACTTTTGGCCATGTTATGACTTTCAAAGCAAGTGAAACTGACCCTATAATTACTGCAGACATTGGTATCAATGTTGCAAAGTTGAATAAAGCACAGGGTCAAATGTTGATCAAAGAAAGAGATGCTTATAAATTGAACTGTGAGAGATTGACAAAAGAAAATGATTACTTGAAGGATGCTGTTAAGAGCACTTTTGGCTAGTCCACAAAAAGGATAACTCAAGGTGAGAGCTCTCAGGGCATTCAGGCATTATCCCCTGACCAGGCCACACAAATTCAAATAGATGCATTTGTTACAATACTGCAGAGCAGGTATGCAAACATGGTGCGGTGGTTGAATCAGTTTTGGGATAATTACTCAGAAAATCACAAAGCAATCAAAGAACATGAACGACTTGAAAAGAGGATACAAGAAAAATTGATTGAGTTACAAAATAAAAGTGCCACTGATAATACAGATAACAGAGCATTGCTCAAACAACACCAACATTACTATGAAAAACTAAAAGCTGATGCAAAGGAAGGTATTGATGCTTCAAGTGCAGGAGTGCCTAGGTTATTTAAAGATAATGGAGAGGTAAAGAGCAAAGAAGAATGGATTATTGACTGTCAGAT
Organism: Cunninghamia lanceolata; assembly: GCA_027924645.1. Lineage (NCBI taxonomy): Eukaryota > Viridiplantae > Streptophyta > Pinopsida > Cupressales > Cupressaceae > Cunninghamia > Cunninghamia lanceolata. The sequence continues at coordinate 1,927,776 of BSBN01001137.1, read as the reverse complement.
TATATTACACAAAGCCATAGGAGCTTTGAAAGATAAAGCCTCTGCATCCAAAGAAGTCTGCAAACAATTGGAGGAGATGGTTACTCTTGATGTAATTACTAGAAGCGCTATTGAGCTTACTGATTCTCACCGTGATCAAGAGTATCTAGATCATCTGGCTAAAGTTTATTTATGGCTGAATAGAGCCTAATTACGCTTATGTAATTATTGTTAACACTTGTTAAGTTCCCAAGAGACTTATTGAAGAGTTGTACCTCTTCATAGAAATATCTATATAAGTTCAAACAATCGATGCTGAAAGGATCATCAACAGTAGGAGATATTCATATATACATAATATACAATGTCTCAAAGTAATTATGTTGCATATTTTATTTGAAAAAGAAGTTTGAAGTTCTCTGATTCAGTGTTTCTACTTTGGTATCAGTTGTTTGTTGAGAATATTCAATTGTGTGGCTGTCTCCATTTCTGCATTTCCTTGTTATTCAGATTAAGATATCAAGTATATAGTTAATCTGTCAATACACACTTACTGTATCTGTGTGATTAATTTGGTTGGTGTCCATCTGAGGAATTAAACCCTTCTAATTTAGTCGCAGTAGCCTGGAAGTAGTAAGTTGGGATTACTAAGTAGAGCCATATAATTAGAATTGCCATTCTGTCTCCAGTGAAATATTATCTGTTAATCTTGCCCATTCATTTCATTTGGTTCCTTCAAGTAAGGATTAAAATACCTTCTGGTGAATTATAAGATAATTGATTATATTGGTTGGATTGCTAAGAAGAGTTTGTCAATCACTTTCTTGCACGTTTATACAAGCTATAAACCAAAACTGTGCCAAGCAATTAGAATTATTACCATTAAGAAACTACTGGTCTAGGTCCTTCAAATTGACTCTATTACCCAACAAGGCACTAGTCTCATTCAACTCATTATTTAAAACCTATTACCTTGATATTGCTTATACAATTTCTACCAATCATTTAGTCAGCTTTTTTATCTATCTTACATCCTATGCCATTGTAGATAGATCTAGTTAGTCCATTCATCCACACTCAGACTGCTTTAATATTTCAAGGTTCACCCACCTAGCTGTAGCAGGACCTAAAGTGTAGGAAATCATCAAACCTTGAAGGTTGATTTCGTCAAGTTAGTTCAAAAACGTTGCAAATCCAAACATAGAGCCTGGCATCCTCTTATGATTAGCAACCTGCATTTTTGAGACCTAACAAATTGGCGACTCTGCCGGGGAACTAGTAAAAGACCTTAGAAAGTAATCCTTTCCTTCATAGAGTCAATTCAGAAAATTTAAGTTGGTAACTCTGCTGGTGACAAGAACCCTACAGATAAAATATAAACTTTTCCTATTTAATAGGTGGCGACTCTAGTTACAATTATAACAAAAAATTCAATATGAAATGGATGGTAGGAGATCCAAGATGGAAGGCAGAAATTTGCAGTCATCTCCACCACTTAGAAACATTTCCAAAAGAAATGTGAATCCAAAGTATTCCCACCAAGATAATAATCTAGATATCCAGGAGAATGATTCAGAACAAAATATTGCAATTCACAACAAATTCACACCTCTGCATGATTCAAACGAGAACCTCAGTGGAGCAACTGATGATATTTTGGCAAGGTACAGACCCACTCCTCAAGAACAGCGAGATCATGATCCAAAGGTCATGAGGGATATTGATAGGAACCAAGCTGAACATGATTTCAAGATCTCATTTGACCAGGGAGAAGAGATAGGATATGAATTTTCAAATCAGGGAATGAATGACAATCCAGAACATCAGGAAATAAATATTCAAGACATGAGTGATGAGCAACAGGAAATACTCATGCTCAGGAAAGAACTTGAAAGGTACAAGATACAAGAGGAGAAGGAGTTGTTGCAGCAAGAAATTCAACAGAGCAAAAATAAAGCCAAAACAGCTCCCCCTAAATATGTACCCCCGCATAGAGGGAATATTTCAAGAAATACACAGTAAAATACAAGTAGTGCTCAAAACTCACATGCTTCTGGAAGTCATCAGAACACTATTCCCCAAAACCCTAGACCACCTCCCATATGTAATGTATCTCAACACATGGTAAATACTTACCCACCCCCTGGTCAACAATACTATAGACCACAGAATCATCACACAAACCCCCACATGAACCAACATCAACAATATGCATATCATCAGCCACCAGGTGGATACAATTATTATCCCAATCCACCACCTTTGAATTTCCCACCCCAAAACCTTGCAAATATATGCAGTCAATTTGATTTAACTGGATATCAGCTATATCCATATCCTATGGATAGTACTTGGAGAAATATGGTTCCCAAGTTTACTGGAAATAATGCAATATCTGCGGAAGATCATATCAGAAGTTTTAATGCTTTTGTACAGGATATAGGTATGGATTGGGAAGACATTAGAATGAGGTTATTTATGATGTCCCTCACTGAAGATGCCAGAGATTGGTTTAATAGCTTGCCCGATGCATCAATCAATTCAATAACTGATTTCCATAACCAGTTTAAGGATCAGTATGGTAACCAATATGCTCCTGAGTTTGCACTACATGAACTAATAAGTATACAGAAGTATCAAAATGAATCAGTGTTTGATTTCAACTTGAAGTTTTCCAAGTTACATAATAAAGTACCACATGGAGCCAAGTTATCTGACTAGGCAGCACTGAGTATCTATATGAAAGCATTTGACCCCAAAACAGGATATGAACTCAGAAACAGGTGTCCTGCAACATTGGCCGAAGCACAGAAAGTAGCCATAACTATTGAAAATAATAGGAAGGCTGCAGGAATGGTCAGTAAAAGGGAAAATCATAGAAATCTTCAGAATCCAAATGCTCAATAGATTAAACCAGAGGGTCAGCATAGGCATGATAGACCTAGGTTACATGATATGCCTTATAATACAAATTGGAAGGATGGAAGACCTATTGACACAACAGAAAGCAGCCATATGGAAAGGATACTCCTGATCCCTTGAAGAGAAACATGGTACATATGGTAGAAAATAAACCTTGGTGTTTTGTATGTAACTTACCACATTCACCTGAATACTGTGAGGTAGCTAAATCAATACAGCAAGAGGAAATGCTATACAGCTATAATAGGGATAATCACACCATCAATATGATGCAGGATACACCATGTGTAGTAACAGAAGATTATTCTTCTTCAGAAGAAGAAGGATATGAGTATGATGTAGGGAACCAAAAGTATCATATTAACATGGGAGAATAGCAGGTATTCTCAGACCAGGAAGATAGTTGTAACAACAAGTCATATGGTCAATGGAGAAAACCTACTGAGGATGAAAGAGAAGCTCTCACAGTGGCTGCAGTGGCTCAGGCTCGAAACACTTATAACTTAAGGAATAGAACAACAAATGTTGGGCAAGGAACTCCTGGAAGTGTATTTATAAAAGACCAGAATAATAAAGAAAATAATACAAAATCATCACCTAAAGAACCAGAAAAGGGGGATAAAAATAAAATGAAAGGAAATCAAGAAAAAGAAAACACAAAAATAGAAAAGAATTACCAAATTATAACCCCTTCTTTCGACATTGCACAGGCAGTGTCTCAGGTGAAGATATCAGTCCCACTCCTAGAGATGATGAAAATAGATAAATATAGGAGTACAGTTGTCAAGATGATTTCTGATACACCAAATCCAAAACATAAAGGGTTTGAAAAAACAACAAATAATGTGCATCAGGAAAATTTTAAGATGCCTGAGGTATACCTTGGTGACACACTTACAAAAAATCCCTCACAGGTAGATCCATTCTATACTACACTAGTAATCAAGAATAGAATAGTCAGGAATTGTATGATTGATTCAGGTGCTGCTATGAATATCATGCCTATAGCAGTTATGAAAGAATTAGGGATGTGGGTTGATACTACTTATGGCCAGTGTTATGCAATGGATAACAGATCTATTCCAGTAGTTGGTATTATGAAAGATGTAGAGATAAAACTTGCTTCACACCCTGAAGCAACATATAACATTGACATCACTGTGGTTGATATCCCACCATATTATGGAATGCTGCTATCAAGACAATGGGCTGCAATGGTAGGAGGCAATGTTCAATTAGATCTATCATATGCCACCATACCAGTAGGTGACAAGGAAATCAAATTGTGTAGAGAGCCAAGGTACGACAATATTATAGAAAGAATGGATCGGCATCAAGTGAATTTCTTTTGTGACATAGATTTAGGAGTTTTCAAAATTGGAGAAACTACCCTAGAATTGCATAACACCGACCCAATACACACTGAATCTATGAAAGGAGAGAATGATTTGTGGAAAATATATTTTGATGGTGCATGCAGCAAGATAGGAAATGGGGCCAGAGTAGTTTTTATCTCGCCAGGAGGTAAAACATTCAAATACTCTTTCTTATTGACATTTGAATGCACCAATAATGTAGCTGAATATGAAGCCCTGCTCATTGGCCTAAACATAGCCACCAAATACAAAATAAAAAAGTTGGTTGTCTTCGGTGATTCTGAACTGGTCATCTCCCAAGTAAGAGAAAAATATTTATCTAAAAATAAAAGATTAAGACAGTACAGAAATGCAGTTTGGGACAGTGTTGAATTATTTGATGCCTTTTCAATCAGCTGGGTTGATAGGTCTAAAAATATTATGGCAGACTTTTTAGCAAACATTGCATTAAAGAGAGATGATGTTACATTAGGAGGGATCACAGAAGTAGAATTTAAAACTAGACCTACCATCCCTGATAATATACAGAATTGGCAAGTGTTTGATAGCGATGCTGATATAATCAATTTCTTACATTGTGCTAATTATTATGAAAATCAAGAAATTGATTTCAGTGCATTTGTGGAGGAACACGATGGAAAGGAAACCCTTTTTGGCCAAGAAGTGGTCCAACTGAAGACAAATAAGATACCCAAAGGACTTATTGCATTAGAAAAAGCATTTGATGGGCATGATAGATATAAAAAGAAAGATACACCAGTGATACCTGAGAACCTTGAGGAAATCAATTTGGGGACTCAGACAACCCCAAAGAATGTATATATTGGAAGGAATCTTGATCAGAAAATCAGAAGCAAAATCATCAATCTACTTAGGAAGTACAGATATGTGTTTGCTTGGTCATATGATGATCTAAAGGCATATAGAGAGGATCTATTTCAACATGAGATACCGCTAAAGCCAGATGCAAAACCATTCAGACAGAAACAGAGGCCAATTAATCCTACATTGGCTCCTAAAATGCTAGAGGAACTCACAAAGTTAAGGGATGGAGCTATAATCAAACCTATTAGACACTCTTCCTGGGTTTCAAACTTAGTACCTGTCAGGAAAAAGAATGGTGACATTAGACTATGTGTGGATTTCAGAAACTTGAATAAATCTTCCCTCAAAGATAATTATCCTCTTCCCAATATGGAGGCAATATTGCAGAGAGTTACTGGGTGTGAGTTGCTATCCATGATGGATGGTTTCTCTGGCTACAATCAGGTAAAAGTTAAGGAGTCTGAACAATTTAAGACGGCATTCACCACTCCGTGGGGAACATATGTATACTTGAGAATGCCATTCGGATTAACTAATGCTGGAGCTACATTTCAAAGAGCGATGGATGTAGCTTTTGCTGAATTGATCAATAAGATTATGATAGTATATCAAGACAACTTAACAGCATATTCAAAAAGGGCCGAAGATCATTGCACACATCTAGAACAGATATTTGTCAAAGCCCTAGAATATGGAATATCATTGAACCCTAAAAAATGCCATTTTGCAGTAACAGAAGGAAAATTGCTTGGCCATATAGTCTCGAAGGAGGGAGTTAAAATAGATCCTGAAAGGGTAAAAGCAATTGATCAAATCCCTATTCCAAAAAATGTAAAAGCTATACAATCATTCTTTGGTTAGATAAATTTTGTCAGAAGATTTATACCAAATTTTGCATAGATTGTTTGTCCTATATCAAGAATGCTGAAGAATAACTCAGAAATAAAGTGGACAACAGAAACATTGGGAGCATTTGGTAACATTAAGGAGGCCATCAAGCAAGCTCCAGTCTTAATATCCCCTGACTTCGGTAAACCTTTCCAACTTTTCTCATTTGCTTCCTATCATACAGTAGCAGCAGTGTTGTTACAGAAAAACAATGATGAATATGAACAGCCTATCTCTTTCTTTAGCAAGTCCCTTCAGAATGCAGAGTTGAAGTATGACATTGTTGAAAAACAGGCATATGCTTTGGTAAAAGCGGTAAAAAATTTTAGACCATATTTGGTAGGGGCTAAAATCATAGCATATGTTCCTAATGCTGCAGTGAAGGATGTATTGATCCAAACTGAAGTCACCGGTAGGAGATGTAGGTGGATCAATAGGATTCAGGAATTCAACATTCAAATCCAAATCACTAAATTAGTAAGAGGACAGGGTCTTGCCAAATTGATGGCTGAAAGTAATCTAGAAGCTTCCCAGATATGTAATGTTGAGGCAAGTACTAGTATTGAACACACTCCATGGTATACTGATATAGTATATTACCTAAAACATATGAAGTGTCCTGAAGGATATGATGATAACAAAAGAAGGACACTCAAACTACAAGCTTCAAAATATGTACTTATCAGTGGGGATCTCTATTGGAAAAATAGAGATGGGGTTCTACTATTATGCTTGGACAAATATCAATCAAAACATATTATGAAGGAGTTGCATGAAGGCATGTGCGGAGGACACTTCTCAGCAAAAACCACAGCCCACAAGATCCTGAGGGCAGGGTACTATTGGCCTAAAGTCTTTAATGATTCATACCAGTACACTAGAAAGTGTGAAGCATGCCAAAAGTTCTCAGGGAAGTTAAAGTATCAGGGAGCACTACCCTTAAAACCTATGCAGGTTAAGGCTCCATTTTATTAGTGGGGTATTGATTTTATAGGTGAAATTTCAGAGAAATCGAGTGGGGGGCACCGATGGATTTTAGTGGCTACTGATTACTTTACAAAATGGGTGGAAGCAATCCCAACCAAACAGGCTACAAGTAAAGTTGTGATTAATTTTCTAATGGATAACATTATATGCAGATTTGGTACTCCTGTAAGATTGATTACAGATAATGGGATGTGTTTTAGATCTGATGAATTCAAAGGTTTTTACAGTACACATGGTATCACTGTTTCTTATGCTGCTCCATACCACCCACAGGCCAATGGACAAGCTGAATCAAGTAATAAGAGCCTGTTGAAAATCATAAAAAGAATGTTGGATAAAAATAAGAAGGCTTGGGATTCAAAATTAAGAATGGCAGTATGGGCTGACAGGATTACTATAAAAAGGGCAATTGGGAGATCCCCTTATGAATTGGTATATGGAACACGAGCAAGATTACCATTGGAAAATCTTATACCAGTATACAAATTTATCCTCCAGGAAGACTTGAACATCCTTGAACCAATGGAGGAAAGGTTGGAACAATTGGCAGAGCTTGATGAAACAAGAAGAATAGCTCAGAGACAGAATATTAAATTACAATCACAGGTAAAATATCTCTTTGACAAGAAGGCCAAATAAAGAAAGTTTGAAATAAATGATCTGGTACTAATGTGGAATGCAAGATGTCAGGACAAAGGAAAACATGGAAAATTTGAAGCCCTGTGGTTAGGTCCTTTTGTTATCACTGGCAAGGGAGGTGATGATTCTTACTATGTACAGAATATGTCAGGAGAGGAGCAGGAATTGCTTGTACATGGGCAATACTTGAAGCAGTTCTTTTCATAAACATGTACAAAGAGAATTGAGTGTTGCCAGTGCATGGACAACATTCAAATAATTCTCAAAATATCTTATTCCATGCACAGTAGTCTAGGAATCATTCCCGCTCCCCATCATTTGTTCTTTTCCTTTTCCCAGTTTCATAAAACCTCACCCCAAAATAATAAAATATGTGGTCTACTTCCCCAGGAGATCTGGATCCTTGTTATACTCACAGGGAGTATACATCCCAGACAGAGCCACTGTTAGCACAGTAAAAATTTGAAATTTTTACTATCTCCTTAGCCCATCATATTTGAATAAATCCTGAAGAATATCCCAAAAAGACCATAATAAAAAAAATTTATCTCACAAGGTGTCTATGGATGAGCAGTGCCAAATTTCATCAAAATCAATCCATCGGCAAGAGGTTGTGTTGCTTACACCGATACATAAGGAATTGTTTGAAAACAACCATCGGTGTGAGAATAGAGATTGGAAGAAGAATTATGGAAGTCACCGATAGAGTGAGTAATGCCGATGATATTACATCGGCAAGAAAGGCAAGTGGTCATACTGATCAGTATGACAAATATCTATCGGATAACTTTTTTAAAGTTGCCCCGATGGTATATATCATACCGATGAAGCATTTCGGCAAGAGTCTCACCGAACATCCTGTGGGGGTAACGAGGCAAATAGTCATCAGCGAGAAATAAACTATCGGGATAGCAAACAAGTAAGCTTCCGATGGTTAGAGTCTTAGCGATAAGAAAGCTTTCGGCGAGACTCACAGCGATACACATCTATCGGGATAACTCAGCATATCGGGATAAGGGAATTAGGTCTTGCCGATTCACAAGTCACGGCAATCAAAAGGCATCGGTAACACTTTAACATACTCTGTCCGATGAAGGATATGAAAAGGGCAATCGAGGAGATGATTTGGATCGGGATATCTTAATTTAGCTATCCCAATAGTGTATGTCATTCTGATAAAGATGAAGTCCATATATAAAAATGACTATCGGCGAAACAATAAAGATCGGGAGAACATAATTTTATTATCCCGATAGTATTAATCATGTCGATAAGCAAATCATATCGGTGGGACTTGCTATATCGCAGAGAGATCTAAAACACTTGGCGATGAGGGAAGTCATGCCGATGGACGCGCCCACTTAAAATATGACATTACATAGCATCGGGAATACAATTGAGGGGTCACGCCGATTGATTGTTCGCGCCATAAAAGCATTAAGGGTCACCCAGACATTTTAAAAATCACACCAATAAGAAGAGTTATGGCGATGTGACACTTCACAGTGATGAACATTGAATTGATCAGATAGTTAATACAAACAGCTACGAAATTCATACGATCATTATAATTGCAAAAAACTGTCCGAGAAAAGAATACAGAGGAATTCTTGAGGCATAAAACAGAGGGTTTCAATCTCAGCCACCGGACGACAGGTACATATACATTGCATAGCCTGTATTTAAATTTTTGCTAAAGCTTTAAAATGGAAACTCCGGGAAAAGGGAAAGGAAGAAAGTTACAAGGGGAAACCAGTAAGCCTAAAAAACAAAAAACCGATCAAACCCCTGAAGAGAAAGTGAAAGATAGAAAATTAAATTAGGACCTAATTGATCAATTGCCTGGGTCAACTCCCAAGGCCAGGAGGTCTACTCAACTCAGGGCAGAAGTAGAAAAATTGGAAGATAAACATAAACGCCTGGGAGATATCTGGACTCCAATTAGGGGGTATGAGCTCTTCAGATTCCACTATAACAGAAGGTTTAGAAATGCCCCTGTTTCAAACCCATGGCACATGAATTTAGGCAAACTGGTTGTACCTAATGTTTTCTTGAATGTGGAACTCCTTCAACTACTAGCCAGACATTACAATTCAGGCCTGAAAGCTATATGCAACCCTCAAGGAGAACCAATTGTGCACCTGTCAAAAAATGCTATTTGTGAGGTATATGATTTAGATGATTTGTGCACTGTCCCTATTATTTATGAAGATTTGGATAAAGAGTATTGGAGAATGGATACAACTTACAATGGATGGAGGTTACCCATTCATAGGCCCAGGATTGAAGGAGAAGTGATACCCTTGATTGAGAATGATGGCCCTCCCTTTCATGTAGCCATTTTTGAACCATACATACAATACACCTATTTTTCTGTAGGCCAAGTCCTTGGCTCAGAGGTCCCTGAGTTCATGACTATTCCTCTGATGGTCATAGCCTCTGATATTCAATGTCACAATGCCAGACAATTTGATTATGCCTCCTATATTGCTACTAGAATAGACTCTGGTCTATCTGCAATAAAAAACAATGCTCCAGCATGCTCTTTTGAGCATTACTCAATGCTTATGCATATGGTGTTATACTATGGCCAGGAAGTAGGATTGTGGCCAAGTGAGTTTCGAGTTGTTGCTGCGGATAAGAAAGGGGAAAAGATACCTGTACAAATGTGGACCAGAATCTGGGATAGCAGGTATGCCAACTCCAGCTATGCTCAATTTGAAGAGCATTGTGTAAAAGTGCTGTATAGGTATTTCAACCACCCCTGTGAATATTCAATTTCAAATGAAATAAAAAGGTTCCTCAGACCTAAAGATTTTGGTGGTCCCCCTACTGTCACTCATAATTGGGGAGACTGGTACTGCTTTGAGGATGCCACTATGATTAGAGTTTATGGATTTGAGGATACTCCATTCATATTGCCTAAAACTGTCCCTGACAGGCTTGCATATTTAGAAATAATTAGGCAAATGCATTGTTCGAATGTGATGCATCTAAGTTCGCATGATAAACAATCATTCATGCCCAGCACTTTGTGTTTTGGAGATTTTACTGTGGTTTCAAAAGAAGGATACAATCTCATTTTGGATAAACTAATGCATTATAACATGGTGACTGCTGAGGTGAGGAAAGGGTTTGACCCTGAAGGTTTCATTGACTCTGCAAGAAGAAAACAGAATCTCAGTGGATACATGCACATACATTATCCACATGATGATGTCATTAGAAATTTGGAAGAAGCTGAAGTCGACTTAGTGGTAGAAAAATATAACAGAGATTTAAATGAAAAGAAAAAGCAGTTGGCAGAAGTTGAAGTGGTATCCTCTGAAGATGAAGAATTGACTGAACAAGAGCAACCACAAGATAAAACAATAGAAATGTCTAAAAGAAAAATGCAACAATATCAGCCTCCAGTTGTGCTACATGATGAGGAGGGGTCTGCTGATGAAGATCCACGCCAAAAGGCTTATGATTCTTTCGTTTCAGATGATACATTCATTCAGTCAAAGGAATTTAAATCATTCCTGTATAAATACAAGGGAAAAGAAATTAGAGAGTCAGTAGATGATGTTTCTGCTGATAATGAAAAACAGTTATTAGATATGTTGAAGGAAACAGTGGATAAAGAAATGCAAGACATGACACCTAGCAAGGGTAGACAGTTGCTCAAGGATGCAGGGGTTATGATTTTTCCTGGTTTAGATTTAAATTCTACTTTGGTTTTTGATAGCTTTTTGAATAGTGCTAATGACAAGTATAAGCTTACTCCAGAAGGAGTTAATGAAGTATATATGGGGACTAGATACAATAATGATGAAAATTCTTTGATGATATGGGCGTTGTATCCTCCCCATAAGAAGACGGCCATCATAGACACTGAAAAAACTTTTGGCCATGTTATGACTTTCAAAGCAGGTGAAACTGACCCTATAATTACTGCAGACATTGGTATCAATGTTGCAAAGTTGAATAAAGCACAGGCTCAAATGTTGATCAAAGAAAGAGATGCTTATAAATTGAACTGTGAGAGATTGACAAAAGAAAATGATTACTTGAAGGATGCTGTTAAGAGCACTTTTGGCCAGTCCACAAAAAGAATAACTCAAGGTGAGAGCTCTCAGGGCATTCAGGCATTATCCCCTGACCAGGCCACACAAATTCAAATAGATGCATTTGTTACAATACTGCAGAGCAGGTATGCAAACATGGTGCGGTGGTTGAATCAGTTTTGGGATAATTACTCAGAAAATCACAAAGCAATCAAAGAACATGAACGACTTGAAAAGAGGATACAAGAAAAATTGATTGAGTTACAAAATAAAAGTGCCACTAATAATACAGATAACAGACCATTGCTCAAACAACACCAACATTACTATGACAAACTAAAAGCTGATGCAAAGGAAGGTATTGATGCTTCAAGTGCAGGAGTGCCTAGGTTATTTAAAGATAACGGAGAGGTAAAGAGCAAAGAAGAATGGATTATTGACTGTCAGATTATATTACACAAAGCCACAGGAGCTCTGAAAGATAAAGCCTCTGCATCCAAAGAAGTCTGTAAACAATTGGAGGAGATGGTTACTCTTGATGTAATTACTAGAAGCGCTATTGAGCTTACTGATTCTCACCGTGATCAAGAGTATCTAGATCATCTGGCTAAAGTTTATTTATGGCTGAATAGAGCCTAATTACACTTATGTAATTATTGTTAACACTTGTTAAGTTCCCAAGAGACTTATTGAAGAGTTATACCTCTTCATAGAAATATCTATATAAGTTCAAACAATCGATGCTGAAAGGATCATCAGCAGTAGGAGATATTCATATATACATAATATACAATGTCTCAAAGTAATTATGTTGCATATTTTATTTGAAAAAGAAGTTTGAAGTTCTCTGATTCAGTGTTTCTACTTTGGTATCAGTTGTTTGTTGAGAATATTCAATTGTGTGGCTGTCTCCATTTCTGCATTTCCTTGTTATTCAGATTAAGATATCAAGTATATAGTTAATCTGTCAATACACACTTGCTGTATCTGTGTGATTAATTTGGTTGGTGTCCATCTGAGGAATTAAACCCTTCTAATTTAGTCGCAGTAGCCTGGAAGTAGTAAGTTGGGATTACTAAGTAGAGCCATATAATTAGAATTGCCATTCTGTCTCTAGTGAAATATTATCTGTTACTCTTACCCATTCATTTCATTTGGTTCCTTCAAGTAAGGATTAAAATACCTTCTGGTGAATTATAAGATAATTGATTATATTGGTTGGATTGCTAAGAAGAGTTTGTCAATCACTTTCTTGCACGTTTATACAAGCTATAAACCAAAACTGTGCCAAGCAATTAGAATTATTACCATTAAGAAACTACTGGTCTAGGTCCTTCAAATTGACTCTGTTACCCAACAAGGCACTAGTCTCATTCAACTCATTATTTAAAACCTATTACCTTGATATTGCTTATACAATTTCTACCAATCATTTAGTCAGCTTTTTTATCTATCTTACATCCTATGCCATTGTAGATAGATCTAGTTAGTCCATTCATCCACACTCAGACTGCTTTAATATTTCAAGGTTCACCCACCTAGCTGTAGCAGGACCTAAAGTGTAGGAAATCATCAAACCTTGAAGGTTGATTTCGTCAAGTTAGTTCAAAAACGTTGCAAATCCAAACATAGAGCCTGGCATCCTCTTAGGATTAGCAACCTGCATTTTTGAGACCTAACAGACTCCAAATGATTATCCGCTATGCCTAATTCCGCAGTCGGGTCTGGCTTGTATGTATCCCTTTGTATATCAGCTTGTATATCACAACTAATGCGAATATACAAAGAACAAGATACATACAAGCGGACCCCTACCTTTATCAACCCGAATGTATATCATTTCAGGTCTGGGATTTGCATCTTAGGATTGCATACCCCTATATGCTCGATTATATGTGCAAACATACAATTTGCATATATATACAATTAGTGGGCCCTACCCCTTGTATCTTGCCTTGCATGTTTGCATTTGTATTTGTGACTTGTATGTAAGATACAATCACCCAATATACAAAGACCTTTGTATTTACGGACCCCACCTCTTGTATCTCTTGCTTGTCTGGTGCTTTGCATACTTTCCATTGTATATTTCTTTGTATGTTCAAATATACAAAGCAAATATACAAACCAAAGATACGTATAAACCTGATTCACATTTGCCTTGTACATCAACCAATATACATTCACCTTTGTAGATTGGCATCGGCCGTCGGAGAAAGCTTTAGCTTAGCTGCCAATGAACATTGTCACAGCGATGACTCCTTTGTATGTTTCCTAGGCACAAAACCTTTTGTATGTTTTATCATTGGCCGTCGGGGAGAGCTTCGAGTTGGTTGTCGATAGATATTGTCACACTAAAGAAAAAAACCTTGTATGTCTGCCTTTGCATATTTCCTTTGTATGTGCGATTGTATATATGAACATACAATGCAAAAATACATACAAACAAACATACAAGGCTTTTTCATCTAAAAATGACTAAGTATAGAACTGGGAGACATTTGCGATGTAAAGCACTTGAAGACAAAAGATTTCTAGGTTTTTTTGGGTTTTCTACAAAGATTCTCAAGGTGAGTTTTTTGGGATTTTTTTGCAAAACATAGAATGAGTATTTGAAGGATTCAAACCTTTTGGGGTGATTTCGTAAAGGATTTGCAAGGAAAATGCAAGGTGAACTATTTAACTCTAGGTAGAGGAAAATAGGTCAACATTTTTGGCGACCTCTATGGGATGTTTGCCTGCTAAAGAATTAGACTAGTGGCCTATAGCATCCATTGGGCATGGAGTCATACAAAGACTAAAAAAATATCTTGACAAACAAACCTGACCTTAGCAACTCAGCATATTAGTAGTGAAGAACATTTGGAAGACCAAACCAAGATAAAATGCTGAAGGCAACCCTCCAACTGTGCTAGACAACACTTAGGGAAAACAAAAAGGGATCTAAACTATTGTGCAACAACACTTATTGAAAGTAAGAAATCTAATCTACTACTTTACAAGGTAATTCGTACCTCAAAACACCTCTTTAGGTGTATCCCATTAACTAGGATAGGCAAATTTTCTCCATCCATGTTTGATAACTGAAATGCATTGTGCTCCTTGCATTCAGTAATGATAAATGGGCCACTCCACATGCTGTCAAACTTGGAGTGTTTTCATGGTCTGCTTTTCATCTCATCCCATTTGAGCACCATATCTCCCTCTCTAAAGATTCTGGGAATGGCTCTCTTATCAAAATTTCTCTTTGTTTGAAGCTGACGATATTCCATAGCCTTCATAGCTTTATCTCTGCTCTCTTCAAGCTCCATAAGTTGAGCATATCTGATAGCCATGGGTTCTTCCTCATCAAACATCTCCAGCTAATTCATGATATCAAGTTTTGGCAGCTCCACAGATACAGTGAATCTTGCCTCTTTTCCATAAACTAGTACATATGGGGAGTTTCTAATAGACCTTTTGGAAGTTATTCTATCTGCCCATAGAGCAAATTTCACAGTAGTGTGCCAGGTCCTCTGGTTGTCCTCCATTGATCTTTTAATAATCCTTATGAGGTTCTTATTTCTAGATTCAGCCAAACCATTACCCTGTGGGTAATAATTTGATGAAGTATTCAAATAGATCACATTCTTAATAGCCCAATCAGTTGTCTTTAATCCAATAAAGGCTAAAGCATTGTCTGAGATTATTGACTTAGACACCCCAAATCTGGATACTAAATCTTGATAAAAATTAAGACAGTATTTTCATTGGATTCCTACAGAGCCACTACTTCAGTCCACCTTGTGAAATAGTCTATAGCTGTAAGTATCCACCTATGGCCTGCACTTGATGGTGGGTTAATGGGGCCTATAGAATCAATGCCCCACCTCATGAAGGGTTGTTCTACTTGAATTGGCTGCAGAGGTAAAGCTGGCAGCCTTTCTTTGCCTATAAAAATGGCACATTTTACACATTTTCTAGCCCATGCATGGGCATCTTTGAATAAGTTGGGCTAGTAATATATCCAGCTCTCATTGTTTTCCAAGCAGTAGTCCTTGGGGAAAAATGACCCCCTATTGTTCCATCATGAAACTCATGTAGCACCTTGTCAGTCTGATCATTATTAATGCATCTTAACAACACACCATTAAAGTCTTTTCTAAAAAGGATGACATTAATTAAAACATATGGAATGGACTGCAGTCTAAAATACCTTCTTTTGGTTCTATCTAAACCTGCTGGACATTCACTAGTTTGCAAAAATTGAGTCATGCTATTAACCCAACTTGTGCCCACTGTTGTTGTATCATTCTGATTCTCTCCAATGGTCAAAAGCACCTCTTCTTCTTTCTTTGTTTCATCTTTAGACCCAGTAGCAAGCTATTCACTAAGTCCTCTTCCTCTGACAAGCTTGGTTATCTTGATATCAACATCATACTCCATGACTTTGGTAATCCAACCAGCCCTTTTCTCATTAACATCCTTTCCTGATAGGAACTCCTTCACACTAGGGTGAGCAACCATCAAATGTATCTTATGGTTAGAAATAAGATGTCTAAACTTCTTGAGACTTCTCCCCACTACAGGGACATGCTTCTCAATGAAGCTATGCCTCTCATCATAGTCTTCTAGTCCTTGACTAAAGAAAGCAATTGGCTACTCCAAGGCTTCACTTTGTTGCTGTACCAGAATTGTAGAAATTGTATGTAGGCCACCATAAGCATACAAAATGAAATCTTTTGAGCAATCAAGATTTACCAGAGTTGGTGCAGCTGATAACGCTTCTTTTATGGACTCAAAGCTAAGTTTGTCCTCTTTTGTCCAACTAAAAACTATATTTTTCTTAAGCATAGAGGTCAAAGGCTTCAATAGATTTGCAATGTCAGGTATAAATCTTCATAGAAAATTAATTATGCCAATAAAACTTTGCAGTCCCTTCTTGTGACTGGGTAAAGGCAGCTCCAAAATAGCCCTTACTCTTTCTACATCAATGGTGATTCCCTCTTTTAACATAATGTGTCCTAAAAGCTTACCTTCATGCACCACAAAAATGCATTTCTTAGGATTGAGAGATATCCCAAACTCTTTGCATCTCTCAAATACTAGCCTTAGGTGGGATATATGTTCAGTTGCATTCTTAGAAAAAATTGTGATGTCATCAAGGTACACCAGCACCAATTTATATAGCAAACCCTTAAAAGCCATATCCATAGCTCTCTGAAAAGTAGAGCTAGCATTTGACAAACCAAAAGGCATCCTTTTGTAGGCCATGGTGCCCCATTTGGTGGTGAAAGCAGTCTTGAACTGATCTTCCTCCTTGACCAACACCTGATTATAACAGGAATATCCGTCAAGCAAGGAGAACCTTTCTGAACCAGCCACTACTTGCAGAATTTGCTCCATTGAGGGCAACGGGTAGTGGTCCTTCAGGGAGGCTCTATTGAGGTCTCTAAAGTCGACACATAGCCTAATCTCTCCATTCTTTTTTCTCATAGGAACAAGATTGGAAACCCAAGAAGTATGCTTGATTGGAAAAATAATTTTTCCTTCAATTAGTTTGGTTAGTTCTTTAATCATTAGAGGCTCAAGCTTTGGATTTAAAGGTCTTTGCTTCTGCCTCACAGGTTTTGTACTTGGTTCTAACTCTATGGTATGCTGGGCAATGTGAGGGTCAAACCCCTTTAGGTCTAAATAATCGCAAGCAAACACATCTTCAAATTCTTGAAAAAGAGCAATAAAAGCCCTTCTATCCTCAGGTGAACAGATTTTACCAATTTTGAGAAGCTTACCTTTAAAAATTTTCAGCTCCTCGTAATGTTCCTCTTTGACCTACATGTTGGTTTTATTCCTTTTTAGCTAATCATCGATACTAAAAATAGATTCTAAGGTTACCAATCCCTTGGCAATCTTGTTTGTTCTCAACTGAACAATTTGATCATTGCCATATTGTTGTTTGAGTTTATCCTGATTCATCACAGAAAACTCATCTTCTTCTAATAAGAAAAGCAGGATCTGCTCATCACTCTCGAAAACCTACCAATGAATATCATTGTCAGGGATAGAGGGCCTATCAACTATTTTAATGTGAAGCTGCACCTCTTCTCTTTGAATATCACTGGGGATGTCAAACTGGGCGCCAATTGTAGCTAACCTATCTGCATGATAGTTCTAATTTCTTGGAATGGAGATTAGATTGAAATCATCAAACTCTTCAATCGTGTCCCATACCCTATGTTTGTAGCATTTCAAAACATCATTCTTTGTAACAAGTAGTCCTCTCACCTAATTCACAATGAGTTCACTATCACCATATACCTACAAATAGCAAATTTTCCTCTTTCTTGCCCACTGCAAACCTTGGATCAATCCCTCATACTCAGCAGCATTATTTGTGCATGAAAAAGCAAAATGGAAAGTAGAATAATATATGTCACCTTGTGGAGACACAAGCATTGTACCACCACCAGATCCATTCCTATTCCTTGAGCCATCAAAGTAAATTTTCCACACCTCATTTTGCTATTATGTATGTTGTTCTACATCCTTTGCCAGGCTTGGAATTGTTGTTTCAGGCTCATGTGTAAACCCCCATACCAATTTCTTGAATGTGTCCCTTAGGATCATCAACAACATTTTTTGAGATGCACTCCTTTAATAGCACTTCTGGTATACTCTCAGCTTGCAGTTCTTGAGCAACAATAAGCTTAGGATCATCAGAAATAATGCAATTTGCATTAACAACACTTGGTGTGTAAGGCTCTATGTGATGTTTGGCAAGTAATTCAGATTTTAGGGTCACTTTGGTGGCATATCTAGTCCTGAAAACATGTGGGACCAGTCTAAGGATAAATATCCTCTTATTTTGGCTGTGAACTCTCTTGATAAACACATGGAAAATTAGGGAGGCAAATCTATGATGAACACCTCTTGGGAAATGGAAACATTTGGGCAAGTGTGCAAGGTGAGACCTAAGTCTTTTATCACACCTACAGTATTAATAGTTGTGCCATCTAGCTGGAGTACACCCTTCTCAAGGGGCTAGTATTTCAACCCTAATTGATCTACAATCTGCTTTGGTATTACAGAACTACTTGCACCACTATCCACCATGCAATTATGTACTAACTTGTCTTTAATTATTAGTGACACATAAAATGGGAGTGGTTTAGCACTTTTGTTTGGCTATTTGCTATTGTCCTGGGATGCATTGGTAAGGACAACCCTAGTTGGGTCAACAGTTGTATCATTAGACACTTTCAAATTAGACAAGGCAAATTGCAATATGTCCTTTTGGCTTGGTATGGCTAGGGAATCCCACATAGACATTGTCACATTCATCTTCTTCATATTTTCAATAATATTGAAAGGTGGAGTGACACTTACCTTCTGATGTGACTTTGTAGCAACAATG
Organism: Cunninghamia lanceolata; assembly: GCA_027924645.1. Classification (NCBI taxonomy): domain Eukaryota; kingdom Viridiplantae; phylum Streptophyta; class Pinopsida; order Cupressales; family Cupressaceae; genus Cunninghamia; species Cunninghamia lanceolata. The sequence continues at coordinate 1,908,718 of BSBN01001137.1, read as the reverse complement.
TCAGCCTGTAAATGAGGCATTTCCCTTGCTGTTGCTGAAGTATTCCTTTGTAAAATATGGGGAATATGGGATGTAGAAGGATCAGCAAGTCCTTTTCCTTTATTTACTTCTTGATTTATCTCATAACCCCTCTTCTTGGCTCTTGTATTTGCTGCAACTAGGGCATCATCTCTATTTACACCACAAAATTCACCTTCCTACCAATTTATGAAGGCAGAATCATTCTGAGGCTGTTCTAGCTACTGCACAACCCCATCATTAGGTGTGTTTGGCTGTGAGACTACAACATTTTGCACCATTAGAGCCTGATTTATCACCCCATTTGAGTAGGCTGCCTGACTATGTGGCTGATTGCATGGAAAGCACCATTCATACTCAGCTGCAAGGTTATTCTAAATAGGGACAAGGTACCTAACTACATTAATGGGTGCCAGATTATAAGGCTGGAAAGGCCTTTGGTTCACATTCTGTCTAGTACCCTGGTAATTGCCTTGATATGGAAGCCTATTGGCTTGATAAGGCTAATTTTGCCCTTGATAAGGCTGTCTGTTATGGGATTGGTGTTTTTTGATGTTTACCAACTCATTCCAAAAGTTTGCAGGATGTTCTCTATTTTCTGTTGGCTATTCTTAATCTCTTTTAACTCTTGAGATGAGCTAGAAATAGTAAGTTCAGAAATGACAGTATTTGGCAATGCTGCTACAACAGGTAAAGGGGCAAAATATGGGATTAGCAAAGGCATTGAAGCCTGAATCTAGGGGAAAATGGACATTGGTGGTTGAGGAGCTATTTTACCAGCCTGAATCAGGCTATTTTCTGCTCTGATAGCTATTTCATAAGCATTAGATAGGCTTGTACCTCCTAATGATTGAATCATTACTGAAATATCACTATTTAAAGCTTTCAAAAAATACAAGAATGCATATTCTGATAGAGGCCTTACCATGATAGGAATTTTGTCCCACGTCTTCTAAAATCTAAAGTTGAAATCCATCATTTGCTCCTAGGGAGCTCTCTTTATTGTAGTCATCTGTTCAACCAATGACAAGTTATCTGATTTATCTTGAAATTGCTTGTTTAATTTATCACCCAGATCATCCCAAGTTCCTATGGTCTATACTGGTAAACTCCTAAACCATTGTAATGCCTTTCCTTTAAAAGAGGTAGCCAACAACCTGATAGCTACATTTTCCTGTGTGACATGATGAACTCCACATAAAGAAGCTATGTATCTAATGTGCTCAATTGGGGTAGTTTGATTCTCCCCTATGAAATAGGGTAGACTGTTCAAAGCTACCATGGGTATGACATGCACTGTCAAATTCAATGGGTTGCCCCCATCAAAAGCCACAAATGGCTTATTTCTTGCCATTGGTACAGCCAGAGGTAGGTTTGCTTGAGTTGATACAGGGACTACAGGTGCAACCGGCCTGAAACTTGGTGGAATTGATTGTACTCTTTTAGAAACTGGAGTCCTTACCACAGCTCTACTTTGTCTTCTAGGTGAAGACAGCTGCAGGTAATCAAATGAAATCAAACTCCTAGTTTGAATCTTTCTCATAAAATATAACAACACTGGTCTACTTGTCCTTCCTCAATATGAGTCACCAAATATGCATAAAATTGCCTCTTAAAGACTGATAATCACTGGCTGCACATCAAAACTAGTAATATGATTGTAGCAGGGTCCCACTATTCATGCCAAAAATTGTTGTCACATGAAATTGCACCCTGCTTGGAGAGAGTCCAAGCATTCCAATGACACAATGGGAATGATCTCGAAGTGTGGGACCTTGCGAAATGAGATCAGACCTTCGGAGAAGGCTAACTTCCTTAATTGGTTATCACCTAAAACTACTAAATTCTTATAGGAAAAGGGAGAAGGAATGCTTTTAAAAATGAAGGATGAAACAGGAAAACTTGAAAATAAAGGGGTGATTCACCAAGTTGAATAAAGGAACCCTCATAGCACTGCCCAAATGCACAACATAACTAGATACAATAAGTAAGCATACACATATTCAAATGATCCTAGCAGAGGTGAGAAATATAATGATTGAGAGGAATAAAATGTTCACAGACAATCACATATAGGTTCACACTAAACTAAAATCAGTAAAAGAGGTAAAAATAACTTGCATATATTTAATAAGAAGGCTCAGTTACAGTAGCAAAAAGCTCTGTTTGGAAATAGAAGGACTGAAAGCCAAAAAATTTCCAACCCTATTTACATCTCACTCTATGCATATAGAGTGTTTCAATCTAACCTAAGTCGATTACAAAAATTTGCTCAAAAGACTTGCAACAGGAAAATATATCTCCCTGAAGGGATGTCCAACTGCAAGAAGTTATGGCACAAAAGATCTAGAAACAATGCAGATGGAAGATATTTTCAATCTTCAATGCAAGTTGTTTAATCATCAATCTTCAACAATGAATCGGTGGAAGATATTCTAGGCATTGAATGCGAGCAGCTTAGATGTCTCATGGCAGTGAAGTGATCGGATTCGCACTGATGGTGGATGGGACATATCCCCCCTTGATATTTTCTATATTTTTCATCGAGTTTGAGATCATCTATAAAATTAAATATGGCCGTTGAGACATCCAGTCGAATGAACATGCAAATCCAGATCCAAAATTTTGAAAGTGAGAATATCCTGCTCAAAGCCCGCCAAATGAAAGAGGAGGCAAAAACAAGCATTTTTGCCTTTTGTGGCATGTAGAAATTTGCCAAGATGAGCAAGATATTCGTGGTCAAAAGTTGCGGTCAACTATCTATGTATATTGCTTTGCATATGTCACCAATGCCACGTGGCACCACCTGATTCACCGCCGCATGGAAGCTGGGACCTATCGTTGAACAATTGCATCTTCTATCGGCCGTCGGAAAGATAAAAAAATGAGTCACTGATGCATACTATCTCACCAAAATCCCCTGTATGTTGGCCTTGTATATTGCAATTGTACATCGCATATACAATCACATGTATACATACAAAGCAGATTCCCACATTTTATCTGCCGTACTCAATTCTGCAGTCAGGTCTGCCTTGTATGTCTCTCTTGTATCTTTCCCTATGCATCTCTTGACCTTGCATAAGCAAATATACAGTGTGGACCCCAAAACAACTATCTACTGCATTTGACTCCTTAGTTGGGTCCAGACTTTGTATGTCTCTTGCATATTCCCTTGTATATCACATTTATACAATGTGAATGTACAAGCAAAACATTCATACAATGCACTTTACATACAACTATTGCATTTGACCCTTGTTCGTGCCCCCTTGTATGTGCGCTTGCATATGCAAAGTCTTTTGTATGTGTGCTTCGTGGGCCCCAAGCTTTATATCCTTTCTCCTTGTATCTTGCTCTTTGCATATGCCCTTTGTATATCGGCACATATAATGCCAATAGACAAGCCGCGGACTCCAAATGATTATCCGCTATGCCCAATTCTGTAGTCGGGTCCGGCTTGTATGTATCCCTTTGTATATCAGCTTGTATATCGCAACATATAATGCGAATATACAAAGAACAAGATACATACAAGTGGACCTCTGCCTTTATCAACCAAAATGTATATCATTTTAGGTTCGGGCTTTGCATCTTAGGATTACATACCCCTGTATGCTCGATTGTATATGCAAACATACAATTGCATATATATACAATTGTTGGGGCCTACCCCTTGTATCTTGCCTTGCATGTTTGCATTTGTATCTGTGACTTGTATGTAAGATACAATCACACAATATATAAACACCTTTGTATCTGCAGACCCCACCTCTTGTATCTCCTGCTTGTCTGGCACTTTGCATATTTTTCATTGTATATTTCTTTGTATGTTCAAATATACAAAGCAAATATATAAACCAAAGATACGTATAAACCCGATTCACATTTGCCTTGTACATCAGCTGATATACATTCACCTTTGCATAATGGCATCAGCCATTGGAGAAAGATTTAGCTTGGCTGCCGATAAACATTATCACAGCAATGACTCCTTTGTATGTTTCCTATGCACAAAACCTTTTGTATGTTCCATCATCAGTCGTCGGGAAGAGCTTCGAGTTGGCTGCCGATAGATATTGTCATGCCAAAGAAAAAAACTTGTATGTCTGCCTTTGCATATTTCCTTTGTATGTATGATTGTATATATGAACATACAATGCGAAAATACATACAAACAAACATACAAGGCTTTTTCATCTAAAAATTACTAAGTATAGAACTGGGAAACATCTGCAATGGAAAGCACTTGAAGACAAAAGATTTCTAGGTTTTTTGGGTTTTCTGCAAAGATTCTCAAGGTGAGTTTTTGGGATTTTTTGCAAAACATAGCATGAGTATTTGAAGGATTCAAGCCTTTTGGGGTGATTTCGTAAAGGATTTTCAAGGAAAATGCAAGGTGAACTATTTAACTTTGGGCAGAGGAAAATAGGTCAACAAAGCTCAAAAGCAAACTACAACATTTGAATGCTCTTGATGAAATTAGACTAGAAGCCATCCACCACACATAGGTTATACAGAAACAAAGAATTAAATGGCATGACAAGTATATCAAGACTAAAGAATTCACTGCTGGTGATTGGACACTTCTCTATTATTCAAGATACAAGACTTCAAGGGCAAACTACAATATTGGTGGTTGGGACCATATGACATTAAACAAGTGTTCCCTAATGGTGCAGTCCAATTACAAACTATTGATGAAGTCTGATTTTCATTATTAATAAATGTACATAGGATAAAATTGTATAAGAAACCACTTCAAAGGGATGATTTTCTTGTTTCTCTAGCTACTCAGTATGGTACTCCTGGCACTCCTAATGAAGGTTCTATGACACTAGCTAATACACCATCAGAAGATGATCTGCCAATCCTGTCTAGTGATGCAGGGGTTGAGTTGCAATACTCAACCCCTGTCACTGAGACTAAATTTTTCATGCTTTATAATTCACATGCACACACAACACACTATCCAAGATGACCACAATCAACTCCAGAAGGACCTTTTTTTCACTTTAAGTTGGGACCTGATATATTTCATAGGTAACTATTCAGTCGGGACCTGTGCTGGAGGAACCCGTAGTAACTCTTGTTTGCAAATATATTCACTACTTTGGTATATAGTACACCATTTTTCCTGCTCATTTCACATTATCTACACATTTCTTCATTCATTATGCAATAACTCTAGCACTACTACAAAGATGTCAACTCAAGCTAGTAAGTTGTTCATTCTCGCATTACGAGCTGTCGCATCAATCATCTCCGCAGTACTCGCCACCTTACCATTCATCCGCATGCATGTCATCCTACTTGTATCAAATAAAATGCCAACTATGTGTTCTCAAATTTTGAGGTGAGCTGGTCATTTATTCCATAATGTGTGTGCATAAGGTAACTTTCAATGATTATACTTAGCTTTCTTTTTATATCCATTATTACTTTTTATTTATTTCATGCATATGGAAATGTTTATCACCATTCCAATTAATCATTCCTCTTCCTTGCATATCAATTGCCATGTGAAGTGAGGTCACTTCACAGTTTAGTTGGGGGGAGGGGTTTAATTTTTCAGTTTTTGCCATTTTTGCTATCTTTATTTGCCAATTTCTAAAATAGTAAACCTTCCCTATTTCACCAAAATATGAATTTGTTACCCTAAGAAAGTTGTAGTGGGAAGAATATAAAAGGGCAGTAGACTGTAGGTTGGTTCTCTTCAAGGTGGTAGAATTGAAGTTTAGCAGAAATTGAGAAATTGAGACTTCAAGAGATAGCAAAATAGAGATAAATTGTAGAATATAGATATAATGGGGGGTGATGCGGTATGATGAGAGCCATCTACACATAAAGAAGTATTAGAGGATGTGTTAGTACTACCACTCTTTACTAGAGTAGGATGGTTGGACTACTTTTTGAAATTGATAGAGTATGATAATGAAATGGTAAAGGAATTTGCAGCCATGCTATAGTATGATGAGGCAATGGTGAGAGGATTAGTAGTAGATGCTTTAGATATGGCAATTGACTAAGTCACAGGATTGTCGCGGATAGGGTCCGAGTATCTAGCTCATGCTGATGCAGCCATAGTGAGGGAAGAATTCTAGGAGAGAGGAGAGCACCTAGACTTGACAACACAAGGTACAAAAAGATTATCCCTTCCATTTTTCTAGGGAAAATGTGCTTCATACATCATTAAATACATTACTTATGATCGCTGGCATAATTTGTTGTATACTGTACATTTTAAGGTGCTTAATCATCTACACCATGATAAGTTGGTCAACATCCCCAATTTCCTGTATAATATGTTGAAAAGAATGGTGTCTGAATACCAGAAGAAACAAGCGTATACCACATTGTCCCACCATTGTTTAATATCCTTATTGATAAAGAGGAGCCTAAGAATTCAACACCCTCGGGTTGATTAGGAAGCTTTTAAACAATGTGTAGATATCACAACACTGTTAGAAGAACTTGAAGCAGAGAATGAACCCCCATATGAGTCTAAACCTAAAATTGAGCCTAAGTAAGAGGGGCCGCAGGAGGACAACACTCTAGAGGATAGGCCAGTAACAGTAGAGGAACCCTCATCTTCTAAAACTAAACCTATGAGAGGCACCGATTCAATACCTGTTAAGAAAAAGAAAAATAAGAAAAGTGTTGAGAAGTCTAAAAGCACTAAGAAGGGAGAAGATGCGGGGGAAAAGAAGAGGAAGAGGAGTAAAAAGAAAAGGAAAGATGAAGCCAAATAGGAGACTTCTACTCCCAGGCACTCAGGAAGGTTAAAGAGGCAGAGTGTGAAGGAAAGAATTGTTAAAGGACAGGGGCAGGAAAAAGGTGAAGGACAACAACATCATGATCCAACACTAGTGAATTTAGATTTAGATAAAGGAGGAATTACCCCTAAAGATGCCCCTACTAATGTTCCTTGTTAAATTAGGTCTGGACAACTAAGAGGGGAGTGAATCAGTTGTCACATAATTTTAACAATTTCTTTCTCTTAATCTTCTTTTATAACTTATAATCAAAACATTTCAGCATTAATCAATAACACATGAGCAGAAATGAAAATAGTACACTTGACACTAAGATTTTTGATGTGGAAACCCGATTAAGGGAAAAACCATGGTGGGGGTTAACCCACAAAAATTAATACCCTATTAAAAGTATTTTTACAAATGGGAATGCACATGCATTCGGGCTCACTGCCTAGAGCTCATTGCTCAAATGGAGGCTCACTACCAATGGAAATATTATAAGAGAATAACAAAGATTTGAACTGATTAATAGCATCTACCCATGCAAAAATTTTAGTTCCAGTTAAGTACAAAAACTGATATTACACATTTCATCTTTGCTCTACTTTTCTTATTATTCTACCTTCATTTGCACTTTGGATTTCTGCTCTTCTCACATACACCTCATTCTCATACACCAAAAACATTGAATCATCTAATTTCATCTGCTATATATATCTGCAACATGATCTACAATCATTCTATCAATCGGCTTTAACAAAACTTAGAACTTTTATGAATGCTCTGCTCTGTCAGCTAGATCTATGCATAACTTAAGGTGTGGACCAAAACTTGCTCTTGAAAATCATTACTCATGTCAGCCACTATCACTGATCATCACTATTTGTTCAACAAATAACTTCCATACATTCAGAATCAAGATCTTCTGTAAGGTCAACCTGTTCTTCTTCCATCTGCTCTGACAAACTGGAACCCAGTACTCAAAGACTAATAAATTTTGAATCCTTCATCACCGGAGGACAAAAATCTAGAGTTAGACTATCTTGACAATGTATATGACTCCCCTAGATTTGCAGCTAATCATGACTTCTCACTGGAGAGATCCAAACCAAAATATTAGACCTTGTTGCTGCTCTATTCCTAACTACCCAGACTTAGACAAATTTTGAATCTGACTTCTGGTATGAACAAATTGTGTTATGCAGATGATTGGGATGGTCTTAGTTTCTATCAATGACAACACCTAACAATGCAAAGTAGTGTCTCTTGCCAACAATCTCCCCCTTTGGCATTGATGGCAACACTTAGTGAAAAATGACTAAGTGTCTAGTGCAACTCCCCCTTTATCTGTACACTCATGTACTTCACTTATTCCGGTGCTCCTCCTTTGTTGAATACCTCATTTTTCACTACCCTTCACTCCCCCTTTGACATCAATGGCAAAGGGTGAGGTATGCAAGCCAAAAATCTCCAAAAATTCTATTTATACTGCTGCATATGTACAAATAATTAGTGAGTCTCATTTACATGAACTTGAGAATGTCTGCAATGCTAGTTTTTATTTGCACAAGTTCAGAGGCCCAAGTACTCTTTATTCCATCCAAAATGGAGATGTACCCACTTAACAAAAATGCATATGCTTCTACCTTTGTCAAATCTAGAGGATCACTTGTCTGAAGTGCATTCTGGGCTTCAGATAAGGCATTATGCATGGATTCCAACTTGGGGGCAATCAATCCCCGGAGTTCACACATCCTCTTCATAGTATTGCCTTTCTCTTTTTCAAGTTCCTTTATTTCATCTGTCAAGCTAATAACCTAACATTCCTGGCTTATAGGAGAGGCAGTTAGAGGATCAAAATTTTGAGATAGAACTGATATTTTCTATTCTTGTTCCTTTATCTTCTTCTCAATATCTTCATTGGCTTTACACCATGATAGGAAAAACTTATATATATCTCCTCCATCACTTGGGGCATTTTGAATGCTCTTTATGCTAATGCCTAGTATCAGCCTATCACTCCTTATCAGATTCTTAACTTGACTAAATTTCTTTTTTAGGAACTCTTTCTAGACTTTTGCCTCCGCAGACCTTTCAAAAGACTCAAAGTGTGAGTTTATTGAACTTACAAGATTTTTTAGATTTCCAGAGGGGGAATCATTTTGATTCTTCTGATAGGTTGACATTAATTTTTCCAAAATTCTGGTTGCAAGCCCTAGTAGCTCATTGTCCTCCATGTGGGACTTTAACATATTTTCTCTTACCTTTACTTGGGTGAATGATGTTATTTTCATCAATTGAATTGGAGAGCGAGCATCTGGATTGGATAGGCCTTGGAGTAGCTCAGGCTCATCAAGTTCAATCATTTCTTTTTCAAGAAGATTTTTTACTGCATCTATAGTGTCTCTTGCAACCATTTTAGAACCATCCTTTTGTCCTCCTAATTTCTCAGTATCTACTTTAGGTACTTCAACATTTGCACCATCTTCTTCTACCTTGTCCTTCTTTCCTTATTCTTCCTCTTTCTCTACTTTACTCTTCTCTGTGTTTTCTTCAGAGGGACTCTTTCCTATTTTCTCACTACTTGCTGCCTAATCTAGAGGGCTCTGTGTGGCAGCAATATCCTCTTCTTTTCCAGAGTGATCAGATGGAGGAGTTACCCCTACATCAACTATTCTATCTACCATTTCTATGTCCTCCTGATTGACTTGTTCCTCTTCTTGAACTTCTCCAATATTTAGATTTGATGAATCAAGTCCATCATTGGTCTCCTCATAGATTAATTCTGAAGGATCTAGAGTAGTACTTTGGTCATTAATTCTCTTGTTAGTTTCTTCTTCAAAAGCTTCTTGTTCTGGAGTAGGAGGATTGCCTTCTTCAACTTGGTTTTCTGAAACAATATAGTATTTATATTTATCTAAAGCCTTTCTCAGAATTTCCTCTATTGTCTTTGCAATTTCCTCAGTCTCACCAAGCATTAGCTTTTTCATCCAGACTTTGCTTCTAAATTTTTATTTGACTTATTTGAGAATTTTATTTGCTTCTTTATTGGTCATTATAGGACATATTCTCTAAGTTCTAGATCTTTAGCCTTAGCTACTTATTTTCTCATTTCCAGTGCTCTCCTTAAACTTTTAGGAAGTTCTTGTAGAATTTCCAACAGGGCTCTATTGAATTTATTCAAATATAAGATAGTGGCATCTTCTAAATTTATTTTATTTGCTTGTCAAAATTATCATAGTAAACTCTGAGAGGCTTTAAGTTTCCATGAACAATTATTTTTTTTACAATTTCATCAATAGTCATAGCGACCTTACTAGTGACTAACTTTTTACTGGCCTTATTGCTTTTGGAAGGCTAGTCTTCAAAAGTCTTTGAGTTCTAACTTTCTTGGATCTTATTTCTTTCATTTCTTCATCTATATCTATCTCTTCATCATCTTTTGTGCTCTTGTGGGTTCTTGTGGCCTTGATTTTCTTTCTTTTCCCTCCATCATCAGGTAGAGTGGCTTCAGGCTTCTTAGTGGAAGTGGACTTGAGTTGCTCAGTAAGAGTCCCAGAACTCCTTATCTTCCTTGAGGAGCTTGGTGGGATTTCTGGAGTAACTGTTGGCTCACTTTCTACTTTTTCTTCTATAGTCTTCTCAGTTCTTTTCTTCATCTTTTCAATTCTTTCTCTATTCTACTTTATTGTCTCCTTGGTTAGGCCAATACTCTCAGCATACCTTTCAACTTGTCTCTACACTTTCCTCTTGGTCTCAGGCTATCTGAGCTCCACATGCAATTTTAGACTTAGTTCCTTGTAGGTTCCAAACCTTTCCACAGAGGTATCTTTAGGTGTGCTCAAAAGATGCTGGGCATACATATCCAACACTCTTTCATCCACCTCATAACCCATAGGCATTATCCAAACTATCCTTGGTTCTACAGCTTCCATCAAGCATTGATCTATGCCAACCATAAAACATATGTCATTTTCATACTTCTCCACAATTATTCTAGGGACTCTTTCCCTTGCTTGCATTAAACTCTGGAATTTTTTAAAGTAGCCCCAAATGGCAGTCTTTTGGGCTTGTGAGTCACCAAGACTGAGAAGGTGATCTCTTATTTACCATGCTACTGGTCTGTTAGTTGTCCAATGCACACCTTGAGATCCAGGTATTTCATTCATAAAATAAAAGAACAAGCATATAATCAAGGAACCATATTTGAAGGAATTTTTCTTATCTTTCTTTAAATTGCTCAAATTCTGAATCAACTAATTTCATAGTAGTTCACAAAGATCATAATCAGCATTTTCTTTTAACATTTGATAGGCTACATATATTACAGTTCTAGAGATAGAGTTTTCTCTACTGGAGTGGTAAATTTTATACCAATAACCATGGAGGCAAATTTGACATCCGGTTCTATAATATCATTGATGGTCATTGCCCTTCTGTTAAACTTGGGACTGGTAGCATCAGTCACTATCTAGATTTTTACGGCTTTTAGCATGGGCAACCCACTGGTTGAATTTAATTCGGTTACAATTTTGATAACATCCTTTGTAATCTTGAATGGTTCTAATATCCATATGAACTCATCATGTATTTGGCTTAAGATATATCAAACCCATTCATTTTCATCAAATATCTGAAAGCTAATGACTTGCAGAAAGTGTTTTCTTTCTAGGGCTTTGTATTTTAGTTTTAATTTGTGGCTATCATCATTAAGTAGTTGTTAAGTAAATCTAAGAGTTTCAAGTTTCCAAATTCATCCATGTTATAGTGGATGTATGCCCTAATATACTCAACATGTAGTACACCATGAGGAACCTCAGAGAATGCGCCCAACAACTCAATTTCAACTAATTTGTGTGGATACTTCTTAAATATTGGTCGGGGTCTTTCAGTTACATCAACAACTAGAGGTGTAGCCATTTGCAGAAAACAAAAAATATCTTGTTATATAGATTAGGGTTTTTGCTTGGAAATCCTTTTCTTGCTTCCAAATCTTGAGAATTCTTATCTCTAAGCTCGTCCACTTCTTTCTTCTTGTTTTCTCTAGATGCAAAGTGTTTCAAATGAGGAATGAATGACCCTTTTAAGATTTGCATCACCGAATTTGCCTTTGTAATAAATGCACTTCCCTAGCACATCCAGTTGCTCTATTTTTGAATAGTCTTTCATGTATCACTCTACAATTTGTAATAATCACTTCCTTTCTTCCAGAAATCCTTCCAAATGTTCTGAGTCAATTCAAGGTACCTTTTCTCGTTGTGCCAAAACTAGGCACTCAACTATTGGCTGGGGGATTTTATTTTTTATTGCAGCTCCACCTGAGCCAGAGCTCCTAATTTAACTACCTAAAGAATTATCTACACCAAATTCTAGTGCGGACCCATCACTATGGTTCATAGTTGCTTTCTTCACCCATGTCTCACTTGTTTCATTTTGGATCTCATTCTCTTCAATTTTTCTTTTGCCATTGTCTTGTCTCTGCTCATTTGGTTTTCTGTTTACCAGATGTCTTCCTTTATTGGTCCTACTTCTGCAGAATCTTGCAAAATGACTGAATCGGTTACAATGGAAGCACACAACATTTCTTTGCCTATTTGATTGATTTCCTCTTGATCTACACTAATTTTCCATATGTCCAAATCTATTGCATGCAAAACATTTGCCATTGAAAGATTTCCTATTTCCTCTATTTGATGAGTCATTCATTATCATACCTCTACATTCATTGGATTTATGACCATACCTCTTACAATTGAAGCATTGTTTGGAGAAGGATGGATTATTTTGGTTTACTCTACTTCTGCATTGAGTGGCTTCATGACCAAATTTATTACACTTGAAATAATTTCCATTGAAAGATGGATACCTTTGAGCATTAGGTTGTCTTCTCAGAGGTCTTCTAGGTCTATTTCTCTCATTCCTTGGTTGAAAGTTTCTTTGACCAGATCCGGAGCTTTCACCTTTTTCATATCCAAGACCATGCTTATTTTTAGCCCTTTTCTGACCCTCAAGTATTGCTTCAAGTTTAGTTGATCTTATCTTGAACTTTTCCTTGTATTCATTTGCAACTTCTAGATCATGACTGAGAATGAAAATTTATCTTTGAAGATCTCTTTCATTGTCTTTGCTTTCTTGTAGATCAGATTTTAGATGACCAGAAATATTGTCTAATCTATAGCATTCATCAGTTCTTTCTCTTAGAGTTTGATTTAAATCTTCTTCAATCTTCTTCATTTTCTCAATTTCTTTAGTAAACCTCATTACCACAAATTCCATCTCAACTTTTAGAACAACAACTTCTTTCGACAGCTTATCAGACTCCTTTATTTTTTCTTCCAAGGCTTCATTCATGATATTTTCTTCAGATAAATTGGATAATTGCAGAAGCAGCTCCTTATTCCTTCCCAAAGGTTTCTTTAATTTACCTTTTAACATTTCAATGGTATCATCAGTATCCTTGATTTCATCTTTCAAATTATATATTTCTGCTTTGGACTGATCAAGATCTTTTAGAGCCAACTGAAGTTGATCCTTAAGTGATCCCATTGAAAAACTTCTTCCAAGATTTTTCCTCAAGTTGTTAAGTTTCTTTTAAGGAACCTTGCTCTGATACCAATTATTGAATTAGATCTAGACAACTGAGAGGGGGGGTGAATTCGTTGTTACACAATTTTAACAATTTCTTTCTCTTAATATTCTTTTATAACTTATAATCAAAACATTTCAGCATTAATCAATAACACATGAGCAAAAATGAAAGTAGTACACTTGACACCAATATTTTTGATGTGGAAACCTGGTTAAGGGAAAAACCACGATGGGGGTTAACCCACAAAAATTAATACCTTGTTAAAAGTATTTTTACAAATGGGAATGCACATGCATTCAAGTTCATTGTCTAGAGCTCACTGCTCAAATGGAGGCTCATTGCCTATGGAAATATTATAAGAGAATAACAAAGATTTGAATTGATTAATAGCATCTACCCATGCAAAATTTTTAGTTCTGGTTAAGTACAAAAACTGATCTTACACATTTCATCTCTGCTCTGCTCTTCTTACTGTTTTGCCTTCCTTTGCACTTTGGATTTTTGCTCTTCTCGCATGTGCCTCATTTGCATCCACCAAACACACTGAATCATCCAATTTCATCAGCTATATATATCTACAACATGATCTACAATCATTCTATCAGTTGGCTATAACAACACTTAGAACTTTTATTAATGCTCTGCTCTGTCAGCTAGATCTATGCATAGCTTAAGGTGTGGACCAAAACATGCTCTTGAAAATCATTACTCATGTTGGCCACTATCATTGATCATCACTATTTGTTCAATAAACAACTTCCATACATTTAGAATCAAGATCTTTTGCAAGGTCGGCATGTTATTCTTCTATCTATTCTGACAAACTGGAACCCGATACTTAGAGACTAATAACTTTTGAATCCTTCATCACCAGAGGACAAAAATTTGGAGTTAGACTATCTTTACAATGCATATGACTCCCCTAGATCCACAGCTAATCATGACTTCCCACTGGAGGGATATGGACCAAAATATCAGACCCTATTGATGCTCTATTCCTAACTGCCTAGACATAGACAAATTTTGAATCTGACTTCCGGTATGAACAAATTGTGTTATACAGATGATTGGGATGATCTTAGTTTCCATCAATGACAACACCTAACAATGCAAATCAATGTCTCTTGCCAACAGTTCCTGAGGATGTCTCTGCTAATGCTTGTGAAAATGTTAATGTATCTACTAAAAAGAGAAGGTATGTTTCTTTGACTTTTGATTCAGATTTAGAGGATTTATTTATTGCAAAGAAAAGGGGAAAGTCAGTTCCTAGCAGTTCTGCTAATGAAGTTTTTGATATAACTAAGAATGATAATAATGAAAGTCTAAGTTTTGAGAAAGAAAGAGAATTGTTGGAAGATAGAAACATAAGAAAAGAACTACAAGAAGCTCTTGATAGAATAAAACACTTGGAAGAGTAGGTGAAAGGATATGAAGAGAAGGACAAAGAAAAGGAGAAAAGAATACAAGAGTTGGAGGAGAGGATTTAGACCTAGGCCCATGGAACTAATTTAGATTTGTTAGCACAAATGGCTGTAAGTAAAACAAATGCTGAATAAAATGAGGTACTCACTCCACAACCTCCTATAACAAGAACTTCAGTATATCACACTACTTTGTCTTTAGGTTTTGAGTTAGTGAAACTCACTCATGAATTCAAACAAGAAAAGGAAAACAAGGAGAAGGAAAAACAAAATCTCAATGCATCAATAGAAGATAAGAATTTGGTGATAAAAAGGTTGGAGGATAAGCTGACAGAAGTAATTGATAGGGTCATAGAGATCATTGGATGTAGACCTCCACCAAGGGTATATGCATTGTTTTTGAAAGAAAAGTTTCTTAGTTTTTAGTTTAATAGGTTCATTAATAATTAGCCTACTTTGCATTCAAGGCATATTTTCTATAGCCATTTTAAAGAAGTTAGTTTAGATGAGCAAGACCAATTGTGTGAATACCGTTTGCATAATTACTTAATGGACGAGGATATAGAATGGAACCCTTCAATGTATGTTGGGGATTTGCAGGTTAGGGCACTTCTATCATATCTCAAGAATGAAAATCTTAGAGGGGAATTGATGGATAAGTATGAGGAACAAGAGATAATAGTGGCACTACAGGTTAAAAGGGAAGCACTAAATCCAGATGTAATCCTCACTTAATGGTTAACACTCCTCTCACACAAGGGTCCAAGAAAAATAATAATGTATTTAATATAGTGAGATCACAGGAGGATACAATAGTTAGCATGGCCTATGCTTCAAAATTGTCTAAGGTATGTGCAAGATAGATGGAATAGTCTGACTCCAACAATGTAGAGGAAAGAACCTCATTCTTTTCATAATTTTACAAATATGTTTGAGAGACTAAGCAAGTATATCTAGATTTCATAGCAAATAGGAGTGGGATGGCTGCCACTTACATTTCATCCTCCTATTCTCCTTTATCCAATACCACATTGGATAGGGGAAAAGGGTGATGAATGTAGGAATGCAAAATTAGTCAAATTGGATAGGCTTGCTTGTTACAATGGTTTTTATCTTAAGCAGGGTTTAGGAGTCAGAGAGCTAATGGACCTGAGGTAGATTACTTTGCACTTCAATCTTCTCCCCTAGGTGTTCAATCCAATGATTTTGCTTGAGGACAAGCAAAAGGCTACATTGGGGGAAATTACGAGCTGAAATATTGACCTCTTTTTATGTTATTTTTATATGCTTTTAAAACTTTTCCATATGATCCTTCAGACACTTTACCAACATCGCCATCATCATATGTTGTCTTTTTATATACTTTGCAAGACTTTGAACCTATGTTATTAATATGGAATATGGTCATGATATTATCAATTGAATGATTTAAATATGAGTATGCATGCAATATAGATGGAATACTATGGTTTAGTCATGAAGGTTAATTGTGTGCATATGTTTTGTGAATTAACCCATGTGCAACAAGAATGTATCATCAAGGAAATGACCATTTGCAGTGAAGTTGCAGATAGGAGAATTAAAGGAAGTGAAGATAGGATGCCAGAAGTGCAGTTAGTTGGAGGATGAATGTGAACCATCACAGACAAAAATAAATGTAGAAGAAGAAAGATTTGTTTCAAACTTAGCTTATGTATGTTCTTCATGAGATCCATTACATAAGAATTCTTTCTTGGATATGACTCTACTTCCTCTATTAAGTTAGATTAATATATTGATCTCAAACCTGTATCCTAGTATCTAGGAATGGATTGATGATTGAAGTTAGTTAGCAGTTGCATAAAACTCTCCCGTTTCTGTATAAGTTATGAGGGATGAGTTAGATATCAATTTAGTTACCTATTTTCTGGTTACTCAGTTGTTACTCTATTTTCTATATTGGAAGATGCAAACATGTTTTATTAAAGAATCTCATTATTGAATACAATCTAAAAGAGATTTTGTTTATGATATGAAGTGAATGAAACTATGTGTTATGAAGATGTGTAAGAATTTGAACTAGATTTGATTTCCAGATAAGTGAGTCAATCCCCTGATCTGGCCACTCAAGGCACTGATCCTCACTTCATTTATTTCCTTGTTCCTTTATGCATTCATTATTAAATCTACTCTTCATTTGCATATAGATACATCACGAGTCACTTAGATTTCTTTAATTGTTAAATTACAGTAGTATGGTTCATGAACAAATGCATGCTTTGTCTACTTTAAATCCTCCAAAGGTTAGCACTAGTTCTTTTATCATTTTGGATGTTTTGAGTTAATTTTGTAATTTCCTATTGATAACAGTCATCTATAACTTATGCTGTAGGTACCCTAGCCACTAGATTATGTAGCTGTTTTTATTGTTCTTGCATTTTTGTGAATTCTAGCAAAGTAGAATATCCTGAGTAGGTTTGGATAAGATACTTTAGGAAGAATATGAGCCCTGAAGGAACATACAGTGCAGTGCCATCATAAGCTTACGATCCTTGGTTGATAATTTAATGTAGGAATGCAATGATAGAGTGGACTACTCAGATAGGTACCCCTAAGTTATGTTAAGTCTACAACACATTAGTTTTGCTCTACATTAAAAGCACATAATGGTTACTTTCTTCTAGCAATTGGAAAGATAACACTTTGCATTAAGGTGGTGGAAAAAGCACTAGAACAACCATTTGTCATCAGTCCCACCTTGGATCTCTTTCATGTGAAATTAGGACATCCTTGGCTAAAATCCATGAAAGTAATTCCCTCTACCATTCAAAAATGCTTAAATTTCCCTCATAAAGGATGAGTGCAAGAACTATTCATCATAGTGGATGGAAACCATTAGCCACTTGTGGAAATTTCAACCTGGATTATTTTTGGTTGCAACCTACTAAAGCAAATCAACCAAGAGGAGATCAAATTTTCCTAGCATATCAAAAATACAAAGAAAAGAAAATAGCTCAACTATCATATGGAAAGAATGACCCTAAACCTTCTCAGTCCTCTAAGGCTCCAATTCCTCCTATCAAACAAATAGTGAGTGAAAAGTAGCCTGAGCTGAAGGATTCCCTTAGACCAAGAGGAAAAGTAATTTTTGTCGAGGTTCCTCCTCCACCATCCTTACAAAGATTGGGAGAAAACCTTCAAGAGCAAATCTATTCATCACAAAAGATCACTTTTGTACCAGCTTCCTCTTCATAGACATTCATGAATGTAGAAATTCATGACCCCTTGATGGTGGAAAAATAAACTCCTTTGGAAAATATCACTAGCAAGACTAGAAGGAATAGATATTCAAGGGAAAGAAGGAGAACGTGACAAGTCTTAGCCCAAAAAATGTCACCACAAGAAGAAAATATATTAGAGACACCCAAAATTGTCAACCTTGTCACGATATTGCATTAGTTAGAACATCTTCTAGCATCTTTGCCCTAGATCCCCATATTGTCACCTAATCTAGCATCTTCCTCTAACAAATTAAATAAATCTAACATTTATTTAATTTGTCCATCCCTTCGCATTATTAAATAAAGAAATTTTATTATTTATTTAATCCCCCTTCCTCTTGGTTAAAATAAAATAAATCTTTTATTTTATTTTAATTATCACTTTATCCCCTTTCCTCTTAAAATAAATAAATAATTTTATTTATTTATTTTAATCCTCACATGCATCATAAATTAAATAATTTTTTTAAAATTATTATGATTCACCTACTTACCATTTCTATCTCTCAAATCTTCTCAAGTTAACTCTTCCACCTTCCATTTTCTCTCCCAAGTTGCACAAGCAACTTTCCAATTTCAACCATCACACACAAAATGGAAACTTTCCAACTCCTCTCCTACCAAAAAAAAAATCTATTTAAACCCATCAACCAAGCCATTTTGGCATGGATGAATCTTCTAAGCACCATTACTTTGCCAGAATTCCTCCCCGTCCATCACCTACCTACTTTCTTCTCATCAATCTTATCTCAATCCTATCGTTAAGCTGCAGAATGTGAGCAATCAACAATCGAATCATTTGAAGAATCAACATGCATCCATCATTTCAAGATATCTGAGGTATTCATGAAATTTGGGTAAGAAGGTAATTTGCATGTTATGTTTTATCTTTTGATTTATCTAAATTTTCCATATATACATTCCGGCATGCCCAGTGGGACTAAATCATTAGTTTTTGTGGGTTTTCACTTTAAAAATTTGCTTTTGTCTAACCCTCGTTGTCAAGTTTTGAAGGTGATCTTCTGCAGGTGATCTCCAAGGAAAAAATGGACAGTGCCATCATGTTTAGGAGGCCACTTCCAAGCTCCTGAACTATAAATTTGACATAGTTTGATCACTATAAAATTTCTTGTAAAAAATTGAATTTTTTTAAATTTTTGCAGCCATACTGTACAGATCCGTATTGCATAGGTCTGCTATTGGGAGCTGATCTTAGTACTATATAATCTTATGCAGTGTTGTGGGGTGTTGGTTACCTTTTCAAAGGTGAAATCTCATTATTTGCAGAATAAAAAACTACTTGTCAACCTTCCTGTTGCCTCTTATACATTGCTCCATGACCATAACATTTATCACTACCAGTCATAGCTTTAAATACAAATCTTTAATATCAACCCCTTTGGCTAAAACTTTGTCATCGACTAAGCCTCCATGACCCTATTGATATCAATTCTCAGCTGTGTAAACTTTGGTCAGTATTTGAGCCTTTAAGTCGACATTCTAAGGTTTTTTTTAGTCACTGTCTTATACCATTGTGTCGTCTTGATCCCTCTAGCACTAGTCGTCACTAGTCAATGAACAGGTCATAGTCTTAAATGTCTATTGCAGTCCTCAGATCGCAGTCTTAAAATAACCATCCACTGTTGACCACATCTCTGCCAGATGCAAGCATTACCTCTACCCGTCGCCACCATAAGACCCAGTCACCACTTTAAGTTGTAGTCGACACCCATTGGGTTCTACCAAGTCAAAGTCTTTTTAACCCCGTCGATAGCTTTTGGTCTCTATAAACATCATCGTATCCATTGCTTGTTCTTCAACTCTATCGGTCAATGCTAAGTTGGGGTCGCTCTATCGAAGTTTAAAGTCGTTGTCCAAATCAAAGGTCGCAGTCTTAGGTCACCATCTTAGCCTAGGTCACGGTCTTAAGGTCACAGTTTGGGGTTCAAGTTGTAAGTTTATTCTTAAGTCACAGTTTACTTTTAAAACTTTAAGACCTATGTTTTAAAGTTTGATGTGATAGAGAACATTATTGTTGAAGACTAAAATTTTTGGGTTTCAAGTTTTAAAATGATAAAACAATACCTAAACTGTAACCCTCAAACACAAAGACATGTGAACAAAAACAAATCTTTGCAAAACATTAAAACCCAAATCAAACAAAAGTCAAAGTCAACTTGCAATCAACTAGTCAAACCCCCTGTCTTCTCTTACATGTCAAAGGAGGTGAACTTTTTCTTTTTATCATAACTTTTGCATACAATATTGGATTTTCGTAAATGAAGACTCATTAGAAAGGTAATTTGATGAACTTCGTAATGGTGGATGTTTTAGTAGGTAATTTTGTCATCTCATCGGTAATTTATCTGTTGAACATCAGCTTCATCTTAAACATCAATTGATCATATTTTGAGAAAAACACATCCAAATTTAACAAATTTTTTTTAAAATTGTGTAGAATCATGTGAATTTTCTGTTTATGCACTCTATTTTTCTGTATCAGATCATTTATTCTATATTTTTAATAGATTGCATATTTCTTCTTATTTTGGTTTTCTTGAAACTAATAATTTATTTGTGCAACTTGTCACATATGCTTGTCAAACAATGGAGGACGAAAACATACTAACATATCTTTTGCAGCCTCAATTGGTCCAAGACATAAACAATTTTATCACTAAAGTAGGCACACTTCATTTGGGGCTCTAAAATGAACAATTTGTCTTCATTATGTCTTCCTTTCATTTCTTTGCTTGCTTGCTGAGTCTAGGTGTTACTTGATTTAGCAATAGAAGTATCCTCTCCCCTTGCCTATCCAACGGATCTTGGGTGCAAGAGAAATTGTTGCTAACTCTAGAGGGCCTGCCTTCCCATTGTGAGAAGGGGTAAGGCCCAAGTGAAAATGGGCTAAACACAAGCCATTCCAATCCACTATATAAATAATGTGTTTGTGCCAAAAGTCACAAACGACGGGTGTTGTTCTGCTATACCGAGGAATGTTTCCCCCAAAACCCTATAGAGCGTAACCTCTATAGGCTGGGAAGCCTCCTTAACGGAGTGAATCATTGCATGTTGGAGGTGGAATGGTGACATATGTCTTGGGAATATGATAGGGTTTGCAATGGGAAGTGGTGGGCTTAGGAGGAATGGAGGAAGCACCAACATCTTGAGACTACTTTTCTTGGGGCATATAACCAAGACCATAAGAGGGTGGAGGGACTTTGATGTGGATAGGCTCCAAAATACCTTGTTCATGAAGGCCTAAGCCTTTACCTTAATAGTTCATATTTTAGAGTATGTAGTGGACAATAGGATTATGTGTGCTTTGGACACTAGAAGCGATCTCCTTATTTGATGGGGGGCATGAGGTGGTAGATAATGATTGCTGCTCTATTAAGGAAGAACATTCATGAATGAAGGTGGTGAAAACAAGGGGATAAAATGGGGGACTTGCAACATGGCTGATAATGGATGATGGAGGATCATTAGGATCTTGATTATCATTAGGCTCACTAAGATCCAAGGTATTGATTTTATCATCTATGTGCACTTGGAAGACAAGTGTCTCATCAAGGGAAATGAATGTTTGTAGATCATGGGTAGGGTTGGATGAAGAAGAATTCTCTTTTCTTTGAAGGAAGGCCATGAAATAGGGTGAATGCTCAAGTAGGTCAACAAGATTTTTATTACATGGAGTATGTAGGTCTTGGGTATCTTCTTTATAGATGGTTGTGGGGGTATGAATAGGATCAAGGTTTTCATGGATAACTTCTTCATCATGGATATCATCTTGATTATGGAAAATATATATGTTATGGATGGGTTGAATGAAAATGATTTGATCTTGATTAGAAGGGGGACTTGAGGTTTTCACATGCTTAGGATTAGGTTCTTGACATACCTCTTGGGTTACTTGAATAGAAGTGATAGGATCTTGGACAGGCGTGATATTCTCTTGAGGGTTATCAACATGAAGGGATGAAGGATCTTGACTTGGATTCATTGGAGGAGATTCTTCAATAGGCTCAAGGGGTTGTGGACTATATGATGGGATTGTAGGATTGGACATGGTGAAAGAAGAATTTTTTGTAGGTTCAAGCATAGAAATTTGGTGACATGGTTGACTCCTTGCTAGTAGCCTTTGGATCACATCCTTTGTAGGTGCATGGGTAAATGAATGATGTAATGGATGGGTGGATTTGGGTGAAAGAGGTAATGGTGTGAAACAAAAGGTTTCCTCAATGGAATACTCTCCTACACCTTTATCCTTGATCTTGACATTTTGTTCTATGGATTTTGATGTAGAAGGTATTGAGCTTGGGTCAACATTGGTTGTAGAGGGTGAAGTTGCACGATTGGTGGGGATTACAACTTCAAGTTTTGATTAGATAGTGTTGCAATATTGGAATGGATCAGGGTCACCTTGTATGGTAATTTCTTGGCCATTGTGTGGGAACTTGATACATTTATGGTATGTTGATAGAATAGCCTTCATCACATAGATCCAAGGTCTACCTAGAATCATGTTATATGCTAGCTCCATGTCTAGAACTTCACACACAACATCTCTCTACTGGTCCAACTCATATTGGCAAGACCACAGTTCCTTTGGAAGTTCTCTCTTCTTCATCATATGCCTTGATAGTTATTTTCTTTTTAGGATCAACGACATTTTCTGAAAACCCCAATGCAAGGATTAACTTTAACATGCATATATTTAAACTAGCACCTCCATCTATTAGGACCATTTTTATCCAGTGTTTGTGGATTTGAGCCTCAATGTGGAGGGATACATTGTGTGGTTGGTTGATGGACATATCATCTTTCTCTGTGAAAGATAAGAAATGTGGTGTGGTTAGATGACCCACCATAGCTTGGAATTGCTCTTGGGAAAGGTTGGTAGGAATAGTTGTTTCCAATAGTGCCTTTTCTAGGATGGCTTTGTGAGATGGAGATAGATGCAATAACTCCAAAATAGATATGTGGGCAGGTGTTTTATGGAGTTGGTCAAGGATGATGTATTGGTTTAATGTGGAGGATGACTTGGGTGGAGCCCCTTGTAGAGTAATGTTTCCATGATGAGTGGTCACATTATAGTTAGGATTATTATTGATGTTGATCACATTGATGTGTGAATCACTTTGTGAGATATGATTAACAATGTATTCGTAAGAAACATTATTATAGTTTATTTTATCTACACCATTGTTGTTTTGGTTGGATGGTCCTCCTTTTTCATAGTGAGGAAGAGGATTTTTGAAAGCTATATGCTTGTCATTAGAGGTATGCCCTTCAATTGATATCCATTTTGGATCCAACAAGTCTTGAATGACATATTTTAATGCTTGACAATCATTAATTTTATGTTCTTTGTTTCGGTTATATTCGCAAAAGTTGGCATCATTCCACCAAGAGGGTTTAAATTTTAGTTCATACTCACGCACCAATAGAAGTGTTATGAGGTTTCCCCCTATTAACTTCCTAAGGGAAGATTTGAGAGACTCTCCTAGTGGTGTGGACTTTATCCTAGGAGGAAAGTTGGTAGGTCTTTGCTCATTGCTTTGAGGCTTGTTGGATGGTGTATTGTTTTGTGATTTTGATAGATTAAAGATTGGTTGTTTTTGCACCACATTTTTAGCATCTACTATTGGCAAGAGACACTGTGTGGATTCATGAGTGTTGTCATTGATGGCAACAAAGTCCATTCCACACATCCACAGCACATGACATGTCTATACCAGAAGTCAGATTGAAGAGTATTTTGGTCTGATAAGCAAGAACAGAGCATACAACAAGGTCTGACAATCTAGTCTAGATCTCTCAGAGGAAGTATCTCAGCAAAGTGTGGACTTTGGGAAGTCAAAAGGAGTACCATGACTGATACATTCTAGAGATTGAGCCTCTGGTGATGAAAGAATGAAAAGATATGAGCTCCTGAGTGTTGGGTTCCTGTTTGGCAGAGTAGACTAAGGAAGAACTGACCGACGGAGCATCAGACCTTAATCCGGATGAGAAATTGATGGTGAACAAGTTTCTTAAGGGATCATTCATGGTTGGCTGACATGATTGATGACTTCCATAACTATCCTTCTGATAAGCATGGATTCAGCTAACAGACCAGAGTTTGGAAATATCTTGAATTTTTTGGATGTTGACTAGGAAGATGTTGAAATCCTTGATGTGGATATATATACCAGATAGATTTTGGTATGAAGGTGTGTGTGGTGTGTTGTGAAGTGCGAATAAAAGTAGAAGAGTAGTGTCAAAGAAGCAATACAGGTACATTATGTGACATGACAACAACACTAAAGAAGAGGAAGAATGATGTGCAGTAGATCACTGTATTGAGCCTAACTGGAACTGAACCTCAACATATGTGGATGCTTCTCATTAGTTCAAACACCTAGTTACATTCTATATACCTTGTAGACAGTGAGTCTCTTGTAGGCAATGAGCTTCCTGTGAGCAGTGTGCTTGGGCACTGAGCCCTAATTGGCAAGTGCCATTTTGTACTTCTTATTCTTTTAATAGAGAATACAATCTTGGGTTAGTCACCATGTGGTTTTTCCCTAACTAGGTTTTCCACATAAAAATCCTGGTGTTATGTATGTTGATTTCTCTTCCACTCTCATGATTATGTATGGTTATATGTTTTGATACTACACTAATTGTTAAAGAAGAAAAGAAAGTTGAATATTTAGGATAACTGATTCACTCCCCCTCTCAGTTATCTACCTTGTTACCAACATCTACCACACCATCATTTACAATGGGTTTGTTCTTGGTCCAAAATAATGACTTGTCCACATTGTTCTTAGAACTAGGGGTGTCTTTGTATAGCTTAATTTTCCCCTTTGTTATCAAGGCTTTCTCAATGAGTAGCCCCATTTCAATGACCTTACTAAAAGTAGTTGGACATTGTATTTGGATTTGATAACTCAGTTCCGTGTTTAGGTTTTGAACAAACCTTTCTATCATTTGTTTCTCCAATATGTGGTAGGGACACTTTCTTGCAAGTTGTCTCCATCTTTGTAGGAAAGAGGCAAAGGATTCTCCCCCACTTTTACTTGTTATTACAAAGGTCCAACATGGAGATTTCATGTTCAATATTGTATGAGAAATGTGTTACAAATTTATCCACTATCTCATCAAAAGTGCAGATACCGGGAGGTATGCAAGAGAACCTTTCCATTGCTTGGCCTCCTAAGCTTTGTGGGAATAGTCACATAAGATATGTTTCGTTGTGTGCAAATTCAAGGCATGTTGTGCTAAATTCCCTTATATGATCTCTCGGATCACCTTTTCCTCTATACTTGTCAAATTTTGGAACCTCAAACCTTGAGAGAAAAGGTATCATGAGCAAGGACTTATCAAAGGGATATGGTGAAATATCCTCAAGGGAGTAGTCCTTTGTAGTTATCCCACGTTGGATATCTACCAACTATTTTTGCAAGGCTTGGATTTGTTTCGTTAATGTGTCCAAAGGATTGGGTGTATCCTTAGCCTTTTCTTATTTAGAAGCATCTTTGTCAATTTTGGATGCATCATTGTCAATTTTGGATCCATCTTTGTCAACTTTGGAGCTGTCTTTCAAAGACTCTACTTTGTTTGAGGAGTTGGTTTCTCTTAGATTTGAGATATCAAAACTTGCGGGTAGCTTAGCTCCTTGTTGAGCTAACATGAGAAAATACTTATGAGGATCTGTGGCAACAACCCTATCCATTACCTTTTGAAATTTTGGATCTTTAAGTTGTTTAAGGATTTCTTCTTGACTAATCTTCTCATCATTAGAATTGTGCCCACTATTGTGTTTGGAATCCATCTTTTGCTTTTGTTTAACTTGGGATCTAGTTTGAACCATGCAATCTTAAGATATGGGTGAAGTTGGAATGTGAGACTTGGTGGAAGGGATTTTGTGTTTTGGTATGATGTGGTTGAAGTGAATTTCATTGGATAAACTAGATTTTGCTAAGGTTTTCTATTGATTCTATGTTGTACAAACAAGTGCTCTTGAGCTATAATGGTAATAGTAATCGAAGTGTCGATATAGAAGGTAGTCAAAATAGGGATAGATGATCTCCACTATTGACGTAGACTACTCTCCTATCAAGATACACAAGTATAGTTTCGATGTGAAGGATGATTGGAATCCTAATATAAAACTAACTAGATATTGTTTGAATTTGGTATAGTATCAATTATGCCTTGGTACAAATCTTGGTTTTTGGTTTGACGACTTTTTGCATAGCAAGACAATGGTATGCAAAGGTGATGTTTGAAAATGGCACGAAGGTGTGACTGTAAGGTTGAACTTATTTTCCAAGTATAATCTAGAGCAAAAAAGGTATCTAGAAATGGTTTTAGTTTTGTCTCAAAATTTACGAAACAACTCTCTATTGTGAATGCACAACATCAAATTTGTAGGAATATTCAGCAAATACGCAACTCTGTACTATGTATGTGTAGCTCTGTATGTCTAGGGTTATGTTTTGAAAGCATGGTACTATGTTTTAAATGCACAAAAAGGTATATGCACATCAAGATGGTGTAAATGCGTTGCAATACTATTTAAATGCTTAGCAATAGTGAATGTGTAGCAAGATTTGGTAAATGCGCAACAAAGTATTGTAAATGCACAGGACTGCAAAAACTTTGCCTTTTGCTTCAGTTTGTCAATCTTGGCTTGTTTGCACATTTTCCTAGGATGCTCTAAAGTTTGAAGTACTATCTTTGACTCAAGTTATTGCCAAAAAACACATCAAACAAGAAGTTGTCATGATTTTTTTTATACAAGTTCTGATAAATGTAAAAAAAAACAAGTACGATCCTAAGGATGGCAAGAAAAATATTTATTGAATTCCAACTTGGATTTTACTCTAGCCACTTACATAAAGGCAGACAGTTAGTAAATTGGTAGCACCGGCTCCCCCTTACAGTGCACTCGCTTCTCATGCATACCAAGTTACAATCCCTCCGAAGAGTTGGATTTTCTATCTCCACACTAGATGACTATATGATGTTGGATGGCTTCAGAGCTCCGACCTCAACTTGCGTCAACAAATATGGGTTTTTGTCTTTCTAGAACAATTGGGTTTTAGTTTGGGCATCCGTTTGGGTGGTTATATGTGCAGCAATTCACTTTGTTATGGAGGCTTCCCAGTCTGAAGAGGTTAGCCTCAACAAAGTTAAACACACCACATGGGTACTATAGGAAACATTTGTCAGTATAACACAACAACACCAGTTGTTTGTGATTTTCATCAAAAACACAATTTATTCTTAGTGGCTTATAAGTGGCTTGGCTTTAGCCTGTTACCACTTGAGGTCATCCCCCTTGGAAGAAACACAATCCCAAGGGCAGGCCTCTTCTAAATGTTACACAAATAAAATGACGTTTGTCATTTTGGTCACCTAAGAAGGGGAGAGCATAGTCCTATCATCATTTTCAAGCACAGAGTACACTGGTTCTTTATCCTCCTAGAGTTAAAATCCAAAAAAAAATTAAGTGTGTTTTACTCTACCAAGCACAATCCATTGACAAGATACCAAAAACTTGGAAAAGATAGTTAATTTTACCCTCCTAAACAAATCTACGTGAATATTGTTGTTGAAGAATAAAACCAATTACTTTCACCTATTTAAGCTAGATGAGAGATTTGTAAATGCAAGATTGACTTGAAAGATCTGTTCAGTTGTATCCACCTAGGTTGGGACTATGTGCAAGTTGTAATGCAACAATACCATTTACTTTCTCC
Source organism: Cunninghamia lanceolata (assembly GCA_027924645.1). NCBI lineage: Eukaryota > Viridiplantae > Streptophyta > Pinopsida > Cupressales > Cupressaceae > Cunninghamia > Cunninghamia lanceolata. Next base: position 1,880,917 of record BSBN01001137.1, on the reverse strand, counting down.
TAATTAGATCTAGGTGAAAATTTGCATGAAGATGTCAAATTACTTCCCCCCTAATTAAATCTAGATAAAGTTATGATGTAGCTAAATGACTAAACAAAGCTCCTACACCTACAAGAAGAGTTAGTACAGAAATCTTTGCAAAAAAAAATAATACAACTTTTCTGTTAGAATGTAAATGCGTAGGAATAGGAAGTAAATGCGCAACATTGCTTAGTAAAAGCGTTGCAACGTGGATGTGTAGAAAGAAGCCATGGATGCGTAGGGATGCTCAGTGAATGCACAGAAATGTAAATACGTAGTGAAATGTGGTGAATGCACAAAAAGACGGCGTGAATGCACAGAAACATGAATGTGTAACAGGAAGCTGTGAATGCACAGGACTGGAATGTGAATGTGCCGAAATGACCTTCATAGACCGATTCACCTCATAGCTTCCATAGTTACCTATCTCATATTGATCTTATGAATGAGTTCAGCTCTCAGAAGTGTGTACTTCCCTTTTGTTGAAGATGACAATATGAGAATGGTTGTAGATGGATAATGCAGTGAAGATTGACTAACAATGCAACTCTATGAAGATGAATAATGGAGATATGAAGCCATGGTTGGATGATTGTGATGATAATGAGATTATGTAAATGCAATGAAGATACTTTTCCAAAGGCACGCTGGTAGAATTTTTGCAAAGTAAGTTTACAAAAACTCTTGGATTCTTGAACTGGGGGAATGAGGGTTCCTTTTATAGGCCAAGGAGGGGCCAATTCCAAGTGTCATGATCTCAATGGTGGATAAGAAGTCTGGTGATGTGTATGGTTCAGATTTGGTTGGTTGGGATGAGGGAGAGAAATATCAAAGATGTTCCTCTCACCTTGACAAGGTGGAAGGAAAGGTGTGACATGAGGCCACATGTCACAAGGCTCACAAAGACCATAAAGTGAAGGTCAAATAAAGAAACCTTGTTTGTAGGATGGTTGGAAAGAATATAGGGACTTATGGGACAAGTGTATCAAGGTGTCTTTTGACCAAGATGACATGGAGAGACCATTCTCATGAGAATAGGGATGGTTGGAGAAATAATAGGACATGTGGGTGAGGATAAATAGATAATTAAATATTAAAATATTTAATTATGTGTGCAACATGATGAGGTGGATTGGATGATGTGAAATTAGAGGATTTTTGACTTTGGGATAAGATGATTTGATTAAATAATTTAGAATTATTTAATTAGGGATGACATTAGAAGAATCGATAAATTGATTTGTTGTAGAATTATGATGATGTGAATCAAATAAATAAATTAGTGAATTTATTCATTGATAGAGGAATGAGAATAAAATAAATATTAAATATTTATTTAATTCGACTTAGCCATTTTTAGGTGTATATAGTAGCTACACTCGATTCTGAGATACCTGAAGTATAACCTCATGGCTATACTCAATTTTGAATCCATAAGTATAGCCTCAGTTTATTTAAGTGGTATATTGCATTGTTTCTGTATCAATTGTTTACAAAATGATTTGGTTGTTATCTTAATGTTATGTCATAAAATGTCCCCTAGGACTTGTACCTCTTAAGTTTAGCTCCTAGGTCGCTTAGATTTAATCATGCATGTTAAAAATGAATCCTGGAGCAAAATCCCCTAAAACCCATGACAAATGGGACTTAGGGGACACTCTTGAGCTTAATCAAGTCCCAAAATAGGACCCTAGACTTGGGCACCTGCACCCTAGTCCAAACCTTTTTTTTAGGACCCAAATTCTAAATGTTAGCAAAGTGACCATTAAAAGGTTTCCCTTTGTTGGCCTATTCAATTTTAATTGTGAATGTTTAGCGAGAATGCATCTATAAGAATTATTAGGACTTCATTTTAAACTTAGATGGATAATGTGAACTTGTGATCTTATGCTAAGGATATTCAAGGATTTTATTGCGTCGTAGAGTAGTATTGTGTTGTGTTTGTACTTGTTTGGTGCAAATTTGTCTTCATCAATCCATCTCCTCATGGCGTGAAAGATCTTCATCTCCCCATGAGAGCTTCACCTCTGAGGTGACATCTATTTTGTGTTTTAATCAATTTATCATATCATTTTCTTTTGCCTTTGTCCACTAAGGACACACACACTCTCTAACAATGGTGTTGGAAGGCTTGAATGTCATTCCAGGGCTTGACCAAGGAAAGCTCCTAAACACCACAACCCCCAACCCCTCTCTTGTGATTGCAGGTTACAGGTATCAGATTTTGTGGAGAGGAGTTGCACAAGATCAAAGCAGAGCATAAAGATTCCAGATATAAAGAAAATGACAAAAAACATCCCTAATTAGACACAAGCACACGCTCTTTTGTCCTCTAGTTTAGCATTGTTAGAAATCTCTGAACATGTTATAGTCTAAAGCATATTTTAATCCAAAGCCCTAAAAAAGTACCACATTGGACACGGGCACCCACTCTTTTGTCCCCAAAGTTGTTGGGATAAGGTGCCATTAACCTTGTAAATCCCAATATTGTATTTATTCCATTTATTATTTGTAATTTATAATTACCCATAAGGGATGTACAAGTTTCATCAGTAGTGGTAAAAATTATTTACTATCCATGGTAATTACGAAGTTACTGCACAGTAAGTCCCAGAGTTACTGGTGCTAGTTATGGGATGTCATTTACTATAGTAAATGGTAATTGGTCAAAGTGGGGTGCACATGTGGAGGAATAATTTATTTTTAGTGTTATGATGCACATCATAGATGCTGCAAGAAAGTGTAAGAGATTTTATGACAGCTGTAAGTTGTCATAACAATCTATGACACTAATAATAGCATATGACGCATCATAAGATACTATAAGTGGCTATTTTTGGCCCCAAGTCGTTCAACCTTGCATGGGAACATTTTTCCAAGTGTAGGGTGCATGTATGACATCATTTATGACCCTATAAGAGCTTATTCTTGGCTATGGACGTCCAAGTTTGTATTGTTGACTCTTGACAAGTGTTATGGTCTTGTAAGAAGTCATTTAATGTCTTGAGGTTGTGTAAATTCTATATAAACAATAGCATAGTAGATGAGAGTGATATAATAGTTTACAGGTACCCAGGTTCTGCCGGAGTGAAGGTTGGAGGTTAGAGGAAGTCAATGTATTTGTAATCTCCTTTTGTGAAGATAATACAACTTGGCCTCTTTTCTTGGTGGAGTTTTTTACCTGAAAGGGTTTTCTCCATGTTAACCAATTGTGTTATGTGCTTCATTATGTTTCTGGTATATTTTTGTATTGTGGGTTTATGTTTTGTTACAATCTCCATTAATAACACACAGTTGAAGTTTGCTGAAATTTATCTCGAATTAGATTTCCATTGAAGTAGTGTTTCTTTCATTTCTAACATTTGGTATCAAAGCCTAGCTAGCTTTGACTCTTGGGTGGTAGTGTGGAAGCTATAGCTACAGTGGGAGATTTGGTTGCATTTGTTTTGCAGATCTTGTGTTGTTATTATGGATGCATCCACCATTGCATCAACCTCTCAAATGAACATTGAGAAGTTCAACGAAATGGGGTATGAATTGTGGAAGCTAAAAATGGAAGATTTGTTGGAAGAAAGAAACCAATGGTTGGCTGTCCAAAAATAGAAGAAACCTGATGATGTCTCTCAAGATGAGTGGGATAGATTGGATAAGAAGGCACGGGGAACCATCTGGTTGTGTCTTTTAGACTCTGTCCTATTGAATGTCACAAAGGAAGAGACTACATACAAATTGTGGAAATGGTTAGGTGAGATCTATCAAGCCAAGAGTATGGTAAATAAATTTTATTTAAAAAGAAAATTGTTTTCCATGAAAATGTAAGAAGGTGAATCAGTTGCAGAGCATTTAAATTCTTTTAATTTATTGGTGAGTTAGCTTGATTCAGTAGATGTTAAGGTTAGTGAGGAAGATAATGTATCTTACTTCTATGTTCTTTACCTGAGTCTTGGGAGAATTTTATCCTTTCTATCACTACTAACCTTGTGGATCCAAAGTTGGATGCTCTTGTTTCAGTGCTACTGTCACAAGAATTGAGGAAGAAGAATTTGGATAGTTTAGGGGATGCTCTCAGTGTCAGGGGAAGGTCTAAGGACAAGTCCAAGGGCTAGTCTAAGACTCCTGGTAAAAAGAATAGAGTTAAGTGTTGGAACTGTGGTAAAAGGGGACATGTGAAGGAGTGCAGAAACCCCAAGAAATATTGGGAGAGTGCTTTGGATAAGTCCTCGAATGCAGGTGAAGAAGTTTTACTTTTTGCATGTAATCTTGTTTCTAATGATCACTGGGTTGTTGACTCGGGATGCTCATTTCATATGACCCCGCATAAGGAATAGTTCTCCACATATGAAGAATATGGTGGAGGTAATATCTAACCTTGGTGACAACTCTACATATCCAATTGTTGGGAAAGGAAAGATTGGTGAGAGGGAACTTAGTGGTAGTGAAAGGGAAGAGATTCAAGAACTTGTTTAAGCTTGAAGCCACTACAATTTGTAATGCCTCCTATGTATCTGAGGCCACTACTAAAAATACATGTATGTTGTGGTACCGTAGATTGGGCCACACAAGCAATAATGTACTGAAAACTATTAAGAATAAAAATTTGTTGGACGATATCTCTTATTCTAATGTGCACTTTGATTTCTATGAGCATTGTGTGTTTAGTAAACAAAATAGAAAATCATTTCCTGCAAGAATCAATAGAACAAAAGAGAAGTTAGATATTATTCATACAGATGTGTTTGGACCTGTGGATAATGAATCTATTGGAAAATCTTATTATTTTGTAACCTTCATTGATGATGTATCTAGATTTATATGGATTTATTTTATGAAGCATAAATCTGAAGTTTTCACTAAGTTTAAGCAATTCAAAGTCTTAGTAGAGAACCAATCAGGTTTAAAGATAAAAATATTAAGATTTGATAATGGAGGGGAATATTGCTCTGAGGAATTTGATAAGTTTTGCAAGCATGCAGGTATAATTAGACAAAAGACAACTCCATATACACCACAACAAAATGGTGTTGTAGAAAGGATGAACCGAACAATTATGGAAAGGGACAGAAGTATGCTTAGTGATGCATAGTTGAATAAATGCTTTTGGGTAGAGGATTTGTGTACTACTTGCTACTTGATAAATAGATCTCCTTGTAAGGCTCTTGAATCAACACCTTATGAAGTGTGGACAGGTAAGGAACCTTCTATTTCACATTTAAGGGTTTTTGGTTGTGAGGTTTTTGTTCATGTGCCTAAGGAAAAGCAATCTAAGTTAGATCCAAAGGTTGAAAAATGTACATTCATTGGATATGGTGATAATGTGAAAGGTTATAAGCTTTGGAATCCACTAACCCACAAGATTATCTTTTCTAGAGATGTTATTTTTAGGGAACTTAGAGCTATTTCTAAACCTGAGCAGCCAAAAGCAAAATATGAAAAGGCGAAGAAGGTGCACTTTGATCTAGAGCAGCAAGATGCACCTCAGGAAGAATAGAATGATGGATTGAGGGGTGAAGAAGAAGAAGAAGATTCGAGTAGTTCTGATGAAGATGAATCTATTGTTATAGAAGAAGTTGGTGCAGATGATCATGCAGAAGAACAAGTTGAAACTCTTACTCCACCCTTGAAGAGATAAACAAGACAATAGAATCCAGTTGACAGGTATAGCCCACTAGATTTCTATTGTGTATATGCTTTATTAAGTACTAACGATGAACCTAGATCCTATAGGGAAGCTATTTCTACATATGATAGTGAGTCTTGGTAGCTAGCCATGTAGGAGGAGATGATGGCTTTAGACTCTCGTAATACTTGGGATCTTGTTCATTTGGCTAAAGGAAGAAAGGCCATAGGTTGTAAGTGGATCTTCAAGAAGAAGTTTGGAGTAGACAAGTCATTGGAGAAGTACAAGGATAGACTGGTAGCCAAGGGCTACTCCTAGAGAGAGGGACTTGATTTTGGTGAGATATTCTCTCCTATTGCTAAATTGACTTCTATTAGATTTCTCTTATCCATTACTGTAGCTTATGATTGGGAGATTGAGTAAATGGATGTTAAGACTACGTTCTTGCATGGAGATCTTGAAGAAGATGCAATAGCCTATAGGTTTTGAGGTAAAAGGAAAAGAACATTGGGTTTGTAGGTCAAAGAGGTCTCTTTATGGTCTGAAACACTCCCCAAAATGTGGTATCAAAAGTTTGATTCATTTGATTTGAAATTGGGTTTTGTTAGAAGCGAGGAGGATCATTGTGTTTACATTCATTGTGTTGATGATTCTATACTGGTTATTGCTTTGTATGTTGATGACATGTTTTTCAGCAATACTATGAGTATGGTCAGTGAGCTTAAAGCCCAACATTCGGTGCATTTGAGATGAAGGATCTTGGTGCTGTAAGGTATATTTTGGGAATGGAGATTAGGATGGATAGAGTTAGCAGAAAGCTTTGGTTGTCACAAAGTAAGTATGTGAATACTATTTTGTAGAGGTTTAGCTTGCAGGACTGTAACCTAGTTAGAGTTCCTTTACCCATTGGTACTAAGATTTCATTAGATATGTGTCCAAAGACTAAGGATGATCTTGAAGATATGTCTAATGTGCCATATGCTAGTACTGTAGGGAGTTTGATGCATGCAATGGTTTGTACTAGTCCAGATATTGCCCAAGTAGTGGGAGTTTTGAGCAGATTTATATATAACCCTAGTAGATAGCATTGGAACTATGTGAAGATGGTGTTTAAATATCTTGTAGGTACTCCTGATCATTGTTTGGTTTATTTTGGTACTAATAGTGCTAATAAATCTTTGGACATATAGGGTTTTGTTTATGTGGATTGGGCAAGTGACTTGGGTAGTCAAAGGTCCACTAGTGGCTATGTGTTTACTCTATTTGGAGGTGCAGTGAGTTAGATGAGTAAGAGGTAACCCACAGTTGCTTTGTCCACCATAGAAGCAAAGTATATGGCTGCAACTCATGTCTCTAAAGAGGTAGTTTGGTTGAGGAGACTATGTATAAGTATTGGTTTTGATTGCAGGAATATTTAGATTGGTTGTGATAGCTAGAGTGCTTTTTTTTGGCTAAGAATCCCATGTATCATGCTCAAACTAAGCATGTTGATGTTGAGTATCACTTTGTTTGAGAGTTGGTTGCAAATGGACAGATTGAGTTGAAGAAGATAGACACTCAAGAGAATGTTGCAAATTCATTGACCAAGCCTGTGAGCACAGAGAAGTTCGTGTGGTGCAGAGAGGCCATGGGCCTTATTTTTAGTGCCTAATTATTTTTTCATTTGATTTCCTATGGGTTGATTTACAATGTATAATGTCAAGTGGGAGAATGTTGGGATAAGGTACCATTAACCTTGTAAATCCCAATATTGTATTTATTCCATTTATTATTTATAATTTATAATTACCCATAAGGGATGTACAAGTTTCACTAGTAGTGGTAAAAATTATTTACTGTCCATGGTAATTATGGAGTTACTCCACGGTAAGTCCTAGAGTTATCGGTGGTAGTTATGGGATGTCATTTACTATGGTAAATGGTAATTGGTCAAAGTGGGGTGCACATGTGGAGGAATAATCTATTTTTACTGTTATGACGCACGTCATAGATGCTGTAAGAAAGCGTAAGAGATTCTATGACAGCTGTAAGTTGTCATAAGAATCTATGACACTAATAATAGCATATGATGTGTCATAAGATGTTGTAAGTGGCTATTTTTAGCCCCAAGTTATTCAATCTTGCATGGGAACATTTTTCCAAGTGTAGGATGCATGTATGACAGCATTTATGATCTTGAAAGAGCCTATTCTTGGCTATGGATGCCCAAGGTTGTATTGTTGACTCTTGAAAAGTGTCATGGGCTTGTAAGAAGTCATTTAATGTCTTGAGGTTGTGTAAATTCTATATAAACCATAGCATAGTAGATGAGAGTGATATAATAGTTTGCAGGTACCCAAGTTCTACCGAAGTGAAGGTTGGAGGTCAGAGGAAGTGAATGTATTTGTAATCTCCTTTTGTGAAGATAATACAACTTAGCCTCTTTTCTTGGTGGAGTTTTTTACCTGAAAGGGTTTTCTCCATGTTAAACACTTGTGTTATGTGCTTCATTCTTCTTCTGGTATATTTTTGTATTGTGGGTTTATGTTTTGTTACAATCTCCATTAATAACACACAGTTAAAGTTTGCTGAAATTTATCTCAAATCAGATTTCTATTGAAGTAGTGTTGCTTTTATTTCTAACAAAAGTTTTTGCTTTCCAAAATTAAAATCCTGGTATGTTTCTAATCTACATTTAGTTCCTTCTTGTGTGAACATTTGTTAGGTTTCATCTATTTGTTTGTGATTTTGCATAATTAGGGTGTGAGGCCTAAGCAGATTAGGGTTTTAAGAAAATATCAAGCTATTCTATCTTTCCAATCATCTCATAGTGACATCAGACCTATAGTTGAGTCCTCTATCATAGTAGTGACTTAGCTTAGTGTTGGGTTATTTATTTTGCATATAATTGTTAGTGTTTATTGCTTCGATCTGCCTGAACCCTAACAACTAGTATTAGAGTGGGTTGTGTTTGATTATCATCTGTAGGAAGGTCTCACTATTGAGTGGAAGAAATGGTGGATGAGGGTAAATTGAAGGTAGATAAATTCAATGGGTAGAACTGTCAGTTATGGAAGATGAAGATGGAGGATTATCTCTATTAGAAGGATCTATGGAGGCCATTGGAAGGAATAGACAAGAAACTGACAACAATGACTGATGAGGATTGGAATCTTCTGGACAGAAAGGCACTGGAAACCATTTGGTTATGCCTGGCACCATCTGTGGTATTCAATATAATAGAAGCAAAGACAACAAATGGACTGATGAAAGCTTTGACAAAATTGTATAAAAACCCTCAGCCTCAAATAAGGTATTTCTCATGAAGCATTTGTTTAATCTAAAAATGATTGAAGGTGGATCTATGCCAGATCATTTAAATGAGTTTAATATGATTACCAATTAGTTAACCTCTGTAAAAGTGAAATTTGATGAAGAGGTGAGGGCTCTCTTGGTTTTATGGTCTTTGCCAGAAAGCTAGAATAGCTTGGTAATGGTTGTAAGTAACTATGTATCTGGTTAAAATACTTTGAAATTTGATGATGTTGTTGGTGTTATCCTTAGCGAGGAAATGCAACAAAAAAGCACACATGAGACTTCAACGTCTGGTAATGCTTTGACTATAAAGAACAAGGGAAGAATGAAGGAAAAAGGCAAAAGGCCTACAAATCGTGGGAAGTCACAAGGGAAGTAAAAGAAAGGCATATCTAAATCTAGAGGAAGAATGGATTGCTAGCACTGTGGAAAGCTAGGACACTTGAAGAAGGATTGCTCGTCTCAAAAAGGAAAACAAGGAGATGGACAACATGATGACAGTAAGGAAGCTAATGTTGCAATTAATAAATTACAGAATGTTTTAATTTTGTGTTTAGATAATGCTAATGATTCCTAGGTGATAAATTTAGGGGCTTCATTTCATGCCACACCCCATAGGAACTATTTTGTAGATTATGTTCAAGGTGATTTTGGATAGGTATATTTGGGTGATGACGAACCCTGTCAGATTGTTGGAAAAGAAAAGATAAAAATCAAGTTGTAGAATGGAAATGAATGGTTGCTACAGGAGGTAAGGCATGTTCCAAATTTGAGAAGGAATTTAATGTCTATAGGACAACTGGGTAGTGAAGGTTGCATAGTTACCTTTTCAGACAAAGTTTGGAAGGTCACTAAAGGTGCATTAGTAGTAGATAAAGGTGAAAAGGCAGGCAAATTATATTTGTGTACTGGTAATACTTATTCTACCTTAGCTGCTACAAAAACAATTTCTACTAAGATAGTTATAACATTTTCTATAGGGATAGAAATATAATTGTGGCACCATAGACTTGGGCACATAAGTGAGAAAGGGATGAAGATTCTTCACTCTAGAATGTTGCTACCAGGTTTGAAGAAGATGGACTTGGAGTTTTGTCAAAATTGTGTTTATGGAAAACAGAAAAGACTCTGATTTCTCAAAGTTTGGAAAGAGAAGAAGAGTGAGAAATTAGAGCTTGTGCATTTAGATGTATGGGGACCAACTTAGGTATCTTCTCTTGGTGGCTCTTGCTATTATGTTACTGTTATTGATGATGCAACTAGGAAAACATGGGTGTATTTTCTAAAACAAAAATAAGAAGTATTTGAAACTTTTAAAAGGTGGAAAGCTTTGGTTGCAAATGAGATAGGGAAAAAGTTGAAGTGTCTAAGATCTGATAATGGAGGTGAGTATCGCAGAAGAGAATTTGAGAATTACTGTTCATATAATGGAATCTGAAGGCAAAAAATGGTTCTTGAAACCCCACAAGAAAATAGTGTGTCTGAGAGAATGAATAGGACCATTATGGAGTGTGCAAGAAGCATGAGATTGCATGTTGGACTACCCTTACACTTTTGGATAGATGCTATACATACCATTGTTTATTTAATAAACAAGGCACCTTCAAATCCTTTGGATGGTGGCATTCTAGAGAAGGCATGGATGGGTAAAAAGGTAAACTATTCATTTCCAAAAACCTTTGGTTGTGAAGATTTTGTCCATGTTGATATTGAAAATAGAACCAAGCTTGAGGCTAAGTCTAAAAAATGTACCTTCATTGAATATGGAGTAGATGAATTTGGCTATCAGTTATGGGATTATGAAAATCATAAAATCATTAGGAGCAGAGATGTTATATTCAATGAGAAGGTCATTTATAAGGATCAGCTATAGGAAAAGAAGCATGAACATGCCAAAAAGGAATATGTGGTGCTAGATGAGATTCTAAAAAATAAAATGCCAGTGGTACCTGATGCTTAGCAACAAGTTATCCCACAGACTCTTGCAAGTGTTAGATGTTCTACAAGGATAACTAGACCTCTAGAAAGATTTTCTCCATCATTATATTCTATATTATTAACTAATTTTGGTGAACCTAAAGGTTATGAAGAAGCAATGCAGGTAGATACCAAAAAGCAGTGGGAGCTAGGCATGAAAGAGGAAATGGATTCCTTGATGTAGAATCAGACTTGGGACTTAGTCAAATTGCCTACAGGAAAAAGAGCATTACCAAATAAATGGGTTTACAGGTTGAAGGAAGAAGATGGAGACAAGAAAAGATATAAGGCCAAACTCGTGGTAAAAGCTTTTGCACAAAAAAAAAAGGTATAGATTTTGATGAAATATTTTCTCTGGTTGTAAAGATGACTTCTATTAGAACTATTCTAAGTCTTGTGGTTGCAGAAGACTTGCATCTTGAATAGCTAGATGTGAAAACAACTTTTCTCCATGGGGATTTAGAAGAGGAAATATACATACAGCAACCACAAGGGTAAGGAGGATTTTGTATGTAGGTTAAAGAAGAGTTTGTATGGCCTGAAGCAAGCACCTTGGCAATGGTATTTGAAATTTGATAGTTTTATGGTTGAACAAGGTTACAAAAGATGTCATTTTGATTATTGTGTTTATTTCAAGAAATTGCGTAATGGAAGCTATATTATCCTATTGCTTTATGTTGATGACATGCTTGTTGCCAGGTCTAACATGCAGCATATTAATGAGCTTAAACATAAATTAGCAAATTCATTTGCTATGAAGGATTTGGGTGTAGCAAAACAAATCCTTGGTATGAGGATCACATGGGACAAGACAAATAGAAAATTATTTTTGTCTCAAAGTGAGTATGTAGAGAAGGTGTTGAAAAGGTTTAACATGCAAAATGCAAAAGCAGTTAGTAAAACTTTGCCTAGCCATTTTAAGTTGACTAAGGAAATGTGTCTAAAGACACAAGAGGAGGAAGACAAAATGTCTAAGATACCATATACATTAGTAGTTGGTAGGTTGATATATGCAATGGTATGTACAAGGTGAAATATTGCACATGCAGTGGGAGTTGTGAGCAGGTATATGAGCAATCCAAGAATGGAACATTGGAATGCAGTAAAATGGATTCTCTGATATTTGAGAGGTACTACTTCAAAGAAACTATGTTTTGGAGGAACAAATTTTGCTTTAAAAGGATATGTTGACTCTGATCTGATGGGTGATATTGATAGTAGGAGGAGTACTGCAGGGTATGTTTTTACTGTAGGAGGTACTGCAGTCAGTTAGATTTGAAGGTTGCAAAAGGTTGTTGTGCTTTCAACCACTGAAGTTGAGTATGTTGTTGCTACAGAAGCTAGCAAGGAGATGATTTGGTTACAATATTTTTTGGAGGAATTTAGGCAACAACAAAAAGATAGCCCTTTGTACATTGATAGCCAGAGTACCATTCATCTTGCTAAGAATTTAGCTCTACATTCAAAAACTAAGCATATACAGCTCAGATAGCACTTCATCTGGTTAGTTTTGGAGGATGGACAGTTGAAGCTGGAGAAAATTCACACAAGTGAGAATCCTACAGATATGTTCACAAAGGAAGTTACATGAGAGAAACTAATTTCCTCATCAATTTCTATTGGCCTTCATGACTAAAAATGGTGGACATAAGAAACTAGCAAGGCCTGTAATCTAGTGGGAGCTGCAAGTGCAGCGGTGTTGTCCAGGATTAGTCTCCAAGTGGGATATTGTTTGGTGTGGAGCTTGATCAGTCTCCAAGTGGAAGATTGATGGTATGTGGTGACTAATCATGCAAGTGTTCTACACTTGTCATGTATCCTCGCTGGGGTTCAGGGGTGCAACCCCCCAAAAAAAAAATCCCTCTTTTTTGCCCATTCGGAGTTGGTTGTTAATTTTTGTTAACCGACAAAAGAAAAATGACATTGTAAAACCCTAATTCCAAAAGCTTCCAAAAATATTGATTAAGCGGCTAGAATGTATGTTGCGGGTGTGGAATTCGTGAGATTGTAATAGGTTTTGCACTAGATAATAAAATCATTGGATGGCTGAGTTTCTATGGATGTATCCCATATTGGGTGAACCATGTTAAATTTCTGTGTCAATCTCTTTTGTGTTGTTCTTCATTGTTATATTTGAGTTATTTAATCTGCATATAATTGTTAGTGTTTAGTGCTTTCATATTCTTGAACCCTAACACTTAGTCTATGTCCTTGAATGTATGTGTGAAAGAAGGGTTTGATTGAATCTAATTAACTATACACTTTACATCGTTCTTTCAATCCCATTTTCATACATAAAATTTTGGTGAACCTATGTTCTTCTAAACATTGCATCTTTTTGAGTGTTGTAAATAATATTTGAATTCATACATATCATATTCCTCATTCTACATTAAAAAATCTTGCATAGATTTGAAAATTTTGAAAAAATCAAGCATCCTAGGCTTGCATTAAAGAATAGTTTGCACTATTTTTAATGCATATCATTTAAATCATTTAAATCTCTAATATTTACATCAGATCTGAGATAAATTACAGCAATACATCATTTCATAATCATTTACCTTGCATTTCCATACTTTATTTGCTAGGGTTTGCTTGAAAATTTGCATTTTTCATATAACCTAGTAATTCCAAAAGCTAGGGTTTGTAGTTAAAATATTACCTCCAATTTTATTACTCATTCTAACACTCTTTCAAATCTGATCTTGGACTTTTGTGTTTCATCATAGCGTGTTTTTGTATCTACATTTCAAAATTTGCAATTACACATTGTATTTCAACAAAAACAAGCATATTCATTCATCTTGCCTTAATGTTTACTTTGCATTGAGCATTGTAGCAATTTGGAATCATTTTTAGATCTGATCTAAGTTATTTAACACATTAAATCAAATTACATTTCATTCATACATCATTGTGCATAATTTTATAACATTTTTTGTGCATTTATATTGAAAAAAGTGAAAAAAATTGAGCATTTTAGGTGCATAAACAAGCATAGTTTTGTTTTGTTTCATTGAATTTGTAATAAACATGTTTCATTTCAGATCTTGCATTCATTTTCAAACATACATCCATTGTTCATTTGAAAAAATTTCTTCATTTTATAATATTGTGTGAAATCGGCATATTTTTAATTACACAGTGTGTATTTCAACACTAAGTGTTTATACACCTTATCCGCACTTTCTTGATCAAAACCTTTAAAATCACTTGCTTGGACTTGTTGTGTAGTACTCTTTCCTCATATCCATTTTGTTTTTTGTGAACTCCATGTGTCTTTTAGTACCCATTTTTCTCAAACAAGTGCTTTGGTGAGAAACATTCTCATAACATTTCAATATTGCTTTTATTTGATAAATGAATAAATCTCATTGTGCATTGCTATTCCAAGACATTCCATTATGGCATCTTCATCTCATCGCTCTTTGGTATCTTTACATGAATATATCAAAGAATTTGAAAATTTCTACAACTTTCTTAATATGAATCCTGATGTTATCACTTATATACAAGCTATGTATCATAAGCATATATTTAAATGCTCGTCATTTGAAATCCTTGATTATGTATCTAATTTTGACAACTTCATAGCTTTGATGAATACATACCCTTTGGCATTAGAAGATCTAACCGAGTACATTTCCATGAATACTCTTGAGAAAGATGAGTGTGAAATTTCTTCTTGTCTTAATGCTTCAGAACTAATATCTTAAATATATGATGATGATGGTGATTCCATGAGTTATCCTATTCCTCCTCTAGTTGAATGTTCAAACTCCTTGGACATCCCTAAGGAAGTGAAGACCTTTGATCTCCCTCCTTTGGATGAATTTTCATGGACCTTAGATAGCTCTAAGTTTGTGAAGCCTTTGGGTAGCTCTCTTTTGGTTGCAAGTTCTATTCCATTGGACATCACTAAAGATCAAACCATCAAAAATCAAAATCAAAGCAATGTGAATTCAATTACCATTAACAAGTTTCTTCCACCCACTAAGGGGTTATTAGAAACATGTAGTAATATTCCTAAGATGAGTGTACAAGGGGCACCTAATGTACCTTCTTGCTTAAAACTGACAATTATGGTTCAAGGTGATCAAAAACCACCTCGACCCCCAGATTACTTTCTAAACTATGTAAGACCAATTACTCAAAGAAATCAAGGTGTTCAAAATGTGTCATAACAACCACATTACAATATGATTGCTCACACATACAACACCCATAATAACAAGCAAAGAAAGAAAGCACCACATGTGCCTGTCTCTCTTCCATCTTCTCAACCTATGCTCCCTCCACTACCTTGTCTTACTCATAAATGTGCTCAAGATTATGATCTTGTTGAGTAGCTTTGGGATACTCCTACTAAGATCTCTCTTTGGGATTTAATACAAAAATCACCTACATACCACAAAATGCTTCAAGAAGCTTTACAAATGGTGATTGTACCACCTATTGTTAAGTTGAATAATGTAGTAGCTCTATTAGATTATATGCATGCAACAAAAATAGATATTCTATTTCAACCACATGAATTACCATCAACTGAAGTTCAAAACCAATATGATCCACTTATAATCTTTGTCACAATAGATAAAAAGTTGATATGATTGACAATGGATCGGTTCTTAATATTTGTGGCATTGACTTACTACACAAAATCAAGATTGACACATCTTTAATCAAAATAGATAGGCTTAGCATTCGTGGCTTTGATAATGATGGTAGACAATCCCTATGTACTATAACTTTACCTATAAACACTGGACCCATGATATTATCTACCATTTTTCATGTCATGCCTGGTTTTCTTTCGTATAATATGATTCTTAGTAGACCGTGGATTCATGCCATGGGGGCAATTTTGTCTACCCTTCATCAATCAATAAAGTTTATTTATCAAAACAAGCTCTACACCATCGAAGCTGATCCTGATCCAAATAGTTGTTTACATATTGAAATGCAAAAACAAGTTAATAATCATATGAGTCTAAATAACTTGTGAGTTGATTCATCAACACATATTGCCACAAATAATGCTATGCAATACCCTAAATCATTGAATACACTTCTTGGTGATGATTGGGGTTCATTAGATTTTACTCCTTACTGTGTGAGGGAATATAAACTTAATAACTTTGACACATCAAAAATCGCATCAATCTCATCTAAATAATCTTTGGAAAAACCTAAGAAACCCAAAGTTTCCTTGCTAGAAAACAAAGACAATACTATTACTTATACTACAGACTATGAGACTTATGAGGCCTCACCATCTTCTAAAGAAATGGACTCCCTCTATGGTCATGGATTTCAGATTTTGTACAAAAATAATGACTATGTAGGTAATGGTTGTGGTTTAAATCAATTACAAGGAATCAAAGTACCTTTACAAGTTGCTAGAACTAACTACATGACTGGTATTTGATACCATTCTTTGAAGCCCACCAAAACCTATCGTTGTCCTAAACTTAATGTCAATACAATATCAACAATACCAAAACTACATGCGAGATATCCTAAGTTGATAGACAAGGATTGTCTGCCAGGAAATATCCCATTGAAGAAGGTAAGTATTTCTCCACCCTTTAGCCACACTCGATGTAGCACCTATTCTAGTTTCTCTCAATGGTAGCCTCCTCCTAGATATATATGTTGTTAGCATTATGTTGTGTTCCCCTATGATGTGTTATGTGTTGTTTAGGTCTCCTTGGATGACCCTTGATACTCTTGTAAAGTCAAGGACACTGGGAGACCACCTCTGCTATGACCATTCTTCTATTTGTTTCATCATTCTTCTATCTTGCCTCTCCTCTATTTTATTGTTGTGTGTCATGCATTAGGGGCATAGCATTGCGGAGGGTATTTTGGGAGCATGCTCCTACATGGTGTTCCTAAGGCACTTGTTCTCCTCTCTCATTTTTATTGTTTACCTTCTTCAATGATTCTACCTAGTCAACGGATAATGAAAATAATTAAATATTGATAAGGACCATGCGTGCCTTTAGCAAGAAAACAAAAATGGACCTAGTCCATGTATATGAAGATGGGGTTGATATATATATACACACACCTCTATTTTATTATTGTGTGTCGTGCCTTAGGGGCATGCATTGCAAAGGGTATTTTGGGAGCATGCTCCTACGTGGTGTTCCAAAGGCACTTGTTTTCCTCTCTCATTTTTATTGTTTACCTTCTTTAGTGATTCTACCTAGTCGACAGATAACAAAAACAATTAAATATTGATAAGGGCCATGCGTCCCTTCAACAAGAAAACAAAAATAGACATAGTCCATGTATATGAAGATAGGGTTGATATATATGATGCTTGACTAGTAGAATCACTTGGTGTGATGTATCATCTCATGGAATTTCTTGTGAGTAACAATTTACAATTGATGTAGAGGAAAATGATAAACACATAACTTTTACCAAATTTCAAAGTTTGTCTTCTAGATTCGACCTCACAAGACCATATAAGAAAACTTCAATGAACTAGTTTTAATGCATTGCAATGAATTCAACCCTTCCACTAGGGTATAAGAGGCATCTAACAACATTAAATCCACTCACCAAACACATTCAAACCACTCCAAGAGTTAGAAGACTCTATCAATGCCCATTTCACAGATAGGTTGCTCCATTCCTAGTAGCCCTGTTTTATAGAACAGTCACTCATAACTTTTACCATAAGACTCTTCTCAGAACTATGGAGGGTGTTTTGAGTACCCATTACCAAGTCTTAAAACATATCTAAAACTCAATGTATATTTCTTTGTAAGAAATTGTCCAAAAATGGACTTACAACGAACAAATCAGGGCTATTAGGCCTTGTCAACAAAAGGGCTTATTGAAAGAGGACACTCCACGACTCCCCACACCTTACATGTGCTTGGAACACTTCTCATAGGGTCTACACAAGCTTATTAATCCATCAAAGGTCCATTCCCATCAATACTTTAACAAACTCTAAGTCCTATAACTCAAGACTGTCCTCAAAACTCTGTTTTCTGGACTATATACAGAAAAACAATCATAAAACTTGGATTTTCTCACATCAATCTTAGATACTTGATCAAAGACCTCTAGAATATGGAAGCAAATACTACCATAAGCATTTCCACCAAGGATCAATAACATGCAAAAAATAAAAATGAGGGAAACATAGATATCTCAGTCACTGTTTACCCTAACAGAGGGTTTTGACTGTTTTTACAAAAAATGCAACATCTTGTTAAAACTCCACCAAAATGCATGGGACAAGAAGCAAATGGAAGGTGGTTGAAGGAACTCACACTTGAAATCCACTAAGCATGCATCCTTGCCCATACAGGGCCGTACAGTACCAAGAAACAACAGATTTCTGAAGGAATACAATAAAAATAGTGTTCTTTTATTCATTAGAACTTTCCAATCAACCACCCACGAGTTTACAAAGGTAAACAAGGCCTTTTAAAGGCATTACAATGATCTTTTAGTTTCCAACTGATTTGGGATGAACCAAGAGCCAAATGACTTCACATTCCAAGTTTTTACATTGTTTTGAAAGATAACTTTCCTAATTTGCAAATGAAGACAAACCTAGAACATTTAACCTTCCTAATGACTTCATCCTCTGAAATATGACATAATTTATATTATTACAATATTGAACCATTCAAATTTAATCCAACTCCTATGGAAGTCTCAATTTGTCAAGGTGCTCCTGCACCATACAACCAACCAACAAAATTTCCAGGTCCCTTGGAAATGTATCAGCAACAAAGTCTTTTTCTGCATCTCCTCTGTCTTTATCTTCAGTCTTCTCAGCTACAAACTTCAAATCTTCAGATCAATAGAAAGGTGACCAACCAACCAATAGAACAAACTACCATCTTCAGGCTCCTTCTACTCCCATCAGTGGAGTACTCTTCAGGCTACAACATCAAGTGCTTCTTCAGGTATCCATCTCTCTCACTGCTTCACAACAAACCAACTCACCAAACCATTCATCTCACCCAACAGCAGATCCTAGTGATGCACCTACCACCCTCTCCTCAGTGGTTTCTCTATGCTACCTTATCCAACCTAATCTCCATTGGAGAATGGTCATGACTGAACTTCTCTTGTCTGCCCACACACACAACCTCAGAAAACATCCTTCTGCAGCTAGATGGATAAGCACCTGCAACCAAACAACTTAGCAACAAAAACAAATGGTCACCAACATAATCTTTACTTTAGTTCTTCACCTACCTTCTTAGTGACAAGAACAAATACAACATCTCCTCCTAGAGCTTTTGCTAGCTCTGATAGCAATCTGATGCAAAGGAAAATGATAAACACATAACTTTTACCAAATTTCAAAGTTTGTCTTCTAGATTGGACCTCACAAGACCATATAAGGAAACTTCAATGAACTAGTTTTAATGCATTGCAATGAATTCAACCCTTCCACTAGGGTATAAGAGGAATCTAACAACATTGAATCCACTCATCAAACACATTCAAACTACTCCAAGAGTCAGGAGACTCCATCAATGCCCATTTCATAGATAAGCTACTCCATTCCTAGTAGCCCTGTTTTATAGAACAATCAATCATAACTTTTTCCATAAGACTCTTCTCAGAACTGTGGTGGGTGTTTTGAGTACCCATTACCAATTCTTAAAACATATCTAAAACTCAATGTATATTGCTTTGTAAGAAATTGTCCAAAAATGGACTGATAGCGAACAAATCAGGGCTATTAGGCCTTGTCAACACAAGGGCTTATTGAAAGAGGACACTCCATGACTCACCACACCTTGCATGTGCTTGAAACACTTCTCATAGGGTCTACACAAGCTTATTAATCCATCAAAGTTCCATTCCCATCAATACTTTAACAAACTCTAAGTCCTATAACTCAAGACTGTACTCAAAACTCTATTTTCTGGACTATATACAGAAAAACAATCATAAAACTTGGATTTTCTCACATCAATCTTAGATTCTTGGTCAAAGACCTCTATAATATGGAAGCACATACTACCATAAGAATTTCCACCAAGGATCAATAACATGCAAAAGATAAAAATGAGGGAAACACAGATATCTCAGTCACTGTTTACCCTAACAGAGGGTTTTGACTATTTTTACAAAAAATACAACATCTTGTTTAAAACTCCACCAAAATGCATGGGACAAGAAGCAAATGGAAGGTGGTTGAAGGAACTCACACTTGAAATCCACTAAGCATGCATCCTTGCCCATACAGGGCTGTACAGTACCAAGAAACAGTAGATTTATGAAGGAATACAATAAAAACAGTGTTCTTTTATTCATTAGAACTTTCCAATCAACCACCCACGAGTTTACAAAGGTAAACAAGGCCTTTTAAAGGCATTACAATGATCTTTCAGTTTCCAACTGATTTGGGATGAACCAAGAGCCAAATGACTCTTCACATTCCAAGTTTTTACATTGTTTTGAAAGATAACTTTCCTAATTTACAAATGAAGACAAACCTAGAACATTTAACCTTCCTAATGACTTCATCCTCTGAAATATGACATAATTTATCTTATTACAATATTGAACCATTCAAATTTAATCAACTCCTATGGAAGTCTCAATTTGTCAAGGTGCTCCTGCACCAACAATCCACTCAATCTGCTCTTGTACACTTTGAATGGTATCTCACCTTGTTGCTACACTCGGTTCCAAGGTACCTATAGTATATCCCAATGGTTTTACTTAGCTCTGAACCCGTGAGTATAGCCTTAGTCCTTGATGTGATTTTTTTCATGCATAGCTTTCATGATGTGATATGGTTATTATCTTAGAGTAAGATGTTCTAACCTTATCTCTTATTGTTCATCTTAGCATATCTTATCAATGTGTTTGTGGGAACATTCGGTGAATGTAAGCACATGTCACCTTTGGGGCATGGGCTTTGTGAAAGCTCTTGTTTCCTTGCGTGTTTTCTCTCTACCTTAATGTGCTTGATATTGGTAAGTGACATCAACCACCTTAAGGTGGGGGCATATATAATTATATCTATCTAATGATTTTGATACTAATGAAGCATGTTTGTAAGCCCTCTCTGCGAGGTAGGATGTTGTATCTTTGGCACAAGCACACATCTTTCTTTATATTGAAATCAAAAAGCCCTCTCTATGAGGCAGGATAGCATATCATTTTTATCAAGAAGCCCTTTGCGTGAGGTGGGATAACATATCTCTTGAGCTAGTGCATATCCTTTTATTCAAAAGCCCTCATCGCGAGGCAGGATGGTGCATCTCTTGAGCTAGTGCACATCATTTTATTACAAAAGTCCTCTGTGGAGGCAGGGTTGGATCTTGAGAATATCCTCCCTAAGCATGTCTTTGGTGGTTGTTATGGAATAAGCCCAACCATCAGGTGTGTCTGCAGCATGTTTGAGATGGTGGGACTTAGCAATAAGCTTCTTCCATCGCCCATGTTTGTTGTGCATAAGACGTATAGTATGTTTATGGCATGCTATACGACACTCATGTATTTTGTGTGTCTTCCACGTGTTTTCCCCCATGTGTGGTTTCAAGGGTGTAGTGATGAGCTCCTCCCAAACTCAAGTTTTGTATGGTGTATTTTCCCTCCTGGTGTAGTTTCAAGGGTGTAGTGATGAGCTCCTCCTACATTGGTGCAGTCACAGTAGGAGGGTTCACAATTGGAACTATCCAGACCATGCAACAAGAGTAAACACAACAGAAACAACTCAAAGATATGAAATAAATGCAGATTCAATCATTTAGTATATCATAGAATTCAAATACAAATTGGTTGGCAACATGTGGGCTTATAATTAGGGCTTACAGGCTTCATAGCAAAATATCATAATATGCACAAGATATAGCTTTGAAGCTCCTTTGCAAAGAATCCAAATTGTCAACTATCACTATGTGAAACACTATGCTAACTACCTTCCTAGGTGTCTACTACATCAATATATATCATCTCTAGAACAATAGATTCTTCCATGTCAACCAAGGAAGATCACAAACTCCAATGAAGAGCTATAGCATGTGTACATAGATAGGTCAGACCTAAACATGAAGAACTCCTCTGCAATGAATGGAATGATGTGTAGATCATGGGGAAGGTTGGCCATAAGCCAAAGATTAATGATTGATGTGTCATTAGGCTCCACAAGTTGAGGAATGCTCCACAAGTCTTCTCCTTTAGATTATTATCAAAGGTGTTCAAGATGCTTTATTTTGAGAAAATAGTTTATCTTCTGATAGTGATAACTTTCTGGTACTTGATCCAAATGCTCTGAATTTTAGATATGTTGTGCCTGAATATCTCTAGATGCTAAGTCAAGCTCTGCAATATTTGAAATGCAACTGTGGTAAAATGTGGACCAAAATACAAATATTGCTATTGATTGAACTAAACTACAAACTAAAATGCAAATGTTTTTGGTTGATGCAAGATTGCTCTTAAACCAGGAATGCTCCTACATGAGACATTTGGGGTTATTGAAAAAGTGAGTCCCTCACTTTGCTAGGGCTAGAGGAAACCAAGATGGTCTACCTTAGCCTGAGAAATCCTAGATGAATCTTCTTTCGGTCTACCTTTCCATTTCACAAGATATTCTTTGTATTGTCTTCATCTAGTGTTGCGTCCAACTCAACTATCCAAAATGTCTTCAATTTTCTCCGGTGCTTGTTGTGCTAATTATTTCTTCAAGTCTTCTTCATTGTTGTCATTAAACTCTACTTCTTGATACTAATATAGGTCTGTAATGTTGAAAATAGGTGAAATACCCAATGTCTCTTGTATCTCCACTTCATATGCATTTCCTGAATCAAATATCTTGAGTATCCTACAAGGTCCAAACTTCTTCATTTTCAACTTGTTATATGTCCCAACTAGAAATATTTCTTTTCTCAAGTATACCATCACTTTATCTCTAACTACAAATTCCTTGTGTCTTCTCTTCTCATCCACTTATTCCTTATATTTGATGTTCATATCCTCTTAATGTTTCTTCACCTGATTATGCACTATCCTCATATGTTCTACAAATTCTTCTACCTCTACACTTCTCTTTATCTCTACACTGATATCTCTCAATTCTGCTACTCCTCTAGGGTATACTCCAATTACAATCTCAAAAGGTGTTCTTCTAGTTCTCCTATTTACTAAATTATTTTATGCAAACTCTACTTGTGAAAGAATCAAATCCCAACTTCCTTTCTTCTCTCCAACCAAACATCTCCACAAGTTTTCCAAACTCCTATTCACTACCTCTGTCTGTCCATAAGTCTATGGGTGAAATGTTGAACTAAACTTCAAATCTATCGTCATCTTCTTCCAAAGTGTCTTCCAAAAGTATCTAATAAATCTAGTGCCTCTGTCTGAAATTATGCTCCTAGGTAATCCATGCAATCTCACAATCTCCTTGAAATATAGGTCTGCTACATGCACTACATCAGTTGTCTTCTTACAATGTATGAAATGTGTCATCTTTCAAAATTTGTCCACCACTACAAATATTGAATTATGTCCTCTCTATGTCTTCAGAAATCCCATTACAAAATCCATACTTATGTCTTCACAAGGTCTCTTCGGTACTATTAAAGTTGTATACAATCCAGTATTTTGACTACTCCCTTTTCCAACTTGAAAAAATCTACAACTCTGCACAAATTTCCTAACATCCTTATGTATCTGAGGCCAAAAGTAATTTTCACTCACCAAAGACAGTATTTTATCTATGCCAAAGTGTCATGCCAATCCACCACTATCTTTCTCGTTGATCAAATTATCTCTCATTAAACTTCTAGGTATGCATAGTTGATTTCCCTTGAACAACATATCTTCTTGAATAAAATAGTCCAACCACTTATTCCTATCTGTCACAATAGGTTCTTTACATGATTTCCAAGGTTCTACAAAATCAGTATCTCCCTCATACATGTTTTCAATTCATCAAATCCTATCACTTCAACTCTCATCTTTGTCAGCAAGTTCCTTCTTCTACTCAATGCATCAACAACTTTGTTTGATTTTCCACTCCTATGCTTCAATACAAATGTATAACTATGTATGAACTATACCCATCTCATGTGTCTCTGATTCAGCTTACCTAGACTATTCAAATATTGCAAAGCTTGATGATCTATATACAACGCAAACTACTTAGGAAACAAGTAATGTATCTAGTTCTTCAAGGCATGAATTATGGCATAGAACTCTTGATCATAAATTGAATATATTCTCCTTACATCATTCAAATTCTCACTGAAATATGCTATAGGTCTACCTTCTCGACTTAATACTGCTCCAATTGCATTTCCACTTGCATCACAATCAGCTTGAAATACCTTATTAAAATTTGGTAATGCCAAAATAGGTTGCTCTATCACTTTCTACTTCAACAACTCAAAACTTTTGTCTGCTCCTGATGTCCACTTGAAATCTTTTATGTCTTCTCTCATTATCTCTACCATAGGGTTATAAACTGAACTAAATTTTTTTATGAACTTCCAGTAGAAATTAGCTAATCCTTGAAATGATCTAACTTCTGTAATGCTCTCTAGTGTAGGCCATTCAATAATTGCTCTTACTTTTCTTAGGGTCCATCTTCAATCCTTCCACAGAAATCACAAATCCTAAATATACCAACTCTTTCTTCATGAAACTACATTTCTTGATGTTTATCAGAAATTTCTCCTCTCTCAGTCTCTACAAAACTTGTCTTTGGTGCTGCAAATATTTGTCCTTTGTCTTACTGAAAATCAGAATGTCATCCAAATACATAATAACAATCTTACCCAAGAATGCCTTCAGAATTTCATTCATCAACCTCATGAAAGTACTAGGTGCATTTGTCAATCCAAAAGGCATCACTAACCACACATACAATCCTTCATTTGTTTTAAAAGTAGTCTTGCATTCATCTCCTTCTCTAATTCTGATCTAATGGTATCCACTCTTTTCAAGTCTATCTTTGTGAAATATCTTGTTCCACTCAAACAATCCATAATATCATCCATCCTAGGTAAAGGAAATCTATACTTAACTATGATCTTGTTGATTGCTCTAGAGTCAGTACATATTCTCCATTCTCCATCCTTCTTAGGTGCTAACGCTACAGGTGCTACACAAGGACTCAAACTTTCTCTGATCAAACCCTTCCTCAACAACTCTTGTATCTATCTGTTCAATTCTTCATTCTCTAGTTGTGTCATTCTATGTGCTACTTTGTTAGGCAAACTAGCTCTAGGAATAAGATCCATGTGATGACTGATACTTCTGATAGGTGGCAATCCTTCATGTACATTATCTAATATGATGTCTTCATACTCTATCAGTAATTTAGTTATCTCCTCTAGTTGTGATTCTTTAGTCCCTTTCTTCAATGTTTCAGGATTCTTAGGAATCAAAGCATAACACACATTCTCATGTCTCAAACCATCTAGAAATTTTCTTCATATACCAAATAGATTCTAGCATTTCCACATACTTCACTCTTAGGATCATCCTCCAAGGGAATCAAAGTAATTCTCTTTCCATTTGCTGTTATAGTATATGTATTCTTTCTCCCATCGTGTATATCTTTTCTATCATACTACCAAGGTCTACCCAACAAAATATGACATACATCCATATGCATAATATCACACAAGACTTCATCATGATAAGATCCAATATGAAATTTCACCAAACATTGTTCACTCACCAGTACCTTATGATAATCCTGAATCATGCTATCTGATAGGGCTTAGGGTGTTTCAATCTTTCCAACTTTAGCTTAGTCACCATCTCCTCTGAAACTAGGTTATCTGAACTACCACTATCAATAACAACTTTACAACATTTACCTCCTGATTTACATCTTGTTCTGAACAAACTCTTCCTTTGCAGTGGTTCCTCATTTGTTTCTTCTTGAAATAGTGTTCTCAACACAAGAGATTCTCCTTTCTTAGGTTTACCAACTGAACTAGGTGATCCAACAGGTTCTTCTTCCACATAGGCTACTCTGCCATTGTTCTCTATTCTTTTACTTATACTCCCTTGATTACATTCAAATGTTCTATGTCCTTCACCTCCACACTTGAAACAAGTGCCTCTGAATGCTCTATTATCAAATCCTCTTCCCTCTCTTCTATGTCCTTCATTCCAGTATGAATTATAATTACCTCTGTGATGAAAGTTTCTGTCATTTCTCTGATAAGTATTTCTATCTCTGTCATCCTTCTTAAATGGGTTGTCAAGCCTATTCTTCTCCGGATGTGATCTGTCTCCTCTAGAAAATGTTCTACCTCTATGAAATTTACCTCCTCTGCTTTTCTATCTCTGATCATGTCTCTTATTCAATTTGTCTTCAACTTTTAGGGCAAACTGATACGCTTTATCCAAAGATGTTATCCTCACTAAACTTAATTCTTCTTGAATGTTCAATCTTAGTCCATTGATCTATCTAGCCACTTTCTCCTTTCTTGCTTCACTATGTCATGTCCTTATGATCATCTTATGAAATTCTTCAGTATACTCCTTCACAGATTTCTCCTTTTGTCTCATATTTTGCAATCTTTTCAGCACCTCCAATTCATAGTCAGCAGGTATAAACTGATTCTTCAATTTTGTCACCATCCTGTCCCATTTTATAATCTTTTCTTTTACTCTTCTGTTTCTATCCAATTGAACTTCTTTCCACCATATAGTAGCATGTCCTTTCAACTTTGTCTTTGCAAATTTTACCTTCTCTACATCTTCAACTTCTTCATATTCAAAGTATTCTTCCATGTCATTTATCCAGTCAATCAATTCTTTGGGGTTCAAATTCCTAGTGTAGTTTAGTACATCAACTCTAGGTCTCTTTCCAATCTTTGAAATAGCTCACAACATCTTGACTTGATCTAATTCTTCTTCTTCATCACCTCCTAGGGTTTCGCCAGTTTGTTTAATAGATTGAAATTCTTCTTCATCATCACTTTCAACATTAGGTCTAGGTGTCAATCCTCTTCGCCTATCTTCTTAGACAACATCTAATTGAATTCTCTTTTTTTCATCATTTCCATCATCTCATCCATTCTACCAGCCATTGTTCTAATAGCAGGGATTCTCCTCGGTGGCATCCTCCTAAGATCAAGTGTGAATTGCCTCAAGTTTGGCAATCGGGCTACAAGGTGACAACTGCCTCACAATTAGTGATTGATTGCAACACAAGTAACCTACCTCATAATTGGCAGTCTGTCCACAATAAGATCTTATGGAATTCCTTTGCCAACTTTTCTTAATTCACTCCCAAAGATTTGAACTTTTTCTCTTATACCACTTGGTGCCGTCATGGTAGGAGGGTTCACAAAGTGAACTATCCAGACTATGTAGCAAGAGTAAACACAATGGAAACAACTAAAAGATATGAAATAAATGTAGATTTAGTCTATCAGTATATCATAGAATTCAAATACAAATTATCCGGCAACATGCGGGCTTACAATTAGGGCTCACATGCCTAATTACAAAATATCATAATATGCACAAGATATAGCTTTGAAGCTCCTTCGTAAAGAATCCAAATTGTCAACTATCACTATGTGAATCACTATGCTAACCGCCTTCTTAGGTGTCTACTACATCAATATATATCATTTCTAAAACAATAGATTCCTCTGTGTCAGCCAAGGAAGATCACAAACTCTGATGAAGAGCTGTAGCATGTGTACACGGATAGGTCAAACCTAAACATGAAGAACTCCTTCGCAAATGAATGGAATGTTGTGCAGATCTCAGGGAAGGTCAGCCATGAACTAAAGATCAATGACTAATGTGTCATTAGGCTCCACAAGTTGAGGAATGCTCTGTAAGTCTTCTCCTTTAGCTGATTATCAGAAGTTGTCAAGATGCTCTATTATGAGAAAATAGTTGATCTTCTGATAGCGTTAACTTTATGGTACTTGATCCAAATGCAAACAAACTGAAATGCAAATATTTTTGGTTGATGCAAGATTGCTCTTGAACCAAGGATGCTCCTACATCATGCATTTTGGGGTTTTGTGTTACAATTGTATTTCCATGCATATGTATATTTTTATATCAATTGTATTCATCATGTTTTGCATGACTGCTCTCATGTATTCATCATTTTTTGTGTGTCTTTAATATTGTCTTCTCTGTTTCTTGCATGCTTCCTACTATCTTCATTGTGTTTTGTGTGTCTGCAATGTGTCTTTTAGTGCTTATCTGAGACTGGGGGCTAGAAATAGTTCTTCAATATTTGTGTATGCCTTAGTTTTAATTGCCTGGCATGTTTGATGTGTTTTTTACCGTACTTTAATGCATGTATGGGTCATAAGATCATACATACATTAAAGTGGGGGCTAAATGTTATGTCCTAAAATGTCCCCCTAGGACTTTTACCTCCTATGTTTAGCTCCTAGGTCCCTCAGATTTAATCATGCATGTTAAAAATGAATCCCAGAGCAAAATCCCTTGAAACCCATGACAAATGGGGCTTAGGGAACACTCTTGAGCTTAATCAAGTCCCAACATATGACCCTAGACTTGGGCACCCATGCCCTAGTCCAGACCTATTTTTTTGGGACCCAAAATTTAAATGTCGGCAAAGTGACCATTAAAAGGTTTCCCTTTGTTGGCCTATTCAATTTGAATTACAAATGTTTAGCAGGAATGCATATATAAACATGTTTAAGACTTCATTTTAAACCTAGATGGATAATGCAAACTTGTGATCTTATGCTAAGGATTTTCAAGGATTTTATTGTGTTGCAGAGTAGTGTTGTGTTTGTACTTGTTTATTACAGATTTCTCTTCATCAATCCATCTCGTAATGGTGTGAAAGATCTTCATCTCTCTGTGAGAGCTTCATCTCTGAGGTGACATCTATTTTGTGTTTTAACTAATTTATCATATCATTTGTTTTGCATTTATCCACCAAGGACATGCACTTTCTCTAACAACAATGCTAGAAGGCTTGAATGCCATTTTGGGGCCTGAGTGAGGCAAGCTCATAAACACAACAACCCCCAACCCATCTCTTGTGATTGCAGGTTACAGGTGTCAGATCTTGTGGAGAGGAGTTGTATGAGATCAGAGTAGAGCATAAAGATTCCATATCTAAAGAAAATGATAGACAACATCCCTAATTAGACATAGGCACCTGTTATTTTGTCCTCTAATTTAGCATTGTCAGAAATCTCTGAGCAGGTTACATTCTAAAGCATATTTTGATCCAAAGCCCTCAAAAAAAGTACCACATTGGACACAGGCACCTGCTCTTTCATCCCCAAAGTTTCCACTATCTAAAATTAAAATCCTGATATGTTTCTAATCTTCATTTAGTGCCTTCCTGTGTGAGCATCTGTCATGTTTCATCTGTTTCTTTTTAATTTTGCATAATTAAGGTTTTAACAAAATATCAATCTATTCTATCTTTCCAATCATCTCATAGTGACATCAGACCTATAGCTGAGACCTCTATCAGAGTAGTGACTTAGATAAGTCTATGTACTTGAATGTATGTGTGAAAGAAGGGTTTGATTGAATTTAATTAACTATACACTTTACATCTTTCTTTCAATCCAATTTTCTTACATAACACTTAGCTAAGATTTTCTAACTGAAGTTTGTTATTTGTTAGCATATCATTCTAATGTGTTCCTATTATGATTATTGGAAACAATCAATGATCATAAGCACATGTCACTTTGGAACATGGGCTTTGCGAAAGCTCTTGTTCCACTGCATGTTTTCAACCTTACCTTAAACGTGATTGTTACTGATAAGCGGGATCAACCACTTTAAGGTGGGGGCATATATTGTGGTAAATGCTTGGATATCTTAGACATTGTGATAAAATGTGTGGTGTATGCTTCCTTTTCACCATAAGGCATCTCCGCAATGTAGGTGGGCTTGTATACTTCGTCTTTGTGTGTTGTGTATGCTTCCTTTTCACTATAAGGCATCTCCATGATGTAGGTAGGGTTGTATACTTTGTGCACATGATTCCTTTTCACTATAAGGCATCTCTACAATATAGGTGGGGTTGTATGTTTTTGAAAGACCCTCTGTAAAAGGCAGGATTGTGTATTCCCTTGAGTGGTTGCACATCCTTTTAAAAAGTCCTCTATGGAGGCAGGGTTGGATCTTGAGTTATTCACCCTTAAGCATGTCTTTGGCAGTTGTGGTAGCATAGCTCAATTGTCTAGTGTGTTTGGCATGTCTGAGATGGTGGTGCGTAGCAATGAGCCCCCCATCGGTTGTGTTTTATGTGTTTAAGACGTATAGTATGTCGATGACATACTCTACGACGCTCATGTATTCAATGTGTTTTTCATGTGTCTTCCTTGTGTGTTTTGTGTGTTTTAGTGGTAGCACGTAGTGATGAGCTCCCCCCATGACATGTGTCTTGCATGTTTTGTGGTGGTGCATAGCTATGAGCTCCCCCCATGTTGTGTGTTTTGTGTGCTTTTGATGGTGACACGTAGCGATGAGCTCCCCCATCACCTAGTTAGGATTATATAATTGTTTAATTATGTCTTCTCTTTGTGTATGCCTTGTGTATTATGTGACTATGTTCATGCCTTCTCTGTGTATTATGTGCTTCTTTACTGTCTTCTTTGTGTATTGCATGCTTCCTTACTGTATTCCCTGTGTTTTGCATGACTGTCAAGCATTTTCTTATGTCTGCCTAAGCTTGGGGGCTAGAAATGGTTCTCCAAACTCAGGGTGTGTCTTGGCTCTAGTATCTAATGTGCTTGATGTTCTTTGATCATACTTTAATGCATGTACTAATCAAAAAATCATATACACATTAAAGTGGGTGCTAAATGTTATGGAGTAAAAAGTAATCACATGTCTTTTTACCTCCTTGTTTAGCTCCTAGGTCCTTGTGATTACATTATACATTCTAATTATTCATCTCAATGAAAAATTGCCTAAAACCAATGTAAATTGGGAATAAAGGGCCCATGTTTTACCTTATCCCAGACCTAAAAGGGGCTCAAAGACTTGGATGCCACTGCCCAATTCTTCCCTAATTGGTCAAGGCAAATTCAAATGTATGTCAGCCTGGGACCTTTCAAAATGTTCTTCTTTGTCAGCTCTTTTGGTTTAATTTGATGAATGTTAGTGGGAAAGCATATATAAGTGTGTGTTTGAATTCATTATGGACCTAGATAGAGATAGCTAACTTGAAGCATTGGAGCAAAAGCATTCACAACAATTATTGTGATTCTAGAGTAAATTTGTATTATCATTGTGTGTGTTGTTGCAGATTTAAAGCTATCATTTATCTCTCCTTATGAGTTGAAGATCCTTCATCCTTCTAAGGGTTTCATCAAACAGCTGATATATATCATTATTTTTTATCATCATTTGATTCATCATATTGTTATTGTGTTTAGCCTCTACCCTGCAAGGGCACGCTCTCTTTATCTATCAATGATGTAGGGAAGCTTGAATGCTATCACAAGATTTGACTGAGGTAAGTCCCAAAACAACATAACCCCCAAACCCCTTCTCTTCTTCTTGTTTGCAAGTTATAGTAGTGAGATCTAGGAAATATGAAGATACATGAAGATTAAGCAAGAATCAGGGTTTCAAGATATGACATCCGTTATAGAATATCCCTCTATGCAAGACTTGGGTGGTGGTGCCCTAGTCTTTCTACCCCTGCTGACTTCAAATCTGGCATCAGGGAAATCTCTACAATATTTCTCCAGTTTATAGTTTCTACAGATTCAACCATTCAGGACTTGGGTAGTCCCAAAATAGTCCTCTGACATCTCTACTTTTGGGACACAAGTTCTATCATCTTCCCGATCATCTTTGTGTAATTAGTTTCTAGATTTTTGTGTACATCTTCTATTATAATCAGATCATCATAGAACTAGGGTTTAGTGCATTATTGACCTAGGGTTTGATAAAGAGACTTGATTAAATTTGATCTTTCTATAGCACTCCTAAGTACAAGATTTGTAGCTAAGTCCACCTCCATTTGGTAGTGATTTGGCTCAGTTTTGTCCTTGAATGGTATTACGAAAGAGGGTTTGATCTAGTGTGCATGCTAGTTGTTATCATTCTCCTTTTTCATACTAAACAAGATATAATAAGGGTTAAAGCTAGAAACTATCAAGGTTAGATCTTAGGCTAAAAATGAATATCAATAAGGGTACACCAAATGAAACCCTTAAGCAGTCTAGATCTATGCCAACCAAAAAGGGTGGGAGCTAGTAAAGGTTGATCAAAACCTTCATGAAGACCAAATACAAGGTCATGATCATTTATCTCTAATACCAATTAATATGAACACACATACAAAACTCACAAGAGAGATTTTCTCAACAAGGGAAATCCAAAACATTTTTATAATAAATCTTTTATAGGAATACAAAGATGCTTCTAAAATAAAGAAGCTTCTAGAAATCTCAATACAAAGCATTATTATATTCTACTAATCAAATATTATCTCCAATGAAGAGGCTATGAAGATGTTAAGCCTTATCACCTTTTCATGTAAAATAAATAGCACATGCACTACTTGTTGTTGTAGGGTCTACATTCAATTTTCTATGCATTATGATGTATTTTGACATATATGTGTTACTTTTCATACTAATGATATTTTATAGGAGTGTATGATAGAAAGTCTACCTACATTGGGAAGAGATTCCAGCTTAAGTATTTTTTTATGAAAGAGTAGATGGATAATTTTTAAAATAAATCATGTTTGGATAGAACTTGTGATAGTTGTTGTGGTTTGAAACATTAGAAAAATTATGTACACATAGGGAATACAAATGCAATTACAAATTAACTAGTAAGTTTTAGAAAATATAATTTAGTGGCATACACTTTAAAATATGGTAAAGAGGCCAAGCGGTGTGAATTATTGAGTAAAAAATATAAGTATCAAAATTTATGGCTATCTTTCAAGACAAGATAGTGTATGAGTATGAAAGACATACAGATAGAGCTCAATAGTTAGACAAGTAATTCAAGTTATGCAAGGACACATTTCCTCTTCATACAATTGTGATAATTATAGATTTTGTAGAGAACTATATAATACAACCATAAAATGAAGTCCAATCATAGTACTACAAATCCATTCAAGTTTTCATATGTGTGCATATAGAATTCATTCATTCACTTCAAAATATAGAGGAAGAAAGAAGGATTTTGAGGGAGTGTCATTTTTATACACATTCTACAGAGTTTGTGTAAGGCTTATCTAAAATGTTCTATGGTAATTCTAGTATCATAATTAACATATTTGGTCAACACATAATATGGTCAAATGATTGTACATCACATTTTAAAATCTTGTAGATATTCTACTAGTTGAGTAGGATGCACATGATGAGAGGTGTCCATTATATTTATAATTTCTCTAAGGTTAGGCATGGAAAAGGGAAGGATGATGGTGTAGGAACATATATTAAAAGAGATTTTGCACAAGAAGAGTTGAAGTACAAGGTAGTGAAAAGTTGACAAATGCATCATCCATTATCAAATGGTTTAACTCAACAAGGTCTACGTAATAAAGGCAAGTCTATAGTTTGAAGATTTTTTTTGTTGGTAGAAGAAACTAACATTACAACATATGAATATTATTATATAGTGACATGATTGAGTGAGTTTCACTCTTTTAGAAGCTCAAATGCAAGGTCATGGACTTTTCATATGAGGTAGGTAACATGGCGTTCTTCATCTATATATTTTTCTTCCAATGAGTGAGTCAAAAGAGTGGGTAGATGAATGGTGTTCTAAAACTTTAAGGCCACTTGAGACATATCAACCTCCATGAGCACTAAAAATTACAAAGAAGGAATCATTAATTGACTTTGACCATATATCGGATCTAGTACAACCAAGTATTATAGACACATTATTTAATTAAAATTAATATTTTACCTCAATGTGTAGAGTTTTTGTATGATTTATTAAATTAAAATATTTTGTACAATTTAATGTAGGGCATGTTTATGCAATTATTATAGATGAATATAATTAAAAATGAATAAACTCACTTGTTTCATTGTGTTAAGGAAAAAATTAATAGCCCCTATCATAGTTGGAGAAGATAGTGTTCAAGGACTTTGACACATATAGGATAATTATTTATTATTATCCTAACCTTCACGTTGAATCAAATGTTTAATTTATCAAATATGGGATTAGACCACATAATAAGAAAATTCATGAGTCTATGGTATTTAACTATGAAGCAATACTGGACACCATAAAGAGTAGAGAGGATTTGCATGGATAATTGTATTGAATTGGTAGAATTACACATAAGTTAAATAGTTTGTAAGTATACTATCAAGTTCTTAAGTTTTATGGTTTGAGTACATTTTTTTAATTTTATTTATTTATTACTACTAATGCTATTAATGTAGGTCAGTGGTGCCAAACAAGTTTCCACATTCTTGTGGTTTGTGTTGTTGGTAGATAATTTCCAATTCTTGAAGTGAAGAGAAGATTTAATAATATTTACTCTCTCCCTAATCTCTCAAGATATCTTTCTCTCTCTATCTCCTCTCTCTCCCCTCTCACTCTCTTTCTATTCCCTCTCTATATCTTTCTTTCACTCTTTCTCTCTCTAATTCTCTCTCTCCCTCTCTCTTGTCTCTCTCCACCCTTTCTCTTTCTATATTCTCTATCTCCCTCTATCTATCTCTCTCTTTCTCACTCTATCTATTTTTCTCTCCTTCTCTACTCTTGAACCCTTAACGAGTTTAACTTTCAACCTTAACGGATCAATATTCAGTGTTTAACATTGAGATTTAGTGGTATGTGTCTAAAGATTATTATTTAGCATCAAATTTAGTTGTTTATCTATAGGGTTAAATGCTAAGATTCATTATTCACCATTTATGGCTTAAGGTTTACATTGATTGTTTAACTTTTATTGTTCAAGGTGTAGTGTTTACATTTCATCATTCAAATTTAAGCTTTAGGGTTTAGGCATGATGACCAAGGCTCATGAGTCAAGGCTCAATGTGGAAGGTTTAGGTTACATGGCTAGGGTTCAAAATTTATCATTTGACATTTAGTGACTAGTGTTCGATGTTTAATGTTAAATGTTTAGGGTTCAACATTAAGTGAACTTAGGGTTCTATGTTAATGATTCACATACAAGGTTTAACATTAAATGTTTTGCATCATTATTTAGTGGTCATTACTTAATGTTCAAATTCAATTATTTATGTTCATGGTTTAACATTAAGGCTTGATGTTTAGGGTTCAATTCAAGGTTCAACTTTTAATATTAGGGGATTCAAAATTTAATGTTTGGCATTGATATATACTAGTTTCTATTTGGGTAAGTGCAAAAATATGGGGGACCAAAAAGTGGTCATGATCTATAATTCTTCAATTTAATATGCTCATGTTTTGGAAAACATAGTACATGCACATTATAACACACTTACATTATGGCTTGTTCATGTTTTTCAAAACATAAGCACATTATAACATGCTTGCATTCTTGTTTTAACCAATCAAATGCCTTTATTAGGCTTCGTACATGTTTGAATTTATCAATCCTATGGGTTGAACATTTAATTTGGGAGCCAATGATGTGTTTTACAAAACTTGAATAAAAAACACAAATTCCTTGAGAAGAAGTACAAAAAATACCATACGATTCCAATGAGAAAGCATTGGAAAGCATTTTATGAGTTGATCAAGCTATCATTGATAGAGGGTGAAGAATTTATGGTACAATTGGATGACTAGTAATGCTGCAAACAAGCAAAAATGGTGGAAATAATACCTTCGCAATCAAAATCTTGAAGAACAACAAAATGCAACCATAAATAGGGTGACAAATCAACCTATTGATGGGTGTTTTAGCACACAACAATGCATGTAAGATACAAGATATCTCACCTCTCTTGAAAGGAATCATATCCCAAAACTTTAGAATAGGACTGCCCCAAGGTTTATACTATCAGGTCTTGACTTGCAGGATAATTTAGTGGATATGTATTCGACTATTCCAACCAAGGGGACCTACATGCAATGTAGACAAACTTTAATGCATTATGGTTTGATTGCACATGACCTTGATTAGTTTTATGATTTGGCATTGCATAGATGAACTGACATATACTCAGATTGCTACAAAATATCTCATTTTAACCTGCAACCAACAATCTGCTAACTTGCATTCACTGGATATAAATTATGTGATAGAACTATGCAAGTTTATGAAACCTAATCTAACAGGATCTGATAAAGAAAATGCAAAAGAAAAAAAAAAGAGAGAAGGGATATAGAGATCCTATAGATAGCTACAGGAATGATCAACAAATAGATAGATAGATTCCCAACAATAAATGAATCTTTGCTTAGCCAAGAAACCCACAATGCTACAGAGATTGTGTAATCTTCTAAGGAAACATAAGAGTTTTCAAACTATGAAGGATTCATTCAACACCCAATTCCTAGTGCAGTTCAATGAACTCACACAATCAAACCTAGCTCATATAAATACATCTAGACTAATCATGCACAATGACATATAATTAGCAAGCCATCAATGGTATGGATAGGAAATCCATCAAATATCTAAATAATTAACCATAAATGCAACTAAATAATTACTCAGAAATGTGAAGAGGAACCATGAAAACCATATCCAATCAATAAAATGAACTCATATGGCAGCAACAAATGAAATTCTATTTATATTGATTCAAAAAAATGGCAGACTTTCAAAAACTCTTCTTTTCTCTAGTCTTTCTTACCCTTTTTTACAATGAGAGAGGTTGCCTTTATATAGAGAGGCAAGCATAGTGAGTTTTTCAATGGATGGTGAGGATTGAACCAACACCAAGGGTCTAGATTTGACAACATTTAATTTTGGTCGGTGGGCAATTACAATCACAGAATTGCTTTTGTCCTTTACGAAAAAGATGAAATTACAACTTTTCAGCACATGATAATAGGACAAAATAGTCATTTTTGGGGTTGTCTAATGAGTCAAAACTCTTTTACAATTAGTTGACTGGTCAAGAGGAGTATGTGGCATGTTTTTGATGAAGAGATCAAACTAGAGGCTTACTAGATTGATTTTCTATCTGGATGGTTGGAATAGCTATGAACCAGTCCTAAACATTGAATAGGTTCTGCAGGAATAGCAATGTTGTAGACCTGATCTCCTGTATCTTCCAGATTTTAGGGCTTATTTCCATCACCTTTGACATCCTACCGACTTTATTTTTTAGGTAGGACAGTGGTTTGGTTGATAAAATGATAATTCTTCATGTCCGGGTCAGCAGGGTATCTCTGGGTTTTCATCCCTCATGGTGGCTCCAGCGAGTTCCTTTGTGCTTCA
This sequence comes from Cunninghamia lanceolata, assembly GCA_027924645.1. Taxonomy (NCBI): domain Eukaryota; kingdom Viridiplantae; phylum Streptophyta; class Pinopsida; order Cupressales; family Cupressaceae; genus Cunninghamia; species Cunninghamia lanceolata. Next base: position 1,843,682 of record BSBN01001137.1, on the reverse strand, counting down.
TCCTCTCAGACCTACAATCTAAAAGGAAGCTAGGTGTGTAGAAAAGGCTTCCTACACTAATCTAATGAGGGGAGAGCTATACAAATTTAATTTAATCCTTATCACTATAGAAACATACAACATTGAACAGAGTTATAAAAGCAATACGCATGAACCAAACAAAAGATAAAAGAAGAGAGACGAAGATATATGGTGGGGAAAACCCTTATCATGTGAAAAACCCCATACTCAAAAACCTACCTAATGTATTAACAAATCTAAAATTTGTTTACAATATACTTGCAATGCAAGCTTCAATGGTCTTCGACACTCATGTCTGGAGTCAATCTGGTAGCATAACAGTACTTGTAAACCTATGATACAAACTCCATCTCCAAGCACCTATTTATATATAAAATAAAAGGCAATATTGGACCTATCTTGGGATGGGCATCCTACATGGCTTCATGGAACAAAACCCACACCTAAGGACACTTGGTCAACATTGTAGAATGTGCTTGACACTTGTCCACAACTCCCATCCCAAAGAGGTTGCCTATTTCCAAAATGGTCTATGATAGATGCTCTTACGACACTTACGACCATCATAGAATCTGTCATAGTGATTACAACTTACAATTGTAAGAGAATCTATCATACACATACTATAAATAGCATATTATCTTACAACATGTCATATTCCACCTTGGGGCACCCAAATATGCCTTATTCAAGTATGCTTCATGACACATGTCCTTACCTATCTTACAAACTTCTATTTCTGACTCTTACATGTCATAGATTCTGTCATAGGAATCCGTCATAACTGTTTCGGTCAATATTCCCTTACACAACATGGAAGATGCTGACACATGGAAAAATGCTCCTACCACATAGTGGGACACTTATCTCCTCATGTGAGGACAAAATTACAAGTTTTCATATTCCATGTAGGATCGACACATCACCGTGCCACATCCCACAATATGACAATATAGAATTTACAAATATTTACAACATAGGCAATTAATTAATAAATACAAACATAATAAATGCAAGGAATTACCAAGGTTGAGACACCTTAATTCCCAACATTCTCCCATTTGTTGAACACCTTGTAAGAGCCAATAGAAAAATAGGATTTAACTGCTATAGGCTGAGAGGCCGATAGACTCCGAACACCATCTGAACTTCTTTGTGCCCATTAGTTTTGTTAATACATCTGCACCATTCTTCAAAGTATCTACCTTCTCCAAATTTACCTTTGCATCCTCAATCATGTCTCACACGAAGTGAAACTAAACATCAATGTGCTTTGTTCTAGCATGGAAAGTTAGATTCATCATAAGGCAAATTGTACTCTAACTGTCACAACTGATCGTGTTCTGACCTGCATCAACACCAATATTTGAACACAATCTCTTAAGCCAAATGGCTTCCTTACAAGCATGAGTTTCTACCATATACTCAGCTTCTGTCATGGATAAAGCAACAACAGGTTGTCGCTTACTCATTCAACTAATAGCACTACCAAATAGTGTAAACACATAAGCACTGGTGGATCTCCTGCTGTCAATGTCACCTACCCAATCTGAATCCACAAATCCATAAATATCAATAGAATGCAGAGGTCCTGAAACATTACCATGATAGCAAATGGAATACTCAAAAGTACCCCTCATATATCTAAATAGTCGCTTAACTGCATCCCAATGAACTATGCTCATGTCCTCCACCTCACTAGGAGATTTTGGACAATCCTCAACAGACAACTTTCTCCCTAGAGAAATAGGAACACACAATGATCTACAATCTACCATGCTAAACCTGTCCAACACAATCTTCACATACTCTGGCTTAACCAAAGTTTTCTGTTGGTTTTGTCTCTTCTAATATCCATTCCTAGAATGTACCTAGCTGCCCCTAAATCTTTCATTTCAAACTGTGTTGACAACTAAGATTTAAAATCAAAAATCATATTTTTACCCTTCCCAATGAGCAACATATCATCAACATACAATGCAACAATGAGAATACGATCACCATCAAATTTATAATACACACAGTGATCCAATTTCGATCTCACAAATCTAATTGACAACACAAAGGCATCAAAGTACCATCTCCTAGGGGATTGCTTAAAACCATACAAAGACTTTTTAAGTTTGCAGACCAAATTTTCTTTACCTTTCACCATGTAATGCTCTGGCTGTGACATGTAGATTTCTTCCTCCAAGTCACAATGAAGAAAAGTTGTCTTCACATCCATCTGTTCTACCTCCAAGTCATAAGTTGTTGCGAGAGACAACATTAATCGAATGGATCTTAGCTTTGCATCAGGAGAGAAGATTTCACCATAATCTATACCCTCCACTTGTGAATACCCCTTCGCAACCAATCTGGGCTTATACTTCTCAACACTACCATCTGCACCAAATTTCTTCTTGAACACCCTTACATCCAATGGGTTTTTGTCCAAGAGGCAAAGGCACCAAGTCCCAAGTTTGATTCTTTTCCAAAGAAGCCATTTCATCCTCCATGGCCTCCTTCTAGGAACCTGCATCTTTCATGTCCATAGCCTCTAATACATTTCTAGGTTCATCACTGTTAGTAACCAAAGCATAAGCACAACTAGAATCAAACAATGTAAAACCACACCTTTTAGGTTGTTTTCTTATCTGTGTAGACCTCCTCAAGAGCTAAGGTTGAGGTTTAGCTTCTTCATCTGAGCTTTCAGAGCTGCTAGAGCTCTCCTCATCATTAGGTCCAACATTATCTTTCTATTTAATCTTCTTAGGGGTAGCAGGAAACTGAACAACATCCTCTTTCTTTACTATTTCTTTTGGCTACAAAACAGTGGAAGAAGGTGTAAGCTCTCTAAAGATGACACTTCTGCTATACAACACTTTTTCAACCACAGGGTCCCAAAGCTTGTATCCTTTCACACCAACACCATAGCCAATGAAGATACACTTAATAGCCTTGTTCTCCAACTTTGACCGCTTCTCCCTAGGCATATGTGCATATCCTCACAACCAAAAACATGGAGATGCCTTATTGAAGGCTTTCTACCAGACCACACCTCCATGGGTGTCTTTCCAACAAGAGTTGATGTAAGAAATTGTTTACCAGATAGCAAGCAGTGGCAATAGCTTCAGCCCAAAACTTTTGTTCTAGGCTAGCTCCACTAAGCATACTCCTAGCCTTCTCCATCAGTGTCCTGTTCATCCTCTCTGCAACTCCATTTTGCTGCGAGGTGTATGGAGTTGTCTTATGTCTTTCAATCCCAAGCTCCTTGAAATATTTATCGAATTCTATAGAACAGAACTCACCACTGTTGTCAGTTCTCAAACATTTAATCTTTTTACCAGTCTAATTTTTAGCAAAGGCCCTAAACTCCTTAAACTTTCTATAGACTTCAAATTTGCTTCTAAGAAAGTAAATCCATGTCCTTCTACTGTAATCATCTATAAAAGATACAAAGTATATAGATTTTGATAATGAAGGAACATTAATAGGACCAAATACATCAGAATGAACAAGGTCCAAAACACCAGAAGACTTGTGAGAACTTGAATAAAACTAAACACAGTCTTGCTTTCCATAAATGCAATGTTCGTAAAAGTTGAACTCAAGATTACAATCATCTAATCCCTCAATGAGGTTTTTATTTTTTAGGGTACATAGACCATTCTCACCAATGCGGTCAAATCTCTTATGCCATAACATTGTCTTTCCAGTAGGAAGTTTAACTTCCAATGCATGATTACAACCATCAAGACTAGAAACAACAGGTTTCTTCACTACTCGTTCAGATGGTGGGGATGAAGTGACTACTGCCCTCTTCCTTGAGTCAAAAGAACTATTGCATTGTGAAATGCATGCCTCCAACTGAAATAGAGTACCTCTCCTAGTACCCTTAGCAATCACCATAGCTCCTCTAGTCATCTTGCATCCTTCTTTCGAAAAGACAACCTACACACCTGTATCATTCAAACTATTTATAGAAAGTAGGTTCCATGCTAAACCTGGGATGTGTATAACCCTAGAGATCCCCTTCACTCAACCATTAGGGAATTGAATAGAGACTCTTCCATGACCAACAATCTCTAGATGAGAGTCATCACCCAGATACACCTTTCCACCATCGAACTCCCCATACTTAGTGAACCAGTCATGATGCGAGGTCATGTGGAATGATGCACTATAGTTGATTAGCCACACATCATCAAATGCATGGGTTACCAGGGCTGTGATGAAAGCAACACTGTCATCTTGTGACTTATCAGAATCTAAATCAAGAGCTTTCTTCTTCTTCTTCTTCTTCTCCTCTTTACATTCCTTTCAGAAATGCCTGGTTCTACCATAGTTCCAACAAAGAGCCTTGGACTTTCCAAGAGATTTGGATCTACCCTTCTCATCTTTATTGTCATTCTTCTTCCCTTTCTCCTTGGGTCTTCCACGAACTACAAGGGCTTCTTTGTCTACCTCAGAAGACTTTCTCTGCATATGTTCAGAAAATAGTGAAGAAACCACTTCTTCCATTTTGAATGTAGATGTGGTGCTTCTAATAGCCATGACAAGATGATCCCATGAGTTTAGCAAAGAACAAAGCAAGGTCATACATCGATCCTCCTCCTCCATCTTTACACTAATAGATGTCAATTATGCAACCAACATGTTAAAAACATTCATATGTTCAGCAACGGATCCTCCATCCTCCATTCAAAGAGAATACAACTTCTTTCTCAGAAAAAGTTTATTAACTAGGGATTTTGCTTGAATCACATCTTCTAACTTCTTTCAAAGTAGTTTTGTAGTAGTCTCCTCATGGACATTTAACAACATAGAATCAAAAAGACTAAGTCTTATGAGACCCTTAGTCTTCTGATCCTTGAGATCCCAGTCAGCTTGTGACATTGCAGCTGGTTTAGTTCCATTAACACTTTCCCAAAGGTCTCGGTCAGCAAGCATGTCTTCCATCTTGAGCTTCCACAGCTCAAAATTACTACCATTGAAATTCTCCACTTCAAACCTTCCTAATGTTCTTGCCATCTCCTTGCTGCAATAGAAATCATAATACTCTGCACAGACTCCCACTCAACTTAAGATTAGCTCAAAAAACCCTTACCCAATAGCTAAGACCAAAACTAGTCAGGCTCTGATACCAACTGAAAGGAAGCTAGGTGTGCAAAAATCACTTCCTACACTAATCTAATGAGGGGAGAGCTATACAAATTCAATTTAATCCTTATCACTACAGAAACATACAACATCGAATAGATTTATTACAATAATACATAAGAACTAGAAAGAAGAAAGAAGAAGAGACACAAAGATATACAGTGGGGAAAACCCTTATCTGGTGAAAAACCCCACACTCAGAAACCTGCATAATGTATTAAAAAATCTGAAAGTTGTTTATAATACACTTGCAATGCAAGCTTCAATGGTCTTTGAAACTCATGTCTGGAGTCAATCCGGTAGCATAACAGTTCCTGTAAACTTGTGATACAAACTCCATCTCCAAGCACCTGTTTATATAGAAAATACAAGGCAATATTGGACCTATCTTGGGATGGGCATCCAACATGGATTCATGGACCAAAACCCATGCCTAAGGACACTTGGTCAACATTGTAGAATGTGTCTAACACTAGTCCATACCTCCCATCCCAAAGAGGTTGCCTATTTCCAAAATGGGCTATGATAGATGCTCTTATGACACTTACGACCATTATAGAATCTGTCAGAGCAGTTACAACTTACAGCTGTAAGAGAAATTGTCATACACATGCTATAAATAGCATATTCTCTTACAACATGTCATCTTCCAACTTGGGGTGCCCAAATATTCCTAATTCAAAGATGCTTCATGACACATGTCCTTACCTATCTTACAAACTTCTATTTCTAACTCTTACATGTCATAGATTGTCATAGGAATCCATCATAACCATTTCGGTCAATATTCCCTTACACAACATGGAAGATGTTGACACATGGCAAAATGCTCCTACCACATAGTGGGATGCCTATCTCCTCATGTGAGGACAAAATTACAAGTTGTCATATTCCATGTAGGATCAACACATCACCATACCACATCTCACAATATAAAAATATGGAATTTACAAATATTTACAACATAGGCAATTAATTAATAAATACAAACATAATAAATGCAAGGAATTACCAAGGTTGAGACACCTTAATTCCCAACAAAATCCACAATGCCAAGCATCAATTTCATCATAAACAAATTATTTTCTATCAAAATATATCCCTTTGTAGCCATGGATCAATTAGGGACAGCTCAACATCAATTTTGTCGCCATGGACAACTTCACAAATTTGGTGTTTTCCCATGATTTTCTTAGTTTATTATTCATTTTTAACTACTCATTTCACATTTATAGTGATCTGGGATGTTTTTGCACCCATTTGGATCAAGTAGAAAATTGTTATTTCATGTTTTTACACCCTTTTTGGCAAAAAATAGGATTTTTGGGGGTCACTGGATATTAATGTGCAATGCCAAAACTTGTCAATTTTTGCATCAATCATGATGGATGAAACCTTAAGAATGAGTGCACTGATGCAATTGCCTAGTGTATACACCTAAAAATGCTCGAGATAAATTAAATAAATATTTTATATTTATTTTATTCTTATTTGTTCTATCAATAAATAAATATAATAATTTATTTATTTGATTCATATTTATCCTATTCTTCCAAAAATTAAATAAGATTTAATTATTTAATTAAATATCTTAATTCTTCTAAATTTATCTCTAATTAAATAATCCTAATTATTTAATTATTCTTCTAAGACAAAGTCATATTCCTAAAATCTACATCATTCATCCACATCACCCTACACATCATTTGACACCTCACCTCCATGTTGCATCATAAATTAAATATTAATAATATTTAATTAAACATTTGTCCTCAACACATGTCCTATTTCCTCTCAACCATCTCTACTTTGTAGAAGTTGGTCTCTCTACATCATCATGGTCAAAGTTGACTATGAAACACTTGTCGCATGAGCCCTATATTCCCTCCAACATCCCAACAAACATAGACTCCTTCCATCTTTCTCTCATTGTCTTTGTGAGTATCTCACCATGTGGCTTCTTGTCCCACATATCTCTCCATCTTGTCAATGTAGTAGGAACATCCTCCTATATCTCCCCTCATCCAACCAATTCAATCTTGATCCTATATGTCATAAGACTAATTCCTCAACCATTGATCTTTTCCCACATGGATCTAGGCCATCCTTTGCCTATAAAAGGAAGCCTCTCATCCTCATTTTGGTAGAACACAAGAGAGATCATACATTCATGCTGCTAAAATCATATCAAATATCAAAAGTGTGTCTTTGGCTTCCATTTGCATATCCTTATCATTAGCCATCTCCATTGTTGCATTGTATTAGCTTCATTAAAATCATTGTCATAGTTTAGCATTGTAGAATTATTTACTTTGCATAAAATCCACCACAAGTCCATTCATCTTAGAGTCATCTTGAAATAAAGAAGTGCATTCTGAGAGCATCATTACAATTAGCAAAATCAAGATCTCAAGAAGATAGGACACAATGGGACATGAAGGAGAAATTTGAGTTTTGAAGGTATAAATCATGTTTGTTTCAAATTCTATTTTTTTTATATTAGTTTCATTGGTGATTTTAGTTTGAGTAGAAATTTAGAGTTTTGTGGTAGCTTAATAGGTTTTTACTATGTTCTCCAAATTATCATCACATTTTTGGCACTCACCATGGGGCCAATGCCTCGAATTTAACATAAAAATTTGAGTTTTTGTTTGTTTACAGTTGTAACAAAGCGTTCCTACACATTTGTTTCCAATCTTGTGCATTCATACCAAAGACAAAATCCTATAGGAGAAAATTGTCTTTCTATGCATTTAACCTTTGTTTCTGCATATATGAGCCATCTTTCTACACATTTGACCCATTTTTCTACGCATTTGCTCTCTGTTCTTTCGCATTTACATCTAGCACTTTGAGTTTATGTTTTTAGACTAATTTGGTTACTAATCTGTGGTGCAACTATTTTTGAATGTCCAAGACTATATGCTAAGACTACAAATTGTTGTTTTACATGTTTATTGCCTCTGTTAGGACATCATTTTTACATTCATTCTTGCATTGGTAGTTTAGTAGTATCTATATTAAGTAGGTACAATTAATCTTACAAATCTATTTTGCATATGTTCAATACAATCAAAACATAGTCTAATCTAGGAGGTTAATTTGATGTTTCTTTCTTTTCTTTGATCATACTAGTATTGCATCTTATGTGATTAGATTAGTTGCACTTAGTTTAATCTTGGAGGTTAAATGAACAAGTGTATTATGTGTTTTTGAGGTGATAGGTGTATGATCTCCCCTTATTGATGTAGGAGCATCCGGAAGCATTCAGAACAATTGAGACAATTAGTAGTGAAGTTGCAGAGGACAGAGAGAACCACCTTGGAGAATTTTGCATTTTACCGCTTCTACATATCAAAGGTTGCGGAGCTGGACTTAGCATCTAGACATAGTCATTGACAACATATCAAGAATTTAGATCACTTGGCTTTGAATCCAGAGAGTTATGACTATCAAAAGATTGACTATTTTTTGCATGTTTGACAGAGCAAAGCCGACAGTGTTCAATGGAATCTAATCAGCTTGCAGAGTGATTCTGTGACTTGTAGAGGTAAAAGGAACATTATGTAATGTAGTATAGGACCTGGCTAACCTTCACAAAGATCCACATGAAGTTTTATGTACCAGCAGAGCAATACCTTATGTTTAGGTCTAACCTATCTGTGTACACACATTTCATACTAGCCGTTGTAATTAGGCTGACTTCATAATTATTTGAAGGCTTGCAAAGGATATAAAAAAGAGATAATGAATTGTTTCTAGGAAATTGATCAATGGCACAAAGATATGAAGCAAGTTCTTAAGTGGTTTTGATCTGAATGAGTAGCAGAATAGAGTAGAATGCAAAGAAGGAAGCAGAATGAGTTGTAGAGCAGAGAATTGAGTTGTAGAAGAAAGAAATCATGAAAGAATATTGTTGTATGAATCTTTTGTAATCCCTTGGCTATGGCCTAGCCTCTGTAAAGCCCTTAAGGCATGTGTAATGTGTTTTGAAATCATAATATAAGAAGAATGAGCTTTGAAGGCTAGGTTTTTCCCAAGATACATCATGTGTTATGTGTTCATGAATATCTTTTTATCTTCTATTGATTAGTTGTTAGCTTCCATTGCATATCCCTCATGATCATGTTGTTAGTTGATTAGGATGCAAGGTTGGACAATCCCTCACAAGACCCTCCTACCTTGACTGCATCAAGTGGTATTAGAGCTAGTTGTGAATCTATTGGGTTGATTGCAAATTTTTTTGGAAGGAAGAAAGTGTTGACAGAAGTGTGAAACCCTAGGATTAACAAGTGTCATCACTAAAGAAGATCAAGGCAAGAAAGATTCAGGTAAGATTTTCAAATTAAGTGTGTATCTGATTTGTTTCAATGGGGAAGATAGGAAAAAGGATGAACAAAGAAAATGAAACCCTAATGTACGAAAATGATATTTTAGAAGAAGAATTATGTGAAATTAAAAGGTGTAATTCAGAATTGTTGGAAAGGATGAAAGAACTAGGAGAAGATAAATATGATGCCCCTGAAGAAGAACTGAATGATGCAAAAAGAAGGAATGAGGAACTAGAAGCAAAGCTGAAGTTGTTTGAAGATGTTGAAAAGAGATTTGCAGAATTAGAAGTATTCAAGTTGTTTGGGAAGATGGAAGAAAGGAACGTAGATCTAAAAGAAAGCTTGGAAGAATTGAAAAAGAAAAATATTCTACAGAAGAAGGAGATATCTGAATTGAAGGAACATGTTAATCAGTTAGAACAGACACTTGTAACATGTAGAGAAGAGAATGAAAACCTGAGATCTAAGCCTGAATTTTGTGATGTTTCTTGTGATACTAATGATTTGTGTGATGATGCAGAAGTTTCTTTAGTTAGTGAGATTGAAGATGATAGTGTAATTGAACCTACAGTTGTTGGTGATGGTATTGGTTTCAAAATCATGCAGGGAATGGGATATGAAATACAAGGACTAGGAAAGAATCAACAAGGAATTACAAAACCTATTGAGCCAGTAATAAGATCAAGAAGTGAAGGGATTGGATATGACAAAGCTAAGGATGTTATGGCAAATTTTAACAAAGCAAATCAGTAAAGAAGAGGTATGTATTGTTCACATTGTAATAGACATGGTCATGAAAAGGAAATGTGTTGGGATCTTTGCCCTTGTAAGTTTTGTGGATTAAGGAATCATTCTGAAAGGATGTGTTGGGATAAAATGAGAAGGAGAAAATCTATGACAGGTTGTATATAGAAGAATTATGGATGGATTGATGGATAGGAATGGAAACATGTTACTTGTATGTTCATAGGGAGGTATAGATTGAAGTATTCATGTGTTGGATCAAAATGTAGAGAAAGAAGACCTTATGTGGAGCAGAACAAGGATAGTAATTCGTTCTATAGAGGGAGAAATGATAGGAGTAACAAGTCTTATCACAATGGAGGATATAGAAGAGACGAAAGAAGATTTGATAGAAGACCATTCAAAAGAACCTATTTTCAAGTTTGGAGGAAAGAATCAGGAAATGGATGTCAACAAGAACCTATTACCAGCAAAGCTAATGAAAGAGAAGTAGTACATAATACAGAGATAATTTATGCAAAGGAAGAGGAACCTTTTGAGACATCAAATTTGATAGAGAAAATAGAAGAAGGTGAAGCATTGATCTTAAGGAAAATTATGTTATAGACTGAACATCTGAGAAATAGTGTAAGAGAGAATTTGTGTGGACAAGTGTGAAGTATAGTAAAGGAAAGAAATTTATATTGTAGAGAAAGAGGGAATGACAAAATATTCTATCGAAAGAGAAATTTTATGTACCAGAGTGAAGTAAATATGGATAAAGAAACTGAGATGAGTAAAACGAAAGTGCATGTAGAGAGGAAACTGTGAGATTTTGATGAGTGTGAAAGAAATTGTGATAGGAACCTAGACTTAGACAAAGTTGTAGAGAAGAATTCAAGAATGTATCAAGAAGTGACTTTATTGTTCTAGAGGATGCATATAGGTATTGATTGACTCTTAATTGATTGAAACAAACATAGAGCTTGAGGCAACTTGCAAAGAAGACTTGCTCAGACCGCCAATCATTGAGGCAGTGCAAGGCTTGCAGGTAGACTGCCGAACCTAGACCATGACAAGATGAATAATTTGAGGCAGATTATGGAGAAGACTTTCTCAAACTGCCAATCATTGAGGCAGTGCAAGGCTTACATGTAGAACGTTGAACCTAGAAGAATCGGAGGTAGCTTTGCAGGGTAGACTTGAACATACTGCTAACTTAGAGGGAGTTGCAAGTACTTGAAGACAGATCACTAAACCTATTTGATTTTAGCATAATATAGACCAAAGTGAAGAGGCTCACTTTTCAAATAACCCTGAGAGTTTGATGTAGGAGCATCTAGAAGCATTCAAAACAATTGAGACAGTTAGTAGTGAAGTTGCAAAGGACAGAGAGCCACCTTGGAGAATTCTACATTTTATTGCATCTACATATCAGAGGTTATAGAGCTAGACTTAGCATCTAGACATAGTCTGTGACAACATATCAAGAATTTAGATCATTTAGCTTTGAATCGAGAGAGTTATGACTATTAGAAGATTGACTATTTTTTGCATGTTTGACAGAGCATAGCCAACAATTTTTAGTGGAATCTAATCGGCTTGCAGAGTGATTCCATGACTTGTAGAGGTAAAAGGAACATTATGCAATGTAGTATAGGACCTAGCTGACCTTCATAGAGATCTGCACAAAGTTTTATGTACCAGCAGAGCAATACCTTATGTTTAGGTCTAACCTAGCCATTGTAATTAGGCCAACTTGATAATGATTTGAAGGCTTGCAGAGGATATAAATAAGAGAAAACAGATTGTTTCTAGGAAATTGATTGATGTCATGAAGATATGAAGCAAGTTCTTAAGTGGTTTTGATCCGAATGAGTAGCAGAACATAGTAGAAGGCAGAGCAGGAAGCAGAATGAGTTGCAAAGCAGAGAATTGAGTTGTACAAGAAATAAATCATGAAAGAATATTGTTGTCTGAATCTTTTGTAATCCCTGGGCTACGGCCTAGCCTCTGTAAAGCCCTTGAGGCATATGTAATGTGTTTTGAAATCATAATATAAGAAGAATGAGATTTGAAGGCTAGGTTTTTCCCTATTGGGGTTTTCCCATGATACATCATGTGTTGTGCTCATTAATATCTTTTATCTTCTATTTATTAGTTATTAGCTTCTATTGTATATCCCTCATGATCATGTTGTTAGTTGATTCGGATGCAAGGTTGGATAGTTCCTCATCAGACCCTCCTACCTTGACTGCATCACTTGTGAAAAACTTGGGTGATCAAAAACCAAACCCACCTCTTTTTATTTTTTGTTCATTCCCAACAAAATCCCTAGAAAGTGTCATTTCTTCACTTTGTGGATTATGGATATGATCTTTTGGTTTTGTTCTTAGAAGGGCTTGCCTTTTGGAATGCTTTTCATCCAAGAGGGGATGACCCTAAGTAGATTTTTCCTTTGGACCACTATACAAATTGGTCAATGTGAAAGCCAAGTCCTAACCAATGTTAGCCTTTGCCATACCATGCCAATTTGAAAGGAGGTGTACTAACATTTTTGTGAAAGAAATTTTACATTTGTGTAAGGTATACTACACTCCTAGTAAAGTTGGTTAAAGATTTTAGTGGCTTGTCGTATGCTCGCAAGGTGTTGGTCCTCCAAAAAGCAACTAGAAACCTCATAGTTAGTGACTACCTGATCTACCTCTGAACATTGCAATAATTTTTAGTGCATGGGTATTTCGCCCCCAAGATACTCACCATAAGGCTCCCTTGAGATGAGAAATAATCTTCATCTTAGCATAAGCTACTTGTAGCTTCCTGGGGAAAGGGTGATTGGATCATCCTTCTAGTCCTAGAGGTCCCTATTTGTCCTCTCTGACAAAGACAAAAAAGTGTACACATTCATATTAGGTTTGATGACATTTGAGTTGATAGAGATTCCAAGTGCGAGTTGGTGTATTATAGTGAAATTGTGTCCTTAAGAATAAAAAGTGCTTGATTTGTCTTAAAATTATGTTATACCCATGGAAATTTGGGCTTGTGTGATCCTTGAACATACACTCATTGTTACAAATGGCCATTTTGTTTACTGTATATTGTGTCTTCTTGTCAAAAATAGAGAAAAATCATCCCAAAAATAGTAGTTTACTTAGAAAAATGAACCAAAAACAAAATGAAATTGATCAAACATAGTCACTGACACAAAGTTGCACATATAATCACTATTCATGTGCATATGATCTTTCCATGCATATACCCTCTATTTCTGCGCCTGTAATTTTAGTTTCTATGCATTTGATCCTACGCATATGCCCTCTGTTTCTATACATTTGATCCTATGCATCCACAATAGAGGACACTTCCCAAGGTCTTGAGCAAATAAACAAAATATATTTGGATACCCTTTTCATCATAAATTTCATTTCCGGAGTCATACAAACCATACAGAGATATCTTGCATCCATTTTAGACATTCACATTTGTCTCTCATACATAGCTTCCCAAAAACAAACAAGCAACATTTTCACAAAGTGTTTTTGAGATCTTATCATTTCAACAAACAATTTAGTTAGTTTCCCTCTATCAAGATTTATCATCCTTTATCTAGGAACTATACTAAAAATCTTGATAAATTTAGTCTCCATGATAGTGATATCCATCATCCCTATTTGACTTACTTTGGATCACCCTTTGATAGCTATTTATCATAGATCAAGATTATTTTTTAAACAAGATCAAGACAACACTTTAGAAATCTTACCATCAACACTTCAATCTAGTCATATCATCTTTCACCCAAACTACACTTCATCAAAGCCATCACTTATATCTACACATCTTACATTTAAGATCATTCATATAAACTTTTGTATGGTTGAGACTAGGGCTCAAAAGAAAAGATGAAAATAAATGAGTTCATTCAATGGTAGCCAAGGTCATTCTAGTGACGAAGAAGAAGAAATCTCCCAAGAAGAAGTTAAATATCAACAAGACCCAAAGTTTCAAAAACTAATGGACAAAGTCATAGCAATAGATCCACACAAATATTTCCTTATGCTTGCACAACAAGGAGCAAAGTTACCTCATGATTTTGACATTGCCAAATTGAGAGAAACAATTTAAACAAATGAAACTAAAGCTCCTAAGAACAAGGAAACTAAGGATGTGACAAATCCAAGCTTTGCTACAACAATTTGTAGATTTGCAAACTAGATCCTCAACAAAACATTATTCACTAAAGGACATATCTCCCTATCCTTTTGATAAAATCTTGGTTATGTTACCTTTTCCTTCCAGTTTTGAAGTACCAAAATTTTACAAATATAGGGGAAAAGGTGATCCTCATGACCATATTAGGGAATTTAGTGCTGCATGTTTAGAAGTTGCTCACAATGATACATATTTATTTGACTCTTTCCACGTAACTTAGGAGGTCAAGCCATGGAATGGTTCTCACGTCTACCTCCTGGAATTCGTACATTTAATGAACTAGTAGACAAATTTGTAGCGCACTTCTCCTATAAAATTGAACACAATATATCAATGTTAGATCTTTGCAATAATAAACAAAAGAGTGGAGAATCCTTCGCTACATTCTTGCAAAGATGGAGACATCTTGCAAGCAAATGTCCATATCACATCCCCGAAAAAAAAAGATGGAAATGTTTGTCCATAATTTAAACATGAAATTAAGCTATCAACTTTGAATCCAATGTCCCACTTCTTTTAGCAAGGTTATTGAAATGGGATTACTCATAGAAAAAGCATTGATAGCCAAAGGACAAATTAAGATCTATAAGGATGTTACTGGTTTGAACAACAACACTGACAAATCCACGTTTTGGACCAAGAATAAAAACATTGTGAATGATGGGGTTGTAGATACCAAACATGTTAAACCAACACAACCCATCTTAAATTTATCAATTCTACAAAATAATGTTTCTTCAAACAAACCAACCAATAATAAACCTAGACCCACAAACTTCAATCCTCCCTGCAGAAGATTTACACCATTGGGAGAATCCATTGAATTTGCCTTAAGGAAACTTATTGTAAATAATCTCATAACACTTCCTATAGCAAGAGAATATGAACCCAAATTTAAACCCTCATGGCAGAAAGACTTTGATTATTGTGAATTTCATTAAAGCAAAGGTCACAAAACAAATGATTTTCAAAGGTTGAAAAACACAATTCAAGACTTAATAGACAGAGGAAATATCTCGATTGATGGTCATACATCTAATGAAGAACATGTGGCATTTAAGAATCCACTTCCTAACTATGAGAAGGGAAGTCCCTCAAAAACAAACAATAACAGTGGTATTAATACTAATTACATGAAAGTATCTTATGAGTACACCATTAATCACATATATGAATTGGACTCACATGTGAATTTGATTACCATTAACAACAAGCCTAATTGTAATGTTACTACCCATTGAGGAATGATTACTCTTCGAGGGGCTCCACCCAAGCCATCTTCCATATCAAATAAATATAATATCTTAGACCAACTCAAAAAGATACCTGCACACATATCCATATTAGATCTTTTGCATCTTTCGCCATCTCACAAAGCTATCTTAGAAAAGGCTTTACTAGAAACTATCGTACCCACAAATCTAGACCAAGAGTAGTTTCAAGCCATGGTGGGACATCTCACCACACCTCATTTCCTATCTTTCACTGAAAAGGATGATATGGCCATTAACCAACCTCATACTACATCTCTCCACATTGAAGTACTCATTCACAAGCATAGAATCAAATGACTCCTTATAGATGGAGGAGCTAGTTTAAATATATGTACCTTAAAATTAATCCTTGCATTGGGGTTTTCTAAAAATGTTGTAGATTCAAAGAAGAAAATCACTATCAAAGGATATGATGAAGAGGAAAGAGCCTCTAAATGATCTGTTGTCTTACCCATAAGAGTTGGACCAATTGAGAAATATGTGGTTTGTCAAGTCCTTGACATGGATTTAGCCTATAATATTCTCCTTGGACTCCCTTGGATTCATGCAATGAAATCCGTACCATCTACTTATCATCAATGCATAAAATTTCCATACAATGGTCAAGAGATTATAATCCAAGGTGATCCTGATCCCTTTCAATATTGCAATACCATAAAA
Source organism: Cunninghamia lanceolata (assembly GCA_027924645.1). Classification (NCBI taxonomy): domain Eukaryota; kingdom Viridiplantae; phylum Streptophyta; class Pinopsida; order Cupressales; family Cupressaceae; genus Cunninghamia; species Cunninghamia lanceolata. The sequence continues at coordinate 1,827,319 of BSBN01001137.1, read as the reverse complement.
CCTAAACCTAAAGTCATTATACCCACTAACCGTGTAGCTTGATCATATACATCCCATGTTGATATAAGCTCGTTGGCCTCTACATTCAAATCTGCTAAAATGAAAGTCGATCTCAAGGACAAAGGTGTTGGAGAGTATTCCATTGAACAATCCTTTTGTATCACACAATTACCTCTTTCACCCAAATCCTATGGCAAACCATCCATGTCCAAACAATAGTCATTGAAGCATCTTGAAGGTCCTTTTATCAAATGGGGAAATCTATCAGAAGAAAGTGAAGAGAAAGACATGCTCTAATGGTTATACAAGGAAGAAGAAATTGAATTTAAGTCACAAGAACAAAAACAACAATTACCAACTAAACAATATGGCACAGGTCTCACTATTATGCAGAGATTGGGATATGATGGTCATAGTCCCATAGGTTTAAGAAAAGAAAGAATTATTGAACCCATACAACCTTATTCATTATTTGCCTAAGACACTAAAGGACTAGGTTATAAAGGAGATGTCATAGAAAAGGCTACTACAAATCTAGTGGAGCAAATTCATAAATTCCAAGAGGGAAGTGAAATAGATTCTAATGAATGGAAATGGGGAAGTCTTTCTAAATTATCTTATGAAGATAAGCACATTGATGTAGTTCAATCACACAGCTCCACCAATACATACCACAAGGAACAAAGTTTAAGGTCTAGACCAATGGAGTTAGATTTGTAGAATATCGAGAGTGAGTCCCACGAGGAAGGTCAGATATCCTACGTGATAGATAATCCTGAGGAGAGTATTGATTTAGACCTTGGAGATACCAACATAAACCTAGAGAACTTTTCTGTCCTAACCATTATTTCCCTTGATCCAGACAAACCAAATGATCCTCTTCCACTAATACATCCTGAACTTATAGATTGGGAATAACAAGAGGCCCCTAAACTTGATACCTTTCACAATGATGATGCTATTATCGACTATCTAGGTCTTAGGGATCATCTACCTCTAGGAGATCATAAGGAAGGCTTTAATATAGAACTTAATAACATGGTATATTTTGGAGAGAGTGCCAAGCATTTTAATCACAAAAATATAACAATAAAAAATGGATCTAATGGTGAAAATCGCTTTGCGGCAGTATTAGATTATGAAAAAAATAAAATAAATGATGTATCTGATGGTGAAAACCTCTCTAATGCCCCAAAGGATTAAAGGCTTGACACTCTCCCCAACCCTATACATTAGGAGAGGTCTTTAGTCTTACTAGAACTAGCAGAACCTGTGGACATTGGCATAGAAGATAGCTCGAAGGTAATTCATCTAGCAACATCTTTATCAGAGCAAGAAAAAAAAGAATTCATCAAATTCTTTAAAGATAGATTATTTTTTCTTGGTCCTATGCGGATATGCCTGGCCTTGATCCAAATCTCATCATGCATTATTTATTAGTAGCTCCAAGAGTTAAACTAGTGAAACAAAAGTTAAGAAAGATACATCCGCATATAACACTTTTAGTCAAACAAGAGTTGAAGTTGTTGGATGTAGGTTTTATCAGATCAATTGATTATCTTGAATGGATATCCAATATTGTTCCTATTTTTAAACTAGACAAAAGAATCAGACTTTGCATAGATTTTAGAGATTTGAATAAAGCACATGCCCCAAGGATGATTTTACTTTACCCAATATAGAGATCATTGTAGATTTGACAACAAGACATACTATGTTATCTCTAATGGATGTTTTTTCTAGTTATAATCAAATCAAAATATCACTAAAAGACAACACAAAACTTCCTTTACATGTCTGTGGGGTACATAATGCTAGAATGTGATGCCATTTGGGTTGAAAAATGCAGGAGCTACTTATCAGAGAGAAATGACCACCATTTTTCATGATATGATGCACACTATTATGGAAGATTATGTGGATGACATTCTAGGAAAATCACTCAGATGGGAAGAATCTCTACATGTATTAGACAAGATTTTTCAGTGACTAGAGAAATTCAATGTTTGTTTGAATCCAAAGAAGTGTGTGTTCAGAGTCACATCCGGCAAGCTTTTAGGATACATAGTTTCAGCAAATGGAATTGAGGTAGATCCTACAAAAGTGAAATCTATAATGGAAATGCCACCTCCTAAAAATATCAATCAATTGAGATCATTACAAGGAAAGTTGCAATCTATCTACCAGTTTATCTCATAGTTAGCTAACAAAAGTCATCCCTTCACTCTCATCTACTTCACAAGAATGTTCCTTTTAGATGGGATGAGAGGTGTGAATGGGATTTTCAACTCTTGAAAGAATATTTGATGAATCCACCAATATTGGTGCCACCAATCCAAGGCAAACCATTGTTTCTTTATATTTCAACTACAATAACCTCTCTAGGAGATCTACTGGCACAACAAAATTATGAAGGAAAAGAGTGAGCTATTTATTACAGATTTAGTCGGCCTTAGTAGGTTATGAGCTATAGTATACACCTATTTAGCGAGCATGTCTTTCTATAGTCCTTACATCTCAAAACCTAAGACATTATATGCTAATTCATTCAATCAAGTTACTAGCCAAAATAGATCCGTTAAAATATTTACTTAGTAAGACAGCTCTGACAGGCAAATTGGCAAAGTGGGTCATGATCCTAAGTGAATTTGGCATTGACTATGTGGATAGAAAGGCAATAAAAGGACAAGTAATTGTAGATTAGCTAGCAGATGCACCACTGAATGATGAAAATCCATTAAGTTTTGAGTTTCCAAATGAATCCATCCTCAATATAACAACTCAAACATGGAAGCTTTATTTTGATGGATCTTACACACAACATGGGTTAGGAGTAGGAATTTTATTGGTTACACCACAAGGAGATACCATACCAAAATCATATAGAATACTCCCTTGCACCAACAACATGGTGAAATATGAAGCATTGGTCATTGGTCTCAAGATGGCTGTAGAGTGGAAAGTTCAAGAGTTACATGTGTGTTGGGTAGAAATTGACAAGATCAAGAAAACAAGATCAGATTCAACCAAAACTCAAGAAATCAAACTCAAAACAAACAAAAGACATGCAGAATAAAACAATTTTACCTGATTTATTAGATTCCTTGTTTGAATTATTGATTTCTCGTGTTCTATGACTTAACAGTGATAGAGATTTGATGGATGAGAGGAAGATAGATTGATGATGGAAGATTGATGGATGAGGGAACAATTCAACAGAGTGATGGCGCTTAGAAGATTCATCCATAACAAATGGCTTGAAAATGTGTCAATTTATAGAGTTTTGAGAAAATGGAAGGATAAAGTTTCCATTTTGCAAGTGATGGTGAAATGGAAAGTTGCTTTGTGCAATTTGAAAAAGGAAATGGAAAGTGGGTGAGTTCACTCAAGAGATAATTTAGAAGGTAAGAGAAATGAGTGGAGAAGAAACTGGAAGGTGGAAGAGATAACTCAAGAGGTAATTGGAGTCATCTCAAGAGACAAAGATGGAAGGTGGACTTAATAATTTAAATAATTTAATATTATTTAAATTATGAGGAAATGTGAGGAGTGATAAGTTAAATAAAATAAAAATATTCATTTTATTTCACTTAAGAAGAAAGTGGATTAAATAAATAAATAAAATTTATTTATTTAATAATGTGAGGGATAGGATGAATTAAATAAATGTTATATTTATTTAATTTAATTGGATGAAAATGCTAGGTTAGGTGATGAAGAAGGGGTGCCTAGGGAAAAAATGCTACAAGATGTTCTAATTACCGTGATGTTGCGACAAGTGGACATTTTTGGGTGTCTACATTTTGCCCCTCTTTAACATGATGTTTAAGATAATGAGATTTATGTCGAGTAACATCATTTCAAAGAAGCTAAGAGATGCATAGAGGAAAATGATAGGATGAGGATGGAAAGGAAGACATGATGGTGATAGAATGATAGGATGATGGGATGATGATGCCCCCTCGGGAGGATAGGTGGGTTAGAAGAACATGGGTAGGCTCTCGAAATGAAAGGGATTGGTGAAGGAAGAAAGATGAGGAAATGGAAGAAAGAGATAAAAGGATATGTTATGATGCAATGAAAGTGAGCAATCATATGTTTGCTATAGCATGAGACATTATGCACCAGGGTATAAGGACAAAGGTGATGATGTGACCCATTCCCCAGCATAATACAACCTTGTCTAGATACAAGATATGAATATTAGTTGGGAAGATACTAATGCAAATGCAAGATAAAAATGATAACACACACAAGAAAGAAAGCAAGCATGCATGCACAAATGATACAAACACAAATAGGGTATTGCCCTGTTGTGTGATTACACAACACACCCCATTTTGACTTGGCAAAACAGGGACCCAACTTTTTGGCTTGGCGTGTGTTGTCTGCTTTCTGGCAGTTTGGTAAAAGTAAGTCATGTGCATCATCATGTAGAATCAAGATGGGGTAAGCCATCATCATGAGGTTAGTTTGTCAAAATTCGTATTTCATTCCTGTGACCTCATATTTAGAAAGAGCATTAAACTCCATGCAGGTTTGTCTTTTACATCACCCTGATATTCATCAGGATGTGAGAGTTGTGAACAGTCAATGTTTTGGTCAAACCTGATATTCACAGGAGGAGGATCATATTTTATAACCTCAGTCATGTTATCGAAGATCATCTTGATCTTAGTACATCACCCGATAAGTCATGTGGTCCAAATATCCGGACGTCAACTTTAAGTGATGGCGACCCTTAACTGTCAAACAACCTTACATTTCGCAAGCGTCATATTTCCAAATGTAACCCAATATTTCTTAATATCCTCCTGCCATGAAATATCACTCTAAGCCAATATCCTGATGACATCATCTAACCCCGATAAATGAAGAAACAAACATGATGATGACATCATCATCATATTTACCTCTCGGCAGGATATTTTCTAAACATGATCATGTACGCATAACATGATGATGACGTCATGATGCCTTTCCGATACAAAGAACAAATATCTAGATGACGTCACCCCGATATCCCGAGAATCAAAAGAAGAATGACTTTGGTCATCATCATCATCTAAAAAAAAAAACATAGCCCGATATTTTCAAATATCCTCCTAACGTTTAAAGCACAGCATGATGGCGCGAACATCACCCAATATCTAAACATACCCGACGTTTTCAAATATCATCCTGCCATTTAGATATCACCCCGCTCCTATTGCCGCCATTAGCATTGAATGCGCACAGACATGGTAGGTGGTTCCTGCCGATCAGTAAACCCGATGGAACACCTGGCAAAATCCTGACTTGCCGTGCAGAAAATCAATGAATAAAATCTAATATGTCAGGATTTGCCCTAAATTTACCCTAATTGCAAGGTGAAAAGGAAAATCTAATGCCATTTTCACATTTGCCTTGTGAAGAAATTATTTTTACAGAGCACAGCTTCCATATCCTCCTCCAGGGGATATTACAACGAGTGAAGTTTGCAGGTAGTTGAAGGTGTGTGATCATCAGCAAGAATTGAGAATACTTTCAAAATTCTATTGGTATAAAAAAAGAAATCAGCATAACCAGGTAAGTAAATGAAACCCTCATCATGTTGTTTCTGTAATAATCAGGTATGATTTTGTATGTCTGGTTTACATATCCCCATGATGGGCTTATGCTGAATGAACGTAATATGCATGATGAGACTAAAGATAAATTGTTATAGGTATGCATGTATATACCCATTGTAAGACAAGATTTTGTTAATTGCAGGTGGTCATGGCTGACAAGAGGTTGGCTAAGTGTGAGGCTGAATTTAGTAAGCCTATGTTCTCATCTCATAGGGGCGTCCTGTTCAAATATGGCGCCATTACAGATACCCATCAGGGGGATACTAATCTGGAGGCCTGGTCAGCTAAATTGAATGACGAGAAAAACAAAAGTCCTGTGCTGGATGCAGTTTTCATATCTAGGATGTGGAATGCCGCCAGTTTTCTGTACTCCATGGAGTCTCTGGAGCTGGTCATCGAGTGTGCCAAGAATTATAATCCAGAGACCAGGCAGGTAATGAAGCATGGGAGGATATATGCAAACCTGTCCATCAAAGGTCTTTCCAGAACATTTGGACTACCATTGGGCAAGAAGGTCAAGAGTGTAGACCTGAAGAAATCAAAGAAAGAATATGATAATAACAAAAAACAAGCTAGGAAAAACATGTACCACTGGAGGGCTAAGAACAACACATATCCGGCAGCCGCCAAACTTCCTGTGCACTTGTTCAAGTATGATTTTAGTGAAGAATACCAGTACATGATGGCACTACTGAGCAAAGCCACAGGACAGCCTAATGCTGGTAGCTTTAAGGATTGGATGTATGGTATAATAATGATGTGCATATACTCTGACATCAAGCCATTGTGGGGCCAATTAATAGGTGATGCTCTACATGAGCAGCTGATGAACCTAGGAGGTTCAAATTGTGCTTTCTATATGACATCCTATATTGTCTATTCCTGTGCATACCAAGGCACATTCGATGCACTAGTTACCAATGGAAAGCTTATAGCTACAAATGCTATGCATATCTAGGATCATCATCCCTAGTTGCAAAGAGCCAATTACCTCCAAGACTACAAACTGGTCAATGATGCATTTTCCATGCATCTGGTGAGGACCATGGAGGAGGACAGAACAAAGAGATTGAGCATGGAGGCTCAAGAAATTATCTACAGGCATGGAGCCTGGTACATACAGTTTGCCACCTTCTCTTACATAAGGATTGAGGGTTTTGAAGGACCTCCCCTCATGCTACCCAGGTATCCCACTGATGTAGTGGTACTTATGGAGTTCATCAAGCAGGGCTCCACAATGATAAAGACGTACAAGGATGCCAAGAAACTGCCACTGATTTTGTTTCCAGTCAGCATTGGCTACTATATGTGCCCAGATTCCAAACACATAAAGAAGGTGATGATCACCTTGAGTAAAATGAGTCTGCAGCCTTTTCCATTGATAAGACCATATGATCTGTACGGCAGAATGCAAAAAATAATAGGAAGGCCTATTCATCAGAGGCACCTAGAGGACTTCTGGGCTAACTGTGAGGATGAGGTAGAGGCAAGAAGAAGAAGGTATCAAAGGTTAACTCTGAATCAAATTAGAACCTTTGATTGCATCCCCATTCCCTAACAATTGAAGAAAGATGATGGTAGGATAATTGCAGATGAATATGAGCAGAAGAAGATATATAATGACACCATCTCTGCACTTGACCTCACCATATAGGAAGATATATCCTTGGACCCCTTCATTGCCAGGACCATACAACTAACCCAAGCTTGGGTTGATGAACAAATTGAGGCATTGAAGAAGAAGGGTGTTGCCATTACGGTGGACAACAAGAAGAAGGGGCAGGATATTCTTGGGGATGAGTATGATGATTTCCTGAATGAAAAGAGGAAGACTAAGGGAGATAGACTCCCTCCACCACAACAACAAAGCAAAAGACCCCCAAGGGGAAAGAAGGTAGATAAAGAACCCAAAGGGGTTATTATTGAAAGGGCAGTATTTGTAGCTGAGGAGGCAGCATCATTAGGATCTGGATCAGAATCAACATCCCCTCCAAGGAAAGGAAAATCTAAGAAGAGTCAGACAACAGAGGCTGGAATCACTGAGACCCTAGAAGAGGGTCAATCCTCAAGAAAACTAGGAGAAGAGGATATCCTCATGGAGGAAGAGCCTGAAGAAGAAGAGGCTCCATTGATAATAAAGAGGAAAAGAAGAGCTCCATAGGTGGTGGTGTCCACCCCACCTAAGAAACAAAGAACCACTATGAGAGGTGAAATAAGACACCCCCTAACATTGTTACAAGGGGCAGGTAGTGAAGTACCTAAGGAACTTCAGCATAATGTTCCACTTCCTACCATTGTCAAGTTCAAAACTGAACTTGCAGAGGAACAGATGAAAGAAACTTCTTAGATGCAAGCAGGGCATGTCTCACTAGACGAGACAATAAATTTGTCTGATGATGAAGTTGTACAAGAGGTAGCTGCACAAAAGATGGAAACACTTGCTGCTAGTACAAGCATGACCCCTCACAAGCCTTCACCAGTTCAAACTATACTGGAGGAGATGAAGCAAGTGGAGGTAGAACAAGAAAAGAGCCTAGAGCAGATAGCCCAAGAAATGGGATTGGATACATTAATTACAGAGGTGACAAGTCCTGCAGTAGTGGACTTAATAGGGAAACAAGATGCAAGTCCTAAACATCTAGCAGGATCACCTGATAGGGGACACCCTGCAGAAGAAATAAAGGTGGCAGAACCAGAGAGCCATACTTCAGAAGTAAGCCCACCAATTGCACAAGGTGCATCCACCGAGCCTGTCATAATAGAAGTTCAAGAGAAGGCAGCTGATGAGGAGAAAATAATAGAAGATCCTACTGCCAAAGCTCAGGAGGCTAACAGTACAGGTGCGGAACAAATAATGGCTTTAGAACAAACACCAGTGCCTCAGGCAAACTCCACAATATCCAGTGTGGTGGATATGCAACAAGAAATAGAAAAGCCAAAGGAAGATGCCACAAGGTCATTTATTGAAAACGAACCTCAACAAGGGGAAGAATTGAAAACAGATGAAGTAATGATGGAGAAGGATCATGATCATCATGATCAACATATAGATACAACACATGATCCCCCACCCCAAGAAGATGCTCCTCCAGAGAAAGAGGTTCCTCAACAGGAGGATGTGCCAAAAGATCAACAACAAAGTGAGCATCAAGAAGAAGAATTGATAAAATCACCATCTCCACCACATCTGCTGGTAGAAACAGGAGGCACAGGTGAACATCATGATGATGCAGAAAAACATGATCAGGTGCCTCCGTGGTTGGAAAAGGAGGTAAGTGCAGAAGAAGATTTTGAGATTCAAGAATTTGATGTGTCCACTTTGTTCTCTGAGAATATAATGAAACCCAAGAGGAAGGCCAGAATGACTTCGACCATTAAAAGAGATCCAACAATTGGAAGAAGGACTGCATAGATTGCAGTACCTACTGTGGAGAGGGAAAAGGGTAAAATTACCTTGGATGAGTTTCAAATTAGCACAGTGGATCTAGGTTTTGCCAATGAAGACCAAGAAGGTCAGGAGGGCAAAGACATTATTGATTCTTTGATTCAAAAGGTGAAGAGAGAGAAAGAGAAAAATAAGCAACACAAGGAGCACATTGCTCAGTTGCATGCCTACATAAGAAGGCTAACTACTACCGAAGAAACTTCAACCGAACATGCAGTCCCATTGACTGCTATTTCTCAAGAGGAGGTGAATAAACTAGACCTCATGAAACATGAGGCATCTGTGTTAAGGAAATGGATTTCATCCACATTGGATGATGCAGAAGAAATGGTAAAGGCCTCTTTGATGAGTGACTCCAGGACCAAAGTGGACAAATTGCAAATGCAGACCAGGAAAAGGTCTTACAAATTGGAAAAGGTACTAAACATCTTGGGAGAAATAAAGAGGATAAATCCTCAGCTGCTTATCAATAAACAGGTATTGAACAATAATACCGCTTTGTTAATTGACATCTGGTATAAAGACAATCAATTTGAATGTGGGGTACTCAGGAGATGCAATAACAAACTAAGAGATATCAGCATGAAGTTACATGATTTAATGGTTGTTGAGGCGGAAATATTAGAAACATTAGAAGGAAAAGTGGAAGGGAAAATAGAAAATCAAGATGAGGAATGTGCCATCAAGGCTTTGCATGACAACTTCCAATCAGTAGCAAATGATCCACTTGTTCTCTTGACAGAAGAAGTTATAGATAAAATAATGAGGATCAAGGTCAAGATGGAAAAATATAATGAGACACTGCAGGATAGGAAAGACAAACTGGATAGCAATAGAAATAAGTATGAGGCACACAAACACACCATCATCAAAGCAAAGACTCAAGATGGTGGAGGAATAGATCAAATTATGCAATCATATGAGCAGATCCGGAGCAGCATGCAGCCTCATATGCAGCGCCATCATCATCAGGATAGTGAAAGTTTAGGAAGTGATGCACATGATGATGATCCACATGAATCAGATGAGGGGCATGATGAAGATACATCATAAAAGAAATATAAGCATAAATAACCCAAATAGTTGCCAGCTGGCAACTTGTGCCACTTTTGATAAGTTTGACAAGGTCAAAGAGAATGGTGACTGTAGATATGCATTGATAAATCAAGATCGTGGATCTTTTTGTAACGGATTCCTCACCTTGCTCTATAAAAGGTGATGGAATGCCTTATTGTAAACATTTAGAAACTTAATTGAAATTTGTCTTCTGAAACATTCAGAGCTCATTTCAAAGTTTTTGTATACATTTATGTTTTTGCATGCTTAATGAATGAGAAGACTGTGTTGATTACAATTCATGATAAATCTTGAGTAATCAGTGTATGAATTCTGGACATATGTGGTGATCTGCTGCGTCCCTTGGAGTGCATGTCTACTTACATGTGTTGTCTTTGTACAAATTCCCTTTGAAGTTAGCATCAACTATATCTAGCTGTGGAATGTCCTGGTGAAAATATGGTTTGGTTTTCTTCTCTTCATGACAGTATCTAATATACATGTGGTTCAAAAGCTAAAGGTTCAACTTTAATTTGAAGCATTTTTTCAATTTCTTTTAAATTTCAAAGCATTTCATCCTCATAATTGCAAGCAATTGATTATCTTAAGCAAATAACACAAATATGTGGACATCTCATAGATAATTGCAAATATTTAGCATATTTGAATACAGAACATACATAATTAAGAAAATATGCAAAGATTGAAGTATTTCTGCATCATTTCATCAAATAATGGTACAGTATGACCTCTCTGTAAAGAATTTCTGCAGGAGTATCGTGATGATGATAAACTTTCACATAAGGCCCCAAAATGGAAATAGCAACTCACATTAACCTCTGAGTAATGTCAGAAGATTAAGATCTAATCACCGGAGACTTGGGATCATGAATTCTTTGAATTCACCGTATCTTTCAAGATGAATAAAGGTTAATGTGTACTTTTATTATATGCTTGTTTATGACTAACATCATGACTAACATGCCCCTATCACATTATAAACTGATGATTAAGTGATTGATTGTTGATTGATTAATGATGATAGTGTTGTCATGGCGGGGAACGATATATCCCTAGATCAACACAAGGATGATTGATTAATTGATTGATTGATGATTGATTAACAATTGATTAGGTTTACAACAAGATTAGGATCAATACCATTGATGTGATTGAATAATTTGACAAGCTTGATTAACTTGATTGGTATGGATATGGCTGACTTGCATTTGAGTTTATTGCTTGGATGACTGGAAGAAGGAGTGATTGAAGAATTGATGGTTTGTTGATGAAGATTGATTGAAAGAATTATTTTGAAAGATTGATGAATTAATGAAGATAGATCATAGAAGAAGATGAGAGATAGAAGAAAGAGGAATATCATCTTGTACCTAAATCTGGGCACTTCCTTAGTACTCTAGATTGCCTACATACCCGTGTCCATAGGATCAAGGCACGTAACGATAGAGGTATGATGTAGTTCTGATTGGAGTTTTATTGATGGTGATGGTGAAAAAGGATAGATTGGTTGGGTTATGGATTGATATGATTTTCATTGATTGATTGCATTGATTAGGATGATTGGATTTTGATGTGATTGATCGATTAATAGATTTGATGATTGATTTGATTGGAAGTTTGGCTTGATTTGATGATGCGATTGGATTTTGAATAGATTTGATGCGATGGATTGATGATTTGAGGAAGTGATTTGATTTGATCAAAGTTTGATGATTGATTTTGGATTGAATGATTGGAAGAATTGATTTGGTGATCAAATGATTTGGTTGATTTTGATGATTGATTGATTGCCAATTTGATTAGTAGATTGGCTTGATTTGAAGATTTGATTGGATTTGTGCTGATGGATTGGATGTGATTTGTTTTGACTTGATTGATTTGAATTTGATTTTGATGGATTGATTTGAGTTTGATGATTGATTAGATGTAAGTTTTTTTGATGGATTTGATTTTGATTTTGATTTATTGGAAGAATTAGAATGATTGGAATGAATGATTTGATCAGATCAAAAGAAATGATCTGATTGGATTAGGTGATTTGTCTTAGAAGAATTCAATGATATGATTGATGATGCAGTTGGATAGATGAGGGAATTTATTTGAAGGATTAATGAGGCAAATTGATGTGATTCAATTGATTTTATTTGGTTGGATTTTTTGGTGGCTATTTTGATTTTTTTGAAATTTTGGGGGGGATATTTGTTTTTTTTTGTATTTTTTAAGGACATTTCATAATTTTTTGGATTTTTTCAAGACTTTATACAATGTTTTTGGGACTTTTTCAAGGATTTTTATGATTGATTTTTTTTTTAGAATTTTTTCAAGGCTTTTTATGATTTTTTGGATTTTTGATATGTTTTTGGATGTCAATGGATTTACAATTTGTACAGCCTTTATGCGAAATGCCAATGACAAGGGAGGAAACCAAGTCTAGGTGTAAGGAGATTGGTAGGTAGGATTGGATGGATAAGAGGATGGGTGATAAGGGATGGAATGGAAGACTCATGAACAATGATTGGATAAGAGGATAGATGACATTGGATGTATGCATAAAAGAGCTAGGATGTGATCTCAAAGGCTATGTCGCATGGGAAATAACATGCCCCATTCTAGATAATATGCTTGGGATTTTTCATGACAACGGTTATGATGATAGGACTCATGTTAGGATTAGACTTATGACAATAGGATGATGATAGGATAATAGGATGGATTGTTTGTTAAAGCATGGAGTACATCAAGAGATAACCAAAGTATGTTTCAACATTTTGCCCCCAATCTTTATCAAGATCAAAAGGAAGAAGGGTGGATGGATGGATGTACTGCAATGGGCTAGGTGTTTGTATGTGGATGGATAAGGATGGTACGTAAGACATGGATATGGTATGATATGATATGAAATGATATGATAGGACATGATAGGTTGAAAATGATATGGCAAATGAGACAATGTGCCCCCAAGTATAGGTTCAACATAGAAGATCAGACTTACACATGATGTCTGTTTGCCAGGTTTTCATCATGGTACTTATCCAGGGCACCTATTTGCCAAGTTGTCACCATTGGATGAAGGGATTTCTCTTTACTTTTTTTCTTTTCTTTTTTTTGTTTCTTTTATTTTATTTTGTTTTATTTTTTATTTTTTATTTTTTTTACTTTTTGACTTTTTGGAGTAGGATAGGTGGATATGGACGAAAGGGACTCAAGTGTCTAGCTCCATGAAAGGTGATAGTCCTACTAGAAGGATGTCATCGCATGGACCTGTTGTGATGTTCACAACATGCCCCATTTTACTCTCTGGCAAAATAAGGACCCCTGCTATGGCTTTTTGCTTTTTGCTTGTGTGTGTTGTTTTGCTTGGTGGTAAAGGGAAAAGTGAGTGAAAATTGTAAACCTTGATAGAAATAGAAAAAAAATGCATTTTCAGTACCAGTGCATAGTATGGTTGGATTCCTTGTCAAAAATGAGCTAGGGTTGCTTTTTGAACCATCTTAAAATTCACCATATTTTGCAAGTTATGAGCATTTTGTTAAAATGTACAAGGGAAGGGTTTGTTGTTTGCACATACAAGTCTCTTTGTATATCAGGTTGCATATACAAGGCCCTTTGTATGCGAGTTTGCTTGTATACAAAGACCTTTGTATATCACTTTCCATATACAAAGTAGTTTGTATATGCAAATGTCATTTTATACTTGGTCGCATTTATAGTCGGGTTCATATACAATGTCAATTGTATGTCTTTTTTGCCTTGTATGCATTTGTTAATGTTATATTTGTACATACAAGGTGGACCCGAAATAGTTTATTGTTGAAATGAATGTTTGTTTAGGTCCATCACATGTATATTTTTGTTTGTATGTATCTGACATACATTTGATATATACATTTGCAATGTGCAGGCCGTAGACCCGAAAGCATCGTGAAGAAGAGTTAAATGGTTGTATATTTGGCACTTGTATGTTTTTTACATACAAGTGAAACATGCAAGTTAAAAGATACAAGGCTCGTAATATACAAGCGCCGGACCCAAAAGATTGTTGGAGTAGCTGAAGAAGCAGAGTTGTCGACACAGTGGCAGCGTGCAGGTCAACATAAAGACAGAGCTTTGAGTGGCGATGACATCACACAGGGTAGCACCGGATCCCGAGAAGCCTAACACACTAGAAAAAGACAAAGCTTTCAATACGGAGGAGTTCGCAGGTGGAAACATTACTGTTGGGGTGGCGCCCTATCTGGGTATGCTGCCTGAATTCTTGGCAGGATTCATTTCTCACCATTGGATGCTGCATTTCAAGATGTAGACCATTGATCTCCTAGGGTTTTGGAACCATTTTGGGGCAAGTCAGAGTCATGTATATATGGAGCCCCTGTACAAGAAAAAAAGGAGGAGGTCATTCATACAATATCAGACCTATAGTAATTTTAGGTAGGAGATCGGATTACTGAGACTACTGAGGACTGAATTGTTGAAACATTCAAGGTTCTTTCCTCAGATCATTGTAAATGTACCTATTTTATGAACATACTGTATGGAGATGAAGCTTCAGATTACATCTTGATTGTAAAACTTAAGTAATCTTCATGTTGATTTCTGGATATGTACTGGTGAATGATGTGTTCTATAGAAGTGCTTTCATTTCATTGCATGTTGTTGTCAACTTTTCCCCTAAAGATTTGCACTGAATCATGCAGATTTGTGGACTATCCTAGTGAAGTATGATTTTAGTTTTCTTCTTTCCATTGCTATATGGGAACATGTATGTGGATCAGTGATCTTAGTCAAGTAATTTTAGGAATCTCACTCTCTAACCCTTTTGCTCATTTTAATTTCATTGAAATCACTTTCATAAACTGCACATCATGATAAATGTTAAGTCGAACAGAGAAATATGCTGACATCCTGAAGATAACTGAATATCATTAGCATATTTTGAGCCAAATGCATGTAGTATTGAAAATGTCATGCAGAGAATCACAAATAAGGGTAGAACTCATGCAAATATCAACTTAGACACATCATTTGGAGATATATGTTGTGTAGAGTAACTTCCCTGTATAGCATTGTTGCAGAAACAGAATCTACAGACCTACGTAAGGCCCCAAAATGGAAAATAGCAACACATATCAACCACAGAGCAACATCAGTAGATTATGAACTAATCAACGGGGAATTGGGATCATGAATTCCATGAATTCATCGTATCTTTCAGGATAAACAAGGGTTGTTGTGTGACTTTTGTTTTGTGTGCTTGGTTGTGACTAACATCATCACCAATAGGAACATGTCAAGTGTGCTCATAGATGTTGGTAAGAGATGACATGAAAGGTGCTATGGTGGATTATGTAGAACTTATGGATGGAAGACTTATGTAAAAGCATGGACCACATGGAAGTGATAAGGTAGATATGTAGGATAGTGGATGAAGGATGGAGAGATGGAGGTATGTGGAAGTGTGGAATGGAAGGGAGCCATGACCAACAGCTGCACACATCATGATAAACATTGAATATTTTGGGTGGATGGTGGGGTAGGAAGCAATGGAGATGTTTGTTTAGGAGATGGATGATGTAAGTATTTAGGGACCCACATGGGCTTAGCATTTTTATGATTTTTACTTTTCATGTGGGATGGAGGATTTTGCTGCTTTTGGACAGAATGGACAGAAGGAGATGGTTGGGATTTTTGAGAGGTGGATGCCTCATTGGACTTGCTAGCTTGTTGCTTAGGGACCCATACCATTTTAGTTTTGGACTTTGCTTGTGGAGATATGGGTTGGCATATATGTGGCTTTTGTGCAACATCTGAGGTAATTGCTTGTTGCTTGGGGACCCACACCTTTTTCATTTTTTCTTTGAGGTGTGTGGGTGCATGTAACTTTTGAGATGGATTTTTCTTTGATTCTTTTCTTTTGTGTCCTAAGGCATGAGAATTTGTAGGATTTTTGACCTTATAGGTAGAGGCATCCAAATGTCTATTTTTGAATCCCATAGGTTTGGTGGAAGTAGGGGAAGCTTTTTGTTTATACAATGTGTTCATTTGTTGGTCATGATTGGGATTAGAGGATTTATGGATGGATGGATAATGTGTTGGAAGTAGTGGAGGTAGATTCGATGGAGGAATATTAGGAGTTGAAAGAAGCAGAGGCAAAGTGGATGGTGGGAGGTGTACATTCACATGCTTTTGATATTTATAAGATGATGGAGGTAGAATGGTGACATATGTTTTAGGTATGTGATGGGATTTGTGATAGGAAGTAGTGGACTTAGGAGGCATGGGGGAAGTACCAACATCATTAGATTGTTGACCTTGGGGTGTGTATACAAGGCCAAATGAGCGCATAGGGATATTGACATGGATTGGCTACAAAATTCCATGTTCAAGATGGCTTAAGCCTTTACCTTGATAGTTCATGTTTTGGAGGATGCGATCAATAATAGGACCAGGTGTAGGTGGAACACTAGACACAAGTTCCTTATTGGATGGAGAAGGTGAAATGGATAAAGGTTGTTGGTGTTCTAAGGAGGAACACTCATGGATGAAGGTGGATAGACTAATATGACAGGATGGTGGATTTGAAATGGGGTTGATGGTGGATGTGGAAGGATGATTCAGATCTTTCTAATGTTCATTTAGATACAAGGTATTTGTTTGATCTTCTATGCTTATGTGTTCTTGAGAGGCAAATGTCTTATTATGAGAAGCAAACGTTGTCTCATTAGGGTTAGATGGATGATGGATAGGATCAATTTGGATATCTTTCTCATGGATGGATATGGAAGGAAGGATAGATGGAGTGATAACCTCTTGATGATGAATTGCATAAAGTTTGGCTAAGAGGCTCATCGTGGTTTTCATGATCACATACAGAATCTTGATCACAAATGTGAGCATAAATAGGATTAATTTGGCTATGAATGGGATCACTTTTCTCATGAATAGGGTTATGATCATAGCTAATATTTTGATCACATAAAATGTATAGGTCATGGATAGTTTGAACTTAGAGATTCTTTGACCTTGATTTGGATGGAGGCTTGGTGTTTCCACATGCGTTGGATTATACTCTTGACATAGATCTTGGATTACTTGGATGGAAGGGGATGACTCTTGGAAAGGCTTTTGGTTGACAACATGAGGGTATGATAGGTCTTGATGTGGACTCATGGGAGAAGTATTTTTAATAAGCTCAATGGTTTGTGAGCCGCATTGTGGAGTTGGAGGAATAAGCAAGGTATTGGGAGAATTTGTGATAGGCTCATGAATGGGACTTTGATAACATGGCAATGATTTATTCCTTGCTAATAGCCAATAGATCACATCCTCTACAAGTGTATGGGTGGATGGATAATAGAGGGGATGGATGATGATAGTAGATGATGTTATAGGCTTAGGAGTAGGATTTGGATTGGATGGAGGAATGTTAGGCTTGGATGGAGAGATAGGATCATTGGATGGATTAGAATTAGGATCGGATGGAGGTGCCAAGATAGGACTAGATGGATTAGATGGTTGGTCAGTCAATAGACCAGGAATGAGATCACATGGTGGTGTTAAAATGTGACTAGTAAGCTCATGTGTTGGCATGTGATTGGATGGTGATAGAGGATGTTCATAGGATGTTGGCTCTAGGTTGGTGTCTCCCTTGTCAAAGGTTATTAAGTCTTGCTGCAAAGGTGAACCTACGGATACTTGATTTATGTATGAAGGGCCACTCAGATTTGCATGTTCATGTTGTGGAGGCCACTAATAGTGTTGTGAATGTGTTTGATGAAACGATGAAATGGTAGGATGCATAGGTGAAAGGTTTTGGGATATGGGTTGTTGCAGATAATGGTGGCTATTGGAAGAAGTAGGGTATGGTGATGTGGCATTATTATGAGAAGGTATAGGATTAGGTGGTGTGGAGTTGTTATGGAAAGATGTAGGATAAGGTGATGTGGAAGTGATTTGAAATGCGGATGGATTAGGTTGATAAGAAATAAGATAAGGTGATGTGGAATTATTATAATATGTGGGTAGACTAGATTGGAGTGAAACGGAATGGGATGCCACATAGGAATGAAGTGCATTTGGTTGGTGGTGATTGGGTGATGGATGATGATGTACTTGTTGGCTCTATAATTGGCAAGTAGCTATGAGGTGGTGGATTTGTGTTATGAGGTGTGGCATTTGTGGGGATTGGCTTTCTTGAAGTCCTTGGATTATGTTATGGATACATTGAATCATTTGTTGGCTTAAGGGTGATTGGCTTGTTTGAACTTCGTGAAGTATGTCAATGCTCTCTTGTGCCATGTCCTCTAAGGTTGGTATGGTGTAGAATGATGTGGATTGGATTAGAAAGAAGGTGATGTGTAATGACGAGGTTGGATGGCTTGGATTGATTAGGATGTGGTTGATTGGATGACTAGGATGAATTGGATTGGGAAGGATTGGATGATAGGTAATGATTGGGAAATGTGTTATGACAAGGTAGGATAAAGGATGATGTGGCAATATCAAACACAAGATCTCACATACACACACATGCAAACCAAACACAATGATCAAAGTGTACACCCTAGACTAGGCAAGGATAGTATCTGTTGGGTTCCCACTTGGTTTTACCCAGTTGCACCTACTTATGGTGTATAGCTCCAGGAACTTGGGGTACAGGATCCCCCTTATAGTGCACTTACTTCTCAGGCACACCAAGTTCCAGGTCCACAAGGCTCGCAAACCTTGTGATACCTTGCTATCTCTGCCATAAGCCATGAAATTGTGGGATGGCTATCAGAGTTTCCTCTTGTACCAATAGATAGGGGTTTTTGGCCACTAAACATGGTATTTAGTTAAGGTTTCCATTCGGGTGGCTATACATGCAGTAGCGCTACTCTCCATTATGGAGTCTCCCAATCTTCAAGGGTTGCACCTTGGAGGGTTTTGGGGGAGGATGGTTGTTGGTATAGAAGAACAACACCTGTCATTTGTGACTTTTGTCACAAACACATTATTTATATAGCGGTTTGGAATGGTCTGGCTTTGACATATTTTCACTTGGGTCGTACCCCTTCTCACAATGGGAAGGCAGGCCCTTTAGAGTTAGCAATGATTTCTCGTACACCCTAGATTTGTTGGTTAGGTAGGGGGAGATGATACTTTCATTTCCAAATTGGGTTATAATTAGACTTAGAAAACAAGCAAAGAAAAGAAAAGTAGGCACAGAGTAGACAGAGTTAATTTTAAGCACCAAACTAAAGTGTGCCTACTTTAGTGATAAATGATTGTTCTTTGACCGCTTGGATCTGCAGACAAGATTAGCATGTTTTCAACCACCAATCTTCGACAAACAAGAGCAACAAGCTACACCAAGAAGCCAATAGATTTCAAAAAAATTGTATTTTATGCAACATAAACTAGATGCATAGAGAAAAGACTAAATGTGATTTGCTAATGACCAAAGGCAACTGAGATCTTGCCATAAGCGACTACCTGTTGCGTATATGTGACTTTCTATTGATTAAATGCACTTTTCACCTGCAAAGAATAAAAAATACCCCAGTGCAACCAAATACAACTAGATACAACCAAAGGTGATTTGTTTTTGATCATATTCGACTAGAAAAACCAAACGCAATTTGTTTTTGACCATATGCGACTAGAAAAACCAAAGGCAATTTTTTTTTACCATATGCACATGGAAAAACCAAAGGTGATTTGTTTTTGACCATATGTGACTAAAAAAACCAAAGGTGACTTGTTTTTGACCATATGTGCATGGAAAAACCAAAGGCGATTTTCTACAGATCTGAATGTTATTTTCTTTGCCAAATGCACGTTTCTTGACAAAAAATAGGCAAATGTATACTCATTTTTCATGGAAATGGCCCTCCAGAAGCAATGGTGAGGTTGGTTTGAGCCTAGGAGGTCATCTTTGATAGTAAAATGCAAAAATTACAATATGAGGGTTAGAAAACATGAAAATTTTTAAAGCGAAAACCTGCAAAAACTTAGTGATTCGGTCCCACCAGGTGTGCCGTTTTGTGTTCGGTAGAAATTGAAAAGATCAAGAAAACAAGATCATATTCAACCCAACCTCAAGAAATCAAACCTAAAACAAACAAAAGGCATGCAAATTAAAACAATTTCACCTCTGTTATTAGATTCCTTGTTCGAATTATTGATTGCTCCCGTTTTGTAGCTTAACAGTGATAGAGATTTGATGGATGAGAGGAAGATAGATTGATGATAGAAGATTGATAGATGAGGGAACAATTTGGCAGAGTGATGACACTTAGAAGATTCATCCATAACAAATGGCTTGAAAATGTGTCAATTTATAGATTTTTGAGAAAATGGAAGGATAAAGTCTCCATTTTGCAAGTGATGGTGAAATGGAAAGTTGCTTTGTGCAACTTGAAAAAGGAAATAGAAAGTGGGTGAGTTCAGTCAAGAGATAATTTAGAAGGTAAGAGAAATGAGTGGAGTGATGAGTGGAGAAGAAATTGGAAGGTGGAAGAGATAACTTAAGAGGTAATTAGAGTCATCTCGAGAGACAAAGATGGAAGGTGGACTTAATAATTTAAATAATTTAATATTATTTAAATTATGAGGAAATGTGAGGAGTGATAAATTAAACAAAATAAAAATATTCATTTTATTTAACTTAAGAAGAAAGTAGATAAATAAATAAATAAAATTTATTTATTTAATAATGTGAGGGATAGGATGAATTAAATAAATGTTATACTTATTTAATTTAATCAGACGAAAATGCTAGGTTAGGTGATGAAGAAGGGGTGCCTAGGGCAAAAATTCTACAATATGTTCTAACTACCGTGATGTTGCAACAAGTGGACATTTTTAGGTGTCTACAACATGTTTATGGAGATTCACAACTAGTCATCAATCAAGTAAATGATGATTATCAGACTAAGGATGATAATTTAATACCTTACAAGCGCATGGTAGATGACTTTAAAGAATAATTTATCATGATTTCTTTTGAACAAATACCTAGATTGGATAATAAAGCTACTGATGACATGGCAACTATTGCCTCACTCCTGGATATACCAGAAAATTAGTCACGTTATGAGTTCTTAGTGGAGCAATTATCTAATCCTACGTATGATAACCCTAAAACATGAATTATATGTCAAATAGTAGGATCTAATTCCCCTTTGTATGGAGACATTTATACATATCTAAAAGAAAACACATTGCCACCCGGCCTATCAAATAATCAATGTAGAACCTTTATCCATCAAGTTGCTCATTATACCATAATTGCCAATACCATTTATCGATGAGATCTTGATGGTACTCTCCTTAGGTGCCTAGAGCACGAGGAATATCAAACTGCCTTAAGGGAAGTTCATGAAGGTATTTGTAGAATGTACTCTAGTGGTCCCACCTTGGCAAAGAAACTTATGTGTATGGGATATTACTAGCCAAGTATGGAAACAAATTCTTGTCATTTTGTCAAAAGTGCAAAAAATGTTAGATCCATGGAAATCTCATACATGCACTGACACAAGAACTACAACCCCTATCTACTCCTTGGCCTTTTTTCCAATGGAGACTCGACCTTGTGGGCAAGATTCATCCCCCTTCATCCAATGGCCACAAATTCATAATAACTACCACTAAGTATTTTACTAAGTGGATTGAAGTTGAACCTTTAATCAATGTCATAGGCAAACAAATTACCACATTTATCCTGAACTATACCATTTGTCATTATGGAATTCCTCTATTTATTATTACTGATAATAGAAGACCTTTCAAAAATCAAGATTTCCAAGAACTCTATGACAAGTTTCATATCCAACACCATTTCTCCACACCATACTATCCCCAAGGAAATGGTCAGGCAAAGGCTTCTAATAAAACAATTTTAAAAATCTTAAAGAAGATAGTCAATGATGTTAGTCGTGATTGGAATGTACACCTAAATCCCGCTTTATGGGCCTACCATACCAGTATCCACACACCCATAGGTGGAAAACCCTATGCCCTTGTCTATGGCTCAAAAGCAATCTTGCCTATCAACGTCGAGTTACCCTCTCTACGAGTATCATTAAAGGGTTTATTAACTAATGAAGACTATTGAGTTTCTAGGCTTCAAGAGTTAGAATTGTTCGAGGAAAGATAACAAAATTCTTTTAATCACCTCAAGACCTATCAGCAACATATGTCAAGAAGCTACAATCATAGAGTCAAGCCCATAGTTTTTCAAGTTGGTGATCTAGTTCTGAAAGAAAACCCCAAAAATCAATAGGATAGAGAAAAGAAGGGTAAATTTGAACCAAATTACCTCAATCCTTATGTAATCATTGTTGCTTATGGATTAGAAGCATATCAGTTGGCAACATTAGAAGGTGAGTTGTTGGGTGATCCCATCAATAGTATGCATCTTCTAAATTTTTACACTTAGCTTTTAGAAAACCCCGATACAAGGGAACAAAAAAAAATGGTGCAATAAAAGTAAATGGTTAAAACCTAGAAACATTCACTATTTGTGATAAACTAGTCTCCTCCATCTTTTAGGATTTTAGTTTTCATCCATAAAGATCTTTCTCTCGTATCCATAATACTCATAAAGATACTTATCATGGCTTGTTGCTCGCTCGCTTTTACTACCTTACCAAATAAAGTGTATGCACCTATCCTCTAATCAGGTTATCCATCCAATCCTTCATCCATCCGTTCATCCATCGTCAATATTAGTCTACATGGTCGAACTACGTCACCTCTGAGCTTTCACATAGGAAAGGCCATCTTTGATGAGCCCCTGAGGCTTCCCACCCCCTAGGTCTTAGGTCATACAGAGTTTGCATTGTCAAGATACGTTGCCTCTGTGACTTCACATAGGCAAGGCCATCATTGATGAGCCCCCAAGGCACTAGGTCAGTCCCTTAGGACCCATCACATCGAAGCTTCCATCCATACTTCTCATCTTACCATAATCTATTACACTCCATAAATGGTTGAACTACATTGCCTCTATGATTTCATGTAGGCAAGGCCATCATTGATGAGCCCCTGAGGCACTAGGTCAGTCCCTTAGGGCCTGTCACATTGAGTCTCCCATTAGTTCATCCATATATTTTTATCCATAATAAGTAGGTCCTTCACTTGACTAGGGGTAAAATCCTTGACCTAGTTATAGAATTGGATTCTTAAGTGCCACAATCTAGAGGATAATAATCTAAATTGTGATACTATCTTCAGACAACAAACAACATAACTATAAGCTTTTAAAAAGAATCTTGACGTAAGAAATTAATCTATACCAGATAACAACAACTTGCCTAAACTATCAGGATGATTATATCTGTTATGACAAGAAACCATATCTATGGTAAGAATATTTTGTTATGTTAGAAAATGTCCCCTTGGGGGCTTTTCCTTCTTAAGGTTTAGCTCCCAAGTCCTTAGAATTCATTTAGAGCATGTTGCATGTTAATTTTGAATCCCGATGAGAAAACCCCAAGTCTTGTGGCAAATAGGACCTAGGGGGTGCTATTTTGATGACTCTTGCCTAAAATAGGGGGGAGGAATTGGGCACTCATGCCCTAGTCCTGCCCTATTTTGGGTCAGGCCCCAATTTGAAGTGTCGGTTATATGACCATTGTTAGGTCCTATGCTGACACCAAAGTTTGAAATTCTTAGTGGGAATGTTTGTTTTTGCATATATAACAATGTTAAGGTTTTCATTTGTAAACTAGAAGATGATTGTGAACTTTATGCATACCTATGATTTTAGAGCATCCATGATATTCATTGTTACAAAGCAGAGCATTGTTATTATGTTTGTGATTGCAGATTTGGCTTCATCTTATCATGCGATTGAAGAGCCTTCATTTATGTGAGATATACACATCTAAGGGGATATTTACTTGTGTTTGAATCATTTATCATTTGGATTTTGCCTCTATCCCGCAGGGATATGCACTCTTATTTGACAACGGTGTTCGGAAGACTTGAATGTCTCTCTGGGGCTTGACTGAGGAAAGCCTCTAAACAACACAACCCCCAACCACACTCCTTTGTGATTGTAGGTTATAGGTACCAATTTTCATGGAGTGGAGTTGCGGAGGAAGGTTGCAGACAACAAGGATTTAGGATCTAAAAAGAAAGGGATGTTACTAAATATTTTGGAACATGGGAACCTAGGGCAATGTCCTCCGCATTTCTAGTGATGGAAACAAATAGAATAGTGATCATCAGTGCTAGAAGGAGTTCTGCATTCCATGAAGAAAATAGTGCC
Organism: Cunninghamia lanceolata; assembly: GCA_027924645.1. Lineage (NCBI taxonomy): Eukaryota > Viridiplantae > Streptophyta > Pinopsida > Cupressales > Cupressaceae > Cunninghamia > Cunninghamia lanceolata. Next base: position 1,802,931 of record BSBN01001137.1, on the reverse strand, counting down.
TTGGACTTGGGTGCTCAAGGCATTGTCCCTGAATATTCTAAATTTTGAACTTCAAAAAATGGTTAGTTATTAATCTTTGTCCTTTTCCTTAATCTATAAACATTTATCTGAATTTACCAGTTTATTCACTATTTTGCACAATTAGGGTTTCTTACATATTTGAGGATTACATTAAGGTATTAATTAGCAATTTCTCACTTAGTAGAAATTGAACTCAGTTGATATGTCCTTGAATGTTTGTTGTAAAAAGGAGGATCTAAACCCATCAAACCATCAACACCAAACAACAAAGACAAACCCCCTCCATCCCTCCTTTATACCTACAAAATATTTTGGTGAACCCATGTTTTTGAATTTTGCACCTTGTTGAGTGTTGTGTGATAGATTTGTATTCATTCATTTTATTGCATTTTTTAAAATTTTAAAAAAATTGGCATCTTAGGCTTGCATTTTGGCATAATTTTAATTAATTGGCATTTAATTTCTATTATTTTCATTATATCTTATTTAAATTACATAAATTCATCATTAATCATTCATTTGCATTGCATTTTCATTCTTAAATTGTTAAAAATTGCTTAAAATTATGCATTTTTCATATAACCTAGTTTTTGCATTAGCTAGGGTTTGTAGTTAAAATCTTGTTTCATATTTTACTACTATTTTAGACACTCATGTAGGTCTGATTTCTAACTTTAGTATTTCATCATAGTGTCTTTCTTGCAAAATTTCATGTCTAGGGTTTAAAAACCTTGCATTTTCACTAGATTTTGGCTTATTTTGCATATAGACTTACATCATATACATGTTATGAAGGATATTATTGCATTATTGGGTTTTTATTAGGCATATTATTTACTTCCCCTCATCAATTTCCTCACAACACCTCTTCCGTTAGTGATTTGCATTGAAAATTTTGAAAAATCAAGCATTTTAGGTCATATTCATACATACATTTGCATTTGTTTCTTGCATAAGTGTTGAAAATCTTTAAAATCTAATTTGACATTCATTTGAAAACATACACATGGCTTCTCAATACAACAATAATTCTAGGTTTGCTCCTAGGCCTCATTTGAAAAGAAGAGCCCCTGAACTTGAAATAACATTTACACCTTGTATACACCTAAAATTGGCTTGTGTCAAATTAAGTAAATATTTTAATGTTTATCTTAATTCTTATTTTCTTCTAGCAATTAAATAAATATTCTAAGTTTATTTGATTGGTTCATTATCCCATAATTAAATAAAATCAATTTATTTAATTAAATTCCTTAAATTCTTCTAATGTCTCACATAATTAAATAATCCTACATTATTTAATTAATCCCAAATTCCTCTATATCCTAAGTCCTAATTCCATAAATCCACCTCACCAATCCACCTCATCTTTCCACCTCACCATGTTGCACATGTAATTAAATATTTTAAATATTTAATTAGCTAATATTCCCTCACCCACATGTCCTATTTATCCTCTGGTCAAAATTAGTTAACTCATCAATCAAATCAGTTAACTAATTAGTCAATTGAGTTCACTGGTCAATCTATTATGTTGACTCCTCAATCAACCTAGTTAACTAATCAATCAATTCAGTCAACTCCCTAATCAATTCACTTAACTGATTGGTCTATTATGTTAACTCTTCAATTTATTCTGTTAACTCCCTTGTTGCATGATGAAGCTTGGACACTTGTCCTCTTTCTATTCGCACACATTTCTCAACCATTCTCAACCATTGATCTTCTTATTTCTTCTCAACCGTTGATCTCTTCTCTTCTGAGTCTATAAATGGAACCTTATTCTTCCATTTCTATCATCCAAGCTTTTAGTACAATTACTCTGTCAAATTACTAGCGCGCCTTTGGCACCTCATCACTATCCATTTGCTTGAGATCACCCCATTGCTTTGAAGCTCATCTTCATAGCAATAAAGTATCACAGCCATTCTATTCTTGTCATCTTCAACAAGCAAGGGAGTATACACTTTTGAGGGCTTCATTACAATCAAGATCAAAAATAGATAAGTGAATAATGGAACCGCAGGATAACAAGGTTTGTGAGGTTTGTGCTTTATTTATTTAATCTTGTTATTTGGATATTTCATTGTGTTATTGGGTTTGATATGCTTATTTATTTCATCTAATTTTCTTGATAACACACCTCATGACAAAGAAATGGTAGATAATGAAGGGCCTATTTACATTACAGTGAACATAATGGAAAGACCTGTACATGGAACACTTATAGACCCTAATTGCATGACTAATATGGTTACAGAAGAATTGCTTCTTAAACATGATTTGGCACAAGATTCTTATGAACCATCAGATTTGAGAATTAAAAACATAATGGAGCTTTGATGAACACATTTGGGAAGATAACATTATTGGTGTCAGTGTATAATAAATCCATGGATCAGTTATTTGATGTTATCCCCTTATCTAACCTCTTCCATGTAAAACTAGGAAATCCATGGCTTAAGGCTATGATTGTCATCCCCTCAACTATTCACAAATGCATAAAATTCCCTTTGCATGGAGAGATACGTCCTATCCGCCATAATTCATATCAATCTCCAACTAAGGACAAGAACTTCACTCTTGATTACTTTTGGCCGCAACCCGATAGAGGTCCTGAGCCACAAAGAGATCAATCTTTCCTAGAATATGGATGATACAAAGAAAAACAACTAGCTAGAGTAGCTAGGCCTCCTTTACAAACAATAAGGGAAGAACAACATGCATTTAAAGATCCCCCTTAGAGCAAAAGGAAAATGACAAAATGACATAAGAATAAAACAAGACTATTATGACTATGACGAAATAATTGGTGTGATAGAAGTAGATAAAGAAATATTTCATAACTCACCTTGTCCACAGAGAGATGGTATTTATGTTGAGGTTCCTCCCCTGCCATCGTTACAAAGATCGGGAGGTATTCATCAACAACAAAACATTTCATTGAGACCAATGAAATTTGAACATGGTGCTTCCTACTCTAATGTGCAAACTCCTATGGAAGAACATGAAAATACCTTTGAAAACATAAGCAACAAGACAAGAAGAAATAGACAAGCAACAGAAAGAAGGAGAAGACGACAAGCTTTTGCACAACGAAATGTACCTCAACAAGAAAAAATTCCACCTAACATTGAATCAAACCTAGCTGAACTTAACACTAAACAATTTGAAGACAAGAACAAAAGTTGGGCTATGGTACCTTACACACCTCTTTCTTCTAGCATTCAAGATTGGGAAGAGGATGATTTGATTATTAATAACCTCTAGCATGAGCCTATCTACAAGTAAGTATTTCTAACCCTTTACCTTTGTGTTGTGTTTCCCCCATGGTGTGTTATGTGTTGTTTAGGCCTCCTAGGATGACCCTTGATTCTCTTGTACGATCAAGGATATCAGGAGACCGCCTCCATTGTGACCCTTCTTCTATTTGTATCATCATTCTTCTATTGATCTTCTCCTCTATTTTCATTGTTATTTATTCTGTCTGACGGACATAGCATTGCGGTTGGTGACTTGGGGGCACCCTCCTACGTGATTGTCCCTAAGGCATTTGTTTCTCCTCTCTTGATTTATTGTTAACCTTTCTCTAGTGGTTCTATCTAGTTGGCAGATGACAAAAAAAATATAATATTGATATGGACCTAGTGTCCCTTCAATGAGAAGTCAGAAAATGGACCTAGTCCATACATGATGACAGGGTTGATATATATTATCTAACACTTGGCTAGTAGAATCACTACGTGTGATATTTTGATGTTGTCTTATCCCACTTACAAAACATAACAATACTTCTACTCTATGCACTTTGTTTATCTTGGATCTTACCTTGCTCAGCTCTTTATGTGAATGATTACATGCATTATTGTTTATCATGATTATATGGTTGCTAACACCTTTTCTTGTAGGAAATTGTGGGTTTGTGGGAACATCTAGCGATCGTAAAGTGTATGTCACCTCCGGTGGCATGGGCTTTGTGAGAGCTCGTGTTCCCTTTTGTATTTTATCTCTACCTTAACGTGCTTGATATCAGTACATTATATCAACCACCTTAAGATGGGGGCATATAAGGTAAGTTGTCTAATAATTTTGGTAATAACAAAGCATGTTTGTAAGGCCTCTGTGGAGGTAGGATGTTGTATCTTTGATTGAGTGTACATCTTTATTTTATATTGCAATCATTAAGCCCTTTGCAGATGTGGGATATCGTGCATATCATTTTTATTTTAATCCCTCTACAGAGGTGGGGATGGTGTATTTATCGAGGAGATTGCACATCCTGTCATTTTCTAAAAGTCCTCTGAGTAGGCAGGGTTGGTGTATCCTCCCTTAAATGTGTCTTTGGCAATTGTTGTGGGAAAGCCCAATCATCAGTGTGTGCCTGTAATGTACCTGAGATGGTAGTGAACCTAGCAATAGGTTTCTTCAATCGTTTATTTTTCATGTTTTCTTTGTGTCTTCCATGTGTGTGTGTATGGCGTGTTTGTTCCCAAGCATAGTCTCAATACTGGTGGCAATGAGCTCCTCCTATGCTTTGGGATTTGTATGGCATGTTTGTTCTTAAGTGTAGTTCCAAGACTAGTGGCGATGAGCTCATCCTACACTCTAAGATTTGCATTGTGTATCTGTTGCCACTTATGCAGTTTCAAGACTGGTGGCAATGAGCTCCTGCTGCATTTTAGGTTGTGTGTTTACTTAGCATGTACTTGCATTTGTATTCATATATATGAGAAAATGAAAAATAAATAATCACTACATTCACTGTATTCATTATGTTTTGCATGTCTTCAATACTATCTTCTTTGTGTTTTGCGTGACTGTAACTGTCTTCTCCATGTTTTGTGTGCATGTTACTATCTTCAATGTGTTTGGCATGTTTTCACCATGCTCGACGTGTTTGTTGTGTTTTGACCATACTTTAATGTACGTATTGGCCTTGCATTCATATATACATTAAAGGGGGGGCTAAATTTTATGTCATAAAATGTCCTCTTGAGGGCTTTTCCTTCTTAAGGTTTAGTTCCCGAGTTCTTAGAATGTATTTAGAGCATGTTGCATGTTAATTTTGAATCCTGATGAGAAATCCCCAAAGTCTTGTGGCAAATAGGACCTAGGGGTGCTATTTTGATGACTCCTACCTAAAATAAGGGGAGGTTCTCGCGCCCTAGTCCTACCCTATTTTGGGTCAGGCCCTAATTTGAAGTGTTAGTTATATGAATGTTGTTAGGTCCTATGCCGACACCAAAAGTTTGAATTACAAAATTCTTAGCAGGAATGTGTGTTGTTGAATATATAAGCATGTTTAGGTTTTCATTTGTAAACTAGAAGATGATTGTGAACTTTATGCATACTTGTAATTTTAGAGCATCCATGATATTCATTGTTGCAGAGCAGAGCATTGTTATTGTGTTTATGATTGTAGATTTGGCTTCATCTTCTCATGTAATTGAAGAGCCTTCATTTATGTGAGATCTATACTTCTAAGGTGACATTTACTTGTGTTTGAATCATTTATCATTTGGATTTTGCCTCTATCCTACAAGGATACTCACTCTTATCTAACAATAGTGTTTGGAAGACTTGAATGTCTCTCTAGAGCTTGACTGAGGCAAGCCTCTAAACACCACAACCCCCAACCACACTCCTTTGTGATTACAGGTTACAAGTACTGCGTTTCACGGAGTGGAGTTGTAGAGGAAGGTTACAGACAACAAGGATTCAGGATCCGAAAAGAAAGGGACAATATTGAACATTTCAGGACATAGGCACCTAGGGAAATGTCCTTTGCATTTCTAGTGACAAAAATGGACAGAACGGTGATCATCAGTGCCAAAAATAGTTCTGCATTCCGCAAAGAAAATAATGCCTTGGACTTGGGCACCCTGGGCATTATCCCTAAATATTTTAAATTTTGAACTTTCAAAAATGGTTAGTTATTAATCTCTGTCCTTTTCCTTAATCTGGAAACATTTATCTAAATTTACTAGTTTATGCACTATTTTGCATAACTAGGGTTTCTTACATATTTGAGGATTATATTAATGTATTAATTAGCAATTTCTAAGTTTCCACATCATTCCAAGTGATAGCCCAACTTGTTAGGTGAATGCTCTCGCTTAGTAGAGACTTAACTCGGTTGATATGTCCTTGAATGTTTGTTGTGAAAGGAGGATCTAAACAGATCAAACCATCAACACCAAACAACAAAAACAAACCCCCTTCATCCCCCCTTTTTACCACTAAATAGATTTAATGGTTGTTATAAGTGTAAGTCTTATGTCTTGATTTTTGTTATCATGTTTCCTATGCTACTCAAGGATGTCCAAGACTAGAGGAGATATGACAGGGCATGATTATTTCTTTTGTTTTCTATTTTCAGGTTAATCTTTAGTAATGTGAAGACTTGTCTAATCACATGATTAGCAAAAGATCATCGAGGAAGTTATGGGTCTACACATGAAAGAGTACAATCCTTTTCCTATTGATACATGCAAACAATACTCAGGTCATCCCAGTTCAATTATACCTAGATGCTTGTATTAACTAGCTAAATTAAAATCCATGTAAGTGATACTCAGGTCATCCTGGTTTAATTATACTTAGATGCTTGTATTCCCTTACAACATTTTAAAATCTCAATGATGAAAAAGTGCTTCAAACATATATACAAGATGACTAGGTCTCATTTGTGCATATTAAGTTTGCATTTCATTTCATTTATAAGCATTTCATAGTTATCATTTTCCAAGTTATCCTTTTCTTCATGGCTTAAGATCCAAGTCCTTTTATCTAACATTTTCATCTTCATCTATTCACCCTTTTCTCTCCTTTTTTTTCAAGAGCACACCTATTTTCTTTGAACCCAACTGTCCTCTTGAGGGAACATCATCATCATTCATCTTATCAATTTATCTCATCCTTTCCATATCAATCTAGCCAAATTATCCAATCACATCCTTTGGTGTTGATCCTAATCTTGTCGTAAATTAATCATCAATCCATCATCAATGGGATATATCGTTCCCACATCCTTGTGTTGATCTAGGGATATATCGTTCCCCACGATGACAACACTATCCTTATGAATCATCATCAATTAATCAATGGTTTACAACTTGACAAGGGAAATACCTTTTCTATTTTTGAATCATCATCATCATCATTCATCTTATTCATTAACTTACCATTATCTTTCCTTGTCACCCTTGCTGTTGAGTGACTGTGGCATCACCATCTGCAATCCAATCATTTTCTTCCAATAATTTTTCTTCTAAATCAATTTTCTTCTATCAAATCAAACACTATGTTTTAAATTTCTTTGAAATGATGTTACTTCGCAACACCATGTTAAAGAGGGGCAAAATATATACACCAAAAAATGGCTTGAGATAAATTAAATAAATATTTTATATTTATTTTATTCTTATTTCCTCTATCAATAAAAAAATATAGTAATTTATTTATTTGATTCACATTTATCCTATTCTCCCAACAATTAAATAAAATTTAATTTATTTAATTAAATATCTTAATTCTTCTAAAGTTATCTCTAATTAAATAATACTAATTATTTATTTATTTATTCTTCTAAGACAAAGTCATATTCCTAAAATCCACACCATTCATCCACATCACCCTACACATCATTTGACACCTCACCTCCATGTTGCACCATAAATTAAATATTAATAATATTTAGTTAAACATTTATCCTCAACACATGTCCTATTTCCTCTCAACCATCCCTACTTTATAGTAGTTGGTCTTTCCACGTCATTAGGGTCAAAGTTGACTACAAAATACTTGTCGCATAAGCCTTATATTCCCTCCAACATCCTAACAAACATAGACTCCTTCAATCTTTCTCTCATGGTCTTTGTGGGCATCTTTCCATGTGGCTTCTTGATCCACATATCTCTCCATCTTGTCAATGTAGTAGGAACATTCTCCTTCTATATCTCCCCTCATCCAACCAATTCAGTCTTGACCCTACATGTCATAAGACCAATTCCTCAACCATTGATGTTTTGCCACTTGGATCTAGGCCATCCTTTGCCTATAAAAGGAAGCCTCTCATCCTCATTTTCATAGAACATAAGAGAGATCATACATTCATGCTACTAAAATCATATCAAATATCAAAAGTGTGCCTTTGGCTTACATTTGCATATCCTTATCATTAGCCATCTCTATTAGCATATCATTTAGCATTAGCCATCAACATTGTTGCATTGTATTAGCTTCATACAGATCATTATCATAGTTTAGAATTGTAGAATCATTTACTTTGCATAAAATCCACCACAAGCCTATTCATCTTAGAGTCATTTTGAAACAAAGAAGTGTATTCTGAGAGCACCATTACATTCAGCAAAATCAAGATCTCAAGAAGATAGGAAACAATGGGACATGAAGGAGAAATCTGAGTTTTGAAGGTATAAATCATTTTGTTTCAAATTCTATATTTTTCTATTAGTTTCATTGGTGATTTTGGTTTGAGTAGAAATTTAGAGTTTTGTGGTAGCTTAATAGGTTTTTACTATTGTTCTCCAAATTATCATCACACCTAGTATGAAGTGAACATTTTAGTTGAATTGACCATTTAGCTCCCAAGTGAGTTTTTAGGCTATGACAGTACAAAGCGGAGGTTTCATGGTTCACTAGATATGCAGAGATTTTGGTCCTCACGAGATATATCATGTTGGAGGTAAAAATCCCACAATATCTTGCAAGAGGCAAAAGTCCCAGTAAAGAATTCATAGGATGGGCAGAGGTATAAGAGGTTACAAGATAACTAGGGGAAATCAACCTCACAAGATATATCTTGTGCTGCTTATAATTAGCGCAATATCTTGAGACATAGCAAAAACCCATTTTTCCCAAGTTTGAAGCTGGTAGAACTTTTGGTGGTCACTGGATATGTCCAGTGACTAAGGTTTTTATGCTTGTCATGTGAAGTGAGCTTTTAGCACTTTGTCTGATGAAGTGCAATTTTAGCGCAATGTCATGTGACAAGGGATTTTCCTAAAATGTCCTATGACAATGGATTTTCCCGCAAAGTGCAGTAAGAGGCAAAAATCTTACCAAGTCTTGAAATTCCCTAAGTGACAGTATATTTTAAAATATATTTAACTATAAGATAAATATTTTAAAATACACTGTCAGGATGTTTGAGATATGTTTCAAATATCCATAGAAGTTAAAATACAAATTCTAAAATTTGGAGGATCCATCAGATTTTAGGCTTAACCAATTTTTTAGGGTTTTAGACTTAGCCAAATTTGAGGTTTCAAGGACATGCATCAGAGTGAAGGTACAAAGACCTCTTAGTAAAACATTGTGGAATTTGACATGATTTTGCACTTTTGAGGCATGGAAAATAGGAGTCCCAATATGATAAATCCTACAACAGTAGTTTTAAGTGCTTTATCTAGTGACACCCACTTTTAGCACAAAAGGAAACAAAGGTCTATTTGCTAAGAGCAAAATCAATTAAGACTCCCCCAAATCAATCATGAAAGGAATCAAACAACTTAAAACATGACAAATACCCAAATTCAAAAAAAATGTTACATTCTAAGAACTATTTCACTTTCTCATCAGTATAAGAAGGGAAAGGCTGAGACTCCAAGCCAAAGTGAAATAGAGGGTCTCCATTTGAAAAACCAAGATCATCCAAGTTCACTTGCATTAAGCTACATGAATCAAACTCACCTTATGAACTACCTTGGACATTGCCTCACTTCCAATCAAGCGTCTATAGCCCCGATGAGGTTGTCTCTATGATTCCACTCAAACATTGTTCTACTGCCAGCTATGTGTCTATAACCCCGATAGAGATGCTTGAATCCTCCAGCTAATTGAATGAATTGTGGGCATACTAGGAAGCATCTCTTTGGATAAATTACTTATTTGATTACTCAATTAACTTAGCTTATGATATGAGTACTAGAAAATACCACATACCCTTGCAACACATGATAAATATCACATGGGATAGTATGTTAGCTCAACTTCGTTGGGCTAGGAATCATAGTGGTGGCAAAGGTGAGATCTTAAGATTTTTCACTTAACTGAAGATCACGAAGACTTTCTAAGAAACTTCAGGATCATTAAACTGTAAAAGTATAGATCTCAGAAAACTTTAAGTTAAGCTTAAAAATAGATTCATCTCCAGGGAATAGGCATCATGTCATCCAACACTAATAATGGGACCCACCATAAATCCCTGACTAATGATCAAAGTTTCTCCAAGAAAGTCACAGAAGCGCAGTCCAAAAAACAACATTGCATGCACCACAAACAACCCTGTCTTTTACTAGAAAATGGAGAACCCAGAACAAAAGAAAGCCCAAAAACAAAATAGAAAGTAGAAACTAAACTAAAACAGCGAACAACTAATCAAAACCTAACTAAAAACAAGAGAAATTATGTACAAAGGATTTGGAAAACAAGTATTTACACTTCCTCATGATTTATTTCTCACTATGGGTAGGAGTAACAAGGTGCATGTCAATGTTCTAAGTTTGGCAAATTTATCTTTGTACTCTGAAAAGTAGGATACAGGTAGGTTGGGTTCATGTTTAATATAGCAGTCACACAGGGTAGGTAATTGGGGTAATTCATTAGGGCCACGATCAATCCAAATGCAAGTTGTCTTACACACATTACCATAATGAAATTTATAATTGTCTAAACGAAGTGAAAAGAAGGAAGATACAACCTAATTTGCAGTAGCATCAGTCGGGAATGTAAGTTCATCACCTTGCTACACCATACCACCTACTTTCACACCCTCAAGAGATCTCAATTCACGGCGGATTATATCTTGTGCATCAAATACCTCTGGGTTATTAAATGTTGCAACAACCTCCCAAGCAAATAGAAAATTTGGACAACTCCATTCAACATGTGCATCACTTGGATTAACTCTGCACGATTTGGCTAAAGTGAAGTCTGACATGTGTGGTGAATTCCCATGAAGTGACATATCCTTGCTCATTCTAGATACCAACTTGATTATGTTATCAAATGATTGACATGAAAAAGCTTCCAAGCCATCACTTTGCATGACTATTTGCTTTTTATTCTTGGATTGCATACTTCTGCTCTCAGTTGTCATCAATAGGTCAGCATAAGTCAACTAGTAAACATATGATAAACACAAATCTACTCCATCAAAATTAATCACATTCTCTAAAAATCATCATCTAAGTTGCTTAGTAACCCTCATGTTTTAGTTGATGGCTGATATTGGACTGACAGTTCATTGTCTACAGTAGCAACTAAGCCCCTTTCTCCTTTTATAACTTGATCCATGATGTCAATGCAACCTTGAAGTAATACATCATCTTGATTTTGTTCATCTAACTCATCTGGAGGCTCTATTGGAGTAACTATATCAGCTTGATATGACTGATTATGATGATATAATTGGCTGATACAGTCAAGAACTTGATCACTTTTCACTAGACAATTTGATTGTGGCTCACATATTTCAACTGAAATAACTTCATGTATTGCTATCCACAAATTTTCTCTATCTAGAGGACCAATCTCTTCTTGTTGTTGAACATGTTTAACCTGATCTAACTGCTACTCATATCTAATTTCAAACTTAGAATTGTCAATAGGTTGAGGCGAATGGTTGTTTTCCACTTCTGCATTAGTAAACTCAGGCTTGGGATCTAATATCTAGGAAACATCTTGTTGTTGATTTGCATCATCAACATGACTGTTTATGAGGCCTGATTCATTTCCCTTGTTGACATTCCCAATAGCCATAACATGACCCTATGTACCACTTTGTTCATCACCCTGTGACTAAAAATCAAGTTTTAGCCATGTTGGGATAGCATATTCTTTGACTGACTTGTCAAAATCCATTGACTGAGAACTAGACTTTAACTAATTAGGGACCATATACTCCTTAACTGAGTGACTTTTGGACAACATGCATTTCCTATCATCATCACTCATCGTGGTATGTATTTTGATGAATAACTTGAGGAATTTCAGTTTTTTCCATGTGCAAACTACCCTTTTGATTATGATCAATTATAAATAATTGATTTATAGCTCCTACAGGTTCGACTCTCTAGGTATGTTGAATTGATACATGACTGTAGCTATGTGTGTTTATCCCTATGGCACATCCATGCATTGCCTTGATCTAGATATGTCTGTCATACATATATCCCACTTTAGTATTGTACACTTCAAAAATACGGAGTAGTCCTTTTAAATGTAGATCTAACCTTTGGAGGAAGGTTAAACAATCAATTTTGTCATGTGACTCTCTGGGATGTGTTGTGATGTTCACAACACGCCCCATTTTTCTCCTTAGCAAAATGAGGACCCCTACTGTTGCTTTGTTGTTGCTTCTGCTTGTGTTTTTTTTTGTTTGGTGGTAAGGGAAAAGGGGAGTCAAATTTGCAAACCTTGTTAAAAATATAGAAAATTGCATTTTTTTCAGTACCAATGCATGATGTAGTTGGATTCCTTATGAAAAATGAGCCAGGGTTGCCTTTTGAACCGTCTTAAAATTCATCATATTTTGCAAGTTATGATCGATTTGGTAAAATGCACTATTAGGTTTTGCATGATAAACAGTCAGTTGTTTGCCTTTTCCTTGTTGGCATTCATTTAAAATTTTGAAATATTCATACTTAGTGGTTTCAGGTTAAAGGGAATTTTGTCTGGGTTCCACTCTATATCTCATAATTGTCTATTTGAAAAAAGTGCATCGGCACACTTTGATCGCCATTATTTATTCATTGGCAATGTTTTTTAAGGTTTGAACCTACGCGTTGAACATCCAATTGAACCTTTCTTTCGAAGGTTCAATGGTTCGGGGTTCAAATGGTTCGATGTGTCCAAAATACATGAAAGGGGAGAACTGTTATTTTGGAAAATATCGATGAACCACCGCGTTGAACCATCTGCTTGAACCTTTCTTTCAAAGGTTCAATGGTTCAAGGTTCGTAGGGTTCATTTTTCTTCTAACATGTCGAGTCATGCGGTTGCCTTGCGTAGGTGATATTATCGTTGAACCGCCGCATTGAACCATCCACTCGTACTCTATCGCGGGGTTCAATGGTTCAAGTTCAAGGCTTCGGTGATGGATGGGAAGATGGCAAAGAGGCCATCGGCCAAACAAAAGTGATCGGCAGAGTTTGAATATGTGCCGCCGAAGTGAAGTCTCTCACCGATGGCCTTCTACCATCGGTGTAACAAATGCCGTCAGCATTATTTGCAAATGTTTCGCCAAAAGGGGTGTCTCTTGCCGATGATATAGGTCATCGACATAACATTCAGCGTCAGTCGAGTTTCAAGAGGTCACCCCGAAGCATGTGGTCTCGTCGATGGTATGCCATCAGCATAACTTACACCATCAGTCGAGTTTGGGAATGTCCGGGCGAAGAAGGGATCTCACACCGACAGAACATGAGAGGGGCGACATCGGCAACACTCTCGCTAATATAAGGTATCGACATAACCAATGCGATCGGTGAAGAAAATTTTGGGCTCGCTGATAGGCAAGCCTCACGCTGACGAAAGCGATGAACGAGTAAGCTAGGCCATCAGCCAAACAATGATGATCAACAAAGAATTTTTTACTTACGCCGATAATGTGGATCACGCCGATGGAAAGAAACAAGGAGGAAATAACGAGAAAGGCCATCGGCCAAATAACGAGCATCGGCCAAGGAATTTTGGGGCTCGCCGATAGTATTTATCATGCCGATCGGTAGGAAAAGAACAAAGCAATGGAATTTTAAACACTTTTTTTGGCACCCGTGGCATTTTCCTGGTCAGCGATAGTTGACCCGATGGTTTTGAGCAGCATGTGTGCAGTCTTGAACGCGTTTTGAGAGTTTTTTGAGCCAGATTTCCACATTTTTTTTTTGCACAGTCACCTTGATTTAAACTAATATTTTAGTTTCTTCTTGTTCATTTGATAAATGTGATACTTATTGCTTGTCTTGTTTTGCAGGCTTGCAGTTGAGGAAATAGTTGGAATTTGACCACAGTGACATCATGGAGGAAGAAAATCCAATCTCAGGAGTAGGAAGATAAAGATCAAGTGCGAAGAAGTCAAAGAGCCATTCAAGTAAAGGACAAGGTTGCAGCTAAGAACATTACTACAACAGACAAACAGAAGTTATTGCTAAGCCGCCAGAACTTCTCAGAAGGGGCAATATTTCGCCCAGATTTGACACTGCTCAGAGATATTTTGGAGAGCTGGTTCACTTGCATTTACTGCTGTAACTAGGGGTTTGAACCAAGGGTTTAGTTAGGTTTTTTGCTGTAGTGAGGACAATCAAAAAGTCTTTATATTGTGCCTCTCTGCACTATAATACTTTACAACAGGGATTTTAGGAAAACACAGGGATTTTAGCTTAGCATAGTTTAGAAGTAGAAGAAGGAGGTTGCATGTTTGTCTATAGTAAGGTGTGCGTGGAATGTCTGGCTTCCTTACTATATCTGTAAATCTTGTAAGTTCTCTGTAGTTTGATCAATGAAACTAAGAGTCATTCCAACATTGTAAATCATGTATGATTGTTTGTTTCTAATACAATAGAATCTAGAGTTCTGTATCTATCTTCTGAGTGTTCTCCTGCTCTTCTTTGTGTTTTGAAATATTTTCTTTGAAAGCTTGCAATTTTAAATGTATGTTTGTGAAAATGCTTAGAACTTGCATTTAAGGTTTTTACTGTGGATTTGATCAAATTACTGTAGGATTTACATAGTGCATAATAGAACAATTAGATCCTTTGGTAGAGTAAATGAGGTGTAGATTAGATCTTTTCTAACTTTTCTCAACCCATCTGAAATATTTAGCTGAAAACGTAGAAATCTAAAGGAAGTTGTCTCAAATTTGAAAAAAGCATGCACAACAGAGTTAAAGGTAGACAGTTTTCATAAATGTATAAAGGAGAAAGCTGCAATAATTCAAGAAAACCATCTAAAATTTGCAGCACAGTAACACTTGTATGCAAATGAACAAAATACTTGTTGATATCTATGACCTTTTGCATAATCTTAGTCCAGTAAACCACAAAGAAACTCTAAACTACGTAAGGCCCCTTGAACATTACAACTTCACATTGACCAACTAAATTTGACGAATAGTACCATTGTAGACTTGGGATTAATTAAATCTTAAGTGATTCCTTCTTATCTTTCAAGTATAGTTTCAGTTCATTATATGTGAATTTTAACTTATTGTTATGATTGCATCAAAACAATCACCAATAGTTTTCTGGTGCTAGAAGGAGGGCCCTCCTGAGTTAGAGTTTGTTTCAAACTAGCTAATAACAGTAATAGAGTGACTAGGTCTAAATCCAGTTCAAAAGATATATTCATGCAACTACCTGATATAAGGCAAAGTAAAATACCTTTAATTTGGAATCCAAAAATATCGCAAGCAGGAAGTTCATCTGGAACACCTCCTGGGTCACCTTTTAACATCCGTAGTATTGTGAGTCCTGACAGATCACTATTCAGATCTTTAAATCTTGGTTCAGGCACTCCTGGAGGTCTCAATCCTCCTGTAGATCCTAATCCACCAATCAATCCAGGTATTCCTACAAGTTCAGGTCAAGCTCAAACACCTGCAATGGCTTATTTCAATGTCAATTCTCCCATATTCTTCAATGATTATCATGAGATGCCCAAAAATCTAGAAAAGATATGTCCCAAGTACCTGTTGCATCAGGATCCAAAAGATCATAATAGAATATTTAAGGAAGCATGTTTTAGGGCTATGTTAGAGCACGAGGATGTTGTGTGTAGATTGTTTCCCTACACCTTTAATGAACAAGCCTCTAGCTAGTATGTAAACTTACCCAATGGTTACATTTCTTCCTGGTCACTTATGGAAGAAGCATTTCTATCAAGATTTAGAGGACCCATTGACCCTTGCGCTTTGTATCATAAATTGGCTGCTATAAAACGAGGTGAGGGAGAGTTGATTGATAATTTCACTGATAGATTTCAAAAGGCCCATTCTAGGCTGGTAGCCCCTTATGCCGTAGATGATGGTCCCTTGTTGGCTATGTACTATGCTGCCTTGGATCCTTTAACTGCCATGTTTGTCAAAAGAATACCTGACATAGATTCAATATCCAAAGCCTATAAAGAGGTAGCCTCAGTGAACCAAGAGATGAGGCATACAACTTATAGCCCATTTGTTAATGGAGGAAATTTTGGGGTGCAAAATCAGGCACAACCATGGAATGGATCCCCTACGTAGCACACTCCACTATTAAATCTGTTTCCTCCTTACACACCTATGTATAGTCCTACCCCAATCCAAGCTATAACTCCTTACACGGCTAGTACTTCCAATAACAGTCAAAATAATGGTCAACCTTTCTTCCAACCTCCTAGGGATACAATTGTGGCAAAAGCACAAGAGGATAGGGAAGAAATCAAAGAGATCACTACACATTTGAAAAGGATAACCATCGAAGTGACACAACTAAGAAATGAGAGCCTCTATGGAAGAGGCAACCCAAACTATTATCAACATCAGAATCACAAACAAGGCCAAAATCAGAACTATAGTTTCAATCAAAATCAGCAGTACAATCAGAACCAAAACTATAATCAAAATCAAGGCCCCAACCAGGGGCAACTAATGCAAAATAGAGGGCCAGTGATAGATAATAGGACCTGGGGCAATAATAACAGAAATCAGAATCAACCTAGGCCACCCAAGACATGGAACACTGGGCCCAACAACGGTACTCTAGCTTCTCCTTTTGAGAATATAGATAATCATGATGCAAAACAAATGGCTAGCATACAAATGGCCAATATAGCACCCAAAAATTGGTGCAAATTTCACAATACCAATGCCCATGCTGAGCACGACTATCCACAGTTCCACTTAGCAGCTAGCATTTTTAACATAGATGTGCGGCCTCCTACCTCTGAATTTCTCATTCCCAAGGGTAATGAGGTAGTACCCTCAGGATATGACACATCATTAGTCTTAGAAACATTTACCTTTGCTACTGCAGAAGAGAAAGAGGATGAATTGCTAGAAGATGGACCATACTGTTGTGAAAATCTTTATCCTGAATCAGCCTTTGTGTTAAATGCTTTTCAGTTTCCCTTTGAACCTGAAAATGAGATATTAAATGAAACAGAAGAGGTGCAGGCCTTTCAACAGACAATTAAAAACCACACCTACAATTTGAGGAACAACCCTAGGCCAGGAGGACCTTTTACCACTTCCATTCCTCTGAATAACTTCAAAACACCCCTAGATCAGAATGCTAGCAACAATCCTGCAATACTTAAAGCTAATCAGCACACAAATAATGAAACAGCAATACAAAAGGATCAAACAAGTAAAACTGAAACAATAGAAACAACAAGGTTAATGAGTTACTTGTCAGAGGAAATAAAGAAAATTAAGGTCAGTATACCTCTAAATGAATTATTGAAGACCCCAAGGATCAGAAATGCTTTTATAAAATCTCTGGATACATCCATGACAGATGAGGTGTGTGCTGATATAACTGTTCCTAATAGAGATTCACCGCCTAAAGAGAAAAATAAGAAAGTTGAGCAGCCTTCCAATACAAATGTAGTAATGCATGTGGATAAGAGGGATACTCCCCCTTTCTTGTTAACTGTTAGATTGTGTGGGAAGAATATACACAATTGCATGGTGGATTCTGGTGCCTTAGCCAACGTAATGCCCTTAGGGATATGTGAAACTCTCAGGCTGACCCCCACCAAATCTGCCAAGGTTGTCACACAATTAGATAAGACTGAGGTTAGCGTGATAGGAGAACTCATGAACATTCAAATGCAATTAGCCTCAGACCCTAGGGTAAGCCAAATCATTGATATTCAAGTAGTGGATATACCCGTAAATTATGGAATGTTGCTAAGTAGGGATTGGTCCAAGACATTAAATGGATATATGCCACTAACTTTTCACATATGTGGCTACCTTGGAGAGGTGTCCCAAACCAGATTAGAATAGAGGCAGAGCCCAGAATGAAACATATGATAATAGAGTATAATCGAACTAATGAAATATTATATGCTGCTATTGAACCGGGTGTGTATAGAATTACCAACCATGGGTTGCAGATTGAAGAGATCATGATGTTAAACATTAGAAAAAAATGTTTCAGCAATAGGACAACATTATTCATTGAGTCTGATGGAAATTCTTCAGATGAAGAAAACAATGCAATAGACAAATTTGGTCATGCCATCAGACAAGAGGTGAAAGAGTGCATTAAACACAATCTGCCGGTCCAGTGTAAATTATATAAAAATAGGTGTAGAGTCCATGATAGGCAACATTCTGAGGAGAGTTGTGAAATGTGCAAAGACATCATTGAATATGAATACAAAAAATGCATAGGGAAGGTAGAGTTACAAGAGGAAAATGAGAATCCTGATCCAACACAGAAATATGTTCAGGATGATGTAGATGCCTTGATTTCAGATTTAGGAAAAGAAATAAAAGACAAGGATAGTTGTCTTCCTGAGTTGCAAACTAAAAATACACATATGCAAGTTAACCAAACAGAAAAACCCATGAATAAACAGGACAACACCCCACAGGCAATAAAAGAGACAATGCATGCTAAGGTAAGAGGTCAGAAAAGTAAAGATGGCATGTGGACGTTAAAATGTGATGGGTCTAAATCAAAACAGGGTGCAGGTGCAGGTGTTGAACTCATAAATCCACAAGGTAAATCACATATGGCAGCATATAGATTACAATTTTCCTATACTAACAATATTGCTGAATATGAGGCCCTAATTTTAGGACTTGTCATGGCCATCAAGAAAAGGGTGAAAACAATCAGAGTATTTTTAGACTCTGAATTAGTAGTTAGACAAGTGAGGAAACTATATGCCTGCAATTACAAGAAAATGATTAGTTACAGACATAGAGTATGGGGTTTAATAGATTCGTTTGATGCTTTTAACATAGAGCACATCCCTAGAGAGCTGAATCATAGGCTGGATGCGCTAGTAGTTGCTGCTAGTACATTAGAACCATTAGCACTGTCAGGATTGAGACGATTTGTTGTTGAGCTAGTTAACGTGCCCAGTATACCAGACAACGTTACACACTTTCAGGTATTTGGAGGGGATCAGCAAATTATTGATTTGCTGACTTGTAATGAGGCATTTGAGGCTCAAATCATTGATGAACAAGAAAGGCCTGAAGTAACATGGGATGAAGAGGATTTAATCAACGTGAAGAGCAACTTCTTACCAAAAGGAGTAATTGAATTAGAACATATCTTTGACTTCGATGGAGCAATGAGATAGAAGGACTTGCCCAAAACAGAAGGGGGTAAGTGTGATTTACATAACTTAGGGACAGAGCAAAATCCACAAAATGTACTAATTGGGAAAGCTTGCTCTAAGAAAATTAGAAAAGAAGTTTTAGACGTTCTGAAAGAATATAAACATGTCATAGCATGGACATATGAAGACTTGAAAACATTTGATGAGTCCATCATAACTCACGTAATACCTTTGAGAAAAGAGGTTAAACCATTTAGGCAGAAACAAAGGCCTGTGAACGCCATTCTAAAGCCTTTAATCTTTGAGGAAGTTAAAAAATTGTTGTCTATTGGGATAATTTTCCCAGGCAGACATTCTGTCTGGGTAGCTAACTTAGTACCAATAAGGAAGAAAAATGGAGACATCAGGTTATGCGTAGACTTTAGAAATTTAAACAAAGCATCTGAAAAGGATAATTATCCTCTGCCTCCGATAGATGAAGTGCTGCAAGCAGTAAATGGGGCAAAGATGATGTCTTTTTTAGATGGTTTTTCAGGTTACAACCAGGTCTTAATTGATAGAGAAGATAGACTAAAAACCACCTTCACTTGTAAATGGGGAAATTATGCGTATAGAAGAATGCCTTTTGGTCTGATCAATGTAGGTGCTACTTTTCAAAGAGCCGTGGACATTGCATTCCGTGGATTATCAGGCAAGTGCATTATTGTGTATATGGATGATTTAACTGTGTATTCCAAGGATGCATCCACTCATGCTGAAGATCTCAGGAAAATACTCAAGCGATGTGAAAGGTATGGGATTTCCCTTAATCCTAAGAAATGTATATTTGGTGTAACTGAAGGTAAATTATTAGGCCATGTCATTTCTGAAGGTGGAATTTCAATTGATCCGGATAGAATAGAATCCATAAAAAATTTGCAAATACCAAACAGTAGGAGAGAGTTGAAATCATTTTTTGGCAAAATTAACTTTGTTCAGAAGTTTATAACAGGTTTTGCAGAGATCGTGCAGCCGTTAAATGCCATGTTAAAGAAGGATGCGCAGATGGAATGGATGCCAGTGGCCAGAGCCGCATTTGAAGATATCAAGGAGGCAATTTCTAATGCCCCTGTATTGGCAAGTCCAGACTACACAAGCCCATTTTACATCTACTCCTTTGCATCTTCCCATTTAGTCGCGGCTGCCTTGACACAGAGAGGTGAAAACAATGAAGAGAGGCCCATAGCATTTATGAGCGTGCCTCTGAAGGATGCACAGCTGAGGTATCTAGACATAGAGAGGTAGGCATTCGCATTAGTAAAGGCTATGAAAAAATTTAGACATTACATTTTGCGCAGCCAGATCAAAGCCATAGTGCCAGACGCAGCAGTAAAAATGTTGCTGATGTAGAACGAGCCTGGAGAAAAAAGAGCCAAGTGGATCACCACGCTGCAAGAGTTCGATGTGGAAATCATTCCCATGACGCTGGTCAGAGGGCAGGCGTTGGTGCAAAAAATAGCAAATACGGATCTAGATTTGATAAAACAACAGTACGTATTGAATTCCCAGAGCGCATCAGGCTGGTATGATGATTTAAGCACCTTCTTGATAGCTGGAAGGTACCCAAATAGGATGAAGGCTTCTCAGAGGAGAGCTTTGAAGATTAAGGCACAAAAATATATGGTGCAAGGAGGTCTTCTATTTAGGAAGAACCATGATGGAATTTATCTGAGATGCATAAACAGGGATGAAGCTGATAAAGTGTTGACAGAACTACATGACAAGTACGGAACTGGCCATGGTTCCCATCTAGCTACAACACATAAAATACTGAGGGCAGGCTATTACTAGCCCACAATGTTCAAAGACACTAAGAGTCACATCAGAAGTTGCCACACCTGTCAGACTGCAGCAGATAAAGGGAGAAATCAGGCCAATCCACTACAACCTGTGATTGAATCAAGACCATTTGCATAGTGGGGCTTGGATTTTATTGGAGTCATCAATCCCCCATCTTCTGCAGGACACAAATTTATACTGACGATAATAGACTACTGTACAAGGTGGACTGAGGCCACCTGCTGCAAATTTTCCACAACTGAGGTAGTTATCAAGTTTCTTGAAGAAAACATCATCACCAGGTTTGGAACTCCCTATTCATTGGTATGTGATAATGGCCCTGCTTTCTCTTCTTTAAAGTTTTCTAAATGGGCATTTGAATACAGGATCATTTTAAGGTTTTCCTCGAATTATTACCCTCAAGGTAATGGACTGGCTGAATCAACGAACAAAATTTTATTAGACATAATCAAGAGGTTAATTGCAAAGAGTCCTAGAGAGTGGAATACCCTGTTAAGATATGCATTATGGGTAGATAGGACCAAGTTTAAAACAGCTTTAGGTAGCACACCTTATCATATAGTTTATGGGACTGATCCCATACTTCCAGTAAATCTGAGAATACCAACCTGGAAGTTTGCCAATGAGTATCTAGGCTTTGATAACCATAGGGAAGCCAGAATAGTGCAAATGCTACAACTAGATGAGAAAAGAGGTCAAGCCATCGAGAAGTTTGCCAAACACCAAGCGGTTGTTAAGAGGTGGTTTGATAAAAGGGCAAGAGTCAAAACATTTAGGATATCAGACTTAGTGCTGTGCTGGGACAAAGCACATGAAAAGAAAGGAAGCCATGGAAAATTTGATAAATTATGGCTGGGTCCATTGCAAGTCTCAGAAATAATAGGAGATAACACATTCAGACTTAAGACCTTGACTGGAGAAGATGTGCCATTACCAGTTAACGGCCAACATTTGAAACACTACTTCCAGGCCTGAGGTAAAGGGCAGTCCATTTTGGTGTAAAGTGCTATAAGTAATGTACAATTCTTCTTTTGCTATTTTCTTTTTTGGGTTGGCTGTTTGTAGAGTTTGTCTTCTATTTGTTTCTGTTTTCTGTTTCCTTCTGTTTGTACAGTTTTTCTGCTTTTTTTGCTTTTTGTACAGCCTGTTTGTTTGGTTTGTTTGTTGTCTCCTCAGCAGGGATCTTTATTTTACTTTAGAGTATTAAGGAGCAAACTAGCAACCATTCAAAACAATATAAAATTTAGGATATTCAAGTTAATCATTTGCAATTTACACATAACTTGTTACTGTCATGAATGTAGAAAGTTATTTGTCTTCTGAAATTTCGTATTCAATAAATGTGATTGAGAATTCGAAGCAAGTTTCTCACGATGACACACCTAAAATCCTTGGGTTTGTTGAACTTACCAGTGTAGATATTAGGTGAAAAATCAGAGGTCACCCTTGCTACCATTACAATTCTTAGCTTGATTTCAGCAAGTGTCCACTCCTTGCTTCATGAAGTTACAAATTGCTATATCGTGTGAAATCTTTCAAAATTAGGAAATAAAAGACAAAGAAAAAATAAATAAATAAAGCAGATTATACTGAAAATCTAGATTAAGCCATCTAAGTAACTCTTCCGGGGCTATAGACGCTTGCTAGCAGTGGGGAAGGAGACTTGTAACGATAACCTTGCCGGGGCTATGAATGCTTGCTGGCAGCAAGGCTCTATCTGGTCGGCTATGAGGGAATATCCTCACATATGTAGGCTAATGTCAGTCACTGGTTTGTTCAACCGATCTTCAAGATGAGGATAATTAATCACGTGCACACAATTAAACTGAAAATGGAAATTTATGCACCCTTATTGAATACCTTAAGTCTCAAGCTGAATAGTAATTTGCAGGAAGGATAGTTGGAAGTTATGAATTTATTTCACCTAGTTTTCTTGAACACTTTGAATTTAATTGTTTTGTTTGGTTGCTAGTTGTTGTGATGTTCACAACATGCCCCATTTTACTCCTTAGCAAAATGAGGACCCCTGTTGTTGCTTTGTTGTTGCTTCTGCTTGTGTTTTTTCTGTTTGGTGGTAAGGGAAAAGGGGAGTCAAATTTGCAAACCTTGTTAAAAATATAGAAAATTGCATTTTTTAGTACCAATGCATGATGTGGTTGGATTCCTTATGAAAAATGAGCCAGGGTTTCCTTTTGAACCATCTTAAAATTCATCATATTTTGCAAGTTATGATTGATTTGGTAAAATGCACTATCAGGTTTTGCATGATAAATAGTCAGTTGTTTGCCTTTTCCCTTGTTGGCATTCATTTAAAATTTTGAAATATTCATACTTAGTGGTTTTGGGTTAAAGGGAATTTTGTCTGGGTTCCACTCTATATCTCACAATTGTCTGCTTGAAAAAAGTGCATCGACACACTTTGATCGCCATTATTTATTCATTGGCAATGTTTTTTAAGGTTCGAACCTGCGCGTTGAACCATCCGATTGAACCTTTCTTTCAAAGGTTCAATGGTTCGGGGTTCAAATGGTTTGATGTGTCCAAAATACATGAAAGGGGCGAACTATTGTTTTGAAAAATATCGATGAACCGCCACGTTGAACCATCCGCTTGAACCTTTCTTTCAAAGGTTCAATGGTTCAAGGTTCGCGAGGTTCATTTTTCTTCTAACATGTCGAGTCATGCGGTTGCCTTGCGTAGGTGATATTATTGTTGAACTGCCGCATTGAACCATCCACTAGTACTCTATGGCAGGGTTCAATGGTTCAAGTTCAAGGCTTCGGTGATGGATGGGAAGATGGCGAAGAGGCCATCAGCCAAACAAAAGTGATCGGCGGAGTTTGAATATGTGCCGCCGAAGTGAAGTCTCTCATCGATGGCCTTTTGCCATCGGTGTAACAAATGCCGTCAGCATTATTTGGAAATGTTTCACCGAAAGGGGTGTCTCTTGCCGATGATATAGGTCATTGGCATAACATTCAGCGTCGGCCGAGTTTCAAAAGGTCACCCCGAAGCATGTGGTCTCGCCGATGGTATGGCATCGGCATAACTTACACCATTGGTGGAGTTTGGGAATGTCCAGGCGAAGAAGGGATCTCATGCCAATAGAACATGAGAGGGGTGACATCGGCAACACTCTCGCCAATATAAGGTATCGGCATAACCAATACGATTGGTGAAGAAAATTTTGGGCTCGCCGATAGGCAAGCCTCACGCCGATGAAAGTGATGAACGAGTAAGCTAGGCCATCGGCCAAACAACGATGATCGGCAAAGAAGTTTTTACTAGTGATGAACGAGTAAGCTAGGCCATCGGCCAAACAACGATGATCGGCAAAGAAGTTTTTACTTACGCCGATAATGTCGATCACGCCGATGGAAAGAAACAAGGAGGAAATAACGAGAAAGGCCATCGGCCAAATAATGAGCATCGGCCAAGGAATTTTGGGGCTCGCTGATAGTATTTATCATGCCGATGGGCGGGAAAAGAACAAAGCAATGGAATTTTAAACACTTTTTTTTGCGCCCGTGGCATTTTCCTGGTCAGCGATAGTTGACCCGATGGTTTTGAGCAGCATGTGTGCAGTCTTGAACGCGTTTTGAGAGTTTTTTGAGCCAGATTTCCACTTTTTTTTTTTTTGCATAGTCACCTTGATTTAAACCAATATTTTAGTTTCCTGTTGTTCATTTGATAAATGTGATACTTATTGCTTGTCTTGTTTTGTAGGCTTGCAGTTGAGGAAATAGCTGGAATTTGACCACAATGACATCATGGAGGAAGAAAATCTGATCTCAGGAGCAGGAAGATAAAGATCAAGTGTGAAGAAGTCAAAGAGCCATTCAAGCAAAGGACAAGGTTGTAGCTAATAACATTACTACAACAAACAAACATAAGTTATTGCTGAGCCGCCAGAGCTTCTCAGAAGGGGCAATATTTCGCCCAGATTTGACACTGCTCAGAGATATTTTGGAGAGTTGGTTCACTTACATTTACTGCTATAACCAGGGGTTTGAACCAGGGGTTTAGTTAGGTTTTCTGCTGTAGTGAGGACAATCAAAAAGTCTTTATATTGTGCCTCTTTGCACTATAATACTTTACAACAGGGATTTTAGGAAAACACAGGGATTTTAGCTTAGCATAGTTTAGAAGTAGAAGAAGGAGGTCACCTGTTTGTCTGCAATAAGGTGTGCGTGGAATGTCTGGCTTCCGTACTGTATCTGTAAAGCTTGTAAGTTCTCTGTAGTTTGATCAATGAAACTAAGAGTCATTCCAACATTGTAAATCATGTATGACTATTTGTTTCTAATACAATAGAATCTGGAGTTCTGCATCTATCTTCTGAGTGTTCTCCTGCTCTTCTTTGTGTTTTGAAATATTTTCTTTGAGAGCTTGCAATTTTAAATGTATGTTTGTGAAAATGCTCAGAT
Organism: Cunninghamia lanceolata; assembly: GCA_027924645.1. Taxonomy (NCBI): domain Eukaryota; kingdom Viridiplantae; phylum Streptophyta; class Pinopsida; order Cupressales; family Cupressaceae; genus Cunninghamia; species Cunninghamia lanceolata. Next base: position 1,777,345 of record BSBN01001137.1, on the reverse strand, counting down.
CTTGCATTTAAGGTTTTTACTGTGGATTTGATCAAATTACTGTAGGATTTACATAGTGCATAATAGAACAATTAGATCCTTTGGTAGAGTAAATGAGGTGTAGATTAGATCTTTTCTAACTTTTCTCAACCCATCTGAAATATTTAGCTGAAAACATAGAAATCTAAAGGAAGTTGTCTCAAATTTGAAAAAAGCATGCACAACAGAGTTAAAGGTAGACAGTTTTCATAAATGTATAAAGGAGAAAGCTGCAATAATTCAAGAAAACCATCTAAAATTTGCAGCACAGTAACACTTGTATGCAAATGAACAAAATACTTGTTGATATCTATGACCTTTTGCATAATCTTAGTCCAGTAAACCACAAAGAAACTCTAAACTATGTAAGGCCCCTTGAACATTACAGCTTCACATTGACCAACTGAATTTGACCAACAGTACCATTGTAGACTTGGGATTAATTGAATCTTAAGTGATTCCTTCTTATCTTTCAAGTATAGTTTCAGTTCATTATATGTGAATTTTAACTTATTGTTATGATTGCATCAAAACAATCACCAACAGGATGTATACTACAAACCTGAGATGAACTAAAATCAAGAAATATCAATGGAGGATACTTCACCCTGATCTGCTTATCTAGGAACTTCTTAAAGAATGGGATATCTATTTTGAAGTTCTCTTCATGATATGATTGTTGAGACAATCCCCTTAAGAATGGAGGAATCTCATGATCGGGACTTCCACACCGATCCACTGGAGCCAAATCTCTTGAATATTTAATTTACTTTAGAATATGCAATGAACCCATGGAACTTAAATCTTATATCAAAATCTCCATTCAGCCCTCCTAGCACCAATTCTTTTGATGGGTGTTTTAGCATGCAGCAATGCAGGTAAGATACATGATATCTCACCTCTCTTGAAAGGAATCCTATCCCAAAACTTTAGAATAGGACTACCCCAAGGTTTATATTGTCAAGTCTTGATAATTTAGTGGATATGTATTCAGCTATTCCAACCAAGGTGACTTACATGCAATGTAGACCAAATTTAATGCCTTAGGATTTGACTACACTTGACCTTGTTCAATTTTATGATTCAACAATACATAGATGAATTGATGTATAGTCAGATTCCTACAATTTTATGTTATTTCAACCTACAACTAGAAATATGCTAACTTGCATTCACTGGATATGAATTTTGTGATAGCACTAGGCAGGTTTATGAAACCTAATCTAACAAGATCTGATAAAGAAAATGTAAAAGAAAAAAAAAGAGAGAGAAGGTATAGAGAGATCTTATAAACAGCTACATGAATCATCAACAAATAGATAGATAGATTCCCAACAATAAGAAAAACTCTTCTTAGCAAGGCAACCCACAATACTATAGAGACTATGCAATCTTCCAAGGAAACATAAGGGTTTTCAAACTGTGAATGATTCATTCAACACCCAATTCCTGCCATAGTCCAATGAACTCACACAATCAAACTTAGCTCATATAAATATGTCCAGACTAACCATGCACAATGACATATGATTAGCAAGCAATCAATTGTATGGATTGGAAATCCATCCAATATCTGAATAATTAACCATAAATGCAACTAAATAATTACTCGGCAAGGTGAAGAGGAACCATGAAAACCATATCCAATCAATAAAATGAACTCATATGACAACAATAAATGAAAGTTTGTTTATATTGACTCAAAAAAATGGCAGAGTTTCATCAATTCTTCTTCTCTTCAGTCTTTCTTGCCCTTTTTTACAATGAGAGAGGTTGTCTTTATATAGAGAGGCAAGCATAGTGAGTTTTTTAATGGATGGTGAGGATTAAACCAACACCAAGTGTCTAGATTTGATAACTTAACACTGAACAATTTGAACACAAGAACAAAAGTTGGGCTATGGTACCTTACACACCTCTTTCTTCTAGCATTTGAGATTGGGAAGAGGATGATTTCATCGTTGATAACCTCTAGCATGAGCTTGTCTATAGGTCATCCCTGTGTTGTATTTCCCCTATGGTGTGTTATGTGTTGTTTAGGCCTCCTAGGATGACCCTTGATTCTCTTGTAAGATCAAGTATATCAGGAGACCACCTCTGTTGTGACCCTTCTTCTATTTTATTATCATTTTTCTATTGATCTTCTCCTTTATTTTTATTGTTATTTATTGTGTCTGATAGACATAGCATTGTGGTTGCTGACTTGGGGGCACCCTCCTACGTGATTGTCCCTAATGCACTTGTTTCTCCTCTCTTGATTTATTGTTTACCTTCCTCTAGTGGTTCTATCTAGCTGGTGGATGACCAAAAACATATAATATTGATATGGACCTAGTGTCCCTTCAGCGAGAAGTCACAAAATGGACCTAGTCCATACATGACGATAGGGTTGATATATATTATCTAACGCTTGGCTGGTAGAATCACTACGTGTGATATTTTGATGTTGTCTTTTCCCACTTACAAAACATAACAATACTGCTACTCTATGCACTTTGTTTATCTTGGATCTTGCCCTGCTTGGCTCTTTATGTGAATGATTACATGCATTGTTGCTTATCATGATTATATGGTTGCTAACACCTTTTCTTGTAGGAAATTGTGTGTTTGTGGGAACATTTGGTGATCATAAAGTGCATGTCACCTCTGGTGGCATGGGCTCTGTGAGAGCTCATGTTCCCTTGTGTGTTTTCTCTCTACCTTAACGTGCTTGATATCAATACATTATATCAACCACCTTAAGATGGGGGCATATAAGGTAAGTTGTCTAATGATTTTGGTACAAACAAACCATGTTTGTAAGGCCTCTACGAAGGTAGGATGTTGTATCTCTGAGTGAGTGCACATCTTTATTTTATATTGCAATCATTAAGCCCTCTGCGGAGGTGGGATATCGTGCATATCCTTTTTATTTTAAGCCCTCTGCAGAGGCAGGGATGGTGTATTTCTCAAAGAGATTGCACATCCTGTCATTTTCTAAAAGTCCTCCGAGCAAGTGTGGTTGGTGTATCCTCCCTTAAGCATGTCTTCGGTGATTGTTGTGGTGAATTCCAATCATTAGTGTGTGCATGTAATGTGACTGAGATGATAGTGAACCTAGCAATAGGTTTCTTCCATTGCTTCTTTTTCATGTTTTCTCTATGTCTTCCATGTGTGTGTGTATGTCATGTTTATTCCCAAGCATAGTCTCAGTACTGGTGGCAATGATCTCCTCCTATGCTTTGGGATTTGTATGGCATGTTTGTTCTTAAGTGTAGTTCCAAGACTAGTGGCGATGAGCTCCTCCTACACTCTAAGATTTGCATTGTGTGTCTATTGCCCCTTATGCAGTTTCAAGACTAGTGGTGATGAGCTCCTGCTACATTTTAGGTTGTGTGTTTACTTTCAATGTACTTGCATTTGCATTCATATATATGAGAAAATGAAAAATAAATAATCACTACATTCATTGTATTCATTGTGTTTTGCATGTCTTCAATATTGTCTTCTCTGTGTTTTGCATGACTGTAACTGTCTTCTCCATGTTTTGCGTGCATGTTACTATTTTCAATGTGTTTGGCATGTTTTCACCATGCCTGGCATGTTTCTATGTTTTGACTGTAATTTAATGCATGTATTGGCCTTGCATTCATACATACATTAAAGGGGGGGCTAAAATTTATGTCACAAAATGTCCCCTTGGGGGCTTTTCCTTCTTAAGGTTTAGCTCCCGGGTCCTTTGAATGCATTTAGAGCATGTTGCATGTGAATTTTGAATCTTGATGAGAAAACCCCAAAGTCTTATGGCAAATAGGACCTACAGGGTGCTATTTTGATGACTCCTACCTAAAATAGGGGGAGGCACTCGCGCCCTAGTCTTGCCCTAATTTGAAGTGTCAGTTATATGACCGTTGTTCGGTCCTATACCGACACCAAAAGTTTGAATTATGAAATTCTTAATGGGAATGTGTGTTGTTGCATATATAAGCATGTTTAGGTTTTCATTTGTAAACTAGAAGATGATTGTGAACTTTATGCATACTTGTGATTTTAGAGCATCCATGATATTCATTGTTGTAGAGTAGAGCATTGTTAATGTGTTTGTGATTGCAGATTCAGCTTCATCTTCTCATGTAATTTAAGATCCATCATTTATGTGAGATCTACACTTCTAAGGTGACATTTACTTGTGTTTGAATAATTTATCATTTGGATTTTGCCTCTATCCCTCAGGGATACTCACTCTTATCTGACAACGGTGTTTGGAAGACTTGAATGTCTCTTTGGGGCTTGACTGAGACAAGCCTCTAAACACCACAACCCCCAAACACACTCCTTTGTGATTGCAAGTTATAGGTACCAAGTTTCACAGAGTGGAGTTGCAAAGGAAGGTTGCAGACAACAAGGATTTGGGATCTAAAAAGAAAGGGACAATATTGAACATTTCAGGACATGAGCACCTAAGGCAATGTCCTCTATATTTCTAGTGATGAAAATGGATAAAACAATGATCATTAGTGCCAGAAAGAGTTTTGCATTTTGCAAAGAAAATAGTGCCTTGGACTTGGGTGCCCTGGTCATTGTCCCCGAATATTTTGAATTCTAAACTTTGAAAAATGGTTAGTTATTAATCTCTGTCCTTTTCCTTAATCTGGAAACATTTGTCTCAATTTATCAGTTTATTCATTGTTTTACATAATTAGGTTTCTTACATATTTGAGGATTATATTAATGTACCAATTAGCAATTTTTGAGTTTCCACATAATTCCAAGTGATATCCCAACTTGTTAGGTGAATGCTCTCGCTTAGTAGAGATTCAACTCAGTTGATATGTCCTTGAATGTATGTTGTGAAAGAAGGATCTGTTGCAAGTATGAGGATAACCAGTGTTGTCATTGATGTCAACATACTCATATTGAATTAATGGGAAGGATTGGATGAGCTGTGTGCTGAGGATATTGGGAAAATTAGCCTCAATCAGGAACAGTGAAGAATAGTGATGACATTAAGGTAAAAGTCCAAGATAAGATGAATATTAGAGGATGCAGTTTAGAGGGTTTTCAGATATGAGTCTTGAGATGATCCAGTCAATATTTCAAAGGTTCGCATGAAGATATGAAGAAGTTATGGTCACTCTAGTAGAACCAGTTTCGACAGATGTTCAATGGTGATAGAGTGTCACAGAATGGTCCGGTGAGCTTTGGAATTGCATTATCTCATTCTGTGGATTGGAGGGAGTGTTGAAGAAGTTAGTGTGAAGTGCAACTAGATTTGTTCATGGTTTGGAGGTCCGGAAGTACCTTTTTCATTATGACAGTGGCGACAGACTATGTTCTTGAAGTTCTGGATGAAGAAGAGAAGAATTCCAGTAAGGTGATAAAGTACGGATGTTTTTGATGACTCAGGAAAGGTTTTGGTGATCTTTGGATCATGCACAATTCTTATTGGTGGTCCGCATTGAAGTTTGAGTTTGCATTTGAAGAATAACCACGGATATTGGTGTTCTTCCTAAGACAGGCTAACCAGAAGTATTACATGTCTTACGAATGATCTTATAGGTGTTTGACGACTTAGATGATTGTTCCTAAGTCAATGCCTTGTATAAATAAGGGATTGTGAATTCATTTTGAAGTGTGTCTTGGAGTGGATAAGTGTGGTATAGTGAAGAGAAGTACGAAAGGCAGAGCAGGAGTTTTTGGGCTTAAATGGAACTGATCCAGGCATGGTAAAGATGTCGATCTCCAGTTCAAGTTTGTAATACTTGTTACTTTGTAGATAGTGTGTCTCTTGTAGGTAGTGTGCCTCTTGTGAGCAGTGTGCTCAGGCAATGAGCCCTAATTGGCATGTGCCATCTATTTTTCTAGTTCTTCTAACAGAGAATAATCCTTGGGTTAATCACCCCATGGATTTTCCCTTGACCAGGTTTCCACGTCAAAATCTTGGTGTCTCATGTGTTGATGTGTACCTGCTCTAGTGTTTATGCTTTATGCTTTCATGAATGATTAATTGATATACTATTAAATAACAAAGAGGATTTAAGTGTTTGAATTACAAGCAAGTTTTGGACAACTGATTCACCCCCCCTCTCAGTTGTTTGTCCTAAATCCAACAATTGGTATCAGAGCCAAGTTCCTCTGAAGGAGCTTAACCGCTTAAGGTGCTCCAGGATGTCGTCATACAAGAAGGATAGTCTGAAGTTTGATGGAACCAACTTCTCTCTTTGGAAAGGTTGCATGAAATGTCACTTGGAGTGTATGGGAAAGGCATACTTGTCCATGGTCACAAAAGCATATGTACCTCCACAGGGTGGTCCGACAACTCCAAATCAAATCACAGATGCTAAAAACAATCTGCAGACCAAAGAAGCTCTTCTAAGCACATTGACTAACTCAGAACTCTCAAATGTTATTGACCTACCAACTACCTATGAGATCTAGATTAAACTAGAACTTCTGCATGAAGGAGATGAGTATGTTAAGAGTGCAAGGTTGCAGAGTCTCAAAGGGAAATTTGAAAGACTGAAGATGAGAGATGATGAAAATATTACTACCTTTATGCCAAGAGTAAATGAGCTAGTGTGTGGAATTAGGAATGCTGGTGGAGTTTTGGATAAAATGAAATTGTTGGCAAAGTTCTCAAATCCCTTCTTGTTGTCTACAAAATCAAGGTTGCTACCATTGATGAATTCAGAGCCCATACAACTGTCACAAGAGACCAATTGGCTGCAAAGTGGCTACATTTGAAATGACCAAGTTTGGAGATGATCCCCCCAAAATTGAATCTGCATCCAAATCCAGTGCCTTTGTGAAAGGTAAACAAAGATTTGATCTGGGAGAAAACTCTTCAAGGAAGCTGTCATGGTATAATCAAGCAAGAAGAGACTTGGAAGAGGAAGAAGCAGAAACAGCTCAACTTGAAGCCCTCATTGCAAAGAGACTGCCAAGAGGATCTGGTAAGTATGAAGGAAAATTACCCTTTAAGTGCTTCAACTACAATAAGATTGGTAATTTTGCCTCAAGATGTCCGGAAAGATCTACAAGGTCAAATTCTATCAGACAAAGGTTCCAAAAGAATTGTTATTATGTTCATGAAGATGATGATAATGAAGGAGTAACAGATGATGAATCAGAAATAGGAAACAAATCTAGAAATGAAAGGGTGTTTATTGCCATCAAGGAAGAAGATCCAATATCCTCTGAATCTGTCAATCATAAGGTTGTAGAAAGAGCTTTGGCTGCCCAAGTTGAAGAAAAGGATGATTGGGTTATTGATAGTGGATGCTCTCACCATATGACAGGTGACAAAAATAAGTTCTTAGACTTGGAAAGGTATGAAGGAGGAATGGTAAAGTTTGGTGATAATTCTGCTGGTAGAATCAGAGGAAGGGGAACTATTTCTTTTGATGGAAAAAGCAAAACTGGTAACGTACTGTATGTTGAAGGATTGAAGCACAATCTTCTCAGTGTTGGATAGTTGGTGGACAAAGGTTATGATATCCGGTTCAAGAATGGAAGATGCAGGATCTTTGAGAGCTCTGGAACTGAGATTGCATCCGGTACTCAAACAAAAGGTAATATCTTCCATCTAGTTGGTTCTAATAAAAGTTGTCTGTTTGTTCAAGTTGATTAGAGTTGGTTATGGCATAGAAGGTTGTGTCATGTAAATTTTGATAACATCATCAAGATAAGCAATACTCAAGCTGTAAGAGATCTTCCAAAATTGGTGAAACCTACAAATAGTTTGTGCAAAGAATGTCAGCTAGGTAAACAGAGCAGAGTCTCATTCAAAAGCAAGGATCAGTCCTCTACCAGATTATTGGAATTAATTCATACTGATCTATGTGGTCCAACAAGAATCAAGAGTATGCAAGGTGATAGATATTTCATGTTACTAATTGATGACCATTCCCAGATGATGTGGGTTACCTTTCTGAAAGAGAAATCATAAGATTTTGAGAAGTTCAAAATCTTCAAGGCTATGGTAGAGAATCAAATCAGATTAAAACTGAAATATCTGAGGTCTGATAGAGGTGGTGAATTCACATCCAGTGAATTCATAGACTTTTGTGAGAAGCATGGCATAAAGAGACAGTTATCTGCTCCTAGGACTCCAAAGCAAAATGGAGTAGTAGAGAGAAAGATTCGGACCATCCAGGAAGCATCCAGGACAATGATGATGGAAGCAAATGTTCCCCAGATGTTTTGGAGAGAAGCTATCAGCACTGCAGTCTATACTCTCAATCGAGTTCCAATCAGAAGCAATACTGGTAAAACTCCTTATGAACTTTGGTTTGGTATAACTCCTACTGTGAGATATTTCAGAGTATTTGGTAGCAAATGTTACATTAAAAGAGATGAAGATCTAGGAAAGTTTGATGCTAGAAGTGATGAAGGAATTTTCTTGGGTTACTCCACTCAAAGCAAAGCATACCGGTGTTACAATAAGAGACTGAAAAAGATGATAGAAAGTACCAATGTGATGGTTGATGAATGAATTGAGAAGCCCTCAAGGTTTTATGAATATGATGAAGATGATCAGAATGGTTCTCTGGTTCAAGGAGCTCAATCCTCCTCTGAAAGTCAGATTCAGACTGATCCAGTAAATCAGGAAGAAGAGGTTGGTCTAAATGAGCTTGATCAAGAAACAGAAGTGCAAGAGACTCCCAAAGTTCTAAGGTATGTAAGACTGAACCACTCTGAAGATCAAATCATAGGTGACAAAAGCAAAGGTGTGCAAACTAGAAGGAAATTTGCTCAAAATTCAGATGAATGTTGTCTGATTTCAAAGATTGAACCTAAGACAATAAATGAAGCTTGCAATGATAAAAATTGGACCAAAGCAATGGAGGAAGAGTTGATGCAAATTGAGAAAAATCACACTTGGGATTTTGTTTCTAGACCTATAAACAAGAATGTGATTGGAACCAAATGGGTCTTCCGGAACAAACTAAATGAAGTTGGTGAAGTAATAAGAAACAAAGCCAGATTAGTCTACAAGGCTAGTCTCAAATAGAAGGGGTTGATTTTGAGGAAACCTTTGCTCCGATGGCAAGAATTGAAGCAGTCAGACTATTTCTTGCATTTGCTGCCTTCAAAGATTTCGAAGTGTATCAGATGAATGTCAAATCTACTTTCCTGAATGGTGACTTAGAAGAAGTGTACATTGAACGACCAAATGGATTTCAGTTATCTGAGCATGGTGATATGGTCTGCAAATTAAAGAAGGCATTGTATGGTCTAAAGCAAGCCCCAAGAGCTTGGTATGAGAGGATGGACAAATATCTTTTGAAGATTGGTTTCAACAAAGATACTGCTGATAGTAACCTATATTTCAAAATTGATTATGAAAACATTTTGATTGTTGAAGTATTTGTTGATGATATCATCTTTGAAGGAAGAGACAGTATGTGTAAAACCTTTGTAAATCAAATGATAAGTGAGTTTAAAATGTCAATGCTCGGTAAAATGAATTTCTTCTTGGGTCTACAAATTACTCAAACAAAGAAAGGAATCTTTATCTCTCAGACCAAATATGTGAAAGAATTGTTGAGGAAATTCGGAATGGAAGATTCAAAGCCAATGAACACTCCCATGGCAACCAGATGTAAGTTGAGCAAAGATGATGACTCTCCTAAGACAGATTAGACCAAGTACAAATCAATGATTAGAGGATTATTGTATCTCACTCAGACTAGACTAGATAAAATGCAGGTTGTTGGTCTTGTGGAAAGATTCCAGGCTGATCCCAGAGAATCTCATGTCATGGCAATCAAGAGAATTTTTAGGTACTTAAAAGGAACAATTGAGTATGGCCTATGGTATCCTAGAGATCAGGATTTTTCTCTTCATGCATATACAGATGTAGATTGGGTAGGAGATGTGGATGATAGGAAGAGTACAAGTGGAGGAGCATTCTTTTTGGGAAAAAGGTTGGTTTCTTGGCTAAGCAAGAAACAAGAGGCAATATCCCTGTCTACAACTGAAGCAGAATACATTGCAGCAGGAGGAAGTTGCACTCAACTTTTGTGGATGAAGCAGATACTAAGAGATATTCAAGTAGAATATGAGGGGCCCATCACAATTTTCTGTGATAATTCAAGTGTAATAAATATTTCTAAGAATCCAGTGTTGCATTCTAAGACCAAGTATATATCTATCAAATTTCACTTTCTGAGAGAGAAAGTGAACAAGGGTGAAGTCAGATTGGAGTACGTGCCCTCCAAGGATCAGCTTGCAGATATTTTTACTAAACCTCTTCCAAAGGACTCTTTTGAGTATCTCATGGAGAAGTTAGGGGTCATTGCCCCTCTGGTGATGAACTAGGATGCACTGATGTGCATCAATCTGGTGGATATCACAGTCATATCTTGTGATCCAGATTGGTGATGGGGAGTTGCTACTCAGGGGGAGCAGCTGGTATGATTCTGATGTGTTAAACTGCAAGTATGAGCCCTTTGCCATTGATGTCAAAGGGTAAGAGAAGACATGTGAAAAACAAGTGGTTGTTGATCAAAGGAGGAGCAGTAAAGAAAGAGAAGACATGTGAAGAGTTATTGCTGACAGGGGGAGCTATGATAGAAAGGAGAAGTTCTTGTCTTGATGGTTTTTCACATCATATGTTGCCATCAATGACAAAGGAGGAGATTGTTGCAAGTATGAGGATAACCAATGTTGTCATTGATGTCAACATACTCATATTGCATTAATGAGAAGGATTGGATGAGCTGTGTGCTAAGGATATTGAGAAAATTAGCATCAATCAGGAACAATGAAGAGCAATGATGACATTAAGGTAAAAGTCCAAGATAAGATAAAGATCAGAGGATACAGTTTAAAGGGTTTTCAGATATGAGTCTTGAGATGCTCCAGTCAATATTTCAGAAGTTCGTATGAAGATATGAAGAAGTTATGGTCGCTCTAGTAGAACCGGTTCTGGCAGATGTTCAATGGTGATAGAGTGTCACAAATTGGTCCGGTGAGCTTTGGAATTGCATTATCTCATTCTACGGATTGGAGGGAGTATTGAAGAAGTTAGTGTGAAGTGACAACTAAATTTGTTCATGGTTTGGAGGTCTGGAAGTACCTTTTTTATTATGATAGTGGCGACAGACTATGTTCTTGAAGTTTCAGATGAAGAAGAGAAGAATTCCAGTAAGTTGATAAAGTGCGGATGTTTTTGATGACTCAGGAAAGGTTTTGGTGATCTTTGGATCATGCATAATTCTTATTGGTGGTCCACATTGAAGTTTGAGTTTGCATTTGAAGAATAACCACAGATATTGGTGTTCTTCCTAAGACAGGCCGACCGGTTGTATTACATGTCTTACGAATGATCTTATAGGTGTTTACCGACTTAGATGATTGTTCCTAAGTTGATGCCTTGTATAAATAAGGGATTGTGAATTCATTTTGAAGTGTGTCTTGGAGCAGATAAGTGTGGTATAGTGAAGAGAAGTGTGAAAGGTAGAGCAGGAGTTTTTGGGCTTAAATGGAACTGATCCAAGCATGGTAAAGATGTCAATCTCCAGTTCAATTTTGTAATACTTGTTACTTTGTAGACAGTGTGTCTCTTGTAGGTAGTGTGCCTCTTGTGAGTAGTGTGCTCAGGCAATGAGCCCTAATTGGCATCTGCCATCTATTTTTCTTATTCTTCTAACAGAGAATAATCCTTGGGTTAATCACCCTGTGGTTTTTCCCTTGACCGGGTTTCCACATCAAAATCTTGGTGTCTCATGTGTTGATGTGTATCTACTCTGGTGTTTATGCTTTATGCTTTCATGAATGATTAATTGATATACTATTAAATAACAAAGAGGATTTAAGTGTTTGAATTACAAGAAAGTTTTGGACAACTAATTCACCCCCCCTCTTAGTTGTCTGTCCTAAATCCAACAGGATCTAAACTGATCAAACCATCAACACCAAACAACAAAAACAAACCCCCTCCATCCCTCCTTTTTACCAAAAAAATGATTTAATGGTTGTTATAAGTGTAAGTCTTCTGTCTTGATTTTCATTATCATGTTTCCTATGCTACTCAAGGATGTCCAAGACTAGAGGAGATATGATGGGGCATGATTATTGTTGCAAGTATGGGCCTAACTGGTATTGTCATTGATGTCAACATAGTCCTATTGCATTAATGATAAGGATTGGATGAGTTGTGTGCTGAGGATATTGAGAAAATTAGTTCTAATCAGGAACAAAGAAGAACAGTGAGCTAATGATCCTAGCTAAGATGAATATTAGAGGATGTGGTTCAAAGGATTTGTAGATATGTGTCTTAAGATGGTCCAGTAAAGATCTTAGAGGTCTACATGGTGATCTGAAGAAGTTGTGGCCACTCAAGTAAAACTAGTTTTGACAGCTGTTCAAAGGTGAAAGAGTGACATAGATAGGTCTAGTGAGATTTGGAAATGCATTATCCTATCCTGTAGATTTGGTGGAGTGTATAAGCAGTCAATGTGAATTGGCAACTTAGTTGGATCATGGTCTAGAGGTCTAAAAGCATCTATTCTAGTATGATAGTGATGAAAGATTGTGTTCTTGAGGTTCCAGATGAAGGAGAGAATGATTCCAGTAAGCAGATGTAGTGCAACTGTTCTTGGTGATTTAGGAAAGCTTGTGGGAGTCTTTGGATTGTGTCCAAGTTTGTGTTGGTGATCCGCATTGAAGTTTGAGCTCGCATCAAAGAAATACTTCCAGGTGATGATGTTCTTCCCAAGTCAGGCCAACCAGATGAGTTACACCTCCTGCGGATGATCCTGAAGATGTTATGTGAAGTTTGGTGTGTTCCTAGAAGAAGATTGAAGTGTCAGTTCTATGTGGCCGATAGTGTGTTGATCCATATCAAGTATTTTGTAATTAGACATGTTACATTTGTGTATTTGTTCTGTAATGTTTGCTGACTTAGATGATCTTTCCTAAGTTGATGTCTTGTATAAATGAGGAATTGTAAAGTCATTTCAAAGTGTGTCTTGTGGAGATGAGAGTGTGGTAGCAAGGAGGAGAGTGAAACATAGAGCAGAAGTATTGGGCTTAAATGGAATTGACTCAAGCATGGTGAAGATGATATTCTCCAGTTCAAGTATGTGATACTTATTGTTTTGTAGGTAGTGAGCCTCTTTATGAGCAATGTGCTCAGCTAGTGAGCCCTAATTGGCATGTGCCATTTTGTTCTTTCTATTCTTTTAACAAAGAATACAATCTTCGGTTAATCACCCCATGGTTATTCCCTTAACTGGGTTTTCCACATCAAAAATCTTGGTGTCATATGTGTAAATTTGTTTCTACTCTTGAATTACTACATTAAGTTTCATGATTGATTAATTATTGTAGTGCTGAATTAAGAAAAGGAGTTAAGTGGTTAATTGCATGAAAATTTTGGACAACTGATTCACCCCCCCTCTCAATTGTTTGTCCTGAATCTAACAAATATTTCATTTGTTTTCTATTTGTGGGTTAATCTTTAGTAATGTGAAGACTTGTCTAATGACATGATTAGCAAAATATCATTGAGGACATTATGGGTCTATGCATGAAAGAGTACAATCCTTGTATATTGATACATTCAAGCAATACTCAGGTCATCTCAATTTAATTATACCTAGATGCTTGTATTAACTAACTAAATTAAAATCCATGTAAGTGATACTCAGGTCATCTCGATTTAATTATACCTAGATGCTTGGATTCCCTTACAACATTTTAAAATCTCAATGATGAAAAATCATTTCAAACATATATACAAGATGACTAGGTCTCATTTGTACATATTAAGTTTGCATTTCATTTCATTTATAAGTATTTCATAGTTATCATTTTCCAGGTTATCCTTTTCTTCATGGCTTAAGATCCAAGTCCTTTTATCTAACATTTTCATCTTCATCTATATCTCTCTATCTATTCACCCTTTTCTCTCCTTTTGTTTGAAGAGCACACCCATTTTCTTTGAATCCAACTATCCTCTTGAGGGGACATCATCATCATCATTCATCTTATCAATATATCTCATCCTTTCCATATCAATCTAGCCAAATTATCCAATCACATCCTTTGGTCTTAATCCTAATCTTGTCATAAATTAATCATCAATCCATCATCAATGGGATATATCCTTCCCACATCCTTGTGGTTATCTAGGAATATATCATTCCCACAATGACAACACTATCCTTATCAATCATCATCAATTAATCAATGGTTTACAACTTGACAGGGGCAATACCTTTTTTGTTTTTGAATCATCATCATCATCATTCATCTTATTCATTAACTTACCATTATCTTTCCTTGTCACCCTTGCTCTTGAGTTACTGGGGCATCAACATCTCCAATCCAATCATTTTCTTCCAATCATTTTTCTTCTAAATCAATTTTATTCTATCAAATCAAACACTATATTTTAAATTTCTTTGAAATCATGTTACTTCGCAACACCATGTTAAAGAGGGGCAAAATGTATACACCAAAAAATGGCTCGAGATAAATTAAATAAATATTTTATATTTATTTTATTCTTATTTCCTCTATCAATAAATAAATATAGTAATTTATTTATTTGATTCACATTTATCCTATTCTTTTAATAATTAAATAAGATTTAATTTATTTAATTAAATATCTTAATTCTTCTAACGTTACCTCTAATTAAATAATCCTAATTATTTATTTATTCTTCTAAGACAAAGTCATATTCATAAAATCCACATCACCCTACACATCATTTGACACTTCACATCTATGTTGCACCATAAATTAAATATTAATAATATTTAGTTAAACATTTATCCTCAACACATGTTCTATTTCCTCTAAACCATCCCTACTTTGTAGAAGTTGATCTCTCCACATCATTATGGTCAAAGTTGACTATGAAACACTTGTCTCATGAGCCCTATATTCCCTCCAACATCACAAAATTGACTCTTTCTTCCATCTTTCTTTCATGGTCTTCCATATTTCTCTCATGGTCTTTGTGAGCATCTCACCATGTGGCTTCTTGTCCCACATATCTCTCCATCTTGTCAATGTAGTAGGAACATCCTCCTTCTATATCTCCCCTCATCCAACCAATTCAATCTTGACCCTAAATGTCATAAGGCTTATTCCTCAACCATTGATCTTTTGTCACTTGGATCTAGGACATCCTTTGCCTATAAAAGGAAGCCTCTCATCCTCATTTTGGTAGAACACAAGAGAGATCATACAGTCATGCTACTGAAATCATATCAAATATCAAAAGTGTGCCTTTGGCTTCCATTTACATATCCTTATCATTAGCCATCTCCATTAGCATATCATTTAGCATTAGCCATCTCCATTGTTGCATTGTATTAGCTTCATACAAATCATTATCATAGTTTAACATTGTAGAATCATTTACTTTGCATAAAACCCACCACAAGTCCATTCATCTTAGAGTCATCTTGAAACAAAGAAGTGCATTCTGAGAGCATCATTACATTTAGCAAAATCAAGATCTCAAGAAGATAGGACACAATGGGACATGAAGGAGAAATCTGAGTTTTGAAGGTATAAATCATGTTTGTTTCAAATTCTGTATTTTTCTATTAGTTTCATTGGTGATATTGGTTTGAGTAGAAATTTAGAATTTTGTGGTAGCTTAATAGGTTTTTACTATTGTACTCCAAATTATCATCACAACTAGTATGAAGTGAACATTTTAGTTGAATTGACCATTTGGCTCCCAAGTGAGTTTTTAGGTCATGACAGTACAAAGTAGAGGTTTCATGGTTCATTGGATATGCAAAGATTTTGGTCCTCACAGGATATATCATGTTGGACGTAAAAATCCCACAATATCCTACAAGAGGGAAAAGTCCCAGTAAAGAATTCATAGGATGGGCAGAAGTATAAGAGGTTACAAGATAAGTAGGGAAAATTGACCTCATAGGATATATCTCGTGCCGCTTATAATTAGTACAATATCCGGAGACATAGCAAAGACCCACTTTTCCCAAGTTTAAAGCTAGTAGAACTTTTGGTGGTCACTGGATATGTCCATTGACTAAGGTTTTTGTGCTTGTCATTTGAAGTGACCTTTTAGCACTTTGTCTGGTGAAGTGTAATTTTATCACAATGTCATGTGACAAGGGATTTTCCCACAAAGTGCAGTAAGAGAAAAAAATCCCACCAGGTCTTGAAATTCCCTGAGTGATAGTATATTTTAAATTATATTTAACTATAAGATAAATATTTTAAAATATACTTTCAAGATGTTTGAGATAGGTTTTAGATCTCCATAGGAGTTAAAATGCAAATTCTAAAATTTGGAGGATCCATCAAATTTTAGACTTAACCAAATTTTTAGGGTTTCCGGGTTTCAGACTTAGCCAAATTTGAGGTTTTAGGGACATGCATCAGAGTGAAGCCACAAAGCCCCCTTAGTAAAATATTATGGAATTTGACATGATTTTGTACTTTTGAGAAATGCAAAATAGGAGTCCCAATATGAGACATCCTGCAGCAGCAGTTTTAAGTGCTTTATCTAGTGACACCCACTTTTAGCACAAAGGGCAACAAAGGTCTAATTATTAAGAACAAAATCAATTAAGACTCCCCCAAATCAATTATGAAATGCATCAAACAACTTCAAACATGCGAAATACCCAAATATAGAAAAAAGCTTGTATTCTAAGCACCATTTTACTTTCTCACCAGTATAAGGAGGGAAAGGCTGAGACTCCAAGCAAAAGCAAAATAGAGGGTCTCCATTTGAAAAAATGAGGCATGTGTGCAAGGCACAAAAATGGTGACTCTACTGGGGAAATGCTCCAGAGTATTTCAAGGATAAACAACATTCAAGAACCCAAAATCTCTAGTTTCACACCCACATACTAGCCTGAATAAACATGAAAATCTAGATTCGAGAATCCGAATTAGAAACTTAACTAGACTATCCATGTCTCAAAGATCTCAGTGTGTGCATATGAGATCATTCCCATCCTTCAACAACCAAGATCATCCAAGTTCACTTGCATTAAGCTACATGAATGAAACTCACCTTATGAACTACCTTGGACATTGCCTCACTGCCAGTCAAGCATCTATAGCCCCGAAGAGGTTGTCTCTATGATTCCACTCAAACATTGCTATACTGCTAACTAGGTGTCTATGGCCCTGATAGAGATGCTTGAATCCTCCAACTAATTGAATGAATTGTGGGGGTACTAGGACGCATTGCTTTGGATAAATTACTTAATTGATTACTCAATTAACTTAGCTTATGATATGAGTAATAGAAAATACCACATACCCTTGCAACACATGATAAATATCACATGGGGCTAGTATGTTAGCTCAACTTTGCTGGGCTAGGAATCATAGTGGTCGAAAAGGTGAGATCTAAAGATTTTTCACTTAACCGAAGATCACCAAGACTTTCTAAGAAACTTTAGGATCATTAAATTGTATAAGTATATGATCTTGAAAAACTTTAAGTTAAGCTAAACAATGGATTCATCTCTAGGGAATTGGCATCATGTCATCCAACACTAATAATGGGACCCACCATAAATCCCTGACTGATGATCAATGTTTCTCTAAGAAAGACATAGAAGCACAGTCCAAAAAGCAACATTGCATGCACCACAAACAACCCTATCTTTTACTAGAAAATGGAGAACCCAGAACAAAAAAAGCCAAGAAACAAAACCTAAAGGAAAAATAACAACCTAAAGCTAGAGAGGAAAGCAAAAGCAACAACCAAGAATTAAAGAAAAACAAAATAGAAAGTAGAAACTAGACTAAAACAATGAACAACTAACCAAAACCTAACTAGAAACAAGTGAAATTATGTACAAAGGATTTGGACAACAAGTATTTACACTTCCTCATGATTTATTTCTCACTATGGGTAGGAGTAACAAAGTGCACATCAATGTCGTAAGTTTGGCAAATTTATCTTTGTACTCTGAAAAGTAGGATATAAGCAGGTTGGGTTCATGTTTAATATAGCAGTCACACAAGATCAATAATTGGGGCAATTTGTTAGGGCCATGATCAATCCAAATGCAAGTTGTCTTACCCACGTTACCATAATGAAATTGATAACTATCTAAACTAAGTGAAAAGAATGAAGATACAACCCAATTTGCAGTACCATCAGTCAAGAATGTAAGTTCATCACCTTGCTGCACCATACCGCCTACTTTCACACCCTCAAGAGATCTCAATTAATGGTGGATTATATCTTGTGCATCAAATACCTCTGGGTTATTAAATGTTGCAACAACCTCCCAAGTAAATAGAAAATCTAGACAACTCCATTTAGCATGTGGATCATTTGGATGAACTCTACATGAGTTGGCTAAAGTGAAGTCTGACATGTGCGGTGAATTCCCATGAAGTGACATATCCTTGCTCATTCTAGATACCAGCTTGATTATTTTATCAAGTGATTGACATGAAAAAGCTTCCAAGCCATCACTTTGCATGACTATTTGATTTTTATTCTCAAATTGCATATTTCTGCTCTCAGTTGTCACCAATAGGTCAGCATCAGTCAAGTGAGAATCATCTTTATTGCAAGTGTGAATAGGATCAACCTAGTAAACATATGATAAACACAAATCTAATCCATCAAAATTAGTCACATTCTCTAAAAATCATTATCTAAGTTACTCAGTAACCCTCCTATTTTAGCTGATGCCTGATACTAGACTGACAATTCATTGTCTACAGCAACAACTAAGCCTCTTTCTCCTTGTATAACTTGATCCACATTGTCAATGCAACCTTGAAATAATACATCATCTTGATTTTGTTCATCTGACTCATCTAGAGGCTCTGTTGGAGTAACTATATCAGCTTGATATGACTGATCGTGATGATATACTAGGCTTATACATTCAAGAACTTGATCACTTTTCACCAGATAATTTGATTGTGGCTCAGATATTTCAACTGAAACAACTTGTATAGCTATCCATGAATTTTCTCTATCTAGAGGACCGATCTCTTCTTGTTCTTGCACATGTTTGGCCTAATCTAACTGCTGCTCATACCTAATTTCACACTCAGAATTGTCAACAAGTTGAGGCGAATGGTTGTTTTCCACTTCTGCATTAGTAAACTCGGGCTTGGGATCTAATATCTATGAAACATCTTGTTGTTGATTTGCATCCTTAACATGACTGTTTATGAGGTCTGATTCATTTCCCTTGTTGTTAGTCCCAGTAGCTGTAGCATGACCCTGTGTACCACTTTGTTCATCACCCTGTGACTAAAAATCAAGTTTTAGCCATGTTGGGATAGCATATTCTTTGACTGACTTGTCAAAATCCATTGACTGAGAACTAGACTTTAACCAATCAGGGACCATATATTCCTTAATTGAGTGACTTTTGGACCACATGCATTTCCTACCACCATCATTCTCATCGTGGTATGTATTTTGATGAATAACTTGAGGGACTACAATTTTTTCCATGTGCAAACTACCCTTTTGATTGTGATCAATTATAAATAATTGATTTATAGCTCCTGTAGCTTCAACTCTCTAGGTATGTTGAATTGATACATGACTATAGCAATGTGTGTTTATCCTTGTAGCACATCTATGCATTGTCTTGCTCCAAATTTGTCTTTCATACATATATCCCACTTTAGTATTGTACACCTCAAAAATAGGGAACAGTCCTTTTAAATGCAGATCTAACCTTTGGAGGAAGGTTAAACAATCAATTTTGTCATGTAACTCTCTAGGATGTATACTACATACCCGAGGTGAACTAAAATCAAGCAATATCAATGGAGGATACTTCACCCTAATCTTCTTATCTAGCAACTTCTTAAAGAATGGGATATCTATTTTGAAGTTCTCTTCATGATATGATTGTTGAGACAATCCCCTAAAGAATGGAGGAATCTCATGACTAGGACTTCCACATTGATCCACTGGAGCTGAATCTCCTGAATATTTAATTTACTTCAGAATGTACAATGAACCCATGGAACTTAAATCTTGTATCAAAATCTCCATTCAACCCTCCTTCTAGTGCCAATGTTGTTGATGGGTGTTTTATCATGCAGCAATGTAGGTAAGATACAGGATATCTCACTTCTCTTGAAAGGAATCATATCCTAAAACTTCATAATAGGACTACCCCAAGGTTTATATTGTTAGGCCTCGATAATTCAGTGGATATGTATTAAGTTGTTCCAACCAAGGGGACTTACATGCAATGTAGACAAACTTTAATGCATCAGGGTTTGATTGCACTTGACGTCGATTAGTTTTATGATTTGACAATGCATAGATGAATTGACATACATTCAAATTGCTACAATTTTATATCATTTCAACCTATAACTAGCAATCTGCTAACTTGCATTCACTGGATATGAATTATGTGACAACACTATGCAAGTTTATGAAACCTAATCTAACAAGATCTGATAAAGAAAATGTAAAAGAAAAAAAGAGTGAGAAGGTATATAGAGATCTTATAAACAACTACAGGAATGATCAACAAATAGATAGATGGATTCCCAACAATAAGCAAATCTCTTCTTAGCCAGCCAACCCATGTAATGCTACAGAGATTGTGCAATCTTCCAAGGAAACATAAGGGTTTTCAAACTGTGAATGATTCATTCAACACCCAATTCTTGCCACAGTTCAATGAACTCACACAATTGAACTTAGCTCATATAAATATGTCTAGACTAACCATGCACAATGACATATGATCAGCAAGCCATCAATGGTATGGATAGGAAATCCATCAAATATCTAAATAATTAACCATAAATGCAACTAAATAATTACTCGAAAAGGTGAAGAGGAACTATGAAAACCATATCCAATCAATAAAATGAAATCATATGACAGCAGTAAATGAAATTTTTTTTATATTGATTCAAAAAAATGGTGGAGTTTCATCAATTCCTCTTCTCTTCAGTCTTTCTTACCCTTTTTTACAATGAGAGAGGTTTCCTTTATATAGAGAGGCAAGCATAGTGAGTTTTTCAATGGACGGTGAGGATTAAACCAACACCAAGGGTCTAGATTTGACAACATTTAATTTTGGTCGGTTGGCAGTTACAATCCTGGAATTGCTTTTGTCCTTTAGGAAAAAGATGAAATTACAACTTTTTAGCACATGATAATAGGACAAAATAGTCAATTTTTGGGTTGTCTAATGAGACAAAACTCTTTTACAATGAGTTGACTAGTCAAGCGGAGTATGTGGCATGTTTTTGATGAAGACATATCCAACTGGAAGCTTGCTAGATTGATTTTCTATCTAGACAGATGGAACAATTGTGAACCGATCCTGAACATTGAACAGGCTCTGTATATGGTGAAGAATTGAGATTGTGATTTATATCAAAAGGCAATCAAATAACAACTCAAATCCCCATAACATCAAAAGATCTATCTAAGCAATAACCAAATCAATGAATAATCAAGTTACGAACAAAGAATCTATCACCTAGATTATTTGGATCTCTTGGTCGATTGTGGATTGCTCAATAAATTGCATACCCATGGTGTTGCAACAAGCAGATGTAGATAGTGATTGTGTGCTCAAAAGGTCAATGTGCTCAACGATGTGATGAATGCTCAATGCATTGTATGGATGCCTGAGAATAAATGATCGAAGAGGATTTGTTATGGAGATGAAGGGGGTTTATATAGATTTCAGACATGATCGATCAATGGATGAAAAAAATCTATAAAATCGATGGTTGAGGTAAATCAAAATAACTCATGATGAATGTGCACACGACATGTGTCACTCCAAAAAATTATTTTTATTAAGATAATTTCTTTTTGATAATAGACATGATAAAGATAGATTTGATTTCATAAATTAGAATATTTTTTTCTAATTTATGAGTTCTAATAAAAATAAGATAAATTAAATCCAATTAAACTTAACTTTAGATTTCCTTTTTGAAGTTCTATAAATAAGATTGATTGTGCATGAGTTAACATGATACTTTTAGAGAAATTGGAAGATAATTGATATTAAATAAATAAATTTATTTAGTTAATTGTGCATGATTGAAGATTAGATAAGATATGAAGATAAAAGATTTTAAATAAATTAAACAAATAAATTCATTTAATTTATTTTACATGATGGATGAAAATAAATAAAATATTTGATTTTATTTATTTTTAGGAGATTGAGTCAACTTAAATAAATTTGGATAATTTATTTAAATTTAGAGGGATAATTGATTAATTAAATAATTAAAATTATTTAATTGTGAATAAGAGGGGATAAATGATGAATTAATTAAATAATTGGATTTATTTAATTAACATGGACTTGAAATTTGAAAAAGGATAATGATTTAATTAAATAATTAAAATTATTTAATTTTTGGAAGACTATAGAGGAATTTAATGAAATTAATTAAATAAAGAGGATTTATTTAATTAATGTTGAAAATATGTGATTTAGAGGAAATTGATTATTTTGATTAAATTAATTAAAGAATTAGATTATTTAATTAATGCTGAATGCAGGTGATTAGATAGATTTGATGAAATTCAAGTGATGCGATGCAATGCAATGGTCATTTTTAGGTGTCTACATTTTGCCCCTCTTTGATGCAATACAGTTTATAGCATTGTTTCAAAGAAAATGACAGTTGAAGATGCATTACAATTTTGATGCCCCAATGTAGCTAGTTGCCCTAGTGTAGCTAGCGTAGGATGCCCCCTTGAGAGGAAAGATAAGGAAGCGATAGAAAAACTGGTGGGACGCTCAACAAGAAGATTGTGTTAGACAACAAACAAAGTTGGATAGACGGAGGCTGACACGATGAAGAAGATAGAAGGCATGAGGATAAGAGGGATTAGGGGTGGGAAGAATTAGGGTTTGGCATAGTACAAATAGGGCCCAAGGGGTCAAACACTACTCATTTGAACACCTAGAGTTCACAAGATTTAGAACTCCTCGCCTCTTTGCTTAGTTGAGTGCTTCTTAGTTTGAGTGATCATACATCCTGCAAACATGTCGATTCCTGTGCATAAGCACTGAGTAGAGCAGGTTAGGACATATGGGAGACTAGCAGGAGCATTAGGAGTAGTAAGTGATCGAAAACACTATTTTTGTTTGCATTTTTTATGTTAGTTTCTAGGCTTTCAAAAAAAATTAGCCAAAGGCGCTGCATTCGGGTTTGGCGCATGTTAAAGCACTTTCAACGTGTGTTATTATGCCTTTGGTGAAATCTAAGCACTCTTGTATTTTTGAGTCCACAGCAAAGTGCCTTTGGTCGAAGTTGTAGCGCTATTGGTAGCACAGTAAAGCACTATTGGTACATGAGTAAAGCGCCCTAGGTTCAAAAGCAAAGTGCCTAGGAATAGTAGCTAAGCGCATCTGGTATAACAGCGAAGCGCCATTGGTAAAATCTAAGTGTTGTTGGGCTATTAGTTCTAAGTGCCTTTGCAAAGTAGCTAGGCACGTCTGGTATAAAAGTCAAGTGCCTTAGATAAAATCTAAGCACCTTTGGTTTTAGATGTAGCTTGACCTAGGTTGACTTAGGGATTTGTGCTTCTGGGGCTTAGATTAGAGTTGACTAGGGTTTTACTTAGGGATTTGGCAATGTTTACCTAGTAGTTGACCATGTTAACTTTAGATTAGACTTAGGATTAGGATGAATAATGCAATATTTTTAACAAGTGGTCGTCATGAATGTAGATTATCTTACCACCTTTATAGTCTAGAGAGAGACATTTTCTAATTGCTGACTTGGTTGTACAGCTGGGCTAGGAGGAGGAGATATTATTAGAGGTCATGGGATTGTGGCATGTAGCCCATTTGATGCCTATCAGGGCAAACCTTGCACTGTTAACAGTGATTGTCGAGAGATATCATAGCGAGACATCCTCCTTCCACTTTTTGATAGGTGAGGTGATGATGACACTTGAGGATGTTCAGTGTATCTTGCAGATTTCAATTGAGGGTGTGAGATTTGACTATGACACAGAGTGGGGAGAGGCAGGCATGAGAGAGGCTTTTGCTATGGATGACCTTAGTGTGCAGGATCGTAAGATACGGTGGGCTCGAGTGCCTCAACTTTGTGACTGGATTAGATGGATTGTTGTATCTCTGATTGGAGGATTCTTGTGTCCAGATTGACATTCATGAGAATTATCCATTGGATGGGGCACTATGTTACCAGGGATATTCACACATGGTATCTGATATGCCTGGGGACCATGCATTCTGGGCCAGCTTTATCATGATTTGCATGACTATGTTTATAGATCAAGGAGCAACTTGTCTACAGGGGTCACGTTGTTACAGGTATGGGCCTAGGAGCATATCCCGATGATTAGACATATCTCTTAGCGGCACTGAGATCATGGCGAGCTGTATGCTTTCTTATATGAGGGTGTTATAACTCATTGGTGACTTGGTTCAATGAGTTACTGGCGGAGGCAGTTAGATGAGATGGATATTTTCATTTGGTGCCCTTGGAGGGACTGTGAGCCTTGGGATGATGATCATGAAGAGTTGGTTTACTATAGATAGGTGAGCCATCTATTTGGTTGATGTATCGACACTATAGAGAGGTTCTGTCTCAAGAGGGTACTGAGACAGTTTAGTTTTCCATAGGGGGAGCCCGTAGGTGAGGCTATATTTGCTCAGACTCAGAGGGAGGTGGAAGATTGGGGGCCTGAGATTGTTTCGATGAGATCATTAGCAGACTTATGGGAACTTGCTCCACTGATGTGGGACCTGATCCTCAGGGAGGTAGACCCTAGCACACTTCTAGCATACAATGCATATTGGTGGACACATAGGCCAGTTAGATTAACTAGACCTGGAGTAGAGGGAGCAGTATGGGAGGTGGTCGTTCATGGAGTTGAGGCGAGGGCTTAGCGAGAGGCCTGATAGCAAGTTGCAGGACAAAGACAGGCTGGGGGAGATGATGGAGGAGATCATGAGGATACACAGATGGCTAAGGCTAGAGTACCTTGGCAGGTGGATCTGCCAGTAGAGACATGACTATAGTAGGCCCAGAGATTATTACAGGAGGAGATAGCAAGGAGGACTTACTTGGATCTTCAGATGGTGAGGATGAGGAGAGACAAGGACAATGCTAGGGTTGAGGTGAGATAGGTTGAGGCTCAGGCCCAGATCCATGCACAAGCAGTAGTAACAGCATAGGAAGTACTAGCAGAAGCATAGGAAATGCCACCACCACCACCGCCACTAATGGATGATGGTTAGATTGTCCAGTTGATAGCTGAGAGGGATGCAGTGGTATGATTGATATTGGTTGTGGAGGCCACCTTGCAGAGGTTGAGATGAGAGAGGGACATTACATGTCACATAGTGCGTACAGACTAGATCACATTAGTTGGAGAGCTTAGCTGAATTCAGGGTGAGCTATTTATAGTTGGGAGAGAGGCTAAGTATTACCAAGGTCTCTACTTTGGAGCGGTGCCAGCCGATCAGAGGGAGCCTAGATTTAGAGAGTAGAGCAGATCTGTGTTGTGCTTTGCACACACGCCCCATTCTAAACATGGGGGCCCCTCCCCTTTGTTCTCTTTTGTTTTGGCTAGTGAGTCATTTGGTTTTTGATCTCTCTCTCTCGGAGTGGTTGTATGGTCTAAGGTATCTGTGCCTGGGATCGAATGCTTACATTGAAAAAATCACTTCAAACTTGCTAAGGTGGGTTGTTATTTTCCCTTTAGAGTCCTTGATTTTAGTATTTTGTGCTAAAACTGAACTCAACTGACCTTTGCGCTAAAACTGAACTCAACTGACCTTTGCGCTAAAACTGAACTCAACTGACCTTTGCACTAAAACTGAACTCAACTAACCTTTGCGCTAAAACTGAACTCAACTGGCCTTTGCGCTAAAACTGACCTCAACTAACCTTTGCGCTAAAACTGAACTCAACTGACCTTTGCGCTAAAACTGAACTCAACTGACCTTTGCGCTAAATCTGGCTTCGACTGACCTCTGCGCTGATTTTCAGTCTAACGGACCTAGCGCTAAAGTTCCCTTCGTCCGACCTATGCGCTAAAATTCGTTCCAAGTGACTTTGCGCTAAAACCTTCAATCGCCGACTTAGTTGGATCCCCAAACAAACCCCGCAGGTCGGATGAGTCTGAAAACCCCGCCAAACAGGTTAAGTCGGAGACCTCTGGATTTTGCGCTGATTCTTCCCTCAACCGACCAGGTCGGAGACCCCCGTTTTTCCCCGCCGAGTCGGACCAGCTGCAAATCCGCGCTGACAGTCCGTACTCCCGAGTAATTAATGGCGGATTTGCGTCGCTTAAATATGGAAATTAAGAGGGATTAACTCATTTTTTCACTGCGTTTTCAAAGTTGCACGCCTTGAGCTCTGACTTTCACAACTGATAACGCCTGAGCTCGAACCCGCGACCTCTCGACAAACTAGATCTGCGCCGCCATTTACAAGTAGGGTTCTAACCCTTTGCATTTCCAAGTTTCTTTAGGGTTTTTTGAAGCAAAGTCAGGGGAGATCGTTAGGGTTTCATTGTTTTTCATAGTGATTACTGAAGTGTGATGGTTCTGGGTTAGGGTTTGGTGGTGATCCTCTCATTGTTTTTTCAAACCCTAGATTTAAAAAAACAGCCACAAACTAAGAGGCCTTAGGCGAATTGGGATCCTTTCGGGTCAGAGCCCTGCAAACCCCGCGCACGAAGTCGGCGCTGGATTGACCTTCGACCGACCTCTGAACGACCAAACTATTCGATATGGTCCGACATCCCAAGATCTAGCACCAAAATCCAGCGCCCAATTGCGCTGAAAATGACCTCATCCAACCCTCGCAGCTAACATATCGTTCCCAATCGGGTCAGATGGTTTAGAAATGCCCGCAACTCTGAAAACCACTTTTTGCGCTAAAACCTACTCTGTCCGACCAAGTTGGATGACGTCCATAACCCCGCGAAGTCGGTGCTACTCGAAAAGCCCGCTGAAAAGACTTATCAAACTATTTGCGCCAAAATCCCCTTCGTCCGACCATGCACTAAAATACCTTGTATCTGACTTAGTCGGACCCTGTCGAAACCCGCGCAAGTCAGACTCGCCTGAATTCCATGCAGGAGAACCCCTGTTTTACCAGCAATCATTTTGCGCCAGTTTGTCTACCAACTGACTTGTAAACCATTGGAGGTTGGAGACCTCCAAATCTCGTGCAAGTTGGACACCCTTGAAAATAGCGCAAATTCTGGGACGCACAGAACAAACCCTCATCTAAGGTCAGACCTGCCTCATTTTCCCGCCAAGGTCGGACAGCCTCAATTTTAGCGCTTTTTCTGCCCAAGGTCGGACGACCTCCATATTAGCGCAAATCTCCCTAAATGGCCGAATTTGCTGAAATTTCTTTAGGGAAGATGGTTCAAGGTAAGGTTATTAAGGTTGTAATGCTGTAATAATGATGTTTAGGTGAATCTTTTTACAACATTTGATATCTCCTTGCATGCAATACTCTGTGAATGTTAACTTAGTCTTCTTTCAAAATGCATGCTTCTAATGAATAATAGACTTATGATTGGAACTTACTCGGTATCAAGCTTATGAGGTCTGGTTTTGCAGATTAGATGACTGCACGAGCTCAAGCCATGAAGTACGATTTCAAAGGGATACCCCTAGAGACCAAAATCCACTCTGGATGGAGTAACGTGGGAGACACCGATCTAGGTCATATTGACCTAGATGATTTCAGACTCAGAATCTTCGAACCCACTCTGACTCCTCGGGCTAAGAAACTTAAGGACAGTGGACTCGGACAAGCAGCTACCTTCCCGACCTCTGTTCAGTGTGCAGAATTAATAGCAAGTTGTGCAGATAGGTACGATATTGTATCTAGACAAATTCAGACAGCTAGTGGAGAAGTCCTAGCTGATTTGTCCCCGCCTGCTTTGGCAAAGATGCTGGATATCTCGTGGCATAAGACCATGACTATGCCCAACAGGCAAGCATCCAAGGAGGCATATAATAAAGATGTGGAGGGATGCAGGAAACACATAAATGACCATTGGGTCAAGAGCAAGAAATCCGCTCTCGTTAAGCTCCCTATAGTACTATATAGAAGTGATTTCCACAATGAAATCGGGGATATAGTAACCTTTTTGAGCAGAGTGTATGGGTTACCGGCTGCTTCCACTTTTGAAGATTGGATGTTCATTATAATCTTAGAAGTATTGAAGGGAACCAAGTTCCATTGGTCGCAGATCCTTAGCGACAATATACATGAAGCTTTCAGCCACTTCAATGAGAAGAAATATTTCAGATGGACATCCTACGTCGTCTATGCATTGGCAAGAATGAATCATTACGACGGATTGTCCAAGATCGGAGAAATCAGGAATGATGAAAAGACCCAGGTCAAGGTATATGAAGGCTATCCTCAATTAACTTCATCACAATCATTGATACATTTCAAGCGGGTCAACGATGCATTTACCATGTACATAGCAAGGAAGTTGTAGGGTAATACAGCCTTGAGGATTTCAGCCGAGGCTATGAACGAAGTGATCCAATATGGCCGGTGGTATATCCGATTTGAGAAGTTCACATACATTAGAGTACAAGGCTTCACTGGAATGGCATATAGGCTGCCAAGATATCCTGATGATAAGACAGTGCTCCTAGAACTGTCCAGACAACTAGTGCCATGTGCCGAAAAACTCAAGCACCTGCACCGAACAAATGTCTAATTTCCCATCAAGTTTGGTAGAGGACTCTACGCATGCCCTTCCCTCGCCTCAGCTGAGTATTCAGATAAAGAGCTCCAGCTCCTGAACTTGCACTATTACAATGCCAGGGCTCACTTTGACCCAAATCAGGTGATGGAGAAGTTCGTGAGCAGGAAATTGTTTCACAAGGATCATATTGAAGATTTCTGGGCCAACTGCACTGATGACTACGAGGTCATGAAGAGGGCGCACTCGAGGCTATCCTTGGACTTTATTAAGAAATTTCGTGTAATGGCAGTGCCAGACCAATTGCAAGATGATGAGAATGTCATGGTCAGAGGCCCATGGGAGACACAATACCACTTGCCTATCCCATTACTCAACTGGGCGAATGCTGAAGAAAGCTCCTTGAATGTGATCATGAAGGAGCCAATTAGATTG
Organism: Cunninghamia lanceolata; assembly: GCA_027924645.1. Taxonomy (NCBI): domain Eukaryota; kingdom Viridiplantae; phylum Streptophyta; class Pinopsida; order Cupressales; family Cupressaceae; genus Cunninghamia; species Cunninghamia lanceolata. Next base: position 1,748,238 of record BSBN01001137.1, on the reverse strand, counting down.
AGTAAAGCCTGGGTCAGAGCACAATTGGGTGTCCTAAGGGGGCAAGGAGTTCAACTGACCTATACGGCAGTTGAATCAGATAAGGACTCCGATGGAGAAGAAGATGAGCCCGTACTGGGGACAGATGATACAGAGCCAATCAAGGGAAAGGATTCAGATATTGATGAACATGCCCCTTTGGCAACAAGGGCAAGAAAAGTGAAAAAACCTCCTGTAAAATCTCCTAGGAAAAAGGATCCACCTCCTAGGCCCAGAGCTACTAAGAGGAAAGACATGCCAGATAGTGCTACGGAGGCCTCCAAGGCCAAGAAGGTAAAAACAAAAGCAGCGAGCAAGGAGAATGTTACTACCAAGGATGACTCAACTCCTTCGATCTCCCAGACCCCCATGCCCGATACAGGAACGGCTCTTGTGACTTCCACCTTCTCTACTTCTATCCCTCCTCCTTCTTTTGTTTCATCTACTTCTCCCACCACTTCAGCCGTCATTGTGCAAGAATCATCTCCTTCCACTTCTCCTTCCTCTGGCATTACTAACACTTCCTGCCCACTGGCAATCTCCTCCGGCGATCCCAACCATCCTGTTTCTTCCACTCTAGCCATTACATATCCTACCCTTTCTTCTCCCTTACCATTGCCTGCCTTCGCTAATTTGACTCAAATTAGTACCCCTTCCTTCACAATTTCTTCTGCTGTTCCCCTTTCACAAATACCTGCGATGTCATTGGAAGTACCTTTGTTGGATGGTATTGAGAAAGTGTGCACGGAGTTAGGATTACAAGAGCACGGAGTAGTAACTGAAAAGAGCGAGGGAGTGCTAACTATTGAAGATGATAAAAGCCTCCTCGACACGTCTGTTGGTATAAAGATAATTGATATATCTGATAGTCCACTGAGCAAGGACCCAACAGAGGAAGTTTTGGAAATTGCACGAGAAAATGTGCTCGAGAGCCTAAAGGAATTGGCCCAAGGAGAAAAGGATAAGAGCCCTGAGCCCGAACAAGGGCCTTCCAAAGAATTGATTGTATCAGATAAGGATGGAGCCACTAAGTTGAACGAATCTTCCGCTCCCGAATGGCTGTAGGATAGGATGGTATACCCAGAGCCCCAGATTGAAGTTATGAAAATTGATTTGAGCACCATCCTATCGCAGGCTCAAAAACCTCAGAAACAAAAGAGGGCGAAGGTGCAATCAAGGATCTACCAGAGCGAATCAGGCACAAGGATTGCGGAGGTGGCTGTCCCTCCAGCTAACGTAGCAAGAGATCAGGTCAGGGCAGAGGACTATGTGATATCTACAGTCGACCTAGGACCAACCACCTGTGCTCAAAGGGTGGATGACTTCAAGGGATCAGTTACGTCAATTTTGAAGCAGTTGGATAAAGACGAGATGTCCAAGAAAGAATTAAAGCACCAAAACGAGGAGCTCAGGGCATGTCTTCAATTTTAGGTAAAACCAGTAGATGCAGGAGGTGATATAAGGACTGTGCCTACCTTCCTATCTACCGACAAAATGGCAAAGCTGAGCGAGGTAAGATCAAAATCCCAAGGCGTCGAGAACTAGTTGATGAGTGTGTTTGAAGCGGGATGCGACGCCATAAGTGCCTCTGCTCAAATCCACCAACGTACAGTGAAATTGATTAAGAAATGGAAGGATTTGCGTGATGAATGTGACTTGTTCGACAAATACTATTCTCACATGTATCCGCGAATCAAGGGTATCTGGGAGTTGCCAGCTCAAACCTTGGTCACAGAGAATATTTTGACTGGAGATAGGCTCCCGAAGGCTATTGAGTGGTATCAGCAGTTACTTCTAAGGAAAGAGACCTTTGAGCAAGTAAAGGAAGCATATAAACCCGCCGACGAGGAACTAAGATCTATCGTATACGATATCACGGATGCTTTGAGAAGCTGTAGAGACGAATCTTTTGATGATTATGCTCCTTTCGAGGTCGAAAAATGCAAAGGAAAACTGCATGTTATATTATTTGAGGACACTATGCTAAGTACGGAAGAACAGCTAGATAAGGCAAGTGACCTCAGAGCAGAATTCAAAGCATTCCGCAGAGCAGAGATAGATTTTGAAAGGATATACACCAGGTTCAGTCAGGAGCTAGAGGTATTCGATTACAGAATACATCATTTGAAAGATCTAGACCCATCTGATATCAATCCGGCACTTGAGGCATGGCTGGCCTATCGGAATAAGTTGTCCAGTGGAGATAGTATCAACCTGGATAAAGAATCTTAGTATTATTTGAATATTTTATTGATTCAAATCCCATCATTGTTGTAAATTTGATATATCTGGACAGTATGTGATTCATTTTTGTCTTCTTCTTACCTCCTAAATGAGTCTTTTCACTAATGTATTCAGTTGGCTAGTCAAAATGACTAGATTCAATGTATCTGGAGCTATTTTTTTCGTCTTTTTCATAAAAGACAAAATGTAATCCGGGAATTAATGTGTGTCTTTCTTGATGTAATCTGAGCCATCGGTGTTGAGTTAATCTCCACCGTTCATTTGAAGAGCTAGGGTATGCTGCTTTCTATATAAAGGGCTGCCATTTCCACTTTTGTAAGAGAGATTTTGATGCCAAATTGTTGACTCTGTACCATTTGAATTAAATACAAAGCAAGTTTCTGTAGTATTTCTGAGAATTTGCATCTTGTTTCAATTCATTGTGGTCTTCATGGTTTGCTTCTTGCTCTCCTATAGTTAGATTAGTTGTGCTTTTATGATGTTAGTGGTTTATTGCAGTATTTGATGAATGTTCCAAGTCCATACTTTTAGTTATTTGCTGATGGTAAATAACTGTGTAAAGTTAGCCTGGGCTTATTATTTGTGCTAAAGTTCAACTTCATTTTATGAGTTAAGTTGCGCCATTTATTGGCTATTTAACGAATGAATGTGGTCTGAAAATCTTTTGACTTCCATTGAAGATAGCACCGTTCTCTGCAGCACTGTAACATTTCAGTTTGGTAACTCAGAAAACTAGTTTAAAGTCTGGAATATTTGTCTACTAAAGATAACCCTTGCATTGTGAATGTCACTTAGGATTCCTTTTAAACCCTAAATCTTTTACATTTTCTTTAAAACCACTGCTTAGTTGTCAGAATAGAAACTTCATTAGCACCTTATTTTGGTCTATCAGCTGAAAATCATAATAGGGTTTGTGTGTATTTGTTGTCTCAACCTTGAAGATTTGTAGACTGCATGTAAGACCCCTTGTAGGTACAGCTAAAACATAACCGTTGAGAAATTCCAAGCAAGCTAAGACCTACCTGTAATATCCTTGGAGTAGTCTTACCTAGGGTAAGATACTTTTCAAGAGAGGTGTGAAACCAGCAATCACACCTGCGTTGTTGCGTGCTAAAACCACCATCAACAGAATTGGCGCTAGAAGGAGGGCAAAACTAAAAAATCAGCAAGTCTGGGGACTAGACAGAGACACACTCGATCCAGTTCAGCTGGAGAAGAACTGCTATCTCTGACAGGATTTAGAAGAACAAGAAGGGATCAAGGAGTACTCAGGGCTCCTCGAGCTCAGTCAGCCCCCAGAAATACTACTGTAGGTCCCAATAATCCCCCTATCATGGCTTACTTTGCGGGAAATAACCAGTCCCCTCTGTTGTTCAATAACTACCATGACATGCCCAAAAACCCAAACAAGTTCTGCTCAAAGTTCAGGGTACATGACCCAGATAGGACCGCGGATGAACACATTAAGATCTTTGAAGCTAATATGTTCATGTTACAGGTGCAGCATGAAGATGTGATATGCCGACTGTTCCCCTACTCTTTGCAGGATGAAGCCTACTACTGGTTTGCCAATCTCCCGGCGGCATCCATAAATTCCTGGCCAAATCTGAAGATAGCTTTTCTGAATAGGTTTCGTATGCCCACTACCCCGTCTGATCTTTACCATTCTTTTGTGGAGATTCGACGAGAGGAAGGTGAGATGATCAGCACCTTCAATAATAGATTCCAGAAAGCTTACAGTCGTCTGCAGGCCCCCTATGCTATAGACCAGGCTGCTGCCTTACCTATTTACTATGCTGCCCTAGATAAACTCACCTCCATGTTTGCAAGGAGGGCCAACCCGGTACCAGCCAGTTTAGCCGCAGCATATGCTGCTGCTGTCGAAGTGAGTACCCAGCTTGGACAAACAGCCTCTGGCCCGCTGAATCATATGGGTCCCGTGGCCATGCCAAACCAAGTTCCCATGATAAATCATGCATTGGCCAACCGAACCCCTGTAATGAACCCAGTCCCGAGCCCAGCTGCCACACAAGCTCTAGTAATCCATCCAGGCAACCCAGTGGCTGAAATGCCTCCAGCGCAAATGCCTTTCCTGCAGTCATCGGAGGCGGCCAAGACCAAGGAAGACAGGGACGATATCAAAGAGCTGGTTGAACAGATGAAAAAGCTCACTGCTGAAGTTACTCACCTCAAGAACCAGAATGCTTATTTACAACAGAAGGGGCAGAATCAGCAACATCTCCAGAGCCAGCAGCATTCACAAAATCAAGGCCCGAACCAATTTCTAAATCAAAATCAGTATCAAAATCAGAGCTTTCAGCAGCGGTCAAATCGATCCTGGAATACCAGGCCTAACAATGGGGGAGTGCCTTCACCATTGGAAAATCAAAATAACGACACCAGACACCCAGGTCGCATAATGCTGGACGAAGCTGCCTTATCTACCTGGTGCAGATTGCACAACACCAATGCCCATTCTGAGTTGGATTGCCCAAAATTCCAGATTGCTTCCAGTATCTTTCAAATGGAAATTCAGAACGCTGAACAACAGGAGACTCCACCAACTGGGTATGAAATTGTCCCTTCTCAAAGGTATGATGCTGCTCTCGTTCTTGATAGTTATACATTCCCATTCCAGGATGACAACCAACCTGAAGAAGAAGAGTCTGAGGAGGTCAATGCTTATTAGCAGTACAACACGACTCCTTACAATTTGAGGAGTAGCAAGCCAAAAAGCCCTTTCACCACTTCCATTCCCCCAAATAGTTATCAAGTCCCGCCTGATCCTCAGGCTACCAATAATCCTGAACCCCCCAAAGCCCCTCTTCAAACTGCACACCATGGTACCATTGTTGATCCGGAAAGATTCCAGCGTACTGATATGGTAAAAATAGGATAGTATGTGGCTGATGAGCTTAAAAAGATGAAGGTCAGTCTCTCTGTGTATGAGTTGTTTAAGATACCTGAGGTCAGAACATCTTTCTTTCAAGACATAGGCGCTGGAACCAAGACTGATCATACGCCGAGAGAAAACATCGCTAAGGATAATATTGATAAAGGGAAGGAAAGGATACATGTGACCGACATGGAACAAAAGGTAACTCTGTATAAAGACAGGAAGGAAAGTCCGCCCTTCCTTTTAACCCTCAAGTTTTCAATAAAAATCTTCACAATTGTTTAGTAGATTCAGGTGCTTCCACAAACGTAATGCCATTGTCCATTTGTAAAGCGCTTGGGCTCACTCCAGCCAAGTCCTCCAGAAAAGTGACGCAATTAGATAAAACCGAGGTGAATGTGGTCGGTGAATTGAACCGGATACACATGCAATTGGCTTCTGATCCCAGGGTGCAGCAGTATATCGATATTCAAGTGGTGGATATTCCAGACCAATACGGTATGCTTTTAAGTAGAGACTGGTCCAGGACTTTGAATGGATATATGGCTACAGATTTCTCTCATATGTGGCTGTCGTGGAAGGGATTAGCTAATCAAATCCGTATTGAAAGGGAACCTAAGATGAAGCACATGATCACTGAATTTAATCAGCCCAACGAAATTTTGTTTTCAGAGGTTGATTTGGGCGTCTACCTTCCCCACATCAATCCGCCAGAAGAAATCCTTATGCTGAGTTGCTTAAGACCTCCTAAACCTCTGATAGAAAGACCAGAAGGCACAGCGGCATATGTTCAATCCGATGATGGAGAATCTTCAGAGGAAGACGAGCCCGGGGTCTTCGAGGGGTTTCGTAGTTTTGTAGCCAGATTTGTGCAAGATCAGACTGCTGTTGGGAGGTAGGTCCAAATGGAGGAATTATTATTGCCCAACTGGTGTCGTATACACGACACATCCCATTCTGAATTTACCTGCCAGCTATGTCAAGAGGCAATTAAGCAAGTGCAAAAGCAACTAAAGGTTCCCTTAATTCCGAAGGATGAACCGGTGGCTGAAAAGAAGGAAGAGTCTGAACCTCTGCTTGAGGAAGAAAAATCAGGGACGAAAGAGAAACCAGGAAGACAGAGGGAAGACAACAAGGATTTTTGTGTATGGACCTTGAGATTTGATGGTTCAAGGTGTAGGCAAGGGTCTGGCGCAGGAGTCGAGCTGATTAGTCCTACTGGGAGTTCATTTCTAACATCACAAAGACTGCAATTTCCATGTACAAATAACGTCGCTGAATATGAGGCGTTGGTGCAAGGATTGCTGCTAGCATTACAGAAAAAGGTCAGGGTTGTCCAGGTGTTTGGTGATTCTGAGTTAGTAGTGAAACAAGTGCGAAAATAGTATTCGTGTAATGACAAGAGGTTGAATAGGTACAAGAATAGGGTATGGGATTTGATTGAATGCTTTGATGGTTTTAACATCCATGTCATTCCTAGAAGGCAAAATCATGTTGCAAATGCTTTGGCCCAGACCGCAAGCACATTGGAACCCACGTCCATGGCGGGTTTGAAAAAGTTTTCTGTTGAGTTCGTGGCTACTCCCTCTGTGCCCGACAACATTACCAATTTTCAAGTTTTCGAGGATGATCAACACATACTCAATTTTCTTTCCTCATCAGACGTGTTCACTACTCAGATAATAGATGAAGAAGAGGTAGAGCCTGCTGAAATCGATTTGGAAGGAGTACTGAATTTGAAAACAAATACAATCCCCAGAGGAATGGTAGAATTGGAAAGACTGTTTGACGCAGATAATCTAGGAACTCAGAAGAAAGAAGGAGAATCTCCAGGAGGAAAGTGTGACCCTTTTAACTTGGGGACAGAGGCAGATGTGAAGAATGTGTTTATTGGAAAGGCCAGCACAGAAGATGAAAGGACTGGAATCATACAGGCACTAAGAGATTACCATGAGGTAATAGCTTGGAGTTATGAGGATCTAAAAACTTACGACACCTCGATTATCACACACATGATCCCGCTGAAGCCTGGGGCAAAGCCTTTCAGGCAAAGGCAGAGGCCAGTTAATGCACTTTTGGAGCCGCTCATTTTCAAAGAAGTTCAGAAGCTGTTATCAGCTAAGATAATATTCCCAGTCCGACACTCTGCATGGGTGGCGAACTTAGTTCCTGTTCGAAAGAAAAATGGGGAAATCAGGCTCTGCGTCGATTTCCGTAATTTAAACAGAGCCTCTGAAAAGGACAATTACCCGTTGCCTTCATTGGACGAAGTATTGCAGATTGTCAATGGATCCCAGATGATGTCATTTCTAGACGGATACTCTGGTTATAATCAGGTAATGGTGGAATACGAAGATAGATTAAAAACATATTTCACCTGCAAATGGGGCATCTATGCGTACCGGCGAATGCCATTTGGTTTGATAAATGCTGGTGCAACTTTTCAGCGCGCAATGGATGTCACCTTCAAAGGATTAGTTGGAAAATGCATAATCATCTACATGGATGATTTGACGGTGTTCTCAAAAAGACGCGAAGACCATGTAGCTGATCTGAGGAAGGTGTTGCAGCGATGTAAGGATTATGGCATATCACTTAACCCCAAGAAATGCATGTTTGGGGTAACTGAAGGAAAGCTATTGGGGCATGTGATATCTGACCAGGGAATATCCATTGATCCAGATAGAATCCAAGCAATACTCAAGATTGCCCCTCCGGCTAGTAAAAAGGAACTTAAATCATATTTCGGTAAGATCAACTTTGTGCGCAAATTCATCACAGGATTTGCTGAGATAGTTCGACCTCTCAACGCCATGCTGAAAAAGGATGCTAAAATAGACTGGACCCCAGAAGCTAAGGCTGCCTTCGTAGAAATCAAGCAAGCTATATCCAACGCACCTGTTTTGGTTAGCCCCGATTATGCGTTGCCGTTTTACATATACTCATTTGCTTCAGAGCATACTTGCGCAGCGATGTTAACCCAGAAGAGGTCAGTTGACGACGAAAGGCCCATTGCTTTCATGAGTACTCCATTAAAAGACGCAGAACTAAGGTATCCAAACGTGGAAAAACAGGTGTATGCTCTTGTCAAAGCGGTCAAGAAATTTCGTCACTATATCCTAAGAAGTCAAGTTACCGCCATAGTTCCAGATGCAGCAGTCAAAGCACTGCTGATGCAGAGTGAATTAGGAGAAAGAAGAGGGAAGTGGGTCACCATATTGCAGGAATTCGACATAGAGATTCAACCCATGAAGTTGGTAAGAGGCCAAGCTTTGACAAAAACCATGGCCGAGGTAGGACCCGACCTGGTTTCTCAGCAGTATTTATTGGAGGATGTTTCAAAGGATGAATGGTACGGAGATATAATATTTTATTTGCTTAATCAACGCTGTCCGCAGCAGCTAAATACAGTGCAAAGAAGAGCTCTCAAGCTCAAAAGTAGCAGTTACATGATAAAAGGATCTGTCCTCTACAAGAAGAATCACGAGGGCATTTATCTAAGGTGTTTGGACAAGTCAGAAGTTGATCAGGTATTAATCAGTTTTCACGAGAGGTTCGGGACAGGACATGGGTCGGCGCATTCGACAGCTAATCAGATTCTTCGGGCTGGGTATTACTGGCCAACATTGTTTAAGGATGCGCATTCACATGTAAGGCCCTGTCATATATGTCAAACCGCCGCGCATCGAGAACGCCACGCAGCCATACCGTTGCAACCGGTAGTGGAGGTACGACCATTTGCTCAGTGGGGGCTTGACTTCATCGGTATGATCAACCCACCCTCTTCTGCAGGCCATAGGTATATTCTGACCGCTACTGACTACTGCACTCGCTGGTCTGAGGCAATAGCTTGTAAGCAATGCACCATGGAGGTAGTTATCGAATTTATTGAAAAGCATATTATCACTAGATTTGGTTGTCCATTTGCTTTAGTTTGTGATAATGGCCCTGCCTTTTCATCATTGCATTTTTCTAACTGGGCATTCGACTATGGGATCACCATCAAATTCTCCTCTAACTACTATCCACAAGGAAATGGGGTAGCTGAATCAACAAACAAGAACCTGCTTGAAGTCATCAAGCGACTTTTAGACAAAAACCCCAGGGATTGGCACACCCAACTTAGGTTTGCCTTATGGGCTGATAGAATCCGACACAAAGCCGCCTTAAATACCTCCCCGTATCACCTGGTTTATGGGATTGAACCCATCTTTCCCATCCACTTGAGAATACCGGTACTTCAGTTTATGCAAGAATACCTCGAAGCTGACAACCACTTATCTTCACGACTAGCCCAGCTGTTGCACCTTGAAGAGAAATGTGATGCAGCCTTAGAAAACTTTGCTAAACACCAGAATGTAGTAAAACGATGGTTCGACAAGAGGGCCAAAATTAAAGCTTTCCGTATTTCTGATCTGGTCCTATATTGGGATAAAGCCCATGAGAGAAAGGGAGAACATGGCAAGTTTGACAAGCTTTGGTTAGGACCCTACCAGATTTATGAGATCCTGGGAGACAATACGTATCGACTCAAGAGCCTTATTGGTGAGGAGCTGCCATTGCCTGTTAATGGCCAGTTCCTGAAGCACTACTTCCAGGCCTGAGAGACATTTATGTCTCGTTTTAGTGTATATAGTTAGAGGTTTGTTTGCTCCAGTTAGTTTAGGTTGTTGCTAGTTTAGTTTGCTTTCCTGCTTTGCTGTCTTGCTTTTTGCTCTCCCTCGGGCCGGGCGTTTTGTTTCGTTCGGTTGTTCTTGTGCTTCCATTTGCTGCGTCTGCTTTGTCGCAGGGTCCTTGTTTCTGACGTGGTGGCAGTTGTGTAGACCTGCGGATGCTTCCTTGTCGGGCAAATAATCTGTAGCTTTTCTTTGAGAAGCCAAGGTTTCGCTTAGGCCTTGCTGTGGGTTCCGCTGTTCTACCAGGAAACATGAGGTCTTTTCACTAGAACGAGTCGTTAGCTGGTGCACCCAAAGTGTTTTCTAACCATATATCTCTCACACTTAAGATGCTCCTGAAGTAGCTGAGTAAGTCTGGGTGATCTTGTGTAAGCAAAAAGTTTGGGTCCCAAATTTTACCACCAACACTAATTCTGCAGATCCAGGTGAGAGTGGCAGGTGGTACTAAGTACTGCTAGCCTACTGGGTAAAAATAAAAGGTGTTTCTCAACACCAGACCCACCACAAAGTATCAGCATGCAGATTATCATTTCAAATACTCTCGCATAAAGACTGTTATCTCAAGATTATTATCATCAGCAATCATCAAGGGCATTATCAAGAAAGAATATCATTGCCGGAAAAAAAATTGTTACTAGAAGGATCATCATCTCTATCAGGGCTCGTCACGTCTCAACATCAGAAACATTCTCTTGGTGGTAAAATAATCCCAACTTCATCGCTTAGCACGAAGAATCTTGGATGAACTTAGTTGCCAAGGGATGGGAATGAATACAATTGCACACACTCAGGTTTTCAGGATATGGAGGGATGCACTGGTTAGCGGTCCTTGATTCTTTTGGTAAGGCACCATGCTTTCTCGTCTAATGAGTGGGAAACATAGAGAGTCTGGGTTTGAACTAACGTTTATCTTAGAAATGCTCTGGATCATTTCCCCAGCAGAGTCGCCATTTGTTGTGCTTTGCACACATGCCCCATTCTAAACATGGGGGCCCCTCCCCTTTGTTCTCTTTTGTTTTGGCTAGTGAGTCGTTTGGTTTTTGATCTCTCTCTCTCAGAGTGGTTGTATGGTCTAAGGTATCTATGCCTGGGATCGAATGCTTACATTGAAAAAATCACTTCAAACTTGCTAAGGTGGGTTGTTATTTTCCCTTTAGAGTCCTTGATTTTAGTATTTTGCGCTAAAACTGAACTCAACTGACCTTTGTGCTAAAACTGAACTCAACTGACCTTTGCGCTAAAACTGAACTCAACTGACCTTTGCGCTAAAACTGAACTCAACTGACCTTTGCGCTAAAACTGAACTCAACTGACCTTTGCGCTAAATCTGGCTTCGACCGACCTCTACGCTGATTTTCAGTCTAACGGACCTAGCGCTAAAGTTCCCTTCGTCCGACCTATGCGCTAAAATTCGTTCCAAGTGACTTTGCGCTAAAACCTTCAATCGCCGACTTAGTCAGATCCCCAAACAAACCCCGTAGGTCGGATGAGTCCGAAAACCCCGCCAAACAGGTTAAGTCAGAGACCTCCAGATTTCGCGCTGATTCTTCCCTCAACCAACCAGGTCGGAGACCCCCGTTTTTCCCGCCGAGTCAGACCAGCTGCAAATCCGTGCTGACAGTCCATACTCCCGAGTAATTAATGGCGGATTTGCGTTGCTTAAATATGGAAATTAAGAGGGATTAACTCATTTTTTCACCGCGTTTTCGAAGTTGCACGCCTTGAGCTCTGACTTTCACAACTGATAACGCCCGAGCTCGAACCCGCGACCTCTCGACAAACTAGATCTGCGCCGCCATTTACAGGTAGGGTTCTAACCCTTTGCATTTCTGAGTTTCTTTAGGGTTTTTTGAAGCAAAGTAAGGGGAGATCGTTAGGGTTTCGTTGTTTTTCATAGTGATTACTGAAGTGTGATGGTTCTGGGTTAGGGTTTGGTGGTGATCCTCTCATTGTTTTTTCAAACCCTAGATTTAAAAAAATAGCCACAAACTAAGAGGCCTTAGGCGAATTGGGATCCTTTCGGGTCAGAGCCCTGCAAACCCCGCGCACGAAGTCGGCGCTGGATTGACCTTCGACCGACCTCTAAACGACCAAACTATTCAATATGGTCTGACATCCCAAGATCTAGCGCCAAAATCCAGCGCCCAATTGCGCTGAAAATGACCTCATCCGACCCTCGCAGCTAACATATCGTTCCCAATTAGGTCAGATGGTTTAGAAATGCCCGCAACTCTGAAAACTGCTTTTTGCGCTAAAACCTCCTCTATCCGACTTTGCACTACAATACCTCATGTCCGACCAAGTCGGATGACGTCCATAACCCTGCGAAGTTGGTGCTACTCGAAAAGCCCGCTGAAAAGACTTATCAAACTATTTGCGCCAAAATCCCCTTCGTCCGACCATGCACCAAAATACCTTGTATCCGACTTAGTCGGACCCCGTTGAAACCCGCGCAAGTCGGACTCGCCTGAATTCCGCGCAGGAGAACCCCTGTTGTACCAGCAATCGTTTTGCGCCAGTTTGTCTACCGACCGACTTGTAAACCATTGGAGGTTGGAGACCTCCAAATCTCGCGCAAGTCAGACACCCTTGAAAATAGCGCAAATTCTGGGACGCACAGAACAAACCCTCATCTAAGGTCAGACCTGCCTCATTTTCCCGCCAAGGTCGGACAGCCTCAATTTTAGCGCTTTTTCTGCCCAAGGTCGGACGACCTCCATATTAGCGCAAATCTCCCTAAATGGCCGAATTTGCTGAAATTTCTTTAGGGAATATGGTTCAAGGTAAGGTTATTAAGGTTGTAATGCTGTAATAATGATGTTTAGGTGAATCTTTTTACAACATTTGATATCTCCTTGCATGCAATACTCTGTGAATGTTAACTTAGTCTTCTTTCAAAATGTATGCTTCTAATGAATAATAGACTTACGATTGGAACTTACTCGGTATCAAGCTTATGAGGTCTGGTTTTGCAGAGTAGATGACTGCACGAGCTCAAGCCATGAAGTACGAGTTCAAAGGGATACCCCTAGAGACCAAAATCCACTCTGGATGGAGTAACATGGGAGACACCGATCTAGGTCATATTGACCTAGATGATTTCAGACTCAGAATCTTTGGACCCACTCTGACTCCTCAGGCTAAGAAACTTAAGGACAGTGGACTCAGACAAGTAGCTGCCTTCCCGACCTCTGTTCAGTGTGCAAAATTAATAGCAAGTTGTGCAGATAGGTACGATATTGTATCTAGACAAATTCAGACAGCTAGTGGAGAAGTCCTAGCTGATTTGTCCCCGCCTGCTTTGGTAGAGCTGCTGGATATCCCGTGGCATAAGACCATGACTATGCCCGACAGGCAAGCATCCAAGGAGGCATATAATAAAGATGTGGAGGGATGCAGGAAACACATAAATGACCATTGGGTCAAGAGCAAGAGATCCGCTCTCGTTAAGCTCCCTATAGTACTATATAGAAGTGATTTCCACGATGAAATCGGGGATATAGTAACCTTTTTGAGAAGAGTGTATGGGTTACCGGCTGCTTCCACTTTTGAAGATTGGATGTTCATTATAATCTCGAAAGTATTGAAGGGAACCAAGTTCCATTGGTCGCAGATCCTTAGCGACAATATACATGAAGCTTTCAGCCACTTCAATGAGAAGAAATATTTCAAATGGACATCCTACGTCGTCTATGCATTGGCAAGAATGAATCATTACGACGGATTGTCCAAGATCAGAGAAATCGGGAATGATGAAAAGACCCAGGTCAAGGTATATGAAGGCTATCCTCAATTAACTTCATCACAATCATTGATACATTTCAAGCGGGTCAACGATGCATTTACCATGTACATAGCAAGGAAGTTGCAGGGTAATACAGCCTTGAGGATTTCAGCCGAGGCTATGAACGAAGTGATCCAATATGGCCGGTGGTATATCCAATTTGAGAAGTTCACATACATCAGAGTACAAGGCTTCACTGGAATGGCATATAGGCTGCCAAGATATCCTGATGATAAGATAGTGCTCCTAGAACTGTCCAGACAACTAGTGCCATGTGCCGAAAAACTCAAGCACCTGCACCGAACAAATGTCCAATTTCCCATCAAGTTTGGTAGAGGACTCTACGCATGCCCTTCCCTCGCCTCAGCTGAGTATTCAGATAAAGAGCTCCAGCTCCTGAACTTGCACTATTACAATGCCAGGGCTCACTTTGACCCAAATCAGGTGATGGAGAAGTTCGTGAGCAGGAAATTGTTTCACAAGGATCATATTGAAGATTTCTGGGCCAACTGCACTGATGACTACGAGGTCATGAAGAGGGCGCACTCGAGGCTATCCTTGGACTTTATTAAGAAATTTCGTGTAATGGCAGTGCCAGACCAATTGCAAGATGATGAGAATGTCATGGTCAGAGGCCCATGGGAGACATAATACTACTTGCCTATCCCATTACCCAACTGGGCGAATGCTGAAGAAAGCTCCTTGGATGTGATCATGAAGGAGCCAATTAGATTGAGTAAAGCCTGGGTCAGAGCACAATTGGGTGTCCTAAGGGGGCAAGGAGTTCAACTGACCTATACGGCAGTTGAATCAGATAAGGACTCCGATGGAGAAGAAGATGAGCCCGTACTGGGGACAGATGATACAGAGCCAATCAAGGGAAAGGATTCAGATATCGATGAACATGCCACTTTGGCAGCAAAGGCAAGAAAAGTGAAAAAACCTCCTATAAAATCTCCTCGGAAAAAGGATCCACCTCCTAGGCCCAGAGCTACTAAGAGGAAAGACATGCCAGATAGTGCTGCGGAGGCCTCCAAGGCCAAGAAGGTAAAAACAAAAGCAGCGAACAAGGAGAATGTTACTACCAAGGATGACTCAACTCCTTCGATCTCCCAGACCCCCATGCCCAATACAAGAATGACTCTTGTGACTTCCACCTTCTCTACTTCTATCCCTCCTCCTTCTCCCATTTCATCTACTTCTCCCACCACTTCAGCCGTCATTGTGCAAGAATCATCTCCTTCCACTTCTCCTTCCTCTGGCATTACTACCACTTCCTGCCCACTGGCAATCTCCTCCGGCGATCCCAGCCATCCTGTTTCTTCCACTCTAGCCATTACGTATCCTACCCTTTCTTCTCCCTTACCATTGCCTGCCTTCGCTAATTTGACTCAAATTAGTACCCCTTCCTTCACAATTTCTTCTGCTGTTTTCCTTTCACAAATGCCTGTGATGTCATTGGAAGTACCTTTGTTGGATGGTATTGAGAAAGTGTGTGTGGAATTAGGATTACAAGAGCACGGAGTAGTAACTGAAAAGAACGAGGGAGTGCTAACTATTGAAGATGATAAAAGCCTCCTCGACACGTCTGTTGGTATAAAGATAATTGATATATCTGATAGTCCACTGAGCAAGGACCCAACAGAGGAAGTTTTGGAAATTACACGAGAAAATGTGCTCGAGAGCCTAAAGGAATTGGCCCAAGGAGAAAAGGAGAAGAGCCCTGAGCCCGAACAAGGGCCTTCCAAAGAATTGATTGTATCAGATAAGGATGGAGCCGCTAAGTTGAACGAATCTTCCACTCCCGAATGGCTGCAGGATAGGATGGTATACCCAGAGCCCCAGATTGAAATTATGAAAATTGATTTGAGCACCATCCTATCGCAGGCTCAAAAACCTCAGAAACAAAAGAGGGCAAAGGTGCAATCAAGGATCTACCAGAGCGAATCAGGCTCAAGGATTGCGGAGGTGGCTGTCCCTCCAGCTGACGTAGCAAGAGATCAGGTCAGGGCAGAGGACTATGTGATATCTACAGTCGACCTAGGACCAACCACCCGTGCTCAAAGGGTGGATGACTTCAAGGGATCAGTTACGTCAATTTTGAAGTAGTTGGATAAAGACGAGATGTCCAAGAAAGAATTAAAGCGCCAAAACGAGGAGCTCAGGGCATGTCTTCAATTTTTGGTAAAACCAGTAGATGCAGGAGGTGATATAAGGACTGTGCCTACCTTCCTATCTACCGACGAAATGGCAAAGCTGAGCGAGGTAAGATCAAAATCCCAAGGTGTCGAGAACTGGTTGATGAGTGTGTTTGAAGCAGGATGCGACGCCATAAGTGCCTCTGCTCAAATCCACCAACGTACAGTGGAATTGATTAAGAAATGGAAGGATTTGCGTGATGAATGTGACTTGTTCGACGAATACTATTCTCACATGTATCCGTGAATCAAGGGTATCCGGGAGTTGCCAGCTCAAACCTTGGTCACAGAGAATATTTTGACTGGAGATAGGCTCCCAAAGGCTATTGAGTGGTATCAACAGTTACTTCTAAGGAAAGAGACCTTTGAGCAAGTAAAGGAAGCATATAAACCCGCCGACGAGGAACTAAGATCTATCGTATACGATATCAGCGATGCTTTGAGAAGCTGTAGAGATGAATCTTTTGATGATTATGCTCCTTTCGAGGTCAAAAAATGCAAAGGAAAACTGCATGTTATATTATTTGAGGACACTGTGCTAAGTACGGAAGAACGGCTAGATAAGGCAAGTGACCTCAGAGCAGAATTCAAAGCATTCCGCAGAGCAGAGACAGATTTTGAAAGGATATACACCAGGTTCAGTCGGGAGCTAGAGGTATTCGATTACAGAATACATCATCTGAAAGATCTAGACCCATCTGATATCAATCCGGCACTTGAGGCATGGCTAGCCTATCGGAATAAGTTGTCCAGTGGAGATAGTATCGACCTGGATAAAGAATCTTAGTATTATTTGAATATTTTATTGATTCAAATCCCATCATTGTTGTAAATTTGATATATCTGGACAGTATGTGATTCATTTTTGTCTTCTTCTTACCTCCTAAATGAGTCTTTTCACTAATGTATTGAGTTGGCTAGTCAAAATGACTAGATTCAATGTATCTGGAGCTATTTTTTTTGTCTTTTTCATAAAAGATAAAATGTAATCCGGGAATTAATGTGTGTCTTTCTTGATGTAATCTGAGCCATCGGTGTTGAGTTAATCTCCACCGTTCATTTGAAGAGCTAGGGTATGCTGCTTTCTATATAAAGGGCTGCCATTTCCACTTTTGTAAGAGAGATTTTGATGCCAAATTGTTGACTCTGTACCATTTGAATTAAATACAAAGCAAGTTTCTGTAGTATTTCTGAGAATTTGCATCTTGTTTCGATTCATTGTGGTCTTCATGGTTTGCTTCTTGCTCTTCTATAGTTAGATTAGTTGTGCTTTTATGATGTTAGTGGTTTATTGCAGTATTTGATGAATGTTCCAAGTCCATACTTTTAGTTATTTGCTGATGGTAAATAACTGTGTAAAGTTAGCCTGGGCTTATTATTTGTGCTAAAGTTCAACTTCATTTTATGAGTTAAGTTGCGCCATTTATTGGGTATTTAACGAATGAATGTGGTCTGAAAATCTTTTGACTTCCATTGAAGATAGCACCGTTCTCTGCAGCACTGTAACATTTCAGTTTGGTAACTCAGAAAACTAGTTTAAAGTCTGGAATATTTGTCTACTAAAGATAACCCTTGCATTGTGAATGTCACTTAGGATTCCTTTTAAACCCTAAATCTTTTGCATTTTCTTTAAAACCACTGCTTAGTTGTCAGAATAGAAACTTCATCAGCACCTTATTTTGGTCTATCAGCTGAAAATCATAATAGGGTTTGTGTGTATTTGTTGTCTCAACCTTGAAGATTTGCAGACTGCATGTAAGACCCCTTGTAGGTACAGCTAAAACATAACCGTTGAGAAATTCCAAGCAAGCTAAGACCTACCTGTAATATCCTTGGAGTAGTCTTACCTAGGGTAAGATACTTTTCAAGAGAGGTGTGAAACCAGCAATCACACCTGCGTTGTTGCGTGCTAAAACCACCATCAACAATCTGGTGCCTCATCATCACACAGATAAGGGAGATCAAGTCCTCGGTGATGGGACCATCGAGAGTGACACCAGCAGGAGGACCTACACCTAGTGTAGGAGGTGTATAGGGATCACAGCAGTAGGGTAGCTCGACACACTAGAGATGATTGTACATATATATGTTGTATCATGATGGACATTGTATATTTTGATTGATGCCTGCATGTATCTAATATATATTTAGAGGGCTCTTGATAGCCACGATGTAGTGTAGTACCATTTTGATGTATATTGTCTTTTGATGTAGACATGGACATTTATATATTTTTGATGACCGTAGATGATGAGATATGAAATATATGATGATCTTTATACTCATGGATGTTTATGTTTTTTGTCATATATATCTATATGCTATAGATGTGATGACATGTGTTTATGATAATGATTTGACATGATGATGTTTATGCTTATAGATGTATGACATGTGATGTTAGTTACGATATGATGATGATATTTATGTTATGATATAGATGCTTATAAATGTATGACATATGATGACATTTATGATATGATGATGATTTTACATCAGGATGATATTACATGATGATGTAGATGCTTATAGATGTATGATACGAACTGTGATGTCTAACATGTAGTTTTGCAGATATGCATTAGATGGTGATGAATAGAAGAAAGTGGAGACATAATAGAACATGATAGAGAGACAATTGATCAATCATAACTTGAAAAACTATATGATGATTTGAATAAATGGATAGGTAAATGGATAACTTGTTGCAACTGTTACGCAAATGTTTATAAAGAACAATCCTTATTTTTGATATAGCACATGGATAGTTTGCCACCAAGGTGTGGTGATATCCTAGTGCGAGGATGTTGACTCTACAAGAAAGTGGTTTGAACTTAGATCACGTTAGACAGAATATAATCTTGTTGGAAATGTGAATAATCCATAGTCTTGAACATAGAATAAACTTCAATACATAAATGCAAGAAGAATATTAATATATAAGATGCTAGGTTGTAACACACACATGTGAATGAGCCATAGTCTTGAACATATAATAAAATTTAATACATAAATGTAAAAAGTATATTAATATGTAAGATGCTAGGTTGGAGCACATGCACAAGATAGATATGATGCTAAGTAAGATAAAAAGATCATTCTTCAAACATGGCACACAAAAGCAATGACTATGCCCCTAATCCATATTGCATTGCAACATACCAAGATATAGATAAATCAAGGTAGTCTTGAATAGGTAATTGGAAAGGAACAAAAAGATAAACCAAAAAACAAATTGACTGACTTACAAAGTAAACATATAGTCATCATATTCTCTTGCCAAAGAGGGTGCTCAAGATAGATTGGATAGATAGGTTAGATAGCAACCTTATTGTAGGAATGATATATCTATTAAAGGGTGTTGATCTGTTGATAGCATAAGTTGATTGATGTAGCAAATGTCGGCAATCGATATGTAGGACAACATGTGGCTCTACAAGTAGGATTCTGTGCTTCAAGTTGGTTAAGGACTTTTGCTTTGAAAGGATGCATAGTTTGCTTTATTGTTTGAGTTAGTCAAGTTGAGGTGGATGGATGAATGGTGATAAATGGAAGACTAGAAAGAGGGAATGTCAATGGATTGAGATGGATGAAGAATGATGAATCGTATGTGCCTAAGTATTGGTCACATTCTTCATATTCTAGATTGCCTACATACCCTGTATCCATGGGATCAAGGCACATTATGATGAAAGATGAATATGATAATATGTAGTTCTAGCTAAAGTGATGAGTGGGTCATGTTGTTTGAGTTTAGGTAGGTGAAATGATGATATCTTATGTACCTGAGTACTGGAAACATCCTTTGTATTTGTTGGTTATGATGTTAGTCATAAACACACATAGATAAAGAATTGCAAATCAAACCTTTATCATCTTGAAAGATATGATGAATTCAAAGAATTCATGATCCCAAGTCTCTGTAGATTAGTTCATAATCTACTGATGTTGCTCATTGGTTTGATGTGCCTTGTTGTTTTCCATTCAAGGGGCCTTACATTTCTAATTCCAAGAACTAATGTCTGAACATCTTTTCCTTCACCTGCTTTCTATAAATCATTCAACAAACAAGGTTAATCCTACTGCATCTAACAAATGATGAGGATATTTTCTAAGTTTGATCAATTATTCTGATCATCAACTGTTATTGACTAATTTTTGCCTCTAAACTATGAATTTATCTAAATAATGTACTTGTAGGCAGATATTTGCATGATTGTTGTTAGGATTTGCATATATTTGCCTGATATTTTCAATTATCCATGCTTTTTAACTCAAATATACTATGAATGTTTAATTATCCATGAGATATTAGTATAATTCTATGTATTTGCTTTAGATTTTCTGTGAATTTACAATTATGATGATGAAATTAAACAAATTGTAATGAATACTTACTAAACTTTCCTAAATGGTTGAATTTTTAGCTATTGATCCACATACATTCCAGATACTATCATGAAGAGAATGAAATCAAACCTAGGGTCACCAAGATGTTCCACAGCTAGGTATGGTTGATGCTAAATTCAATGGAAAAGGAATGAAAGCAACATGTACAACATGAATTGCACTCCAAGGGACACATCAACTCAAAATACAAGTCAAGAATTCATCCACAGATTACTCAAAGTCAACGATTGAATGTAATCTAGAGCTTCTTCTTCATTAAGTATGCAAAAGAGATGTACATTTACAATCAACTTTGAGAATTAGTCCTGATGCTTCAACAATCTAATCTCAATTAAGTTTCAAATGAATCAAAAAATGCACTCCATCTCCCTTTTATAGGACAAGGGGAGGAGGTGGTTACAAAATGATCTTAGGATCAGGATTTGTCATTTAAGATCAATGGTCTACATTGCTCCTTGACTAAGTCAATGTTACACGTGGCACAAATTGCCAGTTGGCAACCATCTAGTATCATATCATGCACATGATCATGTGCATCATGCCCATTCTTCATCTTCCTCATTAGTAGATAAGTTTTCATCTTCTGCAGGCACACTTATCTATCCCCTGATGGGCTCATATAGTTGCACTATCCTTTCTATTTCCCCTACATCCTAGACCTTGGCTTTCTTGACTGCATGCTCTTGTGATTTCAACTGTGCATATAATGTAGACCATTTATTCTTCCCACTATTCAACATCTCATTATACTTTTCCACTTTTGCCTCCATCCTCATGGCTTTATTAATTCTATCCTCTGATAGATGATTTAGGGGGTCATCTGCAATAAGTTTTAAATTGTCCTAGAAGGCTTTAATTGCAAAGTCTTCATCTTGATTTTCAAACTTCCCTTTAACCCTTTCTTCAAGAGCCTCTAAGATTTCTGCCTCATCAAATAGGAGTTTGTGCAATCAGACATTGATGTCTCTTAACTTTGCATTGCACTTCTTAAGTATATCACTCTCAAATTTGATATCTTTATACCATATGTTCAATATCTTGGATGTCTGATTATTCAGTATTTTGTTGGAAACCAAGACATTAGCATCTATGTGCTTCATTTCTGATATGGCAATTAAATGTTTCTCAATTTTGATTGACATCTGCCCAACTTCCTTATGTAATTTGTCCCCCTTGCTCTTCAATATACTAAATAGGTTCTAATTATTGAGAGAGGCCTTTATCACCTTCTCTACCTCTACAATGAATTGGATGAACCAATTGTCCATTCAAATGTGCTTTATGTTTCATGATATCCAGTCTAGTCACCTCATCCTATGATATAATGGTCAATGGGGTAGAAGTGTTAATTGGCATATTATTGGGGTCTATAAGTCCCTTTCTATGAGGCTAATTATTTTACCTCCCATATTTTGATCATTATGTTATTCAGTAGATGACACTATCAGACCTTAGTGACTATGTTTCATTATGCAGACTTGATGTTTTATCTCACTGATTTGATACATGTGATTTGATTCGGTCATATTGGATATGTTGTGGTTCGATATATGGGATTTATATTAGATGTTATTTTGTTATGAGATTCTAGTTATTTATGTAATGTGAACTATTTGTCATGTGATGGAAAATGTAGTTTAATTTGGAGTTATGTATTGATGTTTATTTCGATTGCGTGAAGTTAATTTCAGTTGCTTCGGCTATGACTTCTCGTGACAGGACTGACACTTGATCGAGATGTGCAGGTTTTACATTCCCTAGCCACGGAAAATTAGAGGTAGGATTCACACCATGTTATTCCCTATAAAGCCGATCCATTCCCAAGAGGGATAAGGATCACGTGTGTGATTGAATGATGATTTATTGTGCTTGTTTTAATTTTAATTATTGTAGCCTTAGTACCCTTTCTTTTTTCTTATTTTTGATTAATATTAAGTGTTGTAAAATTTTATTTGATTTATGCCACTTGGTATTTATCTTTTTTTTTTTTAGGCCATTTAAATATGGATTTTTAACCCTTTCATGAACCCTAGGGTCCCAAAAGTTACCCTAGGTGGTTAACCATGAGTCTAGGGTCAACTTGGACTATCTAACCCTAGTTTTTACCCACCTTAGGTCACCCTAAACCATGGGTTAGTATAAGTGACGAATTTCTTGGAATAAGGAAAATGGGGGATGGGCCATGCCTTGGGAAGGACTCATCTCCCATCCCAAAGTTGGGAATCATTTCCCAAGTGAGTGGGTGCTCCCTCCAAGACCCTTGTTTTCATGGAGGTGTGAGTGGGTGCTCCCTCCAAGACCCTTGTTTTCTTGGAGGTGTGAGTGGGAATCCAACTCACCATTTGTCTCCCCCACTTGTGTGAGAGCACAAGTGGATGAGGTGAGGATTGAGAGGGAATGAGAGGATGACACTTGTCATCCTCACACTTCCTCTCCCTTGCAAGTGGCATGGGAGGAGGAAGGAGAAGGTGACAAGTGTCACCTTCTTATTCCTCAAGGCCAAAATTATGTCCTATTTTATCTCCTTTTGTTGAGGAGAAGGGGGTTCTTTTCTAGTTCTTCCTTGCAATTTTAGGGGAGTTCTTGCAAATTTTAGTATCTTTTCTAGTTTTGGAGGAATTGGGAGAAATTCTTGAAGTTGGAAGGCTTGGGAAGGCTTGGAGCTCTTCGCCAAACTTCTTCCATTATAAGGGCTTGTAAGGTAGGCTTCTTAACTTGTGATCTCAACTTTGCTTATATAATGTGTGGTGTTTTAGTTTGTGGTTGTTTTGTGGTTTTGCATTGTGATGTTGGGATGGGTGTTATGGTGAGAGCACCTCCAATGGAGGTAATGCTCAACTTGTATGGGTAGGGGAGATGAACAATCCTTGGGGGCTCTCCCATAGTTGTATTTGTGCCTTGAGGGCTTTTATTTGTGGAGGAAAATGTTGAATGGCAAGAGTGCCATGGAGAATTTATGTGATATTTGTGGAGGTTGATGTGTTTTGGAGATTTTGGCTTGAGGCCATGTGTTGGGATTTTCTTTTACCTTTTGAGAGCCCTTTTAAGTTGAGAGGTCTATCCTCTACCCTCACCAAACTCAATTATACGAGTTAAGTTATGTGTAAAACCTATGGGGTTGTTCTATTTTGTGTTTTGTGATTGATCTTGTTGTGGAATGGAACCCTATGTGAAATCCCTACCTCCCTAGCTCACGGGTGACCCTCTTGCGGGTCTATGGTAGGGAGGAGAGCTTTTCAAAGTGGTAGGTTTTGTTGTTCTTGTGGTTGTGTTTATTGCAAGTTTTTAAATGAAGAGATGGAGTTATTTTGGAGCTCTTTTGGGTGTTCATATAGTCTCCTCATGATGGCTGTTGAACTCAAGGCCATTGTGGCCTCATTGTATTTTATTTTGTACAAGATTATTTGGTTATTTTTGCCATGAGTTGGCTGTAATATATGTGGTATGAAAAGTATTCTTTACTTGAGCAAAAGGCTGTTTGGAGGCTTAGCCATTGTGGCCTTGTTGCATTGTAATTTTGTATGAAGATACTATGTTATTGTCATGTAGTTGGCTGTAAATGATTACTCAATGTAAATTTTAGTTATTGGGGTTGAAATAGCTTATTTCCCTAATTATGAAACTAGCCTTGTATAGAGAGATGCATGGGAAAATAGACATAGATATAATTTTACCATTATTCTTTCAAAAAAAAATAAGCATAGTATTTAGAGTTTCTATTTGATCTTGCTGAAAATGAAAGAAAAGAAATGCATTCCCTATTATTTAATGTTGTTCTTGCCTATTTCGGTGGAGTTGAGAGGAAGGAAATGCATTTTCTATTTCTGTGTAGTGTTCCAAAGAAAATACAATTATGATACTGCTTATTCTGATAAAAAAAAAAAGAGTGGATTCTGGTTGACGATTCATTTTACAAATATGTTAGTTTTCAAAAGAAAATAGTTAGTTAACTGGTATTCTATCCTAAAGTTTTGTTGGGAGAATATGGGTGTGTAGTGTTAGTAAATATTTACATATAAATAGAGAAATGTATTTGTTTGTTTCATTAATTTTTAGAATTGAATAAAACCTAGCTATTGCTTTTTATTTCTCTTCTGGGTATTTAAGGAAATTACTAAAGTTATATGCTGTTTATATATTTATAAAAAGAAAAATTTATGTAATGAATGTCCAGATAAACATAATGGATGTTTTCTGGTTAACAAATATATATTATGTTTAAAAAAAAAAATACAGTATACATCTAACAATATGCTGAGTAGGGTTGGTATTCCTTTTATAGTTTTAAAAAAAAAAAAAATTTAATGACAAACTGCAAGCCGCGACGCCACCCATAGCATTTTCGCTTTTGTGAAGGAGTGTGGGGAAGGAGGCTCTTTCCCCACACCCCCCCCCCCCTCAAACCCTCTCCACTCCCAGATCCTGCTCAATGGGAATAACTTCATCTATAATCTGTGGTTTCTTTTTGATAAACAAATTTAGATCGGTATAAAAAAAAGGGAGAGACTATATTCTGATTTAACCCTTAGAGAGATAGATCTATTGATACCTGAATGCATACCTCATGGGAGGTAGTCTCCCATTCATGGCTTCCATTCTGGATAGAACCCAAACCTACAAAATAGAAAACAAGAATTAAAAAAAAGGGGAATAGCATTGCTGAGTTTAACACTGGTTAATGGAGCAGCAAGCTCCTCCCTTGGAAACTCCAATGGCTTCTCAAAACCCTACCTGCACACACAAAAAAATAGAAGGCAAAACAAAAACATGAGGAAAACAAAAGAATAAGAAATGAGTTAGGGCAAAATGGAATGAGAAAGAGGATTAGGGCATCTATGAGTTTTAGATTACAATTTTTTAAATTATTTAGGGCTTTTCTCATTTTGTTTGTGAAGTTTTTAATTTATCCTTTATTTTTTTTTAAACCTCCATTTCCTTTTTTATTGTTTTATTTATCTTTTGAAATTTCTTTAAATGAATTCAAAAATTTGGAATGGGATAAATTTTTGCAAATTTGATTATTGTCTTGTGACTTAAAAATCTTGGGAGGGATTATTTATGCTTACTGGGGAGAATTTTTCTCTTGAGTTATTTTATCATTAATTTTACGAGGGGAGATAATTAAACTCTTCTCCCTCATCCATTAATTTTTGAGTGAGATATTAAACATAATGCCAAAAATTATGTTTAATAACGAACTCAGTTTTTCGGTTGAATTTAACCGACGTTTTGTCATTTTAAATTAATTTTATTATTTTACTTTTTTTTTTTAATTTCTAAGTTAATTTAATATTTAATCGTATATTTTTATTTATTTTTCCTTTCGGTGTTTTATTTAAAATTTATTTTTGTGTTTATCGAAAACGTGTTATGCTACTGGAATTTTGCTAGATTCCTAGGGTTTAATTGATGCGATGTTTTATCTATTCCATTCCATCTTTCCACTTGAATCACGCGCCATCTTACCATATTGATTAATCACTTCTCGATCTGAGTTTTATTAGTGTTCATTGCTGGCAAATTCATCTACACCTAGGATACTTAGGGTTCAGTTTAAATCAGTCTAACCCTAGAAGTGATACCCTTCGTGTCGCATACCCCCTAGACGGACTTCGCCATCACGGTTACGATGACATGTCTACGCCTATGCGTATTGCCACCGAGCACGCAGACGCGTGCAAGTGGTTCCTAGGGAAAAGTAGAAAAGTTTTTCATAGTTCATGTCATGACCACATGGCAAATGTGGACATGACACGTGTGTTTGTGTGTTGTGACCGCATGGGAAATGTGGGCATGACACTTTATGAATGTGTGCAATTGGGCAATGTGCCCCTTGTGCACCTTATTTTTACTCTTCTCTCTTTCTACACTTTTCAATAAAGAATCAATTATGTCTTTGGCCTCTTGGCCCTCTTATTTCTATGTACCAAAGGCTAAATCAATAGTGGTCATATGAAACTTAGTAACACTTATCTCTCCTTTGGCTTTGGCTACCACAGGTATAGCTATTTCAGTTGTCCTCCTACCTATTGTTGAGTCTCTCTTTATGGTTGATGTGGCCCTAGCTCTTTTCTTTGGTTTAACTGTATTAGTTGTAAATAATGAAGTAATATCAAATTCTAGTACTACACTAGGTGGATGTGCATGTACCTCTTATTGCAGCCAATATGGCACTTCATCAGTGGACACTTGTTGATCTGAATGTCCAATCAGAACATTCTACGATTCCATGTTCTGCTCCACCTTTGGTGATGAGTGCTCCTCTTCTTATTCACCAGGTACTTCCTCTTCATGCTCTTCTTCATGAGTAGGAACCTCTTGTGTATCTTCTTCAACATTATTTTGTTCTTCTTGTAATGGTGGTGGATCTACATGAGCATCAGGATTGCTCTAGTCTGCCATAGCTTCATGATCTTTATGACCTTCTTCACCCACATTTCCTTTATTTTCCTGGTCACCACCTGCCTAAGAGCCTTGTCCCCCATCTTTTGATACATTTGCCTCCTTAGGACTTTGGGGTTCATCTATCTCCATTTTGTCCAGCTCCTTCTCAGGTATCTACTCATTATCTTGACCATCATTCTGGTCAGCAGGCTTTTCATCCTCCATATCTACATTAACTTCTAATTTATTTTGTTTTAGAGGCATGTCATTATCCTTATTTTGGTTGTCCTCACCCTAATATGCTAAGTCTATTACAACTGTGCTGGTAACCTAATCCACTAATCCTATTAGACCAATTTTTTATGCTATCATCTCAGGATTACCCTCTATTGTTTCCTCTTCTTCAACCTTTTGTTGTACCATTGGAGTACTGTGAGGGGTCATTTTGGTGTTCTTTTCTAGTGCCTCCATAGGACTAGCTAATACTTCATTCACAACATCATCATATGATAAA
Source organism: Cunninghamia lanceolata (assembly GCA_027924645.1). Taxonomy (NCBI): domain Eukaryota; kingdom Viridiplantae; phylum Streptophyta; class Pinopsida; order Cupressales; family Cupressaceae; genus Cunninghamia; species Cunninghamia lanceolata. Next base: position 1,721,114 of record BSBN01001137.1, on the reverse strand, counting down.
TCTACTATTTCATCCAATGGAAAAGGCACATCATCCCTCCTTTTTTGCTTCTCTACTCCTTCGTCATTTCTTTCTTGAAATGCACTATCTCAAGGATAGGAACCTCATGTTGCAGAGTTCTTTTGATTCCCTCACCACCAACGCCTTTCAATATGATGGTGGGGTTCTTTTCTATTGCTCCCCTCATTGCAAGTGCTTGTTTTTGAGGTGTCTCCTGAGTTTTCTTCTTTTTCCTACTTATCAAGAGATCATCATCAGTGCCTTCTCCTTCCTCTATAACAGTAGGAGCATGCTTTGGTATAGGTTCTTGCTTCTTTGTAGGTGTATGGGAGGTAGTTGTAATCAGTCAAATCTAATGAAGATTATAAACTAATCTAATGCATAAACAAAACGATTATACCTTCATTGAGACCTCACAAATCCATGCAGGAAGGAGATGCGCCATGTAGCTCCTCAGATGTTTCCCTTGATCAGAATGACTAAATGTAGAGAATGTGGATTGCTCAAGTGCTCAACATAATGCAAGATGAGAGACAAATTGATTCAGATGGAGATAAGGGATGATTGGAGTGATTTTTACAAAGTGATGGCATGATAAGGGGATTGTGAAATGATTTTGGCAGAGTTCTAATGCATGAAGAGGCCTCTCCAAATGGCTTAGAGAGGGCTCCTAGTTATAGGATTTTGGAGATGAGGCTGGAGGGTCAGGATTCATCTGATCAGATCAAGGGCTAGGAATAAAAGTGAATCTTTTATTCCTAGAGGATGAATTAAAAATTCTCATTTTGGGAAGAGTGGGGAAGTGTGGGGGACAACTGAATATTAAATTCAGTGATTGGAGATGAGTGGGAGACAACTGAATATTAAATTCAGTGATTGGAGATGAGTGGGAGACAACTGAATTTTAAATTCAGTTTAGTGGATGAGTGGGAGACAAGGTTAATTAAGTGTTATCTTAATTAACTTAATCCTAGGTTAATCAGATAATCAGGATTTATCTAATTAATAGGGATTAGGGAAAATGAATAAATCAACTAAATGAATATTAGGAATATTCATTCAATTGGTAGGGATTAGGGTTGTAAGGTTAAATGAATCAATTAGGTGAATTAATTGATCACCAGGGATATGTAGATTGGGGGAATGGATTAGTGTGAGGTACAGAAAATTGGTTTGCAGAGCAGTCCAATTTTAGGTGTCTACATTTGCCCCTCTTTGAGATGGTGTTGTGGCTAAGGAACATCATTTCAAAGAAGTTAAAACATAGAGATGGATTGGATAGAAAAAAGATTTTGGTTTGGAAGAATAGGGTAAGGTTTGGGGATAATTGGTAAGGGTGATGCCCCCTCGAGAGGATAGGCGGGTTGCGAGAACACGGTTGTGCTCTCGAAATGGATGGGACAGATTGGTAGAACTGGTCAGAGGATAAGTGGTGGGGTGAAAGGATGATGATGTTCGGAGATGATTGGTGGATGATCATTGTGCTGAAACTAAATTTGAGCAATCCTAGGTTTGATATACCAAAGTGGATATGTTCACCAAGGTATAGAAGACTAGGGTGATGATGTTTATCCACCATTTGCATGGACTAGACACGCAGACAAAGGGATGATCTCATGCATGCCCAAGATAGTACAACCTTGTCAAGACGAGGGAAGGGGACTCATAGCATAAGCCCTTAGTACAAAAAAGGTATGATGAACCTTAGATGCGTAAGGAGATAAATATGCTAGAGCCGACCCTATGATCAATCAAGATATGAATACTAGCTTGGAGTATGAGACCAACCCACAAGCACAGTATACAAAAAGCAAGACCATGCCCCATTCTAGATGTTTTCGCCACATACCATGATATAATAAGATCAAGGTAGTTTTGATGTGATCTTCGAAGAGGACAAAAGATAAAAATCAAAAACTAAAAGACTAACAAACCAAACAAGTAACCATTGTATCTTTTGCCAAAATGGATGATGATGTGATAGATTCTGCCTATCATAGGAAAGATATATCCTAAGGCAGGAATTGATAGATGATTTGATGTTGTAAAAGTGGCTCAAGATGTGATGGTGACAAGTTGTGATTGATATTGATTTGATAGTTGATGATTTTGATTAAGGAACAATGCTTTGATAGGTGATGCGATGCTTGGATCTAGTGTAAGCTTATTGAGGATAGATGTGATGATGATGTGGGATGATGATGTGGGATGATGATGAAAGTGTGATGGAGTAATTTTTATTTGTGTGATGGATAGATTATTTTGGTATTTTTGTGTGTTTTCTATTGTTTTGGGATTTTTTTATTTTTTGTGATGTTTTTTGATTTTTTTGATTTTGTGATGTTTTTGTATTTTTTGATTTTTGTGATGTTTTTGGATTTTGGATTTTTTGATGTTTTTGGATTTTTTGGATTTTTTGATGTTTTTGGATTCTTGGATTTTTTGATGTTTTTGTGCTTTTTGATTTTGTGATGTTTTTGGATTTTGGATTTTTTGATGTTTTTGGATTTTTTGGATTTTTGGAAAAGGAATGGTTTATTATGATGGTTGCCTTGGATTTCGTGTGGATAGCCTTTGTGCTAGATACCAATGACAAGGGAACACCAATTCTAGAGGTCAAAGTGATGGGGTTGGATAGGGTGATTGGATAGTTGATTCATGATAGATGAATGGACAAGTGATAGGGATGTATGTTAGATAGATGGAAGATAAGGATGAAGATTTTCTCCAAGGGCTAGTTTGCAAGGAATCATATGCCCCAATGCCTAAAGAATTTTGCATGCTGGGCTCATGTTTGAATGGATGGATTTGGGAGTAGAATGGATAGAGGATATACTTGGAAAGGAAGTATGCCAAGGGGTCTCCAAAGCATGTTGTTGATTTTTTTGCCCCCTGTCTTTATCAAGATCTAAGGTGGGAGATATACTGGATAGAATGGATGGGGAATGATAGGATGAATAGGGGATGGTAGATAGGAATATGATAAGATTAGGATAAGATAGTGGATAAGATGTGCAAAGGATATGATGGATGTGGATGAAGGATACGATTTTGCCCCCAAGTGTAGGGATGGAAAATGGATGGAGAAGGGATTCCGCATGACGCCCACAAGGGGTTTTCATCAAGGTACTTGCCCAAGGCGCCACAAGGGGTGGTTTTCACCATTGGACGGATTTTTTCTCTTTACTTTTTTCTTGATTTTTTGATTTTTTTGCTTGTTTCTTGATTTTTTGACTTTGTTGATGGAAGGGGGACTCTAGCATTTGTTTCCATAGCAAGGAGAAGATGGTCCCATGTTGGATAGCATTTTGGATGATAATTGTATGGATGTTGGTAGATAGGAGAAAATGGAAGGGATGGTGGAGAATGGATTATGTGGATTATGGTGTGGATTATGAGGTGGACTATGCAAAAGCATGGACTAGAGGAATGTGATGGGGAAGATATGTAGGATAGTGAACGAAAGATGGAGAGATGGAGGTATGTGGGAATTGCAAGTGGTGGAGGGGAACCAAGACCAGTTGTGGCACACATCTTGATGTATTTGGAAGCTTGTACTTGGGATGTGGAGTTGGGAGCAATGGGGATCGAGATGGGAGATTTTTGGATGGTCGATTCAGGGTTTTAGGGACCCAAATAGATTTATACTTTGGGGGATTTTTAGATGGGGAGCGGGATGTTTGGGATTTTGGATTGGATTGGGATGTGGATGCCTCATTAGATTTGAGTGATCTTTGTTTGGGGACCCACACCATTTTTGTTTTTGCTTTTTCTTGTGATGGTGTGGGATTTGATAGCCTTTTTGATTTTTTAGTTTGATTGGAAGGGATAATATCCTTAGGCTTTTGTGCTTCATGAGTTGAGGCATTCAAATTTTTGAATCCCATAGATTTGGGGGAAGCTTCATATTTGAAAGATGTGTGCTTTTGTTGGTCTTGATTGGGAATTTTAGTGGATTTATGGATAAATGGATGAGGAGATTTGAGGATGGGGATATTAGGAGTTGGGAGAATGGGAGGATAAGAGGATTTGTGGATAGGGATGTTGGGAGTTGGTAGGATAGGAGGTAGAGTGGATTTGATAGGGATCTTTGGAGTTGGAAGTAGTGGAGGTAACGTTGATGGAGGGAGATGGATGGTCACATGCTTTTGCAACTGGTAGGATGATGGAGGAGGGATGGTGACATATGTTTTGGGAGTGCGATGAGATGCACCATGTGTGGGATTGGATGAATGGATTTTGGAAGGTGGGTGGATGGTATCGACATGTGTAGGTTGTTTGCCTTGAGATGTATAGCCAAGGCCATGTGAAGATGGATGGAATGTGGTGTGGATGGGCTCCAAGATGCCTTGTTCATGAAGGCCTAAGCCTTTGCCTTGATAGTTCATGTGTTGGAGCATGCGGCATGCAATGGGATGTTTGTTACTGTGGAAACAAGACACAAATCTGTTATTTGTTGGAGATAGATAGGTGGTGGAAGGAAGTTGTTCGCCTCCTACAAGGATGTCACCACAGATGAAAGTGCTTGTGCCGAGTGGATAAGGGGATGGATTTGGAATGGGATTGGTAGATGGAGGTAAAGGATTCATGGGGGATGGTAAAGGGGTGGTAGAGGTTGATGTGGGATGAATAAAGTGATCAATAGATGGGAGGGGATCAGGGATGGGGTTAGATGGGATGGGTAGATCTTGATTAGGAGAAGAGGTTGATGTTTTAACATGCTTTGGATTTGTGTCTTGACATAGCTCATGTGCTTGCATGAAAGTGGAAGTGACTAGGATAGATGTGATGGGTGCTTGGATGGAGGTGATAGGTGCTTGGATGGGTGTGATAGGTGTTTGGATGGATTCTTGAACATGTTTGCATGATGGTTCTTGAGTTATGATAGGAGATTGTTCAAGTAGTTCGGTGGGTGTTGGATTGCATAAGGGTGTTTGATTCCTTGCTAAGAGCCAAAGGATGGCATCCTTCATGAGTGTATGTGTTGAAGAACAATGTAATGGATAGATAATGATGGAGGTTGATGTGGGATTAGGATTGGGATTGGATATGGGGGTGATGGGATTAGGTTGTGATGGTTCATGGATGGGTTTGAGGATAGGTATTGGACTAGATGATGGTGTTGGAGGGGTGTGGGATTCCTTTTCTTTGCTTGGTGATGTTCTTTGGAAGAAATCCCACAAGGTCGCTTTGGGTGTGATAGTGTTGGGACTTGGAAGGTTTGATTGTGGATTAGATGGTGGAGGCCACTCTATATTGGTATCTCCCTTGTCAAAGGCTATTAGATCTTGCCTAGGGTAAGTTGGACTCATTTGACTTATGTATAAGGGACCACTTGGACTTGTAGGTACTTCTTGTTGCAAAGGTGGATTTGGGCTCACTAGTGCTTGGATTGATGTGATAGGTGTAATGGTAGGATATGTGGATGAAAGGTTTTGGAGTTGGTGTGAAGTTGAGGGTTGATATGAGGATGATGAAGGTTGATAGAAGTATGACGGAGGTTGATAGGAGGATGATGGAAGTTTATAGGAGGATGATGGAAGTTGATATGAGGTTGAAGGTTGATATGAGGATGATGGAGGTTGATATGATGTTGAAGATGATGACATGTAAGGTTGCTATGGAATTTGTTGAGGTTGGGATGGTGTTGGGACTTCTTATTGTGATATGGTTTATTGTTGATGTTGGTAAATGTGTTGATGTGATGATGATGGAGGGGTTGCATAGGATAGTGATTGTTGTGAGATGGATTGATATAGATAGGGGTTGTGATAAGTTGAGAAAGGGTTGATAGGACATGTGGACGAATTTGGTTGATGTGAAGGGGGATAAGTTGATGCAGAATTGGTTTGATGTGTAAGTGGATATGATGTGGTAGGTGCTAGATATGATGGTTGTTGGACTTTGCAAGTGGCCAAGAGTTGTTGGATTTCTTCCACGAGGTATTGTATGTGTGAGGAGTTACTTGTTCGACCTAGTTGAATCAATTCTTGAATGCTTTGAAAGGTTCGCTGCTCTACAGGGGATTGGTTTGCATGCATTTGGTGAAGCATATGAAGGAGCTTTTGGAAGTCCTCTAAGGTTGACATGATGTCACACAAGTGGTCAAATCTTAAGTCCTTTTTTTTTTTTTTGGCAAGTGCTTGGTTATGATTTGATGATTGGATTTAAAATATGGTTTGGAAGATTATGGATTGATGTTGGTTGGATTTTGGATTTGATTTGGATGAGATGGGATTAGAATGATGTTGATGAATTGGATTAAGGGTGATGATAGTGATTAGGATAAGATTAGATTGAATGATTTGGATGATGATGTGGATAAGGTAGGTGATTAGGATGATTAGGATAGATGAGTGATGGGGTTTGATTGTGTTGGAATGACTTGTCTTATGTTTCTGATGTTTAGTTTGATTTGGCAATGTTTAGCAAATGATCACATATAGAAACAAGAATCACTCACACAAGACACAAGCAATTTTGAATTTTGAATTTGAAGAATGTGATAATGATTAACAAGCACATGTGTAAGACAAGTCAACATGCCCTAATGCCTAGTTTGATGGGGTATGGCCAGTTAGGTTTGGTCAATGTTTAGACGACGTTGACTAATGATTTGAAATTGAAATCCTGTCACACAGCCAGGAGAATGGGGTAACCCACCCTTCACCTTCACTTCCCAAAGGTAGAAAGTTCTTTGGGGCTTAGCTGAGAGTGACAGGATTCTAGTTTCAAAGAGGATGTCTTTCGATTCAGCCTCGAATGAGGTTGTCCCTAGGGGTGATGAAATCCCCTAGCAGGCCTCCTACGATAGGGTAAACAAAAGTGAATCAAGTGAGGTGTTTTTGATCTCCAAGATCACCTTGTGGTGCGAGGAGAGAGCATACACACACCCACTTGATTCACACTCATAGTTGATTAATTATCCCTTAGAAAAATGAAGTGTGATGAAAAACACATCAAACAATGGTTCTTTTTAGCCCAATTTTAGGATGTGATTGAAGACACTAATTTATTTTAAACCTGATTTCAATGTGTGATTGAAGACAATGTTCTTTTTTAAAAGCCCAAACCGAAGTGTGTTTTGCAAGCAATGATTGAGAGATAAAGGATGAAAATGAATGCATCTGATTAAATTGTTGTCCAAGTTGATGTGTTTGTTGATGTTGATGTTGTTGCAGTCTTGAATGATCACCTGCAAGTCAAAAGAACGAAAACGGGGCAAGTAGACTTCCAAGAGGATTGTAATACAAAAAATTGATAATCTGAGAAAATTTGATGAAAAAAGAACTGATACAAAGAAAAGAAGTGCATGAACAGATTCTATGCAAAATTCTATGCAATTTGAAAAAAAAATTGCTGAAAACTGATCAAAATTGCAAAATATATGATGATGTGAAGTTTAAATGCAATTTTGACTTTGACTGATAAAAATGGTAGGAAAAAGGTACCATCACTTGATAAAAACCTCACAACTATGAAGTTTGTCTCATCAGCTTTCCAACAAGTCTAATTTTGCGAAAATCCACCTCCGTATGGCCAAGTTATGATCAAAAGAAAAAATTAGCCTCCTATGGTATGTGGGAGGCACAAGAGGTAAGTCTAACTGTTAAAAGTTAATTGCTAACTATGAATGTCTCCGGTCACATGCTGGTGGTTTGGTCTGATAGTTAAGGTTATAGTTTGACAGTTAAAAGGAGCCCCTAGTCGCTGATATGACCAGGGGCTAGAACCTGGCAAAAAAGGCAAAAAATAAAAAGGATCCCGCAGTTAGGGTTTTTTTTTTTTGTTGTTGAGTACAGGTGTGGGGATGGGAGAATGGAGCAGAGGAAATGGCAGTGGGATAGGTGGGAGTGAATGTGGGCGAGAGGCAGGGTGTTAGCAGTGGTGGAGATCTAACGGAGTTCGGGATGTTTGGTTGGGTGCGAGGGTCACAGGGGAGGCATTGGGTATGTAGTAGAAGTGGTGGAGGGGTGGTTCGGAGGTGGGCGGCGGTTGAGGGAAGAGAGATGGATGAGGCCGTGAGGAGTGGGAGGTGTTGTGGAGAGCAAGTGGGGCAGAGGTGGTGTTGGGAGCTGGGAGTAGGGGAGATGTTTGGGCGACGAGCAGGAGGAGCTGCAAGAGTGTTTAGCTAGTGACGGGAGCTTGGGATGTCGGTGGGAGGACTGGAGGTCAGGGGAGGCAGGGAGGGGAGTTAGGTGAGGCGGCGGTGTGGTGGCCGGAGGTGGCTCTGTGGGGAGGAAATAGGAGGTGGGTGCTGCGAGAGATGGCATCGATGAGTGGTTAGGGCTGCGGTGACCAGGCTGTGCAGAGGTGGATCGGCGGTGGTTGGGAGAGAAGCAGTTGTTGGGGTTTTAGCAACTACAAACAAACCACCTTAAACCTGCACACAAAACACATAAAACCTACAAACAAATGAAAAAAATTCCTCACACAGCAAATGAATGATCAGTGCACTAGGGGCCACAAGTTCTGTACGGTATGGATCCGTACGGTACGGATTCACACGGTACGGCCTGTGGCCCTAAAAAATTTTCAAAAAATATATCAAACTTTATAGTCAAAATTCATGGAATCGGCGTCTTGAGCGCAATGGTGAGGTGGATTTTCACCCTGGACGCAACCTATAATAGCTCACCCACAAAACTTGCAAAACTTGCCACAAAGAGGGTTAGAAAACGAAGATTCTGACAATAAAAACTTCACAAAATGATGAGTAAATTCGAGACCGGGCGTGCCAATGTAATTAGTGAAATCTAATGAAGATTATAAACTAATCTAATGCATAAACAAAATGATTATACCTTCATTGAGACCTCACAAATCCATGTGGGAAGGAGATGCGCCATGTAGCTCCTCAGATGTTTCCCTTGATCAGAATGACTAAATGTGGAGAATGTGGATTGCTCAAGTGCTCAACACAATGCAAGATGAGAGACAAATTGATTCAGATGGAGATAGAGGATGATTGGAGTGATTTTTACAAAGTGATGGCTTGATAAGGGGATTGTGAAATGATTTTGGCAGAGTTCTAATGCATGAAGAGGCCTCTCCAAATGGCTTAGAGAGGGGTCCTATTTATAGGATTTTGGAGATGACGATGGAGGGTTAGGATTCATCTGATCAGATCAAGGGCTAGGAATAAAAGTGAATCTTTTATTCCTAGAGGATGAATTAAAAATTCTCATTTTGGGAAGAGTGGAGAAGTGTGGGGGACAAATAAATATTAAATTTAGTGATTGGAGATGAGTGGGAGACAACTGAATATTAAATTCAATGATTGGAGATGAGTGGGAGACAACTGATTATTAAATTCAGTGATTGGAGATGAGTGGGAGACAACTGAATTTTAAATTCAGTTTAGTGGATGAGTGGGAGACAAGGTTAATTAAGTGTTATCTTAATTAACTTAAGCCTAGGTTAATCAGATAATCAGGATTTATCTACTTAATAGGGATTAGGGAAAATGAATAAATCAACTAAATGAATATTAGAAATATTCATTCAATTGGTAGGGACTAGGGTTGTAAGGTTAAATGAATCAATTAGGTGAATTAATTGATCACCAGGGATATGCAAATTGGGGGAATGGATTAGTGCGAGGTACAGAAAATTGGTTTATAGAGCAGTCCAATTTTAGGTGTCTACAATAGTTACAGCAGATGTCAAGGCTAAATCCTCCTTAGGTTGGGAATGATGAATGATTGTCACCCCACCAGCTCAGTTTCCTTTCTTGGATTTACTTTGTTACCTCTCTCCCTTGGATGCTCTCTTTTTCCTGACGAAATCATTGTATTCCTCATCTTTCAATTCTTATCTTTTCCTTTTCTTATCAACTATGAGAGCCATCCCCTTCTTCTTTAACTTACCTGTGTGTTGTGTGGTTACACAACACACCCCATTTTACCTTAGCAAAACAGGGACCCAACTTTTTGCTTCTACTTGCTTTCTTTCTTGCTTTGGGCGGTTTGGTAAAATTCAGTCATGTATGTTACCTTTGCTTAGGTATGTGCATCACAAGGAGAGGTTGGTTGTCCAATCTAAAATTTTCTACTACAAACCTCATAATTGGAAAGAGTACAAAATTCTAAGCAGGTTTGCCTTTTAGATCACCCTGATATTGTTTTAAGGATAGAAAGTTATGTTGAGTCAAAGATCGGTCAACCCAGATATTTCCCATAGGGGTCATATTTCTAAATATCAGTCACATTCGTTATCATGACCCTAACCTGGAAAATCACTCGATGTCCATTCGATCCTCTATACACAAATGTCAAACTTAAATGAGAATGAATATCTACCCATCAGGAATTTCATGTATTTGCAGAGGGGTCATATTTCCTAATATTCGTCATCTTACAAAATGTCACCCTTTCACGAATATCACCCTGCGCCAATATGACTATGACGTATTTCAATTTCAATGAATAAAAGAGACCACCTGATGATGATGTAATCATTTCACATGACCCATGGAAGGTCATATATCCTAACATCTGTCATATTTCTCAATATGATGATGATGTCATCATAACCTGATAACAAGAGAGGATAGAGGGCATGATGATGTCATCACGATCTACCCCAATGGAGTTAATGTTTCAAAATATTCATGACCTTAGTAAAATGACCATGACATCATCTTTCAAAAAAAATTGTTGAAGTCCATCTGATGATGGCATTACCCCTATATTCTCGAGTGAGAGGGATATTTGTGATTATCAAAAGACCCAAATATTTTTGAATATCCCTTATCTTTAACTTTATGACCCAATCTTGCTTAGTAGTCAAAGGTTGGCCATATAATCTTGATCTTTTAATGAATGATTATCCTACATGAGGGGGGTCATATTTTCCATTAGGGTCATATTTTCAAATATCCCTGTTCTTCGAATGATCACCCTCTGGCATTAAATGTGACCCAAAGGTAGATGGAGCCCCGTCGGTTTCAAATATAAATCCAACACTTGGCAGCATCTATGAACTTCATGCTGACAATCAACGGATTCAATCAAAATGATACATACACCCTAATTTGTCCTCTTGATTAGTTTAAAAGTAAAATTTAGGGATTATTTACATTTACCCTGTGATAATTGAAATTTACAGAGCTCTAAAAGTCAACACCTCACAGTCATCTACTTGTGGAGTGTGACACTCAACATAACGGAATGGAACAGAAGATACAACATATCTACATTTTTCCCTTTATCAATCATATAAACAAAAGTGGAAAAGTGAATATCAGGTAAGTAAATTAAAACCCTCTCTATTGTCATTTACTACAAATCACCAGGTAAAATGGTTCTTTATTAGGTTAATCTGCATGATGATGCATGAAATAAACTGAAATGTTGAATAGTAACTATGAAATGCATGATATCTTTGAGCTTCCCCATACAAACACCCTAGGGTAAGAAATGCATATTTCTATTACAGGATCTAATGGAGGTCAGAAAGAATAGATCTAATTCCTAGTTCTTGAAATGCATGTTCGTACAGCCTGAGGGAGTAGGATTCAGATATGGTGCAATAGATGATACACATCAAGGGAAAATAGAGTTGGATGCATGAACAAGGAGATTAGACAATGATACTGATAATCCCATAGTGGATAGGATATTCACAACTGGTATGTCACATGCTACAGGATTTCCATATGCAATGGAGGCCACTGAGCTAGTGGTGGAATGTGCTAGAAATTACAATCCTGAGAATAGGAGAGTGGAAAAGCATGGTAGAGTGTATGCATATTTCTCGATCAAGGGCATCATTGCTACATTCAATTTGCCTATGGGGAATAAAGTGGTTAGTGTAAGCCTAAGTAGGCCGGAGAAAGAGTATAATAATAATAAGAAAGAAGCTAGGAAAATCATGTACCAATGGAGGGCCAAGAACAGTACATACACAACTTCTGCTAAGTTACCCATTTACTTGTACAAATTTGATTTTGATGAAGAGTATCAGTATATGATTGCCCTGTTAAGTAGGATGACCGGAAAACAACATGCTGGGAACTTATAAAATTGGATGTATGGGATCATCCAAATGGTGTTGTATTTAGAAAATAAGCCTCTTTAGGCCAAGATCATCAGTGATTGTTTAGATGAAGGGAAGAGAAAGTTGGGTGGCAAAGCTTGTATATTCCATATGACCTCTTATGTCATGTATGCATGTGCTTTCTAGGGAACATTTATTGCCTTGCAAACTATGGGCAAGGTTGGAAATAGCACTGATGATGTGAACATTTGGGACCATTACCCACAATTACAAAAGTGAGCATACCTCCAAGATTATAAATTGGTAAATGACTCATTTTCAATGCATTTAGTCAAAACCATGGAGGAGGATAGAACCAAGAGATTGAGCATGGAGGCTCATGCCATTATCTATAAGCATGGGGCTTGGTTTATCCAATTCCCCACTTTTTCATACATAAGAATAGAAGGATTTGAGGGGCAACCTCTCATGTTGCCAAGATATCCCATTGATAGGGTCATCTTGATGGAATTTGTGAGACAAGTATCAACGTTAGTTGAAGCTCACTTGGAGTAGAAGAAGATTCCTCCTATGTTGTTCCCAGTGTACATGGGCTGGTATATATGCCCTGACAAACAAAGTATTAAAGATGCCATTGGAGATTTGAAGCTCATGCACATGTAGCCATTTTCTATAGCTAGGTCATATGACCCATATGGCAGAATGCAGAAGTTATTAGGGAAACAAATACATCAAAAACATCTTGAAGATTATTGGACTGATTATGATGATGAAACAGAGGTCAGAAGAAGAATTTATCAAAGGCTCACTCTTAACCAGATCTAGAATTTTGACTACATTCCATTGCTTGCACAGTTGCATGATGATGACGGAAAGATAATGTCTAATGAATATGAGGATAAAAAGGTGTATAATGACACCATCTCAGCTCCTAATCTAACACAACCAGAGGAAACCTCATTGGATCAAATAATGAAAAAGGTCATCCAACTAACCCAGAGTTGGGTAAGTGTTGAGTTCAATAAATTGAAGAACAAGGGTATGGCCCTCATTGTTGATAATAAAAAGAAAAGACAAGAGTTATCAGAAGAAGAATATGATGACTTTCTTATTGAAAAGAGGAAATCTAATGGAGAAATGTTACCCGCTGAGGAACAAAATCCACCAAGCAAGGGGAAGAAGGCTGACCCTGTGCGACAAGGGGTTATTATTAAAAGACTTCCATCAAAAGGTGATGGGGCATCAACATCTGGACCTACATCCACATCACAACAACCCCCTGATAAATAGAAAGGAAAGAGGGTAATAAAGCCTATTCCTGAAGTTAGAGAGAAACAAATGGAGGATGAGCTATTACAAGATGAGCAAGAGGAAGAAAATCCCTTAGAGGAAGAGCGGTTGGATAAGGGGCCTAAGGATGATGAGTTACTAATAACAAGAAAGAAAAGAAAGAAAGTGCATCACCACCACCAAAGAAGCAAAGCACAGCTATGAGGGGAAATGTTAGCACTGACCCTATCATATTAATGGGTGCGGGTGATTTGACTTTTATGAAGGAACTACAGCATGAAGTCCCCATTCCTAACATTATTCAATTTAGGACTGAGAAGGCAAAATAGATGCATATGGCTAGTAAAGAGTCCTCATTTCCACTTGATAACATTGTTGAATTGTCAAATGATGAAGTAGTTCAGGACGTGGTCATTTAGCATATGGAGACCTTAATAGCTAATACTAAGATGACTCCTCATTGGACCCCATTGGCCCAGAAGATGACTAGTCAAATAGAAGATAAAATGAATGAAATAGAGTAGGGTAATCCTAAAGATGTAGCCCAATAGATAGGGCTGACCAATCTGATAGAGTAGGTTACTAGTCCTACAGTGATAGATTTAGCTTATTAGGGTGATATGAACCTGAATAAAGACAATGATCAACCTTTGGAGCCTAAAAAGGCTGAAAATAAAATGCATACAAAAGCTAGTGATATGACACCTAATCAAAATAGAGATCAGGGTAATGTACCCACATAACAAGAAAAGTTAGGGGCACAGCTTCAAAGTAAGGGTGATTAGGAGATACTTGATAAGAATGTTGATCAGGATCAAGGTGTTCATCACTGCATGCTGAAGAAGATAATCAAGGAAATAATCCAACAGAAGAAGAGAAATCTGGTGAGAAAGAATCAAGCTTGGAAGAAGCTAGCACATCTATGGATAAGGAACAAAGTCTGACACATGATGGAGGTCTAGATAAGGAGATAGCAAATGTGACTAAGGGTAATCAGGGTGATCCCCAAGGTCAAAACACCTAGTCTTCTCAAGAAATCCAAGTGCCATATGACAAACAAAGTCAGAATGTTTAAGAAACCCTTAGGGAAAGTTTACAAAAGGGAGTACAAGATCAAAATGTGAATACTTCACAGGAGCCTCCTCCATAAGAAGAAATCCCTCAATAGGAGGTACCTCAACAAGATCCCCCTCATGAGAATGTGCATGAGGAAGAACCAATGAAAGAGAATTCACCACCAAGGGCAGGAGACAATACAAAGTCCTAGGACACTAAAAAAAAGAAGGTGATCATCAAGAGCCCAAGGGTGATGTCCCTTATTGGTTGCAACAAGAAATAAATCTACAACAAATGGATGAGGTACATGATTTTGATGTGTCCACATTATTTGTTGAAAGTATGATGAAACCTAGAAGAAAGGCAAGGCTTACATCTGCAATAAGGAGAGATCCTACTACAGGTAGGAGAACAGCTCAAGTAGCCTTACCAACAGTTGAAAAGGAGAAAGGAAAAATTGGCCTTGATGAGTTTCAGATAACTAATATTGATTTAGGTTTTGCAAATGAGGACTAGGAAGGTTAAGAAGGTAAAGATATTATTGATTTTTTAACACAAAGGGTAAAAAGAGAAAAGGATAAGAATAAAAAACACAAAGAGCACATTGGTCAATTGCATTCTTTTATTAAAGGATTGGTTGATCTTAAGCACACACCTATTAGTATAGCCACTCCATTAACGATTATATCCCAAGAAGAAGTTACCAGATTAGATCTGATGATGCATAAAGCACAATTAATGGACAAGTGGCTCATGTCTTCTATTATTGAAGCTGAAGATGTGGTAAAAACCTCTCTGGAAAGGTGGAATTCTCTTAGTGCTTTGAAAAGAAAGGTGGATAACCTGTAGAATGAAGTAGGTAGGAGATCCTTCAAACTAGAAAAGCACCTAGATGCTTTGGGAGAGATGAAAAGAATTGATACGAAGATACTTATAGATAACAAAATATTGGATAATAACACTTCCCAGCTACTCAATATTTGGTATGAGAACACTAGATTTAAGTGTGAAATTTTGAAGAGATATAGTGGCAAACTCAAGGACATAAGTGTCAAATTACATGATCTTATGGCAAAAGAGGCAGAAACCCTAGAGGCTCTAGAAAGAAAGTGGAAGGGAAAATAGAGAATCAAGATACTAATTTTGTTGTTCAGGCTTTTCATGATAATTTTAAGTAGGCTGCAGAGGATCCCCTGCACCATTTGACAGAAGAGGTAATAAACAAAGTCATGAGGATAAAGGTCAAGGTAGAAACATACAATGAAATGTTGAACAACAGGAAGAGTAAGATGGATGCCCTTCAAGCAAAGTTTTATTCCCATAGGCATGCCATATTGAAAGCCAAGGTTCAGGATGGAGGTGAAATTGATAGAATAGTACATCTATATGAATCCATCAGGGCAACCATAAGGGTACACATAGGGGATGATCTGCATCAGAGTGACAGTGATAATGGAGATGATGATGATGTGGAAGATGATGGAGAAGAGGAAAGTGAAGAAGAAGATGATGATGAAGAGTAAGCAAAGATGCATGATAATAGAATCATATGCATAGTCCACTTACAAGAGAATGAGTTTTTCTAGATATTTGCCAACTGGAAACTTGTGCCACATATGTAGATATTGACTAATTCATTGAGAGAATGTTGACCATTGATATGAATAGATAAATCTTGACCATTGGTCATTTGTAACCGCCTACTCTCCTTATTCTATAAAAGTGGATGGAGTGCACTCTTTAAAGCATTAGAAACTTAATTGAAATTGGATTGTTGAAGCATTCAAGACTGATTTCATGGCTTTTGTGAATGTACATGTCTTTTGAATACTCAATGAAAGAGAAGATGTTTTGATTACAGACAATTGTAAATCTTGAGTAGTCAATGAATGAGACTTGGATATATGTATTGATTAGTTGTGTCCCTTGGAGTGCTTGTTAGTTTGCATGTATTGTTTTCATTCCTTGTTCCTTTGAAGTTAGCATCAACCATACCTAGCTGTGGAACATCTTGGTGAAATTATGGTTTGATTTCTTCTCTTCATGACTATATCTGGAATGTATGTGACTCAATAGCTAAAGGTTCACCAAATTTAGAAGTATTTCTTTAAATTTCTTTGAATTTAATTACAAATCACCTTCATAATTGCAAATAACATATGATCTAAAGAAAATAAACATAAAATATGCCTATATCCCATAAATAATCAAACACACAGAGCATATTTTGAAAAAAAACATGTCAAAATGATAAATATCATGCAAATGAATATTAATTTCAATGATAAACATGTGAATATCTACTTGTAGGCACATCATTTGATTAAATACATAGTGCAGAAGTATATACATTTTCCTGACAGTAAATGCTCAGAAGAATTGATCAAACTTATAAATATAACCATAATCTATGGAGCATAGTGGAAATAACTTCATTTGTGAAGTAATTTTATAGGAAACAGATGTAGGATCAGATAAATAAGCAACAATTTACAATACAAACAACATAAGACCCCTTGAAATGGAAAACAACATGTCATATCAACCTCTAAGTAATGTCAGAAGATCATGACCTAATCAACGGAGACTTGGAGTCATCAATTTATTCTGAATTCATCAATTGTCAAGATAATAAAGGTTTGTTGTGCAAATTTTTATGAATGTTGTTGTGACTAACAATCATCATCAACACTGTGGTTACCCCAAATATGCATTTCTTTGGATTGAGTGAGATACCATATTGCTCACATTTCTTGAGTACCTTTCTGAGGTCTTCTATGTGATCACTTCTCTTCTTTGAAAATATAGTCAAGTCATCGATATATATGACTATGCATTTGCCAACCAAGCCTCTAAATGCTATACCCATTGCACGTTGGAATGTGGCCCCAGCATTGATCAAGCCAAAAGGCATGTGTCTATAAGTGAATATCCCCCACTTGGTGGTGAATGTTGTTTTTAATCTATTTATTTTGTCGACCATTACCTAGTTGTATCCTAAAAAACCATCTAGGAAGGACATCATTTGAGCTCTATCCACTATTCGTAAGACTTCATCTAATGAGGGTAATGGATAGTTATCCTTCTCAGAAGCTCTGTTCAGATTTATGAAGTCTACACATAAGCATATATCACCATTTTTCTTTCTTACTGGAACCAAATTGGATACCCATGTTGTGTGTCTGACAGGAAATATGATCCTGGCATTTAGCAATTTCTTAACTTCTTCAAAGATAATAGGCTCCAGTAGTACATTGACTAGTCTCTGCTTCTGCCTGAAAGGTTTGGCATCTGGCTTCAATGGAATAGTGTGGGTAATAATTGATGTGTCATATGTCTTTAGCTCATCATAAGTCCAGGTGATAACATGAATATAATCCTTCAATACTTGGGTTATCCCTACATTTTCTTCTTCAATACAAACCTTACCAATTAAGACATTCTTTACATCTTCATTTTGTCCTAGGTTAACTAGTGAATATTCTCCTCCATCTATCTTGGCAAGATCCTTTTGTTTCGTCATGTTATGCAGATCAAATGCCTTTTCCAATTCTATCATTCCTTTAGGGATCTTATTGCTTGGTAAATCCATTATCTCTTCTTCCTCCCATACATGATCTTCCAAATTTTTCTCATCTAGGATTTGTGCATCAAATACATCTTGATTAGCTATGAAATCTAGGATATGTTGATCATCATCAAACACTTGAAGATTAGTGATATTGTTAGGTATGGAGGGTATTGATATCAGTTCAACTAAAAATCTCTTTAATCCAGAAATGGATAAAGGCTCCAATGTACTAGCAGCCTGTGCTAAAGCATTTGCTCTATGATTTTGTTCTCTAGGGACATGTGTGATATTAAATGCATCAAATTCTTCAATCAGGTCCCAAACCCTATGTCTATAGTTAGACAACTTCTTGTAATTTCAAGCATAGATTATTCTTACTTGTTTTACCACCAATTCTAAGTCTCCATAGACATGCAAAATCTTGACTTTCTTCTTAAGAGCAAACAACAACCCATGGATTAAAGCTTCATACTCTGTCACATTATTGGTACATGGGAATTGCAATCTATATGCTGCCAAAAAGGACTTTCCTACTAGGTCAATAAGGTCTATGCCTACTCTAGCTCCTTGTTTAGAGTTGGATTCATCAAACCTAAGGATCCATGGCTTATCTTATGTTAATAGCTTATCAGGACATTCTCTTTCCCTTTTGGCTCTGGGAGTTGCACCGCCTAATATCCATTTCAACTTTTGGGATTCTCTTTTTGTCATTTTTGGTGATTGATGTGAACATGATACCTCTCTTCTTTTCATTTATATAGTATCATCTCTATCACTCTCTTGATGTACTTCAATCTCTTTCCTTTTCTCTTTAGACATGTCTCTATTATCAGATAGTTGATTCCTTAAACAAAATTGCTCTTGCTTATTCAATATATGAAAGCATAAGGTGCATGTGGTTTCTGAATGTGGTGCCTCATGGAGTCTGCACTAGCCTTCAGTTAAAGTGTGATGTGGAGAAACCTCATGCAATGTAAGCCTTTTAATTCTCTTAGATAGAAACTCCTCAAACGTTGTCAGGTTACTCCCCTTATCTTCATCTGACAATTCATAATCTGACTCAATTAAGCAGTTAGTCCCTGGGGTGATACTATTTTCATTTCTATGAATATTTCCATCATACATCAAGATCTCATCTAGATTATGCATGTAACCTTCATCCTAATGTGTAGTTTCCTCAGAATCCCCTGTATCTATAGATGAAAAACAAGAGTCAGTATCATCATAAATGGATATTGTATTTACCTCAATTGAATATGATCCCTTCTCACTATAAGATTTTTCCAATTCCAACACGTCCAAGCATGCATCACAAATTTTCTCTAAATGTGCTTCGTCGTGTAACTTGCACCACCCTTCAATCAGGATATCCTCATTGGGTATGCCTAGTATCTAGCAACGTTGCATCTCTCTGGATAAGTACAATTCAAAATATTTAAAGTGATCTATTTCATCATTATCAGTTGAACTACAATCAAACTCTATGATCACCTTATTATCTTGATGAAAATTTCTATGTATGTGTGTGTTGTACATTAGAACTTCCTCTATTGTGATTGTTTGAGGTCTGATAGTATAAACTCTTGGTTCAACATCCACATATAATATCTCATTTGTATTATTATATTCAGTGATCATATGTTTCATCCTAGGTTTAGCCTCTATCCTTATTTGATTAGGAATCCCCTTCCAGGGTAACCACATGTGGCTGAAATCAATGGACATGTAACCATTGAGTGTTTTTTACCAATCCCTGCTGAGTAGCATACCATAGGTATCAGGGATATTCACAACCTAGATGTCAATGTAATATTGACCCCTAGGATCTGATGCTAATTGCATGTGGATATGTGTCAGTTCTCCTACTATAATCACTTTAGTTTTATCTAGCTATGTTACCTTTTTAAGGGACTTGGCTGGATGTAACCCTAATGCATTACAAATGGAAACTGGCATCAAATTTGTTGATGCACCCAAATCCACTAAAAAATTATGCAAGTTCTTTCCAAATATTCTTAGTGTAAATAGGAATGGGGGTGATTCAATTTTGTCTCTAAATAGAGTCATATGTGAGGTCTCAGTAGCCTAAATAGTAGCCTGCACTTTATGTTTAGCATTATTTTCTTTGGGTACTAGATCTTTAGTCAGGATTTGACTAGGATTCTAATAGTGATTATCATCCTTTGGTGTGGATTCATCCAAGGAATTTAGAAATCCCTTCTTGATGACTAGGGTTTTAAGTAATTTTGATAGAGATAAGTTGATTTTGATCTTTTTCATCTCTTCAGCTAGATATGTGACTAGTTTATCATAATCAAGAAGCTGACTGATGGCCTTTGACACTGTATTTTGGGGTGTAAAATACTGAGTACTAACCTTGGGAAAACTAGGATTATTACTAGCTTTGGGATCAGGTGGAGTGTTAAAATTGTTGGGATGAATTGATGTGGTTAAAGGACTAGATGGTCTATTAGGATTACTCCTAAGATTATAATTATGTCTAACCTAATAATTTTTTTGGTAGGCATGAACTTCTTCATGTTTTGGTTCTAGATCATTTTCATCCTCAAAGGGAAACACATAATTTGTCTCAAACGCTAAGGCAGACTCCTCACATGCTAGTGTGTAATTCTCATGAAAGGAAGACATTTGATGATGCTTATGTTGATGACTAGTGGAACTTTCTAACCTCAGGGCAGACTCATATCCTAAAGGAACAATCTCATTCCCTTCAAGATGAGGAGGATCTCTTGCAGTATCGGACACTTCAACTTGGAAAATACTAGCTATTATTTTAGGGTAGACTCATATCCTAAAGGAACAATCTCATTCCCTTCAAGATGAGGAGGATCTCTTGCAGTATT
The DNA here is from genome assembly GCA_027924645.1 of Cunninghamia lanceolata. Classification (NCBI taxonomy): domain Eukaryota; kingdom Viridiplantae; phylum Streptophyta; class Pinopsida; order Cupressales; family Cupressaceae; genus Cunninghamia; species Cunninghamia lanceolata. The sequence continues at coordinate 1,700,333 of BSBN01001137.1, read as the reverse complement.
GGACACTTCAACTTGGAAAATACTAGCTATTATTTTAAACTGAGGATAGTCTAACTTTGCATGTGTATTGGTATTATGCATCCTACACCAATTAGTGAGGGCAGCTTCTGCTAGCTTTACCCTAGTTGTTTGTTTAGGTTCATTAGGAGGTTGATTGTCCAATGGTGATGGTAATGAACCATTATTTGGCCTAGTGTTCCATGTTCTAGGTGGTCTAGGAATAGTATTATTGTTATTGTTGTTGAAGTTCCTTTCATTGTTATATCCTTTATCAGGATATCCAAATTTATCATTACTATTCCTATATCCTTTATCTGGATATCCTCTATTCTAGTTTGGTTGAGAATAGAAATTCTAATTTCTCATGTGTGTAATCTTAGTGGTCAACTTCCTTAATTATGTAGATATTTCTTTAATGTCACTATTCTCCTCCTGAACCTTGGCTACTGCATTCTCTTGCTAAGTTTTGAAGAAGGAACTGCCACCATTTTTTTGTCCTACATCTTGAGGTATCTATCTAGGATGAGGTATTATCTGGCCATTTCCATTTGGAGGAGGCATACTACTAAGTGGAGGAACTTGTAAGGAACTAGGCATGATGGCTGGAGGTATCATGATTCCATTGCCTTGAGGTTGCACAGGATATGCAGGGTATCCAGTATTAGGTGCAAAGCCTAGGGTTAACTGTTGATTAACTTTAATAGCTTCTTCAAAAACACCAGCTAGTAAAGTAATAGGTGGATGTGTTCTTCAGATGAACATGGATGTCAAAGGATCTAAGGTAGAATAGTATATGGATCTGGCTATCTCATCACCTATATTGTATGGAGCAACTAACTTGGAATACATCTTTTGAAACCTAACATTGAAGTTAGAGATAGTTTCTCCCTCAGCACTTTTGATTGTAGCAAACATGTGGTAAGTAATGGCTGGATCCATTGGTATTTTGAATCTCCCTAGGAAATTTGTCTCTAAGGCATCCCAGGTATGAATGGTTGACTCAGTAAGACTGATGTACCAGCTATAGGCTTCTTCTCCTAAGGAGTAAGGGAATAATCTGCATACAACATCCTAATATTCTATTCTCTCTAAAGCAAGCTTCCTTATATGTCTTGATATGATCTTTTGCATCCTGATATGGATGATACTTTTGATATATTTTATTAGGAATTTTGGGCAAAGGTTGATATGCAGTAAACACAAGTGGTGACTGAGTTGCAAAGAAAGACATTGTGATTGGTGCTTGATGCACTTGAGGTATAATCAAAGATCTTAGAGGTGTCTGAGATATAGATGGAGACACTGGAGGTATTACAATATGTCTAGATGAGGATGGTGATGTACTAGACTCAGGGCTATGATGAATGTCAGTTGTACGGGGTCTAAGTCCATGAATAGGTAATTCTTCAAGAAGTCTGATGGATCTAGAGCTGGTATTAGGTCTGTGAGCTAGGATTCTAACAACTTAAGATAGAATGTGTATATTTTGGCTAAATCTTTGAAAAGATTAGAGTATATCGTCCTCTAGGGTGGATATTTATGATCAGGACTCTATAAATCTAGATATTTGCACAATGTGTGCACAAAATGTGAATATAAGTAGAGATTGAACTTTTGATCATAAATACCAGGTTATCTGATCACACAAACAGGATACTACAAGATATTTTTAGGAGAACTTGAACAATGACTCAATATTTGAAAATTTTAAAACAATTGTCCATAAAGATCAAAGTATTCATGTGCAATACTAAGATATTTATGATTAGAACTCTATAAAACACCTTGAAACAAGTAAATCCTTGCACAAATCCCTGAAATATGACTAATTCCTACAAACTTTGAAAAGATCACCTTGTGTAGACATAGGGATGATGTGGAAGCAATCGATTCAAGAAGCAAAACAATAGTAGGCCCTCCTTCTAGCGCCAATTTATCTTGGTTATGATGTTAGTCATAAACACACATAGATAAAGAATTGCAAATCAAACCTTTATCATCTTGAAAGATACGATGAATTCAAAGAATTCATGATCCCAAGTCTCCATGTATTAGTTCATAATCTATTGATGTTGCTCATTGGTTTGATGTGCCTTGTTGTTTTCCATTCAAGGGGCCTTACATTTTTTATTCCAAGAACTAATGTCTGAACATCCGGTCCTTCACTTATTTTCTATAAATCTTTCAATAGACAAGGTTAATCCTACTACATCTAGTAGATGATGAGGATATTTTCTAAGTTTGATCAATTCTTTTGATCATTATTGACTAATTTTCACCTCTGAACAAAGAATTTATCTAAATAATGTACTTGTAGGTAGATATTTTCATGATTGCTATTAGGATTTGCATATATTTGCGTGATATTTTTAATTATCCATGCTTTTTAACTCAAATATGCTATGAATGTTCAATTATCCATGAGATATTAGCATATTTCTTTGTATTTGCTTTAGATTTTCTGTGAATTTGCAATTATGATGATGAAATTAAATAAATTGTAATGAATACTTACTGAACTTTACTAAATGGTTGAATCTTTAGCTATTGATCCACATACATTCCAAATACTATCATGAAGAGAAGGAAATCAAACCATAGGGTCACCAAGATGTTCCATAGCTACGTATGGTTGATGCTAACTTCGATGGAAAAGGAATGAAAGAAACATGCACAACATGAATTGCACTCCAAGGGACGCAGCAAATCAAAGTACAAGTCAAGAATTCATCCACGGATTACTAAAAGTCTATGATTGTATGTAATCTAGAGCTTCTTCTTCATTAAGTATGAAAAAGACATGTACATTTACAATCATCTTTGAGAATTAGTCTTGACACTTCAGTAATCTAATCTCAATTAAGTTTTGAATGAATCAAAAAATAAAATGCACTCCATCTCCCTTTTATAGGACAAGGGGAGGAGGCAGTTACAAAATGATCCTAAAATCAGGATTTGTCATTTAAGATCAATGGTGTACATTTCTCCTTGACTATGTCAATGGTACATGTGGCACAGGCTGCCAATTGGCAACCATTCGGTATCATATCATGCACATGATCATGCTTATCATGCCTATTCTTCATCTTCCTCATCAGTAGATAAGTTTTCTTCTTCTACAGGCACACTTATCTATCCCTTGATGGGCTCATATACTTGCACTATCCTTTCTATTTCCCCTCCATCCTTGACCTTCGCTTTCTTGACTGCATGCTCTTATGATTTCAACTCTGCATGTAATGCAGACCATTTATTCTTCCTGCTATTCAACATCTCATTATACTTTTCCACTTTTTCCTTCATCCTCATGGCTTTATTAATTGTATCCTCTGATAGATGATTTAGGGTGTCATCTGCAGCAAGTTTGAACTTGTCCTGGAAGACTTTAAATGTAAATTCTTCATCTTTATTTTCAATCTTCCCTTCCAACCTTTCTTCAAGAGCCTCTAAGATTTCTGCCTCATCAAACAGGAGTTTGTACAATTAGAAAATGACGTCTCTTAACTTTGCATTGCACTTATTTAGTATATTAGTCTCAAATTTAATATCTTCATACCATATGTTTAATAGCTTGGATGTCTAGTTGTTCAGTATTTTGTTGGAAACTAGGACATTAGCATCTATGCACTTCATTTCTGACGGGGGAGTTAAATGTTTCTCAAATTTGATTGACCTCTGCCCAACTTCCTTCTGTAATTTGTCCCCCTTGCTCTTCAATGTGCTAAGTAGGTTCCAATTATTGAGAGAGGTCTTTATCACCTTCTATGCCTCTGTAATGAATTGGATGAACCAATTGTCCATCATATGTGCTTTATGTTTCATGATATCCAGTCCAATCACATCATCCTATGATATAACGGTCAGTGGGGCAGAAGTACTAACTGGCATATTATTGGTGTCTATAAGCCCCTTTATGAATGTGTGTAGTTGGGTAATGTGCCCCTTGTGCACCTTATTTTTACTCTTCTCTCTTTCTACACTTTTCAATAAAGAATCAATTATGTCTTTGGTCTCTTGGCCCTCTTGTTCCTCTATAGCAAAGTTTAAATCAATAGTGGTCATCTAAAACACCCTAACACTTATCTCTACTTTGGCTTTGGCTATCACAGGTATAGCTATTTTAGCTGTCCTCCTACCTATTGTTGAGTCTCTCTTTATGGTTGATGTGGCCCTAACCCTTCTCTTTGGCTTAACTATATTAGTTGTAAATAATGAAGTAATATAAAATTTTGGTACTACACTAGGTGGATGTGCATGTACCTCTTGTTGTAGCCAATATGGCACTTCATCAGTAGACACTTGTTGATCTGAATGTCCAATTGGAACATTCTACGATTCCATGTTCTACTCCACCTTTGGCAACGAGTGCTCATCTTCTTGTTCACTAGGTACTTCTTCATTCTTTTCTTCATGAGTAGGGACCTCTTGTGTATCTTCTTCAACATTACCATGTTCTTGTAATGGTGGTGGATCTACATGAGCATCAAGATTGCTCTGGTCTTCCATATCTTCAATATCTTTATGACCTTCTTCACCCACATTTCCTTTCTTCTCCTGGTCACCACCAGCTTGAGAGCCTTGTCCCCCATCTTTTGATACATTTTCCTCCTTAGGAATTTAGGGTTCATCTATCTCCATTTTGTCTGGCTCCTTCTCAAGTATCTACTCATTATCTTGACCATCATTCTGGTCAGCGAGCTCTTCATCCTCCATATGTACATTAATTTCTAATTTCTTTTGTTCTAGAGGCATGTCCTTATCCTTATTTTGGTCATCCTCACCCTGATATGCGAAGTCCACTATAGATGGGCTGGTAACCTGATCCACTAATCCTATCAAACCAATTTGTTGTACTATCATCTTGGGATTACCCTCTATTATTTCCTCTTCTTCAACCTTTTGTTGTACCATTGGAGTACTGTGAGGGGTCATTTTGGTGTTCTTTACTAGTGCCTCCATAGGACTAGCTGATACTTCATTCACAACATCATCATCTGATAAATCTACTATTTCATCCAATGGAAAAGGCACATCATCCCTTCTTTTTTGTCTTTCTTTTCTCTGCTCCACCTTTTCTGTCTTGAAATGCACTATGTCAGGGATAGGAACCTCATGTTGTAGAGTTCTTTTGATTCTCTCACCACCAACTCCTTGCAATATGATGGTGGGGTTCTTTCCTATCGCTCCCCTCATTGCAGATGTTTGTTTTTGAGGTGTCTCCTAAGTTTTTTTCTTTTTCCTTCTTATCAAGAGATCATCATTAGTTCCTTCTCCTTATTCTATAATAGTAGTAGCATGCTTTGGAGTAGGTTCTTGATTCTTTGTAGGTGCATGGGAGGTAGTTACAGTAGATGTAGTAGTACCATATGTCGAGGCTAAATCCTCCTTAGGTTGGGAATGATGAATGATTGTCACCACACTAGCATGGTTTCCTTTCTTGGATTTACTTTGCTACCTCTCTCCCTTGGATGCTCTCTTTTCCTTGAGGAAATCATTGTATTCCTCATCTATCAATTCTTGTCTTTTCCTTTTCTTATCAACTGTGAGAGCCATCTCCTTCTTTAACTTTGTAACCTCTACCTCCACCCAGTCTTTGGTCAACTGTATGACCTTCTGTGTTATTTGGTCTAATGAGGTCACCTCTGGCTGATTCCAGTTAGGGGATGATATTGTTTCATTGTATAGTTTCTTAGTTTCACACTCTTGGGACATGATGTTCCCATCATCCTCATGCAATTGCATTGGCACAGATATGCAATCTAATGTGTGGATTTGATTTAGGGTGAGCCTTTAGTAACCCCCCCCCTCACTTCTACTTCATCATCACAGTCAGGCCAATAATCTTTAATATGCATCTGATGAATGGGCTTCTTAGTCTGCTCTTGCATCTTACCATATTTCTGTAAATATGTGCCTAGGCGATGTTGTCATTAATGTCAACATATTCTTGTTGTCATTGGTGTCAACTGTGCCTTATTTTGTAGCATGTTCAGGAGACTAGAATGTTGAGGATAGTGAGAAAATTAATGAAGACTCAATGTTCGTGGACCATATGGCTATGCAGGGGATTGTCAGAGGTTGTTCCAATTAAGAATTGAGAAGTCTGCATGAGATTTGAAGAAGTTATGGCCATCTGAGTAGAACTAGGTTTTGCAGTATTCAGAAGAGACAAAGTGAGAGTAAGTTGGTCCGGATTGCTCCATAATGAAATATTATGGTCTACAAATCTGAAGGCGTGTTTGGAAAGTCAGTGTGTATCATCAACTCCATTAGTTCATGGTTTGGAGGTTCTCAAGCCATCCTTCTAGTTTAACAGTCATGGCAGATAGTGTTCTTGAGGTTCTGGAGCAAGATACAAATGATTCCGGTAATTTGGTTTAGAGTGGATGTTATTGGTGAATTCAATGTGCTTGTGGAGGTCCGCATTGGAGGTTGAGCTTGTTTTTGAAGATTTCCTCTTTGAAGTTGATGTTCTTCCCAGTCTTGGTTGACTGGATGTTCCTAGCGTGTTGTGGATGATCTAAAGATCATTTTATGAAGCGTGGCATGTTAGTAGAGGAAGATTCAAGTCTCAGCTATGTTTGACCAATAGTGTAAAAATACACATTAATTTTAACCAACCTTATTGATCGTTTCAATGTTGATGAAGTGTATAATTACTTGTTGAAGAGTTGTTAAAAATCATCCTTGAGAAAAATGGATTAAATCTAAATAAAGGATTAGAAACAGAGCAGAGAAGAAAAGGAGTGAGAGCAGCATAGAGTGAAAAGTCATTGAACAAGAATTTGGGGCAAAGCAGAAGTTTTGTGAGCATTCATTGAAACTAAACTAGGCATGAAGTAGAAGCTATTTCTAAATTAATTCTTTCTGTTCTAAATAAATTTTGTAGGCAATGAGCCTCTTTTTTGAGCAATGAGCTCTGGGCAATGCACCTAAAGGCATGTGCCTTCTACTTTTCTAAAGTACTTTTAACAGGGTACAAATCCTTGTGGGTTAACCCCCACCATGTTTTTCCCTTAACCGGGTTTCCACATCAAAATCTTGGTGTCAAGTGTGTTGCTTATGTTTCTGCTCATATGTTGTTGATCTATGCTTTAATGTTTATATCATTAATCTGATAGTAAGTTAATAAAGAAGGTTAAAAGTAGAAAAAGTTAATTTTATGTGACAACTGATTCACCCCCCTGTCAGTTGTTCAGTCTAATTCAAACAATTGGTATCAGAGCCAGATCCTCTTATAAAAGATTGACCGCTTGAGGAGACTAGGATGTCACCCTACAAGAAGGATAATCCAAGATTTGATGGAACATATTATTCTATTTGGAAGAATCACATGGAGTGCCATTTTCAATGCATGGGTGATGCCTATTGGGTGATAACTAGTGTTGACTATAAACCTCCAGAGAAAGGTCCTTCAACTCCAGATCAAATCAAAGATGTTGAAAATAACCTTCGAGATAAAGAAGCCTTGTTGAGTGCCCTAACTGATTCAGAAATGATAAATGTCTTTGGCCTAAAAATTTCTCATGAAATCTAGAAAAAGTTGGAGAATCTATATAAAGGTGATGAATTTATCAAATGTGCCAAGTTGCAAAGTCTGAGAGGAAAATTTGAAAATTTGAGGATAAGTGAAGATGAAAACATCACGATCTACATGCAAAAGATAAATGAAATTGTGTGTGGTATCAAGTGTGTTGGTGGAACTTTGGAAGAATTAGAAATTGTATCAAAAGTGCCCAGATCTTCACCTAATTCATACAAACATAAGGTTACTACTATAGAGGAGATCAGGACTGTCTCAAAAGTTACAAGAGATCAACTGGTTGGAAAAATTTCAGCTTTTGAATTAAGTAAGTTTGGTGATTCTCTTCCCAAGTCTAAATTTGCATTTAAGGCTAGTGTATATGGAAAACAAAGATATGATTTGAGTGAAATCTCTTCTCCAAGATCAAATAGATTCGTAAAGACAAGGAAGGATCTTGAAGATGTTGAAACTGAAACTATAGATCTCGAAGCTCTTCTTCCCAAAAGATTGCCAAAAGGATCTGATAAGTATGAAAGAAAATTTCCACTCAAATGTTTCGCTTGTAATAAGATTGGTCATTTTGCCTCAAGATGTCCGAAGAGGTTTTCAAAAGCAAACCCTAACAGATACAAAAATCAGAACAAATGTTACTATGTCTAAGAAGCTAGAAAAGAAGGAGTCACAGATGATGAATCTGATCATGGAGGTTTCTCTAAAAATGATTGGGTGTTCATTCCTATCAAATAAGAAGATCTAGTGTCTACTAAATCTGCTAGCTATGTAAATATGGAAAGTGCCTTGGTTTCTCAGGTTATTGAGAAAGATGAATGGGTGATTCATAGTGGATGTTCTCATCATATGACTGGAGACAAGAGTAAGTTTGTGAATTTTGAAAACTATGAAGGAGGGCTTGTGAAATTTGGAGACAACTCAGCTGGTAGAATCCATGGCAAAGGATCCACCTCTTTTGATGGTAAGAATAGCACCAATGATGATCTATATGTGGAAGGACTGAAACATAAAACTTCTCAGTGTTGGACAGTTGGTTGACAAAGGTTATGATCTTCAATTCAAGGATGGAAAATGCAAAATCTTGGAGAGCTCTAAAACTAAAATTGCATCTAGTACTCAAACTAGAGGTAATATTTTTCATTTAAGTAGTTCTAGAAAAAAAAATTTGATTGCTCAGATAGATCAAAGTTGGTTATGGCATAGGAGGATGTGTCATGTGAATTTTGATAACATTGTCAAAATAAGTACCACTCAGGCTATAAGAGATCTTCCAAAACTTGTGAAACCTAATAGCATGTGTAGAGAATGTCAATTGGGGAAACATAACAAAAATTCATTCAAAAGTAAGGAACAAGCTTCAAGTGGACAATTGGAACTGGTACATACTGATCTCTATGGTCCTGCTAGAATTAGGAGTGTGCAAGGAGATATATATTTCATGTTGTTGATTGATGATTACTCCAAGATGATGTGGGTAACTTTCATAAAAGAAAAATTAGAAGCTCTTGACAAATTTAAGGTGTTCAAAGTGATGGTGGAAAATGAGATTGGTGAAAAATTGAAATGTCTAAGATCCAACAGAGGTGGAGAATTTACTTCCGATGAGTTTGATGCTTTCTATGAAAAGCATGGCATAAAAAGATAGTTATCTTCTCCTAGGACCCTCCAACAAAATGGAGTTGTGGAAAGAAAGAACCAGACCATTTAAGAAGCTATCAAGACCATGATGATGGAAACAAATGTTCCTCAAGTTTATTGGAGAGAAGTTGTGAGAACTGATGTCTACACTCTTAACTGGGTACAAATCAAAGGCAATTCTGATAAGAACCCTTATGAACTATGGTTTGGTCATCCTCCTACTATAAGATATTTCAAAGTTTTTGGTAGTAAATGGTATATCAAAATAGATGAGGATTTAAGCAAGTTTGATGCAAGAAGTGATGAGGGAATATTTTTGGGGTACTCTACTCAAAGTAATGCTTACTGGTGCTTAACAAGAGATTGAAAAAGATTGTTGAAAGTGCTAATGTTAGAGTTGATGAGAGCAAGGAAGGACATTCCAAGTTCTGTGGATATGATTTAGATGATCAAGATGAAAGTCAAAGTCAAGGAAGGTTAGTTCAAACTCTGACTCAAATTCAGATTGATCTAGAAACTCCAGGAACTCAAGAAAATAGTACAAATGTTGAGGAACAAGCTCAAGAAATAGAAGTTCAAGCAATTCCCAAAACCTCCAGGTATGTAAGAATGAATCATCTTGAAGATCAAATCATAGGAGATAGAAATAAAGGTGTTCAAACTTGGAGAAGAGTTGCTAAAGATCAAGAAGATATTTGTTTGATTTCAAAGATTGAACCTAAATCAGTAAGTGAAGCCTACAATGATGAAAACTGGGTAAAAGTAATGGAAGAAGAATTGATGCAAATTGAAAAGAACCACACTTGGGATCTTGTTCCTAGACCTGAGGACAAAAATGTGATTGGAACCAAATGGGTCTTCCGAAATAAACTAAATGAAGATGGTGAAGTTGTAAGAAACAAAGCAAGGTTGGTATGCAAAGGCTATTCTCAAGTGGAAGGAATTGATTTTGAAGAAACATTTGCTCCAATGGCAAGAATAGAGGTAGTTAGATTATTTCTTGCATTTACTGCTTACAGAGATTTTAAAGTGTATCAGATGGATGTCAAATTAGCATTCCTAAATGGAGATTTGGAAGAAGAAGTCTACATTGAGCAACTGGAAGGATTTTAGTTGTCTAATTAGGGAGATATGGTTTGTAGACTAAGAAAAGCCTTGTGTGGACTCAAGCAAGCTCCAAGAGCCTAGTATGCAAGATTGGATAAATATTTGCTTAAGATAGGTTTTAGCAAAGGTATTGCTGATAGTAATCTTTACTTCAAGATTAATCATGAGGACATCCTAATTGTTGAGGTCTTTGTTGAAGATATCATTTTTGGTGGAAATGAATGTATGTGCAAAGCATTTGCTAATTAGATGAAAAGTGAATTTTAGATGTCAATGTTTGGAGAGATGAATTTCTTCCTAGGTCTGCAAATTGTTTAGTTAGATAAAGGTATCTTTATATCTCAATCCAAATATATGAAAGAATTGCTAAAGAAGTTTGGAATGGAAAATTCAAAGCTAGTAGGTACACCTATGGTAATCGGATGCAAGTTAAGTAAAGATGATGACTCCCCTAAGGAAAATTAGAAAAGGTATAGATCAATGATTGGAGGATTGCTCTATCTGACTCAGACCAGACCAGACATCTTGAATGTCATTGGACTTGTTCCTAGATTTCAAGCTGATCCAAAAGAATCCCACATTGTGGCAGTCAAAAGAATTTTTAGATATCTCAAGGGGACAATTGATTATGGATTGTGGTATCCAAAGGACAATGATTTGACTCTTCATGCATATACAGATGTTGATTGGGTAGGAGATGTGGATGACAGAAAAAGTACTAGTAGTGGTGTATTTTTCTTGGGAAGAAGATTGGTCTCTTGGATGAGCAAAAAGCAAGAGGCAATATCTCTATCTACTGCAAAAGTAGAATATATAGTAGCAACAAATAATTGTACTCAGGTTCTGTGGATGAAGCAAATGTTGAAGGACATCAGAATTGTGTTTGAGGAGCCAATCACAATCTTTTGTGATAATTCTAGTGCAATAAGCATCTCAAAGAATCTAGTATTGCATTCAAAGACAAAGCATATATCTATCAAGTTTCATTTCTTGAGAGAGAAGGTAAATGAGAATGAAGTCAAGTTGGAGTTTATGTCTTCCAAAGATCAGATTGTAGATATCTTCACTAAGCCTCTTCCCAAGGATACCTTTGAGTATCTCAAAGAGAAGTTAGGGATTATTACCCCTCTGGATCAGAACTAAGATGCACTGAGGTCCATCTGTCTGGTGGAATTCTCAGTCATATCTTGAGATCTGAATTGATGTTGAGAAAATACTACTCTAAGGAGTAGTCAGTATGCAAATGTTGGAGATCAGTCTGAAATAAAAAGGGGGAGTAAAGATTGCAAATATGTGCCCTTTTCCATTGATGTGAAAGGAGGAGAGAAGACATGTGAAAAACTAATTGCTAATGACAAGGGGAGCAATGAAGGAAGTGGTTGTAGAATTTAGGGGGAGAAGTTCTTGTCATGATGGTTGAATCAGTTTTTCACATCATATGTTGCCAACAATGACAAAGGGGGATATTGTTGCAAATATGTGCCTAAGCGGTGTTGTCATTGGTGTCAACTGTGCCTTATTTTGTTGCCTATTTAGGAGACAGGAATGTTGAGGATATTGAGAAAATTAATGAAGACTCAATGTTCATGGTCCATATGGCTATGTAGAGGATTATCAAAGGTTGTTCCAGTTAATAATTGAGAAGTATGTATGAAGATTTGAATAAGTTATCGCTATCTAAGTAGAACTAGATTTTGTAGTATTCAAAATAGACAGAGTGATAGTAAGTTAGTCTAGATTGCTCCACAATGAAATATTATGGTCTGCAGATCTGAAGGCATCTTTGGGAAGTCAGTGTGTATCATCAACTCCATTGGTTCGTGGTTTGGAGGTCCGCAAGCCATCCTTCTATTTTGACAATCATGGAAAACAATGTTCTTGAGGTTCTGGAGGAAGATACAAATGATTCTCGTAATTTGGTTTAGAGTGGATGTTATTGGTGAATTCAATGTGCTTGTGGAGGTCTCTAGATCGTGTGGCTACTGTGTTGGAGGTCCACATTGGAGTTTGAGATTGTTATTAAAGATTTCCTCTCTAAAGTTAATGTTCTTCCCAGTCTTGGCCGACCGGATGTTCCTAGCGTTTGTGGATGATCTAAAGATCATTTTATGAAGTGTGGCATGTTAGTACAGGAAGATTCAAGTCTCAACTATGTTTGGCTAATAGTGTAAAGATCCACGTTAAGTTTAGCTGACCTTGTTGATCATTCCAAGGTTGATGAAGTGTATAAATACTTGTTGAAAAGCTATTAAAAATCATCCTTGAGAAAAATGGATTAAATCCAAATAAAGGATCAGAAGCAGAGTAGAGAAGAAAAGGAGCGAGAGCAGTATAGAGTGAAAATTTAATGAAGAAGAATTTGGGATAAAGCAGAAGTTTTGTGAGCATTCATTGAAACTAAACCAAGCATGAAGTAGATGCTATTTCTCAATTAATTCTTTCTGTTCTAAATAAATTATGTAGGTAGTGAGCCTCTCTTTTGAGTAGTGAGCTCTAGGCAGTACGCCTAAAGGCATGTGCCTTCTACTTTTCTAAAGTACTTTTAATAGGCTACAAATCTTTGTGGGTTGACCCCCACCATGGTTTTTCCCTTAATCGGGTTTCCACGTCAAAATCTTGGTGTCAAATGTGTTTCTTATGTTTCTACTCATATGTTGTTGATCTATGCTTTAATGTTTACATCATTAATCTAATAGTAAGTTAATAAAGAAGGTTAAAAGTAGAAAAAAAATATTTTGTGTGACAACTAATTCACCCCCCCTCTCAATTGTCTAGTCTAATTCCAACACATATGGGTCATATGGTCTAGACAGTGAGAAGGACTGTAATGACATTAATTTTAATCCCCCCATAGCATCCTTAACACTTTCCTTGTCGGGGCACATGTACCATCCAATCATGATTGGGAATAAAATATTAGGTATCTTACCCTTCTCCTTATAGGCCTCAAATGAAGGCAATATCTACTTGGCCATCTCCATCAGGATAACCTTATCAGTCAGATATCTTGGCCCCAATAAAACCTTCTATCCTTATATATGTGAATGTGGGGAATTGGATAAACCAAGCCCCATGCTTGTATATCATGGCCTGAGCTTCCATGCTCAGCCTCGTAGCTATGTCCTCCATAGTTCTTACTAAATGCATAGTAAATGAGTCATTTACCCTCTGATAGTGTTGAAGAGATTCCCTATGTTTCAGTTGTGGATAGTGGTCCCATATGTTTACATCTCCAGGGTTACTTCCAACCCTACCTACTGTTTGTAAACCACTGAATTTGCCTCAGAATGCACAAGAATAAACAACATAAGAAGTCATATGGAATATGTTGACCTTTCCTCCCAACCTTCTCATCCCTTCATCTAGACTATCACTTATGATCCTGGCCCACTAGGGTTTTTCATCAGTATCTGCCACCATTCTCATGAGGCCATACATCCAATTTTCAAAGGTTCCAGCATTTGGCCTTCTTGTCATGTGGCTAAGCATCACCATCATATATTGAAATTTAGGTGTAAAATCAAACTTATATAGATGCATAGGTAGCTTTGCAGTAGCCTTATATGTGATGTCATTGGCTCTCCATGAATACATGATTTTTCTGCAATCCTTCTCAGTTTTATTGTACTTCTTTTCTAATTTCTCTAGATTTAATCCACTTACTTGAGGTCCTTTGGGTAAACTGAAAGCTATAGTAATGCCCTCAACTGAAAAGTCTACATATACCCAACCATGCTTCTCTACCTTTCTAGTGTTGGTATTATAGTTACATGCACATTCCACTACTAGCTCAGTAGCCTCCATTGCATAAGGAAACCCCCCTGCATGCCACATGCCTGAGCTATAAATGTTAATAAGCAAGGGTTCTCCACTTCCCTATTCTAACCTTGTCATCTATGCATCCAAATCAATATTCCCTGGATGGGTGTCGTTTATCTGACCATATCTGAATGCAATTCCCTCTAGTTGTATGCACATGGGTTTTAGGAATTTTGTATCCGACCAGTTTTTGCGGAGTGCCATTGAATCCTGCGATAAAGCATATGTATTTCTTACCCTAACTTGTCATGTGATCATACAATTTAACAATAACATGAATATCTTAAAGTTTTGATCCTCATTCAATACATTGCATACAGTATTACATCGATTTACTATGGTAAAAATAATTTTACCTATTCATTTTATCCATAATCGACAAAAGAAGGTTTTTTCATTACATACCTAATATCCACTGCCCTTTTACTATTTAATTGATATCCGGATGCACGTGTTTACCCTTCAGATAATCTCCTCTGTTTGCTATTAGAGTCCACACCTGTTCCATTGCTTTCATAGGTTGCAGTAATATAACCTTAATCGCACCGTAATTCTATAATTTTGCTTGAATACTTGATAAATTCAAAAATGAGCTTAAATCATTACTTTTAATCAAAAGCAATGGTGAATTAGGGTGTGATTAATGTCACTCTATTGGCATCTGTTGATCGACAACTAAGTGCTAGAGATGCTAACGGATGGCAAACGATTATTTGACACTTTGAAAGGTTCAACCACCATTAGACTGGCATTTAATGTGGGGATGCACATTCACAGATATTAGGGATATTAGGAAACATGACTAATATCTAGGAATATGATGATAATGTCATCATGAAGATGACCAATTGTTGATCGATGACTAAAATTGGGTCATCATACCCCTATTTAACAAACATGATAATGTAAAGTGCTGACATGATCAGGTCAGCATGCCATGTGGCTGCTTCCTATTGGTTTTAAAGGATCCATGTGTTACGTGCCTTAAGTGTAGATATGAGGCTATTAAGAAATATCTTGGATCTTAGTTTTGCAAAACATCCCCCCATATTTGAAGATTAGGATGACGTCATCCTCTTCACTAATATTTCAAATCTGCTTGGGATATGATGTCATCGTCATATTTGATGAAGATCAAGCATGTTAGCTAATATGTGGGATATTGAGAAATAGATGATCCTCCTGGTGTTGGGCATATTGATGACATCATCACCATATCAGGTTTTCTTTATATCTAGTTAGGATGACATCATTGTCATATTAATGAAGATCATGGATCTTAACTAATATGATGGATATTAAGGATTATGCCAATGTTAAGTGTTTATGTTATATCTGACGGTGATCTACATATTAACGAATATCAAGGATATTAAGAAATATGACCATCTGGGAACGTGCGCAGGTACTTGATAGGTAGATGATCCCTTGCATTTAAATTTGATGTCTGCATATTAGCAAATATGTGGATATTAGGTTTCTCTTCGTTAAACATATATTAGGGATATTCATGAATATCAGGGATATTAGGGAATGTGATGACCCTCTAGGAATATCTAGTTTGATTGAACTTTGATCGAACATAACTTCCTATACTTAAGGAATTTCAAGGTGATTCAAAAGGCAAACTTGCTTAGAATTTTGCGCTCTTTCACATTATTGGGTTCATGATGACAAAATTTGAATTTGACATTTAACCCTTCTTTATGAGGCCTATGCATACCCGAGGGTGACATTACATTGCATCTGATACTTGACTTTTACCATACCGCCCAAAGCAAGTCAAACAAGGGAAAGCCCAAAAGGGTTGGGTCCCTATTTTGCTAAGGCAAAATGGGGCGTGTTGTGTAACCACACAATAGTATTCCAGACAACCTACATACCCATATCCATGGGATTAAGGTACCTTAAGATTGAGATGAGATGATATGTAGTTCTAGATTTTGTTTGATGATGTAATATAAGATGATGTGAGGGGATATGATGATATCTTATGTACATGAGTACTGGATACTTCCTTCATATTCTAGACTACCTACATACCCATATCCATGGGATCAAGGTACCTTAAGATTTGAGATGATGATGATATATAGTTCTGATTAAGTTTGATGACGTAGGATATGATGAAGTGTTTTGGTTTTGGTGAGATTGTTGATGTGAGTTTGTTTTGGTGAGATGGTTGATGAACTACAAACAAGGATCCATTCCTAGACCTAGGTTAAGGAAAGAGTTGCCTCCATTCTGGTAGAGGTTTTATTATGGATGACTAAGATAGGATGAAGACAAGACATGGATAAATGACATAAGATAACTTTGACATTGACATGGATAACTTGACATAGGATGACAACAAGACATGGGTAAATTTGACATAGGATGAACTAATGATGACATGGTTAACTTTGACATTGACAAATTTCAAAGCTATTCTAGATAGGGAAATGGAAATGCAAAAAGTTCAATGGTTTATTATGGATGGATGGATGATGATTATTATTATGGAATGGATATGGAATGAAAAAGACTCAATAGATGATGGATGTTGACTCTACACATAGCACTTGTTTGCTAGGTTTTCACTATGGTACTTATCCAAGGTGCCTATTTACCAGGTTTACACCAAAGGACGGATTATTTATTTGATTTTTTTTTTAATTTTTTGCTAAGGATACTCTGAGGATCAGCCAAAGAACTTCTTGAGATGAACATTGTTTATTGGTTCATCTAGAGGAATGCCTTTAGGTGTTGCTAAAGTATAAGCTCCTAATCCATATGTTGTTGTGATAACAAAGGGTCCTAACCAATTAGGCTCAAACTTGCCCTTCTTTTCTCAATCTGCTTGATTTCTCTGATTTTCCTTGAGGACAAGATCGCCCACTTGGAACCATATTTCTTTGATCTTCTTGTTATAGTTGCACCAGAGGTGATTTTGATAGACATGGAGATGATTAAGTGTTGCAAGGCACCTCTCATCTAATAGTTCTAGCTCAGCTAATCTGGAAGTGCAATACTCCTCTCCATCAATCAGGTACTGCATGGATACTCTGAGGGATGGGATCTTGACCTCTATAGGTAGAATGGCTTTAGATCCATAGACCAAGGCATAGGGTGTTGCACCAGTTGGTGTTCTGATACTAGTGTGATAGGCCCATAGGGTGGGATTGAGTTGTAGGTGCCAATCACGACGAACTTCATTGACTATCTTCTTGACGATTTTGAGAATGTTTTTATTGGAAGCCTCAGCTTGGCCATTCCTCTGTGGATAGTAGGGAGTAGAAAAGTGATGTTGGATATTGTATTAGGTGCATAAGGCATGGACATCTTGATTCTTGAATGGTCTCTCATTATCAGTGACAATGGCTTGGCGGATACCATACCAACAAACAAGGTAATTAAGGATAAACTTGGCTATTTACTTGCTGGTAATATAAGTCATGGGAATGACTTCTACCCACTTGATGAAGTACTCGGTGGCGGTAATGATAAATTTATGTTCATTGGATGACGATGGGTGGATTTTTCCTATGAGGTCGAGACCCCATTGTGAAAAAGGCCATGGAGTTGTCACAAGTTTTAGTTCATGAGTTGGTGCATGAATCAAGTCTCCATGCTACTGGCATTGTACACTTCTTAGCAAACTGTAAAGCATCTTGTTCTATGGTGGGCTAGTAATAACCTATTCTGAGTATCTTTTTAGAGAGGTTAGGACTAGCAGAATGTGTGCCACAAACACCTTTGTGTATGTTGCATAAGGTAGCATCGGCTTCATCTATGTTAAGGCATCATAAGAGGATACCATCGAGACTCTGGTGATATAGTGTATCACCTAGAATGGTGTAATGGGAGGATTGACGGATAAAGGTTTTGCCTTGGTTTGTAAATAGCTCAAAGGGAAAGGTACCATGTTTAAGGTATTCATAGATATTTTTGTATCATGGGGAATTGGGACCAACAAGTTCACAGATGATTTCAGTAGTTGGAACATCAACGACTAGTATCAACAATTATTTGATCAAGAATTCACATTTTTGTGTGTTTGTGGGCATGTCTATAAGTGACCCCACAGAAGCCATAGAATTTGCAGCTTTGTTATACTCTCTTGGAATTTGCTTAAAAGTGATGCTAGAGAAGTGTGGTTTGTAGGCATCCACTAGTTGCTTGTAAGGGACTAGCTTTTCATCTTTTGTTTGGTACTCATTAGTGACTTGTCGAATGACTAGTTGTGAGTCTCTATATACCTGTAGTATGGATACCTATGAGGAGTGCTTCATACTCAGCTATGTTTTTGGTGAATGGAAATGCAAGTTGATATGACTTTGGGATATAGTCATTTTGAGGTGTGATAAATAGTATGCCAGCCCCTGATCCATGCTGCGTGTAGGAGCCATCAAAATACAATTTCCACATTACTGAGGTAGAGAGATTGAAGAGATTTTCATTTGGAAAGTCTGATGCCATGGGCTGTACATCTGTCATGGGTGCTTCTACTAGTTGATCTGCTAGGGCTTGTCCCTTGATTGCTTTACAATCCACATACTCAATGTCAAATGCACTAAGGATCATGACCCATTTAGCTAATCTTCCTATGAGAGCTGCTTTTGCTAGGAGATATTTTAATGGATCAATTTTGGCTATTAGATTTGTATGTTGGTTTAGCATGTAATGCCATAATTTTTGGGAAGTGAATACTAAGGCTAAACAAGATCTTTCCATAGGTGAATAATTGAGTTCATAACCCACCAAGGTTTGACTGATATAATAGATTGCATACTCTTTTCCTGACTCATCATGTTGTGCTAGAAGAGCCCCTAGGGCTGCAGTTGTAGTTGAGATTTATAAGATCAAAGGCCTATCGGTGACTGGTGGTACCAAGACAAGAGGTGTAGCTAGATATTCCTTGAGCTGATCACATGCCACTTGACACTTAGCATCCCATTGAAATGAGACATCCTTTCAGAGAAAATGTTGGAATGGTTGACATTTATCTGCTAGCTGTGAGATAAATCACCTAACAGATTGTAACCTTTCTTGAAGGCTCCTTAATGCTTTTGGATTCTTTAGTGGAGGCATCTCTACTATAGCCTTGACTTCAACTAGATCTACTTCAATGCCTCTACGAGATACGATGTATCCCAACAGTTTTCCTAAGGTTACCCCAAAGACACACTTCTTTGGATTGAATCTTACCTGATATTTTTTTTGTCTGTTAAAGATTTGTCCTAGAACCTATATGTGATCTACCCTAGAAGACTTTTCTAGTATATCGTCAACATAGTCCTCCATGATGTGATGAAAGAGATCGTGAAATATCATTGTCATTTCTCTTTGATAGGTTGCACCTGCATTTTTAAGACCAAATGGCATGACACACCAACAATAGGTACCCCAAGGACAAGTGAAAGCAGTTTTATGGTGATCATCTTCCACTATCATTATCTGATTGTAGTCAGAAAATCCATCCATTAGAGAAAGCATTTCATGACCAGTAGTCAAGTCTACTATAAGATCAATGTTTGGTAATGGAAAGTCATCTTTGGGACATGCTTTGTTGAGATCTTTGAAGTTGGAACACATGTGGCTGCTGACATTTGGTTTAGCCACAGGTACAATGTTTGAGACCCATTCTGGATAATCAATAGGCTTGATAAATTTTACATCTAGCAACTTTTGTATTTCAACTTTCACCAAGAGAGCAATCTATGGGTGCATCTTTCTTAGCTTTTGTTTGACCGATTTAACTTTTGGATCAACCGTGAGATAATGAGCTACTAGTGAAGGGTCCAACCCTAGCATATTAGCATAGGTCCATGCAAAGTTGATGGTTTTTTGTAAGAAGAAGTTGGCAAGATTCTTGTGCTCTTGTTCTGATAATGATGTTTCAAGGAATGTGGTCTTAGGATGTTTCTTTAGGCCAAGATTTATCTATGTAGAATCTTCCACTAGGAGAGCTGATTTCTCTTGATACTTAGATGGTAGGGGAAGGTCAAATCCTTCATCCTCAAGTGCCACAATTGGGTTTTCACCTTTAGATACATCGTTCATTTTTACTATTTTCTAATCAGGAGGTGCCACAGTGTGGTTTTCACCTAAAGATCTTTCTTTATTTTTACTTTTATGACTAGATGATTCGGCATTCTCACCAAAATAAGAAGTTTGATCTAGTTCCATTACAAAAACATCTTTGTGATCACCAAGAGGGATACCATCCCAGAGTCCCATGAATTTTGTAAGAGCTTTGTCATTCTGAAAAACATCTAGAACAGGGGACGCTTGTTGGTCTCAATCGATAAGTTCAGGGTAGGCAAGTGTTACAATCTGGGTGCTAGTGGTTGATGTGAAGGATATGGATGATAACATGAAAATGGAGGATTTAGTAAATAGGTCAATCATATGTACATAGGAGTCATCCATGATATCCTCTTGAGAAGTTGAAGTTGTGAGAGAATTTTGTACTACCTCGTCGAGAATACACTCGATGTCCAAGGCGTGTGGTACCTTCCTACCATATCCTAACCCCTTCTTGTCTAGCTTCTTCTTCACAATAATGGGTTCTATGCCACCTTGATTATCTTTCCCAAGGCCACCTTTGCCTTTATAGCCCATGTTCTTGACAATTCTTAGGTCATTACCATATTGTTTGACTGGTATGGTGACTGGTTCTCTCTCTTTGTAGAGCCAAGATGAGATGTCTTCAATAGTTTCCTCTGCCAATAATTTTCCCTCTTGGAATTGGGTTAGAGATGTTGATGGAGGAATAGCTGCTTTCTTAGTCACTTTATCTATGGGTGGTTGGCCATAGGATTTAGGGGATAAGGGCATCCACTCTACACAACAAGATTTAGAGATATCATATTCACCAAAGCCTATATCACAGATGTGAGTTGTGATTTCAGTAATAGGATTAGGATTAGGTTCAACTTCAGAGGATTTTTTCAGATTTTTAGAGTTGACATACAATGGGGATTCATAGGCTTTGTCATTATTTGGTACTTGGTTGCTATTCTTATAACTTCCTTGCAAGGTACAACAAAATTCAAAGGGAATAGGGTCTCCTGGGATAGTGATCTCTATACCATTAAATGGGAACTTGAGAGACTGATGGTACCTGGAGGGAATAGCTTTCATGGCATGGATCCATGGGCATCCTAAGATAATGTTGTAAGGTAGCTTAATGTCAAGGACTTGACATCAAGTTTCAGGCATGATGGGGCCTACTTGTATAGGCAAGTGGATAACACCCTCTAACCGACGCTTAGCATCATCATACACCTTGATTGTAATGCATTGATCAATGTTGACATGATCCTCAAAGTATCCCAATTGTTTAAGTAACTTAAGAGAACAGATATTGAGACCACCACCACCATCTATAAGTATGTGTTTGATCTTTCATTTATGGATGAAAACTTCAATGTGAAGGGCATCATTATGACATGGATAGTGGGATGGGAGGTCTTTTTCAAAAAAAACTACATTGTAAGGTGAGGCAATGTTACCTATTATAGCTTGGAAATTCATGACTATTATGTTATTAGGAATCAAAGACTCTTATAGGGCTTTTTCTAGCACAGCCTTATCTATGGGCAATGATCGTAGAAGGTCCAAAATAGAGATCTGTGGTAGGGTTTTCCCTAGATGTTCTACAAGATTGTAATCAGGTGGGTTGAGAGACTCGGTGTAGGCCCATGAAGGGTAACATGACCATGATGAGTTGTGACTACACAATCCATAGATTTACCTTTGATAGTGAGGGTAGACACATGGCTTTCTTCAAAATGACCTACAATAGAGTCATAGGAAGTTGAAGCTTTATTAATGGCTTTACCTTTATCAGGATGTTAACCTTGACCATAGTTAGGGAATGGCTCCTTGTACATGTTGAGGTCTTTGTTGGTGTTTTGATTAGAAGGTGCATCAAAAGTGACTTTGCCTCTATCAATAAAGTTTTGGATCATGTGCTTGAGTTTCATGCATGATATGGTTTTGTGTCCTTTGGTCCTATGGTATTCACAATATTCGTTGTCTTTGTACCATGTGGGTTTGAAAGTAGGTTTAGCATATGGGGGAGCTTCGTGTAGCCTGATGAGTCCATTTTACACAAGTTTCTTTAGAACCGACTCTATAGGCTCTCCCAAGGGAGTAAACTTATGCCGTGGAGGGTAATCTTGGGGAGGTCGCTCTTGGTGATGCTATTGGTTTTGGTTTTGTTGTCGTTGTTGTTGTTGTTGAGGCAAAGGTTGGTTTTGTTTGGATGAAAGATTAAGGGGTGTTTGTAGTGTTTGGACATGTTTGGAATCCACCACACCATCATTGACCACACTTTTATTTTTGTTCTAGAATTCAGTTTTATCATTTGATTTTTGTTGGAGAGAATTGTCCTTATTTTCTTTGAAAATTTTGACGCCTTTAGCGATGAGGGATTTTTAGATGTTGATTCCTTTATATGTAATCTCATCAAAGGTTGTAGCACTTAGTATCTGCAAATGGAAACCCAATTCTTGGTTAAGGTTCTATTAGTGCCCACCTAGGGTTAGGGTTTCAAGCTAGAACATTTGCAAGGTGACTGACCCCCTTTGCCTTGTTACCTCCTTTTCCCATCACTAAAGTCATATCGCCAAGATAGTGATCATCGACGGCTCTTTTCATGCTTTCTCTGACGCGCCAATGAAGATCCAAAGTGTCATCGGTGAAACAAAGCCTATCGGCAGCCAAGTTCAAGGTGTCTCTGATGGGCCAATGAGGATACAAAGATACATCCAAGTCAAGAACCATGCGGTGGGGTCCACTGTTGTATGCATTTTTGTATGCATATCAGGTTGTATGTGCATCAAATATTCCATTACAGATTCTGTGCTTGTATGTAAGGCTGTGCATGTATATGTTGTTGTATATTTGATATACAATGAGTAATATACAATGTGGATTTCAAAAGAGTTTGAAATCAAGTTGTGAACAATAGTCGAGTCCATAGGTATGTGCAAAGAGGATTGTATGTATATGTGACAGATACAATTGAATATACAATGCAAAATATACAAGCCCTAGACATCAAAGTTTATCAAATCGGTCCTGGAAGGGATGGATGCAAATGCAGAGTTCAAAAGTCAAAGCATTTCCTTGTATGTTGTGATGTATGTATCTCCAATATACAAGTGAAATGTACAAGCGGATAGATGCAAGGCGGATGCGACCAAGGAGTTAACTGTGTTTGTGAAAAAGGTGGAATCCGCGGGTTGTATATTGGGATTGCATGTTCCCAATATACATTTAGACATACATTGGAGACATACAAAGAATGAGGATGGAACCTGGGCATGAAGGAGAATTTGATTGTGACAAATTTCAGGCTAGAGTCCATAGGTTGTGTATTGCATTTGTATATGCGATATATCATGAAAGTTACAAAATAAAGATACAAGCTAGATTTCAAAGGTAATCTCAATCCTATGCTGGAATCCGTGTTGTATGTATATGCAATGTACAAAGAGATGTGCAAAGGGAAGATGCGAAGTCCAGACCCAATGGTGATTGTGATCTATTCTATAAGGATTTGGGATCCGCTTTGTCTGCAAGTGATTGTATGTATATACAATCTTGTATACAACTACATATGTAAAGGGAAAAGTTACAATGGCTCATCGGCAAGACTTCGGCCACTGGCGGCTTCGTCCATGCTCATTTCGATAGATGATGGAGAGGTAAATGCATAGCGATGGCGATCCAATGGTAGACGGTCATGTGTCCAAAAGTATTCGTATGTATATGCATTTGCATATGCAAGGATTTGAAGGAAAAATGGGCAAAAGGGTAATGCTTATGTTTGCACTGGGAAAAGTCAGCGATGGAAAAGGTGAACCTACATGGCGCGATTTCATTTCAGCACATTTTTAGGTCGCTAATCTCGGCAGGAGAAATTTGATCGACAGTCATCATTCAAAATTTTGACAGGAGGAGATTTGTATGTTTTCACAATTGCATTTCAAATTGAGAGAGTTCCAGAGCACGCAATTGTTGCATTTCTTGAGGCTGCGGGTAGGTTGGCCATTAATGGTGAAGTTTGCAAGAGGTATGGGTCAAGTGGATGGGCCAACTACCATATTTGATGAGAAAATCTCCAAGTGGTGGCCCATTTCCCCATTTTCTCCTACTTTTCCTTCTTCTTCTGCCTACTGCATTGAATGTTTTGGGCACCATTTCCATGGTGCATAGTATTTGGCAGAATTTTGGAATGACCCTTGTACTTGATTGCTGAGTACATGTTCTTGGTATATATCAGAACTGTGTTGCTCATGTTCAGGTTGTTGAAAACTAGACAAATTTTGGTGGAGTAATAAGATACAGCTTTGCTGGTGGCTCTGTTTTGGTGTCTTATGAGTTTATGAATCATATGTTGTATGTTTTATGCATAAGTTTACTGGTTTCATGTTGTTTTATATGAGAAATGCATTGTTGCATGTATTCAGTTGTTTGTCTCTAGGTTGTGGGCATCTTTTCTTTTCAATCTAAGTAGCTAAGGGTTACTCAGGATTCTGGAGCATAGATTTTCTGTGTTGAATGTTCAATCTCTTACTTTTATTCAAGGAACAAACTAAATGTTTTAGGTTAAGCATTGGGAAAAGCATGCTACAACATGGATATCACTAAGTATGAATGACTAAATACTCAGTCTTGGGGAGTATCTATAAGGCAGACACTAAAAAATCCCTTTGAAACCCAATCATTGATCTAAGTTTATTGTAATCATTCACATGTGTATGTCTAATGACTCTAAGCCCTGAGATAGGCACCAGTCTGATCTTGTATTGAGGTTATAACCCAAAGTCCCAGTCTTGCATCCAAATACAAAATACAAATCTAAACTTCAAATATAAACCATTAGGACATTAGAAGTAGTTTTAGGACCAAAATCCTCTTATTCACAACTGAGCATAAGGCCCAAAGCCAGCCCCTTTACACTTGTTTCACATTTTTGGTTTGCATAAGAGAGGATTTATCTTCTTTGTGTCAACATCCCAGTAAGTCCACAGGCCTATTTTATGGATGTTGAATAGGGAATACCCCCCTTGGTCTTGCAGAGCCTAAAGAAGAAGAGGAGATATTTATAGAGTCTATCTTCTGTACTGTTGGCCCCTGGCTCAGAAATCCTATTGATCAATGATGGCTACCTTGTAGGGATAACTGGGAAGCATCCAGTTGGGAAAAAAACTCCAACAGGTTCTATGCAAACATGTTAACAAGCTTCTTTTCAGGTATTTTAAATGGGAATTTTCTAGCCATGTGTCTCTATGTTTGAAGGAAGGAGATAAGAGTTTCCCCATTTTTCTGTTTGTTGTTACATAAGTTAGTCATAGAGACCTCATGTTCCTTGTTGTACGAGAAATGGGTGGCAAATTTTTCTGCAAGCTTGTTAAAAGTTTTGATACTCATAGGTAGATGTCAGAACCATTCTATATCTTGACCTCCAAGACTATGAGGAAAGAGGTGCATGAGATATGTATCATTATGTGCAACCTCTAAACAAGTGATATAGAATTCTCTAATGTGGTCTTTTGAGTCTCCTCTTCCCTTGTATTTATCAAATTCGGGTATAGTGAAGTTGGGAGGAAAAGGGATCATTTGCAATGACCGATCAAATGGATAAGGACAAACCTCCTCCAAGGAGAAGGTTTTCTTAGTGTGACCAAATGTTAAATTGGCTACTTGTTGTTGTACCTCGGCAAGTTTAAGCTCCATAGTTGTTGGGGGTGTTGGTAAAGTCTCTTGTTGCACTAGGGGTGGTTTTTGTTGCCCATAGGGAAGATTGTAGTTGAAGCCATAGGAATTGATGTTATATGGGTCATATGATTGATTTGGGTCATATCTGTCATATGATGGATTTAGATTAGGTTGGGGTTGGTTGTTTTGAGGTTGCATATGTGGAGGTGGTGCTAGATAAAAATGTTGGCTTTGTGATTGTTGTGATGGGATGATGAAAGAGTTTTTTCGTTGGTATTGTTGAGGAGGGGTGATGAATGGATTGCATGGAGGAAAGTTAAATATGTTTTGATTTGATTGTGATGGTGGAATATAGCCATAGGAAGATTGGATTTGAGAATGTTGAGGATTATTGAGATAGGTGTTGGTGATATTGAGTGTGGATGATCTTTGCAATGGAGGGATATAGATAGATGGGTTTAGAGATGCTTGGGTTGATTGAGATAGGTATGGGTAATATTGAGTGTGGATGATCATTGTGGTGGAGGGATATAGTTTGTGTTGATGTTTTGGGAGTTTTGTGGGGGAGTGATGTTGTTTGTGTTGATGTTTTGGGAATGTTGTGGTTGTATAACATTGCTTGAATTAGTGATATGGGGGTGGTGTCAGCTGTGACCCTTGTTCCATGGCTACATAAGTGTTTCATGGATTGTAATTTGGTGGAAAACCATCTCATGATGGGGTGGCCAACGTACCATGTCTGATTGATGTGGGCATTTGTGATATGCTAGGAGGTTGTTGTTGGTTTTGTTTAGCTAGAGCGGCTTCTCTTTTGAATTCCACTTGACGATGAAGAGTCTCTTGTTGCAGTTTATAAATCTCCATAGGAGTCAAGAGTGGTAATATTAGTCTTTTTGTTGTTGGATTTTGGTTTTGATAGAGGGGATTTTCATATTGAGCATCGAAAGGATTAGTCATTCTCCCTTGTGAGACTTGTTCAGGTATGGGAGTGGATACGGTTGACATAGTTTGGATAGCATTTATAGTGTCATGGGTATAGTTTTGCTCTTTAAGATTAGATAGATCAAAGTCTTGGGGTAGTTTAACTCCTTCCACAAGTAAACAAAAGGAATGATCTTGATTCTCACTAAGGAGTTTGTCAAATGCAGCTATGGCTCTAGGATCTTGCATGATTTCATCAAGGTCTTGTCCATCTACTTGAGAGGATTGACCTTCTTGAAAGTTTCACTCTTCTTGAGATGGGACTTGACCTATGGTGTAACCCTGTGGAACAAAGTCTTGAGACATGCCAATAGTAAATTGAGTCACATCTATCAAAGGGACATTATCCTCTTGGGAATTGTTTGGTTTATCGTTGGTTGGTCTATTTTGAAAGTTTGTTGGTATGTTAGTTGGTGTATGGGGAGTACCTTGTTGAGACATGGTGGGATAAATTGATTGAGGTGTACGAGTGGGAGATTTTTGCTTCTTTGGGGAAATTTTCTTAGCCTTCATGGCTTGTTGAAGTCTAATGTTTACCATAGGATGCACTAGGAGAACAAAAAAATTGAAATTTTTGATTGATTTTGGACTAGTTTGATAAGGTTGAGATTACTATGTTGGTGGATTTGAAGTGGGCTATTTTATAAATATTATTGTTCACTTAGGTAGACTATTGACCTCAATGAAAGTGGATAGTGCTAATGGCATAAACTAACTCAAAAGAAGTTGATTCTCTAAAGCTTGTAAAGACCAATAACAGATACTAGTTCTTCTTCAAAGACCTATGAGATGTGATCACTCTCAAATAAAATAGAAACTAGGGGATTGATGTGATCTAGGATTTATGATGGAGACCAAATTACTTAGCTAGACAAAGTGTGGGTAAGGATTTAGGTTTGTTTGGTGAAATGGGTTTGATGATAGTAATCGCAAGAGGATCAATGGTTTGAACAAGTCCAAGTTTAAGCAATAATGATGGATGAAATGGACTGATGGGTTGATGGAAAAGGCCTGACAATATTGTATGATGATGACTCAAAGGTAGATATGATCAAAAAGTGTGATTTTTTTGAAATTTGGGTTAAACAGTTTGATAAATGGTTTACTGGACCAAAGGTGCTAGACTATGCTACAAAGGTATGAGACTATTATACCAAAGGCACGTTATTGTGTTTTAGAGGTGCTGGACTATTTCTCAGAGGTGCATGACTATGATTCAAAGGTGTGTTACTCTGTTTCAAAGGTGCTAAAATGGTGGTAATGATGTTTGTAAGGTAAATTTTGATAGATTGGGATTTGATTTTGATTAGATTTTCTTTGACAAGAGAAAACACATCAAACAAAGTGACAAAAAGGACTGACACAATAGATAGTGTATGTTTAAGGCTCACAAAAAAGCCCAATGTTTCCATGGGTATTTAGACAATTGCAAACAATTCAAGCACTTTTATCCCTAAAGACATGGTTTCATTGCAGTAGATTAGCTCACAACTTAGTTCTCTGTTGACTCAAATGGAATTCCATATAGGTGTCGTACATTTGTGTCTTTGCAAGAGACGATAGGTAGGGATATCTCACCCTCACCTCGAAAAGCTACAAGTAGGTCACAAGAGCTTATGCTAGCCAAGGGAATATTATCTCCTCAAAGGAGTCAATGGTGATTAATCTTGGAGGTTTATACTAATTTCCCTTACACTGATGATTACTGTAATGTTTGGAGGTGAAACAGGTAGTCACTATCTAGATGGTTCTTAGTAGCTTTAAGGGACCAACACCTTGCGAGCATGCAGCAAGGTACTAAAAGCTTTGACCAATCCTACTAAGAGTATCAAACACTTCACACAATGTGAAAATCATTTTCATAAAGTGCTAGTACACCTTTTCAATTTGGCACCGTAAGGCAAGGCTGACGTTGGTTAGGACTTGGCTTTCACCTTATCCCTCTTATATAGTGGTTCAAAGGAAAACTCCACTTAGGGTCGTCCCTTTTGGATGAAGCACAATCCAAAAGTAGGCCATTCTAAAGGAATAACTAAAAGTAAGATTAAGCACGTCAAACAAAGGTTCAATTGCCCCGTTATAAGAAAAATAAGGTGCAGCTAGATTAGGCACACACGATTGTAGTTGTCAATTGTCCCTTAAGAAAGCAATATGTTCCTAAGACTTTAGATTGCAAAACATGATTGTTCAATTGCCCCTTAAGAAAGCAATTCGTTTCTATGACTTAGTCTGATAGGTTTTGCAATTCTTCAAAGTTCATCCTACATGAACACGTTAGAAAAACCCATTTGCTCTTTTTAAGTAATAAGAAGCTACGAAAGTTTGATTAGTTCTGTTGGAGTCAAGGACAACACTGAGAGGGGAGGTGAATCAATGTTGCGTAAATTCTTAACTTTTTGCAAACTTTATCTTATGAGACAAATAGAAAGGAAGACATTAATGATTTGTTGAGTTCATATGCACAAGACTGATAGTGAAAGATGTGAACCAAAAACTTATAAGCAAAACACAAATATGCACACATAGAGACAAATTATGACACAAAAATTTCTGGAGTGGAAAACCCTCTCAGGGTAGAAAAACCACTCAAAGTTGGCTCACTGGCTTACTCAAAACCTCACTAGTTACATGAAGGTCTCACTGACCAAAGAAGCTTCACTAGCTTTACCACAAGCCTCACTAGCATAGGAAGGTCTCACTGACCACAAGCCTCACTGGTATAGGAAGGTCTCACTGACCACAAGCCTCACTAGCATAGGAAGGTCTCACTGACCAATTCAATTGTCCTCATCAAAATAATGTGCAAGACATGATTACTTCTCAATCTGATTTGCACCATTCATGACCTGTCATCTCTAAGCACACTCAAACCAATCTGCATACTAGTCTCAGTATCTTTGTTCAATCAATTCACAATTCATTCACCTGATTATCTCTGCATAATAATTCACCTATCAATTGCATATTTGTGATTCAATCTAAAAATTTGTTGCACAAGGAGATCTTCATCACAACATTTTTTATCCTTACACAAACTCTCATAAAAACATCTGATGATTTTGTCACACTATGTATCTATAAAAACATGATCTCATACATACAAAAATCATCTGTAATAAATTCTCAAAGATGTCTTCTTTGCACTTTGATCCATCCATATATTTTATCAATGTACATATAAAACAATTATATGCAAATTGAATGTCTTTTCATCTTCAAAACAAACTTTCATTTTCCTCTTTTCAAAACCTTTCATTTTCCAAATAAATAGCTCCACTTGTAAAAATTCATCTTCAATAAAATTAATTACAATTTCTTCATCTACAAAAAACCTTTCATTTTCCTTTGCATTGCAAATATTATCTTCAACAAAAAATTTTCATGGATCCAAAAAACAATATCCTTCAAGATCCATAATAATCTCTCCACAAAAAAATATCTTCAGATCCTCTTCTCAAAAATTCTCTGCATAAAAAAGTTTTCAACTTCTTCTATGATTAACAAATGAAATCCATCTTAATCTAACTCTGAAAGAAAATAGAAAACTCCTTCATTAACTCCACCAAACACACAAAAAAAACTTTCTTTCTTTGCACAAGAGTATACACAAAAAAATTAGAAGGAATCTTTAAAAAAAATCCCTAAAAAATTGCTTTTAAGACTCCCTGACTTTATGCCTTTTTAAAAAATCCAAAAGCTCCAAAAAAAAAAGCATAAGACTTCATTTAATTTGATCTCATAGAGAATGACATTTATAGGACCACCAAATTAGGAAATAAAAAAAGTTTCTAAAATGAAATAAAGCCATTGATGGCTTATTCAAGCTCCTCTCTTTAAATAAAGCCATATTTATATGACTTATTCGATAGCTTTTCAAAAATCAAACTATTAAAAAAACATGCTCTCCTTTAAAAGCATCGAGGCATTTGAATTACTTTTTGGCGCTTATAGATAAGACATTCAACTAGAGGAAGAGGTAAAGGGAATTGAAAGGGCCGGTTGCCCTATGATGGTTATGCCCTTAAACAAGTCACTTTAATTGACTGTAACCTGTGACTGCAAGTCACTTCAATATTAAAACAAAAAGTGCTTATCAATAGTGACATTTAGAATGGATTTAAACTTAGCTTTTAAAGACCTTGAGATAAAATTATTTCAATGCCAATGATATAAATAAGATCATTGTTATTGTAAACTAAGAAGATCACAATGATAATAATGATATTATCACTGTAATTGCAAACTTCAATCTGACCATAATTTGATGAAGTAGAAGCATTGACACTATATCATGCAACCTTGAGCATGAAAGAACAATCATCCTCTATCTGAACGTCACAGCACTTTAACATCATATGTTAGATAGATACCAAACCTTCACCAACACAACACGCATGATGAACTTGATTAAAGCATAATCAATAACACTAAACACCCTGAAGCATGAAGCATAACATTCCTAAACATAATGTTCTCCAATGAAGAATAAACAATCTCCATTTCAATTACTAACATCAAACAATCCCTGATTCCATCAAAATGATGATGACCCTTTCTCACAAGCATTAGCAACATGCAATGTCATTATCAAACACATTCTTACAAAGTATCAACTTCTGTAGAATAAGCAAGAACCAATCATCAACACTGCCAAGCACACTTTACAAGACAAATGTTCAAGACTCAAACTACCAACTTCCACTTAGAATAAACTCCAAACTGATCTCCCAACAAAAACATAATCACAAATCATACCTTGAACAAAGCATTCTGATCTTTCAAGAACTACAAACATATCCTTGAGATAATGAAGAACCTAATTCAATGATGACATCAATGATGACAGAGATCATTCTTAAGGCATGAAGTATGAACACCAAACCTTCTTATATGAACCCTTTGCATATGAACAACTCCATCATGATCAACTTAACACCTTTTTGACATCAATGACAATCAGTCACCATCAAGTTCCACCACAACTCAATAGTTAGCAAAAAATAAATCAATTGACCAAAAGTGTTTTACTGAGATTCAAAGGTAAGGCACTATGTTACTGAAAGTGCTTCACTATGCTACCAAAGGCAAGTTGTTTCTGACCAAAGGCACCTTATTGTCATGCAAAGGCATGTTACTGTGCTACAAAGGTGTGACACTGTTCTAGATCTTAAAAAAAAGTCAATATTTCATCAAAAAGCTAGATTTGAAAGATGGTATCATGATTGAATGATGATCTAGAATGTTGGTAAATGATGAGATCTGTAACCTACAATCAAGAATGAATCACAAAAACACCGTGAAAGTATAGGTTAACTAAAAATGCTAATACTTCTAAATAAATCAGCTTAGGAAGTACAATAGAATGATAGAAAGACAAATAAATCAGCTTGTCCAACAATGAATTATCGATGTGATGAGTTAAGAACCCTGCAAATCAGAAGAACAAGTCAAAAAACCCTAGGAAACCAAAGGTGTTGTACTATTGTGCAAAGGCACTTAACTGTAGACCAGAGGTGCTTTACTGCATTTTAGAGGCGTGTTACTATTGCCCAAAGGCACTTTGTTTACAAACTAAAGGTGATTTATTGTGATGCAAAGGCATTTTTCTGTGTTTGATTGCGCTATTCCATACTGTACTTCAAAAAAATAAATTTTCTAAAAGAAAACAACGATTAGTTGTCCCACCAGGCATTCTAGGATGTATATGGTGAAAATTTGAGATTGTGAATTATATCAAAAGGCAATGAAATAACAACTCAAATCCCCATAACATCAAAATATCTATTTAAGTAATAACCAAATCAATGAATAATCAAGTTACAAACAAAGAAGCTATCACCTAGATTATTTGGATCTCTTGGTTGATTGTGGATTGCTCAATAAATTGCATACCCATGTTGTTGCAACAAGCAGATGTAGATAGTGATTGTGTGCTCAAAAGGTCGATGTGCTAAATGATGTGATGAATGCTCTTGATGCGTTGTATGGATGCCTGAGAATAAATGATTGAAGAGGATTTGTTATAGAGATGTAGGGGGTTTATATAGATTTCGGACATGATCAATCAATGGATTAAATAAATCCATAAAATGGATGGTTGAGATAAATCAAAATAACTCATGATGAATGTGCACACATGTGTCACTTCAAAAATGTATTTTTATTAAGATAAATGTTTTTTGATAATAGACATGATAACGATAGATTTGATTTCATAAATTAGAATTTTTTTTCTAATTTATGAGTTGATGATAAAAATAAGATAAATTAAAGCCAATTAAACTTAACTTTAGATTTACTTTTTGAAGTTCTAAAAGTAAGACTGATTGTGCACATGAGTTAACATGATATTTTTAGAGGAATTGGAAGATAATTTATATTAAATAAATAAATTTATTTAATTGATTGTGCATGATTGAAGATTAGATAAGATATGAAGATAAAAGATTTTAAATAAATTAAACAAATAAATTCATTTAATTTATTTTGCATGATGGATGAATATAAATAAAATATTTGATTTTATTTATTTTTAAGAGATTGAGTCAACTTAAATAAACTTGGTTAATTTATTTAGATTTAGAGGAATAATTGATTAATTAAATAAGTAAAATTATTTAATTGTGAATAAGAGGGGATAAATGATGCATTAATTAAATAATTGGATTTATTTAATTAACGCAGACTTGAAATTTGAAAAAGGATAATGATTTAATTAAATAATTAAAATTATTTAATTTTTTGAAGAATATAGAGGAATTTAATGAAATTAATTAAATAAAGAAGATTTATTTAATTAATGTTGAAAATATGTTATTTAGAGGAAATTGATGATTTTGATGAAATTAATTAAATAATTAGATTATTTAAAAATTAACGTTGAATGCAGGTGATTAGACATATTTGATGAAATGCAAGTGATGCAATGCAATGGTCATTTTTAGGTGTCTATAGGCTCTGCAGGAACAACAATAATGTAGGCCTAATCTCTTGTATCTTCTAGCTTTTATGGCTTATTTACATCACCTTTGATATCATACTAACTTACTTTTATAGGTACAGTAGTGGTTTGGTTGATATAATGATGATTCTTCATGTCCGGGTCACCAAGGTATCTCTGGGTTTTCATCCCTTATGGTGGCTCCAGTTGGTTCCTTTGTGCTTCATCCTCTCAAACCTACAATCCACAATGCCAAGCATTAATTTCATCATAAGAAAATTATTTTTCATCAAGATAAATCAAAATATATCTCTTTGTAGCCATGGATCAATTAGGGACAGCTCAACATCAATTTTGTTGCCATGGGCAACTTCACAAATTCGGTGTTTTCCCATGATTTTCTTAGTTTATTCATCATTTTCAACTACCCATTTTGCATTTATGATGACTTGGGACATTTCTGCACCCATTTGGATCTAGTAGGAAATTGTTATTTCACATTTTTACACCCTTTTTGGCAAGAAGCGAGATTTTTGGGAGTCACTGGATATTAATGTGCAGAGCCAAAACTTGTTAATTTTTGCATCAATCGTGATGGACAAAACCTTAAGAATGAGTGGAATGATGCAATTGCCTAGTATGAAGTGAACATTTTAGTTGAGTTGACCATTTTGGCTCCCAAGCGAGTTTTTAGGCCATGACAGTACAAAGCAGAGGTTTCATGGTTCACTAGATATGCGGAGATCTTGCTCCTCATAGGATATATCACATTGGAGGTAAAAATATGGCAATATCCTTCATGAGGCAAAAGTCCCACTAAAGAAGTCATAGGATGGGTGGAGGTATAAGAGGTCACAGGATAAGTGAGGAAAATTGACTTCACAGGATATATCTTGTGCCGATTATAATTAGCACAATATCTTGAGACATAGCAAAGACCTGCTTTTCCCAATTTTGAAGCTGGCGGAACTTGGTGCAGGAGCACCTTCACATCAGGGTTTTATTTGATCTTCAAGTAGTTTAATGAGGTCCTTCAGACCATTAAATGTTGTATAAGGCTTGAAAGCCATGCTTGTAGTGGACTATGTCCAAATAGCTAGAATCTATTCATGTTGTACTAGGTAGTTGCAATAGTCATTAAAGTCTTTAAGTTTTCTTGTTTGTAAAAGCCTATAGAGGCATGTCATGGGTTTGGAAGTTTGTTAATACCTTTCCCAAGGTTAACAAAAGGTTAGAAGACATTGTTAAACTTAAAAAACCATCGATGCAGTCCAAGATTGGACAGTTACTAAATCAGTCTTTAGAGCAGCAGTTAGAAAAAAGAAAGAGCTCGATGGTTGGGCAGTTTTCTTATAACCCCAACCATCCCATCGACTTCTAGAAGAGGTATGAGGCTTATTTGAAGCCAGGAGGGATTCATTGTAATGGATAGATTTGAGAAAAGTGAAATGAAGAAGAAGAAATCACTATTTTCCTAATTTTTCTATTTTTTTTGTGTTTTTCACTGTTTGCTGCCGTACTGTACTCCTGTCAGGATTCATCATAGACCATCTGCATGTGGGAAGGAAAGTAGACTAAGTCATCTTTGATTTAAGCACGGTGTGAGGCCTTAACATTGAACTAGAGGAGAGAAATCACTGTGGAACCTTAAACTATTTTTTTTAAGTCTGTTGTCTTCTTTTAAGTTATTCGTTGTTTTCTTCAGAAATCTGTACTTGTACAGCCTAGAAGTGGATGGTGCTGGTGATGGTTGGTTAGGGTAGTGAGTTACCTATCTTGTGCATCTTGTTTGGGCTCTTGACACTGCAATAGGAGGGATAAATCATTCATTGTTTACCAACTATCCTAAACCCTGAATTAGGGCTTTCTGAGCAACCCGATGGGTATTCCTTCTTTCCACTAATCTTTCCTATTGGTGATAAATGGAATGGGATGTATGGTAGCTGGCCCATAGCCTTGTGAAGGTTGCAGAGGTAGGAGGATGATGTAGGGTGAGTGTGGGCATGAGAAAGACCTCTACAAAATCATGTGTTAAAAGATTTGAGGAGGATAGCAGTCATATTAAGAAGGTAATAGTTTTGTCTCTCATATTGTTGTTTTGTCATTGAAGGCAATTAAGTGTTAGGTATATTGTTGAGATGGTTGGTTATTTGGCATTAGAGTTGTGTCAATGGAGATCACCCCAAGGAGGGTACCCTGACTGTCTCCTTAGAGATAGAAGTGTGTGACTGTCTTTAATAAACAGTGTTGAAGATTGCTATCCTGCATAGTGGTTGGATAGAGTTTTGATTGGAGTTGGGCATCTTGGAAGATGTAGAATGAAGTTATTGGGTTAGAGACCATTTGTTGGTCATGTTGTAATTACCCTATGAAAGTTGTCTCAAGTATTGAATCATTGTTTATGTCTTGGAGAGCAAAGTAGTTGGAGTTGTGATAGTTTGTGAGCGCCATAGTTGCACATCAAGAATAGTCATGAAGGAATGATGAAAAGATGAATGGATAGACTTGAAAATGGTTTGTTTGTGGGTAGATTGAGGTTACTAATGAGGTCTAAGGTCTTGTGAACCTTGTTTGGGTTAGAGTTGTGAGGATTTCATTAAAGATTGGTGAACTTGTGGGATTCCAAGACATTGTTATGAACTATCCCTATATGAAGTTGAATGATCTTTTCCTCTGTATCATTTTGGTATCAGAGCTAGGAAAAGCTCTGGGAGGAGATGTTGTATTTATTCCTATCACTGAGAAGGCAGGTAAAGCTGAAGAGTTTGTTGGTGACCTTTGTTTTTGTTGCTGAGTTGTTTGGTTGCAGGTGCTTATCCATCTAGCTGCAGAAGGATATTTTCTGAGGTTGTGTGTGTGGGCAGACAAGAGAAGGTCTGTCATGACCATTCTCCAATAGAGATTTGGCTGGAGAAGGATGCATAGAGAAACCACTAAGGAGAGAGTGGTAGGTGCATCACCAGGATCTGCTATTGGGTGAGATGAATGGTTTGGTGAGTTGGTTTGTTCTGAGGCAGTAGAGAGATGGATTCCTGATTGAAGAAGCACTTGATGTTGCAACCTGAAGAGTGCTCCACTAATGGGAGTAGAAGGAGCTTGAGGATGCTTTGTGAAGATGGTAGTTTGTTCTATTGGTTGGTTGGTCACCTTCCCTATTAGTCTGAAGATTGGAAGACTGAAGCTGAGACAGATAGAGATGCAGGAAAGACTTTTGTTGCAGATACATTTCCAAGGGACTTGGAAATCTTTGTTGGTTGGTTGTATGGTGCAGGAGCACCTTCACATCAGGGTTTTATTTGATCTTCAAGTAGTTTAATGAGGTCATTGAGACCATTAAATGTTGTATAAGGCTTGAAAGCCATGCTTGTAGTGGACTATGTCCAAATAGCTAGAATCTATTCATGTTGTACTAGGTAGTTGCAATAGTCATTAAAGTCTTTAAGTTTTCTTGTTTGTAAAAGCCTATAGAGGCATGTCATGGGTTTGGAAGTTTGTTAATACCTTGTCCAAGGTTAACAAAAGGTTAGAAAGCATTGTTAAACTTAAAAAAACCATCGATGCAGTCTAAGATTGGATAGTTACTAAATCAGTCTTTAGAGTAGCAGTTAGAAAAAAGAAAGAGCTTGATGGTTGGGCAGTTTTCTTATAACCCCAACCATCCCATCGACTTCTAGAAGAGGTATGAGGCTTATTTGAAGCTAGGAGGGATTAATTGTAATGGATAGATCTGAGAAAAGTGAAATGAAGAAGAAGAAATCACTGTTTTCTTGATTTTTCTTTTTTTTTTGTGTTTTTCACTGTTTGTTGCCGTATTGTACCCCTGTACAGATTCATCATAGACCATATGCACATGGGATGGAAAGTAGACTAAGTCACCTTTGATTTAAGCATGGTGTGAGGCCTTGACATTGAACCAGAGGAGAGAAATCACTGTGGAACCTTAAAGTATTTTTTTAAGTCTGTTGTCTTCTTTAAGTTATTTGTTGTTTTCCTGAGAAATCCGTACTTGTACAGCCTAGAAGTGGATGGTGCTGGTGATGGTTGGTTAGGGTAGTGAATTATCTATCCTGTGCATCTTGTTTGGGCTCTTGACACTGCAATAGGAGGGAGAAATCATTGATTGTTTACCAACTGTCCTAAACCCTGAATTAGGGCTTTCTGAGCAACTCGATGGGTATTCCTTCTTTCCACTAATCTTTCCTATTGGTGATAAATGGAATGGGATGTATGGTAGTTGGCCCACAGCCTTGTGAAGGTTGCAGAGGCAGGAGGATGATGTAGGGTGAGTGTGGGCATGAGAAAGACCTCTGCATAATCATGTGTTAAAGGATTTGAGGAGGACAGCAGTCATATCAAGAAGGTAATAGTTTTGTCTATCATATTGTTGTTTTGTCATTGAAGGCAATTAAGTGTTAGGTATATTGTTGAGTTGGTTGGTTATTTGGCATTGGAGTTGTGTCAATGGAGATCACTGCAAGGAGGGTACCCTGACTGTCTCCTTAGATATAGAAGTGTGTGACTGTCTTTAATAAATAGTGTTGAAGATTGCTGTCCTGCATAGTGGTTGGATAGAGTTTTGATTGGAGTTGGGCATCTTGGAAGATGTAGAATGAAGTTATTGGGTCAGAGACCATTTGTTGGTCATGTTATAATTACCCTATGAAAGTTGTCTCAAGTATTGAATCACTATTTATGTCGTGGAGAGCAAAGTAGTTGGAGTTGTGATAGTTTGTGAGTGCCATAGTTGCACATCAAGAACAGTCATGAAGGAATGATGAAAAGATGAATGGACAGACTTGAAAATGGTTTGTTTGTGGGTAGACTGAGGTTACTAATGAGGTATGAGGTCTTGTGAACCTTGTTTGGGTTAGAGTTGTAAGGATTTCATTAAAGATTGATGAACTTGTGGGATTCCAAGACATTGTTATGAACTATCCCTATATGAAGTTGAATGATCTTTTCCTATGCATCAGAACTTTTGGTGGTCACTAGATGTGTCCAATGATTAAGGTTTTTCACGCTTGTCATGTGAAGTGAACTTTTAGTGCTTTGTCTTGTGAAGTTCAATTTTAGCATAATGTCCTTGTGACAAGGGATTTTCCCACAAAGTGCAGTAGGAGGCAAAAATCTAGCCATGTCTTGAAATTTCCTGAGTGACAGTATGTTTTAAAATATATTAAGTATAATTTTGTATATATATTTTAAAATATATTTTCAGGATGTTTGAGATAGGGTCCAAATCCATAGGAGTTAAAATGTAGATTTTATAATTTGGAGGATCCATCAGATTTTAGACTTAACCAATTTTTCAAGGTTTCAAGGTTTCAGACTGAGCAAAATTTGGGGTTTCAAGGACATGCATCAGGATGAAGGCACATAGACCCCTTAGTATAACATTGTGGAATTTGGCATGATTTTGCAATTTTGAGGCATGGAAAGTAGGAGTCCCAATATGATACATCCTGCAATAGCAGTTTTAAGTGCTTTATCCAATGACACCCACTTTTAGCACAAAAGGCAACAAAGGTTTTATTTATTAAGCACAAAATCAATTAAGACTCCCCCAAATCAATCACGAAAGGCATCAAACAACTTCAAACATGCCAAATACCCAAATTCAGAATAAATTTTGCATTCTAAGCACCATTTCACTTTCTCATCATCATAAGGAGGGAAAGGCTAAGACTCTAAGCCAAAGCAAAAGAAGTGGTCTCCATTTGACAAAATGGGACATGTGTGCAGGGCCCAACACAACCCTGATAAGAAACAAGGTGAGAGATGACTACAATGGAAAAGACTACTTCCCTCAAAATGTAAATGTAATAAATCGACCTCAAAACAATGGCTACTACCAAATAGATAATCAACAACTGTGGAATTGAAACTGGATCAATAACATGTATGAACACCCTCCCTATGAATACAACCAAGTTTGTTCTTTCCATAGGACAAGGGAGCATAGCACTAAGTCATGTAGAGAATATAATAGGTTCATCGCAAGGTTGCCCCAAAGACCAACAATGATTATTTTACAAAATGTTCCTAAATTTGCAAGAGGTTATAGAAAACAACAACAACAATACCAAACAAATGCAAGCACCCATTACACCACAGAATGTGGATATGAAGATCTTCCAAGACCCCTTTCTAGTGCATAGAATAATGAAACAAACAACGTGGCAACTTCAGGTTCATCTAACTCTCCCAAGGTCTCAGAATCAAGTATTCTACAGAATTAGGACCAAAAGGATAAGCGAGAATGCTAGGATTAGTGAAAATACTACACAATGAAGACATTAAACTCAACATCAAACTAAAAATAGAATTTCATGAAGGGATAATTTTTCCCATAGAACCAATACCTACCCCAATCGGACCATACAAGTTAATCAAAGACCTAAAGAAGACCTATTCCCATATCTCTTTCATAGATCTCCTTAAAAAATTTCCATCACATCGATTGGCTCTTTTTC
Organism: Cunninghamia lanceolata; assembly: GCA_027924645.1. Taxonomy (NCBI): domain Eukaryota; kingdom Viridiplantae; phylum Streptophyta; class Pinopsida; order Cupressales; family Cupressaceae; genus Cunninghamia; species Cunninghamia lanceolata. Next base: position 1,660,120 of record BSBN01001137.1, on the reverse strand, counting down.
AAGTAATAGGGTTAAAATTCCTAGATCGAATCACTCCTTCTGTTAGCAAACAAATTAATTAAGTTGATCTTGATATGAACCCACCAAACACTGAGTTACAAGACACAGGATTTTTCTTTGACTTGAAGAAAATGTTTTATGAGGTTGAATTAACCAAGAAAGGGGATCCCATGCTATATCTACAAGTATGGATTTAGGACACTTGTATAAAGAGGACCTTCCATAAACATAGTTCCATTTTTTCTATTAGAAAGGATGGGATATGGACATATAAACATCACAGTAACCTTAATTGATGACGGAGCCACCATAAACATAGTTCCATTTTTTCTATTAGAAAGGATGGGATATGGAGATATAAACATCACAGCATGCCAAGATATGCTTAGAGATTATGACAATTTAAAAGTAGCAACAATTAGAAAAATCACGCTACCAATCTCCTTGGTACCCAAGAGAGTCCCCATAATATTTTATGTTATTGACAAGGACACTTATTATAACTTGCTATTGGAAAGACCATGGATACATAGAATGAAGGTAGTAGCCTCCACATTATTCCAAGAGGTTTAATTCTTACATCTTGGAAAGATATATATTGTAAAAGGGGGCCCTAAGCCTTTTAGTATGGTCAAGATAAACACAGTAGAAAGAAGATAGGAATTCCCATCAATTATGAATTATTAGCAAACAAAATTCTATTCCAGAACCAATTCCATAATCAATATGCCTAATGAAGGTAGAGCCACTCAATGAAACAATAAACAATATGAAAATAAGAACTTTCAAAAAGGGAGAGTCATCAAAATAGAGATAGGTAGTTCTGAAGGAAAAATGGCTAAAATCATGGAGTGATTAGAAAAATATGGCCTCGTTCAATTCCCTTTGGATATTTTCATAATCAACATATTTTTCAAAGATGAACAAGAAAGGACTAATCAAGACATCTCAAGCATAGGAGAAATTCCATAAAAGATGAAGTGACCTAAGTTTAAAGACTAGTTTCAAATTATGATGCTAGACTTGAAAGAAGTAGATCCACATGTCTTCTCAAATCTTGAGGAAGATACATCAAAAATCTATACTCCTTTGACACCACCAATAGAAATGTCGTTAAGTGATTCATATGTGCCTCAAACTCAAAAAACAAGTGATTCTTATGTACCGCTTTCACCAATTGAAAATACCTATACACCTTGGACACCTCCAATGCAGGTAGAACCCAATGATCAAGAAGAATCCCACTCGATTGACAATGAGTTGACAAATGCTCCAGAAGCATCATCTAAAGCTTTTAAAGCTCCCAACCCCAAAGAACAACCTTTTACCTTGACTTCAATACAATCCAATGATAATAATACATGGGAAGCACCTCAAATAAAATTTGAACTAATTGAGAGGTTCCCTGATGAAGACAAGGTTAGAAAAGGAGAATTTTGAAAAGAGCGCAAGTTACAGATAACCATAGGAGTAGAGGATTTCATTATCCTTTAATTACCTGAGAAATATGTAGGATATTCTGCAGACCTATGACTAGAACCGAATGGGAAGATGAGCATAAGATTTATTCCCCCACACAAGTAAAGGGAGTCACAAACTCCTTTCGAGTTGTTTCAATTTCTACAAATACTCCAGGAGCGCGATGAAGTCAAGATCTATATGAAAGACATTTTATTTACTCATCGATCTATTAAATTGTGATAGAGTCTTGTATTAGATTCCCTCTCACCAACAAGCCTACAAATCTTTGGCTCATCTCATGCTACCTTAAGAAGTTATGGAGTCAAATCCACCAAAATAGAATAATCCTTTGGGACCTTACAGAGTAGAATAAATTGTCCTCAGATAGGGCAGTACAAAAAATAAGAAACACAGGAAGAAAATAAAATTTCAAGAATATTGGAAAGGTCCCTACATAATCAAAGAAGATATTGGAAATGATGTGTATTTTGTGCATGATGGAAGGTGAAGATTTTGGTGAAACAATTAATGCTTTTCACCTTAACAAATATTATGTCTATAAAAACCCAAAAAATTAGAAAAATAAGAAAAATCCAATAATCAAAAATCCATAAAAAGCATAAAATCATAACTTCATTCTATTCCATTATGCATTATGTGAGTGATTTTCTCTTGTTTGGTTTTTATCTTAGTAAGGAGTCTAAGGTTGCTTAGGTATAGTTTGACCCTTTGAACTATTGAGACCCCTTATGATCATACTTATCACCTATTATTATTTTCCCCTTTCACTTCTGAAAGAGTTCTAACAAAAGCCTAGCTCTTAGCTTCATACTCATCCTAGTCTTAATGAACCATGATGTTAAGTTCAAACAAAGTCAATACTCAAACCTACACTACCTAATATAAGCTTGTAAGTCGAGCTTCCCCATTCCTCTTTAGTGGAAGGGAAGTCTAACTGGATAGTGAGAACCCTTGGTGGTGCTCAACCCCTTATCTTTCCTAGCCAAAAACACGCAGGAGATCATAACTCTATAGGAAGCAATAAAAAAATATGAGTGAAAAAAAAAAAAGAGATAAAAAATAAGTGTGAGAGAGAAAAAGAAATATAATGAAAGAGAGAATGCCAAAGCAAAGAAGTCATCAAAGGAAAATGAGAAAGTTAGGAAAGATGTTGTAAAATACAAAAAAAAAGAGAGAAAAGAAAGAAAAATACAAAAAAGAGAGAAAAGAAAGAAAAATACAAAAAAAGAGAAAGAAAAATAAATAAGAGGATTGTTGATGTTCGTACTCTTGAGTGGAGATAAATATAGCTATGAAGGTGGCATCTATCAGAGAAAATAAAAGAGGAAGGAACAAATCACACACACACATACACACTAGCTGAGACAAACTGAGAGTCTAGCAATCTTTAGGGCCATATTTTTCTCTAGAGCCTTTCCTTTGCCCCAGAACTATCTTGTTGGCCATCTCTGATCTAAGTCTATAATGTATTAATAAAATTTTTTGCTTATCTAAGTTGAAATCTTGTCAAAATATTTTGTCTAGATAAGGATTGGTATCTAGCCTTCTACAAATCCAAAATCAAGAACTTCCCATCTCTTACCTGCTCCCATTTGAGTCCTTAATCATATCCCAAGGTTTATCAGGTCTCCTTATACCAACTCAACTCATAATCTCCTAAGTCAAAAATTCTACTTAAGATCAATCACAGTGCTTGTTCCATTTGCATACATATCATATAAGGAGAAAATTAAAAACAATAAGTCATGAAATAACTCATGACATTTCATAAAGAAATAGAAAATGTGTTGCATCCATACTTTCATATGTTCTTTCATACATGCATCTCATACTTTATAAAACCCAAAAATTCCAAACAAATATTGCATTATCATTGTGTTGTCTAAAATTAGAGATCTAAACAATCCAAGTAAACAAAAGATAGAAGAAGGGAGTATTTAATTCAAAACATAAGTTGAATAAAATAATTGCATTTCATATCAAGAGATTATGCATTTCCAAAACAAAAAGGTACACTTAAGCATGCATGTCTCCCCATGTAAGGGGACAAAATAGAAAACTAAGACTCCCTAGAACATCAAGGATGATTTTGACCAACTGTCTCTTTATCTCTTGTTCTTCACAGAAAATATTGAATTCATTTGATGTGAACCCACATCCTCTATCAAACCTCAAGCATTTCATCCTCAATTCTAACTCATTCTCAACCATTGCTTTGAAAACTTTGAACTTCTCTAGAGCTTCAGATTTTTCTTTTATAAAAGTGACCCAAGTCATTCTAGAATAGTCATCAATAAGTAGCATAAAGTCCCTGTCACCTTGTAGACTTATTGTTCTTGTGGGACCACACAAATCTATATTTACTAGCTCTAGCAATCCAGTAGAGAATTGTTCTTTTCTTTTGAACCTTGTTTTTCTTTGTTTCCCAAATTGACACTCCTTGCAAATGGTGTTGGCTAGCTTCACAAGTTTAGGTAGATCTCTTACAGCTTGTGCAGAACTTATCTTTACCAAATTGTCAAAATTGATATGACACATCCTTCTATGCCAAAGCCAACTCTCATCTGTCTAACCCAATGAACAATAATCATTAGTTCCTCTTAATTGGTAAATGTTACCTATGGTCTTCTTACTAGTAGCAATCACTGTTTTAGAGCTTTCCATGATCTTGCACCCACTATCTTTGAATCTCATATCATAACCTTTGTCACACATCTAACCAACACTCAAAAGATTATGCTTCAAACCCTTCACATATAGGGCATTATCAGTATTGTACTTTCCATCAAAAGAAATATATCCTTTTCCATAAATCTTACTAGTTGTATCATCTCCAAACCTAATCAGTCCTCCATCATACTTTTTCAAACTCACAAACTTACTTTTGTCACCAGTCATGTGATGAGAGCATCCACTATCAATAAGTCATTCATCCTTATCTTTCTCAACCTAAATAGTCAAGGCACTTTCTTCCACTGGTTTTTCTTCCTTCACACAGCTAGCAGGATTAGTAGATATAGGTTCTTCTTTAATTGCAATAAACAAGCACTCATTGGTGTTAGTACAAGTATCATCAGATTCATCATCTGTCACACCTTCATCATCAAGATCTCTAACATAGTAGAATTTCTTTGGAACCCTAGGTTTATTCTCAAATATTTTTCTATTCCTTTCAATTCTCTCAGGACATCTAGAAGTATAGTGACCAACCTTACCACATGAAAAACATTTGAAAGGTAATTTTCCTTTGAACTTATCAAAACCTCTTTGTAGTCTGTCAACAAAGTTGGCTTCAATTTCATCAATCTCATCATTGTGTTCTACCTTGTACTTCTTTTCTCTGAAATACTGGATTTGAAAGCAGTTTCAACCTTCGACAGAGCATCACCAAATTCTCTCATCTCAAAAGCTGTAAGCTTTCCTAGCAACTAATCTTTAGTGACTCCTTGCACAGTCATTACTTCTTCAATTGTAGCTACCTTGCAATTATAGGACTTAGGTAATGACCAAAGAATTTTCATCACAACTTCCTTCTCATCAACAGTTCCTCCCATACCCTTTATTCCATTTACAAGTTCATCAACCTTATGCATGAAGGTTGTTATGTTCTCATCTTCGCTCATCTTTAAACCCTCATATTTCACTTTCAGGCCCTGCAATTTGGCTCTCTTTATAGAATTATCTCCTTTGTATAGTTTTTTTAGCTTTTCCTAGAGTTCATAAGTAGATTCCACATCCATGAACTTTACCAACTTGTTGTTAGATAAAGCACTTAACAAACAATCTCTCGCTTTTATATTTAACTCATATTCTTTGATTTCATCTTTGGATGTTAGACCATTCTCAGGCATGGTATACTTCATTTCTGTTTCTTTCCAAACTCTATAACCAAGACAAAGAAGATGACTTTTCATTCACACTTTCTAGAGAGCATAATTGGTTCCATCAAACTGTGGTGCTTCCTTGTAAAAAGACATCCTAGATCTTCCTCAAGTTGTTAGGCTTCCTTCCAAGGAACCTACTCTAACACAAATTGTTGAAATGCACAGAACAAATAAGAGGGGGGGTGAATTAGTTGTCACAAAACTTTAACTATTTATGAATGTCAACACATCCACTTCCTAATCATTGTTATTAAGATTAATCATGAAAGCATAAAATAAGAAGCTCAACACAATAACACATGAGACACCAAAATGTTTACATGGAAAACCCTATAAGGGAAAAACCATGGTGGGTGTTAGCCCACAAATATAAATAAGTTATAGCAATACCAAAAATTGGAGGCTCACTATCCAAAATGCTCACTACAAATGTTAGGGCTCACTACCAAGATCGGCTCATTGCCAAGGGGTGGCTCACTACCAAGATTGGTGAACTAATTTGATAGCATCTACCTCATGCCTAAGTTCAGTTCCATTGAAGCACAATATAATACCTCTGCTCTGCTCTTCTAACACCTTCATACCTATCATTTCATTTTTGCACTTACACAACTTTTTCGCAACCACATTACATGCTTTTATATAATTTTGTTTAGGTGAAAATTGGATTGTTTATTTTTTTAGTTGTTAGATGTTTGAATCCTCCTTTCACTCTTAACATTCAAGGATCTAGGGTCGAGTGGCAATGCACTATCATACCCTGGGTTGCTGTGAGATGTAAGGAAACTTGGATTAGGGTGTTTAATTAATAATTTTCCTTCTCTTATGCTTAATTGACCATTAAAACCCTAATTATGCAAATAAGGCAATAAACTGACGAATAACAGAAAAAGCTCTTGCAAAGATATGTAAAATATCAAATCACAAAGTACCTATTTTCAGGGTTCCAAGGTGGAAAAGTCAGGGAAAAAAGAGTGGGCGCCCAAGTCCAATGCCTTGCTTTTAGTCCAAATCTGGGAAATCAATCTACAACTCTTTCCTATTGTTCTAGATATTTTCCCATCATGGAACTTGAAGGACTAATGAGCGGGTGCCCAAGTCCAAGGGGTAGATTTTCTTCCTGTTCTATAATTCTAACACTCCAAGATGTCTTCCTAGAACTTCACTTTGTCAAGCTCCGCAACCTATAACTTGCAACCATGAAAACTTTGGGAGGGGGTTGTGGTTTTTAGAGGCTTGTCTCAGTCAAGCCCCGGAGGACACTTAAGTCTCTAAACACCTTTGTGAGATAAAGAGTGTGTGCCTAGGGATGCAGAGGCAAAAACTAAATGAATAATTCATCACAAACACAATATAATGTCACCTTGTAGTGAAGATCTCATGGGAGGAAGATGCTCTTCATTCTGTGATGAAATAGATACTCAAATCTACAAACACAAACACATAGACCACACAAATATGCTCTTGCAACACAATGAAAGCCTTGAATCACCTTGAGAATGCCTAAAGTTCACAATTTCCATCTAGTTTACAAATGAATGCCTAAATATGCTTTTATATGCAACTACAAACACTCCCGCTAAGACTTCAAAAATTCAAACTTACTGTGTTGGCATAGGACCCAATTAACAGTCACAAACTGACACCCAAAAATTAGGACTGCCCCAAAATAGGGTAGGACTAGGACACATGCACCCAAGTCCTCCCCCTATTTTGGTCAGGGTCTAGCTCAAGGGGTCCTCCTAGGTCCCATTTTTCATGTTACCTAGGGCTCATTCCATCGAGATGTCAAATTATGAAGTAAGATGTCCTAAATGCATGCAAAAGACCCAGGAGCTAAACCTTATGAGGGAAAAGCCCCCAAGGGGACATTTTCTGATGTTACATTTAGCCCCCACTTTAATGTATGTATAAACACAAGGCCAATACATGCATTAAAGTATGGTCACAAACACAACAAACACACCAAGCATGGAGAGGACATGTCAATCACATAGAAGACAGTAACAAGCACGCAAAACATGAAGAAGACAGTTAAAGTCACGCAGAACATAGAGAAGATAGTAAATGCATAGAAGACACATTAATGCATGGAAGATAGGCATGATTCTTTTCTTTTCTTTTTCTCATATATATATTTATATATGAAATGCAGATGCAAGTACTAGAAAATAAACAAACCTCCCATAATACAGGATGCACTCATCACGCAAGTCTTTATATTGTATATATGGGGAAACCCACATGCAAGACATGCAAAACCTCCCAAAATGTAGGATGCACTCATCACACAGGTCTTTAGACTGTATATGGGGCAACAAACACACTAAACAAAGTAAGCACGCTAAATACACACACTTGAAGACATGGAGAAAACACGGAAGATAAGCGATAGAGTGTACCTATTTCTACGTCCAACACCATCTCAGGCATATTACATGCACACACCAATGATTGGGCTTCACCACAATAGTCACCAAAGACACACTTAAGGGTTGAGTTAGTCACAGAATCGCTCCCCACCTCCGCAGAGGAATTTTGAAAATGACAGGATGATGCAATCTTCTCTGAGAAATACACCATCCCCACCTCGCAAAGGGCTTAAAGTAAAAAGTATATACGTGATATCCTACCTCCACAAAGGGTTTACATGATTGACTGATTGATTGAAAACAAACTCAGGATGCAGGATGCACTCATCATGCAAGTCTTTAAACTGCACCTGAGGACAAACACATTGCTAACATCTACAACAAATAGCTTACCTTATATATGCCCCCACCTTAAGGTGGTTGATATCATGCATCGATATCAAGTATGTTAAGGTAGGAAAAAAAACACACAAGGGAACACAGACTTTTACAAAGCCCATGCCCCCCCAGAGGTGACATGTACTTTACGATTGCCAAATGTTCCCACAAACACATCCCTGCAAGAAACATGTTAGTGTCTACAACATCATGTTAAAGAACAACATCAATGCATATGATTAACCACACAAAGAGCCAAGATTATACAATAAATCTAGAGTTCGAGGATAATCATGGGGCTATATAATGAAGCTCTCTGAATCGAGTACCATCAATGCTAGATTCAAAGACAAACAAAGGTGTATAGAGCAGCAGTATCATTAAGGTTTGTAAATGCGATTGAAACATCATCAAATTCACTATGTGGAAAGCACTAATGCTTCCACAAGCCAAGCGTCAGATAAGATATACAACCCCATCGTCATATTAGGAAGTAAGTCCTTTTTTGATTGCTCTTGAAAGGGACACTAGGTCTGCATCAGTATAATTTTTTGTCATCATCTGCCCGCTACATGGAAACACTAGAGGAAGGGAAACAATAAATAAGAAAGGAAAAACAAGTGTCTTAGGGATAGTCACGTAGGAGGGTGCCCCCAAGTCACCAACTACAACACTATGTCTATAAGACACAACACACAACAATGAAATCAGAGAGAGAGGCAATATAGAAGAATGATGATACAAATAGAAGATCATAACAGAGGTGGTCTCCTGGTATCCTAGACCTTACAAGAGAATCAGGGATCATCCCAAGAGGCCTAAACAACACATAACACATCACAAGGGAAGCACGTCATGAGAGAGATAAAGGGTTAGAGATACTTACCTATAGAGTCTTCGTATTAGATTTTGGAACTTGCAAACCTCTTGGAGAGGTACTCAATCATGTTTAATGCAAAATCTGAGTGGTTCTTATGAAAGTCTTATTTACTATCATATGATGTTTGTTTCTCAAATTCTTGTTTAAATGAGACTTTTTGTTGCTTATGAGGGGGAGAACCACTATTATTTCCAACTATTGATAGTCATCTTACTCTTTTCCCATTTTTAGCAAGTTTTCATTGTTGAACTTGTTAGACTTAGGGCACACAACTGAGAAGGGGGGTGAATCAGTTGTGCAAAAACTTTCTTTAATTTCCACACTTAAATCTTCTTGGTGATTAGTAGTATATTAAACATGAAACATAATGCATTCAAATCGAAAGAAAAAACTCTTCAACACATAAGACACCAAGATTTTGATGTGGAAAACCTGGTTAAGGGAAAAACCACGGGGTGATTAACCCAAGAATGTATTCTCTGTTAGAAGAATAGAAAGATCAAAATGGCACATGCCAATTAGGGCTCACTGCCTACAAGAGACACACTATCTACAAAGAAATAAGTATTACATACATGAACTGGAGAATAGCATCTTTACTATGCTTGAATCAGTTCCATTAAGCTCAATACACCTGCTCTGCCATTAGCTCTGCTCTTCGCTACCACATTTTCATCTCCACATGACACACTTTGAAATGACTTCTCAATCCCTTATTTATACACTACATCGACTTAGGAACAATCATCTAAGTCAGCAAACACCTACAAGAACATCTGCAAGATGTGTAATACATCCGGTCGGCCAGTCTTAGGAAGAAAACCAACATCCAGTGGTTATTCTTCAAATACGAACTTTAACTTCAATGTGGACCACCAACATGAACTGGAACCAATCCATAGATCACCACAAGCTTTCCTAAATCACCAACAACATCCACACTTCATCTGCTTACTGGAATCCTTCTCTCCTTCATCTGGAACCTCAAGAACACAGTCTGTCATCACTATCACAAAGGAATAGGTTCTTCTGGACCTTCAAGCCACAAACCAATCTACTTGACACTTCACAAGGATGTTCCCAACACTTCTTCCAATCCGTAGAATGGGATAATGCATTACCGGACCTATCTATGTCACTCTATCACCTCTAGACACCTGCCAAAGCTGGTTCTACTTGAGCGACCATAACTTCTTCAGATCTTCATGCGGACCTCTGAAACCTTGACTAGAGCATCTCAAGACTTATATCTACAAACCCTTTAAACCGTATCCTCTTATCCTCAACCTATCTTGGAATTTTATCTTGTTATCATCACTATTCTTCACTGTTCCTGATTGAGACTAATTTTCTCAATATCCTCAGCACACAGCTCATCCAATCCTCCTCATTAATGCAACATGAGTATGTTGACATCAATGACAAGACCGGTTAGACCCATACTTGCAACAGAACCTTTCTAACATGGTAACAGGAATCATCTTGTACCATCTTACTCGTCTGTATCAGTTGTTCTTGTTTTTCTGATGTGTTTTGATTATCTCCTGATCCATATCAGGATAACAAAGGATGAACCTTAGCATAAATTCCATTTCTTCATGGATGAGGTGGATCATCTTCTTGTTTCTTATCTACTTCAATCATTCCCACAATACTATCATAGTGCAAGTAATCATCCTCGTCGACTTCCATTAAACCTTGTTCCACCATATTATTTTTAGTATGTTTAGGGAAAGGATTAGTGAAGATTTGTAAGTTCTGATTCAACGGAGCAACTGACTTGTTTCCATTATCATTCACACCTGATACTTGGATGATATTTGAATCAATAAGGTCATGTATCTCATGTTTAAGAAGCATACATCGTTTAGTGTCATGTCCTTGCATTCGATGATAATGACAAAAGGCATTAGCATTGAAGTAAGGTCCTTGTTTACTAGGATTAGCAGGCTTGATTGGGGGAAGCTTCAAAATGTTATTACTCATAGCTTGGTTCTGTTGTGATGCTCACAACACGCCCCATTTTACTTCTTAGCAAAATGAGGACCCCTGCTATGGATGTGGTTTTTACTTGTGTGTGGGTCTACTCGGTGGTAAAAGGGAAAAGGAAATGAATGTTACAAACCTTGTTGAAAATAAAGAAAAAATAACATTAAGTACAAGAGTAAAATAGAGGTGAATTCCTTGTTAAAAATGAATAAGGGTTACTTTTTGAACAATTTTGAAATTCCCAATATTTTGCAAGATATGTGTGTTTTTGGTAAAATTCATTATAAGAGGGTTTGTAGGTTGCATATACAAAGTCATTTGTATGTCAAGTCATTGTATGAGTCGCATAAGGGAGCTGTCAGTTTTATTACATCATTATACTTGTATGCATTTTGCTAATGCTTTATCCTTACATACAAGTCAGACCTGACAGAATTCCAAGGTGAAATGGACAAAGGTTAAAATCTGGAGGTATATTGTGTTTGTATGTTAGATGAAAAGCAATATACAATATGATATACAATGTTGTATACATGTCACGGAACTAAAAAGAATATGAGTTGTGGTTTTATCGAGGTATGTTTCGTGCTTTGTATGTGTATGCTTTAAATGTTGCAAGTATGAGGATAACCAGTGTTGTCATTGATGTCAACATACTCATATTGCATTAATGAGAAGGATTGGATGAGCTGTGTACTAAAGATATTGAGAAAATTAGCCTCAATCAGGAACAGTGAAGAACAGTGATGACATTAAGGTAAAAGGCCAAGATAAGATCAAGATCAGAGGATGCGGTTTAAAGGGTTTTCATATATGAGTCTTGAGATGCTCTAGTCAAGATTTCAGAGGTCCGCATAAAGATATGAGAAGTTATGGTCACTCTAGTAGAACCAGTTCCGACAGATGTTCAGTGGTGACAGAGTGTCACAGATTGGTCCGGTGAGCTCCAGAATTGCATTATCTAATTCTGCGGATTGGAGATAGTGTTGAAGAAGTCTGTGTGAAGTGACAACTAGATTTGTTCATGGTTTGGAGGTCCGGAAGCACCTTTTTCATTATGACAGTGATGACAAACTGTGTTCTTGAAGTTCCGGATGAAGAAGAGAAGAATTCCAGTAAGATGAAAAAGTGTGGATGTTCTTGATGACTCGGGAAAGGTTTTGGTGATCTTTGGATCATGTACAATTCTTATTGGCAGTCCGCATTGAAGTTGGAGTTTGTTTTTTGAAGAATTACCACTGGGTATTGGTGTTCTTCTTGAGACTGGCCGACCGGATGTGTTACACGTCTTGCGAATGATCTTGTAGGTGTTTGCCGACTTAGATAATTGTTCCTAAGTCGATGCCTTATATAAATAAAGGTTTGTAAATTCATTTTGAAGTGTGTTTTGGAGCAAAGAAGTGTGGTATACTGAAGAGAAGTGTGAAAGGCAGAGTAGGAGTTTTTGGGCTTAAATGGAACTAATCTAGGCATGGTAAAGATGTCAATCTCTAGTTCAAGTTTGTAATACTTTGTTACTTTGTAGATAGTGTGTCTCTTGTAGGCAGTGTGCCTCTTGTGAGCAGTGTGCTCGGGCAATGAGCCCTAATTGGCATGTGCCATCTATTTTTTTAATTCTTCTAACATAGAATAATCCTTGGGTTAATCACCCTGTGGTTTTTCCCTTGACCGGGTTTCCACGTCAAAATCTTGGTGTCTCATGTGTTGATGTGTATCTGCTCTAGTGTTTATGCTTTATGCTTTCATAAATGATTAATTGATATACTATTAAATAACAAAGAGGATTTAAGTGTTTGAATTACAAGCAAGTTTTGGACAACTAATTCACCCCCCCTCTCAGTTGTCTATCCTGAATCCAACAATTGGTATCAGAGCCAAGTTCCTCTAAAAGGAGCTTAACCACTTGAGGAGATCCAGGATGTCATCATACAAGAAGGATAGTCTAAAGTTTGATGGAACCAACTTCTCTCTTTGGAAAGGTCACATGAAATGTCACTTGGAGTGTATGGAAAAGGCATACTTGTCCATGGTCACAAAAGCATATGTACCTCCACAGGGTGGTCCGACAACTCTCAATGAAATCACAAATGCTGAAAACAATCTACGGACCAAAGAGGCTCTTCTAAGTGCATTAACTGACTCAGAGCTCTCAAATGTTATTGACCTACCAACTGCCTATGAGATCTAGATTAAATTGGAACTTCTGCATTAAGGAGATGAGTATGTTAAGAGTGCAAGGTTGCAAAGCCTCAAGGGGAAATTTGAAAGACTGAAGATGAGAGATGATGAAAATATTACCACCTTTATGCCAAGAGTAAATGAGCTGGTGTGTAGAATTAGGAATGTTGGTGGAGTTTTGGATGAAAATGAGATTGTTGGCAAAATTCTCAGATCCCTTCCTGCTGTCTACAAAATCAAGGTTGCTGCCATTGATGAATTCAGAGCCCATACAACTGTCACAAGAGACCAATTGGCTGGCAAACTGGCTACATTTGAAATGACCAAGTTTGGAGATGATCCCCCCAAAATTGAATCTGCATTCAAAGCCAGTGCCTCAGTGAAAGGTAAACAAAGATTTGATCTGGGAGAAAACTCTTCAAGGAAGCCGTCATGGTATGACCAAGCAAGAAGAGACATGGAAAAGGAAGAAGCAGAAACAGCTCAACTTGAAGCCCTCATTGCAAAAAGACTACCAAGAGGATCTGGTAAGTATGAAGGAAAATTACCCTTTAAGTGCTTCAACTGCAATAAGATTGGTCATTTTGCTTCAAGATGTCCGAAAAGATCTGCAAGGTCAAATTCTAACAGACAAAGGTTCCAAAAGAATTGTTATTATGTTCATGAAGAAGATGATAATGAAGGAGTAACAGATGATGAATTAGAAATAGGGAACAAATCCGGAAATGAATGGGTGTTTATTGCCATAAAGGAAGAAGATCCAATATCCTCTGAATCTGTCAATCATAAGGTTGTAGAAAGAGCTTTGGCTGCCCAAGTTGAAGAAAAGGATGATTAGGTTATTAACAGTGGATGCTCTCACCATATGACAGGTGACAAAAACAAATTCCTAGACTTGGAAAGGTATGAAGGAGGAATGGTAAAGTTTGGTGATAATTCTGCTGGTAGAATCAGAGTTAGGGGAACTATTTCTTTTGATGGAAAGAGCAAAACTGGTAATGTACTGTATGTTGAAGGATTGAAGCACAATCTTCTCAGTGTTGGACAGTTGGTAGACAAAGGTTATGATCTCCAGTTCAAAAATGAAAGATGCAGGATCTTTGAAAGCTCTGGAACTGAGATTGCATCCAATACTCAAACAAAAGGTAATATCTTCCATCTAGTTGGTTCTAATAAAAGTTGTTTGTTTGTTCAAGTTGATCAGAGTTGGTTATGGCATAGAAGGATGTGTCATGTAAATTTTGATAACATCATCAAGATAAGCAATACTCAGGCTGTAAGAGATCTTCCAAAATTGGTGAAACCTACAAATAGCTTGTGCAAAGAATGTCAGCTGGGTAAACAGAGCAGAGTCTCATTCAAAAGCAAGGATCAGTCCTCTACCGGATTATTGGAATTAATTCATACTGATCTGTGGTCCGACAAGAATCAAGAGTATGCAAGGTGATAGATATTTCATGTTACTGATTGATGACCATTCCCAGATGATGTGGGTTACCTCTCTAAAAGAGAAATCAGAAGCTTTTGAGAAGTTTAAATCTTCAAGGCTATGGTAGAAAATCAAACCAGACTGAAATTGAAATGTCTGAGGTCTGATAGAGGTGGTGAATTCACATCTGGTGAATTCATAGATTTTTATGAGAAGCATGGTATAAAGAGACAATTATCTGCTCCTAGGATTCCACAGCAGAATGGAGTAGTAGAGAGAAAGAACCGGACCATCCAGGAAGCATCTAGGACAATGATGATGGAAGCAAATGTTCCCCAGATGTTTTGGAGAGAAGCTGTCAGCGCTCTAGTCTATACTCTCAATTGAGTTCAAATCAGAAGCAATATAGGTAAGACTCCTTATGAACTTTGGTTTGGTATCACTCCTACTGTGAGATATTTCAAAGTATTTGGTAGCGAATGTTACATTAAAAGAGATGAAGATCTAGGAAAGTTTGATGCTAGAAGTGATGAAGGAATTTTCTTGGGTTACTCCACTCAAAGCAAAGCATACTGATGTTACAATAAGAGACTAAGAAAGATAATAGAAAGTACAAATGTGAAGGTTGATGAAGGAATTGAGAAGCCCTCAAGGTTTTATGAATATGATGAAGATGATCAGAATGGTTCTCTGGTTCAAGGAGCTCAATCCTCCTCTGAAAGTCAGATTCAGACTGATCCAGTAAATCAGGAAGAAGAGGTTTGTCTGAATGAGCCTGATCAAGAAATAGTAGTGCAAGAAACTCCCAAAGTTCCAAGGTATGTAACTCTAAACTACTCTAAAGATTAGATCATAGGTGACAAAAGCAAAGGGGTACAAACAAGGAGGAGAATTACTCAAAATTCAGATGAATACTATCTAATTTCAAAGATTGAACCTAAGACAATAAATGAAGCCTGCAATGATGAAAAATGGACCAAAGCAATGGAGCAAGAGTTGATGCAAATTGAGAAAATTCACACTTGGGATCTTGTTCCCAAACCTAGAAACAAGAATATGATTGGAACCAAATGGGTCTTCTGGAACAAACTAAATGAAGTTGGTGAAGTAATCAGAAACAAAGCCAGATTGGTCTGCAAAGGCTACTCTCAAATAGAAGGAATAGATTTTAAAGAAACCTTTGCTCCGGTGGCAAGAATTGAAGCAGTCAGATTATTTTTTGCATTTGCTACCTTCAAAGACTTCAAGGTATATCAGATGGATGTCAAATCTACCTTCCTAAATGGTGATTTGGAAGAAGAAGTATACATTGAGCAATCGGATGGATTTCAATTGTCTGATCATAGTGATATGGTTTGCAAGTTGAAGAAAGCATTGTATGGATTGAAGCAAGCCCCAAGGGCTTGGTATGAAAGGTTGGATAAGCATCTTGTGCAGATTGGTTTCAACAAAGGTACTACTGATAGTAACTTATATTTTAAAATTGATCATGAAAACATCTTGATTGTTGAAGTATTTGTTGATGATATCATCTTTGGAGGAAAAGATAGCATGTGTAAAACTTTTTCAAATCAAATGAAAAGTGAATTTGAGATGTCCATGCTTGGTGAAATGAATTTCTTCTTAGGTCTACAAATTACTCAAACAAAGAAAGGGATCTTCATTTCTCAAACCAAATATGTGAAAGAATTGTTGAGGAAATTTGAGATGGAAGATTCAAAGCCAATGAATACTCCCATGGCAACCAGATGCAAGTTGAGAAAAGATGATGACTCTCCCAAGGTGGATCAGACAAAATATAGGTCAATGATTGGAGGACTTTTGTATCTCACTCAAACTAGACCAGATATTATGCAGGTTGTTGGTCTTGTTGCTAGATTCCAAGCTGATCCTAGAGAATCTCATGTTATGGCAATCAAGAGGATTTTTAGATATCTAAAGGGGACAATTGAGTATGGTCTATGGTACCCTAGAGATCATGATTTCTCTCTTCATACATATACAGATGCAGATTGGGCAAGAGATGTGGATGACCGGAAGAGCACCAGTGGTGGAGCTTTCTTTTTGGGAAAAAGATTGGTTTCTTGGCTAAGCAAGAAACAAGAGGCAATATCTCTGTCTACAACTGAAGCAGAATACATTGCAGCAGTAGGTAGTTGCACTCAAATCTTATGGATGAAGTAGATGCTAAGAGACATTAAAGTAGAATATGAGGAGCCTATCACAATTTTCTGTGATAATTCAAGTGCAATAAATATTTCTAAGAATCCAGTGTTGTATTCTAAGACCAAGCACATATCTATCAAGTTTCACTTTCTGAGAGAGCAAGTGAACAAGGATGAAGTCAGATTGGAGTATGTGCCCTCCAAGGATCAGATTGCAGATATTTTTACTAAACCTCTTCCCAAGGACTCTTTTGAGTATCTCAGGGAGAAGTTAGGGGTCATTGCCCCTCTAGTGATGAACTAGGATGCACTGGTGTGCATCAGTCTGGTGGATATCACAGTCATATCTTGTGATCCAGATTAGTGATGGGGAGTTGCTACTCAGGGGGAGCAGCTGGTATGATTTTGATGTGTTAAAGTTGCAAGTATGAGCCCTTTGCCATTGATGTCAAAGGGGGAGAGAAGACATGTGAAAAACAAGTTGTTGATCAAAGGGGGAGTAGTAAAAGAAAGAGAAGACATGTGAAGAGTTGTTGCTGATAGGGGGAGCTGTGACAGAAAGGAGAAGTTCTTGTCTTGATGGTTTTTCACATCATATGTTGTCATCAATGACAAAGGGGGAGATTGTTGCAAGTATGAGGATAACTAGTGTTGTCATTGATGTCAACATACTCATATTCCTAGCCTCAATCAAGAATAGTGAAGAATAGTGATGACATTAAGGTAAAAGGCCAAGATAAGATGAAGATTAGAGGATGCGGTTTAAAGGGTTTTTAGATATGAGTCTTGAGATGCTCCAGTCAAGATTTCAGAGGTCCGCATAAAGATATGAAGAAGTTATGGTCACTCGGTTCCGACAGATGTTCAGTGGTGACAGAGTGTCACAGATTGGTTCGATGAGCTCTGGAATTGCATTATCTAATTCTGTGGATTGGAGAGAGTGTTGAAGAAGTCCGTGTGAAGTGACAACTAGATTTGTTCATGGTTTGGAGGTCTGGAAGCACCTTTTTCATTATGACAGTGATGACAGACTGTGTTCTTGAAGTTTTAGATGAAGAAGAGAAGAATTCCAGTAAGATGAAAAAGTGCGGATGTTCTTGATGACTCAGGAAAGGTTTTGGTGATCTTTGGATTGTGTACAATTCTTATTGGCGGTCCACATTGAAGTTGGAGTTTGTTTTTTGAAGAATTACCACCAGGTATTGGTGTTCTTCTTGAGATTGGCCGACCGGATGTGTTACACGTCTTGCGAATGATCTTGTAGGTGTTTGCAACTTAGATGATTGTTCCTAAGTCGATGCCTTGTATAAATAAAGGTTTGTAAATTCATTTTGAAGTGTTTTTTGGAGCGGAGAAGTGTGGTATAGTGAAGAGAAGTGCGAAAGGTAGAGCAGGAGTTTTTAGGCTTAAATGGAACTGATCCAGGCATGGTAAAAATGTCAATCTCCAATTCAAGATTGTAATACTTGTTACTTTGTAGATAGTGTGTCTCTTGTAGGCAGTGTGCCTCTTGTGAGCATTGTGCTTAGGCAGTAAACCCTAATTGGCATGTGCCATCTATTTTTCTTATTCTTCTAACAGAGAATAATCCTTGGGTTAATCACCCCGTGGTTTTTCCCTTGACAGGGTTTCCACATCAAAATCTTGGTGTCTCATATGTTGATGTGTATCTACTCTGGTGTTTATGCTTTATGCTTTCATGAATGATTAATTGATATACTATTAAATAACAAAGAGGATTTAAGTGTTTGAATTACAAGCAAGTTTTGGACAACTGATTCACCCCCCCTCTCAGTTGTCTGTCCTAAATCCAACATTAAATACATACATTTCAATATACATACAATGCGGAACTCAAAGGAAGTTAAAGTTTGGTATAAATGATGCATCGCGCCTTAACGTATATCAAAAGATGCATTTCACTTTATATACAAGTGGGAGCTGGGAGGTTAATAAACTATGGTTTATAAAGTTGAGAAGTTCAAAAAGGATATACAAGTGAGTTTGTATGTATCAGGCCTTGTATCTAAGGAATTGATATGAGTATTGTTGTATCTCAGAGATACAATCAGAAAAGTAAGGTGGGTCCCGCCGCTTGCATATCGGGCTTGTATGATAATAATGTATATCTTTGATATACAAGTTGATATACAAAGAAAAGATACAAATGATTATACAAGTAAATGCAAGAAAGTTAAATATAGCAAAGTCTTTGTATGTTCAGAACGCTTGTATGTTTATAATATACATGCCCGATATACAAAGGAATAAAAGGCATGACGGGAGATAAAGAGTAGAAAAGAGGTTTGCATAAGGTTGTTTGTATATGTGCTTATACAAGATAACATACAAAGAGCGATATACAAGGCAATGATACAAGTATGGATAAAATGAATAGGGAAGTGACATTGGTTGTAGTTTCTTGCATATATGTTTATAGGTTGAAAAGATACAACGCTAACATACAAAAGATAACATACAAGGGAAAATACAAAGAAAATGAGATGTATACATAAGTGAACCAACGAATAAAAAGTTCAAAACTTAAATATTGAAATAGAAGGCCGAAGCTTTTAGTACATTAATCGCTGTAATTAATGCCGATGTAACACTCAAAAAGAATAAAATTCAAGAGCCTTAGGGTAAATTTAACGTTATTTTTCTTTCAGATATGCATTGTTAAAAATTAAAATTGCAGAGAAAGAGAATTGCTACAGAAATTGAGAAGAATTCACCAAGGCAACGGAGTTACAGTAGCTGGATGGAAAGTAAAATGGTAAAAGTAAGTCAACGACTGAAGTCAAGTAGTCAAATAAATACAAGTATTTATCCCAAAACGCCGTTACATTTCAAATGGTAAAAATGCATGTAAATTTCAGTAATTTCATTATAAAATGTAGGCATTTGTTAAATCACTATTGTAATTGTTAATTAGCTGGGTAGAGCTTAGCAAATGTGAAAGTCAAACAGAAAGGACAAACTGGGTTAGGGTAAAATGGTAAAAAGTAGAAATTCATAGTAAAACCCTAGATAGGAAAGTAAAACAAAAGTTAAAAGTTGCATTTTCTATAGGATGGCCCCGAAACAGAAAAGGGTAGATACAGGGGGCGAGGGGAAAAAGGAAAGGAAACCATGTAAAGATATAGAGAAGGAAGAATTGCCCTTGCATAGAGGATATCTGACATTGATCAGTTGCACGGGGCTGGGGATAGATACGAACATTGGAAATTATGATGCAAATGATATTTTACATAAAATCACAGCTGCAGATGCTACACCGGATATGAAATGTCTATGGGAAAGTGGACTATATAGGGCTGCACGTTTTCCATTGGCTATGGAGGATAGAGATTTGTGTTTAGATTGTGTAACTCTATATGATTTATCAACCAAGAGGATTATGTTGTATGACAGACTAATTATAGATTTATCCACAGAGGGTATTGCAAGGACATTTGGATTAGAAATCAATGAGAAAATGAGAGATATTGATATTGATCAATATAATGAAGATTTTTAGAATAATGAGAGGAATTGCAAAGAAAAGATATTTTATAGCTGGTATAGCCCAGAAAATAAACCCAAGGCTATAGCCACACAAGAACCTGATGAGAATATACTTCAAGGAGGAAATCTACCTGATGATCACAATGCTGAGTAGATTGGTTAGACTGAGAGATGGCACTAAATGTGAGTCATGGATGTTTACTATTATTGAATTCATAAGAAAAGGAGGAAAAGAACAAGGACAGATCCACTGGGCCAAAGCAATAAGTATAGCTATATGGAAATAGGCCATGCTAAGGAAGCAGAAGCTACTTCCTTTCTATTTGTATTCATATGTATTGTATTCCTGTGTGGCAGAAGTTAGACCTTTCATACATGGGATAGAAAAGGTTGGGACCTTAGGTAGTGGTCCAGGACAAAAATTGGTGTATGAACATTACCCAGATTTACAAGAATAAAATGCAATGAAGAAGTATGCTTTGGTTAATGATGTGTTCTATACCTACATGGTTAGAATTTTGAGGGAGGAACCTGACAAGAGGATATCAAAAGATGCAAAAGATACAATTGGCCTACATAGCTCTTGGTACATTCAATTTCCACATTTAACCTATATCAAAACTGAAGGATTTGAAGGAAAGCCTTTCATGCTACCACAGTATCCTTCTAACAAATTGGTTGTGTTGGAGTTTTCAAGGCAAAATCTGAATGCCTTCAAAATGTATAAGAGGAAGTTTAGCAAAGGTAATCTTAAGTTACCTTGGTCTATTGGAAGGCACTCCTATTATAGTGAGGAAGTTGCTGGATATTCAAAACAAGAATTGAGATACTATGGGTTTCAAGAATTTGATTTAGCTAGAAGATTTGATCCTTTCCATAGGATCCAGAATACAGTTGATAAAAAGTATAAGCACCAAATACATATTGAAGATTTCTAGTCTAATTTCAAGAATGATAAGGAAGTGAGGAAAAGGGCCCATAAGAGATTAACAATTGAGCAAATGAGAACCATGCGTGACATATATGTTCCTCCGAAGGTTTAAGAAGATGGCAAATTGTTGCATCACAGTTATGCAAAGGCAAGGTTGGCTCCTATTATAGAGCCTGATTGGTCATAGCCTTGGAACACATCTCTGGACATATTGTCTAAACCTGTTATTTTGTTTTCCAAGACATGATTAAAAGACAGGATTGAAGAACTCAAGGCTGAGGGAAGACAAATCACATACCCTAAGAAGGGGAGAAAGAGAGTAATAGAACCTAATAATGATCCCCAGTGTTTCTACGAGAAGAAGAGAAAGATTGTAGAGGCTGAGATTGTTGAAAAGGATAAGAATGCTACTCTAATGGATCCATATGAATTAGGAATAATAGTAGCAGTGTCATCAGATACTTTTGTAGATGCAAAATCACTAAGTCATGAAATTAGTGTAGAGAAGGCACAGACTGCCAAAGGAGTAATAGGGCGGCAAATCAGAAGGGCAATCCTAATAAGTTTATCAAAAGGGGAGCCTTCTAAAACAAGTGAGGTAATTGGAGCACCGCAAGTAGGTGCAAAAATGAGTAGTATACCTAGTGCCTCCACTTCATCATAAAAGAGACAAACATATGTTCAAGTGAAGATAGAGTTGGCTGAAGAAATGTTGTAGGAGTCAAAAGCACATAAAGCCAAACAAACTATTAAAACTATTCACATAGGAAGTGATACTAGTGAGAGTGAAGAAAGAGGAATGTATGTTGGAAAGGAAATTGAAATAGGAGAGGATTCTAGTGATTTCCTAAGTGAAGAGGAGGAGCAAAGCACTCAGGCCGAAATGGAAATTGAACAGGGCCTAGAACATGAAGAGGAAAGGGTAAGGAAGAAGCGGGAGTAGTGGATCCATTTGGTACCCTAGTCCCTCCTAAAATCATCAAAGATGTGCAAGAAGAGGCACATAAAATTGAAGAGGCTAAGAGGGTAAGTACACCTGAGAAGATAATCACAGAAACATCTACTCAAGCAAAAGATGAAATAGAGGTTGGGACCTCAGGAGTAGATGTCTTGAACATACTGAATATGTATGGTGAATAAGAAAAGGAAGTAGAAGAAGATACAATGGTGGGATCCCCTGTACATAAAGATCAAATACAAAAGGAAGGTGAAGATACAAGGGATGCAACCAGTACAAAAGATGTAACCAAGAAACTTGAAGGGGAAGCACGAATAGAAAATGTTGAAAAGAGTAAAACTAAAGAAAGAGTAGAGGATACAAACAACATAAATACAGAACAAGCACACAAGGAAGAGGAAGATCAAGAAAAGGAAACATCAAAAGAGGAAGGTCCTGAAGAAGAAGATGAGGCTGGACGGGACATCGAAATTGAAGAAGAGGAAAATGGGAGTGAATCAAAATAACAAGAATAGAAAAATGATCCCATGGAATAAGAGCCTCCACCTCAACAGAAACAATCCCAAGAACAACAACAACAAGAATAGTAGCAGGAACAGCAGCAACAAGAAGAAGTAGAAATAGAGAGGCCTCATGAAGAAGTGATTGATGAAGTTAAAAATGCAGAAGGCACCAAAGAAATTCCTAACTGACTAGGAGAGGAGATAAGAAAATAAAAGAAAGAGGCAATTGGTACTAATTGATATTAAGAGTTTATTAGGTAATACTACTCCAAGAAAGGAAAGAAGAAAAGCCAAAACCATGTCAGCTATATAGAGAGGTCCAGATGGATCTAGGATGCTAAACTTGGCAATACCACAAAAAGAAAAAGCAAAAGGTGAAATAACCTTGGATGAGTATAAAATACTAAATTTTGACCTTGGGCATACTACATGGGAGAAACACATCACTAAGTGGGAGGATATGCACCAAGTGACAATAGAAATTCTAAGAAAAGACAAGGATAAGAAAGACTATTTGAAAGGACACATTGTCCAGCTGCAACAATTTATTAGAGGGATATTTGATCCCAATGCAACAGTCCCAGAACTACCCAGTGACATAGTAGTTATATCCAAAGAAGAAATAAGGGACATGGAAAATAAAAGGCTTAAGGCCAAAGTATTTGATGAATGGTTTAAATATTTTATGCAGGAAGGTGAGCAAGTAATAAAGTAGGCGGTGAAAAGTTGGGAAGTAGTTGCAAGAGAAAAGAGAAAATGCAGTATACTTATACATAATTGCCAAATTAAAAAAGGAAGAATGCAAATCAGTGCTGGAACAATTGACATAAATTGAGGAAAGAGTAGAAGAGTTGATCAATGAAGGAGTAATTACCCCTTCACTAGAAAATCAAGTGTCACGAACAAGATTGGAACTTAAATTTGAAGAAGATAATATCATAAAATGTATAATAGGTGCCCAGGATTTAGAGGAAAAAGTAGATGAAATGCTTAAAATGTACAATAAGATAATAGAAAGACTCTTAGAACATGAATGCATGGACATACCAGCATATGGAGAAGAAAGGGCCTTAACAGAGTTTAATGCCATTTTTACACCATGCATAGAAAACCCTGAAGCATACATGAGCAAGCAGATGATGGAGTCATTAATGGAAAAAAGTGCTAAGATGAAGAAGTACAAGAAAAGAAGTGAAGGTTTAGAAAACAAAGAGAAGAAAATAAAAGGAGTTGTAATGCAAGAGTATATATGGACAAAGAGTCCAGGAGGGGACTGCACCTTTGTAGAAGGTGTAATTGGTAATTTCAAAACATACTTAAAGAAGTAAAAGGGTAAAAGGAGCAACAGTTTTGGGAAAAGTCAAGTAAAAGAGTATCATAGGGGAGAAGTCAAAGAAAAGGGGGAATCTTATTTTTGAAAAGATTCCAACAACATCCTTTGAGAAGAAAAAGATGCCATTTAGATATTTGGAAGGCGATTGGAGATGAATGTGCACCATTGATCAATAATAGAGGGATCTCAACCGTAGATAAAGTTGTAGCTGTAGCAATGAGAAGTTTCAAAAGCTATATAAGGAACTTTGCTACTTGTACATCAATTACACAGGGATTTTAGGAGATAACTGACAATTATAGTTGTTTAAACATTTTGAGTAGAAGAGCATTTTTTTAGTTTAGAGGTCGCCTATGTCTACATAATGAATGCGTGGAATGTCTAGCTTTCTTATTGTATCTGTAATACGTTGTAAGTTTTCTTTTACATTGATTAATGAAGCAAAGAGTCATTCATACATTGTAAATCATATATGACTGCTTATTTTGAATGCAAATACATCTGGAATTATGTATCTACTTTGGAGTGTTTTCTGGCTCTTGTCTATATTTGAAATATTATCTCTTCAAAAGCTTGCAATCTTGAATGTATGTTCATGAAAATACTTAGGGCTTACATTTAAAGGTTTAGTCTGTTGATTTAATCAAGTTCGCTATACTTCTTACAATGTGAGTAACAGAACATCTAAATCCTGTAGCAGAATGAAGTTTGATTTAAACTTCTCTAACTTTTCCCAAACATTTGAAATATTTAGCTTAAACACAGAAATCTAAAGAAAATTGTCTTACATTTGAAGAGAGCAGGAACAATCAGTTTAATATTTGACAATTTTCGTAATAATTGGAAGAGAGAAGCTTGTTTTATTATAAATCATACAAAGCTTTATGATACAATAACAAATTTGTGCAAAGAGACAGATAATATGTTTATATTTGTGATATTTTGCATAATTCGAGTCTAGTAAGTCGTCAATCACCATGAATCAAGTAAGGCCCCTTGCATATTACAGCTTCACATCAACCTACTGAATTGTCCACAAGGTCAAGACCTAACCATACAAAAACTTGGGATTAAGTAATTTTAATTGATTTCTTCATATCTTTCAAGATAGTTAGGTTCATTTTGTGAATTTTAACTTTTGTTGTGAATGTGTAAAAACAGTCATCAACAGGTTCATGATAGAAGACTCAAATATTGGAGTAAAGTTTCTTGGTTGATATGATGCTTTCTTCGGATTGGTGATAGTTGAAACATTCAAAAAGTTGTTCATATTCGGTCCATTAATCTTAATGAAGCTCTTGTTATTATTATTTCTCTTAAAGTTGTTGTGTGATGATCCACTTGTGGATTGTCCAACTTGAACCAATGAGTTTTGATTTTCATACTGACATAAATGTTGAAAGGAGTTATACTTCATCAAGAGGATCTTATCATGAATATTAGGTTGTAGATTTGTAATAAATATCTTCTGAACATCCTCATCTTTCATCTAATACTAAATTTGTACATAAAGCCCTTGATACCAACTAATAAATTCAGTCAACTTTTCTTTCGGACCTTGTTTGCATTGAACCAAGTCAATAACAGTGGCCTGGGTTACGATATTTGCTTGAAAATGTTGTAAAACTTGATCAATCAACTACGAAAAGGAGTGTATTGAATTCGGAGGCAAAGAGCAAAACCATTCTAAAGCAGTATCTTTGAGAGATCACAGGAAAAGTCTTGCCAATAAATCCTCTTCAAAATAGAAATCACTACACATAGTTGTAAATGTTGTCACATGAATATTAGGATCACCTTTTCCACCATACTTTTCAAAGGGAGGAGTCTCAAACCTCTCAGGAATAGAAGTTCTCAAGATTTCATAGGAAAGGGGATTACAGGCATGATATGTTGGTAGACTAAGCTGTGAAGAATTTGTCAGGTTTATTACCTTCTGTTGTAAAGTAGTCATGCCCTGTAAAAGTTGGTTTAGGATGGCATCATTTTGAGATGAGGTTTGCTGCGAGGAATTGGAACCAAAATGAGGAGGTGAATGAGCTTGAGATACGATAGGTGGAGGCTGGGAATATGTCAACGATGGTTGGAAGATGGTTGTGAATAAGTAATAGGTGGCTACAAATGAGTGGAATAAATAGGTGGTTGAGAATAATTATGCATAGAGGAGGTCCCCTTAGAAACCAATTTCTGATAATAAAATCCCACAACTTTGTAATTAATGCCATTAGATACTCCAATACTAGTGGTAGCATTACTACAAGCATTTGCATCAATTGTTAAGATCGTTGTAAAGGTAGATATTTCGGTAGTCAGTATAGGTATGGATACTTGAGTATGAGATGGTGATAAAGTGTTATTTATCACTTGTGCACATTCAGTCACTGGCATGATATTGGTTTGTACAATATGTGCTAGACCATGAATTGCATTAACACCATCTTGTCCCTCTTTTATCAATTCTCTTATATTATGAATCATAGGGACAGCTCCTTCAGCTATTCTCTCATTTTCCATAAATGATTGAAATTGGGCTAGCTCTTTATCCAATTTTTCTATTTGTTCATCAAATACATATCTTGTTGCCTCAATAGTATCACCAACATCATGAAAATTTTGTTCTTCCATTGTGGTTGGAGGATGTATAATACCTTGCGTAATTTGAGTTTCTCCCTTTGTAAAGAAGGTGTTCAAAGGATTATTAGAGGTAGGAATGTTGTTTTCTTCAAGAGCACTAGATCTCATTAACCTTTTACTTCTTCTCAAAGGGATTTTTTTTTTAGGACAGCATGTCATAAAGCTTATACAAAAGCATACAACACACAATGCACAAACTAAGAGAACAAATCCTAAGAGAAGGATATGATTGAAGGCCAAAAATGCTTAGTTTTTTGTACTTTTTCAATGCAATTAAGTGAAAGCAAAGTTGTTGTAAGGATTTTGATCAGGGGTAGAAAGTTATATGTCTGATATCAGTCCAAAAAAGCAATAACATCCTTCAAAACACACTCTTGATGTGAATCTAAGATAATGTTAAGCAAAATATAGTGAAAATATGTCAAAATAGGCACTTTTTTCACCAAATCTTGATTGAAATAAGCATGAAAAAGGGTGTTGTGAGGAAAATGATGATGGAAAGAAAATTATATCAGTAATAACATCCACTTAGTGATAATATATCTATCACAACACACTTTTAGTGCCACTTAAGGTCAAACCCTAGTGAAAATATAGCAAAAATAAGCTATTTTTCACGGTTTTTCAACTCCAAAACCTAGAAAAAGGGGTGCTGTAATGAAGTTTAGTAGGTGAATAAAATAAAATCTATGATATTTGTGACCTCAATCCATAAAATTTGTCACAACACACTTGGAGTGCAAACTAGGTCAAACCCTAGGGCAAAAATAGCAAAATTGTGTAGTTTTTCACCCAATTTTCAATACAAGAGCCCGTTAAAAGGGTGTTGTAAAGATTTTTAGAAGGGGAAGAAAATTAGCACCCTAATAAAACCCAATTAATGAAAAAATACCCTTCACAACATGCCTTTGGTGCTAATTTATAGAGTCGATAAGGCCAAATCTAGTGAAAATTATTATTTTTGAAGCCCTAGGTTTAAGATCTTGACACAAAATGTTATGTAAATGCTTTGAAGTCTTAATTATGATGAAAATGAAATACTATTAGATCTGAAAATGAATTCCAAGATTTAATATGCAAAATTCAAATGCAAATCTAATGAAAATGCATGAAAATTGCTAGTTTTTATTGACATTTTCTATGCAAAAATGCAAATATTTTTAGATCTAAATACAAATTTACACCAAAATGAAAGACTACAGACAAATTCTAATTTTAATGAGCCTCTATAATTAGTATAAAAATATGAAAGAAGATTTTGCCTACTAACCCTAGATTTTGGAATTACTAGGTTTAATGAAAATTGTTAAAATTTCTACAAAACCTTAGCAATTAAATGATGAAAATGCAATGCAAATTTCTAAATTTTTGTATTTTTATATAGTTTATATCAGATCTAATGCAAAAATCATGAATTATAGAAATTTAGCAAGAATTGATACAAATTAGTAAGCTTAACAATGCAATTTTTTTGAATTTTTCAATTTTTTTTTAATTTTTCTCAATGCAATAAAATGAATGACTATATGAATCAATGAAATCAATCCAAATCTGAAGAAAAACACTCAACAAGTTGCAATTAATTCCAAAAACACGGGCTCACCAAAATGTTTAGGTGAAAAATGGATTGTTTATTGTTTTAGTTGTTAGATGTTTGAATCCTCCTTTCACCCTTAACATTCAAGGATCTAGGGTCGAGTGGCAATGCACTTCATACCCTATGTCACTATGAGATGTAGGGAAACTTGGATTAGGGTGTTTAATTATCAATTTTTCTTTTCTTATGCTTAACTGACCATTAAAACCCTATTTATGCAAATACAGCAATAAACTGATGAATAATGGAAAAAGCTATTGCAGATAGATGTAAAATATCAAATCATAGAGTACCTATTTTTGGGGTTCCAAGCCAGAAAAGTCAGGGACAAAAGAGTAGGCACCCAAGTCCAATGCCCTGCTTTTTGTCTAGATCTGGGAACTCAGTCTGCAACTCTTTCCTACTATTCCAGAGATTTTCTTGTCATGAAACTTGAAGGACTAATGAGTGGGTGCCCAAGTCTAGGGGGTAGATTTTCTTCCTATTCTGCAATTCTGACACTCCAAGATGTCTTCCTGCAACTTCACTTTGTCCATCTCCACAACGTGTAACCTGCAACCATGAAAACTTTGGGAGGGGTTGTGTTGTTTAGAGGCTTGCCTCAATCAAGCCCCAGAGGATAGTTAAGTCTCCAAACACCTTTGTGAGATAGAGAGCCCGTGCCTAGGGAGGCAGAGGCAAAAACCAAATGAATAATTGATCACAAACACAATGTAATGTCACCTTATAGTGAAGATCTCATGGGAGGAAGATGCTCTTCATTCCATGATGAAATGGATGCTCAAATCTGTAAACACAAACACATAGACCACACAAATCTACTCTTGCATCACAATGAAAGCCTTGAATCACCTTGAGAATGGCTAAAGTTCACAATTGCCTTCTAGTTTACAAATGAATGCCTAAACATGCTTTTATATGCAACTACAAACACTCCCGCCAAGATTTTGTACATTCAAACTTACCGTGTCGACATAGGACCCAATTAACGGTCACAAAATGACACCCAAAAATTGGGTTTGCCCCAAAATAGGGTAGGACTAGGGCATAGGTGCCCAAGTCCTCCCCTCTATTTTGGGTAGGGTCTAGCTCAAGGGGTCCTCCTAGGTCCCATTTGTCATGTTACCTAGGGCTCATTCCATTGGGATGCCAAATTATGAAGTAAGATGTCCTAAATGCATGCAAAAGACCCGAGAGCTAAACCTCATGAGGGAAAAGCCCCCAAGTGGACATTTTCTGACATTACAAATTCATCAACCATGGATGTACATCAAGGTCAGAATTACATTCATCAACCATTGGAACAATCTCCAAGGTTGGCATTATAAACATACATAGAAATAGGTCTGGACCTAAACAAAACTAGCTAAGGAAAAGATGTATGTGGATCACATTACACCTTAGATGGGACTCAAAAGCAATCTTCCACGCTACTACATTCTTCCACAATCTTCAATGCATCTCCACAAGTAGTGAAAACAACCAAGTCAACCAAGACTGGTGTTAACACTAAGTCTTCTAAGAACAGTCTTCATCCACGATCCAAATTTCTCCTTCTAAACCAATCCAAAGGTAGGAACATGATTAGGAGACATCCACAAACATGGTGTAATCACTAAGAACATCTGCACAACCTCTAACCAATTTGTCAAGAAGATTCTTAAAACTGGAGCACATAAACACAATTGTCAGCTACTATCATAAAGAAAAGATTGCTTGCAGACCACCAAAACATGAACCATTCTAATTGAAGGTACTTATCATAATTACAAACTTGATTCTAGAACTGTAGACTAAAATACTTAATTGCAGAGGAATGTGGAGCATAATACATTCTCCTTGTGACCACCAAATATATAGGAAAAGCAGTTTTCACTCTAGTGAACATAACTCACTCAATTCTTCATACTACAGGCTTAAACTTGGAACATAGCATCTTCAGATATGCCTCTAAATTACTTTCAATCTGCAGACAAAGACACTCATTCTATAGGAAATGTGGAGCAATCTACTAGATTGTTCTGTTGTATCAGGAATACTTATTATCTTTAATACTTAACTCATTACAAGAAAGCATCAAAACAAGAGCACAATTGACACCAATGGCAACACAAATATGTTGACATCAATGGCAACACCGGTTAGGCACATACTTGCACAAAGATCAATCATAGTGCTTGTTCCATTTGCATACATATCATATAAGGAGAAAATTAAAAACAATAACTCATGACATTTCATAAAGAAATAGGAAATGTGTTGCATCCATACTTTCATATGTTCTTTCATACATGCATCTCATACTTTATAAAAACCCAAAAATTCCAAAAACATATCACATTATCATTGTGTTTTCTAAAATTAGAGATCTAAATCATCCAAGTAAACAAAAGATAGAAGAAGGGGGTATTTTATTCAAAACATAAGTTGAATAGAATAATTGCATTACATATCAAGAGATTATGAGTTTCCAAAACAAAAAGGTACACTCAAGCATGCAAGTCTCCCCATGCAAAGGGACAAAATAGAAAACTAAGACTCCCTAGAACATCAAGGATTATTTTGACCAATAGAGCCTTTAGGGCTCCTACTCCTAGGTCTCCTCCAACTATATACCATATCAGAACTCCTATGAGTCCTATGAGAACAAGAAAGGAACCTTATAGGAACCCGTGAGTTTGAAGGACCAGCTGTATTAGTCTGTGAAGCCTACCTATGAACCCCAAGTTTAGCCATCTCTTGAAGTAATGCATTATTAGTGTCAAGTGTGATGTTCCTATCCTATTGAGAAGTAATCTCTTGACCTGCATGGTAAGTAGGAGCCGAGATGTATGTGTGACAACTTGTCAAAGAGGGCAAGTGAGCATCAATGAGTAATCTCTTCTTTAGTTAATCAATAATAGGGAAAAAGAAGTCTAATGAAGCATTGCAAAGACATTCCCTCCATCCATCGAAAATACCTAGAAAGTGAGAAGAGGAATGTTAGTAAAAATTTAAGAATGTGAAAGTAGAGTAATAAAGAAAGGAATAAGGAAAAATATTCTTATGAGGATCACCAAATTACCAAGAAGGATCCAAGAGTCTCATGTCCTCATCTAATAAAGGACCATGTCTAGGAGGAGCTGCCACTGGCTCTGCCTCCTTGTCTGAGGTAATCCCTTTGTCTCCTCCTACGTCAACACCATCATGCTCATCTCTCTAGGGGTCATAATCCTCATTTGAGGAGTCTTAAAACTCCTACTCAAAAACCACCAACCTCTAAGAGTAAGAAGGCCTTAGATGTCTCTACCTCATCCTACAAATAGGCCTAGTGATTAAAACCCCAAGACTTAAAAGAGTCCAAAAGAGTGACCTATACTCAACATCTACCATCTCTTGCACAGATCTATAACAAATAGGAATTGATGAGGGTGGACTCTACCCAAAACACATACAACAGCAATTCATAGATTTTAAATAGACAAGAACAAGATCTCAAGAAAGATTAGTTAAGCAATCTACAAACTGATTCAAAATTTCTTCATTAAGATTGCCCGTAAAAGATTACAAATCTGAAATACAATTTTCAGGGTCATATGCCCACTTATTACAGAAATATGGGTTTTCTTACAATAGAAATATATGACTTACAGAACCTTCCAATGTCTCCTAACCTCCTTATTCGCATGAACAAGACTTGCCAATAACTCCCCCCTTACTACCTTTGGAAAATAGGTTATAAATACACATTAGTACCACTTAGTGTAATTTCCCCAATGTCAGCTTGCTTTGAAATGTGTAACTCCCATTTGGGTGCCAAAATGAACCCAATTGTCCCCTTTTTCCTACCCAATAATAATTTTCAAATTTTAATTTTGAGAAACTAGGTAGCACAACTTCTGGGAGCCATAACTTTTGAACCAGGTATCTGATTGACAAACCATTTGATGCATTGGAAAGATCGTGAATATATCTATCAAGATATAACCCACTTCTCTAGTTATAACAACTTTTGGGCTGCTTAGGGATGTCTAAGTGCTTTAAATTTGATTCCATAATTTTTTTTTAAAACCTCAAAAATAGAAACTTTAATATCTTGCAATCCAGACATGATCTTGGACTGAAATTTACCAAGAATGTTTATTTGATTATTCTGAAGCTTTGGGGAAATTTTGGGGCCCAACCACTCCTCAAATATAGAGTTATGAAAAATAGTGAGTCTTGGTATTCTTAGCCTTTTTGGAAACCCTAAAGGTTTTGAATCATTAATCAAGCAAATGGGTATCTAAAAACATAAAAATTGAAAAAAATAGAAAACAAATTATCATTTTTTGGGTGATGTAAGATCACCCTTACACCACTAGATGCTCCTCAAACACCCAAGGTAATTTGAGAAGTGGCCTTATCACATTTCAAGTGTTCAAGGAAAACCCAAACAGTCAACCTCTACCGTAAACAACTAGGAAGAATCTTTGACATGCCTTCCTTTCCACTTCACCAAATAATCTTCATATTGCTTGTTCCAAGTACTTATTCCCATACGGTTATCCAAGATTTCTTCTATCTCCTCCTTTGATGAAGATGTGGGGATACTCCACTATTCCTCTGTTGGTCCATCCTCTATGCCACCTTCATGATACTCTATTAAATCAGCAATGTTGAACACAGGGGAAATGTTGATTTCATTTGGCAACTCTACCTCATATGCATTTCCTAAGTCATGCTTCTTCAGGAGCCTGCATGGTCCAAACTTCTTCATTTTTAACTTATTATATGTTCCCATTGGGAACCTTTCTCTCATTAGGTGATCCATGACTTCATCACCAACCTTGAATTCCTTAAACTTTCACTTCTAATCTACCTTAGCCTTGTACTAATAATTCATTTTATTAATATGATGTCGTACCTCTTCATGCAAGCTCTTCAAGTGCTCTACAAAGTCTTCAGCCTCAACACTACTCTTCTCTCCTCTGTCTATCTTTCTCAACTCATAAGCATTTCTTGGACTACTTCCATATACAATTTGGAATGGGGATTTACCAGTACTCATGTTGATAGAATTGTTATAAGAAAACTTTATCGGTGATAATATCAAATCCCATCTTTTGGGCTTATCTCCTACTAAGCATCTCAAGAAGTTGCCTAAACTTCGATTCACTACCTCTATATGTCCATCAGTCTGCAGATGATGTGCAGAACTAAACATCAACTTAGTCTTCAACTTCTTCCATAAGGTCCTCTAGAAATACCCAACAAACTTGGTATCTCTATTTGAAACTATACTCCTTGGCATACCATGTAGTCTGTAACCACCTCTCTGAAAAACAACTCTATAATGTTAACATCATTGGTTTTCTGACATAGAATGAAATGTGCCATCTTTTAAAATTTATCAACCACCACAAATATTGAATCATATCCTCTTTGTGTCCTTGGTAAACCAAGAATAAAGTCCATGCTAATATCCTCCCATGGTCCCTCTGGTACAAGCAATGGTTGATATAGCCCAGTATTCTGACTCACTCATTTGGCCATCTAGCATACTCTACAAATTTGCACAAATTTCTTCACATCTAATGCAATTGTGGCCAATAATAATTCTCACTAAGAAGTTAAATGGTCTTATCTCAACCAAAGTGTCCTACCAACCCTCCACTATGCTTCTCCTTAATCATGTTCTCTCTCATGGAACTCCTAGGAATGCATAATTGGCTTCCTCTTAACAACATACAATCTTGGATTATATAATCCAACCATCTTGTCCTATCAAGGGTAACAAGCTCCAAACAAGCCTTCCAAGCCTCTACAAAGTCTAGATCTTCATGGTACAAATTCTTGAGTTCGTTGAACCCAACAACCTCTATCTTCATCTTTGTCAACAAAATTTACCTTCTACTCAAGGCATCTGCAACTCTGTTGGACCTCCCACTCATGTGCTTCAAAAAAAAAGTAGAACTCTACAAAAACTCAACCCATTTTAAGTGCCTCTAATTTAACTTTCCTTTACTATTAAGATACTACAAAACCTAATGATCAGTATATAAAACAAACTCTTTCAGAAACAAATAATGTCTCCATTTCTTCAAAACTTGAACTATAGCATAAAACTCCTAATCATAAACATAATACATTTTCTTGGCATCATCAAGCTTCTCACTTAAATAGGCAATGGGCTTGCCTTCTTGACTCAAAACAACTCCTATAGCACTGCCACTAGCATCACAATCTACTTGAAATACCTTGATGAAATCTAGAAGTTCCAAAATAGGTTGCTCTATGACTTTCTACTTTAATGTATCAAAACTCTTAGCTACCCCTATAGTCCATTTAAACTCTTTTCTATCCCTTCTCATTGTCTCCATTAGGGGTACACAAATGCTACTAAAATTCTTGATGAATTTCCTATAAAAACTTGCCAAACCATGAAAAGATCATACCTCTGTAGCACTCAGTGTAGGCCATTCAATGATAGCCCTTACCTTCTCTAGATCCATTTTAAGACCCTCAGCTGAGATAAAAAATCCTAGGTACACCAACTCCTTCACAAAACTACATTTCTTCATATTAATCAACAACTTTTCTTCCCTCAGCTTCTAAAAAACTTTTCAAACATGCATCAAGTGCTCCTCCAAAGTCTTACTAAAAATCAAAATGTCATCTAAATAAACAATGACAAATTTACCCAAAAACTCTTTTAGTACCTTGTCCATGAGCCACATAAATGTGCTTAGTGCATTGGTTGGCCCAAATGGCATGAATAACCATTCGTATAGGTCCTCCTTAGTCTTGAAGGTTGTCTTCCATTCATCTCCTTCTCTGATTCAGATCTAGTGATATCCACTCTTCATATCAATCTTCGCAAAGTACTTGGCTCCACTCAATAAATCCATAATATCATCTATCCTTGGCAATGGGAATATGTACTTAATTGTAATTTTGTTGATGGCTTGAGAATCGGTACACATTCTCCACTCTCCATCTTTTTTTGTGCTAGTACTGTAGGTAATGTACATGGACTTAGGCTCTCCCTTATCAGTGCTTTCCTTAACAACTCATGAACTTGTCTCTTCATATATTCACTCTCTGTAGGAATCATTATATGGGCTGCCTTATTCGTCAAACTAGCTCCTAGTATCAAATCCATTTGTTGACTTATCTTTCTCACTGGTGGTAAACCTTCTGGTATATTATTAGAGACAATGTCCTAAAATTCTTCCAACATATATGAGACTTCTACTGGTACATCTTCACACTTCTCTTAGATAATCATAGGAATCAACACAAAGAAATGATGCTCGTGCTTCATACCATCCAAAAATTTCCTACCATCTACCAAGCAAATTCTAGTCTAGTACTACATAGCTTTTCTTCCACTTCCTTCAAGGGTTTCAACTTATGACAAACTCCATCTTTTGTCAGGGACTATGTGTTTGCATGGCCATCATGGATAGCACACCTATCATACTGCCATAGCCTTCCCAATAGCATATGACATGCATCTATCAATATGATGTCACACAACACCTCATCATGGTAGTCTCCAATCTTGAACTTGACTAAACATTGTTCATTGACCAAAGCTCTATGGTCCTTCTGCAACCATGCAATCCAATATGGATGTGGATGTCTTCTCCTTGTCAACTTCAACTTGTTGACCATCTCCTCTAAGACAAGATTATCAGTGCTCCCACTTGTCAATAATAATATCACAACCTTACCTTCACACTTGCACCTTGTGCAGAATAAACTCTTCCTTTGATCTAGTTCTTTCTCCTCATTTAACAAGGTTCTTCTGACAACTAGGGTTTCTCCCCTTTCAACATCTTCAAAATGATCAGACTGCACATCTTCATCTACATGTGTAACTCATGCATTACATTCAGGTCTTCTATTTTCCCTTCCTTGATGTTGGGGACACTCGTAGGCTTAATGTCCTTCTCCACATTGGAAACAGGTTCCTCTAAAACCTCCTCTTCCAGGGCCTTGCCTAGGTCTTCCTCTTCCTCTTTGCTCACCATTATTTTGGTCATGAGGGTAGTAGGAATTATCTCCTTTCTAATTTCAATTGGTGCTTACTTCTTCACTTTTCTTTTGATCTTCATTTGGCCTCCATAGGATCTTCCACCAGTCCTTCCACCATGACCTCTTCCTCTTTGCTTACCTTCAAATCTTTTATTCAACTTCTCTTCCACTTTCAGTGAAAATTGGTACACATATTAAATGGTTATCATTCTGACCAGGCTTAGATCCTCTTGAATACTTGGCCTCAACCAATTAATATAACAAGCTACCTTCTCCTTGTTGGCCTCTGTATGGCCTATCTTGATGATAATATTATAAAACTCCTCTGTGTACTCCTTAACATACTTGTTACCTTGCTTCAATCCTTACATCTTCTTCAACAACTCCAACTCATAGTCCACAAGAATGAATTGCTTCATTAGTTTTTCCACCATCTGATCCCATTTGGTAATCTTTCCTTTTCCTCTTCTATTTCTCTCTAATTGGACCTCCTTCCACCAAATACTAGCATGGCACTTCAACTTCATTTTTGCAAACTTGACCTGTTCTAAATTCTCCACATCTTCATACTCAAAATATTCCTCCATGTCATTTATCCAATCAATAAACTCTTCTAGATTTAGATCCTTGGAATAGGTAGAAACTTCAATCCTAGCCTTGTTTCCAATCTTTTAAATGGCCCTCAATGACCTAACTTGCACAGGATCTCCTATATCATCTTGTTCTTCCTCAAATAACTCTTCTTCTTCAGCTTCATCTTCACTTGCTTCTCTTATTCTTGGCTCAAACCCTCTTCACAGCTCCTATTGCAATGCATCGATTTGCCTCTATAGGGATCTAAAACCCTCTTCTGTCAAAGTATTTCTTCCACCACAGTTTCTTCTTGGAGGCATTTTGATCTCTATAGCAAACCCACAACCTCAGGTCCTCTTGCAAACTACCTCACTGTCGATGATCTATCTACACACTTAGGAACCCTTGCTCTGATACCGCTTGATGAGGGTGGACTCCACCCAAAACACATACAACAACAATTTATAGATTTCAAATAGACAAGAACAAGATCTCAAGAAACATTAGTTAAGCAATCTACAAACTGATTCAGAATTTCTTCATTAAATTTGCCTATAAAAGGCTACAAATCTAAAATACAATTTTTAGAGTCATATGCCCACTTATTATAGCAATATGGGTTGTCTTAGAATAGAAATATCTGACTTACAGAGCCTTTTGATATCTCCTAACCTCCTTGTTCGCATGAACAAGACTTACCAATAACTCCCCCTTACTACCTCTGGAAAATAGGTTATAAATACACATTAGTACCACTTAGTGTAATTTCCCCAATGTTGGCTTTCATTGAAATGTGTAACTCCCATTTGGGCACCAAAATGAACTCAAGTCTCCACTTTTTCCTGCCCAAGAATAATTTTCAAATTTTAATTTTGAGAAACTAGGTAGCACAACTTTTGAGAGCCATAACTTTTGAATCGAGTGTCCAATTGACAAACCATTTGATGCGTTGGAAAGATCATGAAGAGATATATCAATATATAA
Source organism: Cunninghamia lanceolata (assembly GCA_027924645.1). Taxonomy (NCBI): domain Eukaryota; kingdom Viridiplantae; phylum Streptophyta; class Pinopsida; order Cupressales; family Cupressaceae; genus Cunninghamia; species Cunninghamia lanceolata. Next base: position 1,622,342 of record BSBN01001137.1, on the reverse strand, counting down.
CCCACTTTTCTAGTTACAAAATTTTCAAGATGTTTAGGGATGTCTAAGTGCTTCAAATTTGATTCCAAAATTTTTTAGAAACCTCAAAAATAGAAACTTTAATAGCTTGCAATCTAGACATGATCTTGGGTTGAAATTTACCAAGAATGTTTATTTGACTATGCTAAATCTTTGGGGAAATATTCAGGCCCAACCACTCCTTTGATATAGGGTTACTAAAACTAGTAAGTCCTGGTATTCTTAGCCTTTTTGGAAACTCTAAAGGTTCTAAATCATTATTCAAGTAAATGGGTATCTGAAAACACAAAAATTAAAAAGAATAGAAAATAAATCATCATTTTTTTGGGTGATGCAAGATTACCCATACACCACTGGATGCTCCTGCATCAGGAATACGGGGCAAGTCCTTTAGATAGTCTTTGCCTAACTGCTAAAGCACTCGATAAATGTGATGGTCCTTGACTAAACCATTCCTATCTCTCAGGTGAACCATGTATCTACAGTAGTCTTGCATCTGTCTATCACCTAGCCATAGACCCTACATATCAGTATAAGGATTACAAATTAATTCAACATCAGTAATAGTAGCCATAACATGTGTAGTAGTATCAAATTAATTGACTCAACCCTATCACATGGCTCTCAGCAATCTAGGGTTTGGAAGGGTTGCACCCCTCTGAAATGATACAATATGCTCATACATCCATGACATGATGAGAGAAGGATGACTAAAAGCAAGTGCCCCTAGCCTTGAAATATAGTACAAGTCTCAATAAACCATTGCAAGGATGTTAATCCCCCAAGTGAAAAATAACCCTACTCCAGTCTCTGAATAATCAATGCCTAACACCATAAAAGTCTCGATGCTCCCTTATCTCCTAACAATCTATAAGTGATCAACCTTATAAGAACCTTTCATAAAGGTGAAATGGCAAGATTAGGAACATAAATGAGCTAAACACCTATCTGATTTCTAGGATGATTGACCCCCATGATAGCAACCCAAGATAACTACTCCCTCTTAGACTCACTCTCTAGAAGCTAAAGTTGCTCTCCTCTCACAAGAACACCCAATATATGGTAAACATCATATAGAGTGCTAGTCTACTCTCCCGACACTTAAGGGAACTTGAAAGTGTTACCATCCATATCCCAATATATCAAGATGTCACAACAAATCTGAGAAGAAGGATGAACAACTAGAACTCTAGCAACCATATCCAAAGCCATCCTTGTTAGAACAACATGATCTCTAGCAAATAAAGCCTCATAGGCATTTACAAACCAAGCTTGATCATGAGTCACATTCCAGCAAATGCATGCATCCTGCTACACATAAAGAGCATTGAATTAGATCTCCAAAAGTCAAAAAATTACACAAAAAAGCATAAAACATGTCAAAACTTCACAAAAAAGCATATATCATTCCAAAAATTGCAATAAAATGGAGTTAGTATCAAAAAATAGACAAAACTAAGTGTCAATAGCATCAAATCACTAAAGATTCCATCTGGAAGCTTTATGGGTGGATCACCCATTTTAGCATGTTAGATTTTGTGAGAAACAAGAATTAAAGCCAAGATATGTTGTCGGTCATAGATCATATGCACTCCAATCGACAGATGATCAAAGATCAAAATACTAGAATGAAGAGATTATCCCAAAAAAGAGAAAATAAGAGACAACTGCAAGAGACTTTTGAGAATACTCACATTACTCTAACTGACTACCTAAGAGGGGAGAGGAGAGCTGTATATATAGAAAATAATGGGCAAATACATCCAAAAGGTGTAATAACTCCAACTACCCAAAATAGGCAGGAGTTTTACCTACTTGGTAAAAGCCAAAATACATGGATAAACCTACTTAGATAAAAAAAAACAAATGGTTATGAGAGGTGGCATAAAAATCCAAAAGAGGGTGTGAGACTCAACTCGCAAGTATGGGTGAGAATGACACAAGTAACTAATGGATAATGACATGTGATCTCATAATAACCATTCCTAACTAACCTAAGAAATATTAATATAGTGTAGGAAAAAACCCCTGAGGAAAATTAAAAAACCTACACTAACACCCCCTTAAGCGTAGCTTAGGTGAGTGAAAATATATGGGTCCCAGCAAATGAAGCTTAATGAGGTTCCCATGTACAAAGATTTCCCCCCAAAAGAGAAGAATCCCTCCAAAAAGTAATATCCCCCCAAATAGAGAGAAAAACCCCCTCAGAGTAGAGAGAGTGAAATCAAAGGACTATACACTTCCCGCACCCCTATAAAAGCTCGCAAATGAAGGAACTTGCTTTCAGTGAAGGGTTTGGTGAAGATTTATGTGATCTACTTTGATGTATAAATGTACTTGAGATCGATGATGCTTCCATGAATCAACTCTCAGATGTAGTGCATTTGTATCTCAATGTGTTTCATCTGTTGGTGATGGACTGGATTCTTGGAGATCTATAGTAGACTCTGATTATCACAAAAGATAATTGTGGGTTTTCTGAATGAAATTCCAAACTCAGTGAGAATATTGTTAGATTTTGAAATGGAAATAGAAACCCAAAATCTAGAAAGCTAAAGGCAAGCACACACAGAAGATCAAAATGGAGGAAACAAAGAGATCATATTAGAATAGTCTAAATATATTACTCACAAATAGAATAGATTGGAATACCAAATACAAGATAGGTAGTGAGTTTATATAGACCAAGGAGAGGGGTGGAGGTGGAAAAATTGACCAATAGGCAGAGACCACCAAATGGTCTAAACATAGTAAATGCAACTCCCTCATGGGACAATAACATCTCAAATGACCCACTCGCATAATTAAACTCACTTTATTAACCTAAGTAAGCTTAATAATATGTGTAGGAAAAAACTTATAAAAGGAATAAAAAACCTACATTAACACCCCCCTTAAGCATAGCTTAGGTGGGTGAAAAGATGGGTCCCAACAAATGAAGCCTGATGAGGTACCCATGTACAAAGATGTCCCCCACAAAAGAGAATAAGCCCCCCCACAAATAGAGATAACATCCCCTAGAATAGAGAGAAAAGAGAAGGACTAAGGAGCACCCCTAAAATGAAGCAATTGTGCCAATGGTTCATGCTCAAAACTGGATGTGGAAGATGGTCCATGATTGTTGAACAACATTTCCTCCCTTGGGAAGAAACAAGGCACCTACTAAATGGCTTCCCATTCCTAAAAGGAATATGAAGGAAGAAAGCTCAAAATGTATGAAGTCTCTAAAAACTGCTCATGTGTCTCCATATCGATGTTGAAGGATGCCACAAGCAAATCAGGAGTCTCAGGCCTAACTGAAGAAGTGACAAACCAGAACCAAGTGGAAACTTAAATGGAACAAGATCCAAAGAAGAAGATATCTCCTCTAAAGACAAGGATGCCTCCTCCAAATGTTGCTCAATTATTTCTAAACTAATGCCAAACTATGACAAATGATGATATGACGGATCAAGTACCATAGAAGATGATGGTACTTCTACAAAGGATGTCAAAATGAATGATGATTGAGTCAAATATGTGGGCTCATGAGTATCTACAGAAACTATCACTGTAGAAACAAATCTAGGAAAAGAAGGAACAAGAGGGTCTGAATGTTCCCTCATATCAGCTGAAGAAGAATCAACTCCATTAAAGAGAAGATGAATGAAATTAATAGTGTCTCCCAAATCTAAAATATGGGACTCTACAATCAAGGATGAGATATCTGGAAGGAATATGTCCCAAGCAACTGTCTCTGGAAGACCCAATGTGAGCCTTCTATATCACTATAATGCTGACATGTAAATAAGCAAGAAGAGGAGGAGAAGAAATAATCAGCTCAAGAACTAGATCAGATGTGAGAATACCCAAGTTCAAGTAACCAAAATTCTCCTCCAAATCAAATGACACACAAGGAGTGTGGTCAATAGATAAAGGATTAGATCCATCATCAGGTGTCAAATTTGAAAAATAGTATAACTGAGATGCATGATCAACCATCCCAGTAGCAACAATCTCTCCACTCTCCAAGTCTTGAATGACAACTAAATCAAGTGTAAATTCCACAGTCTTCCCTACTCCACCATGGGTGATTTGATAAATAGAAAGAAGATTGTTTGTCAAATGAGGTACACATAAAACATCATTGAAAGTGCCATCCCCAATACCAATAGTGTTGGGAATTGAGGTGTCTCAACCTTGGTAATTTCTTTTGTTTATTATTGTAATGCAATTTATTTACTTAGCCTATGTTGTAATTTGTTGCACATCCTGTTTTGTCATTTAGTGTGAAGCAGCACGATGAGTTGTCACTCTAGTTGTAAGATGAATAGGAAGGTCAACACACTCCATGTGGATATAGGCATCCCTTTTGTGTGGTAGAGGTTTTATGCCATGTGTCAACATCTTGACTAGTGTGTAAATGAATCTTGACCGAAACAGTTATGACAGATTCCTATGACAGAATGTATGACATGTAAGAGTTGGAAATAGAAGGTTCTATGATAGGTGAAGACATATGTCACAAGGTATCTTGGAAGAAGACATCTTTGGGTGCCCCAAGGAGAGTTATGACATGTAAAAAAATATGCTATTTATAGCCTGTTTATGACAAATTCTCTTACAGCTATAAGATATGTCAGTATGACAGATTCTATGATGGTTGTAAGAATCGTAAGAGCATCTGTCATTGCCCAACTTGGGAATAGGTGACCTCTTTGGGATGGAGTGACTTGAGAAGTGTCAAGAACATCCTACAGTGTTGGACAAGTGTCCATAGGCATGGGTTTTAGGCCATGAGGCCATGTTGGACGCCCATCTCAAGATAGAACCATTTTTTGCCTTGTATTTTCTATATAAACAGGTGCTTTGGAGAGGAGATGTATTATGTGATTGATAGGTACTATTATGCTACCAGTTTGTCTCTAGATATGAGTGTCAAAGACTTCTGAGAGCTTGCATTACAAGTGTATTGTAAACCACTTAAGTTTTGATAATACATTGTGCAGGTTTTGGAGTGTGGGGTTTTTCACCCGATAAGGGTTTTCCCCATGTATATCTTGTGTCTCTCTCTTCTATCTCATTTCTGTGTGTATGTGTATTGTTGCAATATCTCCATTGTTATTGTTAACATTCTATAATTGTAAGGATAAAAATGAATTTTCACTCTTCTCTCCTCTTTAGATTAGTGTAGGAAGCGATTTCTGCACACCTAGCTTCCTTTCAGTTGGTATCAAAGCCTGGCCAATTTTGGTTCTAGCTGCTGGGTAGGGGTTTTTTGAGCTAATCTTAGGTTGAGTGGGAGTCTGTGTAGAGTGTTCTATATCTTGTTGTAGGAAGGAGACGACAACCACATCCAGAAGAGTAGAGGTGGAAAATTTCAATGGCACAAATTTTAAGTTGTGGAAACTCAAGATGGAAGATCTACTTATTGATCGTGACCTATGGAAAATTGTTAATGGAACAAAACCTACGACAATGTCACAAGCTGATTGGGACCTCAAAGATCAGAAGGCTAAGGGTCTCATAAGACTCTATTTAGCTGACTCTATCCTATTGAATGTCCATGGGAAGAAGACTGTGAAAGATTTGTGGAAGAAGCTAGGATCTGTTTATTAGGCCAAGTCCTTGGTGAACAAGCTCTTTCTAAAAAAGAAGTTGTTTGCTCTAAAAATGGAAGATGGAGGATCTGTTGTGGACCATATGAATGCTTTTAGCATGCTTGTTGCACAATTGACATCTATGGGTGTGAAAATGGAGGAGGACGATTGATGTATGCCCCTGCTTTGTTCTTTATTAGATTCATGGGATCATCTTGTCATGGCTATAGGAAGCACTACCACCACCTTCAAGATGGGTGATGTAGTATATTTGTTGTTATCTAAAGAAGTGTAGAGAAAGACATCTGAGTCAGCCAAAGATGCTCTTACAGTTTGTGTAAGACCCAAAGAGAAAGGGAAGAAGGACAAGAAAGGTGAAAAGGGCAGATCCAAATCTTGTGGGAGATCCAAATCTTCTGGAAAGTCCAAGGCTCTCTATTGGAACTGTGGGAAAATGGGGCATTTCTGAAAGGAACGCAAAGAGGAAAAGAAAAATAAGAAGAAGAACTCTCATGATTCAGATTCTGACAAGTCACAAGATGATGGTGATGCCTTCATCGCAGCCCTATCCACCCATGCATCTGACGATGTGTGGTTGATTGATTCTGGTGCATCATTCCACATGACCTTGCATCGAAGCTAGTTCATGAAGTATGAAGAGTTCAATGGTGGAAGAGTGTACCTGGGTGACGATTCTCATCTGAATATTGTTGGTCATGGAAGAGTCTCAATCTGATTCCCTTATGGATGAGTGAAGGGGATCATTGGGGTTATACACATCCCAGGCTTGGCACAGAACCTACTTTCTGTAAGTATGTTGAATGATGCAAGTGTGTAGGTTATCTTTTTGAAGGATGGATGCAAGATGACTAGAGGATCTATGGTGCTTGCAAAGGGTACTCGAAGGGGTACTCTATTTCAGTTGGAGGCATGCACTACATACTACAATAGTTCTTTTAACTTGAAGAAAAGATCTGTAGTCACTTCATCCCCACCATTTGAATGAGTAGTGAAGAAATATGTTGTAACACATTCTGATGGTAGTGCACATGCTTTGGAAGTTAAACTTCCTACTAAAAATACTATGTTATGGCATTTGAGATATGGCCACATTGGTAAGAAGGGTCTTAGAACCCTGAAAAATAAAAACCTCGTTGAGGGGTTAAATGATTGTAATATCAAGTTTGACTTTTGCGAACATTGTGTATATGGAAAGCAAAATCGTGTTTGATTTTAATCTAGTTCTCACAAGTCTTCTAGTGTATTGGATCTTATTCATTCTGATGTGTTTGGTCCTGTTAATGTTCCTTCAATTTCCAAATCTATATATTTTGTATCTTTCATAATGATTATAGTAGAAGGACATGGGTTTATTTTATCAAAAGCAAGACTGAAGTCTTTAGTTGGTTTAAAGAGTTTAAAGCTTTTGCTGAAAATTAGACTAGTAAAAGGATTGAGTGTTTGAGAACTGATAATGGTGGTGAGTTTTGTTTGGCAGAGTTTGATAAGTTCTATAAAGAGCAAGGGATTGAAAGACATAAAACAACTCCATACACCCTGTAGCAAAATGGAGTTATAGAGAGGATGAACAGAACACTGATGGAGAAGGCTAGGAGTACGCTTAGTGGAACAAGCCTCAAATAAAAGTTTTGGGCTGAAGTTGTAGCCACTGCTTGCTACCTGGTAAATAGGTCTCCTACATTAGCTCTTGTTGGTAAGACACCTATGGAGGTGTGGTCTGGTAAGAAGCCTTTAGTTAGACATCTTTGTGTTTTTGGTTGTGAGGCATATGCACATGTGCCTAGGGAGAAATGGTCTAAATTGGAGAAGTGTTGTTAAGTGTATTTTCATTGGCTATGGTGTCAATGTGAAATGATACAAGCTTTAGGATCCTATGGTCAAAAAAACATTATATAGTAGAAGTGTTATCTTCATAGAGCTAACACCTTCTTTCATTGTTCTATAGCCAAAATAGACAAAAAAGAAAGATGTGGTTCAGTTTCCTTCTACCCCTGAGAAGACTAAACTAACAGACCCTATGAGACCTGATGATGAGGAGAGCTCTAGCAACTCTGAAAGCTCAGAAGAAGAAACAAAACCTCAACCTTAGCCATTGAGGAGGTCTACACAAACAAGAAAGCAACCTGATAGGTTTCATTATTCATTACTTGATTCTAGTTGTGTGTTTGCCTTACTAACACTAATTAGCTTAGAACTGTGATAGAGGCTATGGGCATGGAAGATGCAAGTTCCTGGAAGGAGGCCATGGAAGATGAAATGGCTTCTTTGGAAAAGAATAAAACATGGGACTTGGTGCCTTTGCTTGAAGGATGGAAACTCGTTGGATGCAAATGGGTGTTCAAGAAGAAATTTGATGCAGATGGTAGTGTTGAAAAGTACAAGGCTAGATTGCTTGTGAAGGGTACTCACAAGTGGGGGGAATTGATTATGGTGAAATTTTCTCTCCTGTTGCAAAGAGGACATTGATTTGATTCCTATTATCTCTTGTTGCTTCTTATGACTTAGAGGTAGAACAAATGGATGTGAAGATAGTTTTCCTTCATGGTGATTTGGAGGAAGAGATTTACATGTCACAGCTAGAGCATTACATAGAGAAAGGTAAAGAAAATTTGGTTTGCAAGTTGACAAAGTCTTTATATGGTTTGAAGCAATCTCCTAGGATGTGGTATATGAAATTTGATGCCTTTGTTTTGTCCATTAGATTCTAAGATCAAAATCTGATCGTTATGTGTATTACAAGTTTGACAATGATCGCATTCTCATTATTACATTGTATGTTGATGATATGTTGTTGATTGGGAATGGTAAGAATATGATTTCTGATTTGAAGTCTCAGTTGTCACTATAGTTTCAGATGAAAAATCTAGGGGCAGCCAGATACATTCTAGGAATGGAAATCAGAAGAGACAGAGATAACAGAAAACTTTGGTTAAGCTAGAGTAAGTATGTGAAGACCATGTTGGATAGGTTTAGCATGGCAGATTGTAAACCATTGTGTGTTCCTATTTCATTGGGGACAAAGTTGTCTGTTAATGATTGTCCAAAATCTCCTAGTGGGGTGGAGGACATGAGTAGAGTATCTTATGCTAGTGACATTGGTAGTTTGATGTATGTTATGATCTACACAAGACCAGACATTGCCCAAGTAGTGGGAATCCTTAGTTGATTTATGGCTAATCCTGGATGGGTACATTGGGATGAAGTTAAGTGAGTGTTCAGATATTTGAGGAGTACTTCTGAGTATTCCATATGCTATTGCAATAATGCTATAGAACCTCCACATTCAGTTTGTATTCATGGATTTATGGATTCTGATTGGGCAGGTGACATTGACAGCAGGAGATCCACCAGTGCCTATGTGTTCACTATGTTTGGTGGTTCAATTAGTTGGATGAGTAAGTGACAATCTGTGGTTGCTTTGTCCACGACAGAAGCTGAGTATATGGAAGCAACTCATGCTTGTAAGAAAGCTATTTGGCTTAAGAGATTGTGTTCAGATATTGGTGTTGATGCAGTATAGATTACGATTTATTGTGACAGTCAGAGTATGATTTTCCTAGCAAAGAATCTAACTTTCCATGCCAAAACAAAGCAAATTGATGTACAGTTTCACTTCGTGTGAGACATGGTAGAGAATGGGAAGGTGAATTTGGAGAAGGTAGATACTTTGAAGAATGTTGCAGATGCATTGACAAAACTAGTGGGCACAGAGAAGTTTAGATGGTGTTTGGAGTCTATTGGCCTCTCGACCTATAGCAGTTAAATCCTATTTTTCTATTGACTCTTACATGGTGTTCAACAAGTGGGAGAATGTTGGGAATTGAGGTGTCTCAACCTTGGTAATTCCTTTTGTTTATTATTGTAATGTAATTTATTTACTTAGACTATGTTGTAATTTGTTGCACATCATGTTTTGTCATTTAGTGTGAAGTGGCACGATGAGTTGTCACTCCACTTGTAAGGTGACTAGGATGGTCAACACACTCCATGTGGAGATAGGTATCCCTTTTGTGTGGTAGAGATTTTCTTCCATGTGTTGGCATCTTGACTAGTGTGTAAGTGAATCTTGATCAAAATGGTTATGACAGATTCCTATGACAAAATCTATGATGTGTAAGAGTCAGAAATAGAAGGTTCTATGACAGGTGAAGACATGTGTCACAAGGCATCTTGGAAGAAGGCATATTTGGGTTCCCCAAGGAGAGTTATGACATGTTGTAAGAGAATATGCTATTTATAGCCTATTTATGATAGATTCTCTTACATTTGTAATATATGTCAATATGACGGATTCTATGATGGTTGTAAGAGTCGTAAAAGCATCTGTCTTTGCCCAACTTGGGAATAGGTGACCTCTTTGGGATAGGGTGACTTGACAAGTGTCAGGCACATCCTACAATGTTGGACAATTGTCCATAGGCATGGGTTTTGGGCCATGAGGCCATATTGGACGCCCATCTCAAGATAGAGCCATTTTTTGCCTTGTATTTTCTATATAAACAGGTGCTTTGGAGAGGAGATGTATTATGTGATTGATAGGTACTATTATGTTTTTGGTTTGTCTCTAGATATGAGTGTCGAAGACTCCTAAGAGCTTGCATTGCAAGTGTATTATAAACCACTTAAGTTTTGATAATACATTGCAGGTTTTGGAGTGTGGGGTTTTTCACCTGATAAGAGTTTTCCCCATGTATATCTCATGTCTCTCTCTTCTATCTCATTTATGTGTATGTGTATTGCTGCAATATCTCCATTATTGTTGTTAACATTCTGTAGTTGTAAAGGATAAAATGAATTTGTACTCTTCTCTCCTCTTTAGATTAGTGGAGGAAGCAATTTCCGCACACCTAGCTTCCTTTCAAACATATCCCCTCCCAATTACGTTCATGTAAGTATTGTTTCCCATCAGAATAGGTGGCATAACACAAGGTTCAAAAGAAGAGAACATGGACTGTGAAGAAGCCATATGGTGAGAAGCTCCAGAATCGAGAAGCCATCTCCCTATTACAAGACCTATAGAAGCACAAAGAGCTTTTCCTTTCTTTGACTCAAAAGCAATACCTACATGACATTTTTCCTTATTAGATCCTAACTGTTTGGAATGTGAAGAAGAAGAATCAAGCTTAGACATTCTCTAATGTAGACTAATATTGTTTTTCTTAAGAAGATGTTTCAATTCATCAATATCCTTCTTATAACAAGAATGTTCTTCATGTCTAGTCCTCTTGCAATATGCACAAGTAGACTTCTTCTTAGATGAGTCCTCTATTGAAGAGGATTTGCTTTGTGCTTGATCTGTTTGTGGATTTTTCTTAGATTTCTTTTGTTTCTTGTCAAAAAGACTTGACTATTTCTATCCCTTAGGCTAACTAGCCAACAAGGCTTGAGTCTGTGATGGCTTAATGAGACCCATAAATATAAGATTATGTTGTTCATGCATTAACATCTCAGAAAAAGATGAAAATGAAGGCATAATGTATGTAGCTCCCATAGTTAGCCTGTGAGTGTGAAAACTAGAAATAAAATTTGCAAATTCAGGACCAAGTTTGTTCAGTACATTATAGATTAGCTTAATGTCCTTTTCTCAATACCACGTGCTTTACATTGTGCTCTCATATCATTAACCTTAGTTATATAATCTTGGATGTTGCCAAAGTTCTTAGGATCAAGGCTTATCAAATCATTGTCAATCTGATAGTATCTAACTTCATCAGTTGTACCATACAATATTTTCAATTTTTCCCAAGCATCATGTGAATTTGTATATGCTTCAGTTTGAAACAAAAGATAAAGGGAAACAAGGCTACGAAGACATCCAAGACCATTTGTATGTTCAAGCATCCATTTTATCTTATACTTATCATCTATGGGTTCAGTTACCTTTTGTTCAACATATGGAGTATACCCAAGTTGCATTAGGGCATTCCATGCATGTTGATGTCATGTTGTATAATTGAAAGGTGTAAGCAATGGAACCTTGAAATGATCCATATGTGAAGGAAAAGAAGAGCACAAGTAAACAGATCAAAAAACCACACCAAGAGACCCCCCATTTTCACTCAATCAACAATCCCCCCAACAAAATATGATTTGGCACTTTATAGATCAGTGTGTTTACAATGCTAGACTTGTTTTCCAAAGTTTTACAATTGTTACAAGTATGTGCAGTCAGTGTTGTCATTGATGTCAAAAAGCTTGTGTTATCATTGGTGTCAACTGTGTGAGTAGTTGATTGAGCTAAGATGAGGTTGTTGCAATGGTATGAGCTGTTTGGTTGAGTTTCTTTGTTGAAGATGATTTGGTTGCTTTGAAGAGGTGCTAAAGATGTTAAGAATATGTTTCTGTTGGTTAGTTTCCAAGTGCTTTTGAGAAAATTTTATTAATAAACAAAACAGTGTGTTGAAGTGGCATTTTCATTTAAAGAGTAATGTTCTGGTTTTTCTCTGCATTTCCTCTATGTTGAAGATCTATCTTTACAGTTTGGATATGGTGTTCAGATATGTTTAGAGATGTTATATTCTAAATTTGGTGTTCTGATTCATTGTGCAGAGGAAGTTGTGTTCACCAGTATGAAGATTGTTTCTGAAGGTTTGCGGAGGTGTCTAGGAGAAATGTCTTTGCTCTGCATTTCTCTACAAAATGGTTTCAGGTCTTGTCATTTTGGAAGTGTGTTTATAAGGTTCATATATTTCTTCTATTGAAGTTGTTCATGATTTGGTGGTCTGGCAGTTGATTTCTACAGATACAGTGCATGACAGAGATAGTTAAGCATACTAGATAAACAAGGTAAGGTTGTGCAGCACATGAAAGCGCTTGTGGAGGAATTTGTTAGATTTCAGGATGCTTCAATATGTTTGTGCAATACTCTAGATTGTGTTAAAGCTTGGTTTGTGGTCTATAATGTTGTATCTTGTCTTGAGGAAGTGTGTACTTAAAAGATCATTGTTTTAACACAGGTTTGGTCGAAGTTGGGTGTTTACACTAATTACGGAGTTGCTTTGGTGATTGTGAAAGTGTGAAGTGGCATGCTTGGACAAATTTAGGTCTGAGCTAGGATATGTTGTGGTCCACCTTCATTCCTTTCCACTGCAAGAATGTTTAGGTCCAGACCTAATTTGAATTTTCTGGGTTAAGGTGACTTGTCGACCTTGGAGAATGTTCTCAAGGTTGAAGATAGTATAAATAAGTATCAAGGGATCATGATTGTGGGTGTGTGTGATGGATATGATGTGAATAACAGTGTGGTAGAATGTATGGTGCAGTACAAGCTTTCATGTGTTAGATTACTAGATGCAGTGAGTAGAAGGTGCCTACAATTCTTCAGTATGACTGCGAAGGTGTTGATGGTGTTGTAGTGGAATTCTCTATTGCATTGAGATAGTTTTCTCCTTGTAACAATCTTCTCTATCTTCTTCTCTATTCTAGCAGTGAGCCTTTCTTGTGGGCAGTGAGTATATTGTTTTTTAGTGTTGATACTACTTTATATTGTGAGCTAATCCTCACTGTGGTTTTTCCCTTCTTGGGTTTTCCACATAAATCTGGTATTCTCTTGTGTTTGTTGTTGAGTCGATTCAGTTTTTGTTATTTGATTTCATGCTTAATCATCATAATAGTTTAAGGGTTAATTGAATTGATGTGGATCTAAATGTGTTTGAGGGTTTTGGAATTGTAAGTTACAACCCCCCTCTCAATTGTCTTGTTCATTCAACAATATCCAAAAAAGGACTCAAATATTGCAAGTACATAAATATCTTAGAATGAGAACCTCAAAATAGCACCAGTGTGTAGTGCTCAAAAAATATCAAATTTCAAAAATAGAACCACCTCGATTTGTGATCATATGTTAAAGTTATAGTTATTTGAAGTTCAAAAAATGAGAACTGTCCTTCATATCTGGTGAGAAAAGTGAATTTCTAGAAAAATGGGATCACCTGAGAAAATAATGGTCATACCACTATGAAGATATTGAAATCATACCTTTTTTTTGAAAGAAATTACACTCAAAAATTCCTCTGTATAGCTGAGAATGGGCCTCTCGAAGTTCAGGTGCAAAAGGGAAAATTGCAAAGGTAAAGGATCCAAAAAATGCAAAATTTTTTACCACCAACTTTGGTTGTCCTACTAAATGTAGACCTCTGCTAGATAAACTAAAACCCTACCAATAATAGAGATTCTCTAACTGAATATAGAACTCTGCCAAATGACAAGTCTTGCCAAAGGTATCTCCAAATTTGGCATAAAGGCCAAGTTTGAGGCACGAAGATTAAAACACAAGAAAAATATTAAAAAAGAGGCCTTGAAAGCTGAACTGCTAGTACAAGGGGTCAAGAATACTGCAAGAGGCAATTTTTTATATTAAAAAAAAAAGAGAAGAGGTGGGGGCTCGAAGCCTCCCCACACCCCACGTGAGTGGTGGTAGCCTCTTAAGAGGACCACAGGCCTCTTGAAAGAGGTTGTGCCACTTAATTTGGCATGGGCCCCTTGTGGGTACCATGTACCTTACTATAGCTATGGTGACCTACACTTGTACATGTACCCCAAAGGTACCTTTTTTAATTTTTTTTAATAAATGTTTCAAAAAACTTTTATAATAGCTTTAAAAACTGTGGATTTTGATATATATTTTTATTTTTATTTTATTTTTTTAATTTTTCCAAAGAAGAATTTCACAGAAAATAATGCAAATACTTTATTTTGAAAAATTTCACCTTCTCCTTGAAATGTGTGCAGGAAGTCGTACGGGTCCCCAAACAAAAAAAAATTTGTCTCTCAAGGCAACTTTGTCTGATTTTGATGAATAGATAGGTGATGTTAAGTTTTTTGGGCCTTCTAGACACAATGGTATGGTCCGTTTGGCCTCCAACTACTCCAAAAGATCAAGTAACCACTAGATCTGGCATGCACCTTCCGATTTCAAACCCTCATAAAAATGACTTCCAGTGTCTGATCTGGATGAAACAAAGGGCTATTCTAACTTTTCTAATAGCTTTGAACTCAATGGTGAGCTCAAATTTACTCCAAGAATCTCCCAAAGAAACTTGCAACACAAAGACATACAAAACCCTCCCCAAAAACTGGTATTTCTATCAAGTTTTTATGATTCTCCAGGTCATCATTGTGGTGCAGTCATGGTAGGAGGGTTCATAGAATGAACTATCTAGACCATGCAGCAAGAGTAAACACAACAAAAAAAACTCAAAGAGATAGAACAAATGTAGATTCAATCATTTAGTATATCAAAGAATTCAAATAGAGATCGGTCGACAACATGCGGGCTTACAATTAAGGCTCATAGGCCTGATTACATACATGTGCAAGATAAAGCTTTGAAGCTCCTTTGCCAGAAATGAATAAGCTATCCATCTAGAACTTAGTAACTTATGAACTTAACTACTTTTCTAAGGATCTATTACATCAATATATATCAAGTTCAGATCAATAGATTCCTCTGCATCAACCAAGGAAGATCAAAAATTCCAAAGAAGAGGTGTAACATGTGTATATAGATGGGTCAGACCTAAATGCATAGAACACTTCCAGAAAATGAATGGAATGATGTGTGGATATCTAAGGAAGGTTGGCCACAAACCAAAGATCATTGAATGATGTGTCATTGGGCTCCAAAGATCAAGAAAAGCTTATGCAAGTTTCTCCTTCAGCTGATTGTCTGTGATTATCTGGATGCTCTGCTCTGAGAAACAATCATCTTATGATAGCGATATCTTTTCGGTATTGAAGTGCAGATCTCTGAATTCTAGATATGATGTAGATGCTAAGTCTAGCTCCACAAGGTCTAAAATGCAATTGTAGTGAAATGCTAAACCAAAAGTAGAAACTGCTTTTGATTGAACTACCTAAACTGAATTGGAAAAGAAATAAACTAAACTGCAAACAAACTGAAATGCAAATGTTTTTAGTTGATGCAAGATTACTCTTGAACTAGGGATGCTCCTACATCAAACATCCATGGTTATTAAAAAAGTGAATCCCTCACTTTTCTGGGGCTAGGGGAGAACAAACATGATCCACCTCAGCCTAAGAAATCCATGATGAATCTTCTTCCGGTCTGCCTTTCCACTTCACAAGATATTCTTTGTATTGTCTTCCTCTAGTGTTGTGTCCAACTCTGTTATCCAAAATGTCTTCAATCTTCTCTAGTGCTTGTTGTGGTAACTGCTTCTTCAAGTCTTTTTCCATGTTGTCACTAAACTCTGCTTCATGATACTAATATAGGTCTCCAATGTTGAAAATAGGTGATATACCCAAAGTTTCTGGTAATTCCACTTCATATGCATTTCTTGAATCAAATTTCCTAAGTATCCTACAAGGTCCAAACTTCTTCATCTTCAACTTGTTATATGTCCCAACTGGAAATCTTTATTTTCTCAAATACACCATCACTTCATCTCCAACTTCAAATTCCTTATGTCTTCTCTTCTCATCAGCCTTCTCTTTGTACTTATTGTTCATATTCTCCAAGTGCTTCTTAACTTGATCATGGACTGTCTTCATGTGATTTGCAAATTCTTCTGCTTCTACACTCCTCTTTTCTTCCATGTTGATATCTCTTAGTTCTGCAACTCCTTTAGGGTTTACTCTGGTAACAATATTAAGAGGTGTTCTTCCAGTACTCCTATTTACTAAATTATTAAAAGCAAACTCTGATTGTGAAAGAATCAAATCCCAACTTCCTGTCTTCTCTCCAACCAAACATCTCAACAAATTTCCTAAACTCCTATTCACTACCTTTGTCTGTCCATCAATCTGTGGATGAAAAGATGAAGAAAACTTTAAATCTATTTTCACCTTCTTCCAAAGTGTCCTCCAAAAGTATCCAACAAACTTTGTGTCTCTATTTGAAACTATACTCTTAGGTAATCCATGCAATCTCACAATTTCCTTGAAAAATAGGTTTGCTACATGCATTGCATCAGTTGTCTTCTTACAAGGTATGAAATGAGCCATCTTTGAAAATCTGTCAACCACTACAAATATTGAATCATGTCCTCTTTGTGTCTTAAGCAATCCCATCACAAAATCCATGCTTATGTCTTCCCAAGGTCTCTGTGGTACTGTCAAAGGTTTATAAAATCCAGTGTTCTGACTATTCCCTTTTGCAACTTGAAAAACTTTACAACTCTAAACAAATTTATGAACATCCTTATGTATCTGAGGCCAAAAGTAATTTTCACTTATGAAAGCCACTATCTTATCAATGCCAAAACGTCCTGCCAATCCACCACTATGCTTCTCCTTGATCAAATTATCTCTCATTGAACTTCTAGGTATGTACAATTGATTTCCTTTGAACAACATATCTTCTTGACTGAAATAGTCCAACCACTTACTCCTATATGTCATAACAAGCTCCTTACATGCTTTCCAAGGTTCTGCAAAATCAATGTCTCCCTCATACATGTTCTTCAACTCATCAAACCCCAACACCTCAATTCTCATCTTTGTCAACAAGTTTCTTCTTCTACTCAAGGCATCAACAACTTTGTTTGATTTACCACTCCTATAATTCAACACAAAAGTATAACTCTGCATGAACTCTACCCACCTCATATGTCTCTAATTCAACTTACCTTGACTGTTCAAATATTGTAAAGCTTGATGATCTATATACAACACAAACTCCTTAGGCAACAAGTAATGTCTCCACTTCTTCAAGGCTTGAATTATAGCATAGAACTCTTGGTCATAAACTAAATATCTATTCCTTGCATCATTCAACTTCTCACTGAAATATGCTACAGGTCTACCTTCTTGACTTAATACTGCTCCAATTACATTTCCACTTGCATCACAATCAACTTGAAATGCCTTATTGAAATCTGGTAATGCCAAAATAGTTTGCTCTATCACTTTCTACTTCAACAACTCAAAACTTTTATTTGCTCCAGATGTCCACTTAAAGTTTTTTCTGTCACCTCTCATTGTCTATGTCATAGGGTTACAAACTGATCTAAAATTTCTGATGAACTTCCGGTAGAAACTAGCCAATCCATGAAATAATCTAACTTCTCCAATGCTCTCTAGTGTAGGCCATTCAATAATTGCTCTCACTTTCTCAGGGTCCATCTTCAATCCTTCCATAGAAATCACAAATCCCAAATATACTAATTCTTCCTTCATGAAACTACACTTCTTAATGTTTATCAGTAATTTCTCTTCTCTCAACCTCTGTAAAACTTGTCTAATATGTCACAAATGTTCCTCCTTTGTTTTACTAAAAATCATAATGTCATCTAAGTATACAATCACAAACTTACCCAAGAATTTCTTCAAGACTTCATACATCAATCTCATGAAAGTACTCGGTGCATTTGTCAATCCAAAGGGCATCACTAACCACTCATACAATCCTTCATTTGTCTTAAAAACAGTCTTCCATTCATCTCCTTCTATGATTCTGATCTGATGGTATCCACCTTCAAGTCTATCTTTGTGAAATATTTTGCTCCACTCAAACAATCCGTAATATCATCCATCCAAGGTAAAGGAAATCTATACTTAACTATGATCTTGTTTATTGCTCTTGAATCCATACACATTCTCCATTCTCCATCCTTCTTTAGTGATAACACTACAGGTACTACACAAGGACTCAAATTTTCTTTGATCAAACCTTTCCTCAACAATTCTTATATCTGTCTATTCAATTCTTCATTCTCTGTCGGTGTCATCCGATGTGCTGCTTTATTAGGCAAAGTTGCTCCTAGTATAAGATCCATGTGATGACTGATACTCCTTACAGGTGGTAATCCTTTAGGTACATTATATGATATGATGTCTTCATACTCCACCAGCAACCCTCTTATCTCTTCTAATTGTGTCTCTTCAGTCTCCTTCTTCGATGTTTTAGGCTTCTTAGGAATCAAGGCATAACACATATTCTCATGTCTCAAACCATCCAAAAATTGTCTTCCATCTACCAAACAAATTATAGCATTCCCACATACCACATCTTTAGGATCATCTTCCAAAGGAATCAAAGTAATTCTCTTTCCATTTGATGCTATAGTATATGTATTCTTTCTCCCATCATGTATAGCTTTTCTATCATACTGCCAAGGTCTACCCAACAAGATATGACATGCATCCATAGGCATAATATCACACAAGACTTCATCATGATAAGATCCAATATGAAATTTCACCATACATTGTTCACTCACTAGTACCTTATGATCATCCTAAATCCATGCTATCTAATAGGGTTTAGGGTGTTTCAATCTTTCCAACTTCAGCTTAGTCACCATCTCTAAAACTAGGTTATCTGAACTACCACTATCAATTACAACTTTACAACACTTACCTCATAATTTGCATTTGGTTCTAAACAAGTTTTTCCTCTACTATGATTCCTCATTTGTCTCTATTTCAAATAGTGCTCTCCTCATTACCAATGATTCTCCTTTCTCTAGTTTACCAACAGAACAGGGATCGTCTAGTTCAACAGGTTCTTCTTTAACATAGGTTGTTCTTCCACTATTTTCTGTCCTCTTACTTGTACTACCCTGATTACATTCAAATGCTCTATGTCCTTCACCTCCACACTTGAAATAAGTACCTCTGAATGTTCTTTTATCCAATCCTCTTCCTTCTCTTCTGTATCCTTCATTCTAGTATGCCCTAGGGTTTCCTTTCCTGTAAAATTTTTTTTCATCTCTATGGTAAGCATTGTTATCTCTATCCTCCTTTTTAAATGGGTTGTCAAACTTGTTCTGGTCCAGATATGATATGTCTCCTCTAGAAGAAGTCTTACCTCTGAAATTTAACTCCTCTACCTCTGTCTCTAATCATGTCTCTTATTTAGCTTCTCTTCAACCTTTAGGGCAAACTGATATGCTTCTTCAAAAGATGTCATCCTCACCAAACTTAGTTCTTCTTGAATGTTCAATCTCAGTCCATTGATGTATCTAGCCACTTTCTCCTTGCTTTCTTTACTATGTCTTGTCCTTATGATCATTTTATGAAATTTTTTAGTATACTCCATAGATTTCTCCTTTTGTCTCAAGTTCTACAATCTTTTCAACAACTCCAGCTCATAGTTAGCAGGTATAAATTGATTCTTCAACTTTATCACCATTCTATCCCATTTTGTAATCTTTTTTTTTCCTCTTCTATTTCTTTCCAACTAAACTTCTTTGCACCATATAGCAACATGTCCTTTCAACTTTGTCTTCGCAAATTTCACCTTCTCCAAATCTTTAATTTCCTCATATTCAAAGTATTCTTCCATATCATTTATCCAATCAATCAATTCTTCAGGGTTCAAATTACCAGTATAGTTCTAGACATCAACTCTAGGTCTCTTTCCAATCTTTGAAATAGCTCGCAACATCTTTACTTGATCTAATTCTTCTTCATCACCTCGTAGGGTTTTGCTAGTTTGTTCAATAGATTGAAATTCTTCTTCCTCTTCCTTATCACTTTCAACATTAGGTCTCAGTGTCAATCCTCTTCACCTATCTTCTTCAATAGTATCCAAACAAATTTGCATTATTTTGATCATCTCCATCATCTCATCCATTCTACCAGCTGTTGTTCCAATAGTAGCAACTCTTCTCGGTGGAATTCTTCCTACGATCAAGTGTAAACTGGCTCAGGTTCGGCAATCGGGCTACAAGGTGACAACTGCCTCATAATCAACGATTGACTGCAACACAAGTAACCTACCTCAATTTAGTGATCTATCCACATCAAGATCTTTCAAAATTCCTCTCCAATTTCACTCAATTCACTCCCAAAGACTCAAACTCTCGCTCTAATACCACTTGGTGCAGTCATGGTAGGAGGGCTCACAGAATGAACTGTCTGGATTGTACAACAATAGTAAACATAACGGAGACAACTCAAAGAGATAGAACAAATACAGATTTAGTTATTTAGTATATCAAAGAATTCAAATAGAGATCGATCGGCAACATGTGGGCTTACAATTAGGGCTCACAGGCCTGATTACATACATGTGCAAGATAAAGCTTTGAAGCTCCTTCACCAGAAATGAATTAGCTATCTATTTAGAACTTAGTAACTTATGAACCTAAGGATTCATTACATCAATATATATCAAGTCTAGATCACTAGATTCCTCCTTGTCAGCCAAGGAAGATCACAAATTCCAAAGAAGAGGTGTAATGTGTGTATACAGATAGGTTGGACCTAAATGCATAGAATACTTCCAAAAAATGAATGGAATGATGTGCGGATCTCTGAGGAAGGTCGGCCACAAACCAAAGATCATTGAATGATTTGTCATTAGGCTCCAAAGATCAGGAAAATCTTCTACAAGTTTCTCCTTTAGTTGATTGTATGTGATTATCCAGATGCTCTGCTCTGAGAAACGGTCATCTTCTGATAGCGATATCATTCCAGTATTAAAGTGTGGATCTCTAAATTCTGGATATAATGTAGATGAATGAATGTAGATGCTAAGTCTAGCTCCACAAGGTCTGAAATGTAATTGTGGTGAAATACCAGACCAAAAGTAGAAACTACGTCTGACTGAACTGAATTGGAAAAGAAACAAATTGAATTGTAAACAAACTGAAATACAAATTATTTTGATTGATCCAAGATTGCTCTTGAACCATGGATGCTCCTGCATCACATCAGATGCAGGAGAAGAGCATTCTCAACTTTCAAGAGAAACCATGATCTCAAATCCTAGATCTTCCAAATGACTAGCCCTAGGAATTCACCTACTCTGATACCATGTTAGATTTTGAAATGGAAATAGAAACCCAAAATCTAGAAAGCTAAAGGCAAGCACATATAGAAGATTAAAATGGAGGAAACAAAGAGATCATATTAAAATAGTCTTAATAGATTACTCACAAATATAATAGAATGATATACCAAATACAAGCTAGGTAGTTAATTTATATAAACCAGGGAGAGGGGTGGAGGTGGCAAAACTGACCAATAGGGAGAGACCACCAAATGGTCTAAACATAGTAAATGCAACTCCCTCATAGGACCGTGACATCTCAAATCACCCACTCATCTAATTAAACTCACTTTATTAACCTAAGCAAGCTTAATAATATGTGTAGCAAAAACCTTACGAAAGGAATAAAAAACCTACACTAACAAATATTATGAAGACAGATGGCCTCAGTGGTGGCATTAAATGCCCCTTGATACTTAGCCTCTGTAGATGAAAGAGAAATTGCAGACCGCTTCTTGATCGACCAAAAAACTAGACTAGAACCAAGTGAGAAGAAATACCCTCAAGTAGACTTACAATCCTAAGAATCACCTACCTAATCTGAATCCGTTTATCCCACCAAGGCAATATCCATGCCTGTTGCATAGTGAATGCCATAATTATGAGTACCCTAAATATAGTAGAGTATCCTCTTAGCTACTTTCCAATGCAACTTATGGGGTTCTTGCATAAACTAAGAGACCATGCCCACGACATATGAAATGTCAAGCATTGTGTGAGTTAGATAGATGAGACTCCCAACAAGTTGTCGGTATAAAGTGCCCTCAAACAAGGGTAAAGAACACTTAGCCTCAAGTTTGACCCTTGATACAAACAGAGTTGGTGTAGGCTTATAATAAGCCATGCAAAATCTAGAGAGCATATCAAGTGCATACTTGGGTTGTGCCATGAAGATGCCTAAATATGACTGAGTGATCTCAATCCCTAAGAAGTAGTGCAAAAGATCCAAGTCTGACATCAAAAATTGATCATGTAGAGCAATTTTCACTACCTTGATGGTGGTTGAGTGACTCCCTGTGATCAACAAGTCATCAACATAGAGAACCAAAAATGTGAGAAAATCATCCTACTATAGAATATATGTTCAGGTCATAATTGCATTGAGTGAACCCAACTGATAGAAGGAAGAAGTCCATCTTGGCATACCAGGCCTGAGGAGCCTATTTGAGGCCATAGAGAAACTTTCAAAGATGGAAAAAAAGTGAAGGATCTTGAATGAACCCCTGTGATTGCTCCATGAATATTTCCTCCTGAACGTCACCATGAAGAAAAACACTCTTTACATCCATCTGATGAACTTCCCAATGATAGGTTGTAGCTATAGAAAGGACAAGTCGGATGGAATTCATTTTAGCTATTGGCATAAAAGTCTCAAATTAGTCAATCCCAAGAACCTGGGAGAATCCTTTGGTGACAAAACAAGCCTTATGCTTGTCAACTAACCCATATGCTACAAATTTTGTTTGATAGATCCATATGCATCGAACAAGTTTCCTTCCCTTAGGAAGAGCGACTAAATCCCAAGTATGATTCTTTTCCAAGGAATTGAAATCTTCTTAGATAGCAGCATCCAACTCAGGGACACTGAAAGCTTCCCAAAACATTTGTAGGTCAAAAGCTGAAGCAATGAAGAGATGTGGAGCCTACTGAAATTGTAACCTTGTTCTTCTAGTATCTAAAGGATCACCAACTCAATCACCTATTCACTACAATGTCTGATGAGCCCAAAGAGGTTCTATGGGAGGAGAGTTAGGATGAGAATCATCAACCTCTGAATGATTACTAGGAGGGGAGGGTATATCCTCATCATCACTATCATCATCTGAATTGGAGGAAGAAGACTCCTCGTCATGATCAAGAGGATTAAGATCCTCTAAAGAACTGTCATTATGTTGTAATATCTCCAATGTGATGGTTGATGGAGAATTGGTAGGAGAATTCAAAGATTTCTCCTCAAAATGAACACTCCTCTTGATGAACAACTCATGTGTGGTAGTATGGAGAAGCCTATATCCTTTGACATTGTCTATGGTGTAGTCACAATCGGAAGGTTCATGGAATGAACTATCCAAACCGTGTAGCAAGAGTAAACACAATGGAAAAAACACAATCATAGAATGCAATGGAAGATTCAAATGCTCAATATATCATATATTCAAAATGCTTATATGTTGGCAACATGTGGGCTACAATCAAAAGGGCTTACAGACTTGAATTCAGTTACAATAGGTATGCAAGATATGGCATTGATTTGTCTCTCCAAAACAAAATGTCTATTCTAAGCTATCGTCAAATCTATCTATCATCTAGAACTAACTTCCTACTACTCTAAGAGATCTATATATATCATCTACAAGCTCTAGAAATCCTCTGCATTGGCCATGAAAGGTTAGAAACTCCAATGAAGGAATGTAATGTGTAGAAACAAATAGGTCGAGCTTAACATTTGGTAATGCTCCGCAAATGTATGAATCAAGGTGTGGACCTCAAGGAAGGTCTATCTTATCCTTATGTGTTGTGTGACATGTTTCATTTAGCTTCGCAAGTCACAAAAGTGCTCTGCAGACCTTCTCCTTCAACTGACTGTCTGTATGCTCTACTCTGTGACAACAGGTGATCTTCTGATAGCAATAACTTTTAGCAGACAAGTCTAAATGACCTAAAATTTGGCTATGATGTAGATGATGATATGTAGATGCTAAGTCCTACTCCGTGAACTATGATATGAAGATGTGGGAAAATGCAGTACAAAATCATGAAACTGCAACTGACTGAACTGAACTAAAAAATGAAAGAAAAGAAAGAATGTAAATGTTTTTGGTTGATGCAAGATTGCTCTACAATCTGTGATGCTCCTGCATTAGATGCATGGGGTTGTTGAAAAAGTGAGTCCCTCACTTTGTTGGGGCTGGAGGAAAACCAAGACGGTCTACCTCAGCCTAAGAAATCCATGATGAATCTTCTTCTAATTTGTCTTTCCACTTGACTAAGTATTCTTGTACTACTTGCCTCTGGTAGTGCATACAATTTTGTTGTCCAAGATGTCTTCTATCTTCTCTAGTTGTTGTTGTGGTAACTAAGTCTTCAAATCATCTTCAATGCTAGACTTCATTCTCTTCATGATACTGATATAAGTCTGCAATGTTGAATATGGATGATATACCAAGTGTCTCCGGTAGCTCCACTTCATATGCATTGCCTGACTCAAACTTCCTGAGTATCCTACATGGTCCAAACTTCTTCATTTTCAACTTGTTATATGTCCCTACTATAAATCTCTCCTTTCTCAAATATACCATTACTTCATCTCCAACTAAAATTTCTTTATGTCTCCTCTTCTCATCTGCTTGCTCCTTATACTTGATGTTCATCTTCTCCAAATGCTTCTTGACTTGATTATGTAATGTCTCCATATATCCTGTAAATTATTTTTCTTTTGCACTTCTCTTATTCTCCATATTGATGTCTCTTAACTCTGCAACTCCTCTAGGTTTCATTCTAGTCACAATCTCAAAAGATGTTTTCCCTGTACTCCTATTCACTAAATTATTGTATGCAAACTTTTCTTGTGGTAGAATTAGATCCCAATTTCTTGTCTTATCTCCTACCAAACATCTCAACAAGTTATCCAAACTCATGTTTACCACTTCTATCTATCCATCTGTCTATGGATGAAATGTTGAACTGAAATTTAGGTCAGTCTTTGAGCATCTTCTTCCACAATGTTCTCCAAAAGTATCCAATGAATCTTGTATCCTGTTTGAAATTATGCTCTTAGGCAATCCATGCAATCTCTCAATCTCCTTGAAAACTAGGTCAGCAACATGCACTGCATCAGTTATCTTCTTACAAAGTATGAAATGTGCCATCTTTGAAAATTTGTCCACCACTACAAATATATAATCATTTCCTCTATGTGTTCTTGGTAATCCTAATATGAAATCCATGATTATGTCTTCCCAAGGTCTCTCTGGTACTATCAAAGATTTGTACAAACCAGTATTCTGACTATTCCCTTTTGCAACTTGACATACTCTACAACTCTGAACAAACTTCCTTACATCCTTATATATCTGAGTCCAAAAGTAATGCTCACTTACCAAAGCCACTGTCTTGTCAATTCTAAAATGTCATGCCAATCCATCACTATACTTTTCCTTGATCAAATTGTCTCTCATTGAACTCCTAGGTATACACAACTAATTTCCTTTGAACAACATATCCTCTTGAATGAAATAATCTAACCACTTACTTCTATCTATCACAACAGGTTCCTTACATGTTTTCCATGGTTCTACAAAATCAAGGTCTTCCTCATACATGTGCTTCAGCTCCTCAAAACCTAATACTTCAACTCTTATCTCTGTCAGCAACTTCCTTCTTCTACTCAATGCATCTGCAACTTTATTTTATTTCCCACTCCTATGCTTCAATATAAATATGTAACTCTACATGAACTCTATCCATCTCATATGTCTCTGATTCAACTTTCCTTGACTGTTCAAATATTGTAAAGCTTGATTATCTATATACAACACAAATTCCACTTCTTCAAAGCTTGAATTATGGCATAGAATTCTTGATCATAAATTGAATATCTTCTTCTTGCATCATTCAACTTCTCACTGAAATATGCTACTAGTCCACCCTCTTGACTTAGCATAGCTCCTATTGCATTTCCACTTGTATCACAATATACTTGAAATACTTTGTTGAAATCTAGTAATGCTAACACTAATTGCTCTGTCACTTTCTGCTTCAACAATTCAAAAAATTTATTTGCTCCTAATGTCCACTTGAAATCCTTTCTGTCACCTCTCATTATCTTTGTCATTGGTGTGCATACTGAACTAAAATTTCTAATGAACTTCTGGTGGAAACTAGCTAATCCATGAAATGATCTGACTTCTCTAATGTTCTCAGGTGTTGGCCATTCAACAATTGCTCTAACCTTCTCAAGGTCCATCTTCAATCCTTCTGCATAGATCGCAAATCCCAAATATACCAATTCTTCCTTCATGAAACTACATTTCTTGATGTTTATCAACAATTTCTCTTCTATCAACCTCTGCAATACTTGTCTAAGGTGCCACAAATGTTCTTTTATCTTACTAAAAATTAGAATATCATCCAAGTATACAATAACAAACTTACCCAAGAATTTCTTCAAAACCTCATTCATTAATCTCATGAAAGTAGTCGATGCATTAGTCAATCCAAAAGGCATTACCAACCACTC
Source organism: Cunninghamia lanceolata (assembly GCA_027924645.1). Classification (NCBI taxonomy): domain Eukaryota; kingdom Viridiplantae; phylum Streptophyta; class Pinopsida; order Cupressales; family Cupressaceae; genus Cunninghamia; species Cunninghamia lanceolata. The sequence goes on along the minus strand of BSBN01001137.1, from coordinate 1,595,746 downwards.
ATACAATCCTTCATTTTTCTTAAATGCAGTCTTCCATTCATCTCCTTCTCTGATTCTGATCTGATGGTATCCACTCTTCAAGTCTATCTTTGTGAAATACTTTGCTCCACTCAAATAGTCCATAATGTCATCCATCCTTGGCAATGGAAATCTATACTTAACTATGATCTTGTTGATTGCTCTAGAGTTTGTACACATCCTCCATTCTCCATCTTTCTTCGGTGCTATTACTATAGGTATTGCACAAGGGCTTAAACTTTCTTTTATCGATCCTTTCCTCAACAGTTCATGTATCTATCTATTCAATTATGCATTCTCTATTGTTGCTATCCAGTGTGTTGCTTTTTTAGGCAAACTAGCTCCAAGTATAAGGTCCATATGATGATTGATACTCTAGATTGGTGTCAATCCTTCAGGTACATTATCTGATATGATGTCTTCATACTCTATCAATAATTCAGTTATCTCCTCTAGTTGTGATTCTTCAGTCTCTGTACTTATGGTTCCATGCTTCTTATGAATCAAAGCAAAACACATATTCTCATGTCTCAAACCATCCAAAAATTTCCTTCCATCAACCAAACAGATTCTAGCATTCCCACATACTTTACTTTTAGGTTCATCTTCCAAAGGTATCAAGGTGATTTTCTTTCCATTAGATACTATGGTGTAAGTATTATTTCTCCCATCATGTATAGCTTTTCTATCATACTGTCATGGTCTACCCAATAATATATGACATACATCCATTAGTATAATATCACACAATACTTCATCATGTTAAGATCCTATATGAAATTTACCAAACATTATTCACTCACCAATACCTTGTGTTCATCCTGAGTCCATGCTATCTTATAGGGCTTAGGGTGTTTTGATCTCTCCAAGTTTAGCTTAGTCACCATCTCCTCTGAAACCAAATTATTAGTACTACCATTATCAATGATAACCTTACAACATTTACCTCCTAATTTGCATCTGGTCTGAGAATAAACTTTTCCTCTACAGTGGTTCCTCAGTTATTTCTACTTGAAATAGTACTCTCCTCATGACTAATGATTCTCCTTTCTCCATCTTTCTAACTGAATTAGGTGATCCAACAAGTTCTTCTACATAAGTTGTTCTGGCACTGTTCTCTGTCTTCTTGCTTGTACTTCCCTGACGACATTCAAATGCTTGTTGTCCTTCACCTCCACACTTAAAACAAGTTCCTCTGAATATTCTCTTATCAAACCCTCTTTCATCTCTCCTATACCCTTCACTCCAGTAAGAATTATGATGTCCTCTGTGGTAGAAAGCCCTTTCATCTCTTCGGTATGCATTGTTATCTCTATCTTCCTTCTTGAATGGACAATCTTGTTTGTCCTGCTCCACATATGATCTTTCTCCTCTAGAATAAGTTCTACCTCTTTGAAATTTACCTCCTCTAGCTCTCTATCTCTTCTCATGCTTCTTGTTCAACTTGTCTTCAACTTTCAGGGAAAACTGGTATGCCTCTTCTATTGCTGTCATCCTTACCAAACTCAATTCTTCCTGAATGTTCAACCTCAGTCCATTGATGTATCTTGCCCCTTTATCCTTTCTTGCTTTACTATGTCTAGTCTTTATGATCATCTTATGAAATTCTTCAGTATACTCTTTCACAGATTTCTCCTTTTGTTTCAGGTTTTGCAATCTCTTCAACAATTCCAACTCATATTCAACAGGTATAAATTGATTCTTCAACTTTCTCACCATTCTATCCCATTTTGTGATCTTTTCTTTTCCTCTCCTATTCCTATCCAACTGAACTTCTTTCCATCAAATAGCAGCATGTCCTTTTAACTTAGCCTTCACAAATCTCACCTTCTCCAGAACTTCAATTTATTCATATTTAAAGTATTCTTCCAAGTCATTTATCCAGTTAATCAATTCCTCCGAATTCAAATTTCTAGTGTAATTCGGTACTTCCACTCTAGGTCTTTTTCCAATCTTTGAAATAGTTCTCAACATCTTCATTTGATCTGATTCTTCTTCTTCTTCTAGGGTTTCTTCATTTTGATCAGTAGATTGAAATTATTCATCATCAGTTTCAACATTATGTCTTAGGGTTAATCCTCTTCTTTTGTCTTCTACAAAATCCAGTCTAAATTTCATTATTTTCATCATTTCCACACTTCATCATTCTTCCAGCCATAGTGCCTAGAGTAGGTATCCTCGTCAATGGCATCTCCTCCTAGGATCCAATGCAACTACCTCAATTCGATGATCTGACTACCAGGTAGCAACTACATCACACTCGGTGAACTATTGAAAAACACAAGTAGACTACCTCAAATCATCAATTGGTTCACCACAAGATCTTCTAGAATGCCTTTTCTTCCCAAAGGATTCAAAACTTTGCTCTGATACCACTTGGTGCAATCACGGTCGGAGGGTTCACAGAATGAACTGTCCAAACCATGCAGCAAGAGTAAACACAATGGAAACAACACAATCATAGAATGCAATGGAATCTTAAAATGCTCAATATATCATATATTCAAAATGCTTATATGCTGGAAACATGTAGGCTAAAATCACAAGGGCTCACAGGCCTAAATTTAGTTAGAATAGGTATAAAAGATATGGCATTGAATTGCCTCTCCAGAACAAAATGTATATTCTAAGCTATCATCAAATCTATCTATCATCTAGAACTAACTTCCTACTACTCTAAGAGATCTATATATATCATCTGCAAGCTCTAAAAATCCTCCGCATTAGCCAAGAAAGGTTACAAACTCCAATGAAGGAATATAATGTGTAGAAACAAATAGGTCGGGCTTAAACATCTGGTAATTCTCAACAAATGTATGAATCAAGGTGTGGACCTCAAGGAAGGTCTATCTAATCCTTATGTACCATGTGACATGTTTCATTTAGCTTCACAAGTTAGGGAAGTGCTCCACAAACCTTCTCCTTCAACTGACTGTCTGTATGCTCTACTCTGTGACAAAAGGTGATCTTCTGATAGCGATAACTTTTAGCAGACAAGTCTAAATGACCTAAAATTTGGATATGATGTAGATGATTATATGTAGAGACTAATTCCTACTCTGTAAGATCTGATATGAAGATGTGGCAAAATGCAGTACAAAATGTTGAAACTGCAACTGACTAAACTAAACTAAAAAATGAAAGAAAAGAAAGAATGCAAATGTTTTTAGTTGATGCAAGATTGCTCTGAAACCTGGGATGCTCCTGCATCAGTCTAGGTACACAACAAATATGCAAGGCTTGCTTTGTGGATCCATAGCCTTACAGTTTTTTGTTGTAATGTGGGCCCATGCAGGAGAACCAAATGCCTGAAAGTGCTTAATTGTGGGTTTTTGACTGGTACAAGCTTGGAAAGGAGTCACCCCCTTCACAACTTTGTGAGGAACATGGTTCTGGATGTAACACACACAATTGATGGCCTCCACCTAGTACTGATGTGCCATAAACCTAGAGTGAATCAAATAGTTAGCCATCTCTTTTAAGGACTTGTTCTTGCATTTTGTGACACCATTCTATTAAGGATGTATGGAACTATGTGATGAAGATCAATGCCCTCTAAGACAAAAAACTATTTAAACCTATGGTTGACATATTCCCCCCATTATCTATATGTAGAATCTTGATGGATTTCCTAGATTGTTTATCTGCAACAACTTTGAAGTCCTAAAAATACTCAAAGACCTCAGATTTCTACTTGAGAAAATTATCCCAAGTGTATCTAGAAAGATCAATGAATGTCAAAACATATCTAGCCCTACTGAAAGAAGGATGTTGAAATGGTCATGCCAAGTCATTATGTAATAACTCTAGAAGCTATGTGGCCCTCCATACTTTGTCTTTGTCATATTTCTCCTCTGGAAGCTAACCAAGAATGCATCCTTAGAAAACTCCATCAAAAAATTGAATAGAAGAAAACCCTAGAACCATGTCCTATTCACTAAGTTGCTGCAAGTAGTGGTAATTTAAGTGGTCAAATCATTGATGCCACAAATGACTCACCTCATTTGAATAAATGAGCAATACTATCAAAAGAGACTCAGGAACAAAGTGAGAAAATTGATACAGTCTAGAATGATGATCTGCTTTTCCCACGGTAACTGTAGACCCATTGTGCAACTCACTGATTACCACTTTGTCTGGTGTGAACTTAACTCACTTGCCAAAGTCTGTGTGAGTGATCTAATAGATAGATAGTAAATTAGTTGACAAATATGGTATGTAGCAAACATCCTAAAATGTTCCTTCACCCACATCAACAGACCTTCTCCCATGTACTTAAATAGGAGTGTCATCACCCATAAGTATGGTAGGCATAGAACATGGCTCTATGGAGGCAAAACCATCCTATGAAGAAGCCATGTGATGTGAAGTGTTAGCAAGAAATGTAGAGGAGATACTAGTTTGAAGATCCGGTCCTCAGTCAAGTCTTTGTAGTTAGTTTATACACTGATCAGATAGCTAGAGATTGATAGCAAAACATAAATAATAACCAAATAGAGAATACATACACATCAAAATAAGATAACACACAAAGTTACCTAATACCAACAGATATATATATATATATATATATATATATATATGTATGTATGTATGTATGTATGTATGTATGTATGTATGTATGTATGTATGTATGTATGTATGTATGTATGTATGTATGTATGTATAAACAACAATCAAGTGTACATATCACATGTTCATCCTCTAGTAGGTCTAAGTCTCTACCTCACCAGTTACATACATGACTTCTATGTCATTGTTTACATCAGAACATACTCCTATTCTCCTATCACGCTTACTTACATTCTACTATCTCCTATCACTATATATATATATACTATATCTATTATATGTAGGGATGTGTCTTATGTTGGCTCCTAGTCTATGCATGGTGTTTAGTTTCCTCTAGTCGACTTCCCTTTATACTCTATATACTACTAACATGAAGCACCTGAGTCAATGATCTATGTGTCAACTTGTGAAGCAACAGCAACTAGAGCCTTGCCCTTTCCTTTCCCCTTAATTTTTATGTTTCTTTCAAACACCCATCTGATGAACTTTGTTTGACAGAGTCATGCACCATGATATTTTTCTTTTCAATAGGATGTGATAGGTGATCAATTTGTTTCTTTAGACACTTATGTTCATCATGGCCAGGGCTTTTATAGTAGGAACCCTTGACCTTCTCCTTCTTAGGTTGTTCACCTTTTGATGAAGAGGTCTAATTAGTTGTAGTTGGTTTCTGATCTTTCTTCTCCTCTCGTTGGGTCTTTTGCTTCTTATCCTTTTTACCAAACCCCTTCTATTATTTTTTGCCTTCATTTGCAACCAAGGCATGTGACTTATAGGGTTTAATTGTACCCTTGTGAACCAATTTATCTTTCTCCTTAGTGAGTTCTACAACAAACTCATCTAGAGAAGGCATTTTATAGTTAATGGAACCTTGAGTACATTTTGTGGCATGAAAGGTAGAAATAAATACTAAATAGTTAGGACCAAGATTATAAAGAATGCTTAAGATCAATTGTGTGTATTTCTTTTCTATTCCACATTGCTTCAACTGCAATCTAATGGTTTTTAATTTTGTTAAGAACTCTTGTATTATGTCAAAATTGATAGGACTCAACCTTATCAGTTTATTCTCCAATTGATGACCCCTTATTTCATCTTGCTTACCAAAGAGGCTTTCCAATGTGGTCCACACATCATTTGGTGTAGTGGCAGACTCAATGTGAAAAAGTAAGTCAGGAGACACTGATATACATAGAGTACCAAAATCTTCAATGTTGGGAATTAAGGTGGCTCAACCTTTGCAAGTCCCTAGCATTTAACATTTAATTGTATATTTATTTTTGCCTATTATTATAATTTCTATGCAAATATTATTTTTTCACTTTGTGGGAGTAGATGTATTTTTTTTCCTCATATGAGGAGATAGGTGATCCACTTTGTGGTAGAAGAATTTTGCCATGTGTCAACATATTTTGGGTTTTGTAAGAGGTCTATGACGCGTAAGAGTTATGACATATTCCTATGACAAAATCTATGACATGTAAGAGCCAGAAATAGAAGATTCTATGATAGTTGTGACAAGTGTCAGAAAGCATCTTTGCATGGAGAAGGTAGGCACCCAAATTTGACTATGACAAGTTGTAAGAGAATCTGCTATTAATAGTCAGTTATGACATATTCTCTTATAGTTGTAAGTGTTGTCATATATGACGGATTTTATGACATTGTAAGAGCATCTGTCATACCTTTTTTAGGTAAATTTGTGGCGTCCAAGTTTGGGGGTTGTAAGGGATGAAAGGAAATCTCTTACAAGTGTCATTTGCATGTTTTATGGCCTTAGAAATTGGGCCATATGGATTTGGACGAGATTCTTGTGTTGACTTGCTCTAGAAGCTACCTCCATTCGTAGTACTTCTCTATTTATATAGGTGCTTGGAGTTGGAGTTGTATGGTTCATTTGCAAGTACCAAAATGTTGTTAGAATTGCTCTAGAATTGACATCTTAGGAACTCCTAAAAGAACTTGCATTGCAAGTGTATTCTAATCTATATTAGATTTGATAATACATTGTGTAGGTTTTGGAGTGGGGTTTTGCACCCTAAAGGGTTTTACCCACTATATCTTGTGTCTTTAGCATTGTTATTGCATTTGTTGTTTGTTTAATCTCTCTTTTAATGTGTATAACATATCTGTAATTGATAAGGATTTAAAAATTTGCATAACACTCCCCTCATTAGTTCAGTGTAGGAAGTTACTCTGTGTACCTTGCTTCCTTTCAGTTGGTATTAGAGCCTGGCCAGTTTTGGCCCTAGTTGTTGGGTAGAGTGTTTTTTTTACTGATCCTTGATTGAGTGGGAGATTATGCAGAGTATTTTGTGATCTTGTTGTAGGAAGAAGATGGCAAGCACATCTGGGAGATTTGAAATAGAGAAATTCAATGGAGGCAACTTTGAGTTGTGAAACTCAAGATGGAAGACATGGTGGATAGGGATCTATGGCTCATAGTATCCAAAACCAAGCCATAGAGCATGAAATAAGAAAATTGGGATTTGATGGATCGAAAGGCTAAGGGTTTGATAAGGCTTTGTTTGGCCGATTCAGTGCTTCTAAATATCCATGCAGAGAAGACTACAAAAGACCTTTGGAAGAAACTTGGAGATGTTTATCATGCTAAATCCCTAGTGAACAAGTTATTCCTGTGAAAGAAACTGTATTCTTTGAGGATGAAAGATGGAGGATTTGTCATGGATCATCTAAATGCATTCAATATGCTTGTTGCCCAGTTGACCTCTACTGCTATAAAGATGGAGGAGGAGGATCATTGCATGACATTAGTATGTTCCTTACTAGATTCATGGGACCACCTTGTCATGGCCAATGGGAGTACCACTACCACCTTCAAAATGGATGAAGTGGTTTCTTCATTGTTGTCTAAAGAGATGCAAAGAAAGTCTTCTGAGTAGGCTAAGGAGGCTCTTGCAGTTCGTGGTAGACCTAAAGAGAAGGGAAAGAAAAAGGACAAGAAGAAAGAAGACAAAGGAAGATCCAAATCTAGTGGGAGATCTAAATCTCCTGGAAAGTCCAAGGCTCTATGTTGGAATTGTGGCAAACCTAATCATTTCTACAAGGAGTGCAAGGAGGAGAAGAAGAAAAAGAAGAACTATGATTCAGATTCTGACAAGTCCTCTCAAGAAGATGGAGAAGTGTTTGTTTCTGCCTTGGCAACACATACATCTAAGGATGTGTGGCTTATCGACTCTGGTGCATCTTTTCACATGACCTCACACAAAGATTGGTTTTCAAAGTATGAAGAGTTTGATGGTGGGAAGGTGTACCTAGGTGATGACTCTCACCTGAAAATTGTTGGTCATTGAAGAGTCCTAATAAGATTCCCTAATGGTTGAGTGAAGGGGATCAATGGTGTTCTGCATATCCCTGGTTTGGCACGTAACCTTATTTTTATAAGTTGAATGATGTGGGTGTGCAGGTTGTTTTCTTGAATGGAGGATGCAAGATGACTAGAGGAGTTATTGTACTAGCTAAGGGTGTTCAGATTGGCACTCTATTTCATCTTGATGTATGCGTGATTTAGTGAAATAGTGCCTCTGTTTCAAAGAAGAGAGATTCAGAGTCTTCATCCTCACCATTGGAACTATTAGCCAAGAAGATTATTGTATCTACTTCTAATGGTCATACTTTCTGGGTACTTAAGGGTGCTCATTCTATGGAGATGAAACTTCCAATAGAGAAGACAATGTTATGGTACCAAAGGCTAGGCCACATTGGTGAAAAGGGTTTGAGAACCCTATAAAACAAAAACCTCATTGAGGGAATGAATGATTGTAACCTTGAGTTTGATTTCTATGAACATTACATATATGGAAAACAAAATCATGTTCATTTTTATTCTAGTTCTCACAAATATTCTAAGGTGTTGTATTTGATTCATTATGTTGTACTTGGTCCTGTTAATGTTCCTTCAATTTTGAAATCTATATATTTTGTTCCATCTATTGATGACTATAGTAGAAGGACATGGGTGTATTTCCTTAGAATTAAATCTGAATTCTTTGCAAGATTCAAAGAGTTCAAAGCTCTTGTATAGAATCAAAAAGATAGAAAGATTAAGTGTTTGAGGATTGATAACAATGGTGAGTATTGCTTAGTAGATTTCAACAAGTTCTATAAAGAACAAGGAATTGAGAGGCATAAGACAACTCTTTATACCCCTCAACAGAATGGAGTTGTAGAGAGGATGAATAGAATGTTGATGGAGAGGGCTAGGAGTATGCTAAGTGGAGCTGGCCTTGAACAAAATGTTTAGGTTGAAGTTGTTCCTACCACTTGTTACCTGGTTAACAAGTCTCCTACATCGATGCTCATTGATAAGACACCTATGGAGGTGTGGTCTGGTAAGAATCCTTCATTAAGTCACATTCAAGTATTTGGTTGTGAGGCATATGCACATGTGCCTAAGGAGAAGAGGTCTAAGTTGGAGAACAAAGTAGTAAAATGTATCTTCATCAGTTATGGTGTCGGTATGAAAGGGTACAAGATTTGGGATCCAGTGGCCAAGAGAGTTTTGTATAGCAGAAGTGTGGTCTTTAGAGAGCTCAGTTCTTCTTATGTTGTTCTATAGCTAGAGAAAGAAGAGAAGAAAGAGGATGTGGTTCATCTTCCTCCCACCCCTAAGAAAGTTGAACTAAAGATACCTATTGGACCTGATGATGAGGAGAGCTCTAGTAGCTCTTAAAGTTTAGAAGAAGAAGAAATTCCACCTAAACTTGTGAGGAGGTCTACACGGATTAGGAAGCAACCTGAGAGGTTTGGTTATTCATTGCTTGATTCTAGTTGCATTTTTGCTTTGGTTTCTAACATTGATGAGCCTAGAACTATGAAAGAGGCTATGGGTATGAAAGATACAGGTTCCTGGAAGGAGGCCATGGAAGAGGAAATAGCTTCTTTGAAAAATAATAATACTTGGGACTTGGTGCCTTTTCCTAAAGGATGAAAATTTGTTTGATGCAAGTGGGTGTTCAAAAAGAAATTTGGTGTAGATGGCAGTGTTGAGAAATATAAGGCTAGATTGGTTGTGAAGGGGTATTCTCAAGTGGAGGGAATTGACTATGGTGAAATTTTCTCTCCCGTTGCAAAGCTAACATCTATTTTTTTCATATTATCTCTTGCAGTAGCGTATGATTTAGAAGTGGAGTAGATGGATGTGAAGATAACATTCCTTCATGGTGAATTGGAGGAGGAGATTTATATGTCATAGCCAAAGCACTACATTGTTGAAGGTAAATAAAACTTGGTTTGCAAGTTAAAAAAGTCTTTGTATGGTTTGAAGCAATATCCTAGGATGTGGTACTAGAAGTTTGATGCCTTTGTGTTGAGTATTGAATTTCTAAGATCAAAATCAGATCATTGTGTTTATTACAAGTTTGATGATGATCGCATTCTCATTATTTCTTTGTATGTCAATGATATGTTGCTAAGCAAGAATGGAAAAAGTTTGATTTATGATTTGAAGTTTCAATTGTCAGCAAAATTTGAAATGAAAAATCTAGGGGTAGATAGGTACATTTTGGGGATGTAGATCAGAAGGGACAGAGCAAATAGAAAGATTTGTTTAGGCCAGAGTAAGTATGTTAACACTGTGTTGGAGAGGTTCAATAGGGTAGATTGTAGACCTTTGATTGTTCATGTTATAATGGGGACAAAGTTATCTATTACAAATTGTCTAAAGTCTCCTTCTGAGATGGAGGATATGAGTAGAGTGCCTTATGCTAGTGCGGTTGGCATTTCGATGTATGTTATGGTCTGTACAAGACCATACATTGCTCAAGCAGTGGAAGTCCTTAGTCAATTTATGGTTAATCATGGACGGTTACATTGGGATGCAGTGAAGAGAGTGTTCAGATATTTGCGGGGTACTTTCGAGTATTCCTTATGTTATCATGGTTATCCTATAGGACCTTGGCATTCTGTGAGTATTCATGGATATGTGGATTCTGATTGGGTAGGTGATATTGATAGTAGGAGATCCACCAGTGCTTATGTGTTCACTATGTTCAGTGGTGCTATTAGTTGGATGAGTAAGTGGCAACCTATGGTCACTTTGTCCATGACAGAAGTAGAGTACATGGAAACTACTCATTCTTGTAAGGAAGCCATTTGGCTTAAGATATTGTGTTTTGACATTGGGTTTGATGTAAGGAAGATTACAATTTGTTGTGACAACTAGAGTGCCATATGTTTGGCAAAGAATCCTACTTTCCACGCAAGGACTAAGCATATTGATGTCCAGTACCATTTTGTTTGTGACATGGTAGAGGATGGGAAGGTGAATTTGGAGAAAGTTGACACTTTGGTGAATGTTACAGATTCCTTAACAAAGCTTGTGAACATGGAGAAGTTCTAATCTTTACAAGTCCATAGCATTGAACATTTAATTGTATATTTATTTGTGCCTATTATTGTAATTTCTATGCAAATCTTATTTTTTCACTTTGTGGGAATTGGCACGGTGATGTGTCATCCTACATGGAAGGTGACTAGATGTATTTTTTGTCCTCATATGAGAAGATAGGCATTCCACTTTGTGATAGAAGACTTTTGCCATGTGTCAACATCTTTTGGGTGTTATAAGAGGTCTATGACGTGTAAGAGTTATGACAGATTCCTATGATAGACTCTATGACATGTAAGAGCCAAAAATACAAGACTCTATGACAGGTGTGACAAGTGTCAAGAAGCACCTCTACATGGAGAAGGTAGGAGCCCAAGTTTGACTATGACAGGTTGTAAGAGAATCCACTATTAATAGTTAGTTATGATAGATTCTCTTACAGCTATAAGTGTTGTCATTTATGACAAATTTTATGGCATTGTAGGAGCATCTGTCATACCTTTTTTGGGAAAATTTGGGCCGTCCAAGTTTGGGGGTTGTAAGAAATGAAAGGGAATCTCTTACAAGTGTCATTCACATGTTTTATGGCCTTGGAAATTAGGCCATATGGATTTGGATGAGATTCTTGTTTTGACTTTCTCTAGAAGCTACCTCCATTCATAGTACTTCTCTATTTATACAAGTTCTTGGAGTTGGAGTTGTATGGTTCATTTGTAGTTACTGAAATATTGTTGGAATTGCTCCAGAATTGACATCTTGGGAACTCCTAAAAGAACTTGCATTGCAAGTGTATTGTAATCTACATTGGATTTGATAATACATTGTGCAAGTTCTGGAGTGTGGGGTTTCTCACCCGAAATAGTTTTCCCCACGTATATCTTGTGTCTTTGGCATTGTTCTTGCATTTGATGTTTGTTTAGTATCTCTGTTAATGTGTATCACATATCTGTAACTGATAAGGATTTAAAAATTTGCATAACACTCCCCTCATTAGTTTGGTGTAAGAAGTTATTTTGCATACCTTGCTTCCTTCATCCATCACATTTATTAAACCATTTAGGATTTTCTACATCCTGTGCAGGTTTTGTTTCAAGTTCCATAGTAAATGTTATGTTAGAATATGTCTCCCTAGACTTTTTCCCTCCTAATTTTAGCTCCTAGGTCCCTTGTTTTGCATCTTACATGTTCATTTTGACTCATGGAAGAAAATGGCCTGAAACCAATGTCACATGGGGCATGAGGGACATTGTTGTACTTAATCCTACCCTGAAATATGACCTAAGGACACAGGCACTCACACCTTTGTCCTACCCTATTTTACGTAGGTCCCAAATTTGAATGTCAGTTATGTGACCATTAATTAGGTCCCATGCTGACGTCTTAAGTTTGAATTACGAAATTCTTAGTGGGAATGTGTGTTGTTGCATATATGAGCATGTTTAGGGTTTCATTTGAAAACTAGAAGCTAACTAAAAGATTATTATGAACTTGTGGCGAACTTATGATTTTAGAGCATTCAAGATATTCATTGTTGCAGAGTAGAGCATTGTTATTGTGTTTGTGATTGTAGATTTAGCTTCATATCCTTATGTGTTAAATGATCTTCATATATATGAGAGGGACAACTCTGAGGTGATATCTATTTGTGTTTGAATCATTTATCAATTTGTTTTGCCTCTATCCTGCAAGGATACGTACTCTTTATCTGATAACAGTGTTTGGAAGACTTGAATGTCCTTCTGGGGCTTGACTAAGGCAAGCCTCTAAACACCACAACCCCCAACCACACTCCTTGTGATTGTAGGTTAAAGGTATCAAATTTCATGGAGTGGAGTTATAGAGGAAGGTTGTAGAAGATAAGGATTTTAGATCCGGCAAAAAGAAGCAAATCAAAGAACTTTTAGGACAAGGGTGCTAGTGCTAGTGTCCTTTGAGGTTGTACACACAAAAATCTCTTTGATAGTGACAATCGACATCTGAAGAGGCTCTAAACTCTTGAAGAACACCCTGCCTTGGACTCAGGCACTAGTGCTAGTGTCCTTTGCATCTCCCAGGACAGAAATGGAAAGTACAATGATCATCAGTGTCAGAAGGAGATCAGGATTTCATGAAGAAAAGACCACCTTGGATAGGGGTGAGTGCCAATGTCCCCAAGTATCCCTCATCTTGAACTTTAAAAAATAGTTAGTAATTAATCTCTATCTACTACCTTAGTCTGCAAGCATTTGTCATAATTCATCATTTTATTTATAGTTTTGCATAATTAGGGTTTCAAGGGTATTTGAGCATTAAATTGATACATTAATTGATAAACTCTAAATTTTCACACCATTCCAAGTGACAGTGTAACCTGTAGATGAATCCTCTTGTAAAAGTGTGATTCAACTCAGTTGATATGTCCTTGAATGTTTGTAGTGAAAGGAGGATCAACTCATAAACCTCATCATCCCCTTTTTCCTACTAAACATTTTGGTGAACCTATGTTATTTGAATTTTGCACCTTGCTAAGTGTTGTGTTTTAAATTTGCATTCATTCATTTAATTTTCATCTTATGGCACTTGAAAATTTTGAAAAATTAAAAATTTTGAAAATTTGGAAAAAAATTGACATTTTAGGCTTGCATTTTGAATTAATTTGCACTTAATTTAATTTCTATTATTTTCATTAGAAATGATTTAAATTATAGAAATTCATCAATAGTTAATCATTTGCATTGCTTTTTCATGCTTAATTTGTTAAAAATTGCTTGAAATTGTGTATTCTTCATAAAAACCTAGTTTTTGCATTAGCTAGGGTTTGTAGTTAAAATCTTGTTTCAGATTTTACTACCCTTTTAAACACTCATTTAGGACTGATTTCTAATTGTAGTGTTTCATTACAGTGCAGTTTTGCATTTACATTTCACAATTAGGGTTTAAATTCTTGCATTTTCACTAGATTTTGACTTATTTTGCATGTAGAATTGCATTATAGGTGTGTTGTGAAGGATATTGCTGCATTATTGGACTGATATTATTCTTATTATTCACTTCCCCTCATCATTTTACTTACAACACCTCTTCTTTTAGTCATTTGCACTAAAAAAAGTGAAAAAATCAAGCATTTTAGGTCATAATCATACATATGTTTACACTTTTTTTTGCATAAGTGTTGAAAATCTTTTAAATCTGATTTGACATTCACTTGAAAACATATATACATGGCTTCTCAATACAACAATAATTCTAGGGTTCCTCCTATGCCTTATTTGAAAAGAAGGGCCCCTGAACTTGAAATAACATTTACATCTCATGATAAGACAATGGTAGACACTGAAGGGCCCCTTTACATTACAGTAAACATAATGGAAATCCCTGTGCATGGAGTACTTATAGACCCTAATTGCATGACTAATGTGGTTATAGAAGAGTTCCTTCTTAAACATGATTTGGTATAAGATTCTTATGAACCATCAAATTTGAGGATTAAAACACATAATGGAGCTTTTATGCCCACATTTGGGAAGATAACCTTATTGGTTTTGGTATATGATAAAGATGTGGATCAACTATTTGATGTTATCCCTTTATCTGACCTCTTCCATGTAAGTCTAGGACATTCATGGCTTAAGGCTATGAATGTTGTCCCCTCAACTATTCATAAATGCATAAAATTTCCTTTACAGGGACAAGTGTGTACTATCCACTGTAACTCATATCAACCTCCGACCAAGGAAAAGAACTTCACTCTTGATTACTATTGGCCACAAAGTGATAGAGACACTGAGCCACGAGGAGACCACTCTTTCCTAGAATCTAGACAATATAAAGCAAAACAACTAGCTAGAGCGGTCGAGCCTCATTTACAAACAATAAGAGAAGAATAACCCGCATTGCAAGAAGTTCCTAGAAAGAAAGGTAAATGAACCTATGCTGAGATTCCTCCCCTGCCATCCTTACAAAGATCGGGAGGTATTATTCAAGAATAAGGCATTTCATCAAGACAAATGAGATTTGAACATGGTGCTTCCTCCTCTAACATGTGAAAACCTATGGAAAAGCATGACAATACTTTTGAAGATATAAGCAACAAGACAAAAATAAATAGACAAGCAAGAGAAAGGACAAAGAGAAGACAAGATTTTGCCCAACGAAATGCACCTCAATAGGAAAACATTCAACGTAACATTGAAACAAACAACAAAGAGCTTAAAGAAGATGAATTTAAAGATAATGACAAGATTTGAGCACGTGTACCTTATGTCCCACTTTATTCTAGCATTCAAGAGTGGGAAGATGATGATTTACTTGTCGACAATCGTTAGTTTGGTTGTGCCTACAAGTATGTATTTCTAACCCTTTACCCTTGTGTTGTGTTCCCCCCGTGATGTGTTATGTGTTGTTTAGGCCTCCTTTGATGACCCTTGATTCTCTTGTAAGGTCAAGGATACCGAGAGACCACCTCTGTTCTGACCATTCTTCTATTTGTATCATCATTCTTCTATCTTGCTTCTCCTCTAGTTTCATCATTGTGTGTTGTGTCCTAAGGGCATAGCATTGTGGTTGGTGACCTAGGGGAACCCTCTTAAATGATTGTTCCTAAGACACTTGTTCTCTTCTCTTGATTTATTGTTTACCTTCTTCTAGTGGTTCTATCTAGCTAGGGGATGACAAAAAATAAATAATATTGATACAGACCAAGTGTCCCTTCAGCAAGTAAGCAAAAATGGACCTAGTCCATACATGATGATGGGGTTGATATATATTATATGATGCTTGGCTAGTAGAATCACTCTGTGTGATACTTTGATGATGTCTTATATTTGCTAACAAACCATAGCAATGTGGATGCTCCATGCACTTTGTTTGCCTTGGGTCTCACCTTGCTTACACTTGGTTCTGAGATCTTTGCAGTATAGCCCCATGGTTATACTCAGTTTCTGAATTCATAGTGTAACCTTGGCTCTTATTGTGATTGTTTTCATGCATTGTTTTTTATCATGTGATGTGGTTGTTATCTTATAGAAAGATTTCTAACCTTTTTTCTTGCAGGAAATTGTGTGTTTGTGGGAACATTTGGTGATCGTAAAGTACATGTCACCTTTGGGGGCATGAGCTTTGCAAAAGCTCTTATTTCTTTATGTGTTTTCTTCCCACCTTAACGTGCTTGATATCGGTACATGATATCAACCACCTTAAGGTGAGGGCATATATAAGGTAAGATGTCTGATGATTTTGGTACTAACAAAGTGTGTTTGTAAGCCCTCTGTGAAGGAGGGATGTTGTATCTCCGCATGAGTGCACATCTTTATTCTATATTGCAATCATTAAGCCCTCTGCAGAGGTGGGATATCGTGCATATCATTTTATTCTAATCCCTATGCGGAGGCGGGGATGGTGTATCTCTTGATCTAATGCGCATCTTTTTATTCTAAAAGTCCTATGAGTAGGTGAGGTTGGTGCATCCTCCCTTAAGAGTGTCTTTGGTGGTTTTTGTGGCATAAGCCCAACTGTTAGGTGTGCCTGTAATGTGCCTGAGATGGTTGTGAACCTAGCACTAGGCTCCTTCCATCACTTGTTTGTCGTGTTTAAGATGTATAGTATGTCTTTGGCATACTATATGGTGGTCGTGTCTTCCATGTGTCTTCTGTGTGGTTTCCCCCTTATGTAGTCTAAAGATGTACGATGTTGAGTCCCTCCTACACTCGGGTTTTGTATGGCATGTTTGTTCTCAAGCATAGTCTAAAGACGTGTGGCAATGAGTCCCTCCTATGCTTTGGGATTTGAATGGTGTGTTTGTTCTCAAGTGTAGTCTAAAGATGTGTGGTGATGAGTCCCTCCTGCACTTGAGATTTGTATTGCATGTCTGTTGCCCCATATGTAGTTTCAAGACATGTGGCAAAATTGAAAGGAAGCAAGGTATGTGGAAACGCTTCCTACACTGATCTACTAAAAAAATACTTATGCAAATTTTTACTTTTACAGTTATAGATTAAGATGCACATTAATAGAAAGATAATAACAACTTCCAAATGCAAACACAAAACTCACAACACAAGATATACATGGGGAAAACCTTTTCATGTAAAAAACCCCACACTCCAAAGCTGCCCAATATATTATTCAGGAATCATGAATATTACAATATACTTGCGAGTAAGCTTCTACAGGAGTATATCCAACTAGAGATCTAGGAGGTAACTCAACATCTATAAGATTCTTACACACAACCTCCATCACAGGGTCCTGATATATAGGAGATACAATACAGTACACCACCAATGGCAATTACAAAACCATGAGCTAAAAACACCCAAAAAGTGGTGCCCAAATTATCTCCAATCAAAGATTCCTTTGGATGTGCCAAACCACACACCAACACATGTAACTCTCCCCTTTATAGCTCTTTTATGTGTCTAACACGTTTTTACATTTCCCAAAAATAGAAGGTCCAACTTCCGGAGGTCATAACTTTTGATCCGGGTGTCCAATTGACGAACCAATTGATACGTCAGAAAGCTCGTGAAGAGATCTATCACCCTATAACTGGCTTTTCCAATTATGACCATTTTTAGGATGTTTAGAGAAGTTTCAATTCTAGTAATTGAGTTTAAAGACTTTTTATGGCAATTTCAAAAAATAGAAACTTTAATATCTCGCAATCCTGATATGATCTTGAGACAAAACTCACCGGAGATGTTCACTTAGCTATTCCGCACCTTCTAGGAAAAATTTTGAGTCAATCCAAGATCAATCAAAGGACTTACTAAAAATAGTAAGTCTCACTATTTTTAGCTCGTTTGGAAACTTTGAAAATTCCAAACCATTATCCAAGATAAAGGGTATTCAAAAAGACCAAAACTAGGAAAAATAGTAATCCTTGGAAGTTGCAAGGTTGAGACACTTTTCTTAACATTCTCCCACTTGTCAAACACCTTACAAGAGCAAAGGGAGTATCAATATCATGATTTAATTGCTAGGGGCCATGAGGCCCATAGACTCTAAACACCATCTGAACTTTTCTGTGCTCACAAGTTTTGTCAAGGAATCTACAACATTCATCAAAGTTTCAACTTTTTCCAAGTTTACCTTCCCATCCTCTACCATGTCACGAACAAAATGGTACTGGACATCAATATGCTTAGTCCTTGCATGGAAAGTAGGATTCTTTGCCAAACATATGGCACTCTAATTGTCACAACAAATAGTAATCTTCCCTGCATCAAACCCAACATCAGAACACAATCTCTTAAGCCAAATGGCTTCTTTACAAGCATGAGTTTCTGTCATGTACTCAGCTTTAGTAATGGACAAAGTGACCACAAGTTACTGCTTACTCATCCAACTAATAGCACCACCAAACATAGTAACACATAAGCACTAGTGGATTTCCTACTGTCAATGTCACCTGCCCAATCTGAATCCACAAATCCATAAATACAAAGTGAATGCCGAGGTCCTATAGGATAACCATGATAACATAAGGAATACTCAGAAGTACCTTGCAAATATCTGAACACTGACTTAATCGCATCCCAATGTACTTGTCCAGGATTAGCCATAAATCGACTAAGGACTCCCACTGCTTCGGCAATGTTTGGTCTCGTGCAGACCATCGCATACATCAAACTGCCAACTGCGCTAGCATAAGGAACTCTGCTTATATCCTGTGTCTCAAAAGGAGACTTTGGATAATCTTCAATAGATAACTTTGTCCCCAGTGTAACAGGAATAGTCAAAGGTCTGCAATCCATCATGCAGAATCTCTCCAACATAGTGTTAACATACTTACTTTAGCCTAACCAAAGTTTTATGTTTTCTCTGTCTCTTCTGATTTCCATTCCCAAAATGTACTAAGCTGCCCCTAGATTTTTTATCTCAAATTGTGCTGACAACTAAGACTTCAAAATAGAAATCAAACTTTTACCATTCCCAATGAGTAACATATCATTGACATACAATGCAATAATGAGAATGCGATCATTGTCAAACTCGTAGTAAACACAATGATCTAATTTTGATCTCTAAAATCTAATACTCAACACAAAGGCATCAAACTTCTGGTACCACATCCTAGGAGACTGTTTCAAACCATACAAAGACTTTTTCAACTTGCAAACTAGATTTTCTTTACCTTTCACCAGGTAGTGTTGTGGCTGTGACATGTAGATTTCCTCCTCCAAGTCACCATGAAGGAATGTTGTCTTCACATCCATCTATTCCATTTCTAGATCATACATTATTGCAACAGATAATAGGAACTAAATAGATGTCACCTTTGCAATGGGAGAGAAAATCACACCATAGTCAATTCCCTCCACCTGAGAATACCCCTTCGCAACCAATCTAGCCTTATATTTCTCAACACTGCCATCTACACCAAATTTCTTTTTGAACACCCATTTGCATCCAACAGGTTTTCATCCTTCAGGCAAAGGCACCAAGTCCCAAGTATTATTTTTTTCCAAAGAAGCCATCTCCTCTTCCATGGGCGCCTTCCAGGAACCTGCATTTTTCATACCCATAGCCTCTTTCATAGTTCTAGGCTCATCAGTGTTAGAAATCAAAGAAAAAATACAACTAGAATCATGCAATGAATAATCAAACCTATCAGGTTGCTGCCTTATCCACGTGGACCTCCTCAAAGGTTGAGGTTGAATTTCTTCATCTTCTTCTAAACTTTTAGAGCTACTAGAGCTCTTCTCATTATTAGGTCCAATACATGTTTTTAGTTCAACTTTCTCAGGGGTGGAAGGAAGCTGAACTACACCATCTTTCTTCTCTTCTTTCTATGCCTACAAGACAATAGAAGAAGGATTGAGCTTTCTAAAGATCACGCTTCTGCTATATAGAACTCTCTCAGCTACTAGGTCCCAAAGCTTGTACCCTTTCACATCGATGCCATAACCGATGAAGATACACTTTACAACCTTGTTCTCTAATTTAGACCTCTCCTCCTTAGGCACATGTGTATATGCCTCACAACCAAATACTCGAATGTGTCTTAATGAAGGCTTTTTACCAAACCATACCTCCATAGGTGTCTTATCAACAAGTGTTGATGTAAGAGACCTATTAACTAGGTAACAAGCGGTAGCAATAGCTTCAGCCTAGAACTTGTGTTCAAGACTAGTTCCACTTAGTATACTCCTTTCCCTCTCCATCAACATTTATTCATCCTCTCAGTAACTCCATTCTGTTAAGGGGTATACGAAGTTGTCTTGTGCCTCTCAATCCCTTGTTCTTTACAAAACTTTTCAAAATCTATTGAACGTAACTCACCACCATTGTCAGTCCTCAAGCACTTAATCTTTCTATCCTTTTGATTCTCTACAAGAGCTTTGAACTCTTTGAATCTATTAAAGACTTCATATTTACTTCTAAGGAAATACACCCATGTCCTTCTACTATAGTCATAAATGAATGAAACAAAGTAAATAGATTTTGAAATTGAAGGAACATTAATAGGACTGAACACATTAGAATGAATCAAGTCCAACACCTTAGAAGATTTGTGAGAGCTAGAATAAAACTAGACACGATTTTGTTTTCCATAAATGAAATGTTCGCAAAAATTAAACTCAAGATTACAGTCATTCATACCCTCAACAAGATTTTTATTTTTTAGGGTCCTCAAACCCTTTTCACCAATGTGACCAAGTCTTTGGTGCCATAACATTTTCTTCTCAACTGGAAGTTTTGTCTCCATAGAATGAGCACCCTTAAGTACCCAGAAAGCACGACCATCAGAAGTAGATGCAATAGCCTTCTTCGCTGTTGGTTCCAATGGTGAGGATGAAGACTTTAAATCTCTCTTCTTTGAAACAAAGAAACTATTGCACTAAACTATGCATGCATCAAGCTGAAACAAAGTGACAATCCAAACACCCTTAGCCAATACCATAGATCCTCTAGTCATCTTGCATCCTCCATTTGAGAAAACACCCTGCACACCCACATCATTTAATTTACTTACAAAAATAAGGTTCCGTGTCAAACCAGGGAAATGCAGGACACCATTGATTCCCTTTACTCGTCCTTCAGGGAATTGAATCAAGACTCTTCCACAGCCAATAATATCGAGGTGAGAGTCATCACCCAAGTACACCTTTCCACCATCATATTCTTCATACTTTGAAAACCAACCCCAATGCGAGGTCATGTGAAAAGATACGCCAGAGTCAATAAACCACACATCCTCAGATGCATGTGTTGCCAAGGCAGCGACAAATGCTTCTCCTTCATCCTGAGAGGACTTGTCAGAATTTGAATCATAATTCTTCTTCTTTTTCTTTTTCTCCTCCTTACACTCCTTGCAGAAGTGACCAAGTTTGCCAGAGTTCCAACATAGGGCCTTGGACTTTCCAAGAGACTTAGATCTCCCACGGGATTTGGATCTTCCTTTTTCTTCCTTCTTCTTATCCTTTTTCTTTCCCTTCTCTTTAGATCTACCACTAACCGTAAGAGGCTCCTTGGTTGATTCAAAATATTTTCTTCTCATCTCTTCAGACAACAACAAAGAAACCACTTTCATCCATCTTGAAAGTGGTGGTGGTACTCCCAATGGCCATAACAAGGTAGTCCCACAAATTTAATAAGGAACACAGTAATGTCATACATCGATCCTCCTTCTCCATCTTAACACAAACAGAAGCCAACTAGGCAACAAGCATATTGAATGTATTCATGTGATCATTGATAGGTCCTCTATCTTCCATCCTTAGATAATACAATTTCTTTCGCAGGAATAACTTGTTCACCAGGGATTTAGCCTGATAAACATCTCCAAGCTTCTTCCAAAGTTCCTTTGCAGTCTTCTCTTCATGGATATTTAGGAGCACTGAATTAGGCAAATAGAGTCTTATCAAACCCTTAGCTTTTTGATCTTTGAGATCCCAGTCTTCTTGAGACATTGCCGTTGGTTTTGTACCAGATATGACTTCCCATAAATCCTGATCTACAAGCATGTCCTCCATTTTGAGTTTCCACAACTCAAAATTACTGTCATTAAACTTCTCTATCTCAAACCTCCCAAATATGCTCACCATCTCTTACCTACAGCAAAGATTTCAAAATCCTCTGCACAAGCTCCCACTCAAATGAAGATCAACTTAAAAAACCCTCTACCCAACAACTAGAACCAAAGGTGATCAGGCTCTGATACCAACTGAAAGGAAGAAAGGTATGAGGAAACATTTCCTACACTGATCTACTAAGGAAAGATTTATGCAAATTTTTACTTTTACAATTATAGATTAAGATGCACATTAACAAAAAGATAATAACAACTTCCAAATGCAAACACAAAAATTACCACACAAGATATACGTGGGGAAAACCCTTTCAAGTAAAAATCCCCACACTACAAAGCCGCCCAATATATTATTTAGGAATCACGAAGATTACAATATACCTATAGAGCAAGCTTTTACAAGAGTATATCCAACCAGAGATCTAGGAGGTAACTTGACATCTATAAGATTCTTACACACAACCTCCATCTCAGGCTTCTGATATATAGGAGATACAATACAGTACACCACCAATGGTAATTACAAAACCATGAGCTAAAACCACCCAAAAAGTGGCACCCAAATTATCTCCAATCAAAGATGCCTTGTGATGTGCCAAACCACACACCAACACATGTAACTCTCCCCTTTACAGCTCTTTTATGTGTCCAACACGTTTTTACATTTCCCAAAAATAGAAGGTCCAACTTTTAGAGGT
Organism: Cunninghamia lanceolata; assembly: GCA_027924645.1. Taxonomy (NCBI): domain Eukaryota; kingdom Viridiplantae; phylum Streptophyta; class Pinopsida; order Cupressales; family Cupressaceae; genus Cunninghamia; species Cunninghamia lanceolata. Next base: position 1,573,098 of record BSBN01001137.1, on the reverse strand, counting down.
CATAACTTTTGATCCAGGTGTCCAATTGATGAACTGTTTGATGCGTCAGAAAGCTCGTGAAGTGATCTATCACCCTATAACCTACTTTTCTAGTTATGACCATTTTCAAGATGTTTAGAGAAGTTTTGATTCTGATAATTGAGTTCAAAGACATTTTCTGGCAGTTTCAAAAAATAGAAACTTTAATATCTCACAATCCTGATATGATCTTGAGACGAAACTCACTCGAGATGTTCACTTAGCTATTCCACACCTTCTAAGAAAAATTTTAGGTCAATCAAAGGACTTACTAAATATAGTAAGTTTCACTATTTTTAGCTTGTTTGGAAACTTTTGAAAAATTTGAAAGTTCCAGACCATTATCCAAGATAAAGGGTATTCAAAAAGACCAAAACTGGGAAAAATAGTAATCTTTGAAAGTTGCAAGGTTGAGACACTTTTCTTAACAGAAATGCCCCTCCTACATTTTGGGTTGTGTGTTTACTTTCCATGTACTTGCATCTACATTCATATTTATGAAAATGAAAAAGAAATAATCATTGCATTCATTGTATTCATCATGTTTTGTGTGTCTTAAATATTGTCTTCTCCATGTTTTGCATGCTTGTTATTGTCTTCTCTGTGTTTTACGTGCCTATTGCTGTCGTCAATGTGTTTGGCGTGTCTGCGGCATGTTTTCTCTAATGTCTACCTGAGACTCTGGGCTAGAAATTATTCCTCAATCTTTGTGTATGCATTAGCTTCAAGTGTCTGGTGTGTTTGTTGTGTTTTGACCATACTTTAATGCATGTATGGCCCTTGAGTTCATACATACATTAAAGTGGTGGCTAAATGTTATGTTGGAAAATATCTCCCTAGACTTTTTCCCTCCTAAGTTTAGCTCTCAGGTCCCTTGTTTTACATCTTACTTGTTCATTTTGACTCCCAAAAGAAAATGGCCTGAAACCCATGTCACATGGGGCATGAGGGACATTGTCGTACTTAGTCCTGCCTTAAAATAGGACCTAAGGACATGGGCACTCATGCCCTTGTCCTACCCTATTTTAGGTAGGTCCCAAATTTGAATGTCGATTATGTAACCATTAATTAGGTCCCATGCTGACATCTTAAGTTTGAATTATGAAATTCTTAGTAGGAATGTGTGTTGTTGCATATATAAGCATGCTTAGGGTTGCATTTGAAAACTAGAAGCTAACTAGAAGATTATTATGAACTTGTGGCAAACTTATGATTTTAGAGCATTCAAGATATTCATTGTTGTAGAGCAGAGCATTGTTATTGTGTTTATGATTGTAGATTTAGCTTCATCTTCTCATGTGTTGAAGGATTTTCATATATGTGAGAGCAACACCTCCGAGGTGATATCTATTTGTGTTTGAATCATTTATCAATTTGTTTTGCCTCTATCCCACAAGGATATGCACTCTTTATCTGTCAATGGTGTTCAAAAGACTTGAATGTCTTTTTGGGGCTTGACTGAGGCAAGCCTCTAAACACCACAACCCCCAACCACACTCTTTGTGATTGTAGGTTATAGATATTAGATTTCACAGAGTGGAGTTGCAAAGGAAGGTTGCAGAGATCTGGCAGTAAGAAGCAAATCAAAGAAATTTTGGGACAAGGGTGCTAGTACCAGTGTCCTTTGAGGTTGCACACACAGAAATCTCTTTGACAGTGACAATCAGCATCTAAAGAGGCTCCAACATTTTGAAGAACACCCTGCCTTAGACTTGGGCACTAGTGCCAGTGTCCTCCACATCTCCTAGGACAAAAATGGAAAGTACATTGATCATCAGTGTCAGAAGGAGATCAGGATTCCCTGAAGAAAACACCACCTTAGACAGGAGCATGAGTGCTAGTGTCCTCAAGTATTCCACATCTTGAACTTTGAAAAATGGTTAGTAATTAATCTTTGTCTACTACCTTAGTCTGCAAGCATTTGTCATAATTCATCATTTTACTTATTGTTTTGAATAATTAGGGTTTCAAGGGTATTTGAGCATTAAATTGATACATTAATTGACAAACTCTGAATTTCCACATCATTCCAAGTGACAACCTAAACTGTAGGTGAATCCTCTTGTAAAAGTGTGATTCAACTTGGTTGATATGTCCTTGAATGTTTGTAGTGAAAGGAGGATCAACACATAAACCCCTTCATCCCCTTTTTCCTACTAAACAGTAACCCTGTGCAATCCTTTCTTTTTGAGATAGATTATTATCTTAGATTTCCATTCAAAATAGTTATATGGTGTTAAAACATGAACTATTGATGGATCCATTAGTGTAGAAAAGTAGATTGAAATGCAAAAAGAAAAGTACAAAAAAGAGACACATGAGACACCCCTCTATTTTACTAGTTTCTAAAATGACCCCCTAAAAATTACAATGTTGGCATTTTATAATTAGTGTGATTTACAATGCATATATTAGATATTCAGACTCTTATAGGGCCCAAAATGGCTAAAAAAATGAAAATATAGTTCAAGTACAATATGAGATCAAATTGAGAGCACTAATGCAAAGTAAATAGAGAAATAGGAACCCTAGAAAAGACAACACCCAAAAAGGAGTTTGTTTACACAAGTTATGGCTCCTGGAAGGTCTCAAAATGAGAACTGTGTAATAAATTATGAGAGAATCTTTAATTTCTAAACAACTAGAGAGTCAAGTCAAAAAACCAATCACACCATAGTGTAAAGCGCAAAATTCTACCCCAAATCAAAAAAATTGAGCCAGAATAGGCCTCTGTATGGCTGAGAATGGGCCTCCTGAAGTTAACCTATCAAACTTAAAAGTGCAATGGAGAGGGGGAGAAAATTCAAAAAATAACCTGCTAATGTTAGCATGACATCACTACCATATTTGGCCAAAAATCTCCAAGTTTGGTAGAATCTCTAATTTTAGTTGCAGTTTGCTAAAATTAACCTATCTCCAAAAATGGTGAGCTACCTGATAAACTTAGTGGGGGTTCTATTTGGACGAAATGCCAAATCAACTACCAAATTTGGTGGGACTAGGGTTGGTGGTGCCAGGGGCCACACTTGTGGTAGCGGCGGAGCTAGTTGGGGGAAGAGTTGTAGATATGGCCACTCAGGTGGTGGTTAGAGGGAAGCCCTGTGGATTGGGTAGAGCCCGTGAGGGACTGAAGCCCAAGCAAGAGGCACTGGGTGGTGGTGCTCATGCTGCAGGAGGTGGCTAAGGTGGCACTTCGCCCATGAGGGTTTTAAACCCTATGTGGTGGCCGCACCACCAAGTAGTGGTGCCTTAGTTGTTGGGTGGTGGTGCCTAAGCATGTCATTCCTACAATGGTAGGGCGGTTGCCTTCAATTTTTTTTCCAAAAAAATTCATACAGTCATACTATGCAACACATTGTATGGCCTAAGAGGTAAAAAAGTATGCCTCAAAGGTAAACTTTTCAGAATATGACATTTGGACAATTGATTCTTAGGTTATCAGGCCTTCTAAGCGAGATGGTGAGGTCCTTTTGGGATGAAAATGCTCCAATTTGATAGGTACCTTCTAAAACCTCTCTAAAAATCTCTATTGCAACTAGGTCCTCCAATCTTCAATTTTGGTGAAACAAAAGCCAATCTTTACTTTATTGAGCCTTATGGATGCTATGGAACAACTGAAAAAGCCTCCAAGATTACAAAAGAGTTGCAATCACCTAGATCTCACAAGAACACAAATATGCAAACTAGAGTAATATAGATTCTTATTTTCCTTCAAACTGTTCTAATTCTCTAGATCTTCTGAGGATGCAAAAGAAGAGAATACTGGGTTTTTGAGAAAATATTAGCAATATAATAGTCTCAAATCTCTCAAAAATAGAATAATGAAAATGAGCTATACCAAACAACTAGGCTTTGATACCATGTTAGATTCTATGAGAAACAAGAATCAAAGCCAAGATCTATTGTTGGTCATAGATCATATGCACTCAATCGATAGATGATCAAAGATCAAAATAGCAGACTAAAGAGATTGTCCTGGAAGAGAGAAAACAAGAGACAACTACAAGAGAATTTTGAGAATACTCACATTACTCTCACTAACTACCCGAGAGGGGAGAGGAGAGTTGTATATATAGCAAATAATGGGCAAATACATTCAAGAGGTGTAATAACTCCAACTACCCAAAATAGGTGGGAGTTTTACCTACTTGGTAAAAGCCAAAATACATGGTTATACCTACTTAAATAAAAACAAACAAATGGTAATGAGAGGTGGCAAAAAAATCCAAAAGAGGGTGTGAAACTCAACTACCTAAGTGTGAGTGAGAGTGACACATGTAACTAATGGATAATGCCATGTGGTCTCATAATAACTATGCCTAAATAACCTAAGCAAGCTTAATAAAGTGTAGGAAAAAAAACATTGTTGAGGAAAATTAAAAAAACCTACACTAACATACCAGGGAAAAACTCCCTTGGGTGACCTACCCTAGCAATGTGGCTGACCCTACCCCACACCTTGGCATGATTAAAACACCCTTAAAAACCTCAGAAATGACTAGAATTTGACAAACGAAAGATTACAAATAGACTAAAATAGGAAAACTAATAGAATGCAATGACAAAACTTGACAACAACGGATTCTTTTAAGAAAATTTGATAAAATAAAATCTAGGGTTTCAAGAGGGGTTTTTCTCATTTTTTGTACCTATTTATTAGGAGTAAGGTTAGCTACCATCTTCTTGATCCTCTAATCAATAGTTCTCCTTTGACTGCTTCCTTGAAGGATTCTATCACCGTTTGACCTATTTTCCCCTGATTTCTCCTCTTTCCCCTTCTCTTAGCTTAATTCCATTTGATTTCATTTAGGGGTAGTTTTATCTTTTGTAGTGCTCTTGCACCCTCATTTTATGTTATTTCATTCTTGCAGGTCCCCATATCAAAGCAAGGTGACTCAGGTATACATATGACTGACACATCAACAATAAGTTTCCTTATTTCTATTTCAATAATCATTATTGAATATCATAATATTGGACTAATACTTGTCATTTCAGGTACAACTATGGGATAACAACAACAAGTAAGGCCTAGTTCAGGAATGGAACCTGCCTTTCATGTAGACTACCATCCCTGAGGGGACAAATATGTAAGCACCAAAAATATGCATGTGCCTACATGGTAATCTGATAATGAGATATAGTCCTAAACACATACATGTAAGCATGTACTATGACCTCTTGAGTCTTAGTAGCATTCTTCTTAGTGACACATGGATTGAATTTCTCCATCTTGTTTGTACCTCCCTTATCCCCTAGCTAACCTTCTAAGGTCTTATGTTTTCACCATTCACCCTTTGTCAACAATGCATTTTGTCACTTAAACTTTCTAGCCTTATCGATTTGACCTACCGACATCACAAGATAGGAAATTCAATTTCCCTAATCCTCTTTCAACCATTTCAACCCTCAAAAGGCTTCCAACCTCCCAGACCATTTCCCACCTTCAATTTCATCAACCATTTCTTCTTTTCTAGGTCACCCATATTGACTTCTTGATCTCCCTTGGGTGACCCTGCCATTGGAGTGGATCTTGCCTAGGTGACCAGCCCTATCAAACTCAGTGACCCACTCCCTTGAAATCATATAACTTGTCTCCAAGTCCTAAATTCATCTTTAGTATCCTCTAACCAATCGCATCCCCTGAAACCACATGTAGAGCCCATTTTCATTGGGTCACCGATATTGACCTCCAAAACTCCCCTAGGCGACCCTGTCATTTAAGTGAAACTCCTCTGGGTGACCCACCCTGTCAAACTAGTTAACCCAGTTGTGTTTAAACATGTGATTTTCTCTTTAGTTTGGGCCCAAATTAGCTCTATTTATTCTCCAAATTGCATGGATCTTCGACCCTAACTAAGCCTAGTCTATTGCTAACTCATTCTTCAATCCCAATCACTCTATTCTTAGCTCCAACTGAGATATTCTTATCTCTCCATCAATCCCATGGTAACTCCATTCCTCCTTCAGTGATAAGATTTCAAGGCCTATTCACTCCTGGGTGATCCCACAATACTGAGTCCCAAACTTGGGACATCCTGATTTTTGTCTAAAATCACATATTTTTAAAAAAAATTAAAATTTAAGCCTTGAGGGGTTCCATCTAAAGGGGTTTAATTGAAGGGAGTTAGATTTAAAACCTCCTTAGATCTTGAACCCCCTTGGAAATAACCCTCTAGTCTTAAATCAAAACCTTGATGGAGTCTCCTTTGCACCTATCAAAATGCTGACAAAAAACCAATTTTGCTTCACCTTTTAGGGGATCAAATGAAGTCATTTAGAAATTCTATTTTGTAAGTATGTAGCCCTTAGTCTAATCTTTCCAAAAAAAAATGATTTTGAATATATTTCATTTAATTATTATATTTATTTTTTATTTTCTAGTGAACATAGGTTTTTCACCAAACATCAAGGTCCCTATTCCACACACGCAAAAAAATTTAAAAAAATAGAGAAATAATTTATGAAAAAATATCTACGCATTAGAAATTGGTGTTAAAAATCTATGTTTGAAATCTTATAATTTGATCCCTTCTATAAAAAAAAACTATGATGTATGGTATAAACGTCACTTTTAAAAAACGTTAACTATAAAAATAAATTATTAAAAGTTACCTAACAAATTTCACAAATTATTTCTTAAATTTTTTTTTAAAATACATTTAGAATCTACACACAAAATTTCAAAAATCACTAGTTCATATCATCTTCAAATTCTTAATAGTTTAGTTGCTATAGGTGTTAAAAAATGAAATTTTGGTTTAAAATGTTGATTTCAATGTCCTACTTTGGCCAAAAAGTGGGACACGGTATTGTGGGATCACCCTCCTCAATCAACCCAGTTCACCCTCAATCAATCTTGTTAATTCATCAATCAATTAAGTTAACTCATCTATCACCTCCACCATTCATGAGCCTCTCCAAGGTATAATACCCCCTCCTATATGCATTAGGGAGGTGAATTCATTGTTGCACATTCATTTCTAGATTTTCTTTTTTCAATCCATAGCATGATTATACTCTTTGCATGACTTGTGAGTTCTTAGTTTAGTTGCCAATTGATATTTCAAAAGATTCAATAGTATTGTCATGCTCACCAAATTGCTTTCGAGAAATCCCAAGCCATAGTGCTTCAATAGCTCAAATTCTTTCACCATAGTTGTCATAGCTCAGGCCACTTTCAAATCAATTGCATCTTCATCCCTATTATCAAGAGGAGATCCCCATTACTACAAAGGAGAGGAGGTTGCCACAAAAGGACTTCTGAGGATATGCCAGGCTCATGTGCCAAATAGAATCCAAGTTTTTCATGCTTGCATAGTTAATTAGATCACACTCTTGCTCTTGGGGAAGTAATATTTGTATTTCTCTCTCCTTGATAGGATTTTTTTTATTTAATTAGATTAGATTTTCTTTGTTTAGTTGTATTTTATGCAATTAGTTCAATTCAAGTAATTTATAGAATAGACTCAAAATCACTCCACAAAATACAAAAACATAGGATTAGATTGCATTTGAAAAACTCTTTAAGTTGCATTCATATTTTCTTTCATGGTAAATTAGATCACTATTTCAATTTGGAAAAAAAAAATCAAAAGTTGTTTGTATTTATACTAAATTGCATTGCATAAGAAAATACAAAAACATTACGAAACATAGAAGATCAAACCCTTGATTCCATCATGAGGTATACACATCAAGTCAAAAAAGGTCAAACCCTCAATCACATCATGAGGTATACACATCAAACAATCATACAAAAAAGCATAGAAAACCTTTGACCACAAGTCAAACCTAGGTCAAACATAAAAACTCTCTCTTTACCTCTCTAATTCGAGCATTCAATATGCCCAGAGATTAGGGGAGATTGGGTTAAGGCAATTCTTGACAAAATAGGGGAAATACACCCTAGGCCTCAACATTCACAACAAACAATTGAAGAGTAAGAACACGCTCTCAAGGTCATTCAACAACGAAATAACATTCAACAAATCATCCAAGAAAATGAGAATAGACTACAATGCCTTAGGGAAATTAACGCATAAAACAATCTTATGACTAGGTGTTGGAATGTTAGAAACCTCAATAGGAGACTTGGAACTAGTGACCCTGCGGGTCATATAGTCATCTCCACTACAACCTCCACAGAGTGCATTCGTCAAACACAAGTACATTCTAGGCCCATAGACTGGCCAACTACCCTCCGTGATGTTCTTCTTCCACACAAATAGAACCACCCCCAAGTTACACCTCCACTCGACTGGCTTCTACCATGAGAGTGAGAGTGACATGGAGGTCACCCACTGCAAGGAGGTGGTTCAAGTATGATATCAAAGCTGACTCGCTTGCATTGTGCCTGAGTCACATTTCGAAGAACACAATTTTTTATTAAAATATACGGTTATGCTTATCTATGACATTCCATTGTTTGGGTTTAACTATTTTGGTATTTTCAAACTTGTGGGTCTTCCAAATGTTGAGTGGATTTAGATTTGCATGCATTTCTCTAACATGGATGGTTTTGCACATTTTACATGTTCAAACAAAATCTATGGTTTTGTAGATCTATGTAAAGAATATTTTTCAAGTTATGATTCTTGTAGGGTTTTTTTCTAGATGCAAGATAGTCATAGATTTGCATGCATGGTTTAAAGAGGTTGTTTGTAGCTCTATTGGTTTGGAGGTGTTGGTACATTGATTTGTCATAGCATTTCTATGGTGGTTCATGCTAGGTTCCTAAACTACAATTTTCTCCAATGATGGATTTTTGACATTTTGGATCTAGGTTTTGGATCTAATGTAAGTGTCATGAAGAATCTAGATTTTATCTCTTGATATCTATGATTTTATTTTTACTAATATGGTGTTGAGTTTACTTGTTTTGGGGTCTTCATTGCTTCATGGATCCATGCTATGCTTCTTCAGGATATATAGCTTGTGTAGTTTTATGGGTTGCATAAACCTGCAAGTTGCATACTTAACTTAGATGTGAATTTTCTATACCCGCAGATCTTGCAGTGCTAATGGTATCTTATTATAGTGAGGAACTCAACTATATATTGTTCAAATGTCATGGTGTTGAAGATTTTGGTTCCATACTCCTTCAACCATCACGATGCATTGGTGTAGTGTAGAAGTGAGATAATGAGATGGATGGATGGAGTACTTATGATTCATGTTGTAGTTCTTTGTGATGTTTGTGGCATTCCTATAAGAGGACTCTGAGTTACTTGTAGTTGTACCTTCTTGGAACCTAGAGCAATTATATTCTTTTGGAGATTGTGGTTTTACTTTGCTCTTTGGGGCTCTTGATGTTGCAATTGAGTTATTTGATTGTTTGGGGACCATGGATGATCTTTAGTTAGTAGATGTTCATCATGATGTCATAGGTAGCTTAGTATCACTTACAATGGGAGATTTGGTAGTGGTGTGATTTGTGTCATGGAGGAGTCTAGATCTTTTGTTTTTTGTAGTTTTGGCATGATATGGGTGCTCTTATGAGAAAATCTATCTATTAGAGGTAGATGATCTTCTATGAGAAAGATGTAAATCACAAAGTCATGGAGATTTTTTAGATTCTATATTGATCATGCAAAGGGAGCTTTGGTGGTGGTTTGTGGTAATTTGCTAGTTGTGTTTAATGATCATTTTTCTTGGATACTTCTAGACCTTGCAGTTTTGTAGTTGGAGTTTAACATGACATAATCATTTGTGCACTTGTTGCAATAAGTCATATTTGGGTGAGGTTGGAGATATCTCTTGTTTATGGGGATCATGTGTTAGAATGGTGAATCTTCAATGAGGTTTTAAGAGAAAGGTCAAGGATCCTTCACTTGGAGCTAGACTTGAGTTCAACATGGACCTGATGAGGAGATTGTTCATAGAGAGAATCTATGTGACTTAGTTCATCTCAAGAGGAGAAAACTCATTCCCCACTCTTAGTTCACTCAAAAAAGAATTATCTGAGAGATATTTTCCACTTGATACTCGGATGTATTCAATTTTCTATGCTTTGTTTTCTCATGGAATGAGTCTTGAGTTATAGATATTAGTTATGGAGGGATTATTTGAGGATTACATGGCATGGTGTATTTTTTCTTCTTTTTTTTCTCATAGGAGTGAGTCTTGAGCTATGGATGTTAGTTGTGGAGGAGATTATGCTATAAAGTGTTCTCTAGAGTGCTTTGGAGTGTTCTCTATGGTGTACTGTGGAGTATGCTCTAGAGTTTTGGTTTGAGTGTAGAGGATGGTTTTTGGCATATTCCCAGGTGATGGAAATGGTTATTGGTTTGATCATCCTTCACTTGAAGAAGCTTACATCCTTGTTGATTTATTGATTTATAACTATTATGTCTAACCTTTGGGTTGAACAATTGGATGTTGTTAGTGTTTTTCTATTGGGGTTTTGGATGTGAGGATCTTACTTGTCATGGCTTATGCACTTCGTGGTGTTGGTAGAAGGACATGGTATATGATATGGCTTTTAGTATTTCTCTCTATAGTTTGTTGTTTCTTCCTAGTGGTTTATATTCATATGACATCAGGGTTGAGATTTATATGGAGATATTGTGATCACTATGTTTGTGGTCATTAATTATTATTGTACTTCATTATTTTTTTACAACAGAATGTGGGCTCTTTAATCTCTATCTTTTATGATGTGGAGAACTTGGGAGAGCTAAGGAGATCAGAGGTGAGAGTGAATAGAAAACTATTTGAGGAAGTATGCTTTATTTTGTAGAATTTTGGTTGTATTGTGCATATCATCATTTGTGTTCTTTGATATCAGTTTTGATGATATAAACCACACCTTTTATGAGAGTGTTGTTGGTGGACTTTGTGCTGCTTGAGTCAACATTAGACCAGACATTGCTGATGTAGTGGAAGTTTTAGGAGGTATATGTGTTCTTGGTGGATAGGTTTCATTAGACTATAATATCAAGTTGTTTAGGTATTTTTCACATTATTTTATTTGTTATTATGGGAGATGGTAACCTTGAGAAAGATAGTGGAGTATATAGGGATGAGAGTTATCATGTGGGCTAAATATGTCATGAGTAGAAGGTTTATTAGTGGTTGGGCTTAGTTGGACGTGAGCAATTGGTTGTGGCCATTGTTTCAACTAGACTAGAGTGTGTGGTGCATATGTGATCCTATTTTGGAGGAGATTGGACTTCTGGGTATGTGCTTTTATAATGGGTTGAGGCTAGCTACAGAGAGTGATTTTTAGAGTTGGTTAATGTGGCTCTAGAGTGTGCTCCAAAGTTGCTTTTTAGTGTGCTCTGGAGTTGGCTAAGTGGATCTGGAGTGTGCTCCAAAGTTAATGTTCTAGATACCTCTGTAAAACCCATGAGCATAGTGGAGTTCAGTTTAATCAACATGGTGGTACCCTTGGTAGTTCATGGATTTGTTAGAGTTTCCCTTTTCTCTTGCAAGGTATATGATAAGTGGGAGAATGTTGGGATTAGGTGTGTCATACACCTTGCAAGTCTTGATGTTTGAATTAATTATTTTAGTTGTATTTATTTGTTATTTGTGCCTCATTTGCGAAATGGAGCATTCCACTTATGCATTGGTTATTGTGTCATGTGTATGCTTTTGTATGATGTGTGTATAAGAATATGTAAGAGAATTATGCCATATAAGATGTATAAGAGCATCTATGACATTGTAAGTGCATAAGAGATTTTATGATGTGTGTAAGAGCATGTAAGAGGGGAGTTATAAAGTGGACCAAGAATGTTGACCAAGTTTATGATAGTCTATGATGCATGTCATAAAACATCTTGCTAAAGGTGGAATATGACCAAATAGGGTGCCCAAGTTAGTGGGTTGACTATGAAAAGTTATGGCATCATCTTACATGTGTAAGAGAATATTTTATTTTTAGTCTAGAACCCAAACTTGGACACGGGCATTGGAATTTGTTTTATAGGGATGTGGGTGTCGTACCTCTTGTGCCAGCACATAGTTTTTGTGAAACCCTTTATTTCCTATTTATTTGGGTGCTTGGGTTGAGATGTTAAAGAGAGGAGTTTTTCATTACAGGATTATGCTGTCAGATTTCTTCTAGAGAAGAAGGATGATATTCTCCATATTAAGTCAAGAACCTAGAAGTGTAATGTAATTATTATGTGTTGCTAAATAATACATTATTTATGTGCTTTAGAGGGTGGATTTTTTTACCTGAAAGGGTTTTCCCCACATATATTGGTGTCTCTTCTCTTTTGTCTATGTTTTTTTTATTCTCTCATTCTTGTTCTTAAAGTGTTATTTACATGCCATTATACTACTAAATTATTTATTGATCTAAGATCTACATTTCTTTCCTCTAAGGGTTAATGTGGGAAATGAATCTATGTCTTGATTCCACTTTATGGACATAGTTTGTTTACACTTGTATAAGATTTTTTGTTTAGTAAATATTATGATACTGGAGGTGCATATTGGTATTTTCCCAACAGTATTGGAAGATATCTTATATCACTTTCCTTCACTCTTTAGAACTCAATTCCTTCTTTGATACCAATTAATGCAATATGGACTGAGAATTCAATTCAAAACTCTCCAACCATGTAGCCAACATAACAATCATACACAAAACTTACACAATGAAATGAAATCACACAAGAGATACATAGAAAAATGATTTCATTGATTCACAATCTAAAATACATCAACAAATTTTGTTGCAAGAGTTTACAATTAGTATTAGACCTTAGCCTTGAAATATAATGAATTATAGTCAAAATCAATGTGTTGTTCCTCGATATAATATCTTTTGAGCCAATATGCAATATATGATGCCCTATAATCTTCCAAACTCTTGATTTATTATTGACTCTCCAGTCTTGAGCTAGTGTCAAGCTAATTATCTTGCAATGTCAAATGAATGATCTTTATAGCAAGCAAGGATGAAATGTCTTAGCATCGACCAACAAGGTGGTACATTACCCTATGTACACATATGAAATCAAAATTCACTCTATTGTTATTCTTTTGGTCCTCCATTGTATTGTTTTCTCTTAAGGTTTCTTTGTGAAAACAATCCCTCTCCCTCTTCAACTCAACCTCCCTTCCTTTGAGTAGAATCTTATTCTTATACATGTTTAGGACATGTAGAATGCTTCTTTGTCCATTAGATCATGCACCCCTTCTTATTATATACCGATCAATTAAAAATTAACTTGATTGAAATTAAATATTATCGTGATACAAATTTCATTTTTATGTAAACTATCATAGGAAATTAAATTTACTTTCATTTCATTTAAAAAAATTAGATTCTTAAATCATTAAATTTCATTGTTACCTATTGCAATTTTTTTCATTGAAGATGATTTGCCAAAAAGCGGTTTTCTTAGGTTTGTCCAAGGAGGGGGGAGAGAAAAGCCCAGGTTAGAGTAAGCAAGCAGTTCACGACACTAGCGAGGAAATGGACAATTTGAATTGTATTTCTTTTTGTCCGCCGCTGATGTAATCCTCATTAAGGACACATGATATCAATCCAAATGCCTTTCCCCTATCCTTTTCCAACGACTCAACTTATGGATTTTAATTAATTAATATTATTATTAATTTATTTATTTAGTTGTTCGCTCCCTGCATTTGAATTTAATAACAAACATCTACTTTTGCGTTCCATTTAATTTTCCATCTTTAGTAAAAATATTTAAATAATTATAAAGTAGATTTGGAAAGGTGATTAAGTTGTTGGAAATATAAAAATTTATTTATTATAGTTTAGATATGTTTATTTATAGAGATGTGTTTTTTATATATTTTTTCTCTTACAAGGATTTTTTGGATTCTTAAATAATAAAGTTTGTGTTCTTTAATATTAATAAAAAATATCAAGTTAGATTATAGTCTTGATCATAGAGATTATTGTTAAATTTAGAAGGCAAATTTTATTTGCAGATTATTTATTTAAAGATTTGAGTGTGAATCTCTGAATCCAAATGAGCCCCATCTATGAATACTATCTAGCACATTCATATGACACCCCTTTTCATATATTCTTCTACCCAGCGTTGTTGTTTGTACTTTTTGTGGAAATTTGAGACTTTTTGTTTGGGTCGGAGCTTTTGCCAAGCATGTAAATATAGGTGTTGGAGCTAAAGACATACCACGTGCCATATGATATTGGTATTTTGTTGGAATACAGTTTACAATTTACTATTAGCTACATTAAGAGCTAAGATAAACAAGCAGACAGAAGACAAATCTTCATTAGCAAGAGACAATTGTGAGATATAGCAGTAGCACACTTGATAGTTTGTTAAGATTGTGGTGAAATAACAATATTATTGATATCATATGGTCTATGGTTCTAGATCCTAGCTTCCATTCATGTGCAACATTTCGGAATGGCAAATAACATATTAAGTGCCCTCTCTATAAAGTTGATAAGTGCTAACAACTTTGGAGAATGATATTATCATATGAAAAGCATTTTTTCTCTTGTCAGATCTCACCTCCATCATTGATGGAATTACAAGAAGGCATCCCATAGATGATTGTTTACAAGAAGAATTTGACAAGAAATTGCACCAAGTATTGGCCTTGATAAACTTGTCTATCAATGGCACATTGATAGAAAATGTGCAAAATGCAACATGTGATGAAAGGAAGCTTGGGATGCAATCACCATAATCTTTGAGCACAAGAATGATATGAGAACACATATGCTCCAAACTTAGTTATGCAATCTAATAATGGATGGATTGGTAATTGAGCATCTATCAAAGCTCAACAATATTTTAAATCATCTTATTAATGTAGGTGAGATTATTGCTAATAAAGATCTCTTATTTGTAACCCTTAATACTTTGCCAAAGTCATTTGAGAATTTCAAGACTATGCTCACTTTGAGTGAAAAGTTGACAACCTTCAAATTCAAATCTTTGGAGAGTCTACTATTCCAACATGAAGAAATGCTTAATAGAGATTATGAAGCTAAATCAACAAATGCTTTTGCCTCTAAGCTTGAAGGCAAGAAGCCTCAATGACAAAGGCATCTTGTTGTGGATAATAGTGAGATAAAGAAAGGAAAGGTTGGTTATTATTGTAGTTGTCTTAGTCATTTCAAGCACCAATACTTGAAGGAGAAAGATATGAACAAAGGTAAACAAGGAGGTATGATGGTTGATGCTAATATTGAAGAAGATGATGAAAGTCATAGACTATTTTCAGTAGATGCTTCCAAACATGTCAAAATAATGATGTATGGATCATTGATTTAGGTGCTACTTGCCACATGACCAAAGATATTGACAACTTGATAAATGTAATAAAGCAATCAAGAGACATCATTACATTGGGAGATGACTCACAACTACATGTTGAAGGAGTTGGCAAAGATCATCTCGATGTTCCAACTCAAGGTAAACAAGTATTGATAATGTTTTACTTATTCCAAGACTAAATAAAAATCTCCTTAATCAGTCAAATCATTGTCAAAAACATGAAGGTCATTAATTAATGGAAAACTTGTAAGGTGTTGACAATAAGGGAAAATTAGTATGTGATGGATATATGAAAGGAGGACTATTTTACTTAAGGACAAACTCCTCTAAAGCCTTAGTTTTAAGTGTTGCTTCAAGGAATCAATTGTGGCATGAAAGGGCTAGCCATATTAGCCTTGAGTCACTGAATGAAATATTCAATCAAAATGTGGTGTACGGTCTTCCACCCATCATTATAGAGAAGTATTTTTGTGGGGAAACAACATAGAAAAATTTTGATCCTTGAAATGATTGGAGAGTCACTAAGAAATTGGAGTTAGTTCATTTTAATCTTTTTGGATTGATGAAGACAGTTCCACAAGGAAATATTAGTATTTCATGACATCCGTTGATGACTTCACTCAAAAGGTATGGGTTTAATTTTTGAAGAACAAGTCTAGAGCATTCAATGTTTTCAAGGAGTTTGTATGCCAAGTAGAAAATGAATGTGATAAAAAAATTAAAATGTCAAGATCAAATAATGGGGAAGTTATCCCAGAGAAATTTATCAACTTCTGCAAACAAAGGGGAATCAAGAGGCAACTCTTGACTCCATATACTCTATAGAAAAATGAAATAGCTGAAAGAATGTACATGACAAGTTTCAAGAGAAAGATAATTTAATTCTCAAGGCTTGTAATCTTTGAGATAAATTATAAAAGTGATCAATTGGAGTTTGACTAAAATCTTGGAAAGCATCTCTCGAGAAGAAGAATAGTTAGGTATGAAACCTTCAATCACAAATTTGAGAATCTTTGTGAGCATTGCATATAGCCACATTCCAAAAGAGAAGAGAAGGAATTTCAATGATAAGAGTAAAAAATGCATTCTTGTTGGATATGATGACTCTAGTAAAGCCTATCAATTGTATGATCCCAAGGTGAACAATATTCACATCTCTAGAGATGTAATTTTAAGGACAAGTGACATCTTTTGAGTGTTCACCATGTTGATTTCTAGAAGAGAAAGATGACGATGATACATCATCATATTGGCATCCAAAAAGATTGAGCCAAAACTAGAAAACACTATTGAATCAATAAAAGTAAGAGAAGTTATGAATGAGCTAAATTCAAGCTCATTATCCACTCCACAATCTAATGTTCCTCTAAGGAGATTTAAAAGAGCAAGGAGAACACCCATAAGATTTCAAGACAATGAGGTCAATTATGCATTGATGACAATTATTCTAAGTGCTCATGAACCAATCACTTCTAAGGAAGTAGTAAAAGAAAAAAATGATAAAGTGCTATTAATCAAGAGATGGATTTAATCCATCAAAAGTAGATATGAGAATTAGTACCTTTGACTGTTGGTAAAAAAGCTACTTATTGTAAATGGGTGTTCAAAATGAAGTTCAAATATAATGGCTAAATTGACAAGCACAAAGCAAGATTGGTAGCCAAAGGCTAAAAACATATTGAAGGTGTTGATTATGAGGAAAGCTTTGCTCTAATTACAAAGATGACCATAATCAGAATGTTGATATCACTTGCTTCTTAGCACAATTGGAAAATCAACCAAATGGATATTTGACAAAGGAGGTATGTGTGACACAACCTCCTAGTTTTGTTGAAAAAGGAAAGTAATGTATTGTATATTTCTTAAAAAAGCATTATATGGTTTGAAACAAACTCCATTAGCCTAGTATTAAAAAATTGATAAGTAATTGCTAGAGGGGATTTTAGAAATCTAAAATTGATCCAAACTTTTACATTAATATTTATGATCACAAGTTACTCTTCATTATGTTGTAAGATGATGATTTGCTCATCACTAGGAATGATCAGACACTTCTACATGAAGTGAAAGAAGATATGAAGACCAATTTTAAAATGTCTAATCTTGGATTGCTTCATTACTTTCTTGGAGTTGAAGTGTGGCAAACATCTGAAAAAATATTCCTCTCTCAAATGAAGTACACCAAAGAAAAACTCACATGGTTCAAAATGCAAGATTGCAAAGTTCCACCAACACTAATGGAGATAGGAACTAAGCTGACTAAAGACCTAGATGGTAAAGTAGTCAATGAAACAATGTATAAGAGTTTCGTAGGAAATTTGATTTTACTTGACTACTACTCGTCTAGATACACCTTATGCAATTGGAATCTTGTTCCAATTTATGACTTATCCAAAGTAGAGCCATTGGTTAACTGCAAAACAAGTTCTGAGATATCTTCAAGGAACACAAAACTTCAGATTGGAATATTTGAAGAATGAAGATTTCAAACTTGTTGGTTTTTTAGATTCAAATTGGATGAGTTGCAAAGACTCTAGGAAATGAACTTTTGGTTACTACTTTAGTCTTGGATCTTCCATTGTTTTAGGGAGTTGCAAGAAGCAACCTAATGTTGCATTGTCAACCAATGAAGCAGAGTACAAGGCAATTACGGTCCCATGGAGGGGGGCTTCCTAAATTATCTCAACAGTGTTGCTAAAAAATTTTAGGAGCATTTTAAAACAAGCGGTCCCATGAATTTTGTAGTTGTGGGTAGGCTTAAAAATTTAAGCTCCAAAATTTATGGAAGGTGGTGGTCTCATGAGGTTTTTAGTTTAATGCTAATCAATTTAGCAGAGATTTTTTAGGACATACAAATAAAAAGATTAAAAATCATTAAATAAAAAATTTTCCCTCCAAAATGGAATCTAAAAACTGATAGAAAAATCCCTAAGTTAGTGGAGGAAAATTTCAGCCCCACCTCAAATGCACCTACTCAAAATCAACCACCTAAAAAATGGCTAATCCTATTTTGGAGGAAAACATTCCAATTTATATCATAGCAATTTTTTTTTGGGTTTCATGGGACCATTGCTCCACAAAAATAGATCCTCTAGCAACTCCGTGGGACCCCTTCCTTATTGCAGCAACATGTGAAACAATATGGCTTAGACAACTTCTTGAGGTTCTTTGACACCCACAACCTAAATCCCAAGATCATATATTGTGCTAATCAAAGTGTGTTGAAGATTTCCAAGAATCGAACATTTCATGCTCACATAAAGCATATTGAAGTACATAATCATTTCATTCATGAACATGTCCCGAATAAGAAAATTGACATTCATGAACATGTCCCGAATAAGAAAATTGAGCTAGTTTATAGACCAACCAATGAACTTACAAATGTCCTCACCAAGCCTTTGAATAGTTCTTTAGAAAAAGACATTAATATTAAATAATTGTCAAGATTGATTTGTCCTACTTAAATCATCTTTGAATCCATAAATAATAAAACAGTAAAGTTTGTCGCTGGCTAATTTCAACATTAACTAGTATCCCTTTATAAATCGAATTTCCTTTGTCAAGCTTTGAATTCAATAAAGCGTGTTTGAATGAGAATAACAAGAAAAGTTCTCATGCAAACAGATTCAATGTAAGAGGAGAACGCCGACAAAAAAATAAATATGAGTGGATTCGTCCACCGTGTTTTCTATGTTTCCCACCATGCGTGGGCGCACCTGGTTTTCCAATTTCACCGTGTATATTTTTGGCTGGCACACGGTTTAACATTCATTGCCAATTTACTCATAATTTTTTCCTCCACCAGCTCAATTGAAACATTAAACATCCAGGTTTAATTTAGGGCTCAATTTTTGAAAATGCCGGAAGGGTTTGAAATCTAGATTTTCGACAGAGTAGAAAGCTTTGAGATCTCATCATACGGCGATCCGTGGCTGCTCAAGCTGATTCTAACGAACTCGAATTGGGCTTCTGCTTTTTTTTTTTGGTATTATTCATCGAAACGATGCTGTAAAACGAGAAGGCTTCGGAATTGTTTAGTCCAGCAGACGAAATGCAAAGAAAAAATTAGTGAATCACAGCGCGGTTGTCAATTAGGTGTTTCTTTCAAAGGAAATTTATGATTTGTGTTTTGCAGTTTTGTTTTCTTTATCCTTTCGGCTCGGAGGCAGCATAACCAGGAAGATTGGAGCCAGGAGATTTGTGATTGTGAAGATTTTTTCTTTAGCCGTTTGTCTTGGAGGCAGCCATTGAAAACCCTCGGAATTGAGAGAGGAAAGCTCAGGAAGGATAGTATCTTAACGAGACTAATAAAAATTGGATCTAAGTTTTCAGTTTCCGCAAAGGAAAAACTTTGCAGCTTCTTAGAACGTTATTATTGTGAATTTGTTCATTATTGAGAAAACTTTGTTCATTGTTGAGAAAAATTTGTTCATTATTGAGAAAAATTTATTCATTGTTGAGAAAATTTGTGCAAGATTATGAGCAGCAAATGAAGACAGATGGCGCCTGAGCAAAGATTGAAGGACTTTTGGCCTTTTGTGATTTGGAGGTTTTCCTTTGCTGGTTTTGCTTCAAATCCTCTGTTCTGTTAACCGCAGAGATGCTTCACGGGTTTTAGCTGTGCGTCTTCATGTTTTTTCTAGAAGCAAAAATTGAATTTTGTCACGGATTTAAGCGCCGCCTGATGATTTTTTGATTTAATTCTGATCTGTGAGATTTAAATTTCATAATTTTACAGTGGATTAAAGAGGAATTCATTATGGTTTTGCTGTATTAGCTTCCAAAGTAAAATCTTTAAATACATAATGAATGATGTTGGCAGCAATCTTTCATTTGGGGAGGCGCCCAGGGTTTACAGAAGAAGGGAATTAAGGCAAAACAAGCGTTCATATGCTGTTACCTTGTTCACCATAGAATCCATATTGGCTCTCTTTTGCCTCGCAGGCACATTATTGCTACTTCCTTTAATATTGCCTCCTCTGCCTCCTCCTCCTCTCATACTATTGCTTCTTCCAATTGCCATAATGCTTGTGCTTATGTTATTGGCTTTCATGCCTTGTTATTCCACCAATATAGTGGTGTCTTCTGTCTACTAAGTCTTCCGCTATTCAAAGTAAATGTAACTCTGTTCTCCGTGCATTTTTTGGAGCTCTTCGCGACCATCTTCAATGCCAGAAATTCCTTGCAAGGTGAACTAAAAGTTAGTGTATAATCCGGTTAGTTGAAATTCTTTTGTTAATATCAGTTTGCCTCTTTGTTCTAAGGTATTCTAGGTTATGGAGAGTTCACACATATCTTGCTTTCTTTAGTTTTATAAATGAGGACTTTACGTTACAGTTGTTCAATTAAGATGCATGCCAAAAGAATGGATTTATCAATCACAAGATTAAGGTGTTTGAGATAGCAACATGATCTTGAATGGTTAAATGTATGAGGGTTGTAAAGTGTATCATCCAATTAGACAATGGTTAAATGTATGAGGGTTGTAAAGTGTATCATCCAATTAGACATTGAAAAACAAAAAGCAACATGATCTTGAATGGTTAAATGTATGAGGGTTGTAAAGTGTATCATCCAATTAGATATGGAAAAACAAAACTAATGAGAGTTCTATCTTTTCATATATTTTATTTGTATAGTTGGTTTGATGGTGAAGGTTTGTGTATTCTATGTAATTGAGATCATAGATTTGACATTGGAGCATGGGTATGTCAAGATTGTTTGTTTAGTAGTAATATGGCTACGTTAAATAATTTAAATATTGTAGGATTAGGTTGTTTGCTTGGTAGTGACCTAACTTTGTTGATTATATTTTTTTGTTGGAGGGAATTATATCAAACCCACAAAATTGTTTAGTTGCCCAATACAGGGGCACAAGCCTTATGCTGAAACCTCTTCGACTAAGAACCAAGGACTGATGGGTATCCATTGTCAAATATTTTGAATTTGGTAGGACATGCATGTTTTCTTGGTGATGGCAAAAATCTTTGAACAATACAATTCTATTAGGGTAGGGTTCGCTTGATGGTGACCTAACCATGTTAAGTTATTTGAATCTATTAGGGTAGTGTTGTATAATTTGTAGTGACGCAACCTCAAGTGAACAATATGAATTGGTTAGAGTAGGGTTGTATACCCAGTGGTGACCTAACCTCATTAAACAATTTGAATCTAATAGGTCAAATTTGTTCACTTTGAGGCGACTTAATCTCATCAAACAATTGAATTAGGTAGGGAAAGGTTCTTCATTTGACTATGACCTAAACTTATTAAAAATTTTAATCTAGCACAATAGGGTTGTTTTCTCATAGTGATCTCTAGAAAATTTGGAGCTAGAAAAAGTTGATAGCTTTGAATAGGAAGCACATACAAAACCACTAGAAGACGATAAAGTTTGGGCTAATCAATCGAAAGTATTTTACAATAATTGTTGCTAGTCATGTTAACATGTTTATCACATGTTATTAGTTTTGACTAAAAAGAAACAGGTATAATGAAAGTAGAGGTCAAAGGATAAAAAGTCTATAGATGGTTCCTCCCCTATAATAACAATTACTTAGAGGTCATTTGTATGCATTGTGACTTCCCTTATTTTGTGATTATTAGCAATATATATGAGTGAAAGTTCACGAGGGTAATAAATTCTAATCATGAAAGATAGTCATCTAAGGGATGAACTAAATTACTACACATAATTAAAAATTTCCACAAATATAATATCTAAGTAATATTACACTTTATAATCCTTGTTTACTTGCAAACATTAAATTATTATAGTACATAAGCCTCACTTAATTGCAAATCATTACATCATTTGGATGCCTTGATTGATTTAAAATTTGACAGCATTTGTGTTGTGTGAGTTCCAAGATGTATATGTGTCCTTTGTTGGATGTTTGCATTATACTGCAGTATTGAGGGTCTTGAGGTTCTTTATCACATGTTTATGTGTTGTTATCTTGGAGGACTTCTTTATGCAGAATAGTGTATATACAAGCACTTGTGATCATTGTGGATTTGGTTGGATATGTGGATGGAATAAGGTCTACTTTTTATGATGAGTATGTTGGAATAGCCAAGGATTCTCTGCAACACTTGATATTCACTCTCACAATATGGAAATCGATAAATAGAGATAAGAAATCAATGATATTGATGAACCTAATTTGAGCATAAACATATATTAATCTCACTTACAAATTTACATGAGAATGCCTCATTATATAGGCATGGAAGAGACAATCTACCTTGCACGTGGATTGACAAATGCCCTGTGATGTGGCACATGCATGAAGACAAGTGTCTTATATGTGTCAACCTTTGGATCACTTAGAGTGTGCAAACCAACAACCTTGTGTGACAAGTGCTGGATGACTACAAAGTGCCTTTTGAGGTGAGATGGAAAGTCTTCCAACCTCAAAAGGTATGCACATGAGGTTTACTAATCAACTAGGTAACCTCTAACCTCTAAAAGGTTGCACATTCAGTTAGACAAGATGTTGTCTAACCTCATCAACCTAAGTACACGTAAGCTATAGTGAATAGATAAATTATTCACTCTAATAGAGTATACCTTGGATCAGAGGTATGGTTAGTTGGATGTGTTAGCAACTAGTTGTGGTTTCTATTCTAGCTATGCTGATTAATTCTTGGTAGCTATTGAGCCTATTTGTTACCATTCGATTTGGTGTTTGTGTTTGGATATCAAGTGAGGTAGGATTCTTGTTTCTATGTGATAGTATAGTGTGGCATCTCTTTGGATTGGATCTTATCTTTTGTGCATTGGCATGATGGAGGATGAGAGGATTCTTGTTTGAGATGGTGGTCACCTTGGTTATTGTTGTAAGTATCTTAATGGAGCACATGGAGCACTTGGATGTCTACATGGTACATGTTGGGTACATGGATCATTTCTTTGATGCTTGAGTTTACTTTTGACCCCTTATGCAATGTATACAACAAGTGGGAGATTGTTGGGAAATGTGTGTTGTATACCTTGCATAATGTGTATAATGTAAAATGTAATATTTAATTGTGGTGCATCCTATAGATGTGAACATCACAATGGGTTAGGCATTCTTGGGGCCACTTGCAAGCCATATGTAACATTAGGATAAATATTTAATGTGGGTTGCACATTGGAAAAATATTTAATATAGGGAAAACTTAGTACCAAAAAGGGAAAAACTTAGTACCAAAAAGTAAATAAGGCGGACATGGTTTAATGAGCTAATGGTTTTGAGGGACATGGTTATGTAATACCACTTAGTGGTTTTGTGCAATCTTATTTCTATAAAAGAAAGCACATGAGTAGTTGTCTAGGTTGGTTGTTTGGCTTGCATAACCTTTGGCTTGTTGGTTAATGTTGGATTGAGCTTCTCTTGTAGGTTGCGTATGCATTGCATGAGGAGAGGAAGCATGGATTGGGATGTGTGGTTACATGAATCTCATTAGCTTTTTCACATGGAGTGCAATTAGGGAGCTTGATGTTTCAGAAATATTCATAAACAAATTTGGTACTTTATTTCAATACATTTATAAACAAATTTGCTGGTGTAAAGTTCTTACAAGTGTCTAAAAAATGATGATTTTATTTTATGTCATGAGGTGACCACAAGAAGACATTTACATACATACCTTAAAAACCTCAAAAAATGATAAAAACTAAAAAAATTTAACCCACCAAAACAAATAATGTTGTAAAATATGCCCCCCAGAAAATTACAAGTTTCAGTATAATTGTGCAAGTTGGAAGCCTAAACCAACCATTTATAACACACAGAGAATTTATAATTTTCTAGGAAATTATAAAATTTCCAAGGAGAAAAATTACATGTACCATTAGATTCCTTATTTTTTTGTAAATTTCAAAAAAAGTTTGCTAAAATTTGATAATGTGGGCAAAAGTGATGCCTTGTCAAAAAAAATATCGAAAAAAGGAGTGCAAAAAGACATTCCAAGGCAAATCCTAGAAAAATATAGTAAATGGGAAAAAATAAATTATTTCATGATGAAATAGATACAACTAGCTTTCCGTCACTTATAAGAAGTTGGAAAAATGACTCCCCGGGTGCAAGTTATCACAAAATGAAAACAATCCCCCCTTTATAAGCATAAAAAATAGTTTGTGTGGCCCCTTAGTGGCCATAGGGGTGGCTCCACCAACTGAGCCACCCACAGGCAGAGCAACAATGGTTAATTCTAGTGGCATCACCAAAATTGGGGCGGTTCTAGTGGAGGGGTTGCACTGGTAGTGCAATGGCAGAGTGCCAGTGGCACCACGTAATCTATGGTCAATTTTTATAAACATGTTTAGAGTCAATGAAAGAATTTTTTACAATGCAAATGTTTGCAAACAATGACAAACATAAATCAAACAAGATGAAAAGTTTGATCACCTCATCACATTGGAGGATTCAAATTCTGTGTAGTCGATGGTCAATGAATTAAGGATGACATAGCAATATTTGAGAGTGATGCTTGCTTGGATGGAGCGGTGTCTAAAAGAAATGCCCAAATGCAAATGAAGAGCTCATATAGGACAAAATTCCCTTGAAGGATCCTCTAGAAAATTGTGATGGAAACAACCCTCGATTGTTGATTTTTTGTAGCTTGGAAGGTGGGCCTGTGTGGAGGGTGGAAGTTGCTTAAGGGCAACTCGAGTTGGATATTTAGCAACAGCATGATTTCTATTTTATTAATAGAATGTTTCTTGAGTTGTGAGGTGGAGATAACACCAAGAGTGATTTTATGTGTAAGGAAAGCCAAGTCTTGCAAGGAAAGTTTCTTTTCTCTTGCAAGGAAAGTTTCTTTTCTCTTGCATCAGCAGGGCTATATATGTAAGATTGTTGTAGCAACATTGAATTGTATTATGTGTGGAAAGTTTGCTGTTGAGGCTGAATAGAAGATCCAACATTTGCAGGTTTTTCCCCATATTGGGGTTTCCTGGTTATATCTGTGTTATTGTCTCTTTGTGTATGGCTTCTTGTTATTTTTGCTTCCACTGTTATTAGCTGTTAATTAACCCAGAGTATTGATTGTTATAAATCAGATAGAGGTTCTATCCTGTGAATTTATTGTGCAATTAATTTGTAACTGGGTTATAAGAAATTAACATGGTATCAGAGCTCTAAACTCTGAATACGAAGCCAAGATTTGTGACGCAGATTTTAAAGTAAAAAAAAATTTAGATTTTCGTCTCCAGTTTCTTCTGTGGCTATGGCAACCAGTGTTCGATATGAGGATAGGCTTGAGGGTGCATCTAACTTTTTATAGTGGAAGGTTCAGATTACTTCTATTCTCAAGGAGAACAGACTATGGATCTATGCTAGTACAAAGGTTACACCACCAACAAATGATCCTGTTGCCCTAGATTCGCATGAAGTCAAGGAGGCCAAGGCTCAGAGGATTATCCTGGACGGGGTAAGAGATCATCTAATTCCTCATCTATCGGGGAAAGACACTGCCAAGGAGATGTGGGATTCACTCACAAAACTTTATCAGAGCGACTATCAGAGTCGTAAGATGATGCTAAAGGACAAATTGCATAACACCAAGATGTTTAAAGGTGAGAGCGTGACCTCTTACTTGTCCAAGCTGACACAGGTCAGGGATGAGCTGGCTGCTGTTGGGGAGACGATTGCTGAAGATGAGTTGGTGCGTATAGCCTTGAACAGTTTTTCGAAGCACTAGGAAGTGTTTGTCAAGTGTATTGTTGGCAGAGATCAGCTACCAAATTGGGCGAGGCTTTGGGATGATTTCATTCAGGAAGAGATCCATGAAGGTGCTCATCGAGGAGATCAGACAAAGAAGGGTCAAGACGAAGAAAATCTTGCTCTTGCAAGCAAGGGAAAGCAAAAGTCCAATAAATGGCAAACGAAAGGTTCTTCCAAGAATGGGAAGAAAGATCTGAGCAAGATAAAATATTTTTGCTGCCATCAAATGGGTCACTATGCCAGTCAATGTCCGAATAAGAAAAATAAGGACAAGCAAAAGAAGCAAGTTGCTGCCATAGCAGAGGTGGACGAGTTTGCATCACGTTTTGAGAATGAGTTTTCATTCATTGCCTGTCTCTCAAGTTCAATTACCAACAGGGTGTGGTATATTGACAGTGGGGCTTCTTGCCATATGACGGGAGTCAGAGAATGCTTCACCAAGTTGGAGGAGAAGAAGCTAGATTTCTATATTGAGCTTGGAGACAATGCCAAGTACCATGCAACTGGTATTGGCACCGTCAAGTTTCAGAGGGAGTCTGGCAAACCCTTGTTGGTGGAGGATGTGTTGTATATCCCTGGCATGACAAAGAATTTAATCTTGGTTTCTACCTTGGAGGACAAGGGTTACATCATAACCTTTAAAAGGGGCAAAGTCTATATTCGTCCCAAGGATTCCAAGGTTGCAAAAGTGATTGGAGTTAGGCAAGGAAGCTTGTTTTGGTTATAGTTTGAGCTAACACATGCGTTGGTAAGCAACTGTAGAGGGCTAGGAGAATTGTGGCACAGGAGGATGGCTCATCTTCACCATGGAGCACTTAATGTGCTCAGGGAAATAGTGACGGGGCTGCCTGAGATGAAGACAGAAAACCATGAAGTGTGTAAGGGTTGTGCTCTTGGGAAATATGCCAAGACCAATTTTCCAAGCAGTGACACTAGGTCCAAAGGGATTTTGGATCTTGTACACTCAGATGTGTGTGGGCCCATGTCAACAGTATCCTTGAATGGGTATGAGTATTATGTTACTTTGATTGATGACTTCTCCAGGAAGATGTGGATATATTTTTTGAAGAACAAAGATGAGGTCTTCAGTAGGTTCAAAGAGTTTAAGGCTCTTGTGGAGAACCAAATAGGGAGGAAGATCAAGATACTAAGGTCTGATAATGGAGGCAAGTATACCTTGAATGCCTTCAAAGATTTATGTACTCAGGAAGGTATTAAGAAAGAGTTGACGGTTCTGTACAACCCTCAGCAGAATGGGGTTGCTGAACGGAAAAATAGGGCTATAGTTGGAGCAGCCAAGGCCATGCTTCATGATCAGGATCTACCTTGGTTCTTATGGGTAGAAGCTTGCAATACAGCTGTGTATTTGCAGAATAGAAGCCCTCACAAAGTGTTGGAAAAATTGACTCCAGAAGAGGCGTTCACCGGTAAGAAACCAAATTTGGGGCACATTCACATCTTTGGATGCCTTGTGTATTGTCACATTCCTGTGGAGAAGAGAACCAAATTGGAACCAACTGCAGAGAAGGGTATCCTTGTTGGGTACAGTGAAACTTCTAAGGCCTATAGAGTTTACATTCCTGCTCTCAGGAAAACAGTAGTTCGCAGAGATGTGAAGTTTGAGGAAGAGAGGGCTCTTCAAAAGTCTAGCAGTTTGATGAATGAGGAGAAGCAATCACCTACGATTGAGGTAGAACAAATCCCTCAAACTTCAGTCCCACAAGCTAGAGAGCAGAGCAAGCAGGCCGAGCAAGTTGATCAGAAAGAGGAACAAATAATTCCTCAGCCTCAGATTACTATTACTGAGAAGAAGAGAAACAGAGCGGCTGAGCAGACACTGAGAGAGGCCCAGGAGTATGTTGGTGACCCACAAAATTCAGTCAAACAGAGGAAAGCTCCCAAACATTATTCTGATTATGTGGCACTTATGAGGGAATTAATTGAAGAGGAGCCTTCCAACTTTCAGGAAGCATCCAAGCACCAAGTAGGGAGGGATGCCATGGTCAAAGAGTATTCTTCCATCATGAAGAATAGTGTGTGGGAGGTAGTACCTTGGCCATAAGGTAAGTCTGTGGTGGGATCGAGATGGCTGTATAAGATTAAGCATGCTACAAATGGTAGTGTGGAAAAATTCAAAGATAGGTTTGTGGCTAAGGGGTTTTCTTAGAAGGAAGGAGTCGACTACGACGAGACTTTTGCTCTAGTAGCCAGGTACTCATCCATAAGAGCTATCATTTCTATAGCAGCACAGATGGGTTGGAGGATTCACCAGATGGATGTAAAGACGGCCTTCCTCAACGGAGAGATTGAGGAAGAGATTTACATAGAACAACCAGAAGGATTTGAAGCACATGGGAGGGATTCTCATGTATGCAGGTTGAGAAGAGCACTGTATGGGCTCAAGTAGGCTCCCAGGGCGTGGTATTCACGTATTGATAGTTACTTACAGAGTGTGGGCTTCATCAAGAGTGAGGCAGATCCGAACTTGTACTATGTTCAGGTGAAGGATGAACTTCTCATATTGGTGTTGTATGTTGATGACCTATTTCTCACAGGGTCAAAGGAGCTCATAGCCCACTGTAAGCGGGATCTTGCAGGAGAGTTTGAGATGAAGGACTTGAGGTTGATGCACTACTTTAGGGATAAGCTGGGTGTTGTGCATACTACCTTCCTCGCTAAGAGGAAGTGTTAATTTTTTGTAGCTTGGAAGGTGGGCCTGTGTGGAGGGTGGAAGTTGCTTAAGGGCAACTCGAGTTGGATATTTAGCAATAGCATGATTTCTATTTTATTAATAGAATGTTTCTTGAGTTGTGAGGTGGAGATAACACCAAGAGTGATTTTATGTGTAAGGAAAGCCAAGTCTTGCAAGGAAAGTTTCTTTTCTCTTGCATCAGCAGGGCTATATATGTAAGATTGTTGTAGCAACATTGAATTGTATTATGTGTGGAAAGTTTGCTGTTGAGGCTGAATAGAAGATCCAACATTTGCAAGTTTTTCCCCATATTGGGGTTTCCTGGTTATATCTGTGTTATTGTCTCTTTGTGTATGGCTTCTTGTTATTTTTGCTTCCGCTGTTATTAGCTGTTAATTAATCTAGAGTATTAATTGTTATAATCAGATAGAGGTTCTATTCTGTGAATTTATTGTGCAATTAATCTGTAATTGGGTTATAAGAAATTAACATGGTATTAGAGCCAGGCCAGGCTAGGAGCCCCAAGCACACGAGAGGTGTGGCTTAAGGGGGGGTGTTGGTGTAAGCCACACCCGGACCGACGATGGACTGGTCCAAGAGGGGCCAGTAGCTCAGTGGTAGAGCACTCCAGCAGCAAATGGAAGGTCCTAGGTTCGAGTCCTAGCTGGTCCATGTCTCAACATCGATGGCCTCAATAAGAACTAAAAAACCAAAACCCTGGAGGTGGTAGCTTTGTACTGCACCAAATAAATCATGCCTAAACCCTTAATTGGACTAGCTGGGCGAGGTGGGTTGCAAAGGTAGAGCTCAACTGAGGAAACCACCAACAAGCTAAAAACTAGGTGTTAAAAAGTACCACAAACTAGATCAAAATGTCACCCAGGAACCAAATAAAAAACTCACCCATGAATTAGAAATCCGAACTAGAAGCAAACAAGTGGTGGTATTGGTAGCGACAATTGTTTAGCAACAAAACACCAAATTTTTAGAGCCATACAAAACTAGAAAAACCACAAACCGATCCAAATGAACTAGCAAACCACCTCTGTAATTTTTTTTCTATCTATATAGGTACAACTGTACAAATTCCATATGGCATAGGTACAGTACATGCCCCAATTTTTTTAAAAAAATTACCAATATCAAAAATCAATGAAATGATAGGCAATCTTAGCTATATTGGGCCTTCCAAACTTAATGGTGATATTTGTTTAGCTCCATGATACACTAATGATAGGGTTAAGTTTGGTATTCACAAAAAATTGGGAAGGGATTTGCAAGCTTGCTCTAATACCATGTTGGAGTAGTCAAGATCAACTTGCAAGATCCAATAGCTTCCACAAAATTGAACATGCATAGCGAAAGCTAAAACTATCATATAATGAATCAAATGTAAAGCTTGAGTGTACAAATAGGTTCCTTGTATAAGTAGGACAAGGAGGAGGTAGGAAGACCTAGGACTAAAAGTCAGACTACCCTTCTAAAGTGAAAAACACATGTGAGCACACTTGGGACAAGTGTGAGGACATGTGTTCAGTACAAATGAGGTGAGACAAAAGTGAAAATTCTCACTAAGTGAGCTTAAGTGTAGTGTGAATAGGACCTAGATGAACTAGCTAAGTAGAACACTTGTTCTTACTAACAATATGTGTCTATACAACATTTTGTGATTCTAATTAAGTAGAGCAAATTAATACGTTTTTGCCCATGATAAAGATAATTTCTTTCAAAGATAATGATATTTTTTTCTCAATTTCTTTAGGGCTGATAATGAATTATACATAATTATATAATGCATAATAGCTAATTAAATTCATTAACATAATTCTATATAACACATTATCCATTACTTTCAAAGTATACATAAGAATATATCTCAATAAAAATGATATACCAAAAAAACTGATCAGTAAAATAGAATGTAGTAGAATATATTTTCTTAGCATTAATTTTCTTAAAAGTTTAAATTATTACGCCGAGAGGTGTTCTACACTCACAGCAAGGGCTGAAAGATTCAGAGTCCCGTAAACAATTAAGATTCAGATTCCATGTAAACAAAATTCATAAAATGTGTAAATAAATAAATTCGTGGAAGCCAAATGGATAGAAAAATAGAAAAACTTGGGGAGTTATGGAGTGAAATCTTTATCATGTTAAACAAAAAATAAATAAATTTGTGGAAGCCAAATGGATAGAAAAATAGAAAAACTTGGCAGTTATGGAATGAAATCTTATTACGTTTGAAGAATATGAAAAGTCTTGCATAGTCTCTTTAAATTAACTCATGTGAGCATATCAAATATTCTAACTGTAAGTAATTTATAAATGCCAACAAATTAGAAGATATCTCTCGGCGTACTGTAGATATATTTTTTTAAATATAAATATACTAGTTTATAATAATATAAATAGAATGTATATGTAGGATGAACATTTCTATATTTATGTTGAACCATTTCAATCTATTAAATCACCCTAGCTAACGAAGGATGTAAATGCCTAGAGAGGCACATCCAATGGTGATAATCATGGGGATTCAACTTCCTACATAAGGGAAATCAAATTATATCTCTAAGAAAATTAGTATTTCTAATAATGACCATTTTAAAAAATGATAGCAATGATAACTAGTTTTGAAAGGTACTTGAAATTTTATGAATTAAATAAACATTTTGTAAAAAACTTATAATCCGCCTTCATGTTGAATGTTTAAAAGGTCCAACCTTATCATAATGGTGGAATTTGCATACCCATGCCAAGTCCCATTTAGTTTTGGGCACATTTTGAAGGAATGACTTAATACAATTACATATCTACATATGGTGCACTCTTGTACAGAGTTGGGATCATCCATTGATCATTTATCCATCCCCATTTACACATACGCCAACACATTTGACCCTATCCTTTCCCTATTTGCACTTATCCCTAAACATTCAGCATCATTATCCTTCTATTGCATCCATGTTTGCACATACATATAGATGTTCACTTACCACCTAGATATTTATGCCTCCATGTCCCAAGTCAATCTCATGGCATGGGGGTTTGCCTCCACATCAAATGAAATTGATCCTTGAAATTTAAATATTCAAATTCAATTTTTTGTCAACTTCTACCTTCCTCATTGTGAGTCAACTTGGTACACATTTAATTAATTTATTTCTATGTATTAGTATTTAAAGGCATTCAATGTGCATTAATTTAGATTAATTATAATAGAAAATCCAATGCATGTTGAAAAGAGAAATTGTTCTAGGAACATTTCCTTTTAGAGCACTAAAAAGAACCAAAATATGCATTAAATCATTTAGGACATTTGCATGTGTGAGAGTGTCATCTTTGATCATCATTCATGACTGTAAAGTTGGTCAAATCAAGGGGATCAACCTAGGAGAGAACGGCCTTTCCAATATGATAATCTCCCAAACATATTTTTCAATACTGCTAATTCTTATACATCAAAGATAAGAATAAACCATGTCACACAACTACACAATTTGCTAGATCAATTCCATAGATTATATTTGCTATATCATATTTAGAAGATTAAGTGAAATATTTTGATATTATTTATACAAAGAGTTGAACCCTTTCAAAAACACATTTTTTATCTATTATTAAAAATAAAATAAAAAACTGTTTTTTTTTTTTTAATTTTAAAATTTAAAATTGAAAAACTTGTTATAACAACCTAAGTGCTATCTATTTTAATATAAACATAATATATACCAAATTCAAATCTGCCCTTTTACTATTGTATCATAATTCCATTACCTAAGCTATGGAAGAAAGAAGGTGATAGAAAAAGTTAAACCCTAGAAGATTAGAAATTCAAGAATGAGGGCCATTAAGTTCCACATACATCGAAATTTTTACTATTAATCATGCTACATTCTCAAAATGTCCACATTTATACCCTCACACGCTTCCAAATTCTATTGCCATGTGTTTTCGCACAAAATTGTTATTTTCACGTGGAAACCATGGCCAAAACCACGTTTATTATTGTAGTGTGTTCTAAAATCAATTTATTTTAAAACTAGTCCAATAAATGAGTTTGAGGATGTCAAAAGTTGAAAGCCTTTGCTCCCCATGGCCTGATACGCGTCAAAATAAAGTGTTAAATAGAGTTAGGTACATGAACCACATTTAAAGAAGATTGGGAAGTCGGGTTTAAATTTGATGGTTGTATGATTGTATTTAGTAATTTTTGTTGTAAAGTACAATTAAAATTTTGGGAAGATTGTTAATGGGTTCTTTGATTGGTTCTAAATGAATTCATGAGGGATTAAGTCTCATTTGAGTGCAAGGCCTCGACACTATAAGGGATAAGGCTAGGATTGTGCCTAAGGTGATTTCCGCAGAATGGATACTCCTTAGTCCTTGGCTCTCACCCAAAGAGGTTTCAACCTAAGGCTTGTGCTACCGGATCAAGTAGCTAAACGATTATGTGGGTTTGATATAAAACCCTCCAAAAAAAAGGAAAATTTTGAATAGATTGTCAAAAATTATACAAGATCATAATAAGATACGTATCTGATATATGATATATTTTCTTAAAATAAAATATATTTTCACGTTTGAATGACAATTCTGAAAATTTTGAATAGATTGTCAAAAATTATATAAGATCATAGTAAGATATATATTTGATCTATGATATCTTTTCTTAAAATAAAATATATTTTCACGTTTGAATGACAATTCTGAATAGGTAACTGTCAAGTCATTATGATATATTTTCTTAAAATAAAATATATTTTTACATTTGAATGACAACTATGAATAGGTAACCATTACAAAAAATGGCTTGGTAGGCAAAGTGAACCATCAAACTTAGGTCTAGGTGGGAAGAGAAAGTTTGTATTTTCTCTATTTTATCTTTGAATGTCCAAAGTACATGTACATCCACATCAAATATAAGGAGACACTAAACCATGGTAGAATTATTCGAGGAAAACCAATTAAAATGATTGGAAAAACTACTAACTCAAATCAACAATAGGAGGAGCAACCTTCTACACAATGCCACATGTCCTATGAATCTCTGAGCACTAAAGCAACTAGTTCAATCTATGGTCCATAAACCATTCGATTTAATAATTAAAATCATTTCATTCTTATAAAAAAATACATGAACTAAATTTAAATAAATACCTCTCAAATTTTAACTCCAAACCAAAATAGACACTTCGTACCCCAATACCACGGTTGAAAAAGACGAGATTTGAATATATTTCAATCTAAGATGCTTCAAATCAAGCATTTAAAATTTTCTGGTCTACTCGGGGAAATGACCCAATTGCTAGCATGTTCCAATAGGTGTGATAGTATTTGTGTATTTAAGGCCCAATTTTTTTAAAAAGTTTAGCACTAGTAGTTGTGACTTTAAGGTTGTTAGTGTTACTATAAGTACTTATAATTGAACGAAATGTGCTCATTAAATTTAAAAAACAACTGATCATGTGATGTCACATCAATGCACCAACAAAATATGACTTAATGCACACCTATTGGTCCACCCTTTTGGGGGGAACTATTTCACACCTCAATAAAAAGAATGCTAATGTGGCATCATATTTGATGATGTGGCCCTAAAACCTTAGTTTTAAGCACGGGCCTTGCCAAATACACTGCTGTAAAAACTTTGGAGTGATTCAAAATTGCCATATATGATTTTGAGAGTGTTAGAAATAATCCACCCCTGGACTGACAATGGATTGGCCACAAAGGCCCAGTGGCTCAGTTGGTAGAGCACTCCAACAACAAATGGAAGGTCCTAGGTTCAACTCCTAGTTGGGCCATGAAAAATTTAACATGGTATCAGAGCCAGGGTAGGAGCCCCAAACACCTGAAGTGTGGCTTAAGTACGGGTGTTGAAAATAATCCACACCTGAACTGACGATACACTGACCACAAAGAACCAGTAGTTCAGTTGGTAGAACACGCCAAAGACATGATGTTAGGGTGCTCACCTACTGGGTACTCTCCTCTAAATAGCCTTGGTGGCCAGAAATAAATATAAGTGGAAAGGACTACGGAACGGAGGACAGACGAGAAAGTCGTCTGACGGCCATTGTTGGCAGTCAAATTTGACGAGTGGACGGAAAGCAGCGATGTGACGGAAAGATGGGCTGGTCTTCAGTCGGTTCACAGTGTCTGTTACTAGACGTCACAGACAAGTCTGTACAGGCTCTACAGTCTAGAGGAAGCAGATGGTCAAAGATTGCTCAGAAAGAAATATTCTCTGAAGTTTTGTCAAGGGCATGTTTAGTCTGCAATGATAACAAGCACGCAAACGGTAACAAGTCCAATCCATCAAGCTGAAATCCACTTGACCAAACAGCTGAAATCCACTTGACCAAACATTCATTCCCTCCTGCAATTCATCATTCTGTTCTATTCACAGTTGTTGGCCACCCATGACAGGATTTGATAAGGATGACAATTTTCTAATACTTCCCACTTCCCAGATCAAATAGGTCACCTAGTAAAGTAGTATAGATTATTAATGATGTGGATTTTGATCGGTAGATCTGCTACATTTGTCTACTCATTCTATCTATCTACTTTTCTCTTGTAAAATCTTGTTCAATGTTCTTGATTTGACTATTGAGCTCTCTGACTGTAACTCAGCTTTTACTGTGTATGATTCACATAAATCTTTTATGTGCAGTGTGAGTGACCTTGCAATTGTTTTGAAACTTTTTTGGTGGGGCAATCTTGCACTTCACATTCACCTACATATTGAATATTTATAAATTTTCGACCAATAAAGAATAATTAAATAAACATTACTCAGTCAAATCCAGAAGTAATCAAATCTAATATTATGGAATGTGGAAATCTAATATCTTTAATAATTAAACAAGTTAATTAGCGGATAGACTTTTATATGTGAGCATTATAGTGCTCAGAATTGTCTCACGCCCTAAAAAAAATTCACGCTGGAAAATTTTCTAAACTCTCCGGTTGTTCCTATCGGCGTATTCCTTGAACCTCATATGGGTGCAAGTGCTAGTATTTAAATTTTGGAGTGTGACTTCTTCAATTGGTTTTTTTATTTTGTGAATATGTGTAATATTATCTTATAAATAGTAATATACACTTATTCATATAAAAAAAAAGTTAATATTTATAATTAGCGATTGGACTTATAGGTTCAATAGGTACACTATAGTTTTGTGATCACAGTGAACCTTTGTTAGAAACAACTAATGCAATTAACAATAAACCATATACACATTTTAATTTGGGAAGTTGTTAAATTTTGGAGTGTGACTTCTTCAATCAACCTTTTATTTTGTGAATATGTGTAATATTATCTTATAAATAGTAATATAATCTTATTCATATAAAAAAAGGTTAATATTTATAATTAGCAATTAGACTTATAGGTTCAATGGGTACACTATAGTTTTGTGATCATGGTGAACCTTTGTTAGAAATAGTTAATGCGATTAACAATAAAGCATAAATCCATTTTAATTTGGGAAGTTGTTATTTCCCACATTTATCATTTTCTCCTTTTTACTATGTAGTTTCAAACATGTTGAAAACATTTTCATTGTTTCCATTTGATTATGATTAAGTTTTAGATAATTTGGTTAAATGATTCTAATTGCAATCATTGTGATGTCAACCATGTTGAACTCCATGTGAGAGCCCATTCAACTATTGGGAGGTTCAAACTCATCCATATCCCCAAAGGCACACTCTAGCCTTGATATCATTAGAAGTGCATATGAAGTAGAATCCCAAGGTGTGTTCATGCAAAAAAGTTATGGACCATGCACAATAGTGAGAGGGTTCTTCACTTTTAGTAAGGTCATGCTTAGCTATATAAAGTGTAAGAATTAAAGCTATGATTCAATTAAAGTAAAATTAAATGGCGCTCAAGAAATCTCTCTTGTTTTGGTAAAGTGATTCCTTTAACAAGAGGACCAATTTTAGTAAAGTGACTCCTTTAACAAGAGGACCAATTTTAAGAAAGTGATTCCTTTAACAAGAGGACCAATGTTTAAAGCATATTTAGACAAAACCCTAACCATTCTTATAAATGTCTCCAAGCTCCTTAATGTATTAGATTGTTTAGAATATCTATACCCTCCACAAATCTTGTTTTGGTTTCAAGCAACATTTTAAGAAGAATGATATTTAGCTTAAATGCCCAAAAGCTTGTAAGACACATCCAATGTCATAGTTCTCCACCTCTCAATCTCTTTCTTTTCCTCTTAGTTTGGAATAAGCTTAATTATGCCTCTATTGATAATAATTCCATAATTACCTACATGAATAGCCCTTCTATACAATTATCTACAATCTAGTCTTTATTAACCTTGATAAAATTTCACATGGGACTTTATCATTCCTTGATGATTTATTATATTTCATATTTTCAATTGTATACACAATTTCATCTTTCATAAAAAAGATAAAAGTATTGTTTTAGATCACTACCAAACAAGATATTTGTTTCTATTTACCTTATATTATTCAATGAGTTGTATCCATCCATTTAAATATAATAAACTTCAACACTCTAGAAAAAATCATGATCCAAAGGTTAAAAATAACCATTGGTATCGGTGGAGGATGTTCAACTTATTCAAACATCCCATGTACCTTAATTTGTTTAATGAGGTATATAACCCTCCCATTTACCTTATATATTTTTTAATGAGATGTATTACCCTACCCTTAAATTGAAAATAATAGTCTCTACTATAGATTACATACATGTTAACTGTTGGGTTGGTTCAAACTATAAGACCCCCAAACTAATTTTCTTAGAGTTCAATTGTTCACAGTTCATTCTAGTCTTTGCTTCCCCATGGTTGAAATAGACTATAAATTTCAATTTATTTAACTTTCTCTTGCATGCTTAGTCAAGATGGTCCATCTTTGTTGTGATTTGGAAACTCTTAGCATGTATTTATTAAAACATGTACAGAAGTTCTTCTCAACAAAAATCAAATTCTCTTCAATTTTTTTATATTGTCATTTCCTTTCAAAGGTCTTATTATTCCCATAAAATCTAAGAAACTTTTGTTGACTTGAATAGTTCTTCAATTCAAAAGAGCTCATTGAGGTTAGAGATGGAATCTATGAATTTTCAAATAGTTTCAATTGTTTAAGCATTCCTTATCCTTGGAATTAAAAAAACTCTAGTTCACAATTTGATTAAATAGTAAATTTTTTACTTTAGCTTCATTATTTAAATATTTATGTAAGCACAAATTTGTCTTTTGAGATGAGTAATGGTTTTAGTTTGAAAGAAATGTTCTTGATTAGTACACCATGTCTATCAAATTCCTTATCTTTTTTCCAAAGCAGGTTTTATCTATTTAAGAAACTTTTCAATTTAAAAAATTCAAAAACTTGCCCCTTTCAGCTAAATGGGTGCCCTCCTTTATCCTATTTTCCAATACAAATAAAATTCCCAAATTACTCCAATATTATCCTAGCTTGTTAAACACTCAAACTACTTTATTATAAGGAGAATAACATGTTTATGGGATCAACTCTTACAATTTCTTTTTAACTAAAAAAGACAAGCCCTACAATTTATTTATAGCTAGAGCTTTAATGACATAAAAGATGATACAAAATGTATGGGCATTAGTCAACAAGGTCATGGTAGGTAGAGTTTTAGTCAATTTAATCACCAAAAATGGTTGAAGATGAATCTAATAACACAAGGGTGTTGATAACTGAGAGGGGGGGGGTGAATCAGTTACTCTAATTATTTCCCTTATTAAACTTTCCTTTTAAATGAAGCAGCATAAAATCAAACACAAAACATTAACCATGAAGTAAGAAACACATGACACAGTATTTTTGACGTGGAAACCCTGTTAAGGGAGAAAACCACGGGGTGATTAACCCAAGAATTATTCTCTGTTAGAAGAATAGGAAATTACAAAAATGGCACTTGCCAATTAGGGCTCACTGCCCGAGCACACTGCTCACAAGAGGCTCACTGCCTACAAGAAGACACACTGTCTTACAAAGTGATAAGAATCACAGTCTTGAACTGATTGGAAGCATTTGCATATGCTGGAGTTCAGTTCCGGTTAGGTTCAGTATACTGATCTGCTGCACTTCATCTTTCCTCTGTTCTTTAGTCTGCTGTCCTTTCACATACCGGATCTTTCTTGTTTCTTCTGCTCTATTCTGGACTTGTTCGCATATCCTCTCACACACTTCACACACTTTACAACTAAATCCATCCTCTATATATATCCGCACAAGTAATTTCATCATCTTTCTAGTCGGCATCCGGAACAGTCTAGTTTCTTACAAACTTAGTTCTGTCGGCTGAATCCTTGCTCACCAAGCAATGCGGATCAAGCATATACTTGTAGATATCATCAATTATGTCGGCCAAACATGATTCATGCCTCCGCAACCTTTATCATCATCTGTAACACATCCGGAAAGTAGTTTGATACTCTGTCAGTCAGTTCTTCCTCTGTTTTTACTGTCTCTCAGGAATCCGGTACTCAACTATTCATATCTTTTTCCTTGTCCATCTCCGGAGGCTAAATCCTTGGAATATACTACTCAAGATAGTCCTCTTGACTTCCCCAGATCCGCACTGTGCCAAGACACTTCCTCTGAGAGATCCGGACCAATCTGTCGGACCTTGCCACATGCTCTGTTCTTGTTCACCGGACCACAACAATCTTCAATCTGACTTCCGGTAGAGATATATCATGACTTGCGGATATGTGGAATGACCTTTGTTGCCATCAATGACAACAACCATGAATCCATATAGTGTCTCTTGCCAACAATCTCCCCCTTTGGCATTGATGGCAACACTTAGTGAAAAATGACTAAGTGTTTACACTATGCTCCCCCTTTGCTGATGCTCTGTCTTTATATACAATTTCCGGAACTCCCCCTGAGTTGGATTCCTCATTTTTCACTGCTCCTCACTCCCCCTTTGACATCAATGGAAAAGGGTAGGGTCCGCACACCAAAATTTTCAAAAATTTTCTATATATAGCCGCATATTTACATACTCACATATACTGCAGAATGTCTGCAAAGGATGTCTGCAGTTGAACCATTTCAGTAGCCCAACTTAGCTTCATTCTGTCCAAGATTGAAATGTGACCACTCAACAAAAATGCAAAAGCTTCTGCCCGCCTGAGATCTGTCGGATCTTTTGTATGGGCGGTGGTCTGGGCATCACTGATGGCCTCATGCATAGTTTCCAACTTAGGGACTATAATCCTTCTAAGTTCTCCCATCCGGTTGGTAATGTTCTTCCTCTCCTTCTCAAGATTCTTTATTTCATTCAAGACTGCAATAGTCTGACATTCTTGATTTATTATAGAGGAAGAGAGAGGATCAAAACTTTGAGATATGCTTTGAAGCTTGTCCTGTTCCTCTTTTATTTTCTTGTCAATTGCAGCTGTTGCCTTTGACCAAGATATACAAAATTTGTAGATGTCACCGCCATCCTTAAGAGCATTTTCTAAGCTCTTTATTCCAATGCTTACAATCTTCCTATCCTTAGAGATTAATTCTAATATTTCAGAAAATCTCTTATCCAAAAATTCCTTCCGGACCTTTTCTTCAGCTGATTTTTCTAGAGAATTAAAATGTGTGTCAATACTGCTGACTAAGGTTTTTAGATTACCGGAAGTGGAGGCTGTCGGATCTATTTGGATTGATGGCATGATCTTTACAAGTACTCCGGAGGCAGCCTCTATCAACTCACAGTCTTCCATATGAGACTTCAGGAGCTTTTCATTTGCCTTGGCATTTGCAAATGAAGCTATCTTCATTGTTTGTACCGGAGAGAGAGAGTCAAAATCAAATGGACCTTTTAGAAGCTCCGGTTCATCAATCTCTAGAGTTTCTTTGCTCAAAAATTGTTGAACAGTTTGTGCAGTGTCTCTTGCCGGAGACAGATGTTTCTTTTCTTCTGCAGTCTTAGAACTGTCAACCTCTTTGTCTGTCACCACTGCTTCCTTCTCCTGCAATTGCTCTTCTTCTTTGGATCCGGAGACTGTAGGGGAAACCGGAGGAGAGATGCTTGCTTGTTCATGGGCCACTTCTTCTGGAGCAGAGGGTCCCAAGTCCTCACTTGTCTGTTCATGGCTCACTTCTTCCGGAACAGAAGATTCCAAATCAGCAGCTGTTTCTGCACCTAAGTCCTCTACAACAGGAAGATTGAACCTTTTGAAGGCCTTCCGGAGGATCTCTTCTGTCTCTTGTGCCACTTTGTCAGTCTCACCAAGCATGAGCTGATTCATCCTGGCTTTACTTCTGAACTCATCTCTGCAGTCCTTGAAGATCATGTTCATTGTCTTGGGATCAATTTGAGGATATAGCTGAATAGCTATCTGCTCCCGGATCTCAAGATCTTTGGCATGAGCATTATTCTTTCTTACTTCCATTTCCTTCTCTAGGCTTTTAGGAATGAGAGATATGATCTCAATGAAAGCCTTATTGTATGTGTTCAGATATTTAACTGTGGCTTCCTGCAGAGTCTTTTGGTCTGCCTCACTGAAGTCATCATAGGATTCAGTCATTGGTTGAAGGTTTCCATCCACCGTGACCGACTTGATTATGCTCTCTAGTGACAGAGTGGGCTTTTCAACAGTTACCTCTGCCATTTCCTCCTTGTCTTGGCCTGTGGAGGGCTTACCGGATCCTTTCTTTTTCTGTTTCTTTACTTCTCTTACTCCTTCATCTGATTCTGTCTCCTCTTCATCCTTTTGGCTTTCATAAGCCCTTGATGCTTTTGTCTTGGATCTTTTACCGGATGCCTGGACTTCCGGTTTTGAGCTTTTGGTTGTGGAAGGTGCAGATCTCTTTGATGATCTGGTCCGGGTGGGGGTTTCAACCGGAGCACTTTCTTTGCTTTTCTCTTCTTCCTCAGCCTTTCTCCTCTTTTCCCGGCTGGCATCAAGTGCCTCTTTTGAGATGCCTAGGCCTTGAGCAATGTGCTCTACTTCTTTTCTCACTTTTCTCTTAATCTCAGGTTCCCTGAGTTCTACATGTAATTTCACGCTCAGCTCCTCAAAGGTTCCAAACCTTTCTGCCTTAGGATCTTTGGGCTGACTTAGCATGTGTTGAACATGCAGCTCTACTATCTGTTCATCAACTTCGTACCCCATGGGCATGATCCAGACAGTCCTTGGCTCCACTGCCTCCATTAGGCACTGATCAGTGTCAACCATAAAACATACTGAGTCCTTGTATTTCTCAATGAGAGACTGGGGAATTCTCTCTCTTGCTTGCATCATGCTCTGAAAGTTTTTGAAGTATCCCCATAGAGCTGTATTTCTCGCTTTTGCATCCCCAAGTCCATGCAAATAGTCTCTTATCTGGACTGCAACAGGTTTGTCATTCTGCCATACCCATCCACTTGTTCCGGGTAGCTCATTCATGAAGTAAAAGAATAGACATACAATGAGAGTACCATACTTAAAGGAGTTCTTCTTGTCTTTCTTGATTTTCTGTACATTTTCCATCAATTGGCTTAGTAGTAGTTCACAAAGATCATAATCTGCATTCTTTCTTAGCATTTCATATGCTGTGTATATTGCAGTTCCGGATACAGAATTCTCCCTGCTGGAGTGATAGATCTTGTATCCTATTATCATTGATGCATATTTGATATCCGGATCCGAAATATCTTCAATGGTCATTGCCCTCTTATCATATTTTGATCCGGTGGCCTCAGTTACAACGTTGTTCTTGACAGATTTGAGGATAGGTACCCCCCCGGAAGAGTATAGACCAGTTATTGCTCTAATTGCTTCTTTTGTGATCTTACAGGGTCTATCTAGCCAAAGGAAGTTGTCATGCATCCTGCTCAGTACATACCGGACCCATTCATCTTCTTCAAAGCTAGGGAAATGAATGAATTGCTCAAATTGTTTCTTCTGGATACCCTTATACTCTGGTTTGAGCTCAAAAGCATTGTCTATCAGTTGCTTGTGATAGAGGTCTCTTAATTTGAATTCCCCAAATTCCTCAACGTTTGCGTGTATGTAAACCCTAATATCTTCAGTATGTAAGACTCCGTGGGGAACACTAGAGAAGGCTCCTAGTGGATCTACCTCCAATGATTTGTAGGGATGTTTCTTGAATGAGGGGCGAGGTCTATCAGAGATCTTAACTATGTTTGGAGTAGCCATTCTTCAAAGATTTGCAGTGAGGCAATGAAAAAACGAAGAATACCTTATGCGCCTTCGGTTTGCACGGAGTGGTTGGATTGATTTCTTTATGCAATAGCTTCGGCAGGAGATCCTTGGTGTGCTTGATGAACCTTGTTGCAGAGCTCCACTATTCGCTTCTTCTCAAGTGTAGAATGAGCAGATAACTTTTGAGAAATCCCTTATATTGCTCCGCAAACCCTAATATTTGTCTGCAATAAATGCTTCACCTGCATTATTCCGGTTTACCATGTCTGGACAGCTTGGAGTATCCCGGATTAGTCCTGATCACTGAATATCATCCGGATCTTTAAATCATGAATAAATCTAGGTAACATATTACAAGAACATCCCAAACACTCTGTCCAATCCGCAAGACAAGATCGTGCACTTCCGGATCTCTCCGGACCTTTTTGTAATCCTTTATCATACCGGAGCACTTTCTTTGAACAGGTCTAACTTAATCGAACACAGCTTCTTCATAACTCCATGCGGACCTCTGAAAACTTGACTGAAGTATCTCAGGACTTATATCTACAAACCCTTTAATCCGCATCTTGTGCCACATCCGGCACAACTTGTTTGGCTGGGGGAACAGAATCTTCTTTGAGTCTCC
The DNA here is from genome assembly GCA_027924645.1 of Cunninghamia lanceolata. Taxonomy (NCBI): domain Eukaryota; kingdom Viridiplantae; phylum Streptophyta; class Pinopsida; order Cupressales; family Cupressaceae; genus Cunninghamia; species Cunninghamia lanceolata. Next base: position 1,529,620 of record BSBN01001137.1, on the reverse strand, counting down.
CCCTGAGCCTGAGCTCACTTTTTAATTTCTGGAAGAAATATCAGCACCAGAATCTGGTGCGGATCCAACCTCTACATTCTCTGAGCTTTTCTTCACCCAGATCTTGCTCATCTGATTCCTAACTTCATCCGCATTTATCTTTTGTTTACCCTTGTCTTGATTCTGATTATACACCGGACCTCTTTTGTCCTGATTCTTGTTTCTGCAGACTTTAGCATTATGACCGGATCTATTGCAGATTTGGCAAATAACATTTCTTTGCATATTTAACTGATATCCCCTTGATCTGCATTGATTAGCCATATGACCTACTCTATTGCATGTAAAGCATCTACCTTTGAATGATTTGTTTACTTGCATAATTCTGCATTCATGGGATTTGTGTCCATACCTTTTGCAGTTGAAGCACTGTCCGGAGAAGGATGAATTAATCTGATTCATTCTCATTCTGCACTGATTAGCTTTGTGACCAAAATGGTTGCAGCTGTGGCAGTATCCATTGAAGGATGGATATTTTTGAGCATTTGGCTGTCTTACCGGAGGTCTTCTAGGCCTGTTCCTTGGATTTTCTGATCCAAGATTCTTCTGACCGGATCCGGAGCTTTCTCCTTTCTCATATCCCAAACCATACTTGTCATCAGTCCTCTTTTGACTTCCAAGAAGAACTTCAAGTTGAGCAGAACTTATCTTGAATTTCTCTTTATATTCATTTGCTGTTTGAAGATCTCTTTTGAGAGAGGTAATTTGATCCTCAAGTTTTTCTTCATTATCTTTGGCATCTTCAAGATCAGATTCAAGATGTCTGATAATCCTGTCCATCTGGTGGCATTCTTCTGATTTTTCCTTAAGAGATTGTCTTAGATTGTCTTCAGCCTTTCTTTTTTCTTCAATCTCTTGAGTGAACTTTATAGTTCCTGATTCCATTTCATGTCTTAACATAATGACTTCTTTTGATAACTTTTCACATAACTTGGTTTGCTCAGTCAATTCTTCATTTGTATTGCTTTCTTCACTTTGTCTTGCCAACTGTTGGAGCAGCTCCTTTCTCTTTTTCATAGAGAGACTTAATTTGTCTTTTAATTCCCTCATGAATTCATCAGCCTGTTTGAGTCTTTCTCTTAATTCACTGACTTCAGAATTTGACTGTTCAAGATCCTCAAGGGCAGTCTTGAGTTGCTCCTTTAAACCATATGCATCCATTTGAAATCCCAGATCTTCCTCAAGCTGTTAGGCTCTATTAGGAGGAACTTGGCTCTGATACCAATTGTTGATAACTGAGAGGGGGGGGGTGAATCAGTTACTCTAATTATTTCCCTTATTAAACTTTCCTTTTAAATGAAGCAGCATAAAATCAAACACAAAACATTAACCATGAAGTAAGAAACACATGACACAGTATTTTTGACGTGGAAACCCTGTTAAGGGAGAAAACCACGGGGTGATTAACCCAAGAATTATTCTCTGTTAGAAGAATAGGAAATTACAAAAATGGCACTTGCCAATTAGGGCTCACTGCCCGAGCACACTGCTCACAAGAGGCTCACTGCCTACAAGAAGACACACTGTCTTACAAAGTGATAAGAATCACAGTCTTGAACTGATTGGAAGCATCTGCATATGCTGGAGTTCAGTTCCGGTTAGGTTCAGTATACTGATCTGCTGCACTTCATCTTTCCTCTGTTCTTTAGTCTGCTGTCCTTTCACATACCGGATCTTTCTTGTTTCTTCTGCTCTATTCTAGACTTGTTCGCATATCCTCTCACACACTTCACACACTTTACAACTAAATCCATCCTCTATATATATCCGCACAAGTAATTTCATCATCTTTCTAGTCGGCATCCGGAACAGTCTAGTTTCTTACAAACTTAGTTCTGTCAGCTGAATCCTTGCTCACCAAGCAATGCGGATCAAGCATATACTTGTAGATATCATCAATTATGTCGGCCAAACATGATTCATGCCTCCGCAACCTTTATCATCATCTGTAACACATCCGGAAAGTAGTTTGATACTCTGTCAGTCAGTTCTTCCTCTGTTTTTACTGTCTCTCAGGAATCCGGTACTCAACTATTCATATCTTTTTCCTTGTCCATCTCCGGAGGCTAAATCCTTGGAATATACTACTCAAGATAGTCCTCTTGACTTCCCCAGATCCGCACTGTGCCAAGACACTTCCTCTGAGAGATCCGGACCAATCTGTCGGACCTTGCCACATGCTCTGTTCTTGTTCACCGGACCACAACAATCTTCAATCTGACTTCCGGTAGAGATATATCATGACTTGCGGATATGTGGAATGACCTTTGTTGCCATCAATGACAACAACCATGAATCCATATAGTGTCTCTTGCCAACAAAGGGTTATATAATACCCCTCTAAGTTTTCACATCCATCACAATTAGTTGAAACTTTCCCTCTACTAAGTGAATACAATAAGTCTAAAATTGAACAAATTGGAAGTCGCATCTTTTTCTAGATGAATAGTAAACCATATAATGATTGAGAAGATTAAATGCACATCTAGTGAAAAAAATATGTATCTATGTTTGTGAATTGATAAGAAAACTTATTAAAACACACTTCAGTTCTAAAGGGTGATAAAATAATTAAATTTGCATCATCATCATCATATAGGCCATTTGCATGTCTATGAATGTTATCTTTAATCTTTCTTATCATCATTATTCGGTCCACCAAAGAGCTTGACCTTGGATAATTCATTCACTTATCCAATTTCAACAAGATCCTCAACAATATCTCTAAAAACAATCAATTGACTTATTTTAAGTGGCTTGGAGAGGCTAGAAGAAGATAACTCATCAAATCTCATTAGCATAGTTGGACTCTAAGTTTCAATGCATAAAAAAATCAACCTCAAAGGTGTACATGTATTTAGCTCTATGGGCTTAAAGTGCAATCCCTCAACTTTTGTATCTGAGATGAAATTGCTAAGTTCTCACAAGAATTTCATTTATTTCACTAAAGCTATCTTAAAGAAAGCCCTAGCTTCTTAGGCTTCACATTTGTGTATATGGATAGAAAAATTTCTTCATAGACAAGATATTTTGTATGGTAGATTATAAAATTCATCTTAAGGACCAAATATCATAGTTACCATGACTAAGGTAATTTGTAGCAAGGCTATAAAGGCCCCAAGAAGCAATAAAGAAAACCTTCCAGAGAGAGTCATAGAAGAGACCTAACAACAATTCACAAATGTTTCAAGAAGACCCCTCATCTAAAACTTAGGGCATGGGTAAAATAACAAGTCAACCTTATTTGTAATAAACCTTATTTTAAATGTTCCCTTTGATAAAAAAGGGTTTTGTGAATATGGAGTATCTTAGACCTCTAAATTTATCTATCCACCCCCTCACTTGAGATAGGGGGTGGATAGGGCCACACTGTTTGCACTGAGAACGTCCCCAACCTGCAAAAACACTAAGAAATTAGTCACAACAAATATCAAATCTCTACAAGGTGAGGGTTAGCCACTTCCTTTAAGGACATAAACAAGTGAACCCTACAAGGAAATTTAGTATAAAGGACAAACATAGGGACAACTATGCAAAAGAGGGAAATTAAGAAAACCCTACAAATCCTTAGCTCAAAATGAGTTGAAAACACTTATGAAAATGCTTAAACACCCTAAAACATCAACACAACCCTAAGGAGAAAGTCAGGGGATCCTAAAAAACCAAACTCCTGTAAAAGAAACAAAGTTAGGGACGTGAAAATATTAAAAATGTGCAAATGTGATGAGCTAGGACACATACATCTCGGCAAATGTGTAGATGGGACACCTATGTGTCACCTCCATTGAAATGATGAAATAGAGACCCAAAAAATGTAGAAACATCACGGTCACCTACACAAATGTTAGTATTCTAGGCAAAAATGTTGGACAACGTGGGAACACATCCAAGAATGTCAAAACCTGTAAAAACTCACAAAAAACAATCAAAGGATAAAAGATTAGTACGGGACAAGAGTCCCAATGGGCATGCCAGAAACGTAAAGGCTAAAATTGGACCAAACAAAGTGTAAGTGAGTCATTAACAAACCTACAATCCAATACTAACATCTACCTTTGGTTTGAGCAAGAGAATGAAATTAAAACAATAATTGTAAACACAATTAACAAGCATTATACCTCCATTTTGTTGTTGTAGATATGCTCCAAAAGACCAAGTGTGATTGTTGCTATATGATATGAAATGTGGGTGCTCAAGTGCTATGATATTTCCTAATTCAACAACATGTAATTACTATGAAAATGGATTTCCAAATCCTTTGGGTGAGTCTCCTTAAATAGATTTTCCCAAGGGAGAATGAAAGGTCATGATTGAAAGATGAAGATCAATGGCTAGGATTCAGCTTCATGAGGATATTGATTAGCCTTTTGACAAGTGGTATGATGAGAGGCTCCCTACAAGATGGATGGCTAAGATTATCTTAAAATTTAGGGTGAGATGAGATGAAGACATGTGGAAGAGAGATAAGGAATGAAAATGGACTGTGGAGATGAAGGGAAAAGAAATCAAGGGTCAAGATTAACCCATGTGATATGCTCGTGCACATGTGTGAGAAAGGAGTGGGGGTGAGGTGGAAGTCAAAGATACTTCCAAGTTGTCATGCTCACACGTGTGAGCAAGGAGTGGGATGAGATAGCATGCTCACACATGTGTGAGAAAGTAGTGGAGGTAGGACACATGTTAGGTGATGGATGACTGAGATCTGATCCATGTGGGTGAATTGAATGGTCGGGATTTAAAAAAAGAATAGGATTGAGGATGATGTGGATTTTTTAATTAGAGAAAATGTTAATGAGGATTAATTAGTCCTAATCAACTAATTAATCATGGATTAATTAATTGATTAAGTTGGAGGAATGGGGACTAAGGTTATTAATTAAATTTGGTTTAATTAATTAGCCTTGGGAATGAGTTAGTAAATAGTAATTAATTATTTAATTACGGTAAAATGGATTAAATTAGAAAAAGTAATTAAATAATTAACTAGTTAATTAATTTATGGGGCGAAATAGGTTAAATTAATCAAATAATTATTTATTTAATTAATTTGTGAGATATTTGGTTAATTAATTTACGAAAAAATGGAAGGATGTATGTTAGTGATGTAATTAGGGTGTCTACACCTACTACTCGGTCGCTGATAGAACTACCTAAGTTGGATAAGGCTCGGGCTCAATATTTTTGGTACCTAAGGTTATTTTGAACAAATGCATGGTAAGAACCTTTACAATCACTCTATTAAGGATTTATTAGTCCATTGGAAGGGGTTGCAATCTAAAGATGCCACATGGGATCCTTCCATCATTCTCTCTAGGTCTCCTCATTTCAAGCTTTGAGGACAAAGCTTTTTGAAGGGGAGGAAATACTATGTACCCAATTTTATTTTATGATTGATAGTGGTAGTTGGGCACATATGCTTTGTAAACCACCCTTATGTAGCTTTAATAAAGGGATGCATATTCTTTGTAAGCTATCCCACTAGTTGTTAGAATAAAGTATTTATCCCATATGCATGGGATGGTAGTTGTTGCCTTTGGCAAAACTCTATATATTATAATGACTTCTCAATTGGAAAGGCATCTTGGAATATTTGTAATTGGCTCAGTTATGCTCTATTTGGAGGTTGCCCCCTTGAAGTGGTGTTACGAAGATAATAAAAGAATTTTAGTTATCATTTTAAGAATATTTTAGTGTTCAACATATGTTGTCTTGCAAGTTTATTATACAAATGAAGAATAATCATTGTTATTGTTAAGATGGAGGAGAAGTTTGTGGCAAACCATCTTCAATTTCTCAAAGAGGTGTGGGAGGTAGTTGTGGCTCCCAACATCTTGCCTTCCTCCCAATAGACTTCCTTTTGTGGGATTTTGGTTTAGTTTGGCTACAGGTTCTTTGTTTTCTTTCAACGTTGTTTTGTTCCTTGCCTAGTCGATATCTAGGCTATTATCTTGTTGCATTCATTGCTAAATCTATATCTTTTGGATGCATAAGGGTTTTGGCCCTTTTAAAAACTCACCTTTACCTATTAATCCAAAAAATAGTATAGGAAAAATAATTTTCCTATACAAATAAATTAGCTTGAAAAAATAATTCAACATAAATAAGTAATAAACATCAATTTAAAGAGTTGAAATAGTAAAAACACTAATTGACATTAATTTAAAGAGTTGAGATAGTAACAATATTGATTATACTTTTTGAAATAAAAATAGAGGGATAAATGACTTAGCTCCGAAAGTGGTGATAAGGTATTTTGTTGTAGATGGTTCTTTATGATAAATAAAAATTGCTTAATGATTAGATTTGTGCCATGTAAGATTTGGTAGATATTTGAATGTATCAATTCTCTATTGTAGGTCAAATCCATACCCAAAAAATTGATCTATGTTCTTGTGGGAATGAATCTCTCCCATGGATTCAATTTATGCTTGTGGAAATGACCTTTACCATTCTAGTCACCTAGAATCTATTTTCTTTCCCTCTTAAAATTTGATTGTAAAATAAGAAGTGTTGACAAAGACATTTAGGAGTTTGCTAGGTAAAGATCTTTTACTTTGGTGAAATCCTTCAATTCTAATTTAGTAATTTTATAACAAGGATTAAAGATAGTAAGCAACCATGCAAGATGACCTAATCTATTGTTAAATGCCAATGTTAATACAATGCTCTCTATGAATGGATACTGGATGCATGGTATGAGATTAGGGTTTATCCTTTTATATAATATACCATAGCACACAAGTTAAGACATTTCACACTGGAATCAACAGATAATGACTAGATAGGAAAGGTTAGCTTGGGACCAAATTTAAATTTGACTATAAAAGATTTTGGGTTATTTCCATAAATGGAAACAAACTAATTTTATTTTTTCACTTATGAATTTTATCATGGTAAAGGAATGGGTAAGCTAAAGGTCAAGATTGGTGCCTAGGGATGAATGTAGATAGAATTAAGTCGGGTTCATATTATTTGCCAAGTTTTATGTTGAAATATGCCACTTGCACAATAGTAATTGAACTAAGAACAATCCAATCTATTACATCCCTATTTCTGACTTGCTATACTTTTACTTTTTACTTGGGCATAAGTAAATTTGTTGAGATGTTATAGACTTGTGACAGGATATGACATGGAATTATATTGAATATCAATTATGAAATCATGGAAATGATTATGTTATGGTCGATCTAATAATTGTATTATGAGATTTGATTTACTAGTTGAATTTATTGAATAATGATGCACTGATCTCTTATTGTTTGATGACAAGTGAAAACAGGATTACACGTTATCGACTCTTAGAGAAGAGAGAGAGTATCTTTCGAGAAGAGAGATATAGACCTAGGAATACGAGTGGTCTATTTGCCAACCGAGTCTAGTGTTAAACGATAATGTGAACCAATGATTCGTAAGAGGTAAGTCTTGTCTTGCTAGTTACTTTCAAATCTAATTCGACAGGTAGTCGATATCTTGATTATCATCTAGTCAAGTCGATGGTGAGTCGACATAGTCGTTTGTAAAGTTAACAACGTCATAGCCATAAAACGGTTGCGTTATTCTTCTTGTGTCACTTGAGGTTTTATTGTCGCCTCTTAAATGTCAGACGTTCTCATCAAGTTAGATGACGCGAATATTGTCGACGTTTAATGTCAACAGATGATCTCATTCACATTGTCTGTAAACCTTAGTGATTAATTGAATGGTCATCAAATTAGTATTAACCACCTCCTCTATTACCATGTCAATATATTCTTTTCTTGCAATATAACGAAGAGGGAATCTTCAAACATTTTAGGAGGCAATTACTGCCCACACTTTCTTCATAAGAAATGCATGTCTTTCTTTAAGGAGAAGTCCATGATTGGTGCGCACTTGTTTTAACCAACTCTGAGTGGATGAGAGTGGTTAGGAGTGAATCTAAGTCGTTATTTAATGAGTTGTGTGTTCATTATCATTGAGTGGTGCTTCTAAACCACCAGCACCTCTTAACTCATGGGAAAATCTTTGTGCCATTAATGGCATTTTGCTTGCTGCCTTGTAGGGCGTCATTACTTTTTATAGAAAGTAGTTATTTTGGGATGTAGTGGGGAACAGGGAGTCCTCACATTGGAGATGGGGTTGTTATAACAAAAACTCGTGAGAGGATGCTGCGGGTGAGGAAAAACTCACTCTAACTGTATGGGTGGATTCTTAGTGTTGGGTCATGGAGAATGTTTTGAAAGGAGAATAACTAATTTGAATAGAGGCTGTTGTTAAGCAGGGAGTAGTTTTATTGACCACGTACTCCTTTATTTGGGGTCCATTGAATAACCCTTCGCAGTCTATTATGCGCGAGAAAACAGCAGCATGGGAGAGAGACAAATAACTGTTTTAGGAGTGGCATCCCTCCTTAACCCACGGGGAAGAGCATTTCGATGCAGGAGGAGAGTCGTTGGAGCTGGACGACTGGTTCTTGATTACAGTGAACTCTAATTAAGGCATGCGTAAAACTAGAATAAATGGAGACCTCTATATTAGTGATGGGTCACTGAAGAAGGAGGGGGGAAAAACGACAGAGAATAAGGGGAAGAATGACTATTACTTATGAATGAGACACACACAGAGGAGGGGAGATTATTCTCGATTGAGAGAGGATTGAAACTGAAGAGGGAAGAAAACGAAGAAAACTGGGAGGAAGGATGCGCAGAGAGGAAGCAAGGCCGTGCTTGCTTGAGCAATTTCGTGAGAACTACGACAGGTTCTCCTTCTTTCACTCTTCACAGACTTAAATCACTATTTGCGCCGTATTTATGACTGTGTTATGTGGTTCTTTACTCAGAAACTATCATTTGCATTGAGGACAAACCTCACTCAAAGCTTACAAAAGAATAACATCATATGCATTAACATTTACGTTGAAAGAAACATTCTGATGTAGGTAGATTGTTTTGGATAGCTTGTGGTTTTTGTTATTACTAGCTGTTTATGTGTTGTGTTTCACATTGAAGAAGTTAGTAAAAATAATGCGTTTTTCTGTATAAACCGAGTGGAGTTTGTCTACTCAGAATACGTTATCCTTACACATCATGAACGCTGCCATTGTAATAGTAGAACATAATTTCACATATGTATACACCAAGGTAGCTAAATGTAGGATACAAGATGTGAACGAATATCAGAGCATGAAGGATAACTCAATAGTATTTGGGTGCAAACTTTAAGCTATATACCTGCCATGAATATATCTTTGTATGCATATTATTGAGATGGTCAATATGTAAACCACAACCTGTTAATGAAATGCACTGCATTCATTTACCTTTGGTAAGCATTAAACATGACTATGATTCCATCTCAAACTATCTTTGTATACTTGAAATACTTCCTCTCTTTGTTTGACATCAAATGTCCACACTCGACGACTTATATGACGTAAGATATAAACTTAAATTGGCTTGATGTTTTATTTCTATAACCTGTCCCATAGAGTTTTAAATGTAAGATAAACCTTGACAGATAAGAAAATGAGATCAGAGTGAATGCCGACAAAGGTATCTAACTAGTTTCTTATCCGGTAATAGATCTTCAGTTAGAGGTCGACATATGAGTTTGATAATCTCTAGTGTCTTAAGATAGATCCCAAGTCATTTAATATCTTTATTTAATGACTCTTACCTCACTGAACCATGTGAAACCATTTGATTTGGAAGGAGGTGTAGAGTTGTAGTAACAGTAATTATTCTTGGTCGAAAACCATCATGACTTTTGTAATGAAAAGATAAGGGTGGGAAACCCGCATTTTGAGTCTAAATTAAGTTGCATGCGATGATTCTTGTGTCGCTATTACCTTGTAGATCGTTATGAGTCTAAAACTTTAAATTCCGGGCTTACGAGAAATTGTGTTATATACTTGAGTATGTTGTATAAACATATGGGAATCGTATAGCCACGTTAGAGACCACTTAGGAGTGGATATTTATAAATGATGTCTTATATGATTATGGGATTATGAATTGCATTACAAATGCTATCCATATAAACAATGAAACAGGAAATCCATTGTACAACGTGTAAATGGAGATGAATCCATAAACTCGGGAATAGAGTAAACCTTTGCACCATGCGCTAATGCATGAGGAATTCAAACACCTTGAGGGTATCGAGGATGTTTTATAGAGCTTATAAGTGGGCGAACTCATTTCGTGAGCAGACATTAATGTGATGAGAACCCTAATTTTAGTAAATGCTCATATCTATCTTGTTGGAAAGAGATTTGTTTCTAGTCAACAAAGATTAACCCTAGGTAGGGAAAACTCCTTATTGAGTTAAAAGTTGAATTGAATTACAAGCCGTGAGCCTCAGGTTTTGCAAACATGCAAGAGGTACCATTAAATGGTTAAGTCAAACATTAATTCATTATACCTTCTTATCACAACTTCTCTAAGCTATTACTTGTCGACAAGAGGTGAATCTCTTATGTTGCGTAGATGCAATGAGAGATACTTAAGAATGAATAGTCTTTCCATAACATTCATAGAGCAACGACAGTGTCTTGTGAATTCATCTAAGTCAGAAAGACTAGGTTGGAGTTAGTCAAAACTCTTTAGTTAAACCTTGATATGGTATTTATTATATTAAATCATTGAGATTATTTAAAGATCATGATTGAAGGGTCAAGTGCCCTGACTATGTATAAGTACTCTTAGTTGCAAGAAGGGAATTAGATTCCTAGACTATATTTCTTGACCTGGGTAAGGTTATCATCTTAGACGTAATTAATCTATCTATATTTATTATGAGATAATAAGTCATGGACCTCGGGTATTGCAATGATGCAATGAGAGTCCTTGTAAAGGAAGAAAGACGAAAGAAAAAGTCTATGGATTGTAGACTGTGAAAGAAAATAGGTATTGGGTCGAGAAGACTAGATTATTGAAATCATCATGACTTCATAAGTTAAGCATAGTTGACCAAGTCAAACTGTAGGAATGTGATAGTATCCAAGTCGAGTTGGAGTGGGTGAACAATACGACATCGTTCATTGCGAACGTCAATTTATATTGAAAACTATGGCCGTAGTAATGCATATGTCTCTGCATGCATTGTCGGTTCACTATATCTAGATTGCACATCCTATCGGGAATCATACTTAGCTAGAGGGTATCTAGGGTTGTATGATAGATAGAGTTGTGTAAGATACAACACTATGTACTTGGAAAGGCAATTTACCACTGGTCACCTTGGTCTATACTTCTTGTGAAGGGAAGGGCCACTTCCAGTTAGGAAGGAGTGCGGGAGACCGATGGTCTATGGTTGGAGGTAAATCACTGGAAAGATACTCTCTCTCTCTCTAGCAGAAGACATGCCGAGGCTTGCGATAAAGATGTCAGATTTCTGGATGCAGTATATTCTGAGACTTGTGTTTATTGAGATTAAGTAAAACATTATCTGATTCAGGTATTTATAATAGATTTATTTTTGTAAACATTGTACTTGAGAAAGACAATATGGTTTATTGAATTTGTAATGAGATATCTTGTAATTGTAGTTACTTGACTATATGTTGAATAAAAGAAAAATTTTCTCTGTCTCATTTTTACCTTGTAAATTTACTTTATGGTGAAATTTTTGGTTTTTACTATGTTTCCAGAACGTGGATGTTACACAATCAAAGTGAGCCTAAAATGAAGGGGAAAAGCATAGGGTATGTATTTTTCTTCATTGCAATAATAATGATGATTTTATTATTTGTTGATTCTTTACTTTTTTATTTTTAAACAAACAAATTATAGATAAATAAAATATGTTCTATACCTAATTAAAATGGTCAAGTTTAATGAATAAATACATTAGATCTAGATAAATAATTGAATAACTAATGAAATTAAAGATGTATTCAAGATTTTTATTAATTCTTGGTTTGATAAATGGTTGACTTGGCAATTGACTAGTTGGTTTGCTATGGTAGACAACTAGATGTTGGTTTTCCATGCATATTGGTTTGTGTGATGGGGGTTGGTATTATGTTGATGTGGCCTTTTGAATATGCTTGCCTACACTTTAGACATGTTTCTAAATATAATTGTGCTCAAAAGCACAATGAGGCATGCCTCAAGACAAGAGGCAAAATCCTTGGCTTGTCTTGTTAGCAGTCAAGTGCCTAAAGATAAACAAGTTGTCATAATCACACAAAGCATATGACAATTTTGATATTGTGGTGAATGGTGTAGTGCATAGATGAAGAATTTAGCTTTTTGATGTTATGTAATTGAATGCCTCTATGTGTGACTCTTCTTGTCATTTTATGATTCTAATGACTTAGGAGATGTCTATAAATACATGTCCATAGCCACTGAATTTGAATTTTTGCCATGCAAGTTGATGGGATAGTGACTAGTTTCTAGAATGGTTGGATTTAGAGAGTGAGATTTGAACTTTGAATGTGGTGGACAAGGCTAAGCCATGTAGTCTAGTCCATAGACTAGGCTCTACCATTGACCCAATCTAGGGTTTCAAATGTCCTAGATATGTGGATTGGTCCATACCAAGGAGGTTTGTAATAGGGTGTAATTAATAGGTTTTAGGTAGAAGCCAATTCATACATGAGATATATCAAATTGAACAACACAACTATATATTTATGGAATTTATATAAAGTAACCTAAACAAAAGTGTAAAAATGTAGGGTATAAACTTTTATCCTTCACACAAACACAATAACAACATAAAATTTGATTCATGTCTAAATACTAAATTAGATGCTCATCTCTTGTTGATTTAACAATTCAAACTTTCAATTTTTCAATTCAGAGAAAGTAAAACAAATCAAGATACAAAGTCAACAATTTATTACCTTATTTGTTCAATGATGTTATGTCACTCATACAAACTAACCAAGTTGTATAATGTAATCACCAGGGCCAACACTATTTTAGAGAAGAAAAATGAAGCTCCAACTATTTTATAAAATCGAAAAAGTTTTGAAATGGAAGCTTGAACTCTCCCACTCATCTCCTGTGCATCAATCCCTAGCTCCATGATGGCTTCTCTTTAGTTCCTCTCTACCTCAACCTCCTCATCATAATTCCTCTTTGACCTCTTTGTTACAAAGCTCTCCAGCTATGATGGAGTTCTTGCTACTATGAATTGTGGTGGAAGTTACTTGACTCTTTCTCCTAGTAAGAAGTGCATGTCTACTAATTCTTTATGGGTTCCAAATGGGTATGGGTCCTCTTTTAGTGGGGCCCCTACTCTAGATCCACCCTCCTTTGCAACCATGGTTTGAAAGGGTGTTATTCCTTCCACCTCTCTACCCTCAAAGTTTGCATTCAAGTGTGCCTAGTCTACCTTTGTTATCACTTTAGGGGAAGACGTGATTCAAAATGAGAAGTTTTTTTTGAACAAGGGCCTCATTTATAGATTTACTCAATTGTTGCCTTAGCTGCCATACCTAAATAGATGGATTTTAGAGCATTGGCGTCCTCTAACGAATGGGAAAAATAGAGATTTACCTATGTGCCACAGTCTTTTTGTTGTGGCCTTCGACTCAATTTCTGAAAGAGATGTTGTGATGGATGGATGTATTTGGTGTTGGGGCCAACATTCCCTCATGCTCAAGCCTTGGCTTCCCTCTTTCAACCCTCTTATAGAATCCTTCAACATTTTGCTAGTGTGGATTTATCTTCCCAATCTTCCTCTTCATTTTTAGTGCATGTCATACTTTGAGGTGATTGGAAACTCTCTAGGGCATTTCTTGAAGGTGGACTCTACCATTGATAATTTCTCCCATACCACTTTTGCTTGATTATTGGTGGCAATGGACTTGTTTAAGCCCATTTCAATTGGAGGCTATTCTATAGGTGGTTGATTGTCCATGGTGCCAACCTATTGATTACGAGGGCATCCCCTTTCATTGCCACTAGTGTTTTTCTATGGGACACTCAGCTTCAAAATGCCCATGGCATAGGGTCTTGAGATCTTCCTCGTAGTGGAGTAACGCCCTTTTGAAGCATCTCATTGTTGATTTTTTCATTGATGACATCTTTTTAGAGAGCCCTAATCCTCATTCTGATGATGTTGTAGACCCTTCTTCAGTAAGTACCACTCTAGCTTTGGCCAAAACCTCCTCTCCAGTTTGTGCGCTTGCTGCGCATCAATAAGATCTCTCAACCCTCGTAGGGGTTGATGCTTGTAATCGCGCTCTTGATCTTGTTGCGACTCCTCAGTAGTCGACTTCTCTAGACATTCATTCTTTTCCTTGCATGGTGCCCCTGATTAGGGTGTCAAAGGTAGTTTCCCCCTATCTCCTCAATCTGAGGAATTGGATAATAGTGTATGCTGGACTATTGTCTAGAGGAGGAAGACAGGTCTTTCTAAATTTGTCTCTTAGTCACACTCTCAGATTAAGGGTGTGTGGATGTCTAGGTTAGGGTTTGGCATTGTTTAGGCTAGGTCCTTGGTTGTTCTTGGCAACTTGGTTGCATATGTGTTGTTTCTTTTCTTTTCTTTTGTTCCATTCCTTATGGAGCTCGTTTTACTGGCCTTGGGTTGTTTCTGTTGTAAAAGGGTTTGGGCCCTTTCCAAAACCCATATTTTACCAATACCAAAAACAAGTGGACATAAAGACATTTAAAAGAAAGATGAGTACAATAGTTAGCAACTAAGTGCAAATTTTTTTAAAAAAATCTTAATGCATTAACAAAAATTGTTTAATTTTGTAAGTAGTTTTTGATTTGTTAGTGAAATTGAATGACTTACATAGAACCCATTGAAACCAAATCTTGTTAATTGCAAAACTTGATAACATATGGAATAAGGGTGGAATCATACCTCGAATGATCTACAAACTCAATAATTTTTTTTTCTAATCTTACAAAATAAACTTGATAAAAAAAATCTCAACATACAAAAGAAATTGTGCATACATTTATAAATATTTATAATTATTTGTTCAAAATTTCTACATTAAATATTAAGATTCAAAACCTTCCCTCTCCTTTGTCTCAATATAAATGTTTACACCTTCAAATCTTTTAAGTAATTTTTTGTACAAATTACTTCCTCAAATTAATTAAAGAACTTTGATAGGAATGAATCTCCACCAAAAATAACTCGATGTATGTGAAAATATTGTGTGTTTGATTCTTCAAGTTAACAAAAAATCGAATCCATGTATTAAATCTCGAGAGGAGAATTTTTAGGGAATGACATTTGGCAAGTATGCAGTGTAAAAGGATAGCTCAGGTAATTAAAGAAAACAAGATCCCATAAAGTTTTATGGATTTAATCATTAAATTGAGTACGGATAAGAACAAAAAACAATTGGGGAATTTAGAAAGCTTATTCATTGGAAGAATAAGTTTGTAAGCCCAATGAATGGCTTATTCCTTCCCTAACGGACACATTACCTGCGTTACTGCATGGGGGGATGCACTTATAATTATTAAGTGTGATTGTGAGACAAGTTTAGACAATCTTGCCTTCCACTATAGCAGGCCATTTTTTTAGCATAAAATATTGCAATGGTGAAATTTACTTACCTTGTTCTTTTCCCTTGTGTTTTGGGTGTATTTTGGTATGGTTGTTTTAATGTAATAATTAGTTATTTATATATGGAAGTGGGTAAATAATTTGAAATCTATTTAATTTATGTTTTTATAAATTTTTAGGGATTGGTCATGATTTTTTGATTTTTTAAAAATATTTTTATGGTTGCAAAACTTATCTAAGTTAGATCTATATGTGTGAAAATGATCCTTAAACTTTCAAATTCAAAATTTAAAATTGGGTTCATGCTCTCCTTTCCTAACTAGCTATTGTGAACTCGCTAAAGCACATAATACTTCAAATTGTACACTTGGTGTTGTTTAAATGGACAAACCCTAGTTCATTATTTTATATTTAGAAATCATTAGAGAGCTTTGTTACTAATTGCATCATCATAAGAGAATAATTAGTTACACATGTTTAGGCATTTTTGCATGATTGCCCATTGTCTTTGATCATCATTCTTGATGAATGGTACTCCTCTTACCAACCCAAACACACAACAATAATAGAGAATAAAATGACGAATGCAAGAAAGAAACACACACTTTCTATTATCTCAATGTAATGACATTACAATATTCAGAGAATTTTCAAGCGACAACCACATGGGCTTTCTAATTACAAAAATTTGCAAGTCAGAGCCACCATCTGCACTACTACCCTCTTGTAACCCCCATTTGCCTCCTTTTATCTAGAATGCGTAATTGCCCCATAATATTCTAGAAAATGTAACTCCCGCCAAGAAGATATTTTCATTTTTTTTGTAGTACAACTTCGCAGAATCATAACTTCAGATCCGACAGTTGGATTTTCAATCATAATATATCGTTGGAAAGCTCTAAAAAAGACGTGTTAACAAAATACCCTGTTAGGGTACATTTTGATTTTCAGCCAATTTTCGGGCCCATCCGGAGCCTCTAAGTGCCTCAAAATCGACTTCAAATATTTATCAAGATTTTAAAAAATGAAAATATTAATATCCCACAAATGACAAATGATATTGAAGTGATTTCTTCACCATTGGCTTCAATTCACCATTCTGGAGGTCTGTGTAGATTTCGTGTCCATACGTGCACAAATGCAAACTTACTAAAAATAGTAACCTTGCTAATTTATCCCTTATTGAAAAGAAACAATATTTTTGGGTGATGCAAGATTGCTCTTACACCCTAAATGCTCCTGCATCAGTTCTATACAAGTGATTTGATAACAAGGGTTTGAATAAAGGAGAACACTTCTACCTTGGCAAGCTCTTAAATGATATGAATCAACACCATCCCATTCAAAAGTAGGTTGTAGACATCAAGGAAAACATGTTCCTGGCATCAATTTTAGTGAAGTTTAGATATGCATACTAGGTTTAGATCCATGTGCAAGGTTCAAATCTATGGTCATGGAAGTGAACCAAATTAGTAGATAGTAATTTTCTCAATCCTAAGATGTTCATTTAACAAACCCTATTTTTTTGGCATATTGGTGAATTGTCATGGGTCTCCTTTACCTTATTTTGAACTCATTTAATTATTGATTAAGTATTGATTGAACTTTGAATAATATGATTTCTTGATGATATTGACTTTTGTTATCAGTCTCACATGTGTATGGATTTGTCCATTGTGAGGACATGATAGGTTTGGTTGTTTTGATTTGGCATTCATTATCTAATTATACTATATATTTGATGTGTTCACTAGTTCTAACAATCACTTTGATTTGGCAGGTACAACCATATCAACAAACACATATTTCTCCAAAGAAAGGCCACTTGATAGGGTGTTAGTGATTGACAGGATTTAAAATAGATTATCTTTGATCAATTTGGAATTGGCATCATAGCTTGTCTATTTAATTTTGTTGTTGATTGTCTTGTTGTCTTAATGTTGTGTATTTTGTCGCTTGGAGTCTGACCATATTAAAGTCATTGTGGTAGTTGCTTTCTAGTTGTTTTTAGTCTCTACCTTTTTTTATTAGTCCTAAAATATGTATATATATGTATGTATGTATGGTTGTGTATATTAAGATGTTGGTTATGATGTTATTTGATTTGAGTTCGAATTGGTTGAATTTATCAAAAATTATGTTATATTAAGTCTTCTTATATTGAATAATTGTATTATATATATGTATGTATGTATGTTAAATTCCTTTGATTGATTATATTTATAATTATAGATAGATTTATATAACTTCTTGTTTCTTAAATAAATTTATAGTGATGATATTATTAGGGGACTTGACCTCATCCTAGAGTTCTTATTTATCAATATGAACTTGAGTTTGAATAGAAGCTTAACTTATATATTGTTTTGAAATTACCGTGCTCACGAGCTAACAAGATTGTTGTCTTTGAAGTGGCATCTACCTTTAAATTCATCAGTCCTCGAGGACTTGGGTAGATAGTTTATATGTTGGTTAATAACTCAAACAAAAGTTTGAGGTACATGCATTTCATTGTTCTAGTTTCCAAGATGACTCTTGGGATGAAGGGAAGTTCTGGTTTGTTCTTATCATTTTTATATTTTGAAGATTGGGATTTTTGCCTCTACTTTGCATTTATAGGGAGACTTGTTGTTAATCTCTAGTTTGTTAGGGTCTTTTGGTATTTATCTATAATGAAAGATGATTTTAAGGGGGAATGGTTTGTGGGATAAAGAAGATTCATGGCTATTTTGTCAAAAATCTCTCAATGCCTAGTAACTGTGTCAACTCTTTTTGCATTTTTGGAAATGAGTTGTTAAATGATTTAACTATTTAAGTTTCATTTTTAAAAAAAGGGAAACTACTTGAATAAACCAACTTATCATTAAAATATTTACTCATTATTGAGTTTAGTAGTTTGGTCGTTGTTGTATAACTTGATATAATTGGCCTTGGGTTTTTCTAAACTTATTTTATGGTCATAGAACTTCATTGTTGCTATTAAGGAAGAATTATTTTTATTTAGGAATGATATTTCTTTTCTTATTGCAAGGAATTTTTAGATTTTTTTTGGTATAACCAACTAAGGGTTTTTTAGTTACAATAGTTGTTTCAAAATTTGCATTATGTGGAATTAAGGCTAGTATGCCTTGTCATTTATTATCTTTAATAAACTTTCTCATTTGAGTTGACTATGCAAGTAATTGTTGTATGAAGGCCTTTTGAGTCAGCCATGTATCAATTGTTTAAGTTTTGTTGAAGAATCATTTGGAGTTTGCTACTCTAACCAAAGTGTTATCGAATGCGGTGAAACTCTTAGAGTCAGTTTTAATTCAATCATTGTGACTTTTCCTTTAGGCTATTAATTTTTTCAACTGAAATTGCAAATATGGCAAATATTTGAGCATACCTTGAGGTCATCTATAGTTATAGGTTATTATGAGTATTGGGTTCAAGTTATTTTTAGTCAACTATAATAAAATAAATTTAGGTCTGCCATGAGTCATTCGCTATTAATGGTTAAATATATTGCATTTTTGAGACTCTTGTGGAGTCAACTGCTATTTTCTTGGAAAGGATAAGATCCTTGTTATAAGCTGGTAGAATCTCTAACTAAGATCTTGAGACCAATTTTTTAATAGTTTTTAGCTCTTTGTCAATGGTATATTTTATCCTACTACTGTAATATTGATTATAAATAGTGGGAGAGTTATAAGCTATTCATGTGGTAAGATATGAGTACCTTGTGAGGGATTGTCTTATTTTGTCATAAGGGTTTTTATCTGCCAGTTGTAATTATATTTTTATTACTTTTGACTTGGGATGTGAATCTACCTACAATCACTTTCACCCTACCCTATGCTTGGGAGTGGGTTTAGGGCTAGGCCATGGATCTAAGGTATGGATTCTTTAATGAAATATACTTATGCGAGTTATGGTGAAAATGCCAAAACTTTGCCAATTCACACCTCTAAAATTATGTCAAGTTATACTTTGGCCATGTTCTAAAAAGGAAACTTGTACATAGTTGTAACTGTTATACTAGATTTGTATAGATTATACTTGTAAGATCTAGTGATTGAAACCTTAAAAGGAATCTGGGCTTAATTTGTACCTGGTGTGATTGAATTATCTAATAAAATTGAACACCACAACTATATATTTATGCAATTTATATAAAGTAACCTAAACAAAAGTGTAAAAATGTAGGGTATAAACTTTTATTGCTCACACAAACACAATAAAAACATAAAATTGATTAATCTCTAAATACTAAATTAGACGTTCATCTTTTGTTGAATTAACAATTCAAACTTTCAAATTTTTAAATCAAAGCAAGTAAAACTAATCAAATACAAAGCCAACAATTACTACCTTATTTTGTTCAACAATGTTATGCCACTCATACAAACTAACCAAGTTGTATAATGTAATCACTAGGGCCAACACTATTTTGGAGAAGAAAAAATGAAGCTCCAACAATTTTATAAAAATCAAGAGTTTTGAAATGGTTTCTCTAGCTCTCCCACTCATCTCTTGTGCATCTATCCTTAGCTCCCTATCATCTTCTCTCTACCTCAGCCTCTTCCTCATCATCATTCCTCTTTGATCCCTCTATTGCAAATCTCTCTAGCCATGATGACATTCCTACAATTGCGCATTGCGGTGGAAGTTACTTGACTCTTTCTCTTGGTAAGAAGTGTGTGTTTGCTAATTCTTTATGGGTTCCAAATGAGCATGAGTCCCCTCTCGATGGGGCCCTACTTTGGATTCCCCCTCCTTTGTGACTGTAATTCAAAAGGTTGTTACACCTTCCACCTCTTGCCCTCAAAGTTTGCATTCAAGTGTGCCTAGTCCGCCCTTGTTATCACTTTAGGAGAAGATGTGATTTAGAATGAGATTTTTTTTTCAAACAAGGGCCTCATTTATAGATTTACTTGACTATGGCCTTAGCTACCATATCTAAATAGATGGATTTTAGAGCATTGGCATCCTCTAATGGATAGGAAAATAGATATTTACCCATGTGCCAAGGTTTTTTTGTTGTGGCCTTTGACTCAATTTTTGACAGAGATGTAGTTGTGATGGATGGACGTATTTGGTGTTGGGGCCAGCATTCCCTCATGGTCAATCCTTGGTTTCTCTCTTTTAACCCTCTTACAAAATCCTTCAACATTTTGCTAGTGCAGATTTGTCTTCCCAATCTTCCTCTTCATTTTTGGTGCATGTCATGCTTTGAGGCAATTGGAAACTCTCTGGGGTATTTCTTGAAGGTGGACTCTGCCACCAATAATTTCTCCCATACCGACTTTGCTTGATTATTGGTGGCAATGGACTTGTCTAAGCCAATTCTGATGGAGGTTATTCTATAAGTGGCTAGTCATCCTTGGTGCCACCCTATTGGTTATGAGGGCATCCCCTTTAGTTGCTAATAGTGTTTTGCTATGGGACACTTGGCTTTAGAATGCCCATGACATAGGGTCTCAAGATCTTTCTCGTGGTGGAATAATGCCCTTTCAGAGCATCTCATTATCGATTTTGCCGATGATGAATTCTCTTTAGAGAGCCCTGATCCTCTTCCTAATGATGGTGTCGACCCTTCTTTAGTAGGTGATGCTCCTACTTTGACCATGACCTCTCCAATTCATGCGCTTGTTATGCATTAGTAAGATCTCTCAACCCCCACAAGGGTTGATGCTTCTGATTCCACTCTTGATCTTGTTGTGACTCCTTAGTAGTCGACTTCTTTGGACAAACATTCTTCTCCTCACACAGTGACCTTGATTGGGGTAAGAGAGGCAGTTTTCTCCTATCTCCTTAATCTGAGGAATTGGATAATAGTATATGTTGGACTATTGTCCAAAGGAGGAAGAAAGGTCTTTCTAAATTTGTCTCTCAGTCACACTCCTGGGTTAAGGGTGTGCAGATGTCTAGGTCAGGGTCTGGAATTGTTTAGGTTGGGTCATTGGTTGTTCTTGGTAGCTTGGTTGCATCTGTGTTGTTTATTTTCTTTTGTTTTGTTCCATTCCTTGTGGAACTTGTTTTGTTAGCCTTGGGTTATTTCTATTATAAAAGGGTTTGGACCCTTTCAAAAACCTATTTTTTACCAATACCAAAAACAAGTAGACATAAATACATTTAAAAGAAAGTTGGCTACAATAGCTAGCAACTAAATGTAAATTTTAAAAAAAATCTTAATACATTAACAAAAAGTTGTTTAATTTTGTATTGATTTTTGATTTGTTAGTGAAATTGAATGACTTACATAGAACTCATAGAAACCAAGTCTTATTAAATGTAAGCCTTAATACCATGCAGAATAAGGGTGGAATCATACCCCAAATAATCTATAATATTTTTTTTCTACTCTTACAAAATAACTTGATAAAAACAATCCCAACATAAAAAAAATTGTGCATACATTTATTCAAAATTTGTACATTAAATATAACAAATCTTTTACTTGTGTACAAATTACTTCCTCACATTAATTAAAGAGCTTTGATAGGTATGAATCTCCACACACAAAAAAACTCTTTAATTAAGTATAATGTACCATGAAAATATTGTCTTTGATTCTTTAAATTAACTAAAAATTGAATCCATGTATCAAATCCCGAGAAGAGAATTTTTAGAGAATGACATTTGAGAGGTATGGAGTGTTAACGGATATCTAAGGCAATTAAAGAAAACAAGATCCCCATAAAGTTTTATGGATTAAATCATTAAATTGAGTGCGGATAAGAACAAAAAACAATTGGGAATATATTAAAGCTTAAGTATTCATCAAAAGCACAAAGGGCGTTTGGAAGAATAAGTTTGTAAGCCCATTGAATGGCCTATTCCTTCCTTAACGGACACATTACTTACGTTACTGCATGGGGGGATGCACTTATAATTATTACATGTGATTAGGAGGCAAGTTTAGACAATCTTGCCTTCCACTATAGCATGCCATTTTTTAAGCATTAAATATTGCAATGGTGAAATTTACTTACCTTGTTCTTTTCCATTGTGTTTTGGGTGTATTTTGGTATGGTTATTTTATTGTAATAATTAGTCTATTTATATATAGAAGTTGGTAAATAATTTGAAATTTATTTAATTTATTTTTTATAAATTTTTAGGGATTGATGATTTTTTGATCTATCTATATTTTTTTTTTGGTTATTTTTATGGTTGCAAAATTAATTTAGGCTAGATCTATGTGTGAAAATGATCCATAAACTTTCAAATTCAAGTTTTAAAATTGGGTTCATACTCTCCTTTCCTAACTTGTCATTATGAGCTGGCTAAAACACATAATATTTCAAATTGTACACTTGGTGTTGTTTAAATGGACAAACCCTAGTTCATTATTTTATATTTAGAAATTATTAGAGAGCTTTGTTACACATTGCATCATCATAAGAGCATAACCAATTACATGTGTTTAGGCATTTTGCATGATTGCCCATTGTCTTTAATCATCATTCTATACAAGTGACTTAATAACAAGTGTTTGAATAAAGGAGAGCACTTCTACCCTAGTAAGCTCCTAAATGATGTCAATCGATACCACCCCATTCAAAAGTAGGCTGTCGACGTAAAGACAAACATGTTCCTAACATAGGTTTTAGTGAAGTTTAGATATGCAAACCAAGTTCAAATCCATGTGCAAGGTTCAAATCCATGTGCAAGGTTCAAATCCATGGTCATGGAACTGAACCAAAGTAGTAGATAGTAAATTTCTGAAACATAAGGTGTTTGTCTAACAAACTCTATTTTTTTTTGCATATTGTTGAATTATCGTGGGTCTCCTTTACCTTATTTTGAACTCATTTAATTACTGGTTATGTACTAATTGAACTTTGAATAATATGATTTATTGATGATAATGACTATTGTTATCAATGTCACCTATGTAGGGATTCATCCATAAGTGAGGACATGACATGTTTGCTTGTTTTAATTTGACATTCATTATTTGATTATACTATATATTTGATGTGTTCACTAGTTCTAACAATCACTTTGATTTGATAGGTATGACCATATCAACATAAATATATTTCACCAAAGAAGGGGCACTTGGTAGTTAATGATTAATAGGATTTAAAATTGATTATCTTTGATCAATTTGGAATTGGTACCATATCTTGTCTATTCAATTTATGTTGTCTTAATGTTGTGTAGTTTGTCACTTGGAGTTTGAGCATATTCAAGTCATTGTGGTAGTCGCTTTCTAGTTGTTTTTAGTCTCTAACTTTTTTGATTTAGCCCTAATATACATAAACATGTTGTTAGATCTAGGGCAAACAACTGAGAGGGGGGGGGTGAATCAGTTGTACAAAACTTGCTTCTATTTCAAACACTTAAATCCTCTTTGTTAATTAATAGCATATCAATTGATTACTCATGAAAGCATAAAGCATAAACACCAGAGCAGATATACATCAACACATGAGACACCAAGATTTTGACGTGGAAAACCTGGTCAAGGGAAAAACCATGGGGTGATTAACCCAAGGATTATTCTCTGTTAGAAGAATAAGAAAAATAGATGGCACATGCCAATTAGGGCTCACTGCCCGAGCACACTTCTCACAAGAGGCACACTACCTACAAGAGACACACTGTCTACAAAGTAATAAGTATTACAAACTTGAACTAGAGATTGACATCTTTACCATGCCTGGATCAGTTCCATTTAAGCCCAAAAACTCCTGCTCTGCCTTTCGCACTTCTCTTCGCTATACCACACCCATCACCGCAAGACACACTTCAAAATGAATTCACAATCCCTTATTTATACAAGGCATCGACTTAGGAACAATCATCTAAGTCGGCAAACACCTACAAGATCATTCGCAAGACGTGTAATACATCCGATCGGCCAGTCTCAAGAAGAACACCAATATCCGTGGTTATTCTTCAAATGCAAACTCTAACTTCAATGCGGACCGCCAATAAGAATTGTACACGATCCAAAGATCACCAAAAACTTTCGTGAGTCATCAAGAACATCCGCACTTTATTAGCTTACTGGAATTCTTCTGTTCTTCATCCGGAACTTCAAGAACATAGTCTGTCATCACTGTCATAATGAAAAAGGTGCTTTCGGACCTCCAAACCATGAACAAATCTAGTTGTCACTTCACAAGAACTTCTTCAACACTCCCTCCAATCTGCAGAATGAGATAATGCAATTCCGGAGCTCACTGGACCAATCTGTGACACTCTATCACCACTGAACACCTATCGGAACCGGTTCTACTTGAGTGGTCATAACTTCTTCAGATTTTCATGCGGACCTCTGAAATCTTGACTGGAACATCTCAAGACTCATATCTACAAACCCTTTAAACCGCATCATCTAATCCTCAACCTATTGAGGACTTTTGCCTTCTTCTCATCACTATTCTTCACTATTCCTGATTGAGACTAATTTCCTCAATAACCTCAGCACACAACTCATCCAATCCTTCTCATTAATGCAATATGAGTATGTTGACATCAATGACAACACTGGTTAACCTCATACTTGCAACAATCTCCCCCTTTGTCATTGATGGCAACATATGATGTGAAAAACCATCAAGACAAGAACTTTTCCTTTCTGTCACAGCTCCCCCTATCAGCAACAACTCTTCACATGTCTTCTTTTCCTTTACTACTCCCCCTTTGATCATCAACCACTTGTTTTTCACATGTCTTCTCTCCCCCTTTGACATCAATGGCAAAGGGCTCATACTTACAATTCTAACACATTAGAATCATACCAGCTGCTCCCCCTGAGTAGCAACTCCCCATCATCAATCTGGATCACAAGATATGACTGTGATATCCACCAGACTGATGCACATCAGTGCATCGTAGTTCATCACCGGAGGGGCCATGACCCCTAACTTCTCCCTGAGATACTCAAAAGAGTCCTTGGGAAGAGGTTTAGTAAAAATGTCTGCAAGCTGATCCTTGGAGGGCACATACTCCAATCTGACTTCACCCTTGTTCACTTGCTCTCTCAGAAAGTGAAATTTGATAGATATATGCTTGGTCTTAGAATGCAACACCAGATCCTTAGAAATATTTATTGCACTTGAATTATCACAGAAAATTGTGATAGGCTCCTCATATTCTACTTGAATATCTCTTAGCATTTGCTTCATCCACAAAAGTTGAGTGCAACTTCCTGCTGCTGCAATGTATTCAGCTTCAGTTGTAGACAGGGAAATTGCCTCTTGTTTCTTGCTTAGCCAAGAAACCAACCTTTTTCCCAAAAAGAATGCTCCTCCACTTGTACTCTTCCTATCATCCACATCTCCTGCCCAATCTGCATCTATATATGCATGAAGAGAAAAATTATGATCTCTAGGATACCATAGACCATACTCAACTGTTCCTTTCAAGTACCTAAAAATTCTTTTGATTGCCATGACATGAGATTCTTTGGGATCATCCTGGAATCTCACCACAAGACCAACAGCCTGCATTATATCTGGTCTAGTTTGAGTGAGATACAATAATCCTCCAATCATTGATCTGTACTTTGTCTGATCTGTCTTAGGAGAGTCATCATCTTTGCTCAACTTACATCCGGTAGCCATGGGAGTGTTCATAGGCTTTGAATCTTCCATTCCAAATTTCTTCAATAGTTCTTTCACATATTTGGTCTGAGAGATAAACATTCCTTTCTCTGTCTGAGTAATTTGCAGACCCAAGAAGAAATCTATTTCATCGAGCATTGACATTTCAAACTCACTTTTCATTTGGTTTGCAAAGATTTTACACATACTGTCTCTTCCTCCAAAGATGATATCATCAACAAATACTTCAACAATCAAGATGTTTTCATGATCAATTTTGAAATATAGGTTACTATCAATAGTACCTTTGTTGAAACCAATCTTCAAAAGATGTTTGTCCAACCTTTCATACCATGCTCTTGGAGCTTGCTTTAGACCATACAGTGCCTTTTTTAATTTGCAGACCATATCACCATGCTCAGATAATTGAAATCCATCCGGTTGTTCAATGTACACCTCTTCTTCTAAGTCACCATTCAAGAAAGCAGATTTGACATCCATCTGATACACTTTGAAATCTTTGAAGGCAACAAATGCAAGAAATAGTCTGACTGCTTCAATTCTTGCCACCAGAGCAAAGGTTTCCTCAAAAGCAATCCCTTCTATTTGAGAGTAGCCTTTGCAGACTAATCTGGCTTTATTTCTGATTACTTCACCAACTTCATTTAGTTTGTTCCAGAAGATCCATTTGGTTCCAATCACATTCTTGTTACTAGGTCTAGAAACAAGATCCCAAGTGTGATTTTTCTCAATTTGCATCAAATCTTCCTCCATTGCTTTGGTCCAATTTTCATCATTGCAGGCTTCATTTATTGTCTTAGGTTCAATCTTTGAAATCAGACAACATTCATCTGAATTTTGAGCAATTTTCCTTCTAGTTTGCACACCTTTGCTTTTGTCACCTATGATTTGATCTTCAGAGTGGTTCAGTCTTACATACCTTGGAACTTTGGGAGTTTCTTGCACTTCTGTTCCTTGATCAGGCTCATTCAAACCTATCTCTTCTTCCTGATTTACCGGATCAGTCTGAATCTGACTTTCAGGAGAGGATTGAGCTCCTTGAACCAAAACACCATCTTGATCATCTTCATCATACTCATAAAACCTTGAGGGCTTCTCAATTCCTTCATCACCCTTTACATTTGTACTTTCTATCATCTTTCTCAGTATCTTATTGTAACACCGGTATGCTTTGCTTTGAATGGAGTAACCCAAGAAAATTCTTTCATCACTTCTAGCATCAAACTTTCCTAGATCTTCATCTCTTTTAATGTAACATTTGCTACCAAATACTCTGAAATATCTCACAATAGGAGTGATGCCAAACCAAAGTTCATAAGGAGTCTTACCGGTATTGCTTCTAATTTGAACTCGATTGAGAGTGTAGACTGCAGTGCTAACAGCTTCTCTCCAAAACATCTGGGGAACATTTGCTTCCATCATCATTGTCCTGGATGCTTCCTGGATGGTCCGGTTCTTTCTTTCTACTACTCCATTCTGTTGTGGAGTCCTAGGGGCAGATAATTGTCTCTTTATACCATGCTTCTCACAAAAATCTATGAATTCATCGGATGTGAATTCACCACCTCTATCAGACCTCAGACATCTCAGTTTTAATCCGGTTTGATTCTCTACCATAGCCTTGAAGATTTTGAACTTCTCAAAGGCTTCTAATTTCTCTTTCAAAAAGGTAACCCACATCATCTGGGAATGGTCATCAATCAGTAACATGAAATATTTATCACCTTGCATACTCTTGATTCTTGTCGGACCACATAGATCAGTATGAACTAATTCCAATAATCTGGTAGAGGACTGATCCTTGCTTTTGAATGAGACTCTGCTCTATTTACCTAGCTAACATTCTTTGCACAAACTATTTATAGGTTTTACCAACTTTGGAAGATCTCTTATAGCCTGAGTATTGCTTATCTTGATGATGTTATCAAAATTTACATGACACATCCTTCTATGCCATAACCAACTCTGATCAACTTGAACAAATAGACAACTCTTATTAGTACCAACTAGATGGAAGATATTATCTTTTGTTTGAGTACCGGATGCAATCTCAGTTCCAGAGCTTTCAAAGATCCTGCATCTTCCATTCTTGAACCAGAGATCATAGCCTTTGTCTACCAACTGTCCAACACTGAGAAGATTGTGCTTCAATCCTTCAACATACAGTACATTACCGGTTTTGTTCTTTCCATCAAAAGAGATAGTTCCCCTACCTCTGATTCTACTAGTAGAATTATCACCAAACTTTACCATTCCTCCTTCATACCTTTCCAAATCTAAGAACTTGTTCTTGTCACCTGTCATATGGTGAGAGCATCCACTGTCAATAACCCAATCATCCTTTTCTTCAACTTGGGCAGCCAAAGCTCTTTCTACAACCTTATGATTGATAGATTCATAGGATATTGGATCTTCTTCCTTGATGGCAATAAACACCCATTCATTTCTGGATTTGTCTCCTATCTCTGATTCATCATCTGTTACTCCTTCATTATCAGCTTCTTCATGAACATAATAACAATTCTTTTGGAACCTTTGTCTATTAGAATTTGACCTTGTAGATCTTTCTGGACATCTTGAGGCAAAGTGACCAATCTTATTGCAGTTGAAGCACTTAAAGGGTAATTTTCCTTCATACTTACCAGATCCTCTTGGCAGTCTTTTTGCAATGAGGGCTTCAAGTTGAGCTGTTTCTGCTTCTTCCTCTTCCATGTCTCTTCTTGCTTGATCATACCATGATAGCTTCCTTGAAGAGTTTTCTCCCGGATCAAATCTTTGTTTGCCTTTCATAGAGGCACTGGCTTTGAATGCAGATTCAGTCTTGGGGGGATCATCTCCAAACTCGGTCACTTCAAATGCAACCATTTTGCTAGCCAATTGGTCTCTTTTGATAGTTGTATGGGCTCTGAATTCATCAATGGTAGCAACCTTGATTTTGTAGGTAGCAGGAAGGGATCTGAGAATTTTGCCAACAATCTCATTTTCATCCAAGACTCCACCAGCATTCCTAATTCCACACACCAGCTCATTTACTCTTGGCATAAAGGTAGTAATATTTTCATCATCTCTCATCTTTAATCTTTCAAATTTCCCTTTGAGACTCTGCAACCTTGCACTCTTAACATACTCATCTCCTTCATGCAAGAGTTCCAGTTTAATCCAGATCTCATAGGCAGTTGGTAGGTCAATTACATTTGAGAGCTCTGAGTCAGTTAATGCGCTTAGAAGAGCCTCTTTGGTCCGTAGATTGTTTTCAGCATCTGTGATTTCATTTAGAGTTGTCGGACCATCCTGTGGAGGTACATATGCTTTTGTGACCATGGACAAGTATGCTTTTCCCATACACTCCAAGTGACATTTCATGCGACCTTTCCAAAGAGAGAAGTTGGTTCCATCAAACTTCAGACTATCCTTCTTCTATGACGACATCCTGGATCTCCTCAAGCGGTTAAGCTCCTTCTAGAGAAACTTGGCTCTGATACTAATTGTTAGATCTAGGGCACACAACTGAGAGGGGGGGTGAATTAGTTGTACAAAACTTGCTTCTATTTCAAACACTTAAATCCTCTCTGTTAATTAATAACATATCAATTGATTACTCATGAAAGCATAAAGCATAAACACCAGAGCAGATATACATCAACACATGAGACACCAAGATTTTGACATGGAAAACCCAGTCAAGGGAAAAACCACGGAGTGATTAACCCAAGGATTATTCTCTATTAGAAGAATAAGAAAAATAGATGGCACATGCCAATTAGGGCTCACTGCCTGAGCACACTGCTCACAAGAGGCACACTGCCTACAAGAGACACACTGTCTACAAAGTAATAAGTATTACAAACTTGAACTAGAGATTGACATCTTTACCATGCCTGGATCAGTTCCATTTAAGCCCAAAAACTCCTGCTCTGCCTTTCAAACTTCTCTTCGCTATACCACACCCATCACTGCAAGACACACTTCAAAATGAATTCACAATCCCTTATTTATACAAGGCATTGACTTAGGAACAATCATCTAAGTTGGCAAACACCTACAAGATCATTCGCAAGACATGTAATACATCCGGTCAGCCAGTCTCAAGAAGAACACCAATATCTGTGGTTATTCTTCAAATGCAGACTCTAACTTCAATGCGGACCGCCAATAAGAATTGTACACGATCCAAAGATCACCAAAAACTTTCTTGAGTCATCAAGAACATCCACACTTTATCAACTTACTGGAATTCTTCTGTTCTTCATCCGGAACTTCAAGAACACAGTCTGTCATCACTGTCATAATGAAAAAGGTGCTTTCGGACCTCCAAACCATGAACAAATCTAGTTGTCACTTCACAAGAACTTCTTCAACACTCCCTCCAATCCGCAGAATGGGATAATGCAATTCTGGAGCTCACCGGACCAATCTGTGACACTCTATCACCACTGAACACCTGCCGGAACCGGTTCTACTTGAGCGATCATAACTTCTTCAGATCTTCATGTGGACCTCTGAAATCTTGACTGGAACATCTCAAGACTCATATCTACAAACCCTTTAAACCGCATCCTCTGATCCTCAACCTATTGAGGACTTTTTCCTTCTTCTCATCACTGTTCTTCACTGTTCCTGATTGAGACTAATTTCCTCAATAACCTCAGCACATAGCTCATCCAATCCTTCTCATTAATGCAATATGAGTATGTTGACATCAATGACAACACTGGTTAACCTCATACTTGCAACACATGTGTGTGTGTGTGGGGGGGGGGGTTGTGCATATTGAGACATTGGTTATGTTGTTATTTGATTCAATTTCCAATTGGTTGAATTTATCTAAATTTTTGTTAAGTCTAAAGAGAAAGAGGGGGAGGGAGAGGGGGAGTGGGAGAGAGGGGCTAAATTCCTTTGACTAATTATATGTATATGTATATGCATATGCATATGTAAATGTACATATGTCTATGTATGTATGTATATGTATGCACATATATATAGATACATACATATGTCATATATATAGACATATATGTATGCGTATGTGTGTGTGTATATATATATATATATACACACATATACATACATATGTCTATATATATGACATATGTATGTATATATGTAATATATATACATATATACATTATATATAACATATATACATACATATGTCTCTCTCTCTCTCACATCACTTCTTGCTTATTAAATAAATCTATATTGATGATATTATTAAGGGACTTGACCCCATCCTAGAGTTCTAATTTATTAATACAAACAAGTAATCTTGAATAGAATCTTAACTTCTATATTGTTTTGAAACTACCATGCTCATGAGCTAATTAGACTACTGTCTTTGAATTGGTGGATACCATTAAATTCATTAGTCCTCAAGAACTTGGGTGGATAGTTTATCTATTGGTTAATAACTCAAACCTTGAAATTGAGGTACATGAAATTACTTGTTCCAATTTCTAAGATGACTCTTGGGATGAAGGGAATTTTTGGGTTGTTCTTATCATTTTTGTATTTCAAAGATTAAGATTTTTTTCTCTTCTCTGTATGTGTATAGGGGGGACTTGCTATTAATCTTGTAATATCCCATTTTTAATTGATTTAATTTTGTGGGCAAAATGCCCATTCCTATATTTCTTGCAGGGTAAGAAAAAATCATTAGGGAAATAAATTTAATTATAATTGATTATTATTATTATTAAGTATTTTCCTAATGAGGGGTATAAAAATTCATGGGGATGGGATAATGTAACTCCCAAATCATTTGGCATATTCTTTTATGACATATTCTATGATGGGTTTATGATACTTTTTATGGCAGCCCATTTTTAGGGAGTTATAAGTTGGATTTTATGTCAAAGTGGGAGTTATAAATTTATGGGAGGAGTATTTTATGACAAGAAAATTAGTGAGGAGTTATATTTTTCCTTATTTGAGAAGCATCTTTATAATTATTTATGACAATTGTAGGTGGGTGTAAGAAGAGCATCTTTGACTAGCTAAATATAGCTAGGTGTAAGATGAGGTTATGACAACTCTCTATGGGGCCTATTTTGAGAGGGCAATATTTGAAAATATTTTTGATTAATATTTATTTTGGCCTAATGGGATGTTGGGGTTTGTGCCAACAACTTCTATATAAGTCAGGTAACCTCACCAATTTGTATCTTTTGTTAATTAATCAATTTTCAGCACTTGTGTTCAACTACAAGATTTGAGGATGAACCCTTTAGATTCTTAGAGATCAGAGGATGAAAACATTTTGATTTCTTGAGGAGAATCTCACTTAGAGGTAGTATTTTAACTTCAAATCTTTGTTTAGATTTTTAGCATATATATTTAGTAGTTTGTGTTTGCAAGATTACACAGAAGGGAGCTCTAGCATACATAAGATTATTTTAGACTTATCCATCACTTGTATTGCTGTAATATTTGATATATTTTGATATTTTCTTCACATTTGATTAATACAAATAAGATCCAACATATTGTGATGTTTCCATTTATAATGTGTGTAAAGATTGTCTATCTTTCTAGCATAGTTTATTCAGTTTTATCACCATATACTCTAACCTTGCCTTCATGGGATCTTCATAATTAGAAAGTGATTAAAATATGCTATAGATTATTCCATGTTGGTTACATAAGAGTTTCAAATCAGATTTCATAAAAATCAGTTTGTTTGGATCATGCTAGTTTATGTCTAGTTCTTAGGTGGATTTGAGTGTAGATCTCTTCTTAATTGTTGTGGGTATTTGAGATTTCAACATATTTTATATTTGGTCAAGTTCAAAATAATTTGAGTATTTTAGATCTAATCATATTTACATAAAATTTATATTTGGTATTGTACTCCTCAAAACGTACCTCAAGCACAAATGTAGATGAGTCAGCTTCGATACAACACACAAACCCTCTCCTTGTTGATGGCGACCTCTAAGTCACTCTCACTCTTGTGGAAAGAGCCAATTGAGTGGAGGCGTAAACCAGGGGTAGTTCTATTCATGTGGAAGTAGAACGTCATGGAGAGTAGTTCACTGGACCTAGGGCCTAGTCTGTGTCAATGTTTGTTCTGTAATGGAGATAACCCTATGACCCGAAGGGTCACTAGTTGTCGATCTCCTGTTCGGGTTCCTAAGGTTCCAATGCCTAGATGGATGTTGATTTTGTTCATTGATGTGTATGGAACATTGTAACCTTTCTTTGTTAGCTTGTATAATTTATTGTATGATGTTTGCTTATTGTATGACCCTAAGGGTGTGTTCTTGTTCTTCTTGTGCCTATTGAGTGTGTTGGGGTCTTGGGTGTAACAATTCTATCTCCTCAAGGATAGATCTAACCCACTCAACTCTAATTATAGGGCACATTCATATGCTCAGATAAGAGAGAGTTCACAAAAGCTTGACCTCGATTGACTTTGTGTTTAACTTTGACTTTGTGATGTAACTAAAGGTTTTCTTATGATTTCGCTAGATTGCTTGACCTTGTGGTGGTATCAAGGAGTTTTCAACTATTTTTTAAAATTGTGAGGGTTTTGATTCTCTCTTGATCTAATGTTTTTGTATTTTTTATGAATTCAACTAAATGAATGCAAAACATTTTTTTTGGTTTCTTTTATGAATAAATGATAATATGATGCAATTAATCTAGGAATTCAAATATGAATGCAAATTAACATGAATTTTCCAAATGCAATGTACACTATGTTTTTATGCTTTTTTGAAATGATTTTTAGATCTAATCTAGGAATTGAGAATACAGCAATGAAATCTAATCTTTGAATCACAATGAAAATAATTTAAGCAATGATAATCTAATCAACTTGAAATAAATCCTATCAAGGAAATTGCAATAACAAGATTAATTTTTCCAAGAGCAAAGCATGATTTAATTAACTACTTAAAACATGAAGAACCTGAATCCTTTGGCACATGAGCCTGGCGTATCCTCAGAAGTCCTTTGTGCAGCAACCTTTCCTCTCCTTTGTAGCAGTGGGGTACTCCTCTTAGCGATAGGGATGGGGTAGCAATTGATTTGAAATGAGCTATGAAAGCTAAGAAGCACTTGGGCTTGGAAAATTCACAAGCATAACAACACTAATGAAGCTTTTGAAAGCTTTGGCAACAATACTAAAAAACAAAATGCTCACAAGTCTCACGAAGAGCATGAAAATCCTAAGTGGAGAGTAAATGCTTGATGGATGGATGCAACAATGAATTTGCCTCTCTTATTGCTTGAGAGAAGGGGGTATTTATAGTGTTGAAGAGCTCACAATAGGTGGGATTGATTGAGGAGTCAACTCAATTTGATTGAAGAGTTAACTGAGTTGATTAGGGAGTGAACTGGGTTGATTGGATAGTGAACTAAGCTTGATAGCTTATCACTCATGGAGGAATGGGAGTTAGCATGAGAGGAAGGTGAGATGAGACTAGATCAATGCGAGCTAATTATGGTTGATTGGAATAGAAGAATGAGTTAAGAATAGCCTAGGCTCCATTAGGGTTGAATTTGCATGCAAACTGGAGCAAAAACAGAGTTAATTTGGGCCCAAACTAAAGAGGAAATTATGTTTTAAAACATGACAAGGTCACCCCTTTTACCAGTAGGGTCGCCTAGTGGTGAACTTGGGTCACCCAAGGGTCACCTAGAAGAGATCTTGAACTCAGAGGGGGTGACCCAAAAAAGAGAATACCTGGGAGTGATTTGAAGGGCTGAGAATGATCCTGGGAGGTTGAAGATGACATATAGCCCTTGAAAATGACAAAAATGATGCATATGAGGGTATTCCCCCTTTTACCAATAGGGTCACCCAGGGGAGATTCATGGTCACCTGAGGGAGATCCTGAACTGAAAGGAGGTGACCCCAAAAAGAGATAAGACAGGTCAATTTTAAAGATTGGGAAAGGTCTAGGAGGTCAATTGGAGGCTTCTATGTTAGTGTAGGTTTTTATTTTCCTAGTTGGGTTTTTTATTTTCCTATATTCCTAGGTTTTTCCTACACATGTTATTAATCTTGCTTAGGGTTAATGAAGTGAGTATTAGTGTGAGTGGGTGCAAGGTGTTGGCATCTTCCATGGGAGTTTCACTTGCCTATTTTAGGCTACTATGGTGGACTCTTCCCATTGGTCAGATTTGCCACCTCTCCCCTCTCTTCTAGTCTATTTATACTCACCTCCTAGCTTGTATTTTGCCATCTTTTGCTTTTGCATCCTCTTAATGCTATTTTTCTTCTAGAGCATTTTCATTACTCTCGTGGAGACAAAATATATGCTTCTATTTTGATTTCATATCATTTGCATTCATAGTTTAATATCTATTCATTTGCACTAGTTTTTTAGGTTAATAATCTTTTAAGATTCTAACATGGTATCAGAGCTATTCTAGTGCAGAATATATTTTAGTTTCCTTTTTGAGAGATTTTGGGGAGGGGGCTAATAAGCTTTACTTGCAGGTTTCTTGAAAACCTAGTATGCTCTTCTCTTGCATATTTGGATAATCTAGAGAATTAGAAAAGTTCAAGACAAAAATATTTTAACCTCTGGGGTTTCACATATGTGTTTTGTGAGACTTGGGTGATTACAACATTTCTTGTTATACTGGTAATATTTTTGGTTGTTCCAACGGGTCCAAGAGGCTTGAGAAAGTCAAGATTGACTTTCATTTTATCCAATTTGGAGATCCTTTGACAAAGTTGCAGAATGGGGGTTTTAGGCTCATATTTGGAAGATAACTTCTGTTTGGAGCATTTTTAGGCCAAAAGGACCTTGCCATTGCGTCCAAGAGGCCTATCAGATAATTTTTGACATATTACATGCTATTTTTTGTTGCTAGAGGCATTTTTTTGCATTAGATCCACATCTTAGGCATGTCAAAAAGAAAAAAAAAAAGCTTTCTAGGTGTTGTTCACCACATCAAAAAATTGTTCAGGTATCTGTTATTTTTTGCATGCAACCAATAAATCATGTGCAAACTTAATTAGAAATTTTCTGCAGGCCCCCTCTTTGTTGGCATTTTGATTTTGGTAGTCAATCTTTGCAGGCCTTTATCTCAGTCATCCAAACTCCTTTTTTGGAGCAATTATTTTTTTATTTGGGGTAGAATGTCTCATAATTCATAATGGTGTAGATGTTTTTTGGTTTTGGTGTCTGGAGTTTCCAAAAATTGCAAATTCTCATAGGTGAGGCTACACCATTCCCATTTTTGGAACTTTAGAGACTCATAAATTTCACATACGACTCGGATTAAGGTACTTTTTTTGAAAGTTCATGAGTTTTTGAGTAGAATGTAATGGTGTTGTTTGCTTCACTTGGTTTCATTCTAGTATTGTACTTTCAACATACACCTATTGTTGAGGATTTTGTAAGCATTGAGATCAAGACCACTAAGTAATTCTTGCTAGTGGCAGTTGTAAATGCACTAAATTATAAAGTGCCAAATCATATTTTGTGGGAGGGTTCTCTGATTGAGTGAAAAGGGGGGTATCCTGTGTGCTCTCTTTGAGTTATAAGAGAATCTTTTGGGGTTATTGTAAACATGAATAGAGATAAAGTTCCATTTTGGGGGGGTTCATCATGGATTTTGGTATCTATTTCCATGCTTCTATTGTCAAGATAACTTCAAAGAATTATTTGTCCTGGAAACAAGAGATAAAGAACCACTATCTTGAATAGGATCAATTGCCCTATCTCCTTGGACTCATTCCTAAGCTAAGTGACAATGAACAAAAGAATGCATGGTTCAAAAATAATGACATGGTTTATGGAATAATATGTCTTTTATGTAGAAAAAGAGGGATGTTGATGAGGTTGATAGTTAATTAGATCCTCCTTTCACTACATACATTCAAGGACATTAAACCGAGTTGAATCACAACTTTTGCAAGAGGACTCAGCTACAGGTTTGGTGTCACTTGGAATGATACAAAAATTTAGAATTTATTGATTAATATGTTAAACCCTAGTCCAATTAGGCCTAAAACCCTAATTATGCAAAATTGTAAACAAACGGATGAATCCCAACAAATGCTCGCATAGGAATGCACTAAATGTAGACTAGATACATACCAAATTTTAGATTCTGAAAGGCAAGAACTTTGGGGACAAAAGAGTGGGCGCCCTTGCCCAATGTAGTACTTTTTATGAGGGCTTCAGAGTAAAATATGCCTCAGACTATTCCTTGCTCAAATATTCCTGACACTACAAAACTAGAGGACAAAAGAGTGGGCACCCTTGTCCAATTAGGGATAATTTCTGTCATTTTCTTCAAATCTAGAATCTTCCTGCTCTGCTCTAATCTCCTGCAAATCCTCTCCGCAAGATCTGACACCTTAACCTACAATCACAAGAGAGGGGTCGGGGGTTGTGGTGTTTAGGAGCTTGCCTTGGTCAAGCCCCAGAAATAGCATTCAAGTCTTCCAACACCATTGTTAGATAGAGTGTGTGTCCTTGGTGGATAGAGACAAAAACAAATGATATAATAAATTGATTGAAGCACAAAATAGATGTCACCTTGGAGGTGAAGCTCTCACGGGGAGATGAAGATCTTTCATGCCATGAGGAGATGGATTGATGAAGACAAATCTGCAACAAACAAGTACAAACACAACACAATACTGCTCTGCAACACAATGAGGGCCTTGAATATCCTTAGCACAAGATCACAAGTTCACATTATCCATCTAGTTGTAAAATGAAGTCCTAAACATGTTTATATATGCATTCCCGCTAAACATTAGTAATTCAAATTGAATAGGTTGACAAAGGGAAATGTTTTAACGGTCATTTTTAGATATTTAAAATTTGGGTCTCGAAAAAATAGGTCTGGACTAGGGCATGGACGCCCTTGTCCAGGGCCCTATTTTGGGTCTTGCTTAAGCTCAAGAGTGTCCCCTAAGTCCCATTTGTCATGGGTTTTAGGGGATTTTACTCCAGGATTCAATTTTAACATGCATGATTAAATCTAAGGGACCTAAGAGCTAAACTTAGGAGGTAAAAGTCCTAGGGGGACATTTTACGACATAACATTTAGCCCCCACTTCAATGTATGTATGATCTTACAACCCATGCATGCATTAAAGTATGGTCGAAAACACATCAAACACACTAGGCACTTGAAGCTAAGGCATAAACAAAGATTGAGGAACTATTTCTAGTCCCCAGTCTTAGGTAAGCACTAGAGGACACATCACAGACATGCAAAACACAATGAAGACAGTAGGAAGCACGCAAGACATGGAGAAGACAGTATTGAAGACATGCAAAAGATGATAAAGACATGAGAGCAATCACACAAAACATGATGAATACAATGATATAACATTTTCATATATAAAATGAAATCCTAAAAAACACATAAAACAAAACCCAAAATATAGGGGGGACTCATCGCCACACCCTTTACACTACACTAAGGGTAAAGCACACCATACAAAACCTGAGTGTAGGGGGACTCATCGCCACACCTGTTACACTACACATGGGGGAAAACATGCCATACAAAATCTAAGTGTAGGGGGGACTCATCGCCACACCCTTTACACTACACATGGGGGAGGACACACGGAAGACACATAGAATACACATGCGCTGTATAGCATGCCATAGACATACTATACATCTTAAACATGACAAACACGGGCGATGGAAGGAGCTTATTGCTAAGTCCCACCATCTCAAACATGCTACAATCACACCTGATGGTTGGGCTTATGCCACGACAACTCCAAAAACACGCTTAAGGGAGGATAGTCTCAAGATCCAACCCCGCCTCTGTGAAGGACTTTTGTGATAAAAAGATGTGCACTAGCTCAAGAGATACACCATCCTACCTTCTGCAGAAGGGCTTTTGAATAAAAGGATATGCACTAGCTCAAGAGATACGTTATTCTGTCTCGTGCAGAGGGCTTATTTGATAAAGGATATGCTATCTCACTTCACTTCACAGAGAGGGCTTTTTGATTGCAATATAAATAAAGATGTGTACTCATGCCAAAGATACACCATCCTGCCTCATGGAGAGGGATTACAAACACACTTCATTAGTACCAAAATCATCTGATAGATACCATTATATATGCCCCCACCTTAAGGTGGTTGATGTCGTGTACCGATATCAAGCATGTTAAGGCAGAGAGAAGACACGCAAGGGAACAAGAGCTCTTGCAAAGCCCATGCCCCCAAGGTGACATGTGATTATGATCACTGAATGTTCCCACAAACATATTGATATAATAAGATAAGATAAACAACTAGATCAAATCATGAAATCTATGCATGAAGACAGTCACATCAAGGATCAAGGCTATACTATGGGTTCAGAGCTGAGTATAATCGTTGGGCTATACTGCATGTACCTCAAAACTGAGTGTAGCAAAAAGGTGAGATAACAATTAAAGTGTACAAGAGCAGATTGAGTAGATTGTAAAATGTTAGTCACAATAAATGCCACAAGATGATACATCACACGGAGTGATTCTACTAGTCAAGCATCATATATATATATAAATCAACCCCATCTTTAGATATGGACTAGGTCCATTTTTTCTTTCTCACTGAAGGGACTCATAGTCCGTATCAGTATTTATTTATTTTTATCATCCGCCAACTAGGTAGAATCACTGAAGAAGGTAAACAATAAAATGAGAGAGGAGAAACAAGTGCCTTAGGAACACCATGTAGGAGGATGCCCCCAGGTCATCAACCGCAATGCTATGCCCCTAAGGCACAACACAGAACAATAAAATAGAGGAGAGGCAAGATAGAAGAATAATGAAACAAATAGAAGAATGGTCACAACAGAGGCAATCTCCTGGTATCCTTAACCTTACAAGAGTATCAAGGGTCATCGAAGGAGGCCTAAACAACACATAACACATCACAAGGGAACACAACACACATATATAGATATATATTTATATTTTATCTAAGAGGAGTCTGAACTTGTGAGCATCTTAGAAAGGTGCTCCATCAAGTTTTGTAAAAAGTGTGAGTAATTTGTACCTAATTGATTCTTATTTCCAAGATGGTCGTGCGGTGCTTGTTTCTCAAATCCCTGTATATTTGAAATTTTATATTACTTGTGAGGAGGGGAATCATTTCTATTTCCCACTGATGATAATCGCCTTGTTCTTTTTCGATCCTTTGATTTATTGTTAATCTTTTCATGGCAGAATGGGGTATTTTCCACTGTTACAGCCTATCCTTGTATCATAACATCTTGCCGCGGTTGTTCAATTTGTAAATCTGATGCATCTTGGTTGACTCTTGATCCTTGAAGGGATAATAGTGGATGAACCTCATCATAGATAACTTTATCTCATGGATGAGGTGAGTCTTCAATCTTCTCCTTATCCACTTCTATCATACCAAGTATTTCATCATAATCTAGATAGTCATCTTCTTTCTCAACTGTATTTTGCTCTACCATATTGTTGTCGCTATGCTTAGGAAATGGATTAGTAAAGATTTGTAAATTCTGATTCAGAGGGGCCACTGATTTATTTCCATTGTCATTCACACTTGTTACCTATATTACATTCGAGTCGATGAGGTCTTGAATTTCATGTCTAAGATGCATACATCATTTAGTGTCATGCCTTTGTTGCCGATGATAATAACAGAAAGCATTAGCATCAAAGTGAGGTCCTTGCATTCTACTACTATCCAATGGTTTGATGGGAGGAAGCTTCAAGAGATTATTGCTCACTGTGTGTTTCATAATAGAATGTAGTGAATCAGATATTTTAGTAAACTATCTTTGTTGTTGCCGAAATTGAAATGGTGCCCTCTTTAGATTAGTTATAGTGGACACTTGTGAAAAATTGTTTGCATTCTTCCCATTATCTTAATGAAATTCTTGTTCCTCTTAAAACTGTTTTGAGATGTTCCGGCTTGAGCTTGATCACCTTGAGCTAATGAGTTTTGGTTCTCATACTGACTAGATGAAAGCTGGTAATAACAAAGAGCTATGTATAATGTCAAAAAGAACTATACTTCATTAAAAGGATCTTATCCCAGATGTTAGGTTGTAAATTTGTAATAAACACCTTCTGAACATCCTCATCATTCATCTAGTATTGAATTTGTGCATAGAGAGCTTGATATCAACTGATAAACTCAGTTAATTTCTCTTTTGGACCTTGCTTGCAATGAACTAAATCAATCAATGAGACCTAAGGTCCAATGTTTTCTTGGAAATGTTGTAAGAATTGATCAACAAGTTGTAAGAAAGAATGTATTGAATTCGGAGGTAAAGAGCAAAACCATTCCAAAGAAGTATCTTTGAGAGATCGCGGGAAAAGTTTTGCTAACAAGTCCTCTTCAAAGTGTTGGGAAATAAGGTGTCTCAACCTTTGCAAATTCTTAGCATTATTTATTTAATTGTATATTTATTTATTGCCTAATATTGTATTTACTTGCACATTCAGTTTGGTCACTTAGTTGAGGTGGCACAGTGACATGTCATCTTACTTGGAATGTGACTTGGATGGTCAAGTCAAACCTACATGGATTTAGGCATCCCATTTGAGGTGGCACTGTTATGCCATGTGTTGGCATCTTGTGGTATGTGGAAGAGGATATTCCATATGATAGAATCTATGACGCGTAAGAGCCAAGTTTGGAGATTCCTATGACAAGTGGTGACAAGTGTCGGTGAGCATCTTTGCATGAGGGAAAGGCATCTTTGGGTGCCCAAGTTGGGCTATGACATGTTGTAAGAGGAATTTACTATGTTTAGTCTTGTATGGCGGATTCTCTTACAACATTTAAGGTTGTTATGTTGGGAAAATCTGATAGCTGTAAGATGCGTAAGAGGATCTGTCATAGTCTATTTTTAGCATGAAGCGCTCCAATCTTGGAAAGTCAAATCTATCATGTATGAAAGATGTAAGGAATGTATATGCAACTTGAAGAAGTGTCCTTTGATGCAAGAAAATTGCCATGTGGCCAAGGTGGACACCTATCTGAAGAAGCTTCCAGAATATGCCTTGTATCTCTATAAAATGCATTGTTTTGGAGTTGTATTTGCATAGTGTTTTTACAGGTACTGTTATGCTACCGGAATAACTCTAGAATCAACATTTGAAGACTCTTGGAAGAACTTGCATTGCAAATGTATTGTAAACTATTACTATTTCAGATAATGCATTGTGCAAGTTTTAGAGTGTGGGGTTTTTCACCTGAAAAGGTTTTCCCCACGATACATCTTGTCTCTACTTCTCTCTATCTACATTCTTGTATTGTGTTTGCTTCTATAATATCTCTGATATATGTTTAATATTGCTGCAATTGTAAGGGTTAAAATGAATTTGCATACCTCTCCCTCATTATATTAGTTTAGGAAGTGATTTCTGCACACCTAGCTTCCTTTCACAAAGAAGAAATCACTACACATCACTGTGAATGCTACCACATGAGTATTAGGATCACCTTTACCACTATATTTTTCAAAGCGAGGAGTCTCAAACTCATCAGACATAGGAGTTCTTAAGATTGCAAAATATAGAGGATTGCGAGCATGGTAAGTTGGTATATTACGTTGAGAAGAATTTGTCAAGCTTATCACCTTCTGTTGTAAAGAAGTCATGCTTTGCAAGAGTTGGTTTAGGAGAGCATTATTAGGAGATGCAGTTTGAGAATTAGAAGCTGTGGTCATCAAATTTTGAGATGATTGGTTATGAGTGGTAACGAAAGGGTGTTGAGAAAAATTATAAGTGCAAGGTAGTTGAGAATAATTGTAAGTGAAAGGTGTTTGGGAATAGGTGGAATGGATAGGTGGTTGAGAGTGATTATTCATATAAGAAGTCACCCTAGGTGCTGAGTTTTGATAATTGAATCCCACAACCTTGTAATTCTGTGAATTAATGCCATTAGATACTCCAATACTAGTGGTAGCATTACTACAAGAATGTGCATTAGTAGTAAGGATTGATGATGTAAAAGTAGACATTCCAATAGTTGGTATAGGTGCCGATACTTGTGTATGAGTTGGTGATGACATATTGTTGATAACGTTCACACATTCAGTCACAGGCATAACATAATGATTCTTTATATGTGCTAAGCCATGGATCATGTTCACACCATCTTGTCCTTTTAACCTTTTAACAACTCTCTTATATTATGAACAACGGCACAACTTCTTCTACTATCCTTTCTTTTTCTACAAATGCTTGAAAATCCGCTAGTTCTTTATCAAGTTTGCTTATTTGTTTATCAGGTACATGTGTTGTTATATCAATAGGATCCTCAAAATCATGAAATGTTTGTTCTTCCATTGTAGTTGGAGGAGGTATGATATCTTGCAAAGTTTGTGTTTCTCCTTTTGTAAAGTAGGTGTTCAATGGATTTTCTGATGTAGGAACATCGTTGCTATTGGAAGCACTAGAACCCATTAATCTAAGAATTCTTCTTAAAGGGATGTTTCTATTAGGGAAGAAGGTTATACAACTCATGCAAAATCATACAACACTCAATGCATAAACTAATATAACAAACCAAAGGAGTAAGATATACTTGTTGAAATACACAATGTGTAATTTAACAAATATGCCAATTTTCAACCTAGAGTATTAAATGATGCCAAATTTTCAAATGATAGATGAAT
The DNA here is from genome assembly GCA_027924645.1 of Cunninghamia lanceolata. Taxonomy (NCBI): domain Eukaryota; kingdom Viridiplantae; phylum Streptophyta; class Pinopsida; order Cupressales; family Cupressaceae; genus Cunninghamia; species Cunninghamia lanceolata. The sequence continues at coordinate 1,485,944 of BSBN01001137.1, read as the reverse complement.
GTATGATTTAAAATGCATGAAATATATGAAATGAATGATATTAATAACAAATTCAATGAAACAAAGCCAAACTATGCTTGCTTATGCACCTAAAATGCTCAATTTTTTTGCTTTTTTCAATATAAATGCACAAAAATGTTATAAAATTTATGCACAATAATGGATGAATGAAATGTAATCTGATTTAATGTGTGAAATAACTTAGATCAGATCTAAAAATGATGCAAAAATTCTACAATGCTCAATGCAAAGTCAAAACTAAGACAAGATGAATGAATATGCTTGTTTTTGTTGAAATACACAATGTGTAAATGCAAAATTTAAAATCTAAATGCAAAAAACACACTATGATGAAACACTACAGTCCAAAATTAGATTTTAATGAGTGTGAAAATGAGTAATAAAATCTGAAATAATATTTTAATTACAAAGCTTGTAATTCAAATTACTAGGTTTTATGAAAAATACAAAATTTCAAGCAAAACCCTAGCAAATGATAGATGCAAATGCAAGGTAAATGATCATGAAAGTATGAAATGCTGAAATTTATCTTAGATCTGATGTAAATATCAGAAAATTAAATGTTTTTAATAATATGCAAGAAAAATAATGCAAATTATGTCTAAATGCAAGCTAAAAATGCCTATTTTTTTAAATTTTTCAATTTTTATGCAAGATTTTCAAATGTATGATGATGAAAATGATATGTATGAATGCAAATCTGCTGTACAACACCCATCAAGGTGCAAATTCAGCAAAAACATGGGTTCACAAAAATGTTATGTAGAAAAAGAGGGATGTTGATGAGGTTGATAGTTAATTAGATCCTCCTCTCACTACATACATTCAAGGACATTAAACTGAGTTGAATCACAAATTTTGTAAGAGGGTTCAACTACAAGTTTGGTGTCACTTGGAATGATAAGGAAATTGGAAATTTATTGATTAATATGTTAAACCCTAGTCCGATTAGGTCTAAAACCCTAATTATGCAAAATTATAAACAAACGGATGAATCCTGACAAATGCTCGCACAGGAAGAAACTAAATGCAGGCTAGATACATACCAGATTTCAGATTCTAGAAGGAAAAAAAAATAGGGATAAAAGAGTGGGTACCCTTGCCCAATGTAGTGCTTTTTCTGAGGGCTTCGGAGTAAAATATGCTTCAGACTGTTCTCTACTCATAGATTCTTGACACTGCAAAACTGGAGGATAAAAGAGTAGGCACCCTTGTCTAATTAGGGATAATTTCTATCATTTTCTTCAGATTTGGAATCAGCCTTCTCTACTCTAATCTCCTGCAACTCCTCTTCGCAATATCCAACACCTGTAACCTGCAATCACAAGAGAGGGGTTGGGGGTTGTGGTGCTTAGGAGCTTGCCTCGGTCAAGCCCCAGAAATAGCATTCAAGCCTTCCAACACCATTGTTAGATAGAGTGCATGTCCTTGGTGGACAGAGGCAAAAAAAATGATATGATAAATTGATTGAAACACAAAATAGATGTCACCTCAGAGGTGAAGCTCTCACATGGAGATGAAGATCTTTCACGCCATGAGGAGATGGATTGATGGAAATAAATCTGTAACAAACAAGTACCAACACAACACAATACTGCTCTACAACACAATGAGGGCCTTGAATATCCTTAGCACAAGATCACAAGTTCGCATTATCCATCTAGTTGTAAAATTAAGTCCTAAACATGTTTATATATGCATTCCTACTAAATAGAGATTTTTTTAGTGGCAAATATTCACCAATTGGTGAATATCGCAGATCAACCAAGTCAGAATTGGCGAATAAATCACATCCAACGGGGTGGTCAAATCGCCCAGATTTTATGTATTATCAATCGAATGCATATCTATTTGCCATCGATTTATTTTATGAGAATGAACTTAGTAATATTTTTGCCATAACAAATTATGTGTTTCAAATGGGCCAACTAATATTTTCACCTTGAATTTTAGAAGCAAGTACTAAATCACCTATATATTTGCCAATACTATTAAAACAACATTGTGTATCGGGACACATTTTGCCAACTCCATTAAATGGTCACTGCATGTGAGGACCCATTTCACCAACCCCATTACATGGTCACTATACGTGATGATCCATTTCGCTAATTAAAATTTACAAGTGTTTGATTATGAGGGGTCATTTCACCAATTTCCATGACACCTCCATGCTAATCATAGGGCCATATTCACCTTGGAAATTACAATGTATGTAGTCCGTCGAGGTTTGATTCACCAACACTTAAACATATTCCTTATATAATCATGCGGGATTCACCAAATCTTTTTAATATACCATACATAATTCCCGCGAAATTCACCAAATATGGATTGATATAAATACAATCAAAACTCTGATTTATTCTTACACATTTTGTTCAGTTCTGAACTTGTGAGGTCTCGATTCGGATTTCGAAAGTTGGAGTTGGCACCTTGAAGTTGATCGTAGGCAAAGTTACAAACTTACAACACATGCATTCTTGCATTAATGAATAGCAAGTCAATGAAAACCTAAACTTAAAGGTGAGTAATCATTTCTTTATAGTATTAGTGTTTTAAGATTTCTTTATCTCTCTTCTATTCTTGATTCAATCTTAAAGAAGATATTTAGTAGGGAATGGGATCTATATTCTATGAGTATGTCCTTCTTAAACAAGAAGACATTTTTTCTAGCTTTTATTCGAAGTGGGAGATCAACATGTCGAGCCGCAAGTGCGACAAGGGTAAGACTCCTTAGGGTGGTGAAGGCCAGACTGGGAGGCCATCAAAACACCGAAAAGGTGGAGTTTGTATATAGTCTTACTTTAGAACTGGTAATGTTTCTAATCCATCAAATCAAGATGGAGCTACACCATCAACTCTTGCACCAAATAATAATGAAGAAGCCATTCGCAATACCTCACCACCACTAGAAGGTGGAATTTCCATTGAGTCAAATGAGGATGGCAATACTACAGAAGATGTTCCAAGGGATACCCTGGTTAGCCAAAATGAGGATGGCAATACCATAGAAGATGTTCCAAGGGATACCTTGGTTAGCCAGAATGAGGATGGCAATACTGCAGAAGATGTTCGAAGGGATACCCTGGTTAGCCAGAATGAGGATGACAATACTGCAGAAGATGTTCCAAGGGATACCTTGGTTAGCAAACTAAGGATGGCAATACTATAGAAGATGTTCCAAGGGAAACCCTAGTTAGCCAGAATGAGGATGGCAATACCATAGAAGATGTTCCAAGGGATACACCGGTTAGCCAGATTGAGATAATTGACTTGGATGAAAAAGAAAATGTTGGCGCTGTAGATGATGTTGGCAAGAAGAAAAGAAAAGGCAAATCAAAAGATTCAAAAGATTCAAAAAACAAATCAAAAGATTCAAAATAGGGGCGCGAGTGGGAAATGTCAAGGAATTTTTAGCTTGATTGGGTGTCAAAGTACCCATTCATTGAACCAGTGGAGAAAGCAAACAAAGATGAACAACCAACAGAATGCAAGTGTGTGATTTGTAGTTGGAAATGTAAAAGAGTCAAGAAATTGCAGCTAAAGATTGACACTATAGAATAGCATATAGGTAAAGTTTATGAAAAACAAATCATAGATGGAAAGGAAACATCAGTAGTAAGATGGAAATCAAAGGAAGAATGTCTTCATGTGAAGTATGTCATGGACTATGATGAGCATAAGAAAATAATGATGAAGCTTGTTGCAAGTGGAGGTACAATCAAGGCTCAATTTGAAAAGTAATGGAAGGAGCACAATTGGAAAAAACTGTTCAGATGAGTGTTGTTTTTCATATTTTGTCTAGAAGGCGTCCTATGACAGACTACCTAGAGTATAGTAATTTATTATCTTTTTTGAGTGTTCCTCACTATCCTAGCACACATTGGTCAATAAACGCTGGATGGGAATGGAAAAACTATCTCGCTGCAGTGGAAAAGCAAGATTTAAAGGAGAGTGTAAAAGAGTCAAACTTCATTGCATTATATTTAGATGAAGTTACTACAGTAGATAATACTTCTTGGGTCTATATGCATGTGTATACTGTAAAAGAACATGTCCGCCGAGCTCATCTACTCTGTGTTTATAAAATGAAGGACAGTTCAACATCACAAAATCTATTTGAACTAGTTAAGAAGTCTTTGAATGAAATTGTAAGTATGGATGACTTGACAATTGCCAAAAAGTTGGTGTGTAGGAGCTAATGGAGCTGCAGCAATGCAAGGTCAGAGGACTGGTCTTTGCACAAAATTACAAACTACTTATGCACCATACATGCTTACCATTCACTGCATGGCCCACAAAATTAATTTAGCATTTAAAATTGTAAGCAAGTTTCCTACAATATCAAAAGTTGAAAATCTAGTCCACGAGCTCCACACATACTTTGCCAAAGTCCCAAATGTTTTATGGAATTTCAAAATTTTATTGAGGGAATAACAACAGGAAACAAGCTTCTTAAGGATGTTGATACCAGATGGATCTCCTTACATGGACTAGTGCAACAAGTTCTTTCAAAATATCCATCCTTGATTGGAACAATGTACGAGCATCGTAACACAGTAGACAAAGTTCCTGACCTCTTACATAGGTTAAGTGATATAAAGACACTCTTAACTTTAGCTAGTCTTCTCCCCATGCTGGATGAAATGAACAATCTTGTGAAGAAATCCCAAGACAGAACTATGTATATCTATGAGTATACCAAACTACGTAGAATGACATGCATGGCCCTCGATAATCTATATCTAGATCTAACTTCTCAAAGCCCAAATTTTTATAGGTGGTAGATAATTATAGATTTGAATCATCTTGAAAATTATTTACAGTTTAATGCAAGCGGGAAGTTATGTGTCTTTGTACGTGGATTTGAGATACCAATGCACCATTGTAAGATAGTTAGGCACTCTATCAGAGAAGTACCTGTTAGAAAGGAAGATTTTGATGTCATTGTTGAATCTATTAGTAGTAATTTGAAGAAAATTACAAGCAATCTTTCAACAAAGATTTATAATCGATTCCCTTGAAATGAAATACTTGATGCCATTGTGTATCCTCAATTTTGGGTTCAAGGACACTGAGATAGCCCAAGCTTTTTTCATCAAAAAGTAACTACCTTGACCGCATACTTTTTGAAAATTGTAGAATGCAATGGACAAAAAATAGAAGGAAATATAGATGGAAATAAGCTTAAAGGACAACGTAGTCAGTTTTCAAGAAGTATGATAGACTAGTTTAATGCCAAGGAGAATCCCTTCGAAGCGGGATCAATAACAAAGGCCTGGAAAAACTTGGGTCAGAGTGAAATATTGCATGATTTGATATCAAAATATTTCAAACTTGCTGATTTATGTCAAACAATGATATTGGGTTTGGTGGAAGATGAGAGAGTTTTTAGTGCATTGGGGTTTTCAAAATCAAAGATAAGAAACAAACTAGACAAGAATTTGGAAAATTGCTTGAGGGTATTAGGAAGTGTGTATAATGTCAAAAATTTTCCTTATGAAAGGGCACTTACAATCTAGAAGTCCATATCTGAAAGAAGAGGGTTGTGCAACACTTCAAGTTCAAATGCTGGTGGTGGTGGGACAAATGACAGTGACACAATGACTGATGAATTTGACTTTGAGACTCAGAATCAAGACGAAGAAAATGAAGACGAGACTCAGAATCAAGACGACTCTTTTTCTTTATTTGAACATTGGTTGAGGACCCTGACTCGATTTGGGAAATGGAAGTGAATTAGCATTTTTTAGGTATTTATATTGCATTTCATGAATTATATTCTAAAACTGTAGTTGATGATATTTTATATTGTATTCCTTGAAATTGTGAATCAAATTGAATACATTAACATATTATTAATTATTTCATATTTTAATTGTGTCAATGGCATGTGAATAAAACATTTGAAATGGTAAATAACATTAGCTTAACATATTAACAATAGTAGGATATAGAACAATGAACATCAACAATCGTTGAATGCGTATTTAGTAGTTGAAACCAGAGTTTATATTCAATTGATAAAATAAATAATGCAGATAATTGAACATCAACACATTACTAAATTTGAATTTTCTGTTGATTTTCAAATGAAGGAATACATAGAGGCAATGTAAAATCTTGCTCAAAGACAACTTTGCACAGAGCTGAGTTGGAACTTGGAAACTCATATTATCAATATCAAATCATTCTAACAGCTTTTTTAGCAAATTCCACTGTTCATGTGGTGGAATTGTCATTTCTTCTAGCTGATGTTGTTTGGCTTGAATTTTTGTTAACAATTTATGATCAAATTTCAATTTGGATCCTAGGTCTAACTTGAATGTTTCAGCTAAAGATATATTCAAGATTATCAATTGTTTGATGAAATCCAAAAAGTTTGCCTCATCTGGGTTCTAAGAAAACTAGTCCAAATCAATCTTCCTTTCATCCTCCATCTTCTTTCTGAAATTATCCTTTCCAATGAATCAGTCATTTGTGTCAAAACCCTATGGCAAACCAAGCTTTGTCAAGTTCCTTACCTTTTCATCCTCCTTAATCTTTGTTGTAGCCTCAATCACAAACTCTGTTGTTTCACGCATTCTTGAACACTTTTGAATGATAGATGTCACCTCCATTGAGGCTTCAATCCTATTAGTAATGCCTTTTGAAATCAATTCATTGTCACTGGCTTTTTAGACTGTTTCTAGAACTTGATTTGCAAATTTCTCTTCTGCCTATAGTTGCACATTTGTGTTGTCCATTAAATATTTGCTCAGCTTATTATGATGTAGTCTCATGGCATTAATCAATTGAAAGAATTCACACAAATGATCAATCCTCTGCATTATTTCCTACCAGATCTTTTGTTTCATGTGCCTTATTGTTTGTCTACAAAATTCAATTAACCTTTTTTGACAAGATTTTATTTCATTTTTTGCTTCCATAAGCTTTGCGGCCAATGTTTCATTTTTTTGCCTCTCTTTCTCTAATTTTTGTTCCCACTGTTCATTTGTTTTCCCAATGCTTTTTCTTAATTTTTCTGAAGTGGATTTTTCCTCATCATATTTCTTTTTGCTCTCATCTAACCTTTGCTTTAGTTCATTCAATTCCACCTCTATTTTTTTGCTCTCATCTAACATTTGCTTCAGTCCATTCAATTCCACCTCTGTTTGTTTATCCTCTTTGCTTATTGATGTAGAGGCAGATTTTTTTATTCTTTTTTCTAATTCTTTGCTCTTGTTATCTACGACTTTCCTCTTTTCTTTCTCATTTGCTAAGTCTGCCTATAATTTTTCTATTTGATTTTGCAACTTTTTTTTCTCACTATCATGCTTTAGCAATGATGTGCACACCAATTCATTGTTCTTCTTTGATGTATTAATTTTGTCATTATTTTTTAATCCAGAAAAATCAAATTGCAAATTGCTCACCTAAAATTTAGATCAATCCATCTGATTTTCTAGTTTATTTTGAACTGTGGGAACAAAATTGTGTACTCCATGATTTGTGTATTTGTGTCAAATGTGGGTAATATCACGGTTGTTGCAAGATCTGAAGTTATAGCAGACACACTCTCCATCAATTGCTTCTTTTCCTTTGTATACAATTCTGATTTCTTTTTAAACTCTTGAATGTAATTAGAACCTGGGGACGCAAGAATAAGGGAATGCTTGAATGGTGAAGGAATAGTACTTGCAATTTCTGTTACAGCCACACTAACTGGGGGAGTGCCTGGAAATAATTCCTTTGTAGTGGAACTAGTAGTTGGACTTGGATCTGTCATAATCCTTTGTCTCTTTTGTATCCCTTGATCACTGAGTGTTTGTGTGGTATCTTGTATTGGTGTCCTCTTGTGTGTAATTTGTTGTTGGACCTGTTGTTGTAGCACATGTTGACTAAGTTCTCCACCAGTGGCAATGCCAGTCGCACTAGGCTCTCCACCATGGGCATGTCCAAGTTGTGATTACATCTGACCATGAGGATTAGGATTTGAAGTTGTAACATAATCAATTCTTTCAGTTCTACTTGTATGACCTTGGTCTATTTTATCAGCTCCAAGGCCTCGTTTATCAAATGGTTTTCTAGCAGTGGTGACTACATCTATTGGGTTCCAAATGCCTTGTGCTTGGGACCCCAAACCACCACCTCGATAACCCATATTTTCAACTATGGCTGCTCCTGAAGTATATGATTTTTTTGTGGCTTGACTTAAACTAGGTTTGAAATTGCTTTGTCCATCCCTATCATCATCAAGTTCATCATCATTATCAGTTTCTTCATCTTCACATTCATTGGGATGCTCTATATTCCACAATTTACTAAACTCTTCATCTTCATCAATTTCTCCATATTCTGCAATAATTTTTGGTTCACCTAGATCCTTCCTCATATACCAAAATGCCAGCAATTTTTGATCATGACCAATATTTTTTTGTAACAGAGTCATCTAGAGAATCTAGCATTTTTGCTCTAATAGATGGTTTATCACTTTTTCCATAAAAATTGTTGTACCTCCTGATTTCATCCTCTGCTAGTGCTCCTGTATTTTGGACCTGGTGCAATGCCATAATTTCTATTGACAACTGTTCAAAAGAAATACCTTTCTCAGCAACAATTTTCTCCATTTCTATTTTGACCCCATCCCAAGAATCCTTGTTTCTCAAGTTTTCAAGAAAGGGTTTACTTTGATGTTGAATTCTACTTGCAACATTCCTATTGGCCATAATCATTGTTTTAATGGTGTCACATGGATCATACTACCAGTGACAGACATAATCAAAATTAAAAAATTTCAAAAGATCACGTGCCACCTTAAATGCTTTTCTCTCGAATGCGAACCCTCCACATGAAAAAGGTAAAGAAGGAAATAAGGTCTTCTTTTGCTGATTGACAAAGTGTAGTTCATCAATACTCTGCATTTGCCTTACATATTCCAATTCAAAAACCCTTTTTGTCACATGTATTGGAAGTTTGTATGGCTCTACTCCTAATCCATAAATTCTTAGCACAATATATTCTTCCAAAAGTACCAATCAGCCAATTGTATTTCTTTTCCTAGTTGAATGAAATCTCTACATGATATAGGCAATCTAGGCATTGGACTATTTGTAATTGCTTGATGCAGTGGAGCCAAAAAGTAGTCTACAAAATGATTGTAGTTCCTTCGAGAATCATGCATCCTTATCTTAGTGGTCCAATCATATACTGGGACCATTTTCTTTTCCTCGGCATTACTATAGGGCTGAATCAGAAGCTTGTTGGTCTAAAATATTCCACAAAATTTGAATAGAAAAAAATAGCACAAGTAGGTTATGAACCTAAATGTCTTGGTGGAACCTCCTTTAATCATTAAAAATTGTTTATGCATGGATTCTACAATGTGCTCAATAAATTTATATTTGACATGTTCACCAATACCATAATGGATATTATATACCATTTCAAGGAGGCTTGCATCCACTTCCCAATTGCTATCCAGTCCAAGGCAAAATGCTAGCATGGAAATAGTATCCTGAGCCCATGATTTAAAAATTTTCAAAGGATAAGGAGGCTTATGGTTATCTTTCAAGTTGTTTTTTTCTTGAACTATTTTATCTAGGAATTTTTTTGTGTGCCTTTCATCCGCTGCTTCATAATCACTAGCAAGCTTTTCTAGGTCAATGTGGACGTCTCCAAATTCTTCGGTTGTAAGCCCCAACACTTTAACAAATTCTTTTGCATTAATAGATAAAATTTCTTCTTTGGTATCCTTATTTACAATTGCCCTTTTGTTACCATCATAATTGTGGGCACAGACCATGATAAGTTCTGGGCAAGGGAAAACCTCATGTAACATCATGTGCCCTAATCCAGTTACCCACGGTGCATTGATACTATCAACTTTCTTTTTCTTGGCAGCCTTATTCTCACATGAAAATCTAAGTTCTGAGGTAAATTTACCATACATGTTAGGATCATAAATATCATGATATTCATTAGTCAAACCTGAGGTTTTAATCAATTCAGAATAATCTATTTTTCTATCCGTACTTGCTTTGCCTTTCCCAAAAACTTTGTTTGGTCTGCTAGTGGTGGTAGACATGCTTATACAATGTGAAATTGTGAATTCCCTCTTAAGTCCTTAATTTTTCTTAAGTCTCTCAACCCTAGATGCAAAGTTTGACAAAATAAGATTTTAAGAAAAAAGTTTGACAAAATAAGATTTTTAGAAATAATGAAATGTATCCTAGGAGTAGGGATTCTATGTTTTGTCTTACCGGCTATGTTGGAAATGGCACTGCAATGAGCAATCTAAAATTTGCCTGGTGTACTGCAATGAGTAATATGAAACTCCCCGTGTGCTGACCCTCTCAGCTCTCACTTAAAAAAATCATTTAGCAGTAAAAAGTAGAAACTAGAAAGTTTTCTTTTTTTATAAAGTGAATTTTTTTAGTGAATGAAACGTCAAGTCAATGTGTTGCACAATTAGTACATGTCTGACAGTTGTCCTACATTGACAGCTCACAACAATTTCTAAGACAAATCCGGACCTGATAGCTTTTCATAAGCATGCTTCATAATGTTTAAAATCTGTATTTGTATATCATAATGCATGTATATCATATACAAATCCAATATACATTGGCGAATGTCAAAAGGAATTCAAAACTGATAATTCTATGACCCTACCACATGTATACATTGTACACATAGAATTGGACCCGAAAAGAATATTCAATTGAACATAAAAGGTGATACAAATGAATAAAGACAAGTCCGGACCCAATTAGAAAAGTTAAACATTGTGAACTTTATGTATATGAGAGATATATATTCGATATACAAAAGAGTAGCTGCATTGCAAATGTGAACTGGGGATTAAAAGCACAAAAGTCAGCATCACGTCCGCATATTGAAATGAAGCAAAAATGGGGTTAAATAATGTTCCCAACTGTTAAGAATCTGCAACTCTCTACAATTGAACTGGAACTCGACGTGCATAGGATATGTTTGAATCTACAACCGTATCATCCTTGTGCGCCCATTAGCTGAATGGTACTAGAAATGTAGCTCTATAACTACCAGTTCCATTAAGACAAGTATCTTCCTCCACAAGCTTCTAACGGATCCAAAAAAATGCTATGTGGCTCTCCTGCACTCTTCGAGCTTAGTTTCCCTTTGATATAAGGAGAACACATGACACTATGACACTTAGCGCTCTTCGCCTCTTTTCTTACTGAAACGTGGCAACACCCAAGAGCCTCAAAACTAGGACAGATGGCAGACTAGCGCGCCTTCAAAAGCTTCTTTTGTTTCTCAGCCTTTAATCACCTGCGGTAGCGACACATGGCACACTCTGCTACACTTTAGAAACTTTAGACATGATACCTTAAGGCCCACCATACTGTACCTTGACACTTCAAATCTTAGCAATGAAAGAGACATGCGATTGGTTCCGTACATTGCAACAAAAGACACATGGCACTGTTGCGCTCCTTCTCGATGCCTTTGTCAAAAGTTTCTCTATGAATTCTAGTGGGGGCGACACATGGCTTGTTCTGGTAACAAATAGAAATTATACAAAAGAAACACAATCAAAGATACATGGCAAAGTTTTGTGGCACTTGGGAAATGTGAACTAAGAAGAAGACACATGACACTGTCCGCTACTCCCGGTCATGATTCTTATTGCTTCTAATCTCCTTACCACGTGGCAACTCCACACATCTTTTGGAATCATCTTTTCTCTCAGGTTTTCAAAACCCCACCATGTTGACATGTGGCATTCTCCACGCATAGGAAAGATAACAACAGAAATTGGAACACAAATTGGAACATAAACTGGAAATGAAACTAACAGCCGTGACCAATTAATATCAAAATGTAGAGTTTTAACTCTACACAAATCACGAGAAAGAACCAGATCATTTTGGAGACAAAGAAGGTTAAAATTAAAATGTTTTAATCTGTTGAAGATAATTAGTTAAGTGAAGAATTGCATCATTCTTACGTGTATATTTCAAATATTCTATAGTCAACAATTCTGAAATTAGTTCACTGCTGAGTGAACATGCCTCCTCTTCCATATCCTTTGCTGTCTCTTCCTCATGATCTCTACAGGAACCACCATCCTCTATGGGCTGATTGTAATTATTTCTCTCTTCATTGTTGCAAAGCATGCTATCCCCTTTTGTTTCAGCTTTTAATTCATTATTCTCAATGCTATGATAATACATATATGGCTGCACCTCTATATCATCTGACTCATTACTGATGTATTCCTCAGGTGGTGTATCCCCAACAAAATCTTTAATATTGTAATCCTCATTCCAGGTGGAGAGTTGATCTTCTATACTTTCATCTTTATTTACATCTGAAATATTATCCCATGTTTGCTCTATTGTTTGTGTTGTTTGATCAGCTTCTCCATATCCATTAATGATATCATTATTGGATTCAATATTGATAACATCCTTATAGCTTTTCTTATCTATAATACCAATCATTTCATCCACTTGGTCAAAAGTAACTAGTTTTAATGACTCAGGCCAGTAAATTGAATTAGGCTCATATACTCTCATGAACTATTCTGGGTTAAGCATTGGGAAAACTATATTGCATTATGCCCACCTCTTACCTACCACACACGAGCGCACCTTAGCCTCCACGTGCCCACCTTTCACTTCTCAAACAAGAGAATGCCATGTCTCACCATGTCAAGACCGTGCAACACAGATTCCATCCTATGAGATTCTCCTTGCGACGATGCGCAACCGTTGGATCAAGTCTTTAGTTAACGTAGGGTCTTTAGTGGGATAGGATGCCAGCTTAGATTCTTTGACAATGTGTTGTTCTGTTGCAGCCATGCAATGAATATTCTCTCCTAACAGATTCCTCATGTGCCCTTGCGTGACCATTAGATTTCGCCCTTCCTACAGATCATTTTACCGACGACATCGAGTAACCTCTAGATTAAGGGGCCTGTCAACTTACGAATATTAGGACATGAAGTCATGACTTAACTGACTGACAACCTACTCACACATTAACTTCTCAAGCCCTCTACTGTCTGCTTAAATTCTTCAACATTGGATGGCTAAGATTAAAACATCTTGCTGAGGATTTTCCCATATGTCTTAATTAAATCTTTAATAGCTCACCCTTTAAGTCTCTTAGGGATGCTTCAAAATATTTGCTAAAACATTTAAAAAGTGGACCCTACTAGGTTAACCTGTTCCCCACCAAGCGGTGACTGACAAGATTAGGTATAAGGGGCTGATAAACAACACAGTTTTGATGGCTCAGGTTTCAACTTAGACAACCAGCAACCAGAGGTAGCAAGTCAACATAAGCTTACGCAGAGGGTTTCTCGTATGAAATGTCAACCATTGATATTTAGAAATTTAATGGTTCAAGTGTTATTCTGAAGGCTTGAAGTCACCGGCCTAGTGTTTTAGACATTTTCTTCCGGATTGCAACTACAGCCGTCCATAAAAAATTCATCGAATGGTCGTCTGTTATATTATTTTTCACTGACATATTGCTTCAGACATAATAAATATTTTGACACTTGTCCCCATTCCGGGCACTTTATGAAGGAATTTTGATGTGTGTAAAATTTGTCTCGGAATAGAACAACATGACCCATTTGACATTTTCGCCACATTGTATGATTTTTTATTGGCATAATAGTTTATTTCACCAATTAATTTTTTATTGGTTTGAAACTATATTTAAATTTGCCAATGATTTTTTTTATTGCTTTGAAAATTGGTTTAATTTGCCAATGAAAATATATTTTTTGGTTTGAAATTAGATTTTAATTGCCAACAAAAATATTTTCCTATTTAAAAAACAGGTTTAATTCGCCCACAAAAATATTTTGCTGGTTTGAAAATAGGTTTTAATTCACCAATGAAAATATTTAATTGGTTTGAAAATAGGTTTTAATCGCCAATGAAAATATTTTATTGGTTTTTAAAAAATTACAATTCGCTAGGATTTTCCATAGACCTCTAGCGATTACAAAAGATTCACCAAATAAGATTATTTTTTTTCCCGGAAAAGAAAAAAAAATTGCCAATAAAATTAATATTTTTCTCAAGAAGTATACACAATTTGCCAAGTTTATACACATTCTCTGAGGGGGGGTTCTTAAATTTATCCCTACTGCTAAACATTCGTAATTCAAATTGAATAGGCCGACAAAGGGAAACCTTTTAACGGTCACTTTGTGGACATTTAAAATTTGGGTCCCAAAAAAATAGATCTGGACTAGGGTGTAGATCTGGACTAGGGTGCAAGCGCCCTTGTATTGTCTAGGGTCCTATTTTGGGACTTGCTTAAGCTCAAGAGTGTCCCCTAAGTCCCATTTGTCATGGGTTTTAGGGGATTTTGCTCCGGGATTCATTTTTAACATGCATGATTAAATCTAAGGGACCGAGGAACTAAACTTAGTGTTGGAAACAAGGCAGATAATTGAGAGGGGGGAATCAGTTATCTCAAATATCTTTAACTTTCTTTTTCTTTTAATAATTAGTGCAACATCAAAACATATAAGCATATATGACCATAAGAATAGAAATAAAATCAACACTCATAACACAAGGATTTTTACGTGGAAAACCCTGTTAAGGGAAAAACCACGGGGTGACTAACCCAAGATTGTATTCTTTGTTAAAAGGATAAGAAGTACAAAATGGCACTTGCCAATTAGGGCACACTGCCGAAGCACACTGCTCACAAGAGGCACACTGCCTACAAGAGACTCACTATCTACATAACTTACAGAAGGTAATTAGGTGTTTGAACTAATGACAGGCATCTACAAATGCTAGAGTTTAGTTCCAATTAGGCACAATAGACTGATTTGATGCACTCCATTCTTCCTCTACTTTAGTACTGTTGCTCTGTTACATACCAGACTTATATAGCTTCTTCCACACTTATCCTTGCTTTTCTTTGCACTTTATTTCATCCCCTACCTGACACCACACACTTACATACTGGAATCCATTTGATATTTATATCCACATCAAGGATTTCATCAACTTCCTAGTCGACAACAAGAATACTCAAGATATTTACAAGTTACTGATCTGTTAGTTGAATTCATGCCTGATTTGTGATGCGTATCAAAAACATACACATAGAAGTCATTAATCATGTTGGCCAACAATATATGATCCCACAAATTGCTTGAACAACACCTTGTACTCATCCGGATTGAAGTCTGATAGTCTGCCGGTTAGTTCTTCCTCTGTCTACTCTACTTGACTAGAAACCGATGCTCAGATGCTCATATCTTTTCCATGCTTTACTACCAGAGGCTAAATCTCTGGAATATAGTAGTCATGATACCCCTCATGACTTATCCAAGTCTGCAACTTGCTGAGTTACACCATCCGAGAGATCCAGACCTGATTGTCGAACCTTGTTGCATACTCTATTCTTGTTTTGCCTCATTTAACTTCTCACTAAAGAATGCTATAGGCCTCCCATCTTGACTTAGGACTCCTCCAATAGCCCTCTTACTTGCATCACACTCTACCACAAAGACCTTGTCAAAATTAGGTAGCACTAGGATTGGTTTTTCTGAAATTTTTTTCTTTAATAGTTCAAAGGCTTGAGTGGCCTCATTTGTCCATACAAACACATATTTCTTGCCCCCTTTTATGGTGTCAACAAGTGGAGCACAAATGCCACTAAACCCTCTAATGAACTTTCTATAAAAGCTGCATAAACCATGGAAACTCCTTACCTCCGAGGCTGTTGTAGGTGTTGGCCAATTAAGAATGGCTGCAACCTTACTTGGATCCATTTTTAGGCTGCCCTTGGAGATGACAAACCCCAAAAATACCAACTCTTCTTGTAGGAAGACACATTTGTCAAGATTGATTCTCAACTTCTCCTCTTGAAGCCTCCTGAGCACTTGATGGATATGCCTTATGTGATCTTCCTTACTGTCACTAAAAATCAGTATATCATCCAAATACACAACAATAAACTTGTTAAGGAAAGGTTTTAGCACTTCATTCATCAATCTCATGAAGGTGCTTGGTGCATTTGACAAGCCAAAAGGCATGACAACCCATTCAAATAGTCCTTCATTGGTTTTGAAGGTGGTTTTCCACTCATCCCCCTCCCTTATCTTGATTTGGTGATAACCACTTTTTAGATTTATCTTGGTAAAATACTTAGCCCTACCCAAGCAATCCATTAAATCTTCTATTCTAGGCATTGGAAATCTATACCTGATAGTAATCTTGTTGATGGCCCTGGAATCAGTGCATAGTCTCCATGTTCCTTCCTTCTTGGGTGCAAGTAATGCAGGTACTGCACATGGGCTAATACTCCTCCTGATAAGTCCTCTATCCAATAAGTCTTGGATTTGTCTTGCCACTTTAGCATTTTGCTCTAGGGTCAACTTGCAGGCTGCTTGGTTTGGTAGGGTGGATCTAGGGATGAGATCAATGCAATGACTAATCTCCCTCTTTGGTGGAAGGGCATCCTTGCCTTCATCGGCTATCACATCCTGAAAACTCTCCAATAGTTCTTCCACTTCCTTTGGTCCAATCCTCCTAAGAGGTTGCTGCACTTTGACCTTCTTGGGATTCACATCCTTGGGCTTGATGACTACTGCAAAACATGGCACTTTCTCTTCCTTGAGGTTAGTCAAAAACTCTTTTTCACCTACCAACATAACTGAACTAGAAATGACTTTCTCTTTGCAATCATCAATCAAAGGAGTCATTGTAAACTTTTCACCATTCTTGGACAAATGAATCACATTGTTCTTACCATCATGTTGGGCACTTGTGTCATGTTGCAAAGGCCTTCCAAGAAGAAGGTGGCATGCATCCATATCCACTATCTCACAAAGAACCTTATCATGATATTCACCTATCTTGAATTCAACCCAACATTGCTCTTTCACCACAATTTGTTGTTCCTTGGTTAGCCAAAAGACTCTATAGGGGTTAGGATGAGGCATTCTTTCCAATCCTAACTTAGTCACCATTTCATTAGAAGCCAAATTTTCAGAGGAACCTAAATCTACTATTACCTTGCAAACTTTTCCTTTCACCTTGCAAGTGGTTCTGAACAAGTTGTTCCTTTGGGGTTACTCCTTGGTGGCTGGCATGATGAGGGATCTATTAAACATGATGCATTCTCCACTCTCAGGTGCTGCAGACTTGGAAGAGGCTGTTTGGTAACTTGTGGTACTTTGACAGTCCTCTTCTTGAAGGAGTTGTACTCTTCTTTCTTTCTGATTTGCAGCAGTGTTTCCCATCTTCTCCGGGCACCTAAAGGACTGATGTCCAATCTGATTGCAAGAGAAACACCTTCCAGTAAACACATTGGGACCTCTGCCCCCACTTCTTCCTCTACCATTTCCTCTCCCTCTAAACTGACCCTTATTTGCACTGTTTTTATTAGCCTGCCCTTGGCTGCCTTCTTGTGATCTACTATTTTCGTATCTAGGAAAGTTATCTCTGTTTTGAAATCTACCTCTGCCCCTAAAGTTCTGATTTCCTCTACCTCTGTTGCTGTTGCAAGAATCACCTTTTCTCCTCTGCTTATCCTCAATCCTCAGTGCCATTTGGAAGCACTTATGAACTGTCTCTGGGTTAAAGAGAGTTAATTCATCTTGAATGGAGAACTTAAGGCCATTGAGATACCTTGCAAGCTTTTGTTTTTCATTCTTAGGCATCTTGGCTTTCAATGTCATCTTGTGAAACTCCTCTGTGTAGGTGCTCACGTTCATGTCCTTTTGTCTCAAGTTATGCAACTTCTTGTTCAAGTTGACCTCATAATCCTCAGGGACAAATTGCTTCTTGATCTCAAGTACCATCTTCCTCCATGTAGAGATAGAATTCCTATCATCTTCTATCCTTTCATTTTGAATAAAATTCCACCAACTCAAGGCTGGCCCTTTCATTCTTGATTTGGCAATCTTCACTTTCTGATTTTCTACCACTTCTTCACATTCAAAATAGTTCTCCATTGTCTCAATCCAATCAAGGCACTCCTCTGGATTCATCTTACCAGGAAACATAGGTAAGTCTGCCTTAGTGTCCTTCCTACTCAACTTTCCAAGTGCATCTAGGAATTGTCTCTCTGACATGCCTCCTTGTGGCTCTTCCATTGGCACTTCTTCTTCCTCATCTTGATCCTCTTCATCTGAATCTAAGATGACTTCTGACTTCTTCTTCTTCTTGTCTTTGTCTTTCTTCAACTTTTCTATCTCAGCCTCCATCCTTCTGTTCTTGGCTGCTTGCTCTCTCACTATCTTTGCCAACTCGGCATTAGTCACTCTTGAATGGACTTCCTCCTCTTCTTCTCTATCTCCCATCTCTTTGATGGCTCTGATACCACCTGATGTAGAGTGGCACAAGGGAAGCAACAACACAATGGTTTACTACCCACTCACCCACTCACCTAGCCTTCAACCAAGCTAAGTCACTCACCAAGTGTAAATTATGGATTTGTGGTCTAAGCTATTGTCTAACCTCCAAGGCTTCTTTCACACCTCAAGGTAGGTCTGCAAACACCTTTTTGATAGTTGGTTTGGTTCCCAACTTCACACAACCCTCTAATCTTGACTAGGCCTAGCGAGGCTACCAGCCCTCTTCTACTAGTTTTCTTCACACCAAATGACAAAATCCCAAAGGACTAGGAAAACAAATGATGGAATTGAACACCCTTCAGGGGACCCTAACAAACCTCCAAATCTCCAATCCCAACTCTACTCCAGCAGTTCAAAACCCCCACTAGGTCTCTAGGCCTAATTGATCACTTTAGGCCTGGGTTACAAAGCAAAGGGTTCAAATTGGGTTCATAGGTTAGGGGTAGGAATTTAGAATGTCTCTACCAGGTCCCTACAACACAAAACCACCATCCTTTCATTCACCTTGTTTGGATTTTGTCACCTACAACAGCAAATAGCATAAAAAAGGCCAAATACATGGTAATACTTGACCTAGGGCATCAAATTAAAAATAGAAAACTGCATTTTCAAACAAAAAGCTTTTGGAATATTATAGTACATACCCCTAGCCTACATTTCACTAGTTTTTGCAAATTTTCACTAGTGGGAATGCATTCTAGGGCCGGATTTCTATGGCTGCCCTAGAAAACAAGGTTTCTAGACCTGTTTTGAAAGAAAAATCTATAACTTTTGATCCTGACCACTTTAGGACCTCAAACTAGTTGCATTGGAACCCTGACTCCAAGAAATTTCAGAAAAAGTACATTTGCACCCTTGGAAAATCCATACAGTCCATACAGCAACATGTTTTCTTCAAAAAAAAGTCAAATTCTTTATTTTTGTGCCCAAAATTGCATACAAAATCTCCTTGTCCGTTTTGGGGTGAGAGTACAACAATATGACTTGACCTAAGTTGGTTTCCAACTGTCCAAATAGATTCAACTTCCAAAAATGGGTTGCAACCGACCAAATGTGTCATTTGACAACATTGACAACATTGGTCACTATGACATTTTGCAATAACACAAAGAGGTCGATTGGTTCAACTTGTCCAATGGAACCTAACCAACCACCATTCCCTCTAAAACATGCCAAAACACAAAAATTTCCAATTAGACTAAAAAACAAACAAAAAACCAACATTAGACCTACTAGGCCTAAGTGGCATAACTAGGGTCCAAATGGACTAAGAAGGATTTGAGGTTTATATAGTCACCCCAAACCTCTTGACCATACAAAATGGACCAAACAACAATGGCTAAAAGCCTTATTACAAAACACATTAAACAAAAAACATAACTTCTCAAAATGCATCAAAATGCCTTTAGGAACCAAGGTGCTCCTATGTGCCCTGCACCACCAACTCTGCTTCATCCTGTCCAAAATGGAGATGTGACCACTCAACAAAAATACATATGCTTCTACCCTTCTTAGAGCTATCAGATCACTAGTCCGGGCTGTGGTCTGAGCATCTGTTAAGGCCTCATGCATTGCCTCTAACTTAGGGATAATTATCCCTTTGAGTTCACTCATCCTGTTTATTATATCCTTCTTTTCTTTGTTCAACCTCTTTATTTAATTTATGATGACAATGGCTTGACATTCTTGATTCATTAAGGATGTAGTGAGGGGATCAAAATTTTAAGATAAACTTGATAGTTTACCTTCTTGTTCTTTCACCTTCTTTTCAATATCCTCTGTCACTTTGGGCCAAGATAGACAAAATTTGTACATGTCCCCACCATCTTTAAGAGCATTTTCAAGGCTCTTTATCCCAATGTCTAGGGTCCTCCTATCATTAGTAATCAGTCCTAGCACTTTAGTAAATCTCTTTCCTAAAAACTTCTTCCAGACCTTTGCTTTAACCGATTTCTCTAAAGATTCAAAATGAGTGCTAATAGAATTTACCAGAGATTTCAAGTTAATGGATGGAGAGGTCGAAGGATCCTTTTGAAATGATGGTATGATCTTCTCCAGCATCTCAGGTGCAATGTCCAACAGCTCACAGTCTTCCATGTGAGATTTCAGAAATTTTTCTTTTGTTTTGGCTTGAGAAAAAGATGCTATTTTCATTGTCTAGACCAGAGAGAGTCAAAATTTAGTGGCCCTTGAAATAGCTCAGGTTCATCTATCTCCATCATTTCTTTGTTCAAGAAATTATTCATTGCCTCTGTAATGTCTCTTGACAGAGATTGAGTCTTCTTTTCTTTTGGGATCTCAAAACTGTCATCATAGGTATTCTCTACTTGTTCTTCTTCTTTTCCCTTTACCTCCTCTTTTCTTCCTTCTCCTTCAGCTCCTGAATCTAGAATGTTTGCAGTGGAATCTAGAGGAGAGATGTTACCTATGTTTACTGCTTCATGAACTTCCTCTTCCAGAATAGAGGAATCCATGTCCTTAGACTTCTCTTAATCTATCTCTTTTGATCCTTCTACATTTTTGTCAAAAGATTCTTCATTGGTTACATTTAATCCTTCAACATCCATGGTAGAAGGTTCTTCATCTATTTCCTCTACAATAGGAAGATTGAATCTTTTGAAGGTATTCTGGAGGACATCTTTTGTTTCTCTTACTACTTGGTCAATTTCTCCAAGCATAAGTTTATTCATTCTTTCTTTACTCCAAAATTCATCCTTACAGTCCTTAAATATCATGTCCATTTTCTTTGGAGTAATAGAAGGATAGAGCTGAATTGCATTATGTTGTCGGATCTCTAAGTCTTTTGCCTTTGCATTCTCTTTTCTTAGTTCAAGTAACTTCTCTAGACTTTTGGGAATTAATGATATAATTTCAATGAATGCTTTATTGTAAATATTCAGGTACGTGATTGTAGCTTCTTCCAGAATCCTCTTGTCAGTATCACTGTATTCATCATAGAACTCTATTACTGGTTGCAGGTTCCCATCCATAGTAACTGCCTTGATGATATCATCAATGGAAAGAGTGGGCTTTTCAACAAATTCTTTTGCCTTTTCTTCTTTATTTTTACTAGCAGAGAATTCCCCAGATGTTTTCTTCTTCTTCATTTTCTTAACTTCCTCATCAGATTCTGTTTCTTCATCATCTTTGAGACTTGTGTATGACCTTATGGCTTTTGTTTTCATTCTCTTTTCTCCTTTTCTGGATGTCTTGACTTCCGGTTTGGTGGCTCTTGAGATTTTAGGATTGACAGGTGCAGAGCTCTTGGATGATCTAGTCTAAGAGGAGGCTTGTACTGGAACACCTCCTTTCTTTACTTCTTGTTTCTCTTTCTCAACCTTCTCCATTTTCTCTCTATTTGCATCTACTGCCTCTTTTGATATGCCAAATCTTTTGGCAATTTTCTCAACTTCCCTTTTAACTTTCCTCTTTATCTCCGGTTGTCTTAGCTCAACATGTATTTTTACACTTAGTTCTTGAAAGGTTCCAAACCTTTCTGCCTTAGGGTCCTTGGGCTGGCTCAATAGGTGTTGAATATGTAGCTCCAAGATTTTCTCATCGACCTCATATCCCATTGGAATTATCCACACTATTCTGGGCTCAACTACCTCCATTAGGCATTGATCAGTGTCAACTATGAAGCACACTATATCCTTGTATTTCTCAACTATGGATTGAGGTATCCTCTCTCTGGCTTGCATCATGCTTTGGAAGTTCTTAAAGTAACCCTAGAGAGCTGTGCTTTGAGCTTTAGTATCACCAAGTCCATACATATAGTCTCTAATCTGGATTGCAATTGGTTTGTCATTCTGCCAAACCCAACCACTTGATTTAGGTAGCTCATTCATGTAATAGAAGAATAAACATAGTATTAAACAACCATACTTAAAGGAGTTCTTCTTATCCTTCTTGATCTTTTGTAGGTTTTCTAACAGTTGATTTAAGAGAAGATCACATAGGTCATAATCTACATTTTCCCTTAACATCTGATATGCTGCATATATTGCAATCCCAGACACAGAATTCTCCTTGCTAGAACGATAGATCTTATACCCAATTATCATTCAGGAAAATTTGACATCCGAATCTGTGATGTCATCTATGGTCATTGCTCTCTTGTCAAACTTAGATCCAGTGGCTTAAGTTACTGTCTAGTTCTTGACAAATTTGAGTGTAGGTAACCCATCGAAGCAGTGCAGTCCAGTTACTACCCTGATGGCATCTTTTGTTATCTTGAATGGCCTCATTAACCACATGAAATTATCATGCATTCTTCTTAGGACATGCTGGACCAAATCATCTTTAGCAAAATAGGGAAAGTGTATGCAATGTCTGAAGTGTTTATCTCGGAGGGCCTTGTATTGAGGTTTGAGTTCAAAACTCTCATCTATTAGCTGTTTGTGATAGATGTCCATCAACTTAGAGTCTCCAAATTTCTCAATGTTGGTGTGGATATAGACCCTAACATCTTCTATGTGCAATACCCCATGCAGAATGCTAGAAAATGCACCTAAAGGATCAACTTCTAGAGATTTGTAGGGATGTTTCTTGAATTTAGGACGCGGCCTATCAGTGATCTTTACAACCATTGGAGTAGCCATCTTGCAAAAGACTCAGAGAGAGATTTTCATAATGGAAGTACCTTTTTACGCCTTAGGGTTTGAAATAGGAGCTAGAACAAATTGCTGGTTGAATTTGATTTCCCAGTTGATCTTTGAGTGGATTGTAAACACTTCATTGCAGAGCTCTTCTTATCTTCTTCGCAAATGCAAGTGTGCAAATGATGAGTGAAAGAACCCTTTTATTCTTGCACAAACCCTAATTTCCTTTTGCAATAAATGCACAACTTTAAGTTATCTGGTTGCCCTATTCTAAGAGAGATCTTCTCGAATCATTGTGTTGCACTTAGAATCATTTTCAGTGAGGATTGACAATGTATCTTCTTTTCTTCAATCATGCCATGGATCCACAGATTAAAGTATTTCAATTTTGAATCATACCAGATTTGTCTATGAAAATCCTACTTTACCGGATGGCTGTCAAACCAGATTAATTTGAATGGTTAAACTCTTGCAAAACTCCATGCGGATCTTTCATATTTTTACCGAGGGTTATTTAGATATTTTTCTAAGAAACCTTTAATCCGCAGCATTCCATGTCCCAAATTTAGGCACTAATTGACTAGCTGGGGGAATTTATTTTTCTCTGTGACTCCCCTTTAGCCAGAGCTCATCTGTTTAGTTTCTAGAAGGAATATCAGTACCGGATTCTGCTGTGGATCCATCCCCAATATTTTCTATACTCTTCTTCACCCAAATCTTGCTTATCTCCCTTTGAACTTCATTCACATTCACTTTGCTTTTACCCTTATCTTGTTTTTGATTATGATGCACCGGACCCTTTTTAACTTGATTTTTACTTCTATAGAATTTGGCAATATGATCGGATCTATTGCAATTGTAACAAACAACATTTTTTTGCATATTTGATTGATATCCTCTTGATCTGCATTGATTAGCCATATGTCCCATTCTATTGCATGCAAAGCATCTACCATTGAATGAATTGTTTGTTTGCATATTTTTGCATTCATGAGATTTGTGACCATACCTTTTGTAGTTGAAACATTGTCTGAAGAAAGATGGATTAGTCAAATTCATTCTCCTTCTGCACTAAGTTGCTTTATGACTGAAATTGTTGCAATTGAAGCAGTATCCATTGAAGGATGGATATCTTTGAGCATTTGGTTGCCTTATTAGAGGTCTTCCAGGCATGTTTCTTTGATTTCTTGATCCTAAATTCTTCTGACCAGATCCAGAGCTTTCACCTTTCTCATATCCCAAGCCACACTTATCATCTACCTTCTTTTGGATTTCAAGAAGAACTTCAAGTTGGGCTGAGCTTATCTTGAATTTCTCTTTGTATTCATTTTCTATTTGAAGATCTTGTTTAAGAGTGTCTATCTGATTCTCAAGTTGTTTTTCATTATCTCTATATTCTTCAAGATCATATTCAAGATGCCTGATTATTCTATCCATTTTGTGGCAGTCCTCTGTCTTCTCCTTGAGGGATTGTTTTAGATTATCTTCAATTTTCCTTTTTTCTTCAATTTCTTGGGTGAATCTCATAACCCCTGATTCCATCTCATGCCTTAGCATAATGACCTCTTTTGACAGCTTCTCACATAGCTTGTTTTTCTCATCCAGATCTTCATTAGTATCATTGGCTTCACTCTGATTTGCTAATTTTTGAAGTAGTTCCTTTCTCTTCTTCACAGAGATACTCAATTTTTCTTTTAGCTTATTTATGAAATCATTAGCTTGTTTGAGTCTTTCTTTCAAGTTATTGACTTCAGAGTGGGATTGTTTAAGATCATCTAGGGCAGACTGAAGTTGTTCCTTCATACCATACATATCCATTGAGATTCTCAGATCTTAATCAAGTTGTTAGGCTTTGTTTAGAGGAACTTAGCTTTGATACCAATTGTTGGAAACAAGGCAGATAACTGAGAGGGGGGATGAATCAGTTATCTCAAATATCTTTAACTTTCTTTTTCTTTTAATAATTAGTGCAACATCAAAACATATAAACATATATGACCATAAGAACATAAATAAAATCAACACTCATAACACAAGGATTTTTACGTGGAAAACCTTGTTAAGGGAAAAACCACGGGGTGACTAACCCAAGATTGTATTCTCTGTTAAAAGAATAAGTACAAAATGGCACTTGCCAATTAGGGCTCACTGGCTAAGCACACTGCTCACAAGAGGCACACTGCCTACAAGAGACTCACTGTCTACAGAACTTACAGAAGGTAATCAAGTGTTTGAACTAATGAGAGGCATCTAAAAATGCTAGAGTTTAGTTCCAGTTAGGCACAATACACTGATCTGATGCACTTCATTCTTCCTTTGCTTTAGTATTGTTTCTCTATCACATACCAGACTTATATAGCTGCTTCCACACTTATCCCTGCTTTTCTTCACATTTTATTTCATCCCCTACCTCACAACTCACACTTACATACCAGAATCCATCTGATATTTATATTCACATCAAGGATTTCATCAACTTCCTAGTCGGCAACAAGAATACTCAAGATATTTACTAGTTACTGATCTGTTGGCTGAATCCATGCTTGATTTGTGATGCGTATCAAAAACATACACATAGAAGTCATTAATCATGTCGGCCAACAATATATGATCCCATAAATTGCTTGATCAACACCTTGTACTCATCTAGATTGAAGTTTGATACTTTGCCAGTCAATTCTTCCTCTGTCTACTCTACTTGACTAGAACCCGATGCTCAGATGCTCATATCTTTTCCATGCTTTACTACCAGAGGGTAAATCTCTGGAATATAGTAGTCATGATACCCCTCGTGACTTATCCAAGTCTGCAACTTGCTGAGTTACACCATCTAAGAGATCTGGACCTGATTGTCGGGCCTTGTTGCATACTTTGTTCTTGTTCACCGAACCAAAACAATCTTCAATCTGACTTCCGGTATAGGCATACTATGTACTGCGGATGTGTGGGATAGACTTTGTTGCCATCAATGAAAATAATCATGAAGCCACACAGTGTCTCATGCCAACACTTAGGAAGTAAAAGTCCTAGGGGGACATTTTACAACATAACAATGTCTTTCTATTTTTGAGGATATTCTACATCACATAGAGCACACTAAGTGCCCTTTCACTTCCTGGACCATCATCTAGTAGTTATATGGAGACTTTGGATCTTCATCTGATAGTGATGTTTCCTTGGATGACCAGACTCTTGTGGATGATACTAAGATTTTTGTTTCCCCATCTTGCGTGAACACATCCTCATGGGATGATCAGTTTATTTGGTTGACATGTATTGATACCCCATTTTTAGTTAAGGACATTCCTACTGTACCTATTGCTAGTTCAGAGTTCAAAGTTGCTTCTTCAAGGGCTTCTAGTGATTCTTTGCAACAAGGTCATATACGTCTTCTGGATTCACTTCATTAGGAACAATTTCTACCAGACATCTCTTGTTTGTTTGTATAGTCTCTCATTTCAGATCTAAATGACACTCTTGAGGATATTTAACTACTCTTTGATGATAGTCATTTCATCATTGTTATCCCATCTTCCTTGTCTTTGGATCTTGTACCTCTTGGTTCTACACATGGGATTGGATTGCTTCTACCTTCGTGCATTGAGGCATCTTTTGATATTCACATGGGGACACTTGAGCAGAGTTCAGAGACATGATACATCATGAGACTTCCTTCCTCACCTTGCTTCTTTGAGTGGGAGTTACTTGAACATCCACCATTGGAATTGCTTCTTCCTAAGGGGAGAAATGCCATTTTCTATAAATGGATCATCTTCAACATTCATATATGGCCATCCTCTTTTAGCACAGAAGCTACTTTGTTGTGGGGGGTTTCATAGTCTCTTTTTCCTCTCTCTATTCTAGGGGGTGTTCTCTCTACTTTTTTTGGGGGGGGGGGTTCTTCTCTTTGGGGGGATTTTATGTACACAGGTACCTCATCACGATTAATTTGTTGGGACCCATCTTTTCACCCACCTAAGCTACGCTTAAGGGGTGGTGTTAGTGTAGGTTTTTATTTTCCTATATTCCTAGGTTTTTCTTACACATGTTATTAAGCTTGCTTAGGGTTAATTAAGTGAGTATTAGTGTGAGTGGGTGCAATGTTTCGGCATCTTCCATGGGATTTGCACTTGCCTATTTTAGGCTATTGTGGTGGACTCTTCCCATTGGTCATATTTGCCACCTCTCCCCTTTCTTCTAGTCTATTTATACTCACCTCTTAGCTTGTATTTTTCAATCTTTTGCTTTTGCATCCTCTTAATGTTATTTTGCTTCTGGAGCATTTGCATTACTCTCATGGAGACTAACTCTATGTTGCTATTTTGATTTCATATCATTTGCATTCATAGTTTAATATCTATTCATTTGCACTAGTTTTCTAGGTTAATCATCTTTTCATATTCTAACACTCTAGATGGTTGAAATGGGTGAAATGGTCTAAGGAAGGATGAATTTTCTAGGTTACGATGCTAGTAGGCTATGTCGATGAGGCTAAAAAAGTGAAAAAAATGAAATTTTAGTAAGGGGAGGTGAAGAAGGAACATGACCAAGAAAGGTTAGCTAGGGGGAAGTAGAAAAAGGAATCAATGAGGGAAGTACATCCATGTGCCACCAATAAGAAGGCTTGCTGAGAGGACAATATTAAACACTTACATGTGTGTGTTTAGGATTATAGCTCATCATCGGATTACCATGTAGGCCCATGTGCTTTTTTAGTGCTTACATATTTTCCCCTTAAGGATGGTCATCTACATGAAAGGTAGGTACCATTCCTGAACTAGGCCTTACCTGTTTTCAATTTGCTAGAATTGTAGCTACAATAATAAGCATTAGTTTGATATTTAATGTGTTTTAAAATAACACTGAAAATGAAATGAGCGAAGGTACCATTGACTATGTCATGAATATACCTAAGTCATTTTCTCTTTGTCATGGGGACTTGCAAGGATGAAAGCATGCAATACGAGGGAACACAAGCACTACAAAATCTACGAACTACTCTAAAAATGCATCAAATGAAGCTAGACTAAAAGAAGAGGAGAGGATAAATATGAGAAAAAGAGGTCAAATGGAGATGAAACTGTGCAAGTGAATAGTTGATAGGAAGCTATTGACGAGGGGATCATAAAGATGGAAACCAATCATTCTTCTGCTAACAATTGGGTGTGAAAAGCATGAAAAACTCCTCACAAAACCCTAGTTTTTGTTTTTATGATTTCTCCCAAAATAATTTATTTTTGTCAATTTTTGTTATTACAATATGTTAGTTCTCCTATTTCAGTCTATGTATGCCTTTTCGTTTGTTGAATCTAGGTAAAATTTGGGGTTTTTGGAATGATTTTATCATGTTAGGGTATGAGGTTGGGTAACCCCTTTTATTAGGGTTGATCTCCCAGGGGAGATCCTTTTGTTAGGTAGGGTCACCCGGGGCAGATCTTGTTGTAAAGTAGGGTCGCCCAGGGGAGATCCTGTTGTTAGGTAGGGTCACCCGGGGGAGATCCTGTTGTAAAGCAGGGTCACCCAAGGGAGATCCTATTCTAAAGCAAGGTCACCTGGGGGAGATTTACCCTAGTGAAAGGGGTGACCCAACCAATTTGATTCTGACTTATTTCTTTTGTTTGATGATGCATTTGACACTTTGTTTTCCTCTTATTATAACACTAACCTTATTATTTTATTACAATTTTTCAAGGAATATATGCTTTTTTGTGGGATTTTGTAAGTTTTATGATGTTTTTGGGATTTTATAAGTTTAAAGAGATCTAAAACCTAGTTCCTTATGCGTAATAGGATATGTGTATTTGATGGAATGTGACTCGTGAGTATCTTTGGTTTGCTGAAGCTTATGAGGCCCTATCTTCAGGAGATCAGACTATCTTGAATAAAGGAAGTTTAGACAAGATATCCAAGGTTTCTATGGTTCATCCTTCATCTCATATTTTCTATGACCTTTTGATGTATTGAGATGCAGGCAAGAATACCTTCAGGTTTCTCCAAGTCTCAGGGGAATGGAGCATTGGACTTTGTATGACCTTTATCGCATCTTGGGAGTCCCTGTGAGAGGACAACAACTTACCTTGCCTGAGAGTGAGTCAGATAGAGAGAGGAAGACCTAGGTAGCCTTCATGAGAGTGAGTCACCTAGGAAATCATCTAGGGGTATAGCTTACTTCGGTGTCTAGCCTAGCGATTTTGCCTCTACAAAAGTACCTGATTGGCTTGGTTTCTTCTAGACTATCGGGAGATAAGGGATCAATGAGACTCAGATGGTGTTGGGAACCCATCATTCAAGGCATAGGATAGAGCATAGTGTTCACATGGGGAGTTGATATCCTTGCTATGGTTTATTGGGGCTTCTATTGTATTGTGAGGTGAGGGGCTCTTGCATTCATCCATACTTCTCTAGTTATGTCATGATCCTTGAGCATATTAGATCATTCCAAAGGATTGTGCTACTTTCCAATCCTTGATTACTGAGGGCCACAAGATGGGGTCATCTTGGTCACGTTAATGCTAGCACAAGCACACTAGCTACCCTTATAGATGCAGATATTATTCTTGACCCTTATATTGATATGGAGGGCTTATGGTCAAAGGATAGTCAAATTTGAGACTATTGTAGAGGTGTGGTACATTTTTCAAATAAGCTTGGTTCAATTGAACCACACCACATTGATCTAGTCCTTCAGCAGTTTAGAGATGATTTTCTAGAGGAATTTTCCTAAGTTTCTATTTACTATAGGTCTATTCAGGAGATGGATGATATTGAGCAGAGGGTGGTTACTTGGACTCCTTTGAATCCTAGAGTCTCTATTACTAGAGCAGTTTGTGATGTGCAATAGAGACAAAGACAAGTGAGAGGATCCCAATCTCAGAGGTTGATGGTCATCGAGGAGATTGAGGACTCTATTGACGAGGACTACGATCCCAAGGGAGAGGGTAGTGATGAGGAGCATGCTTGTGGGGTTCATGAGGTACTTTTAGATGATGAGGCAACACCAGAGATGAATCCTCCTAGACACAATCTAATTCATTCTTTGTCTAACAAGGAGATGAGACTTTATGACCCTTCATGGAAGCCTAGTGATCCTCGTAAGGATTTCTTTCCCCTTTTACTTTTTTTCAACACTTCTCTTTCTTTTATGGGTTTGGCCTTTGATTAATGCTCTTTCTTCTTTTCTTTCTCATTAGGTACTACCAAGGAGTGGAGGGATCTTGTTTGAAATGCTTCACTAGATTTGGTAGCGTCTTCTATAGGTTACTCATAAGAGAGACTACTTAGTGATGTCCACTTTCCAGCTACGGTTGGTTGTCATACTGATATCTTTGTTCCCACAAATCACAATTGTTAGGAGGTTATCACTTTGAGAGCTAGGAATAATATTCTTCAGGGTGAGACTACCATTCTTTGAGAGATGGCTCAATTGGGAATTTATAGGCCTGGTGTTTGCAATATGTGTTGTCATTGATGTCAACATAGTATATGGCAACATAAGGACAAACTTGTACATAGGTTGTGTATAGAAGGAGAAGATGATGGATAGTGGAAGATTTGAGAGAGATGGTTTGACTTATAAAAGAAGGAGAAGATGATGAATAGTGGAATATTTGAGAGGGATGGTTTGACTTAGTTAATGTCAAAGGATAGCATGAAGACTTAGTAGATGCAGTGAAACCAATTTGAAAGAAGAGAAAATTGTCTAGAAAGTATGATGCGATGATCAGTCTTGTGTCTAAACATGACACAGAGGTAACCACTTATGTCCTAACATGTTTCCTAGATTCCTACATGTATATCTCATTAGTTTGGAGTATCGCACTTAGTAATTAGTAGCAGAAATTTGACTAAGGCATTCACAGTGGATATCCTAAGGCAGAGTCACAATGTTTTGGTCCACATTTCTCTGTAGAGAAAGATTTAGTCTTGCAGTTTAGAAGATAAGTTTATCCTAATATTAACATGATATATTCAATATTTCAAGTCACCATACCTTCAGTAGAAAAAGTTACAAGTGACAGAGTACCAGTTACTACTTAGACATGGCAAAGCAATGGTGGAGACCTATTGGAATGCTCCACATTCTTTCAGAAGGAATTGTTTGGTCATGCGGTTTTCAGGATAGGATTAGGGATGTATAAGGTATGCTATATTGAATCTTCAAGTAGTCTGGTGGTCTACAAGGTCAGCATTCAAGTAACATAGGTAATACAAAATGTTTCGAAAGCCTCAGAACACATGTTTGAGTATTTGCGGAAGATGAAATACATACATATCAAACATAAAAGATTGTGCGGAGGTTCTACATGCTCCAATATGCCTTAGGTTTGAATTGCATGCAACTATCTCTTATTTCTAGTACCACACAAGACATGTAAGTTGGTTAATGAAGAGTTGTATAGTCCTTGGACTCCAGTATACCTTAGTCTAGCTTTTGTTTTTCTCTAGAAATGATAGATGAGGTTGTACAGATCTAAGAGTATGCATGTAATGATCTTTAAGTCCATCTCTAAAGGCTTCAGGGTTCCTGATGTACCGCAATGCTATATCTTGAATAGTGGAGTATCACAGTTAGTTGTGAATACTCCATTTCCAGCAGTTCATCATATGTCTTGCAGATGTATAGATTGATCTAATACTTCAGTAGAAAGGTGGTTGAATGATGTTGGGGTGTTACAATGTTGAATTCTTGGTCCGCATAATGCTTTTGGCATCTCCTCGATGGTATGAACATAAGATAAAGAGCTTCTGGATGCGATTGCGTGTTGCTTTTTTGGATCGACGTTTTGGATCACACTCCATGATCCATCATCAGGATGAAAAGAAGAGAATTAGTGAGTTGTGATTGCAGAGATAGTTCTATAAAAAGAGAGAGAGAGGGGTGTATGGGCACAAAGTTTAACTTGAGGAGAGGAAACCAAGTGAGGAAAAAGATTAAATAAATCAAAGGAGATAAAGGACATCATCAAATATACTATAAATATAAATATGTATAGTCTAACACTCAATATTTTTGTGAATATATATCACTATAATATGAGTAAATACATACATAGTAGAGAATAAACACTTAAACACATATAAGTGTAAATAAATAAATGAAAATAAATATAAAGAAGGGGGTAAAACCCACATCAAATTATATAAGAAGAAAAAAAAAGAAGATAAAAAGAGGTACGTTAGAAATAATGGAAAGTTAAAAATATAAGATAGAACATAAAGATATGAGGAAAAAACAAAAAGAAATATGTTAAAAACAAACTCAAAGACATCCAAGTATATAAACTATAAAAACATATGTATAAATGATATATAAATTTGTATATACATATATAATATTTAAATATCTACAAGAATATAAAAATTGTATATATATATATATATATGCATACAAATAAGTATTATATATATATAATAATAAAGATAAAGCTTCAAAAAGGAAGCACACTAAAATTATACATGAAAAATCAAGAAAGGAATATAAAAAATAACAAAGGAAAAGAAGGACCAAGGGTAAGGATGGAAACAGTTTATATATATATATATATATATATATATATATATATATATATATATATATATATATATATATATATACCTATATAGAAATAAAACTATATAAATGCAACACATATAACCAAAATACGCATAAAATAACCAAGAGAAGAAACAGTCTGGGAAGAAAAGAAATAAAGAAAGAGAGGGATCAAGGCTAAAAAACAAGAGGAGTACAACAGGGATGAGAGAGACAAAGAAAGAGGAGAGAAAAAAAATCAAGGGGAAGACAGGGGGGAAAGAGGAAGGCACAAGGAAAAGAGAGAGAGAAGGGGGCATGAGCGGGGGAGGGGGGAGAGGGTGGTTAGGAATGAGGAGGAGGGCTCGAGGGTAGAAGGGAGAGGGGTGTGGGGTAGGATGAGAGTAAATTAGGAAGAGAAAGGTGTAGGTTGGATAGAGGAGGGGGGGAAGAAGAGGCATAGACCACTCCAAAAAGAGGCAATGAGAGGAGAAAGGGGGGGAAGCCGAGGGGGGGATTTAGTTCTTAAGGGAGTTTAGTAGGGGATTCTAGGTGTGGTTTAGGTTCCAGTCATCATCCCTATTAAGGTTGGTAGGGTTATTCCTGATGAAGATAGCCTCTTTAAGTTTCCTTTTGAAGAAGTTATCTTCCTTGGCCAAGACTTGGGTGTTCTCAAGGAAGATGTGGTGTTTGGTGCTAGAGCAATAATCTGCAAGGGCCGATTTAGTAACCCTTTCATGTCTAATATCTGCACTGTGCTCTTTTATTCTCATGTAGATAGAACTTCATGTCTCACCAATGTAAGGGGTACCACACGAGTAATCTATTTTGTAGACGCCTGAGTTTAAAAGAATGTCATTAGAGTCTTTGGTGGACGGGATAAGGTTTCTGATGGTGGTAAAAGGTTTAGAAGCACAATTGAGCCCTTTCTTGCGAAGGATTTTGGCTATTTTACTAGAGATACCTTCGATGTAAGGAAGGGTGGCACCATACGCAAGCTCAGTGTTTTTATTGTTAGGTTTGGAGTTGAGGTGGGCTTGGGCTAGTTTGAAAGCTCTCTTGATTTTCTTGATGCAGTACCTATTAAGTTTGAAAACTTTGGTTAGATGGGACAACTCTTGGTTAAGGTGCTCATTATCACAAATTCGAAAGGCCCTCGTAGCTAGAGAATTGAGGACACTAGCCTTGTGGGTCAGGTGATGGTGGGAGGAAGAGAGAAGATAGAGGTTAGTGTGGGTGGATTTCCTAAAGACTCA
This sequence comes from Cunninghamia lanceolata, assembly GCA_027924645.1. Lineage (NCBI taxonomy): Eukaryota > Viridiplantae > Streptophyta > Pinopsida > Cupressales > Cupressaceae > Cunninghamia > Cunninghamia lanceolata. The sequence goes on along the minus strand of BSBN01001137.1, from coordinate 1,452,179 downwards.
GCGGCCAAGGGTACCATCATTTTTCCTAATGAGAAGGATATCCAGGAAGGGGAGTTGTTTATTGGTTTCAAGTTCTTTGGTGAACTTGAAGCAAGGGCCAATGTTGTTAAGGTGATTGTGGAAAATTTCAAGTTTATCATGGCCATGTGGCCAACATATGTTGGTCTCATCCACATAGTGCTTCCACTAGGTTGGTTTGAGAGGGAAGGAGTTTAGGGCAAGCTCTTCAAAATGCTCCATGTATAGGTTGGCTATGACTGGAGATAGAGGCAAACCCATAGCAACCCCATTGAATTTCTCATAAACCACACCTTGGAAGGTGAAGAACCTAGATTTAAGGCACAGTTTGACCAAGGAAGCAATCTCTTCATTGGTTTTTTGCTTGAAGATAAATAGTTAGCAATGTTTGTACAGTTTGGGCTAATAGACTAGTTTATGTTATATGCGGTGGATCCTAATCAATTGTTTTGACTTTGGAAGATGTGAAGTGATGTTCCTCTAACCCTTTCATGAAGTCCTAAGGTTTGCAACAAGTTTCCTTGACATATTGTATGTATTGAAGCTGACCTTTGAAGAGTTACACATTTCATCTGAAAGATTTTCATGGTGCTAACCTAATCAATGTTGTTATGTGTTGTAGAGGGTATTTATAGGAGATCAAAGTCATTTTTGAAGGGAAGATGTGAATGCAAATATGAGAGAGTAGAATGAGAAGTATGAAGTGTGTAGAATCAATATGATGGAGTAATTGTGTAGAAAAGAGGACTACAATATCAACATGAGTTAGATGCTTTCTTCATAGCAGTTCAAAGTTTTGTTTTTCATTATAATTATTTGTAGCGGTGAGATTTATTTAGGGAGTAGTAGCTTCCTTAGGTTGTATCCCTAAAACAAAGTCAACAGGGAGTTGTAGATTCCTTGGGTTGTAGCCCTAAAACAATGTTGTAAACCTTTTTATAGCAATGAGCATTATATTATGAGTTAACACTCACCGTGGTTTTTCCCAGTTTTGGGTTTTCCACATAAAAATCTTGGTGTCATTGTGTTGATGAATGTGTTGCATATTTTACTTTCTATTTTCTAAGAAAATGAATCTGATCTACAAATGAAGTAGTTAAGTTTTAATATATGTTGATTCACTCCCCTCTCATCATCATTGTGTGTTCAACACTTGGTTCATAGACTAGTAAAACTAGTCCTTCTCATTCACAAGCTGCTAGGTGTTGGTCTCTTACAATGACTTAACAACTAAGCTCTTAAAACTGTAACTCAGAGATTGGACATCTGAACTGAGTAGCTATCTTAATCACTATGGAGATGCATTTCACTTGTCAACCTAGGGACGTGAACTTGAAATGGGTCAGTACAATATGTGCACTAAGAACTTCAATGTAGCCATGTTCATTCTATAGCTAGAAAAGACACAATGCTGAAGATAAACTGCTAAAAAGGAAGTAACAGGAATATTGAATATTAACCAACATCTATTCTAGAATTAAGTACATAACACAAAGTAACAATCTGGGCAAACAAATAGGAAACTACTTTGTCTGCTTTGGCTGCAGGAACAGACACAGAATAGAATTCTAGTGGCTGCAGGAACATTCAATGCCAGATTTACTAACCACTTAATAGAAAATGCAACTAAAATAAAAGGTGGAATTCTCACCAAGTGGCCCCCCTTGGATGAGTATTCCCTAAAACAAATGTAAACTTAGAAATATGAACTCACAACTTTATTTTATTCATTCAAAAGGACAAGTACAACTTAACATGATAACTGTATTACTGAAAACTGGATAGTGCAAGTACAATCTTCAAATAATCAACAACACAACAACCCCTCAAAAGGAGTATCCGAGTCTTATTTATAGAAGAAAGACTAATAACTAACTAACAGGGTGGTCAACTCCAACAGAATAGGAGGATGCCACATTATGAAAAACATAGAAAGTGGAAGGAAGTTACGCATGCCAGGAAATCAGGTCAAGCGAGTTGCTTTAACGCAGGTTTAGCATAACTATAACTCCTAAATTTGCTTAATAGATATTTAAGATCGGTTACAAAATGGTTGCTTTCCCTCCATTTGATATTTGAATGGCCACCACCTTTGACTTTTGTGGTAAACGACCTTCCAACAGAATCTTCCTCACTTTATAGATGCTAATTATATCTGCAAAATAATGTTAGTACCCACAAATAATTGCTCATTCGTAACCACCTAGGAGTAATATTCATTAACCATATGCAACATTAACACAGATAGTTCAAATAGCATGTCTTTGCCACCAAGGGATATAAGAAATGACTTATGCTCACAAGTTATAGTTTTGGGGGTAATGACATAGAAAAACCAAGAGTAAAGTATCAAAGTCCAAGATAGCTACACAAATAGACAATAAAGTTTAACAAAATATGAGTCATAAACTAGACTCATCACTCTCCCCAACCTAAGGCTTTGCTGGTCCTCTAGAAGAGGAAGGGTTGTTCTTTTGTTTGGTCAATGCTCTGAAGTTAGCAACTGCCAATTGTCCAATATTTGTCTCTCTGGTGCACGAAGTAGGATCCCAATTGAATCCTTGCTATCTGTCCAACCTGTTCCATCTCTATTTTTCTTCTGCAATATCATACTGATAAAATCTATAATTTGGTGCTGGCCACAATAGGAGGGGTGGCTGAAAAATTAAGGGAAGCCAGAATTGTCCCTTTGTCCTTCCAATCTAAATATATCTGTCCAATCTTCTACATGCTGCAACATAATTCTGTAGGGAGTGAGGTTCTGCCTATTTTAGGTCATCAAATAAACTAGTCCACCTTTGTGTCAGCAGTCCTTTCATAGATTTCTCCATTTGATCAGTAGCGGTGACAAGGTCTGCCAGAGTTACATCTGCTACTTTCTTAATTATGTCTTCTTTTTCTACATCACTATCATGCCCCACTGGGGTCTCTGTTTCCTCAGCTACCATTTCATCAATCCTAGGGCTTGTCTGTGTAGATGCACTGGAGGCAGGTTTAACAGGTCTCAATTTACTAGAAGGGATTTCATGCTGTTCTTCGGCTATAGGAAGAACAGTATCAGCTTTTCGTTTCCTAGAGTGTAACACTTTCCTTTCAGCGGTTTTCTTTTTGGTTTTGCCCTTCTTTATTTCTGTCCTTCTCCTTTGTGCCCTAGTTTGAATTAAATTACCAAAAGGAATATTGTCACTGTCAAAATCTGAAGAATTTTCTTTATCTACATGCTCTACTTCAGAAGAGCTAATTTCAATGGTTGGTTTTGCTGCAGGAGGGTTTGCACTGGAAGTTGAAGTTCCTGGATTATTTTCAACTCCACGTATGGTTCTCCTAGTTCTATGATGTTGTGGCACAGCCACAGGTCACAAATGACTAGGTCTTATTTGATCAATTTCTAGAAATTCCTGCCAAGACATATCGGATACATCATGCAGAGACTTCTCAACAAGCAATTTGATTAAATAGTGGTGAGAGACAGAATTAGGCCTACCTTTTTGAGTTTCTGATGCAGAGGTAACAACACAAAGGACCACGAAGGGATCAAAATAACAACACAGGAGGAAGAGGATATAGGGGATGGTAGGGCAAATAACTCATCTAGGCCTCAGTGGACCAAACAGCAACACTTGACTTCAATTTGGACTTGACTGTCCACTCACACTCCATGGCTTCAACACAATACAATATCACTATTTATAGGTTCATACATATGGGGACCTTCCCAGACTTTCTAGAGACCATAGATCAACTAGGTTTGACTGCCCCAAGCTCACAAAATTCACAAAATGTACTGGGGGTACCTCCTTATACCACTTCGTTCACAAACCCACTCACTTCCTTGTAGCCCTATTTCTGAGGTTTTCAAGGCATAAATTTCACTAGACATTACAAACCCACTAAAAAAACATCTTTTTGAGTACCCATTATGGAGTTACACAACATATCAAACATGCAACATAGGTTTCTTTGGAACGTGTGCCTCAAAAAATGACTGTCCTCTTTTTGGCAAGGGCTAATTAGGCCTAATTTGTAAGGCAACTATGCCCAAACCTCCTTCCACACTCTTCCCTCCTTCTCCAATGTTTAATACAGGTTGTAAATGGTCTAAATATGCTGTCCCTTGGGTTCTTAGGTCTCTCCACTTTTGTTTCTTCCAAAATCACTCCTCATGTCATGCTATGTGGTTTAGAACATAGGGTTTTGAGGCTTAAAGTCATCAAAAACACCTTGGACCTGCTCTCCTGGACCTGCATGCAAACAAACAACATTTGATAGACTAATCCAAGCCAAAAAAATCAATTTGGAGGTTTTAAGTTGTGGAGAACATCCAAATCCTCATCGGTTTCCTTAAACCCCTAAAAAGCTAGCAAACTAGAGCAGTTTTGACAAAATGGCTATAACATGCACCAACGATGATGAAAACACCTCCAACCAGGCTTAAACGAAAGGTAACTTGACCCTCTACACAGCCATATTCATTTTCACTCTTGAAAGTCTTGTACGGTTGGGTACAAGCATGAGGAACAGCAACAAAACAGTAAAAAAACTGGAAAAACAGCAGGGCAATTTCAAAGAAAATGGTTTAAACATGCTTCAATCTCCATTTAAATTCTTGCAACCTGGTCCAAAACAAAGATAGGTCAATCCAATTCAACATCCTATGCAAGATAAATCCAAACAGTACTGTACGACTTGAGTAAAATGAAGAGGAAAAACAAAAATACAGAAAATTGTGTTAGGGACAGCAAAAGTCTTTTCCCTTCATTTTCTTTCATTCAAACTTCTTCAACTCACCATAAAATTTGACCACTCTGACTTTTACAATCCTTTTCCATTTGTTTATAGCCTTATCTCCATATTCCCATCGTGGTAAGAGGCTTAAAATAGATAAATTCTGATTTTTTCCTAAAAAAAATAGACTGTTTTTTTTCTATTATAAGACTGTCATACACTTTATGACTGCAGACCACTAAAAGAAACTACCTATTTTTGATCTCCACTATATGAGTATGCCTATCATAGGCTCTATTACATTTATTTTTTTTGAAACTCCATTTAGTTTTTAACACTAACATTTTAAATAAAAGACATAAAATGTCCTAGGTGCACTACACCAGTTTCAGCGGCCATAATCAAGAGTAGGTGGTGAAGCACATTCGACATGTTCATTCTTCTTCCATGTCTCATATGATTTAACAATTTAAAATGCACAGAGTGAAGGTTCGACTATCAACCTTCGCAAGTGATGTATTTCACCACATGAATAGCTACCTACTTCTATGGCTCTGGCAGAGAGGTTCTTTTGGTTCCCTGCTTGTCTATAATCAATGGTGGATCCCTAGGTTCAGTAAACTCGGCCCTAGCTAACCTGGCATCTCTGGCAATAGGGTATTTTTCTCCATCAATAGGCAAACCTGTAACCTCTGCAATTCTTTCTTCTGTGGCCAACACCTCTAAACCTCTTACCACTGCTTTACCATCAGACAACGTCTGAGCAAATTCCAACGCAATATTTTCATCAAAACCATTTAGTTTTAAGATATAATCTATCCAACCATAATTTTTGAATTCAGCCTGGCTAAGTGCATCCTGTAAAAATGCATCGTGAACTATGGGCTCATTCTGAATTAAACCTCCTCCCATGGCTTAGTTGACTGAAATCAATCACACTATAAATTTTTTCTACACAAAATTTGAAAACAAGCTTCACCTTCCTGCAACCCTGTAAGTTTTCAAAAACTCATGATATTTGCATTTTCTTTTACGACTTCTTTTCTTGGGAATGCAAGACAAGGGTGGTACATGCATTAATGAGTGATCGATGAAGGTTGTCATCTCACATTCGCAAGCCATCACCTCACTCAGGATTCAAATTATTCAATTTCAAAAACTTTACTAACATTTAGGCATAAAACATATGGACGGACAGACACGTGGTCATTATATTTACACTCCCTCCCCAACCTATATTTAGGCATGTGTCCACACATGCGGATTTGAGGTATGACAGGACAAGGAAGGGAATAATGACATGCTACAAGAAATATTTATATTAATGTGCAATAATTAAATAAACAAACCACAAGGCAGTTAAGAGAGAATTATTGAGGTGTGCGTACCTTCATTTGTGGAAGATCTGTTGCTAGAATCATGGAGAAAGTAATAGGTAATGCTGAAGAATTTGTTGAGCAATGAATGCAAGTGAAGTGGACTGAAGCGAGGTGGGATGAAGTGTAATCAATATACGTTATGGAAGAGAGAAGAGTGGATATGGGTGGGTGGATGGGTGAAGAAGTGAAAGAATGGACTCCCACGAATGTGGAAATTTTTATTATGATTATTACTGTACCTTGGTTAGCCAAAAGGAGGGACACTAGGTCCACTGCCTTTGGCTGTAGGAAGTTCTGGAGGTGCATGTTGATTGAACTACTGCAGGAAGTCTTCTTTGGAGGCTGTCTTATGATATAATCTGAGTCTATGACCATTGACTAAGAGCTTGAATTTGACAGGGTCAATAGTAGTAAGCTAAACAGCACCATTGGAAAACACTTCAACAACTTCATATGGGCCGAGCCATCTTGTTTGTAATTTTCCTGCATTTTCTTGATACCTTGAATCATAAAGCAAAGCCCAATCACCAGGCTGGGACTTCTTGTGTTTAATGTATTTGTCATGCCACCTGATTCTTTGATTTTGCACTACTTCTGTACGTTGTAAAGCTACTTTTCTCATTTCATCCAGAGCATTAAGCTGCATGATTCTTTCTTTCTGTGCTTAAGATAAATCCATCCCCAAGTCAAGTGCAGTTCTAAGAGTTCTATGTTCAAATTCAATAGGCATCATGGCTGTTTTGCCATACAACAACTCAAAATGAGTAAAACCAGTAGTTGTTTTTCAAGTTGTCCTATAGGCCCAGACAGCTTCTGACAACCTACTTGCCCAATCCTTCCTATGAATTGCCATAGTTTTGGTTAGAATAGCTTCTAGTTCTCTGTTAGTCACTTCAACTTGGCCATTCGCTTGGGGGTGATAAGGAGTAGACTTCTTGTGCCTTATGTTGTATTCCTGTACTAATGCTGCAATTAGAGTTGAGGTAAATTGAGCTCCTTGATCAATTACCAATTCTCTGGGGACTCCATACCTTGTAAAGATTTCTTCATAAAGAAATTCTGCAACTTTATTGTCTCTTGCATGTTTCATGGCTTTAACTTCTACCCACTTAGTTACATAGTCAGTGCATACCAAGATATAAGATTTACCATTAGATGGAGGACGGTCCTACAAAATATAATCCCCATTTATCAAATGGAGTAACCACAAGCTGAGGATAAAGGGGCATCTCATCAGACTTTGTTGGCCGACCCATCCTTTGACAATTATCACACTTCTTGGTATATTTTGTTGCATCCTTGTATAGTGTAGGCCAATAATAACCTGTATTCAAAATTTTCATTGCAGTTTGCTTTGCTACAAAATGTCCTCCACAAGGTTCATTGTGACAGGCATGCAAAATGTCATATGTTTCATCTTCTCTCACACATCTTCTCATGACACTGTCTGGTCCAGTGTAGAACAAACATCCAGCAATCCATGAAAAAGGAAATGATTTTTCAATGAGTACCCTTCTTTCCTTATGAGAGAAATGAGGAGGGACTCTTCTTGTGACTAAGTAATTGGCTATGTCAACATACCAAGGTGTTTGCACAGAGAGTGAAAACAAATGTTCATCAGGAAAAGAGTCATCAATGAGCTTCTTATCTTCTGATGTAGTCATTCTTGAAAGAAAATCTGCAACCACATTGGCTTTTCCTGGTTTATCCACAATAGTGATGTCAAACTCCTACATTAACAATACCCATCTTGCTAATTGACTTGAGATGAGCGGTTTGTTCATGAGATATCTAATGGTTGCATGATCCGCGTGCACAAAGATTTGATAACCAGTTATGTACTGCCTAAACTTATTAAGTGCATAGATGACTGCTAACATTTCCTTTTCTGTGATTGTATAGTTGAATTCAGCACCCTATAAGTTTTTGCTGACAATATAAATAGCATGCTCAATGACTCCTTCCTTCTGGCCTAAAACTACTCCTATGGCATAATCTGATGCATCAGTATGAATGTGAAAAGGAAGTTCCCAATTGGGGCTTTTAAGTACAGGAGCATGGGTTATGGTTACCTTTAGGTTAGAAAATGCTTTGTCACAGTCTTCATTCCACTTAAATTCAACATCTTTTGTGAGAAGGGTATATAATGGGGATGCCATTTTGCTGAAATCTTTGATGAAGCATCTATAATATCCTACATATCCCAAGAAACTTCTGACATCCTTTTGCTTTGCAGGAACGGGTAGATTAATGATGACTTCAATCTTAGCTGGGTCTACCTGTATTCCTTTTTGAGAAATATAGTGTCCAAGTACTACACCTTCCTGCATCATCATGAAGCACTTTGCACTGTTTAATGATAGGCTGTGATCTTCATATCTTTCCAAAACTTTGCCTAAGTTTGCTAATGCCTCTTCAAAAATAACACCATAAGTAGTGAAATCATCCATATAGATTTCCATACAATCATGTGAGATATTAGAGAATATGCTAATGACTGCTCTTTGGAAAGTTGCAGGTGCATTGCATAAGCCAAATGGAAGCACTGAGTAGGCATATGTTCCCCAAGGATAGGTAAATGTTGTCTTCTCTTGATCTTCAGGTGCAATCTGAATCTGGTTGTAACCACTGAATCCATCCAAAAAGGAAAAGTATTGCTTTCCTGCAAGTGAGTCCAAAACTTGGTCTATGAAAGGAAGGGGAAAATGATCCTTCTTGGTAGCAAAATTTAATTCTCTATAATCAATACATACTCTCTATTTTCCTCCCTTCTTGGGCACAAGAACCAGAGGGGACACCCATTGGCTATCTGAGATTGGGTAAATAAATCCTGCATCTAATAGCTTTTGTAATTCCTCTTTGACAATTTGTCTTAGTGCAGGGTTGATTCTCCTTTGTGGTAGTCTTACTGGTGTACAATCTTCCTTTATGTAAATCCTATGAGTACATAATGTAGGATCCAGTCCCTTCATGTCATGATAATCCCATGCAAAAGCATTTTTATGTTTCTTTAACAAATTTGCCAAGGATAGTTGTTGTGCTTGAGTCAAGTTATTATTAATATTGAGATATCTGTCTTGTAAAATTTCCACCTGAGTTGTGAAATCAACCATAGTTATCTCATTAATGCTAGGTACCTTAATTTTTTGTGGAAGCAATGTATGTAACATACTTGATGCTACAGGAAGAATTGGAACAAGCATCTTTTCTGAATCAATAGAATGAGAGGATGATGCTTCTTCAACTGCATAAAGATTTTGGATTATATTGGACAACATCTCCTCCTCTCCTTGAAGGTGCAGGAAAGAAGTTATGCCTATCATCATAAGCTACTCGACATAATTAGCTTCCTCTGCCTCTTCACCAACATGAGGCTAAACATGATTATCCACATCATGAGATGGCTGTGCAGGTGGGTAAAGAACAAATGTTTTAGTGCTCCTCCCATTAGAGATGGTCATGTCTCTTGACCGGCACCCAATATAAGCATTTGCTGTGGCTAACCATGGCCTTCCCAAAATGATGGGGTATCCCCCCAATGTGGCTTTAGGCGAAAGTATCATGAAATTAGCTGGATATTCCCATGAGTCCAGGGATACTACAAGATCCTCAACTATCCCATTAGGTTTAACAGTAGAGCTATCAGCAAGCTGCAGGACAGTAGGGGTTGGTCACATAGTTGCAACATTTAGTTGCTGCAAGATATCCTTTGTCATTACATTTATGGCTGCTCCAAGATCAATCAAAGCATTTCTGATTTAGATTCCATTTATGACAACTCCTACTACAAGACTTCCCGGGTCATTATATTTAGGAACAATCACTTTTCCAAGCATGATGTCAGCCAACTGTCCCACCACATGGACCATAGTGGGGTCTTTCCTTTTTCTGCTTGGCTTCTTAAGGCATGCTTCTTTGATTGCTTTGCCATAGATAGGAACATCTTTTATGGCTTGAAATAGATGTATCTTGACACATACATGTTTCAACTACTCTAGAATATCAAAGTTGGGTTCTTCTTCTAGTACCTTTTGTTTCACAGTTTCTAACCTTTGTGGAAATGGTGGTTCTTGGGAGTCTGTTTGACTGTCATTGGTTCAGGATTTTTAGGCACATCAAATTGAATGGGGGTTTTGTTAGGTTCTACTTCCCCCTCAGAAAGCTCAGTAATGACAGGTCTTGAAGGAGCTGTCAAGGTAGTTCCTAAATGGAGATGTATATCACTGACATTCACAGCATATGCAGGGTATTGATTTGGATCAATAGAATATATTGGTTGTTGTTGTGGTCTATTATTTGGGTTAGGTGATGATTGAGCTGGTATTTGAGTAGGTTTAGGTATATTTGAATTGGAGCTAGCAGGTGGAGGCATTATGGCAGGCTATTGGGGCCGAGGAGGTGTCTGTATGTTGGTCTGATTTGGCCATTGCTGTCCTCCTCTCCATTGAGATGTTTGCTGCCAATTTCCTGGAGGTGACTACCGATTCCCTGGGGGTTGCTGCCACTGGGGTGCAAGGTTTTGGTAATTTTGCCAAGCATTTTGAGGGTTGTTCTAAGGCTGAGGTGGATATCCTCCAAAACTAGATGGAAATGGCCATTGCCATTGATTACCAGATGCATAAGTATTAAAATGTGGACCGGCATATGATAGTGGATCTGGTGACATACCTTGTCTTGGAGCCCATGGCCTTCTTTGTGCAACATAGAAGACTTGATCCTCTTCAACTTGTATTGGCTTGAACTCAGGTGGAATCTGCTTGCTATCAATGTTAGCTACCAGCTTGCATCTGCAGTCCCTCTTCTTTTGTCTGCAATGAGGACAATATTCTGCCAACATTGCCTCAGCCTCTTCATGCTTCTTCTTTGCCTAGAGTGTATCCAACTGAGTAGCCATCTTGTTTATACTATCTTGCTTAAAATCAAATAGCAAGTGGCTTATTTCCATCCTTGAAATTCCATTGGTAGAGGTTTTGCCCGCAAGGGAATGATAACCTTTTCCTTTCTTCATGGCAACTCTGGAATAATTCTGGCACAACTTCTTAATATCATCCTAAGACACTTGGGTAATATCTCCTCCTCCCATTAAATCCAAAGCATCTGTGCAATGCTCACTTATTCCCCTGAGGAAGAGCAATTTCTGAGAGTCCTCAGTGAGTGCATGATGAGGAGACTTTTGTAAACAAAATAGGAACCTTGAGATGTAATCCTCCAAACTCTCATCTTCTTTCTGTTGCATTCTAAAAACATCATTGCCTCTTAGATCCCCACTCCTACAATAGTATTTATATTTCTCAAGAAATTTATCTTTCATTTCTTCCCAGGTATTGACAACATCACTACCTAGACTCATAAACCACCTTAATGCAGCCTCCTTCATGGTAGTAGGGAACAACTTAAGTCTATGAGCATCAGTAGTATAGTCATAGCTTCTGTCGAGGATGTCAAATTCAAACAAGAAAGTGTCTGGGTCTTCTGTTGGAAGTCCATAGAACTTGGGAAGAGCTGAAGAAGGTATGTTCTTGAGATTATCCACTTCATTTTGAAGAGCAATTGGGAATGGAAATGGTGGTTGAATAGGTCCATTTTGGGAAGCCATGACTACTTGACCTATTATCAAGGCAAATGGATTTTCAACTAGATCTGGGGTATCTTGTTCTTCAGAGGAGATGTCAGAGCTATTCAAATCAGGGAATGCATCAAGGAAAGGATTTACTTCTACTTCTTTTGGTGGGTGAGTCAAATCATTAGGAAGGAATCTCCCTAAAGCATCTCTTCTCCTACCTCTATGCATGCAATATACTTAGTACCAGCCGCTTCTCACACAAAAAATATTGATGGGTTATAAATGGTTCTTCCTAACTAACACACTTTTTAAGGAAAAACTGCAAGGAATAACACTAAAAAAATGACTCCAAAGATTTTCTTAGTTTGACACCATCCCTGGCAACGACACCAAAAATGTTGGTCTCTTACAATGACTTAACGACTGAGCTCTTAAAACTGTAACTCAGAGATTGGACATCTGAACTGAGTAGCTGTCTTAATCACTATGGAGATGCATTTCACTTGTCAACCCAGGGACGTGAACTTGAAATGGGTTAGGACAATATGTGCACTAAGAACTTCAAAGTAGCCATGTTCATTCTATAGCTAGAAAAGACACAATGCTGAAGATAAACTACTGAAAAGGAAGTAACAAGAATACTGAATATTAACCAACAACTATTCTGGAATCAAGTACACAACACAAAGTAACAATCTGGGCGAACAAACAGGAAACTACTCTGTCTGCTTTGGCTATAGGAATAGACACAAAATAGAATTCTAGTGGCTGTAGGAACATTCAATTCCAAATTTACTAAACACTTAACAGAAAATGCAACTAAACTAAAAGGTGGAATTCTCACCAAGTGGGCCCCCTTGGATGAGTATTCCCTAAAACAAATGTAAACTCAGAAATATGAACTCACAACTTTATTTTATTCATTCAAAGGGACAAGTACAACTGAAAATGATAACTGTATTACTAAAAACTGGATAGTGCAAGTATAATATTCGAATAATCAACAACACAACAACCCCTCAAAAGGAGTATCTGAGTCTTATTTATAGAAGAAAGACTAATAACTAACTAACAGGGTGGTCAACTCCAACAGAATAGGAGGACGCCACATTATGAAAAACATAAAAAGTGGAAGGAAGTTACGCATGCCAGGAAATCAGGTCAAGTGAGTTTCTTTAACACAAATTTAGCATAACTATAACTCCTAAATTTTCTCAATAGATATTTAAGATCGGTTACAAAATGGTTGCTTTCCCTCCATTTGATATTTGAATGGCCACCACCTTTGACTTTTGTGGTAAACGACCTTCCAGCAAAATCTTCCTCACTTTAAGGATGCCAATTATATCTGCAAAATAATGTTAGTACCCACAAATAATTGCTCATTCGTAACCACCTAGGAGTAATATTCATTAACCATATGCAACATTAACATAGATAGTTCAAATAGCATGTCTTTGCCACCAAGGGATATATGAAATGACTTATGCTCACAAGTTATAGTTTTGGGGGTAATGACAGAAAAACCAAGAGTAAAGTATCAAAGTCCAAGATAGCTACACAAATAGACAATAAAGTTTAACAAAATATGAGTCATAAACTAGACTCATCACTAGGACTCCATACTCTCACAGAACTCAAGGAGGTTTGGGCACTCAGAGGAGGGATAGGAGCAAGAGCCCCAAAGGCTCCATTGATCAAAGTCATCCTTGAAGTTCTAGAGGACCTGAGTTTTCTTCTATTTTGCCCCCTTACACAGGGAGATATGTATATCTTGAGAGTAATTTGTCCTTTGGCTCTTGAGTCTAGCTTTGCGTAATGACTTGTAATCAAACTTTTGATAATATCAATGAAATTGTTCTTATGATCTTGATTGTCGATTTACTCATCTCTTGTGCACATGGATAGTTTAGAACCTTTATTATTTGATCTCTAAAACTTAACATGAATGCAAAAAGGAATGATTATGCTATTTTTTTGGTCTTTTTTATGCTTTATGTATGAATATGTAGGTGCAAATGGATGCAAGATGCAACACAATCTCTACTTCTTACATGATGCCGTGAGCTAGACTTAGATTTTTGGAATGTATCATATAGAACAAATGATGTGATTGCTCTTAAATAAGATTTTTGACCTAGGGAATTGTGAGTTAAATTGGTATAAGAAGGCATATTGATCTTTGTGATAGAATTAGGGACTCAAGTGGGAATGGAGAGAAGATTGAATGTTTCTGATTTTGGCTTTGCAAAAGGCTAAACATTGATCCTTATCTAGACAAAAAAATTTGGCAAGATTTCAACTTAGACAAGTAACAAATTTTATTATCACCCTCTAGAATTAGATCAAAGATGGCCAACAAGATAGACTTGGGGTAAAGGAAAAGGCTCCAGAGCAAAAGATGGCCCTAAAGACAACTAGACTCTTGACTTTTCTTAGCTAGTGTGTGTGTGTGTGCTTTGTACCTTTCTTTTTTATTTTCTCTTATAGATGTCACTCTCGTATCTTTGAGCTTAGATTTATCTCCTTGAGAGTATGGACATCAACAATATTTTCTTTCTCACTCTTTTTTTGTATCTCTACTTTTTTTTGTATATTTTTCTTATTTTTTTATATTTTGCAATGTCACTTGAATCTTTTGCCCTTGCTTTATATTTTTGGTGATTTTTGATTTCTAATGCTTTGGTAATTTTCTATTCTAATGATTCTTTCCTATGACATCTCACACTTATTTTTTTTATCACTCATTTTTATTCACTCATATTTTTTTGATTGCTTCCTACAAAGTTATGACCTCCGTAGCATTTTTGGCCAGGGAAGATAAAGGGCTGAGTGCCACCAAAAGTTTTCACTATCCGGTCGGACTTCCTTTCTACTAAGGAGGAATGGGGAAGGTATACTTGCAAGATTCTATTGAGTATTGCAAGAAGGCTGACTTTTCTTAGAATTAACAACATGGTTTGTTAAGACCGGGATCAATGTGAAGCTAAGAGCTAGGCATTGATTGGAATCATTGGGAAATTTGAATAGGGGAGTAGCAATAAGCGGTCAACATGATTTATTATGGGATCTCAAAGGCTCAAAGGGTTAGACTATACCTAAGCAACCTTAGACTCCTTACTAGGACAAAAATCAAACAAGAGCATGTTACTCACAAAAATGCATGGCAGATCAAAATGATGAAAGAAAATATTTTGAATTTTCATGATTTTATATTTTTCAAATTTTTTGGATTATTTGATTTTTTTGAAGTTCTCCATTATTATGATTTTTATGATTTTTCAGACATAATATTTCTTGAGGTGGAAGGAGTTAACCATCTAACCAAATTCTTCACCTTCCATAGTGCACAAGATATACACACCATATATGACATCTTCTTTGACCATATGCCTATCCACTTCGGCCTAAACTTACATCCTTATCCAACCCTTTTATCAATTACGTTGTCAATTATGAGTACCAAATCCCCAACTTGGAAGGGCCTAGGAACAAATTTATTATTGTATGATTTCTTGATTCATGTAAGATAGGAGTCATGTCTTTGTACATCTCTGAATCTCCTTTCATCCATCATTTCTAGTTATGCTAGTCTAACTGCACGATATTCTTCATTATCTAACAATCCTTGCAAAGATATCCTCAGTCTTGGTAACTCAACCTCTAAGGGCAAGACTACTTCTGATCTAAAAGTGAGGGCATATGGTGTTGTCCCAAATAGGTGTACGTATGCTAGTCCTATAAACCCAAAGAGAGGGGCATAGTTGCAAGTGCCAATCTATTTTTGAATTCTTCACAATTTTTACTAGAATTGCTTTTAGCATCTTATTGGTTGCTTCTAATTGTTTATTCCCTTGAGGATAATATATTGATGCTGAGTTATGATTGATGTGGACTCTTTCACATAACTTCCAAACTTGTGGATTATTAAATGATGAGGCATTATCTATCACTATCACTTGAGGGATTCCAAACCTACATATGATCTAATTCAAAATGAATTTAGTAATTATCGCTCCTGATACTATAGTTAATGGCATTGCTTCCACCCATTTGGATTAAGGGTCATAAAGAAGTCTTTGAAAAGGCAGTTTGAAATCCTAATGAAGGAAGATACTTCTCCCACACCCTCAAGGAGTCAAATCAGTTCCAAATTATATGAAACATGCCCTATTTTCATGCAAGAGTAGTTTGGGGATGACTAGTGGCAGTTTTGAGATTTTTTAGGAAGGTGGACAATTATAGTGACCTAGTTACATTCAACTACATTGGAATCTTAGAGAAGAACAAGCATAAGTCATCATGGACTCTTTTCCCATTCCCTCAAAATAAGTTTTCATGGAGAAAAACTAGTATCATGTCCTTTCCCATGGCCAAGAATACTTGTTTCACGAAAAGGAGGATGGAATCAAGCATTAAGAATAATTACATATTTTTTCTCCACTAGAGGAAACCTCCTAGATTCTCTCAAACATGTTGGTGACTTACTAGATATGCTTTTATAATGAAAAATACATCATATTATCTTTGACTTTAATATAGAACTATTGTACAAGACTTTGTATCAAAGGTAGTTTTCCTCTTTGATCAATAAAATGATTTATTTTTCTACCTTTGTCATATACTTTGCATTATGTACTATTGGAAAACTGAATATCTATTTTGTGAACCACTAGTTCCTTATGATTTCAGTGCTCTTTCTTCACCTTTACAAATATTTTCATGAGTACTATGCAAGTATATTAGTTGTTTAAGATTATTTTGTGCATGTAAAACTGATACAAAAGTTCTTCAAGATTATTTGGTGCATCACCACATTGTTTTTTTGTCATTTCCTTTCTATCCCTTTCCATTTATGAATGTTAGAATAGGATAGTCTTAGTTTCAATACCTAAATCACATATTAGAATAGGGAACCAACCCTTTATTTGGAGGTTCAATCTCAAATGAAAAGGTCCCACACCTTGAGGTCATTCCCATTGTATCTTTGGATTGTTGAACCAAGTTCAAAAATGGTGAAAATCCAAGTGATAACAGTTATATATCATGAAAAAGCTCACTTCCTTAGTCTCTATCCTATCTATTGAAGGAAAAAATAATCTACAAGGACCACAAGAATGGTGAGGAAGCTATTAATTATTTTTTGAAGGAAGGGGAAACTATTAATAGGGCCCAATCGAGATATGCCAAGTTATCTTTACCCCAGCCCTAGGATGCGATTGCTCTATATATCGTGTGTTATATCACCCTATAAGGGTACTTTCAAGAAATTTACACCTATCACTTCACCCTACTAAGTCACTTCAGACATAATTGTAATATGAACTTTCCATTTTTCTTTTGTCTTCTCTTGAGTATTATGTTCTTGAAGCAAAATGTATAATTGGGAGCTCCCCCTTCACCAATTGATTATTTTCCTCCATGTTAAGCACACTTTGGACCTTAAGCCCCATCCCTCTATTACCAATGGTTTTGCCCCTTCTAATTTCTCATCTCTATCCTTTCCCTACAAATCTAAGCACTCCACTCCAACTAGCTCCTTCCACATCTCTTCCCACAAGAGGAAATGTCCTTTCCCATCCCCCATCTTCTATTCCTCTTCCTTATTTGGCCCTAAGCTCTAGGTTTCTTATAGCCTATATGAATCCTCTAGCTCTAACTTGTCAGACAAGAGATTATATAACAGTACTAAAGGATAGAAGAAGTGGTCCCTTGAATCTAAGGTTGCTAAGGATGCCTCAAGGAATACAGGTGACACATAAGAGTGTGTTAAAATTATTGATAAAGGCAATGACAAGGTGATTGAGGACAAGTAGGTCGATGTTGAAAAATAAATCCCAGAGGTCAATGGTATTTTCCATGGGACTTCTGAATGGGAAGACTGCAACCCTTGCCCTAACTCTTCTTTGAAAGATATTGTGTCATCAATTAAGCTCCTGGCTGACAAGACCAATGAGATCCACAAGGAGTTGGATATTCACAATAAAATTTTAAAGTGGTTTTTCATTGAATTCAACAAGAACAAGCTATAAAATTCTCTTATGGATGAGTGGAACACAGAGGAAGAGAATGTTAATCTAAAGGAGCAAATTGCCAAGAAAGATGAGAGAATTGGGAAGCTAGAAACTAATATTTTCAAGGTCAAAGGTGATAATAAAAAAATTGTCAATTTTAGCAAAGCCACCATCCATAACTCTCTTAAGAACATCAAATCTCTTCAGGATAAGATCAAGACTAGTCATAACTAGGCCCAAGTTCTTGTACCTAAGGCACCAAATCTAAGATGGTGAAACCAATGAACATTGAAGCTTTGGGTGCACAACTTAAGGCCCTCTAAGATGAATAGGAATCTACATTATCTCTCAATAAGTTTTGATAATTTGCCTAGTCATTTTTGTTTTTGTCATTTGTGCTCTTGTTTGGGTTATTGTCCTTCCTTTCCTGGTCTATTTTCCTAGGGAGATATTAGGGGTGACTTGTTGAACACACCCAGATACTGAGGAGGGGGTGAATCAATATCCAATCAAACTTCAAATCCTCTGGAGCAGATTAAAACTTAAACATTACATCATTAACATAAACATGGAAAATCAACACAAAGCACATCAACACATAACACCAGATATATGTGGAAAACCCAAGAAGGGAAAAACCATGGTGACGATTAACTCACAATATATGAAGCTTAGAATTACAACTTTGTTTTAGGACTACAACCCAAGGAAGCTACTACTCCTTGCTGACTTTGTTTTAAGGGCTACAACCCAAGGAAGCAACTACTCCCTAAAGATTTTGTTTTAGGGTCACTCCCAAGAAAGATACTACTCCCTGAAGACTATGTTTTAGGGTCACTCCCAAGGAATCTACTACTCCCTAACCTAAGAATAAACTCAGAAATGATTACAGCATGCCAGTCCTTCTATTGTCTAAAAAATGACATTGAAGCTCACTCCTTTGATGATTGCAATTCTACATCTTCACTCTATTCCTAATGATTGGATCAATTAGGCACACTCTTGACTTCCCTTCTATCACAAAAATGTCTTCAAGATGAATCTAGATAGACCTTATTTCTTCTACTCTTTCTCCTTCAGTCACACATCATAATGTATACCATATTCATATTTTGCTCTCTACATTTTTATTTTTGCAAACATACCTTATGTTGGGATAAGTTGCCATTAACTTGCAATCCTAACCAATTCATGTGTCTCCAAAGTTCTTGGAATGTGTTCCCCAACACATAAGGACTTTGAAAGATTAATTATTTATTATTTATATCACTTTGACTTTTGCAATCGATTCCTAACTGATAAGGTCAAACTTGGGCGTCCATTTTTAGAGTGGGGGCCATGAAGACTTTGTTGACTTCTCCAAAGTCTATTTTGAGAGTTTGATAACTCCTAGTAAGTGGGAGTTAAACTTGGGCATCCCCTTTTGATGGGGACTTATATTTAGACTTGGAGTTGTGCTTTTTATGTACATGAGTGGATAATGTTGAGACACCTCGCATGGATATAATGTTGGAGTTAACTAAAGTGTTAGAGATGCATGAATTGGAATTTGCTTGCATGAGTTCATAAAAGCTTGCATGGAATTGCATATTTTTGCATGTCACTTGCATATTGTTGCATGTGCATGCATGTTGCTTCTATGGACTTGCATGTGCTTTCATGTTGCTTGCAAGTACTTGCATGTTGTTGTATGTTACTTGCACATGCTTGCATGTTGTTGCATGTCACTTGCATGTGCTTGCATGTTGTTGCATGTCTAGGAAAAAATATATAGCATGAACTCCCCCTGGACAAATGCACCACTATACATCTAGCAAGAAGGAGGGACAATTACCCCTAACTTAACTACCAAAGATACTCAAAAGTATCCTTTGCAAGAGCCTTTGTGAAAATATTTGCAATCTAATCCTTTTTTGGAACATATTCCAACTTCACTTCCTTATTTGCAACTTTCTCTCTCAAAAAGTGATACCTGATTGATATGTGATTGGTTCTAGAATGCATCACTGGGTTTTTTGAAATATCGATAGCACTTGTATTATCACAGAAAATAGAAATAGGCTCATCATACAGTCCCTTGATATCTTTTAAAGTTTCCTTCATCCACAACACTTGTATACAATAGGATGTTGCTGCAATATACTCTACCTCTGCAGTTGATAATGATACTGAATCTTGTTTCTTGCTCTACCATGAAATTGATCTTCTTCCCAAGAAGAAAGCACCACCACTTGTATTACTTCTATCATCAACACAACCAGCCCAATCAGCATCAGTTTAAGAACTTAGATCAAATTCATTACCTCTAAGATATCATAAGCCACTGTTTAGAGTTCCCTTCAAGTATATGAATATTCTTTTTACTGCCTTCTCATGTGTTTTCTTGGGATTAGCTTGAAATTTGGCAACTACACATACTGCATGCATAATATCATGTCTAGAAGTAATCATAGATCTATAGAGTCTGATCAACCTCCGGAGACTCATCATTCTTTCTCAAGTGACAACCAGTAACCATATGAGTACTTACTAGTTTAGATTCCTCCATACCAAACTTCTTCAACATATCTTTAATATACTTAGCCTGAGAAATAAAGATACCATCATCTAGCTGAGCAATTTGAAGCAAAAGGAAGAAAGACATCTCACCAATCATAGAGATTTCAAACTCTTTTTGCATCTCCTCTGCAAAACTCTTACACATATCATCATCTTGTTGTAAATATGGGCCTAACTGATGTTGTCATTGATGTCAACATACTCATGTTGCATTAATGAGAAGGATTGGATGAGCTATGTGCTGAGAATATTGAGAAAATTAGTTTCAAGCAGGAACAGTGAAGAACAGTGATGACAACAAGGTAAAAGTCCAAGATAGGTTGAGGATCAGAGGATACAGTTTAAAGGGTTTGTAGATATAAGTCTTGAGATGCTCTAGGCAATTTTTTAGAGGTCCACATGAAGATTGGAAGAAGTTATGGTCACTCAAGTAGAACCGGTTCCAGCAGGTGTTCAGAGGTGACAGAGTGACACAAATAGGTCCGGTGAGATCCAGAAATGCATTATCCCATTTTGTGGATTTGAGGAAGTGTTGAGAATATCCTTGTGAAGTGTCACATCGATTGGTTCATGGTTTGAAGGTCCAGAAGAACCTATTCCTTTGTGACAGTGATGACAGATTGTGTTCCTAAGGTTCCAAATGAAGGAGAGAAGGATTCCAGTAAGCAGATGAAGTGCGGATGTTCTAGGTGATTTAGAAAAGCTTTTGGTGATCTGTAGATCATTTCCAGTTCATGTTGGTGGTCCACATTGAAGTTAGAGTGTGCATTTGAAGAATAATCACTGGATGATGGTGTTCTTCCTGAGACTGGCTGACCGGATGTATTACACGTCTTGCGGATGTTCTTGTAGGTGTTTGCCGACTTAGATGATTGTTCCTAAGTTGATGCCTTGTATAAGTAAGGGATTGTGAAGTCATTTCAAAGTGTGTCTTGTGGTGATGAGTGTGTGGTAGCGAGGAGGTGTGCGAAAGGCAGAGCAGAAGTATTGGGCTTAAATGGAACTGATCCAAGCATGGTGAAGATGCTATTCTCCAGTTCATGAAGGTGATACTTATCTCTTTGCAGACAGTGTGTCTCTTGTAGGTAGTGAGCCTCTTGTGAGCAGTGTGCTCAGGTAGTGAGCCCTGATTGGCAAGTGCCATTTTGTTCTTTCTATTCTTCTAACAAAGAATACATTCTTGGGTTAATCACCCTGTGGTTTTTCCCTTAACCGGGTTTTCCAAGTCAAAATATTGGTGTCTTATGTGTTGATGAGTTTCTGCTTTTGATTTGAATGCATTATGTTTTATGTTTAATATACTGCTAATCACTAAGAGGATTCAAGTGTGTAAATTGGAGAAAGTTTTGCACAACTGATTCACCCCCCCTCTTAGTTGTGTGCCCTAAGTCTAACAATTGGTATCAGAGCCAAGTTCCTCTAAAAGGAGCTTAACCACTTGAGGAGATCCAGGATGTCGTCATACAAGAAGGATAGTCCAAAGTTTGATGGAACCAACTTTTCTCTTTGGAAAGGTTGCATGAAATGTCACTTGCAGTGTATGGGAATGGTGTACTAGTCCATGGTTACAAAAGCGTATGTACCTCCATAGGGTGGTCTGACAACCCTAAATGAAATCACAGATGCTGAAAATAATCTGCGGACCAAAGAGGCTCTTCTAAGCGTATTATCTAACTCAGAGCTCTCAAATGTTATTGACCTACCAACTACCTTTGAGATTTGGAACAAACTGGAACTTTTGCATGAAGGAGACCAGTATGTTAAATGTGCAAGGTTACAGAGTCTAAAAGGGAAATTTGAAAATTGAAGATGAGAGATGATGAAAATATTACCACTTTTATGCCAAGAGTGAATGAGCTGGTTTGTGGAATTAGAAATGCTGGTGGAGTATTGGATGAAAATGACATTGTTGGCAAAATTCTCAGATCCCTTCCTGCTTCTTACAAAATCAAGGTTGCTGCCATTGAAGAATTTAGAGCCCATACAACTGTCACAAGAGATCAATTGGATGGGAAATTGGCTGCATTTGAAATGATAGAGTTTGGAGATGACCCCCCCAAGACTGAATCTGCATTCAAAGCTAGTGCCTCTATTAAAGGTAAACAAAGGTTTGATCCGGGAGAGAATTCTTCAAGGAAATTGTCATGGTATGAAAAAACAAGAAAAGATTTGGAAGAAGAAGTAGAAACTGCTCAACTTGAAGCCCTTATTGCAAAGAGGCTGCCAAGACGATCTGGTAAGTATGAAGGAAAATTACCTTTTAAGTGTTTTAACTGCAATAAGATTGGTCATTTTGCCTCAAGGTGTCCGGAAATATTTTCAAGGTAAAATCCTAACAAGCCAAGGTTCCAAAAGAACTGTTACTATGTACATGAAGATGATGATAATGAAGGAGTAACAGATGATGAATCAGAGATAGGAAACAAATCTAGAAATGAATGGGTGTTCATTGCCATCAAGGAAGAAGATCCAATGTTCTCTATATTTGTCAATCTTAAGACTGTGGAAAGAGCTCTGGCTGCCCAAATTGAAGAGAAGGATGATTGGGTCATTGACAGTGGATGCTCTCACCATATGACAGGTGAAAAAAATAAGTTTGTAGATTTGGAAAGGTATGAAGGAGGAGTGGTAAAGTTTGGTAACAATTTAGCTAGTAGAATCAGAGGAAGAGGAACTATTTCTTTTGATGGAAGAAACAAAATTGGTAATGTACTGTATGTTGAAGGTTTGAAGCACAATCTTCTCAGTGTTGGATAGTTGGTGGACAAAGGCTATGATCTCTGATTCAAGGATGGAAAATGCAAAATCTTTGAAAGTTCCAGAACAGAGATTGCATCCGGTACTCAAACTAAAGGTAATATCTTCCATTTGGTTGGTACTGGTAAAAGCTGCTTATTTGTTCAAGTTGATCAGAGTTGGTTATGGCATAGAAGGATGTGTCATGTGAATTTTGATAATATCATCAAGATAAGCAATACTCAGGCTGTAAAAGATCTTCCAAAATTGGTGAAACCTACTAACAGCTTGTGCAAGGAATGTCAGTTGGGTAAGTTGAGCAGAGTCACATTCAATTCAAAAGCAAGGAACTATCCTCTACTGGATTATTGGACTTAGTTCACATTGATCTTTGTGGTCCGACAAGAACCAGGAGTATTCAAGGTGATAGATACTTCATGCTGCTAATTGATGACTATTCCCGAATGATGTGGGTAACCCTTCTAAAGGAGAAATTAGAAGCTCTTGAAAAATTCAAAATATTCAAGGCTATGGTAAAGAATGAAACAAGATTAAAGTTGAAATGTCTGAGGTCTGATAGAGGTGGAGAATTCACATCCGGTGAGTTCATAGAGTTTTGTGAGAAACATGGAATTAAGAGACAATTGTCTGCTCCTAGGACTTTACAACAGAATGGAGTAGTGGAGAGAAAGAACCAGACCATCCAAGAAGCATCTAGGACCATGATGATGGAAGCAAATGTTCCTCAGATCTATTGGAGAGAAGCTGTCAGCACTGCAGTCTATACTCTCAATCGAGTTCAAATCAGAAGTAATACCGGTAAGACCCCTTATGAACTCTGGTTTGGCATTACTCCTACTGTAAGATATTTTAGAGTCTTTGGTAGCAAATGTTACATCAAAAGAGATGAAGATCTAGGCAAGTTTGATGCTAGAAGTGATGAAGGAATATTCTTGGGTTACTCTACTCAAAGCAAAGCATACCGGTGTTATAACGAGAGACTGAGAAAGATGATAGAAAGTACAAATGTCAAGGTTGATGAGGGAATAGAGAAACCCTCAAGGTTTTATGAATATGATGAAGATGATCAGAATGGTGTTCTGGTTCAAGGAGTTCAGTCCTTTTCTAAAAGTCAGATTCAAACTGATCCGGTAAATCAGGAAGAAGAGATAGGTTTGAATGAGCCTGATCAAGAAGTAGAAGTGCAAGAAACTCCCAAAGTTCCAAGGTATGTAAGACTGAACCACTCTGAAGATCAGATCATAGGTGACAAAAGCAAAGGTGTGCAAACTAGAAGGAAAATTGCTCAAAATTCAGATGAATATTGTCTGATTTCAAAGATTGAACCTAAGACAATAAATGAAGCCTACAATGATGAAAACTGGACCAAAGCAATGGAGGAAGAGTTGATGCAAATTGAGAAAAATCACACTTGGGATCTTGTTCCCAAACCTAGAAACAAGAATGTGATTGGAACCAAATGGGTCTTCCGGAACAAACTAAATGAAGTTAGTGAAATAATCAGAAATAAAGCTAGATTGGTCTGCAAGGGCTACTCTCAAATAGAAGGAATTGATTTTGAAGAAACTTTTGCTCCGGTGGCAAGAATTGAAGTAGTCAGATTATTTCTTACATTTGCTGCCTTCAAGGATTTCAGGGTGTATCAAATGGATGTCAAGTCTACTTTCTTGAATGGTGACTTAGAAGAAGTGTACATTGAACAACTGGATGGATTTCAATTATCTGAGCATGGTGATATGGTTTGCAAGTTGAAGAAGGCACTGTATGGACTAAAGCAAGCCCCAAGAGCCTGGTATGAAAGATTGGACAAACATATTTTGAAGATTGGTTTCAACAAAGGTACTGCTGACAGTAACTTATATTTCAAAATTGATCATGAAAACATTTTGATTGTTGAAGTATTTGTTGATGATATCATCTTTGGAGGAAGAGATAGTATGTGTAAATCTTTTGCAAATCAAATGAAAAGTGAGTTTGAGATGTCAATGCTTGGTGAAATGAATTTCTTCTTGGGTCTACAAATTACTCAAACAAAGAAAGGAATCTTTAATTCTCAGACCAAATATGTGAAAGAATTGTTGAGGAAATTTGGAATGGAAGATTCAAAGCCAATGAATACTCCCATGGCAACCAGATGTAAGTTAAGCAAAGTTGATGACTCTCCTAAGGCAAACCAGACAAAGTATAGATCAATGATTGGAGGATTGTTGTATCTCACTCAAACTAGACCAGATATAATGTAGGCTATTGGTCTTGTTGCGATATGCTAGGCTAATCCCAGAGAATCTCATGTCATGGCAATCAAAAGGATTTTAAGATATCTAAAAGGAACAGTTGAGTATGGTTTGTGGTATCCTCGAGATCATGATTTCTCTCTTCATGCATATACAGATGCTGATTGGGCAGGAGATGTGGATGAACAGAAGAGTACCAGTGGTGGAGCTTTCTTTTTCGGAAAGAGATTGGTTTCTTGGCTAAGCAAGAAACAAGAGGCAATATCCCTGTCTACAACTGAAGGAAAATACATAGCAGTAGCAGGTTATTGCACTCAAGTTTTGTGGATGAAGCAGATGCTAAGAGATATTAAAGTAGAGTATGAGGAGCCTATCACAATCCTCTGTGATAATTCATGTGCTATAAGTATATCCAAGAACCTGGTGTTGCATTCAAAGACAAAGCATATATCTATCAGGTTTCACTTTCTGAGAGAGCAAGTGAATAAGAATGAAGTCAAATTGGAGTTTGTGTCATCTAAGGATCAGATTGCAGATATCTTTACTAAACCTCTACCTAAGGACTCTTTTGAGTACCTCAGGGAGAAGTTAGGGGTTATTGCCCCTCTAGTGATGAACTAAGGTGCACTAATGTGCATTAGTCCGATGGGTATCACAGTCACATCTTGTGATCCAGATTGATGTTGGGGAGCTACTACTCAGGGGGAGTAGCAGGTATGAGTCTGAAGTGGTGAAATTGCAAGTATGTGCCATTTGCCATTGATGTCAAAGGGGGAGAGAAGACATGTGAAAAACAAGTGGTTGCTGATCAAAGGGGGAGCAGCAAAGGGAGAGAAGACATGTGAATGGTTGCTGTTGATAGGGGGAGTTGTGATAGTAAGAAGAAGTTCTTATCTTGATGGTTTTTCACATCATATGTTGCCATGAACGAAAAAGGGGGAGATTGTTGCAAGTATGGGCCTAACTGGTGTTTTCATTGATGTCAACATACTCATGTTGTATTAATGAGAAGGATTGGATGAGCTGTGTGCTGAGGATATTGAGAAAATTAGTCTCAAGCAGGAACAGTGAAGAACAGTGATGACAACAAGGTAAAAGTCCAAGATAGGTTGAGGATCAGAGGATGTGGTTTAAAGGGTTTGTAGATATAAGTCTTGAGATGCTCCAGGCAATTTTTTAGAGGTCCGCATGAAGATCAAAAGAAGTTATGGTTGCTCAAGTAGAACCAGTTCCGGCAGGTGTTCAGAGGTGACAGATTGACATAGATAGGTCCAATGAGATCCAGAAATGCATTATCCCATCTTGTGGATTTGAGGAAGTGTTGAGAACATCCTTGTGAAGTGTCACATCAATTGGTTCATGGTTTGAAGGTCCGGAAGAACCTATTCCTTTGTGACAGTGATGACAGACTATGTTCTTGAGGTTCTGGATGAAGGAGAGAAGGATTCTAGTAAGCAGATGAAGTGCGGATGTTCTTGGTGATTCAGGAAAGCTTGTGGGGATCTGTGGATCGTTTCCAGTTCATGTTGGTGGTCCGCATTGAAGTTAGAGTGTGCATTTGAAGAATAATCACTAGATGATGGTGTTCTTCCTGAGACTAGCCAACCGGATGTATTACACGTCTTACAGATGTTCTTGTAGGTGTTTGCTAACTTAGATGATTGTTCCTAAGTTGATGTCTTTTATAAGTAAGGGATTGTGAAGTCATTTCAAAGTGTGTCTTACGGTGATGAGTGTGTGGTAGCGAGGAGGTGTATGAAAGGCAGAGCAGAAGTATTGGGCTTAAATGGAACTTATTCAAGCATGGTGAAGATGCTATTCTCCAGTTCATGAAGGTGATACTTATCTCTTTGTAGATAGTGTATCTCTTGTAGGTAGTGAGCCTCTTGTGAGCAGTGTGCTCAGGAAATGAGCCCTAATTGGCAAGTGCCATTTTTTTCTTTCTATTCTTCTAACAGAGAATACATTCTTGGGTTAATCACCCCGTGGTTTTTCCCTTAACCGGGTTTTCCACGTCAAAATCTTGGTGTCTTATGTGTTGATGAGTTTTTGCTTTTGATTTGAATGCATTATGTTTTATGTTTAATATACTGCTAATCACTAAGAGGATTCAAGTGTGTAAACTGGAGAAAGTTTTGCACAACTGATTCACCCCCCCTCCTCTCAGTTGTGTGCCCTAAGTCTAACACATCTCCACCAAAGATGATGTCATCAACATATATTGTAACTATCAATATCATGTCTCCTTCTTCCTTGATGTAAAGATTACTATTTGTGGTACGTTTCTTAAAGCCTTGTTGAAGTAAGTACTTATCCAATCTAGCATACCAAGCTCTAGGTGCTTGCTTGAGTCCATACAAAGCCTTTTTGAGTCTGTACACCATGTCTGAATCTTTTGATAATTGAAAACCATCAGGTTGTTGTATGTAGACCTCTTCCTCTAGATCACCATTTGAAAATACTGACTTGACATCCATCTGATAAACCTTGAAATTCTTGTGAGAAGCAAGGGAAAGAAACATCATAATTGCCTCCATCTTGGCTACCAGAGCAAAAGTCTCCTCAAAATCAATGCTTTCAACTTGAGAATAGCCCTTACACACCAATCTTGCTTTGTTCCTTACAACTTCACCATCTTCATTCAACTTGTTTTGGAACACCCACTTTGTTCCTATAACATTCTTATTGGCTGGTCTGGGAACCAATTCCTATGTCTTATTTTTCTCTATCTTATTCAATTCTTCATCCATTGCCTTCAACCATCCATCATCTGGGATCACATCAACAAAGGTTTTGGGTTCTACCTTTGACAATAGACATAGATTCACTTTCTCATTTGCTTTTGCAAACCTTCTCCTAGTCAGCACATCCTCATTCTTTTCTCCAATGGTCTAATTTGTTGTATGATTCCTCTAGACATACTTTGCTAGTCTTAGGGATTTTCTCTAGTTCTTGTTCCTTCTCTTCTTTCTCTTCTTCTTCTTCTTCAATGCAAGGAAATATATCAAATCCGTAGTCCTCTAGTTCTTGTGAGATCTGATACAAGTCTTCATCCACCTTGACATTTGTGCTTTCAATCATCTTTCACAACCTCTTGTTGTAGCATCTATAGGCCTTGTTTCTGGTTGAGTAACCAAGAAAGATCCCTTCACTCCTTGATTCATCAAACTTTCTTAGATCTTCTTCATCTCTTCTGATATAACATTTACTACCAAAGATCATGAAATATCTGACAGTGGGAGGTCTTCCATACCATAGCTCATAGGGATTCTTAGTGCTATTGACCCTTAGTTGTATTCTATTAATCAGATAGACAACAGTGTGAACTGCTTCCTTCTAGTACATGTCAGGTAGATCTGCATCCTTCAACATTGCCCTAGCCATCTCTTGTACAGTCCTATTCTTCCTTTCCACTACCCTATTTTGTTGAGGGGTCCTAGGAGATGATAGATGTCTTCTAATACCATGATCTTCACAAAACTTTTCAAATTCATTTGAAGTAAACTCACCTCCTCCATCAGACCTCAAACACTTGATCTTAGTATTCATTTCATTTTCAACTATAGATTTGAAGATCTTAAACTTATCAAAGGCTTCTGATTTTTCTCTTAAGAAAGTAACCCAAGTTATTCTAGAATAATTATCAATAAGCAACATGAAGTACCTTTCACCTTGTTTACTCTTTATTCTTGTAGGCCCATGTAGGTCAGTATGGGTCAACTCTAATGGTATTGAAGAAGAATACTCCTTGCTCTTGAAATTTGTCTTTGTCTACTTTCCTGTTTTACATTCCTTGTATAATGTGTTTGCAGGCTTGGTTATCTTGGGCATGTCTCTCACTGCATGGATAGAGTTGATCTTTACCATATTATCAAAGTTGATGTGTCCCATTCTCTTGTGCCACAACCAACACTCACTAGATTGAGCCAATAAATAGGTTCTTCCATTTACCTCCTTTAGATCGTAGATTTTTCCATATGTCTTAATACCTTCTACAACTAGTTTTCTAGACCTTGCCTTCTTGATTTCACATCCTTTAGCATGAAAAGTAAGATTTTATCCTTTACTACACATCTCAAAGACATTGACAAGATTATGCTTTATCCCTTTGACATAGAGGACATCCTCAGTCCTGATCTTTCCATCAATAGTTATAGCACCCTTGCCATAGATTTGTATTGACTCATCACCACCAAACTTAACAGCTCCACCATTCCACTTCTCAAGGCTAATAAACTTCTCCTTATCACCAGTCATGTGGTTAGAGAAACCACTATTAATTACCAAAGTATTGGCTT
Source organism: Cunninghamia lanceolata (assembly GCA_027924645.1). Classification (NCBI taxonomy): domain Eukaryota; kingdom Viridiplantae; phylum Streptophyta; class Pinopsida; order Cupressales; family Cupressaceae; genus Cunninghamia; species Cunninghamia lanceolata. The sequence continues at coordinate 1,422,632 of BSBN01001137.1, read as the reverse complement.
CTTTTTTTGCATGAAAGGTAGTCCACACAACCATTATTTTTTCATTATCTTGATCATTCTGCAAGGTATTAGACTTTTCACAATTCCCAAAATCATCCTTTTTGTCACCAACATTCAAGGCCATGAAAAGAGTTTCATCATTTGAATCATCATGATCCTCATCTTTTGAAGAACAAATGCTCTCTATGGTATACAGGCTTCTTTTGAACTTGTCTCTCTTGTTACTACCCCTTGATTCTTTAAAAGGACATTTAGAAGCAAAATGATCAATTTTTTCTATAACTGAAACATTTGAAAGGTAACTTACCTTTGTATTTTCCAATGCCCTTGTTCAATCTTCTTACAAAGTTTGCCTCTACCTCATCAAGGTCATTATCTTGATCAACTACTTTATATTCTATCTTCTTACTTGCTTTGAATACTCCTTTTTTTGGAGCACCTTTTTCAAATTCTCTCATTTCAAAGGTTGTGAGAGAGCCAAACAATTGATCTATTGTATATGTATCCAAATCTTGAGTCTCCTCAATAGAAAATACATTATGACTCTAGGATTTAGGAAAAGTTCTCAGTACCTTCTTCACAATCTCATCTTCTTTTATTGTTCCAACAAGACATGTGATGCCATTGACTATTTAATCTGCTCAGAGCATATTACTGGCAATGTCTTCATCTTCTATCATCCTTAGGGTCTCAAATTTGCTATTGAATATTTACATCTTGGCTTGCTTCACTTTACTATCCCCTTCATAAATGCTTTCAAGTTTTACCTAGACATCCTTGGCAGATTTGCAACTCCTTACCTTTAGAAGTTTTGAATCAACTAGCCCACTTATGATAGGACTCTTTGCCTTGGTATTATTATCATCATCATCTATAGGCTTAGTAGGAGGTGTAGTATAACCCTTCTTGATAGATTGCCACACACCAAACCCTAGAGGAGATAGATAATTTTCCATCCTTAGCTGCCAAAAGGAATAATTTGTTCCATTAAACACAGGAGCCTTGTGAGATCCATTGTGAGCCATCTTGGACCTTCCTCAAGTAGTTGAGCTTCTTCTAAGTAACTTGGCTCTGATACCAATTGTTGAACACACCTAGATACTGAGAGGGGGGGTGAATTAGTATCCAATCAAACTTTGAATCCTTCAGAGAAGATTAAAACTTAAACATTACAACATTAACATAAACATGAAAGATCAACACAAAGCACATCAACACATAACACCAGATATACATGGAAAAACCAAGAAGGGAAAAACCATGATGAGGATTAACTCACAATATATGAAGCTTATAATTACAACTTTGTTTTAGGGCTACAACCCAAAGAAGCTACTACTCCCTACTGACTTTGTTTTAGGTCTACAACCCAAGGAAGCATCTACTGCCTGAAGACTTCATTTTAGGGTCACTCTCAAGGAAGCTACTACTCCATGAAGACTTTTTTTAGGGTCACTCCCAAGGAAGCTACTACTCCCTGACCTGAGAACAAACTTAGAAATGATTACAGCATGACAATCCTTCTGCTGTCTGAAAACTGACATTGAAGCTCACTCCTTTGATGATTGCAATTCTACCTCTTCATCATGTTCCTAATGATTAGATCAATTAGGAACACTCTTCATTTCTCTTCTATCACAAAAATGTCTTCAAGATGAATATGAATAGACCTTATTGCTTCTACTCTTTCTCCTTCAGTTAGACATCATAATGCATACCATATTCATATTCTGCTATTTACATTCTCATATTCACAATCATACGTTACCTAGATCAACTAGGTTTACAATATATACATGAAATTACATTTATTTCATTACAAGTCAGCCAATACAACAAGAATATTACATTTTACAAGTCGGCCAGAGATCACACTTCATGAAACATGCATAGGGCAAGCCCTATCATGAACTACACACCACACCAGGAAGAAACATATGCCTTGCATATCCCAACACATGCTTAACCCAGTCCTAAACATCCTTCATAGCATTATCCTTCAAGGAATAACATCTGCATGTTACACATATTTGAAATAGGTCACCCCTAAGCAAGAAAACATGAAACTTGTAGCACATTGACCTTTACACTCTTGGTGGTACTCATGATTGATTAAACATTACTTTTTCTTCTTCTAGATGAGTTGGTAGGACCTATACAACATCTCCAAATGCTCCTTGAACTCCAAATAACAAGGATTTTGTGTTGCACACCTTGAATCATGTGACCTGGGAACAGTCAGGTATCCAGAACTCACTATCACACTTCTATTATTTGAAAACTGAACTTACAAACCTCCAAAACATCTGAAACTCATATGGATGCGCTCATATACCGCTCTGAACATATCCTCAAAACTGTACAGCCATATCTATCACTGTGGAGGAATGCAGAGCATTCCAACATGCCTTCATCATCACTTTACTCTTCCAGAGCCTAGATTGGAACCTTGTCACTTATAAATTTCACTATGGAGGAGAAAATAAGAAACTTTGGATTTAACACCTTTACAACATACTAATCTTAAATTCTGAACCACATAACAATATCTTCAAATGCAAAGCATTTTACCAAGTAGTCTTCCAGGCAACTTACTGCAGCGTAAACCTTCACCAACTTGTGGAGGTTAGAATCTTCTTATACCCATACATACTTAGGAATAATTCGAAGGATCATACAATATGCTATAGATCATCATCGACATCTTCTCATCCCCAGCATAGCATCTAATCCCCATCTTAATATATCATCATTCATTTTGATGCTTCTAATTCCCATCTTAATATTTCATCATGAAATCATCTCTGTGGACCACAAACATGCTCAATACAACTTTAATTGACATTAATCAAGGCATGACATCCAACCATGAACATCAAAAACCAACCATGAACATTAGAAACATCACTGAATATCAACAACCCTAAATCATTAGCATCATCACTACATCTTTTTACTACACTGGTATATCATCATCACAAATAGAGTGTTGGCCTCACTCTAAGTGTTGACATCAATGACAACACATATTGACAACATGACTCATGAACAATAAGGCCATCTCAAATATGACTAATATTTTACCCATTAAATCAAGTATTCTACTCTCTATGTTTATCCATTAACTGTATTAAAAAATTAAAACCATATTTTTATGAACACATAAGCATTAGACATGCAACCATAAGTTATTTAAGGACCTAAGACACAATTTAAACTTTTTGGGATGAATATGTTGACTATCCAAAAATTATAAATAATAACTAGCCTTATCACTTCTCCTAGTTTTTCTTCTTCTTGTTTTAGTGGGTTGCACTTTTGTGTGCCATGTCTAGAAATTTGTTTAGGATGTTGAACACCCAGAATACTGAGAGGGGGGGGGGGTTAATCAGTATTATCTTAAACCATTCACTTATTAAACCATTAATCCATTTGCCTATTCAACAACATTAAAGAAAGTTAAACATAGAATGAACAATCATAAAACATAACACATAGACACCAAGATTTTTACATGGAAAACCCAAAATGGGAAAAACCATAGTGAGTGTTAGATCACAATATATTATGTAGTAACAATATTGAATTACAAAGAGGCTCAATGCCTGAGGGTTCACTATCCAAAAGGATGCTCACTGCATATAGGCTCACTGCCATAAGAAAAGAAAGGAAAAGAAGAATGGCTCATTGCCAAAATGAACTGCTAAAATTGCATCTATAAATACATGGATACAACTCCAATGATGCTTAGAAAAACTATCTCAAAACTCTTCATCTTGAACTGCTCTACTACACTGCTCTACTCTTACATGAAAATAAGATCTCTCTTCTTCTGCACTTGTTGCCCTTACAAAATCACAAAACTTCACATGTTGCACACACACACATTCATATTTGCACATCCATCCATCAAACATTGAAATGGATCTTATACATATATCCGTAGTATTTACAATCTTCAAATTAGGTCAGCATTCAGAGATGAAGCGTGTAGTTATGCCTTGTGTAGTTTTTCAGCCTAACCCTTTCACCAAAATACTTTTTGAACTAATTCAACACTTGAAACATATTCATACATGTCGGATTCAACTATAGAACCACATAGAATATGATTCCAATCAATAGATCTTGCCACACACAGATCAATGTATCAGGTTGGCCTTATACACAAACTATCACAGGTTCACTCTAACTGTCAGAACACAACATTCAGTGCGGACCACAAAACTTGCTCAAAATCATAGCTAAGAATCTTTAGACATCCCCAAGCTTACCTTCAGAACTGCATAGCATAATATAATAATGCGGTGAAGTTCAGACCATTAGAATTTGCACTGTGTCACTGTCAAACATTGTCTAAGCGTGTATCGATACTTAGATGCTCATAATTGCCTTATCGATGGACTTCAAGATCTAAAACTATGGATTTGGAGATATAAAATATGTGTTTACAACACCTCAAAACCATGGGAGGAAATATCTATTACCAGAGGAATGCATACCAAATCAAACATGTGTTCTACTATGCTCAAGACTATTATCTCCTATGCTGAACTTGTGCTTCTTGATACTATACTTCCAAAGATGATCAAAAGATGAAACTTTGGATTTAGGATAATCTAAGGATTATAAACATGTCACCAGATCCACAAGACCAGATTTTTAATTGTGGACCAATGCTGATCACAATACTATCTCTCTGTAGTTATCTCTGTACTCTGCCAATACTTAGCCAAAATCCTTAAGTCTTCCATAAAATTTTTTGCAACCTTGTTGAACTCTTGTTTCCATCAATGAAAACACCATAAAACATCATGCCAATCCAACTTATTCCAACAATGTCTCTAATGATGTTTGCCAAGTTGCTAACAATCTCCTCCCTTGGCATTGATGGCAACACATGATGTGAAAACCATCACACTGCTCCCCCTAATTGCATACATCTCTCCTCTATTTTTTAGTTATTTTTATTTTTATGTTTTTCACATGCTTCACTCTCCCCCTTTGACATCAATGGCAAAGGTGAATAATACAAAAATATGTACAAGTGATAGATTTCTATGTACACCAAAACTTCAAAACTGTTTGTACTATCTGCATATATACATGTAAAGTCAAATACCTTACTGGGTTCTAGGGAGAATATCTTTGTAGATCTTCTTTAGTTGAACTACATCTTTGTCCCACCCGACCTTGGCATCACTCAAAACTTGTATGTGCCCATTGATTTGGGACACCAACTCTTCTGCCTTCTTCATAGTAGCAAGGGCCTCAATAATTTGCCTTGTCTTATTTGTTGCTGCTACAAGTCTTATCATGAATGCAATCTTATAACTTACAATCTCCCAGAGTTGAGTCATCCTATGTTTTATGACCTCCTTTTGGGTCTACAACTTGTGTATGTCAGAATGGATAGTTTCAACTGCTGCCCTTTGATTCCCAATATCATCCTTCACTGGATCATAAGTTTTGGAGATCTTCATTAGTTGGGCTTCCTATCCATCTATTTTCTCTTTTAGCTCCTTCGTTATCTCAAGCCATGTTAGACAAAATTAATAGATCTCACTAGCATCTTTGATGGTCATCTAGGCATATTCTATACTCTTATCTAACAAAACTTTATCTTGAGAGTATTTATCATTGAGCTCAACTAACCTTTTACTGTTAATCTCAGCCCTTACCTTCTTTTCAGTTGCTTGTTCAAGGGACTCAAAATGAGAATTGACTGACTCCATAAGCTTCTTCATTTGTAATACAGGAGTCAAGGAGGTGTCTTTCTTTACACTGGGCATGATCTTTTCAAAGATAGCCATAGCTTTTCCCATAAGCTCACTGTCCTCCATGTGAGAATTCAAAATCTCTTCTTGGGCTGTTACTTGAAAAACTAACCCAAGCTTCAGTTTCTACAATGGAGACATTGTAGCCAGGTTTATTGGTCCTTGTAATAACTCAGGTGTAAACAAAATCTAAGTTTCTTTCTATTTTTCCAAAAACTCTCTTAGAGAGTCAAATGAATCTTCTCCAGAAGTGTCTCTTTTGCCTTCATCATGAGACACTCCAGTATCATGTCTCTCCAGAGGATTTTCTTGAGTGGGTTCTTGTTCATTATCCTCTGATTCCAGAGCTAAGTTATCAACCATCTATTCATTTACCTCATTCCTTTGATCACCTTGTCGTACAGGGGCTCTATCCTCAGATGTCACTTTTATCTCCTCAGAGTTCTTTTCAACTACAAATTCTTTTATTTCTTCATCCTTCCTAGAGTTCACTAGAGGAGTTATTACACTTTGATCACACTCTGTTCATCATTCATTTCTGGAATTCTATTTGAATTATCAACATCAACATTTCATTCTTCTTCATCTGTATCTGCCATAGTTGGGATGTGAAGTTCATGAAGTACACTTAGAATTTTCTCCTTAGTCTCTTTCACTAATTTCTCAATATCCCTAAATATTAGAGTATTGATTATCTTCTTGGTTTTAAATTCTTCACTAAGATTCTTAGTGACTTTGACATTTTCTACACTGGTGAGACTTGGACACAGTTTCATAAGAACATATTCCTTCAACTCAGCATCTTTGGCCATAGCCCCTTCTTTTCTTACATTTAAGATGCTAGCTAAATTATCCCATAAGTCACCTATAACTTCAATCAATGCCTTATTAAACATATCCAAAAATCTTACCATAGCTGCTTCAATTATTTCCTTGTTAGCATCTGAGCATTCAACATATGTATTAGTAATTGACTTTAAGTTCCCATGCTCATCCATTGCATTAAATGTAGCTTCTAGAGACATTGTAGCCTTACCTTCCTTGATCTTAGTTTTCTTTTCCTTTTTCTTCTCCTTTCTAGAGGGCTTCACTTCTTTTCTTGTAGTGGCTTCATCTATTTTTTCCCTATTTGCCTTTATCTCTTCATTAGTTTTTGTTTCTCCTTCTTCTTCACCCGCACCAAGGCTCACATATATTTTGTTGGTCACCTTTGTTTTCTTTCTTTTGTACTTTTTCTCTATAGGCTTCTTTTCAGGCAATTATTTCTTAGCACCAGTAGTGGGAAGGGGTCCAGAGCTCCCATAGGTAGCTGTAGCAGAAGAGGAGGCTCTTGTTCTTCTTCTTGTGCTAGAAGTAGGTTTTTCTTGCTCAGTCTACACTTCATGGCTTTTTGGAGCCTTTTCTTGTTCATTTTTCTCTTCCAGAGCCTTTACAGCTTGAGAGGCACATGCCTTATCTCTAGCTTCATCTATCTGTTCCTTTGTAAATCCTTTGCTCTTTGCATAATCATCTACCCATTTTCTTACATTTCTTTTGATCTCAAGTTATTTTTGTTCCATATGCACCTTGAAAGTCTTTTCTTCAAAAGTCCCAAATCTTTCCTCCTTAGGATCCTTTGGTTTGCTCAACATCAAATCTACCAAACTAGTCAAGATGTCCTTTGTGACTTCATATCCCATTGCTGGGACCCACACAGTTCTTGGTTCTACTACCTCCATGAGGCATTGATCTTTGATCACCATAAAAACAATATCATCTCTATACTTCTCAACTACCTTTCTAAGAATTCTAACCCTATCTTACATTTTGCTCTAGAAAGTTTTGAAGTATCCCCACAGAGCTGCACTTTGAGCATTATTATTTCGAATACTCTACAAATGGTTCCTGATTTGAACTGCTACATGGGAGTGATTAAAGCAAACAATATTACTCATACCTGGTAATTCCTTCAAGAAATAGAATAGCAAACAGATGACAAGTGTACCATATTTGAATGGGTACTCAGTGTCTTTCATCCTCTTCAAATTCTCCATCAGTTGTTGCCAGAGCAGCTCACACAAGTGATAATCAACATTATTCTTCACGATCTCATATGCAGTGTAGATGGTAGTAGCTAAAACAAAATTCTCCTTGTTGGATAAGTACACCTTATATCCAATCATGATAGAGGTAAACCTGACTGCCGAATCCTCTATATTGTTGACAGTTAATTCCCTCTTATCAAATTTGGCACTAGGTAGCTTCATTACTGTATCATTCTTCACAGGTTTAAGCATCATAACTATTCCTGAGGAACACATACTTCTAACTACCTCAATGGCATCCTTGGTTATTATATGAGGCATATTTAGCCAAAAGAATTCATCATAGATTCTTCTTAGGGCATACCTAACCCACACATCTTTAGACAAAATGAGAAAATTGATCCATGTGTCCAATTTCTTCTCATGCAGAGCACTAAATTCTTCCTTCAATTCAAATTTATCATCTGTCAACTCATTCAAATACACTTGCCCTAACTTTACATGATCATAATCTTCCATATTTGCATGAATGTAGACCCTAACATCTTCATTATGTGTTACACTATACTGAACCTCAGAGAATACACCATCCGGATCTGTTTCTAGGGATTTGAATGCTTATTTCTTAAATTTGGGCCGAGGCCTTTCAGTGATCTCAATTACTTGAGGAGTAGACATCTTTACAGTTTAACAAAAGATTTTCAAAAGAGTAGACTAGTACCTTGTTCTTCACTTTCTGGTTAGGGTTTCTTCACGCCAAATGCTTGAATTTGCTTTATCTTTGTTGCTCAGATCTCCTTGGCAGCTTGAGAGTTTGAATGCAATGTGAGTTTCCTTTGAATGAGATTGCTTATAAACCCTTTTCATCACAATTTAATCATCATAAATGCTCATTTCCAAAAAGTTGCTAAACACTTTCTCTATCACTCACAATCGACATAAATTGCTCCACAATCTACCACATTAGATTCTTTTCTGCCAAAATTTTCTTTAGGAGATTTGTTATACTGTCTTACAACTCATATCTTCATGCTGGATGTCAGCACCACTTTTCTAGTTAGGGGAACATGATATTTGATTAAAGCTCCCCCTAAACCAAGCTCCTAATTCACTTCTCAGAGGAAGTGTTTGCACCAGAGTCTGGCACAAGCTCATTCTTGGCTTCAATAACTTCCTTCTTAACCCACATCTTGTTCATCTCCTTCTTGATTTCTTCCGCATCAACCTTTTGTACTAGTTTCTTCCTTTCTTCCTAAATATCCTTCTTCACATTCTTGCTTCTGCTAAACCTTTTAATATGTCCAGGCCTATTGCAATTATAGCACACAACATTCCTCTAACTATTGTTCCTTCCATTCATTTTGGATCTTCATTGATTAGCCTTATGTCCAAATCTATTGCATGTAAAGAAGATACCATTGAAAGATTGAGCATTCCTTCCATTATTATAGCCATTCCTTATCTAACTTCTACATTCACTAGCTCTATGACCAACTCTCTTGCATGTAAAGAAGTTACCTCTGAAAGATTGAGCATTCATTCACTGTGCTCCTACAATGAGTAGCCTTATGACCAAACTCATTGCATGAATTACAATAACCATTGAAAGATGGGTACCTTTGTGCATTTGGTTGCCTGACCAGTGGTTTTCTAGGTCCATTCCTTTGATTACAGATCTACTTGCCTTTGTCCTTCTTGATCTCAGCATTCATTTCTTGACCAGTTTTAGAACTTTCACCTTTCTCAAATTCTAAGCCTTCTTTGTCATCAGAGTTCTTCTAGATAGCAAGCATCTCATCAAGTTTTGTGAAACTTATCTTGAACTTTTCTTCATAGCTCTTTGCTTTTCCTAAATCTGACTTCAGGTTCACAACTTCCTTTTCAAGCTTTACACATTCTTCTAATTTGCCTTTCACCAATTGATTTAGATCTTCTTCTACTTTTGCCTTATCTTCAATTTGCACTTTCAGATCATCCAAGGTTTCATTTGATGATCTTAGTTGTTCACTAACCTCCTTATTCTTTTCTTTAAACTTCTTGACTTGCTCCCTCAACTTCCTAATGCACTCATCTGCTTCCTTGACATTTTCTTTCAGATCCCTATTTTCCTCTTCAGTCCTCTCAAAATCTTCAAGAGCAACTTTCAGTTCTTCTTCATTGACATATATGCACTCTTCTTCTATAATTCTATTTGAATGAATTTATTTAGGAGGAGTAGGATACCTTCTACCTACCATGTGTTCAATCTCCAAGATCTTCCTCAATCTATTAAACTTCTTCCAAGGAACCTGGCTTTGATACCAATTATTGAACACCCAAAATACTGAGAGGGGGGGAGGTGAATCAATATTCTCTTAAACCATTCACTTATTAAACCATTAATCCATTTGCCCATTCAACAACATTAAAGAAAGTTAAACATAGAATGAACAATCACAAAACATAACACATAGACACAAAGATTTTTACGTGGAAAACCCAAAATGAGAAAAACCATGGTGAGTGTTAGCTCACAATATATTATATAGTAACAATACTAAATTACAAAGAGCATCACTTCCCTAAGGAATCACTGTCCAAAAGGATGCTCATTACATACAGGCTCACTACCATAAGAAAAGAAAGGAAAAGAAGAATGGCTCACTGCCAAAATGAACTGCTAAAATTGCATCTACAAATGCATGGATACAATTCCAATGATGCTTAGAAAAAACTATCTCAAAACTCTTCATCCTGAACTACTCTGTTATACTACTCTGCTCTTACATGAAAATAAGATCTCTCTTCTTCTGCACTTGTCACCCTTACAAAATCATAAAACTTCACATGTCGCACACACACACATTCATATTTGCACATTCATCCGTCAAACATCAAAATGGATTTCATACATATATCTATAACATTTACAATCTTTAAATTAGGTTGGCAGTTAGAGATGAAGAGTGTAGTTATGCCTTGTGTAGTTTTCCAGCCTAACCCTTTCACCAAAATACTTTTCAAACCAATTCAACACTTGAAACATATTCATACATGTCAGCTTCAACTATAGAACCACTTAGAATATGATTCCAATCAATAGATCTTGCCACACACAGATCAAAGTATCAGGTTAGCCTTATACAAAGACTATCACAGGTTCACTCTAACTATCAGAACACAACATTTGGTGTGGACCACAAAACTTGCTCAAAATCATAGCTAAGACTCTTTAGACACCCCCAAGCTTACCTTCAAAACTTCATAGCATAATATAATCATGTGGTGAAATGTGGATGATCAGAAGTTGTACTGTGTCACTGTTAAACACTGTCTAAGCATGTAGCGATACTTAGATGCTCATAATTGCCTTATCGGTGAACTTCAAGCTCTAGAACTATGGATTTAGAGACTTCAGATATGTGTTTACAACACCTCAAGACTATAGGAGGAAATATCTATTACCAGAGGAATGCAGACCAAATCAAACATGTGTTTTGCTCTTCTCAAGACTGCTCTCTGCTATGCCCAACTTGTGCTACTTGATACTATACTTCTGGAGATGATCAGAAGATGAAACTGTGGATTTAGGATCATCTAAGGGTTAGAAACATCTCACTAGATCCACAAGACTAGATCTTCAACTGCAGACCAATGCTGATTAAAATATTGTCTCTTTGTAGTTATCTCTGTACTCTGCCAATACTTAGCCAAAATCCTTAAGTCTTCCAAAAAATTTGTTGCAACCTTGTTGAACTCTTGTTGCCATCAATGACAACACCATCAAACATCATGCTAATCCAACTTATACCAGCAATGTCTCTAATGATGTTTGCCAAGTTGCCAACATAGGATTCATTAGGATTAGGGTGAAGTATATAATTTTTTTTTGGGAGTAATCTTCCTTTTTCAATTTTGGGCATTGCTGGCCTTGAAGAGTGGTTTAGACTTTAGAATCCATCAATAGTTATTTGTTGGCCAAGTAATTCCCTAAGGATAAGTTGTGTCATTGGCATTATCATGTTGGAGGGGAGTTATTAAGGATGTTTCTAAGTTGGATCAAATTCTTGTCACGTAAGGATATTATATCAAAACAATAATAAAAAAATGTTGAGAAGAAAGAAACAATAATAGTCTGGGTGCCTGAACTTAGCGAGACCATATAAAGTTATTAGTTGTTATAGTTAACATTAAATTTTATGGTGTTCTAAGTATTCACAATATTATTAATGTACCTAATTATATGATTGATTGGGTATTTAACATGGCTCAAATACTTTAGATTCTAGGACTTGTTCAAGTACCTTGGGTTTGGATATCATGCAATTTAATTTTGAGAGTCCTCCTAATATTGCTAATATGACATTCACAAAGTCAGTCATTCATGATGGAAGATGGGTGATTTAATTTTCCTTTTTTTGGATTAATTATAGAGGGATCTATTGAGACCCTTACCTATGATAAAATATTCTTTCCAATATATTTTGAAATATGAAATTGGAAAAAATGCATATATAGAAAATGTTTACTACAACAAGAATAAAGATTAGAAATATATCAACTCATAAACAACTTGGATATTCTCTATCTTTGTAGGAGCATACTCAAGAATATAACACTAACTTTTTTTTTAAACCAAGACCCAACCTTGTTGCTTTAGCTCCTCAATAGTTAATCTAGGTGTCTCACATCCCAACCTTGACACTAGTTCTTGAATCAATTCCCACCTCCAATGCTTCAACCATAGACAACATCATATAGAGTCCTTAGTAAGCATAATCAAGACTAGTGACTGCATGAGTGCCCTCCATTATCCAAGGTCTCTACATGAGTGCCTAACATAGTGTTATTTGTCATAGACAACTCCCAACACTTTCAAATTTTCCAAATCTATAACTCCTATTCTCTTCTCAAGTTCTTCTTTGGACTCCAACTCCATACAATACACTAGGGACACATATTTTCTTCTCCTCCTTTCTTTTCATTTATTTAAAGGAGTTAAGAAGTTTTCATTTGAGTTATTGAATGAGATGAAAAGTCTCTTTTAATGATCATGTGATCAAAATACAATACAACTTTGAGAACATGACCATCTTAATATAACAAATAGAGATAATAATTACATTTACACTAAATAAATTATGTAAAGCACTCTCATTATAGTAGGGAAATTGTGTTCTAGTCTAAGTTTGTGGAGTAGTAGAAACTTTTTTGTGTAGTAGATTTTAATCAATAACTGCACAATGTTTGTAAGATATTATAATTTGAGATCTTTGTCTAAATTGACAACATTATTCACAATCAAATATGCAACCATTACTAATGGAAATATTTATGAAGCTTTAGTAAAAGGTTTAGTTTTTCCAAAGACTACAAGTATGTGGGCAAATATTGTGAAGTCTGGATTCACACATGTCAATTGCATTTTCTTGAGAGTTTTCAAAAGCTTCTCTATAACACATCCAGTAAACATGTTAGACAACACATACAAGTCTAAAGGAAAAGGAAATTGCTTGGAATTTTATATTTTTTAGCTCTCTCCTAGGTGTGATGCTAGTTCATTATCAACTTCATGGTAATGTCATTGTTAAATTCAACACAAGACATATTGTTAGGACAACTATGGATGAGTATTGCAAATATTGGATTGTGCATAAAAATTGAAGTGCATATGGAATAGAAGTGTAAGAATTTTAACATCAAACTCTAAGGAAAAGAGCAATCAAATAATCAATTCATAAGCATTACATGTGTTGAAGGCCAACAGTAAGACTAGTTCTTTGAGGAGAAGAATAATAGGTTGTTATATTCACAAAATAGAGATTTTTTCCCCTCATGGTGGTGATGTATCTAATTGAGTGTGAAATCAAGATTTATTCTTGTTGATTGTAGTCTATGAATGAGTTTTATGACCTAATTTCCATAGTCATTTTGAGCATATCCAGCAATCATAGCATTCCATGACATTAGATCTTGTTTAGGAATTATGCTAGACACCTTTTAAGCAAGCTCTACATTTTGGTGTTTTGCATACATATCAATAAGAACATAAGCCATGACCAAATTTAACTAGTGGCCAGTTTTGGTGACACAGGCATGGGCCTACTCACCATGTTCTACAACCTCTAAACTTGGACATGAACAAAGGTTAGTTACATATGTGTATGAATAAGGATTAACACCTACCTTTTCCATTCTACTTGGGTAGGGGTTTGCTCAATTCAACTTTAATGGACTGCTAGTACTCACTAGTTATTTGGTAATAAACAAGGCTAGTTTTCAAAATGCAGAAAGATTCCAGCATTTCAAAAATCCTATGAAAGTAAAAAAAAAAAATCAAATGAATTAAAATTTCTAATCAGATATTTTCTAAATTTCCTTTATCCCAACTATAGTAGTTTCCCTGTTTCATTTGTTGAAACATGTGCTTCATTAGTTTACTATCTTCTAGTTGTCAAGTAGTAGTGACTTGACCTATTATGCAGACATGTTGATATGCCTATGTTTAAGTCTATATTGTTGATTATTAGGGCTTTTTGAACATAGTGTGGTCACCAAATTTGTTTCTAGATTGTATCGATGTTTTCTCCCCTAAATAGGGTTTGCAAGTAAAATGCATAGGCCAATGACTATGAAGGTTCAAATTATAGGACACTTACTTTTAGGAAATTCAAGCTTCTTGGTTACCTTGCATCTTTCTTGGGTGTTTATATGATGAATAATAAATGGACATTATTTAAACAATCGTGAAATAACTAAGATTTGATTAGATGACCAAAGAGAAAGAATGGTTGTATGACTTGATGCAAACAATGAACTATTGAAGCTATGTTAACATACCTTTTTTGTAATCCTAATAAAAAACAAAAAGTTCCAATGATGATGATAAAATCTATATGATCATTAACTTTTCCCAATCTCAATACTTCACCCCTAAAAGAATTACCCAATGCAAAAGCACTCAATGGATCATTCAAGTTAAGATATCCCATCAAAAGAATGATTGCTTATAGAAAATAGCTCATTAAAGTAATGACTACTATTAAACATTGTATGTTGCTAATTTAAAAAAAACACCTAGAAAATATCACAATGCATAGAAATTCAATTATATATATAAAAAAAAACTATGAACTCCAAGATGAATGGCTCATCAGTGTGGAATTCTAGAAATAGGGTAGGAAGTCAAGCAACCAATGGTCAAAGGTAAAATAGGAGGAGGAAAGGTTGCCATCCTAATATTAGGCATCCATATTTTATCATTTTTAGTGGTCTTTGCCTAATGTCTATGAATGTAGGAAACTATTCATAAGAAGATAAATCATATGTAAAATCTAAAGATAGTTCAAAAAGATCAAAATATTGTCTTAGTTATGTATGGATATATTGATGAAAATGTGAATCAAGCTATTATGGTGAAAAAGGGAATGAAAAAGACTAGCATGTACACTAGATCAAACCCTCTTCCACAATAACATTCAAGGACAAGACTGAGCCAAATAACTACCAAATAGAGGTGGACTTAGCTACATATCTTGTACTTAGGAGTATTATGGAAAGATTTGATTTAATCAATCCTTTTATCAAACCCTAGGTCAACTAATGCACAAAACCCTATATTTGTAAAGATTTGATCATAACAGGAGATGAACAACAGATTGAAAAACCAATTTCACAAGAGTAATCAGAGAGATATAAGAACCTGTGTCCCAAAAGCAGGAAATTTAGAGGACTATTTCATGGGTGCCCAAGTCTAGAAGGATGGAATCTTCAAAAACTGAAAACTGGAGAAATGTCATAGAGAATTTCCTAATGCTAGATTTGATGTTTGTTTAGGTAAAAAGACTATTTTGTGGGTGCCCAAGTCTTCTGCAAAGGAATATTCCCAAAATGTTGTCAGATCTTGAAACCCTTTCCCTTAATCTTCTTGAACCTTCACCTTGTTAGATTTCACAGTTGTAACCTGCACACAAAAAGAAAAAGGGCTTGGGGGTTATGGTGTTTAGGGACTTGCCTTAGTTAAATCCCAGGATAGAATTCAAGCTTCCCACCACCCTTGTTTGATAGAGAGAGTGTGTCCTTGTAGGGTAGAGGCTAAACATGGAGTCAATATGATAATGAACACAAATGATATCACCAATGTGATAAGACCCTTAGGAGGATGAATGCTCTTCAACTCATAAGGAGAGATAGATGATACATGTCTTTGCTATGTCTAGTAAACTTGGTGGCAATCACACAATTCAAAGGAACAACCTAATTGAATAGTCCACTATAACCTTAGAAAAGACCTTCATTGAATTGTCGACCAGGGATAGTAAGCTTGGCACTGACACTGTATGTGCTTTCAAAGATCAAACTATCTAACTCATCTAGTAAAGTGTCATAATTCAAACTACTCAGTGACAAAAGAAAGTAATGTTGCTACTATTTCTATGGGTAATTGCAATGTAATACTGTAACAAATGACTATTAAGGAAATGAACTCTAAGAATAATCTTGGTATTGATAACTTATCCTACCCTTTGGAGTATCACAAGTCAATTGAACTAAAACAACTTAAGAATCTAATTGATCTTGCATTCATGAAATAATTGCAACAACAATAATATAACAATAAAGTGAGGAACAGTTACCCTGAGTGGCCCTTGCTTAGGTGACTACCTCACTGCTTTTAAATCAAATCTAGTTCTCTAGATTGACACAATCATATTGACTCTAACTCATTCATTACATAGTCTTATCAAATCACATTAATTCTTGTTGAACTGTATATTTCATAAACTCATAATCAAAATGACAACATTGTCTGCATATATCTGGAAAAGATTTAGACAGCTATATCTGCAAAAGAACAATCTATTTCAAACTTGAAACTTAACTAACAACTTAACTACCTTGACCACTGAGCCATACATATAGGTACCACTTAACTACCTTAACAACTTAACTACCTTAACTGAAATCATAAAACCACCACTCCATACAAACCAGAGTGTGATAAATACTAAACAACAATAACTGAAAAAGAAGGAAAGAAGAGTCCTAATAAAATTGGAACTCCTTGCTGAAACAGGGGAATGTGGACTGGTTGAATCAGTTACGTTGGTCTTCTAGTTACAATGGAATTTATTCGCTTTCAATTATCTTTATTGATTATCATCACGATGCATGATTATCTCCATCAAGTGTCTTCATGTTGTGGTTGCGGCACTTAGTTGAGTTTGGAACCTCCCCTGCTCTACTATCTAGAAATGTTGTGGCTGCGGGCTGCACCTTACAATTGTTGCGGGCTATAGTCCCTCTTCTTCAGCTATAGGAGTTAGTCCACAAAACATGTAAAAAATACTAACAACCATAACCAACATAAAAATTCTCTACAATCCATACATTCCCACACATAAAATACAATATTCATCATATTATAATCATATTCTCATATACTTAATAACCATGTTTAGATTTGCATAATGATCATAAGGGATAACAAAATATAGAAATATGTATAAGATAATGTATGAGAATGTCTTTCAACTTGCATAAAACCATAAGAAAATAGGCTAATAACTAGGCTCATCATCACCCCGAACTATCCATTTGCTTGTCCTCAAGTAAAACAACTAAGGCTGTAGGTTATAATGCAAAGTGATCTCCCTAAAATCTGCAGCAGTTCCTACTCCTTTTATCTGCTCCAAATAAAATCTATTATTATATGCCAACTTATTCATTCTGACAACCTCTCCTTTCTCACACTCTGTACTCTTCTTCTCAGTCCAATGTGGGACCAGATATAGAAGCATTGGGGGTTGGAAAGTAAGTGGTATCTAATCCAGTCCTTGTCCCTTGGCAATGTCCATGTATTTCCCTACCCTTTCAAACATAGCCATAAAGTTATGAACAGAGTGGGGCTCTTTATTTTACAACTCAAGAGTCAAAATGTTCCATCTATCCTACACATACTGATGAGAGTGATGAATAAGCCCAACTGTTAAATGTTGCATCCTATCATAATCCTACAGTCTTAAATTCATGATCTTTCTTCCCACACCTTTATGTTCCAAGAGTTGTCTCCATTATGTAATGATTGATTTGAGGATTTTAGATTCTCTCCTTATTGGGAGAGCAATTGAGTTTTCTCTCTCTGTGTATGCTTGCATGATTTCACCCCTCAAATTTTCATTCCTGAAGTAGGAGGCCAGTGCTCTCACTTGTAAATCTCCCACATAAATCAATAGGTTCCATTGAGCATCTTCAGATACAACATAGTTATGTAAGTAATACTCACATGGCTTATCTTGCTCTTCAGGTGTGGCATTAGTAAAAACTTTAGGAAGGTCATTTTTCTATTCATTGCAACTAGTTTATTACTAATCAATTTACCAAACTGGTAACTCAAAATTTCTTCTAGAGAAATAAGGCATAAATCCTAGCTGGGGGGTCTACATCTAATAATTTGAGCAGCTTATTGTACTAGCTCCTCCATTCTAACTACTAGCCTTCTTAATTCAATATCTTTCCTTTCTAATGCCTGAGTGTGTTCTATAATCATGGCTTCTTTTTCTTTCCTCCGCTCTTCTTCTCGTTTAGTAAAATTTTGAGTTACTTTCCATAGTTGATATCCCAAGGACATAGTTGTATGACAGGTGGGGGTTCAAGTGAAAGGGAGTTTCTTTTCCTTTGCTACCAATTCCTTATTTCCTGCTACAACAATTGCTAATTCTGCAAGCATGTCTAAATTTGACCCCTATCCTTGAGTGTTTGGTTTCTCCTCCAGCTCCTATATCTTTGTTTATCTTTTCTTGTCCCTTTCATCATAAGTTTTAACCAAATCTTCCAGCTGCTTGATTCTCTCAAAGGCTTCCTCTAATTCTCTCCTAACATTCCTTTCTTCAATCAGTAATTCTTCATCATTCAAAGAATGATCAGAACCATCCCCAGTAGACTCATGTCCCTTATTGTCAAGGTTAGTTGGTGTTTTCTTTTTAGTCCTTCTAGCAACAAAAATATCTTCAAATTTAGATTTAGAAGTACTAGAGATATACCACTTCCTTTTTGTGGGAACTTGTGCATTTTTAGTTAGATTTGCTTCCTGCTCATGGTCAGTGTCTATTGCCACAACATCTTCTATTTCCTTTTCTGGTTGTTTGGAAACACCTTCCATTTCCTTTTCTAGTTGTTTGACCCTGCCCCTCATAACACCCTTCTCCTTCAGGAGGTTTAAACACCTAAGTTGGGTAGGCTTCTTTCTCTGCACCTTTGAGGATGTAGAGGAAGAACCTCCTCTTTTCTTACTGGTCTTCAGTGTTCTAGTTTTCATATTTTTAGAAGATGAGGGTCTAGAACTTCCTCTATTGTAGGTTAGTCAAATGCTGCATGTGGCATACTTTGGACACATCTTGTTCCCCTAATTCCCCTTTGTTGTGGATGATTGAAACAACAAGTTGAATAGGAGGGGTTTCTCTTACTAACACAACAGGTGATGGTATTGATGGTTCCCCCAAAATATCATTAATATTTCTACAAGATAAAAACCTTTCCTAGGATACCTGCAGGTACTGAATCCTAAGGCTCCTCTTAACTAACAAGACAATTAAGCAGTCATGTGATAATGCTAAATTATTTCCCTTGCTCTGATACTCAAACCCCATTCTTTTTAACAAATTATTCAAAAAATTTGGCACATTGACTATTCTATTATGGCAAACATGACTCAACAACTTCAAATGCATAGTGTATAAGAGAGACTATCTACCATCACAAGTAATGTATTTAATAATATAGGAAGCACAAGAAGCCCATACCCATGGAATTGACAGTCTTTTGGTACCCTGGGATGTCAATTCCAAGTTTTCCCCTACCTCGCTAAATTCTTCTCAGGTAGCAATTACATTTGCCTTGACATGGAATTCTTCTCCACTTCTTGGTAGACCAAACACCTCTGTGATTGCAGCCTCAGAAGCATCCACCTTTAATTCCTTGATAGTGCTTCATCTTGTGACAATGTGGCTACAAATTGTCTTGTCATTTCTTCATTGTATTCAGTGAGCTTTAGAAAATAATCAAGCCATCCTACTTGTGTAAAAATGGGTAAAACAAGCTTGTCTTCTAATATCACTTGATGTATCATGGGTTCTCTTATGAGAAGATCACCTCCCATGCTTGCTAGTTCATTTGGCTCAAGGTTTAAACTAAACAATTCCTCTACTCAACCCACAATCCTTTGTTCACAATTCTCCAATTATACTACATGCAATATGATCACTTGCAACTTCATGACTACACTCTGAACTGACCTCTGAAATTAGGAATAGGAAGTTGGCAAGGTAAGCAAGGCAAAATATTATAATGCATGTAGGAAGAACAAAGAAAGGGTTTGTGTGTCTATCTGGTTTGCTAGTTTTTAATTTAGTGGCTTTGATGCGATCAATCAAATTTTTTTGAGCATACACTATCCCTTCCCCCCAACTAAAATCTTGAAGTGGCCTCAGTTCAAAGCATTGTATGGGTGAAGAGAAGGATTATAGTATAAGAAAGTAAGATTAATAATGAGAATTTTGTATTTTTGAATGCAAGCACATATAGAAGTATTGAAATATCTATGTTAAATAATGGAAAGTTAATATTCATACATGTTGAAATGAAGTAAACTAGACTTTGCGTGAGCGGAGCATTGGAAAATGTGTCTATGACATAAGTTGGATTGGATGGGGGCTCATTATTATGAGGATGGTAGAAATGACATAATGGCACATGTGAACCAGTTGAGGAAGCTTGCATATGGTGAGATGATGAATGGTAGATGCATGCGCTTGAAAAGTGGAGTGAATGCAGATTGAGTGTAATTATCTTGGTGTGAAATTTTGAATGAGTGGATGGATAGTTGTTGAATGTTCCTTTATCAATAGGTCCCAATGTATATTACGACAGTGTAGATTTTGTTTGCTACTATAGGTCCGTATAGCATATTGAAATGGACTCCATGAAGATTGTGGCATCAGTGTTGTGTGTGCACATGAAGAAGCTTATGAAATTATACTTGAGTGACCTCAGGAGATGAGTTGTGTAGCTATCCACTGAGTCACTTTAAGAACTGGCAGGGTCGACTTCCATGTGACTACTTGGTGATAATATAGCAGTATCTAAGTCAAGACTGGTAATAGAGCATTGCTTTAGAAAATCATCTCTTGTTGCTGGCCCAGTATAGAGCTTTAATCTGTGGCCATTAACCAATAGTGAAACCCTAACTTCATCTATTATCTGCAATTTTACAAATCCATTGGAAAAGACTAGTGTAGAATAGATAACCAACAATCCAAGAATATGGAAAGCTCTTATGCACTAGATGTCTCCTTTCTCTAGGAGATAAATGTGATGGTATATGCCCTGCTACTAAGTAATTGGTGATATCAACAAGCCATGGTGTGTGTATATTAAGAGAAAACATATGCTCATATGGAAAAGAGTCATCTACAACACCTTCTTCTATTTGTGTAGGCAATCTAGACAGAAAATCTACCACCACATTAGCTTTCCCTGGCTTATCCACTATTGTTATATCAAATTCTTGTAGTAAGAGCAACCATCTGACTAGCCTACCTCCAACCACATGTTTGTTCATTAAGTACCTGATTGCAGTATGATTTGTATGGATAAAGACTTGGTAACCAGTGATATAATGCCTAAACTTGTTGATAGCATAGACAACAACCATCATATCCTTCTCTGTGACAGTGTAAATGAGTTCTACTCCTTGTAAGTTTTTGCTGATATAATAGATAGCATACTCCTTATTACCTTCTCTATGTCCCAATACAACTCCTATAGCAAAATTAAAAGCATCAATCTGTATGTGGAAAGGTAATGTCCAATTTGGTCCTCTCAAGACAGGTGCTTTTGTCAAAGCTATCTTGATGCAGTCAAGGTACGAGGGTCTGGTGAGGGATTGTCCAACCTTGCAACCTTAATCAATTAATACCATGATCATAATAGATATGCAACAGAAGCTAACAGCTAATCAACAGAAAGATAAAGATATTAATGAACACATAACACAAGATATATCCTAGGAAAAACCTAGCCTTCAAAGCTCATTCTTCTTATATTATAACTTCAAATCAAATTACACATGCCTCAAGGGCTTTACAGATGCTAGGCCACAGCCTAGGGATTACAAAAGATTCTCACAACAATATTCCTTCATGATTTCTTTCTTCTACAACTCAATTCTCTATTCTGCAACTCATTTTTCTTCCTATTCTACCTTCTACTCTGTTCTACTACTCCTTCGGATCAAACAACTTAAGATCTTGTTTCCATTCTTTGTGCTCTCAATCAATTACCCATAAACAATCCTTTACCTCTTATTTATATCCTCCGCAATCTTTCAAACCATTATCAAGTCAGCCTAATTGAAACGGCTAGTCAGGTAACATGTACATAAAATTAGGTCGGGCCTAAACATAAGGCACTACTCCACAAATACATAGAACTTCATGTGGATCTTACAAAAGGTTGGCCAGGTCCTAAACTTCATCGAACAATGTTCCTTTAAGCTCCACCAGTCACAGATTTGCTCCACAAGCTGATTAGACTTTACTGAACACTATCGGCTTTGCTATGCAAAAATAGTCAATCTTCCAATAGTGATATATCTCTGGAATAAAAGCCAAATGATCTAAATTCTTAGTATGTTGTAACTAACTATGTCTAGATGTTAAGTCCATCTCCATAGCCTCTCATACTCAAATTCAGTAAAGTGCAGTATCTCCCTAATTCACTGTCTCAATACTTTGTTTTCACTATCAACTATCTCAACTATCTTGAATTCTTCCGGATGCTCCTGGATCAGACTCTCAGGGTTATTTGAAAAGTGAGCCTCCTCACTCTGGTCTATATTATGCCAAAATTAGATGGGTTTGGCGATCTATCTTCAAGTACTTGCAACTGCCTCAAAAGTAATCTAGATTCATTGATCTACTTTCAGGTACTTGCAACTACCTCTAAGTCAGTGATCTGTTAAAGTCCACCCTACAAAACTACCTCAAGTTCATCATCTTGTCATGGTCTAGGTTTGGAGGTCTACCTGCAAGCCTTGCACTACCTCAATGATTGGTAGTCTAAGCAAATCTTCTCCACAAGTTGCCTCAAGATCAATGTCTATTTTAATCAAATTCATTCATGCATCCTCCAAAACAATCAAGTTACTTTCTGATCCAATCAACACACTACCTAAATTTCTCTACAATACTTTCCAATCCTGATCTCAGATACAATTTCTCTCACAAACCTTAGAATCTTACATTTTCGCTCTACATATACCACTTCAATACTTTTCTCTAATTCTTTATCCACATTTGCTTTACTCTGGTACACAAACTTTCTCCTCTGATAGAATATCTTGTCATTCCCTCTTTCTACGAACTTCTCTTTTCTAATAGGTCTCACACAAACTTTCTTTTGCACTACTTCCTCTGTTCT
Organism: Cunninghamia lanceolata; assembly: GCA_027924645.1. Lineage (NCBI taxonomy): Eukaryota > Viridiplantae > Streptophyta > Pinopsida > Cupressales > Cupressaceae > Cunninghamia > Cunninghamia lanceolata. Next base: position 1,399,375 of record BSBN01001137.1, on the reverse strand, counting down.
ATAACACAAATCTCCTTAAGATCAATGCTTCTCCTTCTTCTAGTTTCTCTATCAAATCTGATGTCTCAAAAGGTTCCTCTTCCTCTACATAAACTACCTTTATATCAATAGGCTCTTCTTCTTATACATAAATTGTCTTTGTATTATTAGCTTCCTTGGTAATAGGTTCTTGATGACTTTCATTGATTGATTCTTTCCTCCTCCAAACTTGAAAACAGGTTCTTCTGAATGGTCTTCTCTCAAATCCTCTTTCATATCTTTTGTATCCTCCAATGTGATAAGAATTGTGACTCCTATCATCTCTCCCTCTATAGTTTGAATTTCTATCCTAGTTCTGCTCTACATAAGGTCTTCTTTCTCTGCATCCTGATCCCACATATGAATACTTCAGTCTATACCTTCCTCTGAACATACAAGTAACATGTTTTCATTCTTGTCCATCAATCCATCCATAATTCTTCCCTATACAACCTATCATAGATTTTCTCCTCCTCATTTTATCCCAGCACATCCTTTCACAATGATTCCTTAATCCACAAAACTTACAAGGATATAGATCCCAACACAATTCCTTCTCATGTCCATGTCTATTAGAATGTGAACAATACATGCATCTTCTTCCTTGATTTGATTTGTTTAAATTTGCAATAACATCCTTACCTCTTTCATATCCAAGGCCTTCACTTCTTGATCTAATTACTGGTTCAATAGGTTCTGTAATTCCTTGTTGCTGCTTTCCCAATCCTTTTCCTTCATACCCCATTCTCTGGATGATTTTGAAACCAATACCATCACCAACAACTCCAAGTTCTATCACACCGTCATATTTAATCTCACTATCTAAAGGAACTTCTGCATCATCACAGAAATCATTAGTATCACAAGAAACATCACAAAATTCAGGCTTAGATTTCAAATTTCCATTCTCTTCTCTACATGCTACAAGTGATTGTTCTAACTGATCTTTTTGCTCTTTTAATTCTAATATTTCACTTTTCTGCAAACTATTCTCCTTCGTCAATTCTTCCAAACTATCTTCTAGATCTCTGTTCCTATATTCAACCTTATAAAACAAGTTAAATCCTTCTTCTAGTTCTGCAAATTTCTTTTCAACATCCTCAAACAATTTCAGCTCTGCTTCTCAGTCTTCATTTTTGCTCTTTACATCTTCCAATTCTTCTTCAAGGGCATCAAACTTGTCCACTCCTAGATCTTTCATCTTCTCCAACAATTCTACATTATACTTCCTAATTTCACACAATTCATTTTTCAAAATATCTTTTTCACATATTACAGTTTCATTTTCTTTCTTCATCCTCTTTCCAATTTTCCCCATTGAAATGATTCAGATAAACAACTTAATTTTGAAAAGCTTACCCAAATCCTTCTTGCCTTGATCATCTTCCGTGATGACACTTATTGCTTCTAGGGTTTTGCACAACACTTCATCAAATTTTCCACCTTCTAACAGATTCACAACCAACCCAGTAGATTTGAAACTGGCTCTAATACCACTTGATGCAGTCAAGGTAGGAGGGTCCAGTGAGGGACTGTCCAACCTTGCAGCCTTAATCAATTAACATCATGATCATAATGGATATGCAACGGAAGCTAACAACTAATCAATAGAAAGATAAAGATATTCATTAACACATAACACAAGATATATCTTGGGAAAACCCTAACAGGGAAAAACCCAGCCTTCAAAGCTCATTCTTCATATATTATAACTTCAAATTGAATTACACATGCCTCAAGGGCTTTACAGATGGTAGGCTACAGCCCAAGGATTACAAAAGATTCATATAACAATATTCCTTCATGATTTCTTTCTTCTACAACTCAATTCTCTATTCTGCAACTCATTATGCTTCCTGTTCTACCTTCTACTATGTTTTACTACTCCTTTGAATCAAACAACTTAAGATCTTGTTTCCATTCTTTGTGCTCTTGATCACCTGCCCATAAACAATCCTTTACCTCTTATTTATATCCTCCACAATCTTTCAAATTGAAATCTTGGAAAATCGACATAAAGGAAATGATAACCAATGTAAATCAAGCACATGCAAACCTCATGGCGACCCATGATCCATCAATAGGTTGAGAATGCTGCACCCAAAGCACTCTAGCTTTACCCAAAGATTGATGTGTTGATTGCTTCATTCTGCAACATAACAAGGATATGGAGATTGATAGATGGATGGATGGATGATGCAAGATAGATGGATGAGAGATTGAGAGGAAAATTTGGCAAAGTAAGGATGCTAGAAGAAGATTCCCCAATGCAAATGGCTCAAGAGAGGCTAGGTTTATAGGAAAGGGCAAATTCGAATGGATGGATGAGATTGAAAGTTATGTTGAAGGACATGGATGGTCAAGATTAATTAGGGTTGGATTAGGGTTTCCCACTCAAAGAGGGATTGTAGTCACATGACAAGTGAGCGATGGAGAATAAAGGGAATCTAATTCAAATTTGAATTAGATTGACATGTGAATGCATATTAAGTGGAAGATGGAGACATGCGACATGTGTCGCAATGTGATGAGAGGTGAGGGAATAATTCAAATTTTTAATTTGAATTATGTGAGACATTTGAAGGGGGATTATTAACTAAACAGATGGGATTTATTTAGTTAACTAGAATGTGATCAGTTGTGATTAATTAAAAAAGTGGGTTTATTTAATCAATCAGGAAGATGATTAAGATGGGATGAACTAGGACCTAGGGATAAATGGGATTAAGTGGGATGAGATTAGATGAACTTGGACGAACTAGGACCTAGGGGACATATATGAGTTCATGTCAACAATGTGTTGCGTAACTACAACCTAGGGCAAAGACATACAAGGTCATGTGTAAACAAGACCTAGACAATTTTCAGTGTCTACATTTGCCCCTCTTTGAGATGATGCTGCGTGATGATAAGATTTATGTCGAGTAACATCATTTCAAAGAAGTTAAGGTATGTATAGAAGAAAAGGATAGGATGATGATGCCCCCTCGAGAGGATAGGTGGGTTGGACAAACGCGGGTAGGCTCTCGAAATGAAAGGAATTGGTCAAGGAAGAAAGATAAGGAAATGGATAGAAGAATGGAAGGATGAGTTATGCTGCAATGAAAGTGAGAAACCATGATGTTTGATATAGCATGAGATGTTATGCACAAAGGTATAATGACCAAGGTGATGACGTGTCTCCTGCCCCAGCGTAATACAACCTTGTCTAGATAGAGGATATGAATATTCGCTGGGTTGGATTCAGATACAAATGCAAGATAAAAATGATAACACACACAAGCAAGCAAGCATGCACAAATGATACAAAAACAAACAAGGTATTGCCCCTGTCAAGATGTAAACCAATGATTAAGTGATTGATTGATTGATGATTTGATAAAGATAGTGTTGTCATGGTGGGGAATGATATATCCCTAGATCAACACAAAGATGTGGGAACGATATATCCCATTGATGATGATGATGATGATGATTGATTGATTTGGCTTACAACAAGATTATGATCAAGACCATTGATTGCGATTAGATAATTTGACAAGATTGATTGACTTGATTGGTATGGATAAAGGATGACTTGCATTTGGATCATTGCTTGGATTGATTTGATTGGAGGATGAATAGAAGATTGGATTTGATGGAGATTGATTTGATGAAGTGATTGAGGAAGTGATGAAAGAAGAAAGAGGAATATCATCTTGTGCCTGAATCTAGGCACTTCTTTCATGCTCTAGATTGCCTACATACCCATTTCCACAGGATCAAGGCACTTAACGATGGAAATGAAATGTAGTTCTGATTTATGTTTTATTGATGGTGATTATATGGATTGGAGTGATGTAATTATGGATTGATTGGGATTGATTGGATGTTTGATAATGTGATGTTATTTGATTGGTTTGACTGTTTTATAGATTGGATGATTGATAGATTGGCTTGATTTGATGATATGATTGGACTTGTTTTGATGGATTTGATGACTGGATGTGGAATGGTTTTATTGCTTTGATTTTTGTTGGATTTTTTTTTTTTGGATTTTTTTGAAACATTTTGATTTTTTGGGGGTTTTTTTGAAATGTTTTGATTTTTTTGTGTTTTTGGGTATATTTGATTTTTTTGTAATTTTTTCAAGACATTTTATGATGTTTTTGGATTTTTTGAAAATGTTTTGATTTTTTTTGGGTGTTTTTGAAATGTTTTGATTTTTTTTGTCTTTTTGAAATGTTGGCATTGGATGATCATTTTGATAGCCTTTGTGCTAGGTACCAATGACAAGGGGGAAACCAAGTCTAGGTGCAAGGGAATGAATTGGATTGGACAAAAGGATGGACGATAGTGGGTGGATGAAAAGATCATGATAAAGGAATGTGCAATAGTGGATGGATGAAAGGATTATGATAAATGGATAGGATAAAAGTATAGGCTATGGAATGGAATGAATGTATGTGTAAGAGAGCAAGGATGTGATCTCCAAGGACTATGTTGCATAGGAATAACATGCCCCATTCTAGGTAGTAAACTTAGGATTTTTCATGACAATGATTAGGACAATGGGATGATATGATGGATTGGATAAGATGGATGAATGGGTAATGACTAGAGGATAATGATAGGATTGGATTGGAAAGGACCATAGGATAATGTCAAGATAAGGTATGTCAAGAGATACCTAAAACATTTGTCAACATTGTGCCCCCAATCTTTGTCAAGATCAAAAGAGGAAGGGAGGATGAATGGACTCAATATGATAGGAATGTGTATGTATAAGGATGGTAAGATAGGATATGAAAATGATATGTAGGATGAGATAAGGTGCCCCCAAGTGTAAGTGGGATAGAAGATCAACCTACACATGACACCTGTTTGCCAGGTTTTCATCATGGTACTTATCCAAGGCGCCTGTTTTCTAGGTTTTCACCATTAGACGAAGGGATTTATCTTTACTTTTTTTAATTTTATTTTTTTAATGGAAGAAGGTGGATATGGATGAGAGGGACTCAAGTGTCTAGTACCATGAAAGGTGATAGTCCCGTTGGAAAGGAATGTCATCGCATCGACCATGTCAAGTTATTATGCTCAAGATGTTGGTAGGGAGATTGCGTGAAAGTGAGATGAATTAGGTAGATAGTGGATTATGATGTGGATTATAATGGACTTATGCAAAAGCATGGACCATAGGAAGATGATGGGGGAGATATGTAGGATAATGAGTGAATGATGGAGTGATGGAGGTGTGAAAAGGAATCATGACCAATGGTTGCACACACCATGATAAACATGGGAGCTTGTGAGTGGATGGAGGTGTAGGAAGCAATGGCGATGTTTGCTTAAGAGATGGATGATTTAGGACTTTTGGAACCCACATGGACTTAGTATTTTTCTGATTTTTGCATTTCATTTGGGGTTTTTGAAAATTTTGAATGGAATGACATTTTTGAATGGAGGGGATAGTTGGGATTTTTGAGAGGTGGAAGCCTTATTTGATTTGCTTGATTTTTGCTTGGGTACCCAAACCATTTTGCTTTTGGACTTTTCTTGTGAAGGTATGAGCTTGGATAGCATTTTGGATGGATTTTGATTTGATCCTTTGCATTTGTACCCTAAGGCATTAAGGCCCTTAGGATTTTTGGCTTTATGTAAGGAAGCATCCAAATGTTTGTTTTTGAATCCCATGTGGTGGATGAAATGAGTGGAAGCTTCTTGTTTATACAATGCGTGCATTTGTTGGTCATGATTAGGATTGTAAGGATACTTATGGATAAATGGATAATTAGGTGTTGATAGAAGTGGAGGTAAAGTGGATAGAGGGATATTTGGAGTTGGAAGCAATGGAGGTAAAGTGGATGGTAGAAGGTGAATGTTCACATGCTTTTGACATTTGTAGGATGATGGAGGTGGAATGGCCATGTATGTTTCAGGAATATGATGGGGTTTATGATGAAAGGAAGTGGATTTAGGAAGTGTGGAGAAAGTACCAACATCATTAGATTGTTGACCTTGGGGTGTGTATCCAAGGCCAAATGAGCGAGGAGGGACCTTGACATGGATTGGCTCCAAAATGCCTTGTTCATGTAGGCCTAAACCTTGGCCTTGGTAGTTCATATTCTAGAGCATGTGATTAACTATAGGACTAGGTGTAGTTTGGACACTAGACTTGAGTTGATTATTGGATGGAGAAGGTAATGTGGATAATGGTTGTTGGTGTTCTAAGGAGGAACACTCATGAATGAATGTGGATAGACTAGTAGGATATGGTGGATTTTAAATGGGATCAATGGTAGATGTGGAAGGATCATTAGGATCTTGCTTATGTTCATTGAGATCCAAGTTATTTGTTTGATCTTCTATGTTTGATTTGGAGGCACATGTCTCATCATGACAAGTGGATATTGTGGCATCATGGCTAGGTGGATAGGTCTCTTTGCTTTGAATGAAGGCCATGAAACAGGGTGAATGCTCAAGTAAGTCAACAAGACTTTCATTAGATGGAGCATGTAGGTCTTGGGTGTCTTGTTCATGGATAGTTGTGGGGTTATGACTAGGATCAAGTTGTTCATGGATAGGTTCTTCATAGATATCTTCTTGATCATAGAAAAGGTACATGTTATGGATAGGGTAAATGGAAGTGAATTGATCTTGATTAGGACTAGGGCTTAATGTTTTCACATGATTAGGATTAAACTCTTGACATACCTCTTGACTTGCTTGAATGGAAGTGGAAGGCTCTTTAATAATCTTGATAGCTCGTAGATCACATGATGGGGTTAGAAGACTAGAAAAAGTGTTTAAAGACTCATGGGGAGGATCAAGAATAGGTGTTTGATGACATGGCAATGTTTTATTCCTTGCTAGTAGCCAATGGATCACATCCTTTTCAAGGGTATGGGTGAATGGGAAATATAGTGGATGGATGGTAATAGTGGAAGTTGAAGGCTTAGGATTGGGATTTGTTGGATGGATAATGGGATTAGGATTTGGGCTAGATGGAACGATAATGGAATTAGAGGGATTGGTCTTATCCAAGACAATCTTACCACAATCTTCTAGGTTCTTGACCAATCCTTGAAATTAGACACAAGTGGATATGGTATGGCCCCTATACCTATGGTATGCAAAATAATGGTTTTCATTATACCCTCTAGGTTTAATCATAAATGGAGAATATGCTTTGAATGGGTATAGCTCAATTAAATTTCTTGGACCAATTTCTCTAAAAGTATCTCCATGGAATCTTTTAATGAAGGATTAGTGGAACATGGGGATGAAGGTGATGAAGGTCTTGATAAAGGTGTTGGGATAGGACTAGTTGGCTCATGTGTTAGCATATGATTAGATGGTGAAGGTGACTCAAAGGAGGCACTTTCGAGGTTGGTTTCTCCCTTGTCAAAGGATTTTAGGGCTTGTATAAGATGACTTGGACCTTCTTGATTTATGTACATAGGGCCATTTGGACTTGCTTGTTGTTCTTGTAAGGACATTTGATTGCCATGTGGATAGGTTTGGTGATGAGGTGGCATGATAGGATTTATAGGTGAAAGGTTTTGTGAGGTAGATTGTTGTGGATATTGGGTGATGTGGGAGGTTTGTTGAGAAAGCAGTTGGGATATGATGGCAATGGAGTTAGGATCATTGGATGGTAGACTATGGTAGCACTTACGTTTGGGGTGTTGTTAGGAATAGTGAGGGTGATTTGTGGTATGGATGTGGCATTAGTGTTTGGATTATGTGCTTTGTTGGTATTTTGATGGAATGTGGGATCGTTGATATTGGCCTAGGACTTGATGTTGTGGGAATTGTTGATATTGTGGTGACACATGATCTTCTTCCTCTCTATATAACCAACTAAGTTGCCTAAGTTGGTTAAGCATTCATTTGGTACCATAAGGATCATTGTCATAGGTGTTGTTTGGAAATGCTCTATCCATGTTTACAAGTGATAGATATTGAGAATTGATTGGCTAGGTAGAATTATGATGTGTAATGGATAGAAATGATTAGGGGTTTACTTGGATGATAAGGACTATGGTGATGATGAGGATTGAGGTGATTAGAATGAATGGATTAGGATGAAAGTGGTTAAAATGAGAAATATAGATGATGATGTGGAATGATTGGGATCAAATTTCAAGACCTTAGGATGAAATGATTTGTTTTATTTTTTATGGATGGATCTCTATGCTTGAGATAAACTAATGATATCAAGTAAGAGGGTTTATTGGATTGATTCTCTATACTTAAGGTAGACTAATGACACTTAAGTAAGAGGGTTGATTGGATGACTTACTTAAGATAGACTAATGATCTTAAGCAAGTTTGGATAATGGTTGATGATGATCAACTAAGGTCTTGATTTTTGATTGGATTGATTTGGATTTGGATTGTGATGAAAGTGGTTGGGATGTGATTTGGCTTGGAATGATTGGATGATGTGTAATGACTAGGATGACGACTAGGATGATTAGGATGATGGTTGATTTGACAAGAATGGAGATAATGATGACGTGTAATGATTAGAATGATATTGTTTGGATAATGATTTGGATAGAATGATGATTATTTGATAATGTGAAGTGACAAGGATATGATTAGGATGGATTTAGGATGACTTGGATGTGATTTTGAATGGCAAGATTGTATGAATTGGATTGATGAGGGCAATGACTTGGATATGATTAGGGATGAAGTGGCTAAGAATGGGTGATTAGGATGAATGTGATTGGATTTGAATGTGTTGGCAGGAATGAGTTGAATGACTTGTCTTGATGTGCTTGGTGTTTAGCTTGATTTGACAATGTTCAATCAGATTATCACACATGTACAATCATGAATCACTCACACAAGACACATAAGAAATTTTGAATTTGACTTTGAATGAATGTAATGATGATTAAACAAGCACACATGGAAGACACATCAACAAGCCCTAATGTCTAGTTTGAGTGGGGTATGGCCAATTAGGTTTTGGGCTTATGTTTACACGAGGTCGACTAGGAAATTGAAAGTGAAATCCTACCACACAACCGGGAGAAAGGGGTAACCCACCCTTCACCTTCACTTCCCAAAGGTATAAAGTTCTTTGGGGCTTAGCCAAGAGTGACAAGATTCCAACTCTCAATGAGGGTGTCTTTCGATTTAGCCTCGAATGAGGTCGTCCCTTGGAGTGGTGTGTCTCCAAGTAGGACTCCTACGAAAGGGTAAACAAAAGCAAATCAAGTGAGGTGTTTTTGTTCTCCAAGATCACCTTGCGGTGTGACGAGAGAGCATACACATGCACACTTGATTTACACTCACACTTGGTTAATTGACCCTTAGAAAATGAAATGTAAGGAAGACACTTCAAGCACTTGTTCTTTTAAAATCCAAAATCTAAATGTGATAGAAGACACTGGTTTATTTTAGCCCAATTTTTTTGATGTGTGATCAAGCAATGTTCGTTTAGAAGCCCAAATCGAAATGTGTATGCAAACAAGATTATGAAGAAATGAGAAATAGAATGAGTGCACCTAATTATTTTGCTATCCAAATTGTTGTATTTGCTGATCCTGATGTTGTTTCAGCCCCGTAAGGTCACTTGTAAGCCTCAAAATCAAGAAAGAAACAAGTAGACTAGCTAAGAAGATCGTTATGCGAAAATTGAGAATCTGATAAAATCTGCTGAAAAATGAACTGATACAGAAAAATCTTGGAAAATCGACATAAAGGAAATGATAACCAATATAGATCAAATGCATGCAAACCTCATGTCGACCCACAATCCATCGATAGGGTTGAGAGTGTTGCACCCGAAGCACTCTAGCTTTACCCAAAGATTGATGTGTTCATTGCTCAATTCGGTAGCATAACAAGGATATGGAGATTGATAGATGGATGGATGGATGATGCAAGATAGATGGATGAGAGATTGAGAGGAAAATTCAATAGAGTAAGGATGCTAGAAGAAGATTCCCCAATGCAAATGGCTCAAGAGAGGCTAGGTTTTTAGGAAAAGGCAAATTTGAATGGATGAGATTGAAAGTTATGTTGGAGGATATGGATGGTCAAGATCGATTAGGGTTGGATTAGGGTTTCCCACTCAAAGAGGAATTGTAGTCACATGACAAGTGAGTGATGGAGGATAAAGGGAATCTAATTCAAATTTGAATTAGATTGACATGTGAATGCATATTAAGTGCAAGATGGAGACATGCGACATGTGTCACAATGTGATGAGAGGTGAGGGAATAATTAAAAATTTTAATTTGAATTATGTGAGACATGTGAAGGGGGATTATTAACTAAACAAATGGGATTTATTTAGTTAACTAGAATGTGATCAAGTGGGATTAATTAAATAAAGTGGGTTTATTTAATCAATCAGGAAGATGATTAAGATAGGATGAACTAGGACCTAGGGATAAATGGGATTAAGTGGGATGAGATTAGATGAACTAGGATGACCTAGGATCTAGGGGACATATATGAGTTCATGTCGACAATGTGTTGTGTAACTATGACCTAGAGCAAAGACATACAAGGTCATGTGTAAACAAGACCTAGACAATTTTTTAGTGTCTACACAAACCATTATCAAGTTGACCTAATTGCAACGGCTAGTCAGGTAACATGTACACAAAAATAGGTCAGGCCTAAACATAAGGCACTGCTCTGCAAATGTATAGAACTTTGTGCGGATCTTATAGAAGGTCGGCCAAGTTCTAAACTTCATCAAACAATGTTCCTTTAAGCTCCACCAGTCGCAGATTTGCTCCACAAGCCAATAAGACTTTACTGAACACTGTCGGCTCTTCTCTACAAAAATAGTCAATCTTCCAATAGTGATATCTCTCTGGAATCAAAGCCAAATGATCTAAATTCTTGATATGTTGTAACTAACTATGTCTAGATGTTAAGTCCATTTCCGCAGCCTCTCATACTCAAATGTAGTAAAATGCAGTATCTCCCTAATTCATTGTCTCAATACTCTATTTTCACTGTCAACTGTCTCAATTGTCTTGAATTCTTCTGGATGCTCCTACATCATATCTTAAGTGTCTCAAAAGAGTGCTGACACTCTATAGTCCAGTCAAATTCCATATCTTTTGTAAGGAGAGTAAACAAAGGTGTTGCTAGTTTGTTGAAGTCTTGAATGAACCTCCTATAATAGCCTGCATGGCCTAGAAAGCTACTAACATCTTTTGGTTTCTATGGTACAGGAAGTGTAGAAATTATCTCAATTTTATTGGGATCCACCTGAATTCCATCACTTGGTATAAAGTGTCCTAGAACAACCCCTTGTGTCATCATCATTAAGCATTTTTCATGACTTAATGATAGATTATGTTCTTAATATCTTTTCAGGACCTTCTCTAGATTACTGAGTCTTGTTTCAAATGTTTCTCCATAGGTGGTTAAATCATCCATTTAGATCTCCATAGAATCATGGGCATAGTCTGAAAAGATACTTAGCACTACCCTCTGGAAAGTGGCTGGGGCATTACATAACCCAAAGGGAAGAATAAAATAAGCATATGTACCCCAAGGGCATGTAAATGTGGTCTTATCCTGATCCTCTAGAGCTATCTTTATCTGATTATAGCCACTAAATCCATCTAAGGAGAAGTATTTTTTTCCTGCTAGAGAATCAAGTATTTGGTCAATGAAAGGTAGTGGAAAATGATCTTTTCTAGTGGTTGTGTTAAGTTCCCTGTAGTCTATACATACCCTCCACTTGCCTCCTTTCTTAGGGACGTGTTACTAAATTTTGCTTGTAGCTCAATTTAGAGAAGCTTAACAAGAAGTTGTTAAGAGAGGTGTAAGAAAAAAATTTATGTGCATGATCATCCAGTTAATGCTTGATGTCTTGACAAAAGAACAATATGAGATCACTTATCAGGATCATGTGACAGCTCAAGTTGGGTTGTCAAACCATCTTGGTAAGTGAAATGCCCTAAGGACAAGAAAGTGGACATTCAAAGAACTACAGGTTTTAAATTGACTTCATTTTCAGTTATGATGTTTCTGATTATGTAGTACATTTCAGTGCAGTTTCAAGACAGAGGTATTTATAAATTGTCATTCATTCATCATGTTTTAAACATGTGCTTTAAAAGATATTCAGTTGTTTCATGCTATGTATTTGATTCTGAAAGCAAAGTATACATAAATTCATTGCATAAAGTAAAATAATTGATTATATTCAAAAGAGTGTTTAAATATGTCCCACACAAGCAATGGGAGTAGCTAACCAATGCAACATGATATATACTATGCATCTGAAGTTAAAAGAAATGAAAAGAAGCATAAAGGAAGATGCATATCCATCATTGTCTAAAATAGCTTTGAGGTGAATCTTCTTATCTTGCTCCTTCTCTCCTGATCTCCAAGTGAACCTGCATCATGGGAAATAGTTGGTTAGAGCTCCAGCTATGAGTCTCCTATATGCCCTACCAATAGAAACACAACACATATCATGAAGCATTGGATCAATAAGAAAGAGAGCTAGAAAGATCCAATCATCACAAGAGTATTATATTCATTGTTTTATCTAACTTGTTTGTTCAATGTGTAGGTACAAGTACAGTCATTATGCAACATATTTCAGCATGTGGTAAAAAATGGGCTCCCACAAGGGGGTTGAGCCTAGCATGCTGCCCCTTGATCTTAAAGGGGGTACAAGATAAGCCAAGAGACTTTCAGATCAATAAATAAGTGCATATTCTGATTGAGAGTCAATGACAACACCAGATAAAGGAAACAACCCTTATTAAAGGACAAAAAATCATGAGATAGCAGAAAGCCAGAAATCCAAGTTAGAATAATGATAATGCAGCTTCATCATATACATGAAGAGTAGTGACAAGTAAATGGAACAATATTTTTTGAATGCTATATAGTCAAGCATCCTAGAAGGAGGACTATCCTAAAGAATCAAAGGGGAGTTATAGGGAGTACTGTTATGAAGATGTCAAAGGGCAGAAATCTCAAACAAAGGCATGACAACATTGGGACTGCAAGAGATGTCATAAGGAGCAACATACAGAGGGTCTTCTACAAAGAGGATTGAAGAGATTGAATATTTGATTGATCTGATTGTGATTGGAAACTTCTAATACAATCGAGGAGTACAGAAAGTCTCAAGAGTCTGAGAATATTGGAGCTTCCATGGATATCGATGATAGATTACCTCTACTTGCAAAACGCATCAAGAAGTTGCTTCAAGAATGAGTTGTTGGGGTGTGGCAAACTTAACTCTAGAACTTTATAAATTGTATCAATGTAATTTACAAGAGAGTGTTATTGATATTATTCTTGGTTCACAAAGTCCCTTTCAGCTACAAAGGAAATCATCAAAACACATTTGGCTAAAGAATGGTCTCAAAGCTACCACAAGGAGTCCAATTGGAATATTAAATAGATTGAATAGTAGAACTTGTATAAGACAACAAAAGATACAAAAGATTGTTCATATGAGAGCTCGTGGAGTACAAGTACGTTGATTGTCTTTATAGTCTTTGACATGACTATTTTAGCATTCAAGTTTTAGGACAACAATTAAATGCATCATTTCAAGGTGTCAACATCATGTTTTTCCAAAGACAGTCATCAACCACAAGAGTAAAGAAACTACCATCAAGAGACTGAAACATCAAAAGACAGTCAAAACAAATTCCAAAAAATGTAGAGATAAAGTGAGCGGGAGACTTAGAAGACAAGAATCAATGTTAGGGTCAACTAGACAAAGGTGACAACAGTCAAAATAATAGAAGATCAATTTCTTGACTTCAAGACCATGGAAGTTGAGGTAGTTTTGGTATGTAAGGAGCTCTATAGCGTATACAAAAAGATTTTGGAAACAAAAGGTTTGATTAATGAAGTAAATGAAATAGCTCAGCTCTAGATCATCTTGAAACCAAAACCAAGTGACAGGGTTGCATCAGTATTATGCAGTGCACATTAGGTATGTTGTCATGTCCTTGGCCTTGTACATGGGATATGGACACCAATTCTATAAGCTATGAAAGAGTATGGTTCAAATCCAAAGCCTAATGTTTATCAAAGCCTTCAAACAAAAGTTATACCATTTTTATATGAGAGTACCTTTCAAGTTGAAGTATAGATAAGGATAGAAGAGATGGATCAGATAGCAGAGAAGGGAATTGTTGTACATTAAAATGGATAAACAGGAACTCAAACCCAAGTAAGGGTCTTCTAAGAGAGCATGAACAACACAAAAATATATTGAGAACACAGTGAGATGGAGAAGCTCAACCACAAAATGAGAACAGAGCCCTCAATACCTATAAGGAACATGAAGTTATGTCTACATAAACTATAGAGGAGCTTCTATTTTATGAAAAGTGAAACCCAAAATGCTTCTATGCAAAGGAAAAATGCATAGAGGAAATAAAACTTCAAAAGCTATGAGTTTGTTTCTTTTAGAAATCTTGTACTACCATTTAAAATCATCAGCTTATGTTCTTTAAAACCCTAGCTCGTATGCATAGAGAATGAAAAGTACAGTAGAAGAACCAGACAAACAAGGCAACTTCTCAAATGATTTTACTCACCATAATTGTAGAAAATAGGGTTTCATCAAAAGCTGAACAACGAAATGCTAAGGAACAGTCGTACCTTTTGTAACAGGAGGAAGCAAAAAATGAAGTATTTTATCCACTAAACCCTACTAGGGTTTACTCACAAAAAGAAAAGCTTTTACCTCTTTATGTCAACAACCATACACTCTTATTACAGTCAAGTCATGCCATATGGAAAGGAGCGTCCCATATAAGGAAATATAAGCTATATGTTCTCTTTTTCATGATCTTTTCACAAAACCCTCATAGTCACTATGCCATGGAGGCCGACAAGAAGGAGAAAGAGTATGCAGAGCAAGACACATTAAGCCATAAAGAAAACCATTGCAACAAACCTTCATTCTTCCCTTTCTCTTATGCCAAAGAAAAATAAATATGGAGCAGACAGAGGATCAAAAAGTGGAGATTCCTCCATCATTATGTCACTATCCAAAAAACTAGGATGAATGTAGCTACAGGAGCAGCAAATGATGTATTTTTTAACCACTTTTCTTGCAAGTATGTAAAATACACAGAAAGAGGACTTACCTGAGTATGAGGAGGTTGAAAAAATCTCAGGAACAATAAGATAAACCTCAGGAATACTTCTAGAAATAGTAGAGAAAACCTTGCATGTCGGTGGCCAGAGAAACCATGTTGAGAAAGCAAAAGTGAAAAATGATAAGTTTAGGGTTTTCTTCTCCTTTTGGGTCAATGCCCTAGCCTGACTATAGGCATGTGTTTTTGTTTTTTGACTTCTTTCATGATTAATCATTATTATCCATAAACAAGCTCATGGTCAAAACATTGTATATCATTAAACCTAGTGATGCCAAGGGGCCCGTGAGGGGTCTTTTCAAGATCAAATGATACCTTTTGCCTATGCTTTTGGTTAAAGGTTCTTTTTGACCTTGGAGACCTAATGATACAAGAATAATTATTTGCCTTGATTTTTTCTAAGGATAGAATATGCAAGTCAAAGTGCTAATGATGTAAGAGGATTGCTTATGTATGAGAGACATATTATGGCATGAAGATGCAATGACTTAGCATTATGCCAAAAGGGAGTCATAAGGGTGAGTTTATTATGGAGATGGCATGGGAGATATAAAGGATTAAATAAGGATATTTTTTGACTTTTGCATGCATGGAGAATATGTATTTTGGCATCATCATAGGATGCATGATGTAATTATGTAAATCAAAGGGGAGTTATAAGGAGTCGTTATTTTTAAAAAAAGCCTTTTTAAAGATAATTGCTCTCTTTTGCATGACTTAGAAACCGATAAACTAATGTAAACAAATAATAAAGTAATGCAATTATAAATTACTTTATTATTTGTCACAAAGTTGTATAAGTCAAAGATAGAACAAATTTATAACATATAGTAAAGTAAGTCACCTTGATTACTTGATTACTTGTTCACATTGTTTCCTCATCCCAAAGTCATGCAAAATCAGGAGATGGAGTTAACTAAGGTATTTTGGGGTCTTTTGCATGATTTTTCGTCAAACTTGGAGGGTTTTGAGGTTCTACATGGTGAAACTTATAGAGAGGGGCAATTTGGAGCTATTTTAGCTCAAATTGGATCAGTTATAGCCCTTCTTTTTAGGGATTTTTATGCTTGCTCATGGATTAGTCTTGGAGGTATTATTTTTAGAGGTAGTTGACTACAGTTGACCTTTTAGGTCTTTTTTCTGAGAAGATTATATATTGGGAGAAAAACTTATGTTTTTCTAGTTCTTGCCTTTTTGCTCTCTTGTGCATTGCAGAGAGAAAGAGTGTTTGTAACTCAATTTTTGTAGATTAATACATTACAATAGGTTATAGGTTATATTTTTTGCCATTTTTATGCAAGTGTTCCTTTATTTTTAGTAGAATCAAGTATCTACCTTCTCATTTGTGTTGTTTTATGAATGATTTGATGAGATTTTATCATGTTTTAGTATCAGAACCTTTAAAATCATTGTCTCATTTATACTTGCATGCATTGAAAAGTAGTAAAAATCATAGGTCTTAGGTTGTGTATTGGAATAGTCCTTTCTTTCATGCTATGAGAACCCAGTTGTCCTCCAAAAAGAAAGTTATTCAAGCCTTCATTAGAATCATTTTTGTAGTCATATTGCCAAATTGGTTTGTGTGGATAGATACTCTAAAAATTATTGTGAGTTAGAGTTGCATGTTTCTACCAATTAGGTGCATCACCACACATTTAGATCCAGTTTTAGTACTTTTATTAGGAGGTCTTTTTTAAACCCTTTTCCTACAAAGTTATTAGTTTATTAGAGAATCAGAAGGGAACCAACCCATAATCTGGAGGTTTACTTTCACCATAGGGTACCCACAACCTGAAAGTATCCCAATGTTACACAGGATTGTTGAGCTTCATAGCTTTGCATAACGGGTGCAATCCTGCTTGATAACAGTTTTTGGCATGCCTGGTGGGACATTGAACTAATTTTTAGTTTAATAAAGAACTTAGCCTTTCTACTATTTTGGTATGAGTAGTAGTTAATATAGCCTTTTTGGAGGTTTCAATTCAAGTACCTGGCGACTCTGAGTTTCTGGTTTGAATAGATCAGAATTTTGTAGCCTATGAGAAAGATTCAAACAAGATTAGGTGCTATTTTATTTCAAGTAATTCTAGTTTCATTTTGTTTTATATTTTCTTGAATGAGTAGGCATATCTACCTTTCATGGGAACAAGTCATATCATCCATCATATCATGAAAATGTTGCTAATCCACCATCTTATTAGCCAAATCAAACCAACCATGTTGCTGGTTTTAGCCCAAATTCCATGGTTTTCCAAGGAAGCCAGCATACTCAATATGCTTGCCTCCCACCCACCCTTTCTCAACCTTCATATCAGCATCCATATGTCCAAAATCAACTTCAAGAAATATCTTTGATGTCAAATTAGTTCAAACACTCCACTAATCACCTTCAAGATTTGGAGGTTAAGGATATAAAGAATAGCATGAATGATATGAAGGACACATTATTAAACTTCACAAAGTAGATAGAAGAGATCAAGAGGCAACAATAGTATGAACAACAACAGCAAGAGTTGGTTGATCAGCCTATCATTATGAGCAGAAGCTCGAGGCACAAAAGATACAGTTTGAGAGGAAGGTGCTTGCAAAAGAGGAGTAGATGAAGCTTTTGTTTTTTCAAACACAAAGGTATGAGGTCCAAATAGTTCCATTCATTCTAGATCATCCTATTCAAGAGGAGGTTAGTAATCTTAAGTTTCCAAGTTTCAAGCAAAGTGAGTCTATTAACCCTCTTAAGGTCATGATTCCTAGTTTTAGAGATCCTTTACCATTGCAAGAGCCTATGTTGGCACAATCTGAATTTGTTATCCCTCAAGAGTAGCCACTTGAAGAGCCTTTTTCCCTTTAGGAAATTTGAGAAACTCCCCAACTTTCCCCATCAGATGAATCTAATAATCCTATCACTATTTTCCTTTATAAGGGTGGACCTATCATCTTTTAGGAGGAAGCTAGGAATGTTAATTTAATGCATGTAACTATGGAGCATTACTGATTAGAGAAACAAAAGATTGAATAGGAGAAGACCTTTCAAGAAGAGTCTTTGTATGCTTTAACTAATGAGCTTCCTTGTTTTGTTGAAGATAATGAGAGTGTTGCAATTCTTATCTCAGAAGATCAACCAAGACAACAGGGTAAAGAGGTCAAAGAGGCTGATCAAGAAGAAGAGTCTACATTTTGGTTTGATGAGCTGCCTTCTTTTGTTGACCAAGATGAAGAGAGCATGCAAATTCTGACCTTACTAGTTGATTTACAACATCAAGAGGATCATGTTCTCCATGGAAGTGAAACATATGCTGTGTTTTTGGAACTCCCTTTTTACTACATTGAAGAGGCTAGCATGGATGAATTGAAGCCAGCTTGCTTTGAAGAGCAGTCAAGTGAACTAATAGAAGATATTCTGTCTTTTCAAGATAGCTCTATATTTGATTGCGCTAGTATAAAAATAGAAATAAATGACTAAATAAACTACCAAAAATTGGTCATGTGATCAGTAGTTTGGTCACGTGACCATTGGTAGTTTATTGCCAGTCATTTATCTCGTGACCAAATTTATGACCAAACAAATTTTAGTCATTACTTTGGTAGTATATTTAATCATTAATTTGGTAGTATATTTAGCCATCAATTTGCTAGTATATTTAGTCACGTGACCATTGGTAGTTTTTGTCGGTCATTTATCTCACGATCAAATTTATTTAGTCATTGTAATCATTAATTACTGTCAATTGGTAGTATATTTAGTCATTTATTTAGTCACTGATTTCCGTCCATTGGTAGTATATTAAGTCATTTGTATTAACTAATTTTCGTCCATTGGTAGTATATTTGGTCATTTTAATCATTATTTTTCCATCAACTGGTCATATATAAACAACTAGTACATGATAAACATCAACTATGCCATTTTTTGTTGATAAACTTCAACAAATCTACTCAAAGGATTGAAACAACAATGCTGGAAAATAATTCACTGTATATAAAATATGTTACAAAGAACTCATTTATCAACAAATCTGCTCAAAGGATTGAAACAGCAATGCTATAAAATAATTCACTGTATATTCAAACTGTATATAAAATATGTTACAAAGAACTCTATATATAGAGTTTTGAAGACAAAATCTTTCTGTAGTATGCAAACTGCTGATTTATTATGCTTTTAAAACTAAAAAAAAAACTAAAGCTAAAGCTAAAAAACCATCGGTGTGAATGCATGTCTTCAGTTATGCCATTGTTGCACATGGGGTGGGATGTAAATGCATCTAGAAGGTACGGGTTTTACTTTTTCTCCTTGCTCTGTACCTGTCCACAATAAAAAAAACTTAAAATTTGTTAATATTTTTAAAAGATTTATGAAACTTTGAAATATGAAAAATAAAGTGGGATGATAAGGAATTTTACAGCAATATAGGCATATATTATGGAAGTATTAAAGAAGAAATGCATATACAGGTCTGATAGTCAAACTCTATAGTTCATTTATTCATATTTGATTAAAACACAGTATGTTCTATGCAAAGGTAACCCCCAGTCATATACAATTTCAACTAAACAACATTGAGCACTGATGTTCAAGTTTGACTCACACAAATAATGCTACAACAATATGAAATTTACCAGTAATTACTATATGTCTGCAGCAGTAAATGACAATATTCAAATAAATACTTTCAAACCTGTAGGTGCTCACGCCAGGAAAGACTTTGCTTTTGTGACTTCTCACAACTTATGACGGTAATATGAAATCAAAATGCTTACAATCAGAAATGATTTCCATAATAAAAAAGGCTATAAAATAAAAACTTTTATAATATCCATGAACATTTACATTAATAGGTAGGCTAGGGTAGCTAATTAAATATTGGCTATTTAATCAACTAGGCTAGATGTAGGCTGATTAGTAGGGTGGATTAATTAGGTAAGTGTGATTTACCTAATTAATCAAGTTTAGGAAAGTGGATAAATTAATCCAATAAATATTTGCATATTTATTTAATTAATTAGGATAATGTTAGTAAGGTGTGAAGCTGAATTAATTTAATTAATTCAGTTTCAAGGGTAATTTGATGATGAATGGATGGATGATTTAGGGGTAAGTTAGGCTAATTAATTAAATAAAACTTTAATTAATTAACGGGATGGGAAATTAGTGATACAGATGATTTTGTAGAGTGCTTGAATGGTCAAGACATTTTTAGGTGTGTACATTTGCCCCTCTTTGACATGGCGTCATGACCTAGTAGGGATAGGGCGTCAAGTCAAATAATTTTGTCCCAGCTGCCAAGGAGTGAAATGGATGAGGGATGCCCACTCGAGAGGTCAGGGGAAAAAAAATTGAGTGAACTCTCGAAAGGAGGGAATAGTGGTGAAAAATGGGTGAAGGATGGAAAATTAGGTGGGGAGGAAGAAAAACAAGGGAAAAAGGATAAAATATGTGGTCTAGGGAGAGAAAAAGGGGAATGGGATGATGACATGGCAGCTATATATAGAAAATGTGGACCCAAAGTGCCACATTTGCATACACTAAGCTTATTGGATGAGAGAAGAGGAGAAAGAGACATGGCGCATCCCACATTCTCATGCTACCGACACTGATCCGAGAGGGTGCGTGACTATGGCAGATCGACGCTGGTAGACCCACAGGTATGTTGATCAACCCTAGCTTTGTGATTTTTAGGTTCTGGGTAGTTTACAGGTTTAGGAAATGGGTAATTAGGTAGAGTGATGCTATTGCATAGCCGCATAGTGCCATAATTAGGCAAATTAGCACCATCCTTTGGATCGGTGCCATGGGTAGAAGGGGAGTTTTGGATGGTTTAGCACTATCCATCTAAGTTTTAGCGCCATCATCTCAATTAGCTTGATAGGTAAAATGATGGTTTCAGATGGTTTAGCGCCATCCACGTGGGGATTGGTGCTAAGCTCTCGATTAGCGCCAGGGGTTCAGGGGTTTAGTGAATTAGCACCATATCTTAGCACTTTAGTGCCATCTTCTTGATTAGCACCATAAGGGTGAGTTTTAGCGCTAAGCTCAGGATTAGTGCAAGGAGTTATGGGTGAAATTAGGTTAAATGGCAGTTTAGCGCCATGTGGTCATGTTTCAGCGCCAAGTTCTAGAACAACGCTAAAAGTTCAAAAATTAGCACCATTATTTGGAATAGTGCCATATGGTCAAGGGTTAGCGCCATGTTTTGAAATGGCACCAAAGGGTTCTGAATTAGCGCCATAGCACTATTTTGAGATAAAAGAGTTGATTTTTGGTGTTCTTTGGATGCAGATTCTAGGCTAGATTTTGCAGTCACGGGAGAACTAAGTTCCATCAGTGATGGCGTTGTGATCACAGTTTGACCAGGTAGACCTAGTCCAACTAGGAAGGATAGGGCTTCAGATGATCTCTAAGATGCCCTAGATATAGGCTCATAGGGCTATGATGATGACCCTAGTGGAGAGATGGAGGAGCGAGATATGCTCCTTTTTGTTGCCTACGGGTGAGATCGCCATCACCCTAGAGGATGTGTGGAGGATCCTTAGGATCCCCATAGCTGGAGTGAAGGTGACATATGATGTACCCTAGGGAGTGGCAGTTTTGGATAGGACATTTGCACCTATTCATCTAGTATATGTCTAGGAGTGATAGTAGATGAGCTATAAACAGACTTTATTAGCTGGGTGGATTGGTTCACCATTTATGTGTGTGCATTGGTTGGAGGGGCATTTGTTGGAGGGATACTACTTCCAGATCAATGATCGCAGGGTTTCTCAGTTGGCTGGAGTAGGGTGATTGAGGCTATGATTACCCAGGATACAATGTTTGTGTAGGGGCCTTGCCTGTTAGTGCAACTATATCATGAGATGCATTTGGTGGTCTATCATTTGGATAGGGCTTTGTCAGCTGAGGTGACACTACTCTGTGTATGGGCATGGGAGCATATTGCTTTTACAAGACCTGGGTTAGCTTATCATAGAGCCATGTTTGAGGCATATGTGTTTTTGTATAGGCCACCTATCGTGCATACGTACACGGGGAAGTTGCATTACTGGTGGTGGTAGTTTGACAACTTGGACGTGGTTATTTGGAGGCCGAATGTTGGTGTGGATATGTGGTTTGAGGACCACATTCATATGTCATTTACATTCCAACCTTGATATCTGATGAGGTGAGGCAACCATACGATTGATCGTTATATTCCACCGCAGGTGATGTGGCAGTTCGAGCTAGTTTAAGACCTGCCCCGGGTGACAGCCATTTTTGCCAGGACTCCCCAGGATATACCAGTGTGCCTACTCAAATCCTGACATAGGTGGTGTTGTTGGATTGGGCCACACTGTAGTCATTGTAGTGGGACTAGGACAGTCGGATAGTGGATGTTGGGATGACTCCAGCATATGACGTATGGTGGCAGCAAGCGAGGCCAGTTTGTCTGACTAATCCAGCACTGGAGCCAAACCTGATGGTAGAGGTGGAGGATGAGGAGGGAGATGAGGTCAAGGTGGAGTACATCTATGAGGACATTCCTATCGATGATGAGAGAGATGGTATTGAAGTATTGGTTGTGGTAGCTGTAAGGTGGGTAGCAGGGAGGGGATTGGTACTGTGGTAGAAGGTACCACAACAGTAGGTACCTCGGTAGTAGGTACAAGGACAGGGATAGATGTCGCCACCATAGGCACCACCATAGCAGGGACCACCTCCGTAGGTACCACCATAATAAGCACCCGTATAGCAGGCCCCTCAGCAGGAGGTACCACTGTAGGTAGGGATTTCAAGTGTGGGGACATCTAGTGCAGGGCCCTCAGGGACAGGGCCAAGGCCTAATCCTACAGTGTGTGCTAGTCATTAGTTTTCTTGGCCTCATGGTGATGGAGAGGAGGAGATGGAGATTCTACAGGCCCAGGTAGCTAGCTTAGAGGATTAGGTGGCTAGGCAATAACATGACCTAGTTCAGGTTACGGCAGAGCGAGATAGTGCTCTCACACAGCTGCTACGATTATAGGGGATACAGGCCATGTTGGATGGAGTTAGTGGAGGTGACAGGGATCCATAGATCTAGATTTTGTAGGCCCAGATAGGGCATCTTCAAGGGTAGATGCAGGATCAGGTGGCTCAGGTTATTGCTGAGTGAGATGTAGAGATTGTGCACAGACAGGGGGTCAAGGTGAGGTTGCAGAGGGTTGAGGCTAGAGTGCAGCAGGCTAATGCTTAGATAGCCTAGATGTAGCAAGAGATTACATACATGCAAGGTGTGATAGTTGGGACTGACATGGCTCAGATGTTGGCAGACTACTCATCTTCTCAACAACAAATTTAGTAGTTGCAGTAGGAACTTTCAGATCAACGAGTGAGAGCTGAGTATTATTATGGAGCATATTGCACTACAGTTCTTGAGGGGCATAGAGTCTCGAGCTATAGCCAGAGGAGTAGGTCAAGGATGTTAGGTTCATAGAGATCAAGATGATCTCAGGGGTTTGTTTAGCAATTGATGCCTTCACATCAGCCACCCTCACAATAGGTATCTCAGTAGCAGTAGCAGCCTATGGGCCCACCACCACCTAGACCACAGATATCTCCTCCTGGCTCTCCTATCGACTCTGCTAGGGGGTCTTCTATGCATGGTTCTTGAGTTTGTATGCCTTTAGACTTTGTATTTTGATGTATTTCATCCTTCGAGGCATTTTGTATCATGACATTTATCTGATGTACTATTATTTTTTAGTGATGTACATTTTTGGTGGCAATATATGATATGGATGTATCTCTGGTTATGGTTTTGTGGTCATGGATGATTATAGATATTTATGATTATGATGATGTTGTTTATGGACTAATGTATGGTTTATGGATGTATTGATGCATTTGTATGGGTTTATGATGATGTATATGGATTTTTGTTTGTGATTTGTTAGATGTATGCTTATGTGTATGGATGGATATATGTATGTTATGGTGCTAATGTATGGTATGCTCATGGATTATGATGTGGATTATATGCTTAGATTAATAAACATATATTATGCATGGATGAAATGGAAATGTAATGGAATATATGCTTAGATTAATAAACATATATTATATCTGGATGAAATGGAAATGTAATGGAATATATGCTTAGATTAATAAACATATATTATGTCTAGATGGGATGGAAATGTAATAGAATATATGCTTAGATTAATAAACATATATTATGTATGGATGGGTAAATCATGCAATGGTTAATGATAATGGATAATGCAATGGTATGATGATATGATGGGATGGATTTTTTGCCATGATACATTGTGATGTTTAGAACCATAGGAGATGAGGTTGGGAGGTTTGGGGGATGGTTAGGATAGGTTTAGGGATGGTTAGGGAAAGTTTGGGGATGGTTGGGATAAGTGTAGGGATGGCTAGGATAGGTTTAGGGATGGTAAGGGCAAGTTTGGGGATGGTTAGGATAGGTTTATACTAGGTCTATAGATGCCACGTTGTTAGAGGGGTTTTGTTGTGGGATGAAGTGGGGTAGGGTGGCATGAGGGATAGAATCTTATTAGGATGGTTGGTGAGATTAGGTTAGTTAAATGCAAAGCCTAGATATTGATATGATGGATATGGGATGAGGGATAGATGAACTAGGATAAGCATTTGTGTTGACATTTTGAGAGCATTTCTAGATTTATTATAGAAAAGTGGGACATTTTCACCAAGGTATGAAGGACAAAGGTGACGATATATATTTGTCATTGCATGGACTAGATCCGCAAACAATAGGATGATCCCATGCATGCCAAAGGTAGTATAATCCTACCTAGATGAGGGAAGGGGACTCATAGCATAAATCCTTAGTACATAAAAGGTATGATTGTCCTTAGATGTAAAAGGGGAACAATATGCTAGAACTGACCCTACATCTTCAAGATATGAATACCATACTTGGAGTAATGAGACCAACCCACAAGCACAACATACAAAAGAATGACCATGTCCCATTCTAGGTGTTTTCTGCCATATACCATGATATAGTGAGATCAAGGTAGCTTTGGAATGATCCCTTAAATGAGACCAAAGATAAAAATAAATAATCAAAAAGACCAATGAACCATACAAACAGCCATTGTATCTCTTGCCAAGATAAGTGTTGATAGGATGATGGATTCTGCCTATTGTAGGAATGATATATCCATTAAGGCAAGAATCGGTTGGATGTTGTTGGATATAATTCGAAGGATAGGCAAAAGGATAGTAGGCCATATGTCATGATTGTAGTTGTTTTGTTGATTGATAATTTTTGTGTGGGATATGATGTGTTTAAGAGTGTGCTTAGCTAGTGTATTGTTCTTGGGTGTAGTAAGCTCAGGGAATAGGGACCATCCAAGCGGGTTGGATGGGTGCATCTTTTGTACCTACGTACTGGATACTTCGTATTCCAAACTGCCTACATTCCCTGTATCCATGGGATCAAGGCACTTGAAGATGCAAGTGATGATGGATATGTAGCTTTGGTTTGTAGTGATGATGTAGGGATGGTTCAGGGTGGATGAGATGATGGTGTTCGATAATCTAGATAATTGTGGTAATGATTGGGATTGGTTTTGGGTTTTTGGTAGTTTTTTAATTTTGGGGGGGTTTTTGGATTTTTGTTGTTTTTGCGATGTTTTTAGATTTTTCAAATTTTAAGTTGTACAAGGAGGGCATACAAGGATCCTTTTTTCCAGGAATCTACCTTGGGTGGGGTGATGAAGGGTGGGGGATGGTATGGGGTTGAATGTTTTAGAATTTGAAGCCATGGGATGGAGGTGATATGGAATGATGTGATGGGTATGAGGACTTATTAGATGGTAGGACTGGCCACCACCAATGGCACCTGAGACAGGTTTTCACCATGGTACTTATCCAAGGCGTCACCGAAGAGATTTTCACCATTGGACAACTTTATTGCACTCAAGTTTTTTCTTGATTTTTTTTTTATTTTTTTGTATTTTTTAACTTGGGATACTCGATGGGCTAGGCATAGAACCTTTTTAGGTGCATGATGTTCATCAGCTCATCTAGAGGTTGCTCCTCATGTGTTGAAATCTGATAAGATCTTGATCCATAGCTGGTTGTGATGACATAGGGTCCTAACCAATTAGGCTCAAACTTTTCTTTCTTGTGGCCCTCTTGTAGGTTTCTCTAATTTTCCATAAGGACAAGGTCACTAATCTCAAACTGGTGGTTCTTAATCTTCTTGTTGTAGCTTCTGCATAAGTGATTTTGATAGGCCTGGAGATGGTTTAGAATACTCTGATGCTTTTCATCCAGTAATTCAAGCTCATTTAAGCATGCAACTCGATATTCTTGCTCAGTGATGATATTCTATAATGAAATTCTGAGAGAAGAAAGCTCGACCTCTATAGGTAAAATGGCTTCGGAACCAAATACTAAAGAGTATGGAGTGGCTCCTGTGGGGGTGTGAATGCTTGTTTGATAAGCCCATAGGGTAGGATTAAGTTGAAGGTGCCAGTCACGGCCGACTTCATTAACCATCTTTTTCAAGATGCATAAGATGGTTTTGTTAGAAGCTTCAGCTTGACCATTACCTTGAGGGTAATATGGTGTGGAAAAGTGGTGTTGGATGTGGAATTTTTTGCAAAGGGTGCGAACTTCTTGATTTTTAAATGGTTTCTTGTTGTCGATGATTAATAGACTTGATTGATCAGTTAGAAGAATAAATCGTGGAACTGACTGAATTGATTGAGGATTTCACTCAATTGACAGGTTAGTTAACACTTTTGATTGATTAGTTAACTAACCTCTGATTTGAGAAGAAATAGGCCATGTGGGTGAGGGAAAATAAGATAATTAAATATTAAATATATTTAATTACACGTGCAACCTGATGAGGTGGACAAGGTGAGGTGAAAAAGGTGAGGTGTAAAGGTGATGTGGATTTTTGAAATTTAGAACTTAGGATAGAGGAATTTGGCTTATTTAAATAATTTATGATTATTTAATTGTGTAGGACATTTGGAAGAATTTTAATTAAATAAATTGAATTTATTCAATTATGGAATAGTGAATCGATTAAATAAATTTAGAATATTTATTTAATTGATAGAAGAATGGAATAAATATTTAGAATATTTATTTAGGATGATTCATGTCATTTTTAGGCGTATACATTTTGCCCCTCTTTGATGCAATGCAGTTTACAGTGTTGCTTCAAAGAATAAAAAGTCTGATGGTGATACATGCCCCAGTTTTGCCCCTGGTACAAGTTTAATGACGATAGGATGCCCCCTTGAGAGATTAGACGGGAAAAGGGCGAAAGAAACAGAGACAGACAATCTCACGAAGACAAAGGGGTTAGGATAGGTTGGAGGAAAAGGGACATGGTCAGGGATGCGGGAAGAAAATGGGAAGAAAAATGGGCACGGGAAGTAGTCATAGTCATCACCTAGCCAGAATTAGGGTTTGGAGGCTATAAATAGGAGCTGGATCCACAAGAATAGTCATTTGTACACTTGTTTACTCTGGATTGGAGTGAGAGAGCCTAGAGCAAACTTGGAGCAGCATGGCAGCCAGAGCAGCAGACATTCCACGCAAGGAGCACCGATTCGAGCGAGTCCGTCGATTCGGGCGGCCAGCAGAGGCAAGACCCCCGGTATGTGCTTCGAAAAATTTCTCCTAGGGTCGATTTAGGATGTCATAAATGCACTTAGAAAATAGGACAAATGCATGCACTGGAATGCAGAACGGCGCATATGTCCCGCGAAGCGGCACTTTTGTCGTTGCGCGGCGCATATGCCGGTTTCGGCGGCGCATACACGAAAACTGCGCATCTGTGCAATGTAGCTGCGCTTATGCAATTTGGTGGCGCATGTGTATTTAAGCCACGCGTATGTGGAAAGTAGCGGCGCATCTGTTACTGCCGCGCATATGTTGATTTTAGCAGTGCATTCATAATATGGCAGCGCATATGCCGAATGTTGCGGCACATCTGCTGGATCTGCGCATATGTGCACTATGGCGGCGCATTTGTGTGAGGCGGCGCATATGTTGATTTTAGCGGCGCATATACCAAAAAATGGCGCTTTTACCACCTGTAGTGGCGCATTTGCTGTGGATAGGAAAGGACTTAGCCAAATTGACTCGATTAGCATCCTATTTGACGCGGTAATCGATGAGCTATCTCTGAGATTGTAGAAATCTAGTCAAGAGATGTAGTGTGCTGTTTTGATCAATTTGAAATGCTAGGTTTAGTTGATATAGTTTAGTAGGTATGTTGAGTATGGTATATGTCGCTTGAGACTGATGCTTTGCCTTGCGTGCTTGCAGGAGGAGATTCGGGACACACTGCAGTCGAGGGAGACGTTTCCCATGCCCTTATTGCAGAGATATATGCTGACGGAGACTGACAGAGTGGCGCTTGGTGCCATGGGATTGGATTATGTATGCTTCATGCCCGAGGTGCAGGCGAACCGTGGACTGCTGACAGCTGCCCTGGAGAGATTCCACAGTGAGGATGGGACCTTCCACTTTCCGACGGGAGAGATGACGGTGACCTTGGAGGACGTCTACCGGATACTGCACTTGCCTGTGGTAGGCGAGTTAGTAGAGTATGATGCATAGCGGGACGTGGGACTCGCCGAGTGCCAGCGGGTGTTTGATGATCCTGAGCTAGCTGGACAGGTTATCCTGTGGCAAGATATATACGACTACTATGACTACTTCCCTGGGATTGTGGCTGGACTGATCGGGGGCGTTGTATGCCCGGACAGGAGATCGCATGGGTTCCCCATTGGATGGGGCAGGATCATGGAGCGGATGCTGACTGAGGGCACCCGATATGCATGGGGAGTCTGCATACTGGCCCACTTATACCACGACATGCATCAGGTGGTGTACCACCGCAGCATGAGTCTATCAGCCGGGGTGTTACTGTTACAGTTCTGGCTATGGGAGCACATAGCGGTGACTAGGCCGATATGTGTCTTCGTGAGGCAGCGAGGAGAGCCATACAGTTATGGCTATGCAGGAGTGATTTCCTAGCACAGGCTGGGGAAGCTGGAGTATTGGAGACATACCTTAGATGGAGTAGATGTGGTCGTCTGGTGACCATATCTGGACTGCGAGCCCTGGGACGACGAGGGAGATGAGCTGCCATACTGCTTTCAGACCAGGTGGTTGATAGGACGGACACGGTACATCTTGGAGAGACAGATGGTGGGCAGGGTGCTGAGGCAGTTTGGGTGGAGACAGGGTATGCTACAGGGGCAGGCCATGTTCGCACGGACGCACGCAGAGAGGGTCTAATGGGGGCCGATGGCTTCGTATGAGGAGGCTCTGGCAGAGTTCCAGCAGACGTCGTATGTGGCATGGGACATGAGGAGAGAGATAGCAGATGCGGGGGTGACACAGGAGTATGAGGATTGGATCACGGCACATCCTTTCCTGAGATATTCAGGACCCGGCATGCTGGTGCCTCGTATTGATGAGGCGGACTCAGAGGAGGAGGGAGAGGCCGGCCCAGGGCGGAGGGGAGTTAGAGGAGGACGAGGACGATGGGGTGGCAGGGTCAGAGAGAGGCCGAGACAGCGGAGGAGGATAGTTCAGGCTGAGCAGGTAGTGCCAGGGCAGGTAGAGGCACAGCAGCAGATACTTCAGTAGGCACAGATGCCACCACCCCAGCAGGTACCACAGCAGCAGGTGCCCCAGCCATAGGGGCCAGGACAGGCAAAGGCAGCACAGGGGCCAGTACAGGGAGAGGCTCATGAGAGGACTATAGCCGGCCTGAGGGGACAGGTGCGAGAGCTGCAGGCACAGCTGAGGAGGGTAGAGAGGAGGTGAGAGACAGACGCAGCGGTGATCACTGGGTTGACTCATGAGAGAGACATGGCAGACGCACGGGTACGGATTATCCATGTAGAGCAGGATACTGCTGTGGCCGCTATGGGGACAGATGCAGCGAGTTCATTTTTGGTTGGGCAGGTGCAACAGGCACAGGCACAGGTTGGCCAGTTGCAGACGCAGTTGGCACAGGCACAGACAGATCTAGCCAGAGCACAGTCCCAGGCTCAATATTACCGAGGGTTATACCATGGTGCCATGGCATCGAGCCAGAGGGCAGGGAGTTTTAGGAGTCAGTCTGGGGCGACTCATAGAGCAGGTCCATCACAGTCAGGGGCCTCCGTGATGGGTCCTCAGTAGTCAAGAGCTGGCAGTGGTGGCCCATAGCAGCAGGGAT
Organism: Cunninghamia lanceolata; assembly: GCA_027924645.1. Classification (NCBI taxonomy): domain Eukaryota; kingdom Viridiplantae; phylum Streptophyta; class Pinopsida; order Cupressales; family Cupressaceae; genus Cunninghamia; species Cunninghamia lanceolata. The sequence goes on along the minus strand of BSBN01001137.1, from coordinate 1,369,041 downwards.
AGACATAGACCGGATTTTGTACATTTTGGGACATGTATCACCATCCATTTGGATGCATATTGTATATGACACTTTTATTCCAGAGATAGATGGCGATTTTGTACATTTGGACCTCTTTTGTATGATAGTATATATGATGATGTAGCTTTGTGGATCTATTGCATGTGCTATGTGATGAAGATGTGCTTCTATTATATGATGTGATGTATGTGCATAGTTAGACAGTCTATTTGATGCTATATGAGATGCGTTGTGATATGCTGCTATATGATGTCTATGTGATTTAATGTTTTCAAATAAATGCAAAATGTAAGATGATTTCTATGTTAGAGGCAACTTTGTTATGGGAGGTGTATATGTTCTAATGTAAATGTATGTATATGTGTTATGATTTCTATGTGATTTTGCAACTGTGTTACGGGACGTCTATATGATCTAATGCAAATGTATGGTGTATTCCACGAACCTAAGCATGTGCATGACTAGTCCTATGAATGATTGATATGCTCCTATATGCTTTGTTTTTGTGAAGTCCAAATGTACTTGATCGACACAAGAATGACATGATAGACAGATAGACGAATGGTTGTGATAAGATGACCTAGAAACTTTACTTGATATCGTTACTCTGCATAGTTTGGATAATGAGGATTGCATGGATGTGTATGTGGATATAGGATGGATGCTTTACTTTTTAGAGTGCTTTATTTCATCATTGGGCTGTTTGTTTTTGGTACATTTTCTGCAATGTTGTAAGTGAATACAAGCATCTAGGTATAAATGAACCGAGATGACCTGAGTACCACTTACATGGATTTGGATTTAGCAAGCTAATACAAGCATCTAGTCAAAATTGAATCTAGATGACCTGAGTACCTCTTGCGTTTCAACAAGCAAGGATTGCCCCCATTCGTGTTATACCTTTGATGTCCTCGATGATCTTTTGCTGATCAGGTCCTTAGACAAGGCTTCACATTACTAAAGTTTAATCCACAAATAGCAAACAAAGAAAAATAATCGTGCCTCCATCATAGCATCTCTAGCTTTTGGCATCCTTGAGTAGCGTAGAAAGACATGATAACAAAAATCCAGACTCTGTAACTTAACCATGGTTCCAATCCACAAAACATTCTTGTATTTAGATGTGAGTTTCTTGCTAGAATTTAGATAAAATCAGTTAGAAGACCTTGGGTATTTGCTTTGTTTTAGATAGGTTAAGATGCTCATAGTCAAGATTTCTGCTTGAAGCGCAGGTTCTGCTTGCATTTTGTTTGCTTGGTGAGAGGAGTGCACAATCCTTATTGGGGAGAAGGACCCTAATGGACTGGCCTAGTGCCTCGGGGGCTCATTTCTAAATGGCCTTGCCTACGTGACGACGCAGAGGCAACGTAGTTTGGGGTAAACCCTAATGGACCATGGATGGACTAGAAGAAAGACGACAAGAATGAAGACAAGAAAGGGGACGAATGGGACCGTGGGAGAAATGGAAGCCTCGGGGGCGCATTAGAATAATGGCCTTGCCTACGTTACGACGCAGAGGCAACGTAGTTCACGGACTTGGACCATGGGCATTGACAAGAGACCCTATGCTAGGCTCATATTGAGGAGACGGTATGGGACAAAACCTTGGTTGACAAGGCCACAAGGAGAGTACCAAGCCATGATAGGTAACTGTCGAATGTTTATTTGTGGGATAGATATGGATCGAATGGGGCAAATGGAGAAAGAAGGGACTCAAGGTGATTGGATTCCCAAAGATGGAGAAAGCAGTTTATCACAAGTAACGCCTGTTTACCAGGTTGTCATCACTTGCTTTTATTTGCATGAGAAGCTAGAGAGTAACATGACACCTGTTTGCCAGGTTTTCATCACGATACCTATCCAAGGCACCTATTTGCCAGGTTTTCACCAAAGGACGATTTTTTGTATGCTTTCTATTTTTTTTCTAATTTTTTTTTTTTTTTTGTATTTTCTCTTTTCAATTTTTTTTTTTTTTTTTATTTTTTGATTTTTGATTTTATTGTGCCCCCTTGCATTGGGGTTCTCCTAGGTATAGAACCAGCGAAGATGCATGCTGTTGATTGGATCATCAATCAACTCACCCTCTGATGTGGCCAACTGATATGCCTCCGATCCGTAAGCAGCTACAATCACATAGGGCCCAAGCCAGTTAGGCTCGAACTTACCTTTCTTTTCTCTGTCCTGTTGATTGCGAGGGTTCTCTTTTAGAACTAGGTCCCCAACCTTGAAGCATCTTGGTCGAACCTTGTGGTTGTAGCTTCTTGACATCATCTGTTGATAGGCTTTGAGATGGTCAAAAGCCTTCTGGTGCCTTTCCTCTAGTAGCTCTAGTTCTTGTAGCCTGGAGACTCTATATTCTTCATCTGATATGAGACCTTTCAACGACACCCTGAGGGATGGGAGTTCGACCTCAATGGGAAGGATGGCTTCGGAACCATAGACAAGGGTGTAGGGTGTAGCACCTGTGGGAGTGCGTATACTAGTTCTGTAGGCCCACAGAGCAGGATTGAGTTGGACATGCCAATCGCGACCAGCTTCATTGACAGTCTTCTTTAGGATTTTCAGAATGGTTTTATTTGATGCCTCAGCTTGGCCGTTACCTTGGGGGTAGTATGGAGTGGAGAAACGATGTTGGATTTTGAAACGCTCACAAAGTTCCTGGACATCCTGATTTTTGAATGGTCTCCCATTATTCGTTATGATGGATGAAGGGATGCCGTATCGGCAGATAATGTAATTCAGAATGAATGAGGAAATTTGTTTTCCTGTGACAGTGGTTAGGGGAACGGCTTCAATCCACTTTGTGAAGTATTCAGTGGCGGTTATGATAAATTTATGGCCGTTGGAAGAAGGTGGATGAATCTTTCCCACAAGGTCAAGTCCCCACTGGCAAAAGGGCCAGGGCGTCGTTAAAGGTCTCAACTCCTGAGCAGGTGCATGAATCAGGTTCCCGTGTATTTGGCACTGTTTGCACTTTTTGACGAACTGATATGAATCCATTTCCATATTGGGCCAGTAATAACCCAAACGCATGAGTTTCTTAGCTAAGGAAGGACTGTTGGAGTGTGTTCCACAGATCCCTTCGTGTACGTCTCGCAAGGCAGTTACGGATTCTTCTTGTTCTACACAACAGAGTAAAGTACCATCCAGACCACGTCGGTAAAGGGTATTAGCGATGATGGTGTAACGGGAGGCTTGTCTGATGAAAGTTCATTTTTGGTTGGAAGAGAGGTCCGATGGAAGAATATTGTCCTTGAGGTAAGTGTAGGTCTTACAGTACCAAGGTGAATCAGATCCTACTAGGAGGCAAATGGAATGGGTTTCGAGGAGATCATAAGCCGGTTGCCGAATGGTTTCTACTAAGAACTCATACCGTGACTCGTATTCAGGTATTTCAAGAAGAGAGGCTATGGTAGCCATTGCATCTGCTGCTTTGTTCTCGATCCTGGGTATTTGTTCAAAGGAGATGGTCCCAAAGTGTTCCTTGAAGTCGTCAACCATCCGTTTGTATGGGATGAGCTTCTCATCTTTGGTTTGATATTCATCGTTGACCTGATTTATGATAAGCTGAGAATCACCGTAGACACATAGTGCTTGGATTTTCCACTCAGTGGCCATCTTGAGACTAATTACCAAGGCTTCATATTCCGCTATATTGTTAGTGCATGGAAATAACAACCTGTAGGACTTTGGAATTGTGTCGCCTTGGGCAGTGATAAACAGGATACCTGCCACCCATCCGTGGTTGGTGTAAGACCCGTCAAAGTAGAGTTTCCAAGGAGATGTTGACAGAGTGAATAAAGACTCATCGGGAAACTCAAACTGCATTGGTGAAGTGTCTTGTAATGGTGCCTCGGCTAGTTGGTCAGCTATGATTTACCCTTTGATGGCTTTTCTGTCCACATATTCTATATCATATTCACTAAGAAGCATAACCCACTTTGCTAGTCGACCTGTGAGAGCTGCTTTGCTGAGAAGATACTTTAGTGGGTCGATTTTGGCAATGAGTTTGACAGGATGTGCCAACATGTAGTGTCGGAGTTTTTGTGAAGCAAAAACCACCGCAAGGCATGATCGTTCTACCTGTGAGTATTGTAACTCGTAGCCCACTAAGGTTCGACTGATGTAGTATACAGCTCTTTCCTTGTTCTCATAGTCTTGCTGTGCTAGGAGAGCCCCAAGAGCAGTAGGTGTAGCAGAAATGTAGAGAATCAAAGGTTTTCCTTGGATCGGAGGCATGAGTATAGGAGGGTTCGTAAGGTACTCCTTTAGCTTGTTGAATGCCTCTTCGCACCACTCATCCCATTTAAATGGAATATTCTTATGTAGGAGGTGGCTGAAAGGTTGGCACTTGTCGGCCAACTGTGAGATGAACCTTCAGATGGCCTGCAGCTTGCCCTATAAGGATCTCAACTGTGTTAGAGTCTTGGGCGGTGGCATGTCCATTATAGCCTTGACCTTGGCAGGGTCTACTTCTATTCCGTTAGCCGACATGATGAAGCCTAGCATCTTGCCTGAAGTCATCCCAAACACACATTTCTTCGGGTTTAATTTAACTTGGAATTGGTCCAGCTGTTGGAAGACTTTCTCTAAGATATCCAGGTGTGAGTCCCTCGTGAGAGATTTTGCTAAGATATCGTCAACATAATCCTCCATGGTCACATGCATCATGTCATGGAATATGGTTGTCATGGCCCGCTGATATGTAGCACCTACGTTTTTTAGCCCAAAAGGCATGACATTCCAGCAAAAGGTACCCCATGGACAACTGAAAGCTATTTTGTGTTGGTCCTCCGGTGCTATTTTGATTTGGTTATACCCAGAGAATCCGTCCATGAGTGACAGCATTGTATGTCCTGCAGTGAGGTTGACTATGATATCGATGTTAGGCAATGGAAAGTCATCCTTGCGGCATGCTTTGTTTAAGTCTCTAAAATTGTTGCATAGTCGAACCCTGCCATCTGGTTTAGACACTGGCACAATATTGGATATCCATTCAGGGTAGTCTATGGCTCTGATGAACCCCACATCTAGCAATTTCTTGAGTTCTTCCTTGACCAAAAGGGCTATATGAGGATGCATTTTTCTCAGTTTCTGCTTTACGGGCTTCACCCTTGGATCCAATGGCAAATGATGCAGAATCAGGTTTGGGTCTAAACCTGGCATGTCAGCATATGACCAAGCAAAGCTGCCTCTCTTCTTCTTAAAGAATGGTACAAACCTGGTTTTCTCAGGTGGTGTGAGAGATTTTGCGAAGTGGATAATCTTAGGCTGTTCTTCGGTTCCAATATTCACTGGCTCTGTTAGCTCCACCACAATCTATGACTGTTCCTGGTACATATCATTAGGGAGGGTGTCAAGCATTCCATCGTCAGGTGCCACAGTTGGGTTTTCACCTTTGGATATGTCCTTTCTTTTTACTGTTTTATGATCTGACACTACCGCACGGCGGTTTTCACCGTCAGATCCATTTTTGATTTTAATATTTTTGCGACTAGAAGGCTTGGCACCCTCCCCGAAGTAAGCTATGGTATTGAGTTCGATAGCAAAACCAGCTTTATGATCTCTTTTTGGTAAGTGATCCCTAAGTTCCATATAGTCAATGTAAGCATCATCATTCTGGAACATATCTAATTGGGGGGTTCCTTGCAGATCCCAGTCAATAAGCTCAGGGTGTAAGAGGGGAAGGGAGTCGGATGAGAGATCTGATTCATTAATGGTGTGAATGGAAATGTTGTGGGCACTAGCAGGGGTAGTGTTCTGGGTGGTACTTTCTTCCAAGTTGTTCATCGCAATGGAATCGAAACTTTCCTCAAGAGCCATAACCTCAGGGAGGGGCGAATCAGACTCTAGCGGTCTGTCCCGTTGCGTCTGTCCCTCATGGTAGGGGTTAAGAGTTTGGATGGTGTCAATCTCTTTGTCCTCATAGGAGTGCTCTGTTAGCTCGTCCCACTCATACTCATTTGACTCATCTGACTCTGTGTCACTATCTAATTGAAGTGTTTGAATTGTCTCCACTAGGCAGGCATTTTCTTTGGCTTTACCTTTACTTTTGTACCCTAGGCCAGTTGTGTTTCTAGCCGAAGAGGATGGATAAGGTTGGATAGGTTCAATGATTCCTTCTTTTCTGAGGCCTATGGGGCCTTGTCCTTCGTACCCCATCTTGTGCAAGATAGTTTCACCCCGTCCATAGAGTTCTGTAGGGAGTCTAGGCGGTTCTTGGGGTGTGTTTTCTTCTTCAGCATAAAGCCATTGCAGGAGATCTCGCTCCTCTGTCTCATCAGATAAGGTCCCCCATTTTACAAAGGGATTTGCGGGAGTTATAGGAGGAGCAGATGGCTTTGGAAAATGCCTAGGTTGATGCTTGGGTTTGCCAAAGGAGCGAGGAGACAAAGGCATGGTGGCAAGGTTGAGGCTGTGCTCAATGGAGTACTCCCCCATGCCATTCTCTTTTATGGTAAGTTTCAGCAGTTTGGGCCTAGAGGAGGAAGCTTTGGTGGTATGGTCTTGTTGCGGAGTAGGGGAAATGTAGGCCCTGTTGTTGGGAATGACACATTCAAATTTTGCTTGGAAAGAATTGCAGTGTTGGTAGGGGTCGGGGTCGCCTTGTATGGTGACCTGCTTGCCATCGTGTGGGAACTTAATGCATTAATGGTAGGTGGAGGGGACAGCCTTCATGGCGTGGATCCATGGTCTCCCTAGTAGAATATTGTAAGCAAGCTCCCGATCAAGGACTTGGCACACCACATCTTTAATTACCGGTCCCACTTGAATGGGTAGGACAACTGTTCCTTTGGTGGTTCGTTCCTCCTCGTCATAGGCTTTGATGGTAATTTTCCGTCTTGGATCAACTGCCTGTTCGGAGAACCCCAGTGCAAGGACTAGCTTCAAAGTACAAATATTTAAACCGGCACCCCCATCAATGAGAACCCTCTTGATGTGGTGCTTGTGCACGAATGCGACAATGTGTAGAGGGGTGTTGTGGGGTTGAGATTTGGAAAGGTCATCTTGCTCTGTAAATGAGATGGAAGTGGAGGATGTCAGATTTCCTACCATGGTCTGAAACTTTTCTTGGGCTAGGTTAGTGGGGACAGTAGTTTCCACTAAGGCTTTCTCAAGAATATCCTTATGAGAAGGAGATAGACGCAAGAGCTCCAATATAGAAATGTGAGCCGGCATTTTTTGTAACTGGTCGATGACATTGTATGGGCGGGAGTTGGACGGAGATGGTGATGACCTTGGAGGGGTGGTATTGATCGTGACTTTACCATTGCGGGTAATTATACTACAACTAGTTCTGTTAGGTCCTGGTTGTTGGTTGGGGGATATGACATTGATCTGCGGAATGTGCTCAGAAATGCAGTTAATGGTGTACTCAAATGGAACGCTTGCATAGTTAGCATTACTCGACCCGCTATTCTAATTTGGCCGGTTGTGACTGTTGTCGTTATTGGGATTGCCATTGGGGTTGTTGCCGTTGTGACCATTGTTGTTGTTGTGGCCATTGTGGCGATTGTTGTTATATGGCCGATTGTGGTTCAGAAGAGGATCCCGGTAGGCCACATGAGATTCATTGGAGGTATGTTGTTGTGTCCCTCCCTGATTCTGATCCAGTATATCCTGTATGACATTCTTGAGGCGGATGCAATTGTTAGTCATGTGCCCCCTTCCTCGATGATACTCACAATAGTCTGTGTCCTTCCAATAGGGAGGTTTGACGATAGGCTCATAGTCACTTGTTGGCGGTAGAGAAATTTCATTGTTAGCCAACAACTTCCTGAGGGCAGACTCTTGAGATTCTCCCAACAGCGTGAATTTTCTCCTTGGATTTGAATTGAACCAAGGTCTAGGTTCCCGAGGGGGTGGCTTGTTGAGTGCACCGAGATTTGCTTCTCCCTTAAGAGTGAATATGGGTTGTTGCTTAGGGGCTGCCGCCTTGGCGTCCACTACTCCATCGTTGACCACATTCTTGTTCTTGGTCCAAAACTTTGATTTATCTGTTGTGTAATTGGAAGGAGGTGTGTCCTTGTAAAGCTTGAGAGTTCCTTTAGTGATCATAGCTTTCTCAATGAAGAGCCCCATTTCAATGACTTTGGCAAACGAGGTAGGGCATTGTATCTGAATCTGATAGCTAAGATCAGTGTTTAGGTTGTGGACAAACATTTCCAATAGCTGCTTCTCAGGCATATCGTAAGAACACTTACTAGCTAGTTGTCTCCATCGTTGTAGGAAGGCGGCGAATGACTCACCACTCTTCTACTTGGTGTTGCATAGATCTAGCATAGATACCTCATGTTCTATGTTGTAAGAGAAGTGCATTATAAATTTATTGACAAGTTCATCAAAAGTTTTGATTCCTGGTGGGAGACGCGAGAACCACTCCATAGCTTGACCACCTAAAGATCGCGGGAATAGTCTCATTAAGTAGGTCTCGTTGTGAGCTACTTCTAAACATGCTGCAGTGAATTCCCTAATATGATCTCTAGGGTCCCCCTTCCCTTTATATTTGTCAAATTTTGGAACTCCGAACTGATAGGGGAATGGTTTCATGATCAAATTTCTGTCAAAGGGGTACGGTGCTATATCTTCCAAAGAGTAGTTCTTAGAACTTGTACCGGTCTTAAGGTTAGATATCTCGAGCTTTAGACTTTCGATTTGTTGTCTCACGTCTGCCATAGGAGTAGTTGGATCTACGGGTTGCTTTCCTCTCTCATTTGTATGGGGGACCGTGTCATTTGTGCCTCTCTCATGCGCATGTGGGACCGTGTCATTTGTGCCCCTCTCATGATCATTGTCTGCATTTTCCATGATGGAGCTAATGTCAAAGTCTGCGGGGAGTTTGATTCCGAGACTAGCAAGATGATGGAAATACTTATGGGGGTCTTCAAGGATCATCTTCTCTACGACGCGTGGGAATTTTCTATCTTGCATGTGCACCACTAATTCTTCATGAGAAATCTCTTCTTCACCATCACGTGGTGGGAGAAGGTGATCAGATGAGTTGTCCATTTCGATTTGCTTGTTGTACTGGGATCGAGTAAGAACCATGCAAGGTGGGGTGGGATGAAGTGGACCAGGATTAGAAATTTTGGCGAGGTGCCGACCGAGACTATTATGAATGGGATACCTAAGATAAGACTTGGACAAAGGATTCTCTCGCTCAATGACTTCAAGTAAGACGGTTGACACAAGACTCTAGCCACTAGCAAGGGTAGTCGATACCAGTCTTACTGTGTAGGGCTTAGTCGTTCAACAAGACTACTAGCAAAGGTACTGTGACCTACTAGGCTTACGTGAATTCACTAGTGAAACGAAAAAGGACTTATGCCGAATCGATATGGGATAGGTTGACTTTGGGACAAGAGTGACTTGGACAGAAAGTGAGAGACAATGGACGAAAGAGAAAGAGTTGGGTGCAACGGATGGAGATTGACTGCAAGGTTGACTCTGACCTCGAAAAGTGAAACTAGGCTGAAATGGGTGTTCTGATCAGGTGAAAATATCTCCTCAAAAATAGGGCAAGTGCTCACTGTCGCAAATGCGCAGAAACAAATGGCAGTAGAAATGGGCAAATGCGCAGCAAGTCGCAGTAAATGCACTGGTCTGGTGAATTATATATGCGCAGCAACAGTGTATATATGCGCAGCAAAAAAGGTATATGCGCAGCAAGTCATTACAAAAGCGCAGCAAGTCTTTGTAAATGCGCAGCAGAAATGTGTAAATGCGCAGCTCTGAAGTTTTTGCAAAATTTTTAGTTTTTCTTCTGTTTTTGGTATTTTTTGGCTAGAAAAGGTCTTCCTGATCTGATATTATGAATTCAATAGCAAGAAAACACAGCAAGCACAAAGAATATTTTGTAGTTTTTCATTGTTTTTGTAATTTTTTCGACTCTATTTTAGACAAAAGCAAGCACAAAATCCTAGGTGAGAAATGGATTATAAGGGATTTGGGCCACTAAAACAAGAGGTATTTAATTCGGGCAACCGTTCAAGTGGTTACACGTGCGGCAGCGCTACTCTCTGTTATGGAGTCTCCTAGCCTCACAGGGTTGCGCCTGAGAGGGTTTTGGGGGAGATTGGCCGTCAGTGTAACATAACAGCACTTGTTGCAGGAAGTTTTCACCTCAAGCACAATTTATTTTAAGTGGCTTGGTAGGGCTTGGCGTTAGCCTGTTACCACTTAGGGTTGTTCCCACTTGGACAAGTGTGCATCCAAAGGCAGGCCCCTCCTAAAGGTTAAACAGATAGAATGACAAGTCTGGCACTCTGATCACCCAGAAGAGGGGAGAGCATAAGCCTATTGTCATTCGCAAGCACAGAATACACTGATTAATCCACCCTAGTTAAAAGTGAAAAACTAAATGGGCTAATCTACGCAAACAGAACTTTGAAGTGATTTCAGCAATATAGCAGTGGTTCAGTTTTAAATCCCAGAAAGCAGTAGTGAGTTCAATTTTTAAACTGCGTAGCACGAGATTGTTAACTTTGAAATTCAGGTCTCACGATATAGCAATGGTTCATTTTAACTTCAGAAAGCAGTAGTGAGTTCAATTCTTAAACCGCGTAGCACGAGATTGTTAACTTTGAAATTCAGGTCTCACGATATAGCAATGGTTCATTTTAACTTCAAGATCATTGATGAGTTCAATTTTAACCTTTAGATAGCAATAACTTGGAAGGTGTTTGCAATGCAAGCAAGAAAGAATCCTGTTACTTCCTCCCTAATTAGAACTAGATGAAGATTTGAATGAACATTAATTTTTACTTTCCCTTTGAAAATGAAATGTAAACTAATTAGATGCAACTACATGGAACTATACCTGCACCTATCCTGCAAAAACGCTCCAGCAAACACCTGCGACAAGGTTAGCGTTAGCCACTTCCCCTAGAAAAGTACTAAAACCTCAGCCTGTTACAAATGCGCAGCTTCAGTGATCAGATGCGCAGAAATAATCAACAGAAGCGCAGCATTAATAAATGCGCCGCAATATTGAACATATGTGCAGTTAAAAGGAATGAATGCACAGTATTAACGTATGCGCAGTAACAGTCTGCAAAAGCGCAGCAGAAATGCATAGATGCGCAGGAAAAATAAAAGCGTCGTAACAGTGCACAAAAGCGCAACGAAAATACACCGATGCGCAGAAACAGCAAAAGCACCGTAACAGTCTTTATATGCGCAGCAGAAATACACAGATGCGCAGAAACAACAAAAGCACCGTAACAGTCTTTATATGCGCCGTGGAAATGAACAGATGCGCCGAAGTAATCTGTGCGTGACTCTGCGTGACCTGTACGGAACCTGCCTTAAAAAAAGCTCAGAAATGGTAAAATAAAGGGGCAAATGGCCCCACGGTGGGCGCCAAAAATGTAAGGGTAAAATGATGATCAATCAAATGAATTAAACAAGACCCAAACATCAACAGAATAGTGAAACAAGAAGGATTCAATAAACGAAGCAATGAACAAACACAGTGCAAACCTCTCCCGTTTCGAAACTTCTGTTGTTCGCCTATCACAAATTGTCCTTTTGCAGATGAGATGAGCCCTCAGAGAGTGTAATCTTTTTAGCTGTTTTTAGGAAGTCGATGGTGAATGGCTATGGTGATATGCAATGAAGATGAGCTCCAATGCAAGTATGTGATCTCAAGCTTGTAGATGACAAGAGGGTACCAAAGGCGTGCTGGTGATATTTCTGCAGAGTAACGATGTCAAAAGCCTGGATGATTAGAATGGGAGGATGAAGCTTCATTTATAGACTTGGAAGAATGGGAATCAACGGTTGAGAGGAGATATGAAGATCAATGGCTGAGGATGGTTGAGGAATGTGCAACCAGTAGAAATGTGACAAGTGTCCCAGCTCCATCATGAAAGAGGGGATGTGACAAAATTGATTGGAGAGTTAACTCCATTGACTGGTCTATTAACAGACTTGATTGATCAGTTAGAAGAATAAATCATGGAACTGACTGAATTGATTGAGGATTTGACTCAATTGACAGCTTAGTTAACACTTTTGATTGATTAGTTAACTAACCTCTGATTTGAGAAGAAATAGGCCATGTGGGTGAGGGAAAATAAGATAATTAAATATTAAATATATTTAATTACATGTGCAACCTGATGAGGTGGACAAGGTGAGGTGGAAAAGGTGAGGTGTAAAGGTGATGTGGATTTTTGAAATTTAGAACTTAGGATAGAGGAATTTGGCTTATTTAAATAATTTATGATTATTTAATTGTGTAGGACATTTGGAAGAATTTTAATTAAATAAATTGAATTTATTCAATTATGGAATAGTGAATCGATTAAATAAATTTAGAATATTTATTTAATTGATAGAAGAATGGAATAAATATTTAGAATATTTATTTAGGATGATTCGTGTCATTTTTAGGCGTATACACCTATGATGGCGAAACAAGAGGCTCGACAGATGAAAAATTTTCATTGGATGAATGTTAGGTTGGGTGGTATGATGTTATCATGGAGGTACATGTAGGTCTCTTGGTACCATGGAGATAGGGGACCAACAATATCGCCCACTAACTCAGATTGTGGGACGTCATAGGCTGGCATTGGAAGCTCTTCATTCAGGAACTCACACTTTTTTCTATCCTTTTTCATGTCAACCAGGGATCCTATAGAAGCCATGGCATCTGCTACTTTGTTATTCAACCTTGGTATTTGTTCAAAATAGATGTCATGAAAATAGTCCTTGAAATCATCAACCATTCTTTTGTATGGTAGGAGCTTGTCATCCTTTGTCTTGTATTCATTGTTGACTTGTCTGATAACTAGCTGGGAGTCACCATAAATTATAAGCTTTTTAATCTTCCACTAGATGGCCATGTGAAGTCTTGTAATAAGGCCTCATATTCTGCTACATTGTTTGTACATGGAAATGTTATTTTGTAGGACTTTGGAATAGTGTCTCCTTGAGGGGTAACAAAACAAATGCCTACCCCCGAGCCACGATGTGTATATAGGACCATCAAAATATATTTTCCATGTTTCTGTTGTTGGTGCTACTATCAATATTGACTCATCTGGGCAATGGTTGTTCTATCGGGATAGGTACATCAGCTAATTAGTCAACAATTACTTATCCCTTGATAGCTTTTTGTTCTGTGTACTCAATGTCAAACTCACTTAGGATCATGACCCACTTAGTCATCCGTCCTGTGAGAGCTACTCTAGTCAATAGGTATTTTAGCGGATCATTTTTAACAATGAGCTTTGTCTTGTGCTTGATCATATAGTGTCTTAGCTTTTGTGAGGTAAAAACAATGGCAAGGCATGCTCATTCAATAGGAGTGTAATTTAGCTCATAGGTCACCAAAGTGTAGCTGATATAATATATGGTTCTCTCTTTTCCCTGTTCATCATGTTGTGCTAGCAAGGCCCCTATTGTTGTTTCTGTTGTGGAGATGTATAGAGAGAGGGGTTGTCCTTTCTTTGGTGGGATAAGAACAGGTGGCATGGCAAGGTATTCCTTTAGCTATTCGGAGGCCCTATGACACTTGTCATCCCATACAAATGTTGTATTTTTTTAGAGAAGATGTTGGAATAGTTGACACTTATCTACAATTTGTGCTATGAAGTGACGAATAGATTGAAGCTTCCCTTGAAAGCTATGAAGTTGCTTAAGTGTTTTAGGTGGAGGCATGTCCACTATAGCCTTAACCTTGGTAGGGTCTACTTCTATCCCTCTTCTTGATATAGTGTACCCCAGGAGTTTTCTGGAGGTGACCCTAAAGACACATTTCTTGGGATTTAGCCGCACCTTGTATTGTTCTAATCTGTCAAAGATTTTTGCCAACACATTCAAATGGTCTTCTCTAGTCTTTGATTTTCCTAGCAAATCATCTACATAATCTTCCATTATGCTATGGAAAAGGTCATGGAAGATAACTAATATGGCTCTTTGGTATGTGGCTCCTGTGTTTTTCAACCCAAAGGGCATCACAACCCAGCAGTAGGTTCCCATGGACATATAAAGGAGGTCTTGTGTTGGTCTTCTTCTACTATCCTAATTTGATTGTATCCAGAAAATCCATCCATGAGGCATAACATTTCACGTTCGATGGTAAGATCCACAATGATATCAATGTTGGGTAGCAGAAATTCATCTTTAGGGCATGCCTTGTTAAGATCTCTGAAGTTTGTACAACATTGGATGCCCCCAATGACTTTTGCTACAGGTACAATGTTTGATATCCATTCAGAATAGTCTATAGAATGAATGAATTCAACATCTAAGAGCTTCTTGAGTTCTACTTTGACGAGGAGTGCCACTTGTGGATTCATTTTTCTTACCTGTTTTACTGGTTTTTCATCAGGATGTACAGAAAGATGGCGGGCAACTAGAGTGGGATCCAATCTCGGGATATCAACATATGTCCATGCAAAGTTATGACTTCTTTGTTTAAAGAAGGCTAAGAAGGCCTCTTGTTCTATTGTTGTAGGGATTCTTCTCAAAATGTGATCCTAGGTGCTTCTTTTGTTCTAAGGCTCATTTCATGTGATGCTTCTACTAGGATTGGCGACCTTTCTTGATAGAGCTCAAGTACCTCATGGAGATCCATTCTCTCATCCCCTAGCACTTCAGGGAGGTTTTCACTAGGGGATACGTCCTTTATTTTGATTTTTTCATCATTCGAAAGTGCCACAAAGTGGTTTTCACTAGTATATGTCATTTTTATTTTCATACTTTTGTGACTAAGATATTGGATTGTCTCCCCAAAGTATGTGGAAGTGTTTAGTTCCATAATATAGCCGACCTTGTGATCTCCAAGGGGAATGTAAAGTACAGATTTTTCCACATTTATACATAACTGAAGTAAAGCTAAAATTACTGCAAGAAAGTAAAGTAAGGTAGCTATAATTACATCATCAAATAACAAAGATAGAATTAACATCATATGTCAAAACAAGATTTCCATTCATAACTTTATATTCATTTTCTATCACAATAGAAAGCATCTTTCTGAGTTCAATTACAAAGCTTTCTATAATATATATATATATAATTTTCAAATATGGATTTTCGCCTTACATAACATTTGAGTTCAAATAAAAGTGTACAACTGTCATCAATATCAAGTAAATCCAAAACAATCTGTCCTCGACCGCCATCGACCATCTGGCCATCTGTTGCGTCGAAGGACAAGAACATGGTTCAGGTGCTTTTTTCGCCCAACCACAAAGCTTGCGCTTCCCCAGTATTCCTCAAACTGAGGAATGCTCGACCATGCTCGAAGGGCCTAGCAACCTGTAAACAAGCATAGGGTGGAATATGGTGTGTTCCTATTAACCTACATGCATTTCTATCATGAATGCAACATCTCATTAATAGGGTATGGCAGGGAAAAAAATATAAATGAAAAGATACTAGGCAATTAAACCATCTGTTTCAATGGTACATAAGTTTGTTTCAATTTCACAATCACTTTGGCTAAAGAATTAACCATTTTAATGGTGTGTAGGTTTTGAAAAAGAAAACCTACTTCCCTGAGTCCCCATATTTGACACCCATCCCGGAAGGCAATCTTTCTCAAAAGACAAAATTACACAACAAACAAATATCTAATCTCTTTCAAGCACATTTTATGGCAAACAAGCTCAATTCATGCATGCATTAATTCAAGAGTATCATTTCATTTCAGATATTCAAAGGTTTGTTTGTTCACAGGTAGTCATTTTCCTAGTTATGAATTTCAATGCGATTTGTTCCATTCTATCTGTTTTAGATCGTGAGAATATACATATGTCTCTTTGTTTGTTTAAGGCAAAATAAAGAACATATCATTTATAAAGTAAATCAAATACATATTAACAAGATTCCTATCTCTAAAGATAAGTCAACTCAAGTATACCCATTCAAAGAATTACTACTTCCACTTAGATTATGAATTGATAAATCCATTTACAAAGAATAAATTAAAAGAATAAGATAACTCAGGCAATTTATTTTCAACAAGAAATGAGTTTATAAAGACGGACATTTGATTTTTAACTTAAGAGACCTTTATCAAGAAAATTCGGCCAATTTTGAGTAAGCAAGAGGCCAACTTGAGATTGATTTACTACAAATCCAATTTACTTAGCAAAGGAAACTATTAACCAATTTCAAACTAGTTGCTTAGTGATATTAGACAAGCAGGTAAAACATCAACCAAACCACTTAAGTTATAGGTAAAATAACAAATATTGGAGTGATTAACAAACTTACCTGCTGACAATTTATACTAAGGAAGAGACCGGCTACAATAGGCAGGTTGAGATCTTAAAGATCGTGGTTGATTTTCAAGGGCATACAACAATTCATAAAGAGGTAGGGTCGTACAAAATGCAGGTCAATTGGATAAGGTGATTCAAGGAATCAAGGTAAGGCAAACTTTTAAAAAAAACAAAGGAGATGCCGAATAAACTGGCACAGACTGGTAGCTAACAACTAGGCCGTTGAAAATATAAAGAAAGTTGTTGAAAGATTAACGAGAGTCGAAGAAGCGATTAAGGAATTAAACAAAAGAGAATTCACAGATTTAATGACTCACTGTAGGTTGATTTGGTCAATATGATTCTCAGAGGCATTGAAATTAAGAAGCAAGAGGTCATTAAAGCTGATGAGGCCACCTGGAGACTTTAAGATAATTGATTCTATGTAAGACAAAAAATAGATTGATGTAGATCATAATTTAAGAATATAATTTTGGTCTTTAAAACAACAGATTGCATGAAATAAATAGAGAGTCAATAATAATCTCATGACAGTTGAGGAATAAAAGCCAAGTAAAAACCAGGATCGCTTTCAAGAAGAGGTCGATTTAAGTTAAAAACTTTAGGTTTTAAAAAGAGTTGAAGCAAGAAGAAATAAAATTGCAGAAGACTAAATAATGAAATCACAATTTGAAAGTAAAAGACAGGATCAATCGATCCCTTGGAAGGTCTGATCTGGCCAAGCAAAGATTGGTTTAGTAAATGCAGGCCAAAAACATCTTTTCACTGGTTGCTGAGCAATATACGCCGAGAAAGTTTATGCAAGGACATTTAAGACTTGGCAAAGAAGATTTATGATAGATTTTAAATAGACCCTTAAGTTTGAGAAGGTTCGAACCAATAATTTGATATCAAACAAACTTAATATGCAAGATGTCCTGGCTTTGTATAGGAAAAACCATTTCAGAGACTAAATTACTCTTACACCTCATCGCATCAATGTTTACAATTAAGTAATACACAATCATAGATAAATACCAGTTTCAGATGTTGTTTTTGCTTCCTTCTACCTAGAATCTCCTTCTAACACCCTTAGATCTTCCTTCTGGCATCGTTCTTCTCTTCCCAATGTGTCTGTGTACCTTTCCTTTGAGAATTTCTTCTTCTTTTATTACCTCTTGAACCCTAATTTTCCTTCCATAAGTGGCATCCATGCAAATCTATTTTATTTTCTTTTATTTTTAATACTTTTTGGCATGCATAA
Source organism: Cunninghamia lanceolata (assembly GCA_027924645.1). Taxonomy (NCBI): domain Eukaryota; kingdom Viridiplantae; phylum Streptophyta; class Pinopsida; order Cupressales; family Cupressaceae; genus Cunninghamia; species Cunninghamia lanceolata. Next base: position 1,351,536 of record BSBN01001137.1, on the reverse strand, counting down.
CATGCTATTGTGCTTATATTCTTAAATTAAAACAACTCATAAAGAATAAAGAACTATATGTTCATGTATACATATATCATTATTTATATAGTGTAGTTATAATATACATATATTTATTCTCTTATAATTTATCAATTTAATGTATTTATTTTTTATTATGCCTTTTTATTATGCCACAATACAAATATATATATATATATATAATAAGCTCTACTAATTTTCATATAAATTTACTATTATTATTTATATATATAATTACAAAAGTAGGTAAAATCAATAATAAAATGCGTCATTCATTCATTTGTAAATGAATAGGTATTTTTATATTTTTCCATGGATTGATATTTTTAATACTATATAACTATTTGGGTCAATTTATAAAACTAACTTATTTACTTTGGCAAAACAGGCATCGAGTATCGAGCAAAGAGGTATGCAGAAAGAACAACTAAACAAACAAATAAGAGTAGACAACTATCACATATGAATGCACCAGGAAGATCATCATGCAACTAGTTAAGCATGCAAGAATTCAATTCTATGTGAGTGTGTATGAAAGAACACCAGATTGAACCTGTCGATTGTTGCAAAGTGGCTAGCTCCCCTCTTCCTGAGCCATGTTCTTGCCTTCAACAAAACCTACGGTCAATCCCACTCATATCACTATCAATAGGTTGGTTCTGAGAATATAACCGAATCGACATAAAAGATCAAATATCATTAACTAGTGTCCAATAGCTCTATGCATTAACATAATGAAATCCATCACAAGAGTCTAAGATGTGACAAAAGTGGTCTCTAACCGCCATCATTTTTGCTATAGCTTCACATTTTGTGCGACATCGAGGATGAGAGGTCCTTGTTGGTACCAATCTATGAGTTGGGGATAGACGAGAGGTAGGTCATTAGATGTTGATGGCATGGTTGTTAGGGTGTAGATGGTACATATGGATGATTCAAAAAGTTTAGTGAAATTGACAAAAGAAAAGGATGTGATGGATGGATGAAATCTTGAGTTGCCTGCAGTTTGGTCATATTCGGTGCATTAGAAGAATTGATAAATACTTGACTTACATTAACGGGACTTATATTAACGGGAGAGCCCTGCCCATAGACGGTAGGGGCGCCCTACCCCTTCCTGGCGGCCCCTACTATTTCTAGAGATCGACCATGTGTGTGGGGTAAAAACACTATTCTGGGGTGGGTGGCCCAATCTATATCCGGGTGGGGGGGAGGCAATAGTTAAAACCCAAAACTACCTGGCTTACTCTATATACTCCAACCCACCACTATAATTCCCCCCCACCTGTTCACCCACCACTACAAAATCTATTCCTACTCGGGGGGGATGGGATAAGTAGTTGGGTGGGCCCCTACTATTCTATGGGGTTGTTGATAGATCAGTCGAGTCTCGAACGAGGAACCCTATAGTTCCCACCGGGGGTGGGTGGGTGGATGATAGTTGGGCACCTTACTATTCCTGGGGGGGAGGGATTATAGTTGAGATAGTTGGGGGGCAATAGGATTTGGGAGGAGATAGTTGGGAAGGAGTCGAGTCTATTATATACGTAATATGATGTGAGCTCGAGTGCTTAAAGGATTGCCATAAGAAACTATAGGCATCGAGAACTCAATAATAGTGCTAGAAGGGCCTTCCCAGGGGTGGGTGGGAGGAATAGAAAGTTGCCCCACAGGGCAATATATATTTGTTGGGCGAGTCTCTCATTTGTTCGAGCGGGCATCAGACTTTGAAAGCAGGATTTGAGCTAAGTCCTCCCATTTCTGAAAGCTTGAACTGGTTGACCAAGAAGCATTAACAAACTTCCACACCTTTCTTTCAAGAACCAATGGTGCCATTTGTCCACTTCGATCGAATGCAAACCCACCGTTCAATACTTCAAGCTAGCCCAGGGGGGGCAACAATCAACTGCACTTGTTCCATTCAGTCTTTCAATTGTTCCGGGTGGGAGGGAATGTTAGTTGTGGGTGGGCAGATATAAGTTGGGAGGGGAGGCAAGGTAGAAAGATAGAGGAGTATGATAGACAAAAGCTAGTTTTCGGAGGTGGGGATTTGACAATGGGGGGGACTCAAGAGCATTGAAAGCAGGAACTTCCGCAAAAGGGCTTCAGTGGGGAAGGAAGGATCGATCGAACCATTAATACCGGGAGAGGCAGAACCTGCATCGTTGATTCCCGATCCTCTTAAGACTGTTCTAGCATTGCCCCCATACCCAACTATATGGGGGGTGGCAGGGGGTATGGAGCTCATTCATTCCTTCCTTTCTCAACGACACATTCTTCCATCCAGCAATTCTGGTCAGAGTTTCTTGGGTCAACCTACCTTCTTTGCTTTGTCGAAGAGGGACTCGACCTAATGTAATAGGGAGAGGGATTAACGTCGACTGAAAGGAGAGGGAATCAATAGCTTTTGAAGTAGAATATCCAAACATCTCATTCTCAATTCCACATCAGTAGGCTTAATCGGACTGAGTAGAGGCAACTGAACTCAGGCCATCACTCAACTCTCCACCATCCATCCATCCATCCATCCATCCATTACAATTCCTGCCCCCACCCGATTCCATTATATTCTTAATAAAAGAAAAGTAATATTAAAATGCATTTATTCATATTCATGCACATCCTACTTAAAACTAATAGTAGAAAATATAATTTTCTAATTCACAAATATGATAAATTTAATAATTGATTTTCTAAATCTTTAAAATAGACATGCACATCCAATAATTAAATAAATTAACAAATTAAAATAATTCAACTTTTTCTTTTTCCAAAAGAAATTAATTACCAAAATAAATAAATAAAAGAAATAATACAATACTCACATAATTAACCAACACTATTTATTTATTAGAAAATATATAATTAATAATAATCTATCTGAAATCAACCTAATAGTTTTATTAAATCATAAGACGAAAAAGAAAGCATGATTACATGGCGAACTCATGCATACTTAGTAAATGAAATTACATAATTTAACTAATCATCAAATGTCAACCACATCCAATATCCAATGTAAAAGCACATTCAAGACTATGTAACTATGTAATGAATGCATAATAAAGTCATGTTGTGTGGTTACACAACATGCCCCATTTTGACTTGGCAAAATAGGGACCCAACTTTTGGCTTGGCTTGTGTTTTCTGCTTTCTAGCGGTCTGGTAAAAGTATGTCATGCAGGTAACCCTCCCTAGGAGGATGTGGTAAGTCATCATCATGAGGCCAGTTTGTCAAAGTCCTTTGTTTCATGACATTAACCTCATATTTGGAAAAGGCATTAAAATTCATGAAGGTTTGCCTTTTACATCACCCTGATATTCCTTAGGATGTGAAAGTTATGATTGGTCAAAATCTTGGTCAAACCTAATATTCACAAGGGGGGAGGATCATATTTCTTAATATCAGTCATCTTTCAAAAGATCACCTTGATCCTATTTATCACCCGATAAACCATTTGATTCGCGACATGCGGACGTCAAACTTAAGTGGTAGTGATACTTACCTATCAACAACATCATATATTTCGCGGGGACGATATTTCAAAACATCACCTGATATTCTAAATATCACCCTATATTTCAAATATCCCCCGGTCTCGAAATATCACCTTGAAGAAATTACCATGATGACATCATCTAATCCCGATGACAAAAGAAAATCAACATGATGATGATGTCATCATCATTTTACCTCGCGGAGTATATTTCATAACATCATCCTTTCACCAAAACATGACGATGACGTCATAGTGCTTCAGCAATAGACTCAGCCATTATCATGGCGACGTTATCATGACATTCCGAGAAAGGTCACTTAAAGAACGCTTAGGGTCATCATCCTTTTCAAAATATCACCCGATCTATAGAACATGGCCCGATGGTTTAAACATAACCCGATATGTTTTCCCGCCATGGTGCAGATGGTCATATTACGAGGGACGATCATATTTTAAATATCACCCGATCTTTGAAATATCACCCGATATTTCAAAGATCCTCCTCCTCGTCCCACCGCGCGAACATTGAATGCCCATTAATGCGGTAGGTGCTTCCCACCGACACCGCGATGATCACACCTAGCAAGATTCTACGTTTCCATGCACCAAATTAATGATTAGGATTGATTCAGTCAGATTATGCCCTAATTGACCAGATGAATAGGTTTAAAACAGATTTGCAACGTCATTAGACATTTACCTTGCGAAGAATTAAGTGTTTACACAGAGCCGAGCATCCAAACCCTGCTACGAGTCACCTGCGGAGGTACACATCCTGAACAAAGCGAAGAACGTGATTATGATCAATCTCAAGGGTATTTCCATAAAATCCTCAACAGTATAATTCGAAGGATAAACGCGTCAGGTAAGTAACGGATCCCTTCCGCTATGTTTTGTAGGCATATACAGGTAATATGATGTTACTGGTTTGGAATTGTAAGTTTTGCATGACAATGATGAAGTAATGCTTGCAAACACTGCATAGAAGTCATAAAATGTAGTATATGTATGCATGTATGAGATGAGGTGCATGATTGTGAGACCAGTTCTTGTCATTGCAGGAATCCATGGCAGATAGGCGATTGATGAAGTCTGAGGCGGAGTTCGTCAAACTGATGTTTGTGCAGCCTGAAGGGGTGCAATTCAAATATGGAGTTATTGCGGAGACACACCAAGGAAACATAGATCTGGCTGCATGGATGGACAGGATGCATAATCAGGAAGATAATCCTCTGCTTGAGGCTGTTTTAGTGTCCGGAATGGGAAATGCTGCTGGTTTTCCATACAGCATGGAGGCTCCTGAGCTGGTCATAGAATGTGCCAGAAATTATAATTCACAGACAAGAAGAGTTGAGAAACACGGAAGGGTGTATGCAGACTTCTCCATAAAGAGCCTGTCCCTCATATTTGGTTTGCCATTGGGCAAAGATGTGGTCAGCGTAAACCTGAAGAAGCTGGTGGTAGAGTATGACGCTAATAAAAAGGCTGCCAGGAAAACAATGTATGGTTGGAGAGATAAGAATAGTACATATCCAGCTGCAGCCAAGCTCCCTGTCCATTTATACAAATATGATTTTGATGATGAATATCAGTTCATGATCGCCTTACTCAGTTGGGCTACAGGTCAGCCAACAACTGGAGGTTTTAAAGACTGGATGTATGGGATCATCCTAATGTGTATATATACTGATAATAGGCCATTATGGGCCAAAATAATAAATGATGCTATTGATGAGCAGCTGTCGAATCTGGGAGGTACAGATTGTGCATTTTATATGACCTCGTACTTGGTTTATGCATGTGCATACAAAGGCACATTCAATGCACTGACAACAGTGGGGAGGATCGGTGGCACCACCAATGATGTACATATCTAGGATCACTATCCCCAATTGCAAAGAGTGAACTATCTCCAGGACTATAAGCTGGTGAATGATGCATTTTTAATGCATCTGGTAAGAACCATGGAAGAAGACAGAACAAAGAGACTGAGCATGGAAGCTCAGGAAGTCATCTACAGGCATGGAGCCTGGTATATACAGTTTGCAACCTTCTCCTATATTAGGATTGAAGGATTTGTAGGACAGCCCCTCATGCTCCCAAGATATCCAACTGATGCAGTAGTGCTCATGGAGTTCATGAGGCAGATTGTAACAATATTGGATGCTTACAAAGCCAACAACAAAATTCCACCAATATTGTTTCTAGTGACAATGGGCTATTACTTGTGCCCAGATAGTGAAAATATTAAGAAAGCCATAGCTGGCTTGACAATGATGAAGTTACAGCTTTTCCCATTTGTAAGGTCATATGATCCTTATGACAAGATGCAGAAAATCATGGGGCAGCCCATCCACAGGAGGCATCTTGAAGATTTTTGGGCAGACTGTGAGGATGAGGCTGAGGCAAGAAGAAGAAGGTATCAAAGGTTAACCTTGAATCAAATCAGAACCTTTGGTTGCATCTCCATCCCAACGCAAATGAAGAAGGATGATGGAAAGATAATGGCTGAAGAATATGAAGAGAAAAAGATATATAATGACACCATATCTACCTCGGACCTTACGATGCAGGAGGACATCTCCTTGGATCCATTCACGGGTAGGATATTACAGCTAACCCAAGCTTGGGTTGATGAACAGGTAAATATACTGAAGAAAAAAGGTGTGGTCCTTACCATAGATAAGAAAAAGAAAGGACAAGAACTCTCTGCTAATGAGTGTGATGATTTCCTAAATGAGAAGAGGAAATCCAAAGGAGACAGGTTGCCACCTCCACAAAAACAAAGTAAAAGACCTCCTAGAGGCAAGAAAGTGGGAGAAGAACCCAAAGGGGTTATTATAGAGAGAATAGTAGAGACTACTGCACAGGCACCAGCATCAGAAGAAGCATCAGCTTCAGGACATGCAGGACATGCTTCAGCACCAGCTGCACCTCCTCCAAGAGATGGACAGAAGTCCAAGAAAATTCAGAGGGCAGATGTAGTAGTTACTGAGACCCATGAAGAGGGTCAGACCTCACAGAAACAAATAGAGGAAGATATCCCTCTGGAAGAGGAGCCTGAGGAAGAAGAGGGCCCTTTATTGTTCAAAAGGAAAAGAAAGGTGCCTCAGGTGATAGCCCCCACACCGAAGAAAACAGGGACCTCCATGAGAGGTGAAATAAGACAACCCCCTGTGATATTGAAAGGGGCAGGTGGTGAAGTGTTCAATAAGGAGTTGCAGCACAATGTTCCACTTCCCACCATCGTAAAGTTCAAGATTGAACTTGCAGAAGAGAAAATAAAAGAAACCTCTAGGATAATCCAAACTAGCATTGTCTCATTGGATGAGACAGTAGACTTATCCGATGATGAGGTAGTGAAGGATGTAGCTTCATAGAGGATGGAAACCCTTGCTGCTGACACCCTGATAACTCCTCATGGAACTCCATCAATGCAAACGGTGTTAGAAGAAATGAAGCAAGTGGAGTCAAAGAAAGAAAAGAGCCCAGAGAAAATTTTAGAACAGATAGCGCTGGATACATTAATTGAATAGGTGACAAGTCCTGCAGTTGTAGATTTGGCATATGTAGAGGATGTGAATCCTCAGGATGTGGCAGGAACGCCTGATAAAATGAAAAATATTGAAGAGCTGGAACAGAAAAAAGTGGAGAGCAAAGCTCTAGATATGGATCAGCAGCAGCATGATACGTCAGCTGAACCTGGGATACTAGAGGTGAAAGATAAGGGAGAAGAAGAAAAGGATGCATCAGCTGATCCTACTCCCAATGCTCAAAAAATAGTCATCACAAGTGCAGAGAAAGATGTGATAAAAGATCAAACAGAAGCACCTAAGGAGGATGAAATAGTAATCATAGATACTAATTTACCTCAGGAGGAGGAAATAAATAAGGTAGATGAGGTCAGAGTGGAGGAAACAAAAGATAAGGATCATGGTGCACATGCAGATGATCAACAAGATCAACCTCCAGAGAAAGAAGCTCCTCATTAGGAGGATATATCAAAAGATCCCCCTCATGATGAACATCACGAGGAAGAGAAGAGAAGATCACCCTCCCCATCTAATATGGTGGTAGACACAGGAGATCAAAGTGATCATCAGGATGATGATACTGGAAACCAAGGACCCAAAGATCAAGTTCGTTAATGGTTAGAGACTAAAATTGGCATGGATTCAGGTATGCAAAAGCCAGAGTTTGATGTATCTACTTTGTTTTCAGAAAACCTAATAAAACCAAAGAGGAAGGCCAGAATGACTTCGGCCATTAAAAGAGATCCTGCAACAGAAAGAAGAACTGCACAGATAGCACTCCCTACTATGGATAAAGAGAAAGGTAAAATTACCTTGGATGAATTTCAGATCAGCACAGTAGACTTAGGGTTTGCTAATGAAGACCAAGAGGGTCAGGAAGGTAAAGACATTATAGATTCTTTAATTCAAAAGGTTAAGAAAGAAAAGGAGAAAAATAAGCAGCACAAAGAGCACATTGCTCAGTTGCATGCATATATAAGGAGGTTAACCAATCCTAAAGATAATTCTACTGATCATGCGGTCCCATTGATTGCTATTTCCCAAGAGGAGGTAAATAAGTTGGATCTCATGAAACATGAGTCATCCATATTGAGAAGGTGGATGTACTCCACATTTGACACAGCAGAAGAAGTAGTAAAGGCCTCTTTGAAGAGGTGGAGTTCTCTTAGTGGCTCCAGGAAGAAGGTAGATAAATTGCAAATGGAGATAGGGAAAAGGTCTTTCCAATTGGAAAAGATAAAGGATGTCCTGGGAGAAAAAAGGAGGATCAATCCTCAGATACTTATACATAAGCAAGTACTGAATAATAACAATGCATTACTGATAGATATATGGTATAAAGACATCCAATTTGAATGCGATGTACTTAAAATATGCAACAATAAGTTGAGAGAGATCAGCATGAAGTTGCATGATATGATGTCTTTTGAGGCAGAAATTCTGGAAGCGTTGGAAGGAAAAGTGGAAAGAAAGATAGAAAATCAAGACGAGGAGTTTGCAATCCAAGCTCTACATAATAACTTCCAATTCGTTGCTAATGATCCACTGGGCCAAATGACAGAAGAAGTCATGGATAGACTGGTGAAGACCAGGGTGAAAATAGAAAACTATAATGAGACATTATACAACAGAAGGAATAAACTGGATAACATCCGAAATAAATACCAAGCACATAAACATGCCATTGTCAAAGCAAAAACTTAGGATGGTGGAGAAATAGATAAAATAGTACAGTTGTATGAGAATGTCAGGGTAGTCATGCAGGCTCATATATAGGGTCGAGGTCATCAGGATGATGAGGATATAGAGAGCGAAGCACCTGATGATGGAGCACATGAATCCGATGAAGTTGATAAAGATGCAGCATAAAGCAGATATCAACATTTGACACTTAAGGAAAATAAGTATCTCAGACGGTTGCCAGCTGGCAACTCATGCCACTTGATAGAGTTGACAAAGTCAAAGAGAATATTCATTTTCTTTTAAATTTCATAGACAAATCTTGATCGTAGATCTCTTTGTAACGGATTCCTCACCTTGTTCTATAAAAGGTGTAGGAATGCCTCTTTTGAAACATTGGAAACTTAATTGAAATTTGTCTGCTAAAATATTCAGGGTTCATTTCAAAGCTTTTTGTATACTTATATGTTTTGGCATACTTAATGAATGAGAAGGCTTGTTTGATTACAATTCATAGTAAATCTTGAGTAATCAGTGTGTGAATTCTGGATATATGCTGTGACTTGCTACATCCCTTGGAGTGCATATCTACTTGCATATGTTGTGTTCATACAATTCCTTTGAAGTTAGCATCAACTGTATCTAGCTGTGGAATGTCCTAGTGAACATATGGTTTGGTTTTCTTCTCTTCATGACTGTACCTGATGTATATGTGGTCCAATAGCTGAAGGTTCAACTTTAATTTGAAGTATTTCTTTCATTTTCCTTTAAATTTCATAGCATTTCACCAACACAATTGCAAAAAATAATTGACAATCTTAAGCAAATGCATAAATTTGCAGACATCCCGTAGATAATTGTATATCTTTAGCATATTTAGAGACAAAGCATGTGTAATTGATGAATATCATGCAAATATTTGAATATAACTGTATCATTTGATCAAAATTACTATATGAAATGACTTCCTTGTAAAGAGTATTTACAGAAACTGAGTAATGATGCTGAATTTCACGTAAGTCCCCAAAATGGAAACAACAATACACATCAACCTCTGAATAACGTCAGAGGATTAAGACCTAATCACCGGAGACTTGGGATCATGAATTCTCTGAATTCATTGTATCTTTCAAGATGAATAAAGGTTAATGTGTACTTTTATTCTATGTTTGTTTATGACTAACATCATGATCAACATTCATTCAATAATACAATATGAACGATGCAATATGTATGAAACTAAGTGAGTGTGTGCATGCATCGGGTTTCCGTCATGCCTAAATTCTTGTTGGGAGGCTAGGACATTTCTACCTCAACCATGTTCTTGTCTTCGATATGTTCCTGCACTTAGTCGCACTCAAATTCTCGTCAATAGGTTAGTCCATAAAATCATAGCTGAAGCTCGAGAAAACATAAATCCATAATCATAAACATATTAATCCATTATTATAACAACTTTCAAATTTATGTGTTTATAAAAATAATTACAATTTACCTTTACACACATGTAATTATCCAATAATCAAACAATTATAAGGTAATGTCTAATAGTCTCATCAAATATATTGAATTATAAATGAAATCAAAAAGTCAAGATGCACAACTACTATTCTTTTCATATATTTAACGTTAGGGGTCTAAGTGTGTGACACCATAGTGGCTATTGAGTCATGGTTATGTATTGGGTCCTTTCCCCTACTTCATTCCATATTATTGTCTTTCTATCATTCCATTAACATTACAAATTGTAAATAGTGAAGAAAAGACAAAGGTCTGAGCATAAATTTCATTTTGTTTCATAGTGCATACAATTTGAGAATTTATTGCATTTTAATTGAGAAAATTTGAATTATTTAGTAAACTTAAACTGACATAGAAAATCTATGGCAATATTTCCAATAGCTATTGGAAATGGATCTATAACAATTGAACACATAAAGAGTGATGGTAAATACATAAGCCAAGCTCGTGTTGGGTGAGATATTCAGGTTGGGGATGATTAGAAGGGCATGCTTGACCCCATTCACCCACTTCTCAAAGCATAGATACTCAAATATGGTGATTTTTCACAACGATGTTATGATTCATTTGACAATAGTCACTCATCCAAATTTTTGGGATTAAGGTGTCTCAACCTTTGCAAGTCCTAGCATTTTTTTCTTTGGTGATTATTTACAAATTTTATCCTAATTTTTATTTGCCTACAATAATTTTATGTGCACCCGATGATGTCACTTGTTGGAGTGACAAGTTGAGTTATCTTCAAACATGTAAAGTGGCATGGGTAACATGGCTCCTATTTTTATGAGGTAGGCATTCCATTTTGTGTGAGTTGGCTTGAGTCATATTTTATAGTTATCTCATGTTACATTGTGAGTTAAGTGCAGTTTCTATTTCCAAGGAGGAGTCAAGTTTGGAAGTTGTTATTATATGTGGAGGTATGCATGTCGGCACTTTCTTTATGATAAAGATGCCTTTTTTGGAGGTGTAGTTATATTTTGGCAAGTGTAGTTTTGCACGTGCGAGTTTGGTAACAATTGGCAGTTGCATGTTTGCATGTGTTGACACTTGGAATATTACCATTTTGCATGTTCAATATTTTTGGCACCTTCCATGATACATCTTAAGTCTTGGGCGTTGGATTTGGAAAGTGTCTAATTAATGCATTGTAATCTTCTATATACTGAGCACTTGTATATTAGAGAAAATTATTTATTTTTTTGTTAAAGTATCGTTATGCTGCTAAAATTTTTTCTGAATCCTGAAGAAGTGTGAAGACTCCTGTAAGAGCATAGCTTTGCAATTATATTGTAACTTGTTTGATGTTGTTGAATAATATAATTGAGTTGTGTTTTGGAGTGTGGGGTTTTTCTCCCGTAAGGGTTTTCCCCACATAAATTATGTGTTATGATTTTATTGTTAATCTATTTTATACATTTTGAATGTGCATCTGAGTTTGAATCTGTAACTGTTCAAGGGTTTTAAGAAAGGTTTGCAACCCTCTCCTGCTTAGATTGGTGTAGGAAGCATCTTTCGCGCACTCGACTTCCTTTCACCCACTTCTCATAAATAAAGAGTGATGGTAAATACATAAGCCAAGCTCATGTTGGGTGAGATATTCAAGGTGGGGATGATTAGAAGGGCATGCTTGACCCCATTCACCCACTTCTCAAAGCATAGATACTCAAATATGGGGATTTTTCACAACGATGTTATGATTCATTTGACAATAGTCCTTCATCCAAATACTATGGGAATTCTAAATGTAGCATAAGTTCGTTGGGGAGGAGACTGGAATTGCTTAAATCTAGTCATGGCTATCAAGTAACCAAATATATATACGCGAATACTATTGTGTTAAACTTGTTTTTCTACTAAAAATCAAGTGACAACAGTGCTTGGATGAGATTTATTGTTGTTTGCATAGACCCAAGGTAGATAAAAAAATTAGAAAGACAACACATAATTGTTGCATGGACAGGGACTAAAACACCCTAAGAGTGGATGCAAAATCTGAAAGATATATTAGTTCTTGCTACCTCATCTCAGAGTACACAATGCCTGAACATACAAACAACTTTCAAACTAGGTGTTCAAATAGAGAGAGGATTTCTAAGTTGTTATACCTCAGTACATGAAAGCTCTATTAGATGCAGGTTTAGCACACGAGATATTGTAGTGATTGCTTGAATGAGTCCAAAGATCAAGAATATTTGAGCATAACATTCACTCGACACAGCTTGGGTGCTCTATTGGCAACTCTAAATGCATATGATATCAAACAGATTGTTATAAAAGAAAATGATAAGAAATCGATATATGTCACACAATTGCTAAAAATAATCTACAAATATAATAAAACTCCAAGAACAAAAATAAAATATATAAAGCCCACAACTCAATGGGGTAATATAATATAGAAACAAGGTATTTAACTCACGATTCTTAAAAATTAACATATTAAAAAACCCTTACACAGAATGCTTCTGCGTATGTTCACATAGATCCAACCATGCAGAATGTGATGCTTGCTTCATATTATTTATGAATATACGACCACCAGATTTCAGAAGCCACACATCATAACAGACTGGGAGACATGCTCTGCACAATCCCTAGGCAGCGCAACCATGGGCAATATTAGGAACGAACTAAATTTTTTCCTCCCCTGAATTTTGATTGGGCAAAATAATTTAGCCTATTCCTACAAATGAATAAACCCAAAAAAAAAATGCAGGGAAATCAAAAAATGCAAAAACAACTACAAAAAATTAGAGACATTTCAAAACATTACACAAGAAGGAAATTTTTGATCCAACATTGTTTTGGAGCAAAGACAAAAAACAATAGCTAATATTAGTCCTTGTTTGAAGAGGAGAGGATAGTTAAAGCGGCCGATTATCTGTGCAGCTGTGGTTTCTTTGTTTCCTTGTTTGATGTGGTCTGTTTTCCCTCCCCATAAACTGTGGTCTGATGGCCGTCATTAAAAACTTTCATCCATTCACAAACTCTAAAAAACATTAAACTATAAACCATGTCTACAAGAACTAAGTCACCCACCACAAATGTGAATCCAAGAACCAGAAGAGGTAAAGCCCATAGACCAAAAAACGGCAACCCATGGATCTGCACAAGAATAAAACCTGTTTTTTTTGGAAGCTGCAGATGGAATGAGGGATATCTTACTTCCCCATGATGTATTTTTTTTTAATGAAGTGCCTTGAAATTCTGGTACCCAACATATTTCTTTGAATAAAAACTGTCTGATTGTTTGGAATGCATTTTTAAATACTGCTACAGTGGGCAAATTGCAATCGATGGCAGAGAAGGAAAGGACGAGTATTGCGGCGATCATCTTCTGACGTGTGGAGATGAGGAGGCTGTGAACTGTGTTTACCTCTCTTGCCTTGATTTTGGACAGTCAAAAGTCTCTAAAACTAGGGTGTTTAATAGAATAAAATGCTTTGGTATTCCTATAGTTGTCTTCTTCGTTGCAGATGGGCATTGAAGAGCAACTGAATGAGGAAACAGCAGACACAGCAGCTTCTAAAGAACTCAGAGAGCTGGAGCGTGAGGTCAGGGGATCGACTCCCATCCAGAACAGTGTGTGAGATCTTGTAGTTGCAAATGCCCCCGTAGATATGTATTCAATATGTCGAAGAATACACAAGGCAATTGAATTGTTTGACAATATGCCTCAAAGAGATGCAGTCTCGTGGACTGCAATGATTGCAGGGTATGCACAAAATGGGTTTGTTGAAAAGGTATTGGAAACTTTTGAGCAAATGAAACGGCAGGTTTAGAGCCAAATTCCACAATCTTTGCCAGTATCTTCCCAGCATGTGCTCAAATGAGGGATTTGGAACAGGGTATGGACATCCATCAAAGCATTATGGAAAGGGGTTTTTTTGTTGGAAGTTTTAGTTGCAAACGCGCTGGCAGAAATGTATGCGAAGTGTGGGAGAATACATAAGGCACATGAACTGTTTGATCTGAAAAAAAGTGTGTTCTCATGGAATGCCATGATTGAGGGATATGCATAGAATGGTGTTCTTGATGAAGCTTAAAGGCTTTTCAATGAAATATCCCAAAGAAATTACTAAGGTATATCAACTGTTTGACAAAATACCTCAAACGAACATTGTTTCATGGACTGCAACGATTGCAAGATATACACAAAATGGGTTCATCAAAAATGCCTTGAAAACTTTAAGCAAATGCAATTGGAAGTTGTAAAGCCAAATTCCACAACCTTTGCGAGTATCTTCTCCACCTGTACCAAAATGGGTGCTTTAGAATAAGGGATGGACTTCCATAAAAGCATAATCAAAAGCAGATTTTTCTCCAATGTTGCTGCGAGTGGGTGCTTTAGAACAAGGGATGGACTTCCATAAAAGCATAATCAAAAGCAGATTTTTCTCCCATGTTGCTGCTGCGAGTACCCTTGTAGACATGTATGCAAAATGTGTAAGCATACACAAGGCACATGAACTATTTGACAAAATGTCTCAAAGTTTAGCTTTGGAGTCCAATTTGTTCATGTGTTGATTATGCCAAGTATTCAAACTGATACCCTCAACATTTTGTCACTATTTCAGGTGCTAAGCATTCAAACTAATATCTTCAACATTTTGTCACTATTTTAGGTTTGAGTGTCAGCTGTGCTTACACATGCTCCTTATCTACTGAATTTGGATTGTGATCATTACATAAGCAACAGCAAAGCACTGTATGAGTCCATGTGTTTCATGATGGATCCTACAATTGGAAAGAAAGAAAGTTTGTTATGTGCAATTCCCTCAAAGGTTTGTTGGTATTGATAGACATGATCGATATGCCAACCGAAGCATAGTTTTCTTTGATGTATGTAACACCTCAATATTGCTCTCTGCACACCTTCGACCTATATACTTTGCGTTCAATTATTTGTGCTGCATTAAGCAGTTTACATTCTATGAAGCTGCTGTTTCACTCAAACCTAGCTAAGCAATCTTCTATATCTCTTTGCAGATCAATATGAAAGGTCGGGATGGCATACAGGACCCCATTTATGTCAGTAAAGGATGTGTCTTCAGGGGGCAAGCACTTTTATGGGTTTGAAAATTTGATGCTCATAAACCAGAGAAGGAACCTACGAGGCTGAGGAGTTGCAGTTGCTGGCCGAAATGGTGTTGTTGTGGTTGTTACACTTCCCGAAAGAAGAAGAAGAAGGTTAAGGTGAAGCAAGAGAAAAGAAGAACTCGAAGCGCACTGATTCTACTGTTCCCATCTTTAATTTGAAAGATATAAAAGAGGGAGTAGAATGTAGGTTCTGCATTTTATCTGGAATATTTTAAAATTCTAACAGTAGTTGCCAAATCTATTCACACTTTGTGAGTTATATGTAGTTTTGACATTTTTAAGGATTGGAAATTCAGCATTTTTGCAGTGGCTGAGTGTCCTTGTGAACTGTGTAATGATGTAACCTTTAGCAGCCCTGGTGTAAAATGCTCAGGTGGTGCAGTGAGTCTATGGGTCTCTTGCCCATAGCAATTAGTTTTTAGTGTTGGTAAGTTTTTCTTTTTCTCTTGCAAGGTTTTTGATAAGTGGGAGAATGTTAGGAAAGGTGTCTCAATCTTGTACCTAATATTAAGATTACAAACAATATGATTTTCAGGTTGAAAAATAGAAAAACTCAACTCAGTTTTTAGGCTATAAAATTAGTTTGTGGAAAAAATAAAAATTCCAAGTTGTTCAGAATTTTATGACATTATTCAGGCATGCCAGGATGAGCCATCTGAAGGACATTTTTCATCTCTCTGGACTAGACATAAAATAGTGGGAGTTGGGTACTTTTGGCCCACCATGACAGAGGACAACCAACAATCTGTCAAATGTGACTAGTGCCAGAACATTCTATCAAAAGTGAACAATGGTCCAGTTTACTTGACCCACAATGGAGTCATTTCCACATATTGTTTAGTAGTCATTAGTTACGTATAATACAGTACAACTAATTTTGCAAATGATAACAATACAATATTTATCCCAAGTAGAATGATAAAACTCTCAAGCTGCTTTCTAAGATATATCTAATACTCTGGACAAAGACGGTTTGGATCCACTCCAAAAGTTTGGTTATGTGGATTAGGTGCTTTGGATGTATAGATATGGATTTGTATTTTGTTGTGCCCTACTTAGTAATTAGTGGTGTACACTTTTAGATACTAAGTACAAAAAGTTTTGTCCAATGGGAGGGGAAATTATTCAAAAGTTCAAGATTTGAAAATAATTTTATTTGATTTGGGATAAATCTAAATTTTTAAAATTATATTAAAAAGTACATGTCATTAAAATATTGCAAAATTTTTTTAATCAAAAACACAAAAAACTTTATGAGCATGTATAAAAGCCAACAAAAACAAAGTATGAATATGAGCTCCAAAAACATTCAATGATGAAAATTATACATAGTTTTGAGTCCAAGTTTAGAATGGTAGATCTCTTATAAATAATTTTTTTTGGAACTTTTTAGAAGATGTAGATTGAAAAAATCAATAAAATGTTACAGGTGATCAAGCTACATCCCCACCACCATATTACTCGTGTGTAATTTACCAGTATATATGGAAAATACGTTGATGTGTGTATTTATATTACAAATATGTATAAATTTTAAATTATAAATTTATAAAAACTTTGGAAATGCCTCCTGCCCCTTTTGAGATCTTTGCACAGGCCACAGCGAAAACTGTGATTCGCTTACGAATTTTAGATTGCCCATCAAGGATTTTGGCCAAAAAAAAACGATCCTCTTCGCCAATTCAAGGTTTTTCTATGGATGGAGTGAGTGGCCGCCGATCTGGGTAACCCCTACGCTGAAGGTTTTGGGTTAAATTCCTTTGATTATACTGAGCATGCGACGACCCCTACATACTCAAAATCCATTGCCGATCCCTCTTACACCATGGTTAGTGGTGATAAGATGGCTTCAGAGCAACTCCCTCCCCTTGTGTGTCTCCTTTTGTGTGTACTTCCATAGACTCTCTCAGATTACAGCTGGGTCTAGGACAAAAAGGACATAGATCTAGGACTTTGAGGGGTAGGGGAGAGGGTTCAATAGTGGTGTAGGTACCAATAGTTGTTATAGGACTGATACATTGAAAGCCCATTATTTAAATAGTATGGTACTAGTTATAAGAGAGGACCCGATAGTTAAATAAAATGTGCCCATTAGATATAAAAAACAACAAATCATATGATGTAACATTGACACACTAAAAAACATGACTTAATGCACAATTATTGGTCTAACGTTTTTTTGGTCTATTATGACACCTCAACAAAAAGCATTTTGATGACACCTTTTTTTTTTCTAGGTCTATGCTGGTGAAACAAAATATTTAAATTGTCCACATCCCTAGTTGCTCGGTGATATAACTTTTTAGTGTCAATACTACACATACATTACCATGTCAACTCATAAAGTTAGGGTGCCCCACTACTGAGCCCTCTCCCCTATTCATCCCTTGCTTTCAACTACAAGAATTCCCCTATCCCTAAATCTTCTAGGAACAAGGTGCTTACAAAGGATCAAATAATGGTGGATGAGAGGGTGAAATGGCTCTAACAAGTAGCATTAATTTGCAATTTCAAAGTTTCTAGCTTGGTCTAGTTAAGCTCAATGAATGGCTGACACAACAATGGAAGCCCTTGACAAAAGGAGGATTTAACATTTGTCCATGTGTTAAGGGTTGGTTCTTAGTGGTCTACAAATCTGCATCTAATAGAGAAGCCCTAATCAAGGGCGGCTCTTGGTTTTGGGGCAAAGCTTATCTGGGTATGAAACCTTGGGTCTCTAAATTTAATCCTCTCCGAATGCTTTCTTAACTCTCCGAGGTGAGGTTCCCAAACTTGTCTTTACATTTCTAGTATGTGGAGTGTCTTTCCTCTATTGGCAATACTCTTGGTAAGCTAATTTCAATCCCATTACTTGCGAAGATGTACACTCATTTCACTTTTGATGTGATTCTTGGTGGGTTTAATTTGTTAAACAAATTGCCAAAAGAGATTTTTTAAAGATGGAGGTAGGCTTTGGAAACAACAGATTGATTATGAACACATTGCCTTCAAATGTAGATCATGTTATGCTACAGGGCACTTGGCAACAAACTGCCCTAAATCTTCTTTTCCTGCTCCTCAACAAAGACAAGCTAGTTGGTGGGTTGGGGCTAAACATAAACACCAGGGGATCGATGTTGATGAGGATGTTCTATCGCATGCCTCTAAAAATAGCTCCAAATCTACAAACTCCCTTGGATTCTCTTATAACTTCAACAACTCCTCTACATCCAATGCACCTCCAATTGATTCAAGTAAAGTATCAATTTCTACAACTAATTTTTTAGCAAAGCTTAAAGTTATTTCCCCTGCAAACAATATAGTGTCTTCCTCTCCAACATCCTCATCTCATAGAGCCCATAACACAAACTCTAATGAGTGGATCGTGGTAGAAAGAAAGAAGAGGAAGGCTCCTCTAGTTAAAAATGGCATTGGTGGAAGCAAGATGATTCTATGATTCCATGTTAAAATGGGGTAGTAGGGTTTTAGATGGTGTGTAATTGATTCAAATTTAGAAGATGTTTATAGGGTTCAAATGTTAATTTGGGGTAGATTTGAGGGTCAAAAGTTAATTTTGAAAGACGATAATTTTTGGAAAGATAAATTGTGATAAGTTGTATTTTAGATGGATCTAGTCAACTCATTGTTACTAGAATTTGGCCTTCAATGCTTTATTCTTTTGTGGCCCTTGGGTGTCTAACCTAGATTTACTAACGAAAAAATTATTACAAATATATCTGCTTATTTTAATGAAAATGGATAGAATTTTGATAATTGAAAAAGATAAAATCCTTGATTAAGAAGATTTATTTCTAAATAGTTTCTTTTCATTTGGTCCCAATTATAGAAACAAGGGTGTAAACAAGGTGATCACAATGAACCCTAAAACCTTCAATAAATAGATTGTGAATCCTTTGCAAGATTGGCACTTTGTATCCTTTTTTAGTTTATGTTTTCTCATCTAACTAAAGTATGAGAGACAACTAGTGCCCAAAGAAAAGGGAAGATGGAGAGTGTCAGTTTCGAATTGGTCGACGAGTGCCATTTAATTATGAATTATGAACTAGGTAATTTATACTGCTACAAAGTATATAAATGTTGACCTATTTTTTCTCTAGCAAGAGTCAAATAGTTCAAGAAGCATCAGTCAGGGTGCATATCCCCAATGTAAGCTATGTTTGTGATCTTGAAGTCTGAACCCAAATCTCAGGGTCTGAAGCTTACCATGTGAAAGAGCTTGAAAAAATAGGCAAGTTTGCTTTTACATCACCCTGAAATTCGCTAAAATGAGGAAGTTATGTATGGTCAATGTTCTGGTCAAAACCTGATCTTCCAGATGGGGTGATATTTTGAACATCGGGTGATATTCTGAACATCGGGTGATCGTCCAAATATCACCCCTTCATCCAAATATCACCCCGATATTTGTAATATCACCCCTTCCTCCAAATATCACCCCTTCCTCCAAATATCACCCCGATATTTGTAGTATCACCCCTTCCACCGAATATCACCCCGATATTTGTAATATCACCCCTTCATCCAAATATCACCCCTTCGTCCAAATATCACCCCGATATTTGTAATATCACCCCTTTCCTCCAAATATCACCCCGATATTTGTAATATCACCCCTTCCTCCAAACATCACCTCGATATTTGTAATATCACCCCTTCGTCCAAATATCACCCCGATATGATGATGACGCCACCCTGTCACGTTTCGACAAGCCCCGTCCATAATGGTGACGTCACCATCATATCCCTCATAGGGAGGAGTATACAAAGGCCGATTCAAAAAGGTAGGGGCCCACGTTGTATGCAGATCTAGGTGCATATTCAGGGGGCGATTTCAAAGAGGAGTTTAAGTGCCAAAGGCGGAGGTGCATGATCCAGATTTGCATATTTGGCCGAAGGGATGTTTCAGCGACCATTTTGGGGCAGATGCAGATATTTCTTGCATTCATTGCTGCACAAAGAGGAAGTAGCTCGCATTCAATACCAAAATATCTCTCCACCACCTTGTTTCAGATGCTGCATACAGTCATGGTTGAGGATAGACACGCAAGCTGCTCGCATTCAATACCAAAATATCTTCCATCGTTTCAGAGGAGCAGATTGATGATGCAGCAGCTTACATTGAAGACTGAAAATATCTTTCATCTACATCAATTCCAGATCTTTTGCACCATAACTCCTTGCAGTTGGATGTCCCTTAAGAGATATTTTTTCCTACTACAGCTCTTTGAGCAAATTTTGTAACTGACTTAGGGCATTCTTGAATTGCTATATATATGCATTCGAATGATGTAAATAGGGTTGGAAATTTTTTGGCATAGAAGCTTTTCTGTTTCCAAATAGAGCTTTTTCTACCACTATAACCTTGCCTTCCTACTGAATATATGCAAGTTATCATACCTCTTTGACTGATTTTCTAGTTCTGTGTGAATCTGGATATGGTTGCCTGTGAATGTCTTTGTTCCTCTCAATCATATTGCTTTTTGCCTCTGCTAGAATCATCTAATCTGTGTATACATCCTTGCTCTATCCGATTGTGCTGTACATTTTTCAGTTCTGTGAAAGTCTCTTTAAATCTGTCTGGTGTATCACCCTTTTATGTTTCAAGTTTTGTTGTTTCATCTTTACTTTAAAGCTTTCCTTCTCTCTTTTCCCCTCAAAGTTCAGTAGTTTTAGGTGATAATCAGGCAAGGAAGTCGGCCTTCTCCGGAGGTCTGATCTCTCTGAGCAATGTCCCACACCTTGAGATCATTCCCATTGTGTCATTGGAATGCTTGGAATCCTTCCAAGCAGGGTGGAATTTCATGTGACAACAATAAAATCAAAAGAATTAAATTTATCAAAGTTAATTTAATATTGCAATGGATATAATATAGTTATTACTAAAGTTAAAATAATTTAGAATATATTACATGTTTACCTAATTTAGTAAGAACTCTAAAGTAAATAATTAACAAAGTAAATTAGATCAAATTAGCATCAAAATCATATATATTAATTTTTCATTATTTTCAATAATAAGAGATTAAATACTTATTTGAGTTCAACCATGGAAAAGTATACTTTCACCATAGGAAGATCTTAGTGGTTTTGGTCCTTTTAGCTATGGCATACTCATAGACCTGAATCTATGTAATATAACACAACATGTGCCCATGCATCATAGCCCTGGCTAGGACAATCTCGAGTATACATTGTATCCCAAGTTGGACACACACTACACACCCTATCTCTTGAGTATTATGCACATAGTCCACCAAACCACCTTCTTCCTTGAGTGATGTCCATGCAATTTTCAAGTTTCTTACATAATTTATATAATATTTTAATGAGTGGTTCCAAACCATTACAACCTCTCATAAAGAATTAATTATTTTCCTTGTTTTTCCTCATAGGATTCATTTTTATTTGATAATCAATTATTTTATACCTTTTTCCAAAGGTAATTACATAGAAATTTATTTTACCTTTCTTTTAACTTTACGGTAATTACATATAACTTTTTTTTTTATCTCCCTTTTTGTCAAAGTGTCAAATAACATTAACTTTTATCCCCAATTTAATTCCAAAGGTTTACTTATATAGGAAAATAATATTTCTTTTTCACTTTAGAAAAAAAGCCCCATAGCATTTATCCCCTTGTAAATTAGATGTTCTTAGTAGCACAAGGCACATCTCCATCATAACTCACAAACCAAATAGTCAATAAATGAAGATATTGACTATGAATACATTTATTCTTTCCCATGTAACACTATTAACATTATAGTGAGTTTAATTTCTTTCTCAATAGTACTCTTTGATTTAAATTTTAAATTAGATTCAACAAAAATGTATTGCTAATCAATAACATGATTAGAACTATAGATGCACTTTTGAGGAAACTATAGAAAACATTATGTATCTTTCACAATTATGGAGATAATACAAGTTTATATATTAAATCTCCTATCTTTTAACTTTCTCTATTCGATTATTCATGTAGCCCCTTATCTTTAATATAAATATTTTATTCTTCTTTAACATAAACTTTATAAAATTATTAACCTATGATTACATAGCACACACTTAGTGAATGACACGCATATCACATACTATGGCGTAAAAGTTTAGAACTGTGTCACAATTTTGGCCAAATAAATAGTATCTACAGAAACCATTTTGTCCTAAACTATTTTAGGAGAAAAAGTTTCACTTGAACCTCATAGCACCTACATGGCATAAAGAGTTTCACCATCTAATTTTGACTTTGAAAAAGGTAGTTATTTACATACAAAGTTTCAAGGGAGAGAGTTTCACTTGAAACTTTTCCTAGCAATACCATCTTACCTGAAATTGCCTATGTGGCATCCCATGTGGCAACCAACACCCCCATTTCCAACAAATTGAACAAAACTTCAAGTTCAACTCCAAATTTCTTCAACAAAAGGATATTTTTATATTTTCGAAGTCTAGAATTTATAAATATATTTTTTTTTAATATTTTGATTAGTTTTATTAAAATTATTTTTTAATTTATTGCAAGTAGGTTATTATAATCAAACATGCAATTGATAAAAATTTTAAAAATAAATATTAAAATATACTTAAAAATTTTGAAAAATATACGACGCACTAAAGGAGAGAATCCTCTCCAAGAGGGTATCATTTTTTTTTAAATGAGAAAAAAATTTAGACAAAATTTGACATCTCATGAAAACTATGTCAATTTAAGTAAATTTGACTTTAAAAAATTATTAAAAAATAAATATTCATAAAAAGTTAAAAAAAAAAAAATTTCTCCATGCACTAGATTTTCATGTTACCTAAGTGGGAAAAAAATTCAAAAGAAAAAAAAATTGTTTTAAATTTTGTGATTAACCTCACTTTTTTAAATTTTTTTCAACAATTAAATTTATGCTCTTAAATTTGTTAAAAAATATATCCAACTAACTTTTAAAAAATTAAAAAAAATTTAAACATAAACTACATTAAAATTTCTATATTTCATTAATTTATATCATTTTAAAATATAAATATAAACATCACTTTTAGGCGTTCCAAGTTGGAAAACTGTATTTGTGTTGGTCATTTCTTTTATAAAAGTGTGACACAGTTTTGAGATTTTACCTTATGCAGTCACCCATTATTGAATATCATATAATCTACATACTCAAAATACATTTCAAAATGATAATCGTACATTCTTCACTGTATGACTATCCTCTCTTCTTTCGCCAAATACAATTTGAATGGTAATAAGTGCTTGCTTTGATTAGAAGATAGAAGTTGCCAACTAGTATGCCACCTTATTTCCCACCCAGTGCACGAATTGACAAACTTAGATAACCATCGAGTCACATGTTTTATTTATTCCATTCTAGACATAACAATTCATATCACTTCTTATAGTTACTCAAATAGAGCTCTAGGACAAGTCTAAATCCAATAAGGATTCAAATGTAAATCAATTTTGTTTACACCAATTAGCATGTTTATAATACCTAAAATTGTCACTCTACGAATTTCAACATATATCACCTTGTCATAGACTAATAGATAATCAATGATATGATATACCATTATAAGGATCTCAATCCTATTCAATACTTCACAAAACACATGTACAAAGTTATTGGGATGATCAAGTCCAATAACAAAGTACAATAAAATAAATATGGTAAAATAAAATATCCCATAAAGCATCTTAAGAAACAATATAACAACAACAAACTATTACCACCCATAGAGCACTTCATAAAGAAATATTAGGTCTACTCTTTCCTTTTTAAAAGTAACTAGGTTAATTGAATTTCAATTTTAACTTAGGGATGAAAGTTTATTCAATTAAATCTTTAGAACAACATCCCTAAATGCATATATATTAGGTTTACATTAATATCTAATTCTTCTTGAACTTTGATATTGCAAAAAAAATTAGAGGTTGTCTCCCCCCTTGTAACATTTGATTCTAAGAGAATTTGTTTGTTTTCACATCTTATAAAAATATTGCTTCATTCCAACCAACTCATGCAAAAAAATCATATTTTCTAAAGTTTAAGATATGAAAATGAGCCTAGGACCTATGGGTTATAGGTCAACAATATAATCTAGGTTGACTTAGGTAACAAATCTAGATGTTGGTTTTACAAATAATAAGTATAGTATCATTACCAAAAATGCAACAATCATGCATCATTATATTTTATTTTATTTTATTTATTGAAAGAATGCATTTACATAGAGGAGCAGTCAAGGACTGTGAAAGGCAACACTAAACAACTACACAAACATATATACTGTAAACATATACAAATACATAGAAACATGCTGCTGAAAAAAAAATAGCTACAACTGTAACAACCAGCATGACACCATCATTGAGAAGACCTCGGAAAATAGAGAAATCTATTTACAATTCCAACAGAGGAGTGCAAAAATTCCTGACACAGGCACCCAACATAAACCAGGTTGCCACTCCTCCAAGGTTGGGGCAAAACACCTCTAAACAAACTGCAGCTCCAGAAGCCAAGGATATTAAATGTTGTTGTAACTGACATTATACCATAGTAAATAGTTGAATAAAAGGTTTTCTACCAATAGAAGGAACAACTGAAGCAAACTGAAGACTGGTAATGAGGAGAGGTCCATGAAGCTGGAGCCAAGACAACATTAGATGAAATGATAGCATGAAACCCCAGAAAAACTAGACAAACCAAGGAAATTACAATGAATGAATAAACTTATCGAGTTTTGGATCCAGATTCCTTTTTTTCTGAAGATGCAACAGTTGACATTTGATAAGCTGAATTTGATCACCCATAGTCACTTTTTTCTTCGAATCTCTCTGAAACTGTGAAAATAAAGAAATGATCTGAAGGAATACCTCAAAGTAAACCCTTACCATACCTACTTCCTGATGATAAATAGATTTAGAAAAAACTGCCATGTATCTAATTTTCCAAAAATGAAAGAGAATAACTTGTCTAACAGAATTAGCAATAAGATTATTATGTAGGCCCACCCCCAACAGAGCTTCTTTCCAATTCAACTGATGTTTAAAAATTGCAGGTAAATCATTATAAATAGTCTTCCAAAGCCTTTTAACAACCAGACATTCCTAGAAAATATGCTTCATATTCTCAGTCAAATTGCAAAAAGGACATTTAAGAGGTTGGGTCAAAATACATTTCAATCTATCAGCAATAGGCAGTTTAAAATGCAAGATTTTCCAAGTCAAAACCTATGCAGTCATATTAGTTTTAGAATTTCAAATCTGAGCACATAGTTTTGTCCAATATTTCTCACTAAATCTGCAATTCCACTTAACATTCAAACATGGGTTCAAAAATAACCATGGAAGAAGTTGACTGTAAACTTTCTTTAAGGGAAATGCAATAAATTGGTAAGATGAGAAACATCGCCAGTTCCTAAGAAAGTTGCAGGAAGCACTAGTACACAGATTCATAGACAGTTCCAGAGGAATCAACGATTGAACAAAAATGAGAAAATGTTCCCATTGATTATTTAACCTAAAACAAAGTTTAACAACTTGCCAAGGAGCCCAACTTAGCAATGTAAAATCCCAAATATCAGCAACCTGATGAATTCCTTTCTTAAATAAATAATATGATTTCTTGGGAAAGCTGACAAAAAGAGGCTGACCATGGTATTGAATCAGTTTGTTCCACCATAAAGATGATGAACCAAAACTAAAGCCATGTTGGAGAGATGTTCCTTTCCATTCAAGTAGATGGCAAACCTGTTGCCAAGCCTTCCAAACAGATTGAAAAGGAGGTGAAGCTTTGAAATTAAAGTGTGGAGCCATGAGAATTTTGTCCCACCAACTCACAAGCTACCATTTGCCTTTAATAGATGCAGAATTAATTCTATGTTGAACCAACACTTTCCATGGTTCATCTCCTTGTATAGCCCGGATTATCTATTTGGTAGATAAACAAATACCTTGGGTCTTCGGATCAATCAAACCAAGTCCTCCTTTATGTTTGGGCTGAATGCAATGTCTCCAAGAGGTGCATTTAAAACTAGCATTCCCATCCCATTTAGACCACAAAAATTGGCGAATGATTCTGTTCAGATCTTCATAACCCTTGTTAGAGGGCATCCAACAAGAAGAATAGTAAACATGGGTGGCTATGAAAATTTTATTAACAACTTGGATTTTTCCTAC
This sequence comes from Cunninghamia lanceolata, assembly GCA_027924645.1. Lineage (NCBI taxonomy): Eukaryota > Viridiplantae > Streptophyta > Pinopsida > Cupressales > Cupressaceae > Cunninghamia > Cunninghamia lanceolata. Next base: position 1,325,014 of record BSBN01001137.1, on the reverse strand, counting down.
TAGAGATAAAAATTTATTTCCCTAGTTAAATATTTTTGTCTTGAGTCTATCAATGAACCATCTCCACATGTCTACGAGAGAAACACCCAAACCAAAGGGAATCTCGAGGTATCTAGTAATTTCCCCATGCTTGATTTGTCTCCATTCTTTAGGAACCCATTGAGGAACATCACCTGATTGAGTCATTAAAAATTCAATTTTGTTATGAACGAGCTGAGAACCTGAGACAACACAATATAGATCTAAAATTTCCATTGCATTGTTGATCTCAGCCTCAGAATTATGCAAGAACAGCATGTTGTCATTAGCAAAATGCAAGTTAATGACAACCATGTTTTGAGGGATTAAAACTCCATATATAAGCTTCAGTTGATTAGCTTTATGTAGAAAATACCCCATTGCATCTGCTATAAGAACATAAAGGAATGGTGATAGCAGGCATCCTTGTCGAATAGATCGTTGTAGAGGAAATTTGTCAGTCATAGACTGGTTAATCAAGATCTGAGCATTAGCATCCTTAAACAACATTTGAACATGATCTCAGGATTTGGGTCCAAAACCAAGCCATTGCAGCATCTTAAGGATAAAACTCCAATGGATTATATCATAGGCCTTGTCAAAATCCAGCTTGATTAAAAGAGCATCTTGACCTAACTGTTGAGCCCATTCAGCAGTTTCCTAGGCAAGAAAAAGGTTGTCAAGAATGTATCTTCCTCCCAAAAAGCCTGTTTGTTTAGGCCTTACAATATTTTGAACCACGGGTTTGATTCGGATAGCCAAGGCTTTAGCTATAATTTTATAAGTATTAAGGAGGGTAATTGGTCTCCAACCTGATATGGTGTCTTCCCTTTTCCCTTTAGGTATGAGCTTAATAATGCCCCTATTGATGATGGGACCCAAAGAGCCTTGCTCAAAGGCTTCCAAATACAGTGAATAAAAATCATCCTTGATATATGGCCACATAGCTCGATAGAACTCTACTGGAAATCCGTCTATACATGGGCTCTTATAAGAAGCCATCGAGAACAAAGCATGTTCAAGCTCTTCCAATGAAAGCAGCCGATCTAAGAAGCAACTATAACCAAGATCAATTCTACCAGGGATATATTTTTCAACCATCTCCTCCAATACGGATTGAATATCATTCCATTGGCTATCTTTGAAAAGAGACTCATAGAATTTTTTAAATATCAAACTTATCTCAACGGGATTTGTATGAAGATTATCAAACTCATCCCTTATTGCACAAATTCTTTCTTTTTTATGTTTGTAGTTTAGAAAATTGAAAAAATATTTAGAGCCTTTGTTCCCTTCCTTTATCCAATGTAATCTGGCTCTAATCTTGGCCCCTTGCCCTTTATAATGATCAATTTGACGCAGCTATGTTTCTGTAGCAGCAACAGATGTTTGTAAATTAATATTACTAGGATCCATATTTAGTTTTTTTCTAGCTTGCTCTAGCTTACCTTGGAGGGATCTTTCTCTACGTTTACGTTGCCAAGCCATTTTTCTCCCAAAAGTGTGAAGAAAGGTAGTGCATGGGTCAATTGTAACACCACCATTTTATCTTTGATTCACCTTCTTGTGGTTTTGGGAAAGACATCCACATTCCCACAAGGGCAGTCATACATTCCTGATTCTTAAATGGGAAATATTGAGCTTGAAAGGAAGTGAAGATTTAAAATTTTCTTGTGGATCAAAAGAAATGGTGCAGAAAATAGGGTAATGGTCTGACAAAGTAGTAGTATAATCCATCAAAATAAAAACACCAAAAGAGGCATTGACTAACGACAGATTAGGCGAGAGATAGAATCTGTCCAACCTTCTAAGTTTCCTATCCTCGCCTGATCTACAGTTAGACCAAGTAAACCAATTACTAGCATGACTAGTAAATTTATCATGGATTGGATCAACCACTCCTAAGGTATTTTGACAGTACAACTAGCTATTAAATTCATCATTGCTAAGTTTAAAAGGGCTAAGCCAGCTCCAATCAGAATGATGTTCCACCATATTGAAGTCGCCACCAATAACCCAGTCAGCAAGAGGAAGGGATTTGGCCATCCAATCCCAAAGGTCAATTCGCTCTTTTGCATTGTTAGAAGCATAAATGGTGCAAAAATCAATTGGTAGGCCATTGATAATGGTGAGGGCCCAAACATAACTATGTGAAGGGTCCTCACCCTTATCAATGATGAACTTGGAAATCCATGGTGCCATACCAATAACAACCCCTCCTTTTCCATCTTTATGAGATGTATGCAAAAAAAAGATTCTTTCCATACATTTGATAAAGACACTTCAAGTCTATTATGGCCAATTTTAACTTCTTGTAGAAATAAAATATCAGGATTCCACTTAACAACAGTCTTCTTTACTTTATACTTATGATGGGGGAGAGTAAACCCCCTCACATTCCAAGATAGAATTTTAAAATTCATGGTACAAGTGGAATATCAGAAATGTCCTCTTGTGGCAGCAAACTAAAGTTTTTATCTATCTTGATTTGTTGGTCATTGTTCAAACGTTCAGCAAAAATAAGGGAGGGGGATCTAGACCTCTGTCATGAAGAAGGTGGAAGGGAAACAGAGTCATGTGCATGATGGGTTGAAGACTTGGGAGAAAGGCAAGACCATCCATCATGTGTGTGGGGAGGGTTGTTAGGACGGGATGGGGACTTGGATGGTTCTTTCCTTTTTTTAACCATTCTCCAACCATCAATCATAACAACATCCTTATAGGGAGAAGATTGAACCGGAGGTACCTTCGAAGAAATGTGTGAAGCTGTTTGCAAAGAAGGGGAAGAATGGGATGGAGGTACTGAATGAGATGAAGGGGCAGAGATATGAGGGGAAGTAGGGTTATAGGGAATATTTGTGTGCTAATTATTAGGGGTAGAAGTCAATGGAACTTGTGAAAGCCTATTTCTCTGAATAGGACAATCGCGAATCAAATGGCCTTCCTTGTGACAGAAAAAGTAGGCATTAGACTTGTTCAAATAAACTAGGGGTTGTTCCATTTCAAAGCCTAGACCAATTAACTTAACACTTTCAGGTAACGGGTTGTTCAAATCCATTTCTACACACTCTAGGATGCACTCTCAGGCTGGCAAATTTATCAGAACTCTGTTTGCACCAAATGACTCTGCCCAACTGGGCCACAATATCTTTCAAGAATGGTCGAAAGGCAAGGTTTAAGTCTGGCAGTTCTATCCACATAGGGTATTGAGAATGAGATGGACCCTCAGGATGGAATCAAACCTCCATGCTTGAAGGTAACAAATCTGTCCACAAATCACCCAAGTGTCGTATTGGAGTACGGATTGAGCATGGTCTACAGATTTAAACATGCATGAAACATATCCTTTCCCAAGTCCCCTTAAAGCATCAATTTCCCAACCTCTATTCTCCCAGTTATATCAAGCCCATTTATAAAAGTCAGCTTCAGAAGGAATACCTCTAAGAAAAAATAGAATAACAATTTGACTTTGGCATTCAGAGATCACATCCATTACATCATCTGGGAGCAAAAACATTAAGGGTTTATCTATTTCGTTATTGTTTCTCTCCTCGGACATTATATGGTCATCATCTGATTTCTGGACTGTTGTATTTTCTGCTTTACCACTGATGACAGCGTTCAAGGCTATTAAACCATTACTTTCACTGTCTGCACCTGGCGTTGCCTCCATAGCACTATTCTCTCCCTTTGCTTTTTAACCTCTTCTTGTGATGCCAAATCTACCTATTTTTCATCTCCTACCTGCCTCATCGCTTCTTTTAACCTCATTTAACTTGCCTTGCAGTAGTACAAAAGGTCAAGTGGCTAGGGTTTTCTGAAAATACTCTTCCAGAAGTTGCGCTCAAACATCCGCTCTTGTTTCCTTGTTGATCTTCACTATACTCTCTATCCTACACACAGGCTGACTTGACTTGACTTGCAGCTTCGCCTCTAGCCATTATATTTTATTCTTCATTTAACATGATTCTTTGTTTATAGATTTTCTCTAAGTCACTATGTTCCATCTATTCCAAATGAATTTATTGGCTAATTTATGAGGTCTCATTTTAACTAGAGATAACCACAACCAGTTCCATATTGCTAATGTTCCTTAAGTACAATTTTTAATTTATTTACAAGGTGTAAATTAGCTAGTCAAGATAATTAATTTTGTTTTCCAAAATATAATTATAATAACAAGATGTAGATTAGTATGTACTTCTATCCTCTATATTCACTACCTAATATTTATATCTTATTTATAAGTATTATTGGCAAACATTTGAACTTTTAAATTCCTCTATTAATAATGCCTTTCTTGATGTAGTTCCTAATGTAGAACCATGTTATTATGTTATTTTTAATGCTATCTATGATTTTCTAATTCTTTTCTTAGCTTTTAATTACTCATTCAATCTCCTCCTATAGCTATAAGCAATAACTAGATAAAATTATAACCGTTATTCTTTGTAAAAAAATATTGCTATGTGACTATAACAATATTGTTTTCTTCTCATTTCACTCCAATGGTTGAATTTACAAAAGGAACATAACTATATTGAATTTTAAGACAATATTAATGTAAATCCAAATTTTAATATTCACATAATTTTGTTTTTAAAGTAAACATTAGCATTTTAGGTTGTAAAGGGATTGCTCAAGTAAAGAAAATTATAAGATAAGGTGAATTCACTATTTTAATTCAATTTATTAAATTTATTACTCTTGCCCATCCACCCATGGATAATTTTTTTCAACCAATATAAACATTGAGAAAGAGCTTGATAAAAAACTTTGGCAAGGAATTTTATTGTATGAGAGTTTCTAAAATAGCTATGGGAAGGTATTGATTGTGTCTTATCAACACATATTCACTCAAAATTTTAGCCAATAGCTACATTTAATTTTATCTTTATAATATATAAAACATAAGCATATAAATAAGAAATACATATTTTACATTATTCTTCAACCACATGGTATAATAATTGAAATGGTATAATTCTTAAATACTATTAAAATAATAAGTAAAATTGTTAAAATAGTTGTATGTTTAAGATTGTTAAAATAGTGAGTAAACTATATGTACAATATTCTTGAAGAACCTATTAGATTCACAATCCTTCTTAAACATAACTATAAATTATTATTAAAACATTGTACCAATGTTAATATTGAAATCATTATTATGATTTTAACATATTATCTATAACAATTATAATTTGAGTTAAAAATAACATAACCTTTACTTGCATAAAACTTACAATATATATTCATCTATTAATAATAATATTAAAATACATAATTAAAACATATTATTCAATATATATATAAGTCACATGCACCTATGACAATATTTATAATAAAGAGAAAAAACCATAAAATTTAGTTTTCTTTTAATTTGTTTTACTCAACATTGGTAATTAATCCAAGTGGCATTATAAACCTTTTCCCTTTATATTTGTGGCCACTTTTTTCTTGAAATTGGTAAAAATTGATTTGGACAAGAAATTCAAGATAGCCATGCTCAGAATTTGAAGATGTGACAAGAACAAGAATAGTAGTAGTCAAAATCTAGTTTCTAAACTACTCTTTTTTTTTAAATGGTGGAGATTAAGAGGGTCAAATAGGGGGAGGACACAAAGTGATCATGTTTTTGTTAGAAAAATATAACTTAATGTCTAATGTGCTCTATTAGGATTAAGGTGCCATTAACCTTGTAAAGCCTATATAATTTATTATTCCCATTATTGTTTGTAAATCACCCACAAGGGATGAAAGGTTTCACCAAGTAGCGATCTTGTTTTAGCCATATGTTTGACCCCGGTACCTGACGAATGTTGGTTATGGAGCACATTTAATTTCGTGGGGGTGCCCCCTATGGGGTCCAAGGGGCTCATCCCCCGATGAGGGGTCTGGGGGTTGCATGCCCTAATGAGGGTTTAGGGGCAGTGCCCCCGGAAGCCACATTTTATATATAATTTCATTGTAAATCTAGACCGTTCATCATTAGGGCATAGATCTAACGATAGAGGTTATGTCATCTTTTCTTGCCCTAGAAGGCAACCCCTTTATGAGGATATTATATTATGGTTGACCTCGGTACCTGACGAATGTTGGTTATGGAGCACATTTAATTTCGTGGGGGTGCCCCCTATGGGGTCCAAGGGGCTCATCCCCCGATGAGGGGTCTGGGGGTTGCATGCCCCAATGAGGGTTTAGGGGCAGTGCCCCCAGAAGCCACATTTTATATATAATTTCATTGTAAATCTAGACCGTTCATCATTAGGGCATAGATCTAACGATAGAGGTTATGTCATCTTTTCTTGCCCTAGAAGGCAACCCCTTTATGAGGATATTATATTATGGTTGTGAATGAGTAGAGTAGTAGTTAAGATTGAAAACAAGCACTGTTGGATTGAAGACTAAAGAGGAGATCGATAGTGTTGTATTGTAAACTCTATTGAATTAATATAGACTAGTGCATCTTTTCTTGTGTGGAGGTTTTTCCCGAAAGGGTTTCTCCACGTAAACATTGTTTTATATGTTTTATCTTCTGTTCCATTATTTCTTTGTGTTGATTTTATACTATCTCCATTTTGGTTCTGCACAGTTAAGTATCCAGATTACAGTTGTAATCATATTTTCATTGTTAGTTGTTTACCTTCATTTATAACATGCTCCCCCTAAAATGTTAATTTTTCTAAGTATTTCACAAATCCCTTTAGTGGAAAACTAGCTAACATCACATAGTTTATGCCTAATGTGTTTGCTAATTTTTAATGAATATATATATTTTTACTAATTTTCAAAGTGGACACATCTTGAAAAATAAAAAATTAAACATGCTCCCCCTTAATTTTGAGGAAACTTATCAAAAATTATTATTTTTTGGATGTGTATATAATAGAGTCTAGAGTTTTAAAATGTATGTTGTCCTCAAATTCAACAAAGCTCAATTTGTGGGATGACCCCTATGAAATCTGTCCATTTCGTAGCCCACAACTCTAAGCTCACGAAATGAGAAATCACAATTGTTCTTGTGCACATTCCCCTAACCTCAGAGAGTCCATCTGAGTGTTGTTTTGTGTCGATTTCTTGAAATTTGCCAAATAGTTCAAGTTGTAGTTTTGAGATTTTTAAGTGTTGGAAAGTTTTTGTTAAAATATGTAGGGGCAACAAATTTTTCCACCAATGCATGTTAGTTTCCTTGTCTCATGCAAGGGCGGCAAAATTTTCTGCCCCTACATGCTATCCCCATAAGTGTATACGTAGGCAGCAATTTTCACCGCCTGAACAACTTTTAGTTCACTTGAAGTGAATTAAATGCACTTCAATAATAGTGCTTTGAGGTTTTTGAATGAGTTTTATTTGTTTTATTTTTATTATTTCTTCTTTCTTTCACCTTCATGATTGCTTTGTACTCCTGAAGAACCTCACGAGTTTGCTAATGCACATCACGGAGTGGATTTAGTCATGATTTGAACTAGGATTTTCATCGTTTCTATCTTTTGTTGCTAGGTAAGTCTTCTTTTTAGTTTTCCATGTGTTTGTTTCTTTTGCATTAGGGTTTTGTTGTGTTGATTGTAGGCTGCTATATGTTCGTGCTTCCATTACCCTAGCTTTTGTTTTCCTCTGTTAAGAGTTTCTTGTCTTTTCTGTTGAGAATGTACCATCAATTTTTCATTGTTTCATTGTCTTTGAAATCCTTTTGAACAACATTTTTTGCCATGTTGTTTTCCTTGATATAGCGGCAGAATTTGCCACTATTTTGATTTATGCCATACCAGTGTTAAACTTTGATGTTTTTCCCTTTGGATGGTCAGCAATTTTCATTGATGATTCTTTTTCCTTCGAAGATTATCTTCAATGTAATGGTGGCGAAAAACACCGACCTTACACCAAAGATAGTTTATCGTGTCTAGATGCAAGGGCAGTGAAAAATGCTGACCCCGTAGAAGTTGAACCTACTTGTCTCATGCATAGGTGACAAATTTTACCATCGATGCATGACTTAGAATTTTTACCCAATGAGCATGAGCAACGAAATTTGCTGCCCATGCTAAGTCACCATTTTTGTTGATATGTAGGGGCAGCATTTTCACTGCCCATACATAATGTTTTACCTATACTTCCACAAACATCATATGTAGGGGCAGTAAATTTCACCGCCAATACATAAATACCTTGTACTATCAAATTTTACTCCATGCAAAAGCGGAGTTTTTTGTTGCCCCTTCATATTTGCTAAATTTTACCCTCATCTACAAGTGGAAAAATTCACCGCCCTTGCACAACCCATTCAATCTTCATGCAGAGGCAACAAAATTTGTCGCCCTTACATCACTAACCCAAAATTTTCCTAACACTAGGAAATTTTCCTTTTGGACCAATTGTCCGCTTTCGCTCCATTTCTCACCTCCATCGCGCTCCAACCCCCTCAAAGCCCATACAACTACTTAGTTCTCCCTCACTACTACAATTTCTAGTCAAAGAGACCATGATATACAAGATGCAATGGTGCAAGAGTTCAATGGCATGCTCCAAAGGGAATTTGAAGATCAGGCTTTTTCAGGTTGTTTCAATGGATAAGTTGTTGGACATTCAGTTGACTTTGAATAACCTTAAAGTGTTCCTAGGAAGGCATGAAAAGGCAACTACCACCATGAAAGATTTAATAACTAGAGCTCTTGCTATTTCAAAAGATTCTTCTAGGCCAAATCTCATTGAAATACAAGCAGCAATTAAGATGTATGAATAGTTCATGAAGAAGGATGGTGGAGAGAAATGATCGTGCCTTAGTATATTTTTTAAATAGTTTTCATGCTTTATGTTTTTAGTTCTAGACATATTTACATGTACTTTTCAAATATGTAATTACATGTAAAAACAGAGAAAGTCCTAAATCAATTTGGACTTTCATGTTGAATAAGTCAAAGTAGTTGCTATTTTCCTATTTTTGCTCATGGCCTCTCCCTATAAATAAAGGGGGCCTCTTTTGTAATAGACACATTTTAATCTTTGAAGAGAAGCTCTACCAATTGTTGTGAAGCATATTTTAAACTTTGTGTTGAGAGTACAAATCAAGAACGTATCAATAAAAGAAGCGAATTTGTCTCAAACCTTTGTTTTGGGAATACATTTGTTGTATGAAAGAGTGTTCTTACATCTCTCTATTCATATTATCTTGAAGTTGATTTGTGGGTGATCTAGTATTTCATTGTTGAGAGGAAATCAGATTTAATACTATTAAATTTTGTGTTATCATATTATTTTTGGAGATATATGTTTTGTATATGAGTGTGGTTGAGAGATTGCAGACTTTGTGCCGCAAGTATCATCTATATTCTTGTGAGTTTGTGGTGTTGCAAGTTGATAGTCTTTGAGCTATAATTTGTTGCACGGATTATTTAAGTGAAATCATCAAGGAAAGTGGCAAAAGACTTTGTGCTCCTATGGATTTTCTAGTTACTTTTATGTGCTGGTATCTTTTCTGTTATTCTTTCATCTAACAGAATTGTATATTGGTTATTATTGCTACAATTGGTATTATTTAGTTACTTAGTCACTGTAATCATCAAAGTCTTTATTGTAAATTATTTCTCTTATTCTGAAAAAAGAGAATATGTTAATGGAAATGCCCACCTGGATAATTCTAGTGTAAATAAGCATAGTTTAATCATTAGTTGATTTAGATAGCAATAAGAAGGGAGCCTCCCCTTTCTGAGAGGAGAGATTTAATCTCATCATATTGCGGTTGATATAACCATTTTGTCATCAGTTAGTTGAGAACAAAATATTCACCCAACAATTGAATTTTATGAAATTTGAATGAGTGGATAAAAAATAACACTAAAAACACCATACATAGGTTTTTGGAAAAAACAAAGATACTAGCAAAAGAAATTGAAGATGGAAACCTTAATATTTTTAAATTTTAGAAAAATTAAATGATTAGAAAGGTAATAGAGAGTTCGATATCATTATGATATTTTTAGATTAACATCAAAAAATGTGCAAACCTAATGGCTCAGAGCACATTTCAACATTTACTTGTTTTTGTGTGTTTTTTACAAAACACATATTTAGACATGTGACATGAAGGTCCAACCCTTTGGGTTAGATGTCTAAGGCAAATCCAACCCTAAGGGTCAGAATTTCCTAAAGCAAGTTATAATGTGCAAACGTATGTTTTCTACAAAACACATGTTTGGGTGTGTGACATGTAGGTGCAGCCCTTTGGGTTGGATGTCCAAGGCAAATCCAACCCTAAGAGTTGGAATTTCCCAAAGTAAGTTATAGTGCATACATGTTATAAAATGCTTATATAATGTGTACACATTTGGTTTACATTAAAAAAATATAGCAATGGTCTGCAAAAATGTTAAACTCATTATTCTGGACCCACATGCTCTATTTTTTTCTTGTGCATTGCATATTCTATGACATACAATCAGACTTTTCATACTTTTGAGGAATTACAATAATTGTTTGACTAAACTAACTCAATTTTTTCTTCTTGTATTAACATAAAAGATTTTAATTACATGTTTTTAAATTAAATTTAATATTATCAATCATTGTTTTCATATTTTGTGGAATTTGAGTCATTTTTTGAGAAAACTAACTAATTTTTATGTCTTGCATTGACATAAAACATTCTAATTGCATGTTTTTTGTTTGAATGATAAATTTTCAACCATTATTTTAACAAATTGTGTTAGATCAATATATAATTCAACATCATGCCAAGGAAATGAGCAAAAACTCAAACACTCTACTAAGTTTGTTGAGGCATTCTTATTTCATATTTATGTCAAATATATATCTTCTATTATGTTTTCCTACACAATTCTTTTTGGCATTTGATTCATCAACCTTCATAACTAAGAACATTCTCTTTATCTCTTTTACCCTTTTAAGCAATCTCCCTTGACTAGTCTAGTTTATTTTCTATACAACAAATCTATGTATTTATGCTTAGGGAATGAACATAGTTTATACTTAGATAAGACAACACACTTCGATTGTTAGTTGTATTCTTATATAGAAAGTAGTTAAGATTCCTACTTATTTTATTCCTCTTATACATAGGTAGGTTCATCTTCTTCAACTTTTAATACTATAACACAAACCCTATAAAAACCCACTGTAATGCCCCTCAATTTTGGCTTGTGTCAGTTGATAGTTTTCCATTGCTTTTAGACAATTTTGAGACATTTGAGTGGTTAGATTTATGGTTTATGCTTATTATGTTCATGATGGACTATGGTTGACTAATGTGGTTATTGACATGTGTTATGATGACATTATTGTTATTATAGTTTATGTTGTGACATGGTTAGTTGATAGTTAATTGATTATGCAGAATAATGTTACTATGCTATATGGATTTAATGTTGTCTGATTAGAGATGTTTGTGTTTATTGTTATGCTTGTGAACAGGGATGGTGTAGTATTACTCATTTCGAGCACCCTACTATGTTGCGATTCCCTGACTTTGTGTGTTTGATATATATGCGTATGTTGTATACACCCTATCGTCTTGATGTAGGTTGCAGGTACCGGGCATCGACTCCACCTGACTTAGCAGGTTTGAGTGTGCCCTTGCACCAATGGATAACGTTGATGGGAGATAACATGAGGTTTCCCCTAGGTCAGTTTCAGTCTTCAGGTTGTTGGTCGTCAAGTGGTATGTGGAGTTATTGTCGAGTTTTGTTTAGTTAAGCCTATGTGTATTTTGGTAATGCATTAATATTATATTAATAATGTTATTAATATGTCAAATATGATAGTATTTTCTTAGTGATAGATTATTAATGAGATTTGGGAATATTATTTAAGTAATTTGTAATAAAGATTAAATTAATTATTTTAATGTTTTTTATTAAGATTTGAGTCATAAGTACTTAATATTATTTTATTATTAATAGTTTTAATGTTTTTAATATGATTTGAGTCATGAGCATTTAATATTGTTTTATTAAAATAGTATATAGTAAATTATAGAATAATATTAGTTAATAATTAGTTTTGGGGAAATCTCCAAGAACAGTAAAAATTTAATTGTTTTCTATTTTCAAAGAGAAGTGGGATTCTGTAACGGATTTTGGTAGTGGGCAATTAATGGATTTGGGTCTATTTTTGGTGTAATGGGAATTATTGGACTTGGCCTATTTTCAGTTTATGGGGAGTATATTTGTGAGAGGAATCTTTCTGAGAAGGGGGAGATAAAAATTGGGAAAGAAATTGTCACAGAAAAATTGAGGAAGAACTGGAGGTAGCTGAAGAATTTGAAGCTTGGGTTGAATTTCCAGGTATGTTTTACTTGTGTTTTCTGTAACAATTCAGACAAAGTAGTTTTAATTTCTTGAGGAATCTTTTGTGTATTGGATGTTGATGTTCTTGTAGCGACGGGAGATATGAAGAGACACCATATGAAGAGTCACCATATGAAGAGACACCATATGAAGAGATACCATATGAAGAGACACCATATGAAGAGTCACCAATGCATATGAAGAATTGCATTGATTTGTATATACAGAAGACAATGTTCATTCATTTGTGTATCAGTTTTTTATGCATCAAATTAGTATTGTATTTGAGTCAAGCTGTAAGTAGATTTTTGTTCTTTTTATTCAATATATAAGAGATATATTTGTCTGGGTTTTTCTCCCTCAAGGAGGGTTTTCCCAAGGTACCCCTGTGTTAAAGTGTTATCATTTCTTTTTTTTCTATTTATTTCAATTCTGATCATAAAACTAACATGGTATCAGAGCAGGTCTAAGAAAAGATTAGATCAAATTTGTTTAAGCAGCGAAGTCTTCTTCTCATCTTAGAGCGTCTATTCAAGCATTGAAAATAGTGAACGGACTCAAGGTTGAAGATCTAGACTTGATGGTGCATCTAACTTCACCTCTTGGAAGTTCAAAGTTCTTATTACATTGGAAGAGAATGATATTCTTGAGTTTGTAGAGAGCGAAGTACCTAAACCTTCCGATGAGTCTGAGAAAATTCAATGGAGGAAGAATGGCATGAAGGCCAAGAAGATCTTGATTGATTCCGTGAAGGATCACCTTGTGCCTATCATCTCCAAGTTGAAGACGGCAAGAGATATGTTCAAGACTTTGAAGGGATTCTATGAAATCAATAACACTAGCAGAGCTCTTGCCTTGAGGCAACAACTACATCACATCAAGATGGCTAAAGGAGATTCGATCATCTCTTTCTTCATGAAGATTACTGAATTAAAGGATCAACTATATGCCATTGGAGATATAGTTGAAGATAGAGACTTAGTCATGTTGGCACTCAACGGTCTTCCTCAATCTTGGGAGCCTTTCATCCAAGGTATCAGTGGAAGATCTAAGTTACCAAAGTTTGATCGTCTTAGAGCTATTTGCATTCAAGAAAAATCAAGATTGGCAGCAAGAGGTAATGATCGAAGCTCTCTCAATGAAGACAATCAAGTTCTTGCTACTCAAACTTCCAGAAGGAAAGGAAAAGAATGGAGAAGAGGAAACTTCAAGAGAAATAGAGACAGAAAATCAGATGCTGCCCCTGAATCAAAGAAGAAGAAGGATCTCTCCCATATTCGGTGCTTCAAATGTGACAAGTATGGTCACTATGCTAGTGATTGTCCAACAAGACCATAACTACATGCCTCTACTGCAGATGTGTATGATGTCCATCCTCAGAAGGAATCAAGAGATAACTCAAGTGGATTCCTATTCATCTCTTCCCTATCAAGCAATGTTCCAACTGATAGTAGCACATGGTTGATTGATAGTGGTGCCTCTCATCACATTACAGGTTATAGAAAACATCTTTCAGACTTAATAGAAAGAGAAAACCACCTTCAAGTTATAATCAGAGATAATGCATGCTATTCAGTAAAGGGTGCTGGAGCCACCTCTCTTCACTTAAATTTTGGCATCTCTCTCCATTTGAGTGATGTCTTGTTTGTACCAGGTATCAAGAGGAACCTTGTATCAATTTCAGCATTGGAAGACAAAGGATATCAAGTTGCATTTTCTGATGGAAAAGTTCTTGCTTGGCCAAAGAACTCCAGCATCAATTCAGCCCAAGTAATTGGTGTTCGTCAAGAGAGTCTATATAGACTTTCCACTCGTTCAATTCAAGCATTGATGCATGACTCCACTAGTTCAAGTGAGTTATGGCATAGGAGACTTGCTCATCTTCACTTCAGAGCTCTTCCATTTATGGAGAAGATGGTTACTGGCCTTCTGAAACTCAGTCAAGAGCATGATGGTACTTGTAGAGGATGTGCAATGGGTAAGAATACTAAGGGTCTTTTTCATAATAGTGAAAGTAGATCAAAATGCATTCTAGATCTTGTTCATTCTGATTTGTGTCATCTAATGTCTATGGCATCCTTGAGTGGTTTTTTGTATTCTGTAATTTTCATTGATGACTACTCCAGAAAGACTTGGATCTATTTTTTGAAGTCTAAGGAATCTGAAGAAGTGCTTGAGAAATTCAAAGAATTTAAGGCTCAAGTAGAAAATTTGTCTGGGAAAATGATCAAAGTTCTGAGATCTGATAACGGAGGAGAATACACCTCTGGAGGCTTCCGCAACTTTTGTATTGAGGCAAGAATTAAGAGGGAGTTTTGTGTTCCTTACAATCCTCAACAAAACGGAGTTGTAGAAAGGAAGAATAGATCCATAGTTGAGGTAGCCAAAGCTATGATCCATGACCAAGGCTTACAAACCTTTCTTTGGGCAGAACCATCCAGAACTGCAGTGTATGTTCAGAATCAGAGCCCTCATCGAATATTAGAAAATATGACTCCTGAAGAAGCATTTATAGGTATGAAACCTGAAGTTAGTCATTTGAGAATCTTTGGTTGTCCAGTTTATATTCATGTGCCTAAAGATAAAAGATCTAAGTTAGAACCATCAGGCAAGAAAGGAATGTTTGTGGGATGCAGTGAGACTTCCAAGGCCTACTGGATCTACATTCTAGGGTAGAAATAGATTGAGATCAGCAGGGATGTCACTTTCAAAGAAGAAGTTGCATTCAAAAGATCTAAAGGGCCGTAGATGAAGTTAGACAGTGAAGAACAAGAGACACCTCAGGATATGGACATTTCTCCTTATTTGACTTCTAAGATTGAGAGGGAGTCTACTAAATTAGAAGAGGCTAGTGATCTAGTTGATTCTATAGAACCAACTGATGGACCTAGAGATATTGCAGTAGTATAGAAAAGGCCTCGATAAACCATGCAAGAGGAGGAAAAATATGTAGCTCCTCAAAGATCTTTTAGAGAAAGCAAGAGACCTCAGAAGTTCTTAGATTATGTGTTATTGATGAGTCACATCATTGATTATGAACCTTCCAATTTTGAGGAAGCATCCAATCAGCAGGTATGGAAAGATGCAATGATAGAAGAATTTTAGTCTATCATCAAGAATGATGTTTGGGATATTGTACCTAGACCTAAAGGAAAATCAGTTGTATCTTCCAAGTGGATTTTCAAGATCAAGCATGCAGCTGATGGGAGCATTGAGAAATACAAAGCAAGATTTGTGGCTAGAGGATTCTCTCAGAAAGAGGGAATAGATTATGAGGAGATATTTTCTCCAGTTGCTCGTTATACATCCATTAGGACTATTATTGCTATTGCAGCAGCTAAGGGATGGAAACTACATCAGATGGACGTGAAGACAGCATTTCTTAATGGTATAATTGAAGAAGAAGTATACATTGAGCAACCTGATGGATTTGTGATTCATGGGAAGGAATCTCATATTTGTAGACTAAAGAAGGCTTTGTATGGCCTTACACAGGCTCCTCGTGCTTGGTATGAGAGGATTGATTGATACTTGGTGAGCCTAGGCTTCTTCAAAAATGATGCAGATTCAAATCTTTACTTCAAGGTAATCGATGGTGAGGCTATAATTTTAGTTCTTTATGTTGATGACTTATTCCTTACTGGTGAAGAACATCTCATTGTCAAATGCAAGAAAGAGTTAACTTCTGAATTTGAAATGAAGGATTTAGGTCTTATGCATTACTTTCTAGGGTTGGAAGTATGGCAAAGACCCAATGAGATTATTCTAAGTCAAGGGAAATACACCATAGATATCTTGAAGAGATTTGGGATGATGGATTGCAAATCTATGTCTACACCGATGGAAACAAATTTGAAGAAATTGAGTGAGTCTGCAGCTAGTTCAGATTTGGTAGATCCCACCATGTTTAGGGAGTTGATTGGATCATTAATGTATCTAGTCAATACTAGACCAGATATTTGCTATGCAGTGAGTGCCCTTAGTCAATTCATGTGTGAACCAAGGCAAATTCACCTAGTTGCAGCCAAGCATATCTTGAGATACTTGCGTGGTACAATTAGATATGGCTTGAGATATACTTCTAGTGTAGATCTAAAACTACAAGGGTACTCTGACTCTGATTGGGCCAGGAGCATAGCTGACAGAAAGAGCACCTCTGGATGTTGCTTTACCTTGGGGTCTGCAATGATTTCTTTGTGTAGCAGGAAGCAGTCTTCAGTGGCACTAAGTACTGCAGAGGCTGAATATATTGCAGCATGTGTAGCAGCTCGAGAAGCAGTGTGGCTTTGAAAGCTCCTTGCAGATTTGTTTGGAAAATCATTGGAGCCTACTATTATTCATTGTGACAATCAAAGCTGTGTGAAGCTATCTATCAATCCAGTGTTCCATGATAGAACAAAACATATGGAAATCAAATATCATTACATTAGAGACATGGTATTAAGGAAAGCTATTCAGCTGAGATACATTTGTACTGAAGATCAGACGACTGATATTCTCACCAAGCCTCTCTCCAGAATGAAGTTTGTGCAGTTTCGAGACAAGCTTGGAGTTGTGGAGAATGAAGCCCTTGCTGAGAGGGAGTCTCAGCATCAGTGATTTGTGTTATCTGATATAATGCATTCCATCTCTGAGACAGGAGATGTGGTTCTTTCCACCCTCTGGGAGTAGCCATGGTGGACGTCATGTTGAGTGACTCCATGATGATGTTTCTTTTCCACTAATGGGAGTAGCCATTGTGGACATCACATTGAGAGACTCCGTGATGATTCTCTTGTACTTGTGTTTATCCACCCTCTGGGAGTAACCATGGTGGACGTCATGTTGAGTGACTCCATGACGACATCATGTTGAGTGACTCCGTGATGGGCACTTGTACACTAGTTTTCTTTCACTCATGGGAGTAGCCATGGTGGACATCATGTTGAGTGACTCCATGATGATATCACGTTGAGAGACTCCGTGATAAATTCTTCTCACTAATAGATGTAGCCATTGTGGGTGTCATGTTGACATGTCTGGAAAGATATCTCCCTAGCTAAGAGGGAGTGTTACTATTCTTGTAGCGATGGGAGATATGAAGAGACACCATATGAAGAGTCACCATATGAAGAGACATCATATGAAGAGATACCATATGAAGAGTCACCAATGCATATGAAGAATCACATTGATTTGTATATACAGAAGACAATGTTCATTCATTTGTGTATCAGTTTTTTATGCATCAAATTAGTATTGTATTTGAGTCAAGCTGTAAGCAGATTTATGTTCTTTTTATTCAATATATAAGAGATATATTTGTATGGGTTTTTCTCCCTCAAGAAGGAGGGTTTTCCCAGGGTACCGCTGTGTTAAAGTGTTATCATTTCTATTTTTTTGTTTATTTCAATTCTGATCATGAAACTAACATTGGAACATGTATCTTTATCCCAATGAAATTCTTGCTTTCATGTCACCATTTGACTCTAAATCTATTAGCTTGTTTTTTTTCCATCCTTGAGAAACTTAGGATTCTCTCAATCCTCCGTTAATTCAATTAGGAAATCTGCAAGTTTACCAAACAAATTAATCATTTGAAATTGTTCTAATTAAACCTCTCGCCAGACTACTCTGCCAGAGAATGAGGTTTTATTTAAAAGCCATATTTTGAAATGAAACTTAAATGGTATTCTATCTAAATTCTACCTCTACCTGTTATACACCTCTTATGGCCTTATTTCTTCCAGACTAATCTAATGATAATTGGGGTGATTCTTATATCAAAACTTAGACTACAATTTACAGCCTCCTCATGCCTGCCTTCTTGTATTGTTTCTGTTTAATTTCTATTCACCTGCAAATCTTGGTCTGACCATACAGCTAAGGAATGTTAGCCTGGTAAAATTTTAGAAATAAACTTTGAGTCTTCTCTTGACCATTGTATGGCCTCATTTTGGCCTACTTTAAGTTAGCTTTCCTGCCTGAAAATCATACCTCTCTTCTTACTCTCTGGAATTTTTGCTTCATTCTTCTTATGCAGACCATGTATTCTTAGCTTTCTTGAAAATCTCTAGAATCTTTCTTCTAGTAAACCAATCTCTTTTTTTTTGCTAAAAACAAATCTCCTTCAGCACAAAATTAAAATTAAAAAAAAAAGAATAAAATAATAAAAGATATTAAAACTGGTTCTTGCATGTATCCAGTACTTCTTGAGGTCAGATTTCTTCCTGAATCTTCAAATTACTACTCCTCTGCCAGACATTTGGTGGGCCTTTTGTCCCTCTGTAAATTTCTTGCTCTCTCTTGCATTGGAATCTCTACAAATTTATATTGGATTCATCATGTATCTCTGAAATATATTATGGATTCATCCTTTGCCTCTAAAATCTGTATTGCCATGGCTTCCTTTTGGAAGACCATTCTCCATTTGTTTGTTCAAACCTCAGAATTCTTCCTTCAATTTCACATCTTTGGAATAAAGAATCCTAAATAAAATTATATTATTAATGTTCTTTCCTCATAATGAAGTTAAAGCAAGAGTCCATTTAAATAGAAGGATAGGCAAGTAAATTTACTTAGAATGTTTCTAATAAAAAAAAACTCCAGGAAGGTTTAGTTAACTTGCATAAATGATTATCTTTTTGAGTTAGTTAAAATTGTTGAATAGAATTTAATTTTCTTTGTAGGAGTTAAAAATGAGGAGATAATATATATATATATATATGATAAATTTGTAATATTTTATTCTTTAGAATAAATGCCCTTATGAAGAATGAAATTGAATTAGTAAATGTAAGAATATTTAATAAATAATTTTTTTTGAATGTATGCAATTGTAAGCTAAGAATTAGGAAAACTTCTATTTTTGAAACTCCTTGATCAACTCATAAATCTTGCTTTGTGTTTTTTTTAGTTTTGATTTATTAAAATTGTAATTTGACTTACTTTTTTATCAAACTCATTAAAAGGCAATAGTGATAAGATAATATTAGTTTATCTTAAAATATTAGGATAGAGTTGTATTATTTTAAAATTAATTTTATTTAAATAAAGTTGCTTTAGTAGATGCAAGTTTGCTAAATAAATAAATTAGTTTTTTTAAATGTAAAGTAGATTTTATGGTGATGCTAGTTATTAAACAAATAATAATTATAATTCTAGAATTAAATATATTGAGTTATATTCTTTTATCTTATTTAAATATAAATTTGTTTCGTTATGATTTAGTAATATACTATCTTGTGGTACATTGATTTTAATTAATAAATTAGAGATTTATTGTGAAATGAGTTATTATGGTATTGATTAAACAAATAATAGATGAAATTAAAATTCTAGAATAGAATAGTATATGTTATTATTATTAGAATTTTATTTAAAAGAGAGTTAAAATTTTATAGTATTGTTGTTAGCAAATAAATAGGAATATAGTCTTAAAACTCTTATAATTGTTTGATCTATGTTATGGCTTATGGTCGTGTTTGTGACGCCATTGCCAGTTAATTATTGTCGTATAGTAACAAAGGCTGGTAGTTTTGTTAAACATGGAAACTAGTTCAAAGAATCATTATCATATTAGAATAAGAATAATTTTGATAGAGTTTCTAATTAGAATGCTACCTTAGGTAGATAGAGATTCATATTAAGGCAAATTCTTACTTAGATATAATGTACTTTTATGTTATAACCTTGTAAACTCTTTCTCTTGCGTTGTGTACTCTGATGTATGATCATATTGATAATATAGAGAGTGTGTAGCATTTAACTCGTATACTTTTCAAGGATTTAAATGAATGTTTAGTTTTTAATCTACCTTACGATCCCTTATTTTCTGCATGGTTGGGATAGAGTTATCTAATGTTGTCAGTAACCTTATATAATGGGGGTTCTTAGTAGTGGGAATAGGACTTTAATGCATCATGGTTTCGACTAACATTCTTGATAGTAAGGTTATAGGAGTTTTATGTCATGCTTCAAATCTTAATATCATTTTATTATTTTAAAAATCATTTTTATTTTATATCTTTTTAGGGTCATAGATTTACTTGCAGTTTGAGTTGAGATTGGGATGATTATAGTTATAGATGTGAATTATAGTAGTAAGTTATTAAATAAATCATAGAGGGAATTATAGATCTTGAGATTTGATTAGAGAGATTTAAAGTCTTTTATTGAATCCGTGTTAAATAGTTTGAAAAGTGTTGTAGTATTTGGGTCTTGTATATATATATATATATATTCTTTGATTGTTTATTGCTAATTTTAAACTGATGTGTATCAACAAGGCAATTGGGTCATTACATTTAATTTGGTTTTGAGTCTTGCTGTTATGTTTTGTCTAGCTTAATGTAATGGTGATCATGTTAGTTTTGTGAGAGGTCAAGGTTGTTAAGCGTCATGCTTTGGTTAGTTGTTTATTGGTATTTGTGTTAAAATCTTTTTAGCTCTAGAGGCTTGTTACCTTGAATTCAGTGTGATATTGTGGCAAGGATGTTTTAGTGATGTATCTTTTGGTTTGAGGTCTTGATGTAGATTGGAAATGATTGTTGTTTTGAATTTGAAAATTGTTGATTAAATATTTTATTTGATTTGGGATTTTGAAATGGACAGGGGAAAGTTTTGTGGTTGAGAGTTTGGATTTATAATGATCTATGTAATGTTTTGGTTTGCGAAACGTTTGATGCCTTTCAATCCCTTGTCCATGCATGTTATTGGTTTATGGGTGATGGTTAAGGCTTGCTAGTTGTATGTAGGATAATGGCTTTCATGGTGGGGCCGGTGCCCAAAGTGGCTGCCTGGAAAACCCCATGGAAGTTGTAATCAAGTGTTAATTGAATAATTGATCTATGTTGGTTGGGTAGTACTTCACATAACAAGATAAGTATGATGCCTCACCCATGCCTTGAGTGCTTTCATAGGCTAAGGATGGGATGAGAAGGCCTGGTTGGCAAGGTCGACCTCCTTGTCTCCATGAGAGGATATGTCAGCTCTGCATGTGTCACCCTATGGGGCCGATGCCTATAGAGAGATTGCCAGGAAAACCATAGATGGGGGCCCGTTTCTAGTGAGAGATAGCCTAGAAAACCCATGCTAGGACCATGCGATGACACTCTCCCTACTACAGCTTAGTTACATCCTCTTTGTTTTGGTTGTTGCCTCTGAAGAATTGACTTGTCTTGATGAATTGACTTGTCTTGAAGATTTGTCTTAATGATTTGACTTGTCTTGCTAATTTAACTTGTCTTGTTGAATTGACTTATCTTAATAAATTGACTTGTCTTAATGATTTGTCTTGTCTTGATGAGTACTGCCTTGTCTTGATGATTTCGATGACTTGTGTTGTCTTGTTTAATTGTTTTGCCTGTGTCAAGTTGTATCTATCTTATTGTATCCCTGGACTTAGTGGAACCTCATTGTTATCTCCTAGCTCAGAGAGGTGGACCTCAAGGTTCCACATGGTTGGGTGGAAGAGCTTAATCCATTGGTTTTTTCTTGGCCAACCTGATTCATGTTCACTGCAAATGTGCTTCTAGCTCTAGATTTGCTCTTGCATCCCTAGAGTTGTGTTCTACTTTTAGAATTATATAATCTTGTTGTATATTGTAAACTAATGTAATCGGTCATCAAGCTTGTAACCTTGTAATCTTGTAAATGATCTTATGTAACCGTTCATCTCTACAAATGAATGATGTAAATCCTTATCTGTTGTATTTTAATGTATATCACTTGTATTGTTATGATTTCATGTTTATCTGATGCAGTTATGTTCCCCAGAGGTGTTAGTTGTACAATTTGTTTAAATGTTGTTAATAGTGTAATTTTATCTAATGAATAATGCATTTACTTGCTTCAAAAAAAATATTTCTGTAAATTTTTGCACTTGTTAGTCCAACACTCTAGGGTTGCATGATGGGGCATCACACCCTCAATACATTATTTCTCCACCTCAAATGGATACTATAATAGCCTAAACATGTTCATTGTAATTTAATACAAGAAAGGAGAACATGAACAAGAGTATAAGTAGTAGACACACAATTGAAATACAAGATACACCTAGAGAAACAATCAAAAGAGAAGAAAACTCTAGAAGATAGAGCACAAGCTACTCATTCCACTAGTTCAAGTTTAGTACAAGTGATTATAATAGCTACCATGGTAAATATGAGCTCCAACAATGTTACATAAAGCTCCAAATTACCTCCAATACACCTCCTACAAAAAACCCTACCCCAGTGCTTACAATAGTAAAAAAAGGATTATATGAAGGCTAAAGCATGAGAGACATACTCTCTAACAACCTTTATAGGATGAATAAGCCTTCCCTATAACCTTACAATGCCAAAAATAGAAGTTCTAACCTCAAAAAGGCAAGTTGATATGCTAAAAACCCTTTACATTCCACACTTTGCCTCAATTATGATAAATTTGCCACTTCCACCAAGTGCCAAAATGTGTCTATCATAGTCATGACATAAATGTTGCTTACACAAACTGTTGATTTGACTCAAATTAATTTTATGCATAGTTTAAAGACCTACACTTATATTTCAATTCATCCCTAGGCTAATTCGAATCACCCCAAGTACTTCTTTGACAAAAATACAATCCTCCTAGTAATAAAACCCCTTGAACTCATGTTTTTATGGCTTCTAGGCATCTTGACAAAACATCACATCATGATTCCAATGGTCTAGCATCATGATACAAATTTATGAATCATAATTATGTGGTACAATTATTGAACACCCATAATATTGAGAGGGGGGGTGAATCAATATTTTTACTCTTCAAACATTTAATCCACTTAGCAGAAACAATTGTAATAAAGGAGATTAAACATAAAACAAATAACCACAACTCTTAAGACATGAACACCAGGATTTTTATGTGGAAAACCCAAGAAGGGAAAAACCACGGTGAGGATTAGCTCACAATATAAAGTAGTATCAACATCGAATTACAAAAGGCTCACTTCCAGAGGGCTCACTGCCTAGGGCTCACTACCCAGAAGAAAGAAAGAAAGGCTTATTGCCAAAGGACACACTGCCTAGAAGAAAGAGATAGAAGAAGAGGCTCACTGACAGGGATGAACTAATATAATTACATCTAACATATGCATGGAGTATAATTCCAATGAAGCTTAATATTCACCACAACACAAACATCACCTTCACAACAACACTAAAAAATAGTAGACACCTTCTGCTCACTGCATCCAGTAGTCTAACACATGAATTCTCTTACTACACTGATCAAATTCACATCACAGACATCATATTCATCACACATCCCACCAGTCAGGAATCCTTGACACTTATTTATACCATCATCAACCTTGAAATCATTCTCCAAGGTCAGCAACACACCTTAACCCATAATATTCAAATTAGGTCTGAACCAAAACATTCCTGTGGAGGAAAGGAATGAATGCAGACCACATCACACCTTAGCACGGACCTAAATCCACTCTTACATGTTATTCCACGTCCATAATCAATGAAGCACAACCACAATTAGTGTAAACAACCAAGTCGACCAAACTTGTGTTAACACTATGAACTTTTAAGTGCATGCTTCCTCAAAACCAAAATATGACATGCAGACCATGCTCCAAGCTTGAACATGATCTAGAAACATCCACAAGCACCTAAAAAAAACAAAATCCTTTGCAACATCTTTCACTTGAAGAAAGTTCACACCGAAGCACTTAGATTACTTTGTCATCAACTGCAACTCAAGAAATGAACTTGCAGAGCACCAAATCATGAACCACTTGAACTGAAGAAAGATATAGACCTTATAAGCATAAATCCAGAACCGCAAAGCCAGAAACAAATCTACGAAGAAATGCAGAGCAAAATAATTTCTCCCAGACAACTCTGCACAACCCAAAAACACGGTCCACACACTGGTGAACACAACTTTCTCTACACAACAAACCGGAGCACCAAATTTGGAATATAACATCTCTGAACACCTCTGAACAACATATTCAAACCGCAAAAGTAGATCTTCAATAAGGAAGAAATGTGGAGCAAAACCAAAACACTACCTTGTTAAGTCAGAACACATCTTCAACACACTACTTCCTTTATTAATCAAATTTTCTCAAAAGCACTTAGAAACCAACCAACATAAGCATATTCCTAACATCTTCATCACTTCTACAAAGCAACCAAATCACCTTCAGCAAGGCAACTTAATCAAATAGCTCATATCATTGCAACATCCTCATCTGTGCTCAACCTTATCTCTGATCTATGCTCAACACAAACTACTCATACTCTTGCATCATTTATTAACTCGTACTCTTGACACAGTTGACACCAATGACAACACAATCTTGTTGACATCAATTACAATATCGATAGAATATACTTGCAACAATCTCCTCGTTTGTCATTGATGGCAACACTTAATATGAAAAACCATCAAGACAACAAAATCATCAGCATTGACTCTTCTTTTCTCTTTCAATCCCCCTCAAATTGCTATTCTCTTTTGGCTATCTTTTCCATACTGAACTCTTTTTCTCCCCCTTTGTTTTTCACATTAAACTCTCTTACCCTTTGAAATCAATGGCAAAGGGTGACACAACTCTTTCTTACTCTCTCCCCTCTTATGATACTGCACATACTTGTACTGCTCACTACTGCTCTGCAACAACTTTTTCTTTCACTGCTCTTTTTGCTCCCCCTGACTATAACAACCAACAAAAGCCACTACCTACTCCCCCTAAGAGGTAGCCTCCAACATTAGTCCATAACAAAGAATGAATCTTCACACACACTGGACTGATGCATCTCCTTATGCATCTAGTTCAAAGGAGGGGCAATAACCCCTAATTTTTCCCAGAGATACTCAAATGTATCCTTAGGAAGAGCCTTAGTGAATATATCAGCAACCTGATCCTTTGTAGGCACATACTCAAGCTTTACTTCATTCTCTGCATCCTTCTCTCTCAAAAAGTGATACCTGATTGAAATATGCTTTGTCCTTGAATGCATCACTGGATTCTTTGAAATGTTAATAGCACTTGTATTATCATAGAAAATAGAAATTGACTCATCATACACAACTTTGATATCCTTCAAGGTTTGTCTCATCCATAACACCTGTGTGCAACATGATGATGCAGCAATATACTCTACCTCTGTAGTAGATAAAGACATTGAATCTTGTTTCCTACTTAGCCAAGACACCAATCTGCATCCAAGAAAGAATGCACCACCACTTGTACTTTTCCTGTCATCTACACAACCAACCCAATCTACATCTATATAAGCACTTAGAGTAAAGTCAGTATCTTTTGTATACCACAAGCCATGATCTGGAGTGCCCTTTAAATATATTAGAATCCTCTTCATTGGGAGCTTCTTGAAATCTAGCCACAAGACAAACTGCATGCATAATATCTGGTCTAGTAGCAGTTAGATACAATAATCCTCTAATCATTGATTTGTACTTGCTCTAATCAACCTTAGGAGATTCATCATTCTTGCTCAACTAACAACCAGTAACCATAAGAGTATAAACTAGTTTAGAATCTTCCATTCCAAACTTCTTTCACAATTCTTTTACATACTTTGACTGAGAAATGAAAATAACCTTATCTGTCTAATTGATTTGTAACCCAAGGAAGAAGTTCATTTCCCCACACGTTGACATTTCAAATTCTTTCTGCATTTCATCTGCAAAACTCTTACACATACCTTCATTTCCTCTAAAGATTATATCATCTACATACACTTCCACAACCAAAATTTGATCTTCACTTATTTTGATGTATAGATTGCTATCTATAGTACCTTTATTGAATCCTTGTTGTAATAAATACATGTCTAACCTTGCATGTCAAGCTTTGGGGGCTTGCTTCAGTCCATATAGTGCCTTCTTGAACTTGCAAACCATATCTGGCATATCTAACAACTAAAATCCTTCTGGTTGTTCTATGTACACTTCCTCTTCCAACTCAACCTTCAAGAAAGCAGACTTCACATCCATTTGATATACTTTGAAATCCTTATGTGCCGCAAAAGCCAAAAACATCCTAATGGCCTTCATTCTTGCCACCGGAGCATAAGTTTCCTCATAGTCTATTCGTTCCACTTGTGAGTAGCCTTTACACACAAGTCTTGCCTTGTTCCTTACCACTTCTCCATTCTCATTCAATTTGTTCTAGAATATCCACTTAGTTCCAATTACATTTTTGTATTCTGGTCTTGGGACAAGTTCCCAAGATTGATTCTTCTCAATCTGCATTAGTTCTTCTTCCATAGCCTTGATCCAATACTCATCCTTGCATGCGTCAACCACTGTTTTAGGTTCAACTTTAGAAAGTAAACATAGATTTACCTGTTCTTCAACAGCTCTCCTTCTTGTCAATACACCTTTGCTCTTATCACCAAAGATCTGGTCTTCAGTGTGATGCCTCTGCACATACTTGGGAGTTTTAGGGATTCTTTCCATAGCTTCTTATTCTTCAACCTGTACTTCCTTTTCTTTATCTTTTTCTTCTTCACTTCTTGAAGACTCATCTGATTCATATACATTCACCTCTGAGTTCATCTGTAGATCCCAAACACCTCCAATCAACATGAAAACTACTCTACACTAGAAACAACTGTGTTCTATCAAGCCGAACTTCTATTACTCATTACTTTCAAGCCAATCATCAAAATCAAACAAAGTTCTAGATGTAGATATATCCAATGATCAATAACCATATGCCAAAACCACAGAGTAATATCTTCAATAGTGGACCAGTGCAGACCAAATTACCAGAACATTGTAGCTTGATTTTACTGGACAAATACTTAGCCAAAATTCATAACATGTATTCTTACCTGATCAAATTTTCTTGCACAACAGACTTCTTGTGGAGGATAAGATTCTCTTGCAAAATTACGAACCAAGCTAATCTACACAACTCTACCTTTATCCTTTGCAGTCACAGTCTCTGTCCTGACTTAAACCTTTGTGCTAATCCTTAACCTTATCTCTTCATGTTGAGGCATCAGCACCATTCCTTTGGCAGGGGAGAAAAGATTTTCAATAAGGCTCCCCCTAAGCCAAAGCTCTAATCTTAGTTCTTGGAGGGAACATCTGCACCAGATACCAGTATAGGCTCATCCTTAACCTCTATTACATCCTTTTTTATCGAGATCTTGTTCATTTCCCTTATTGTCTCTGTTGGATCAACCTTTTGTACTAGTTCATTCTTCTTTACCAGATAATTCTCCTTCATGTTTTTGCTTCTGCAAAACTTAGAAGTATGTCCAGATCTATTGGATTTGTAGCATACAACATTCCTCTAACTAGTATTTCTTCCATTCATTCTGGATCTGCATTGATTAGCTTTATGCCCAAATTTCTTGCATGTATAACAGTAGCCATTGAAAGAATTAACTATTCTATCCTTCCATAGCCATTTCTCATTTGACTTCTGCACTCATTAGCTCTATGTCCCATCTTATTGCATGCATAACACCTAATAGAGTTCTGACTCACTATTGTTCTCAAAATTAGCTATGCTCATTTTTGTAGACAACCCCTACAAAACTTGTCTGTTTCGTAGCCTACACTCTAAGTTCGCAAATCGAGACAAGTTCTCTTGACCTCATGCGAAGTCTTTTGACACCTTAGAATGGCTTGTGACATTCCCCTAAGTTGATTCCTTGAAATTCATGAAAATTGATTAGGTCATAAGCTTTTCAAAATATCAATTTCGACTATCTTAGAGTGTTAGAAATTTTGTGTTTTTACATGTAGTAGCACGCATTTTCACTGCTCTTACATGTATGTTGTTGTTCTTATGTGCACGAGCGGTGAATTTGACCGCTTGTGCATATTCTTATGTCATTAGTGATTAACATGCACTAGCGGTCAAATTCACCACTCATGCATGTTGTTTCATTGATATGTCATGTTGTCAGATTCTGTCGCTCGGGTGAATCTCGGCAAATCAAGTTAACTGAGACTGCATTAATGACGCAGTGTGGGTGATTAATATAGTTTTTTGAACCTTTTTAAAGGTGTTTAATCATTTTTTTTTTAGTAATCATTCTTAAACACGTACGAATGCCATTGAGACCCCTCAGAAACCGATCTAAGCACGTGAATTTTTGAGTGTGTGGATTTAATTTTTCGTGGTCACATCTAGGGTTTTGGTTATTTTTGATAGGTAGTCTTTTCATTTTTGTTTTCATTTCCTTTCTAGGGTTTTTCTTGTACGATGTAATGATTGTTTGCATCTTTTGAGTTTATATTATTTAAGTGTTTAAGGAAATCTTTCTTCATTGTTTCCTTTTTGAGTCATTTTCAAACCCTAGTCTGAGATTGACCTAGGTTTTTCTTTTGCCATCATTTTCATTGGTGTTTTCTTCAATTTTAAACCTAAGTTCAGGAATGGATTTCGACTGATTGAGGATAGGTTTTAAACTTGTTTTTAACCCATGCATCAGTGGCGAAAACCGCCACTGACGCATTTTCTTTGACTTTGGCCTTACCTCACATGTAAGGACAGCGAAAAACACCGCCCCTACATAAAATTCTTATTAATTTTAATCACATGTCAGGTTGGAGAAAACCTCCGCTTCCACATGTATTTAAATTTCACAATTAGATGCTAGAGCAGTCATTTCGACTGACTTAACATCTAAAGTTCACTTCCCTAATATGCACTGGTGGGCCTTTTCTCTGATTGTGCATGCACTCGTAAAACTTGCATTTTTACCCTCATGTAAGGGCAGTCAAATTGACTGCCCCTACATCAAACTCATTTTTTCTTCCATATGCAATGTTGGTCGATTTCACTGACCGTGCATGATAAAAAATCTTACCCCTCATGTAGGAGCGACCAAAATTACTGCCCATGCATGTCACCCTGCAAATTGTCCTAACACTGGGAAATTTTTCCTTTCAATACCTATTGGCCTGCTTTCACCTGTTTCCTCGACTTACGCACTCTCAAGCCCTTCAAGGCATGTTCCCGTGTTCATGATCGTCAATTCGAAGTAATCCCAATTTGCCCATTTTTCCCCTGACTGCGAGATCATGGCTTTTTGCAGTTTCAACAAACATCTGTGGTAGACATTGTTTCCAGTTTTCTTCACAAAGTTGATGTTAGAGTTGTCCCCATCAAAGGCTAAAATCATGAAGTACAAGTACCAAGGGGCTTTCCCCGTGACTTCATTATAGTCCAATGTGGACGAGATCAGAGATACAAAGATTGGTCATGTGGACATGGCTGAATTTGTGGATAGAACAAAATAGCCCATTCCTCCTCGGTATATGCAGAAGATTATTGACAACAACATTCACTTAGTTGCCTCTTTTCCTATAGCTGCCCACAATTTTGAATTTGTTCTCCAGGTAGCCAGTCACTATAATAGGGATACCAGGACTGTGTCTGATTCTCAAGGAAATGTGATCATGAGATTAGATGTAGAGTTTCTTGATAAAATCCTTATGTGTCCTCCAATTGTAAATGTTGGTGAAATAGATTTTGATTTAGGGCAAAAAGAATTCGATAAAGATGTGGAAGCTACAAAGAAACATATCAATAGTAAGTGGTTGAAGACTCCTCAGAGAAATTTGTCTAGGTGGCCAAAAGACCTCCCGAGAAGTGACTTTGTCGAGGAGGTAAGTGATTTGATTACACTATTGAGTCGGATCAAAGGTCTCCCTTCTTCATCCAGTTTTATGAATGGATGTATACATACATTAAGGTGATTCTCAGAAGTCAACAGAAAATCTTCTAGGTGGAACAGATCAGCAATGCTCTGCATGATCAACTGGTGAAAGTTAATACAACTTTCAAGTTTTATATCACTTCATATCTGGTGTGTGTTGCTGCAAGCATGAGGAGTTTTCCTAGTTTAACTCAAGTTGGTGATAGGAGATTGGTTCTAGTTTATGAGTATTATCCATAGATTACTCTAAAGGGATCAATCATCATTTCCGCAGAGTTAATGATGCCTTCTTTTTAGTATTCATGTGTTTATGGAATAATGAACTTGAGCAGCAAAGAGTATCAGATGAGGCCTGGGAAGTGGTTAACTCTTTTGGTTGTTTGTTTTCATAGTTTCCAACTTTCACTTACCTCAAAGTGGGCTATTATCCTGGTTATCTATATATGCTTCCACAATATCCCAGTGATAGAATTATTCTGATGGAACTATGTAGGCAATTGATTGTTGTACACAAAAAGCAGATGGAGCTGAAAAAGTCAGGAATTAAGTTTCCTATAGAAATTGGGAGGTACTCTGTTCAGTCAGTCACCAAGGCCAAAGCAGTTGAATTAGAAATGCAACTGGTTACTATGAAGACTTTCAAGAAAAGAGATCAGTTTGATTTCAGAAGAGTGCAAGACAATCAAGAGGAGGTCATTTTTCCATATGCTAATGGTTGAAGATATTTGGGCTGATCTCAAAACACAGAATGAGATCAGGAAGCTAGATTATTGCAGACTTCACTTGAGTTAGATTGAAGAATTAGGTCTTGCAGATATTCTGGAGGGAATGGAAGATGAAGGGGATGTTTTAGATCCCAAATACAATGTTGAGAACATCGAATCCTCGCCTCTACCAGAGGTCAAATGGTCTATCAAAGAGGAAACTTCAATCAGGAAAAGATTTCAGACAATTCTAGCAAATACAAATGTGTGGTTAGGAAGCAAAGGAATTAGTCTAAAGGAATTTCTTACTGGATCAGAAACTGAGATTCAAGAGCAAATAGGGAAAAAGGTAGAAAACCAAACAAAGAATAAAAGTGACACTCCTTCTAAAATACATAAACCAAAAATCAAGTTTGTATCTAAAGGAGGAAAGAAGAAGGAAGTTGCAGGAACTTCTACTGTCACAGAATCAGGTCCCGAAGATACAAATGTTGATAAAATGGAGATTGAAGATATTGAGATTGAACAAAAAAATGTTGAGGAACCTAATGATGTTGAGCAAGCAGAAATGATTGAAAAATCTCATGAGGAAGGTGACAGAGAACAAGACAAAGAAGAGAATGTAGAACAAGAACAACTTGGTGATTCACAATAGCCTCCTCAGAAGGATCCTCCACCGGAATCACAAGTTTCTACACCCCTACCTCAAGCTCATGTTTCTAGTAGTTTTCTAGTAGTTTCCAATGTTCCTATTTCACTTATTTTTGTTGTGTCTTCTGATATTACCCCTCCTTCTATAAGAACAAGATTTGGGACTGTGTTTGATTCTTCTAGTTTTATTCCAAGTTTATCTTCTCCATCATTTGTTATTGGTGAACAAACTATTCTGAAGCATTTTTTAAATGGTTTTGAAAAAGTGGTTGATACAAGTGTAGTTTTTACCCACACTAGTCCTATTGTTACTATAACAGGTGTGAGCATGGATCTAGCAAAATAGGTAACTGACTCTTCTCTGAATGTTGGTTCCTCAACACTTCCTCCATGGTTGTCTGCATACACTCCCAAGAGAAAGAAGCAAGCAATTTCACCATGAAATTGATATAGAGAAGTTACTTTCTGCTAAGCCAAAGGCCTAGAAAAAGAAACCTAAAACTGTTTCTAGGCTTATTAATGAAAAAGGAGTCAGGTATGGAGAAATTGCTAAGCTGCCAGATGATGCCACTGCAGATACTTTTGATATGAATGATTATATTATTTCTAGGTTTGAGTTAGGTAAGCTAACTCATGAAGGTATCAAGGCAGATTTTCAAACCACTGCAAGCTCATTGCTTGAGAAATGTGATGAGATAAAGAAAGAAAAATAGCAGTACAAAGCAAAGGCAGAACATCTTGTTGTTGTTCTTCAAAAAATAGTAAAATCATCTGAGATTGTGGAACCTATGGTAGTGACTGTTGATGACCCTCTTATTCAAAAGGTTGAGAAAGTTCAGGATAGAGGAAGAGTGGTTGGTGATATTGTGGAACGGTTGTTGGCACAAGGAAGAGTTCTATTGAAGACCACAGTGGAAAGAAAAGGAAAGATGGACAAGGCAAAAGTTGAGCTAGATGACATTATTGATTTACTTTCTCAAGAACTACAAGATCAAGAGGAAAGTTTAGAGGAATGGGTTGAGATGAAAAAGATCAAAATAAAGAATCTAATAGCCATTGGTGTCATTTCAAACCGAGAGTCTTATCTTAAGACCAAGGAAACTATTGCCCATCGCATCAATGTGATAAAAGGTTTACTTG
The DNA here is from genome assembly GCA_027924645.1 of Cunninghamia lanceolata. Taxonomy (NCBI): domain Eukaryota; kingdom Viridiplantae; phylum Streptophyta; class Pinopsida; order Cupressales; family Cupressaceae; genus Cunninghamia; species Cunninghamia lanceolata. The sequence goes on along the minus strand of BSBN01001137.1, from coordinate 1,292,521 downwards.
ATGACTTGTGCCAAGTACATGAAAATAGTGAAGATAGTAATATCTTGCTTCTACACAGGTTAGAGGAACTACCATGCAGTCTAACAGGTGAAGGTCACAAGTTTCTCTCAGCAGAGATGATAGATGCTTTTGAGAAGATGGTGCAACAGAAATTTGAAGATGAAGTGCCTACAGTGGTTTCGATGGATAGCCTTTATGATCATCACTCAACTTTTGAAAATCTAAAGGATAATCTTGAGAAACGTGAGAAAGTAATAAAGGCGGTTAAAGATGTAGTTCTTAGGGCTTGTACCATCTCAGAGAATACAGTGAAACCCGATGTATGTGAAATGGTGGTAGTACAAACTATGTATAAAAACTTTTTGAAGAAGAACGATGGTGGCAGTTGAAGTTCCTTTTCAATGCCTTAGTTTATTTTCAGTCTTGTAGATGTAATTTGAATTTTGTTATGGACATATTCACATGTAATTTTCTCAAATGAAATTACATATGAGACAAAAGAAGTCATAAGTCAAATAGGACTCTTTTGTTTGAATGGGTCTAAGTAGTTAAAATTTTCCTATTTTTGCTCTAGGCTCCTCCCTTTAAATAAAGAGGGCCTCTATTGTAATTTCTATCTTTTATGTATTGCAAAGAAACTCTGCCGAATTGGAAAATATTTCAAGACTTTGAGCTTTTTATGTTTATCAAGTTTTCAAGTGAATATCAATATAAACAAGCAGTTTAAGTATTAAACTTTGAGTTGAATCATATTGTTTTATGATATCAATGTTCTTATGTCATTGGTGTTATATTATATTGAATCATTGCTGGAATCATGGAGTTTATTGAAAATTGAGAGAAGTGTTCTTGTTTTGGTTAAATAGACTTTGTGCTATTTTTGCATTGCAAGAGTTTATGTTTACATTTGTGAGAATAGAATTATTTAGAGACTTTGTGCTATAAACTTTTGTGTTTAAGTTAGTTATATCATATTGGGTGAAAGTGGAGACTTTGAGCTACATTTGAATTCAATCAAGTTTATTTGTGGGAAATAAGTCAAACAATAGAAGACTTTGTGTTTCTATGGTTTATCTCAGTTCATAAGTTGCTAAATATCAATTCCACTGAAGTTATCATTGTGAAGAGGAAAAAATCTATTCTAAAAAAAGAGAATAAGATGAAATGAAAACACCCCAAACATAGTTTTAGTTTATATAAATATTAAAAGTTGTTGATTAGAAATAATCCATTATCTAGAGGGAACCTCCCCTTGCTGAGAGGAGAGACTCTGTCTCATCATAGATGTGGTGATATAACCATTTTTCTGTTAGTTAACTAAACGACAAAATATTCACCCAACACTCACTCTACTTCTGCATTCAACAGCTCTATGACCAACTTTCGTGCATGTAAATCATTGACCAGAGAAGGATGGAACATTTTGATTCCTTCTACTTCTACATTCTATTTCTTTGTGTCCATACTTATTACATAAGTGACAGAAACCATTGAAAGATGGGTACCTTTGAGCATTTGGTTGTCTGACCAGAGGTCTTCTAGTTTTATTCTTTTGATTCTAGATTTGCTTGCCATTGTTCCTTTGATTTGAAGTTTGGTCTGATTTTGAACTTTCACCTTTTTCAAATCCTAAACCCTCTTTATCATTGGGACTTTTCTGACTTGTAATCATTTCATCAAACCTTGCAGAGATTATCTTGAATTTTTTTCCATAATTCTTTGCCTTCTCCAGATCTGATTTCGGATTCACAATTTCTTGTTCAAGCCTTATACATTCTTCAGATTTGCCTTTCACCATTAGGTTTAGATATTCCTCAATCCTTTCCTTTTCTTCAACTTGCACATTCAAACCATTCATAGATTCATTTGCTAGCCTCAATTGTTCACTAACCTCCTTATGTCTTTCTTTGAACTTCTTGACTTGCTCTCTTAATTTTCTGATACATCCATCTACTTCTTTGACATTCTCCTTCAGATCTTTGATCTCTTCTTTAGTCCTCTCTAGGTCTTCAAGAGCAACCATGAGTTCTTCATTATTGATAGACATACACTCATCTTCTAAAAATTCAACAGCAGGAATCTCTTCTGGAGGAGAAGGAAATCTTCTAACACCCATGTGTTCAAACTCTAAGATCTTCCATGAGTGGTTAAGCATCTTCCAAAGGACTCGGTTATGATACCAATTGTTGAACACCCAGGATACTAAGAGGGGGCGAATCAATATTCTCTTAAACCATTTACTCTTCAAACATTAGTAGAAATAATTGTAATAAAGGAGATTAAACATAAAACAAACAACCACAACTCATAACACTTGAACACCAAGATTTTTACATGGAAAAACCAAGAAAGGAAAAACCATGGTGAGGATTAGCTCACAATATAAAGTAGTATCAACACCGAATTACAAAAGGCTCATTGCCAGAGGGCTCACTTCCCAGGGATTACTACCAGAAGAAAGAAAGAAAGGCTTAATGCCAAAGGACTCACTGCCTAAAAGAAAGAGATAGAAGAGGAGGCTCACTGCCAGGGATGAATTGATATAATTGCATCTAACATATGCATGGAGTACAGTTCCAATGAAGCTCAATATTCACCACAACACAAACATCACCTTCACAGCAACACTGAAAAATAGTAGACACCTTCTGCTCACTACATCTAGTAGCCTAACACATGAAAGCTCTCACTGCACTGATCAAATTTGCATGATAGAAATCATATTCATCACACATCCCACCAGTCACAAATCCTTGACATTTATTTATACCATCATCAACCTTGAAATCATCCTCCAAGGTCAGCAACACATCTTAACCCATAAAATTCAAATCAGGTATGAACCAAAACATTCCCACAAAGGAAAGGAATGAATGAGGACCACATCACATCTTAGCATGGACCTAAATCCACTCTTACACGTTATTCCATGCTTCCATAATCAACGAAGCACAACCGCACAATTAGTGTAAACAACCAAGTCGACCAAACTTGTGTTAACACTATGAACTTTTAAGTGCACGCTTCCTCAAAACCAAAAGATGAAATACAGACCACATTCCAAGCTTCAACATGATCTAGAAACATCCACAAGCACTTGAAAACCAATAAAATCCTTTGCAACATCTTTCACCTGAAGAAAGTTCACACCGGAGTACTTAGATTACTTTGTTATCAATTGCAACTAAAGAAATGAACTTGCGGAGCACCAAACCACGAACCACTTGAACTGAAGAATTATATAGACCTTATAAGCATAAATCCAGAATTGCAAAGCCAGAAATAAATCTGCGCAAAAATGCAGAGCAAAATAGTTTCTCCCAGACACCTCTACACAACCTAGAAACATAGTCCACACACTGGTGAACACAACTTTCTCTGCACAACAAACCGGAGCACCAAATTTGGAATATAACATCTTTGAACACCTCTGAACAACATATTCAAACCACAAAAGCAGATCTTCAATAAAGGAAGAAATGCATAGCAAAACCAAAACACTACTCTATTAAGTCAGAACACATCTTCAACACACTATTTCCTTTATTAATCAAATTTTCTTAAAAGCACTCAAAAACCAACCACCGGAAGCATATTCCTAACATCTTCATCACTTCTACAAGGCAACCAAATCACCTTCAGCAAGGCAACTTAATTAAATAGATCATATCATTGCAACATCCTCATCTCTGCTCAACCTTATCTCTGATCTCTGCTCAACACAAACTGCTCATACTCTTGCATCATTTCTTAACTCATACTCTTGACATAGTTGACACCAATGACAACACAAGCTTGTTGACATCAATGACAATACCAATAGCACATACTTGCAACAACAATGATAATGAGTGCTTGAGACAAGATGTAATGGATGAAGTGCAATGAATGTTGAAGTGGTAGGGTGAATGTAAGAATTAAGGTTATGAAATTTGTTGATACAAGATGATGATTCATTAACAAAAGATTCAATTAAGAACTATCCAACCATGTAGCCTATACAACAAACACTCAATAGATTTACACAACAAAATGAAAAAATATAGCAAATAAGTAAAGCAATTACTTCATTAATTCATAGTCTAAAATTCATCAATAATCTTTGTCGCAAGAGCTCACAAAAAAATGAGACTTTAGCCTTTAATTACAATGAGTTACAAGCACAATAAATACGTGGTTTTGCAATTACTATCTTCTAAGATAATATGCAATGTAGGATGCTCTTTGATCTTCAATACTCTTATGGTGCTACTGAAAGTGATAAGCTAACTATCTTGTAATGTGGAGTGAATGGTCTTTTATAGCAAGTGCAAGCAAGATGTTATGGCATTGACTAGCAATGTGGTACATATCTCAATACAAAATAGATAAGGAAATGTGTAGAAGGTCGTGCCTTAGATAAAGGCAGTAAGATGTAAGCATGAGACTCAACCTAACCTTATTTATGAACCTCCTTAGGACTAATAAGTGTTAGATTCAAGACAGACAACTGAGAGGGGGGGTGAATCAGTTGTCCAAAAGTTTCTTCCAATTAAATACTTAAATCCACTTTGTAATTCAGCAGCATAATAATAAATCAATCATGGAAATACAATGCATTAAATCAAGAGCAGAAACACATTAACACATGAGACACCAAGATTTTGACGTGGAAAACCCGGTTAAGGGAAAAACCACGAGGTGACTAACCCAAGATTGTATTCTCTGTTAGAAGAATAGAAAGAACCAAATGGCACATGTCAATTAGGGTTCACTGCCTAAGCACACTGCTCACAAGAGGCTCACTGCCTACAAGAGACACACTGTCTACAGAATAATAAGTATTACATACTTGAACTAAAGAATAGCATCTTCACCATGCTTGAGTCAGTTCCATTTAAGCCTAAAACTTCTTCTCTCCCTTTCGCTCTTCTCCTCTCTACCACACTCTCATCTCCACAAGATCATTTTGAAATGACTTTACAACTCCTTATTTATACAAGACATTGACTTAGGAATAATCATCTAAGTCAGCATTCATTATGGAGCAAATACATAAATACAACATGACTAGTTACAAAAGGACTTCACGTGGATCCACACACTATCGGCCACACAGATTTGAGACTTCAATCTTCAATTAGGAATACACCAATCTTCACAAAACATCTTCAAGATCATCCGTAGGATGTGTTACCCATCCAGTCGGCCAAACTTAAGAAGAGCACCATCATCCAAAAGTTATTCTTCAATTGCGAGCTCAATCTCCAATGCGGACCACCAACACAAACTGGACACGATCCAAAGACCTTCACAAGCTTGCCTGAATCACCAAGAACATCCACACTATATCTTCTCACTGAAATCCTTCTCTCCTTCATTCGGAACCTCAAGAACACAGTCTGTCATAATGGAATAGATGCTTGCAGACCTCCAGATCACAAACCAATTGAGTTGTCACTTCACATCAACTTCATAAACACTCCACCAAATCCGTAGAATAGGATATTGCACTTCTGGATCTCACCAGACCTAACTGTATCACTCTGTCATCTCTAAACACCTGCCAGAACCGGTTTTACTTAAGTGGCCATAACTTCTTCAAACCTTCATGCAGACCTCTGAAATCTTTGTTGGATCATCTCAAGACACATATCTACAAACCCTTTGAAGCGCATCCTCTGATCTTCATCTTAACTTGGATCTTTACCTCCTTGTCTTCACTGTTCTTCACTGTTCCTGATATGACTAATTTTCTCAATATCCTCAGTAAACAGTTCATCCAATCCTTATCATTAATGCAACAGGAGTATGTTGACATCAATGACAACACCGGTTAGGCCCATACTTGCAACAATCTCCCCCTTTGTCATTGATGGCAACATATGATGTGAAAAACTATTTTAACCATCAAGACAAGAACTTTTCTTTAGTGACACAACTCCCCTTATCAACAATGACCATTCACATGTCTTCTCTTCCTTTACTTCTCCCCCTTTTATCAACAACCACTTGTTTTTCACATGTCTTCTCTCCCCCTTTGACATCAATGGCAAAGGGCACATACTTCCAACTCCAACACTTCAGAATCATACCAGCTGCCCCCCCTGAGTAGCATCTCCCAATCATCAATCTGGACCACAAGATATGACTATGATATCCACCGGATTGATGCACATCAGTGCACCTTAGTTCATCACCAAAGGGGTAATAACCCCTAACTTCTTCCTGAGATACTGGTGCAGGAGCACCTAGAAAATCATGTTTTTCTTTTGTAATAAGGTCTATTTGACCAATGCATTTTCATTTTAGTTGTATCTAGGTTCATTTTGTAAGTCCCAAGTGACTTTAGGATAGTTGTCAAATTGTAATCGCATAATGCCAAAATAGGGAGTATGGTTGTTTAGACGATTGTCTCCTAGCCGCTTGGAGTCAGTTCGGTACTACTCAAGGCGAGTTGATAAATGCCCAGAGGATGGAACCAAATGGGATATATCATTTTCATTGTAAACAGATTAGAGAGGAGTGTGATCGAATGTAATTGTGATTGTTCTAAGAAGAAATAAAAATTGTTCTGTTCCGTCAATTTGATTCTCGTTTTCCTGTAATTACATAATGCTTAGCTGTAGGTTTCCATTCTCTGTGCTTTCCATTGTGTTGTTGTATGTCATCATGAAGCATTCCACTGGTGAGATTTCTGTCAGAATCAGTGGAATGTCTTCGTTGTCTAAATATTTGTTTCTATTTTCTATTTTGTGTTCCTGTTCGATGGGGCACATGTTCCAGATTGAGGAGTATGCACAGTAGCGTGCCCTAGTATCTCTATGTGCTAGGCGTATAGTGTAGATCAGACTATGTAAGAGTTGAAAACCCTAAAGGCAAATCAACATATCAGCGCAGCAAACCCTAAGGCAGTCGATGGTATTTGTCCTACCGACGGACGAAGATCGAAGGTGATATCAGGGTGATCAGTGCATTGACAAAAGGACGGAAGTCTGGGTTGAAAGAGTAAGTCTTGCTGAAGGAACATAGTTATCGGCGTAAGTCGAATGACGGAGAGACTTCAGAAAGTTGTTCTAACATAGCTGTTTGGCCGATGGAAATGTCTGGCAGTTCATTTGTCAGTTTTACCAACTGTGACTAAGTTGGGCCTGATCTGCGGTTTCTGCTATGCGCTCCCTATCATATTGGTATCAGAGCCCGAAAAGATTTGGGTGGCAAATCAAATTGAGGATTTGCAGAAGTGTTTGTGTTTGGGTGCTATCTGTGAATGTTTATGTTACACAGAGAGAGCAAGATAGAGGCAGAGAGGATGCCTCCCAAAAGTATGTCGCAGGACGTCGTTAAGAAGCTGGTTGAGGAGATGCTTGAATCCATGTTGGGAGAGTTCAAGCAGTCCAAAAGCAAAGATAGGGAAGATGAAAGTGACAGTGATATGGAAATTGCTGAAACCAATAAAAAGACAGAGGAGATACCAGCAAACCAGAGGGCATTTTTAAATGCATTAAAGTCAGTCAATAGGGACACCATAAATGGGTTACCTATGTATAGTGTAAGTATGGAAGCTGAAGAGGTGATTGATTGGATTGAGGCATTGAACAATCACTTCGAATACAAAGAAGTCCCTGATGATAAGAGGGTTAAGTTGGCAAAGGCAAGGTCGCAGGGATCTGCTCTTGCATGGTGGAATTATGAACAAGGAGAGAGAGTCAAGGAGGGGAAGAATATGATAACCTCCTAGGGAAGGATGAAGACCAAACTCAAGGCACAATTCTTACCCCTGGACTATGATGTGCAGATGTATAAGAAATTGTAGAACCTGAGGCAGAGAGACCTTGATGTGAATGCATACACACAAGAGTTTCATAAACTCAGTCTCAGATCAAAGAGACAAGAAGAAGAGTCAGAGAAGGTGGCCAAGTACTTGAATGGCCTAAGGATGAATATCCAAGATGAGATCAACATTTTAGCACCAGAAACAATGAACAAGTGTTTCCAAATGGCCTTAAGGGCTGAAGAGAAGATAAAGAGGAAGAGTGAGAGGAACAATAGAGGTAGAGGTGGAAGGAATTTCAAAGGCAGAGGTAGTTTTAGAGGAAGAAGTCCTGACCAGAGGCCTAGTGGTGAGTCTAGCCAAGCAGAACAAGTTGGAGACTCAAGTAGCAGAGGAGGCTACCGAGGAAGAAGGCCTAATGGAAGAGGTGGGACAAGTGGATCAGGTAGAGGATCCAAATTCTCCAATATGAGATGTTATAACTATAATCAGATAGGGCACCCGGCATACAAGTGTCCAGAGAAGGCCTCAACTTCTCATGGTGGTGAGAAGAGAACCACTTTGATTCAAGAAGATGCAAGGAGTGTGACATCTCCTGAAGTGAATCTAGCATCAGAAACGAGAGAGAATCTAATGATCAAGAGGACGCTGCTCAAGGAACCAGTGCAGATTGAACCATCTCAAAGAAGGGATTTGTTCAGAATCAACTGCAAGATCCAAGGTAAGGTTTGTAAAGTTATTATTGACTCTGGTTCTACTGATAACATTATATCTTTGGAAGCAGTGAAGAAGTTGAAGTTAGAAAAGATACCCCATAGCAATCCATATAAAATTAGTTGGTTGAATAAGGGGCAACATGTACTCATCAATGAACAAGCATGGGTTGAATTTAGTATTGGGGGGTATAGAGACAAGATTTTGTGTGAAATCCTTCCAATGGATGTTTGCCATCTTCTGTTGGGCAGACCATGACAGTTTGACAGAAAGGCTCATCATGATGGAGAAAAGAATGCTTACTCATTCCAAAAGGATGGTGCGACTTATAGGATACAGTCATTGGTAGAAGAGGATCCACAGCATGTAGGGTCTAGTGTAATGCTAGTAGGAGAAAAAGAATTCATGGATACACTAAAGGAAGGTGATGGAGTAGGTTTTGCTTTGATTGTGAAGCCCAAGGGGGAAAAGAAGAAAAGTATTAGAGAAGTAGGACCTAAGGAGGTCAGAGATTTGCTTGAGAGTTACAAAGGAGTGATTGCAAAGGATATACCTGATTTCCTACCCCCAATCAAAGACATTAGCCATCAGATAGACCTCATATCAGGAGAAGTACTTCCTAATAAGGCAGCATATAAAATGACCCCACAACAGAATGAAGAGATAGCAAAGCAGATTCAAGAACTCCTAAACAAAGGGTTGATAAGGAAGAGCCTTAGCCCATGTGCAGTACCTACTGTTTTAGCCCCAAAGAAGGATGGAAAATGGAGACTGTGTACTGATTCTAGGGCAATAAATAGGATAACCATAAGGTATAGGTTTCCTATTCCTAGAATAGAAGATCTAATGGATTGTTTGGGAGGGGCTACTTATTTCTCCAAAATAGACTTAAAGAGTGGGTACCATCAGATAAGGATAAGAGAGGGTGATGAGTGGAAGACAACTTTCAAAACCAATGAAGGGTTGTATGAGTGGCTTGTGCTGTTGTTTGGTCTTTCAAATGCCCCTAGCACTTTTATAAGGCTGATGAATGAGGTGTTGCAGGAATTCATAGGGAAATTTGTGGTAGTCTACCTTGATGATATCTTGGTGTTCAGTAAGAGCAAGGAAGAGCACTTGAAACATTTGGAGATAGTCTTGAAGAGGCTGCAAGATCAGAAGTTACTGATAAACTTGGAAAAGTGTGACTTCATGAAACAAGAATTGGTGTATCTAGGTTTTGTCATCTCTAAGGATGATTTGAAAATGGATCCTTCCAAGGTAGAAGCTATTGTGAATTGGCCTACACCCAAGACAGCCGGAGAGGTCAGAAGTTTCCATGGTTTGGCCACATTTTACAGGAAATTCATTAAGAACTATAGTGACATCTGTGCACCTATGTTGGAGACCATCAAGGGTGGAGGTAAGATGAAGTTTGTGTGGACAAGAGAAGCAGATAGGAGCTTTGAGAATCTGAAACAAAAAGTTGCTAAATTTTATGTTTTAGTGTTACCTAATTTCAATAAGATTTTCACAATTGAATGTGATGTAAGTGGACTGGCCATAGGAGCAGTGTTGAGCCAAGAAGGCTAAATAGTAGCCTTCTTCAGTGAAAAGTTAAATGAAGCCAAGAGGAAATACTCCTCTTATGATCTAGAGTTGTATGCCATGGTACAAGCTCTAAAAAAATGGAGGCACTGCTTGCTTCCTAAAGAATTAATTGTATACATTGACAATCATGCTCTCAGTTTTTTGAATGGATAGGAAAAACTCAGCCATAGACACATGAAATGGGTGGAAAGTCTTCAAGCATACACCTTCATCATCAAGCATAAGAAAGGAATAACCAATAAGGTTGTTGATGCTTTAAGCAGAAGGGTGTTGACAGTGCAAGAAGTGCAGCTACAAAGCATGGGTGTTGAGTCACTCAAAGGATTGTATGAAGAGGACCAAGATTTTAAGGAGATTTACAAGGTATGCAGTGAGTTTGCCAATGCTTTCCATAGTGAATTTTTAGACTATACATTGCAGGATGGACTTTTGTTTAAAGGAAGTCAACTATGTATCCCTAAGTGTTCAATGAGGGATAATATAGTGAAGGAGAAACATAGTGGTGGTTTAGGAGGACATTTTGGGCTTAATAAGACCTTAGATCTTGTACGAAGATTTTACTTTTGGCCAAGGATGCAATATGATATCAGAAGGTTTGTTGAGAGTTGTATGATTTTCTAGAAATGCAGGACTATACCAACCTTTGCCCATACCAAACAGACCTTGGGAAAGTTTGATTATGGATTTTGTGATGGGTTTGCCCAAGACAAGGACAGGCTATGACAATATGTTTGTTGTGGTAGATAGATTCAGCAAAATGGTGCACTTTATACCTTGTAAGACCACCAATGATGCTAGTTACATTGCAGGTTTGTTCTTTAAAGAAATTGTCAGGATTCATGGATTGCCCTTGAGTATTGTATCTGACAGAGACAACAAATTTGTGGGACATTTCTGGAGAACCTTGTGGAAAAAATTGGGTACAAATTTGTCTTTTAGTTCAGCCTATCATCCTCAGACCGATGGCCAAACCGAGGTTGTGAATAGGTCATTAGGTAATCTGCTGAGATGTTTGACAAGAGCACATGGCAGTAGTTGGGATGTGGTACTCCCACAAGCCAAGTATGCCTATAATGATTCTACAAATAGAAGCACAGGTCTAAGTCCTTTTGAAGTTGTTTATGGTAGTCATCCTAGAGGAATTTTTGAATTAAGAGATGTTCAAGGGTTGGACAAAAGGAGTGGACATGCTGATACATATGCAAAGGCTATGAAAGAGATCCATCAACAAGTCAGAGATACTCTACACCAGAATAGTCAGAAGATCAAGGCTAGAGTGGATCAAAGAAGAAGGGATGTGCAGTACCAAATAGGAGAATTGGTCATGGTTCATCTCAACAAGAACATACTACCCACAGGAAAACACAACAAGTTGATGATGCAAAAAATTGGACCTTGCCAGATTCTGGAAAAATATGGTCCTAATGCTTACAAAATTGAACTCCCTGATGATATTGCTACTTCACCTATATTCAATGTTGTTGATCTGACATTATATAGGAGTCCTAATACAGGAGAAGGTACAGTAGTTTCTGTCCAAGACAATATAGAGTGGATACAACATTTACCACCTAAGGAACCACTGAAGATGGAATGTATCTTGGATAGAAGGACAGCCAAGAAGACAAGAAATTAGACCTATTTTGAGCACTTAGTCAAATGGAAAGGACTTCCAGACTCAGAGGCCATATGGATGCTGGAAGGAGACATCAAAAAGTAGGGTGGTGATTTGCAGCAGTTACTCTCTAAGAGGACTTCAGACAATTTTCACCCAGGGAGTATGGTGCAGGAGCACCTAGAAAATCATGTTTTTCTTTTGTAATAAGTTTTATTTGACCAATGCATTTTCATTTCAGTTGTATCTAGGCTCATTTTGTAAGTCCCAAGTGACTTTAGGACACTTGTCAAATTGTAATCGCATAATGCCAAAATAGGGTAGTAGGGTTGTTTAGACAGTTGTCTCCCAGCCGCTTGGAATCCCCCCAGCCACTTGGAGTGAGTTTGGTACTACTTAGGGCGAGTTGATAAATGCCCAGAGGATGGAACCAAATGGGATATATCATTTTCATTGTAAACAAATCAGAGAGGAGTGTGATCGAATGTAATTGTGATTGTTCTAAGAAGAAATAAAAATTATTCTATTTCGTCAGTTTGATTCTCATTTTCCTGTAATTATGTATTGCTTAGCTGTAGGTTTCCATTCTCTGTGCTTTCCATTTTGTAGTTGTATGTTGTCGTGAAGCATTCCACTAGTGAGATTTCTTTCAGAATCAGTGGAATGGCTTCGTTGTATAAATATTTGTTTATGTTTTCTATTTTGTGTTCCTGTTCGACGGGGCAGATGTTCCAGACTGAGGAGTATGCACAGTAGCGTGCCCTAGCATCTCTATGTGCTAGGCATAGAGTGTAGATCAGACTGTGTAAGAGTTGAAAACCCTAACAGTGAATCGACATATCGACACAGCAAACCCTAAGGCGGTCGATGGTATTTGTCCTACCGACGGACGAAGATCGAAGGTGATATTGGGGTGATCGACGTATCGACAGGACGGAAGTCTAGGCTAAAAGAGTAAGTCTCACTGAAGGAAGATAGTTATCAGTGTAAGTCAGACGACGGAGAGACTTCAGAAAGTTGTTCCAACAGTAGCTGTCCGGCCGATGGAAATGTCTGATGGTTCATTTGTCAGTTTTGCCAGCCCAATCTACGGTTTCCATTGTGCACTCCCTATCATATTGGTATTAGAGCCCGAAAAGATTTGGGCAGCAAATTGAATTGAGGATTTACAGAAGTGTTGGTGTTTGGGTGTTGTCTGTCAAAAAGTGAAACTTGATGGATATATGTTTGGTCTTTGAATGCAACACTAGATTCTTAGATATATTTATTGCACTTGAATTATCACAGAAGATTATGATAGGATCCTCATACTCCACTCTGATGTCTCTTAGCATTTGCTTCATCCACAAAACTTGAGTGCAACTACCTGCTGCTGCAATATATTCTGCTTCAGTTGTGGATAGAGATATTGCCTCTTATCTCTTGCTTAGCCAAGAAACCAATCTCTTCCCCAAAAAGAATGCAACACCACTTGTACTCTTCTGGTCATCCACATCTCCTGCCCAATCTGCATCTGTATATGCATGAAGAGAGAAATCATGATCTCTAGGATACCATAGACCATACTCAACTGTCCCTTTTAGATATCTAAAAATCCTCTTGATTGCCATGACATGAGATTCTCCAGGATCAGCTTGGAATCTAGCAACAAGACCAACAACATTCATAATGTCAGGTCTAGTTTGAGTGAGATACAACAATCCTCCAATCATTGACCTGAACTTTTTCTGATCAGCCTTGGGAGAATCATCATCTTTGCTCAACTTAGATCCGGTTGCCATGGGAGTACTCATTGGCTTTGAGTCTTCCATCCCAAATTTCTTCAACAATTCTTTCACATATTTGGTCTGAGAAATGAAGATTCCTTTCTTTGTTTGAATGATTTGCAGACCCAAGAAGAAATTCAATTCCCCAAGCATGGACATCTCAAATTCACTTTTCATTTGATTTGTAATAGTTTTGCACATACTATCTCTTCCTCCAAAAATGATATCATCAACAAACACTTCAACTAATAAGATATTTTCATGATCAATTTTGAAATATAAAGTACTGTCAGCAGTACCTTTGTTGAAACCAATCTTCAAAAGATGCTTATCCAATCTTTCATACCAGGCTCTTGGGGATTGCTTCAGTCCATACAATGCTTTCTTCAACTTACAGACCATATCACCATGATCACACAATTGAAATCCATCTGGTTGCTCAATGTATACTTCTTCCAAGTCACCATTCAGGAAGGCAGATTTGATATCCATCTGATATACTTTGAAATCCTTGAAGGCAACAAAAGCAAGAAATAATCTAACTACTTCAATTCTTGCCATCGAAGAAAAAGTTTCTTCAAAATCAACTCCTTGTACTTGGGAGTAACCCTTGCAAACCAATCTGGCTTTGTTTCTGACTACTTCACCTTCTTCATTCAGTTTATTCCAGAAGACCCATTTGGTTCCAATCACATTCTTGTTTTTAGGTATGGGAACAAGATCCCATGTGTGATTCTTCTCAATTTGCATTAGCTCTTCCTCCATTGCTTTAGTCCAATTTTCATCATTGCAAGCTTCATTCACTATCTTAGGTTTAATTTTTGAAATCAGACAATACTCTTCTGAATCTTGAGCAATCCTTCTTATTGTTTGTACCCCTTTTCTTTTATCACCTATGATCTGATCCTCAGAGTGATTCAGTCGTACATACATGGGAACTTTGGGAGTTTCTTGCACTTCTAATTCTTGAACAAGCTCATTCAAACTCATCTCTTCTACCTGATTTACCAGATTAGTCTGAATCTGAATTTCAGAAGGGGCTTGGACTCCTTGAGTCAGAACATCATTCTGATCATCTTCATCATATTCATAAAACCTTGAGGGTTTTTCAATCCCTGCATCAACCTTCACATTTGTACTTTCTATAATCTTTCTCAATCTCTTGTTATGACACTGGTATGCTTTGCTTTGAGTAGAATAACCCAAGAATATTCCTTCATCACTTCTAGCATCAAATTTTCCTAGATCTTCATCTCTTTTAATGTAACATTTGCTACCAAAGACTCTGAAATACTTCACAGTAGGAGTGATGCCAAATCAGAGTTCATAAGGAGTCTTACTAGTATTGCTTCTGATTTGAACTCGATTAAGAGTGTATACTGCAGTACTTACAACTTCTCTCCAGTAGATCTAAGGAACATTTGCTTCCAACATCATGGTTCTAGATGCTTCTTGGATGGTCTGATTCTTTCTTTCCAGTACTCCATTCTGCTGTGGAGTCCTAGGAGCAGACAATTGTCTTCTTATTCCATGCTTCTCACAGAATTCTATGAACTCACCAGATGTGAATTCTCCACCTCTATCAGACATCAGACATTTTATGCTCAATCTGGTTTCATTCTCCACCATAGCCTTGAATATCTTGAATTTCTCAAAGCCTCTGATTTCTCCTTCAGAAAAGTTACCCACATCATCCGAGAGTAGTCATCAATTAATAGCATGAAGTATCTATCACCTTGTACACTTCTGATTCTTGCCAGACTGCATAAATCAATATGAACTAAGTCTAATAATCCGATAGAAGATTGTTCCTTACTTCTGAATGTAACCCTGCTCTGTTTGCCTAATTGACATTCTTTACACAAGCTATTAGAAGGTTTCACCAATCTTGGAAGACCCCTCACAGCCTGAGTGTTGCTTATCTTGATGATATTATCAAAATTCACATGACACATTCTCCTATGCCACAACCAACTCTGATCAATTTGAACAAATAAGCAACTTTTACCAGTACCAACCAAGTGGAAGATATTACCTTTAGTTTGATTACCGGATGCAATTTCTGTTCTGGAACCTTCAAAGATCTTGCATTTTCCATTTTTGAACCGAAGATCATAGCCTTTGTCCACCAACTATCCAACACTGAGAAGATTATGCTTCAGGACTTCAACATACAGTACATTACTAGTTTTGTTCTTTCTATCAAAAGAAATAGTTCCTCTACCTCTGATTCTACTAGCAGGATTATCACCAAATTTTACCACTCCTCCTTCATACCTTTCCAAATCTATGAACTTATTTTTGTCACTTGTCATATGGTGGGAGCATCCATTATCAATGACCCAATCATCCTTTTCTTCAACTTGGGCAGCCAGAGCTCTTTCTACAACTTTATGATTGACATATTTAGAGGGCATCGAATCTTCTTCCTTGATGGCAATAAACACCCAGTCACTTCCAGATTTGTTTCCTATTTTTGATTCATCATCTGTTACTCCTTCATTATCATCATCTTCATGAACATAGTAACAATTCTTCTGGAACCTTGATCTGTTAGGGTTTGGCCTTGAAAATCTTTCCGGACACCTTGAGGCAAAATGACCAATCTTATTGCAGTTAAAACACTTAAAAGGCAATTTCCCTTCATACTTACCGGATCCTCTTGGCAGTCTTTTTGTAATAAGGGCTTCAATTTGAGTAGCTTCTGCTTCATCTTCTTCCAGGTCTTTTCTTGCTTTTTCATACCATGATAGTTTCCTTGAAGAGTCCTCCCCTGGATCAAACCTTTGTTTTCCTTTCACAAAGGCACTAGCTTTGAATGCAGATTCAGTCTTGGGAGGGGCATCACCAAACTCAGTCAATTCAAATGCAACTAATTTTCCAACCAATTGATCTCTTGTAATACCTGAAATAGATCTAAATTCTTCAATAGCAGCAACCTTGTACTTGTAAGAAACAAGAAGGGATCTAAGAACTTTGCCAACAATCTCATCTTCATCCAAGACTCCACTAGCGCATCTAATGCCACAAACAAGCTCATTTACTCTTGACATAAATGTAGTGATATTTTCATCTTCTCTCATCTTCAAATTTTCAAATTTTCCTTTTAGACTCTGTAGCTTGGCACATTTAACATACTTGTCTCCTTCATGCAGAAGTTCCAATTTTTCCCAAATCTCAAAAGTAGTTTGTAGGTCAACAACATTTGTCAGCTCTGAATCAGACAAGGCACTTAGAAGAGCTTCTTTAGTCCATAGATTGTTTTCAGCATCTCTGATTTCATCTACGGATCTCGAACCATTCTGTGGAGGAGTATACTTCTTTGAAGCCATGGTCCAATACTGCATTCCCATACATTGCAAGTGGCATTCCATGTGACTTTTCCAAAGAGTGAAATTGGTTCCACCAAACCTCAGACTATCCTTCTTCTAGGACGACATCCTAGATCTCCTCAAGCGGTTAAGCTCCTTTTAGAGGAACTTGGCTCTGATACCAATTGTTAGATTCAGGATAGACAACTGAGAGGGGGGGTGAATCAGTTGTCCAAAACTTTCTTCCAATTAAACACTTAAATCCACTTTGTAATTCAGTAGCATAATAATAAATCAATCATGGAAATACAATGCATTAAATCAAGAGCAAAAACACACTAACACATGAGACACCAAGATTTTGATGTGGAAAACCCGGTTAAGGGAAAAACCACGGAGTGACTAACCCAAGATTGTATTATCTGTTAGAAGAATAGAAAGAACCAAATGGCACATGCCAATTAGGGCTCACTGCCCGAGCACACTACTCACAAGAGGCTCACTGCCTACAAGAGACACACTGTCTATAGAATAATAAGTATTACATACTTGAACTGAAGAATAGCATCTTCACCATGCTTGAGTCAATTCCATTTAAGCCCAAAACTTCTGCTCTCCCTTTCGCTCTTCTCCTCTCTACCACACTCTCATCTCCACAAGATCATTTTGAAATGACTTTACAACTCCTTATTTATACAAGATATCGACTTAGGAATAATCATCTAATTCGGCATTCATTACGGAGCAAATACATAAATACAACATGATTTGTTACAAAAGGACTTCATGCAGATCCACACACTGTCGGCCACACAGATCTGAGACTTCAATCTTCAATTAGGAATACACCAATCTTCACAAAACATCTTCAAGATCATCCGCAGGATGTGTTACCCATCCGGTCAGCCAAACTTAGGAAGAACACCATCACTCAGAAGTTATTCTTCAATTGCGAGCTCAATCTCCAATGTGGACCACCAACACGAACTGGACACGATCCAAAGACCTCCACAAGCTTGCCTGAATCACCAAAAACATCCACACTATATCTTCTCACTGAAATCCTTCTCTCCTTCATTCGGAACCTTAAGAACACAGTTTGTCATAATGGAATAGATGCTTGCAGACCTCCAGATCACGAACCAATTGAGTTGTCACTTTACATTAACTTCCTAAACACTCCACCAAATCCGCAGAACAGGATATTGCACTTCCGGATCTCACCGGACCTAACTGTATCACTCTGTCATCTCTGAACACCTGCCAGAACCAGTTTTACTTAAGTGGCCATAACTTCTTCAGATCTTCATGCAGACCTCTGAAATCTTTGTCGGATCATCTCAAGACACATATCTACAAACCCTTTGAAGCGCATCCTCTGATCTTCATCTTAACTTGGATCTTTACCTCCCTGTCTTCACTGTTCTTCTTTGTTCCTGATATGACCAATTTTCTCAATATCCTCAGCAAACAGTTCATCCAATCCTTATCATTAATGCAACAGGAGTATGTTGACATCAATGACAACACCGGTTAGGGCCATACTTGCAACAATAAGTTTATACATGTCTTCAAATGTTGGCATGAGATTCAATGTTTGGTGCATAGCTCAATTAGGTTAGGTCCTCTTTAAGAAATTTGCAAGTCACCTCACATTAACTAGTAGTCAAAACGCTTGGCAATGATGTGGCATGATGGAATATGACATGTTGAGGTTCAAGTGTCAATTTGGAGGCTTGGTGGTCAAAATGTGTTATCATGCAATACAAATATTATCTGGAACTCTAATGTGTTGAAATGGTGATTGAAATAAGAATGTGCCTTTGCAGTATGAATTGACTTATAAGGTAAGAGTATGATGATCATGACCTTATTTGGAAACATGCAAAACAAAACAAACGTGAAATGAAATATTTTTGGGTGATGCAAGATTGCTCTTATACCCTAGATGCTCTCGCATCACAAGAGTTGATGTAGATGAGATGACTAATGCAAAAATAGAGGTGTGAATATTGAGTGATCATTTTCCTAAGTGATAATGTATGCAAAGGGGTTGTCTTGATCAAAATGGATAGATAAAGGATGACGAAATCACCTAGTGGTAATGTCCTTTTATACAAGTCCAAGACGCACAATTTGAACTTTTGGTGTGAGAATTGGTGAGTAACATGGTAACATCGAGTTGAGTCAACCTAGACCCGCAATTAAATTTGAAATTAGATAGAGTAGGTCAAGATTGCTTAAGCAATCTTGACTTGGATAAAGAAAACAATGATCTAAGAATAGTCTTGACATGGATAAAGAAAACAATAATTTAACAACTAATACTAGTTTAAACAAAGGTGAAATAATACTTCTAAATGTAAAACTTAATTTAGGATCAATAAATACACTAAATCAACAAAAACACTACATAAAATAGTGTAAAATGAAAAAAATTAACAAAAATACACTTTTTACTTCTACAAAAATAAAGTCCTAAGATCCAAAAGACGAGAGAATAAGCTAGTTGGCGGTGCTTTTCAACTTTTTCTTAAAAGCAAATGCTCTCCCCAAGCTTATCAAAAACCCCCCAAAAAAAAAATAAAGATTCAAATGTTCCCTCACAAAGTTTATATGGAGGCCACCAAAGCATTAATTTTATATATGTAGTGGGAAAGGAATTTCCTTTTTACGTTAACAATGATACCTCACTTTTCTTTACCCGAGCTTTTTACTTTCAATTTCATAGATCGGAAATATAAACGGAAAAAAGTGGGAAAGGGATGCTCAAGGACGGAAAGTAAAGGATGAAAATGAATATTCAATAGGTTAAACATTCATCTTTCGACTCTCCAAATCATAGAAGTTATGAAATCAAATGATGAAAGCTAACTAAAAGTTATAGAAAAACAACTTTTTAAGGAAGATGGGCGTTGAGGATTTGTATAGCCAAAAGAGAAGATTCTACAATTATAATTCAACTTTGAACATGTTCCTTTCCTCACCAACATTATTACCCTAAATAAATGGATTTAGATTTTCTTCCTCAAACCAAAACAACATTAAATTTATATTAATGATAAGAGTTTTTCACAAGGAAAAAGTGAACTTGCCACTTTCAATTATTTATTGAATAAATATTATGAATAATTATTATTTACTCAATAATTATCATCTACACTTAAATGCGACACTTATAATATTATATAAGTGAATCTATATTAAAAAGAATCAAATTGAGATATTAAAGCCATGGAGGGAACTTGTAAGAGTTCTAGTTCAAGTTTTTTCCCACATAATTCTTCAAACTTCTAGGTTGATATTAGATTTTTCATCTTAGTTATTACTATTTAAGAACAAGTTTTTTAAAGATAAGTTGTTACTTTAGTAGGATGAGACCTTCCATACTTTACAAGGAAAAAATGACCACCCAGAGACCTTGTTTTCATATTGTGGAACTTATGATAGAAGAAAGAGAGGCCTAAGCAACTAAGAATAAACTAACTACACATACACAAAGTTAGTTATTTCAGGTTCTTCTATCACACTTATATTTTTGCATCCAAAATTGTCACTTTGACCTTGAGAATGGAAACACTCATATTTTCATGATGCATGTCCATAAAGGAGCATGTGAAGCAAGAGATCAAAGACTTCTACATCCTTACTATACAATTGGCTTAAAGAGATTTTGCAACTATATGATAAAGTGTTTAGAGCTCAAAATTTCCTCTCCCAACATGGATAAGATGGAGCCCAATGTGTGTGCATCAATTGTACATTGAATGCTTCTCTCAATTCAAACACTAAAAAACTAAAAATCTTTCTATCTATCCCAAATGATAACCAACAGTTAAAGGAATGAAAACTCACAAGCCAAGAGATACAAAAGCAAGTAACAATAGCAAATAAATCCATCCCCCACCCCCCATAGATAATATTAGGATGAAAAGGATGGATTTGGGTAGGTGTCATGAGTCAATCATCATTATTTAACAAGGGAAGAGTTGTCTATTCACACACTTCAAAGAATGAATGTTGAATATAGACCTATGGAATTTAGATGATGTTAGATTTATATAAGTTCAATAGCTTGGAACTATTAGAAACTGTAGACACCTAGAATTACCCAGGTGCTAATTCCTTGAACTATCTAATTTGTCCATAATCTTAATCATTTATTCCCTAATCTTAATCAATGATCCTGATTTATTTCTAATCTTGATCAATTATCCCCTAATCATCTTGATCACTAAATTATCCTAATTATCTCACTTAATTAGAACCTGATTCCATCATTTATCCTCATTATTTCATAATTTTCCTAAATCCTAATCCAATTTTGCTAAGTCCTAGTCCCCTTCCCAAATGATTTAATTGATTGATTAATTAAATCATTCCTTTTTCTCCCACCTAACTACCTAAAATGTGAATAAAAGAATTAAAATATCTCTTTTATTCCTCACCACTCATCTCATAACTATCTCCCATAAATCCCAAAATCAATTTAAAAATCTCAATTATCCTACACCGTTCATCCCTCAACCACTTAACTACTTTGATCTCGATCGTTCATTTGTCATTAGATCTCCATCGTCAATCAACCAATCTGCAAGTCTATAAATTGACCCTTCAAGAGTCATTTCTCATCAATCAGCGATCACTACAATGTCATGTTGTCAATTCAAGAAACCAGATCTACCAACATTTGAGCACAACTACTATTCAGTCTAACAAGAATCAAATTTGGGTAACTTTGTTGTTTATTCATTGCTTTATTCGATTTCTTTGCTCTAACGAAGGTGTATAGTGAGTATGAAATGAGGTTTTAACGTTTGTGTTTGAATCTTGTTTTATATTTCATATTTTGTTGTTCATAGAAACTATTTGTAGAGTCTCCTCATGCACTTCAAAGAATGAATTTTGAATATAGAGGATGGGAGTTACCGTGAGGTTAGATTGCTAGAAGGTTAATAGTTTGGGAGTATTGGACACTAGGTGATCTGACAAATTGGAGGGGATTAGAGACACATGCATATCTATTGCTTAGTACAATATCTTTTAAATCTTCCTAAGAGTCTAGGTCAAGACACTTTCAAACTTGATGTATTTGTTTCATGGTTGACCACAACATCTTAGTGACGTCAAAATTTTGAAGATTCTTTTTTACCACACTAAAATTTGTATTTAATGTCAATCCATAAATTCTCTTTTACAAATAACTTTTATAAATTAATTGTAAATCACCTTCTAAAAATAGCTTTTAATACACATAAACCTTAAAAAAATCAAACCTTCCACAATATTTCGTGCCTCAACTTTTATTTTAGTGAATAACTTAAGAAAGAGAGAAAATGCACCCAGATAAGAGCCTAAATTGCATTGAATAATTCCATCAATTTTGTGTCCCTAAAGATACTAATATAAGATATTTTAGTGTTTTAAAGTTATGAAGTATTGCCCATAAAAGCACCAAAAATTCATACGTATACGCATATAGAAGAAAATGGAGATGATTGTTCAAGGCCTCAATTTTGATTTAAATATCAAGAATAAATTTGAAGTTAAACCACACAGTGTAACTATACAAATTCATACAAAGCTTGTAAAAGGTTTAAAATATGTATAATATGGTGTTAGACAATATGATATTTGACTCCAAACTTAAAACTGGGAAGTATTAATCTATGGAGGAAGTAGATGGTCTTCTTGAGTATCTTTTGTGATCATGGTTTGAGAATGTGAATAAAGAAATGAAGCTAACAAGAATGGATTAAGAGGAAGAATATATTTAGTTTGTATGGCAATAAGCAAATTGAGGCTTCTTCATTAAATTTTTTTAAGAGATGTTGCATGTGATGTAGATGTTGAATGAATTTATATTTAGTGATTTATTGAATTATAATCTCAAAGTTTGGTAAAGAGTAAGTTGCAATTAGAAATCAAATGCTTACAACTGATCTAATAAAAGATTAAGAAGATGTAGAAGAGATTCTACTTAAGGTAAGTAATCATGGTAAGAATACTTCCTTTTAAGCGGTGAATTATCTTTGTAATCTTTCGTACCTGATTAGTTGTAGCTTTATGGAGAAGGTACATTGTAAAGAAGGAAAGCAGAAGAATAAAATATGTAGTAGCTTTTAAACATTAGCCAGGTCTAGTTATAGTGTTCATCATTGCTTCATGCATAGGTGGTTGTGTTTTTTGAAATTATACTACTTCTTTCTGCTAAGTTTAGATGAAGGGATGCTTTGGGCAAAAATTGTTTGCTTTGTCATTTTAATACCTAGATGGCAGCCAAAAATTTATAAGTAATAGTGAAGAATTAAAATAAGAAATAGTCTATTATAAACATTAAGATAATAAATATTGTTGGATATGTATTGTTAGAAAATAAATCAAATGGATGGAAAAAGATTTGATAGGATTGGTCTCTTTGTTAAGTATTTTTAAACTCAATTAAATTGATTTGTAGTTATTGCAATGTGATGTATGTTTTAATGGTAAGAGTTTTCATAAGAGAGCATTTCACTTTTAAGATAACACTTCTCATAAAATAAAGGTATTAACAAGGTATAAGTTTTGAATCTAGAAAGCAAATTTATATGGTTTGAAGATTTTTTTAAACATGTATGAAAAAGGACCCAATAATTGAGCGCATTCCAATAGTTGAGATAGCATTTATATATTCAAATACCATTATCTTTAATAATATAGAACTATTAGTTTTGACTTCAAGGTTGTTAGTGTTTAACCATTTTTACTAATAATTGAATGAAATGTGCCCATTAGATCCTAAATGCAACAAATCATATGATGTCGTATGAGTGCACTAGAACAAAACATGATTTAATGCATAACTATAGGTCTAACCTTTTTTGGTAGGTCTATTATGACACCTCAACAAAAACACACTGTGGAATCATATTTGATGATGTGAACCTACAACTTTAAGCAGTGAACTTGCCAAATAAATTACTATTAAAACTTGAGTCATTTAAAATCGCCATGTATAATATTGACAAGTGTGAAATTAAGGTGTACAACTATTAAGTCCTCTCCCCTATATCCTCTTTTTTAATTTGGAACCTCCTTTCACTCAATTAGATTTCTAAGAGGGCATAGAGTTTGTCACTATGTGCGATGTGCTCAAAACTTAAATCACTATGTGAATCTTTTTTGAGTTTTATGGGAGGCTTTTCCCAAGGTGTTGAAAGATAAAGTAGCACACAAACTGATAGTGGTTAAATTTAGATTGAGTGTTCAACAAAGATATGTTACCTCTTACAAGGTCATATATTATTTGAGATAGGTTTACAAACATCACTAACATAGTTATTAATTGGAGAAGATGCTTTATTCACATTTTCATATAATGAAAAGGAAGTGTCAATATCATGTTGCATATTGATGTGTAAGACGGTTTGTATGGTGGTTAGTATTTATCTCTTATTTTTAAATATAATATATTTAATTTGTATAAAATATTGTTTATATCAATAATTTAAGAGTAAAAATTATATATGTTTTTTTTTTTTAAATTGTGATTTAGTTTTGTAGAGTGTAATATGATTAGTATATAAGTGGTATATTTCTATATAAAATTTATTAAATTTATCGAGCTTTGATTGATTATGACTTCACACATCTCAAGGGTCTAGAGTCAATCTATAATTTCCCAATTATAAATGTATTTCAATTATGTAAGCATAAATTTTGACCCTAGAACTTTATATTTTCAAATTTAAAATGGGTCCAAGCTAACCATTTTTCAACTAGCCATTACTTGCTAACTTAAGCTTTAAATATTCAACTTTGTATGTTGGTTGTTATATAAAAGGACAATCCCTAATTCATTATTATTGTTGAGAAAATTATATGGAATCTCCATTACACATTGCACAATCATCATTAGAGTATAGCATTAGCATGACATCAATAGTTAGACGTAGTATATTATATGATTGTTTGGTGTGTCTTTAATGTTATCCAAACCATTAAAATGAATCTAGGGGCTTGACCAAGGAGAAGATCCTTAGCAATCTAATTACAAAGGTATTCATCAGCGCTACTAATCATTTGTTGCACATTTAGACAGTGAAGTGAATCTTTATGTGTTTGCCAAAACAAGCCACAATAGCAAAAGCACAACTGAAGATTTCATAAATGCAATATGACTACTATTCCAATATGAATGAAAATGTATTTACAAGGATGCAATACAATGAGATTTTCATCTAAAAGCAAGAGGTGGATATATATAGGATACACTAGCAAGAGTTGTGAATGTACAACCAATATGGTATAATATGAGATGTAGTATATCTCCACCAAACAAGGAAAGTAACAGTCACTTGATGCAAGTACAACCTACCCAAGTAGATACCTACCTAAGTAAGTTTATCCTAGGTACACACTAATGCAATAAACTAATTACAAAAATGCAAGAAAAATAAATGTGTGCCAACACTTTATTTGCAGTATATAATAGTTACAATTTGTTAGGTCGAATATGCTTACAAGGTTCAAATCTGTATATATGGAGATCATTTTTATAGGTGCAAAAATGAACCAGAGCATCCCATAATTAATTTATTGGTTTAGTGGTGGTCATTTTACATATTTATAAGCACTCATACACAAATGAATCACAAAATGACACCTATCAACATTTATTCAACATCAAACCTAGAGCTAAGTACCTTAATTTTATCTCTTAATTTAGTGTGATTCTAATCATGTTTTGAACTAGTCTATATATCTCAACTCTAATATCTAAATTGTTAATTTTACGTATTATATTTAATTATAGTCTAGATATTTTATGTAGTTGTGATTTATTCCCTTACAATAAAATTATTTATATAATTTTATTAAAATTTTAGTTAAAATTATATTAAAACAATATTGTTATATAATTTAATAAAATATTTATAAAAATATTTTATTAAAATTAGTATAAATAAATTAATAATCGAAATGTTTAAATAATTTGAATCAAATAAAAATAATAATTCATAATATAGTGAAATTAAAAATTTAATAAATGTAAATTAAAAATAATTAGATATCAGTCAAAGGGTCCTTGGTTGGATGGTGAAGTTGAATGGTTTTGAATAAGCCTACAAAGATCAAGTATTGTTGAGTGCAAGGCCCCCAACACTATAAGTGATGAAGTTGGGATTGTGCTCTGGACGACTTTGGCAAAATGGATACCCCTCAATCCTCGGCTCTTAGCTAAAGAGATATCAGTTTAAGCTCATACTCCCGAATTAAAAATTTGACAAATAAAAAATAAAAAATATCCTATCACTATAAATGTGTACATGATATTTAATGATGTGCATTAATTAATCACATTATTAAATTTATCTTTTAAGTTTAAAATATTATTAAAAATTTAAATTATATTTAATTGATTAATAATATCATATTTAATTAAAATAAAAGGCAAATCAATTGCTCTCCCACTATCATGAGAGTTGAAAGAATAGACGTTAAGCCCTTAAGAGCGATTTTGATTTCTTCTCCCATTACCTATGACATGTTTATGCTCTCGTGTTTATCCTCTCATGGCACTTGTTTTCCCATAATGACATGTTTATGTAATGGTTGGTGTATAATCATGCTTCACCATGGATTTAAAAATACCATGATAGAACCCCTTTAAGGCCGTACCTCCACAAACCAACTATGATAATTGATTTCATTCAAACTAATGTCCATATCATGACAATGCAAGGAACCCCATAATAATTCCCTAGCTCAAATTTTCAATTTAATCCCTCACCACATGAAGTTAGGTTCAATTTTTTTTAATTGACCAAGCTTTTAAAAATAGCAAACACATACACCACTAATAGTTCTTTTTTTTTCCCCGAAATGCTAGATATATTAAATAAGGATTACTTTAAATATAGAAGTAGATTTAATTTTTACTTAATAATCCAAAACATCTACTTGTTGTTTATATATAGTAAGGTCATTTTACTTCTAATTCAGATCTTTAAGATCTTTGTGTTAGGTAAGTTAATTAAGGTTTGAATGTCCCTGACACATTAGTAATTGGCTCGGTTGATACGTCCCTTTGTATGAAGAGTTGTCCAATATCAAAAACTATTCAAAATTAGTTGTCACTTCATCAACTCTTTTAATAAGGTTTCCTTAATTCTTAATTAATCCTATATAGCATCGATTTGTTTTTTAAGTTCCATATTGGACTATGACATTTCAAACAAGATGTTGGCAAGGTTTGCCACTTGAAAGAGAATATTAGAGAATAGATATGACATAACAACTCCAAGAGGAATGATGTTATTGGAAAAAAAATTAGCACAACTTTGTTTCCAAACAAATAAAAGAATAGTTTGTTAGCAAGACTTAAAGATGGCATGGCAAGAAATACTCACTCCTAAAAAACCCTAATCTCTAGGTTGGTTTTATCAAGGAGACACCAAGTAGAGTTGAGAGAATGGACTACCAAAGGAACTATGACTGAGTATAAAACCAAAAAACGTGCTTGGTTGTTTCTTCTATATTGCAAAAATGGGCGCATCATGGGGATAGGTTGATAGAAGTAAAGGTGATCTTTAGTCAAGAGACAATAGTTAAGTAGTTTCCAAGCAAGTAGTTGGACTTGTCAAGTGGCCTTTGAATTCTAGAGAGCACAACTTAAGTTTATACCATTTGATGGAAAAATAAGAACTTTTCCATTTTGTATTCAACATTTCATCAATGCAATAAAAGAAGCCTCTTGTACACGATCTTAGAAGGAAGCAAATGATGCTACAACTAGTTGGCCATCTCCAATCTTTAATGAAATTACAAGGTCAAAAAATGGAGTTTGATTTGCAGTTGTGGGGGAACAATGGATTGCACAAGATGAATTAACTATAGTTGTAGCTTAGAAAGGTGAAATCTAGCTTTGAGCTTGTGGTCATCTTTCCAGTTAATCTTGGAGAGGTCCCATATATCTTTAAAGGATTGTACACCTTTCTTGAATAGAGACTTTCCTCCCAAATGTTTGGAAAGACCTAGAAGCTTGTCATTCAATTGAACTTGTTTATTCCACCAAATAAATGAGGTTGGAAAACTAAGACCATCCCTTGGGGATCTATCTTGCCAACATAGTAGAGAAGAGACTAACTACTAAGCCTTCCAAATGCTTCTTAACTTGTGTTAGATCTAAGAGCTTAAAGGGGCTAATAGAATTTTATCTTGACACTAGGTGGATGATCAAGTTCTTGAGCTCGTAGCAGTTTGGACTTGAAACCGAATTAGTAGTTTCTAAGGGGCTAAGCCTTGCACCATTCTAACTATCCACTTTGTCATGAGACATGTTCCTTGTGTGTATGGATCTAGGATTCTTAGTCCATTAGTATCCTTAGGTCAAGAATACAATGTGTCCAAGCATAAACATGCATCACTCTTTTATTACTCCACTTGGCCCATAAGAAGCTTATTTATTAGCTTTGTTAGCTCTTGATAGCATGATTTAGATGGCAACCAACAAGAAGAAATGTAGACATGGTTGGCTAGGAGTATATTCTTGGAAACTTGAATTCATCTAGCTATAGAGAGGAATTTATTTACTTAGGAGTGGAGCTTTTTTCAACTTGTCTAGAAACCACTTCCATAGATATGCTAGAGAGGCTCCTACGCCAATTGAATCTAGAAATTGTGACATGCTTTAGTCTCCATTTTGAGGGGATCCAGTGGGGGGGGAGGTCTAGAAGAGGGAATCATTAATTTAGGTTTTTACATTGAAAGTTGTGAGCCTGAAACATTACAATACAAGTCTAAGACACCTAGGGTATTATATACCTCTTAAGCTAAATTTTGTAGAACATGTTGTCATCGACAAAATTAGAATTTTAAGCTATTATATTGTTAGGTAATGAAATGGCTTTAATAAGCTAATGTGAGTGTGCATGATGTAGGAGATAACTCGGGCCATCTACTATGAGGATATATAGGTAAATGGCCAGTGGGAAACCTTGTCTGATTGAACGTTGAAGAGGCAAGGAGTTTATCAAGGACCCATTACTTGTTATCTTGACATTAACATCCTTCAAGAGCAATTATACATGGTAGATAAGTCTTGGGTCAAATTCCAACCATTTGAGCATTTTACCAATGAAGTGCCATCAAATTCTATCATATGCCTTATCAAAGTTTAATTTTACCAAAAGAGCATTTTGGTTCATTTGTTGTGCTCATTCAATCAATTCCCAAGATAGAACTAAGTTATCCAAAATGAATATCCCCTAAGAAACCAATTTATTTTGGTTGTATAATTTCTTGTGCGATACTTTTACTCATCTCAAGTGATAGCTTTAGCAAGAATCAAGTTGTAAATAGTATTGAGCAATGTAATTGGTCTCCACCCCACTACTGTATTCAATATTTTTCTTTTTAATGATAGGTTAATGAGCCCCTGGTTAATGGTTGGACCAAAAGAACCATTCTCAAAATACTTCCATATATATAGCAAAACAGTCCATTCTAATATAAAACCACAAGGTTTTAAAAAATTCAACAGAAAATCTATCCATTCCTGAGCTTTTTTCATGACCTACATCAAACTCTTCAATTGTAATACCATGTCAAGAAAATGTAAGTTTTTTATCAATTTTAGTCAGTATACAATTTTCAACAACATCCTCAATTAGGCCTTACAAAGATGATCATTACGAGAGTCATAGAAAAGAGCTTCTCATAGTGAGAGAGATAGAGAGAGAGAAAGGTATTTAAAACAAATACAAGGAGGAACACACATAAATGGAAATGGAAATAGAATCCTTTTATAGTCTATGATGTCGAGCAACTTGGGTTGGGTCTACAGGGGGCTTATAATATATTAGACTACCTTGTACTTGTACTACTATTTATGCAATGGGCATCAAAAGCGGCTTATACCAAGTGTATGTACCCTACTCCTTACAGGATCCAAATTTTCCGAATTTGTGACCTCTCTTTCAAAAATACAAACTCTTCACTGTTAAACCAACTCAGAATTGCAATAACCAATTTTATTCACTACAGTTCAAATTACAAGTGCGGATAAATTTCACTCTATTCGGTTTATAGCTGTACCAAGTAAAATTCGCTTAGCCTATGACGCCCAATGGAGCGCTACCCAACCTCTTTTTACGTCAGAAAAAGGACAAAAATAATTAGGTATATGTTTAGTGCTCATGAGGTTTAAAAATTTGTTTTACGTCACCTAAAAACATTATTGTTGTTGATTCTTTAGTGCACCGAAAGACAAGAGAATTGGGGTTTGGTATGGGAAAACTTTTAACAATAATTTAAATAGCAAAGTTTGACATGAACCATTTTTTAATCCATGTTTTTGTTTTTAAATTTAAAGGTGATATTTATTAAATTATAACAATCATGTTCAATTTTCAAAAACATTTGCAAACATATGGCACATATCTCTTTATGTAATTGGTTTTTTTATAATATTGTAATGATGAGATTTGTACATTTATATTATTTTTCATTTAGTTTTGTGTTTATTTTGAGGAGAGTGTTTTAATACATAGATATGTTAACAAATAGTGTAATTTTATGTAAAGTTAGGTTGTTTGTCTTATGTCACTTGTCTAACCATTAGACATATTCCTATACACTTATCTCTATTCTCATCCATATGATTACACATCCCCATACATTCACCCTATCTGCTTTTTCATCACAACTATGCGTACACATACTTCCATGCACACATTATCCATTGTGATTTAGCCTCTTTTCAAAAATTTAAATTCAAAATTTGGCTAACTCTCACCTTTATCCTTCTCATCTAAGGCTAACTAGACACAAATTTGGGTAATGTGTTGCTATGTCCTTGTATTCAAAGTAATTCAATGCATTCATTTTAGGCATACAAGATATTTGCATATCATTCACATTACACACTTCAAATGGACCACTAAAGGAATCTACATCTAAACAATCATTCCTAGGAGCATATGCATGACTGAAGATTATTCTTTCAATCATTTGTACACATTTTCGCAAGTTGACTTGGAAGAACATGTCCCCTTGTGACATATTAGCAGTCCTACTAATGTATTTATAAATACCAGCAACCCTTAGATATTTAAAGAAAATACAAAGATGCATTAGGTGAAGTGAAGAACAAAAGCTTGCTAATTGTACAATACAAGTTTGTCGATACAAAATAAATCTATAGTCATGAATTTTCCCCTAATCCCCAGACTCATCCTTGCATAGTCCAAATAGAATATTCTAACTTGGAGGTGAATACCAGTATGTCATTATCTATTCTTGATTTCAAGGCATATCAAATTTAGTGTACATGCCAAACTTTCGGCATGCTTTGGTTCTTAATCTAAGAATGTATTGTTTTCTATTGTTATTCACACACTTAACTACTAATGTGAATTATCATAATTATCAATGCCAACTCAATCTATTGAATTAGTTAGTCTAGGTTAATTGTGCTTACTTGGATGCATTTTATTGGATTGGCCTAGATTAAGCTTAAGGAACTTTTATATTCCTTTACATTTTGGTGAATCCATTCTATCTTACATGGCCTATTATCCTTATAGGATCTCTCATATTTTTTAGGGTTTTTAGATCTAATATAATTATGATTTATCATCTATTTTAGGTTTTTTAAGGGTTTTGTTCTTCATGTGCTTATATATTTTAATTAGGATTTGGGTACATACATTGTGTTCTATCTTTTATCCTACCTTCCCACCCTAGGATATTTTACCTCATTAATATGGATCCTCTTGGGTCTTGCTCCTTGGCTAATATCCACACATATATTTTAGATCTTGATATATTCTTATCTTTGATTACATAACATCCCTCTATCTTTGTTATTTCAAGGGCACATTTTTTAAGGATAATGGTGTGTTTTCCACATAGGGTTTGCTATATCATGTCTCATCTTTTCCTTCCTTTGTGGAGTTGGTTAGTACTAATCCATGCTTATTAGATACACTTATGTCATCTATTAATGAATCTAATGATGATCATATGAGCTGTGATATTGATGAGTGATGCAGTCATAGTTAGGAAGGTCCTCAAGGAGAACAGTCCAGACCGTGCAACTAGAGTAAACACAACGGAAACATCTCAAAGATATGAAACAAATGTAGATTTAGTCATTTAGTATATCATAGAATTCAAATATAAATTGGGCAGCAACATGCGGGCTTACAATTAGGGCTCATAGGCCTGATTACAAAATATTAGAATATGCATAAGATATAGCTTTGAAGCTCCTTTGCAAGAATTCAAACTATCAACTATCTCTATCAATTTCACTACTTTCCTAGGCATCTATTATATCAATATATATCATCTCCAGAACATAAGATTCCTCCGCGTCGGCCAAGGAAGGTCACAAACTCCTATGAAGAGTTGTAACGTGTGTACACGGATAGGTTAGACCTAATTGAATGGAACTCCTTCGCAAATGAATAGAATGAAGTGCAGATCTCAGGGAAGGTTGGCCATGAACCTAACAACATTGAATGATGCGTCATTTAGCTCTGCAAGTCGTGAAATGCTCTACAGGTCTTCTCCTTTAGCTGATTATTTAAGACTGTCAGGATGCTTTGTTCTGAGAAAATAGTTGATCTTTTGATAGTGATATCTTACCAGTACTTAATCCAAATGCTCTAAATTTTGGATATGATGTGCATGAATGAATCTAGATGCTAAGTCTAGCTCTGTAAGGTCTAAAATGAAAATGTGATGGAATGTAGACCAAAATACAGAAACTACTACTGACTGAACTGCTTGAACTGAACTGGAAAATGAAAAGAAACCAACTGAAATGCAAACAAACTTAAATGCAAATATTTTTGATTGATGCAAGATTGCTCTTGAACCAAGAATACTTCTACATCAATGAGTGCACACCTAATGTGGATATACCTTGTGACATATATTGTAGGATGGACATAGATGTTATAGTTTTACCTCCCTCACCTATACTTGACATTGTTACACCTCTTGATGATATATCTCTTACATGTCATGTTTACCCTACATCCATAGATTCATTTACTTTCAATGAATTACCTTCTTCTAGACATTATGATGAGTATAGTGATGATTATTTATCTACATCTCACATTAAATCTATGGATACTTGTCCTTCACATGATGATATCTTATGCCTTGATGATAATTCATTAGCTTCTCATTTAGACTTCATTTATGCTTCATTTCCTTATTCTACATTGCATAATGACATTATAAGCCTTAGAGAAGAAATTTTGCATGATGATTATGACGAGTCTACTAATGCATCCTTACATGTGAAATCATTATTACTTACTAATTATTCACACATAGATTATAACACTCTATTGCTTAGAGAGTTTAGATTGTACCTAAGTGGTAGAGATTTACAATGGTTTGATTCATCTTGCTTGTTCTACACTTCTTTTCCTAGTTTGACCAATGGCTTTATTGCATATTTTTCTAGACCTAATTCAAATAAGTATAGTGTGGTCTTAGATATGGCTCCTCATGATCTATCTTTTGATCCTCATTCCTCATATATCAATGTGGCTTATGTCTCTTTTACACTTACCTTTCATGTGGCCCCTAATTCACATGACTATAATCTTGTGGGGCACATTCATCAAAGGTTAGAAAAAGGACAAGATGTTAATTCACCACCACCTACTTTGCCTACTAATACAATTTATTTACCTCTTATACCTCAAGCTATATCTAAAATAAAGGAGTATGACATTCTTTAATAGTTTCAAAGTATTCAAGCTAAAATATATCTATGGGACTAAGTGTGTACGTCACCATTTTATAGAGATATAATGCAAAAGGCTTTACAAAAAATACAAGTTGCATCTTATACTACTCCACGATTATAACATCTTTGATAGAATATATTGGCCACTTGGAAAATCATGATATATCATTTAATGATAAAGAAATTCTACCTAAGAAAGTATTTAAGGAAGTACTACCTTGAGAAAGGACTTAAGGAAGTATT
This sequence comes from Cunninghamia lanceolata, assembly GCA_027924645.1. Classification (NCBI taxonomy): domain Eukaryota; kingdom Viridiplantae; phylum Streptophyta; class Pinopsida; order Cupressales; family Cupressaceae; genus Cunninghamia; species Cunninghamia lanceolata. The sequence continues at coordinate 1,258,773 of BSBN01001137.1, read as the reverse complement.
ACCTTTGCATATCATGATGGAATGTTGCAAATCAAATCATTAAACAATCTTTAGTTGATAATTGATATAGTCTTAACATATGCATTGAATATTATTGCTTCAAACAATTGGAAGTAAACATGTCAAAGATACAACCATAAGATATTACCATTAGAGGCTTTGATAATATGTCTAGATCTTGTTTGGGGAGTATCGTTCTTCCAATTTAAACTGGCCCACACAAGCTAAACACATTGTTCCATGTGATGCCTGGAAAATTAAATTGCAATATGCTTCTTGGGAACCCATGGTTTCAAACTATGAATTTTTTTCATTCTACTTTGCATCAATGTGTAAAATTTTGACATAAAGGAAACTTTGTCGAATACCTCTTGATCCTCAACTCTACAACTGGTGTAAATCAATGGGTATATCTAAGAATTACATTACACAAAATGAACCTCTAGCATATGACTAGAATTTTCCACAATGATTGAGTATCATTATATTTTATACCTTGTGGTGTTGGTGACTATCATGTGGATCCTATAGCTTATGATATTTCATCTTTATATATGGATCCATCTAACTATGGTAAAAAAATTGAGGCATAAAAGGGCGCAAAGGAGACATGTATGTGTGAGAGTAATCCTGAGAGTGATACATCTTTTGCATCACCATCACCTCCTCCTAATTCATCCTTTAAAAAAATTATGGTCCTAGATATAATCTTATGAGAAATATTGGATAGAGGTACTAGGATTGGAAATAATTAACAAGGTTATAAACAATTTGTTTAACAAAAAGAACTAGAAAACATCACGAAATAGGCTACTAGCCCAAAAAAATCACTCAATGGTTAGATGAATAGAAACAAAAAGAGAAAGAACCTCACATTGAAATTGATTCTAATATTAATGAGGCTTTTGTTCTTTTATTACATGTGATGTTGATTAAGGAGTCCTTTTTGGACATTTAATTAACATCCAAGTTTAGGGTTCTATTACATTATTTTTCACTAGTTACTATAGATTACATGTGATATTATTATTAGTGATACTTTTTACATCCACATATGCATACATATGAACCTTAAAGATAGAAGAATAAAATCATATGGACATGACAAACATTATTCACATTGATATTTGACTTGTAGGTGCTTGGACTCATTATTCACACATGATGCATAAATATTATAGCTCTTTTTCTTATGAATCTATTACACTTTTGACCTATGACATATTTGGAGGACCACATTTATCTATGACACTTATGTATACACATTAAAATATCTTAGGATTACAAATGTGTTGATCTATCACTAGTTTGATCATTTACACCATGTGCCATGCACATTTTTCACTTTATCTTTCTTGGACCATGAGATAAATCTCTGACAAATAGAGATATGATTCCACACATGCCTTCACAATCTCATCCTTTTTACATATTCATTCACACTTATCTATTGACATTATTCACATTATTACTTATCACATGATGTTTATCAAACCATTCCAAGCTATCTTATTCCATTTTTGCACTTTGACTATGAACTTACATTGATATATCATACTCCTAGAGTTACCTATAGAGCCTACATTGGAATATCACACATTTAGAGTCACCACATTAGTCCAAGGGATCACATGTTTTCCCCCATTACATGTTGTGTTCCTATCACCATATCCTTAGACTTGGGGCATCACACCTTCCCCTTTCACATTGGGGGCATCATGTCTTCCCCTTTAAAATTGGGGAGCATTGTACTTTCCTCTTACACAATGTGCCTTCATGGACATATCTTTCTACTTAGGATCATCGTGTTTCCCTTTTACACACTATTGCAACTTCATGCCTTTGCTTTGACTTCATGCCATTATACCTACATGAATATTCATGGCCACTAAGGGTTGCATCATCATCCCTTGCTCATGTTGGGGCAACATTATTATTCCATCTCTAACCCATGAGCTTACCATGCTTATCTTCTGAGACATTTATATGATCATTACACCATGCATTCTTTTAAGTCATTGTTATATATGCTTACATGATTATATGCTACATGTTTTGATTACATTTATTTTTCATGTACCTTTTTCCCTCGTCTTAAAAATCCTTGTATCCTATGGATACAACCAAGTTTTAGGGACATATCTTGTCACTAATATTTTTTGTGTCTGGCTTTGTAGATAGTTATAGGTGTTTAAAAAGACTTAGCTTCAACCAGAGAGTATATACATAGAAGGTGGATATATGAGATCATATCCTCGCAGGGTCCATTGTTTTATATGGACCCCATGACAATAACCTTTGATGTTTGAATATTTACTTTACATGCATAATTGTGAGTGCTACATACTTTTAGGTGCATGATCATTCTAATATTAAAATACACCTCAAAGTGGGGGCAAAATGTAATGGTGAAACTTGCATACCCATGACATTTCCCATTTAGTTTTTTGCCTATTTTGAGGATTGATTTGATAAATAGACATAATTAAAAATGGTCTAATTTTTTGAAAAGTCAAGTCCCTTGCCCTATTCCACCTACCTACCCATTACACATATTACTATACACTTACCCTCATTCCCATCCATATGGTTACACATCCCCATATATTCACCCTATCTACTTATTCATCACACATATAAATGGACATACTTCCATGCACATGTTATTAATTTTGATTTAGCCCCTTTCATGTTTTAGGACTAGTTCATTGACTCATCCCACCCATATTCAAAACTTTAAAAATATTTTTTTACTAAACTACACCCCTCTTCCCACCAAGGGCCAACTAAACATAAATTTAAGTGATGTGTTGCAATGTCCTTGTATTTAAAGGCATTCAATGCATTCATTTTATATATCCAAGATTTAAGACTTATTCACATATAGTTTGCATTACACATTTCATTTAGAGCATTAAAAGGAATCTAGATTTGCACAATCATTCCTAGGAGCATATGCATGACTAAAGATTGTTCTTTTTAATTATTTATATATATTTCCATAGGTTGACCTAGGAGAACATGTCCCTTTCTAACATACGAGTAGCCCTACCAAGGTATTAATAAATACTACTAGCCCTGAGATATTTAGAAGAACCAAAAGATATAGAAATACATTAAGTGAAGTAAAGAACAAAAGTCTACCAATTGCACAATACAAGTTCACAAGTGCATAGATCCACATTAGAAAATTCCCTCAAACTCATCCCTACACAATCAAAATAGAATATTCTAATTTGGAGGTGAATACCAATCTATCATTATTTCTTACTAGTTCTAAGGTATATAGAATTTAGTGTACACATTAGTCTTTGGGCATGCTTCAATTATTAAGCTAAGTACATTATTTTCTATTTTCATTCTCACATTTAAGAATTAGGACATGTTATTTTAATTACTAGTCCTAGATCAGTCTATTGAATTAATTAATCAAGGTTAATTGTGCTTGTTTGTATGCATTTTATTAGATTAGCCTAGACTAGGCTTAAGGAAATTTTATTTTTCTTTACATTTTTTTAATATGATTAAGTATAATGAAACCTTTATAAAGGTAAAAATTGGCTATGGGATTATTAGAAGTACAACATTTATAGTATACAAGGAGTGTCAACATTTCTTAAAGATTAAAAATAAAATTAAACAAAAATTGAAAGCCATGAATATAAAACATAAAGTAAAAGTTAAATTCATATCATATTGTATGATGTCTCATAATTTTATCTTAAGAGTCATGTGTTGGTTAAGAGATATCTTCCTACTTAGTCTTGAAGTAGAAGAGAAGAATATGTAATAATCATAGTGTTTTTCACATTAAGTGCCTTGTTTCTAGTTAGATGATGGTGGAGGTTGAACATATTTTGAATGAAAAGTCCCCATAAGTGATGGAGGTATGTAGAGATTTATGTGTCTCTAAAGATGGATAAGAATCATCCCTTGATTCATAGTAAGAGAGACATCTAAGTACAAAATTGTTCCTAAAAGTCTAGCTAGATAACCTAAAGCAATTTGATAAGTATGATGCTCTCATGGAATGTGTTGATTTGTTTCAATTCAGAGAGATGATGGGAACAAACCCTAATCTTTTAAAGGAACTCTAAAGTTGCAAAGTAATTATAGTCTAGTGTAACTTAGAGGTTGGATGACATTGTCTTTAAAGTAATGGTAGAAACTACAATGAGGAGATAAGCTCCTGAAGCTCTAACCACATTGATTGTATATAGCCTTTGTAGATATCATATGAGATGGCTTTATTTTTCTTTCCCTTAGAAATATGTTTAACACATCTATCAAAAAAATATGTAGAGGAGCATAGTCATATCAATATCTACTAGTTCTTGTTATGAGGAGGATTTGGCATACCATTTTTAGTAGGTACCATGTTTTGCACGTCATATGGAGGAAGCAAATGTTAAATGTGAGTACCTAATATTAACATTTGGAGAGTTTCCTATTAATCTAAGCTTGTGTATCATAGTCACTACCTAGAAAATCAATATAGGAATAAGTGGTGTTGTGTTGAACTCCATTAGAATGGTAACAAAGAGTAAAGGTTTATTTATTTCCCAAAAGGAAAAAAATTATGAATAAAGAACTCAAGGATATGAACAAAATTATAAGAAAATAAATTATGAGTACAAAGAAAATTTTCACCTTGGAAATAAAGTATCTAAATATTGGTTTCCTCACATACACAAAGAATAGCAATATCTCACCATTTATTGTCTTGATCATAAGAACCAAATCACTATATGTGGATTGCACAATCTTGTTGATATCAAAGATAAGGATCTTAGTAGAAGAATGAAGAACCACATAATGGTTATATTTTGGTCCCTCACAACAAGGTCATCCACTTCACCTAGAGATGGAGGAAGTTATCATCCACTCTACCCATTAATTAATAAACATCAATTGAATACATTTTTAATCTATCATCCATTTGAGCATTGTTAGGTGAAATAACATCATACACAAGTCTACATTATAACCACCTCTCTAAGTTGATGAATGTAGCATCGGTGAAGATCAACACTCTCCTCCTTTGAGATGAAAATGTTTGTTCACATTGTCTATACAATGACATCATGATGAATATGCACTATAATAAGTGGTCACATGTTGGAGTCAAGGGCTAAATTTGATGGTCATATGCTCACATTTATGCATTCTTGTTGTAGAATACAATCAAATTTTAGGAAGAATATATCATATGAAAGGGGATATTTTGGGTAGGAGGTCAAAAAATATGAAGGATTATTAGTTGTATATATATATATCTAATCTATATGATATTCTTTTTTGAAATAATGTATGCACTAGCATTTAAAGGGCAACTTTGAATGGATAAGCATAACAAAAAATTATTTGATACGCAAGGTCAACCATCAAATTTAGGCCCTAGTTGAAGTGCTTATAACTGTTATATATACCAAAGAACATGTAGAAGAAATACTACATTTACTATAAACAATTATATGCATCAAGTGATCACTAAAAAATAACATAATTTGATGATGAAAGTTGGATTTTTCCTCAATAATGTAAAAACAATAGCATTTCAAGCTTGAGAAGGTGTATATACTTTTGGACTCCAAGATGATCATGTAATGTCAATAGTGTCATAGGAAAGATCTTGAATGAACAAAGAGGATGCATTTTGTTACAAATATGATTCATAAATGAGTTAATAACTATGGTGAAGCATGTAAAAGCATAATTGACATATAGAAAATAAAGAATATCCATGAGGTGTGGATACATGTTGTGAGGAAGGTTCAAATACACCATAATAAAACAATGAATTTTTATTTTCAATGCTTCTTTCTTTTCAAGTGGCCCTTTTTTTATTGGTGAAGTTGAATGGTGAAGAAAAAGATTATCAAGGATCAAGTCTTGTGGAGTGTATGGGCTTGGCATTATAAGAGATGAGGTTGGGATAATGCCATAGGAAAACTTGACACAATGGATTCCCATCAACCCCCTCAATCATTGAAATTAAAGAAATTAAATTACTTATGCACCTGGAAACAAGTTATTTACTAATTTCCAAAAAAATTGCTTTCTTTAAATCCTAATAAACTCTACTCATAAGAGTATGGTCCAAATGGCCATAAAAATGTTATTATGAACATTATGTGTCTTGATATTGAGGAACCACACTATTTAACAATGTTGTTTCCGTACAATAAGGACATGTGATTTAAATAACAATATTTTGATGCAATACAACGAATTGTTAGGACTAGGTGTATTGTACACCTTGCAAGTCCTAGGAGCAATGTTGGATATTATTTTAACGTTATATGTGTTAGCAAGATGGTTCTTGTTGCACCAAAAGATCAACCTGTTAATACCCGATACAACCGCCAGAGTTAATGAATCCACGGGAGGCAGTTAAGCCTTGTCACAAACCCAAGCAATGTGCTACACAACACAAGGAGACCAAGGGTGCACACCTTGCAACAATCGCCCCAATGCAAGCGAGGGGTTCGAACCTGTGACCCAGGCTCCAATACCAATTGTTAGCAAGATGGTTGTCATTGTACCAAAAGATCAACCTATTAATTCCTGATACAACCACTAGAGTTAATGAATCCATGGGAGGCGGTTAAGCCTTGTCATGAACCCAAGCGCTACACTACACAACACAAGGAGACCAAGGGCGCACACCTTGCAACAATATGCTAGTTATATATAGTAATATTCTAATGTTCTATGTGTAAATGGTCTCATTAAGGACCCATAATATTCTTCTAACACTTAGCATGAGGTGTAAAAGTATGTAAAATTTAGTAGTATAAGTTGACCAAGTCATCTCAAAAGTGATGCTCCAATTTGAGAAGTTGAAAAGTCATAATGCCTAGTCATGTGGAAGTCAAGTTTGCTTTAACTTGTTGAAAGAAACAAAAAAAAATATATGTCTTGTGAAATAGGTCAAAATATTATTCTTTGGAATGTAGAAACTAGCTCCAAATTGGACAAATATCAAGCTATCCAATCATAAAATTTTCAAGTATGATCTATGATAAGTACATGGAAATAAGACTAGAAACATAGATAATCAAATGCCTATTGAAGTGTAAATGAGAAAAGGAATTCATGCACCTATTAAAAATGGATTTTGGGCATGAAAAGGGGTTGTAGAAGACCAAAGGAAGCTATTTAGTGAATTTGGAAGGCCCAAGAGGTGTTTTTTGACGAAGGGGTGAGGTTGATTACATAAGAGACATGCACATGTCCTACCACCTATACAAAAAGGTGTATATGTAGCTAGGGTCAAGTACGACACCTTGCAAAAATTAGTTGAAACTAAAACGCATGGTCCTTGAGGTGTTCTGGGGCCTAAAATTACTTGTCACTTGAACTTATTCAAAATAGACAAAGAAAAATAACAAAGTAAAGTGGATTAAAGCACAAAAATAGTCCTAGGGAAATAGATATAAAACAAAGAAAATGAAACAACTACACTTGTCACAAATTGGATTTGAGATATGAAATAGAATAAGAATGATTATGAGAAATTTTGGAAAAAGTTCCAAAGCTCTAGGATGAATCCTTTAGCAAAGGGGTACATTGGGGGTGTAAATGTCCTTATGGAGCACACCAGGGGTTGAAAATGTACCCAAGAGGCATAGATGTACTTAGGGGTGAGCATGGAATAGTATCAAAATTATCTATAACTTTTAAGGAATCTTCATTATGTCTTCTAATTCAATTTTATATTTTGTCACCTACTCTAAATATAGATGTAAATTCCTATAAACTAGAACCTATTCAAAATGAAAGTGTTAAAGAGGAGTCTACCTCAATCATCCCCCTTGTGGGTAATCCTAACAAGATTCCACATATGATAATAGGAAAGTGTATCTACAAACCTAGGTGGTGATGGAAAAGTATGATAGTGGTGAACAAAAAAACTAAAACATTATGGAGCCAAAACCTAGGTCTAGGTGGTGTGTGCAAAAATGGTGATGGACAAGGAGATAGACAAAGATGATCACATAAAAATGGAAATAGTATAATGGAAAAGTATGATAAAAGGGCCTAATGGCTAGGTGTATATAGATCTAGGAAGTAGGAATTAGGATTTTGAGGCTAAGATTGAAGAGGAAATTGATGGCAAGCAATCTAGAAGGAAAGATGAGAAAGCAAGCAGTAAGAGGGCATTTACCAAAGAGGCAAAAGAGGATCCAAAGCACAATATCATCAATGGTTTAGCTTCAACCTATTCTCCTTGATGAGCACTTACAAGAGTGGGTGGGTGAAAAGAGGGAAATTGAACAATAAATCTTTACACAAAGCAGATTCATGTTATGAGAAGTGGAGGAAGAGGAGTATATTTATATGTTTTTACTAAGTGTTAGGGCATTTAATGTTAGGGCTATGGTAGGTGGGTCATAAATGAGATACACATTAATTTTGGTGGTAAAACTCAACAAAACTAGCCTTGCTAGTTGAGGGTCACAAGCAATGGTGTGCGTGGCTTTTAATGATAGGAGACTCAATTTTCTAGGGGAGACTATGGGGATCAAGATAAGGTGGGAGAGGTAATTTCATGTCTATTTGATTATGGGGGAGTGAGTTATAATCTAAACAATGCTAAATGAGGCCCTAAAACACATACTAGATGGACACTAATATGTGTGCAAAAACATAGTAAAAGAAGTTGCTTGGGTAATCAATTTCGACCATTACACTTGCAAATCAAGTTTGCTTTTAAAACAAGATATTCTTGGGAGGTGGATTTTTATTTTATACCACTTGATTTTCTTCAATTGGTGTTCTCATGTTTTAAAGTAGTGGGAGCTTTATCTTTCTTTATTCTACATTTTCCAAGAGGATGGATGAATATAGGTTTTAGAGGCACATTCAAAATGGCTTCTTTTTTCTCTAAAATATAAGAGGATGATGCTACATCAAATGTGTGAATTAAATTTTTGTATTTGACACATTTTTGTTGGAATAATATAAAGGAGGATCACATTTGATGCTAGTGTTTTTTTTCTCGTAAGGGTTTCTTAGGGTCCATATGTTGTGTCAAATCTTGTGTTCTTATTATCTTGTTTCTAATTTCCATTTCATTTTTAGTAAAATAGAAGTTATATTTATAATTTCAAATAGAAATTGAGATTAGATGTAATACATATTTATTGCTCCTAATCAAATATATCAACCCTCATAATCAATATTTAGTATCAAAGCTTGTGTTGGATTAAACCTATGTAGGAAGGGATGCCTTCTTAGGAGTGAGTGCTTTAGTTAGAGTGGAAGAATTTTACTTTTTTTGTAGGTTTGATATGAAATTTAGATTTAATAGAAAGGTCTTCAAGAATGGATATTTAGAGTCTTAATGGCCAAAATTTTGAGCTAGGGAAGCTAAAAAATGGAGGATCTCTTGGTGGAAAGAGATTAATGGATTGTTGTAACTACTATACTTGATTTTATACTTGTAGGAATGGATCAAGATGAATGGGATATAATTGATAGGAAGGAAAGGAGTACTATTGAGTTATGTCCTTCTAATTCTATAAATGAATGTCTTAGGTGAAAACTTTACAAAGGGTTTATGGGATGAGATTGGTAGTTAATGTTAGACAAAAAGTGAGTTAACAAATTGTTTTTTAAGAGGAAGTTGTACTGATTTAAAATGAATGATGGGGACTCTATTATTGACTAGTTAAATGTATTGAGTATAGTTTTAAGTCAATTAGCATTCATAAATGTAAAAATAGATGAGAAGGATGAGTGCATAACTTTACTTTATTCATTATTTGATTCTTGGGATAGCCTTATCATGGAAATTATTAGTACAACTTCTAAGATAAAACTTGAAGAGGTTGTTGCATCTCTACTGAGTGAGGAATTAAGAAGAATGCCTCTAAATGGAAACACTAAAGATACTCTTTCTTAAAAGAAAGAGGGGGTAAGAAAAATAGTGGAGATAAAAGCTTCAAATCTTTTGATAAATCTAAGGTAAAGTGTTGGAAGTGTGGAAAATTAAAACATTTCACAAAGGAATGTAATTTTAAGAAGGATGGTAAATCTAGGGCATCAAATGACAATGATAGTTATTCTTTGGATTCATAATCCTCTATTGAAGAAGATGTGGATTGTGAGGCTTTATGGAATCTACAAGTATTCATGCATGTGGTAATGTATGGTTATTAGATTATGGTGCATCTTTTCATGTGGATCCTCATTTTATAAGAAGTGTTTTATTGAATATGAATGTTTTGATGGAGATAATCTCTTCTTGGGTGATAACACTATTCATAGGATAGTTTACCAAGGTGAGGTCAAGTTGAGATTCAAATATGGTAGAATTAAGCATCATTGCATGGAGTTATGCATTTTCCTATATTGATTAAAATTTTGATTATGTATTGTAGTGTATGAAAATTGATCCAACAAAGAAAAGTCTAGTTCTCTTTGTCAGATGTTTCTAATGGCACTACACTAGGAACAACTAGCTCTTCTAATAAAGAAACTAACTTACTTCTAATCTAACAAAATGAGATAATTAATCTAGCTAAACCTAACATGTTTTACCCTTGAGAAATAACGTTTCTAACAAGTTAAAACATAACAGAAAACTAAAAATTGTCAATTTATAGATTTACAAGACACAAATTTATCAAATCAAGTACAAAAATGTAAATGCAAGATAGAGAGGAACCTAGAGATAGAATATAGAAGCCTCTGTGGAGGATGCTAGTGCATCACATGGATGTTTGTGTGTCGCACTATAGTTTGTATAGTGGGAGCAATAGAAACTCACTTTTCTTCTCAAAAAATCATGCCTAATCTGCACATAAATGAAACAAGGACAACCAAGAGGCTTTCCAAGTGACAAGAGAAATCCAATTTAGAAAGATGTATGATATCTATTTCAAGGGAAATAAAATAAAATGATAAATAAAGGAAGATATTGTCAAACCCTCGTGTAGTTGAATATCTTCACAATGAGAAACTTGTAGTTGCAAGGTAAGAAAAATGTTTGGGGTTGTATAGGAGCTTGCCAAGAATGGTCAAACCCATGTATTTGTCTTTCAACCTCCACAAATAACTAATGACATAGAAGAGAAATTGTGTATTCTCTTACCCTACATATGTCTAGGAAATAATAACAAGAATAATAACAATCTATGAATGCTAGAACTAAGATCTACATAGACTAGCAAACTAGTGAGTGTGGAATAGATAGTAGGAAGGTGAAAACCCACTAGTGCCTACAATACAAAATGGATTCTACGTTAAGAAAGCAATACTAAAAGAGAGGAAAAGAACTTTATCATCTCCAAAGGAAGGGATGAAGCCTACATAACCATAACCAAGGTGCAATAGAAGACCCAACTAGATGTAGTGGTTCCAATTCTCATGAAGATGCCAAAAGATTGTTGTAACTATTCACATAGTTGTATGCTCAAGATTGCAAGAGTGTTGTAGAATAACTAGAGATTACCAAAAGATTGATAGATTTTAGATAACTAGAGATGAGATCTAGATAACCATAAGATCCTGAAAGATTGACTCAAAAATACAAGTTATAGGGAAAAGAAGAAAGTCCAAGGGTCAAAAGATTTGTTTGAGTATGTGTCAAATGCGTTACAAAAACATGAACATTGAAGAAAGGCAGTGGAAATGTTTAGAAATGGTCACTACATGACTGAAAGTTGTATACACCTAAAAATGGCAAAGACAAATTAAATAAATATTTATTATTTATTTAATTCCCATTCTTCTATCATTTAATAAATTCATCAATATATCTATTTGATTCACGTTCATCATTAATAGTCCAAATATTAAATAAATATCAATTTATTTAATTAAATCAATTAAACCTATTCTTCTAATGTCATCCCTTAATTAAATAATAATCAAATTATTTAAGCACAAATCATCCTATTCCAAAGTCTTCATTCATAATTCCAGATCATCTAATCCACCTCACACATACCTCACCATGTTGCACATGTAATTAAATATTTTAATATTTAATTAATCTATTTTCCCTCACCCACATGTCCTATTATCTCTCTAACTATCCCTATTCCAAAGGGCATGGTCTCTCCATGTCACCATGGTCAAAGGGTTCTTTGAGACACTTGTCCCATGAATCCATATATTCTTTCCAACCATCCTATAACCATGGTCTCCTTGTTTGACCTTCTCTCTTTGGTCATGGTGAGCCTTGTGACATATGGACTCATGTCACACCTTTCTCTCCTCCATGTCAAGGTGAGAGGAACATCTTCCCTCTTTCTCTCCCTCATCTCAACCAACTCAATCCTCACCATACACCTCTCAATACTTCTTCTCCGCCGTTAAGATCTTGACACATGGATTTGCCCCCTCCTTGGCCTATAAAAGGAAGATCATTCCCTTATTCTATCATCCACAAGCTATAGCAAACTTACTCTGCCAGAATTATACCAGTGTGCCTTTGGCAAATAATATATATTGCTCATTGCATTATCTCCATTCTCCTCGTATCCACACAATCATGTCTTCAATCATCCATCTCTCATCTTCATAAGAGTTGCATTGTAGGTAATCTCCATTGCATTATCCAACTATAGCCATTCAAGTATTGCCATCTTCAACAGCGAGGAAGTTCACACTTCTGAGAGATCTATTCATCAACAAGATCAATACAAGATAGACAACAATGGAAGCTTCAAGGTAAATCAGTCTTCAAGGTAATATATCTTTGTTTATTTGATTTGCATCATATTTCATTGAGTTATTGGATTACTAGTAGTTTAATACAGTTGACAATATTTCCTCTAACATTTTTGGCACCCACCATGGGGCCTTGCCCCATTTTTAACTTCCATCTGAGTGTTTTGTGAAGGTTCTATCACGATAAGTCATTCCTGTGCATACAACTTCTAGTTCTACGCATTCAACATTCCATGCTCTGCTTATACTTTTCTGCGCATCCAACCTGTATTGTTGTGCATTTGATGCATTTTGTTGTGCTTTTGATCTTCTTGCACATATACAATGCAGTCCAGTGCATTTGATCCTTATTGTTGTGCATTTGCAAATCCACGCATATGCATCGTAGTTCTACGCATATGACCTGCAGTCCTACGCATTTGATTTGTCACAGAGAGTTATAATATTTCTATAAGATTTCCATACTAACTCTCATTTGCAGATGTTAGGAGCTGGACTTAGTCATTTTAGCTGCATTATTAAGCCACCTAGAACTAATTAGGAGAGAGTAACTTAATATGTTCATGCAAATCATCACATAGAAATAACTAGGAGGAAAGTAAATCATTTTTTTGCATCACAACTTGCATCTAGTCCCAACCTAGGGGTTAAAACTGAACAATTTCTTTATGTTTTACTATCTTGCACTGCAATCTATCACATAGCTTAATAGGGGAAAGTAACACTTATTTATTTCTTCAAACAACAATCTACACCTAGACTTGTTAGAAGGTTAAAATTAACAAAATATTTTCCAAGTTATTGCTATCTTATTAAGAACTTCTGTGTTTGATAGAGTTAACACATTTTAGTTATTTTACTTTTAACTAGGAGAATAAAGAACCACTATTTTCTGTTCTTGAAAATGATAATAGGCCTATGCTCTCCCCTTAACTGGGTGACCAAAATGCCAAACTTATCATTTTATCTTTGTCACCTTTAAGAGAGGTCTGCCCTTGGGAACGTGTTTCTTCCAAGTGGGATGACCTCAAGTGATAATGGGCTAAAGCCAAGCCACCTCCAAGTCACTTAAAATAAATTGTGTTTGTGACAAAAGTTGCAAACAATGGGTGTTGTGTTACATCGACAAATGTTTCCCCCATAACCATGTGGAGCGCAACCTCTGCAGGCTGGGAAGCCTCCTTATCAGAGCGAATTGCCACATGTGTAACCACCTGGATAGATGCCTTGACTAAAATACATTTGTTCTAGTGAGCCAAAATCCTCTATTTGTTGATGCAGGAGGTCAGACCTCTGAAGCTGTCCAACGTCATACACTCATCTAGTGTGGAGACAGAAAGTTCAACTCTTTGAAGGAACTGTACTTGATATGCATGAGAAGTGAGTGATGTGGAGGGGAGCCGGTGCTATCAATTACTATCTATCACACCTTTATGCAAGTGGTTGGAGTAAAATCCAAGTTGGAACTCATCAAATATTGTCTTTGCTATCCCTAGGATTGTAATTGTTTGCTTTAAATTTTGTCAAGTGATCATGGAAACCTTTTGTTCTCTATGTTTTCTAGCAATAACTTGAACCAAGATCAGCATTGCAAACCTTAGGTTAACTTAGGAAAACATTCCAAACAAATCAAACTGTCAAACTGAAGCAGAATACCAAGTAACTGCAGTTCTGTGCATTTAAACTATTCTGCTACACATATAATAAGTTTTGTTGTGCATTTAACCCATTTTGCTACGCATTTAAACCATTTTGTTGCACTTATGATCTTTTTGCGCATTTGACACACAAAGCTGCGCATATAAACCACAGTATTGTGCATTCAAAATCAGAGTATTTCAACCAGATCTGTGCATTTGACCCACAGAGTTGCGTATTTGACCCTTTATCCTACACTTTTGAAGCTGCGCATCCAAAACATAGACATATTCCATACATTGTGGGGCAAAAACATTATCAGTTTAGAATACCCTTTTTGCTATAGTTTAAACCTAAAAATTTAGTTATACCTTGCAATCACCTTTTCATATCGTTTTCACAAACATCTTCTTTTCGCATCATTACCTTGTTATTAAAACACCTCAAAAATCAAAACCACGGCTTGCTTCTAGGACCTAGTTGATACTCTACCAATCCAAACAAGAGCTAGTTAATTTTTATAACAGGATTTCAAATCATCCTTCCCAAACAAAAACTATACTAGTATAACCTTGACAAGAGAATAGTCTTCACCAAATAGGGGGATCAATCTATCCCTATTTAGACTGCCCCTTATATCGACACTTCGATAGCTATTAAGCTTTATAGCTCAAGAATTACCTTATTTTAGGCAAACATAGAATCAACAGAAACTTTAGCAAAACCTATTCCAATCAAACTCGCCTTCTACCATATCACACCACCAATCAAAATCAAATCCAACAAATCTCACAATCCAATTTTATCCCATCCCAAAAATCTTGCATGGTGCAAACTAGATCTCAATCAAAACGAGAGCAAAACATGGACAACCTCAACAATAACATACCCGATGTAGATGATGAGGAAGTCACTCAAGAGAAAATCCTCCAACGCCTCCAAGATCCTAAGTTCCAAAGGATAATGGATAGAATTGTTGCTACGGACCCTCAAAAGTATTTCCTCATGCTTTCTCAACAAGGAGCAAAACTGCCCACAGAATTTGATATCTCTAATCTATGGGAGAATAATGCCTCAAATGAAGCTGAGTCATCGAAAGATGGCTCCAAAACTAACAAAGAGGCTCCAAAAATAGAAAAGGATAAGGATACACTCAATCCCTTGGATGCATTGACAACCCAAATCCAAGCCTTACAACAACAATTGGTAGATATCCAAAGTGGAACAACAACGAAACATTATTCTCTTGAAGATATCTCACCTTATCCCTTTGACAAATCCTTGCCCATGATACCTTTTCCTATAAGATTTGAAGTACCAAAATTTGACAAGTATAGAGGAAAAGGAGATCCTAGAGATCATATCAGGGAATTCAGTGTCACTTGTCTTGAAGTCACTCACAATGAAACTTATCTAATGCGACTATTCCCTAGAAGCCTAAGAGGACAAGCTATGGAGTGGTTTTCACGTCTATCTCCCGGCATCCACACCTTTGATGAATTAGTGGACAAATTCATCACACATTTCTCTTATAACATAGAACATGAAATCTCCATGCTAGACCTTTGCAATAACAAACAAAAGGGAGGAGAATCATTTGCATTTTTCCTACAAAGGTGGAGGCAACTTGTGAGCAAATATCCCTATCACATACCCGAAAAGTAGATGATAGAAATGTTTGTGCATAATCTATCCACTGAGCTAAGCTATCAAATATAGATTCAATGTCCATCAACTTTCAGTAAGGTCATTGAGATGGGGTTTCTCATTGAGAAAGCCTTGATAGAAAAAGGGCAAGTAAAGATATACAAAGACACCCCAAGCTCTAACAACAATGTGGATAAGTCACAGTTTTGGACCAAAAACAAACCCATAGTGAATGATGGTGTGGTAGATGAAAAATGTGTAGTACCAAAGCAACCTATTTTCAACCTGTCCAATCTGCTGAACAACACACCATCTACCAAGCCTCAAGGCACTATACAAAAACAAAACAACTTCCCTCCAAGAAGAAAGTTCATGCAACTTGGTGAGTCACTTGAATCCGCATTTAGGAAGTTAATTGGGGGCAACCTCATCACACTTCCACCAGTGCGTGAATACGAACCCAAGTTCAAACCTTCTTGGTTGAATGACAATGACTTTTGTGAATACCATAGGAGCAAAGGTCATAAAACCAATTATTGTATGAAACTCAAGCATGTCGTTCAATACCTCCTTGACCAAAAATGTATATCCATTAATGAAGGACATGCTACCAACGATGAACATATAGCATTCAAGAATCCTCTTCCTCATTATGAAAAGGGAGGTTCTTCAAATCAAAACAACAACAATGGTACTGACAAAGTGAGCTATAACAATGCTTCTTTCGACTACACCGTCAATCATATCGCCCAACATGATTCACACGTCAATGTGATCACAATCAATAATCAGCCTGATTGTAATGTGACCACACATCGTGGAAACATAACCCTGCAAGGGGGAGGCCATCTTCCACATCCAAGTCACCCTCCACATCAAATCAGTACAGCATCATCGACCAACTTCACAAAACACCCGTGCATATATCCATCTTGGAGCTATTGTGTTTATCACCATCCTATAAAGCCATTTTAGAAAAATCTCTCTTGAAAACAACTATTCCTATGAACCTTGCCCAAGATCAATTCCAGGCTATGGTAGGTCATCTCACCACACCACATTTCTTATCCTTCACTGAGAAGGATGACATATCAATAAATCAACTGGACAACGCATCCCTACACATTGAGGCCCAAATACATAAACACAGAATAAAAAGGGTCCTAATAGATGGAGGGGCTAGTTTGGACATTTGTACACTAAAGTTGATCCTTGCATTGGGGATTTCTAAAAATGTCGTGGATCCCAAGAAAACAATAACCATCAAGGCATATGATGAGGAAGAAAGAACCTCCAAAGGAATGGTGGTTTTGCCAATACAAATTGGACCGGTAGAAAGAGATGTAGTGTGCCAAGTTCTCGACATGGAGCTTGCATATAACATTCTTCTAGGAAGACCTTCGATCCACGCAATGAAGGTTGTCCCATCAACATATAACCAATGTATCAAGTTTCCACATAACGGTCAAGAAATAACCATACAAGGGGACCCCAATCAATTTCAGTATTGCAATACCATATAGTCCAAACCAAAAGTTGTAATACCCACCAATAGAGCAGCTTCTTCCTCCAACCAAGTGGATCCAAGTTCCTTAGCTTCCACCTCAAAAATGTCAGAGCTTAAAATCAAAGTCAAAGACAAGGGAGTTGGGGATTATGTTATTGAACAATCTTTCTCTCTAGCATAGTTGCCACTATCACCAAAGTCTTATGGGAGACCATCCATGAACAAAGCTAAGTCGCTAGAGACTTCTATGCATCTTTAATTTAAATGGGGAAGCCTATTCGATGAAATTGATGAAAAAGATGTCTTATAATGACTTTTCAAAGATGAAGATAGTCAAACCATACCAGAGGACCAACAGCCTAAGCTTCCTACGAGACAGTATGGTCAAGGTTTTTCCATGTTACAAAGGATGGGATACAATGGTCATGGTCCCATAGGGATAAGAAAGTATGGTATCATAGAACCTATCAAACCCCCTACTCAAACAGCCTGATACACTACTAGGTTAGGATACCAAGGTAAGCAGAAGAACAAAGGCAAAGGTAAACAAAAGGTTGAAGATAGAAAAGCAGCTACCACTAACTTAGTGGAACAAATTCATCACTTGCAAGAGGCTAGTGAAACTGATTCAAATGAGTATGAGTGGGATAGCCTCTCTGAGATATCTTGTGAAGACAAAGGGATTGATGTTGTCCAATGGTATAGCAATACTCCAATAATGCATGAGGGACAAAGCTCTAGGGATAGACCACTAGAGTCTGAACTACAACATGACGAGAATTAACCTCACGAAGAGAGTACGATATCACGCCTGATGAACCAACTTGAGGAGAGTACCGTAATAGACCTCATCAATACCTCGTCCCTTTTAAATGAATCCTCCATCCTAACCATAACTACCCTTGAGTCTGATCAACCAAATGATCCCTTACCTCTATTTCACCCTAAATCAATAGATTGGGATCTATCTGAAACATCACCTGAGCTTGACACCTTTGAAAATGATGATGCCATCATCGACTACCTAGAGCTTAGAGAACACTTACTTGTACTAGGAGCTCACAAGGTTGGCTTCCCCATCAACCTTAACGACAAGGCATACTTCGAAGAGAGTGCCAATCCTTTTAGTCATAAAAATGTCAAAATAAAAACAAGATCTAATGGTGAAAACTGCTCTGTGGTAGTGTTAGATCATGAAAAAGGAAAAAGAAAAGATGTATCTGAAGGTGAAAACCTCTCTGAGGCACCAATAGATGAAAGGATTGACCCTCTCCCCCTTTATGCACATCTAGAAATATATTTAGTATTGATTTAACCAACAGAACCAATCAACATCGACACAGAGGCACATCCAAGACTCCTTTATCAAGCAGAGTCATTATTTGCACAAGAAAGAATAGAGTTTGTTGAGTTCTACAGAAGAAAATAGATAAACTTTGCTTGGTCTTACACCGATATGCCAGGTATTGACCCTGATCTAATCATGCACCATCTGTCACTAGCCCCAAGAGCTAAGCTAGTTAGACAAAAGCTGAGGAAAATGCACCTCCACATAGCTTTAATGGTAAAAGAAGAGCTCAAGAAGTTACTAGATGTGGGGTTCATTAGAGCCATTGACTACCTAGAGTTGGTCTATAATATTGTACTTGTTTCAAAGCCTGATAAGAGAATCAGATTATGCAACGACTTTAGAGATTTAAATAAGGCTTGTCCGAAGGATGACTTTCCTTTACCAAACATTGATATCATTGTTGACCTCACGGCAGGTCACACCATGTTGTCCTTAATGGATGGTTTCTCTAGATATAACCAAATCAAGATAGCATCAGAGGATCAACATAAAACCGCATTCACATGTTCATGGGGCACCTATTGTTCGTGCGTTATGTCATTCAATCTCAAGAATGCAGGGGCAACGTATTAGCGAGAAATGACAACAATCTTTCATGACATGATGCATACCATCATGGAATATTACATTGATGATATCCTAGGGAAATCACTCACTAGAGAGGGACATCTTGAATTCTTGGACAAAATATTGACCTAGAGCAGTTTAATGTATGGTTGAATCCTAAAAAGTGTGTTTTCGGAATAACATCCGGAAAACTCCTTGTGTACATCGTATCAACAAATGGAATAGAGGTGGACCCGACAAAGGTCAAAGTAATTATAGAAATACCACCACCAAATAATCTGAGTTAGCTACGGTCTCTACAGGGAAAGTTGTAGTCAATTAGAAGGTTCATCTCCCAACTGGCAGACAAGTGCCATCCATTCTCGCATCTGTTGCATAAAAATGTTCCATTCAAATGGGATGATAACTGTGAGCAAGTATTTAAGCACCTAAAAGAATATCTAATGAATCCACCTGTCTTAATGCCGCCAATTCAAGGTAAGCCTCTACTGTTATATATCTCAGCTACACCCACAGCGTTTGGAGCATTGCTAGCACAAGAAAACCATGAAGGAAAGCAACAGGCTATCTACTACATCAACAGGATGTTAGTAGGTTATGAGGTTCAATACACACCAATGGAAAGGGCATGTCTTGTAGTCATCTTTGCTTCACAAAAGTGGAGACACTACATGCTCTCTCACTCCATAAAGCTGGTAGCAAAGATTGACCCACTAAAGTATCTAGTCAGTAAAGCTACCCTAACAGGTAGAATATCTAAATGGGTTATGATTCTCAGTGAATTTGACATTGAGTATGTTGATAGAAGAGCCATAAAAGGACAAGTCTTTGCAGATCATCTAGCGAATGCCCCTTTGATTGATAACAACCCCTTAAGTTTTGAATTTCCTGATGAATCTATATTCAACATCACAACAATAGCTTGGAAGCTCTACTTCAATGGGTCATACATGCAACATGGATCTGGAGCAGGTATCTTGCTAGTAACACCGCAGGGGGATACAATCCCTAAATAATACAGACTTCTATTTTCATACACCAATAATGTGGCTGAGTATGAAGCCCTGGTTATCAGCATAAGGATGGCAGTCAAGTGGAAGGTCAAAGAACTTCATGTGTATGGAGACTCACAACTTGTCATTAATCAAATAAATGATGAATACCAAACAAAGGACGAGAAACTGATACCATTCAAGCATATGGTGGACGACTTCAAGGAATATTTTGTTGTGATCTCCTTTGAGCAAATACCAAGGTTGGAAAACAAAGCAGCAAATGCAATGACCATTATTGCATCCCTTTTAGATATCCCTAAAAATCACTCACGTTATGAGTTTTTGGTGGAGCCAGTCTCCCATCTAGCCTATGAAAGACCAGAAAATAACACCATTTACCACATCGTAGGAGCTAATTCTCCTTTATATGGCAAGGTTTACACCTATCTTAAAGAGAATATCCTACCTCTTGACCTGTCAAACAACCAAAAATGTACGTTCATACGCCAATCATCCTGATATACCATTATTGCCGACACCCTGTATAGACGAGGTTTAGATGGTACACTCCTTAGGTGTTTGGATAGTGATGAATATCAAACTGCTCTAAGTGAGGTTCATGAAGGAATATGCAGGACACAATCTAGTGGTCCTATTTTAGCGAAGAAACTCATGCGTTTAAGATATTACTGGCTGAGCATGGAAACAGATTCCTATCATTTTGTCAAGCAGTGTAAGAATTGCCAAATTCATGGTAATCTAATACACACACCTACTCAGGAGTTACAACCCTTAAGGACACCTTGGCCCTTATGTCAATGGGGACTTGATCTAGTAGGCAAGATTCACCCTTCTTCCTCCAACAACCACAAATTCATTATCACAGCCACAGAGTATTTTACGAAGTGGATTGAGGCCATTCCATTAGCCAATGTCACCGGGAAACAGATTTCATCCTTCACCCTTAACTATATCATATGCAGATATGGTATTCCATTATCCATTGTCACAGATAATGGAAGACCCTTCAAGAATTAGGATATACAGGAACTCTATGGTAAATTCCATATCCAGCATCGTTTCTCCACTCCATACTACTCGCAAGGTAACGGCCAAGCTAAGGCATCAAATAAAACCATTCTAAAGATAATCAAAAAGACTATTGATGACACCTGCCAGGACTGGAATATGCAACTGAACCCCGCTCTGTGGACCTATAGAACTAGTATATGCATACCCATAGGTGCGACACCATATGCCCTTGTCTATGGCTCTGAAGCCATATTGCCTATCAAAGTTGAAATTCCTTCCCTCAGGGTGTCGTTAAAGGGACTCATAAATGATGAGGAATATATAGTATCAAGGCTTCAAGAACTAGAACTGCTAGAAGAACAAAGACAACATGCCTTTAACCATCTTAAGGCATACAAGTAGAGAATGTCAAGGAGCTACAATCACAAGGTTAAGCCACATGTTTTTCACGTACGTGATTTGGTCCTAAGAGAGAATCCATGCAATCAACAGGATTGAGAGAAGGGGAAGTTTGAACCAAATTGGTTGGGTCCCTATGTCATAATCACTACCTATGGATCAAGTGCTTATCAGCTCTCAACATCAGAAGGTGAATTGTCTGATGATCCCATCAACAGTATGCATCTTCAAAGGTTCTATACCTAATAACCCCAATGAAAGGGATATGTAAAAAAAAATGTACAAATAGAAGCAAGTGGTGAAAAACTGGAAATGACACTATTTTGTGACTAACCACTACCTCCATCTATTAGTAAAACTCGACCCGCATCCATTCGCATCTACCACAAGTCTATTGTTAATATTAGTCATTTCAAACTACGTTGCCTTTGCGTTGTCATGTAGGCAAGCCCATCATCGATGAGCCCCTAAGGCTACCCTTCCATCCATATCCCTAACCATACCATAAACCTATGCTTCAACATCCATCACTAGTGTTAGCCTTCAAGGTCAAACTATGTTGCCTCTGCATTGTCACATAGGCAAGGTCATCATCGATGAGCCCCCGAGGCTTCCCATCCCTAGGTCTTTACGTCCACATACGTCCACCCAGTCGAACTACATTGCCTCTACGTCATCACATAGGCAAGGCCATTTAGCAATGAGCCTCTGAGGCACTAGGTCAATCCCTTAGGGCCTATCACATTGTTCATTGTTAGTTCACCCTTAATAAATCAATCCTCTACTTGACTAGGGGCAAATCCTTGACCTAGTCAGAGAATAGGGTTCTTGAATGCTATAATTTCAGAGGATAAACAATCAGATCATGATTTTATCACTAGACAACAAGCAGCACGACAAGCAAGTCTTCAACATCATCTTGATGCAAAAGATAGAAAAACTACACTTGACAAACCCATTTTGGCCTAAGACATCAAATTGATTCTTTCAAGTTATTGTAAAAAAACATGTTGTTGGTAAGAAAGTTTTTCAATGATTGTTTTAAAAGTCTTATATCATGATTTTTGTTATTATGTCTTTCTACACTACTCAAGGATGTCTCAAACTAGAGAAGCTATGATGGAGGCATAATCATTTTGTTTTTTTTGTTTGTGGGTTTATCTTTAGTAATGTGAAAGCCTTGTCTAATGACATGATCAACAAAAATGACCATTGAGGACATCAAAGGTCTAAAACATGAAATAGGTTTAATCCTTGTCAGTTGATATGCAAACAATACTTAGGTCATCTTGGTTCAATTATACTTATATGCTTGTATTAATTTGCTAAATCAAAATCCATGTAAGTAATACTCAGGTCATCATGGTTCAATTATACCTAGATGTTTGTCTTTTCTTACAACATTTTAAAAGCTCAATGAGACAAATTACTTCGAATACTCACACAATCGAAGATGACAAGAATCCATATCCATACTTATCCCGTTGCATTCCAATTCATTATAAGCAATTTATCATTTTACCAAAATCCATGTGTCTTTGTGATCATGCGTTTATCCAACTTCTTATCTTTCATTATACATTCATTGTCCAATTCATTTTCTTTTAATTTCTCCTGAAAAATGTATTGCTATTAAGATTGAGTATACTTGGCATTAACAAAAAGTAAATCATCGTGTATCATAATCAGGTCCATCATCATAGATGCATATCATTTTGTTCATTAGGATGCATAAACACAAGTAAATCATAAATTATCCATAGCAAGAGTCACATACTCACATCATTCATCCATTTGAGTTTCATATATATGTATATCACGACAAAAAAATGCAAAAACATAGATAGAATGATCATCAATTAAACCATCTTAATACATGCATACATGATTCATATCATTAAATTTAGCACTATAGAAATCAGCACATGTAAAAACTATCACATATAAGCACATCTTGCATCTAGCATTAGGTTAAACATTGTAAGCGTGTAGAGGCATCATGTCTAATGTCAAAATCTATAGAAGCATCAATATAATCATCATAGTGTTGCATCATACAAATCATCATATAGATCATCAGGTCCATCACATAACATAAACATATGCATCAAAATCATAACCATATAAGTCATCTATAAACATAGCACATCATAGCATCATAACGTAAGTCGTGTCCATCACAGTAAATCATAATATAGTCCATCGAATCATGGTATCATATCATCATCATCAAAAAAGAATAAGAGTGTCCAAGTATACAATGAGGTCCAAATAATAATACATCTCGAAGTGTCCAAACCAAAGTGGTGTATACGTGTCCAAATAAAAGTACTAGAAACTACATGTCTACAAACAACTAGGAGTGGCTCCCCCCTGATGGTGCTGGATGTGGTGGCTAGATACCTCCTCCTCCTCCACTTGATGTCCCTATCCCTAGTGCACCCCCTCCTGATGGTCCACAAGGTGGCCCCATAGGTCCCATCACCCCGTCACCCTCTATGGGGGTCCTTTGTGATCTACGGCGGTAACTGGGATGAAAGTTGCCTGTCATGCACTCTGGTAGCACCACCTACTCATAAAGGGACTGCCAGTAGAAGATCTCCTGGCTTACCCTAACCATCTCTATAATTGTCTAGCTAGTGGGACCCTATCCCGTAGTCTGCTATAGTTTCTCTAAGAGTGCCTCTGCCCTCGTATACCTCTAAATAGTTGTGTCTCACTCTAACCAAGTGGTCTGTAGTTCACTCTATAGCTATGTGATCTGGGCCTAAATCTGCCCTATCTGTCCCTACTACTGTACTAGCATAGACTACATCTGAGCCATCTGGGCTTGTAACCCAGCTATCACTCCATCATCTGGTCCCTGTCCTTTCAATCCACTGGTGAACCCTCCTCCCATCTCTATCTCTGCCACTGCCATCATGTCCTCTATCATGACCTCCTCCTCTTCCTCTGCCATCATCCCCACCTCAGCCACCTCTGCCTCCTCATCTCCTGTGTCACCTCTGGGGCTCCTCATCATCCTCCTCCTGATCATCCAGAATCAGGGCTCGCTCTCCTGGTCCAGAGTAGCATGGAAAAGGATGTGCAACAAACCAGTCAAAGTAGTCCTGCATCATGCTTGCGTCTGCCACTACCCTCATCATCAGCTAAGGCTGATATGGGATGTGAAGGAACTCAGCACGAGCCTACTCATAGGATGGGCTGGGTCCCCATCGTGTCTGCTCCTTGTGCATACGACAAAATATGGCATTACCCTGGGGCATCCCTTGGATTCTGCCAAACTGCATGTACACATGTGATACAATGTGTCTCTCTAGAATATAGAGTGTCCTCCCTCTAAGCCATCTCGTCTGAAAATAGAAGGGTAGCTCAGATGCATCCTCATCCCATACCTCACAATCCAGGTATGGTCGCCACTCGACTTTGTCCACATTGTCAAATGATTGTCTTTAGTACTCCAACTTTCCTAGCTTGGGCTGGGAAAGGCTCTCCTAAAACATATAAGAGTAGGGTTGATCCCTACCCTGAGTACTAATTCCAATAGGATGAGTAATAGCTATGTGAGTCCATGCCCATATCTATAAAAGTCATACTCTGCAATCCAATCTAGAAGAACCATCATATACAAACTGGTGTAAATCATGATACAAGTGTGTAAGGATGCAAACTCCCCAGGCATATCTAGTACCCTTAGTTGTAATCTGCTTTAACACTCGACCCCATCCAACTGTGAATCCATGAGATCATCTTTCGGGGCACATGATACCTCTGATCAATCCTACCACAACTGAAGGAAGTGGCTCATAGTAAGCCAGCATGTCAGCCTAGCTGATCTTAGTACCCTTGATACTGTCATCACCCAAAACTCGTTTGCACTCATCCAACCCTGCCCCAGTCTGCGGCTCGTACTCCACAAGCTCTCCATAAATAGGTATGCAAAGGATCCTATGGACATCCTCTAGGGTAAGTGTAATCTCCCCAGTGGGAAGATGAAAAGTCTCGTCCTCACTATGAAATCTCTCAGCTAGCATAGTCAACATGTCGAGATTTG
The DNA here is from genome assembly GCA_027924645.1 of Cunninghamia lanceolata. Classification (NCBI taxonomy): domain Eukaryota; kingdom Viridiplantae; phylum Streptophyta; class Pinopsida; order Cupressales; family Cupressaceae; genus Cunninghamia; species Cunninghamia lanceolata. Next base: position 1,232,899 of record BSBN01001137.1, on the reverse strand, counting down.
TCCTAATCTCAGGCATGAAGCAAACAAAAGACAATCTAGCTGATCCAAGGATAAGTAGATCAATCTTAGTAAGATAAGGCCTCAGCATCTATGTAACTAGAAAATGCTCTCTTGACATGAGAACGTCATCTAGCTCCTCCTGCAATGAAGCAAGCACGCATTAATCAGCCAAAATCGACTAAACTGCAAATCTATCTATCCAGCATCAAAAACTTACCTATTTTAATAGGAAAGCAATCCTATCATCTCTCTAGAGATTCTATCAATCTTAGAGATGAGCTATCAGTTGACCAGCATCAATCGCACAGTCAACTTCATCAAATTTCTAAGTGTTTTGATAAACAACAATCAGATGCGTAGTTCTAACTGTTGTATGCACAGTTTTACCTTGTATGCGCAGAATTATCTTGTATGCGCAACTTTAATTCAGTTGCGCAGGTTTGCTCTTCATATGCGCAATAGAATCTTGTTTGCGTAGTCAAATTTCAAATGCGCAGTAAAATCTTCCATGCACAGTGTCCCTATTTATATGTGCAGTAGGATTTTGTATCCATGAGAATGTACTTCATTTGCAAAAAAATTGAATATGCACCAATTTTGGCATCATATGCATAGAATCACTTCATATACGCAATAGCGCACTTCATATGCGCATGTCTGCCTTTCGATGCATTTAAAACCTAAAACTTTGAGCTACATTTAATGCCATCATTAATGACCCTAACCTAGAAATGAAGTAGTACTTACTGGCGGACCATAGTCTACTGGACGGTTGAACCGTCAGATCTGCTTGAATCGATGAAGCTCAATAGGAAACTAATGCATCTTCGCTGACTGCTTTGTGCTCAAAAGGCTCTGCTCTTCACTAGGATCTTTCTCAAGGACAAGTTTGCAAATGACTAGGAATGTGACCCCACACTCCTATATATAGCGCATGAAACCCAAACATTTATATAAGAATATTTCTATTTGATCTAAACCCAAGCATTGTCTTGCAAAATTCCTCTACCTTAATTGAGTCCCTCCATAATCTTATCAAGGTATCATGCCTTAGGGGTCCCAAATTTATGTTTTGGTAAAGCTCCATAATCGAACCTTGGGTTATAGTTTAATTGTGCCCCATTTTATTTTACATTTTAGTCAAAAAATGTGCCTAAACATTTAGATACATGATACATTTAGATATTGACCAACCAAAAGGTGTGGTCAGTGCTCCTCTAGCATCAAATGCTATGCCCAAGTCACACCTAATGTGTAGCTTAAAAATACATTTTTACTTTAAATTCACCTGAAGTATAATTTCATAATTTTAAATTCATCAAGTTGAAAACATATATACATACAAATATATGTAGGATGAGAGCTCTATTGGGGCAATAGTAGATCCTACCACTGATGAGCCTACACAAATTCACAACTCATCTATTGTGTTTCAAGTCCTACTAGTAAATCCTATGCAATTTCTAGTTCTTTTTATGGTTGATTTTGTAAATACTTCGGCCTAATTCATGTCTTATTTAAATATAGGAATTGACAACTGAGATTTTTGGTACAAAATTGATATCTATAGCAGGGCAACATGAGGTCGGAGATGATGAGCACCATGTGGTATGCATGCACACTTAAGTGTAGATTTAAATATTTAGTTTCATGGTTTTGTTTTAAATAATATGCATGCAATTTTGACATTAATTGATTTGAAGCTTCTTTTTCTTGTACAACATGATCCACCATCTATGTCACATGGAACCAAGAGGTAGGTCTTGAAATTGATGATGATAAAACATAGAGTGTAATGTTGCATTTATTTCATGGACTATGAGTATTTGAGTATTATTGCATGGCTTGCGACTATTTCAATATTTTTTCATAGGCTAGTTTAGTATTTATCTCATAGACTATTTCAATAGCTATTTCATATACTATTTCAATATTTATTTCATAAACTATTTTAGGATTTATTGAATAGACTATGCATGTATATGTTTTTATTTCATGGACTATTTACTTAAAATCATGCATCTAATTGTAAAATTGCAAGTCCCAATTCTAATTCTAAGACGAAATTATAATTACATGTCTAAATTATAAGTCCTAATTTTAATGCATGATAGTCAAAATTACAATTAAACATTGAAGTCCTAATTCTAATTCTAAGTAAAAATTATAATTTCATGTCCTAATTCTAATGTGACAGTCAAAATTACAATTAAACATTAAAGTTCTAATTGCAAGTCTTTTTTTTTTTTTAAAACCAGGGGTAAAAACTTTATTGAAAATCAAAGAGGAGCATTACAAAGAAAGCAAAGGACCAAAAGCCCAAGAACCAACAAGAGCAGAAGAACTAATCAAGACCAAAGTTAATCATCACCATAACCCTCCCTATCCTCATCCAGAATTCTCTCCAAATCATGGCAAAGCACCGGAGGAACCAGGTCCCACTCCTCAGTTCTCCCGCCATCTAAATGCTCAGACACCCATTTCGCCAAGAAATCCGCAACCCTATTCCATTCACGCGGGATATGAACAAAGGTTACCCTTTCCATTAACAAACTAACCTGCAAAATCTGCTGCACAATCAAAGCCAAATGCCAATTGACATCCAACACTTTCTGCTTAATGAGCAAATTGATCAAAACTTGGGAATCAGATTCACAAATAATCCGTCTCCAGCCCAAGGCAAGAGCCTTCTCAAAAGCATAGAGAATAGCCAGCCCTTCCAACATGTTGACGGTCTACATCCCCTCAGGGACCGAAAAGAAGATCACCGAGCCTACAAAATCCCTGCCAATCCCCCTAATACCAGCAGGCCCGGGATTGCCCCGGGAGGATCCATCAGTATTAATCTTAAGAATCCCATCAGGAGGAAGCTACCACCAACCGATCCTATGAATTTTCTTATTAGCCTTCCGTCCTCTCCTAACACAAGCCAAAGTCACAGACAACCTCTGAAGCCCCAGTCTTGCCACCACCTCAGCATCCCACTTGATTAAAGGAAAACTCACCTCACTCTTAGCCTCCACTGTCTCCTGAATCATTCCCAAAATTTTCTGCTAGACTTGTTGCACCATCTTCTTCTCACCACAAAAAATCCGTCGGTTCCTCTCAAGCCAAAGTTGCCACAACATGAAGATAGACCCCCCAAACCACACTTCCTGCAAGAAAGAAGCCATAGAAGGGGGCTAACCCTCACCATTCCAAAAATCAATCAAAGAGGAAGCATGAACACAGGGACTCTGCCAGACATCCCACCAAAAATGCCAAAGCTGAATAGCAAAAGGACAGCAAAAAAATAAATGAGCAGAGTCTTCCTCGACCGCCCCACACATAACACAAACAGAAGGACCCTGGAAGCCTCTCTTCCGGATATTGTCCCAGGTCAAACACCTATTCCAAGCCAGCATCCAAACAAAGCAGTTGCACTTTGGCTAGGAAAACTTGTTCTAGACCTTCCTCCACCACTAAACTTCCTCCCCATCCATTCTTTGAGACAGTAAAACCTGATAGTCGGAGGCAACAGTATAGACCCCCTTAGGATTGAGATACCAAGCAAACACATCGTCCTCCTGGAGGGAACTACACCGCCGACTAGAGAGGATACTGAACAACTCGACACACTCCTCATGCAAACCAACAACCGGCCAAACATCAGGAGACTTCCAGCTCGCCATCTCCAATTGCCTGCAAGAAGTAAAGGATTTAAAATCACTCACCCGAGACCAACCAACCTCAAGAAATCTCTGGCAAAGAGTCAACAAATTAGGAGACTGAGAGATAATGGGACGATAACCATCCCAAGAATCAGCCTAGAAAAGAGCCTTGGATCCCTGCTTACAAATTCAAAATAAACCTTCCTTAATAAGAGCAGCCCCTTTTTTGAGAGTACCCCAAATCACTGAGCCTTTTCCAATAAGGGGGTAGCAAGGAATATAACACAGGGGAATCCCTGGGAGGTACTTCTGAGAAAGAATCCTAGCCCAAGCCTTATCTTGTTCAGTGCACCAATGCCAATACAGCTTCGCATCCAGAGCAACTCCAGTTAAGTCTGCCTGTCGTAAACCAAGATCCCCATACTGTTTAGGGCTACAAACCACCTCCCATCTAACCAGACTCCATTTAGAAGACACCAGACTACCAACCCATAAAAATTGTCTTGCAACCTGATCTAACTCCTTAACAAATCCCATCGGGGCAACCTAGAGCATACACCTATAAATGGGCAAAGCCTGCACCACCGACTTAATGAACTGGGCACGCCCAACAAAAGATAGGCACCGATGAGTCCAGTGATTAACTTTCACCTGAAATTTATCCAAAATACTCTGCCAAGACTCCCTGGGTAAACGGCCAACCGAGATAGGAATACCCAGATAGACCAAAGGGAGAGTCCCAATCTGAAAACGCAAAGGCTGAGCAATCCTCTGCTGGATGGAGCCCAGTGTGTTGAAGAAGAAGATCGAAGACTTGTCTTCATTGATCAATTGACCTGAAGCAATTAGGTAAACATCCAAAACCCTGCGCCAATTAACAGCTTCTCTCATTGTAGCCATGCCCAGTAGAGCAGTGTCATCCACAAACTGTAGGTGAGACTGCGGAGGCAATTCACCACCCCACCGCCAACCCTGAAAAAGACCACCCTCTAGGTTTTTTCTAATCAACCTCCCCAAACCTTTAGCAAGGAGAAGAAACAGATACGGAGACAAGGGATCTCCCTAACGAAGCTCCCTGGAAGCACCAAATAACTCCGTGTGTTCCCCATTAATAAGCACCGAGAAGGAAACTAAAGTAATGCAGCTCATAACCCACCAAATCCATTCTTCCCCAAAACCAAAGGCACTGAGAGTCTTCCAAAGGAAGGACCACTTGACCCTATCATAAGCCTTAGCCATATCCAACTTAATAAACATCACCTTATCTTTGGAGCTGGCCATAGAATAAATGGACTCAGTAGCAATAACAATACTGTCCAAAATTTGCCTGCCCTCCACAAAGCCACTCTGCTCCTCAGAAATCAGCTCTTTTAGCCCCCTTTTTAACCTGTCAGCAATAATCTTAGAAATAATTTTATAAGAAACGTTGCAAAGAGAAATAGGGCAGAATTGACTTAGCCTATCTGCCCCTTCACACTTGGGTATGAGGGTGAGAAAGGTTGAATTTGAAGCCCTAAGCATTTTCTTATTCCGTTGAGATTCTTGGACAACTGCTAAGAGGTCCAATTTGATAATGTCCCAAAATTCTTGGTAAAACTCAACTGGGAAGCCATCAGGACCAGGGGCTTTCCCTTTCTTCATCTGGAAAATAGTCTCTTCAAGCTCCTCAAGAGTGATATCCTTCATAAGAAACTCATTCATTTCTCTAGTTACCAGAGGGGGAATACATGAGAGAACCTGGGCTTCTTCTAGTGATCCCCCATGCGAAACTTCCCTAAAAAGAGAGGAGAAGTACTGCAGTGCCTCACCCATCATTTCAGGAAAGGAGGAAAGCTGCTCACCCTTATTATTAACCAGAACCGAGATAGAATTTCCATGCTTCCTAGCTTTCGCCGAGTTGAAGAAAAAAGTGATATTTTTATCCCCTCCCTGAAGCCATTCTATCCGGACCTTTTGCTTCCAAAATAGTTCCTCCCGGAGCTCACACTCCTCTAGAGCTTTTAGAGCCTGAGCTTCATCTTGGAGTAAATCTTCAGTCACCCCATCCTCCCTTATCAGTCTCATGATACCATCCAACTTAGCCTGAGCAGCAGCCTTAACATGAAAAATATTCCCAAAACATTAATGATTCCACCGCTTGAGCTTATACTTCACATACTGCAGCAACTTAGCAAAGGTATACATCACCGTACCATAAGCCAGTCTACCCCACCTCCACCATTTGGCCACATAATCGAACAGAGACTGGTCCCGTAACCACATGAGTTAAAATCTAAAGGAGGGAGAACAGGGCACATGAGATGCCACACTAGTAAGCTTGATATGCCAGTGATCGGATCCTCTCCAGTCCAAGATTTCAGAACACGAGGACCACATACCACCAACCCAGTAACAGGAAACCAAAAAATGGTCCAATCTCTCAGCAATACAATTTTCCCCAACCCTGCGATTGTTCCAAGTAAACTGACCATTACTGGGCTTAATATCAACTAGATTCAAAACATCAATGTAATTGTCCATAAGCAACGCAGAGGGATCCAGTTGTGCCGTACCACCACGCTTTTCAGCCAGATCTAAAATAGCATTAAAATCTCCAGCCAAAATCCAAGGATGGAGAGGAGCCAAGCTGCGAACAAAACTGATATGGGTCCATAGAGATTGTTTACCACGCAAGTTAGTAGGAGCATAGATATTAGAGAGGAGTAGGACTTCCCCCGTCTCAAAACTGGAAGCAATCATAGTCATAGCAAACTTAGAAGACAACCACCAAAAAGGACAGATCTTCCGCGCATTCCAAAAGCAGGCTAAACCCCCTGAAGATCCATGGGCCCCAGTGCATTGGCAATCCCTGTTCCTCCACAACTTAGGAGCCAAACTGAACATAGACTCAACTGTAAGCTTGGTCTCCTGCAGAAAAAGAATAGCTGGACCTTGATTTCTAACCAAATCGTGAACAACTTTTTGTCTAGGGCTGTTGTTCAAGCCCCTTACATTCCAGGATAACACAATCATTTCAAGGGGCTTGAAAAGTGAGAATCCAGAGTCTTTACTAACCCTGACTCCACCAAAGTCTCACACATCATTTTAATCTTTTCCAGATCCTTCTTTCTGCTAGGCTTGACAGATTTCTTCGCCCCACCCTTCTTAAGGTCCCTCTGCAAAAGGCCCAAATGAGGAGAAGATTTACTACACCTAGCTGCACTTGAGCCCCTAGGCCTCCCAGAAAGAGAAGATTCCCCACCAACTTTCAAGACTTCAACAGAAGGAACTGGCACCACTAAAACCACCAGCTGTTGATCAGTATCCATGTGCAAAGCCTCATCATCCTGTGGTTCTATTGAAGCAACAGTAGTATTGATCTCCTGGGCTGGACCCTCAACCACCTGATCCAAACTCATCAACCCAGGGTTTACTTCCTGCTGATTGAGGTCATCCAAAATCTCAAACCTATTAAATGAATCCTCATCCTGTCTTTCCTTTAAGGTTTGCTTTTGACCCCTGTTTCTGTTACGAGCCTTGACCGGAACAAAACCCTCAGCATCAGCCACCTCACCAGGGATAGGGCCCTTCCCCTTATCAGCCCCAAGGGGGTTGCGAGGAAGTTGTGAAGGTTGAGAGTCCAAGGGCTTTGATTTAGGACACCTTCGCTGCAGATGACCATAAGCATGACAAAGACGACAGCGGAAAGGAAGAGTCTCGTAGTCCAACTGCTGCACCCAAGAGAAAGATCCCGCACACACGTCCACAGCATCAGGCAAGGGCTTGCTAAGATCAATTTCAACACAGATGCGGGCATAAGTCATAACCTTTTTCCCTAAAGCTGACATTGAAGAACCAATTGGCTTACCCAGCAGCGATGCAAGCAACTGCAAAGTATCTTCCTGACATCACTCCACCAGAAACTGGGGTAAACAGACCCACACCGGAACATGATTTGGCATCTCCTCTGAGGGGATAAATCCTACATGCCATGGCTTGATAAACAACCCCACCTGGTTATAGAAATAAGGGCCTCTGGCAAAGACTTTATTACGGTCAGCCATGCAGTTAAAAGTGACCATAAAATAATTATTTACTAGCAGCATGATGTCCATTTCACCTTCCAGTGCCCAAGTCCTCTGGGCCCAAGATTCCAGAAACTGTAGCAAAGTCCTCATCCCCAAAAATTTGCAATACAAGGAGTGATTTGAATAATATTCAATGTCTTCAGCAAGCATCGCAAGAGGAATGACTAGCTTTGGCCTCTCCTTGCAGCGCTTTAGGCAGTCATTAACCTTATGGATCCGCGCACCAGGAGGTGCATCTGCACCACGAAACTCTGATTCCGAAGAGAAAAGATTATTGTCGAAGGTCTTCATGCCTTGATTCAGAGACTTCGAGCCTATCGCTGCCTGAAAGTCCAAATCAGGAGACACCCGAAAACCTCACCCTTCGAAAAGGCCATCAAACCCTAGACAAAAAGGCACTACCCACAAAAGGATAAGTGTGGAGAAACCCCACACCTCCTCCTCTTCCCGCTCTCTACACAAACAAACACCACCTGAACCAACCCTCACCTGCGCCAGAAGAGGGGAGAAAGACCCCACACCAAAAAACCTTGAGCACAACACACCCCACACACCCTGAAGTACCAACCAACTGCAGTCAAAGCCTTGCAAGATAAAACACTCACCACCGCAGAAGCACCCGAGGCGGATTCCCATGCAGGCACCAAGGAGACCCTCTGGTGGACAATGGGCGCAGAAACGGAGCAAACACAAGCCGTGACTCCCAGGAAAGAAAGCAACCAACAAATTAACGTGAATCAACCCCCACACAATAGCAAAATGACCCCTCCCAGACCACGCAGGAACCAGAAAATCATGATCACGAGCTAGGGCTCGGATGCCCTAGCTCAGCCCTTGCAGAAACAGACGCAAACACCATTCCATTCATGAAATTCCCTTCTCTAATTGCAAGTCTTAATTACAACTATAAGTCTTAATTAATTGTGATGAGACAAAAGTTACAAGGAAAAAATTACTACTTGTTTGGTATACTTGTATAGTGAATTATAAGTATGAGTTTGAAATAGAAAAATAGTGACATGGTGAGTTGTGACATAAATACTTGAATGTGAAACTCTAGAGTAAATAATATTGCTTAATATTTTTTATTTCAAGGTTTAGACTTAATTATAATTTATCCAAGATGGTTAAGGGTAAATTTCAATGTTTTAAATTGAATGAACATAGTCAAAGAGATGTTATATGTAAGAATAAACACTAGTACATTCTAATATTTTATCTAAATTTGGGACAACAATTGATTTTGTATTGTTAACTAAAATGGTCAAATTATTGATATTTACATTATGGCAATGGTCAATATCTTTGAACAATTTAATTAAGAATTTCATGTCTTAATTAAAGTCTTAATTTCATGTCCTAATTGCAAGTCTAAATAGCATTGAACAAAACATCAATAATACCCAAAAAGGGTTTTGTGTCAAGGAACTAACACAATATTCAAGCACCCTTTAGTAGCAGTGTTATAGGTTCAGATTTTCAAATATCAAGCACTTGAGGGCTAGTATAGACAACCCAACCAACATAAGTTTGAAAGTTGGTCTCTCCACCATAGTGAAAAAAACTAAAAAGGGATTCAAAAACATGCAACAAAGGTTTACTTGGAAAATAGATAATGGAAAGGCAACCAATTTTGGGGAAAACAGTTAGAATGAACAACCAATTTTTGTATTACTTCTATACTTTTAATTAAGAATTTCATATCTTAATTAAAGTCCTAATTGCAAGTCTTAATTGTACACTTACAAGTCTTAATTAATTGTGATAAGACAAAAGTTACATGCAAAAAATTACTACTTGTTTGGTATACTTTTATACTTTTAATTAAATATTTCATGTCTTAATAAAGTCCTCATTTCATGTCATTAAAATCACATCTTAACTAATTGTGATAATACAAAAGTTACATGGAAAAAATCACTACTTGTTTGGTATACTTTTATACTTTTAATTAAGAATTTCATGTCTTAATTAAAATCTTAATTTCATGTGCTAATTGTAAGTCTTAATTAAATTCCTAATTTCACATCCTCGAACAAGAACTAATTAAGAAATAAATATGAATGGGAAAAAATATATGTCTATATTATGATGGGTAAGGCTCTTTGGACTATCAATTTAATCATTCTAATTTTAAACATCATTTACAAAGAGTTAAACTAAATTACAATAAATGTTATCAAAGAACCAACAATATCATTATAACATTCTAGAAGTAAGAAATTTATAATTATAGGAGTCGTAATTATAAGTCAAAATTACAATTACGTGAATCCTAATTCTAAGTTCTATACTCCTAGATTATACTAAATTGTAGAATATAAAATTTCCTTGATTTCAAGCGATGTCATCGCACATAGAATGTACAAGTAGTGACAATCATGTCATCTAGTTGTAGGATACCTGAAACAAAAATGATAAAAAGTATAATGAACAAGTAAATATGTGTATAATTAGTGCAAGTAAATAAATTAACTATAAATACATGATTCATAACTATAAGTCAGATGAGAAAATTACAATAAATCAAGTTAAAAAATTACAATAGAAATCCTTTACATTCAAGTGATGCCTAGCATAGGAAAATACAATTTGTTGTCACACATTGAATGCACAAGTAGTGATAATCATGCCAACTAGTTGTGGGAGACCTGAAATAAAAATGATAAAAAGTATAATGAACATAAGAGCACAAAGCCAAAAAGGAAATATTTATCTACAAAAAAGAGAGTGAAGTATTCTATTGTAACATGTTTTGTAGTTAAGATGATGACTTAAAGAAAGTTAAGGGGATGGCTTAAGGGGACATTCAACCAATTACTAATTGGCTAAGGGAATGTAGTAATTATCATTCCACTATAAATTTAATTATTCTTAAATAAGCTACTAAACCAAATCCCAAAGTTATTAAAGTAAATTAAACTTGCGTAATTTTTGAAACGTAGTTAGGAGAGGGCTTAAGAGGAGTTAAGAGGATATCTTAAAGGGACATTCAACCAATTACAAATTGGCTAAGGGCATTGGCAATAATTATAAATCTACTATAAATTTACTTAATCTTAAATAAGTTACTAAACCAATTCCCAAAGTTATTAAAGTAAATCAAACTTACCTAAATTTTGAAATGTAGTTAGAGGATGGCTTAAGGGGAGTTAAGAATATGGCTTAAGGGGACATGAAATCAATTACTAATTTTCTAAGGGTGTGTTGGTAAATCAAATAACTATAAATCTACTTAATCCTAAACTCACATCCTAGACCAAATTCCAAAGTTATTAAACTAAATCGTACTTACCTAATTTATGGAACATAGCTAGGGGATGGCTTAAGGGGACATGCAATAAATTACTAATTTATAGGGGTATGCTTGTAAATTAATTAACTGTAAATCTACTTAATCCTAAACTCACATCCTAGACCAAATTCTAAAGTTATTAAATTAAATCATATATACCTAATTTATGGAACATAGCTAGGGGATTACTTAAGGGGACATGCAATCACTTAGTAATTTGCTTAGGGCATGATAGTAAATCAATTAACTATCAAGTACATATATACAACTATACATTAGTCAAAAAATAAAGATTAAAATTTTAAAAATTTCTACATATCTACAAACCATTAAAAAAAATTACTTCATTGTACCATCTGCATCCTCTCTCTTTTGTAATGCATCTATAGTTGCCACATGCTCTTCCATAGAAAGTGTTCATAACTCTTTTGTAATAGATTTCCCTTGATATCTCACTAATTATATATTTGTTGCCACAACCAAATATGAGTAGTACACAATTTTCTTATGTGTTTCAATGTAACAAGTCAACTCTTATTACCCAAAACTAACCAACTTAATTACCATTAAGTACAAGGTCATGATTAACATAATAACAATTAGGCATAGTAATAATCAATATCATAAACAAAAATCAATATGCATATATTTTTGGATAATTTCAAAACTGAAATTTACAACAAATTCTAAAGATAACATACTAGTGATTCCTCACTATACATTTACAATATTTTTCTTATAGCATCAATGATAAGTTTGCACATAATGTTTGACTATCAAGTCATATGAAAGAATGCACTTTTGACATCTGTATTCATAAGTCTTGGCTTGTCATCCTCTTGGGAAGAAGAGCATCACCTGAGTGCTTTTCCTCCAACCATAGACAGGCAGTCCCTTGCACAACTTCCTTCCCGGAAGTGGCCCTACCCTTCACAAAGGGAATAGATGTAAGAAAATATTAAGTTTTCCATCTAAGTATCTAGTGTTGTGTCCTTCATAATACTTTGCGGTCATACAACTATATATCCACTCTAACTATGTATGACACTATTGGAAGCATTATGCCATCTGGAGCAAAGTGAATAGACTAATGCATGTAGAGACAGATGCATTACTTTGGCCAAAGATTTATATACATAAATGTTTCGCAATGAATGTAGTCAATGTTCACACACCTCAACTCATCTTAGAAGTTGTCTCATCCTACAATGTTCATAATTTGAGCCCTTTAGGTCATAGTAAAGATTGGTGCTTTACACCCTTTGTCCACTTATCTTGGATTTCTAACTCCGTTTCCAAGAGTGTGTTCTCAAAAATTATTTTGTCGCTTAAGCAACCAGGAACCTTTGACCTCCACATCACTCTATTCCCATTCTTTCTTAAAAATATTTATTTAAAAGTTCATGGTTTCATGTCTTAAGACCTTTTCTGGTCGAAGGCTCTATGACTATCTTATACCAGAGATTCTTGACTAATTGGTATTGAAAATAGATTTTCCATTATATTTGACATTATTATTATTGAATGATATAAACTAGACTTAAAGTCTAATTGTTCAAGAAGGGTTAGATCACCCTCTATTTCATTTCCAATACATTACTGTTGTAATAAAAAAGATTTTCAAATAGTATACAATTAGTTGACATATCAACTCTTTAACCATTCACAGGTTTAATGACCATTCAAGCTTTACCTTCCTATTGTTCAATACTTATTATGCACTTTGTGCAATATAATCACAAAGGTTTTTATTTCCTAGCTTTTATTTCACAGTCATATCAAGAAGCATCTCATAGAGATTGGCTTCCTCTAAAACCATATTTTATTATAGTCCACTATACGGGACTCAAACATTATTATCTTGTCACCACAGGTTTGCAGACCTGGGATAAATACACAAAGATTTATGGTTTGAACACAAATAGTAATAATTTCAATATCATGCTACAACACATTATAATCAATCTGTAATAATATATTGCATACGTTGAGATGCCAAGCTAGTCATTATCATGACTACTTTCTTTCTTCACTAGCAATCATAGATATCTACTATTAACATTATCAAGTGTTTTAAATAGTTTAACCTCAAGCACATTGGCCAACATCATGGCCTCTAAGGTTATCTACATAGCATTCAATATATACCACTCTGGTCAACATCGTGGCCTCTAAGTATATCAACATAGGTTTCAATATATATCCTCGGTCTTATGGCCCGATGGGTTTGTTTTGATACTAATACAACAGTGTTGTTATGCTTTTGACCTTGCGACCCAGTAGAGATTAAACATATATTACAATAGTGTCTTAAGAACCTTCACATCTATTGATACATCATGGTATCGTTTTATATTGGAAAGAGCTTATATATAACTATTCTTTCGCTAATGAATGTCAACAACATTTGTATAGCAAAGATACCTATTAAAGCTTCGAGTTTAATGTAGGACTTTATATATTTCGTCATCTAGTCTTTCTACAGACCTCACTCTGACTGTTGTCCATAGAATACCGTCCTTCGTTCTTGGTTATTCTCTCTTTTCTCTCCCTGTGAGAGTTTTCCTGTATCTCAAGAATACGATACTACTCCCTCTTTTTGAGGTTGAGAAATAGTTAGACTCCCTTATCCCAACGTGGATAACAATCCACTCATCTAAAACTACCTTCATGGGCTCTTCACAAGGCATAATACATATTGTGTTATCATTGTGGAACCACCCATTCATTCCACTCTTCATGGATTATGGGCACATTCCCACGAATGAGAAACACTTATCAACTTAATAGTGTTTGATTCCACTATAAGTGGATATTTGTTTATAACTTAAAAGATATCATAGATATCTATATGATATTACAAGGGTATTAAAATATTCAAGATATCATCAAGATGATATTACCAATCATATTGGTGATGATATCAATATGCGACTTGGGGTTGAGACTCACTCCCCCATGTCACTATTTTAGACTTAAAGGAAAATAATTAACGTTAATAACAAAACTTAATGTAATATTAAGTAATAACATAGGAAATCTTTGACACTGACAACGTTTCCACAAGGTTATACTAATGTTCTAAAAACATCATTAAGTCAAATGACTTAAGTGGTGTCAAGAAATTGTAAAATGACATGACTACTATAGTCAAATCGAGTTTGACTTAATCAAGGAAATACGATCGATACTTACCCTAATTGGCGTCGGTTCACGAAGAATAATTTTGATACTCAAATGAAAAACCAACCTTTTCCACAACATCTATTTCCTTCTCCCAGGTGATACTCTCCTTCCACTCTTGAAGGAAGATTCTTTTCCTGGCTACACTCACAACCATATAACCATGATTAGTGTATCATCATTAAATCGTAAAACATTATAATAAGATAATCTTAACAACATGTAATCTCATGTCTAATCTAAGCATTAATTGTAATCCATATAATCAATGATTCAACTTGATATTTTCCACAAGTATCAAATCATTAATCTAAGATTATTTATCCTTTTTTCCACATGCAAATAAGATTAAGCTTAATCAAAAGTTGGGGATGTAACATATCTCCCCCCATAAGAATCATTGTCCCCAATGATTTAGTGTCTCCAAAGATCAAACCAACATAAAGGAAAAATGTTTACTTGTCATAATGAAAAGTTTTAAAAGAGATAGGGAAATCTTTGATTAATATCCTCATAATTCTCCCAGGTGGCATTCTCTTCTCCATATTGGTCCACTAGACCTTGCATTGAGTTATCTCTTTATTACATAAGCATAGCTTGTGTTTCGAGCACCTTGATGGGCTCGATCACTACAACCCTTGGGTGCTTCACCTGTATGGCATTCGAATCAAGAATAGGAACATGATTATCTCCTGAAATAAACTTTTTCAAATAGGAAACATGGAAAACATTATGCATCATGGCAAGAGCTGGCAGTAGAGCAATCCTGTATGCAACTGGATTGACCTCTTTGGGAACTTCGAAGGGACCCACATATCTAGAAGCTAGTTCAAATGTCTTTCTAAACTTAATGGAGCTCTTTTGAGGTTTGACTCTTAGGACTTTGTCTCCCACTGAGAAATGTCTTGCAATGTGTTTAGCATCTGCATAAATTTTTTGCCTATCATTGGGTTCTGCTAGCCTTTTCTTAATTAGATGTACTTGCTCTTCCATTTCTAACAGCATTTCTGGACCAAGGCTAATCCTATATTCTAGCTTATCCCAGCTTATAGGAATTTGGCAGTTTCTTCCATATAATGCTTCAAATGGAGCCATCTTAATAGTGGAATGATAGGAATTGTTCTAGGCAAATTCCACAAGAGGAATATAATCTTCCCATTTGTATTGTTGATCCATGCAATACATTCTCAACAGATCTTCCAACACTTGGTTCACCCTTTCAGTTTCACCATCCGTCTCGGGATGATAAGTAGAGCTTATATTCAACTAAGTTCCAAGTGAGGAAAATAAGGTTTGCCAAAACCTTGATGTCATACAAGCATCACTATCTAAGATAATCTTCTTAGGAATATCATGCAAACTAAAAACTTCTTGCACAAATTTGCGGGCTATGACTGGTGCCCCATCTGTCAAATTCCTAGGTATAAAATGTGCCACCTTGGTGAGTCTATCCACCACAACCAGAATAGCATTATGCTTATTCCTTGACATAGGAAGTCCTTGCACAAAATCTATGCTAATGATTTGCCATTTCCATTTCAGAATTTCATGAGGGTATAAAAGTGTTGTCAGGTGATGGTATTCCTCCTTCACCCTCTAGCACTCTAGACATCTAGCTGCAAACCTTGCAACGTCCCCCTTCATTCCCTTCTAGAAATATAAAGGCTTCACATCAGCCATCAACTTTGTTACTCCAAGATGTCCTGAATAAGGTGCAGAATGAATCTCTTTCCACACAATATTCCTTAACTCCTCAGAGTTTAGAACATACATCCTTCCTTTATACCTAAATAACCCATCTGGTTCAAGATAAAATCCATCATATTTCGGGTCCTGGAGATTCTCCACAAGAGCTTGTTTTACCTACTCGTAATACTCATCTCCCTTAGACTTTTGTAATACATAATTCTTAAAATTAGAATGCATGGAGATCATTGAGGAGATATGTCTTCTCCTATTTAAGGCATCCGCCACATGGTTTTCCTTGCCTTGAATGTACTTAATCTCAAAATCATAATATGAGATTAACTCTAACCACCTTCTTTGGTGAGCATTTAGGTGCAGTTGAGTGAACAAATATTTGAGTCCTTGATGGTTTGTTTTTAGTTCAAAGGGTTTTCCAAGCAAGTAGTTGTTGGCAAGAGACACATTGGAGCTTCATGATTGTTGTCATTGATGGCAACAAAGTTCATCCCCAACATCCGCAGGACATAGTGTGTCTATACCGGAAGTCAAATTGAGGAATGTTGTGGTCCGGTAAGCAAGAACAGAGTGTTGTGGCAAGGTTTGACAGTCAAGTCCAGATCTTTAAGAGGAAGTATCTTTGGAAAGTGCGGACTTGGGAAAGTCAAGAGGAATACCTTGACTGATAGATTCCATGATTTGAGCCTCCGGTGATGAAAGAGTGAAGAGATATAAGCATTCAAGTATTGGGGTCCTGTTTGGCAGAGCAGACAAAGGAAGAACTGACCGATAGAGTATCAGACACTATTCCAGATGAGATGTTGATGGTGATCAAGATTCTTAAGGTATCATTCATGATTGGCCAACTTGTTAGATGACTTTTATAAGTATCTATTTGATCTGCATCACTTGGTAAGCAAGGATTCAGCCGACATACTAGAGTTTGGGAAACACTGACTATTCCGGATGCCGACTAGAAAGAGGATGAAATCCCTTGTGCGGATATATATACCAAATGGATTTTGATGAAAAGGTGTGTTACGAAATTGGATAGTATGAACAAAAGCAGAAGATCAGAGTGGAAGCAGTAAGGCAGGTCTGGTATGTGAAAGGACAGCAGCTCTAAAGAAGAGAAAGGATGAAGTGCAGTAGATCAGTAGACTGAGCCTAACTGGAACTGAACTCCAGCATATGTGGATGCTTCTCATCAGTTCAAGTATCTTGTTACTCTCTTTATAACTTGTAGGCAGTGAGCCTCTTGTGAGCAATGTGCTCGAGTAGTGAGCCCTAATTGGCAAGTGCCATTTTGTACTTCTATTCTTCTAACAGAGAATACATTCTTGGGTTAGTGACCCCATGGTTTTTCCCTTAACAGGGTTTTCCACGTCAAAATCATTGTGTTATGTGTATTGACTTTGCTTCTACTTTCATGCTTGTTTGCTTTGATGCTGCACTAATTATTAAGAGAAGAATAGAAAGTTGAATAAATTAAGATAACTGATTCACCCCCCCTCTCAGTTATCAACAGTAGTGTCTCCACATTTGCAGTACATAAATTACTGTTGCCAATTCCAAATCATGAGGGGCATAGTTTAGTTCATAAGGTTTCAATTTCCTAGATGCATATGCAATAACCTATCCATCTTGGACAAGTACACCACCTAAGCCTTCCCCTGAGGCATCGATAATGACTACAAAATGACCTTCCAGGTCAAGTACCTTCAAGATAGGTGTTGTAGTCAATCTTTCTTTTAGTTGGTCAAATGTCTCCTAGCATTTGTCTGACCAATCAAATCTTTTGCCTTTTCTTTGTAAAGAAGTAATAGGGTGAGTAATTTTTGAAAATTTTGCCAACAAATTTTCTGTACTAACCTACTAGGCCCATAAAACTTTAGACCTAATGTACATTTCTTGGTGCTGACCATTCCAATATGGCTTTAATCTTGGTCGGATCCACAGCTATTCCCTTAGCTGAAATTATATGACCCAAATATTGCACTTCCTTTTGAAATAAAGTACACTTAGAGAGCTTTTTATACAATGTATGCTCTCTTAATGTCTGAAGAACAATCCTTAGATGTTGAAGGTGTTCCTCCTGTTCATAATAATTTATGTTTGGGGTTTTGAGTGAGGCCTCTTCCCTAAAAATCCATAAAGTTCTAATAATTTGGCCTCTGTAGATGTGAAATGCGAGAAATCAGTTAAGGTGCAAGTCAAAATATGCAGTGGCGGGTCAAAAATACTGTCGGCCCCTGAAATATGTTAGAAAATGGGTCAAATGCATAAAAAATGCATATCGGGTCACTGCTTCTAAGTTTCTAAATGTTTCTAAGTGTGGCTAGAAGGGTCTCATTGTGCCAGTGCCGCGTGATTCACCAAGTATTTTGCCCCAGTTTAAGTCTACGCCGTTGCTTATGCTTCCCACAGAGCGTGCCACGTGTCTGCAGCGGAGGTGGCCCCTTAAAGTTTCAAGAATTGCTGTGGAAGGTGCCATGTGTCGGCTTCCGCCGAAGTTTCAGTAAGTTTCTAAATGTTTCAAAGTGCCGCGGAAGGTGCCACGTGGGGGCACCTGAAAGACCCTAAAAGTTTCACAGTCTCCGCCAAAGGGTTCGAAGATCCTTAATGTTTCTCAAACTAACACGAAGCTTGCCATGTGTCGCTATCCGCTTGAGTTTCTAAAAGTTTCTAAGTTGCAGTGGATCCTGCCAAGTGTCAATCTCCGCGGGAGTCCCAAGTGTTTCCTATTGCTCGCTGCGGAAGCTGACATGTGTCAGCTTCCACGTTAGTTCCTATTTGTTCCATGTTCAGCGCAGAAGTGGTGGGTCCCAGTTAGCAGTTGTTGCCGCAGATGGTGCCAAGTGGCAACTTCCGCCTGAGTTTCAAAGAGCCCCTTGATAAGGTTTCAATGTGGCGAAAGGCACCAAGTGTCGAACTGCGGGGGCATTCTTTATTTGTTACAACGGGCGCACAGAATGCACCATCTGTCCCTTGTGCTTCCTGCGGAGCGTGACACGTGTCAACTTCCGCGGGACTTTACTTTATGTTGCATTGTTGAACGAAACAGATGAGGTGGGCCCCAGTGTATGTATCAAGTGTCTTGGAAGGTGACGGTAGTGGATCTCAACACTTAGGGACTATTTCTCACTAAGGTTTCTATGTGTTTCAAGGTTAATGCGGAGCCCGCCAAGTATTGGCCCCCGCGGAGTTTCATTTGACCCTTTTGTGTCCCTCGGTAGCGACGTGAAACCTGCCATGTGTTGGTTTCCGCTTGTGTTTCGAAGAGAGTCCCTAGCGTTCCAAGGATGCCATGGAGCTTTCCACATGGCGGCTTCCGCACATGTTTCTGGCAAAAGGCTCTCGACAGGGAAGATAAAGGAAAGGGGGAGTTAGCGGTAGAAACTTGAGGTGTCTACATGGCACAGTATTATTGGCGCCGGTCTTGCAGCGCAATTTAAGCCATGAACCTCGGCGAGAAGAAAGGTTTTAACAGCTACATTTAAACGATGAGTTTCTTTAGTCCCTGCATTTGCATCTTGGTGGGAGAGGGTTGCAAGGCACGCAACTGTTGTATCTTGAGGTTGTGAGTTGGTATGCCATTAATGGTGAAGTTGCACAGAGGTATGGGTCGAAAGGACACATCAGCTACTCAATTTAGACAGAAAATCATGACGGGGCGATGCAGGTCAAGATTTCACCTGCCCCTTCCTTCCTGTCTGTGCGGCTGCATTGAATATTTTCGGTGCCCCTGGTGATCCGCTGCACTTGGTGATGTCTTGGGGACTGCCGTGCGATTATGAGGGAGTACATTATCCTGCTTTATAGGCAGATGATGCTACTCAATTAAAGGTTGTTGAAGGCCTGGGGCATTTTTGTGTAAATAATGAAGAACAGGGCATGATCTTGGTTGTTTTTATCCCATTTTGGAGTTTATGTGTTGCAGTATGTATGTATTTTGCACATATTTTTAGTTTCAATGTTAATGTTATATGAAAAATGCTTATTGCATGTGTCTATCTGCTTGTCTCCATTTGTTGCATGTTATTCTCCTTCTTTTGAATCTGGTTGCTAAGGGTTTCATAGATTTTAGGGTATAGATATCTATACTGCATGCTTGATCTCTAACTTCCATTCAAGGGGTGAATTAAACTATTTTAGGTCAATGCATGGAGAAGGTTGCATGTCAGCAGGGATATCTGTAAGTAGAGGCAGTTAGATACCCATTCTTGGGTGATGTTTGTAAGGCAAGCATCAAGTCCAACCCCCTGAAACTTGAGTGAAAGTTGCAAACCATCTGTTGTATACGTCTAGTTGACTCCTTGCCCAATGGATAGGCACCAGTCTGCACCTAGGTCAGTAGTTATGAGCCAAAACCCCTTGTCTTGCATCCAGGACATTATGTCCACCCATTTCATCACTTCCACCTGTTAGTTGTAGGAGTAGAATTAGGAACCCCCTGCATACTCTCATACCCAGCCAGACACATATGTCCAAGAATGTTGCCAACCTTGTGATCTATCCTACAGATCTTGGTCCATACATGAGAGTATTCTGCCTGTTGTTGTCAAGTTATATCTTTCCATCTTTGAACTAGTCAAGGTTACATCTTTAGCTATAGGGATACCCCCCTTGGTGCGACAGAACCAGAAGTGAAGGGGAGGCAGCTCACGCAACCTCCCATAATTTGTTGGCCAAATCCACCTGTGCATTGGAGCTGACAAACCCTCTGTAGATTTGGTAACCAACATATTTTGGTGACTTTGCTGGGGAGAAAATTGATGAAAAAGTGTTATATCTTGTGGCCCATCTGAGTCACTAACAAAATGATGCTCTGCTGGTGGAATGAACCTGGAAAAGTAGCTTTCAGCTATTGAAAATTTTGTCCTCTCTGGAGAGGTGGCGACTCTGCAAAAAGATTTGAATGCACATGAAAGATAGATGTATGTGATGTGACAAAGATGCTCATATTTTTGCATCTAGATGAGAAAAGGTACCTAACTTCTTCCCCTTTATATTTGTTGTTTACTGCATAAGTTAGATGCCAGAGGAAACCTTGGGTCTTAGGCAATCATAGGATGTCTAAGATGGAAAATTTTATGAATCCAAATATGTTTTATCCCATACTCAGTCAAGAAGGGGGTGAAATGTTGGATAAAAGAATAGAAGAGATAAAAAATAGGTTGATATTCTTAGAGGCTAGGCAGGCCCAGTTAAATAGTGAGAATCCTATTGTGTCTGCCAGTCAGAAAGCTAAACCTCTTGTCAGCCCTTTTGATCCTTTGTATGACCAATTAGATTTGTCATGGGTTGACTATAAAGTAGAAAGTATGCCTGCTAGGATGTACAGTCAGATGCCTAGATTTAGTGGTCACAGTGTATGTGATGGGGGTGCACATATCCAAAATTTTTGCAGCTTTATGGAAAAACATTCTTTTAGAGATGAGGATATGTGGATGAGATTTTTTGTTAGGTCCTTTGATGCAAAAGCCAAAGATTGGTATTTGAGCTTTCCAAAGAGATCCTTTGCCTGTTGGGATGAACTTGTTGACTGTTTCAAAAAAGAATTTGCAAAAGAACCTGCTGATCTTGTTGCAGAATTGATGAAAATTAGAAAACAAGATGAAGAGCCATGTGTTGTTTTCAGTCATAGGTTTGCACTAGCCCTTTCACAAGTCCCTGAAAGTTTCAGACCTGATATTTCAGCCTGTGTTGGCATATTCTTTGAAGCTTTTGAAGAGGTCTCTAGTGCACTGCTGAGGGATTTCAAGGTGACAAGTATGCAGATGGCATACAAATTTTTAGAAAATGTAGGAGAAATGAGAAATGAGCACCTGCAGAATTCCTTGTCCCCGGGCTTTGGTGTGAATAATGGTTGTGAAGCTGCAAATGACCAAATGATTAAGGCATCATATGAAGATGAAAAAGTAAATATTGAGGATGCCAGTGAAAGGATCAGTGAGGACTCCCATTGCAATGTTGAGGCATCTGGCCATGAAAATAATGTTAGGGTTGTGGACAGCAATGAGCAACTTTTTGAATGGATTTGTGGAGATAATTGTGAGTATTGTACTCAAGACAGAGAAGATATAAGCAAACAGAGAAATAGTTCTATGTGTGAACCATTGCCTTCTTTTCAAACACATGGAGATGATGAAGAGCAATCAGAGATTGAAACAAGTGCTAGTGTAGAGCATGATTGTTCTTTATTTGATGACTATTTTGCTTATGACACACAGGCTAATACTCCTCCACAAAATTAATCCATTGGTGATGAAGATGCATGTTCTGTTGTCCATGAACAAATGGCATACCATGATGAGGCTGAGACACTTGGATCGCCCATTTATGACACATGTGGTGATGAGGATCTGTCTGAGTATGGTGAGTATCTAAACATTGCTTTTGATTTGGATTCTGTTTCTCATCCTGATGAAAGAGAAACCCACATACATCAGGTAAGTAATTGTAAAAATGTGCCTGATTGTAAAGAGGTGTCAGAGCCTGGTCTTTTCCAACCTGGTGTACCAGATGGTTGTGTACATGATGTGCACAATTGTGATTTTGAAAGCTTTTCTTTTGATAGGCCAGCTGATGTAATGAGCCCTGACCTTCCTAGCTGCATAATGGACTTTGAGTGTTTTTAGTTTTCAGTCCAACTAAGGGATCATTTTGCAATGCATACTGCTGATGCAGATGATGATAAGTGTTATATACCATATGAATATGCATTGCCTGATAAATACTGCATTCACTTGTTGCTGGATGCTGAGGGTTGCTTGCATAAGGTTGAGAGGAGCCAGCTAAATGAGATAGTTGTTTATGTAAGTAACAAGGTTTGTTTGTGGACAGTTCATGGTAGCATCTCCAGGCTTGACCCAGTACATGCAGATGAAAACAAGATATTTGACAAAGGGAGATACAGGTTTTCCTTTTCTTGGTGGCCTTAGGCCATCAAGTGTGTTTTTTGATGCAGGTCAGTGCAGTATTTGACTCTGTGCCCAATGGATAAGGGACTGGTCTGCATCCTAGAGATATGAGGTTCTCGTTGCAGTCTTGCGTCTGCACGTCCCCAATCGAAGCCACTGTTAGTAATAATTTATGTTTGGGGTTTTGAGTGAGGCCTCTTCCCTAAAAATCTAAAAAGTTCTAATATTTTGGCCTCTGCAGATGTGAAAATGGGAGAAATCAGTTAAGGTGCAAGTCAAAATATGCAGTGGCGGGTCAGAAATCGCTGTCGGCCCCTAAAAAATGTTAGAAAATGGGTCAAATGCATAAAAAATGCATATTGGGTCACTGCTTCTGAGTTTCTAAATGTTTCTAAGTGTGGCTAGAAGGGTCTCATTGTGCCAGTGCCGCATGATTCACCAAGTATTTTTCCCTAGTTTAAGTCTACGTCGTTGCTTATGCTTCTCGCGGAGCATGCCACATGTCTACAGTGGAGGCGGCCCCTTAAAGTTTCAAGAATTGCTACAGAAGGTGCCATGTGTTGGCTTTCACCGAAGTTTCAGTAAGTTTCTAAATGTTTCAAAGTGCCGCAGAAGGTGCCATGTGGGGGCACCCGAAAGACCCTAAAAGTTTTAGTCTCCGCCAAAGGGTTCGAAGATCCTTAATGTTTCTCAAACTAACGCAGAGCTTGCCATGTGTCGCTGTCCGCTTGAGTTTCTAAAAGTTTCTAAGTTGCAGCGGATCCTGCCAAGTGTTAGTCTCCGCGGGAGTCCCAAGTGTTTCCTTTGTGTTTTGTGCTGCTCGCTGCGGAAGCTGACACGTGTCAGCTTCCGCGTTAGTTCCTATTTGTTTCATGTTCAGCGCAGAACTGGTGGGTCCCAGTTAGCAGTTGCTTCCGCGGATGGTGCCAAGTGGCAACTTCCGCCTGAGTTTCAAAGAGCCCCTTTATAAGGTTTCAGTGTGGCGAAAGGCGCCAAGTGTCGAACTGTAGGGGCATTCTTTATTTGTTGCAATGGGCACGCGGAATGCACCATCTGTCCCTTGTGCTTCCCGCGGAGCATGACACGTGTCAGCTTCCGCGGGACTTTACTTTATGTTGCATTGTTGAACGAAACAGATGAGGTGGGCCCCAACGTATGTATCAAGTGTCTCAGAAGGTGACGCGTGGCAGTGGATCCCGGCACTTAGGGATTGTTTCTCACTAAGGTTTCTATGTGTTTCAAGGTTAATGCAGAGCCCGCCAAGTGTCGGCCCCCGCAGAGTTTCATTTGACCCTTTTGTGTCCCTTGGCAGCGACGCGGAACCTGCAACGTGTTGGTTTCCGCATGTGTTTCGAAGAGAGTCCCTAGCATTCCAAGGATGCTGCGGAGCTTGCCACGTGGCGGCTTCCGCACATGTTTTTGGTAGAAGGCTCTCAGCAGGGAAGATAAAGGAAAGGGGGAGTCAACGGTAGAAACTTGAGGTGTCTACGTGGCACAGTATTATTGGCACCGGTCTTGCAGCGCGATTTAAGCCATGAACCTCAACAAGAAGAAAAGTTTTAACAACTACATTTAAACAATGAGTTTCTTCAATCCCTGCATTTGCATCTTGGTGGGAGAGGCTTGCAAGGCACGCAACTGTTGTATCCTGAGGCTGTGAGTTGGTATGCCATTAATGGCAAAGTTGCACAGAGGTATGGGTCGAAAGGACACACTAGCTACTTGATTTAGACAGAAAATCATGATGGGGCGATGCAGGTCAAGATTTTGCCTGCCCCTTCCTTCCTGTCTATGCAGCTGCATTGAATATTTCTGGCGCCCCTGGCGATGCGCTGCACTTGGTGATGTCTTGGGGACTGCTGTGCGATTATGAGGGAGTACATCATACTGCTTTATAGGCAGATGATGCTACTCAATTAAAGGTTGTTGAAGGCTTGGGGCATTTTTGTGTAAATAATGAAGAACAAGGCATGATCTTGGTTGTTTTTATCCTATTTTGGAGTTTATGTGTTGCAGCATGTATGTATTTTGCACATATTTTCAGTTTCAGTGTTAATGTTATATGAAAAATGCTTATTGCATGTGTCTATCTGTTTGTCTCCATTTGCTGCATGTTATTCTCCTTCTTTTGAATCTGGTTGCTAAGGGTTTCATAGATTCTAAGGTATAGATATC
This sequence comes from Cunninghamia lanceolata, assembly GCA_027924645.1. Lineage (NCBI taxonomy): Eukaryota > Viridiplantae > Streptophyta > Pinopsida > Cupressales > Cupressaceae > Cunninghamia > Cunninghamia lanceolata. The sequence continues at coordinate 1,207,923 of BSBN01001137.1, read as the reverse complement.
TATACTGCATGTTTGATCTCTAACTTCCATTCAAGGGGTGAATTAAACTATTTTAGGTCAATGCATGGAGAAGGTTGCATGTCAACAGGGATATCTGTAAGTAGAGGCAGTTAGATACCCATTCTTGGGTGATGTTTGTAAGGCAAGCATCAAGTCCAACCCCCTGAAACTTGAGTGAAAGTTGCAAACCATCTGCTGTATATGTCTAGTTGACTCCTTGCCCAATGGATAAGCACCAGTCTGCACCTAGGTCAGTAGTTATGAGCCAAAACCCCTTGTCTTGCATCCAGGACATTATGTCCACCCATTTCATCACTTCCACCTGTTAGTTGTAGGAGTAGGATTAGGAACCCCCTACATACTCTCATACCCAACTAGACACATATGTCCAAGAATGTTGCCAACCTTGTGATCTATCCTGCAGATCTTGGTCCATACATGAGAGTATTCTGCCTGTTGTTGTCAAGTTATATCTTTCTATCTTTGAGCTAGTCAAGGTTACATCTTTAGCTATAGGGATACCCCCCTTGGTGTGGTAGAACCAGAAGTGAAGGGGAGGCAGCTCACGCAACCTCCCGTAATCTGTTGGCCAAATCCACCTGTGCATTGGAGCTGGCAAACCCTCTGCAGATTTGGTAACCAACACCTCCTCATTATTGGAGTAAATTAGGATATCATCAAGAAAAATAAGGACAAACTTGTCCAAGCAGTCTTTGAACACACTGTTCATTAAGTTCATAAACACTGCAGGTGCATTTGTTAATCCAAAGTGTAGGAGATTGAATTCGTGATGCCCATACCTTGTTCTAAAGGTTGTTTTATGAATATCCCCATCTTTTATCCGTAATTGATGGTATCCAAATCGAAGATCGATCTTGGAAAACATAGTTGCCCCTTGCATTTGATCAAAGAGATCATCAATGTGGGGCTATGGATACTTGTTCTTTATTGTTGCTTTATTTAGCATGCGGTAATCTATACACAACCACAATGTACCATTTTTCTTTTTCACAAAAATTACTGGTGCTCCCCAGGGTGATACACTAGGTCTTATCAATCCTTTATCAAGCAATTCTTGCAATTGAGCCTTTAGCTCCATTAACTCAGTTGTCGTCATTTAGTATGGAGCTTTAGATATAGGTTTTGAACCTAGTATTATATCTATAGAGAAATCAAAAGCTCTTTTAGGGGGTAATCCTAGCAGCTCATCTGGAAATACATCCTCAAAATCTCTAAGAAAAGGGTATCTATCCATATCTGATATCTCCCAATCTATGGATTCCCTCTTCTCAACTCCTTGGAGCTTCTAAGATTCATAAAACATCTTGGAAATTAGTTTCCTTAAGACTATTTATTTCCTCTATTTTAATAGCAAAGAGTTGACATCCTTTTCTCTTAGTTCTTTTCATTTGTAAGGTAGATATTTGCCTTAGTTTAACCTCACTAGGGTTACCTTGTAGAAAGACTTTATTCCCAAGGTCATCTAAACATTCTATTGTTTTGGTATAACAATCCACCTTAGCCCGATGTCTCCATAACCAATTTATCCCAAGGATGACATCATATGAGCCTAATGGGGCTACATAAAGATTCACTTCAGTGGAGAATCTCAAAAGTTTAACCTTAGCCTCAAACAAGCATTGCTCTAACTGAGCTCTGGTCTGATCTACATATTCAACTGACCAAGTGTTTGCCATGTAACCAACTCTTCTAGAAATTTTACTTAAAACTTTAGGGGAAATAAAACATTATGTTGCACCAGTATCTATCGAAACTAAAATTGGACAACTAGATAAAATACTTGTGGTTTCAATAGGAGTGATTTAATATTTAGCTTGCCTATTATCTAGGGCTGCATGTATGCATTGCTAAAAAGTTGCTTGCTGAGATGGTAAAGGATTTCCTCATGGATGAGTTCCCTGTTGGCCATATGTGTTGTCAGTGATGTCAACATAGCAGCATGCATTGATGCCAACATAGCATACAATGATGTCAACCCTATTATAAGAGTAAAGACTGTTTAGGGTTGGATGTCATACTACTAAGAAAGAGAAAGTTTGTCATAAGAGGTCCCACTTACTTATCCTTAGCTGTATATGGTGATGCAAAGAATACTTGGCCTTTAGAAGTAGGTTGAAGACAGTGTGGGTTCTGTGAAGATGTTTCTAGCATCGCAATGGAATGCCTCGTATTCCTCTAATTTTGAAGCTATGGTTTTGCAGTTCAAGAGTCAATTTGAGCATGATGTAAACATGCTAAATCCTAAGTTTCAGAGTGTTTTCTCTTTCGCAGTGAAAGATATAAGTGACTAAGTTTCAATTCAGGCTCTGACAGTGTAATGTTATATTGAAAGGTGAATGGAATGCTCTGCATTCCTCTGCATTTATAGATATGGCTATGTGGTTCTGGATATGTGTTTAGAAGGTGGTAAATTTATTGTTTCTAAAGTTCCAGACCATTATTCCCTCCACAGTGAAAGTTGTGATTGATAAAGTAATAGAATGTGCTCTAGCAGAATGGAATAGCATTGAAGACTCACTAGAATGCTCTACATTCCTCCAAAATTAAATGAATGACCTTGCAGTTTTGAGAACATGTTATTGAATGTGTATTTCATGTTTCTAACCTGTTTCAAGCTTCTTGGTGGTTTGCAACTCAGTTTTTTGATTGACAGCATGTTGCAGTGTATTCTAGATAACAGTGCGCTCTCAGAGTTAATGATTGAAGGTGTGTGGCACAATTATTTGATGTGTGGTGGAAAATAAGTGTTTGGGGATGTTGTATGAGCCATGTGGACTCATCTAGAAGAGTTTCACAAAGTTCTTTCTTGTTTCCAATACCACGCAAGGTTCTCTAGTTGATATGGTCATTACTCTTCAAGTTTTCATGAGCTTACCTTAAAGGTGTCCTATTTGCAAATGAGCGGAGTGTACAGAGGTAATTCCTTGATGTTTGAAGCTATGAAGGATGTTTTCGACCTAGTTAAGCAAGTGTTAGGGTTTGCAAGGCTTGAGTCTTCTACTAGTTTAACATGTCCTAATTAGACCTATCTTCTACACATTTCATATTGTGTATTGTATGGCCGACTTGTAGATGTATTTTGCATGTTTAATCTGGCTGACAAGCTATGTAATCAATATAATATCATGTATAAATAGTAGATCAAATTGAATGTGGAAGGTATGATTGTAAGTAGACGAACAAGGTTCACAAGCAAATAAAAGAAGAATAAAACATTCTTGTGTACGACTATGGGAGAAAGAGTAGATGTTGTTGATGTTGTCCCGATTCATCTTGAAGACTTATTTGAAACAGTGATCAAGTATAGAGTGTGTTTGATTGATCAGATCTTTAGCAGAGAGTGTGTGAAGAGATAGAAGTGCAATCATCAAGTGTGATCTTCAAAGGCAGTTTTTAGACAGTTGAAAGATTGTCATATTGTAATCATCTTTGAGTTTGTTCTCAGATTAGGAAGTATTTGCTTCCTTGGGTTAAAGCCCCTAAAACAGAGTCATCAGGGAGTAGAAGCTTCCTTGGGAATGACCCTAAATCAAGTTACTTAAGGAGTAGCAGCTTCCTTGGGTTAAAGCCCCTAAAACAAAGTTATTATTTGAGCTTCATATATTGTGAGTTAATCATCACCATGGTTTTTCCATTCTATGGTTTTCCATGTATATCTGGTGTTATGTGTTGTTGTGCACATTGTGTTAATCTTTTATGTTCATGTTAATGTTGTGACGCTTAAGTTCTGATCTGCTCCGGATAAGTTAAAGTTGTTGAAATTGAAGAATTGTTAAGATACTAATTCACCCCCCTCTCAGTATCCCAGTTTGTCTAGCAATTGGTATCAGAGCCAAGTTCCTCTAAAGGAAGATTAACCACTTGAGGAAGGTTTGGGATGGCATCAAGAGGATCCATCAAGATACCCAGGTTTGATGGTACTAATTATGCTTTTTGGAAGGTGAGGATGGAAGGCTACATCAGTTCACTAGGGTGCAGAGTTTAGGACTCTGTCAAGAAAGGCTACACTATTCCTAAAGATATTCCAACATATGCAGATGAAATCAAGAAGTATGATAATAATGCCAAGGCCAAATTTGCTATCATGAGTGGATTAACTGATTCAGAACTTTCAAAGGTAATAAGTTGTAGCTCAACTCAAGAAGTTTGGAATAAACTTGAAACTATTTATGAAGGAGATAAGAAAGTGAAACAAGCCAAGATGCAAATACTCAAGAATAGATTTGAATCCCTAAAGATGTTAGAGATGAAAATATTATAGGTTTCATGCTCTGGGTGAATGAAGTAGTCAATGGTATCAAAGTTTTTGGTGGAGGATTAAAAGAAGATGAGATTGCATGAAAAAGGTTTTGAGATCTCTTCCCAAATCTTACAGTTCCAAAGTATCTTCTATTGAGGAAACTACCGACCTAGATACATACTCCTTAGACCAAATGTTTGGGACCTTTACTACTTTTGAAAAGAGGAAGTTTGACAGTGATGTTCCAAAGAAGGAATCTGCTTTCAAAGTCAGTAAAAAGGCAAAAGAAGAAATTGCTGATGAAGATGAAAGCCCTAATGATGCTAAAGCAAATTTTGTAAGAACCCTAAAGATAGGATCTAGAAAATACAAAGGTAAGTTACCCTTCAAATGTTTCAATTGTGGAAAGGTTAGTCATTTTGCTTCCAAATGTCCTCTCAAAGAATATAGAAGTAACAAAAATAGTAAATTCAAAATAAGTTTGTTTTCTATAGAGGAAAGTTTTTCTTCAGAATATGAGGATCATGATGATTCAAATGATGAAACACTTTTCTTGGCCATGAGTATTAGTGACAAAAATAATGAGGTTAGAAAATTGGATACCTTGCAAACAATTCAAAATAATGAAAAATCAATGGTTGTATGGACTGCCTTTCATGCAAAAGAAGAAACCAAAGATTGGGTCATTGATAGTGGTTGTTCAAATCACATGACTAGTGAAAAAGAGAAGTTCATTAGCCTTAAGAAGTGGGATGGTGGATCTATCAAGTTTGGAGGAGATGAGTTAGCACAAATCTGTAGAAAAGGTGTCATATCTATTGATGGAAAGAATAGGACTGAGGATGTTCTCTATGTCAAAGGATTACAACACAATCTTCTCAGTGTCAATTAGATGTGTAGGAAAGGTTACAATCTTACTTTTCATGCTAATGGTTGTGAAATCAGGAAGGTAGAATCCAAAAAGCTTATTATAGAAGGTATCAAGACATGTGGTGATATCTACCACTTGAAAGAAGCAAATGGAAGAACATGTTTGTTGAATCGATCCAGTGAGTGTTAGCTATGGCACAAAAGAATGGGAAACAACAACTTTGATAACATGGTAAGAATCATCTCTACTCATGCAGTGAGAGATATGCCTAAGATAATCAAGCCTGCAAACTCTGTGTGCAAGGAATGTCAGATGGGAAAGAAGACAGACAAGTTTTAAAAGTGAGTACTCTTCTTCAAATCCATTGGAGTTGATTCACACAGACCTATGTGGACCTACAAGAGTAAAAAGTCAACAAGGTGAAAGGTATTTTATGTTGCTCATTGATGATTATTATAGAATAACTTGGGTTACTCTCTTAAGAGAAAAATCTGATGCTCTTGATAAGTTTAAAATTTTCAAGGCCTTGGTTGAAAATGAAATGGATGCTAAAATCAAATGCTTAAGGTCTGATAGAAGAGGTGAGTTTACTTCAAATGAATTTGAAAAATTTTGTGAAGAACATGGAATTATGAGGCACTTGTCTTCTCCTAGAACGCCTCAACAAAATGGGGTAGTGGAAAGGAAGAATAGGATCTTGTGCAAGAAATGTCTAGGGCAATGTTAAAAGATGCAGATCTACCTAATATATACTGGAAGGAAGCAATTCACACTACTGTCTATCTAACTAACAGAGTATAGTTGAGAGTCAATTAATCTAAGACCCCTTATGAGTTGTGGTATGGAAGACCTCCCTCTATCAAATACTTTAGGATCTTTGGCAGAAAATGCTATATCAGAAGAGAGGAAGAAGACCTAGGAAAGCTTGATTCAAGATGTGATGAAGGAATCTTTCTTGGTTACTCAACTAGAAGCAAGGCCTATAGATACTATAACAAAAGGTTGGGAAAGATGATTGAAAGCACACATGTCAAAGTAGATGAAGACTTGTATCAGTTAACATGAGATTCAGAAGATATCAGATCTAACATATTTCCTTATATTGAAGATGAAGAAGTAGAAGAATTGAAAGAAGAAAAGGAGTTTAGGAACTTGAACAGATACCTAAGACTCCAATAAAATATGTTCAGAAGAACAACTCAGTAGAACAAATCATTGGAGACAAAAATGAAGGTGTGTAGACAAGGAGAAGGTTTTCCAAGACACATGAGCAAGCAAATTTGTGTTTATTATCAAAAGTGGAACCTAAGACCTTTGCTTAAGCTAGCAAACATGATGGATGGATAAAAGCAATGGAAGAAGAACTGGATCAAATTGAAAAGAACCAGACATGGGAATTGGTTCCCAGACTAGCCAACAAGAATGTCATAGGGACAAAGTGGGTGTTCCAGAACAAACTAAATGAAGAAGGTGAAGTGGTAAGGAACAAAGCAAGATTAGTGTGCAAATGATATACTCAAATGGAAGGCATTGATTTTGAGGAGAATTTTTCTCTAGTAGCCAGGATGGAGGCAATCAAAATGTTCCTTGCTCTTTTTGCTCACAAGAACTTCAAGGTGTATCAGATGGATGTCAAGTCAGTATTTCTGAATGGTGATCTAGAGGAGGAAGTGTACATTTAGAAACCAGATGGTTTCCAGATATCAAAAGATTCAAACATGATATGCAGGCTCAAGCAAGCACCTAGAGCTTGGTATGCAAGATTAGACAAGTACTTACTTCAGTAGGGCTTCAAGAAAGGTACTACAGATAGCAATCTTTACATAAAGGAAGAAGGAGACATTTTCTTAATAGTTGCAATTTATGTTGATGATATTATTTTTGGAGGAAATGATGATATGTGTAAGAGGTTTGCAAAGGAGATGCAAAAAAAAATTGAAATGTCCATGATTGGTGAAATGTTATTCTTCCTTGGTCTTCAAATTTCCCAGCTAGATGGTGGTATCTTTATTTCTTAAGCTAAGTATGTCAAAGAATTATTAAAGAACTTTGGTATGGAGGATTCAAAGCCAGTAAGTACTCCCATGGTCACTAGATATCACTTGAGTAAAGATGATGAGTCTCTGGAGGTAGATTAGACTATTTATAGGTCTATGATTGGAGCACTGTTGTACTTGACTGCATCTAGACCTGACATCACACATGCGGTACGTGTGGTTGCCAAATATTAATCCAATCCTAAGAAAACACATGAGAAGACAGTGAAAAGGATATTAGATACTTGAAAGGAACTCTAGACTATGGTCTATTGTATCTAAAAGGTAATGACTTTGATCTAAGTGCAAACACTAATGTTGACTAGGTTGGTTGTGTTGATGATAGAAGAAGTACAAGTGGTGGTGCTTTCTTTCTAGGAAGCATATTGGTTTCATGGTAGAGCAAGAAGCAAGATTCAGTGTCCTTATCAACTGCAGAGGTAGAATATATTGCAACAGCCACTTGTTGCACTAAAGTATTGTGGATGAAGCAAACTCTGAAGGATATCAAGATATTTTATGATAAGCCTATTCCCATTTTGTGTGATAATACAAGTGCTATCAATATTTCAAAGAATCCAGTGATGCATTCAAGAACCAAGCATATAGCAATCAGGTATCACTTTTTGAGAGAGAAAGTTGCAGATAAGGAAGTAAAGTTGAAATATGTTCCAACTAAGGATCAGATTGCATATATTTTCACAAAGGCTCTTACAAAGGACACTTTTGAGAATCTCCAGAAAAGGTTAGGGGTAATTACCCCCCTTCTTCTTGCTAAGATGTAAAATGGAACATCTATCCAAGGGAGTTCATGCTATATCTTTATCTTGGACTGATGATATCTACCTCTCAGGGGGAGCAGGTAGTGGTGACTGATGATAGGGGGCCTTGCAAGAAAAAGTTCACAGATATATGATTATTGATGAAAGGAAGAGAATGAGAAGGTATTGGATCCCTTTGTCCTTGATGTCAAAGGAGAAGCATATGTTGCCATTAATGACAAAGGGGGAGATTGTTGGCCATATGTGTTGTCATTGATGTCAACATAGCAGCATGCATTGATGCCAACATAGCATACACTGATGTCAACACTATTATAAGAATAAACATTGTTGGGGTTAGAGGTCATACTCCTAAGAAAGAGAAAGCTCGTCATTGGAGGTCCTACTTACTGATCCCTAGCTATATATGGTGATGCAAAGAAGACTTGGCCTCCTAAAGCAGGTTGAAGATAGTGTGGGTTCTGTGAAGATATTTGAATGCTCTGTATTCCTCTAATTTTGAAGCTATGGTTTTTTGGTTCAAGAGTCAAGTTGAGTATGATGTAAATATGCAAAATCCTAAGTTTCAGAGTGTTTTCTCTTTCGTAGTGAAAGATATAAGTGACTGATTTTTGGTTCAAGCCCTGACAATGTAATGTGATATTGAAAGGTGAATAGAATGCTCTGCATTCCTCTGCATTTGTAGATATGGTTATACAGTTCTGGATATGTGTTTAGAAGGTGGTAAATGTGTTGTCTCCAAATTTCTAGACCATTATTCCCTCCACAGTGAAAGTTATGATTGATAAAGTACCAGAATGTGCTTTGGCAGAATGGAGTAGCATTGAAGACTCATTGGAATGCTCTGCATTCCTCTGGAAGTAAATGATTGACCTTGTGGTTTTCAGAACATGTTCTTGAATGTGCATTTCATGTTTATTTCCTATTTCAAGCTTCTTGGTGGTCTGCATCTTAGTTTTTTGATTGACAGCATGTTGCAATGTGTTCTGGATAACAGTGTGCTCTCAAAGTTAACGATTAAAGGTGTGTGGCACAATTCTTTGATGTGTGGTGGCAAAGAAGTGTTTGGGTATGTTGTATGAGTCATGTGGACTCATCTAGAAGAGTTTCATGAAGATATTTCTTGTTTCCAGTACTGCACAAGGTTCTCTAGTTAATATGATCGTTACTCTTCAAGTTTTCATGAGCTTTCCTTAAAGTTGTGCTACTTTAAAATGAGTGGAGTGTGCGGAGGTAATTCCTTGATGTTTGAGGCTGTGAAGGATGTTTTGGACCTGGTTAAGCAAGTGTTGGGCTCCACAAGGCTTGAGTCTTTTTCCGGTGTAACATGTTGTCCTAATTAGACCTATCTTCTACACGTTTCATATTGTGTATTATATGGCCGACCTGTAAATGTATTTTCCATGTTTAATCTAGAAGACAAGCTATGTAATCAATGTAATATCATGTATAAATAGTAGATCAAATTGAATGCAGAGGGTATGATTGCAAGTAGATGAACACGGTTTGCAAGAAAATAAAAGCAGAATAATACATTCTTGTGTGCGACTGTGGGAGAAAGAGCACATGTTATTGATGCTGTCATGATTCATCTTGAAGACTTATTTGAGATAGTGATCAAGTATAGAGTGTACCTAATTGATCAGATCTTCAGCAGAGAGTGTGTGAAGAGATAGAAGTGCAATCATCAAGTGTGAGCTTCAAAGGCAGTTTTTAGACAATTGAAAGATTTTCATACTGTAACCATCTCTGAGTTTGTTCTCAGATTAGGGAGTAGTTGCTTCCTTGGATTAAAGCCCCTAAAACAAATTCATTAGGGAGTTAAAGCTTCCTTGGGAGTGACCCTAAATCAAAGTTACTTAAGGAGTAGCAGCTTCCTTGGGTTAAAGCCCCTAAAACAAAGTTATTATTTGAGCTTCATATATTGTGAGTTAATCTTCACCGTGGTTTTTCCCTTCTAGGGTTTTCCACATATATCTGGTGTTGTGTTGTTGTGCATTGTGTTAATCTTTCATGTTCATGTTAATGTTAATGCTTAAGTTCTGATATGCTCCAGGTAAGTTAAAGTTGTTGAAATTGAAGAATTGTTAAGATACTAATTCACCCCCTCTCAGTATCTTGGTTTGTCTAACACTCCTTGTGTCTTATTAGGGCACTGGTTGGTATAGTGATCACCGCCACATGAATAACACCCTCCCACAAGTCCTTGCCTTTCATAAGGCTTCCTAGAATCATCTCTATTTTTCTTGGAGTTACTATTGCCCTTCTTTTCACCCTTGGATTCATTTTGCTTGTTCTTGGACCCTTTATCACTTTTCTTAGTAAAGTCTTGCTTTTTGCCCTTTTATTGAAAGATTGGGAGGATTGGGACCAATTAGACTTTTTACGGTTCCTTTCCCTGTATGCAGATATAGATTTCAATTTTTGTTCTTGTTTAATAACTTTCTCATAAACCTAGTCCATTGTAGTGGGACCATGCACATCAACTTCACCCTCGACCTGGGTATTCAAGTCCATAATAAACTTTCAGATGTGAAACCTCTCATCCTGCTGATATTGTGGAACATATTTGAGGAGGTGAGTGAACTTTTCCCAGTACTCGTTCACAGTTGAATCACCTTGTCTCAAATTTTGGAAATCAATAAGCTTTTGGTCTTAATACAATTGAGGCAACCATCTTTGCCTAAGGAGTTCCACAAACCTTTCCCAAGTTAGACTCGTGGATCTCAATTTTAACTCCATTTTCTTGTTCATCCACCAAGTGGATGCTTCACCTGCCAATTGGTATACTCCCCATACCGCTTTGGTGATTTCAGAATAGTTTCTTATTTCAAAGTATTTCTCCATTTATGTAAGCCATGCCTCCATGGCATCTCCACTTACAGTCCCATCAAACTTGGGAGGTGTAACTTTTTTCATATCTGTGGATAAATCTAGAGCTAAGTGGCTTCATCTATCCTCTTCATGTCTTGCTTCAGAGTTATTCTCTCCACGTTCACTTTGGGTGGTGTCCTCATGACATTCCTTGTCATCACCCCCATGATAGGCTTCTCGCTTGGGTCCATGCTGACTCCTGGCCTCCTTCTTGAGAGTTCCAATTGTCGCTCTCATCTCATGGAGCATAGTAAGAATCTGGTCAAGTTTAGAATTGGAGTGGCCTAAAGTTTGCCCTTCTTCTTGGCTATCTCCCATATTGGTTCCTATTTGAACTATACTGCAATCTACTTCTCCCAAAGTTTGCAGATTAATCATTCAATTAGTTTTTCATACTATTGAATCCATTCATAAATGTAATCCATTCTCATTTATGCAATCTTACAAGAAAGGAAAGATTTTCCAAAATTTCAAAATTGTATAGTTTCCACAGATTACATATAATCCATCAGTTGTTACAATTTTCTTTTACATCTTACAATTGCAAGTCACTTTCAGATTAGGATATCTTCCCAAGTTTATCCTCATCCTTGAGGTTCACCAAATCAGACTTAGGAGGTGGATGTACTCGTAGGTACTCATCCATAACCTCCCGAGTAATAATAGGATCTTTAAGATCACTTTCCAAGGTTGATTTCTTAGGTGTAGAGGGTTTCACTAGTTCATTTTCAGAGATAGGAGCAGTAACCCTAACTACTTTTTCCTTCTCCTACTTGATGCATTTAATAGCATCAACGAAAGTTTCATCATCAGTCAACCATGCACCTCTCAAGAAACTAGTTTGACCAAGGCTTTTCATTCTTGAGGCTTGCTCCCTCATAGCCTTAAGGTAATGTCCATTTCCCATTACCTTCTTTCTAGGTGTAATTAGATTATTCTTACCATTATGGCATAAGAACATCCAAACATTAGCAACTGTTAATGTCAGAGGAAATTTTCATGTAGTGAGCTCATAGGTCCATGTATTGAACCTGATAGCTTTGATACCATATGTAACAAGTCAACTCTTGTTACCCAAAATTAACCAACTTAATTACCATTAAGTACAAGGTCATGATTAACATAATCACAATTAGGCATAGTAATAATCAATATCATAAACAAAAAGCAATATCCATATCTTTTTGGATAATTTCAAAACTAAAATTTACAACAAATTCCAAAGATAACATACTAGTGATTCCTTCACTATACATTTACAATGTTTTGCTTATAACATCAATGATAAATTTACACATAATGTTTGACTGTCAAGTCATATGAAAGAATGCACTGCATTTGGAGTTTTTGGCACTTGTCTTCATAAGTCTCGGCTTGTCATCTGCTTGGGAAGGAGAGCATCACCTGAGTGCTTTTCCTCCAACCACAGACTGGTGGTCCCCCGCACAACTTCCTTCCTAGAAGTGGCCCTACCCTTTACAAAGGGAATAGATGTAAGAAAACATTAGGTTTGTCATCTGAGTATCTAGTGTTGTGTCCTTCATAATACTTCGCGGTCATACAACTATAGATCCACTCTAACTATGTATGACACTACTAGAAGCATTATGCCATATGGAGCACAGTGGATTGACTAATGCATGTAGAGACGGGTGCATTACTTTGGCCAAAGATTTATATACATAAACATTTCACAATGAACATAGTCAATATTCACACACCTTGACTTGACTTAGAAGCTGTCTCATCCTCCAATGTTCATTATTTGACCCCTTTAGGTCACAGTAAAGATTGGTGCTTTACACCCTTTGTCCACTTATCTTGGATTTCTAACTCCATTTCCAGGAGTGTGTTCTCAAAAATTATTTTGTCGCTTAAGCAACCAGGAACTTGTGACCTCCATGTCACTCTATTCTTGTTCTTTCTTAAAAAGATTTATTTAAAATTTCATGGTTTCATGTCTTAAGACCTTTTTTGGTCTAAGGCTCTATGACCATCTTATACCAAAGATTCTTGACTAATCAGTATTGAATATACATCTTTCCATTATATTCAACGATATTATTATTGAAAGATATAAAATAGACTTAAAGTCTAATTGTTCAAGAAGGGTTACATCACCCTCTATTTCCTTTCCAATACATTATTGTTGTAATAAAAAAGATTTTCAAATAGTATATAATTAGTTGACATATCAACTCTTTAACCATTCACAGGTTTAATGACCATTCAGGCTTTACCTTTCTGTTGTTCAAAACTTATTATGCACTTCATACAATATAATCACAAAGGTTATTATTTCCTATCTTTTCTTTCACAGCCATATCAAGAAGTATCTCACAGAGATTAGCTTCCTCTAAAACCATATTTTATTATAGTCCACTATACGGGACTCAAACATTATTATCTTGTCACCATAGATTTGCAGACATGGAATAAATACACAAAGATTTATGGTTTGAGCACAGGTAGTAATCATTTCAATATTGTGCTACAACACATTATAATCAATCTATAATAATATATTGCATACGTTGAGATGCCAATCTAGTCATTATCATGACTACTTTCTTTCTTCACTAGCAATCACAGATATCTATTGTTAACATTATCAAGTGTTTTAAACAATTTAACTTCAAGCACATTGGCCGACATCATGGCCTCTAAGGTTATCTACACAGCATTCAATATATACCACTTTGGCCGACATCATGGCCTCTAAGTATATCAACATAGCTTTCAATATATACCCTCGGTCATATGGCCTGATAGGTTTGTTTTGATACTGCTACAACAGTGTTGTTATGCTTTCAGCCTTACAGCCTAGCAGAGATTAAACATATATTACAACAGTGTCTTAAGAACCTTTACAGCTATCGATACATCATGGTATCATTTTATATTGGCAAGAGCTTATATATAACTATTCTTTCACTACTAAATGTCAACAACATTTGTATAACAAAGATACCTGTTAAAACTTTGAGTTCGATGTAGAACTCTGTATATGTTATCGTCTAGTTTTTCTACATACCTCACTGTGACTATTGTCCATAGAATACCATCCTTCGTTCTTGGTTATTCTTTCTTTTCTCTCCCTATGAGAGTTTTCCCGTATCTCAAGAATACGATACTACTCCCTCTTTTTGAGGTTGAGAAACAGTTAGACTCCCTTATCCCAACGTGGATAACAATCCACTCATCTAAAACTGCCTTCGCAGGCTCTTTGCAAGGCATAATACATATTATGTTATCATTCTGGAACCACCCACTCATTCCACTCTTCGTGGATTATGGGCACGTTCCCACGAATGAGAAACACTTATAAACTTAATAGTGTTCGATTCCACTATAAGTGGATATTTGTTTATAACTCAAAATATATCATAGATATCTATATGATATTACAAGGGTATTAAAATATTCAAGATATCATGAAGATGATATTACCAATCATATTGGTGATGATATCAATATGTGACTTGGGGTTGAGACTCACTCCCCCACATTGCTATTTTAGACTTAAAGGAAAATAATTAACGTTAATAACAAAACTTAATGTAATATTAAGTAATAGCATAGGAAATCTCTGACACTGACAACATTTTCGCAAGGTTATACTAATGTTCTAAAAACATCATTAGGTCAAACAACTTAAGTGGTGTCGAGAAATTGTAAAACGGCGTGACTACTATAGTCAAATCAAATTTGACTTAATCAAGGAAATAAGATCAATACTTACCCTGATTGGCATCAGTTCACAAAAAATAATTTTGATACTCAAATGACAAACTAACCTTTTCCACAACATCTATTTCCTTCTCTCAAGTGATACTATCCTTCCACTCTTGAAGGAAGATTCTTTTCCTGGTTACACTCACAACCATATAACCATGATTAGTGTGTCATCATTAAATCATAAAACATTATAATAAAATAATCTTAACAACATGTAATCTCATGTCTAATCTAAGCATTAATTGTAATCCATATAATCAATGATTCAACTTGATATTTTCCACAAACATCAAATCATTAATCTAAGATTATTTATCCTTTTTACCACATGCAAATAAGATTAAGCTTAATCAAAAGTTGGGGATGTAACATTCACAATCTTCAAATGTGGGTATAATTCTTCTCTATCATATATTTTTGTAGCCAAGTGCCAACAACAACCATAGAACCTATTGGATACTCAAAGTTATCATCTACTCTAGGTTGTAACAACTTATGTTTTTTTTAACACATTGAGCCAACTAATACTTTGTTTCCTCTTCACTGCCTTCAAGTGCAACAACAACATACACATGTCTTGCAAAAAACTTACAAATTCAATAAAGTAGGACATGATATATAATTCCCAAAAATACATGCATGTATATACTTATAGATTACAAAACAATGTAATGAAACTAGATATAGAATTAATGTACCTTCTTGTACAAGGCCTAAAACATTATCATAGTCATCTGATGCAAGCAATTGATTGTCCTCTTCAAACGTTGTCTCATATTCATCATGTGCTTGTATAGCTATTAGGGATCTATGTTGCCATCCTTCAACCCATTATGTATTTTCACATGCTTCCCACTCACCTCCAATACAAAACTAACAAAAATAGGCAAGCTCCCTAGTCCATATAGTCCATGTTCTTGTATTTGAACTCTTAAATGAATACCATTTTGTTGATCCACTAATTGTTTCACAATTGTAAGGACCCAGACTAGGTCCTTATAGAATAAATATAAACTTTATCTAGGAAAGAAGAATAATATAAAATTAGTATTAAGTTTTAAGAAACTTATTAAAAAAATGTTTTAAGATAATCTACATACTCAAGAATTATCATAGCCAATATAGGCTTTTATGTCCATTGGGCTTATTCATCCATTTGGGACGATCATTACATCATAGTTAATTCAGACCAGGTCTCTATCTAGTACGAGATAGGAAACTGAAAACAACCATTCAACCTATAAGGACAAGAAATTAATCAGTATGCTCTAGCTAGAGACTTAGACTCATCGAGACCAATCGGGTTTGAAGTCACTTATAGAAAAATCAAAGCATGCCCATATTACTATACCGAGGTTTTCTACAAGTTAATATATATATTTCCTTGTACCCTTCCTCGATTTTCAGCTATCGAACAAGTAGAAGAACAATCCACCCTGGGGATTCTTCTAAGTATCAATGATTATCATTTTATCTTAGATTATAATTGGTTCATCATATTATTCAAGTTTTTGTTTAAAATATAAGACACAATACCTCAAAACATCCTTTGTACCTGAGTACTGGAAACATCCTTCATTTTTCATACTACTTACATACCCTGTATCCATGGGATCAAGGTATAAAAGGAGTCGACGTGTGAAATATATAGTTCTGGTTTAATTTATGTTATGCAATTGTACGAGTGGGTACACAACCCTTTCTACAATCTAGTTTCCCCAGATAGTTCTTCGTTGGTTGCCACCCACTTAGGTGAAACAAGAATAGAAACCTAAAGAAGCACCTACATGCAAACACCTAGAACGAGTGTTTGACGTGAAGTTTAGTTTATTTGATGTTCAAGTTTACCTAAGACACAAGCTTTGTCTAAAGAAGATTTCTCGTTCGCTCGGACTTAAAAGTTTTGTTTTCCTTATATCTCCTTGGTGATTTAAAGGGATGATGCCACAAACGTCATTGTTGCAGCTATGTTAGGCCACAAGTGCAATAGTTCAAGCACGACAACATGACCCATCAATGTGAACCAGAGGTAACATTTTATCGAACACTACAACGGGTCTGGTTTTGGGATGGAACACTCACTATTTTATGATCACTGAGATCTTTATTAGGCGAGGTGAGAGTATATGACAGGTAGGGGTTATGTTTGAAAAAATACGTTAATCAAACATAAATATGACCATTTTAATCCTTTAACTCCCTCAAAACGATTCTTAACCAAGTTAGACTAACACTGAGAGATTAGGCACTATTTTTTTATCACCAAGATCCATAAAGGTGAGGTGAGAGCATATGATAGAATACCTAATCCTATTTGGAATTCCAACTAGTAAGTTCCAAATATACTTAAGTTTTCTTTACCAAGAGAAAATAGTACCATATTTACATTAAACAATCTATCAGTTACCATGGCCAACATCAAAAGTTCAAAAGAATATTCATTACGACCAAATACCCAACATGTATTATACTATCAAATTGAAGATTTACAATATATTGAAATATGGTACTATTTCAAACTATGGTTATTCAACATTAATAAACAATATAAGTCATTTAAACAAAATAAAAATTATCAATGATAACTACTAGATATAATAATAACTACTTGACTCAAGATGGTAAACCAGATTGTTTAGAATGATTTAATAAAAAATCAACAACTTTACAAAGATTATCCAAAGTAATAACTATAGAAACTATGGTGAATAATTAAAACAACTTAACTAAGAACAATTAATAGCAATGTGAAAACAATAATCTTAACATAACAAATTGATAACATCTTACTATTATCAATTGATGATGATAACAACTTCACTAAGGTTGATAACCAATATCATCTAACCTAAGATCATTTCACGATCTACATTTACCAATAGGAACATAACGCAATCAGGGAATCATTGAATTTCATTATAGAGAAAAATCATTCAAAGTAAATTGTTGAACCCCACAATTAGCTTCTACCTCTAAGGGACTAAACAAATATGAACCAAATGAGTTCAAATTTCCATCATTAATCTGTTTAAACTTCCATTAAAAAAATTTGGAAGATTTATTCAATTAGCCAAATAAGGTTGTCAATTATTGTATGCATTATGATAAGTTATTCTCAAAAAACTTTGACAATGTATTATAGTATAATGGTACCTACTAATCAACAATGTATAACTAGATCTAAAAACTTGCATGAGGCACATGAACTATTTAATAGAAAGCCTCAACTCATGCAATGCAAAGTTGCAGGATAAGCACAAATGGGTTAGTTGAAAAAGCTTTAGAAACATTCAAGCAAATACACTTGGCAGGCGTGAAGTTAGATTCCAATAATCTTTGCTAGCATCAACCCTGCTCGTGCCTAATAAGAACTTGGAACAAGCATAACAAAAAGACAAATTTTAGTTAGATATTGTAGTTGGAAAAGCACTATTCAACAAGAATGCAAAAAATGGAAGCACGGACAAGGCACACAATCTATTTTACAGAAAGACATATCATGGAATGCAATGACTTCAGGATAAGCACAAAAATAATTTGTTGAAAGGGTGATAGAACTCTCAAGCTAATGCAATTGTAGGTGCAAAACCATTTTAAAAATAATGTCACGCAATGATTTCAGTGTCCTGGTAGATAAGAGTGCAAAAGGTGGAAGCATAAACTAGGGACATGAACTGTTTGATAGAATGGAATGCCATGATTGTAGGATAAACACAAATTGGATTTGTTGGATCGGCTTTAGAGACTTTGAAGCAATGCAATCGACAAGTGTAAATCCAGACTCAACAACCTTTACTAGCATCCACCCTATCTTTGCCAAAATGGAGTTTGAGAAATAGGGTATGAACTTCCATAATAACATAAATAAGGTAGATTTCTTTGCTTGATATTATAACAAATGCTCTGGTCGACTTGCATGCAAATATGAGAAAGCAAAAACATGACACAAGTACTTATGATGAATTGCCTCTAATATTTCTAGCCTTAATGACCGAATCCTAAACAATGAAGAAGCTTTCCACTGTTTCAAGTTTCACTAATAGATTTCAACCTCTATTAAAAAAACCTTTTCTAACTGACTCGACAGTTCAATCCAAACACACACACACACATAGATTAAATACAATGATATAAACAATGGTAAAGAATAGAAACGTACCAGATCTTCTTACAAGCTTAGTGCCTCTCCTCTTTTACGCCCCTATAAACCAAAATCAAAGACCACAACTAAAGAAAAAATTGTGATATTATGTATTACCCAGCCTTAATTTTTAAAGAGCAGTAGTGGTTGTTACAAAGTGTCTCTCACCACTACTCTAGTTTACTAATTTTAGCCCAGATGTGCAAGATAATAATGGCTCCATAATCTAGTAGGCAAGGTTTAACAACTCACATAATGGAATTTATATGTCTTGATATTTCTCTAAAGAAAATTATTTAAGGTCGTAATAGCAATCATATCAGGGAAGAATGCTTTCTTCAACTAACTAGAAGAACAGTTTAATTTTGGAGTTTTCACTTGATCCTATAGACAATTTTGCATTACACCAATCCACAATTACATGTGCATCTTTAAACTTTGTTGCATCCACAAATTTTTGCTCCCTAGCAAGAGCTCTTTTCACACATGCTCTAACTCCATAATGCTCTCCTTTACCATGTCTAGCTTCAAAGAAACTTCACATATGTTGGATATTATTTTTTTATGGGCCCTACATAACAAATAAAACATTTGAGCATTTTTTAATTGTCATTTACAATTTTCTGATCATATGAGATGTTGTGCCTGTTGCAAGGTGTGTGCCCTTGATCTCCTTGTGTTGTGCAGCGCAGCACTTGGGTTCATGACAAGGCTTAACTGCCTCCCGTGGATTCATTAACTCTGGCAGTTGTGTTGGGCATTAACAGGTTGATCTTTTGGTGTAATGGCAACCGTCTTGCTAACAATTGGTATCAAAGCCTGGGTCATGGGTTCGAACCCCTCGCTTGCACTAGGGGGGATTGTTGCAAGGTGTGTGCCCTTGGTCTCCTTGTGTTGTGCAGTGCAACACTTGGGTTCATGACAAGGCTTAACCGCCTCCCATGGATTTATTAACTCTGGTGGTTGTATCGGGCATTAATAGGTCAATCTTTTGGTGTAACAGCAACCGTCTTGCTAATAGTGTCATCTGAATTTATCTTTCTTTTAAATTGTCACAAAATATTTGAAACAATAATGCACAAACTCTAATGAATGTAACCAGTTATCACTCAAATAGAAATGTCACTCCCTCAAAAAAATTATCATCTCCTGTATTGTCATCTACATGTCTATATACAATATGAACAAATATGGCCACATGTACTGAATTATAATATTGAGACTGAATCTCCTCTTGTAGAGTAAGCGTATAGTTTTTTGCAAAGTCAACTACTAAAAGTATAGTTCTAATTGGAAATATGTTTTTACATATGTGAAAATGTTCATCAAGCCATCGAGCATATTGAGAGTATTTCACATATTTGTACGCAATCTTATCCTTGAATTCTACGAGGAATGCATGTACACTACTTTGTTTTGTTACTAACTCACAATGCTTTCTAATTTTCCCATCTTTTAATGGATATTAAACATTGTTGAGCCTCTTCACATCCACTAATTATTGTATAAATTTATGTGAACTACTTTCATATATGCATTTTCCTAACAATGAAAGGTTACCACATCTATTGCATTGTCCAGAAATACATACTTTTGAATAAAATAATTGGACCCATCAGGTGTTTCACAAAGTAAACTTGGTATAAACTCGTTAAGTGTTGTAGGTGGCATATTAATACCACATTCCTACATAATTTGGTTAGTATGCAAAGTACATGTATATCAAAAAATATCATAATAATAATGGAATTGTGAATTTTGCAACAATAAGAGATTCATTGTTTATTAATTTTGACATACCAAAGTTTTACATTTCTCAAATGATCTTTGACTTATGCTAAAATTTTCTATAATTGAATCATGTAGAAAAACTTTATATAATTTTGTTTCACTTGTGTCTAATAGATGTTTTGGATAAGGAATCACAAATTTTTGACCCCTCTTAATTTCAAAACATTTTTAATATTAAACGATACCCTTTTATTATCATGCCAATATTTTTCAATTAAAGACTTGATTTCATTATTTAATTTCATGTCAGACCTTGGGAGTTTACCACTAAAAGTCTAACATTAGTTAATTGGATCATCTTTAGTACTTACTCTTCTCTTTACCGCTCTTCTCAAATTTTAGCATTTACATTTAGAAATTCACTTGTCTTACTTATCATTCTTTTGCTCACAAATGATTTATTAATTAAAGAAGTCGTTATTGCTCATCATGTTTCATTCCTATTTTTATATTGACTCTTTTTTTTCCAATAGAATCAATAGCATTGGCAACACTAAACATAACTTGTTTCATTGATTCATCTTTCTTTTTTGATTTTACAAATATGCCCAATTTTTTCATTACTCTTTGTATTTTTGACATTCTAATTAATTGCATTACGAGTTGACATTGAAATCTTAGACTTTTTCTATAAAAAATCGTTTATACAATCTGTTTGCATGGGTTCGAATTTGTCTCCAAGATATCTTACCATGAAAATTATCCAAAACATTTATTTTAATTTAAAAAAAATCATTTTTACTTATACAAGAGTTTTTATTTTCTTTTTTTGTTATGTTGTTTCTAAAAGAAAAAATTATATTAGCATTGCTATATCTAGCTTCTTTTAAACAACTAATATCATTATCATTGAATGCAATTAAAAACTTACATGGATTTATTTCTATAATCACCTTTTCCATATTCTTGAACTCTTCCACATTCACCATTTCCACATTTGCATATTTTACATTCATCTCATCCATGTTGGTTTCTTCAATGTTCTCCTCTTTGATAGTCATCAAATTGGATGCTTCAACATTATTCATTTCTTGAATCTTTTCTCTCATATCTCTTCATCATTTTGCCTCTTTCTCTCGATGTCCTTCAATTTTTTCAAGTGTTATGAGCTTCATTTTTTGTTGACGTTTATTTGATCCCATAATTATCAAAATATCTTGATAAAATTAACAAATGATCTTTACTTTACTTTGATATGGATCTATCCTTAAACTTTTTGAAGTACAAGTAGATGTAGATCATTTATTCAAAATGTCATGTGTTTGATTTCTCTAAAAAATAATTCATTTGTTTGATTCCTCTAAAAAATAGTTCATGTACTTGATTCCATTTGAGAATACTTTTTATGATTGAATCTCTTTAAAAATTGAATATGATATGGCTTGCTAAGAGATTGTAAGAGACACCTGTTGGTTCCCAAAATAATAGCAACACAAAAATCTAAAACTTTCCTAAATCACCTAGGCCAGGGATTGTCATCAAGGTGATAGGAAGAGGTTTATCAACAAGTTAGGGGCAATTTTGGCCAACTACAGGAGTGGGTAGACTCCTCTGCACTTCGAGCTTAGCTTAGACTCTAGAGGGATATTCCAAGGGGTATACCTGAATAGGTATTGAGTTCAAACCAGATGAACAACTAAAAATACTAGACAACTAAACCCAACTCATTATCTTGACTTCAAAGAGTGCCACTAAGTCAAGAAAGACTGGTTGTCACATAACCCCTATATAATTGATTCAACTATGTGAATGTACATGCACAAGATAGATGTTTTTTTTTCCCTGAACCACGGGTGAATGATTTGTTTAATTTAAAAGAGTGTTTGATCCCTCTCCAATATAGACCGGTGCCTACTCTATTGGGCAACTGAGTCATAAGCAGTAAAGAGGGAAGAAAGGATTGAACCAGCATCAATAGAATACCAAAATGTATTCTCATACATTTCTTAGATTATACCTCATACATTTGACATACTTAACTATCCAAAACCAAACTATAATGACACATTTGCAATAAAGAAATGACCCAACACAAAGCATGCATGGATTTAAATGCTATCACACATTATCAAATCTCTATTACAATTGCACCAACAAATGTGGTGAAGGAAAACATACAACTGCGATTATACATTCCCCTGAATCTTTACAAATGGCCATGGAGACATAGCAATACATATAATATGTTTTAAAATTCATTCCTACACTACATCAAAACACATTCCTCTATTTAACACCCAGACTGGCTTGATTTGAAGCCCTAAAACTATCTTGAGGCATTGCAAACCAGACAATTGGCTCAAAGAACAACACTGAAAACATCTAAAAAATATGTATATATAGCATTACAATTCAAACTCATTGCACCAATTTCTAGCGCTGCCCTCAATCAATGAGGATGCACCATGCTATATTAAATTCAAGCCCAGATATGTCAGAAGATTTGCACGTTGGGGTAGCAAAACCCATGCTCTATCGCCTCTGGAAACAATCAGAAAAAGATTGCTTACACTCCAATTGTACTCTGAGCAATAAAGAGGGAAGGTTCTAATCCTTCCTTGCCACCTGCAACATTGACTTCTTAGATTTGTCTTTTATGCATTGAAGAGTTTTACTGTGCCAACCATCTGCACTACACTGTTCTGCAGGTTCATTAAATTCTAGGTACAAATCAGTTTATGTATCCCTGCAATCATGGCATGCATTCAGGGACTCAACATTTCCAGTGTGTTGTCCTCATTATCTATTTTGAAGCATTCTGACCTCTAACTGTACCTTTCTGTGTTTTCCCATTTTATCGGCCAATCGTCTTTAGTTTTTGTATTTGTTTGTTCGCCATCATCCATTGCATTCTTCTTCCATCCTCATCCTTGCCTTATCGTCGAGTTTCAATTTCTTTGAACTCAGCAGCTTTCACCTTATATCGCCTATGTCGGCAAATTCATTTTGCTGAACCAAGCCTTCTTTCTTCATTTTCACTATCTTGCCTTATCGGCAAATTTCTCCCTTTACGAACTCAGTAAAAGCCCCTTTTATCAACAAAAATCTACCTTATCAAACTTCATCTCCATCTCCCATGTATCAGTGAGTTGGTCCATCACAAACTCCCACCTTTCTTTCTTTCATGTTGGCAACTTTATGTTTTTTCGAACTTTCCCATTAGCCGCCTCCATTTGCCTTTTATCAACAAAAATCTGTTTTGCCAAACTATTTGTATTTTTGTCTTTATCAACGATTTTTACCTTTTCAGAACTTTACCCCTTGGCACCTTTTTCTATGCTTTATCGACAAATGTCAACATTTGCGAACTTAAGCCTCCTTTGCCTTTATCAGCAACTTTCACCTTTGTCGAACTTGTCTTTCTCTCTCCTTATCACTCATATCATTAAATCTTCTTTTCGCCGAACCTAAGCCATTTTGCCATTATCGGCAAAATCTAACATTTCAGAACCAAAGGCCCCTGCCGCCTTTTATCGACAAAATCACGTTTTGCCAAACTATCTCCTTTATCGGCCAAAAAAAAAAACCTTTTGTTGAACCATCACTTGATCTCCTTTTTGCCTCAAAAACTTCTTGTTTTGCTTTGTCGACAAAAAAGACTCATGCCAAACCAACTTCTTGCCTTAGCCAATTTGCCATTTGATTTGCCCCATTGGCAAAATATAGAAAACTCGAACTCTAGAAACTTCGCCTTGCTTTCCTTAGATAAATTTAGCTTATCGACAAAATGAAACATTCTCAGACTTCTATATTTGCTCATATTTGCCTTTGTTGGAAAAAAGAATTTTTTCCAAACCTGCTTTGATTTCTCTTTATCGGCTAGATGACACTTTTTCGAACTTTGGCTTTCCTTTACTCCACTTGCCTTATCGGAAAATTGTCCGTTAAGCGAACTCCTTATCACCGAACCATTGGGTTCTTGAACCATACTTATCACTGATAGAAGACTCTTTTCTCCTTTGCCTTAGAAACTTTGCCACAAGCTTGTCTTCTTTTTTTCCTTTATCGGTGAATATTGTTGTCAACGAACCAGCAAAAAATCAAACTTGAGAACAAGTTCGCAGGTTAGGGATTTTGCTGATTTGCCGACAATAAGGCAAATTATGAAAATTTTTCTAAGGGACAAAAGGGAACAAAACTTAACCATTTTGATCAAGACAAAAAACATACGAACCATACTTTGAACAAGCATAATGTCTTCATTTTAAATAATTTTGAGATGGTTCAAAAGACAAAGTTGCTCAGAATTCAATTCTCTATCCAATGGTGATCTTGGCTAATAAATTTTGCACAAGATTTTTGGATTTTTGGGGGCAAAAAGGGCATAATGGGAATAAAATTTTGCAGGGGCCAACAACACCTACATTAAAAATTATAAAAATAGTTACTGTAAGGTTGTATTTATAAAATGAAAAGTTACAGAGATCTTGTCATAGTACATTTTACTAAATATAGAGTGATAACGAAAACATTAGAAACAAGTACCCGTTTATTTTTAGAATGTGTATGCATTTAAGAACAAGTACTGATTTCTAATTCAACTGTGTACTCATTCCTTTTAAGAATGGGTACACATTTTGGAGTGGGTATGTGTTCCACAAAATTTAAAATTTGAAACCCATGGCTTTGCTTTAGTTTTAGGCTTGAAAAAAGTTTGGAAACCCAACTCTCGGCCTTGGACCTACAAGTACAAGACCATCTTAACAACAAGAGAAAAAACTAACTTTACCGTGGCTGACAACTTTTTTTCATAATTTATAAACTAAATTAAAACCCATTACAAATAACAATGTCTAGTTTTCAAATATGTAATTTTATTTGCTATTAAACATGTTTTTCTATTTATTAATTAATTTTTAACTAAAAGGGCTAATAAATTTAAAATGACATATTATTATATTTTAATAACTTTTGATTTTGAAAAATAAATTATGTTTGACCACTCTAGACATCATTTTTTACACGTTAAAAAAAACATGTTATGATTAGTTTAGTTTTGTACATGAAGGGATTTAAAAGACACAAATTAAGACCAGTAAAAAATTATTTATTAAAAATTTACAAAAAATATCCTAACCAAACTTAGTATCATTTTTCCACCAAAAAAAAAAAACTTTCATTTAGGTCAAATTATGTTTGTCATACATGTTTTGGCCCAAAACATACAACTTCTAAAAAGTCGTTTTTTTGTATATTCTATCTAAAACCAACTACTTATAAAAAGACATTTTTTTGTACATTCTATCTAAAACTAACTACTTTTAAAAAGTCATTTTTTGTACATTCTATCTAAAACTAACTACTTTTAAAAAGTCATTTTTTGTACATTCTATCCAAAACCAACTTTTATCAAATAAATTACATATTTGAAAACTAAAAACAAAATCCTATATTTCATATTTTTATATCATATTCAAATTTCGAACTTTGATTTTTAGAAGAAAAAAAATTCCACTTTTTAACCCCCAACTTCTTGCAGTCACCCACACTTTGCAAGTTATAGGTTCATCTCAAGTTTAGGTCTATACACAGAGATCTAAACCTCCATTATACATGGTTAGAGTTCTACATCAATGACAAAGCACATAATTCTTTATAACCTTAGCAAAAGCATTTCTAACACCTAAACAAGGCTATAACAAAATCAAATCTAAAAATTCTTGCAAATTAATTTATTTAATTTCCCACATTTAATTGAGCATTTAATTTTTGTGAATTTCAAATATCAATCCCAACTATTTAATCTAAGTTAATTGATTACTATTTGGTTGCATATATTTAATTAACCTAGACCATTTAATATAAATCACAATTAGAAAAGTTATAATTGGAGACCTCGACTCCAAATATTGTTTTTTGTGTCGGCCTCAGTGCTAGACACAGAAAGTCTAACCTAAAGACGAGAAACGCTTGGATGAACACTATTACATGTACCTATATATATCCAAACTACAATAACTTACCACTAGGGGAGAGGGGCCACTGAAAACCGCTATGTTTGTAATCACTTGAACCTCCCCCCCAATTAAATCTTTAAAAAGAACCAATACATGTAAAATACCAACTTAATAAATTAACACAAATGCACCAATACATGTTCACAACTCCAATAAATTAACCAATGAAATTAAGACAAGTGTACAAATGTGATGGCGAGCGGTTACTGGCACGTCGTTGCTCATGTATGGGGCGATATGTTGAAATGACACTTTTTCGACCCATGTGCACATAATGCGTCCTACAGGGAAATGTTTAAGTGCCCAGAAACTGAAAGAATAACTTTAAGCTATTCGGTCCCATACGGAGAAACCCAAAAAAAATCGTCGATTTATCTAGCTATGAGCTTGACGTACACGAAATTAGGGTGGGCGGCTAGTGGCCCCTCTCCCCTACACCTTAACTTTTACTCCTACTCTTACATCATTTGATAGCTTTGTCTCATCTCCTAGTTCTCTTGGCAATGCATTCTCACCTTTGCTTTCACGCAAGTATAAAAATTGGTGAAAAAAAGGATAAACCACCAACTTACCAACTGCATTCTGTATTTTTATTCCAAAGACGCCAGTTTTCCGGCCGAGACCATCATTCCCACTTCCGTTATTAGACGCGCAATCATTCGCCGTCAACTACCGTTCCTTCACATTCTCCCAGTACACGGCTTTTTATTGAAAACACCGTCTTCATTAAAAAGCCCGCCGACCTTGCATTTTACACTTAAGCCCCCGCCTGTGGTCTCTCATGTGACCACCGCCCATACATGAATCATAATACTAACGGACAGCAGAACAAAGTAGAAACAAACCGAGAATTTCTTACATGCCATACACAAAAATAATTCCTCGCAAGTCAGTCGGCCTGAATTGTTCCTCTCAAAACGCCAATCGTCGAGGGTTTCCGAGGATATTTGATAAATTTAGTGGCAATCTCAAGGAATTTATGATAAATTTAACTGTAATCGAAGGAACTGATGACAAATTTAGCAATGGAATTTGAATTCTGCGTTGTGACGGGAGGTCAGGGATTTTTGGGCCGATGGATCGTACGAGAATTGCTGCAATCGGGCCGTTGGACTGTTAGAATTCTCGATTTAGAGAGTACAATAACTTTGGATGACGAAGAACAGAGTTCGATTCTCGGGGAGGCTCTAAAGTCTAGAAGAGCTGTTTATTTTGGCGTTGATCTCAGAGACGAAACGGAGCTTCGTAAAGGTTAGAATGCGCATTGTTTTTGGTCGTTTTCTTTTTCAGTTTGTCGCAAGTATTGATGTTTTTGCTCTGGATGTTATCACTTTACGCTAAGGTTCAATTACTTTTTTTGTTGGAGGAAATTGTGATTTATTTAATGCTTCTCACTGCTTATTTTCGGGAAGTCGATCAATTGTGCAAAATCTGTGCTGATTGAACTTCGTTTAACATTTTAAGGGAGTGGATTTTTATCCTTGAATTTAACTATGAAAGATGAGTCGTATAAATCGATTATTTTGTCCTTACATTTGAATATGTAGCTTTTTTAACTTTTAGCAGTATGAATTTGTTGTTATTTGTCAATATTAAAAATTATTATTCTCCATTTACACGCTTAAGCTAAAATTTATGCTGTTAGCTTAATATTTTGTTCATTAACATTTCATTATTCTACGTCTCCTCTTCCTATTTTCTAGTTAAACTTCAAGCAATTGCAGGAAGATTGCTTATCCATAATTTGGGCTTTTAAGGTTGAAATGCTTTATCGTTAAAAATAAGTTGATGACAGCGATCGTCTTGTGCTGCAAATGTCAGATTCTACTTTAGTTTTTTTGTTTTTCGAATTCTTAGTCCTCAATTCGCCTTCTTTTCTCTGTGAAATTGTTTCGAGTATTAATACATCAGGCTCTCAATTTCCTTTTGTGCAAGAATTAATGCGGATGGCTTATTACTTTCTTTGTTGAATATAATTTTGATCGGCAGCTTAAATTGCTGTCGGAGTAAAATCAATGGCCAAAATGAGGTGTAGTTTCTCTGTAATTTAATGTCTTAAGGGAGCATTTCTACAGTTATGTTGGAAAGTTGTTAATAATTTATCCAGGTTCGAACTTTGCTTTTGTATTTGAACTTCTCGATCATTGTTTCCTAACGATGGAGCAACTTTGAGGGCAATGTTTCTGTTGTCTTGTCATTGCAATGTTGCCCTTTTGTTGTTTCAATTGATTAGTTTGTTATTTAAAATGGGACAGGTGGGAGAGGCAAGAGTTGATAAACCTATGTCATTGGAGGATTAGTCTGTTTCCTGATTTCTCGAGTTTTAACATGTCATTAAATTGTACTAATGTTTTCTCTGCAAGAGAGTTTCAAAAAATGAACTGAATCGTACATGGGGCCGGGGTATGGTGGTTAAGTAATGGAATTAGCCCTTGTAGCTTGTCCTCCCAGAAAGAGTTGGGGTTTTCATTGGCATTTTGCTTGTTTACTGGGCTTCTGCAATTGGTAGCTTAGGAATGATCCAATTAAAAAGCCAAACTGAATGTACCAAATTTCGGCTAATTACTGGTCCTTTATCATCCATCTCTGAAAGGATTAGCATTTATCATATTTTTATATGCCATTATCTCTTTCTAAAAAGGAATCAAATGTTGAATTTTTTTTTAACTCTGAGAATCTTTCATTCTTTCTCTGGGCAATTTTGCATATACTGATTCCTGTCTTTAATGTATATATTAAAACTGCTGAAGGTACAGAGGTTTATCTTTTCTACAGTAACTTAACAGTGGGTGAGGGTTATCGCCACCCTGCCCCCAATACAATAGGTACATCAACTGAAGGCAATAGCAGATTGTGGTGTAATGGCTAATGTGAAATGCTAGTATGTGCTAATTTTACAATAGCATAAACTGTTCTTTGTTTTCATATTTTCTTTAGCTCCATTGTTGGAGCTAAAAGCAAGGCATTTCCCTTTACTGTAGTCAAAGTACGATTAAACCAAGCTTACTCGGAATTGACTGCCTGCCATCTATGAATTACCGTAAGTGATTTCCAAAGTAGACTGCACTCTTTATATTATATAGCATCGTTTGTCTTGAATGCTTTTAATATTTATCACTTCACATGAAGAGTAGCTTTGCACAGTGCTTTTAATATTTGTAAGGTTTTAGTCCAACTAAGAAAGCTCATTTGTACTTTCCAAGTATCTTAATGGTCTGTTTGAGCCTACAATCTAAGAATGTTGCCAAGACATTAAGTTTGGAGCTTTGTAACTATCTCTTTCTATCAATTTAGGATCATATAGCAGATAATACATTGCATTTTCAGGTAAAGTACCTTAACTTTACTTTTAAGTTTCAGTTTCTTACTTTAAGTATTATTGTTTAGTATACTTTTACACTAACTGTCTTTTATATACAGTTTTTCATGGGGCATCTGTCATTTTCCACGTGGCTTCTCCAAATTCAGCCCTCAGTGATTTCAATCTTCATTATCAAGTTACAGTTCAAGGTTTATAACTTATTTTTTGGCATTTTTTCATTAGTCTGGAAAATTCTATGAACTATGGATTCATCAAAGCTTGAGGATTTCATTTTTAGATATCTGTTAAGAGTGGTGGAATCGGAACTTTCTTAGTTTTATTCAAAATTATATCAGCTATTTCTGTACTTCACAGGCACAAGAAATGTAATCAATGCTTGCCTTGCATGCAAAGTCAAGAAGCTTATTTATACAAGTTCTCCAAGTGTTGTCTTTGATGGGATCCATGAAATCATAAATGGGGATGAATCCTTACCATATCTTGATAAGGTATGTCTTATTAACTGTTAGAAGATCTTAAATAAACTGCTTCTTGATACTTTGGTTTGGTCTATTGCAACCTTTTACAAAGGAGCATTACATATACAGTGTAGGATGAACTGTGCAACATGATTGGCCTTTGGAGCTCCTATAGATTGTTTTTTTTGGCTGCAGCATAATGACATTTATTCTGAGATGAAAGCACAAGCAGAGGCAATGGTTTTGAAATCAAATGGCAGAGATGGGCTTTTAACATGTGCTTTGCGTCCAAGTGTTGTATTTGGTCCTGGGGACGAGTTGCTTGTACCATCAATAGTAGCAGCAGCAAGGGCAGGCAAGCTTAAGGTGGGAACTGATGGTTGTAACACCACTACACCAACAAGTTTTTCCTTTGGGTATGCTGTTAATTGTTGGTTACTAAACATACCTTTTATGCAACACTGCAATATCAAATGAATTACTTCCTACTTGTGGTGATGTCATCACTCAAACATAAAACTCTTTTTTCATCAATTAGCATGCAGAAATGTATTTTTACAATGTATTTGGTTTTTGTCATATGGAAACTAGTTTTGACCTTGTATGAGAAAAGTTGTTGATGCATGTTCTCTTTGGAAGTGGTCAAGGGTGGATTAGACTATAGAGAATCAACCTAACGTTAGTTGAGTGCCTAAAGGTCCTTGTCCTATCAGCTATCAATCTTGGATGGCTATTATCTCTAGAAAAGGGTGGAGTGTGTTTGCTAAATTTAAATGTGGTAGGATGTTAGTGGGTATTTTTACTTGATCCCCTGAGACTTTAAGACTTGATAGAAAGGAATGATATCATTGAATCAGAGTTTAAACTGTTTTGAGTTGAGTTGATAGACTAGCTATTCATATTTGATTGTTCTTTAGCACTGTTCTTTCTTTACATCTTTGCATCTTTGAGGTAAGGCTGATTCCATCCATAGTATTTCTTAGACCTGCCCTGAATTTTCTTCTTTTTCATCCTGCCTTATATATCCTGATTGTTCAGTGTAGGATAAATTAGAAATGCATGTGATGGGACAACCACATGGGCTGTATTGTATACTAATTGTATATTATTGTTTTGCACATATTTCTATGTATCTACCTTCCTCTAGAAGCTTCCTTTATTGTAGAGGCTTATTATACACGTGTCTTCTCTTAAGAATTTCCCTTCCTCTAGAAGCTTCTTTTGTTTTTTTCTTAAATTAGAAGCTTCCTTTTGTCAAGAAGCTTCTTTGTATATTATCACACTTTATAAATACCTAAAACATAGAGTACAACATGAATATTTGCTGCTAATTCCATTTCATTCTTTATCTTTCTTGCAATTGTTTTCATATCAATTGGTATCAGACCCTATCGACTATGTCCTTTAGATCTACTCCCTTCAAGGGTTTCCATCTATGTTTAACAGGGACGCAGGGACAAGTAGGAAATGTCCTTGTGGCCATTCCCTACAAAAAAAAGGAAATGTTTCTAGTACACTTAAAAAATCACAAGGGATGACACAAAACAACAAGGGATGGCCAAGGGATGCCTAGATATCTCCTGACCATCCCAAGGATAGCTAACCATCCCCTTCAACCCAGCCTACAAAAGTTTCAATTTAAAAAAAAAACACAAAAATGAAAAAAAAAAGGCTGGGGGGCACAAGGACTCCCACACCCCTTTACAACAATCCTAAACCTAAAAGAAAGACATAAACACCCAAAAAAAAAAACTCCCTCATTTTGTCATTTTGTGCAGCAACTAAAGATTATTGCACATCAATTGGAAATTGTTGCACGTCAATTGGAAACTATTGCACAGCAACTGAAATTTGTGGTTCAACAACTAAAGATTTTGGGCATTACACTTTGTCTTTTGAGTCTTATTCTTTTTTGAAATTTTTGTTTGCAGATATGTTTGCTTCTTCATCTCACTTGTTTGGCCCATTGTGACGTGGCAATGGAACACTATGAACACCATATTTCATATGGCAGTCTATGCTCTAAATCTCAAATGGTTTTCTCTAAGGCTTGGGAAAGTGCCTCCTTATGATGATGAAGGGGTGAAAGAAGGGTTCATGAAGGCCCTTTGAAAGATATATAGCAATGAGGAGGCAACTGTTCTTTGAACACAATGGCTTGCCTTTGTCAATATTTGGGGTCCAACATTTAGCAAACCAAAGGTGAGAACAAATAGGGCTACATTAGCTCAATCCAACCCTATTGAATGGTGGACATGGCATGGCAAGGATGCATTAGAGTTGAGGATGCTTGCCACTTACCTCCTTTCATAGAGTTGAGGATGCTTGCCACTTACCTCCTTTCATAGGTTGATAGTTCCTCTATTACAAAGAGGAATTGGTCCACATACAACTTCATTTAGTCAGTCAAGAGGAATAGGCTTACCTCTTGACAAATTGAGAAGTTGTTGGTCATGCATGGTGCCTTGCAACTTCAGGATCAACAAACTCCAGCTACACAATGGGATGTTGATCTTGAGGATGCAACACAAATTGATGAGGAGGCACAAGAGGGATTCGTTGGGGTTGCATTGGATGAGGGAAGTCCTTCGTATTGGCAATGACTTAGATTCAAACTCTGATTTTCATCTAGGCAAAAGATGAGGTGGAGCAATAGCAACAATAGATCTAGTTGTCTACATTTTGTAGTTGTAGTCTTTTGGCCTTTTCATTTTGTTGTATGTGCACATTGATAATGAAAACTCAAATGATTAGCATTCAAATATTGTCAATTTGCCTATTGACTCATGTGAATTCTCAATTCAGCTCTAATGTTTCAAATATGGTTACATAATGAATATGGTGAATGTCCTATCATATGAATATTTGAATTTTCCTATATTTTTATATTTTCTTTATTTCTAATTGTCATCCCCTATCGTCCCCTCAAAATGGCCTCCCAAAAATGTGTGCCCCCATCCCCATCCTAGAAACTTGGTGAAACATAGGTTTCCATCTTGGAGCCTCACTAGATCTGACACCCTTAGGCTTCTCCCTATCAAGGCCTTTGATCTAGTCATCTTGATGGTTTTTTCTTCTTACCCCACTAGGTCCTTTTTTATACGTTATTGCAATGTCCCCAAATTTGTCCCTCTTTCTCCTTAAAAGACACTCAATGACTTTCAATCACCAATCAAGCCTAGCAAAGCATTATAAATCAATAGATTGTGTTTGGGCCCAAATCCTTTAGATCATTGCATCACAACTCATGCTGCAAATCAAACCTTGAATCAGTTGACGCATCATAAATGCAATTCAAAATGTCTCCAAAAAATAGGGCTCTTGAGGAATTGTCACAAGAATTGATTAATACCAATGGTGGTTAACAAATCCTTGATAGTCAAGCCAACCCTCTTTAGAAAATCATCATGATCTAGACTAAGAATTGGGGCAATCATATGCAAATGATAACAAGAATAATCCAAACAATGCTTTTACAAAATCAAACTACAATGCCATATGATGACCTGTAGCTAAATAATTTGGCAATAGATCACATAAACAATAAAACTATTCACACACAGGCTAGAATTGAATATTTTATTCAAATATACTGAAATATTTAAAATAAATAGCATACAAATACTTGTTGGAGTGACCAAACTTAACCTTCAACACAGATTACAACCTTTGTGTGAAATTGTCTTCATGAAACCAGAGGGTTTTAATCCTCCAATCTCCCAAATTCCAAGGTTTTCATCCTTGAACTGATGGCTCAAGCTGTAGCAGAAATTATATGGAAAATGGTTGATATTTCATAAAAACTATCACTAGAAAACCTCAAAGTTTACATATATATAGCATTATCACATCCTCAAGTGGTCTTGGAGGGAGAACAAGGGTTGTCTGCAAGTGTACAGGTCGCCCATGCTTGCTAGCAACATCTTCACATGGTCATGTACATGAAACCATGCCCCTTGCATCAACAACCATTTGCATTTGTATATAAACCATATCTCCGAGGGGCCCACACGTGCTGAGAGGTGTTTGAAAGTCTTCCTCAGTCTTATCGCATCCATTTGAGGCCATTAATGGTACCCAAGTCATGCAGGTAGGTAGGTGAAACCCTACATTTGAACAACAGGGATCTAGGGAAATGCATGCCTGAAGGATGAACAAAGTAAAAGAATACTCCGAGGGTTTGAAGTTGGGGGTTCGAGAATTTGCATGTTGAAGGGTGCATAAGATGAAGAGAGGACCAAGGAAATAGGGGAAAGGCAAACAAGGTAAGCTGGCATTAAAAAATCCAAAGGCCCGAAGGGGAATGTGTGAGTTGAAAATTGAGGACTGGGGAATCAGGATGCCAGGGGAATGTGAAGACAAAAGTTTGCGGGACTGAGAAGGTAGAGCAATAGGACAGCAGGAAACAGGATATTGAGATCCTTGCTAACTGTTGATGATTGTTTTTAAACAGGTCAACAATAGAGTAAAACACTAGAGTATCCCACTCTCTCTTGAATAAAGCTCTTCAAAGGCTGAACTATGTGATCCAGTGAAGTAACTCCAAGGTTCCTTATTTATGATTCATGATGGGTTAACTCAGTGATTACATGTGATCTTGCTGATAATCACAAAGGGACTTACGCAGACTTCTTCATACACTTAGCTTATTTCTCCTTCAGTGTGGATGATTTATATACAATGCCTCAATGATAAACAAAAAGTAAAAAGATAAAAGTTTGGAAAGGCTAATCTAAGGTCAATGAAGCAATGATGATGTATGAATAGACAAACTCCTTGATAAATCTAACTCCACTTCGCCAAGGATGCCTACAACTACATGGAGTTGGTGCAATCTCCTAAGGTTTGCGAATGGTTTTCAAATCATGAAAGCTTATACAAGCACCCATTAAACGGCGCAACTCAAACAAGCATCCACAATCGAACTCAAGCAAATGATAAGACTCAGACTAGCTTTACACAACACTTCATCGGCGATGAATGTTAAAAGCATGAGCTAGGAGTTGATCAAATATTCAATTACAACATACATTACATCAATGAACTTCTAATCTACTTCTAATCTAATTGAAACATCTTTTCATTCAATTCAAAGCACAAGAAACCATGTGATTCCACAAGACAACACTTAACACCAAATAAATTCCAATGTCTTTGCATTACTCTTGAGAAATATTTACAACTTCAAGTCCTCTCAGAGAATTTCGAGTCTCTCCTACTCTACCTCTAAAAATCTAATCTCTAGTCTCTATATGTTACAAATGAGGCAACAAGGCCTTTATATAGTAGTCCAGGTTTACAATGAATGGCTTATATCAATTCGATAGCCGAGGGCTCAGATCATGCCACCTCAGTAGGTAGTTACAACAACTTTCTATTTTTAGTACAAAAGAGAGGCAATGAAGGCACGTTTTCCAAGAAGATAAGATAAGATGGAATCTTTGAAGCATCTTCCACATAGGCGTCCCTTTGGCTTCTTTTATTAAATGATACACTGAATGTAGTTGAAATGATGTGGCGACTTGTGACTGGATGATAAAGAGTACTCGCCACCTAGGTGACACCTTAGCATATTCCCAAATTGTATCATCTTGTGATATCTTTGAATGAACTTGAATTTGGGATGTAACTTGTTGATCTTGCCTTGTTCATCTTCCTGTAAACTAGATGTATGATAGATGTTGCTTCATTTGATTTAACTTTGTGATGTTTCTTCTCCTCTTGTAGGTAGGTTGATGTTCTTTGGATGCATCTTCTTCTTGCAGGTAAGATACATGATGATGCTGCCTCCTTCATGTAAGAGTAGATGATGATGATACTTGATTCATAATTAGAAGTAGGATCTCTCTTGAACTTGAAGATTTGAAGAATCTTGAAGCTTGGATGGATGAATGCCTTGGAACATTTGATGATGGAGCATATGAAACTGGATGTGAGCCTCTTGGAATGATGCTTCCTCTGCAACTTGAAGGTGATTCAAGCACTTGCTCTTGATGATCATGATGTAGTTGATGAAATGCTTCCTTGAAGATGTTCCCTAGAGCAGCCACATGATTACTCTTCCTTGAAGGTTGAAAGAGCTTGAAGTAGAGTGGATGCCTTTGAAAGTCTTATGATCATGATGGTGATGGTTCCTTGATGATGATCTTGAATCTTGAAAGAACTTGAAGTTGAATGATGAAGAAACTAGCTGATACTTGAAGTGATCCAATAGGATATTCTTGAAGTGACTTCTTAAAGCAGCTTATGATGTTTTCTCCATACGGCAACTTGTTGACTTCACTCCTAGCATGAAAGTGGTTCAAGCTTCTTCTTCTTTGATGATTTCTTAGCATCATTCACACTCCTGCAACATAGAGAAAGAAACATCATCAACCCTTCAGCTTTATAACATAAACACATAAGAATCATTACATGCATCTTCAAGCTAAACGCATTAGATGAAAATTTCAATCTCTCCTTTAAAAGATACTACACACTGAATGGGCGCATTAGATCCAAGATTTAGAATCTTCTTCTAGCTTAAACTGTCCCCCAACTCAAAGTGGCGCAGCAAATGGGAGATCTAGATCTTTGTCACAAAAAAAAACTTAAAAAACTGAAATTCTCCTCATTGGGCGCATTTGCTGATGACTTTGAGTTCCTCTTATAATCCAAGTGCATTAGATGAGGTATTTGATATCCTCTCTAAACTCCAATCAAACTCCTTGATACTTGCATTAAAATTCGCCTAACTTATCCTTTTGGCGCACTAGATGGGAGTCTTGAGAACTTTAAAACCTGATCTTATGCTACACTTGCTCCCTGATTTCTTCTTGTAAAGGCGCATCAGATTGGATTTCCAAGATCTTCTTGAAAGATGTCTTGATGATGTCAAAGGTTGGCGCATTTCTTATGTCTTGAAGTCTTATAAAAGCTAGCGCATTGGATCCTAAGTTTGAGATCCCCTTGCAATTCCATGAACCGGAGCCTTGATACTTCTACCTTATTCCCCCCCCTGGCGCATTGGATGATGTTTTTTAGATCTTTATCTCATTAAAACTTAAAGCACCTTAGATAAGAAGTTTAAATCTTTGTGAAAACCTCTTGAAACTGTACCTTTCCACTCTTCATTATGGCAGCGCATTGGTAAACAATCTAATTTCTTCTTGTTATGACTTCTTGGAAGATGATGTATTAGACTGATCTTAAACTTCTATTAACCCCTGGCGCAACAGATTGAAAGTTCAAATTCTTCAAGGCATCAGCGCACTAGATCAAGTTTGTTGAACCTTCATCTCTTGCTCAATCTTTTCTTCACTCTTGGCGCACTAGATAGAGGTTTTGACTTCTTCATGCATTAGCGCAGCAGATAGGGGTTTAGGATCTCCATCTCATAAAAAACTTAAAGCGCATCAGATAAGGAGCTTAGGATCTTCTTTGATATGTTCTAAAATTTATAATCTTTACTTCCTCTTGAAGGCGCATCAGTTAAGAACTTTGAGTTCTTCTTGATGTCTCCTATGGCTTTTACAAAGGGTGCTGTGATTAGAGAGTTTGGATCCTTCTAAACCAAAACTTATCAAATGATGGAGCACTAGATCAGACCTTCAAGCTATCTATGACTTGAGCACAATAATTTGGATCTTCTTCCCTTTTTGAATAAGGTTTGCTTTGACTTGGGTTGGATACTCTTATAAAACTGGGATTCATCCTCCTTCAAATGTGGCGCAGCAGATCAGATTTTGGATTTCTCCTTAAAAGTGCAGTAGATCTGAATTTTGATTTCTCCTTACTTTGAGTTATGTTGCCTTCCTTTCCCTTCGCAAATGAGCGCATCACTTCATGACTTTGAGATCCTTTTATTTTCGGTACTCTAGATGAACAAATTTAGTCTTCTCTTGAATGTTTGGCAACATCAAGTTCACCTTTTCTCCTAAGGGCGCAGCAGATAGAGATTCGAATTCCTTCTTAGTACTGGCGCATGAGGTCAAGTTTTTGATCTTTCCCCAACATTTCTTCAAAACTCACTTACCTTTGCCTTCCAAAATTGGCGCAATGCTAAGGCGCATTGGTTTAGGCGCACTAGATCATCATCTTGTTCTCTGATTGAAAGCGCACTTCATCAAGATTTTGCGCCACTCTAATATCCCGTCGCACTGGATCAAGATTTTGGATCCTCTGGGGTACTTAGTCATTTTTCAGGGTCCTCAGAGCAAAGGTATATTGAAAAATATATTTAAGTATAAGTCTCCAATATGCCTTAAATATTTTTCAATATACCTTTCAGGATGTTTGAGATAGGTCTCGAATCCACCGGATTTAACATGTAGAATCTAGAATTTGGAGGATCTACCAGATTTCAGACTTAGTCAATTTTTCAGGATTTTCAGGATTTCAGGCTACCAGACTTAGTCATTTCAGGATCTCAAACATACATCGGGGTTGGTCTCAATATTCATGAATTGGATGGAATCTGATCAAGACTTTTTCATTACTGCAAGTTCATGTTCCAGATGAGACCTCCAGTTATAAAGCAAAACCTTCTAGGAGAGAGACTTATTATTAGATTGGCAAAGGAAACGAACCTAAGACATCATCCAGAACTAAATGCAAAGCATCAGAGCTAAAAAAAAAGGGGGTCCCCATTTGCAATGGGGCGATGTGTGATTTGGTCACAACATCTAGCGTCAACCTAAATAAATGTTCCTGAACATTTCAGAGACAAAGACTCAATCCAGACTCTAGAAACTTTCAAACATTCCTCTTCTACCTATCAACTAGCTAGACAACGAAATTGAAAAGGAAAAGAAGCATAGATTGGATCGAGACACTATGTCATCTGATGTGTGATTAAAGATAGATTTCGATTAAAACAGTTTTTCAAATATTCCAAAGATAAACAAAAATCAGGTTTCAACACCTCCATGTATACCCACACACCAGATCAAATAAACACGACTACTTGAGCAAAGAATCAAAACCAGTTGCCAACGCGACTATCCATATTCGAGGATTAAAGTGCAAGCACTTATGTTCGTTTTTATCCTTCAGAAACTAGGATCATCTAAGATCGCCTGTCTCAAGCTAGGTAGATTCATGAAAGTAGATGGATAGACGAATATGTACATATGGATGAAATGTAATGACATTGAACGGGGTGAGGCGGGATGAGGGTGATATGAAAATGGAAATGCAGTGAAATGAGACAGTGTCTCTACGCATGACGCTTGTTTGCCAGGTTTTCATCATGGTACTTGTCCAGGGCGCCACCAGAGGTGGTTTTCACCAGTGGACGAAATCTTTTCTCTTTACTATTTTTTTATTTTTTCATTTTTTTTTTAGTTGTGAACACCACATTACACACGGTCCCTGTTTGCCAGGTTTTCACCGAGGTAACGAATAGACGGAATTCCAGAGTCTGATCCTGTAGACAACATAGTGGTCCAAACAAAACCATGTCAAGTTGTGACACTTACTGATATTGGCAGGAAACGGTAAAATGATAAGGTGAATGAAAACAGTGGACTATGATATGGATTATATAAAACAGATAAATGAAAAGTGTATCAAACATCAACTAGGTGAGTGGTGGGATATGCTTGATGGTGGAAAATGGAATGGATGATGAATAGCTGAATGAAAAGGAATGGAATCATGATCAACGTCTGTTCATATCAACCTAAGCCTCGAAGCTTGCAAGTGGAAAGGGATATATGATAGGGAACGGGATGAATGATAACTGGTTAGGAAATCTTCACGACCTTCACGAACTTAGGATTTCTCCCTTTAATTTTGGTTTGTGGGGTGAAGAAATGGATGGAATGGAAAATAGAATGGAATGAATGGATGGATTGGATGGGGTAACCTCTTTGGATTCGGCTACAAGTACCTAGAGATTCATTTTTTTTTTTTACTTTTCTCTATTGAAGGTATGGAATGAAATAGCCTTTTTGAATATATTTGCTTAGGATTTTAGCATTTGTGCTTTAAGACAAAGATTTATAGGATTTTCAGAAATTTCTTTGCTTGATGGGTAAAAGCATCCAAGTATTTATTTTATGGAAATATGGAATGTGTGAAAGGAACTGCAAGCTTCTAGTTCAGACGACACTCACATTCATTGATCATGATTAGGAAATGGGTGAATGGATGAGGAATTTATGGTAATGTGCTTTGGGAAATGGAGATAAAATGGATGATGGAATAGGATGAATTTTAGACAGAGCGGATAGGAAAACCAACATCTTGACCTTGACTTATATGCAGTGGATAAGGTCCTTTGGAAAAAGAATTTGACATGGAAATACTCCAAATGCTTGATTCATAAGGACTTCAACTTCCCTCCTGGAGTATGCAACGAACAACAGGACCATATAAATGATTCAGACATTAGACTTGAATTCATTATTGGATGAAAAATGCAACGTGGATGGGGACTTTATTGCTTTCAAATGAAGTGGATGGAGGCTTTTAATGTGATTATGAGGTGTGGGTGATAAGCGGAATGGTGGATGGAAGTATGCAAAATTCTTATTTATGGAGCGGAAGCAGAAACATGAATTACGTTGAGATTTCACTTGATCCAGGCTTACAAAGACTTTCCTAGCAACTTCGGGATCATTAAGATGTGTAAAGTATAATACCTCAAAATACTTCAGTCAATACCGAACAATTGACTCATCTCCCAGGAGCAAGCAGACCTGCTATTTGACACTAGTCATTATACTTTAGATATTTTTCAATATACCTTTCAGGATGTTTGAGATAGGTCTCGAATCCACCGGATTTAACATGTAGATTCTAGAATTTGGAGGATCTACCAGATTTCAAACTTAGTCAATTTTTCAGGATTTTCAGGATTTCAGGCTACCAGACTTAGTCATTTCAGGATCTCAAACATACATCAGGGTTGGTCTCAATATTCATGAATTGGATGGAATTTGATCAAGACTTTTTCATTACTGCAAGTTCATGTTCCAGATGAGACCTCCAGTTATAAAGCAAAACCTTCTAGGAGAGAGACTTATTATTAGATTGGTAGAGGAAACGAACCTAAGACATCATCCAGAACTAAATGCAAAGCATCAGAGCTCAAAAAAAAGGGGGTCCCCATTTGTAATGGGGCGATGTGTGATTTGGTCACAACAGTAACAACTTTCACAAGAGGGATGATGGTAGGTAGAACCTTGAAGGATCATGTTGATGTTTGTTTTTAGACAAGTCAACAATAGAGTAAAACACTAGAGTATCCCACTCTCTCTTGAATAAAGCTCTTCAAAGGCTGAACTATGTGATCCAGTGAAGTAACTCCAAGGTTCCTTTTATAATGCATGATGGGT
Source organism: Cunninghamia lanceolata (assembly GCA_027924645.1). Classification (NCBI taxonomy): domain Eukaryota; kingdom Viridiplantae; phylum Streptophyta; class Pinopsida; order Cupressales; family Cupressaceae; genus Cunninghamia; species Cunninghamia lanceolata. The sequence continues at coordinate 1,166,371 of BSBN01001137.1, read as the reverse complement.
TAACTCAGTGATTACATGTGATCTTGCTGATAATCACAAAGGGACTTACGTAGACTCTTCTCCTTTCATTAGCTTGTTCCTCCTTCGGTGTGGATAAAGTATATACAAGGTCTCAATAATGAAGAAAAATAAACAAAGGTAAGGGTTCAGAAAGCTAATCTAAGGTCAATGAGGCAATGATGAGGTATTAAACAGACAAACTCCTGATTTAACCTAACTTCACTTCGCCAAGGATGCCTACAACTACATGAAGTTGGTGCAATCTCCTAAGGTTACGCGAATGGTTTTCAAATCATGATGGTTCATATGAGCACCCATTGAACGGCGCAGCTCAAACAAGCATCCATAATCGAACTTAAGCAAATGATAGCTTAGACTAGCTTTACACAACACTTCACCGGCGATGAATGTTAAAAGCATGAGCTAGGAGTTGATCAAATATTCAATACAACATGCATAACATCAATGAACTTCTCCTATTCTACTTCTAATCTACTTAGAAACATCTCTCCATTCAATCAAGATACAGGAAACCATGTTATTTCACAAGATAACACTTAAACACCAAGTGAACTCCAATGTGCTTTGCATTAATCTTGAGATTTATTTACAACAATCTCCAAGTCCTCTTAGAGAATTTCGAGAGTCTCTCCTATTCTACTACTTTCCTACCAACTGAACTACTTTAATGATCTCTAATGAATTACAAATGAGGCAACAAAGCCTTTATATAGTGCCCAGAATACATTGAATGGCTAAAATCAATTTGATAGCCAAGGGCTCAGATCATGCCACCTCAGAGGTAGTTACAACAACTTGCTATTTTTAGCAAAAAAGAGAGAGGCAATGAAGGCACGTTTTCCAATGTGATAAGGTAAGGCGAAAGCATTTAAAATATTCCTCCACATAGGAATCCCTTTGGCTTCTTTTATTAAATGATACATTTAAAATATTTAAAATGATGTGTACTCGCCACATAGGTGCCAACTCAGCATACTTTGAAAATTGTATCAACTTGTAATGATGTATTCAATGCGATTGCTTGAACTTGTATGTTTAGGAATACATCTTGTAGATCTTGCCTTGTTTTTTGAATTGTAAATTGGATGTATGATACTTGTTGCTTCACTTGATTAACTTCATGATTCTTTCTTCTTCTTGTAGGTAAGTTGATATGATGATCTTCTTTGATGATGCTTCTTCGTGAAGAGTGAGTAATAGAGTAGATGATGATGATGTATACTTCCTTCATGTAAGAGTAGATGATGAAGCTTGCTTCATGAATCGGAGTAGAAGACTCTTCTCAAAGACTTGAAGGTTGAATGGAACTTGAAGTTGAATGAATGTCTTCGCTTGATGCTGAAGTTGATGAAGTGATCTTGCACGATGATCTTCGAAGTGACCCTTCTTAATGTAAATAACAACACCTTCTTTGAATGTGGAGTAGATGACCTCTCAAGGATACTTGAAACTTGATGAATCTTTGAAGATTGGGAGAACTTTAATTGAAATTTGGATGAGTGAATGCCTTGTCTTTGAACATGATGCCACTTGATGAAGAGTTCCAGTAGATTGATGAAGAAACCAGCTGATACTTGAAGTGATGTAGACCTCTTAGAATGATGCTTCCTGGAAGATGATCTTCAATGAAGTAGAATATATGAAATGCTCCAACTTGATGATAACACCTTCCTTATGATAGAGCAACTAACTTCCCAAGGAGACTTGAAGCTTAATGACATGAGGTTTCCTTGAAGTAAAGTGGATGCCTTTGGAAGTCTTGATTGATGAAGATGAAGTAGTTGATATTTGAAGTGATCGTATAGGGTATCCTTGAACTTCTTCTTCTGATGACTCCTTAGCATCATTCACATTCCTTGTTCCTGCAAACAAACAAAGAAACAACATCAATCTTCTTAATAAACATGACAATACTTGATTTATAACATATAAGAATCACTTCATGCATTTCCAAGCCAAGCGCATTAGATGCCACATTAGATCTTTGCTTAAAATTTGACTTTAAACCACTATCTTTTACTCCTTGTTCTAGGCGCATTGGATGAGGTGTTCAAGATCTTCCTAAAAATGAAATGCATATACCTTGGATCAAATTTTCACATCCTCAAAGGCTAGCGCACTGGTTGCCTATGTTAGAATCCTCTAGCATTTGCGCTTTGGTTAAGGGGTTGAAGATCTTCTTGATGTTGGCGCAATGGATGAGGTGTTTGGAATCCTCTTGACTAGAGCCCTTGATGTAGCAAAAACTCCTCCTCCTTAAGTGGCGTGCTAGTTGATGACTTTAAATTCCTCTAGATCCTTTTAAAATTTTACATTTTACCCTTGAAATTGACCCTTCTATCCTAGCGCATTGGATGGGGTATAGAGAATCCTCTAAAATTAACACCTTCCAATGTCTTCCGCAATTTCTTGTACCTTACTTTCAAAATGGCGCATTAGATCAACAATTAGGTTTCCTCTAGAAACATGCACTCGACACTTGATTTTACTCCCCTCCACAAAGTGGCGCAATGGATAGGGGTCTTGATTTCTCCTTGAAAGTCTCTGGAATTTTGCCTTTTTTACCTAAATTTTTAGACCTTGATGAATCCTCTTGAAGTGGCGCTTTAGATCAAGGGTGTGATTTCCTCTAGAATTTCACTTTAAGTCTTGACTTTGGATTCTTCTTGAAGTGGTCGCAGTGGTTGAAGGTGTTAGGATCTTCTAGGATTTACGCATGAGTTCACACCTTTTGAATCCTCCTTGTGTGGCGCTTTAGATGAGGGATGTGAAATCCTCTAAAATTAACACACTAAATGGGTCGCATTGGATAAGGATTTCAAAATCCTCTTGATTTTTTGCCTTGATCCAACTTTTTTCATTCTCAAGGGGCTCAATGGATCAGAACTTTGAATTCTTCTTAAAAGCTGCGCATTGATTGAGACTTTTGGATGTCTTCTTGCTGTGGCGCATTGGATCAAGGGTTGAAGATCCTCTAGGATTTGGCGCGTTAGATGAGGCGTTGAGATCTTCTAGGATTTGCGCAATGGATCAAGGCTTTAAAATCTTCTAGGATTGGCGCATTAGATCCTACTTTTGAAATCCTCTTCACTTTATGCCTCTATAAGGGTGCATTAGATAAGGATTTGAAATTCTCTGGAAACATCAAAAACTTTTACACTTTGACACTTAGAATTTTCCCCTTCCTCCTTGGCGCAATGGACGGGGTGCAAGAGATCCTCTTGATAAGTGCATGAGATGGGAGTATTGAGAATCCTCTAGACCTTGTTAAAACCTTCCTCAAATCGCATTAGACCTTGATGTTGAATCCTCTTAGAAGTGGCGCATTGGTTGGACGTTTTGGTTTCCTCTTGACAAGTCTTCACATCCTTTTGGTATTGGCGCATTAGATCAAGGATCGAAGATCCTCTTGTTTTTGTCGCACTGGATGAGACCTTTGACATCTCCTTCCAATCATCTCCTTTTGGCACAAGAGATAGCACTTTTGAAATCTTCTAGAGCTTGCAGAATGGATTAAGGTTTTAAAATCTTCTAGCATTTGGCATACTTGATCCATTTTTAAATCCCCCTACCTTCTCCCTTCTTTGGCGCTTTGGATGAGAGCTTTGAAATCATCCTTGATGTTGGCACATTGGATCAAGGTATTGATTTCCTCTGAAATTTTCGCATTAGATAGGCATTTCAAATCCCCTAGAATGTGGCGCAATGGATAGCACTTTTAAAATCCTCTTCAAGTTGGCGGATTAGATGGGGAAGTCGGAATCATCATCTATGCTACCTTTGGCGCATTGGATCAAGGGTCGAGGATCCTCATCTTCTTCTCTCCTTTTGGCGCATCGGATGGAGGTTTCAAAATCCTCTGGAAATTTGCGCACTGGGTCACACTTTTGAGATCATCTAGAATACTTATTTAAGTATAAGTTGAGAGATTGAATTTCTTATACTTTAAATATTTTTCAATATACCTTTCAGGATGTTTGAGATAGGTCTCGAATCCACCGGATTTAACATGCAAAATCTAGAATTTGGAAGATTCACCAGATTTCAGACTTAGTCAAATTTTCAGGATTTTCAGGACTTCAGGCTACCAGACTTAGTCATTTTCAGGATCTCAAACATACATCAGGATTGACCTCAAGATTCATGAATTGGATTTGATCAAGACTCTTCATTTTTAGATGAGATCTCCAGTTATGAAGCAAAAAACATTGTAGGAGAGAGAGACTTCTTGTTGAATTGAGAGAGGAAAAGAACCCAGGACATCATCTAGAACTAAATGCAAAGCATCAGAGCTCAAAAAAAGGGGGTCCCCATTTGCAATGGGGCGATGTGTGATTTGGTCACAACAGACCAGAAGAGGGAAGCATGACGGGGGGTGGGAGTCAGGAAAACAAGTTACCTCGTAGAGCAATGTGAGGGAAGAAAAGTTCAGGACCCCACAAACAATATGGGAGGGCAAGCGGGGATCAGGATTTGGAGATGCTTGATGCCATCAAAAGGAGAAGGGAAACCTGAGAGCCCATCGAGGTCTGAGGTTCAAGGAACCATGATATGGCATCCTTCAAGTTTGATGGTAGGGGAAAGTCCATGAACCCATTGTGCAGTGAAGATCAAGGCTTGAGGAGATAATGCCCTCCAATATTAGAAAGCAAGGAGGGAAGGGTAAATCTGAAAGCCTACGGGAGAGAAGGGAGTTTGGTGGTAGAGGTGAGGGGACAAAGGCAAGGCATGCTAGTGGAGGAAAGTCCAAAGGACCGAAACACAAGGAATTGGGGAATCGGGGACTTGAGGGAAATGAAGGAAAGGGATGTCGACATGACAAAGTTCAAAATTCTAACAATTGAGACAAAGTAGGGGTTTGGGGAACACGAAACCTAAGGAAAAGGTACCAAGGCAAGGGAAATCCCAAAACCCATAAAAGGCAAAGGATTAGAAAAGCGGGGAAGCAGGGAATGAAGAAAAGGCATGATAGCATGAGAAAGCTTGAAACCCCACCCAAGGCTAGAAAGTGACCCAAACACCCTCATACTTAGAAATTGGGACACGCCAATTGCTCAAGCACCACATACCAATTTCCCACTCACTGCTTAGATCAAGATTCTTATGTATGACTAATAGCAGGGGATACAATGGTGAGAAGCTCGACTCTTGGCTCCACAATCTTGAGGAATATTTCAAAACATGTCTTGAGATCATTGATGCAGACAAGATCCAAATTATTGAAGTCAATACGGAAGGAATGGCCCTAAATTGGTGGCAAAATTGTCATGTCCCCATACAAATGGTTATAGTTATAAATACATCTATGTTCATTAATATATAATATTTAATAAATAATAATAAATAATCCTATTATATAAATAATATTTAATATATAATATATTTATAAAGATATATATCATATTAAATAAATAAAAATAATATATCTAAATATAATACCAATATAATAAAAATGGCCTTGCCTTATACTAAGGCCACAAATACAAAGAAAACGGCCAATTACCTCATGATGGCCGCTTCTCTAATAAAGAGGCAATGATTACATGAACAACTTCAACTTATAAGTATGTCAAGAATGATCATTGAACGCTGGCGATTAATCTTAATTTAGTAATATTCGATGATTAAAAGACAAAGCCATTAGATAAGGGTCGAAGAGTGTGTAAGACAATTTATGGCCTACGATCCCACTGAGGAAGAGCATATAAGACAAAGGCATGAAGATAAGCGCTTTCCTTAAATGTTATAACTTACAACGATTACACTAAACAATTTAGCATTGACAGCGATCATTAAACACAGTCATAAATATTAAAAGATACATAGTGACTAAACACTTACTAATCGTTGCAAAGAAATACGATTGGGAAGGCAGCGCTAATAGAGCGCTTATGTGGAATAAAACAAATAGCAAGCCAACAACGATTAAGGAGCACTAGTGATGATTAGAGTAATAGCTAAGCCAGCGATAGACCATGAAGAGATGTGACTTATCATAAGATGCAACTAGTCAAAGATATAAAAGGAGAATTTGGACATTGGTCATGGGGGGGATCACATAAGGAAAACAATTCATTTTATACAAGGCATCAATTAATTCATACAAGGATTCGAAGCAAGGACATACTGCTGTACGGACGGCAGCATAAATAAAGTTTTATCACCAAAGGCAGCAGACATAAAGGAAATCACTCATCAATCTTTACCAGCATTTATTCCAAGCCTGCAAATTGGACTTAACATAGCAAGTAAGTTTCTTTGCATTGTCATTTTATTTCTGATTATCTATCACAGCCGTACAGGTACGGATATCATTGGCACTTCCTTGTTTATCATTCATTCATAGATGTTCCTCTATGATAGCGATAAGATTTGTATGCAGCTTTCATTAACATAGTATATGTAGACTGTCATGTAGAATGTTCATGCATCCAATATGCAGTAATTCATATAATATATCTTGTAATCAATTATGCATAATGAATGTGATTTACCAACCTCATATGAGAGATAGGAAGGAAAAGTACCAAGAGGCCACATGGGTAATATTAAGGCCTTTGTCACATGGGGTATAAGGTACCCATAGTGTAAGGATAGTGATATATAGGCCTTGGTTACTTGATGTAAGGTATCATAAGAGTACCAAGGAGTCTCAAGAGGCCTTGACTCTAAGGTATTAAGGATACCATATTGAGTCTAAGGATAGAGACATTAGAGCCCCGTAGTGGATAACGGTAACTCTCCTCCAATCTCCCATAGGATGATAGTAAATGACATGTAGACAAGTAGATTGCAATTTGTATTGATGAAAATCATAGATCATGTGAAATGTCATAATAAGATATGCAAGGCATATTGATGATGATCATGAGAGTAACATGGGAAATGTTAAAGGATATGCAAGGCACAATGATCATAAGAATAGCATGTGAAATGTGAATGATAGATAATGTGCTTGTAAGCAATCACAAGATTAATAGTAGTGATATGCATAGAAAATAATCATAGATTAATAATAGTGAATTGCATCTGAAAGTAATCATAGCATTGATCATAGCAATGTGTATTGATAGTAATCCATGATGAACTAAGTTTATATTTTATCATAGAAAGAATAAAGGCAATGTTATTATATGTGGCTTTAAATGAAAATATACTAATGTTCTCTTTTTGTGAGTTGAAATTGTGTGCAAGGTAAGGAGAATTTTGATTTGCAAAAAGGGGACATTACAAAAATTAACAAAACATGTTGGTTGAAGTTTATGATGTAGATGGCTTTAATATTCAAATCCCATAAAGGAGCCACAATTTCAAAGATGCCATGAAAAAGGGGTTCTATCATGTTTGGGTGTCTACTATCAAGACAAACTATGGTCAACTCAAGCATCGTCTAGGGCAATTGGTGCAACAACACACTAAACTTTTTGCCAAGCTTCAAGTCAAGTTAGAGATCCTTGATCCAAAATATGTGCTTAGGATCAAATTTACATCTAGTTTTCTCCTTGGAATTAGAGAAAAAAATATCCATGATTGAAATAGATTCCTTGGAAAGGGACATAAAATAAGCTATTTTGGTTGAAGCAAAACAAGGGTCTAAGTTTCCAAAGAAAGATTCTAGCAGTCTAGGTTCTTCTACCAACCATTCCAACCTTTAAAACTTAGCCTGTTGGACAATCTAAGGGTTCAATACAACCTTCTTCATCTACTAGTGATTGGTAGAAACACTGCAAGTACCATAGAAGTATGGCAATTTTACTGAAGAATGCAGAATTGTCCAAGCTAAGGAGTATATTTCCTCACCAATCAAGAACCTGAAATAGAAGAAGAAGAGGTTGCAGCTGAGAATCTAGTCAATTCGAACCTGTGGGTTACCTCGATGAAAAGAGATTATTCATCAATCCCACAAGAAGCACTCTTCACCCTGAATTGCCAAGTAAAAAATTGCACAGCTTCACTTATTTTCTATAAAGGTAATAAGAAAAACTTGTGTCTTAGAAGTTGGTTGCAAATCTACATCTTCCTACCAAAACCTAACCTAAGCCCTATCATTTGGGTTGGATCAACAATGTTGCCAATCAAACCTATGTACAACAACAATTTGCAAACACTTTTGCCATTGGGCCCTGTAATGATACAATTCATGTGATGTCACTCCACTTGATTGTTCATAGCTACTTATGAATGCCCTTACTAGTTTGATTGACATGTCATTCATGATAGATGACATGACACATATAAGATTCAAATGGAAGGTTAAGCATATAAAACCACCTCGTTTTGAGGAGTTCTTTAATTTCTAGCATATCAGCAATGAAAAAGGGTAATAACCAGAAGTTCTTAGTCATGTGTGTCATCAAACAAGCTAAAGCAAATAATTTAGGAAAACTTCTCCAAGTACTAAGGTCCTTCTTGATGCATATTCTAATGTTTTTTATGAACCTCAGGGACTGCCTCCTTTTCAAACCATTCAACACAACATTGATTTGGTTAAAATTTCGTCGCTGCCAAACTTTCTTGCATATTGTACAGTGCCTATTGAGACTATAGAAATAGAGAAGCAGTTACTTTCTTGATGATGGTAAGACCCATCCTAGCACTTATCCTTGATGTTCTCCTATCTTGATTGTGCACAAGAAAGATACAAATGAATGGAGATTGTACATTGACTATTGGGCATTTAACAAGATTACCATGAAATCTTCCATCTAGCATCTAGGTCTTGTAATAGACCACATGATGTCAATGCAGATCTAGAAAAATTCAAGGTCCTCATGGATTGGTCCACTCAATTAAATATTACAGATATGAAGATTCCATAGGAAATTCACTAAGCACGTCTTTCACACTGCCATACCACTTCATCAACTCTCCAATCATAAGAATTTCTCATGGAATATAGCAGCCACAAAAGCATTTCAGCAGCTAAAAGATGCCCTTTGCTGGATTCTAGTGCTTGCTCCTCCTGATATGCAGCAGCCTTTTAATATAGAATCAGATGCATCAGATTATGCTATAGGTATCATTCTTTATCAGGTAGGCCACCCAATTGCATATCATTCAGAAACACTATTAAAACTAAACAGACATACAACACATATGACAAGATTCTATACATCAGTTCAAGCACTCAAATGATGGACATGCTACATTCTTGGTAAGGAAACAATTCTTCATATTGATCATTAGCCCTTATGTTTCTGAATTCATAATCCAAGATTCAAGAACAAAGATGCCTTAAATGGGCTTCTTGCATTCAACAATTTCATCTTGTTTCTAAGTAAAAAAGGAGACTGCTAATAGAGTTGTGATTTTGTTGATACTAGATTTGTTTCATCATTCATGTAAAGACTAGAAATCACTTTTTTCTTCATATTACACTTTGGGCCAATTCTCATTTCCTCAGTCATTAAACAGGCCTACTCACCATCACATAGTGGTCATCTTGACTCGTTGAAGACTTTGCAACATTTAGATTTTTCTATTGACCTTCTATGAAGAAGCATGCGGAAGACTTTATTAGAACGTGTTCATTATGCAGCCAATCTAAGCCTTCTAATAGAAATCTTTATATATATCAGCCACTTTCTGTTCACTCTAGGCCTTGGGAATTCACATCCATGGACTTTATTAATGTACTACTTACTACTTTTAGGAAGCATGATTGTACTTCTGTTGTTATATATCAGTTTTCTAAGATGGCTGTTTTTATTCTGTGCAACAAAATTACAGATGCTTCCAAAGTGATTGGGTTGCTTTACCAGCATGTATGATGTCATTTGCCTGACCAGTCACTATTGTTTCTTATCATGACTCCAAATTTCCTAGTCATTTTAGAAAACTTTATGGAAGCTTTTAGGTTGTCAAAAGAGATATTCTACATCCTTTCATCCACAAATTAATGTCAAACCGAAGTTGTTAATCACTCCTTGGTTTATGCTCGCTGCATCTATCATCGTCAAAATAAGCAGTTGGACATCTAACTCCATGTGCAGCAGTATGGTTAAAAATTTAAAATAGAGATATCCATGTATCTACAAGAGATTCTCCATTTGAAGTCTGCTATGGATATCAACTGTTTGCCCCCAATAAGATCTTGGTACTTCTAGTATGTTATGGATGTTAACCCCTTGCCCCCTTTGAGATCCTAGTAGTCCTTCCCACAACTTTTTCAACTCATCATCAAAAGTTGCAAGATAAAGCATATTCCTTTGTTCAGAATTTGGCTGAAATCCATGCATATGTTCATGATACATTATTTAAGACTTGAGCAAAATACAAATGACTTCAAGATTGACATAGAGTTTCTCCTCATTTTTAGGTTGGTGACAAAGTTTGTCTCTACTTGAACAGGCAAAGATTTAGGCCTCAGCAACATTATAAGCTTAAACCTATTTGGTATGGACCCTACACAATTTTGCAGCAGATTGGAGAAATGCCTTTAGGTTGGTTCTTCCATCTCAACTCAATGTCCATGATGTGAGCCAACATAAGATTTGTGTGGCACCACATTTGGAGGAAGAGATTGTTATATCTCATCTAAGGAGACCATTCCAGATTTTAGCCTCCTTTTGATTAAAATACTCTTCTTGATGTCTAGCAACACACCACTTGGCACCATTCCACTACCGCTTAGTTGGCGAAAAAGGATCTTTGTCAATCAAGCTCAATGGATATCCCAATCATCATATGAGCAACACTTTCCACTAAGCAAGGAGGAAATGATGAGACATGGTCACATGCGCTATATTGCATTTTAATTTTATAGTTTGTTTCGCAGATATCTCTATATATTTGTCTTCTTCTAGAAGCTTCCTTGTTCTAGAATCTTATTATACATATGTGTTGATGTGTTTTTTATGCACATGCAAACTCATAATAAAATACTAAGTATTCTATCCTCTCTTGAATAAAGTCTCTCAAAGGCTAAACAATGTGATCCAGTGAGACAACTCCAAGGTTCATGATATGTCAAGTCTTGACTTGCAATGGATAGACTCAGTAGTTGATGTGATAATACTGGTAATCACAAAGGGACTTACGCTGAATTGACTCCCTACTCCACTCTCAATATGTTATTCTCCTTGTTATGAAATGGAACTTCTTCTAACCGACTATGAAAGAAAGGAAAAAGGACAAGGGTTGAGAGGATTCTAATCTAAGGACAATGAGATAATGAAATATGCCAAGATAGACAAACTCCTCATGAAACCTGACTCCGCTTCGCTATGAGAACCAACAACTACACGAAGCAGGTGCAATCTTCTAAGGTAACCCAATGATTTTCATATTGCAAACACACATCCAAACACCCACAGTTGGCGCAACTTGAACAAGTATTCACAATCGAACTAAAGCAAATGGAGGTTCAGGCTAACTTTGCAAAGTGAGTTGCCTTCGACAATCCACAAAAAGTATGAACCAAGAGGAATTCATCAAATATCTTTGCATATACTCGTTACATCAATGCACTTCTAATCTATTTCTAAGCTACTTGGAAACATTTCTCCATCATATTCAAGAATTTGAAACCATGCTAACATTCCATCACCACACAAATCATCATGAGAACAACAATGAGCTTGTATTGATTTTGAAAGTGTTTGAGTACAACAATTTCATATATCTCTTCAATGACTTTGAAGAGTCTCCTCTAATCTACTCCTATTCTACTCCTACTCTTGAGAGCTAACAACTTCTAACCTTTACAAATGAGAGAAATGGGCCTTATATAGGCTCCTAAAGTACATGAACGGCCCAGATTGATTTGCAAACCAATGGCCCAGATGAAGACAACAAGGCATAACCGCCCAAAAGAGAGGCAATGAAGGCACGCTTTCCAATGTGATGAACTTGAAATGGGATCTTCTAGAGCATCTTCCACATGGATGTCCTCTTTGGCCTCCTGCCTGTAGCAGACTGTGATTGGACTAATGACGTGTACATGCCACCTCAGCATTGAGCGAACTGGGTTGATTTACATCGCGATCATATTGCTCGGAATATTTCCCAAATTATGTCATCCTTTGTGGAATAGTGTTCAAACTAGGATTTTCACCTTTGGAACTTGGCATCTTTTGAACTTGAAAACTTGGTAATTTTGGGAATTTCTTGATGTTGTCTTCATGTAATTCATGACTTTTGATATACTTGCTCATTTTCTCATCTCATGACGCTCTTGTGCTTGTTCTCATCCAGGATTCTGGCTCTGGATTGTGCAGGAAGTAGACTTTGGGTGCGAATTATTGGAGTAGACTTCAAGATTGAAGTGAAGGATTCTGGAACTTAAATGTGAAATTGGTCCTTCCCCCTTTCAGGCAATGACCTTGATGTATGACTTCTGGCATTGGATCTTGACTGTCTGGAATAGGTCTCCTTCCTCAAGCAACGCTCTTCCATGCTTTGAACCTTTAAATGCAAGTTCTCGCCATTTTCCTTCCATTACCTACACAAGAGAAACATCTATCAATGCAAAGGCATCTAATTATCAACAACATTTCATTACGAATTCCTAACATGCTTGCTTTATGCAATGAAGAAGGCCTTATTTTCATGTTTTAACTTTGCTTTTTATCTTTTGCATGGCCGACCTACTCTATGTTTGAGCGCACTTGGCATGATGTAAGGAAATTTTCTCTAGGTGAGGCGTGTTTGGTGAAGGGAAATGAAATTTACCAAGGTTGAGCGCATGGGCTAGGTGATGAAGAACTTTTCTCTATGATGAGCGCACTTAGCAAGTGTTAAGGAAATTCTCTTGAGGGTGAGCGCATTTGCCAAGTGCTAAGGAAATCCCTCTTCAAGGTGAGCACAAATGTCATGTGATGAAGAAATCTCTTCAAGGTGGTGCATTTGAGGCATGATGGAGAGACTTCTTGAAGGGGCGCATATGGATGTTGTTAAGGAAACTCTTGCATTGGAGATAGGCCAAAGAGGTTTTCTTCTAGATGAGCGCACAAGCTAGGTGATGAAGAAATTTCCTCCAAGGCATGAATGCACTTTGGGTGTTTGTCAGAGAAGCTTCCTAGGGCATGAGCGCATAAGAGTGTTTGAGGAGAAATTTCCCAAGTGTGAGCGCACTTCATGGAGGCTGGAGAACTTTCTTGTGTGAGGGTGCATTTGACCAGTGTTAAGGAAATTTCCTCCAAGGAAGGGCGCACTAGCCAGGAGTTGAAGAAATTCTCTCAAGGAAGGGCGCATTTAGCATGTGGTGAAGAAATCTCCTTCAAGGTGGTGCATACTGCACATGATGAAGAAATTTTCCCAAGAGGGTGGCGCATGTGCAAGGGTCAGAGGAAATTTTCCTCAAGAAGGCACACTTGGAGTGGGCAGAATAAATCCCAAAAGAGAAAATTTCCTTCTCAAGGTGGAGCAATTTTCCTAAGTGATAGAGAAATCTTTGAAAAAGGGCACAAATGACAGGAAATTTTCATGATGGGCGCATATGCAAAGGCCAGGAGAAATTTTCCCAAGGTTGGGTGCATATGCAAAGGCCAGGAGAAATTTTCCCAAGGTTGGGTGCATATGCCAAGGCCAAGAGAAATTTCCCCAAGGTTGGGCAGATTCCATTAGTGTTAAGGAAATTTCTTCAGTGAGGGCGGATTCCACTAGTGCAGAGGAAATTTCTTCAGTGAGGGCGGATTCCACTAGTGCAGAGGAAATTTTCCATACTTAGCCATTTTTCAGTGCCCGAAATCAAGTATATTTCAAAATATATTTAAGTATATACTTTAAATATTTTGAAACATACTTTTAGGATGTTTGAGATAGGTCTTGGATCCATGGGATTTGACATGCAGATTCTAGATTTTTTAGGATCCACCAGATTTCAGACTTAGTCAGTTTTCAGGATTTCAAGACAATCAGACTTCATGACATTAGACCTAGTCAATTTTTAGTATCTTAGGGACATACTTAAGTATTCGCAATTGCACTTTGTTTGACGGATGACCTTCCTAATTTCTCACTTGCAAGGAAATTAACTCACTTGTTTCATGTCGCTCCAGAGAGGCTCATTCTTCATTTCATAGAAGAGACTAGGTCTGACAACACTTCCTAAGGATCCTACAAGCTTCAAAGTTACGAAAAAAGGTGGGTCCCCATTTGCAATGGGGTGATGTGTGAAGACGTCACAACATGTCTTCTCATAAGAAATTTCCCTTCATCTAGAATCTTCCTTTTCTCTTTCTTCTACTAGAAGCTTCTTTGTATATTATTGTAATATCCCGAATGGAATATTTTAATATATATCAAATTGTAGTTCACAATTTTAATAATTTTGCACAATTAAACATAAATATGAAATCCTTATTTATTGACAAATATAAACTTCAAAGGAATATTTCTTTACTTAAACTGAAAATTTATTAAGTCTGCACAATGGTGATTTCTGTGTGAAATCACTCCAAAGAATTGTGGGTTTTCGTCCTTGAATTCCAAACCTAGAGGGTTTTCATCCTCAGGTTATATTGAACTGAAGTTCCATGCTCCAACAAGGAGTAAAAATCAGATAATAAAATATTTTCTCAATGATGCTTCCTTATCCTTGCTTGGTCTCTCTTAAATACCCTTTTCCTCCAATAGACATAACCCTTCACATTCCCTTTGACATTCATTAAAAATAAACTTTAATTATAATTTAAGTTTATTATTATTTAACCCACGCTTAAGGAAATTGCAGGTATATGATCAAATTCCACGATCTTGCTGGCATCCTTAATATTATATATATCAATCACAGATTTGTTAATCAGCACAACATGCTAAGTAAACTTCAATTATTGATTAGGCTGCCGTATTAACTTTAGAGGGATTTATTCACAACTGTCGCTGTCCAGCACTCACCAATATTATCTCTTGTGGATCCTAATTTGGAGAGAGTTGCGGTTAAAATCAAAGCTCATCCCCTAAATGCCAAATTCCCAAAACCCATGGAAAAAGATGGGCGCTGGGTTTAATTTTAAAGAAGGGACATTAAAATTATTGTAGCCTGTGAATACCTTATATAATAGAATGTACATCATGTACAGTTGCATTCAATTCCAATTTCCTTGGTGTTCTTTTTCTTGCTTGGAAATGTTTTAATATCAGCACGACAGTACTCTGTTTAGGGGCTGTAACAATCATTTGTCCCTTTTATTTTGTGCAATTTAGTTTTATTTAAGTTACTTTTTAAGTGATGGTGCAAATCAAAGCCAGTATCACTCAATTGTAGTGTAAGTGTATGGTTCAATCCACTAAATTCTATCTTGAAGCAGCTACTTTATTCCATGCTTCATTTTTCTGCCATACTGTCTTATAAGTTTATTGAATTGTAATCTGAACTAGTTTTTACAATAGTTTTCAAAATATTCACTATTTCAAGCAGAAAAATTAAAGCAGCTGGGAGATTTTGCAGTTTGTTTGAGCTGAACAAAATTTGCGACTTAGGTTTTGCATGAATCTTTGAGAATTCATAGGTAATGAAAATTGTGTATGCATAGAACTACAACTACTTCCCCTAAAAAGGAACTAGTAAGTATTATCTATGAGAGATTAGTTTAGGCCACAGTATACTTTATCGGAGATTTAATGAATTTGCCATAGTTCTTGGGAATTACTTGCTTAGATTAATCTTAGGCTATCAGAAACCTTATATAAAAAGTAAGGCAATAAGGTAATGAAATGTTAAATCAAAATCTTGCATAAAGCTTATAAAAATCAATTAAATTTTATAGCAATCAGTTAAATATGTGAAATTACCCTACAGTAATTTATTGCAAATTAACATAAAATCTTAGACAAAACATCACCTAACAGGGTTTCTGTTTCTAAAGTTCAAACCCAGCTGTATGGCTTAGCTCAAATTTGTTGTGCTCTCAGAGTTATCTCCTTGTGACTGGCTTGGTGCAGAGGATTGGTCAGCCACATAGTGATGTTCTTACGGACTCCAAAACAACTTATGGAGGTTAACTATTATTGATTTCATAAAAAACCAAGTCCAAGGGAGTATTATATGATTTCACTAAGTGGCAAATGGTGGAAACTTGGAACCAAAAGTCATTCTTTATGCATAAAACCAATGAGGAGGCAATATTGGCAACATTTGATGATCAGGATATAAAGGTACCATATGCTTTTGAGGTCGTGCAATGAACTTGGCTTATTGTTACGGTAGGATTGAGCAGTATGTTAAGCAATAAAGTTAACAAATTTGTTCACTTAATTAATATAGCAATTCAATATAATCTTTGTTAGTGAATCTCATATAGAAATTGATAGCCAGATTCTTATAAGTTCCACTATATTAGTGGATCAGATCATTTCAGTATTTTCAACTTGAAGTTATTTATAGTTTTATAATGCTAATATTTAAATGAAATATTTCATAATTGCTTTCTGTTTTACTTCTCAATTTGATTTCCAAATGCAAGGTTATAAATTTGGGTGCTCTAATAATGGAATTTTCTGTCACTCATCTCAGTTCATCCTTGGTGACGGAGAAAACATATGTGACTTCACTTATGTTGAAAATGTTTCCTATGCACACATTTGTGCAGAGAAAGCACTGAATTCTGGGAAATCTGATGCAGCAGGCAAGGTATATCCATTTTATAACTAATTCTAGGTATCATAAACATGAATAAATAGTAAAATTTGGGTCCAATTTAAAATGTCGTATATATTTTCTAGTTGCCTGTCTACTGTTGGAAAATTAACAAACTAAATTATTTTTCCTCTTATGAATATGCAGGCTTACTTTATAACCAATATGGAGCCAATAAAGCTATGGGAATTCATATCATTGATGCTCGAGAGACTGGGGTATCAAAGGTACCAAAACTTGGAAAAATCTTCACTTGCAATTTTCTGTTAGCTTGAAATATTCAATATTCCAGGAGCAAGGGAAACAACACTTGATCCAATCAGTATACAGCAAATTTTCCCAATAAATAATTCATCTCTTGCATTAATCTATGAATGATGTTTTAGTTAAAATTTGAGTTGCAAGATGTAGCTTTGAACTCCTAATTCTGCTGGTGGAGATATATCTCCATGCATTATAACTACCAAATTGGTAATAAGACCTATATCTGATACAAAAATCAGAAATTACTATAGCAGAACATGCCATCTTAACTTCACTGGAAGATGAAGCAAATCGTACCGTAATTGATTTCAAGAAAGAAACAGTAAAATGTGATATCATCCATGAAGAATCTAAGGTACAGCCATGCACTAAGTAGAGGACCAAAGAGTGCCAACAGTTCCTCTTCCAATCAATTTTACTTGTCTCAAGGATATCATAGGGAGCATGACAATGTCCTGAATATGGAGAACATTCCTATAAAATTAGATGGGCTAGCAAGAATTGACTATAAACTAAAACTCAATGAACTCATGGTATGTAATTAATTCCCAAAATAGTATGAGTGTAGAAATGAAATTAACAACTTAATACTAAAGATGTTATTTTTAACTACAAGTGTGTCTTATTTACTAACTAATCTGATTTCTATCAAATAATAGTCTATCAATTTATTTCAAATTTCAATTTATAGTAGACTAAGACACTAGAGTCAATTCCTGAACAAGAAACTAGTAAGGTAAAGAGTGGATTAGAAGGTGTGTGTCTGGAATGATTGCTGGGATCTAAGTTACCAGGTCCTTGCAAAATCGGCCTTGTTGCCATACCGATCAGGTTTGAGATTGGGACCAGCTTTGGGACAGCCAAGGCACAGCCCTACCATCCTAGGTACTCTATGAATATGTTCTAGATGTACCCTTAGGGTACCCAGGACGACATGGTTGTGCCTAGGCCATGCTCGGCCATTCTCAGGGGAACCCACACAAAAACAAAAATTAAAAAAAACAATTTTTTATATGCCTTGAATCAGAAACTATAATCACCTCCTATCTCCCCTAGCTTGGCTCTTGCATTCTTTGGTCATCCCATTCCTCTATGCAATGACTCGATGGAATGAATAAAGACTTTATGTGAATCATCTATCTCGAGCTGCATTCTTTGTAAGTGTATGAATCCAAAAACGACCAATAAGAAAGGCACAATTATAGGAATACTTTGCATGCAATGGGTTAGATCATAACAATTTTGAAACTGTTTCATGTCTTGCCACATTGATAACAAATATGTGAGCATAATTGCAAGCGGAGGATAAAACATTTTCTTTGTTTATCACATTTTATCATTACTTATCACCCACTATCCCACTTGGCCTTGAAATAGGAAGGAGAACTTATAAACACACACAATGTATATTGTTATAAATTGCTAGACTTTATAATCTTTAATTTAAAAAAATATTAGTACTTTATTTCTATCATCTTCACAATATTTTGTCAAATTCCAATTTGTCTTCTACAGATTCTATATATTTTTTTGCAAATTATGGGTATTTTATATATTTTTAGTATTATATATAGTATAGCCATGTGGCATGCCCATCCATTATGTACTTGGGGAAAAAATTGACTTACTGGCAAACCCATACCCAAACCGACAACTTAGGCAAGGATTTGGAAGAGACTTTAGAAGGATAGAAACTTGACTGGAGAAGCTTTTGGACATGCATAGATCATTCAAGAAAATCAATAGGCGGTAATGCCCCCTTTCGAGCACTGGTGACCCCTTTTGGATGCTAGTGATCTTGGAGTGTTGGTGACCTCCTGGTGGCGCTAGTGACCTCTTTTGTACATTGGTGTTCAAAGGGGATCATTGGTGACCTCCTAGGGGTGTTGGTGGCCTTTTAGAGCCATTGGTCACCTCTTTTAGGCATTGGTGTCTTGTTGCAAACAGTCGTGTACAATGTCTAACATGACCTATACCTCCCGTACACTTGTTAGAAGCAATGGTATAAACGGCATAAGCTAGTTGAGATGATAAGGAGAGGACACATTTAGGAGCTTGCCTCAGTCAAGCTGCTATTTTGCATGTTTTAGTATGGAGTATTGGAAGAGTTGGATGTGTGTGGCCCTAGAAGTGCAAGTGTTTGCAGTAATGGTGGTGTGTGTAAGTACAACAATGGTGATTTTCTAGAAATAGTGTGTGAAGGTGCAAGATGATGGATGGAAGATACCTTTCCAAAAGTGGAAAATTTCCATAAATAGACAATCCTAGGCCCCAAATGACTGTTGAAAATGCATTAAGGTTAGGTTTTTGCAAAAGGATTATTGTCGGGTGGGAAAACATAATTCAAATTGTTGCGGACACTAATGTTGAGCTACAACTCATATGGACCAGCTAGGACTCGAACCTAGGACCTTCCATTTGCTGCTGGAGTGCTCTACCAACTGACCCTTTGTGGCCAACCCATCGTCGGTCCGGGTGTGGCTTACTTCCAACACCCCCCCTTAAGCCACACTGCATGTGCTTGGGGCTCCTAGCCTGGCTCTGATACCAATTGCTGAGCTACAACTCATATGGACCAGCTAGGACTCGAACCTAGGACCTTCCATTTGCTGCTGGAGTGCTCTACCAACTGAGCTACTGGCCCCTTGTGGCCAGCCCATTGTCAGTCCGGGTGTGGCTTACTTCCAACAACTAGTGCAAGCATGTTGGTGTCCAAGGGGACACAAGGGTGCAGACAAGGTGCCAATCAGCAAAAAGGGTCATGTTCAGGTGAAATGAAGTTTTTTAGGGTGTTTCGGGCTTAGAAATGATCAAAATGTGTAGTAACCCCTACTAAATGCACAAATAACATACACAAAACACTCCAGCAACAATTATACTTTTTTATATTTTTAATAATTTTCTTCTAACATGCATTCAAAGGTAAGTCTACCAATCTAATACAACTAACTTGGTACTCCTAGCATACAAACTCTATACTAACTGATATGTACTGCTCCAAAGGGTTTCCGTCCCCAAGATGATAAGTTCACGCCTAAAGGGTTCCATCTCCAATATGTCCAGATGCTGTAGCAATGCCACTAACACTGAAATGAGATTTGAATATTTGTTAACTTTCCAAAAAGTGCCTTATCTTCTGCCTTATGCTCTATTATATAGACCCAACTCCCAGCGATCCTCAATCATGGGAAGTCAGCCCACAAACAGTGGCAATTAACTGACTGTTAATTTTCTCAAATGTAGGGACCTAATTAAACAACACTCCTTCAAAACTGTTGATCCATAATCATAGGCAATTACTCCTAACTTGGTGACAGTTAACTGGTCAGTCCACCCCTCAATCAGTGGTATTAACTAAGAGGCATTGAAGAATCAGCTGCTGCTTTATTGGAAGACACAAATTCTCAGCCACTGCTCAACTGGAGAACACAAGACTCAGCCTCCTTATTCCTAAAATGTAACATACATTTCTAACTGAAAACTGAAAGTAACTACCAGCTTATCTAATTGCTAATTCTACGCTAATGTCCATTCACTAAGTAGCTGTGGATTGAAAAGGGGGGCATGACAAAATGGGTCCAAGTCTTGTCTATGGGTGATGAACACTAAAATGAATGCAAAATATAAAGTGCAAAGTGCAAAGTATGTGCTTTTCAACTCTACAATGTGACATAGAGATCTTTGAGTATTCAATGGTGAAACCAAATTGTATTGTCTAAAAGATGGAGAGTTACATCATAGAATTATGTGAGAGCCTTATTGACTAGAGAATCAAATTATATTTGGACTCTGGTGTTATGATTATGATAGCGATCAACAAGCTAATTATATTAGATTATACACATTTGCGGAAAGAGATTGATAAAGAATTCAAACTAGTGGGAAAAACTAATGAACTCAGAGAAAAAATTTACAATTGAAGCAAGAGCAAGGAGAAACTACATGACTGTTCAATAGATAACCCGAGTCATTGAAAGTTTAACATAAATACCCTCTACATATGGATTAAATAAGTGTAAGTTTATGAAAGGGTGTCTACTTAAACATAAAATGATGAAGCTGGTACCATGTGCTTCTTTTGAAGATATCTCAAACAAAGCCTTTAAGCTTTGAAACTGCAAAATATTCATGCGGATGAAATATGCCACTTTTGATGCTGATGATGAGAATATAGCACCAAAAGTGTAATCCAAAATGTTGATGCAAAAACTACTACACAATTAATTCCAGAAGCTTTCTAAAATAATTTCCATGGGCTGTGGAAATATCATGTAGAACCCATTTAGCACCCATTTAATCTCTTTGTAGGAATATGATCAGAATGATGAAGTAATCACAAGAAACATTGATCTGCATCAAGAAAAAATGATTTGTATGAGAAGGCACCCATTTTTGGTTGAGAGGATAGTTTGAATTGGTGGTTTTGTGTTAGTATAGGTTACCTACAAGGGAAGGACAATCACACAAATGATGATGAACAATGTTCACAAGTCTTGTGAATCAGAATGTATCAAGGATTATGATGTGATCACACCATAAAATTGACATTGTATTTTAACATAATGATAATAGTAATTATCAATCAGCCAACATTGACATGGATTTCCAGGATTCCATGATTGAAATGGATATATAGCAGAAAACACAGGATTCAAGCAAGGAAGTCAACTGTATTGTTGGCTTTTGCGCACCTATCCAAATTCTAGCAAGTTTCTGTCTTGTTTCCATTTTTATATTATATGGTTTTTCATTATAATCAAATATTGTCTATATGTTTCTTTATATTAGTACCACTTTTCTTTTGAATTCTTGCTTGACGAAGGTCATGTCTCCAATATATGTCATTCCAGATTGTAAAGGCCTAAGAGAGTTCTGACAGATCTTTCTCCATCCAAAATTATTTTTAATGCTTCCCTCTTTAAAAAAAAGAAGTAAGGTTTGGCCTTGAGAAATGGGTATTCTGTATCAATATTACCCTTATATTTATTATTACTTTACTTTTGAAAGAATGAATCTAGCTTTGAAGTCTGAAGATACTTTCATTTGGGTGATGGATATTATCCTGTGGTGAGGTGGGGTTCACGTTGGGATCTTGATACCATCTAAGTAGAAGAGAGACAATTCATATGCAGCGTGGTAATATTTTCTATTCTATAGCTTTTGATGCATATTTCTACTTTCTAATTTTAGTATCCTCGTCAATCAAATTTCAGGCCAAAAATTCATGTCCCTGTGAATCTGGTGATGCCCTTTGCTTGGGTGGTTGAATGGACCTATGAAAAGCTTGCTCCACTTGGAATGTCTGTGCCACAGTTCACTCCTCGAAGGATTAGGCTGCTTACTTGTACAAGAACTTTCAATTGTTCAAAAGCTCAAAAGTTTATCGACTACTCACCTAGAGTATCCCTTCAGGTTGGTTTTATGAGTATGGATGCCATCTCTGAAGTATCTAGTGCTATGCTTGCAAATTGAGGCACTCTCTCTTATCCATAGTTTTACTTGAAAAATGCAGGAAGGTATAACACGGACAACTGAGTCTTTCCAACATTTAAGATCTGGAGTACCTGATATAACTAACCGAAATTTTGATGGACCATCCAAGGTCTACAGATGGCTTGGTGGTGGAAGAGGTACAAACTGCTTATCTAATGACTGTTGGTTTTTGGTTTGATATGTTTAGTGAATGTAATGAAATATTAACGTTATATTTAAATTTACTATTCTCTGCAGTCGCTGATATACTTCTGTGGAGAGACGAGAAAGAGACATTCGGAATTATTTTAGCACTGGCAGTGGTCTTCTACTGCTTTTTTCTTTCTGGATATACCTTTATATGTGCTGCAGCCGAACTTCTGCTTCTGATCGTTGCAGTGTTGTTCATCCATAGTGTTCTGCCATCAGCATTGTTAGTCAATGGCTGCCTTTTTTACTTTCTTAAACTTTATTTATAGGTTTGAATTACCGTCATATGGATCCCTGTATGAGAAATTCTAACCATGTAAAGGAAATGAACTTCACAGACTTGGATATACAATTGAAAAGATTCCTCCTTCTGCTTTTCACATATCTGAAGAAACTGTACAGTATGCCTTCCTCTCTATACGATCCACCTGGAACTCTGGAGTAGCAATTTTGAAGTCTCTTTACCAGGGAGAGGATTGGATACTTTTTCTTAAGGTAATTGTCGACTGCTATCATGTAACTTGTAATTTTGTTTGCCATGGAACAGGAATTTTATTGCTTCTGCTTTGAGTTTGATGACATTGAGATGTAGACCATAATGGAATTATGGATAATCTATAATCCATAATGAAATTATGGCCATTACCATAAAAGGCCGGTGGACTAAATTGCAAAAAAATCCATATAATCCAACCATATACAACTTGCTTATGCATGAATAAATGCTTTGGAATGAGGCCAGTTACAGCTATGTATATGTGATCCATACAGAACATATATAAAACTAATCTGTATATGAATGGATTACATTCAGGCATATTTATTGCAATTTGGTTCATTGCAGGGGTGGCATACACCAAGTCTATTACAGAACCAGATATCCTAGGAGATCTTACGATGATAATAACTTTTAATGCCCTTTCAGAGTGCATTTATTTAAATTTTAGATCTATGACTGTTCCTACGATTGATTGCTAAGCTCGATGATAAATTATCCAAGCTCTGTTTTATTTTCTTGACTTGGGATTTCATATACTTATACGTCGGCCAAAATGAATGCTTAGTTTTATTCAAGAGGATAACTGGTAATGTAATAATAGTATTGGCCGTGCAGTTGTTTTGTCCTTTTTCGCCTTGTAAAATGTAAAGAATCTTTCTGATTATCTACTCTTGGTGGCGTGGCTGATGTGACCAGGCAACAAGTCTTCTTTATTTTATCAACTTACTTGGATCGATCTCCTTTAACACCTTGGTTGCAACATGTAAGGATTTGGACTACACAAAATCCTACCTCTTGCTGCTCACGAGTTCTTAGTTCTTACTTAATACCGTGTTCTAATTTACTAACTACTTGTTCTCCAGGCTTGATTTTCATGTTCTCTGCATTCTGCATATATGAGCAGAAGGAAGAAGAAATTGACTACCTCACTCAAATTACAGTTGACGGCCTCTTGCATTTGAAGGGAGTGTTGATCAGAAATTTGTCTAGTAGATTTGGACATTATCTTAAGAAAACTTGATAGTTGAGGACTTGGAAATGTTCTGTAAGTATAGCAGAGTTAACTAATCTTCCACTTGAAAAAGAATAGATGTGCATTTTATTGGGTAGTTGAAACTATTGTCCAATATGGTCAATTTCAATAACAATTTAGGGGAAAGGGCAATTGGCCATCGTATTTCTAAAAATCTAACAAAAATATCAATGAAACAAAGACCTGACTTGTAATCTTTATCTGTGTTTCCAGACAGATTTGCATACGCCAAGATGAGGACTAGCAAAATCTGGTAATAACCGCTGAGGAGAGCCCGTTGTTATCTGATTCATCTGCTGTTTGCTCTGCAAAACTGAAAGAGAATACAACAATTTTATAAAATGTCTCTGAATGTACATCCTGCCAATATTTGTTTAGTAATGGAATTTTGGAAGCTTGAATTCCATTTGAAGAGGGATAGAGGGATACCTAGCCTTTATTGTAATTTCCTCAATAGTAATATGTACAATTGAAGATGCTCAAATAAATTGCTTTCGATAAGGTTCTTATTTATGTACGGGTTTGAAACATTTTTTCCTGTGTTTTCTTCTGGTTCTATTTCCTATAGTTTAGGAGTTACCGTGCTCTTTACTTGAAAGTGCCATGGTGGCCCACCTGTTATGAGAAAGGGTAAAAAAGAGGAGAGAGAAGAGAGCCTTCCTAGTAGGAGCAAGGTGCAACGACAAAGACATCCCATGCAATACTATTTGTGGAGGTGAGAGTGCCAACTGTAATGCGGTGGATCTTTGCTCTTCTAATTGTTATTAGAGAACAGGGTTCTTACCCTCCAATAATTGAGGAACTTTCAGTCTAATATGATTTGATGAGAGCAAAATATCATCTATAAAGTGGTGGATTTTGTGGAGAGCATTTACAAAGTGGTGGATTTTCATAATTGGTTATGTTAGTATATTTTAAATGATATCCATTTAAAAGGTGCCCAAATCTGACATATTTTAAATGCATCTATTTAAGATATCTATCAGAGTTAATAAATTATATATTTTAAGTACATCTATTTAAGATATCTATAAGAGTTAATAAATTATATTTTTATTTATTAAAGTGCATAGTTATTTATTATTTTATTTATTGAATTATAGAGTGATTTCAATCATTTTTCTTTACTATTTTTTCTAATTTTTTTATTTTTTATTTTTGAAAAAAAATTATATTAAAATAAATTCAAAATATGTTATAAGATAAAGAAAACTCTTTTTCATTAAAGTTAGAATGAACAAGAGATTGAATAGGTGGAAGAAACCAGAACATCTTGTAAAATCAACAAGAACGTCAAAGAGAAAGAAAAAAAAGATGGATTTTAGATATCTAAAATATTACATATTGTGTTATTTCTACTTTAATCTGCAGTTTTAGATACTATTTTATTTAATATCTATATATTTAAATGAATAACATATATTTTATTTTTTAAGTTTTAAAAATTTTAAAATAAATTATTTACAGCATATTTAATCATATAATTATTTCAAAAATCTACTATTATTATATTTACTAAAATGTATAATTATTTATTATTTTATTTATTAAATTACATAAGTTATTTCATTAAAAATATTATTTTATTTACTATAATTTTAAATTTATTTGGAAAATGTATAAGCTGTGTTTTGATTTTTAATGTATAATACCACTTTAAAACACCTCTAGACGTAGTTATTTGTGGAATAAAAGTATCCCATGTAATTTGATGAATCTTTGTCCAAAAATATATTAATAATTGTTACTAGCGAATAAGCCTTTTACAATTACTAAAAAGCTCTCATCATAGGTCTCGATTGTTGGGCCCAGGATCTTTATTATTATTTAATTAGTTATTAATTGGTGGTCCTTTTTGACCCGGTTGAGCTCTCTTACAAGAAAGATTATTCATGCCCAAATACAAGGCGAGGAGGTGGGAACCCGGGCCTCAATGCTAAGATGGGTTAATTTTAACAGATTATCTAATTATACGTCTGATTTGTGTGGATATAAATGGTTATTTGCTAGAAGAATGTCCCCACACTGAGTTGTAAAGACAATTACTTGTTTGTTTTAGGTGGTTGGCAATATATTATGACAAGTGCATTGAATAGATGCTTGGAATAACTATCTGTTGAAACATTCCTTAACTGCTTCCAAGTGTTTTTATAGGCCACTAAAATTTTAAGGAATGGATCATCTGCAAGACGGACAAATTTGGAATTTTGGACATCTTTTCCATTAGAGTCAAGGAGTTCCCTGGAATACCAACAACCCACAAAATATTGGCATTGCATATCATGAAAGATGAATTTAGAAGGGCATTGCAGCATGCATGTGCAACTGCTTCCATTTAACAACAAAGGGAAAGGTTTTATTGAGTTATTTAAAAAAAAAAAACATTTTGAAGAACCTCATTAAACATTGACACAGAAATTTCGATGATTTATTTTATTGCTTGATTTGTGGAAGCATTGATATTAACCTAAAACTACATTAACATAAGAATAGTAAGGTGGAAGCTCTATCATATTACAATAGACAAGAACTAGTTCTTATTGGATATAATAGTTCTTATCTATACAATAGTAGAATATAATTTGGTGAAACCAAAGTCTATCAAATGTGAAGCGCTATTTAAGGAATGGAAAGTATTTAATTATGGGCATTCATTACAAATTATGTAGAGGAAATTATTGAAAAGAATTGTTTATAAATGAAGATTATTTAAAAGAGGTTTATAAATGAAGATTTGGTTGTTACTCTACTTACAAAAAGAAAAGTTTTTAAATTGGAATGGATACTAAACAAAGGTTTTAGTGATTGAACCCTACAAATTATAAGATACTTAATTGATAATGCTTATTTGTTGAGATTCCAAAACATATAAATATTTTAAAGATTTGAGAGGGTATGATATAATTGATACCAAATATAAAATAAATTAATAAAACTTGTAGTATTATAAATGTAATGGATATTCATGCATATCATAACATTAATAAAGTTGAGGATGTAGGGGACACATGTACATGTGTTTATGCATACAAAGATACATACAAATATAAATGTTTACTTTTCACCTTCTAAATTCAATCGAGTTTTCTTTTCGGGTCCACTCATGTATATTTCAGATTTGCATATTAGATACATACATTGTGATATAGATTGGGAAAGGTGAAATCCTAAGGAGTGCTACAAGGTAAAACATGGATTTCTGAGGTTGAAATTGATCAAACAAGTTGATCATCTCTTGTTTCACTTCTCAATTCAAAATCATCATGCTTACAATCAACTTACTAGTGGAGTTTGATGCAAGAACATTTATGGCTAAAAATCTAATTTGCATTGTCATAGTTAGACAAGGATGGAGAAGGAACATTCAAACCTTCTCCAACCAATCTATGTGTTGAACAAAGAAATAGGAACAAATACCCTTCTCCCATTAATCATCCCTTCTACTGAAACCAAATGCTTCTTTTGGTAGAGAAAGACAAACAATCTCCTCTCCTCTTATAACATCGAAAGAAAACCCGTTAAAAAGTTTTGCTCATGGCAAATAAGGGGTGATTATAATGCCTACCAAATTTCAAAGCATGTTGGAGAAGTGAAACCAACCCTTCTCTTGAGTAGTCAATACTTGAAGTAAGAAAAAAAGAGAGAACTGACTCCTCTCACTATATCAAATTTTGAAGCAAGGGACGAGATGACCAACCTATTGCCTACCATATGAAAGTATGAAGTAAGGTGGAGAAGTGATGATCGACTTGTCTCATGCAAACTCAATTTTTCAAAAGAACATGACTTGCAATGAACAATTTTAAATAAATGGTAGTTTCAAACCAAAATTTATAAGGAACTATATCTACATCTAGAACAAAAGGAGCTTGACCTAAGGAGGAACAATTTTTTATTTGTTGTAAGATAGACCCCTTCCTCTTCTTGCCATGATAAGTTTATCAAGTAACAAATCTCAAATATTGAATGCATATTGGAATCTAATGAGCTCATCCCAAGGAAGAGATGGCAAGATTGAATACTGAGGTAGATGACAAACATCAAAGATAAGTGAACCTAAAATGCATATGGAATCTAATGAGCTCATCCCAAGGAAGAGATGGCAAAATTGAAGACTAAGGTAGATGATGAACATCAAAGCTAAGTGAACCTAAAATGTCAATTTAGTGTGATTTAATATATTTTGAAAATAATAATGTAATTTTGTAATATGTTTTCTTTAGTTCTTTGTCCAATTGAATATTTTAATAAATTAGAATTTTGCTTGAACATAATATTTGGCTCCTTGATTCCTATATAAGTTCAATAAGTAGAATTTTAGTGTAACCTAAACTATGGCTTCAAAATAATGTCTAGCACTTATGACTTGACTCTTTAGTTGATAGTAATTCATTTGTCCTTTGACCACACTATTAGTTTTAATCATATGGTTTCACTAACATTCATTATGCTATATTTATTTATTTATTTATTATAATTGTAAAAATAAATATAAGAAACAGACAGAAGACATTTTAAAAGGTAACAAGTACAAAGCATGTAAGGTAGAATTTTGATTTTGCCACCAAGCAAGACAAGTTTGGTGTATGAAACCACCTATATGCCTTTAGCAAATAGCCAAATTTTAGGTGTAACATACACCTATTTCTTTAAAAAAAAATTCAATGCAACCCTCTTGTAAGTCTACAAATCCTTAAGAGAAAGATTTTGGCCGTTATCCATGAATATGAAGCAAAACAAATAACACCTTCATTATAAGTATAGCATATACAATATTTGAACTTAAAAAGTCAAGTAATTTTCAAAAATGAGTTCTCATAGATGTTAGTTAGCATGCAAGATAAATCAATACCTGACAAATTACCTTCGATACAAATAAACATTGAATACAAGAAAAAAGTTATATTTATGTTGTACTTAATTAAATAATGTTCATTAAGCATGTATTTCCCCATAAGTGGCGACTTGTAACAAAGTTATTCATGCAACACATATTGATGTAAAAAACTAGCTTGTTCACAGTATTCCTAGTGGCTTGGATACGAAATTTTATAATCAACTTCTGAAATAAAATTTAAAAACTGTTAGTTATGGTTTTAAACTAGCTTCTCAACAATATTGTTAATGATTTGCTGCCTAAGTTCATTATCATGTAAAAGAACTCTACAGTCAACACTTTCAATTAGATGACCAAACAAAAACAATAAGCAAATGTCCATATATAAAGATATTGAACTCCTCCGCAGCATGGTTACATATGTAACAAATTTAACCTAACAGGCATTTTTTGGTATGTCCAATTAAAGCCTATTAGGGTTAAAAGGCATTCCTCTATTAAGAGATTTTGCCATTGAACACACTCAACTCTATAGCCTAAAGATTTTCTATATAGCCAGAAAATAGAACCTCATACCACCATGAAAACAATGTACTCTCAACAACGTCAGTAAGGTAAACAAGATATTTCAAATAGGCGATTCAAACTTAATGAAAGGGCCTCCTAAAAAAGACTCAGAAAGAAAGGTGCCAGGCAAAAATAAATTCAGTAAATTTACAATTCAATTTTATGCTTCTTTAAAACAGGATACGACTTTCAAACCAGAAGTTTCATCTGCACGACATACAGCAATTATTGCAGGATTAAAATCATAACAAAGGATGAATTTGTTAGCACAATGAAAATAAAATACAAAACTTCAAATCTCCACAACAAACCAGGAGGAAGATGCAGAGGGCCCAAATGATCCATCGGCAAGACCAAACATCCAAATAATACCTAAAGCAAAAACATTGGAAAAAGAAGGGGAAAACAAGGTGAAGGTAGTTTCTAGGCCACCACCAAATGAGTCATGAAAATTTATGTGAAACCCCCTTTATACGGGCATTCCACATTGAGATGTTTCTTCCATTTACCTTATATATTGTTCAAGGAAGTGTACAAACTTACCCCCTTGTGATTCCAACCTGTGACCTCCACCATAGAGCACCTTCACCATCGGAAAATACAATCTGTCAATTGAAGATCTTGGGTTTATACAAACCTGGGCTGTGCTAGTATCTATGCATTTGGTTTCACAATTTCCTAATTTTATGCATAGTAATTTAACACAACTGATAGATTTTGTTTTTAATTTTTGAATGATGCAAAAGACTAACTTCAAGTAATAGCTTTGGTCACTTTTTTGCTTAGTTTCCATTCCCTAATGATTAAGGCAGAAAATAATAACACGTTTAGTTCTGATATTTGAAGTGCAGAAGATTGTCCTCACATTAGCTAAACCTGAAAGTACGCCCAAGTTGAAATGGATAATCATTTAACTGAAACAACACAGATCAAGGTGGAAAACCTATCCCAGAAAGAATGTATAAATGGAATATCATTTACTGAAACAACAAAGATTAAGATGTAACAAATATCCCAGAAAAAGCATATGGTGACCACTTTAATGTTTATGCATAAGCATTCATATAACAGTACCAAAATAAGATGAAAAATAGTTTACCAAAATGACTAGATTATATAACAAACTACAATGGTTTCATCCCAGAAGATGCAGATACCAACTTCTAAACATGAAAAATAATATTTTTAAACCTTGTTAGCCAAAAAACAAACAAGATCTGTAATACTACTGTCAAGAGACTTGAATTCTGAAAATGTATTTTCCTGATCATAACAGGATCAGAAGTCAAACCAAAGCCCTTTTCAACTAGCAAAGGACATCAAATGTTTGATTTTATGCTCTCATTTATTCTCTTATACTGTGGTCAGCTGTACACACTATATTTCAATAAATATTGATTTGGGAGCAACAATTATATCCATGGTAATTGTCAGTCAAGTTAAAACTGTCCCAACTGCAGAGCATAAGCTATTTATAAATTTTAATTTGAACAACTTTTTTCAATTCCATTAACATTTGTTTATGTTTAGATGATTTCAATCTGTATGATTAATACCTCGCCAATGTTATAGCGACAGTATCAACTTAGAAAATTTGGAAGGATCCCAAATCCCTGTTTTAACAACATCAAGCCCATTCTTGTGCATTTGCACTCTAACAGCAAGCCTTCTTAAAAATATCTATAAAGACTTCCTATGCCATGCCTTGAATACCAACTGGGCAAGGTTGGCCTTCACATTTCTCAATACATTTCGTCGGCCCCTGTTTAGAGAGCATTTCACAAAATCTAGATAGAACCATCAGTTCAATTTAAAACTACAGACAAGATACCTATCATGACTTAGAAAAGAACCTTGACAAGATTAGGAAGACCATGGACATTTTCTAGTCCTCCGTACATATCCTCCCAGAACTTGTTTCTCATGCAATCTAGTATTATAAATTATACATGACTCAGGATAAGAGAATCGCCCAAAAACCTGGCATTGCAAAAGTGCATAAATGTTGTACATGGGAGCCGCAATCATGCTAAATTCATGAAATGTGACTCCCAAAGTAACATTACCTAAGATGTCCCAGGGAGATGCTCTGCCATGAATGATCCTATACCCATAATAGAATACTTTTGGCAGTAAATATTCACAAGCAAGAGTAAACACAAACTTTATCAACAGAAGTTGCGTAGCAAAAATGCCGGTAAATTCGACTCTAAAATGGCAAGTAGATCATCCTTGCTGCGGCCTAAAAGTTCTTCCTGTGAGTTGAAAATACCTCTACTAAGCCTCCATGCTGCTTCTACTAGCTGACCCCTCAGCCGCTGCGACAGAAGCACTCCTCCCGCATCAAAGCATTCTTTGTACAATGGTAAGTATGCTATAGCCACCTGCAACTGATTAGGGAGATCCTGTATATAAAGAGGAGGCAAGCCTCGCATGATAACTCTCATCACATTTAAGTAGTGATCCTGTCCAAACTTCCGACCCCGCAAAAATGCTTCCTCGGACCAGTTTTCTAGTAAGAAAGTCCGTAACTCTGATGTTACTGCTTCATCCTCTGATTTTGCAATGTTGTTTGCAGCCTGGTATGTAGCTTCAGGATTATTGAGGAAATCTGCTTGCAAAAGGAAAGCTACACCTTTCAAGGAACCACCACTGCGCTCCCCAGCAGCCTTAATAATCTCTACACTCAATGTTGATAGGACATTCTGAGGCACGTGTGGCAATAGATAAGTGGCTATTTCCACTTTGCTACTTGACGCTGCTGCTGTGAGGGCAAGACAAAGCTCCATGTCTCTGCAACCTCTCTCTACAAACCATTTCACAACTGGCATGTCTCCCCTCTCTGCAGCTCTCATGAGTGGCCCCAAAAATGCAACTGCATTCCCCTCCTCCACAAGGCATTCCATTGTGCTGATTTTCCTATAGTGAGAAGCAAATCCCAGTGCAAGATCCACATCCACATCCAAACTGTTTCGTTGGGCAATCTACAAGCATACATTTCACAAATCAAACAAATGGCAAATATAATTAAGGCATACAAAGGAACACCATTGTAGCAATATATATTGAAACATTATAAGCAGCCAAATAAAAATAGGAAAGGTCATGGCAGCATGACATTCTTATTCCATATAAGACATCTATATTAAAAATTTAGAAACCTATAGAACATTAAAAAATAAGACATCTACATTAAAATTTTCTCCAAATCCAATCATTGAAAATTTGAATCACTATTTTTTCCTGAAAGAAATGACGCTAGATACAAAATGAAAAAAATAGACGAGCATAATTGCACATACCTATATTATGAATCAATAACCAGACTAGCTTGATTGACAGGGATCTGAACTTAAAATTAGCTAAGTACCCAAAGAAACCCCAAAGACAAGAAAATAAACTAAGTATCATATGAAAACAAGTATTATTTACTTGTATTTCAAGGATGCATGTCCAACGTATTAAGCAAGATGCAGCAGGGGATAACATCTTACATCTAAAAACAAATAGTCTCAACATATCAACATTAGGTAGAAAAGGCAGAGCAAATTACATGTAGAAGAATCCGTACAAGTTCAGTGCTTCCAAACCTTGCAGCTTCAAGGAAGCACTGATTGACATTATCAGCTCCTCCTTCTACAAGCATTCCTAACAAGCCTTGCATTGCACTTGCTGCAATTCCAGATGCCCAACCCGGATCGATTGCACTAGAAAAGAGAGTAAGAGGAAAACAAGCTGCATCAAATGCCTCTGTAAAGTCTTTTCCTGTCAGCCGGTCCCCCGCAAGATCCAAAAATGTTTTAAAAGCTGATAGCTGTAGTTGGATCTCAATGGCTGAACTGTGTGTTACTCTGTCCGCACTTCCTTGACCACGAGAATGGGAACCAATGCACTTTAGAGCCCATTCAGTAAATCTTTGTACCTTTGCAGCAGCTTCAGCCTTTAATACCTCATCACCATTGCACTCCTGAAGGCGCTCTCGCAACCTGTCAAAATAGTTCCCAAACAACATTATTGCCAGTGATCACCATGACCACAATCATCAAAACTAATAATTTGTAATCTTAACTTCAACTGCAATGTCATAAATCACCCACTGTTTTTAAAGACTTACATAGTGTTTCCTAGTAGTTTGTAAATCAAGAGTTTTTAAACTGTCTTCTTTACAGTCAAAAACCCTAGCCAAGGTCCAAAATAAGTTCTCAAACCACCATCTTCTTTTTATGGTGTTTCCTAATGGTTTGAAAATAGAGTTTTTCCACCAGTCTAATCAGATGGGCACTAGATCCATACTCAGACTATAAAACCAAGAAACATTACACATTCAAGAAATGCAAAATCTCCCCCAAAAAATAGTAGCAGCTAATGTTTAGGAAGAAGATTATCAGCAACCACCACAGAGATGCACCAACGGTCAAGGAGTGGATCAGAGGGAATTTGCAATGGCTAAGGAAGAATTGATTTTAAATTTTAAATAGCTATGTGGTGGCAGTGATGAATTTTCTGTGGAGAGAAAGCAAAAAAATTGCAGCTAAGGACATTATCCTTCCTTTTACACCCAAGAGGTCACATGAAAGCGGTATGGTGACAGGAAAAAATACAATCTTCCCTTGATAACCTGGAGTAGCTTTTCTTTTGGCAACAGACTTTAGGCAGCTCCGAGTTTATTCTATTAAACTTTATTGCCAAATAAGAGGTCCATGTAGTTTAAACTTCTTTTATAGTTTCTCTGAAAATATTTGGTCGCAGACTTGGACCCTTTGATCCAGATACCATAAATGCTGTAGCAAAGCAGAATTTCTGATTTAGCATGAAACTGTTTTACTAAGAAGAAACTCCTAAATTTGCCAAAGCTCTTCTGGATAATCTGCATAGAATTTTTTCTCAGCAGCACCTCCTGAATAAATCTCAGAAGTCCTCCATGGGACCACTAGGTTATACTCCCTAAAAATGTGTTACCAGAGCTGAAATTTCATATCTATGGGATCGTTACTGCAAAACGAACTACTAATGAATAGACAACATCAGCTGACAAAATTTAAGGAAGCCCCTTCATTAGACCAGTGCATATTTCACGAAAATAGTGAAAGGGGCAAATCGACAATCTAGATAAAACCCATGTAACAACAACGAATTTATAATAGCTGAAATGATGAACCTACAGCGTACCTTTGGGCCATGAGAGTGACTGTGTCTGCCAAGCTCATCGTACGACTCCTGCAAGCTGAAACACAAGAAGCAAGGAATGATGTTCTAAGAGCTGCACGAGTGAAGTCATGAGCCCCACTTCTGATAAGTCTCTCAATCAATTTTGTAACACCTGCAAGCTCCTGCTGAGTGCTTAAAAACCAGATGGAATCAAGAGCGATACACAAGGCGTCATTCAGCCTCTGTGTGTCTGCCAAAGGAATTAGACTTTCTGCAAGAGCCCAATCATGGGAACTTACGGCACTCTGGAAGGATCGGCCTAACTCGGCCTTATCCTGCCTGCTAGGCTTTGAATCCTCTCCAACCTTATCCTGTCTAACCAGCTCGGAATCCTGCTCTGTCCTGAAGTGGACCATGTTTCTATGATTAGAACCATCTGTAGATCCACTGATTTTTGATGAAACGCCGATCTCTCCTCCAGATGAATAGCCACAGCTGGATTCCCCTCTCTCACCGATGCCGGTGACAGCATTGTTTCTATGACCAAGCTCATTGTCACTGTCCATTCCAGAGCAAACTGGGTTTGGCGTTGCAGAACCCTCAGTTTCCACCAGACAATTCCCAGTATGGTGCCAGAGGGTACCCTGCAAGGCTTCTTTCACAGTCTCACCTTTATCTATATCCTCCTCCATTGACATAATCTCCCCTTCCATTTTTGTCCGTCCTAATAATTCTCCTTGCAAATTTAATCCAATCTAAGGTAAATTAGAATCTGCCTTTAAACGAACCCTAATACAATCACTGCCAAATTGGATAATACCAGCACTGCAAAAACCCAAGCAACAATTTTCAAGAGGTCAACTCAAGGACTAAAATACAAGAAGCCTCCCCGCAAAAGCCTTGCCTATTCTGTTTACAGATCAAAAGGCGCTTCTCAGCACGCCTTATTAGATTGATTGATTAAGCTGTTGGGGATCAACCAAAAGTAGATTCCTGACCTAAATGTTGTAACAAACACTTGATCCTAAAGTTGCCCCAGGCAGCAGAATTTCATTCAATCCAAAGTACTCAGAAGCAAAAAGAAGTGACATTTTTTTTTAAAGATGGATTTTGACAAATATGGCCAGGACCCAGTTGGATTTGACAGAAATGAACAGTGCCCAACTGAGTTGTACAGATACCCAGTCCAAACAAATAAACCCCACAAAAATGGCAACCCAATTCAAATACGGGGCCAGAATATCCAGTAACAAGCACAAATCAGCTACAAAGGCAGCAAATTTCAAAATTCTTACCCGGGCTTATATCAGAATCCTTGCCAAAACACCTCCCAAATCACAAATTTCTGTGTGAAAAACTTACAACTACCACCAATGTAAGTAGCAATACTTATTCTGCCATGATGAAATCAAATAGACCCCCTCCCAAATGGCGCATATTACCTTTGGTGGGTCATGGCCATTCACCCCAACAGTTTTGACCCTCCTATTTTCATCCCTAAATATAACCCCCCATTTTAACAATCCCAAAACACAATTATCTGCTACTGTCTTGTTAGCCAAATGCCAAATGCCATTCTACTAAACCTTAAATTTTACGGCCAAGATTAGTTTCTTTCTTCTTTTCCTGTTACTGAGGCACAGGTGAGGCTCGAATGCCTGGGAATATCAGATCTGTCCATTTCTGTATAAATACACCCCAAGTATCCACCACTTGTTAGCTTTACATTTGATTACCAAAGCAATCCAGCTGCTTTTTGTTCATCTTTTTTCTTTTCTTTTTCCTAATTTCAAATGCATTTGTTCCTACTCCGGAAACCAAATTTGATGGCATATATTTAAGTGGGGAAGTAAAAAAATACCGGTGGTATATATTCATTGCGTATACTTCGATCATATTCTTTGTGAAATCGATGATTTTATGTATATACATCACATCGCTGAGTGTTTCGTCCGGCTTTTCGTTATCTTCGTTTCTTCCCGAATTGGACGGTGTATACTCATTGAGTATACGTCGCTGACAACTGGTAGTCCTTTCCTTCCCCTTCGTCGGTAACAACAAAAACAATCAGAGTTTTATACTCCGGGAAGGGTGTATACACGTCCACGTCTAATGCGGCTAAATTGGCGGTGACTTTGGCAGAATCGCCCTCGTTGCTCTAAGAGTTAGTTGGGACTTGGAAATATCGCCAAAATTAGCACGAGAATTTCCCTGTGGCTCAAAAGAAACCCTATTATATTTTCTCATTGTGGTCCGGGCTTTTCTGGGTAAATTGCCTGGAACAGTGAAGGAAAGGTAAATTATGTGGAGTAAATAATTTGGATAAATATTATCTCTCTTCTTAAGGCAAGAGGGTTGAATAATGAATGAAGGCTTTTAATAATGTCCACGAGGCAAGTTAGCGTATGGGACCACAGAGACCAAAACATGCCTATGGGATCACAAAAACCAACGTATGAGACCACAGAGACCAAAACACGCCTATGGGATCACAGATACCAAAACAGGCTACAAAGAGAACCAAAACCCTAGGAAAACCACGAGACAAAAACCCTAGGAAAACCACGAGCTGCAAAAGGCAACAGCCCACACAACGCCTATGGGACCACATAGACCAAAACACGCTGCAAAGAAAACCAAAACCCTAGGAAAACCACGAGCAGCAAAAAGTAAGACCTTAGATCTCCTGCTATGTATCTTGATCAAGTAGATAGCAAGTTTAGTTAACCTCTCTTCTTCAAACAAGTTGGTCAAGGAGACAACATTCGTGGTTTGTTTTATTAGTCCTTCCCACAGTTCGGATTTAGCATGAGCAGCCAATCACAGTGGAGTATTTAAATTTCGGAAAAACAAGTCTAAAGTCCAAAATCGTTTCAAACAAATTTTCCTATGGGCCCGCCATAGATTCACTTATGAAAATTATTTGGAGGGATTAATTTTTTTTTGAATTGATGCCCTTTGAATCTATTGGTTCTTTATTTTTTTATTTTTTAATTAGTGTCATGTGTAGAAGAAAACCAATTTAAACAAGTGTCACATAGTGGCTAGTACCTATCTTCTTGTGTTATAATAATAGTATGTGTTTTGTAATTCAAATTGGTTTCTTAAATTAAATATTTGTTTGATTTATTAGTTTTGAGTTTGATTTAATTATCCGATAGGCTTTTATATGTGAGCATTATAGTGCTCAGAATTGTCTCACACTCTAAAAAAAATTCACCCCAAAAATTTTTCTAAACTTGTGGGTTGTTGCTATAGTATTCCTTGAACCTCCTATGGGTGCAAGTGCTAAAGGAAGGGTTAATACAAGATCTTACAAAGAGTAATGACAATGCATTGTACAATGTATGGTTCTTCATTATAGTATATGTTGTAGTATGCAGGGATTCCAAACATGAAACATGTCAGTTGAATGTATGTGCAAATCTATAGTTCCAATGGTTGAGATAGTATTTGTGCATTTAAGGCCCAATATTTTAAAAAGTTTAGTATTAGTAGTTGTGACTTTAAGGTTCTCAATGTTACTATAAGTACTAATAATTGAATGAAATGTGCCCTTTAGATTTAAAAAACAACCAATCATGTGATGCCACATCAACCCACCAACAAAACATGACTTAATGGAATTTGAGAGGCGCGAAGTTAAGGTGCTCAACTATTGGGTTGTCTCCCCTAGACCAACATATATAAGTGTTAATTTATCTGAATATAAATTTATATAAAATGGTTAATTATTTGGAATAAATAGTAAAGAAAATTATAATTTAAATTTCATTCCATAGTGAAAATTAAAATAAATATATTTATAGAGTGATAATTGAGCAAATGGTTAAAATAATAATAAATAATTTAATAATAATAATAAAGGAAATTTTAAATTAAATTCTATGGTAAAATTAAATTAAAATAAACTAATTATATAGTTTGAAAATAAGCAAATTCTATTTTTTAATAAATAGATAATTAAATAATAATTATAGTAATAATAGTAAAATAATAATACTATCAATAAATCAATCAACCAATAAATAAATAAATATATGTTAGTAATAGTGGAATTAATAGTTAAGTTGTTTAAATATTATTTAATTAAATTACTATATTAATACTATTTTATTTTATAATATTAATTAAACTTTAATTCTATTGTTTAATAATTTGATAAGTGAACAAATTATATGTGTGTGTGTGTGTTTATACATTAATATTTTAGGAAATAATTTAAAAGTGATATTTACATGGTGGAGTTAAATTCATTAATTAGTATTTAACTAATGAGAAATTGTCATGATGGAAAATTGAAATGAAGATAAGATGGTGCATGTTACTTTATCTAAAAAAAAGTAGGAGTTTGTTTAAATTAATTGTGCAAATTATTAAAAATCACTTCATATTATATAATTAAATATTATATTAAATTAATAAATCATATTTAATCATACCATATATTTCAATATTATATTATATTACATAACAATAAAAAAATTTATACAACATTCGTAGTATTCTTTGAAGTAGAATCAATTTACTTAAGATAGGGGAAACTGGAAGTGGAATTGCGTGACAAACATTAATAAGTTTTGCTTATTAATAGTTGAAATTTAATACTTATATCTCTATAAATCTCAATCCTTAACAAACAAGTGCCACTACGTGGCAAGTACCTGCCTTGTAGTGTTGTTATTATAGTATTTGTTTAGTTGTAATTTTTTTGTTGATTAGGTATCTCTAATAATTGAAAAATTAATTTTTGAAGAGTGTTGAAATGTCGTGGGTAAATAAAATTAAAATATAAAAAAAATCTAATTTGGTAAAAATAAAATAGGACTAAAATATTTCCTTTAACTATAAAACTAAACTTTACAAAGCCTATTAAATAACACAAATATTTCCTTAAAATGTAATAATACTAATACTTTTATAATTTAAAATGCATTAAAATATTGCAAGTTTGAAGAATAAAATAAAAAATGTAATAACATGGCGATCTGATACTGTAGATTTTTAACTTTTGATTAAATAAAATTAAAATCCTAAATTTTTAACTCTTGAGTAAATAAATTTGAAATCCCAAAAATAATCTAATTTCATAAAATAAAATATGTAGAACCTAACCCTAGTTGGGTGTGGAGAGAACTCAAAATCCTAGACTTAATCTCATCTCATTTAATGAAATGAGGTATACAAAACCAAATTAAAGACAATCTAATAACCAATCACAATCCCCTTCTCTTGGAGGTTAGAGTTGCTTGAAAGGTTGCACGGCTAAAAATGCCTTAATAAAACAACTAAGGCCTACTCATAAGTTCAAACAAATATGAATATAATTAACCACATATTAAATACATGATTATGAAAATAATGTAATCATTCATAACATACAAAAGGCCTTTACGAAGATTATTTATGGTTTTAATACACATAAGATGGATTTGATAAAAGGCTTTAGAAACCTTTAAGCAATGCAACTGGCGGCTGTAAAGCCAGACAACACAACCTCTGCCTGTGCTAAAATGGAAGTATTAGAAGTTTATCATTTGGCAAAGGATAAAGAAGCTACTCCAAACAATGGGCTTTGCACTCAGGAGCTGGAAATACTTTGATCGACATGCTAGCCAAAAGAGGAAGCATAGACAAGCTACGTAGACTAAAATCTTCATGTGATGCATGGTTTCCAATTAACATAATGAGACCGATAGTGCTATGATACAACTTAAAAGTTTAAAGTCTCGGAAGGAAGCGGATATGCATTAGAGATATTACATAGCAAGAGTAGGTTTCATATCATAGAAAAACCTTACAAAACATACTCATCACAAGGGGTCAGAGCAACATTTACTATTGAAGTGTTTACAAGAACCAGTGAGCATGGCGCAGACAAAGAAAAAGCCATAACTTCTAAGTTCTTAAAGAAACTCATTAGTTAAGACTTGGATAAGAAGACGATTAGAAAGAAGAAGTTCTCAGAATATTGTTGGTGCTATTGAAAGAGAAGTGCAAACATTCACTTTGTCTTGAACCAAAATATTAATCAAAAACACTATGAGAGAAAGGAGATAGTGCAGAGAAGGATTACAGAATATTAGAATAGCTTAACCATATTGTTCTGGGTTCTTTTTGCAAGCAATTGATCATTCAAAAGATAATAGGATAAAATAAAGAGACGAGAATTTCTAGGAGACATGCATGTAAAAGGAGGAATCATAGGCAAAACATGCAAACTATTTGACAAAATGACTCAATGAAATGTGGTCGCATGAAATGAACGACTGCAGGATGTACACAAAATGGATTTGTTGAAAAGGCTTTAGAAACTTTTAAGCAAATGCAACCAGCGGTTGTAAAGCCAGACTCCTCAACCTCAACCAGCATCCTCGTTGCCCATGCCAAAATGGGGCTTTGGGACAAGGTATGGACATTCGTCAAAACATGAGGATAGAGGAATTTTGCCAAATTTGGTAGCTGCGACTACCCTAGAAGAACAAGCAATATGTGGAAGCATAGACAATGCATGTGACTGCAGGGTATAGACATCCATTAAAATATAATCAGAAGGGAATTTTTTGTCAGAAGTTTAAGTTATAAGTGCCATTGATAGGCATAAAGCTACCCTCCTAAACTTACAAGCATTCACTCTATCAGAACTATGAATAAGAGCTTAGAAACAGGGTAAAGACTTCCATCAATAGAGGCACAAAGTGGACATTTGCAAGCATAAAACCAGATATAAAACTGCCTCGAATACCATAGATTTGCAAAGAGAGTGCCAAACTCACCCAAAAATGATAAAAATGACAAGGAATAGAGTGAAGTTCCGGTGCTCCTTCTCTCTCAAGTCTAGAAACCATAGCTGCCTCTCCATTTTTTCCCAAAATCCAGAGCAGGTCCCTTCATGTGTAAATGAATAAAATTCTCTCCAACAAGATAGGTCAAAGCCCTGTAAATTTGTTCACCCACTGCCAGATATTTTCCTCGCTGCCATAAACATATTCACCTACTACATAGATATTTTCCAATTGCATTTAACATTTTCACCAACTTTTGCCAGTCGCATACTCTGTGCCATCTACTCTCCTTCAACTCTCAATGTCAACTGATAGGGTCATTACATGCTTATTAATAACTGAAATTTAATGCTTATATCTCTATAAACTCAACAAATTTTTTGGAAAGTGGAATTAAGTGGCAAACATTAATAAATTTAATGCTTATTAAGTCTTTGGCAAGGTAAGATTAATGTTGAATATATATATATATATAAAGTAAATCAGCAAAATCTGCTCTTAAGAGCTCAACTTATGAGCCAATCACAACACTAATAAATGATTTTTAGAATAATTTTGGTTAAAATTTTTGCATATAGACTTATCCAAAAATTAATATTTGTTCAACATTAAAAAAAAACTAATTGGTACTAGTATTTAAAATTTTACATTATAAACAACAACAATAATAATAATAATAACTATAAACATATTTTAATTTTAATTTATATATTACAACAATAATAATAATTACAAATATATTTTAATAGCCCCACATATAGGAAAAAATTTATAACTCCTACTGAAATATGTTGAGTTTAGGGCTCCTTCTATGCGATAGGATCTCGTTGCTATGGTGAATGGTAGCATGCAATGGCAGAACAAGGTTAAGATCGTAGCACTGGTTGCTCACCTCTCTCTCAATCACGAGCAGTTTAGTTATTCGAGTGGAGGCATGAGATTTAAACCGTAAGTGGCCAGGAAGGGTTCCATTGGAACAAACGATGCCCATTTT
Organism: Cunninghamia lanceolata; assembly: GCA_027924645.1. Classification (NCBI taxonomy): domain Eukaryota; kingdom Viridiplantae; phylum Streptophyta; class Pinopsida; order Cupressales; family Cupressaceae; genus Cunninghamia; species Cunninghamia lanceolata. Next base: position 1,123,962 of record BSBN01001137.1, on the reverse strand, counting down.
CAAAATGTAAAGGATTTACCTGTGAAGGAGTAGGGCGAGGACTTGGGAATGGCAAGGGGATTTTCCTTGCATGAGTGGCAATCTCTCCCTCCTAAGGTGGTTGCCTCCACTAATCATGATTAACAAATAGTTAGGGCCCTCCGTTGCGCCAATGAATCTCTAGTCTTAGATCTAGAGGATGAAATTGAAAAGGAGGTGATTGAAAATGAAAGTTATTTCATAGAATATGGATTAATTGGAAGATTTATTAAGTTTTGGCCCAGTCTTACAGAGCTCCACAAATGGATTGCAGAAATATGGAGCCCCCTATTGAAAGGTAACATTCAAATTTACCCTTATGTTCATGGGTTTTTATTGTGGCTTTTGAAAACATGTAGGATCGAAACATAATTCTCAATGACTATTAATGGAGTTGTGATGAACACCTTCTCCTGCTCAAACCGTGGGACCCAGACTTTAACCCTACTTCTGAGTCATTTTCTGCTATGCCTATCTGGGTTTGACTTCCCAATCTTCCACTCTTATTCTGCTTTGATTCCTGCTTTAAAGCAATTGGTGGTAACAAACTAGGGAAGTTCCTAGCTATTGATGAAGGCTCCTCCGACTTTCTCCATTCCACATTTTCTCGTATCTTGGTTGATCTAGATACTTCCAAAAATATCCCAACAGATATCTATCTAAAAATCTCTAACCGCAGCTGGAATCAAATTCTGGACTATGAGGGTTTATCATTCCGTTGTTGTAGATGTACAACACTAGTCACATTGCTTCAAACTGTACAAAATTCAAAATTGATAGAAAAGCTTCATGGTGGAAAGAGGTTGTTGCCCACAATTACTCTAAAGAAAAAAAGGATTTAGCAGACCTTTAGGAGGGTGCAAAGCAGGATAATACTCATCTTAAATCCCCTCAAAATATGAGGACTCCAGATAGGGATGGACAAAGGATCCCAGTCCACACCATCCGGCATTCATGGTTCCCAGGCAAAAAATATGGTAGTTTCAGCAGCACCAGGCAATGAATCATAGGGGAGAGAAATTAATTCCTCAATCATTAATTTTGGGACGTCAAATGCCAAGATCGTTCAACAAGTACATGAGGACACTTTTGTGATGGTGGAGCCCTCACAAATTAACAAACTTGTGGCAGATGATCAAACAGGGGAAGAAAATCAATGGACAATAGTTACATGAAAGAAGAAACCAATAGGTAGTGAGAAAGTATGATGACTCTTCGCTCCCATGTTAAGATGGGTAGGAAAGCATCACAGGGATAACAACCCCTTAGGTGATTACCATCACAGATGGGTAGAATTTTGTATTTATGCACCCCTACTTACAGGGCATGCACTTTATTTTTGTTTTTTGTTCTCCTTTAGTTACGGGGTAAGACTCCCTTATGCCTAATTCATTGATAAAAAAGAATAATTAAAAATATATTTTTATTTTTATTTTATAGACATATTTTAATTTTTACATTACAATAATAATAATAATTACAAAAAATATTTTAATTTTTGCATTGCAACAATAACAATTAGAAATATATTTTAATTTATACATTATAAACATATTTTAATTTTTACATTTTTTTTTTCCCTCATTATTCCCAGTTGCTAATCATGTTTTGCCTTGTTTTATGTCATAAGATGTCCCCTAGGACTTTTACCTCCTAAGTTTAGCTCCCAGGTCCTTTAAATTTAATCATGCATCTTAGAAATGAATCCCAGAGCAAAATCCCCTGAAACCCATGTCAACACTAGTAGAAATATGGCAAATAAATGACCAGGTGACTAAAAGTTTTAGTCACGTGACCAAACTTTTAATCACGTGACTAAAACTTTTAATCACTTGACTATAACTTTTTGCAACAACTTTTAATCATGTGACAAACTTTTTGCAACACAGTTATAAATGACTAAATAAATGACTATTTTGGTCATCAGTTGAAATGACTATTGAAATGACTAAATAAATGACCAAATAAATGACCAAATAAATGACTAATTTGGTCATCGGGCAAAAAAACACAACTACAAATAAAATTGACTAAATAAAGGACTAAATAAATTCCTCTATTCTTTTTTCTTTCACTTTAGTTTTGGAGGGAATTAATGGAGGAATTGTGCATTTATGAATTTTGAACAAAAGGTGAAACCTGTGAAGAAGCAAAGATTGTGCGTTTAGTAGGAGAAGATTGTTCATGGTTGCCAAGAATAGGGTATGCAGAGTAGTCAAACAGGAGAAGATTATTCATGGCTGCCAAGAATAGGGTATGAGTAGTCGAACATGAGAAGATTGTTCATGGCCGCTAAGAATAGGGTATGAGTAGTCGAACAGAAGAAGATTGTTCATGGCTGCAGTTCTTTGAGTTTGGAAATAGTTTTGAGATCATCATGTGAATGAAGAAAGGAGGGAATTTTGGGATTTTCAGCTATAGATGGCAGATATCAAAGGAGCAGATAGACGAAAGATAACAAATGGTTTTATGAAGCAGAGGTAAGGTTTTCCACGTACCTTTATTCTTCTCTTAGCTTGCTCTAAATTTTTGTATCTTTGAAAGCTTGGTGCTCTGTCATTAGTGACTGTTCTATCTCTTTCAATGACTATATGAAGAGGTCTCATGGTTCTTTATTGATAAAGTTCTACTTTTTCCATTCATGATTTATACTTAGAATACCTTGGCATGAAGGAATTTGATGGTCTTCAACCTGTGACTTAGACATTGCCCTTGTGTGTGTGATTCAACCTTTGAAAGATGATTGTATTTTCAAAATGACTGTCACAAAATAGAGAATGAAAGCTTGTTGTTGAGAATGCAAGACTATTCCACGATTTGTTTCATTCCTTAAATCTTCTCTTCACTGTCTTTACTGTCTCTTACTGCTATCTTTACAGTAACCTTTGTCATGAAAACCTTGTTCATTGCTTCATACATGAACTGATCTTTGTTTTCCTATCACGAACTTGCCTACAAATTCCTTAATACAAAGATATCATTGATGATGATTGTCCTTTGTATGCAAAAATTTGTCACAGTCACATTCCCTTTGTCCTTCTGCTGTTGTGACTATTATATAGCTTATTAGCTTGATTTTGATAAACTTGAAGATTCTATTCATAGACTTTTGATTGTAAAAAATCCTCTCTATTACTTTTGTTATTGATATATGACATAGTTTTCACATAATTCACATTAGGATGCAAAAAGACAGCCAATATTCCACTATCTTTTCTCTGCTGTTGTAGCCCACTTTGGTGACTGTGATTAGGGCATCTCTTTGAATGAATAGTGATCTCCTCTTTTCTTCTGTGGTGTTGTGCATTACTCTTTTTGATGACTGACCTCACTGTCAGTTTTATGACATGACTATTGCAAGTATGTGCCTAACCGATGTTGTCATTGATGTCAACATACTCCTATTGCATTAATGATAAGGTTTGGATGAGCTGTGAGTTAAGGATATTGAGAAAATTAGTCTCAATCAGAAACAGTGAAGAATAGTAATGACTGTAAGACAAAAGTCCAAGATAGGATGATGATCAGAGGATGCGGATTAAAGGGTTTGTAGATATGTGTCTGTAGGTGATCCAGTAGAGAGTTCAGAGGTTCGCATGAAGATATGAAGAATTTGTGGCCACTCAAGTAAAATCGGTTCCGGTAGGTGTTTAGAGGTGACAGTGTGTAACAAGAAAAGTCCAGTGAGATCCAGAAATGAAGTTTCCTGTTCTGCGGATTTAAGGGAGTGCTGAGGAAGTCTTTGTGGTGTATGAACTCTATTGGTATGTGGTTTGAAGGTCCGCAAGCATCTATTCTTTTGTGATAGTTATGACAGACTGTGTTCTTAAGGTTCCGGATGAAGGAGAGAAGGATTTCAGTAAGCAGAAGAAGCATGGATGTTCTTGGTGATTCAGGAAAGCTTGTGGAGGTCTTTGGATAGTGTCGAGTTTGTGTTGGTGGTCCGCATTGAAGTTGGAGCTTGCAATTGAAGAGTAACTTTTGTATGATGGTGTTCTTGAGACAGGCCAACCGGATGAGTTATGCATCTGTCGGATGATCTTATGAATGTTTGCCGACTTAGATGATCATTCCTAAGTTGATGCCTTGTATAAATAAGGGGTTGCGAAGTCAGTTTGAACTGGCCTTTTCGTGGAGATGAGAGTGTGGTAGAAAAGAGGAGAGCGAAAGGCAGAGCAGAACTATTGAGCTTAATGGAACTGATTCAAGCATGGTGAAGATGCTATTCTCTAGTTCATGTATGTGATACTTATTTCTTTGTAGACAGTGTGTCTCTTGTAGGCAATGAACCTCTTGTGAGTAGTGTGCTCAGGTAGTGAGCCGTAATTGGCATGTGCCATTTTGTTCTTTCTATTCTTCTAACAGAGAATACATTCTTGGGTTAATCACCCCGTGGTTTTTCCCTTAACCGGGTTTTCCACGTCAAAATCTTGGTGTCTTATGTGTTGATGAGTTCTTGCTTTTGATTTGAATGCATTATGTTTCATATTTAATATACTGCTAATCACTAAAAGGATTTAAGTGTGTAAATTGGAGAAAGTTGTGCACAACTGATTCACCCCCCCTCTTAGTTGTGTGCCCTAAGTGTAACAATTGGTATTAGAGTCAGGTTCCTCTAAAAGGAGTTTAACCGCTTGAGGAGATCTAGGATGTCATCTTACAAAAAGGATAGTCTAAAGTTTGACGGAACCAACTTTGCTCTTTGGAAAGGTCGCATGAAATGTCACTTGCAGTGTATGGGAATGGCGTACTGGTCCATGGTTACAAAACCATATGTACCTCCACAGGGTGGTCCGACAACCCTAAATGAAATCACATATGCTGAAAACAATCTGCGGACCAAAGAGGCTCTTCTAAGCACATTATCTGACTCAGAGCTCTCAAATGTTATTGACCTACCAACTACCTTTGAGATTTGGAATAAACTAGAACTTTTGAATGAAGGAGACCAATATGTTAAATGTGCAAGGTTACAGAGTCTAAAAGGGAAATTTGAAAAACTGAAGATGAGAGATGATGAAAATATTACTACTTTTATGCCAAGAGTGAATGGGCTGGTTTGTGGAATTAGAAATGCTGGTGGAGTCTTGGATGAAAATGAGATTGTTGGTAAAATTCTCAGATCCCTTCCTGCTTCTTACAAAATCAAGGCTGCTGCCATTGAAGAATTCAGAGCCCATACAATTGTCACAAGAGATCAATTGGTTGGGAAATTGGCTGCATTTAAAATGATAGAGTTTGGAGATGACCCCCCCAAGACTAAATCTGCATTCAAAGTCAGTGCCTCTGTTAAAGGTAAACAAAGGTTTGATCCGGGAGAGAATTCTTCAAGGAAATTGTCATGGTATGAAAAAGCAAGAAAAGATCTGGAAGAAGAAGAAGTAGAAACTGCTCAACTTGAAGCCCTTATTGCAAAGAGGCTGCCAAGAGGATCCAGTAAGTATGAAGGAAAATTACCTTTTAAGTGTTTTAACTGCAATAAGATTGGTCATTTTGCCTCAAGGTGTCCGGAAAGATTTTCAAGGCAAAAGCCTAACAAGTCAAGGTTCCAAAAGAACTGTTATTATGTACATGAAGATGATGATAATGAAGAAGTAACATATGATGAATCATAGATAGGAAACAAATCTGGAAATGAATGGGTGTTCATTGCCATCAAGGAAGAAGATCCAATGTCCTCTGTCTCTGTCAATCTTAAGACTGTGGAAAGAGCTCTGGCCGCCCAAATTGAAGAGAAGGATGATTAGGTCATTGACAGTGGATGCTCTCACCATATGACAGGTGACAAAAATAAGTTTGTAGATTTGGAAAGGTATGAAGGAGGAGTGGTAAAGTTTGGTGACAATTCTGCTGGTATAATCAGAGGAAAATGAACTATTTCTTTTGATGGAAGAAACAAAACTGATAATGTATTGTATGTTGAAGGTTTGAAGCACAATCTTCTCAGTGTTGGACAGTTGGTGGACAAAGGCTATGATCTCCAATTCAAGAATGGAAAATGCAAAATCTTCGAAAGTTTCAGAACAGAGATTGCATCTGGTACTCAAACTAAAGGTAATATCTTCCACTTGGTTGGTACTAGTAAAAGCTGCTTATTTGTTCAAGTTGATCAGAGTTGGTTATGGCATAGAAGGATGTGTCATGTGAATTTTGATAATATCATCAAGATAAGCAATACTCAGGCTGTAAGAGATCTTTCAAAATTGGTGAAACCTACTAACAGCTTGTGCAAGGAATGTCAGTTGGGTAAGCTGAGTAGAGTCACATTCAAAAGTAAGAAACTGTCTTCTACCAGATTATTGGACTTAGTTCACACTGATCTTTGTGGTCCGGCAAGAACCAGGAGTATTCAAGGTGATAGATACTTCATGCTGCTAATTGATGACTATTCCTAGATGATGTGGGTAACCTTTCTAAAGGAGAAATTAGAAGCTCTTGAGAAATTCAAAATATTCAAGGCTATGGTAGAGAATGAAACATGATTAAAGTTGAAATGTCTGAGGTCTGATAGAGGTGGAGAATTCACATCTGGTGAGTTCATAGAGTTCTGTGAGAAACATGGAATTAAGAGACAGTTGTCTGCTCCTAGGACTCCACAGCAAAATGAAGTAGTGGAGAGAAAGAACCAGACCATCCAAGAAGCATCTAGGACCATGATGATGGAAGGAAATGTTTCTCAGATCTATTGGAGAGAAGCTGTCAGCACTGCAGTATATACTCTCGATCAAGTACAAATCAGAAGCAATACTGGTAAGACCCCTTATGAACTTTGGTTTGGCATTACTCCTACTATAAGATATTTTAGAGTCTTTGTAGCAAATGTTACATCAAAAGAGATGAATATCTAGGCAAGTTTGATGCTAGAAGTGATGAAAGAATATTCTTGGGTTACTCTACTCAAAGCAAAGCATACCGGTGTTATAACAAGAGACTAAGAAAGATGATAGCAAGTACCAATGTGAAGGTTGATGAGGGAATAGAGAAACCTTCAAGGTTTTATGAATATGATGAAGATGATCAGAATGGTGTTCTGGTTAAAGGAGTTCAATCCTCTTCTGAAAGTCAGATTCAAATTGATCTGGTAAATTAGGAAGAAGAGATAGGTCTAAATGAGCCTGATCAAGAAGCAGAAGTGCAAGAAACTCCCAAAGTTCCAAGGTACATAAGACTAAACCACTCTGAAGATCAAATCATAGGTGACAAAAGCAAAGGTGTGCAAACTAGAAGGAAAATTGCTAAAAATTCAAATGAATATTGTTTGATCTCAAAGATTAAACCTAAGACAATAAATGAAGCTTGCAATGATGAAAACTGGACCAAAGCAATGGAGGAAGAGTTGATGCAAATTGAGAAAAATCACACTTGGGATCTTGTTCCTAGACCTAGAAACAAGAATGTGATTGGAACTAAATGGGTCTTCCGGAACAAACTAAATGAAGTTGGTGAAGTAATCAGAAATAAAGCTAGATTGGTCTGCAAGGGCTTCTCTCAAATAGAAGAAATTGATTTTGAAGAAACTTTTTCTCCGGTAGCAAGAATTGAAGCAGTCAGATTATTTCTTGCCTTTGCTACCTTTAAGGATTTCAAGGTGTATCAGATGGATGTCAAGTCTGCCTTTCTAAATGGTGACTTGGAAGAAGAAGTGTATATAGAGCAACCGGATGGATTTTAGTTGTCTGATCATGGTGATATGGTCTACAAGTTGAAGAAGGCACTGTATGGATTAAAGAAAGCCCCAAGAGCTTGGTATGAAAGATTGGATAAGCATCTTTTGAAGATTGGTTTCAACAAAGGTACTGCTGACAGTAACTTATATTTCAAAATTGATCATGAAAACATCTTGATTGTTGAAGTATTTGTTGATGATATCATCTTTGGAGGAAGAGATAGTATGTGTAAAGGCTTTGCAAATCAAATAAAAAGTGAGTTTGAGATGTCTATGCTTGGTGAAATGAATTTCTTCTTGGGTATGCAAATTACTCAAACAAAGAAAGGAATCTACATTTCTCAGACCAAATATGTGAAAGAATTGTTGAAAAAATTTGGGATGGAAGATTCTAAGCCAATGAATACTCCCATGGCAATCGGATGCAAGTTGAGCAAAGATGACGACTCTCCTAAGGTAGACCAGACAAAGTACAGATCAATGATTGGAGGATTGTTGTATCTCACTCAAACTAGACCAGATATTATGCAAGTTGTTGGTCTTGTTGCTAGGTTCCAAGCTGATCCTAGAGAATCCCATGTCATGGCAATCAAGAGGATTTTTAGATATCTAAAAGGGACGGTTGAGTATGGTCTGTGGTATCCTAGAGATCATGATTTCTCTCTTCATGCATATATAGATGCTGATTGGGCAGGAGATGTGGATGACTGAAAGAGTACCAATGGTGGAGCATTCTTTTTGGGGAAAAGATTGGTTTCTTGGCTAAGCAAGAAACAAGAGGCAATATCTCTGTCTACAACTGAAGCAAAATATATTGCAGTAGTAGGTAGTTGCACTCAAGTTTTGTGGATGAAGCAGATGCTAAGAGATATCAAAGTGGAGTATGAGCAACCTATCACAATCTTCTGTGATAATTCAAGTGCTATAAGTATATCTAAGAATCTGGTGTTGCATTCAAAGACAGAGCATATATCTATCAAGTTTCTCTTTCTGAGAGAGCAAGTGAACAAGAATGAAGTCAAATTAGAGTTTGTGTCATCCAAGGATTCGATTACAAATATCTTTACTAAACCTCTACCTAAGGACTCTTTTGAGTATCTCAGGGAGAAGTTAGGGGTTATTGCCCCTCCGGTGATGAACTAAGGTGCACTAATGTGCATCAATCCGGTGGGTATCATAGTCACATCTTGTGATCCAGATTGATGTTGGGGAGCTGCTACTCAGGGGGAGCAGCAGGTATGATTCTGAAGTGGTGAAATTGTAAGTATGTGCCCTTTGCCATTGATGTCAAGGGGGAGAGAAGACATGTGAAAAACAATTGGTTGATGATCAAAGGGGGAGCAATAAAGGGAGAGAAGACATGTGAATGGTTGTTGTTGATAGGGGGAGTTGTGACAGTAAGAAGAAGTTCTTGTCTAGATGGTTTTTCACATCATATGTTGCCATCAATGACAAAGGGGGAGATTGTTGCAAGTATGTGCCTAACCGGTGTTGTCATTGATGTCAACATACCCCTGTTGCATTAATGATAAGGTTTGGATGAGTCGTGAGCTGAGGATATTGAGAAAATTAGTCTCAATCAGAAACAGTGAAGAATAGTAATGACTGTAAGACAAAAGTCCAAGATAGGATGATGATCAGAGGATGTGGATTAAAGAGTTTGTAGATATGTGTCTGTAGGTGATCCAGTAGAGATTTCAAAGGTCCGCATGAAGATATGAAGAATTTGTGGCCGCTCAAGTAAAACTGGTTCCGGTAGGTGTGCAGAGGTGACAGTGTGTAACAAGAAAGGTCCGGTGAGATCCGGAAATGAAGTTTCCTGTTTTGCAGATTTAAGGGAGTGCTGAGGAAGTCTTTGTGGTGTATCAACTCTATTGGTATGTGGTTTGAAAGTCCACAAGCATCTATTCTTTTGTGATAGTTATGACAGACTATGTTCTTAAGGTTCCAGATGAAGGAGAGAAGGATTTCAGTAAGCAGAAGAAGCATGGATGTTCTTGGTGATTCAGGAAAGCTTGTGGAGGTCTTTGGATTGTGTCCAGTTCATGTTGGTGGTCCGCATTGAAGTTGGAGCTCGTAATTGAGGAGTAACTTCTGTATGATGGTGTTCTTCTTCAGACAGGCTGACCGGATGAGTTATGCATCTGTCGGATGATCTTATGAATGTTTGCCGACTTAGATGATCATTCCTAAGTTGATGCCTTGTATAAATAAGGGGTTGTGAAGTCAGTTTGAATTGGCCTTTTTGTGGAGATGAGAGTGTGGTAGAAAAGAGGAGAGCGAAAGGCAGAGCAGAAGTATTGAGCTTAATGGAACTGATTCAAGCATGGTGAAGATGCTATTCTCCAGTTCATGTATGTGATACTTATTTCTTTGTAAACAGTGTGTCTCTTGTAGGTAGTGAGCCTCTTGTGAGCAGTGTGCTTGGGCAGTGAGCCCTAATTGGCATGTGCCATTTTGTTCTTTCTATTCTTCTAATAGAGAATACATTCTTGGGTTAATCACCCCGTGGTTTTTCCCTTAACTGCGTTTTCCACGTCAAAATCTTGGTGTCTTATGTGTTGATGAGTTCCTGCTTTTGATTTGAATGCATTATGTTTCATATTTAATATATTTCTAATCACTAAGAGGATTTAAGTGTGTAAATCAGAGAAAGTTGTGCACAATTGATTCACCCCCCCTCTCAGTTGTGTGCCCTAAGTGTAACAATGATTGTCATCACTTTCAAAGGCACTTGTGTCACTATTTTAGCATCTATATAATGACTATCTTTGCCTGATAAAATCTTAAATGATCAGTTAACTGATTAGGTAAGGGTTTGTATTTTGTAAAAGTGTTTGGCTTCATGGATTTTGTATTTTCATCTTTTTAATGCTGCTACAGACTATAATATCTGCCTCCTCCTTTGCAATCAAAGGCATGACTGTATTCTCTATGTTGTTTTTCCTATTGTCATGATTGTCATTTAAAATGGTTGACATCTTGAGTCCTTTATTTGGTGACTTTGCCTATGATTTTAGCAAGTGATTTGCTGCTATGAATACTTCATCACAATAGTTATTTAATTGGGGTTTTAAAGTGTAATCTTGATAAATTGTTTAGTATTTCTTCTAAATGCTATTTATCTATTGGTTTACATAGCTTGTTTATATTTATAAGTCAAACAACTTGTAAAATGTATAATTATTGGCATGGGAATGAAATTGAATTGCTGTTGATGTTTGTTATTCTCATGGACATGTATTGAAGCACTTACTCTATCTGATGCATGTACTTGAAAAAATGTTTTAGGTGCATATAAGTGTAGCAGCTACTTGCATGGGTGATAAAGCTTGTTTGGAGAGGACTTGGAGACTTTTGAAAAGGCGAGCAAGGAATTCAGAGTTTGCTGTAACAAATTTGAAGTCGGCGAGGCCCTCTGCAGCAAAGTCAAATTTGGGGACGCACTCTGCAGCAAATTCAAAGGTAATTCAAAACCCTCATTGCCAAAAGTGAACTAATATTTTCATGATATTTGGGGAAGCTGCTTGTGGGTGCCCCCTAGGAGATATTTTCATCGTTGAAGCTTGAAAACTCAAAAGAAAATGTTATCTTCAGTATTTTTGAAGTTGATCCTTAACTAATCTTTGAACTCGAATAAAACCACACCTCTACTCTGCATGATGACTAGCCCAAACTAAAGGAAAGGTGTAATGCCCCTCATTTTGGCTTGAGATAGTTGATAGCTTTATACTGCACTTTGACAGTTAGAGACATTTGATTTATTAGACTATGGTATATGCTTATCATGATCGTGATGGACTATATTTGACTGATGTGGTTTTTGACATGTGTTATGAGTTTTATGATGACATTATTGATATACCAGTTTATGAGGTATTATGACATGTTTAGTTGATGGATAATTGTTTATGTAGAATATTGTTATCATGTTTTTGTGATTCGTTGGTATCTGACTTATAGTTAGAGATGTTTATGTTATTATCATGCTTTCAGAGAGGGGATAGTGTAGTATTGCTCAACTCGAGCACCCTACTACGCTGTGAATCCCTAACTCTGTATGTGTGCTATATGTGTATGCAACATATTGTTTTGATGCAGGTTGCAGGTACCGGGCCTTAACTCCATCTGACTTAGCAGGTCTGAGCGGGCCCTTACACCAATAGATAACATTGATGGGAGATAACATGAGGTTTTCCCCTAGGTCAAGTTTCAGTCTTCAATTTGTGGTCGTGGGTCATGATGTTGTTCTTTGGTCCTCGCTTCAGATTGTTGGTCGTATAGTAGTATGTGGGTTATTGTTGAGTTTTTGGTTAGTTAGCCATGTGTATTTTGGTAATGCATTAATGAAGTAATATTATTTTAATAATGTTAATAGCATGTCAAATATAGTGGTATTTTGCTTAGTCATAAAACTTGGAATATTATTTAAGTAAATTTTAATATAGATTAAAATTAATTATGTTAATGTTTGTAAAAGTGTCTGAGTCATAAGTTTTATTATGGTTAATTAGTATATTGTTAATTAAAGAATAATATGGGTAATTATTTAATGTTGGCTAGTTGTTGATCATGATTTGGGGGATTTGGGGAATCTCTATGTTAAGTAAAAAATTTAATTTCTTCTGAGTAGTGGGATTCCTTGTAACGGATGGGAGATAGTGGACATTTACAACTTTGGCTATTTTTGTTCGGGGGTGATTATTTTGAGGGGAATTGTTCTGAAGAGGGGCAAGAAAATTGGGAGAGATCATTACGGGAAAATTGAGGAAGATTGGAGGTAGCTGAAGGATTTGGGGTCTTGGATTGGAAGCCAGGTATGTTATCTTGCTCCTGGTGTGAAATTTCACACTTTTGAATCATCATCATTTCTGCTCCCTGTGTGTGTTGAATGTATTTGGAATTCCACGCTATTTTTCTGCATCTTGTGTGTGTCTAGTTGCATGCTGAGTGCCTATTGAATATCCTTGGCCAGAGAATGGGAATTTAAAACCATATATTGAAGTAAATTTTTTTATGAATTGGAATCAAATTTTTGTTTTACCTCTGCCTGAGTCTATTCACCTCTCATTTTCTTTTCTCTGTAAGGTTTTATTAACATTATATTGATTCCTTTTGTCAATTTGAAACTGAATGCGGTGATTTCCTTCTGCCAGCCGTATGGCCTTCTCACTCTCTGCCTCTCCTGTCATCATGGTGCTCTATCTTTAATCCATTATTTGGAATTTGCAATCTCTTTTTTGTCTATCGTGCAAAATAGGATGGTTTTATCTGAGCAATCTTTTAAAATATAATATTTTCATTACGGCCCTCCTCATGTCGTCGTACGGCTAAACCCATCACCACTCAATCTTCTGGCAGATCTCATTGAAAATAAGTTGGTCGATGCTATGTCATTTTCAAACTGCTATCTATATCCCTCCCCTCCGTCACCGTACGACCCCACGTTAGCCTCCTCTGTGGATTAATGCCTGAAAAAGAATGTGTTAACCTATTTCTTTTTAATGCCTGATTTGATAGCTTCTTCATTCATCAAATTGTTTCCCTCCCTGGCAACACCTATGGCTTTCCTAAGATGATCACTCCTCTAAATGTGTCTGAGTTGCTGGTTGAGATTGCCTTGTCTTAAGATTTCCTCTTCTCATCCTATGCCGCCGTCGATACTGGCCTATAACATGAAAACCTCTGCTAATTTTTGCCCAACAATTGTCTGGTTTGTAGCTGATCTCCTCAAATTTGTGAGGTGTTAAAATGTGGAAGTTGAAAATAGGTTTTATTTCTCTCAGAACAATTTTTATTGTAGTTGCAAAATGAGTAAGATAAACTTGTTTTCATAAGCTAGGATATGTAAATAGCTAATCCCTGTTGATAAGAAGTAATTTCTTAGGTAGGATTATTAAACTGAGATAGTTTTAGGAAGTTTCTTTTTTTTTCTAGCTCTTAAAATTAGAATGAAGGTAATAAATTATTGGTGTGTAAATTGTGATTAATGGTAGTTCAATGTCATATTGTTAGGTAAATCACACAAGTCTTAGTTGGTTTAGGAAAATAACCAAAGATGCTATGTTGTCCATTAAGGAAATGAGCAAACCATAGTAACATGATATTAGATTTTGTATGATTTAAATCATAAGGTTAAAAGTTAACTATTCTAATTGTTATAGAAAACATATTGGTATTTGAATAATTATATTCATTTTATTCTGTTAGACGTAAAATTTGTTAGCTATGATTTAGCAATAAACCTTGTGTTAACAAGTAAATAGAAAATTAGAGTTTTATGGTAATGATTAAACAAATAATATATATGAATTGTAGTAGTAGGTTATTAAATAAATCATAGGTGGAATTATAGATCTTGAGATTTGATTAGATTATTGTAATCTTAAGTTTGTAATTTAACTAAAAAGAGAGATTTTAAGTCTTTTATTAAGTCCATGATTATAGTTCGAAAAGTGTTGTAGAAATTAGGTCTTGGATGTTGTTTATTGTTAATTTTAAACTGATGTGTTTCAGCGATGCAATTAGGTCATTGCATTTAATTTTGTTTTGAGTCTTGCTATTATGTTCTATCTAGCTTAATGTAATGGTGATCATGTTAGTTTCGTGGGAGGTCAAAGTTGTTAAGCATCATGCTTTGAATGATTGTCTATTGGTATTTGTGTTAAAATCTTGTTATCTCCAGAGGCCTGTTACCTTGAAATCTAGAGTGATATTGTGGCAAGGATGTATTGATGATGAGTTTTTTGGTATGAGGTCTTGATGTGGATTGGGAAAGATTATTGTTTTGAAATTGAAAGTTGTTGATTAAATGTTTTATTTGATTTGGGAATTTGAAATTGATAGGTGAAAGTTTTGTGGTTGAGAGTTTGGATTTAAGATGGTCTATGTAATGTATTGGTTTGCGAAAAGTTAATGCGTTATAATCCCTTGTCCATGCATGTTATTGGTTTATGGGTGATGGTTAGGGGTTGCTAGTTGCATGTAGGAGAGTGGCTTTCATGGTGGGGCTAGTGCCCAAAGTGGCTGCCTAGATAACCCCATGGAGGTTGTCATCAAGTGATAACTTAATGATTTATCTATGTGGGTTGGGTAGTAATTCACATAACAAGATAAGTATGATGCCTCACCCATGCCTTGAGTGCTCTCACAGGCTAAGGATGGGATGAGAAGGCCTGGTTAGCAAGGTCGACCTCCTTGTCTCCATGAGAGGATGTGTCAGCTCTGAATGTGTCACCCTATGGGGCCAGTGCCTAATGAGAGGTTGCTAGGATAACCATAGATGGGGGTCAGTTTCTAGTGAGAGATAGCCTGGATAACCCATGCTAGGACCATGCGATGAAACTCTCCCTACTGCAGCTTAGTTACTTCCTCTTTTTCTTTTGTTGTAGCCTCTAGAGTATTGTCTTGTCTTGATAATTTGACTTGTCTTGATAATTTGACTTGTCTTGATGATTTGACTTGTCTGGATAATTTGACTTGTCTTGATGATTTGACTTGTCTTGATAATTTGACTTGTCTTGATGATTTGACTTGTCTGGATAATTTGACTTGTCTTGATGATTTGACTTGTTTGGATGATTTGACTTGTCTTGATAATTTGACTTGTCTTGATGATTTGACTTGTCTGGATGATTTGACTTGTCTTGATAATTTGACTTGTCTTGATAATTTGACTTGCCTTGATGATTTGATTGGTCTCGATGATTGTGTAGTCATGATGATCGGAGTTGTCTATGTCAAGTTGTATTTGCATGCTTGTAACCTTTGACTTAGTGGAACCTTAATGTTATCTCCTAGCTCGGGGGGTGGACCTCAGGGTTCGACATGGTTGGGTGGAAGAGCTTAATCCATTGGTTTTCTTGGATGTTCTGGCTCATGATCAATGCAGAAGTGTTTTCAATTCTAGATTTGTTCTGCATCTTCAGAGTTGTAATATACCTTCTTAATTGTATTATATTGTTGTATATTGTAAACTGATGTGATCGATCATGTAATCTTGTATTTGAACCCTTGTAATTATTCATCTCTGCAAATGAACGATGTAAATTCTATTCTATTGTATTATAATGTATATCAATTGTATTGTTATGTTTTCATGTTACTTGATGCAGTTATGTTCCCTAGAGGTGTTAGTTGTACAACTTGATAAATGTTGTCAATAAAATGTTATCTAATGATTAATGCATTTACTTGCTTCAAAATAAAAAAAACTTTTGTAAATTTTGCACTTGTTAGTCTAACACTCTAGGGTTGCATGACGGGGCTTCACAAAAGTTTATCCTAGCTTGACCATATGCATGATTGAAGGTTACCTTTTAAGATTTTATATTTAAAGGCCTTCTAGGCGTAGGATAGCTTATTATACTAAATTAATATTGGAATGCACAATATTACATATGGATCAGCGTTGAAGGTTGACTACGGATCAATATCATGCATATGATGAGAGAGTAGCCAAAGAGAGGGAAATGGAAAAATATCCATGTCCATGTAATGACTGTCTTGGTGGAAGGGTGAGAAAAAGAAATGCAATTTACCGACATATGATAAGATATGGGCATAGTGGTATAAGCCCTTGGGCTTACAATTATTATGAAGATATGATAGAATTGCAGACTGTGAGAGATGAAGAGGCAATAAACATAGATGAAGTGGCACTGAACATAGATGAAGAGGCAAAAATGTTAGACGAAGGGTTTGAAGTTGAAAGAATGTTGAATGAGGGTCTAAACGATGATTAGGCCAAGTTAATGGAGGATGCTTTAAAGCCTCTATATGCTAATTGCAAGTTAAGTCATTTGACAACAATCCTTCAAATTCTTAACTTGCAAGTGGTGCATGGTTGGACAAATGAGAGTGTAGATCAGTTATTGGCATTATTAAGTTCGTTGTTACCAACTGACTCCACATTGCCAACAAAATGAAGTCAATGTAAAAAGTAGATTAGTAAGCTCGGCTTGGGGTATGAAAACATCCACACATGTGTTAATGGTTGTGTATTATTTCACAAAAATCTTGCAAGTGAGAGTGAATGTCCAAAATGTCATGAAGCAAGGTATAAACAAGGGTTGAAATCAGTTGTGGTTCCTAGAAAGGTTCTTCGCCACTTTCTGATAATCCCACGATTACTCTGAATGTATAGGTGCAGAGACATTACTGAACTTATGCAATGGCATGCCCAAAATAAGAGCATTGATGGAAAACAATGACATGTGCTTGATTCTAAGACGTGGATGGAATTTGATAACAGATGGCATGATTTTTCTTAAGATCCTCATAATATAAGATTGGGTTTGGCTCTAGATGGGGTGAACCCATTCTCAGATCAAAGTACTAAATGGTCAACTTGGCCAGTGTTTTTAATAAATTATAACTTGCCTCCATGGTTAGCAACTAAACCATTTTTCTTAATGCTATCATTGATTATACCAGGAAAGAAAAGTGTGACTTCAGATACAATAGAAGCCCATTTAGAGCCATTATATGATGAGCTAATGGAATTGTGGAAAGGAATTAAAGCAATTCAATCTTTAAGTGATGTTCATTCAATCAAATTCACTTTAAGAGCTTCCTTATTGGTTATGATTCATGATCTTCCTACATATGGTACATTGTCTAGTCTCACTATTCATGGATACCATGGCTATCCTCCTTGCAACTTTAAGGATTTTTCAAGGCACTCAAGAAGTTTGTGTAAGTGTATTTATTGTGGACATCATGCTTACCTTAAAGTGGGTCATCCATATCATCGACAAAAAACATGTTTCAATGGTTAAGAAGAGAATCATGAAGCACCTTTGCTAATAACGGGTGATTACATTATTGAGAATGGACAAAAAAAATGTCATTGATTGAAATTGGTGGGATTGCTGGTAGTAGATATGATCCATGTAATGAAAGTGGTGTAAAACGATTGTGCATTTTCTATAAGTTTCCATACTTTAAGAATATAGCCATTAGGCATACTATTGACTTTATGCATACTGAGAAAAATATAGCCTATGCTATTATGGAAACTCTTTTTGGTGCTTTTGATACTATTTCATCACATGAAGACTTTCGAGAACTAAAGATTCATCAAAATCTTTGGGTTAAAAAATATGATGATGCAAAATATAGAAAACCCAGTGCTCCTTATGTCTGGACAAAGGAACAATGTGCACAATTCTTACAGTTGATGTCTCAGACTCGCTTTCCCACTGGATATGTAAGTAGTACTATCATAAGCCAAACTGACATTAATAGCTTAAGATGCCTAAAGACCCATGACTATCATGTTATAATAAAAAATATTTTACCTATTGTGGTAAATATACCAGGTTTGACAAAGGGGCCAAGATTGACAATTATAAGGTTGAGCCTAATATTAAAGAGAATGAGTTCACATGTATTAGATCCTTCAAACTTTGATAGTTTGAGGGAGGAGGTTGTTGAAGTCCTTTGTCTATTAGAACGGGAATTTCTAGCAACAATCTTTAACATTTATATTCATCTTTTGATACATCTAGAATATGAACTAGAGCATTGTGGTCCAATAAGAATGAGATGGATGTATCCTATAGAATGATATATGAAGGTTTTGAAAAAAATTATTCGTACTAGGGCAAAACCAAAAGGCAGCATGTCTGAGGGATATTTAATGCAAGAGGCCACTGGATTTTGCATAGAATATATGAATGATTTTAAAAATGTCAATCAACATGTATGGGATGATGATGAAGATGAGAGAGTTGCAGGTGAAGTATTAGAAGGCAATGGATGTCGCTTCAAGCTATCACATCAAGAAAGAAGTGCGATACATGCCTTTGTTCTTCAAAACGCATCTTTGTTCGATAAGTGACACAGGTTAAAAAAATTTACACAATTATTTATTTACACATTTATATTATTAATCTTACTCAATAGCATTTACACATTTATATTATAAATCTTTCTATTTGCACATTAATATTCTATGTAGAAAATATGAAGAAGAGAATCAAAGTTGGATGCAACATCAACCTCAAAAGTGCAGACGTCATGATTTGGTTGGAGATGATTCTTTTCCAAAATTTGAAGAATGAATTGCTAATGCAGTTAGTGATGCCAAAGAAGGAGGTCAAGATATAACAACAGAGGAAAGTGAGCTTTCACAACCTCCACATTTATGGGCTATGTGTTTTAGTGGAATGTGGGCCTATGGTAGCCATTTAAGAGTGGAGGAAAAAGACAAAGGAAAGACAAATTGTGATTGTTTTGTAAGTGCTAAATTTCTTCACGAAACTGAGAAGAAATTCTATGTTGGATTCATCCAAGAAATTATTCAAGTGGATTTTGGTGAAAACAATCCTATATTATTAAAATGTAAGTGGATCCGACCATCTGCAGTACATTTTGTTAAGGGAAAATTGGATTTCAAATGAATAATCAATATCAAAATACCCAAAACTCAATGAAATACAGAAACAAAGAGATCAATCAAACAAAAGAACTTTGAAAACCTTTGCAAACCTCAAAACTTCATAGCTTCTGTTGGTTGCCTATCTCAATTGATCTTGTATGTATGAATAAGGCCCTTAGAGAGTGCACTTCCTTGCTATGATTCCAAGATTGTCAATGGAGAATGGCTATGATAGTTGATTGTAATGAAGATGATCTTCACAACAACGATAGTAGTGTGTAGTAACAAGTGTGATCACAAGCAATGAAGGAATTGGTGCCAAAGGTATGCTGTAATTCCTACAGAGTAACGATACTTAAAGCTTGGATGAATGAAATGGAAGAACAGGGTTCATTTTATAGACTTGGGAGAGAGAAGATCAACTGTATAGAAATAATGAGAAGATCAACGGTTGAGAAACCTTGAGGAACGTGTGCGAATAAGAAGACATGTGTCTTACTATATTTTGCACGAGAGGAATTAAAGAAATAAAAGAATGAGTTAACTGAAGAGATAAATCAATTAAAAGAATAGATCAATCAGTTAAGAGAATAGAACTAGAGAATAGGAATTGCATGAGGATGAGAAGATATTTTAGCTCAATTAATATTTAGAATATTCAATTGCATGTGCACAAGGATTGAATTATATTTAGAGATAACTCAATTTATAAGAAATGACAACTTAAATAAATATTTGATTTATTTAAATTTAGAGAAGATATTATTGGAAGAAACAATTAAATAATTGGTTTTATTTAATTTAGAATGAATTTGGAAGATATTAGAAGATAAGAAAACGAAATAAATAAATAAATTTATTTAATTGTTTGTGCATGATTTGGAAGAATAAATAAAATATTTTATTATATTTTATTTTTAGAGATTGAGAGGTTTTAAATAAATTTGATTGATTTATTTAAATTTGGAAGAATGATTTGATTTAATTAAATAATTAAGAATTATTTAATTGTTTGGAAGAATTTAATTAAATAAAAGATTTTATTTAATTTTGACTTTTGAAGAGGTAATTAAATATTTCGATATTTAATTAACTTAGAGGAATATAAATCAAATAAATAAATTTGTTTATTTATTTATTGATAGAAGAATTAGAATGAAATAAATATTAAGAATATTTATTTAGATCGAGTCGTGTCATTTTTAGGCGTATACACATTTTGATGAGTATGGATTTGTACGTGCAAATACAGGACAATTTTATCAGAGAGGGATGAGCCCTATGTTTTCCCTTTTCAAATTAACCAATCATTTCTAATTGATAATGTAAGAAGCCTAGGATGGTCGTATGTCATTCAAATAGAGTCTCGTTCGAAATGAAAATTCATGGAAGCTGTTGATATAATGCCCGATGGGCAATATGTTAATTTATAAGAAACATTCAAAGTAGTGGATGAAGATGATGATGGAGTGTTTGGAGAAGATATTTTGATTACCAACGAAGAGATTGGGAGAGAGAATGTATTGCATGACACAGATGAGGATGAGGAAGAAAATCAAGCAGATGCAGACATAAGTGATCAAGATTCTGATCTTGCTGACAATGCAGATGATTAGTGAAGGCATCAAGAAAATAGTGAGCTTGTAAAATGTAGTAGAGAAACAGTAAGATAAGAAAGGGCATTAGTGTACAGGAATTTCTTCCACTTTGGGTTTTTCAGGGTAATCTCTTGTGTTGAGCTCTACTTTTTGTTGTTTTTCTAGTTCTTGTCTTGTTACAGGTCATGCATATAACTAGCTATATTTGTTCCAAAAATAAATTACTCATTTTTAAAGCACATATTG
Organism: Cunninghamia lanceolata; assembly: GCA_027924645.1. Lineage (NCBI taxonomy): Eukaryota > Viridiplantae > Streptophyta > Pinopsida > Cupressales > Cupressaceae > Cunninghamia > Cunninghamia lanceolata. The sequence continues at coordinate 1,103,051 of BSBN01001137.1, read as the reverse complement.
ACTGTTTTTGTTTACTTATATTTGTGTTCAAAATTTCTGTAGAATTATATAAGTAGAAATAATGAGGATTTTATAAGTAGAAATAATAAGGATTTTATAAGTAGAAATAATGAGGATTATATAAGTAGAAATAATGATGATTCACACTATCAGAAAGGCAATTAGTTTCTTCTCAAATAGAAGGATAAACAAATAGAGTTTCCTTTGGGTTTCAATCTACGTGCCACGTTTACTTACTAAATTTTTGCTCCTCCATATAATACATCTTATATGCTATCATCCTATGTCATGTCACTTGTCATAGACCCTCTCCTCTAATTTATAAGAATGCATCTTATATGCTCTGTGAATGTATTTCATATGGGAACTATCCTTATATACTATATCATTCAAATGGAAATGAAATCCTTATATACTATGACTGCATTTGTTTATATGCTCTAGTTGACTAAAAATAATGGCTTTGTTTATATACCACTCTTGTTCTACTGATTCAAGTTGTTGATTTATATATTATTGTTTATTTGGACTTTAGGAAATGAGGAAAAAGACTTTGAGGCACAATTTAGATGATAGTGATCATGTTGCTGAAGTTCCACTAACAAATTATGAGTGCTTTCATAAAGAACATGTGGCAAAGAATAGTGAATATTTATCACAGATTATGAGCGCTTTTGTAAAGAATGTGTGGCAAAGATAGTGAATATTTATCACATCTTGGTTTGACAAACATGCAAGTTGTAAATCCACTAACTAGTATATTATTTGTTTAATTGTGTTTATGAAATTTTATAGGCAAGAGGTTTATGTATATAAGACATAATATGATATTTTTTGTTTTATAGGAAAGAAAAAGAGTGCAAAGAAAATGCAAAGAGAAAACAAAAGGAAAGTAAAGATATAGTGCTACTGACTCAAAGAAGCCAACGCATTTGGGATTCAAGTACAAATGCAGTTGATGAAAAGAATAGTTGTGATGATGTGCAGCCCGATATAACACATAGTGATGTGCAACCTGGTATAGCACATGGTGATGTGCAACCTAATATAGCACATGGTGATGTGCAATGTCATCATGATCTCTTAGCATAAAGTCTAAGAGAGATTATTGAAAACAATGAGAGGAAAGGAACAATAAGTGGTCTGCAGATGATTTATTCAAGATTAAAGGATGTGTTTGAAGTGAAATCTATAGAGACCGATACTGATCTACCTACTCATGACACACTTGATGTGGCCAAGGACGATGAAGTTTTGGTTAATGAAAGTCATGAAGAGAGACCACTTGCATATGATGTGCCTACTACAACTTTTGATGGAACTAGTGGATCAACCAAAAATATTGCTAGTGGTTTAATAGAAGATGTGTCTACTTTTTTCAAAAGAAAAAGATTGAGTCAAGATTTATACAGATCTACAGAGAGGAATGTAAAACAAAGAAGATTAGAAGGCAAGAAGCCATTCTTGGTTGAGGTATCGAGAGATGGCGAGCCCATTGGGAAAAATGCTGCAAGGTGGACCTCTGAGTTGGGTGTGAGATGTAGGGCCCATTTGGATATTTGCAAATCAAATTTTGCAGAGCAAGATCCACGAAGTGTGGAAAATGTTATACAAAAAATGAAAAATAGTTTTGAGACTACTGGTGGACAAATCTCTAGAAGATATTAAAAGCAAAAGATGAGACTTTTGATGAACACTTTTAGATACAATTGTAGAAAAACAATCTTAGAGGGAAAAGAGAGGTTAGAATCCCCTCTATCTCCCAAACAATAGGAGGCATTGAAAGAAACTATGTGTTCTGAAGAATATTTGACAAAGAGTTATAAAGGAAAGAGGGCAAGAGATAATGTGGCAGCTAGATATACATTTGGCCGAGGCGGGTTGTAGGCCAAAATGGACAAACTTGGAATAAGGGTATGACTTTTTGGTTCAATTTACATTGGTTATTTATTTCAATTTTTTATTGAACTGACTATATGTTGATATTGACATTGTATTTTAGGTGGAAAATAGTAATAGTGAAGTAGGTGTGGAAGATATGCTCAATTATATCGCAGCACTAGATCCTAGTAAATCTAACAATAGTATGAAGTGGAAATCTAGTTCATCAACAGAAATTTTAGAGCCATCTGTTAGACGCCCAGTAAGAGCCTTTGCAAATCATGTGAACTCAAATGAAGGGTACCAACATATAATGAGTTTCTTACACACTCTCACTAAGAAATTGTTGCAGTTAGCTTCCTCCGTTAAGCCTATAGTTTTTGCATGGAATGAGCATAATATTATGGATGCAGATGAGGTAAGAGGCTTTATTACACTATCCTTTCATTTTGTGTGCTTGTTATTGGGTAAACTTGTACCTTGTTTTTGTTATACTTCCTTGTGATTGCACTTTTTGGATACTTAAATAGTTATCATAGCTCTTGGATACTATAAACAAAGAATGAACCTACCCTCAATGTGCAATACTACAATTCTAGCCATTATAACCTTAGCATTGATGCTTTACATAAATGTGCTTTCATGAATTGTCTCACTGTTCTACTTATAGAACCAAAAGAAACATGCAATACTGCAATTTACCAGGTTCTATTTGAAACCATTTTGCTTGAGTATTCACTTCATTATTGTTGTACTTGTCATGTTCATGACATGCTCCTATGCTGCATTATGACATTTAACTCTATTATTCTAGACAATCACTTTGAGTATGTCTTAGTAAAGCTCTTAATCACTGATCCTAAAGTCAAGGCTATCATATCTGCTTTGTTGCTATCATTCCAAGGGTTCTTGGTGACTGTCTAATGGTTTTGACAGTGCCTTTATCTCTTCTCTTTGTTTGGTGAAACCCTACTAGCCATTGCATCTCTTTATCTTCTCCTATACCTTCCATGCTATGGACTGTCCTAAGACAGAGATATGGACTGCCATCTTACAACTTTTACTGTCTTCCTTATCATACAAAGGATTGGGACTATCCCTTCTTGTTGAAAATCTTATGCTCATGACTATAAGAATCCTCCTATAAACTGGAATCTATTGCTTACAATAAAGGAAGAATCTCACAACATGCCTTGACTTAGTCATTTAAGAGTGGAAGAAAAATGTTATTTTGAACAAAAAATTATAGTTTTTGCATTCTTTACTTGACTTATATTAATTTTTGCATGATGATTAAACCACATGCAGAGAAATTATATGAAAGCAGAACGAAAAGAAAAAGGCCTGTCAATAGAGCTCTCTACAAAGCTGCACAACTTGAGGACAATGACGATAGTGATTATGTTGAACATCTTGACGAGAATCTGCATGATATTCAGAGTAGTAGTAGTGGTGTTGGAATTGAGGTGAGTGCTATTTATTGTTTTTATGTCTTTCGTGGTAGTCATTATTGTTTTAACACACACATGCAAGTAAGTACTATTCAAGTAAGTTGTTTTAATTCTATTTGAAGGAAAACCCACCAGTATGATTTACTTTAAAGAATTTAACTCTAAAGAGAGACCAATAAATGTAAGTCACTTAAAGGGAATTACATTAACTTCTAATAGAAACCAATTAAAAGTATCTACACAATGTCAACAAATGTGCCTTGATAAATCTATTGATTTGAATAACTAGAAATAGCCAATATGGAGACAATCAAACAACTTATGAACTTGAATATTAGCAAAAAATCAGAACATCATACATATCCACAAATTTAACCATCCTTGCCCATTATAATATTAAATTATCATAGAAGTGTAATGTATTGAATCTAAAATATGATTGGATAGATAATATTGGAATATATAAATTGTTTTGTTGAAAGATGATGATTGTCCAGGCCTTGGTTTCCCTTATAAATATGGGAAGCAATAAGCTTCAGGCCTGAACCAACACAATTGTTCATAAATCACATCCTCTTGTAACTAAACATGTTTAATAAAGTGAAATTAAAAGCATAAGCAAGTTAACCAAGATCTAAATCTATTAGTCATCATAGAGCACCCGTGACCTCAGGCCTGGCAAGGTACTCATCTCCATGTTGCAGTATCTGTTAAGTGTGTTGTGCCCCTGTCCATTATTGCAAAAAAGTGTCAAAATTTTGTCCTTGTTCTCCATGTTGATGCCAACAAAACTACTCATTGCTCCTTCTGCACCTGAACCTGTAGTTGCACATCAATCTTTCAAGTATGTTTGCTCCCACTTATCGATTGTAAGGTCACTGGGCCATTTGAATTCTTGAATTTGGAGCAGATTGGTCTAATGGTCCTTGCATCTTTTATCCAACATAGCTTTAACATCAATTACAATTTTTCCATATCTTGTATCTAGGGCTATGACTCAAAGTATCTATATCCTGCTCCTTTTTCAAGAATTCCATAACCACAAACACTGTTGTTCTGAATTCTGCCTTCCAAGTATCAAGGCCTTTAACTAGTTTGTTTTTCTCTGTCATAATAGAGGGGATAAATTGATGCTTGAAAGTAGAAAAAAGATTCAAGTCTGGCCTGCATCCTTTTGTCTTCACTACTAGCATATTGATGCTCTTCAATGATCATAGTCAATGTCTGCTCTGTGGGCTTCAATTCAGTAGGAGCATCAAGATTTGTTTGAAGTATCCTGCAAAGCATGCTCAAATTGTGCAAGGAAGGTTGCCATTTCTTCTACAGTGGCTCCAAAACAGAAAAGTTTGCTTGCATTTGTTTAATGGCCTAAGATAACATGGAGTAGCAATCATGCACATCCCCAAGTTTATCCACAACCATCTTTATCTTGTATTCTAGAATTTTCTCAAAGACTTCAAGGACCTTGATCCTTGTCTCATTTTTCATTTCCTTATTTTGCTTCTTGAGGTCCTCAACTTCTTTTTCAAATTTTGTTCTCAAAGCATTAAACTCTTGCATTGTCACTGTGACATCACCAGTTGTTGGTGGCATAGAAGGTTGATATGGAACTATTGACAGACTCTGGGAAGATCCCACATCTTGCAGTTGCTTTTTCAATTGCCTATTTTCAATGAACAACCTATTCACTTCATCATTCATGTCTTGTTGTGTTTTCTCATAATCCTGCAAAATTTTTTCCAACTTTTTTACAACTGCATGGGTGAACATGGTAGAATGAACTGTAAGAGTAGAGGCCTCAGTTCCTAAAGTATCTCGTAAGGTTTTCACCATAGTAGATCTCCTCATTTCTTGAACAACATCTAGCAACCTTGGTTTACTAGTGTTCTTCTATTTTCTCCATATGGCAAGAGTCTCTGTCTTTGGGTTGAAACCACATCCACTCATTCCATCCTCATAATCAAATTTAGTCACAAGATTAGGGTCATCTTGATTCCTAACTTGGTCAAGCAAGAATACCTTTTTCAATTCAAGACCTGGGATGGTCAGCATGTTACTTTTCATGACCATTTGTCTTGCTTCCTCAGGAGTCACATTGATTTCATCAACTTTTAGTTCTTGGATTGTTCAGGTGGTTATTTGATCATACTAAGACTCATCAACACCCATCTTATTGATTTCCACCTTTTCATCAAATTCCTTCATCTTCATTTTTAACCAGAAATATCGAAACTCTGGAGTCTTGATGAAATCATCATCTTGAATAAATCTCAATAATGCCACCACCCTTTCATCTTCTTGTAGCTCTAGATCAATTTGGGCTTGTTCTTCCATCCTAGCCTCAGGCTTGTGTGCATCAGTTTCTTGACCAACCAATGGTTAATCAACTTCCTCTCCATCATGCAATTGTGTCAAAATATTTGCAACTTCATCAGTATCCCCCACACCCTCAGACATCTCATATGGGACCAAAGGAGACATGCCTTCATTTCTCTACCTTTTGTGTGGTGGTGATTCAGGGACATCAAGGGCAGGCTCATGAATCTCAATTCCTGCAGACTTCTTCACTGGAAGTTTGGTAGCCTTGGTAGGCTGTACTTCAAATTTAGCATAAATACTTTCAAAATTTTCAATCATTGTATTAATCCTCTTTAGAGGATCTTTCTCTTAAGCAAAAAATCCTTCAAAAATTGGATTCTTTTCCTTTTTGTCATCTTCAATTTTCTTGAGGATCTCCCATTTCCTCTTCTTGTCATACACTTCATTAAAAGTAACTAGGTTCCTTATCACATCCTCATCATAAATTTTTTTATGGGAGATGCCCATCTTAGTCAAGATCACTTGTCTCACAAAGTTCATATGACCTTCAGGGTCACAAACTCTTTCAACACCAGATTCCAAAGAGTACTTAGCCTTCAAATAGGCTTGGAGCTCCTCAAGAGTGTCTGAACCAATTGACCAATCTCCAAAGACAGTGGTATTAGGTTAAAAGGTGCCTTTCTTCTACTTTTTCATCACTTCCTTTTCCCTCCACATCATTTGCCACATGAATTCCAAGAGTGCAATTCTGTCAGAAACAAACTTTGGAAATTTGTGAGGTGGTTGGGGCAATCATATACCCTGATTATTGTGTGCTCTGGTAGGAAGAACCAATCAACATAATTAAAAGTATGACCTTGCTCTGGTTTATGTGCAAGAGGTCTTAGAATTACCTTGATTTCTGGTGACAATTTGGGGACCCAATTACCAAAAGAATTCATTATTTTCATAGAAAATTCATTATGAAATACATTATAGTTACTAGTCTGACAATGATAATCCCACATGTAACACCAACATTGAGTAGGCATTCTTTGCCTTGTCCTGTTAATCATGTTGATGTGTATTTTACTTGACCATTTACTCCTATTTTGATATAGGATCAGGTGGCAAACCAAAGAATAAAACTTGAAGTTCATGGGTTTCTTATCTTCCTTCACACTGATGAATCCATCATGTATTTTATTTTCAAGATATGAGGCAAAATCATACTCAATGTTCACCTCTGAATTTTGTATCTTCATAACCATCATCATCAAATTAACTAGCATCCTCTTATTAGCATCAATTCCTAGTACTTGGCACAATGCATAATAGGTCCATTTGAAATAGACTGCAAAATCTTCCACAGGGAATGGTTCGACTGCATTGGAAGGAATATCAACTATCCTGTTGTTTGCACCTCTTCTCATAAATATCGGCAGCTCATCACTTCCGAGTGTTCTTCTCAAACTTTTGTATTCTTGTTCAATCTTTTGTAGGTCAATTTCAGTGAGACCTTGTTTGTTCAACATAAAACAATCAGTTATAACATTTCTGTCAATTCTCAATAGAGAAGATCCATTTGGCAACCTTACTGTTTTAGTAGCCGGGTGGTAGTGTAGTGCCACAGTATGAATCAGTTCCACATCCACGAATACATTTGAAACAATTAGCTTGGCCAAATCTAGCTTCCATGGATTGCCCACCAGTCCCTGACCATCCTTCTTCTGATAGAAGTACCAAAACAATTTCCATCCAGAAATGGGAATTATGGCATCCCTACAACCCTCAGCAACATCCCTAAATACTTTCTTTCAACCTTTGTCAATTGAATTGGGTAAAACATCTAGCAAAGATTGCTGTAGTGATCTTTTCTTAGGGGCCAGATTAGGGTTACTGGTCTTACTTGTGGATTCAGACTTCTTGGGTGCCATTATACAAACTAGGGTTTCACAACTCAAGAAAATGCATGGAGAATTGAAACAGAGCAAAGATTCTTCAAACTTTCTTGCAGAAAATGTAGAGATGGACTTACTTGAACAATTCGAAACTTGCTAAGAACAGACTAAATTGGGTGCCTTCTCCAAGCCAATCTATAATCTCTAAACTAAGTAAATGCTGAGAGATTTTCAAATTTTATCGAGCCAGAATGTTCATCATTCCACCATTATTTTTGGTTCGTGCCATAAGATTATAAAATATCATCATTCAATTCACTTCAAATATAAGCCCTTGATCAAATTTGATCCAACGATCAGATGAAATGACAAGATCTTTCAAATTTCTTGGTAATTACACACCCGCACTGAGTATGTTTACTCATTTATTATCATTACCGCACTATTGCGGAACTTGTTTAAACTGGTCAGGGGATGACGATAAGCTTCAATGCCTTTTTCTTCACTTTTCTTGATTACCACTAACCCTCAGCCCTTATGCTCAAACAAAGTGGGATCGCAGGGCTTATAGCCCCCTTTATTCCATTTTCTTCCATTATCGTCAACTTGCAAGTGTCTGTTCTCATTATTGCGGGGTGATTATGTTGCCAACTTTTATTGCTTACCACCTTGCTGCAAACGTTCTTTGAAAGCCATCGTGGGAGCCTGGTAACTTGGACACTTACTATCACCATGCCGTGAACAACTTGCTGGACCAATGCGGGACCACGGGATCAGTTTATATTGAGCTCTCTTCCTTATCACCAAGAAGCAACCAAGTGGTGAGACCTCTGAGGGACCGCGATATACATGGTTGACCTAGCCCTTCCTACCGCCATGCCGCGAACAACTTGTATGTTTCTAGCGGGAGTGCGGTATACATGATTCTTGTTGCTCTAGTTCCCGCACTACCACCAAAACAATGAGGATGACTTGCGAGATTGTGGTAACATGGTTGATCGAGCCCTTCCTACCGCCATGCTGCGAATAACTTGTATGTTTCCAGTGGGAGTACGGTATACATGATTCTTGTTGCTCTAGTTCCCGCACTGCCGCCAAGACAATGAGGATGACCTGTGAGATTGCGGTAACATGGTTGACCGAGCCCTTCCTACCGCCATGCCACAAACAACTTGTATGTTTCCAACAGGAGTGCGGTATACATGATTCCTGTTGCTCTAGTTCCTGCACTACCATCAAGACAATGAAGATGACCTATGAGATTGCGGTAAACTGCAAAAACACAGAAATGATTAAGAATAACTACATACTCCTCCAAATGACTATGTTATGTGACCCTGGGAAATAAATGGCATAAAATTTTGGCATGAATGTCTATTAAGAAATGGTCATATACAAGTGAAAAGATCAAGTAGGATGGAAATGTGCAAAGTTTTTGAGAGGTCCTAACAGGTGAGACATTAGAATAGTTTATTTGGAATAATGGGGGGAATTAACAAAATTTTAGGGTTTTAAAATTTTGTTCCAACATAAGTAATGGTTGTTTTATTATGTAAATAAGGGTAATCCTTACCTATATAATAATTATTATATATTTCAATATAATGTGTTTTTTGTTTTTGTTTTTGCAGATATGTATTGATAAACTCAAAGAAGGGGATAAAGTTAGGGTGTTGGACCCGTGTGATGGTGTTGCTGTGGGCATTGGGTGGATTCACTCACATTATATTGTACATGGAGTCAACTTGAAAGGAACAAGAGATGCAAATGTAAATATTTTAAAGGTCACAAGTAACATACAACTTGCTTATGAAGACAAAATAGATGGAGCTGTCGTCTGAAAGAGAAAGAAGGAACCTTCACACGGTGGCCACTAAAATATTTGCAAAAAATGGACTAGTTGATGTTTATCATGTACTTGTATTTTGAATGTGTTGTTTAGGGATCTTAATTTTTATGGTGTATTTGAAAGAGTTGGAAACTCTAGACAACTATGACATTTTTTATTATATTTATATATATACTCTTAGATAGTTTTGATATCTTATAATTTGATATATATATATATTTGCATTATATTTTTTTTGTTGCAGATTACCTTTCTTTATCATGATGTTGAATCAATCTTTTAATTCTAGCATGTTGTAGCTTGTTCATATATGTAATTTTTTTAGAAAAGTGAATTAATAACATTACCTGCCTCTAGAATCATCATAGAAACTTCTTCAAAATGTCACGTCTATCCTTGAGTTCGTACCTCAATGATTCCACACTGTTTCAGGCCCAAAAAATCCAACCGTGCCCAATTCCGTAGGTGATTTGATTCTGAATCTGATTCTAGGACTGTTGGCCTCATTTTCAATTTCCCAAAATTTAAACTTTTTCCATATCAAAACCCTTTGCCAAGTCATCCGTTTGGTTACAATTCGCCAGTATCGTGCTTCTTGTGTCAGTCATGTTGATAACTTGTTATCAAGATGTCATACTTTGTCTTGTTCATTCTATCTCTCTCCATTGAAGCTTTGTATAGCAATATTATGTCAAGTCAAAATTTACAGCTTAGTAATATTATTCCTTGCGTCCACTTTCATTTCACACTAAGCTCGCATCGGCTTTTAATTTTTGCAAAGTTCACATCGGCTTTCATTTTCTGCAAACCTTTCATCAACTTTTGTTTTCCACTAAGTTTGTGTTAAGTTTCAAGTTTGACTAAGTTCGCACTCATTTTGGCTTTTTGCTAACCAAAACCAATGTGTGCAACTTTTCAAGTTTGGAGAAATAAAAAGTGGGGAAGCCATTTCTTTTTGCCTTTAAACAACACCTCCACATCCATTTATCTCTCCTACATTTTAGGGAGTCATCCCCAAAATAAACATTCTTTGTCTTTAAAAAGATTGTTTTTTTAAATTTCCTATGGTCTTGCAATACACAATGTGGAAAAAGAAGACGTGGTTCCTACAACAAATGTGAAACTTCATTTTAACATGCTCTCACTCCCATCGATATGGACACCTGGCCTGCATTAGAAAGAAATGTGGTCTTCAAGTGTGTACTTAATGTTGTAAATCATTTCGATGATCATGCCACCAAAATGTAGAAGTTGAGGCAAGATGTTGTTATATACTAATTACAAAACGTCCCTGCGAAAGAAGTTTAAAATGCTCAATGATATTTTTGATCACAAGTGAATTTTAATAAATTGAGAAGTTGTGAAGCTCATCTCAAAAGCTAATGACACAAGAAAAGAAGAGTAGTTATTATAACTACCTGCGAAATGTAAGCCGTGCATGAAGTATCCAGAAAAGTAGACTTTAAAGTTGATCATGGGTAGTTAAATATGGTATGAATGGCTTAACATGGGCACAATGAACTGTGTGATAAAATCCTTCGAGCAAATGCACTTGGCCCACACGTATTGGATTTGTTTAACCGGTTTTTGAAATTGTCAAAGAACATGTGTTTGCAAATTTAAAACCAGACTTCTTGCCACCTTTACTGGCATCCTATTAGCCTATGTTGAAATGGGAGCTTTGGAACAGTGACAATCATCAAAGCATAATAGAACAAGGGTTTCTATCGAATGATATCGTTAGAAATTCTCTGACAGACATGTATGCAAACTGTGACAAGGTGTTGTGAAATACCTTAAAGAAATGCGCTCTCATGGCATGCAATGATTGCAGGATACATACAAAATGGACTTGTTGAAAAGGCTTTAAAAACTTTAAAGTAAATGCAGCTGGTAGGTGCAAAACCAAAATTCCATAACCTTCACCAGCATCCTCCTTGTTTGCAGCCCACGTCAGGGTACGACATCCACCAAAAGCATAACAGAATGGGAGTTTTGTTAGCTATTACAGTTATAAGTGCACTAGTAGACATGTCTATGAAATATGGAAGCTTAGACATGGCGAAAGAGTTAGTTGACAAACTACCTCGAAGATTTGTCCTCTCATGAACTGCTATGATATTTTGTTGAAAAGGTCTTATAAACTTTCAAGGCAAAACCAGTGTCCTCACGAAAAGGCAGCTTCTATAAGAAAGCATGGACCTCTATCAAAGCATAATCAAAAGAGTATTGTTAATACATGTAATGCTCTGATAGACATAGTGCCTAAATGTTTGATAGCTCGTCTCAAAGAGATGTAATGTCATGGAATGCAATTATGGTAGGATATGTGTAAGATGGATTTGTTTTAAAAAGAAAGATATAGAAAGTTGCCAGCAAATGTAAACCATGGGTATAAATACATCCACAACCTTTGCTAGCATACCCTCAGCTCGTGCCAAATGGGAGATTTGCAGGCTGAAAGACATCCATTAAGCATTGTGGAAGAAGATCTTTTTTTTAGAAATTAAAGTTTAAATCCTGTAGACATATCTACAAACTGTGGATACATAGACAAGGCTCGTGAACTTTTTAACAATCTACTTCGAAGAAATGTAAAAATTGCAAGATATTCATGGAATGGTAGAACAAAATTGTCAATTTTATAGCTGGTGCATACTCTTCCTCGACAGGTTAAACAAAAGCACACAAGGAGTTCTTTTCAAAACTCGTCAAGCTGATGCTAATAGAAACAAGAATGAAATTTATGCAATCAAGTTGTCTTAGGATCCTGAACTTGAAGAGAGTAAGCCCGAAGAGCAAATCATTTTATAATTTTCACTTATGGAAATGCCACTCAAACTATTGACATGAGCCAAGACAACCACTTTAAGGAGGGTATCAAAATACATAATCTTCTTGAAAGAGTTTCATAGTGAACATGACCCCAACCTCCACCAATCCTTGGTAATCATGAGCACATCTTTACAGGGTTTTCCATATCTCAAGAGGGGGCATAAGCAAGACATCTCATGTAGTTGATATCAGTGAGGATACCTATGCTGGGTCCAATTCTACACTATGATAGGGAAATGTTACTCATCACGAATACATCCAAATTAGAAATGGGTGATATGTTAGACTAAGTAAATTGCATCATAGGCCTTAGCACAGTGCAGGTACAACCAACAAAGATCAACTCAAATTGGTACTGCACTTAAGGAACCCTCTCAAACCTATGAGCAAGAGGGATTATCTCAGCCAGTCCAAGTGAAACAAGAATCTTCTCAGGTTAGTTTTGGATAAAATATACCTCCTCACCCTAAATATGAGCAACACAAAGTCAGTCAGAATGCATATGAGTGATCTACACAACAAGGATATGATTAGCACACATATTCAACAATCGTATTGTAGATGATCTCTGCAAATGGATCTTGTAATTATGATTAAAGTTTGAATTGGCAAAGGACATGGGATTTGCTAGAAAACCTTAAAATAAACTTTTCGAGGGCAAACTTTCTTTTAGTCTGATGGTTGATATGTTGTAGCCTTTATGGTAATACTTGTTTGTGTAACAAGGGTTCTCATCTCAAATTACTTATTCTTAACTTAACCTTGTGGTAGCATTGAGATCATTACCAATGACTGAAGATTGTTTGCAAAAGTGCTCTAACCACAGTGTTGATCAATGTGGCAACAACAAAACCCATTGTTAAGGTTTTTGAGCAAAATGATTTTCCTAATGCTATTTTCATCTACATTTGCAATGGAGCTCATAATGGTAGCATAGTAAAGTTAGTGTGGACCTCTTTCGAGTATGGATATGTCATTGCATATTATTCTATGGATGGAACTATTTCATTATAATTTCATGAAGGGAAAGGATGGTCATCAAATGCAGTTGGAGTACATGTCCTTAAAGGCCGAGTTGCTATCAAACAGATGACTCATGGATTGGGAGAAGACACAGTGCTTGCCTAAATAAGACCAATCATTTGGTCTATTTTCCAAAAGTTTGCAAGTTATAAGTTTTGGTTCTCATTTGTAAAAGTGACTCACGTCGCTTATTGTAACCAAAGTTAGAAAGTAGACTTTATTTCTGGAAACTTTGAGAAAAGTCTAATTTAAATAAAGTGTACTTCTTAAAAGGTAGTTACTTGAAGTGGTTGGGAAGTAGTTACAAGTTGGTTACTAGGTGGTTATGGGAAAAAGCCTATAAATATGAGGCTATTTCAAATGTAAAGGGGGGGACTTTTTAGAGAGAACTTTTAGGAGGGAACTTATGAAGAAACTTCTTGGAATATTTTTGGTCTTACACATTGTATGGTTTACTTTGGAATTGTATAATTTTGAAAAGATAATGAAGAATACATTTTAGTTCGCATGTTCTTGATGTATTTCTGAGTTATGATTACTAGTTTCTCGTATGTCAAATTGGTGATCTTTCTATGTATTTGTGTAAATCAAAGTTATCCATGGAAGCATGCATATGGGGTGATGAAGCACAATCTTGTCTCAGTATCCTAATTTGAAAGTGTTTAGATAAATTATCTCTGCGTATGTTGAGATTTGCCATCTTTCTTCATCATTGTTGCATATATGTCATGAGATTCATCATGGAGTTTAGGAAAGTGGTTTCTAGCTTTGTGGTGAAACCCCCTCGTACTTTTCAATAAGATTGTGAAACTCCTGTTAGTTTTCGTAGTCTACCACGAGGGTTTCTACATACCCATTTCTCCTGATTATTTTACTTTTCTTCCTTTTTGTACTTTCTCGATAAAAGTACACAAAAACCACAAATACCCCCATCATATGAGGGAGCTGCCCCTCTCAAACGCAGAGGAAAGTTGTTCGTCTAGTAACAACTTCTCCATCTGTTGGGACAATTTAGTCACCTCTCTAAGGGCAACAGGTCATTTTCAAAGATTATTTCGCGATGACAAATTTGCTTACCAACAAATGTTTGGTGACTTTGTTGGGGACAAGCTGAAGCATTGGTGCCTTTTGATTTCTCAAGAATATACAAGTATTGCTTCAGAAAAGAAGTTGGCGACTCTATCTGAAAGAAGAATTCTAAAAGATGGTTTGGTATCAAAGAACCCAGATGCATAACTTATAGTTTCCTAAATCAGACAGTGATAGTGATGATGAAGATTATCCTTTTTCTGCATCCTCTGCTCAGCAAAATCAAATTCTTGATGACCTGAAGCAAGTAGAGTTTTTGAAGAGTTTCTACAGTGGCATGCAATTTGTGTCTAACCAAGTTCATCCTTACTTGCTTCAAACATTGCAGAAGATTGAACAAAATGATGGGAAGAAGACTCATTTCTTTGCTTGTGATCCTAAGCCCCTACCGAAGGAGATTCATGCACCAGAAGATAAAAGGGATTGTGCTAAGATATGTCAGTCGCATGATAACGACAACAATGAAGGAGCAAAAGTTTTTCCTGCAAATGAACCAGTATTGAATGAAAAATCTTCTATTCAAACATCTGAAAGATACTCATCAGAACATGCATGTACTAGAGAAGAAGAAGTTATTACATTTTCTCATGATAGAACATCTCTACTGAAGCAAGAACAAAAAGAAGAAGTGATAGAGATGAAAAAAGAAGATTGTATGGAAACATGCAATGATGAAGAAGAAATCTATCCAGACAATGACATGTTCTCAGTTTCTTTGAAGAATGTCACTCCTCTTGTGACAACTTGTTCTGGTTCCACAACTATATCTTCCGAGAAAGATTTCTGTGTCATGGCTAATGTTCGAGGAAATATAAAAGAAATTTTGGACCAAGTGTAAACGAAGAGGATAAAAATGAGTCACAAAATGTTCTCCTATCATGCATGTAATTCGAGCAAGAGGAGAATCATGATGAAATGGTACCAAAAGATCTCTCTCATGAGGTTTTGATCACAGATTGGTGTCTCAATACTCCTGTTGATGATGAAGAAGAAGCCACCCTTTCTCCTTTATCATATGTTGAACAAGAATACTCAACTATTGAAAATAAAGGTACTACTCAAGACAAAGAGTTGAGTACTCCAAATGCGCAAAAAGATCATAAGGATACGGGGTATGAATCTACACAAAGGGAGGTTAGAAATGAATTTATTCCTGAATATCCTTGTTTAAATGATTTTATTGTATCCTCCAATCCTTTATCTACTAATAATAATGTTGAAGAAGGTAGCGAGAGTAATGTTTATAGTAGTGATAAAGGAGGTCAGGTTTCTAATGTTTGTCAGAACATGGATGAAACTGGAAGTGTTCAAAAGATTGATGGAGAGTTACATGTTATTTCTACTTCATCAACTATAGGAGAGGATTTTTAGGAGGATAAAGTGCATAACATAGATTCATTAAATTCTCTACCTCATGTGCAACCCTCTGATAAAGCAGATCCTGAGTTAGTAATGCTAAAGAAAGAGTAATTTTCCTTTGCAGATGATGATTCGATGATAAAGGAGGACATTACTCATAAGAAGGATCAGTCACATAATATCAAGTTTTCTTTGCTTATTGGTTCACATGAAGGATGCTCAGTTCGTTATTCAATTTTCTTTGATTCAAGCTATCAAAAAGATCTTTAGATAGAGAAGGTTGGTATGCTCGACGTGACACTAGAAGATATAATCAACACGACACAGGGCAATACCAATGTGATTCTAAAGGACTCAAAAACTTATGACGAGAAATGTTTGTTTGGTTTGTTATTCAAGGAGTCCTCATTTTTCATGCAACTTATTTTTCTCGTCACTTTGGAATGGTTACTAAGTTCATAGGCACCTCATCCATGCTTATCTCTTTTCCGTATAGGTGCATACTTTTCTCCGCCTATCAATGGGTTCACTAGATCTTTCCTAGACAGTTTGAGGTAGGAGTCACCTACCATGTACATAGGTTAACTAGGTGTTTTTGTTGTGTTTGTCTTGTTTCAGTTTCTGTTGGTTCTTGTCATTTGCCTCGTCTCTATGTGTCCTTGTCTCCTTGTTTCCCCTTGTACATCCTGTTATCTCTTGACTCTACCCACCTAATGGATAAGGCACTATTCATTTCTAGAGATTCTAGGTTCATCCTACGTCCACAAGGTGCTTGTCCCTAGTTAGAGCCAACTGTTGGCCTTGTTTTCAACTTCCCAAAATTTAAACTTTTTCCATATCAAAACCCTTTGTCAAGTCATTCGTTTGGTTACAATTCGCCAGTATCGTGCTTCCTGTGTCAATCATGTCGATAACTTGTTATCAAGATGTCATACTTTGTCTTGTTCATTCTATCTCTCTTCATTGAAGCTTTGTATAGCAATATTACATCAAGTCAAAATTTACGGCTTAGTAATATTATTCCTTGCGTCCACTTTCATTTCACACTAAGCTCTCATCGGCTTTTATTTTTCGCAAAGTTCACATCAGCTTTCATTTTCTGCAAACCTTTCGTCAACTTTTGTTTTCCGCTAAGTTTGCGTTAAGTTTCAAGTTTGACTAAGTTCGCACGCATTTTGGCTTTTTGCTAACCAAAACCAATGCGTGTAACTTTTCAAGTTTGGAGAAATAAAAAGTGGGGAAGCCATTTCTTTTTGCCTTTAAATAACACCTCCACATCTATTTATCTCTCCTACATTTTAGGGAGTCATCCCCAAAATAAACATTCTTTGTCTTTAAAAAGATTATTTTTTTAAATTTCCTATGGTCTTGCAATACACAATGCAGAAAAAGAAGACGTGGCTCCTACAACAAATGTGAAACTTCATTTTAACATGCTCTCACTCCCATCAATATGGACACCTGGCCTGCATTAGAAAGAAACGTGGTCTTCAAGTGTGTACTCAATGTTGTAAATCATTCCGAAGATCATTTCACCAAAATGTGGAAGTTGAGGCAAGATGTTGTTATATACTAATTACAAAATGTATGTGCGAAAGAAGTTTAAAACGCTCGATGATATTTTTTTATCACAAGTGAATTTTAATAAATTGAGAAGTTGTGAAGCTCATCTCAAAAGCTAATGACACAAGAAAAGAAGAGTAGTTATTATAACTACCTGCGAAATGTAAGCCATGCATGAAGTATCCAAAAAAGTAGACTTTAAAGTTGATCATGGGTAGTTAAATATGGTATGAATGGCTTAACACGGGCACAATGAATTGTGTGATAAAATCCTTCGAGAAAATGCACTTGGCCGACACGTATTGGATTTGTTTAACTAGTTTTTAAAATTGTCAAAGAAAATGTGTTTGCAGATTTAAAACCAGACTTCTTGCCACCTTTACTGGCATCCTATCAACCTATGTTGAAATGGGAGCTTTGGAGTAGTGATAATCATCAAAGCATAATAGAACAAGGGTTTCCGTCGAATGATATCATTAGAAATTCTCTGACAGACATTTATGCAAACTGTGACAAGGTGCTACGAAATACCTTAAAGAAATGCGCTCTCATGGCTGCAATGATTGCAAGATACATACAAAATGGACTTGTTGAAAAGGTTTAAAAAATTTAGAGTAAATGCAGTTGGTAGGTGCAAAACCAAAATTCCATAACCTTCGCCAGCATCCTCCTTGTTTGCAACCCACATCAGGGTACGACATCCACCAAAAGCATAACAGAATGGGAGTTTTGTTAGCTATTACAGTTATAAGTGCACTAGTAGACATGTCTGTGAAATATGGAAGCTTAGACATGGTGAAAGAGTTAGTTGACAAACTACCTCGAAGATTTGTCATCTCATGAACCGCTATGATATTTTGTTGAAAAGGTCTTATAAACTTTCAAGGCAAAACCAGTGTCCTCACGAAAAGGTAGCTTCTATAAGAAAGCATGGACCTCTATCAAAGCATAATCAAAAGAGTATTGTTAATACATGTAATTCTCTGGTAGATATAGCGCCTAAATGTTTGATAGCTCATCTCAAAGAGATGTAATGTCATGGAATGCAATTATGACAGGATATGTGTAAGATGGATTTGTTTTAAAAAGAAAGATATAGAAAGTTGCTAGCAAATGTAAACCATGGGTATAAATACATCCACAACCTTTGCTAGCATACCCTCAGCTCGTGCCAAATGGGAGATTTGCAGCAGGGTGAAAGACATCCATTAAGCATTGTAGAAGAAGATCTTTGTTTTTAGAAATTAAAGTTTAAATCTTGTAGACATATCTACAAAATGTGGATACATAGACAAGGTTCGTGAACTCTATAACAATCCATTTCGAAGAAATGTAAAAATTGCAAGATATTCATGGAATGGTAGAACAAAATTGTCAACTTTATAGCTGGTACATACTCTTCCTCGACAAGTTAAACAAAAGCGCACAAGGAGTTCTTTTCAAAACTCGTCAAGCTGATGCTAATAGAAACAAGAATGAAATTTATGCAATCAAGTTATCTTAGGATCCTGAACTTGAAGAGAGTAAGCCCGAAGAGAAAATCATGTTATAATTTTCACTTATGGAAATGCCATTGACATGAGCCAAGACAATCACTTTAAGGAGGGTATCAAAATACATAATCTTCTTGAAAGATTTTCATAGTGAACATTACCCCAACCTCCACCAATCCTTGGTAATCATGAGAACATCTTTACAGGGTTTTCCATATCTCAAGAGGGGGCATAAGCAAGACATCTCATGTAGTTGATATCAGTGAGGATACCTATGCTGGGTCCAATTCTACACTATGACAGGGAAATGTTACTCATCGTGAATACATCCAAATTAGAAATGGGTGATATGTTAGACTAAGTAAATTGCATTATAGGCCTTAGCACAGTGTAGGTACAACCAACAAAGATCAACTCAAATTGGTACTGCACTTAAGGAACCCTCTCAAACCTATGAGCAAGAGGGATTATCTCAGCCAGTCCAAGTGAAACAAGAATCTTCTTAGGTTAGTTTTGGATAAAATATACCTCCTCGCCCTAAATATGAGCAACACAAAGTCAGTCAGAATGCATATGAGTGATCTACACAACAAGGATATGATTAGCACACATATTCAACAATCATATTGCAGATGATCTCTGCAAATGGATCTTGTAATTATGATTAAAGTTTGAATTGGCAAAGGACATGGGATTTGCTAGAAAACCTTAAAATAAACTTTCCGAGGGCAAACTTTCTTTTAGTCTGATGGTTGATATGTTGCAGCCTTTATGGTAATACTTGTTTGTGTAACAAGGGTTCTCATCTCAAATTACTTATTCTTAACTTAACCTTGTGGTAGCATTGAGATCATTGCCAATGACTGAAGATTGTTTGCAAAAGTTCTCTAACCACAGTGTTGATCAATGTGGCAACAACAAAACCCATTGTTAAGGTTTTTGAGAGAAATGATTTTCCTAATGCTATTTTCATCTACATTTGCGATGGAGCTCATAATGGTAGCATAGTAAAGTTAGTGTGGACCTCTTTCGAGTATGGATATGTCATTGCATATTATTCTATGGGTGGAACTATTTCATTATAATTTCATGAAGGGAAAGGATGGTCATCAAATGCAGTTGGAGTACATGTCCTTAAAGGCCGAGTTGCTATCAAACAAATGACTCATGGATTGGGAGAAGACACAATGCTTGCCTAAATAAGACCAATCATTTGGTCTATTTTCCAAAAGTTTGCAAGTTATAAGTTTTGGTTCTCATTTGTAAAAGTGACTCACGTCGCTTATTGTAACCAAAGTTAGAAAGTAGACTTTATTTCTGGAAACTTTGAGAAAAGTCTAATTTAAATAAAGTGTACTTCTTAAAAGGTAGTTACTTGAAGTGGTTGGGAAGTAGTTACAAGTTGGTTACTAGGTGGTTATGGGAAAAAGCCTATAAATATGAGGCTATTTCAAATGTAAAGGGGGGGACTTTTTAGAGAGAACTTTTAGGAGGGAACTTATGAAGAAACTTCTTGGAATATTTTTGGTCTTACACATTGTATGGTTTACTTTGGAATTGTATAATTTTGAAAAGATAATGAAGAATGCATTTTAGTTCATATGTTCTTGATGTATTTCTGAGTTATGATTACTAGTTTCTTGTATGTCAAATTGGTGATCTGTCTATGTATTTGTGTAAATCAATGTTATCCATGGAAGCATGCAATTGGGGTGATGAAGCACAATCTTGTCTCGGTATCTCGATTTGAAAGTGTTAGATAAATTATCTCTGCGTATGTTGAGATTTGCCATCTTTCTTCATCGTTGTTGCATATATGTCATGAGATTCATCATGGAGTTTAGGAAAGTGGTTTCTAGATTTGTGGTGAAACCCCCTCATATTTTTAATAAGATTGTGAAACTCCTGTTGGTTTTCGTACATTTACCACAAGGGTTTCTACATACCCATTTCTCCTGATTATTTTACTTTTCTTCCTTTTTGTACTTTCTAGATAAAAGTACACAAAAACCACAAATACCCCCATCATACGAGGGAGCTGCCCCTCTCAAACGCAGAGTAAAGTTGTTCATCTAGTAACAGTTGCTCCAACTATTGGGACAATTTAGTCACCTCTCTAAGGGCAACGAGTCATTTTCAAAGATTATTTCGCGATGACAAATCTGTTTACCAACAGGGACGAATAGTACCTGGAAATGCCATGTTTTTCTGCCAATTAGGTAACTTAGTAAATAACAAATGTTATATCCCAAAACTTGCGCTGGAACTCTAGTAAAAGCTTACCATACTATAGCATCATCAAGTCAACCTTGGATATAAAAATGGTTGAAAATAGAAAATAGTTTGCAAATGTTGAATGGTCAGACAGTATGAGAAATTACAGGCACTAGGAGTTACCTTTTGAAACATTAGGACAGAGGGCAGATAAAATTGATATATATGGTGTAAAAACCAAGGGACTGCCTTTTGGTTTCAAGATCCAGTTGACTTTGATCCTGATTTAAAATGTTCCTTACGAGTGGTCCATTGTGGTAACCTACATAGTGGTATGTATTCTTGGAAGCCTTATGGTGCCATATTATTTAATGGAGTATATGTGGCGTTAAAAAAATTGAAATGCTCTTTTATAGTAAAGGAGAATGGGTGGTATTTGTGATCTACTATGCTAGAATACAATAAACTACACCTCAAATTTAGATTACTCAAACCATGTCACATTGATCATATTGTTAAAATAATATAATATATTCCATAGCTTAAGATGTTTTTTGGTTTCAGGAATCTTATCAACATCATAAGGAGTTGAAGGCTGCACAAGGACTCAAGATAACCACTCAGGTATCAAATTTCAGGCTAATACTTTTATGTATATGAGCATAAATTTATCAAATATATGTGGACAATGAAATTTAGCTACAATTTCTTGATTTCAGGGTCTTGAGCATGCCATAGTAGGAACTCAGTTATATGTTCTTGGACCTGATGATGATTTAGAGGATATTAAGGAAGAAGTAATGCAAGATATCAATAATGTAATGTCTCAGATTGACAAGAGTGGGGAAGGAGTTTATGTTCAAGCTTCAACTCTTGGATCTTTGGAGGCTTTACTTGAGTTCTTGAAGACCCCAGCTGTAAGCATCCCAGTTAGTGCAATTGGTATTGGGCCTGTGTATAAAAAAGATGTCATGCGTGCGAGTGTAATGCTTGAGAAAAAGAGGAAAGAGTATGCTGCAATTTTGGCATTTGATGTCAAAATTACTCTTGAAGCTCGAGAGCTTGCAGATGAAGTTGGTGTCAAGATATTTGCAGTGGACATTATTTATCATCTATTTGATCAGTTTAAAGCATATATGGACAATCTTAAGGAAGAAAGGAAAAATGAGGCTGCAGAAGATGTTTTCCCCTGTGTACTGAGCACTTTGCCATATTGTATTTTTAACAATAAGGATCCTATAATTGTTGGTGTTGATACTCTTGAAGGCATTTCAAGGGTTAGTATCTAAACCTAGTCTTTTCAGTGTTATGACTTATGCATGTAAAAGATTGTTGTATCATTTTTGGTTTGTATAAAGCCACATGTGGTGATTGCATCTATAGATTGGCACGCTATTATGTGTTCCCACAAAAGATTTCATAGATATTGGCAAAATAGCCTCAATTGAGATCAATCGTAAACCTGTTGAAATGGCTAAGAAGGGTGAAAAAGTCACCATGAAGGTATTTTGAGAAGTTGTCTTTGTTGTTAATAGTTTTATATGATTATGGATGCTATTTTTTGAAATGTTTTTGTTAATGAATTATCATACGAACTTTACAGATTGTTGGGAGCAACGCTGATGAAGCAGAGAAAATGTTTGGTAGGCATTTTGAAATGGAGGATGAATTTGTGAGTCATCTCACCAGAAGATCCATAGATATATTGAAAGAAAACTACAAGGTAAGGCTATTTGATATGCACTTTACGTAATTTTACAGTGTATTTACTATTATGCATTTTATACTAATTGAACATTTGTGCTTTTTATTTTTAGCTGATAAAACAACTTTTTAATGTATGAAATGGAATATTCTTCTTATTTTTTTAGGATGATTTGTCCAATGATAATTGGAAACTTGTGGTGAAATTGAAAAAGATGTTAAAATTTCCTTGAACTACTACTAATGATGCATTGTGCAATGGAACTTTGGATTGGAGCAAAACCTTCTGATGAAAATAGGAAAATGCAACTTACAACATTACAAACACCACAATCAGGATAACAAATGGTAAACTTTGTTGATACTAGAACAATAACTTCTACATCATAAGCATCTTCTATATGTTTTACTATGTACTGTACATGCTTCACCTCTGGCTACAATAAGACACTAGTTCAGATCCTATCTATGTAGGAGGTCATTTGAATGTCTGTTGTTTAGCTCATTTTCTAAAATTTAATAGTCTAAATGGACAAGTGCGGTATTGCCATGTGAGAAAGGGAAGAGATTGATTCCAAGAGTAGAGATTTTGTGTAATGATCTATTTTATGATTTCTTGAGGTAATGAAGAAAATATCATGAAAACATTGTTTTAAATAAATTCATATTTTACTACAATTGTATGAAACCAAAAACATTTCCATGTTGTCATCTTCAGCATGTTGTTGATTGGTTGGATTTCACTGTTTCAAGTGCGGCTTTTGCTTTAGGTGTCTGGGACCATGTTATGGAAGGTTACAGTGAATGGTGTGTTTTCTTGTTGCTACAGGGGCCTTGAAGTGGCATTCTTAGGTTGTTGTTTAGATATTGTTCACAATGGTTCAGGGTTGTTTGAATACACAGGTAACAGCTCAATGGCTTGTGTGAAGGAGAATATTGAATGCACCAAGGCTGTAGTCAAAGCACTTGAACTGGTTAACAGAATGCCAAAAGAAATGACGTCTCATGGAATGCTCAGTGGCAACATCTCTTTTCTAAGTGTCAAAAGATGTGAAGGGCTTCATCAGTCCGACCTGTCTTTCCATTGCTTTGCTATTGTATCTAATGTGGTTGCTGAACTAGTTTTTTCTTCAGCTAGTCCTTGTAGTTTGCTGTACATGATAGCTGAACTGGTTTTTTCTAGTTATGGCAGCCTTGTGCTGCTTTTTTATTATTTGTAATTCTTTTCCTGCATTGTTCCAATACAAAAAAATATTTATTGTCACTTTGCTTTGTCTTGTTTCATTTTCTTATTGGTCGATTCTCAAATAGAAAGTGTTGGCTCAAATTTATCAATCTTTACTTGGCAGCATCATAAAATATATAGTTTTCCAAATTTATTTATGTTTTAATTCAAATTTAATAATATGCTTTTTCTACATTATAGAATTTATGGTATTTAATAAATTATTCATATCATGACTAAATTTACTACCAATTAATGGAAACCAGTAAATAAAAATGACTACCATGACTAAATAAATGACTAGTTAACAATAATCAATGACTAAATGATTACAATGACTAAATAAATGACTAAATATATGTATTACCAAATTGATGACTAAGTATACTACCAAATTACCAAATATACTACCAAATTGTTAACTAATTATACCACCAAATTAATGACTAAAATTTGTTTAGTCATAAATTTGGTCGCTAGATAAATGACCAGCAATAAACTACCAATGGTCCTGTGACTAAATATACTACCAAATTACCAAATATACTACCAAATTGATGACTAAATATACTACCAAATTTATGACTAAATATACTACCAAATTAATGACTAAATATACTACCAAATTAATGACTAAATTTTTTTTGGTCATAAATTTGGTTGCGAGATAAATGACCGGCAATAAACTACCAATGGTCACATGACCAATTTTTGGTAGTTTTTTAGTCATTTTTTCCTATTTTTCTACTAGTGCAAATGGGACTTAGGGGACATATTTGAGTTTAATCCAGCCCTAAAATAGGTGCCTGGACAAGGGCACCTGTGCCCTTGTCCTGCCCTATTTTTTTGGGGCCCAAATTTAAAATGTCTGCAAAGAGACTGTTAAAAGGTTTCCCTTTGTCAGCTTATTCAATTTGAATTACAAATGTTTAGTGGGAATGCATATATAAACATGTTTAGGACTTCATTTTAAACCTAGATGGATAATGTGAACTTATGATCTTGTGCTAAGTATATTCAAGGCTTTCATTGTGTTGTGTTTGTTCATGTTGTTGCAGATTTGTCTTCATCAATCCATCTCCTCATGGCGTGAAAGATCTTCATCTCCTCGTGAGAGCTTCACCTCTGAGGTGCCATTTACTTTGTGTTTCAATCATTTATCATATCATTTCTTTTGCCTCTGTCTTGCAAGGACACACACTCTCTATCTAACAACAGTGTTGGAAGGCTTGAATGCCATTCCGAGGCTTGACTAAGGCAAGCTCCTAAACATTACAACCTCCAACCACTCTCTTGTGATTGCAGGTTATAGGTGTCAGATTCTGTACAGAGGAGTTGCAGAAGGTCAGAGCAGAGCAGGCAAAATCCAGATTTGAAGAAAATTATAGGAAATATCCCTATAAGGACAAGGGAACCCGCTCTTTTGTCCCTCAATTTAGTATTGTCAGGAATCTCTGAAGTGGTTGTAGTTTGTAGCAGAAATATCAGAAAGCCCTCAAAAAAAGCATTGCATTGGACAAGGGCACCCACTCTTTTGTACCTGACTTTTATGTCTTTCGAAACCCAAAATCTGGTATGTCTTTAATCTGTATTTAATGTCTTCCTGTGCAAGCATTTGTCGGGTTTCGTCTGTTTGTTTACGATTTTTCATAATTAGGGTTTTAAGCTTAATTGGACTAAGGTTTAACAAATTCCAAATTTCCTTATCATTCCAAGTGACACCAAACCTGTAGCTGAGTCCTCTTGCAAAAGTTATGAACCAACTCAGTTTAATGTCCTTGAATGTATGTAGTGAAAGGAGGATCTGATAAAACTATGAATCAAATTAACAAACCCTCTTGTTCTACATAAAACCTTATTTTCAATTTTGAAGTCCACTTATTGTAGTCTTCAATGATGGTGGAAAATAACATATATTTGCCTTGACTATGATTTAGCTTGTCGACGAGGGAGTAGACTATGCCGTCATTTTGATCAATAAAAAACTAAAAACATTTCTCCATAGTACATTACCATCTCCCCTAACCAACAATCCATGGGCAACATGGGCTTGTATGCTTAATCAAAAGAACTCGATGGGGGAAACATTCCCCCACTTCCAAACAACACTTCATCCTGCATATTGCAACAACCCTATGGTATGCCACTTTACAATACTACAATGACTCAAGATGTGTGTAAGCTTTGTAGCTCTTATCAAATGGCATTTAGCAATGTGACAATGACCCCGCGATTATTTCCTCCTCTTTCTATTTCACAAAGAGAGATAACTACCCACTCCATGTTGCCACAAAACACTTATCATCAATCCCTTTTACAACACCAATCTTCGTCTGAACATCATTCCATATTTCAAAAACCCTAGAATGATCTACACACCTCCAACTTATTCAAAATCATTTTTGCAGCAACAACAAACCCATTGTTCATATAACTATTATTCTGCTATGTTTGTTTTGTTACAGTTAAGATGGTCAGTTGATTAGGGGTTGCTTTGTTCACAAGAATTTATTTCACTCGATTTTGTAGTTGCTCCATTTTGTCTTGTTGCTTGTTTCCACATTACAAGTCTACTTGTTCTAATCTCCAATTTCCATGTCCTGCTATATTGTATAACTTTCTTCGTATGTGTTTCCATTTTAAACATGTTAAGATGCAAATGAGTTTAATAGATTGACGATGGCCATTTTTCAGGGATTGGGTCATCCATTACATTGAACTTGTGTGCATATTAAACTAAAATATAAATTATTTGTAACAAGAAAAAAAGGAGAGACACATGCCTTGTGCATGGCTATCAACGCTTCTACAAATCTATTTGCAGATGAGTGACAATGTTTGTTGTTATTTTCTCTATTTAGTTAGTTTTCTTTGTAGTCCCAATGTTATTATTGTTTAGACCCATTTCATTTTTTAAAGCTATAATATATTTGCATCTGCTATGATTCAACTTGTTTCTTATCTAAGTAAACAATATTTTAGTTTTGTTATAGCTAAGATGATTAGTTGAATCTTAGGGTTGCCTTGTTCACAAGAATTTCTTCTGCTCAATTTTATAGTTGTTCAATTTAACTAAGAGCCCTTTGTCATCCTTCTTTGATCCTAATCCATAATCACTTTGTTCCTTGTTTCCACTTTATAGATCTACTTGTTCTAGTTTTCAAAGTTCATGTTTCACTATATCGGACAAGTTTCATCATATGAGTTTCCATTTTAATATTGGGTTTTTGATCCGATATCTGGTAGAGTTGCTTGTTTCCAAGATGTTGCCCTTGATGTTACATGTCATATGATCGAGCATCTGAAAGAAGTCTCTATTACTCAAGGAAGACATTACATATTATAGAAAAGATCTTATTGTTGTGTGTTTATTGGAGGTTGTGCCAATTTAATGCATGTGTTATTGACAAGATTCTGTTCTACTCAACTTTTGTAATGCTTTCATCTGACTGGAATCCATTGGTCATTGTACCCTATTGCTAATCCCTAGTTAGATTTTCCATTGTTTCCAGTTTTCAAATTCACTTCTTCTAGTCTTTAATGAGATTCTTTGACGACGTGGAATAACTTTCTGTTGAAATGCATAGGATAATTGAGAGGGGGCGTGAATCAGTTGTTACAAAAACTTAACTTCATAAACCATCAACTACTAAATTACTGATAATCAGATTTAACCATGAAAGCATGAAACCAGAGACTTGATCACAATCACACATTCAACATAGTAGACACCAGATTTTTACGTGGAAAACCCTAAAAGGGAAAAACCGCGGTGGGTGTTAGCCCACAGAAAATATATGAGTTATAACAATATGGAAAAACAAAGGCTCACTGCCCAAATTGCTCACTACAAAAAATGACTCACTGCCAAAGGGTGGCTCACTGCCAAGGGGTGGTTCATTGCCAAAAATGGTGAACTAATTAAGTAGCATCTACTCCATGCCTAGGTTCAGTTCCATTGAAGCACAATATAACTTCTTTGCTCTCCTCTTTCACACCTTCAGACTTACCTCTTCGTTTTGCTTACTACATTAGATTTATCAATTACATTACAAGTCTTTATACAAGTCATCAACCTTGGAATGTACATCAAGGTCAGAAATACATTCATCAACCATTGGAACAATCTCTAAGGTCAGCATTACAAAAACATACATAGAAATAGATCTGGACCTAATACAAAAATTTTCTAAGGGAAAGATGTAAAGATGTATGTTGATCACACCACGCCTTAGCAGGGACTCAATTGCAATTCTTCATGCCACGACATGCTTCCACAATCTTCAAGGCATCTTCGTAATTAGTGAAATCAACCAAGTTGGCCAAGATTGGTGAGAACACTAGGTCTGCTAAGAACATTCGTTATCCATGATCCACTTTTCTCTTTGCAGACCAATCCAAAGGTAGGAACATGATTAGGAGACATCCACAAGCACATTGTAATCACCAGGAACAACCACATGATCTCCAACCACTCTGTCAAGAAGATTCTTCAAATTGGAGCACAAGAACAACACTGTCAGCCACTGTCATAAGGAAATGATAGCTTGTGGACCACTAGATCATGATCCATTAGAGTTGAGGGCACATAAAACCAAATTAGACTTAACTCTAGAACCACAGACCAAAATACTTCAATGCAGAGCATGACACTTTCTCTCTGTCACCACCAAACATACAGGAAAAGTAGTTTTCACTCTGGTGAACATAACTCACTCAAATCTTGGCTCAAACTTGGAATATAACATCTTCAAATAGACTTACAAATAGCTTCCAGTTTGTAGACAAAGATATTCATCCTACATGAAATGTAGAGCAATCTTCTAGACTGCTCTTTTGTATACAATACACTGATTCCACTACAACTCATTGTTTCTACCGAAGGAGCTAATTTTGTCAATATCCTCAACATCAAGATCACTTACATAAGTAAATACAAAGCATCTTACTTATTACAAGCAAGCAACAAAATAGGAGCACAATTACCACCAATGACAACACAGATATGTTGACATCAATGACAACACAGATATGTTGACATCAATGACAACATTGATTAGGCACATACTTACAACAATCTCCCCATTTGTCATTGATGGCAACATATGATGTGAAAAACTGAAAAGACCATCAAGATAAGATTCTCCCCACATTTGCATTCTTTCTCCCCCTGAGTTTTTCACATGATTTATCTCCCCCTTTGACATCAATGGCAAAAGGCACATGTATTTTGCTGCTCTGATCAAACTAAACTGTTACCAACACATCTAGCTACTCCCCCTAAGAGGTAGCTCTCAAAACATCAATCCAGATCAAAGAATGAGAATTTGAACACCACTAGATTGATGCATTCTCATGCATCTTAGTTTAGGGTAGGAGGGGTAATGACCCCTGACTTTTCTATGAGATACTCAAAATTATCCTTAGGCAGAGGCTTGGTGAAGATATCTGCAATCTGATCCTTGGTGGACACATATTCCAACTTTACTTCATTGTCTGTTACCTTTTCTCTCAGAAAGTGATACCTTATAGATATGTGCTTTGTTCTTGAATGCATCACTGAATTCTTTGAAATATTTTTAGCACTTGTATTATCACAGAAGATTGCAACTGGATCTTCATACACAATTCTTATGTCCTTCAAAGTCTACTTCATCCATAACACCTGAGTACAACAACATGCTGCTGTAATATATTGCTTATGCAGTTGACAAAGAGATTGAATCTTGTTTCTTGCTTAGCCATGAAACCAATCTGTTCCCCAAAAAGAAAGTGCCTCCACTTGTACTCTTCCTATCATCAACATCTCTAGCCCAACCAACATCTATATAAGCACTAAGAGTGAAATCATTGTCCTTTGGATACCATAAGCCATGATTCAGAGTGCCTTTTACATATCTCAAGATTCTCTTTACTACCATCACATGTGATTCTCTTGGATCTACTTGAAATCTTGCAACAAGACAAACTGCATGCATAATATCAGGTCTGGTTTGAGTTAGATAAAGCAATCCTCCAATCATGGATCTATACTTTTTCTGATCAGTCTTAGGTGATTCATCTATTTTGCTCAATTTGTATCCAGTCACCATGGGAGTACATACTAGTTTAGAGTCTTCCATCCCAAACTTCTTTAACAACTCTTTCACATACTTAGACTAAGATATGAAGATTCTTTTATTTGATTGATTGATTTGCAAACCTAGAAAGAAATTCATCTCACCAAACATAGACATCTCAAACTCTTTCTGCATTTCATCAGCAAATTTTATACACATACCTTCATTTCATCCAAAGATGATATCATCAACAAAGACTTCAACAATCAAAATCTTGAAATAGAGATTACCATTAGCAATGCCTTTACTGAATACTAACTACAATAAGTACTTATCCAACCTTGCATAGCAGGCTCTAGGAGCTTGCTTGAGTCCATACAATGCTTTCTTCAACCTACATACCATATCACCTTGATTTGATAGTTGGAATCCTTCTGGTTTCTGAATGTAGACTTCCTCTTCTAGCTCACCATTCAGGAATGCAGACTTCACATCCATCTAATACACTTTGAAATATTTGTGAGCTATAAATGCCAGAAACATTCTGGTTGCTTCAATTTGAACTACTAGAGTAAAAGTCTCTTCAAAATATATCCCTCCAATTTGAGAATATCCTTTGCACACAAGTCTTGCTTTATTCCTTATAACTTCTCCATTTTCATTCACCTTATTCCTGAAAACCCATTTGGTTCCAATAATATTTTTGTCAGCAAGTCTAGGAACTAATTCTCGTTTCATTCTTTTCTATCTGCATTAGTTCTTCCTCCATTGCCTTTATCTAATTTTCATCATTGTAGGCTTCATTCATAGTTTTTGGTTCAACTGTAGAGAGAAAACAGTAGTTCGCTCGTTCTTTTGCAGCTCTTTTCCTTGTCAGTACTCCTTTTTCTTTGTCTCCAATAATTTGATCTTCAGAGTGATTGATTCTTACATACCTGGGGGTCTTAGCAATTTTCAGAGCCTTTTCTTCTTCATCTTGACTGTCTTTTTGTTGAACTTTTTCTTCATAAGTTATAGCATCAGGTTCATCTGACTCATAGCCACTCTAATATGATGTTTTTCCTTTGCCTTCATACACCTTCACATTTGCATTCTCAACAATCTTTTTCAACCTTTTGTTGTAGCACTGGTAAGCCTTACTCTTGGTAGAGTACATCCAAGGAAGATTCCTTCATCACATCTTGTATCAAATTTCCCTAGGTCTTCATCTCTTCTGATATAGCATTTGATTCTAAAGACTTTGAAGTATCTTACTATTGGAATTCTTCCATACCACAATTCATAGGTGGTTTTAGTACCATTACATTTCACTTGAACTCTATTTTGAATTTAGACAACAATATGTATAGCTTCTTTCTAGAAAAATTCTGGCAGACCTCCTTCCTTCATCATTGTTCTGGTAGCCTCTTGAACTATCTTGTTCTTCCTTTCCACAACTCCATTTTGCTAAGGAGTCCTAGGTGCAGACAACTGTCTCTTTATTCCTTGCTCTTCACAGAAATTGTTGAATTCATTTGATGTGAACTCACCTCCTCTATTAGACCTTAAGCATTTGATTTTCAGTTCTATTCCATTTTCAACCATTGCCTTGAAGGATTTGAACTTCTCTAGGGCTTTAGATTTGTCTCTTAGAAAAGTAACCCAAGTCATTCTAGAATAATCATGAATAAGCAACATGAAGTACATGTCACCTTGTAGACTTCTTATCCTTGTAGGACCACATAGATCTGTATGAACTAGATCTAGCAAACCGACAGAAAATTGCTCTTTACTCTTGAAACTTGTTCTTGTCTGCTTCCCCAACTGACATTCCTTGCAAATAGTATTGGTGAGTTTCACAAGTTTTGGTAAATCTCTTACAGTTTGACCTAAACTTATCTTTACTATATTATCAAAATTTATATGACACAACCTCTATGCCACAACCAATTCTCGTCTTCTTGGGCTAATAAATAGTAATCATTAGTTCCTCTTAATTGATAGATGTTACCTCTGGTCTTCTTACCAGTAGCAATCACAGTTCTGGAGCTTTCCATGATCTTGCATCCATTGTCTTTGAATCTCATATCATAACCTTTGTCACACATCTGACTAGCACTCAAAAGATTGTGCTTCAAACCCTTCACATATAGGACATTGTCAGTATTATGCTTTCCATCAAATGAGATAGATCCTTTTCCACAAATCTTACCAGTTGCATTATATCCAAACCTAACCAGTCCTCCATCATATTTTTTCAAACTTACAAATTTAATTTTGTCACCGGTCATGTGATGTGAGCATCCACTATCAATAATCCATTCATCCTTATCTTTCTCAACCTGAACAACCAAAGCACTTTCTTCCACTAGTTTTTCTTCCTTCACATAGCTAGTAGGATTAGTAGGCACATATTGTTCTTTAATAGCAATAAACAAGCATTCATTTGCACTAGTACTAGCATCAGCAGATTCATCATCAGTCACACCTTCATCATCAAAATCTCTAACATAGTAGCACTTCTTTGGAGCTCTAGGCCTGTTCTCAAATCTTTTTCTATTCCTTTCAATTCTTTTAGGACATCTGGAAGCATAATGACCTACTTTACCACATGAAAAACATTTGAAAGGTAGTTTGCCTTTGAACTTATCGGAACCTCTTTGCAATCCGTCAACAAAGTTAGTTTCAATTTCATCAGTCATCATCAGGCTCCACCTTATATTTCTCATCTCCACATATCTTTTTTGAAATACTGGCTTTGAAAGCAATCTCAACTTTTGGCAGAGCATCACCAAACTCTCTCATCTCAAAGGCTGTAAGCTTTCCAAGTAATTGATCACTGTAAATAGTTTTCACAGTCATTACTTCTTCAATTGTAGCTACTTTGTAACTATAGGACTTTGGTAGTGATCTAAGAATTTTTATCACAACTTCCTTATCACCAATAGTTCCTCCCATATCTTTTAGTCCATTGACAAATTCATCAACCCTTTGCATGAAGGTTGTAATGTTTTCATCTTCATTCATCTTTAAACTCTCATATTTTGCTTTCAAGCCCTATAGCTTGGCTTCTTTTACAGAATCATCTCCTTCATACAGTTTCTTCAACTTTTCCCAAACCTCATTTGCAGATTCTAGATCCATGACTTTTATCAGCTTAGTGTCAGACAAAGCACTTAACAAGGCATCTCTAGCTTTTATGTTCAACTCATATTCTTTCATTTCATCTTCAGTTGTCAAACCATTTGGAGGCATGGTCTATTTTGATTCTGTAGCTTTCCATACTTTATAACCAAGACAAAGGAGATGGCTTTTCATTCGTACCTTCCATAGAGCATAATTTGTCCCATCAAATTGTGGGGCTTCCTTTTTAAAAGACATCCCGGATCTTCCTCAAGATGTTAGACTTTCTTCCGAGGAACTTGGCTCTGATACCAATTGTTGAAATGCACAGGACAACTTAGAGGGGGGGTAAATCAGTTGTCACAAAAACTTAACTTCATAAACCATCAACTACTAAATTACTGATAATCAGATTTAACCATGAAAGCATGAAACCAAAGACTTGATCACAATCACACATTCAACATAGTAGATAGCAGATTTTTATGTGGAAAACCCTAAAAGGGAAAAACCATGATGGTTGTTAGCCCACAGAAAAATATATGAGTTATAATGATACCAAAAAATAGAGGCTCATTGCCTATAGGGTTCACTGCCTAAATTTCTCACTGCAAAGAACGACTCTGCCAAAAATGGTGAACTGATTAAGTAGCATCTACTCCATGCCTGGGTTTAGTTCCATTGAAGCACAATATAACTTCTTTGCTCTGCTCTTTCACACCTTCTCACTTATCTCTTAATTTTTCTTACTACATCAGATTTCTCAATTACATTACAAGTCTTTATACAAGTCATCAACCTTGGAATGTACATCAAGGTCAGCAATACATTCATCAACTGTTGGAACAATCTCCAAGGTCGGCATTATAAAAACATACATAGAAATAGGTCTGGACCTAATACAAAAATTTGCTAAGGAAAAGATGTAAAGATGTATGTTGATCATGCCATGCCTTAGTAGGGACTCAATTGCAATTCTTCACGCCACGACACACTTCAACAATCTTCAAGGCATCTCTGCAATTAGTGAAATCAACCAAGTCGACCAAAATTGGTGAGAACACTAGGTCTGCTAAGAACATTCTTTATCCACGATCCCCTTCTCTCTTTACGGACCAATCCAAAGGTAGGAACATGAACAAGAGACATCCACAAGCACATTGCAATCACCAGGAACAATCGTATG
Organism: Cunninghamia lanceolata; assembly: GCA_027924645.1. Taxonomy (NCBI): domain Eukaryota; kingdom Viridiplantae; phylum Streptophyta; class Pinopsida; order Cupressales; family Cupressaceae; genus Cunninghamia; species Cunninghamia lanceolata. Next base: position 1,068,819 of record BSBN01001137.1, on the reverse strand, counting down.
ATCTCCAACCACTCTGTCAAGAAGATTCTTCAAACTAGAGCATAAGAACAACACTGTTAGCCACTGTCATAAGGAAAGGATAGCTTGTGCACCACCAGATCATGATCCATTAGAGTTGAGGTCACATAACACCAAATTAGACTTAACTCTAGAACCATAGACCAAAATACTTCAATGCGGAGGAATGCGGAGCATAACACTCTCTCCCTGTCACCACCAAACATACAGGAAAAGCAATTTTCACTCTGGTGAACATAACTCACTAAATATTCATATCAGAGGCTCAAACTTGGGATATAACATCTTTAGATAGACTTCTAAATAGCTTCTAGTCTACAGACAAAGATATTCTTCTTACATGAAATGTAGAGCAATCTTCTGGACTATTCTTCTGTATGCAATACACTGTTTCCACTACAACTCACTATTTCGACTGGAGGAGCTAATTGTCTCAATATCCTCAACATCAAGATCACTTACATAAGTAAATACAAAGCATCTCACTTATTACAAGCAAGCAACAAAATAGGTGCACATTTGACACCAATGACAACAGAGATATGTTGACATCAATGACAACACCGATTAGGCACATACTTGCAACACTTTCATCATAGCAGTTGCCCTTTTAAAGCTCTTTTGTGAGACTTGACATGTCCTAAAGGTATTTGTTTGAAGATGTGTTCCTTTATATTGGTTGCAAATGATCATGCATCAGAAATAACTCTTTGTTTTTGGAGCAAAATGCCAAGCATTGTAGAGGGTGTTGATTAGCCATGGCTAAAATTAGTGGGGCTCGAAGCTAGTGGCGGTTGATTGATTCGATTGTGCAATGATCTTGTACCTCAGTGATTTCCTTTAATGTAGTTTTTGAACAAATTCTTGTAGACAAAAGAGAATTCATATATGTTAAGATTGTACCAATGGAATTACTGGTTGCATCTACATGAAATTTGTTATTGACATGGATGTTAAGAGAGCAAATGCCAGGACCTTGTGGTTGTGATTACATGTTGGCCATGAAGAATATGCCAGATGCAAGTTGTTTCTTTTCACCAATGGATTGAATCAACAAGCATATCAAAATCAATATGCTCTACACGTCAAAGATGTCAATGTCAATAAGTAACATAAATTATAGTTGGGAAGAGTGGAGCTTGCATTTGTTCCATTGCTCGAGAGATTGGCTACTCGTCTAGGTTGTGTGTTGTAGTGCAAAAAGAGCACTGACAAATTTATTGGGTAAGGGGTCCCTAGATCTAGACTCTAATTAGTTTCTTACTCGATTCCTATTTTCAATACCACTTTTGTAGTTTTCAATGATTCTATTTCTCAAGCACCGGGAATAAGTGTCGATTTCTCAAGCAAGGCATCAAATATTCCAAAAGGAAAACATGTTCGTTGTTTTGGCATCCCAGCCAAGGCTAATTTAATACTTGTTGGTTGCACTTTGGTTTGATATTTGTTCCTTATATATTTCAATCAATAGCTATAGGTATTCAGTTCTAGATCTAAGGAAGTAAGGGTGAAGTGATTATCCTCAATTGATTATAAATTGCAAAATAATGTCATGGAAGGTGAGGGGTCTATCAACCTGATTTCAATAACACAATGTTAGATCAGTTGTGAATAGAGGAAGGGCTAGGGTTAGTGAGACTTGTGGCTAGCAATAATTAATTAAACATACTGAACTAACAAAGAATGATAAAATTTAAAAAATCATTTGCCTTATGTTATAGTTTAGTGTATATGAATTTTGTGTTTGCGGATTCCTTTATATTGTGGATGGAAAGTGGAGTAATGAAATAAATGATATAAATTTTTGAGCATCTAGAAAATGTTGTAGAGATTGTATTTGGAGGCGATGACGTCCAACGGCTCACGCAAACATACCAATATGCCAACGGAGGCAATGAATTGTTGTCACTTCAAGTAACAAGTGAATTCAATGCATTTATTTGTTATGAATGCATTATGTGCATCTATTCTTCATAGTTTCCATTCATTGTGTTATATGTTTTGTTTGCAGTGGTTGCTTGTGAGCAAAAGAAAAACAATGGTATGCAATGCGAGATTGGTTGCATGGTTTTTGTTTTATGTCTTCAAGAGAGTTGTTTTGTAAAAAAAATAATGCATTTTTTGTAAGGGTAGTGCACAGTTGCCATTCTATGTGTTTGATTTCTTGTTTGCAATGTCTACACTGAATCATGAATTAGGTATGTAGAAAGAAATTTTGTTTGCGATTATAACTAGTTCTTGTTTGCAAAATGACATGATTGTAGATAGAAGGTTCACTTAGGTTCCAATTTGTGCAATTTTCATACAGCATCAGAGGCACTTGGTTAAATGAGTTCATGTTTGGTTCTATTGTAATTTGAAATTGTTCCCTGTTTACACAAAAAACACTTATGCTTTTCCTACCCTCCCCTACATCATCTAAGACTTGATGGTTCACCTACTCAAGAATTGCCTAGGCAGTCCTAGAGGGATAATATACATTGGTGATTGGTCACTACTCTATGGATGTAGATTAACCACCGATAAGAGCATTTATGCCCACCACCTTACTCTTTTCCCATCCTAGCTAGTTCGTAGTTAAATCCTCTATCCCGTGGCTGTCAAAATTTGAAATTCAAATGTTGGGGGGAAAATCTGTATTGTGGGTGGGGAATTATCTATATATATTAGCCTATGTGCCAATTTTGAGGGGGGATGTTCTATGTAGATAAACCTTTGAGTCTTGTATGTAGAGCATTATCTCAATTCTTGTAACTAAATTGCAGAACCTACATGTGTGTGTCCAAGATCACATATATTGCATTGTATGTAACTATTCATTATTATTAGAAGAATTAATGCATGAAGGTATTACTCTATAATTTCTAATTCTTATTTGTGTGAGTTTTCTAATGCATACATGTTTTATCTTTGATCATTTCTATTGATAATCACATTATGTGTTACGAAGTAGTTCTAGTTGAAAGAAGAAATTTAATCAACATTGGTCTTTGCATTTATGTTATTTGCTTTCCCACATCTCTCTTCCCCTTTTCCATCTTGTAAATTGACCTTATAATCCCAAATATTGATTTATAGATCAAGGCTGATGTTTGTAAATATTTTTGTGCTTGGTGGTCCTACATGGAACATTTGCCTTGAAAGGATATTTAGACCATCAATGGAGCTTCAAAAAGAAACTTTGGGACCTGATGGACCTAGTTATTTTAATTAACTACATACCATGTGTGCTTCATGAACTATGTAGATCTATCTATTCCCTCAAATCTTGTAGAGAACTAAAACATTGAACAAATCTAGTATATATCAACACATTTTTAGGTTCTCCAAGACACATACCTTGCAATTCAATAGGTGCCACTTGAGGCTTAACTTGATGATTATATCCAACTATATGGATGTGGTGCATAGAAGATGGTAGTATATTACAAGCATTTTTCCTCTGCTAAGAGTTATGACCAGTGTTTTCTCGATGGTTGTTCCTTCTAGGGAATATGCTAGCATAATGTTTTTGTTCACATAAAATCATGAGACATTGGGAAGCACATTCGTTTGTCCATGGTTACTAACATTCTACTAATCTAACCTCAAATTACTATTCTTATATTATGGTTTTCATTAGGATTCCCATTTTTATTTGTATTAAGAGAAAAAAAATTTCCATTCCTATTTCCCTTAAATTTATTGAGGTGGAAACTTGTTTCCATTGAACTTTCCAAACTTTCTAAATGTTGAAGTTAGATAAGGCATGCAACTTTTGTTCTTGCATAAGAGATTTTTCAAAAACTTGAGTCATCATGCTAGGACTATGCATGTCCACTTCAAATTCAATTTATGTATTTAGACCAATGATAAATTTATAAATTCTATATCTTTCATCCTTCTAAAATTGTAGTGTGTACTTTACCAACCAGGTGAACTTTCCTAATACTAGGTCACTACCATTCCACCCTGTCTCAAGTTCTAGAAATCTATCATCTTCTGGCTATAGAATAATTGAGGCAACCATCACCTCTAAAATAAAGTTACAAACATATCCCATGTAGTATTTGTAACATAGAAAATTGCATACACTTGTAATTTCACGCTATATTTTGGCCTTCCTTTAGTGTCCATTCCCTTAGTGTGATTGTAGGATCATTTTAGCCCTTGCATTAACCTTTTTCCTCCCATGGTACTTAGGCCTTGTTTTCAGTGTTGCATTTTAGAGCCTAAATTTTTCAGACACTAGCACTACACGCGGATGTCTACATGACACACTAGCATCTTGCGATAGTTCTATGTTTTATGGCCATTTTTGGATGTTTCTCCAATTGCCATTTTTTGTCTATTAGCTATAATGTTTCAGGAATCTTCAGAATGGCTCGTCATCCTCTTCTTCTTCCCTCCTTTCCCTCTTTTTGAATCTGTCTTTACTTTAGCATTCCTCTTGGCTCTCTCTTGGTTTCCTTCTTGCAAATTCTTATATGCTACAGATTTCTACAACTTTCTACAACTTGCTACAACACTCTACTCTCAACTCTCTTGCTCTCTTTGGCTTCTTCAAGCCCTCATAGGTGATATTGTCATTTTTTTGTTTTATTGCAAGTATTTCCTTGGCCGTGTCGTATTGTTCTTTGTTATTGCAATCTCTTATTTTGTTGTGCCCCCAAGCACCTTGGGATCCTCACATCCCTTCTATTTTCCTTCTTTTTTAGTTGTCACTATTTGCACAATCACAAATCTTACCATTCCCAAACATATTTGGGATAGGAGCATTCACACATATTTTTATTTATCTATCTATTTGGTTGTTGTGGAGGTCAAAACACCAAAGCAGGGGTTTGACTGAGACAAACCCCCAAACAACCCCAACCATTTTTTCTGTTTTGTGTTGTGAAAGTTAGAGAAGAAGATTCAAATGCATGGGAGTTTGTTTATCTTCCTTCTTCCTCTTGTTAATAAATTTCTTTCATTTAAATGTGATATTTTGTTGATTTCTTATTGAACTTTATTTTTGGGTACTCATTTTGGTTTTCTACACAGGCTAGATGAGGTTATGAACCTGAGTTGGATAGTACAGTACAAATTTGTGAAGTTTTACTGTTATCAGGATGACAATGCTACATGAAGACATCCTCACGACGTGCTAGCATCTAAGACCGAGACTCTAGATTTGGTACCAGGTTCTTCTTTCTTTCCTCTTTCTTGCTTTGTATTTAGTTTCTGGAAATTGTACTTCTATTTTTAGTTAGTTCATGTTTTACATTCCAGCCTGTAGGTAATGTAATGTAAAAAGTGAAGGTATCACTTTTTCTTCATTATAGTATTCTATTGTGTGAGACCATGTCCCCATCTCAAATTATCCCACTAGGCCACTGCTTCTCTAGTAATATAATAGGCTTCACATTGAGCCTTCCACATATTTGATTACTTACAAATTTGAAAAGCTAAAAATATTTTTAATTTATATTAACCATGTTTCCACTCCATATATAATCTCAACTCTATTATATTTGGGGGTAAAACCTTTTTTATGTGCTTAAACATTTTGATAGTCATTTATCCTTCACATCATTGCTTAACCTTATGGCCATAACTTATATCCTCCTCTCTATTCTCATAATAGTTTCCTTTATCACGATGAGCTCAAAATTCATTTAATTTTTCCTCAATAGTTACACCTAATCTAACATAGATATAATTTCATTAACTAACATGGATAGGATTTCATCAAGGGTTCTCTCAGGGCCACCCTTATCATGGTTTTGACAGAATGGTCATGTCTAGGTCCCCCTTTAGGTGAACCATTTTTCCTCCTAGGTGTCATTATCTTGAAAGAAAGTAAAATACATTTAAATAGACTACTCTTAAGTCAAAGCATAATTGCAAACTTACACATCCATAATAGTAGAAAAACATTTTATGGTTCCAAAAGGTCAAAAGTGTTTAAAGGAAACAACATGCTTTATTTATTAGATTAAGGGTTACAATCCACTAGAAAGTGGTCATTTATGATTTATTCTCCACATATTACATAATTCACTTGTAATTTAACTTTTTCTAATCCCACTCATGCCATCATCCTCTCTTATTAGCACAAGGTTGATTGTACACATTCGGGTTAAGCTTACTTCCTTCCTTATATAGTGTATTAGCAACTTGTTGTTGATGTTGCATCACAATGGTATTAGAATACAAAGAAATGTAGGTTGTCCATAATGGAACATTGGATCATCTCATTCCATTACAAGTTGGGTTGTTCTACAAGAGCTTCCCCATTAAGAGTCATTTTAGCGTAAAACATAGGAGGCTTAAATTTAAACACATGATAAGAGAAAATTTATTTATTTATGTGTTTTTAGGGTACATAGACTCATGTTTTATTTATTCATAAAGGAAGACATCTATGCTCTTATTATATTAGAATTCCTCATTAGGATCCTCTTTCAGGCTCTTCCTTCCCAAAGGAGTTTTCTTAAATGCAATAGACACACAAATATTCATCGCATATTTCTTTGTCCACCTTTAGTGTGTTTCATCTGTAACCAAATGAAAATATCTTATATTTGAATTTTCTTAACTTTTGCTTTACTTGAAGTTTTAGCTACTTTAGTTCTTTGAGTAGGTTTCCTACTTCACAATTTGAGTCAGATGAAGGCAAAGGTTAAGGTTTTCATATCAAATAAAAACACTTCTTTATTTTGTTGGCTCAGGAGAGGTAAGTCATTTTGAGGTTCCCTAGATTTGGGTGGTAGTAGCTTCCTAGTTCCTCTCTTGCTCTTTCATCCCCTTCCCACTCCTTATCACAACCTAACTAGGGTTAGATTTCAAAGGCTCATTTTTTGCACACTATTTAATGTAGTTAATCCCAGGTCAAAGTTGATCCTAGAGTTTTGATACCACATGTCAAAACTCAGTCCATAGGTTCATGAAGAATAACAAAAACATGGGTTTCTGATCTATATTTTCTATGGTCTAGATTAATTTATGATCACCTAAGTATAAGTCAACAAATAATCATTTTATTTTATTTATTTATTTTATTATTATGTTCATGCTTAGAGGGTGATCCCACAATATTGTGTCCCACTTTTTGGCCAAAGTAGGACATTGAAATCAACATTTTTAACCAAAATTCCACTTTCTGACACCTAGAGCAACAAAATCATTAAAAATTTGAAGATGATGTGAACTAGTGACTTTTGAGATCTCATGTGTAGATTCTAAATGTATTTTTGTAAAAAAATAAAAAAATAATTTGTGGAATTTTTTACATAACTTTTAATAACTCATTTTTTATAATTAACAACATTTTTAGACAGTGATGTTCATACCATACAACATAACTTTTTTTTATAGAAAGGATAAAATTATAAATTTTTAAACATAGGTTTGCTACACCAATATATAGTGTACAGATATTTTTTCATAATTTTTTGTTGCATATTTTTTTAAAATTAATTTTTGAAGTGAGATTAATTATAATTTAGACAGGTTTATACCATACAACATAAGTTTTTCTATATGTATCCAAATTAGCTTATTTTGTTTTGTTAAAATGAGGACATGAATACCTAGTGCATAAATATTTTTCAAAAAAAAAAATCTATTTTTTTATTTTTCCGCGTGTGTGGAATAGAGACCTTGATGTTTGATGAAAAACCTACGTTTAGTAGAAAATAGAAAATAACTATAAAATCAAATGAAACATATTTAAAATCATACTTTTTGGAAAGCTTATACTAAGGGCTACATAATTACAAAATAGAATTTCTAAATGACTTCATTGATCCCCCAAAAGGTGAAGCAAAATTGGTTTTTTGTTAACATTTTGACAGGTGCGAAGGAGACTCCATCATGGGTTTGATTTAAGACTAGGGGGGTTCTTTCTAAGGGGATTTGATCTAAGGGGGTTTTATCTAACCCCGTTTAATTAAAACCCTTTAGATGGAACCCCTAAAGGCTTAAATCATTAATTTTTCTAAAAAATATGTGATTTCAAACAAAAATCAGGATGTCCCATAAGTTGGACACACTATTGTGGCAGCCCCCGTAATTATAATAATTCAAGGCACAATATAGAATTTAACATGGGTAGCAAATAGGCATTATATGATTAATACCAAGATCCAAATCAATATATTACATAATTTGGCCTTAAAAAACTATTTACAAAATATATTTATACATTGTGCTTTTTAAGTTAAAGAGTCACCCATGATGATGTGAATAATAACATATAAAAATAATGGCATCATCATTAAAACATATGTACAAAATAAGATTAGCAACATTGGGTTTAATAGTTCATCATAAGTAAACATGTCTAGATGTCTCATTTACAATATTCAACACCAAATCATAGTGAATTACCTACAATACATATATCAGATTAGCTCTCAACGTAATGCTTGAAATGCATGATCATATAAGTACTAAAATCATAATCCATAAAGTCTTAATGATAATACCAATTTACCATTTACCATGAGTACCACTACTAATGACATCATCTGAATTGCTGAGGAGAGGAGAGAGAATATTGTGAAGGTGATTTTCTCTCAAGCACAAATTCAACATGACTCCCTCATGCACCACCCAAACTACGTGGGACCCTAACCTTCATAGATGGGGTCATGCAAAAGAACCACATCAAGATAAAATAGAGGCAACCAATGTAGGAGACTTCATAATCAACACACGTCATCAAAATGTAATACCTTAGCAAAGGATATCAATAAATGTACATATGTATTGCTCATCATACCCCTAAATAGAGGCACTTCCTAAGGTGTAGGACCTCTACATAAATGTATGACACTTATACATGATAGTAGAATGTGCTCATCAACTATCTATAGATGGAAAAGAAGTCCCTAAAATATATGATTGGATTAATGATATCACCTATGGGACAAATACCAACAACCCAACTATATGGGAGTTGGTTGGTGATAGTAGAAGAGGTACAAGTCCCATAGAACCTCTACCTCGTCTCTGTTGACAACTCAACCTCCTACAAATTGAGTGCATGAGCACAAATAAATAGATCTCTCTTAGTCCAATAATCAAGTACAAAAAGAATAGTCTATATAGATTTGTTTCAAGGAAAATCATTTCATATTAAATCTCAATTGGTGGGTATGCCACCCTTTCCAAGGTCATATTCTTGGATAGTTCCATTATGATAACTACCCACTAGAAAAATATAAGGTAGTTATGACAATAAATATGCAACACATATTATTACACCATTTTCTAAGAATTAATTAAGTTTAGTATAAATTTGCATGATGCAGTGATTTTATGCTATCACAATGGAAATAGTATAATTAAATCATGTTTGCTGTCTTGTCCAAGACCTAGGATGTGTCTTGTACCTGGACATCACTCTTAACAATAGCAAGGTCTCCTTGTACAGATGAAAATCTAATTTGTTCATAAACAAACCTTAAGATGTCAAGTATAAGAATGGATGTTTACGACATCAATTCACTAATTTTCACTCATAGCTTAAATTCACTTTCCCACATTCATTTTGGTGACAAATATAGAGGCTATTCAAAAACATGAATACATAGTCAACAATTCTTACAACTTCATTCATGTACTTTGTCAAGAGGAATTGAATTGACACAAAATCTTGAATCACATTGGCTAACCACATTTTACATATAACAAACAAGTTTCCTTGAAAATAGTACCTCTACCAAGGAGCAAACAAACAATCATCGTTTTGTGTTAATGGAGTTATAAAGAAAGCTAGGGTAGCTCTACCATCCTTACAATTTTCTTAATGTACAAGGTATAATTATAAAAGAAGGATCTCATACAATTGTTCATATTAGGTTAGGTGATTCACATCACCTAACTATTGAAGGCACAAGACAACTGAGAGGGTGGGGGGTGAATCAGTTGAATCAAAAACTTTAACTTCTCTTAAACAAAATCACATTTACATTCACTTACTTTAACCCCTTACTCTATTATGAAGATTAAACATGAAATGTAGAATTAAAACTCAAACACATCAACACCATTCACACATGAACACTAGATTTTTATGTGGAAAACCCTAAAAGGGAAAAACTGTGCGGTGAGTGTTAGCTCACAATATAATGTAGTAACAATACCGAATAACAAAAGAGGCTCACTACCCAAAAAAGGCTCACTACTAAAGGGTGGCTCACTACCGAGGGGTGGCTCACTACCAAGAGGGGTGGCTCACTACCATGAACTGATAAAATAGCATCTACAATATGCCTGAGTTCAGTTCCATTGAAGCGCAATACATATCACCTTCGCTACCCTTACAACACAAACACTTTCATCTTCACATCTTTGCATCCACACTCTCAAACACATGAATCCTTTTTCACTTATTTATATCAATCATCAACCTTGGAACATACATCAAGGTCGGCAATACAATCTACAACCTTTGGAACAATCTCCAAGGTTGGCAAACATACATAATTCAAATTAGGTCTAGACCTAAACAAACTTGTGAAGCATGAATAAAAGAAGAACACTTCACAGCTTAGCTCAGACCCAAATACATCTTCTCATGCTTCTACAATCCACAAAGCACATCCACAAAGAGTGTTAGCTCCCAACTCGGCCAAACTCTAGTGTAAACACAAAGAATACTTAGGCACATGCTTCCAAGAACTCAATCATAGCTTGCAGACCAAGCACAAGCCTTTAACTTGATCAAGAGATATCCATGAAAAACATAAAATCACTCAGAAGCCAACAAATCCAGCCACAATAGATCTCACTTGAAGACAATAAATATCACTTGAAGAAAAATCACAACCTGCTCACAACAAACACTATCAAACTTTGCTAAACAATAACTTGCTTTCTAGAGCACCAAATCACAAATCCTTTGTTGGGAATTAAGGTGTCTCAACCTTGGTAATTCCCTGCATTATTAATGTTTGTATTTATTATTTAATTGCCTATGTTGTAAATATTTATAAATTCCATATTGTCATATTGTGGGATGTGGCACGGTGATGTGTCAATCCTACATGGAATATGACAACTTATAATTTTGTCCTCACATGAGGAGATAGGCGTCCCACTTTGTGGTAGGAGCATTTTTCCATGTGTCGCCATCTTCCATGTTGTGTAAGTGAATCTTGACCAAAACGGTTATGACAGATTCCTATGATAGAATCTATGACATGTAAGAGTTAGAAATAGAAGGTTGTAAGACAGATGAAGACATGTGTCATGAAGCATCTTTGAAAAAGGCATATTTGGGTGCCCCAAGGTGGACTATGACATGTTATAAGAGAATATACTATTTATAGCCTGTGTATGACAGATTCTCTTACAACTGTAAGTTGTAACCACTATGACAGATTCTATGACGGTCGTAAGTGTCGTAAGAATATCTGTCATAGCCCATTTTTAGAAATAGGTGACCTATTTGGGATGGGAGTTGTAGACAAGTGTCAGGCATATTCTACAATGTTGACCAAGTGTCCTTAGGCATGGGTTTTGGTTCATGAAGCCAAGTTGGACGCCCATCCCAAGAAAGGTCCAATATTGCCTTGTATTTTCTATATAAACAGGTGCTTGGAGGAGTAGAAGAATCACAGGTTTTACAGGTACTTTTATGCTACTGGTTTGACTCCAAACATGAGTGTCGAAGACCATTGAAGCTGGCATTGCAAGTGTATTGTAAATATATTTTAGATTTGTTAATACATTGTGCAGGTTTCTGAGTGTGGGGTTTTTCACCCGATAAGGGTTTTCCCCACCGTAAATCTTTATCTCTCTTCTTCTGTCTTCTTTTTGGTTCATGTGTATTGCTGAAATATCTCATTTATGTGTTACATATTGCTATAGTTGTAAGGATTAATTTGAATTTGCATAGCCCTCTCCTCATTAGATTAGTGTAGGAAGCGATTTCCGTATACCTAGCTTCCTTTTAGTTGGTATAAGAGCTTGATCATTTGGTCCTAGTTGTTGGGTAGGGGTTTTTTGAGCTGATCTTAAGTTGAGTGGGATTCTATGTAGAGTATTCTGAATTCTATTGGAGCAAGGAGATGGCAAGCACATCTGGAAGGATAGAGGTGGAGAAATTCAATGGCAAAATTTTTGAGTTGTGGAAGCTCAAGATGGTAGACATGCTTGTAGACCGAGACCTATGGGAAACTGTATCTGGTGTAAAACCAACCGCAATGTCACAAGATGATTGGGATCTAAAGGATCAGAAGGCTAAGGGTCTCATAAGACTCAGTTTCATTGATTCTATCCAATTGAATGTCCATGAGGAGAAGAGCACAAAAGACCTTTGGAAGAAGTTGGGAGATGTTTATCATGCTAAATCCCTGGTGAACAAACTTTTCCTGAGAAAGAAGTTGTATTCTCTTCGAATGGAGGAAGGAGGATTCTTTGTTGAGCATATGAATGGATTTAACATGCTTGTTGCACAATTGACATTTGTTGGTGTGAAGATGGAGGAAGAGGATCATTGTATGACCTTGCTTTGTTCTTTGCCGGACTCATGGGATCATCTTGTCATGGCTATTGGAAGCACCACATCCACATTCAAAATAGAAGAAGTAGTATCTTCGCTATTATATGAAGAGAAGCGAAGAAAGTCTTCTGAGGCAGCCAAAGAGGCTCTTGCAGTTCATGGAAGACCTAAGGAGAAAGGGAAAAAGAAGGACAAGAAAGATGAGAAGGGTAGATCCAAATCTCCTGGAAAGTCCAAGGTTCTTTGTTGGAACTGTGGGAAAACTGGGCATTTCTGAAAGGAATGCAAGGAGAAGAAGAAGAAGAAGAAGAAGAAAGCCCCTGATTCAGATTCTGACAAGTCAAAAGAAGATGGTGATGCTTTCATTGCAGCCCTGGCAACCCATGCATCTGATGATGTGTGGCTGATTGACTCTGATGCATCATTCCACATGACCTCGCATCAAGACTTGTTTACCAAGTATGAGGACTTTGATGGTGGAAGGGTGTATCTAGGTGATGACTCTCATCTAAAGATTGTTGGTCATAGAAGAGTCTCTATCCAATTCCCTAATGGACAAGTGAAGGGGATCTCTGGGGTTATGCACATCCCATCCTTAGCATTGGAGCCTACTTTCTGTAAGTATGTTGAATGATGCAGGTGTGTAGGTTGTCTTTTCGAAAGAAGGATGCAAGATGACTAGAGGAGCTATGGTGCTTGCTAAGGGTACTAGGAGAGGTACTCTATTTCAGCTGGAGGCATGCATTACACAATGCAATAGTTCTTCTGACTCAAAGAAGAGGGCAACAGTCACTTCATCCCCACCATCTAAACGAGCAGTGAAGAAATCTGTTGTTTCTACTTCTAATGCTTGTAATCGTGCTTTGGAAGTTAAACTTCCTACTGAAAAGACAATGTTATGGCATAAGAGATTTAGCCACATTGGTGAGAAGGGTCTGTGTACCTTGAAAAATAAGAACCTCGTTGAGGGGTTAGATGATTGTAATCTTGAGTTTGACTTTTGCGAACATTGCATTTATGGAAAACAAAAATGTGTTCAGTTTTACTCGAGTTCTCACAAGTCTTCTAGTTTATTGGACCTTATTCATTCTGATGTGTTTGGTCCTATTAATGTTTCTTCATTATCAAAGTCTATATATTTTGTATCTTTTATAGATGATTAAGTAGGACATGGATTTATTTTCTCAGAAGCAAATCTGAAGTCTATAGCAAGTTTAAGGAGTTTAAGGCTTTTTTTGAAAATCAGACTGGTAAAAAGATTAAATGTTTGAGAACTGACAATAGTGGTGAGTTTTGTTCTACAGAATTTGATAAATATTGCAAGGAACTTGGGATTAAAAGACAAAAGACAACTCCATACACCCCACAGAAAAATGGAGTTGCAGAGAGGATGAACAAGACACTGATGGACAAGGCTAAGAGTATGCTTAGTGGAGCTGGCCTAGAATAAAAGTTTTGGGTTGAAGCTGTTGCCACTGCTTGCTATTTGGTAAACAGATCTCCTATATCAACTCTTGTTGGAAAGACACCCATGGAGGTGTAGTCTGGTAGAAAGCCTTCAATAAGGCATCTTCATGTTTTTGGTTGTGAGGCATATGCATATGTGCCTAGGGAGAAGCGATCAAATATGGAGATCAAGGAAGTTAAGTGTATCTTCATTGGCTATGGTGTCGGTGTGAAAGGATACAAGCTTTAGGATCATGTGACTGAAAACGTGTTGTATAGCAGAAGTGTCATCTTTAGAGAGCTTACACCTTCTTCCACTGTTTTACAGCCAAAAGAAAAAGAAAAGAAAGAGGATGTTGTTCAGTTTCTTGCTACCCTTCAGAAGACTAAATAGAAAGACAATGTTGGACCTGATGATGAGGAGAGCTCTGGTAGCTCTGAAAGCTCAGATGAAGAAGCTAAACCTCAACCCCAGCCCTTGAGGAGGTCTACACAAATAAGAAAGCAACTTGAAAGGTTTGGTTTTACATTTTTTGATTCTAGTTGTGCTTATGATTCACTCACTAACAGTGATGAACCTAGAACTGTATCAGAGGCTTTGGACATGAAAGATGCAGGTTCCTAGAAGGAGGCCATGGAGGATGAAATGGCTTCTTTGGAAAAGAATCAAACTTGGGACTTGGTGCCTTTGCCTCCTGGATGGAAACCTATTGGATGCAAATGGGTGTTCAAGAAGAAAATTGGTGCAGATGACAGTGTTGAGAAGTATAAGGCTAGATTGGTTGCAAAGGGGTATTCACAAGTGGAGGTTATAGATTATGGTGAGATCTTCTCTCCCATTGCAAAGATGACATCCATTCGATTCCTGTTGTCTCTCGCAGCAGCTTATGACTTGGAGGTAGAATAAATGGATGTGAAGATAACTTTCCTTCATGGTGATTTGGAGGAAGAAATCTGCATGTCACATCCAGAGCATTACATGGTGAAAGGTAAAGAAAATTTGGTTTGCAAATTAAAGAAGTCTTTGTATGGTTTGAAGCAGTCTCCTAGGAGGTGGTACTTGAAGTTTGATGCCTTTATGTTGTCAATTGGATTTGTGAGATCAAAATTGGATCACTGTGTGTACTTTAAGTTTGATAGTGATTGTATTCTCATTGTTGCATTGTATGTTGATGATATGTTACTCATTGGGAAGGGTAAGAATATGATTTCTGATTTCAAATCTCAGTTGTCAGCACAATTTGAAATGAAATATTTAGGGGCAGCCAGGTAGATTCTAAGAATGGAAATCAGAAGAGATAGAGATAACAGAAAACCTTGGTTAAGCCAGAGTAAGTATGTGAAGACCGTGTTGGATAGGTTCAGCATGGTAGATTGTAGACCATTTTGTGTTCCTATTTCTTTAGGGACAAAGTTATCTATTGAGGATTGTCCAAAATCTCCTAGTGAGGTGGAGGACATGAGCAGAGTACCTTATGCTAGTGCTGTTGGCAGTTTGATGTATGCTATGGTCTGCATAAGACCAGACATTGCCCAAGCAGTGGGAGTCCTTAGTCGATTTATGGCTAATCCTGGATGGATTCATTGGGATGCAGTTAAGCGAGTGTTTAGATATTTGAGGGGTACTTCCAAGTATTCCACATGCTATCATGGTAATGTTATAGGACCTCCACATTCTATTGATATTCGTGGATTTATGGATTCAGATTGGGCAGGTGACATTGACAGTAGGAGATCCACCAGTGCTTATGTGTTTACACTGTTTGGTGGTGCTATTAGTTGGATGAGTAAGCGACAACCTATGGTTGCTTTGTCCACGACAGAAGCTAAGTATATGGAAGCAACTCATGCTTGTAAGGAAGCCATTTGGATTAAGAGATTATGTTCAGATATTGGTGTTGATGCAGGTCAAATCACGATCAGTTGTGATAGTCAGAGTGCGATTTACCTTGCAAAGAATCTAACTTTCCATGCCAGAACAAAGCATACTGATGTTTAGTTTCACTTCGTGTGAGACATGGTAGAGGATGGGAAGGTAAATTTGGAGAAGGTAGATACCTCGAAGAATGTTGTAGATGCATTGACAAAGCCAATGAGCATAGAGAAGTTCATATGGTGTTTAGAGTCTGTGACCCTCTCAGCCTATAGTAGTTAAATCATGTTATTCTATTGGCTCTTACAAGGTGTTTGACAAGTGGGATAATGTTGGGAATTAAGGTGTCTCAACCTTGGTAATTCCCTGCATTAGTAATGTTTGTATTTATTATTTAATTGCCTATGTTGTAAATATTTGTAAATTCCATATTATCATATTGTGGCATGTGGCACGGTGATGTGTCAATCCTACATGGAATATGACAACTTGTAATTCTGTCCTCAAATGAGGAGATAGGTGTCCCACTTTGTGGTAGGAGCATTTTGCCATGTGTTGGCATCTTCCATGTTGTGTAAGTGAATCTTGATCGAAACGGTTATGACAGAATCTATGACATGTAAGAGTCAGAAATAGAAGGTTGTAAGATAGATGAAGACATGTGTCATGAAGCATCTTTGAAAAAGGCATATTTGGGTGCCCCAAGGTGGACTATGACATGTTATAAGAGAATATGCTATTTATAGGCTGTGTATGACAGATTCTCTTACAACTGTAAGTTGTAACCATTATAATAGATTCTATGATGGTCGTAAGTGTCGTAAGAGCGTCTGTCATAGCCCTTTTTTGGAAATAGGTGACCTCTTTGGGATGGGAGCTGTAGACAAGTGTCAGGCACATTCTACAATGTTGACCAAGTGTCCTTAGGTGTGGGTTTTGGTCCATGAAGCCAAGTTGGACGCCCATCCCAAGAAAGGTCCAATATTGCCTTGTATTTTCTATATAAACAGGTGCTTGGAGGAGTAGAGGAATCATAGGTTTTACAAGTACTATTATACTGCCGGTTTGACTCCATACATGAGTGTTGAATACCATTGAAGCTTGCATTGCAAGTGTATTGTAAATATATTTTAGATTTGTTAATACATTGCGCAGGTTTCTAAGTGTGGGTTTTTTCACTCGATAAGGGTTTTCCCAACCTTAAATCTTTGTCTCTCTTCTTCTGTCTTCTTTCTGGTTCATGTGTATTGCTGCAATATCTTGTTTATGTGTTACATATTGCTGTAGTTGTAAGGATTAATTTGAATTTGCATAGCCCTCTCCTCATTAGATTAGTGTAGGAAGCGATTTCCGCGCACCTATCTTCCTTTCATCATTTAGAATGAAGATAGCTAAGGACCTTATAAACATATGTCCAAAACCGCAAGACCAAAAACCAAATTGCAGAGAAATGCGAAGCAAAATACTTTCTCCCTATCACACTGCAAATGCTGCCAGGCACAGTCTTCACACTGGTGAATAGAAATTCTACTATACTTCGATCCAAACCACAAAATTCTAGATTTAGCATCTTCAAACACTTCTCTAGAACATATCCAAATCTCACACTCCGGTCTTCAACACAGAAGAAATGCGGAGCAAAAACTCAGAGAGTATCTTATAAATCAGGATACATCTTCACAACTCTGTCTTCAGTATGAACCAAATTTTCTCAAAAACACTTGGAAACTCAATATCAGGAACATATTCTTATCATCTTCAACACTTATACAACACAATACAAAGATACTAACTCATCACAATCAAGTAACAAAACAAGAGCATAGTTGACACTAATGACAACACAAACATGTTAACATCAATGACAACACCAATTAGCACATACTTGCAACAATCTCCCCCTTTGTCATTGATGACAACATATGATGTGGAAAACTGAACAACATGTTCCACCATCAAGACACAACTTTGCATCAAAACTCCCCCTTTCTCTTTACACATCTGAACTCTCTCTGATTACTAAATGCTTTCTTTTTCTCTAATTTGTTCACATGAACTCTCTCCCCCTTTGACATAAATGGCAAAGGGCAACACATCTCTTTCCACTGCACATACTTGCACTTGTTCTTAACTACCCTAAATGCTTCTTTCAGACTACAAAATTCTCCAGTATCTGTTAGGATTAAGGTGCCATCAACCTTGTAAATCCTATGTAATTAATTACTCCTAATATTGTTTGTAAATCACCCATAAGGGATGAGAGGTTTCACTAGTAGTGGTCTTGTTTCAGCTACATGTTTATATCTAGTCCTTGATGCTCATTCATTCATGATGGGGGGTCGCAGGGGGGTTCCCCCCTACGAGGGGTTCGAGGGGATCATCCCCCCAGCGAGGGGTCCAGGGGCCACACGCCCCAGCGGGGGTTTAGGGGAAGCACCCCTGAAACCACATTTTATTTATATTTTATCATTGTAAATCTAGACCGTTCATCATTAGGTCACAGATATGACAGTCAATATTGTGTCAGTTTTCTTTCCCTAGAAGGCAACCACCTTTTATAAGGCTATTGTAGTACATTTTTATCAGAGTTGAGAGTAACATGCCCTGCACCACTTGATTGAAGATTGGAGAAGAGAGAGGAAGTGCATGTATTGTAATCTCATATTTGAAGATAATACAACTTGGAGCTTCTTTTCTTGGTGGAGTTTTTTTAATCTAAAAGGGTTTTCTCCATGTTATATGCTGTGTTATGTGTTCAATTCTTAGTGCATGTTATTTTTGTATAGTGGGTTTTAATTTATGTTGCAATCTCCATTGATTCTACATTGTTTAAAGCACATAAATAAGGTTTGAATTAGATTTATGTTATGTGGTTTGCACCTTCATTTCTAACATTTGGTATCAAATCCTGGCCAATTTTGATTCTTGGGTGGTAGTGTGAAGATTTTTTAGCTGCAGTGGGAGATTTGGTTGTTGTTTGTTTGTAGATCTTGTGTAGATATCATGGCTTCATTCATTGTTGCTTCTACCTCTCGGTTGGACATTGAAAAGTTTAATGGCACAGGGTACGAATTGTGGAAGCTAAAAATGGAGGATTTGCTAGAAGAAAGAAACCAGTGGTTGGCTATTATGAAAGAGAAGAAACTTGATGATGTCACTCCTGATGAGTGGGAAAGATTAGATAAAAATGCACGAGGTACAATTCGGCTGTCTTGTAGATTCTATTCTACTAAATGTTGTGAGTGAGAAGTCCACACATAGCTTGTGGAAGCATCTGGGCGAGATCTACCAAGCCAAGAGTATGGTAAATAAGCTTTATTTAAAGTGTAAGTTATTTTCCATGAAAATGAAAGAGGGTGAATCAGTTGTAGAGCATTTGAATTCATTTAATTTGTTGTTGAGTCAACTAGCATATGCAGATGTTGAGGTGAATGAGGAAGATAAATGTATATTGCTTCTCTATTCTTTGCCTGAGTCATGGGAGAATGTTATTTTGGCTATCACTGCTAACCTCATAAATTTGAAGTTGGAATCTCTTGTTTCAGTTCTGTTCTCACATGAATTGAGGAAGAAAAGTTTGGATAGTTCAGGGGATGCTCTCAGTGTCAGGGGAAGGTCTATGGAAAGAGGACAAAAAGGAGATCAGAAGGAGTCTAAAGACAAGTCTAAGGGCCATTCTAAGACTCCTGGAAAGAAGAATAGAGTCAAGTGTTGGAACTGTAGAAAGAGAAGACATGTGAAAAAGGAATGTAGAAACCTAAAGAAACAATGGGATTCTGCTACTGATAAGTCTTCGAATGCAGGTGATGAGGTTTTACTTTCTGCGTGTAATGTTGTTTCTCATGATCATTGGTTGTTTGACTCAGTATGCTCATACCACATGACCTCGCATAAAGAATGGTTTTCTAGATACGAAGAGTATGATCGAGGAAATGTGTACCTCGGGGACAAGTCTTCATATCCTATTGTTGGACGAGGGAAGGTAATGTTGTGTTTTAGTGATGGGAGAATTAAAACCCTCCTTGGTGTTTTGCATGTTCCTGGATTTGCTAGAAATTTTATTTCTATTTCAAAGTTGAATGATTTAGGAATGCATGTGACATTTGATAAGCATGGCTGCAGATTGGTGAGAGGAAACATGGTGGCAGCGAAGGGGAAAAGATTGGGAACTCTGTTTAAGCTAGAAGCCACTACTGTTTGTAATGCCTCTTATGTATCTAAGGCTAATACTAAAAATGCATGTATGTAGTGGCACCATAGATTGGGCCACATAAGTCAGTCTGGTTTAAAGACTATCTTAAATAAAAAATTGTTAGACGATTTATCTTACTCTGATGAGAATTTCAAATTTTGTGAACATTGTATGTTTGGAAAATAGAATAGATCTCCATTTCCTTCAGGTAGTAATAAATATAATGATAAATTAGAACTTATTCATTTAGATGTTTTTGGTCCAATGGATGTTGAATCAATTGGAAAATCTAGATATTTTGTTTTCTTGATTGATGATGTCTCAAGGTTTACTTGGATTTATTTTATGCATCACAAATATGAAGTTTTCACTAAGTTTAAGGAATTTAAAGCCTTAGTTGAAAAGTAATCAAATTATAAGATAAAGGTTTTGAGATCTGACAATGGAGTGGAATACTGTTCTAAGGAATTTGATGAATTCTGTAAGAATGCAGGTCTTGTTAGACAGAAAACTACTCCATATACTCCACAATAGAATGGAGTGGCAGAAAGGATGAACCAGACAATAATGGAAAGAGCCAGAAGTATGTTGAGTGAATCACAGTTGATTAAATACTTTTGGGCAGAAGTTATGTGTACTACAAACTACTTGATTAATAGATCTCCATGTAAGGCTCTTGTTTCAACTCCTTATGAAATGTGGACAGGTAAGAAACCTTCTGTTTCACATTTAAGGGTATTTGGTTGTGAGGCTTATGTTCATGTGCCTAGAGAAAAATGAACTAAGTTGGATCCAAAAGTTGAAAAGTGTACTTTCATTGGATATGGTGATAGTGTAAAAGGTTATAAGATTTGGAATCCACTAACCTGAAAGATTATCTATTCTAGAGATGTTATTTTCAGGGAACTTAGTGTTATTTCAGAACCTAAACAGCCAAAGGAAAAAGAACAAAAGGTAAAGAGAGTGCACTTTGATTTAGAGTAGAAAGATGCACCTCAGGAAGAACATAATGATGGATTGGGGGGTGGAGAAGAAGAAGAAGATTCAAGTAGTTCTGATGAAGACGAATTGGTTGTTACAGAAGAAGTTGGTGCAGATGATCATACAAAAGAACAAGTAGAGTCTCTTACTCCACTCTTGAGGATATCCACAAGACAATGAAATCTAGTTGATAGGTATAGCCCACCAGATGTTTCTTGTGTATTTGCTTTATTGAGTACAGAAGATGAGCCTAGATCCTATAGGGAAGCTATTCTTGCAGATGATAGTGAGTCTTGGCAATTAGCCATGCAGGAGGAGATGATAGCTTTAGACTCTTGTAACACCTGGATCTTGTTCATTTTCCCAAAGGAAGAAAGACCATAGGTTGTAAGTGGGTCTTCAAGAAGAATTTTGGAGCAGACGGGTCATTGGAGAAGTACAAGGCTAGATTGGTAGCTAAGGGCTACTCCCAGAGAGAGGGAGTTGATTTTGGTGAGATTTTCTCTCCTGTTGCTAAATTGACTTCTATTAGATTTCTCTTATCCATTGTTGTAGCTCTTGATTGGGAAATAGAGCAAATGGATGTTAAGACTGCATTCTTGCATGGAGATCTTGAGGAAGAAATTTACATGCAACAACCTACAGGTTTTGAGGTAAAAGGGAAAGAACATTGGGTTTGTAGATTGAAGAGGTCTCTTTATGGTTCGAAACAGTCCCCCAAAATGTGGTACCAAAAATTTGATTCATTTGTGTTGAAATTGGGTTTTGTTAGAAGTGAAGAGGATCACTGTGTTTACATTCATTGTGTTGATGATTCTATTCTAATCATTGCATTGTATGTTGATGACATGTTATTTTTCATCAATACTAAGGGTATGATCAGTGAGTTGAAAGCCCAAATTTTAGGTGCATTCGAAATGAAGGATCTTGGAGCTGCCAGATATATTTTTGGGATGGAGATCAAAAGGGATAGAGGTAACAGAAAGATTTGGTTGTCTCAAAGTAAGTATGTGAATACCATTTTATAGAGATTTAGTATGCAAGACTGTAACTCAGTTAGAGTTCCTTTACCCATTGGTACTAAGCTTTCATTAGATATGTGTCCAAAGAATGAAGATGATTTAGAGGATACGTCTAATGTGCCATATGTTAGTGTTGTAGGGAGTTTGATGTATGCAATGGTTTGCACTAGACCAGATATTGCTCAAGTAGTGGGAGTTTTGAGCATATTTATGTCTAACCTTGGTAGATAACATTGAAATTATGCGAAGAGGGTGTTTAGATATCTTGCAGGCACTCCTTATTACTATTTAGTTTATTCTGGTACTAACAGTGCTGACAAAAATTTGGACATACAGGGATTTGTTGATGCAGATTGGGCAGGTGACTTGGATAGTCGAAGGTCCACTAGTGGCTATGTGTTTACTTTATTTGGCGGAGTAGTGAGTTGGATGAGCAAAAGGCAGCCCATAGTTACTTTGTCCACCACCGAAGCAGAGTATATGGCTGCTACCCATATCTCTAAGGAGGTAGTTTGGTTGAGGAGATTGTGTATGGGTATTGGTTTTGATTGCAGGATCATTCAGATTAGTTGTGATAGCCAGAGTGCTATTTGTTTGGCCAAGAATCCTATGTATCATGCTCAGACTAAGCATGTTGATGTACAGTATCACTTTGTTCAAGAAATGGTTGTAAATGGACAGATTGGGATGAAGAAGGTAGACACTCAAGAGAATGTTGCAAATTTTTTTTATGGGTATTTACAATGTATGATGTCAAGTGGGAGAATGTTAGGATTAAGGTGCCATCAACCTTGTAAATCCTATGTAATTAATTACTCCTAATATTATTTGTAAATCACCCATAAGGGATGAGAGGTTTCACTAGCAACGGTCTTGTTTTAGCTACATGTTTATATTTGGTCCTCGACGCTCATTTGTCCGTGACGAGGGGTCATAGGGGGGTTTCCCCCCTGTGAGGGGTCCGAGGGATTCATCCCCCCAGTGGGGGTCTGGGGGCCACATGCCTTGGCAGGGGTTCGGGGGCAGTGCCCCTGAAACCGCATTTTATTTATATTTTATCATTGTAAATCTGGACCATTCATCATTAGGTCACAGATCTGACAGTCGATATTATGTTAGTTTTCTTTCCCTAGAAGGCAAGCCCCTTTTATAAGGATATTGTAGTACATTTTTTTCAAAGTTGAGAGTAACATGCGCTATTGGATTGAAGACTGGAGAAGAGAGAGGAAGTGTATGAATCTCATATTTGAAGATAATGCAACTTAGAGTCTCTTTTCTTGGTGGATTTTTTTACCTGAAAGGGTTTTCTCCACATTATATGATGTGTTATGTGTTCAGCTCTTAGTGCATGTTATTTCTGTATAGTGGGTTTTAATTTTTGTTGCAATCTCCATTGATTCTACATTGTTTAAAGCACATAGATAAGGTTTGAATCATATTTCTATTGTGTGGTTTGCACCTTCATTTCTAACAGTATCACTACCTACTCCCTCTGAGAGGTATCCTCCATCATTAGTCCAGAAAGGAATGACTCTTGAACCACACTGGACTGATGCACTTCCTTAAGCATCTAGTTCAATAAAGGAGGGGCAATAACCCCTAACTTTTCCCAAAGATACTCAAATGTGTCCTTAGGAAGAGCTTTGGTGAATATGTCAACAACATGATCTTTTGTAGGCACATACTCAAGCTTCACTTCTTTCTCTACAACCTTCTCTCTTAGAAAGTGATATCTGATAGAAATATGCTTTGTCCTTGAATGCATCACTAGGTTCTTTGAAATGTTAATGGAACTAGTGTTATCACAGAAAATAGGAATCGGATCCTTATACTTAACTTTGATATCCTTAAGAGTTTGTCTCATCCATAGCACTTGTGTGCAACATGATACTGCTGCAATGTATTCTGCCTCAACAATAGATAAGGATACTAAATCCTGCTTCTTGTTTTTCCAAGACATATCTCTGTCTCCAAGAAAGGACACACCACCACTTATACTTTTCCTATCATCTACATCTGTGTATGCACTTAGGTTGAAGTCATTGTTCTTGGGATACCACAAACCATAATCAAAAGTGCCTTTCAAGTACCTGAATATCCTCTTTACTGCCATAACATGTGACTCTTTAAGATCTCCCTGAAATTTGACCACAAGACAAACTGCATGCATGATATCAGGTCTAGTAGCAGTTAGGTATAGCAATCCTCCAATCATAGACCTGTACTTGCTCTGATCAGCCTTAGGAGATTCATCATCTTTGCTTAGCTTGCAAATAGTTGTCATGGGAGTACAAACTAGTTTAGATTCTTCCATTCCAAAATTCTTCAACAACTCCTTGACATACTTAGATTGTGAAATGAAAATGCCCTCATCTATCTGATTAATTTTTAGTCCAAGAAAGAAGTTCATCTCACCACACATTGACATCTCAAATTATTTTTGCATCTCACTTGCAAATTTCTTACACATACCTTCATTTCCACCAAAGATTATATCATCTACATAGACCTCAATAATCAGGATTTGATCTTTCCTTACCTTGATATACAAATTACTGTCTGTAGACCTTTTATTGAATCCCTATTGCAACAAATACCTGTCCAATCTTGCATACCAAGCTCTAGGATCTTGGTTTAGTCCATACAATGCCTTCTTCAACTACATACCATGTCTGGTTTGTCTGATAATTGAAATCCATCTGGTTGCTCTATATATACTTCCTCTTCTAATTCACCATTCAGAAAAGCAAACTTCACATCTATCTGATATACTTTGAAATCTTTATGTGCTGCATAGGCTAGAAACAATCTAATAGCTTCTAGTCTTGCCACTGGAGAAAACATTTCTTCATAATCTATTCCTTCCACTTGTGAGTAGCCTTTGCATACAAGTCTAGCTTTGTTTCTTACCACTTCTCCAATCTCATTCAACTTATTCCTGAAAACCCACTTTGTTCCAATTACATTTTTATCTGCAGGCCTAGGGACAAGTTCCCAAGTCTTGTCCTTTTCAATTTGCATCAATTCTTCTTCCATTGCCTTGACCCAATGTTCATCTTTACATGCTTTAGAAACTGTCTTAGGTTCAACCTTTGAAATCAAGCATAGATTTGCTTGTTCTTCTACAACTCATTTTCTTGTCAATACTCCTTTCCTCTTGTCACCAATGATTTGATCTTTAGAATGATTTCTTTGCACATACCTGGGGGTTTTAGGAACTCTTTTCAGAGCTTCTTGTTCTTCAACTTGAGCTTCTTTTTTGGAACATCTTGCACTTCAATATGAAATTCCTTGTCTTTTTCTTCAACTTTCTTTGTATCTGTAGATCCATCTAACTTGTATCCATTTGTCTATGAGATTCTCTAAATACCTTCATCTACCTTCACATTTGTACTTTCAATAATCTTCCTCAATCTTTTGTTATAACATGGGTGAGCTTTGCTTTTAGTAGAGTACCCAAGAAATACGCCTTCATCACATCTAGCATCAAATTTTCCCAACTCTTCATCTCTTCTGATATAGCATTTACTTCCAAACACTTTGAAATACTTGACAATAGGAGTTCTTCCATACCAAAGCTCATAAGATGTCTTTGTTCCATTTGATTTGACTTGCACTCTGTTTTGAATATAGACAATAGTATGAATAACTTCTTTCCAATATACTTCTAGAAGGTCATCTTCTTTGATTATTGTTCTAGCAGCTTCCTGAACTATTCTATTCTTTCTTTCAACTACTCCATTTTGCTGAGGAGTTCCAAGGATAGACAATTGTCTTTTTATCTCATGTTCTTCACAAAAAACATTAAATTCATTTGAAGTGAACTTACCATCTCTGTCAGATCTCAGACACTTGATTCTCAAATCCGTTTCATTTTCAACCATTGCTTTAAATGCCTTGAACTTGTCTAGGGCTTTTGATTTTTCTTTAAGGAAAGTAACCCAAGTCATTCTTGAATAATCATCAATAAGAAGCATGAAATACCTATCACCTTGTAGACTTCTTGTTCTTGTAGGAACACACAAGTCTGTATGCACCAGCTCCAATAGATTAGTAGAGGATTGTTCCTTGCTCTTGAAACTTATCTTTGTTTGCTTCCTAAACTAGCATTCTTTGCAGATGACATTAGCAGGCTTCACAATCTTAGGTAGGTCTCTTATAGCTTGAGTTGAGCTTATTCTCACAATATTATCAAAGTTAATATGACACATTCTCCTATGCCATATTCTGCATTCATTTTTTTAAGCCAACAAACAACAATTGTCAGTACCTCTCAAATGATAAACATTACCACGATTCTTCTTACCAGCAATAATTATTGTTCTAGAGCTTTTCCTTATCTCACATCCATTGTCTTTAAATATCAGATAATATCCTTTGTCACACATCTGTACAATAGTTAAAAGATTATGCTTTAGGCTTTGACATAAAGAACATCATCTGTAATATGCTTTCCATCAAAAGTAATTGATCCTTTTCCATGGATCTTACCAGCTGCATCATCACCAAATCTAACTAGTCCTCCACCATACCTTTCCAATTTGACAAACTTACTCTTATCTCCAGTCATGTGATTTGAACATCCATTGTCAATGACCCATTCATCCTTTTCAATTTTATCATGAAATGCAGATATCTCCTTTTCTTCTTTTGAACTTCCTTCCTTCACACATCTCGCAAGGTTAGCAGAAGCAGGTTCTTCTTTTATAGCAATAAACAGGCATTCACTGGCATTACCATCTTCAAAATCAAATTTATCATCAGTTACACCTTCATTTTTTTTAACACAGTAAATTTTCCTTACCATCTTACCTCCTTTGTTCTTGTTCTTCAAAGCTCTATCTGGACACCTTGAAGCATAATGGCCAATCTTGATGCAGAGGCATCCACACTATAACCTTTGCATATAGCATGAATGTCTGCAGCCCAACCTCATCATCATCGTCTTCGCCATCATCATCATATTCCACTTTACTCTGTCAGCATCATCATCATGTTTCCTAAAACCACCAACAGCATCATCATATTTCGGATGATCACACTTATCCTCCTGCCGACTACTGTTCACCTCCTCCGTTTTCCTCCTAACATCATCATCATGATGTTCAACTAACGCAAACATCCTCCTGTTGCACTGTTCATCGGGCGCCGAACTCCATCGGCATCATGATGATACGCGACACCACCTTCGTCAGCAGGATAACCAATATCCGGTTGCCCCAAAGATCCTGATGACTATCACCTTCAGCACCTTCCCTTCGATGCTCCGCTAGCCGACGACACAAACAACAGCATCATGATCTACTTTATCCGGTTCTCTCGAAACCTCCTGATGATGCTAACACAACTTCCTGCCACGGACTTCCGCCGATACCTAAGCACTTAACGACGGCAGGATAAACTCGCGTAGGGGGATATCTCAATATCCTGATGACGATGACGTCATATCCTGATGACGATGACGTCACCCAATATCCTGATGACCTCTTCAACACTTAGTCAAAAAAACAAACTTTCACTCTCGCATCTACTCGCGATACACGGATGATTGGCACTCCCGATAGATGATCCTGATGCCGATACACTCCTCCTCGGCTCTCCTGATGATTTTGATCACCCCGACGTACTTGCACTTCATGCACTCGAAAGCGTCATGCTCTCCTTCACTTATCCGGATGACGATATCCGAACTGTCTGCAGGATATTTGCAGAAATATCCTGATGATGCCGTTTTAGCGAACTTCTTCACTTAGCGAAATTTCACTTCGCCGATCCTCTAGGGACGACCCGATCCAACCTCAGGGTGATCTTCCAACTCAAACTTATCAACTCGACCTAGCACATACCCATGCTAGGGTCTTCGACATCTCTTGACCGCGATCCTGCACACCTGCATGCAAACAGAAAACAAACTACCTCCTACTCTACTGTACATTGCCATTCCACCGATCAGACGGATCAACCGGTGGAATGGATCAGCAAATCCATATGGCCACCAAACCAGCCAAATCGACTACACAAAGGGGATCAAACAGGAAACCGAAAACAGGATCTTTATTGATTTCAAAGATGCAATACAATATGATGTTCCTCACACAGCACACTCAAGCTCGATCGATGATATCTCTCTGTCTATGCAATATCAACCGATCTCAAGCTTAAATAGATTATCCTACGAGTACTACTGACCCGACTCCAAGCGGCTGGGAACTCTCCAGGCGGCTGGGAGATCCAACCGATCATACATCATGACAGCTGTTATAACCAACTAACTAAAAATAGCAAAAGCCTGGTCAGCATGATCTTATCATGATCAGCGTGACCTTATTACATGCATTTGGTCTTAACAGACCTTCTTGGAATCACAACAAGACCTAAAACTACTAACTGCCTTATCAAGACCAGCTGTCAGGTAGGTGCTCCTGCACCATACTCCCCAATAGAAAAGAACTCATGTCCCATGAGTTTAGTATGTGGAAGTCCTCCACCTTTACACTTTGCCTTGTCAATAGTCTGACCTGCTCCAGCTTTATCCTCTGCTGTCTCTTGGCTGCTCCAAGACTTCTGCACTGTAACTTGCTTTCTGGCAAGGAAATCCTCATGCCTGTTGATGTAGGCCCTTTTCTCACATACCCTGGGTTTGTCAAGTTGCCTGACCAGAATCTCTGTCTGAACTGCCTCTTGAACTGCTGAAATGTTCAACTCTATCTTCCTGTCAATCTTTATAGGACAAGCAATAGTCCCAACTATGACAACATCCTTGTCATTCCTCTCAACTGGTTGCTGTTTGCACCCCTGTTTCTGAACCTGCTGCTGACCTCTGTCAGTCACAACTGAAGTGTTCTTCAGCTTGTTGTCTGTAACAACTCCTTTCCCTGCAGTGTCCTGAACTGCCTTCATGCCTGCTCCTCTAGGCATCTGCACAAATTCCTTCTTTCCCATTAAAATGATTTGAGCTGCCTTCTGTACTGCAGCTTTTGCCTGCAATGGCATCAACTTAATAATCTTCCCATCCTTCTTGATGGTGTAGGTATTAGCATACCCATCATACAGTACCCTTCTGTCAAATTGCCATGGTCTACCCAACAGTAGGTGACAACATTCCATAGGCAAAATATCACACAAAATTCTATCCTGATATGGTCCAATCTGGAAATCCACATATGCCTGTTTAGAGACAAAAAGTGATTGACTATCACTCACCCAAGATGTCTTGTAAGGGTGTGGATGTGGAATCCTTTCCAAATGCAGTTTATCCACCATTTCCTGGGATACCATGTTGTCTGTTGAACCAGTATCAATGACAACTTTACATACTTTACCTTTACTCTTGCATGTGGTTTTGAAAAGAGCTCTTCTTTGCATCAGATCCTTTGATGCCTGCAAACTAATTCTCCTTAGCATCAATGATTCTCCACTCTCTGGATATCCATAATTCTCAGGACCTCTGTTTGAACTCTGTGCACTTTCTTCTACTTTCTCTTCTTGTACCAGTTGTACTCTCTTGTCACTAGTTCTATCATTTCTGGATGATGAACCTTTGTTTTCTGGACATTTGAAAGATGGATGACCAAACTCTCCACAGGTGTAACACTTTCCTAAAAATGTAGTAGAACCTCTACCACCTCCAAATCTTCCTCTATTACCTTTCCATCCACCTCTG
The DNA here is from genome assembly GCA_027924645.1 of Cunninghamia lanceolata. Lineage (NCBI taxonomy): Eukaryota > Viridiplantae > Streptophyta > Pinopsida > Cupressales > Cupressaceae > Cunninghamia > Cunninghamia lanceolata. The sequence continues at coordinate 1,039,146 of BSBN01001137.1, read as the reverse complement.
AAATCAGACTGTCCCTGTCCTTTACCAGTGTCTTCTTGACCCTCATTGGTTTGCTTTTGTGTAGGGGTTGTTCCTCTTCCCCTATTGTTTCCTCTTCCTCTCATGGACTTATCATGTCCTCTATTCATCTTTTCTTCAATCCTGATTGCCATCTGATAACAATCCTCAACATTCTTAGGGTTAGCTAACACTAACTCATCCTGTATGTTAAACCTCAAACCAGCCAAGTACCTAGCCACCTTTTCTACCTCATTCTCATGATGACCAGATCTCATACTTAACAGATAAAATTCCTCAGTATATGCTTTCACATCCCTGTCTTTCTGCTTTAAAAATTGCAGCTTCTTAAACATCTGGATTTCATAATCCCTTGGCAAGAATTTACCCTTGATCCTTGCTACCATCTTATCCCATGAAGTGATCTTAGACTTCCCTTGTTTTCTTCTCTCCGATTGTACATAATCCCAACATACCAAAGCATGACCTCCTAACTTGGTCTTTGCAATCTTTACCTTCTGATCCTCAGCAACATCTTCACATTCAAAGTGATTATCCAGTGCAGCAATCCAATCTAACAACTCATCTTCATTCAAGCTTCCAGTATACTTGGTAACATCAACCTTTACCTTAGGTTTTTCACTCTGCACTGCCTTTAACAGTTTTGCCAGTCTCTGGTCTTCAGCATCCAGATCTTCAGCTACCTCTTCATACTCTTCAACGGTATCTTCATCTTCTTCAGACTCACTGTCTTCCACTTCCCTCTTTTTGTTCTTTTCCAGGGCTGTCAGCCTGGCTTGAAGTGCTTCAGCAAGCTCCTTCATCTTCCTCATCTCTCTAGCATGTTTCTCCTTCATTTCCTGCAATTCCCTTGCAGTACCACTACCTTTAGGAGGCATTTTGTCAACCTCTGAATCAACACACAACACAATCAACTCTACCTCTGCCCTTTCGGTGACAGAATCAACACACAACAGCCCAGACCTTTTGCTGAGCTCTGATACCACTATGATGCAGAGGCATCCACACTATAACCTTCGCATATAGCATGAATGTCTGCAGGCCAACCTCATCATCATCGTCTTCGCCATCATCATCATATTCCACTTTACTCTGTCAGCATCATCATCATGTTTCCTAAAACCACCAACAGCATCATCATATTTCGGATGATCACACTTATCCTCCTGCCGACTACTGTTCACCTCCTCCGTTTTCCTCCTAACATCATCATCATGATGTTCAACTAACGCAAACATCCTCCTGTTGCACTGTTCATCGGGCGCCGAACTCCATCGGCATCATGATGATACGCGACACCACCTTCGTCAGCAGGATAACCAATATCCGGTTGCCCCAAAGATCCTGATGACTATCACCTTCAGCACCTTCCCTTCGATGCTCCGCTAGCCGACGACACAAACAACAGCATCATGATCTACTTTATCCGGTTCTCTCGAAACCTCCTGATGATGCTAACACAACTTCCTGCCACGGACTTCCGCCGATACCTAAGCACTTAACGACAGCAGGATAAACTCGCGTAGGGGGATATCTCAATATCCTGATGACGATGATGTCATATCCTGATGACGATGACGTCACCCAATATCCTGATGACCTCTTCAACACTTAGTCAAAAAAACAAACTTTCACTCTCGCATCTACTCGCGATACGCGGATGATTGGCACTCCCGATAGATGATCCTGATGCCGATACACTCCTCCTCGGCTCTCCTGATGATGATGATCACCCCGACGTACTTGCACTTCATGCACTCGAAAGCGTCATGCTCTCCTTCACTTATCCGGATGACGATATCCGAACTGTCTGCAGGATATTTGCAGAAATATCCTGATGATGCCGTTTTAGCGAACTTCTTCACTTAGCGAAATTTCACTTCGCCGATCCTCCAGGGACGACCCGATCCAACCTCAAGGTGATCTTCCAACTCAAACTTATCAACTCGACCTAGCACATACCCATGCTAGGGTCTTCAACATCTCTTGACCGCGATCCTGCACACCTGCATGCAAACAGAAAACAAACTACCTCCTACTCTACTGTACATTGCCATTCCACCGATCAGACGGATCAACCGGTGGAATGGATCAGCAAATCCATATGGCCACCAAACCAGCCAAATCGACTACACAAAGGGGATCAAACAGGAAACCGAAAACAGGATCTTTATTGATTTCAAAGATGCAATACAATATGATGTTCCTCACACAGCACACTCAAGCTCGATCGATGATATCTCTCTGTCTATGCAATATCAACCGATCTCAAGCTTAAATAGATTATCCTACGAGTACTACTGACCCGACTCCAAGCGGCTGGGAACTCTCCAGGCGGCTGGGAGATCCAACCGATCATACATCATGACAGCTGTTATAACCAACTAACTAAAAATAGCAAAAGCCTGGTCAGCATGATCTTATCATGATTAGCGTGACCTTATTACATGCATTTGGTCTTAACAGACCTTCTTGGAATCACAACAAGACCTAAAACTACTAACTGCCTTATCAAGACCAGCTGTCAGGTAGGTGCTCCTGCACCAAATCTTACCACAACTAAAACATTTGAAAGGTAACTTACCTTTGTACTTTCTGGTTCCCTTTTTCATTTTGTTTGCAAAGTTTGCCTCAAGCTCATCAAAGTCTTCTTCATATGATTCCACAACATACTTACCTAATTTAGCAGTCTTTTCTTCCTTGGCCTTAAAAGTAGTCTCAGTTTTCACAGGGCTATCAATAGTACCAAATTCTGTCATTTCAAAAGTAGTCAGTTTACCAAACAATTGATCTTTTGAAAGCTTATTCATATCAAACAATTCTTCAATGGCATATACCTTGTGACTATAGGATTTGGGAAGAGTTCTGAGAACCTTATCTACAACATCCATATCATCTATCTTTCGACCAAGACCCTTGATGCTGCTAACAACTTCATCAATCTTATGTATGTAACTTGTTATGTTCTCATCTTTAGACATTCACATAGTTTCATACCCGGTCTTCAAGTTCTACAGCTTAGCCTTCTTGACAGATGCATCACCTTCATAGATGCTTTTCAACTTTACCTAGATCTCATGAGCAGTTTCCAAATCCACAACTTTCACCATTTTAGTGTTAGATAAAGCATTTAGTAGAACATTTTTAGCTTTTCCATTTATCTCATAGGCCCTAATCTCACTTGCAGTCCTTGGACCACCATTAGGCATTTTGTATTCATCTTCAACTATTTTCTAGACATTAAAACCAATGGAAACAAGATAACTTTGCATTCGTACCTTCCAGAAGGCATAGTTAGATCCATCAAATCGAGGAATGTCTTTGTGCACCATCCCAGATCTACCTTAAGCTATTAGGCTTTCTTCCAAGGAACCAAGCTCTGATACCAATTGTTGAAGGCACAAGACAATTGAGAGGGGGGGTGAATCAGTGGTATCAAAAACTTTAACTTCTCTTAAACAAAATCACATTCACATTCACTTACTTTAACCCCTTACTCTGTTATGAAGATTAAACATGAAATGTAGAATTAAAACTCAAACACATCAACACCATTCACACATGAACACCAGATTTTTACATGGAAAACCCTAAAAGAGAAAAACCATGGTGAGTGTTAGCTCACAATATAATGGAGTAACAATACCGAATAACAAAGGAAGCTCACTACTAAAGGGCTCACTACCCAAAAGCATGCTCACTGCAAAATGGCTCACTGGCAAAGGGTGGCTCACTGCTGAGGGGTGGCTCACTACCATGAATTGATATAATAGCATCTACAATAAGCCTAAGTTTATGTGAGACCTATTTATTTCACTCCCTTATTTTGCTTATTTCACATTTACAGTTGATGACATTTAGACATTTGGGGACTGTTGATCCCAATATGTAGATGCTCTAGACTATATTCCTTTATTTTGGTTAGCTATGCTTAGTACGTTGTGATGTGACTATATCCTGATTTTGATTCACTGATGATGTTTAGACTTGTGAGATGCATTTTGGTATTATTAGAGATACTAGTTGTGAAATCATTATATGGATTTGCTATGAGATTTTGATCCTGAGATAGTATATAGAAATGCAATTATGAATCTTATTTATGATGTGATTTTTATAATATTTTAAATGATTATGCAATGGCGTGAGTGTATGCATTTCCTTGCTTCGGCTATGATATATATATATGTTGGATTAATTTGTTTGTTCAAGTGCGTAGGTGATTTTCTAGGCCACAAAAAATTGGAGATTGATTTCGCACCTAATGTGTTCCCGTGTTAGACCGATCTATTCCCAAGAGGGATAAGGATCATGTGTGATTGTATGATGCTTTCGTAAATGTCTACATTTTATTATTTGGCTTAGATTTTACCTTTTTATATTATTTAATGGAAGTATTGTAAAATATGCATTTTAATTTACACCACTTGGTGTCTTTTAATTTTTGTGGCCATTTTATGTGAATTTTTACCTCCTAAAGTGTTTATTATGGGCTAAAATTAACCCTGGGTGGTACCCCTAGGGTCTAGGGCCCATTTGAGCATGCTAAACCCTAGGGTTACCTCTATCTAGTCACCTTAACCTTAGCTTAAAGTAAAGTGGCGAAAATTCAAATTGAATAAGTGTGGGAGATGAGTCATGCCTTGAAACAAGACCCATTTCCTTTTCCAAGGCATGGAATTCCACCACCTTGAAGACTTGGGGAGTCTTCAAGACCCCTAAGTGCGTGGAACTTTCCTCCAATGCTCTCACACATGTGTGAGAGCATCTTGGAGTGAAGGGGCTCCCTTTAGAGAATAAGGTGATGACATGTGTCATCCCTTATCCTCTTGGAGCCCATTTGGAGAGATGCCACCTCTCCACCTTTGCTCTCACACATGTGTGAGAGCACAAGTGGAGAGGGTGAGGTTTGAATGGATGGGAGGGTGACACATGTCACCCTCACATTCCTTTTCCCTTGCAAGTGGGATGGGAAGAGGAAGGAGAAGGTGACATGTGTCACCTTCTCGTTCCTCAAGTCTCAGAATGAAGCCTATTTTAATTCCTCTTTGAGAGGGGAATGGCATTCTTGTTTTTGCTTAATTTTCTATCTTTGGAGGGATTTTGGAGAGTTAGAGAGATTTTGGAGGATTGGAGGCTTGGAGAAGGATTGTGGGCTCTTCTTCAACTTTCATCCATTGTTGGGCTCTTAAGGTAAGCCTCAAGGCATTTTAGCCTTCCTTATGCTTTGTTAATTTTTTTGGTTGTGTGCTTGAAATGCTTTGGGTGTTTATTTCTTTCTTGTGTGGGATTTTTGGGTGTTTTGGGATGAGACTACCAACCTTGGTGTGTCCATCCATGTGTGCAGTGGGGGAGGAGTGAATCTCCTCAAGGTCACCCTCCTGGTATTGGTATTTTTGTGGCCTTGAGGGCAAGATATTGGAGTATGGAGTATTTTTGTTTGGCATGAGTACCATGGTGAAGTTTATATATTCACGGAGTTATCATTTTGGGCTTGAGGCCTTATTTTGTGTTGAGATGTTGGGATTTTTGTGGAGTGATCCTTTGAGTAGAGTGATGTCCACTCCCCTACCCCCTCAAATCCATTTCTATGGATTTTGTGATGTGCAAACCTTATGGGTGTTCTTCTTGATTTGTGTGGCTTGCTTATTGTTGTGTTGTGGCTTGAGACCCATGTGAAGATTGACCTCTTAGTTCGGGGGTGACCCACTTGCGGGTCTATGGTAGGGAGGAGAGCATTTAGTGTCTTGGAAGTTTTCCCCATTGTTCTTTTTGTAGGTTATTGCTGAGCTTTGGAGCTTGAGAGGGATGGTCACTATTGCTGTGACTTGGTTCACCTTGTTGGCTATTGGGAGCCTTGACCTATGTGGCCTTATTGTATTTTGTTGAGAATTAAATCCTCTCCTCAATGTGTTTGTAAATTGAAAGATAGTTCTGTTGTAATCAAGTATTTTTTTTTGTTTCCTTCCATCCTTTAGAGCTTTTTGGTTGTTGTTGTAAGTTCTCATGTTGTCAAAAAATTTATAGATTAATGTTATTGTATGGATATGTTGGAGAAAGAGAAAAAAAAATGATATTTAAGTAAATTTTGTTGCTATTGTGTGTCTCAAAGAAAGTGTAACACATTAACTTGTAAATTGCTTGCAAAAAGGAAGAAAATAATCATGTTGTTGTTTGAAACTAATTTTAGTACTCAAAGAAAAAAAAAAGAATAGGGTACATCATTCTTATTGTGTTCTTCAAACAAAAAGAAAAGTTTGTATATCTATACGTTTATGTTGTATGTAATTGAAGAATGGAAAGTAAAGTGAGAAAGCGCTGTGTGCAATAGTTAGAAATCTTAGTTGCTAAGTGTATGATTTGAACTCCTTGTTTTATATTTTAAAAATATATTATGTGCATCATGTAGTTAAAATAAAATAAGTTTAAGTCTGGCTTACTATTTCCTTTCACTGTAAAAGTTTATGCTACACATTTAATACAAAAAAGAGAAATTTCAGGACATTAAAGTGGGGTTGGTCCCATGACCATATACAGGAATCTTATTCTTAGAAGCACTTATCATAGAAAGTTTATATAAATGTATATAAACTTTACATGTCATATACACATGGTACATGCGAATATACACATATATGTAGATATATATTTATCTATAAACTTTAGTTGATTAGTGGACATGTTGATTTCTATTATAAGTGTAAGAATATACAACTATATTTATATATATATAAACATATGTATAGTGATATATATACATATAGTATTATATACTTAAATAGAGTTATATATTTATTGTGTTATTTTTTCTTATTTTCTTTTCAAAAATACAAAAAACAAAGGGGTGAATATATATATATATATACATATATCGCTAAATTGGGCTAAGGTAATATATGGGCGACTGTGATAAGCAGCAGAGGCTAATTTTATATATATATATAAAATTTTATAGAAAACAAAGGATCTTAAACAATGTTCTTTTAGGTTCGAAACCCTAGACTTGGCTGAATGGCTAAAAACTATGGTGGTTCTATTTTTGGGAGATGGCCGTCGCATATTTGGGACAAATTGTGCTTAACACAATCTGCCCTGTGGATTGTGTTAAGCATAGTTCACCTCTTCTCCCCGCTCACCATCTCTCTCAACAGCGCAGGGCGCCCCTCTTCACCTCCGCCCCTCCTCACCATGGAGGCACCATGTGACTTGCAACACCGATTTCGTTGACTACTGAGCCCTAATCCGGCCGCCATGAGTTAGCTTCAAACCTACTACTTATTCTTCTTTTAAAGTGAAACATACACATATATTTAAACCTTGCCATCAGGCAATTTTTGTGGGTATACAATGATTTATACAAATAAAATTAAAAAAAAACATATATTTGTGTTAAAGAAAAAGTATGAACAAACTATGTTAGTCAATGCTCAACCCTGAAACCCCTCTCCCATGGCCGCCCAACTTCAGACCTGTAACAAACAAAATGTGAAAGGAAGAAATTGTAGAAGGGAGGAAAATGAAAGAGAGTTGATGGAGTAATAGAAAAGATAATGGATGATTAGGGTTCCTCTTATGGAAATTAATATCTTATTTTAGAGGCCCTTAGTGTTTCTTGGGAGGTTGAATTTTTTAGATTTAAGGGAATTTCCTTCTAGATGCACGGGAGTACTTTTCCCCCCCTTCATTATCTTGAGTTGACCATTAATTTTACCCCTTAGGCCTTGGTAATTTTATTTGGGAGATATTAATGTAGGCATGTTTATTTACTCTAGGTATTATACATAAAACTATAAGTAGGTATTTAATTAATTATAGGAAACTATTTTTTTAAAGAAAATTAATAACAACTAGGGGATATCTAATAGACATTGAAAATTATAGAGGTAGGGGGACATTTTTATAGACCTTATAATTGAATTTTTTTTATGTAAGCCTTTTGGACATTGTTGGACTAGTAGTTAAGTCATTATACAAAATCTAATGTTATGGTTAATATTAGCTTTTGGGTGCTTAGTTAATCATTAGATTATTGTTAATTTAGAAACGGAGTGGTTGAGATAAATTAGGCTTAGGAGTATATTTTTAATTTAATTTTTCTTATAAATGGGTTTACTAGGAATCCTTTTAACAATAATTTCTATGAAAGCTATTAAGGCGTTATGCTACCAGAATTTTTCTAGAATTTAGGAGTGGATTATTTATTGGTTTAATTTATGCGTGAGTTCTAATTTAATGTTATCGCAAGATAATTATGTGTTGATGAGATCGTTAATTAATATTTGTAAGTTTAGTATTAGGGTTTGGATTTTGACACAGGTTGAAATCACACCATTCATCTAGGAAACTTAGGGGTTCAAAATCAAATCGATTCAGACCCTAATGGCGATGGTCCTCACGTCGCATAAACCCCCTTAGTCGGCTACCATCGTGTAGGGGTTACGATAGATACTCACAATACATGACTTTTGATTGACATGTTTACGCCTTGTACGTATTGCCACTGAGCACGTTGAAGCGTGCGAGGGGGTTTCTAGGGATGTGTGTAATTTTTTTTTATTTTTTATGTCATGACCACATGATAAATGTGGACATGACACGTGTGTTGCATGTCGTGACCTCATGGGAAATGTGGGCATGACAGTTTAGTTCCATTGAAGTGCAGTACATATCACCTTCGCTGCCCTTATAACACAAACACTTTCATCTTTGCATCCACACTCTCAAAAACACGAATCCTTTTCACTTATTTATATCAATCATCAACCTTGGAACATACATCAAGGTTAGCAATACAATCTACAACCTTTGGAACAATCTCCAAGGTCTGTAAACATACATAATTCAAATTAGGTCTAGACCTAAACAAACTTGCGAAGCAAATGAATGATGGAAGAACACTTCATAGCTTAGATCAGACCCAAATACATCTTCACATGCTTCTACAATCCACAAAGCACATCCACAAAGAGTGTTAGCACCCAAGTCGGCCAAACTAGTGCAAACATCAAGAATACTTAGGCACACGCTTCTAAGAACTCAATTATAGCTTGCAGACCAATCATAAGATTTTAACACAATTTGGAGACATCCACGAACAACATAAAATCACCTAGGAGCCAACAAATCTAGCCGCAACAAATCTCACTTGGAGACAATAAATATCACTTGAAGACAGATCACAGACTGCTCACAACAAACACTGTCAAACTCTGCTAAACAATAACTCACTTTTCAAAGTACCAAATAAAAATCCTTTGGAATGAAGATAGATAAGGACCTTATAAACATATGTCTAAAACTGCAAGACCAAAAACTAAAGTGTAGAGAAATGCAGAGCAAGATACTTTCTCCCTGTCACATTGCAAATGCTGCTAGGCACAGTCTTCACACTGGTGAATCAAACTTCTACTACATAGCGATCTGGACCACAAAATTGTAGATTTAGTATCTTCACACACTTCTCCAAAACATATCCAAATATCACACTTTGGTCTGCAACACAGCAGCTATGAGGAGCAAAAACTCATACAGTATCCTGTAAGCCAGAATACATCTTCACAACTTTGTCTTCAGTATGAACCAAATTTTCTCAAAAGCACTTGGAAACTCAATATCATGAACATATTCTTATCATATTCAACACTTATACAACACAATACAAATAAACTAACTCATCACAATCAAGTAACAAAACAAGAGCACAGTTGACACTAATGACAACACAAACATGTTGACATATGACAACACCGATTAGCACATACTTGTGACACTAACAATCTATGTTATTTACTGAGGTGGTCAATCAAATTTCAAGCTAGTACTTGTACTTATATAGAGGACAACAACCCCATTGTTCAGAGTGCTAATAACATATATTTCACTTAGCTAACTTAAATGCAATAGTAACTCTAAACAAGGTAGCCATAACCAATAAAGAAAAATCACATTCTTGCTTAATTTATAGAAATGAACATAACCACTATATATGAAAATCTAATTGCAACAATTAAATTGATTTAACTAGTAGTAAACCAAATGGAGATAACATAAACTAGATCTGAAAGAATGAGAAAATATAGAACAAAAGACCAAAACACATAACACAATATTTACATAGAGAAATCCTTTTGGAAAAAAACTCCACTAAGAAGAGAGGCCCAAGTTTGTATTATCTTTAGAAATAGAGATTACATAAAATTCTTCCTTTCTCCTCTTTAGTCTTCAATCCTTTAGCACCTGCAAATAGAGTTTTCACTATTTACACAACATACTCCATCTACCTCCCTAAGCACCTATTATATAGCATTTTCACCCTCTAAATGGGGCATCCAAGTTGGTTTCACATCCCAATGAACCTTCTTGCAATCATTCAAGCATGCATATCATAGATTTGGAGAGTTATAACTTAGTTACCAAACTACACAATTAGTTTGTCCTTATGGACATGTAATTTGTCCCTATTCCCATGGTGGTTACTGTCTTCATGTGAAGGTGTTAAAGGCTTATAATAGCCATCCAAAAATTGATTACAAGTGTCCAAAAAACCTCATTGAAAGTTGGGTACCCAAAACCTCCATAACCTCCAAAATGTCTATTTGGTAAATAGTAACCTCCTACCAGTAAATAATTAATTACTGACCCCGAGTAAAAGTTTAATTATCATGCTAGTAAAACGCTAATGGTAAAAATAATTACAGCTAATGGTGAATTCCTCATCCCTTATGAATGATTTACAAACAATATTAGGGGTAATAAAATACATAAGATTTACAAGGTTGATGGCACTTTAATCCTAACATTCTCCCACTTGACATTATACATTATAAATACATCCATAGGAAGACATAAGTTAACTAAGTACTAGGAACAAGGCCTATGGATTCCCTACACCATGTAAACTTTTCTATGCTCACAAGTTTAGTAAGTGAATCTACCACATTCTCTTGAGTTTCAATCTTCTTCAACTCTATTTATCCATTATAAATTATTTCATAAAAAAATGGTATTGTACATCCACATACATAGTTTGTGCATGATACATAGGATTCTTGGCCAAGCAAATTTCTCTTTGTCTATCACAACCAATCTAAATAGTCCTACAATCAAAACCAATACTTGTACACAACCTTTGTAACCAAACCATTTCCTTATAGACATGGGTAGCAACCATATACTCTGCTTCAATGGTGGATAAATAAATCATGTGATTCCTCTTACTCATCCAACTCACTACTCCTCCAAACAAAGTAAACACATACCCACTAGTAGACCTTCGACTGTCCAAGCCACTTGCCTAATCTGCATCAACAAAACCCTGTATGTCCAATTTCTTATCCACACTATTAGTACCAATATAAAACAAACAATAATTAGAAGTACCACACAAATATCTTAACACCCTTTTCACATAATTCCAATTCTCTCTACCAAGGTTAGACATAAACCTACTCAATACTCCCACTGCTTGGGCAATATCTAGCCTAGTGAAAACCATTGCATACATCAAACTACCTACTGCACTAGCATATGGCACATTAGACATATCCTCAAAATCATCTTCTCTCTTGGGACACATATCTATTGAAATCTTAGTGTTGACTGGTAAAGGAATTCTAATTGGTTTATAATCCTGCATACCAAATCTGTTCAAAATAGTATCAACATACTTACTCTGTGATAACCAAAGTTTTATTTTTACTTGATCTCTTTTGATTTCCATTCCTAATATGTACCTTACTACCCCTAGATCTTTCATCTCAAATAAACCTAAAAGTTAAGCTTTCAACTCACTAATCTTGCCCTTGGTGTTATTAAAAAACAACATATTATCCACATACAACGCAATAATTAGTATATGAGATCATCAATACATAATTTAAACACAATGATCTTGTTCACTTCTTACAAAACCCAACTTCAAAAAAATTAATTAAATTTTTGGTACCACATCCAGGGTGATTTCTTTAAACCATAAAGAGACCATTTTAACCTGCAAACCAAGTGTTTTTTCCCTTTTACCTCAAAACCTTTAGGATGTTGCATATAAATTTCCTCTTCCAAGTCCCCATGCAAAAATGTAGTTTTAACATCCATTTTCTCAATTTCAAAATCATTAGTAGCAACTGTGTATAAAAGAAATCTAATTGAGGATAATTTAGCAACAAGAGAGAATATTTCATAAAAATTAACTCCCTCTTTGGGAGTAGCCCTTGGCCACCAGTCTGGCCTTGTACTTCTCTAATGAACCATCTACTCCAAACTTCTTCTTGTAGACCCACATAGATCCAATGGTTTTTCTTCCTTTGGGAAAATGAAAGAGATCCCAAGTATCACAAGAGTCTAAGGCCATAATCTCCTCCAACATGGATTGTTTCCAAGACTCACTATCATTTGTAAGGATAGCTTCCCTATAGGATATAGGTTCATCGTTAGTACTTAATAAGGAAAATATACAATGGAAATCTGGTGGGCTATACCTGTCAACTAGATTATGCTATCTTATGAATCTCTTGAGAATAGTACAGGGCCCTTCTTGTTCTTGATCTTGCTCAACTTCTTCTTGATTATCTTCCCTAACCTCTTCAATTTGATTAGAAACCTCACCTGAACCCTCTTCTTCTTCTTCTTCTTCTTCTTCTTCTTCCTCCTCCTCATCCCCAAATCCATCTCTTTATTCTTCCCGAGGTGCATCTTCCTGCTTAGTCTCAAAGCACACTCTCATTTCCTTTTCTTTGTCTTTTGGTTATTCCGGATCAGAAATAACTCTAAGTTCCCTAAAAACCACATCTCTAGAATAGATAACTTTCTTAGCTTGTGGATTCTAAATCTTATAACTTTTAACAATCTCACCATACCCAATGAAAATACACCTTTCAACTTTTGGATCCAACTTAGATCACCTTTCTTTAGGCACATGAAAATAAGCCTCACAACCAAAAATCGTCAAATGTGAAACATAAGGTTTCTTACCTATCCACACTTCATAAGGTGTCAAATGAAGAGCCTTACAATGAGATCTATTGATTAAGTAACAAGAAGTACTCACAACGTATAGCCAAAAGCATTTATCTGTTCATCCTTTTTGCCACCCCATTATGTTGAGGAGTGTATGGAGTAGTGTTTTGCCTAACAATACTTGCATGCTTACAAAACTCATCAAATTCCTTAGAACAATATTTTCCTCCATTGTTATATCTCAAAACCTTTATCTAACAATCTTATTACTTTTCATTTAATGCTTTAAATTCCTTAAACTTAGTGAAAACTTTAGATTTATATCACATAAAATAAATTTAGGTAAATCTTGAAACATCATCAATGAAGGACAAAATATCTAGATTTTCCAATAGGTTCAATATCCACAGGACCAAAAACATCCAAATGAATAATCTGTAATTTACTCTTAGCTTTATTACCGCTTGAAGAAAAAGATTCTCTATTTTGTTTAACAAACACACAATGTTCACATAAATCTAAATACTCATTGGAATAAGAAAAATGTCTAACAACTTTTTTATTTAAAATTCTTTTAAAACTAGTTTCACTTATGTTTCCAATATATAGTGCCACAACATACATGTATTTTTAGATTTTTTTGTCACATAGGTGGAGTTATAAATAGTAGTGGCATCTAGCTTAAACAATATTCCCATTCTTTTCCCCCTCACTATCACCATGCTTATCAAATGTTACATGTATTCTTGAATCATTCAACTTAGATACAAAAATCAAATTTCTAGCCAATCCAAGAATATGTAAAAAACCATGGATGGTTTTTATCCTGCCATCATTGAAACACAACTATACCTTGTCTCATCCAACTATCAAATATGAACTGTTGTCCCCAAGGTAGACATTACCTCCATCATATTCTTCATATGTGAAAAAACACTCCTTATGAGAAGTCATATGATAAGATCATCCCGAGTGAACCAACCAATGTTTGTTAGAAATAAAATTACATGAAGAAAGAAAAGTGTCATCACCTAATTTTGAGGACTTTTCTATAGAGGAATCCCATTGTTTCTTTTGTTTATGCATTCCTTCTTAACATGTCCCCTCTTTCTGTAATTCCAACATTTAACTCTATTCTTCAGGAGTCTTAGATCTTCCCTTAGACTTGTCTTTAGGTCCCTTCTGATCTCCTTTAGATCCACTTCTTTTCTTGGACCTCCCCCTGACATGAAGAGAATCCGATGAGATATCCATAACTTTGTTTCTCATTTCCTATGACAACAATGTTGCAACAAGAGCACCCATCTTGGGATCTTCGAGATTAGCACTAATAGAAAGAATGAGATTCTCCCATAACTCAATCAAAGAACAAATCAACACAATAAATTTATCTTCTTCATTTATATTAACATCAATAGAGGCTAATTGACTTAAAATTAATTAAAAGTGTTGAAATGCTCAACTATCGAATCATCTTCCTTCATTTTTAGAGAAAAAAAAAATCTTTTTAATATAACTTATTTACTAGACTCTTGGCTTGGTAGATCTCACCCAACCATTTCTATAGATCATATGCAATTTTCTCTTTAGAAACATTCAGTAGGAAAGTGTCTACAAGACAAATCTAGATTGTTCTTTGTATTCTCTTATCCATCTTATCCAACTCATCTTGATCTATTATGCCTGGTTTCTCTTCCTTTGTTGCTTCCAACCATTGATCCGTCTCTTCAAGGAGATCCTCCATTTTCAGCTTTCACAACTCATAATCGGTTCCATTGGACTTCTCAATGTCTAAACAAGATGAGGATGCAACCGTGTATTCTACACACAAATCTTAACAACAAATTTAACCAGAACTCCCATTATAGCTCAAAAAACCTTCACACTTCCACCCAAGAAGCAAAGCTGACCAAATTCTAATACAAAATATAGAATAGAAGACTAAAACACATAAAATAGTATTTATGTGGAGAAACCCTTTTGAGCAAAAACTCCACCATAAAGAGAGGCCCAAGTCTGTATTATCTTCAGAAATAGAGATTGCATACAATCTTCGCTTTCTCCTCTTAAGTCTTTAATCCTTCAACACCTACAAACATATCTTTCACTCTTTACATAACATACTCCATCTACCTCCTTAAGCACCTATTATATAGCATTTTCACCCTCTAAATGGAGCATCCAAGTTGGTTTCACATCTCAATGCCCCTCCTTGGAATCATTTGAGCATTCTTAACATAGCTTTGGGGAGATGTAACTTAGTTTCTAAAATACAAACATAGTTTGTCCTTAGGGAAACCTAGTTTGTCCTTATTCCCAAGGCAATTACCATCTTCATGTGAAGGTGTTAAGGGCTTATGATAGCCATCCAAAAATTGATTAAAAGTGTCCAAACAACCTCATGGGGAGTTGGCACCCAAAACCTCCAAGATGCCTATCTGGTAAATAGTAACTTCCCACTGATAAATAATTAATTACTGAATTCTAGTAAAAATTAATTATTGTACCAGTAAAAACCTGATGGTTAAAGTAATTACATCTAATGGTGAATTCCTCATCCCTTATGAATGATTTACAAACAATATTAGGAGTGTAAGAGTTGTCTATGAAAGTAGCCACCCAAGATCTAGGAGCTTCAATAAAAGCATAGGAGATAGCCAAAATGAGAGAATAATTCTATTCTATCAAAAAATACAAAAAATACAATGTACATGATATACCTTGCTTATAAAGGCAAGGTTGAGAGGTAGGACTAACTAGGATAATGACAACTGTCTTAATCCTATGACATGAGACAACTAAAGGATAAGATCACATCTATACTAGAAACATCCAGAAAGATTCCTAGATCCCTAAGTCAACTTAACATGTGAACATGTGTGGATAGGTCATAACTAATAACTAGTTAGATAATGTATCATGTTCACATTGTAAAGGGGAAATTGGATAGGAAATACCCCTGTTCACACCAACACTCCCCCTTACGTGCAACTTAGGGAGAATGAGAAAGATGAACATGATGCAATGATGGATGGGTCCCAGATACAGAGCCATGTTAGGTACCCATGTATAAACAATCTCTCACAAATAGAGTAATGGAGAAAAACTCGTAGGAAAAAACCCCTCTCCAAAAGAGAGAAAATAAAAAAGTGAAAGGACTCAACATGACCCCCCAAGGACTACTTCTGTCATCAAAATACAATCAATTACCCCCCATAGGAGAGATATAATGAGATGGTAGATCCCCCCATAAAGAAGTATCTCTTGTGCCAATGAATGCTTGAAGACATAAAACAATCCATTGCCTGCAAACAATATTTCTCCCCTTGGGAAGAAACAAATCCAATGGTGGATTTAGAAGCAACTCCCATAATATGGATGAAAATGGAATCCAAATGTGTGTCTCAAAACACAACTCTGGTGTCCTCATGCTAGAAAATGACATCTTCTCCAAATTAGGAACTATCTACCCAATCAAGGAAGTATAACTAGGAGAGGAAGGATAGTGAACTGCATCTGAAAACACTCAAAGATGTGATGACATCATTACCATCAAAGAGGAGAGATAACCCCTCAAATATGTCCTCCAAATATGAAATGTGAGACTACACAAACAAGGATGCAATATCTGATAAATAGGAATCCTAATGAGGTGGACCAGGAAGACTGTAATGATCCTGCTATTAAGAATCACTAGAAATTCTAAAGGAAGCAAATATGAACTATAAAGTACAAACATGTGATGGTGGATTAGTGATCTCAATAGGAGGAGAAGGATAAGCAAGAGAAGTCTTTGTGTCATTTGAACTATCAAAACTTTCTAGATATTTGATATCATCTAGTTTTGTATCATAATCAAAGGGTATATTATCTGCATCATCAATGGGTATGAGACAATCCATTGCATGATCATCTAGGAATGGGGAGATATAAGGGTCTTCATAGATCTCCCAAATCTTAGTCCAAAGTGTGTGGGGAAATTCAAGTTTGACATAGCCCACATAGTGTCATAATCAACATGAGAACAAATCAATCCTACAATATGATCATTAGTATTTGCCCATGCATTTTTCTTCTAAGGTGTATTTGGTTTAGGTATGAGTCCATAAAGATAAGAAAAAAAATGAAGCCACCTACAATGTGTGAGGATGCCTTTTTTCCAAGACTCATAATTATCCTTTTTCAGATTTATCATAGAAGGATGAATAGAAAAACCTATGATATCTTCTCAAATGATTAGAGATTAAAACTGACAAGATTACCCCCAAGTTCACTCAATCATGAGACTCCCCTAGCAACATATGATCATGGTACTTTATACTTAGTCTGATTACAATTGGCACTAGTCAAAATAACAAAGTGGTCTTTGATCTTAGTACATTGCAAATGTGAATTAGGCCTCAAACTGAAATTACTTTTGTATAAAATTAAAACAATCTGATTAAAGATCTGAAAAGTAAATGAAAAATTATGCACTTTCAAAAAAAATTCAGCCAAAAATGTTACTATATGAGCCCAAATGGAGTGCTCAAAGTTCCCAAAACAAGAATTGCTTAGCAACAGGTGTGAAAATCTATAATTTCTTTGAAGTTGGACAATCGGAACCAAAATGTAGCTAGAGAGGGGTGCTAGATTGGTGCAAAGATCTGATGACATCATGTTAACATCAACAAATCAAAGAACAAATATTCTCTATTTGGATGAGATATGCCTCAATGATCTCAAAATCGGCACCGATTTTTGACAAAACTACTTAAAAATATCAAAACAAATGTTTTGTAGGGTCAAAATTGCCTTCAAACCACACCAAACCAATTTCTAGAATTCAAAATTTGAATGGCCGCTCAAGCAATGGATTGAGGTGGTGTTGATGGTGTTGTTGGACAGAGGAACATTGCCTTGGTGGTGGGCCAATTAAGGCTGTCAGCCATGGGTTTTAACCCTGTCAGTTTAGGTCATTGGTTGGGGTATTACTCTACTGGTATGGCTAGGGATGAGACTCAAGCCTACAAAGGCATGCTACCTGGTACAGGTGTTGACATGGCTGACAGGCCTGTCGGTACCCTTTAGTATTGAATATATATATCTAAAAAAACATTTTACAAAGTCCTCAGATAATTTTTTATTTTATTTCTAAAAAACTAAAAAGTATAATATAAAATTTCTTTACTCTTATGACCTACGCAAGGATTACACCAGTATTGCACAGAAGTATATTCTGTAAGATATTGACTATGCAAGAAATATTCCTTGTGATTCATACAATTGAGGAGGGCAAATATTTCTCTAATGGATTAGGGCAAAAGTGTCTGATTTTGATGAATTGATAGTTAATATTTAGGTTCTTGGGCCTTTTGGATGAGATGGTAGGGTCAAATTTGATCCAAAATGCTCTAAAAATGTAGCTGCCTCCCATATTTGGTAACCACCTCCAAACTTCAAACCCTTGTAGATCTTGCCTCCATTGTCCAATTTGGACAAATCAAAAGGCTAATCTAGTTTTCTTGGACACCCTGAACTCAATGGTGAGCTCAGATTGCACCAACATGCTCCAAAATGAACCTGAAATACAAGGCCATAAAGAGGAAATCCTCCCAAATTTGGTATTTCTATCAAGTTTTTTTGATTTTCCAAGTCATCATATGATGCAAGAGAAAGGCATACTCAAATTTTTAAGATCTACCATGATTTGCATCCTAGATCTCTCAAAAAGGCTAACATAAAGAAATCCTACAAGCTCTGATACTATGTAAGAGTTGGCTATGAAGGTAGCCACGCAAGATCTGGAAGCTTCAATGAAAGCACAAGAAAGATCCAAAATGAGAGAATAATTCTATTCTATCAAAGAATGCAAAAAATACAAAATGTACATGATACACCTTGCTTATAAAGGCAAGATTGAGAGGTAGGACTAACTAGGATGATGACAAGTGTCTTAATCCTATGACATGAGACAACTATAGGATAAGATCACATGTCTACTGGAAACTTCTAGAAAGATTTCTAAAGCCCTAAGTCAACTTAACATGTGAACATGAGTGAATAGGTCCTAACTAATAACTAGTTAGATAATGTGCCTTGTTCATACTATAAGGTAGAAACTGAATAGGAAATACCCCTATTCATACCAACAAGGAGTAATTAAATACACAAGATTTACAAGGTTGATGGCACCTTAATCCTAACAATTTAGGGAACAAACTTCATTCTATTGTCTTAAGATATTTGAAATCTTTTCTTTTAACACTTGGTGAAGATAATTGTCACATCTCATTTTTGGACCTTATTTAGTTGGACATTTTTACTATGATTAATTTACTATGAGTGATTCCACATGTGTGAAAATAACTATCGCAAAAGTTATAAATGCATAATTTTGAAAGTTGATTTAATAATTGAATATTATTGGTATGATTACAAATGTACATTTGTTTGCTTCAGCTATGATTTTGGAGAAGTAACCTATTAATAAAAATCTAAGTGTGACTAAGTGTAGGAGAAATGTCGAAGACGAGAATATGGTTGAGGTAGAGGTGTTCTAGCCACTTGGCAAGAACTATTTGGGATGGATAACCCTGTTGCACTCACACACTCACATCGTCTCATGGCATATTGCATTTTCTGAATGATCTTTTTTATGCATTATTAATTAGTCGATAAATATGATTGATGATTTGGGAGTAGATGAATATGTGTTTTAATTATTACAATAAGTCCTTTTCAAATGCATGATTAGTTATAAATATTAATGTTCTTTTGATTTATATTTAAATGGTGTATTTTATATTAATTAATAATAATAATAAGTGTTTTCCTAAAGATATTATTGTTTGAAAAACATTATCTAATTTAGACATAAAATAATTATGTTTAATTTACAATAGATAGATATATATTATTATTATTGCAAATACTTCTAGCTGATTTAAGTGTTCATGCTTTATTATAAATAGATAAATAGCATTAATAATAATAATATTATTATATTTAGAATCTATATAAAAGAAATAAAAGAGGTTATTGTCATGCAAGTGACATAAATTTAAATTAGATTATTATATTCTATTCTTTGAATAAGAAATGAGAGTTTTGCAAAGAAAAAAGGCATGCAAAGCAAACTAAAACTAAAGTTTGTAAAGCAAAAAGAAAACCTAAATTTAAAAATGCCAAGTTTAGCAGAGAAGGATTTTTAATAAAAAGGAGGGGACAACAAAAAGAGGGGACCATTATTCGGAGCGACGACAAGATAGAGGAATGAGATTTGATTCACTATTTTTTTGGAGCGACAAAAAGAAAAAGAGGAGATTTGCAACCAGCAACAGGAGGGAAGAAAAGATCAAACGTGAGGGCAAAATTCTACTATGAGGAAAGCGTAATAATTAAGGTATTTTTCCTTGTTGTACTTGGCATTAGTTTAATTGATAAATACTATTAAAATCAAGATTAATTATTGGTTTGCACCTGGCCATTTTTCTATCCTGTATAAATGTTTGGATGACTTGAGGATGGCCACCAGTTATATTTTATTTCCCAACGCCTTAGAAACTTCCTATCACCTACTTCTTTTTCCTCTGTACTATGCCTATGGATCGACTTCTTTGTTAGTGTCGACCTAAGTATTGTTTGGCCTGTTTCTTGTTTGGTGACCTAATTTTAGCACCCTGGCTGAGGGTGACGGCCTGCTAAAGGATAGCTTGATCTTTGAACTTGTAAAATACCTTTGGTCACTATTAAGATTATCCTGTAGTAGTCTTATTATTTCTGTACCAGTCTTTTATAAGTTTCTACTTTGACTATTTTTCTGTTGCGGTTCCTTTCTAACCCGTATCCCTGATCTATTCAAATCCTTCTTACTGTTGCATAAATCTCTTCTGTGGCAACAACTATTCAACAACCTTGTTTATCTCTATCATACGCTATGGTTATTTGATCTCTATCACTGTAGAAGTTTTGTCAAAGTTAAATTCATAAAATCATGAAATTGCAATTGTTAGGTCATTGAATTATATTATTTTGTGTAACTATTTATTGGTTCCTATAACCACTTTTGTTTTAATCTATCACCGATGATTGTTTGAAGATATCATTGTTGTATATCAATTACTGTAGCTACCTTTATTTACTCCCTGCCACAGCAAGTTAAGTGGTATTCATGTCACCATTTTGTTCTCCCTATCACAAATTTAGTGAGTTCTATAGCTTTTATTTTATACCCAGTTGCAACCATATTAAATCCTGATGCAAATCTTTTATCCATGTCGTAGTGTAGCTTTGGTGCCTGTCGAAGTCTTTTATTTCTGTAATAATCTTCTTGTAAAGGTTCCTGTAGCTTGACTATTATACTCCTATAGCTTGATTTAAAAACTCTCTAAAACAATTATATTATTACTCAGAACTGAGACAATGTATTTTTCTGCTTATTACCTATGCTTAATTGATGCTAAAACCATTTATATACTCTTATTAAGTATTTGTTCAATGAATTGTTTGAAATCCTTGATTATCATGAATGATTAAAAATATAACCAGCTTCAGGTAGAAAAGTTATAAACTCTAGTTTCTTAATAGATATTGAAAAGAAAGCACTATGGGTTAGGGAATATAACTAGTTATTGATTCTATAATTGTGTTCAAATGAATAAATGTTGTTCCTTGTTGAATTATTTGCTTGAAAGTGTACTCTCGTGGGTTGAACTATGAAAGAATTAATAAACTACATTTAGGCAAAATATGTGTTATTGACTAGGATATGAAATCATAGATCGAACCTTTGAAACCCTTGGGTATAATTACTATTTTGATATCCATGTAAATGCCATCTTAAATATAATCGTCATCTATTATAATTAATTTCAATTTGTCTTTCTATTGTATGAATTATGAAATAGATAGAAAGACTAAGGAAAGATATTAATAATATTTGAAATAAGTATGCATGAAATCACATTGTTGAAGTGGAGTTGGCATACATCATTATTGATTTTATTTCTTTTAAATGATTTATGATGTTCTTTACTACTTGTTTGAAAAGTGTGTTTTCTTGATTGATGCTTTGGAAAGGGATTAGAGGTGGTTATAGGTGGATTTGGGTTATTTATTTATCTGTTTGTTATTTATTTATTTATTGTGAAAGAAAGTTGATTTTTAGCTATGTGTGTTTGGGGTGGCTTTTGGGCTAGGATGCCAAATGTGGATTATTAGAGATGGCTTTCCTCTTTTCAGGAATTGAACCTGTAACTATTTTTTTGAAGGCTTAGATCTAAGTGAGTAGTCATTGAAAAAGATGAATATTTTGTTTAGCAAAACTTTATTGATATATATCTCTGTCACATCCTGTTGTGAGACAATCTACATTTCATTATTTAGAAATTGCACATTAGACATCAGGTTGCATCGGGTGTTCCCTCCTGCCAATTGTTTCTAAGTAGTTAGACATTTCATGTAGGGCTCAGTTTCCTTTGTGTCATGAAGGGATCTAGGGAAGCGTAATTGCATCATGGTTGGGTGGAAAAGCACCTAAGCCATGTTCCCATCTCTCAGCTCATAGGAGGACCATGTGGGTTCGTAGCGACTAGAGAGTGTGTTTGATTTATTATACTTGTTGTACATATTATTTGTCACTTGTGATTGG
The DNA here is from genome assembly GCA_027924645.1 of Cunninghamia lanceolata. Classification (NCBI taxonomy): domain Eukaryota; kingdom Viridiplantae; phylum Streptophyta; class Pinopsida; order Cupressales; family Cupressaceae; genus Cunninghamia; species Cunninghamia lanceolata. Next base: position 1,016,543 of record BSBN01001137.1, on the reverse strand, counting down.
ATGGATTATGACATGAAATCTAATGGAATTTGTATATTATTTTATAGTGCTATCACTTGGATTAAGTAGGTGACTTTGTAAGATTTGTTGACTTTTATTGATTCATATTTATGAGATTTATCTTTTACTTGAGATGTTGTATTTAAGTGGATTATTTACTTATGTAACTTTTGTGATTGTTTACGTACTTTACATTTGGTATTAGAGCACTGTTCCAGCATTGGGAGCTCTAGCTGTGTGTGTTGCGCGATTTGATTAAGCATGTGTGGGTCCTTGTGTGATGGCATGATGTGAGTAGCATGTGCCTTCTTTTGTTGTGTCTTCCTTGCATGTGTGTGGTGAGGGATACATTGATTTTAGGGATACATAGACCCTATTGTTTTCTTAAAAGTTATTTATGTGTTTACCTTCTTGATGTCCTAAAGGCTTGTCATGAGCCTTAGCAGTGTTTGAGCATGCTCGAGTGTCCATTGTAGGGTCATGTTCGTGCTTGTATGACCTTGTGGTAGTGGAGTTATGAAAACCTTGTGTGAAAGGAAATACTATGTTCTTGAGTATGATTGAATTTGGTCTCATGAGAATGTTTTATTAATGCATTATCCATACGCTTGGTGAATCTTTGTTTGGTGAGAAGTGTTAACCGCTGCTTGTTGGGAAGATTGATGTGTTTAGATATCTTGGTTTGTGAACCTGATTTTGTCCTAGCTTAAATCTTGATTGTTGAATGTTTGATAGAGTATGACTATATGTCTTTACATTATAATTATGATTCCCTTGATTAGGATGCAATCTTTGTTGCTGGCATCATTGAATGATGTTTGTGTGGTTAAATAGAAATGAGAAACTTTTGAATTTTGATATTTATCCATTTGACTTTGGTAATTTCTCCAAATGTTGTAAGGACCAACATTGAAATTTTATTCTTATTTATGAAAAGTATTGTTGGCAAGAGACACTGCTCTGGTATTGACTTGTATGTTGTCATTGATGGCAACAAGGGTCAGAGATCCTATCACCATGGCATGAAGAGATATTTTTGGAAGAACATATTAGATTCCAAGTCCGGTTGATAGAAAATGGCTAAGTATGCAGAGTAGAAGGACAGTATGCCTCCGCATATGATGATCCAGTAATGTGGTTCAGGTATGATGTTCTCAATTGTTTGATAGTATTATGCCTCAGAGATTATGTCTTGACTTCCTTCAAAAGTCATCTTGAAGAAATGTCTAAGTCCAAGTAAGCAAAGGCTTAGCAGGAAGAATGAACAAGGCATAGTGCAGTGGTCCACATTCATCTGTAGATAAGTATTTTGTGATGCAGTATTGAGGTGTTGTAAACACTTATATGGAGTGTCTTATTCTAGATTTAGGAGATCTGAAGTCCACCAGAAGGTTAGCTATAAGCTACTAAGTATCGGCATAGTGTTTGATAGAGTTTGACAGAGACAGAGTCTGAGTTATGATGGTCTGCATTTCTCCGCAAGATGATATAATGCCTTGTGGTTCTAAGGGTAAGATTGGGAATGTGTAAAGAGTCCTTGATATGGTTTGGAAGGTGTTTTGAGATCCTCAATAAAAGTTGTAAGTCAACAGATGAAGTTGTTAAGCATGCTTTTGAGGAACAGGCCGATTAGTGAGATAAATCATGATGCAAAGAAAAGATAGTGTGTGAAAGATCCATTCAAGTATTTGAATGATTAGAGTCAACCTATATGAACATGTTTGGGAGAAGATTTGGGTCCGCTTGACACATAGTACGTTGGATTGAGCAACAAGGTACATCTTTTTATGTACACATTTCACTTCTTGGATGCTGACCTGATTATGGATTAAATCATGATGCGGATATATATAAGAGTGATGTTCTTCAATTGAGTGGTGTGTGAGTAGTGTGTGTGTGATGTGAGCATCGAATAGAAGAGTAGATTTAGAAGAGAAGTAGCGATGAAGACTTGGGATTTAGAATTTAGTTGCTAAATGACTGTACCCTGGCATAGTGGCAGATGCTTAAGTAGTACTTAGTTATCATCTGTGATCTAATTGGAAGCAAGTTTTTTTCATCAAGGCAGTAAGCTGGCAGTGAGACTTCAATAGGGTTTAACAAACCTCATAATAATCTTGCTAGGTTTAGGGTTGAGACAGTGATCTTGCTAAATCTAGTTGTACTTCATGGCAGTAAGCCAACATGTTCTAGGCCCATGGAGTGACCAAGCCTGAACATCATTTTTATAAAGATTGCAATATATATATATATGAGAGCTAATCCTCTTCATGGTTTTTCCCTCTTTGGGTTTTCCACGTAAAATCTTGGTGTTATGTGTCATGCTTTTGTGGATGTTGTTCAATTATATATTTTGCTTCTATTGGATTATTCTTTTGAAATGGTTAAAAGTAAAAGTACAAGAAAAGATTTATAGAACACTAATTCACCCCCCCTCTTAGTGTTCTTGACAATCAATAATTGGTATCAGAGAAAGGTTCCTTGGAAAAAGTTTAACAACTTAAGGAAGATCTAAGATAGTATGATCATGGCAACAAGAAGGTATGGAAATTATGAGAGATACAACCAACTAGAAGCAACTCTTATGGATCTTGAAAATTCTGAAGTAGAGGTCAGGGATCTAAAAGAAAACTTGTAACAAGCTGATGAATGCATCTTAAAGATGAAAGAGAAAGTCAAGAAATTCAAAGAAAAATACAAAAAGTTAGTGAACAATTGTTATCAACAAATAAAGCCCTAAATAATTTGGAAGTAGAAGTTATAGAAAGAACAAGAGAAGAAGATGATCTAAATTGGGTTGTGAAGAATAGATCAGAAGATTGTGCAAAAATTGAAAGAGAAATTATAAGTTTAAAAACAGATCTAGAAAAGGCCAGAATTTTTGAAGAAAAATTCAAGATAAGTACTGCAAAGCTTGATGAAATGATTGCTAGCTAGAAGAATGCAAATGACAAACATGGTTTAGGATTTGAGAAAGGAAAAAGTTCAAACTTTGGACAAATGAGCATGGAGTCAAGGGAAAACAAAGGATACCAGCTCAGAAATCAAAGAAGAAGACCTAGAAGACCCCCAGTCAAACAACCAAATGCTCAAAGGTACCCATATTTCAATGGTTATTGTAATTCATGAAATAAGTTTGGTCATAGGTCTACTCAGTGTAGGAGTAGAATAAATCAAAAGATTCCATCATTCTCTAGTCAGTGCTTCAATTGCAATAAAGTTGGTCATAGAGCAAATGAATGTAGAAATCATATCAAGAAAAGTTTCAACAATGGAAGGAATGAACAATCATTCAAAGGTAAATGCTTCACTTGCAATAGGGTTGGTCATAGAGCTGTTGTATGTAGAAGTAAAGTAAGTCAGAATTCTATTAGGTGTAATACATGCTATAAAATGGGACACAGATCAAATGAATACAGAAGTTTCGTAAGAACTAATTTTCAAAATATCAAGAATAGTCAATCATTCAAGGAAAGTGTTTTGCATGCGATAGATTTGGTCACATGGATAATCAATGCAGATCAAATTTAATCAATGGAAGGAATCAAGGTCAAAGAAATGTGGTATGTTTCAATTACAAAAAATCTGGACATATTGCAAGGTTTTACAGAAGTAGGAATGTGAAGAAAGATCGCTATTCTAAAGAAAGGAAAACAAAGCAGAAAAATGAGAAAGGAAAAGAAAAGGTTGATTTGATTGAAACCAAGAAAGAAATGAATAAGGTATGGATCATGAAAGAAGTCAGGGATCAATCCGCACCAGTATCCGATGCAGTTACTTCCTTTGAAAAGTAAATTAAGAGCTTTGGCTCAGGGGGAACAGTGTGGAAAATCCAAATCCCCCAGCCAGAAAGTGGGTGCTAGAATCTAGCACAAAGGCGTATGATGAAATCTGATGTGACAGCTCTTGGAAGAAAAACCAGAAGAAAAAGGGTCAATGTGGCATATTGCAGAGCAATCCTAATTGACTGTGTTCTATAGTGAAAGGTTTTGATAGCTTTTTGGAAATGAGCATTTATGATAACTAGGTCAAGCTGTGCAGAGGATAAAAAGGAATTTGTTTGATTTTAAAATCACTTTGCAACTAGAGCTATTAGAAATTTAGAGAGATCAAATCTAAAGTAGCGACAACCAAGATTTGAAGCATTCGAAGAAAGGAAACCCTGACTCAACAAAACAAGGTATTTCCGTAGAAACCCTAATTGTGAATCTATTGAATTCTTGCTATGGTAACTCCAGAAATTGTAGATATTATTGAACCCCCTCACCCCAAGTTTAAGAAACAATTCTTCAAATTGCCAAAAAATGATCCGTTAGGGGTATTCTCAATTACTCCACATGGGGTCATGCATATGGAAGATATTAGGGCATACATTCATACCAGTTTAGAAGAATATGATCATATGAAGTTAGGCAAACTATACTTGGATGAACTGACCACTGCGGATATTGTCCTGAAAGATGATTACAAAGTGCTAGGAGAAAAGAAATTTGACATCTGGTTGGACTTTCCCACAATTTTGATTGATGCATGGGTCAAGCTTATTTTAAGTAGAATTCATGATGAATCTTTATGGATTGATAAACCCTATTTGATATCTAAAGAAGCCATTAAATCAGTAACCGATATGAGCTCCTCTGAAAGGGTTCCAGGCATAAATAAAATGAAGAACAATGTGGTAATACAGTTAATATGAGACAAATTTAAGAAGAATGGCCTTACAGTGAATGATATCAGGGATCTGACTATCAGATTTGCATCAATGATTATCGGATACAAAATATACTTCTCGAACAAGGAAAATTATGTGTTTGCATTAACAATATACACAGCGTATGACATGATAAAAAACAACATAGATTATGATCTTTGTGAATCTCTCTGAAATGAACTTATGGAGAACTTGAAAAGGGCAAAAGAAACCAATCATCCTTTCAAATATGGAACATTGATTACATGTTTACTCTTTTACTTTCTAAAAGAGCTACCTGGTCTAGGAAATGTTATCTGGCTCGATCATATTCCTGTAGCTGCTCAAATAAGAAATCATTTACAGAGTTTGGGTAGTGCAAATATGCAAAATGAAATCACATGGAAAAATTTCAGAGATTTTCAACATAAAATGGTAAGGTTCTAGATACCTGAAAAGGTAGTGATAAAGTATGAAAAGGGCATTGTATTCATGGTGAATAAAGATAAATGCTTTATGGAAGCTGTGGAACCAAGAACTGTATGGGTCCTTGCACTAGATTATGAAGTTGCAGAAGAAGTTTTATCTAAATTAGCTGATACACTACTAAGTAAACCTACTGATCCTAAAGAAGATAGATTCGGGACGTTATCAGAATTATCTTCCAGAATGTTGATGGAACCTGAGTAGTCAGAGAAAACATTAGATGAACAATCAAGCAAGGTAGAAACCAAATCAGGAGGATCCAAGTTCACAAGTACTCTGGTAGAATGGGTATCAAACACTCCAGAAAGGAAAGATAAGAGATCTGAAGAGGAGAGACCAGCATCTAGTCCCAGAAAAAGAATGAGGATCTCATCCATTATAGAAGCCAAAATTGAAGGAGAGAAGAAAAAGAAAGTCTCACCTTGTGAAGAAAAGGTGACAAGAGACATTGTTGCATCAGTAAAAGAAGTGCTCGAGAAAGAGAAACAAGATTGGGATGAACCAGAATTTCTACAAGGCTAAATAAATCTGGACAAAATGTCTTTGGCATAGAAAATTAAGTGGGCTTCAATTATTCAAGCAAAGGCTCAAGAGGAGTTGTTGAAATCACTTACTGAGGATAGTAAATTGATTGATGAAGCATTTGGGATTTTGGAGAAGTTGCTACCAACCCACAAGAGGGACTCATCCATGCCCCCAGCAAGTCATTTGAATGGATTATAAATTCAATAAGTAATCAGTTTAAATATTTTGAGAGATCTATAGAAACAAAAGTAAGTCAGGAATTTGAAGGAAAAAGACTGGAAGAATTAAAGACAATGATAGCCAAGGATAAGATCTCGTTAGATAACTCTATATCCAACATTCAAAGAGTTGTGAAAGAAGCTAGAGTTGTGTACAAATTTTGTCTATCTTGGCCAAAAGCTGCCCAGGAGATTGAAGAAAAGATCAAAGAGCTGGAACAGAGAATGATGGATATCTCTAACAAATTTGATTTGGTACCAGAATCAGTTAGAAATAAGGAAGCATAAGTCATCAGTATCCACAATGATCTGATTGACTTATTAAATTGAAAATATCAAATAAAAAGCAAAATGAGACAACTAAGGAGACTAGTCTGCCCTAAACTGGACTCAGTGACAAATCTTGCTGCAGAGGCTAGGGTAGTTGTACAAATAGGCACACCTTCTAATCTCAATAAGGCAGAAGCTTTAGCTTTTCTCTATAGTGGACACATTCATATTTTGGATAATGCTTAGAAAGGTTGGAATGTTGAGTGGGCGTAGATTAAAACCATATTCAATGACATCCTCAAACATATGTAATATTAACAGAAAGATTGCGGCTGAGTACATACAATTTTGAAACTTTTGGATTCTGGATCACACCCTTTGCCATTGATGTCAAAGGGGGAGAAGAAGACCAGTGATAAATGGATAATCATCTTAGGGGGAGCAGGAAAATAAAGTCTATATAGTAAGGGGGAGCAATCAAGCATTTTTCACTAAGTGTTGCCATCAATGCCAAATGGGGAGATTGTTGGCAAGAGACACTGCTCTGGTATTGACTTGTATGTTGTCATTGATGGCAACAAAGCTCAGAGATCTTATCACCATGGCAGGAAGAGATATCTTTGGAAGAACATATTAGATTCCAGGTCTGATTGACAGAAAATGGCTAAGTATGGAAAGTATACAGAGTAGAAGGATACTAAGCTGGACAGTATGCCTCCATAGATGATGATCCAGTAATGCGGTTCAGGTATGATGTTCTTAATTGTTTGACAATATTATGCCTCAAAGATTATGTCTTGACTTCCTCCGGAAGTCATCTTGAAGAAATATCTAAGTCCAGGGAAGCAAAGGCTTAGCAGGAACAGTGAACAGGGCATAGTGCAGTGGTCTGCATTCCTCCGCAGATAAGTATTTTGTGATGCAATGTTGAGGTGTTGTAAACATTTATATGGAGTGTCTTATTCCAGAGTTAGGAGATCTAAAGTCCACTAGATGGTTAGCTATAAGTTGCTAAGCATCGGCATAGTGTTTTGACAGAGTTTGACAGAGACAGAGTTTGAGTTCTGATGGTTTGCATTTCTCTGTAAGATGATATAATGCCTTGCCGTTCTAAGGGTAAGATTGGGAATGTGTGAAGAGTCCTTGATATGGTTTGGAAGGTGTTTTGAGATCCTCAGTAAAAGTTGTGAGTCAACAGATGAAGTTGTTAAGCATGCTTTTGAGGAACAGGCCGACTAGTGAGATAAATCATGATGCAGAGAAAGGATATTGTGTGAAAGATCCATTCAAGTATTTGAATGATTAGAGCCAACCTATATAAACACATTTGGGTCCGTGTGACACATAGTGCATTGGATTGAGTGACAAGGTACATCTTTCTATGTACACATTTCACTTCTTGGATGTCGACCCGATTACGGATTAAATCATGATGCAGATATATATAAGAGCGATGATCTTCGATTGAGTGGTGTGTGAGTAGTGTGTGTGTGTGTGTGTGTGATGCAAGCATACGAATAGAAGAGCAGAGTTAGAATAGAAGTAACAATGAAGACTTGGGATTCAGAATTTAGTTGCTAAATGACTGTACCCTGGCATAGTGGCAGATGCTTAAGCAGTACTCAGTTATCATGTGTGATCTGATTGGAAGCAAGTTTTTGTCATCAAGGTAGTAAGGCGGTAGTGAGCCTTCAATAGGGTTTAATAGCCCTCATTGTAATCTTGCTAGGTTTAGGGTTGAGGCAATGAGCTTGTTAAATCTAGTTGTACTTCATGGTAGTAAGCCAGCATGTTCTAGGCCCGTGGAGTGACCATGCTTGAACATCATTTTTGTAAAGATTGCAATATATATATATATATATATATATATATATATATATATATATATATATATATATATATATATATATATATATATATATATATATATGAGAGCTAATCTATATATATATATATATATGAGAGCTAATCCTCTCCATGGTTTTTCCCTCTTTGGGTTTTCCATGTAAAATCTTGGTGTTATGTGTCATGCTTTTGTGGATGTTGTTCAGTTGTATATTTTGCTTATATTGGATTATTCTTCTGAAATGGTTAAAAGTAAAAGTACAAGAAAGGATTTATAGAACATTGATTCACCCCCTCTCTCAGTGTTCCTGACAATCAACAAGTATAGCCATCAAAATTTGATATTTGCTTATCTTGTGACCTTGATGGTCATGTTGGATTTACTGTTGAAATTGTGCACATTTTATGCCTTATTGTTGGAATTGAAATTTTCTTTTCTTTAGAATTTATTTATTTATTAGTAGTGGCTATGCTTGAATGTTTTAAAAAGTTGGTTATGTATCATGTTATGTTTTCTATCATATCCATGATGGGCCATTGATAGGTTGTATAAGGGAGTAGGATGTGGAGAATACACTATTTTGTAGCATGTGTGTTACTAAGAGCTTTGGTAGATTGAATTCTTTAATTATTGTTAGATGCAATGAACATTGTTTGAAGTGTTGAGGAAGTTCTGAAATGGATTTTGGTGTCACTATGGATCACTTGAAGTCAGTTGAAATTTTGTTTGAAGTTAAAGTTTTATGGGGTGAAAAGGAATTTTTGAAAGAATTGGAAAAAGTTAATAAAGAATTGATGAACATTAAAAATATTAATATAGAATATACGGAAAGAATAAAGGAGCTAGGAAAGGAAAAGTAGGAAAATTTATGTGAAAATGATCTTTTGGAAAAAAAAATGGTGAAAGTTCAAGAGAAAAATGAAGAATTAGAAGAAGAGTTGAAGTTGTTTGCTAAAGTTAAAGAAAAAAAGGGAATAAAGATTTGCAAGAAAAGTTGAAGAAGCTAGAAGAAGAAAATTCAAAATTGAAAGATCAAAATGATGAGTTAAAACAATTGTTTGTAGTATGCTAAAAAGAAAATGAATGTTGAAATCAAGCTATCAGTTTGTGAAGTCTCATGTGACATAGATGATTTGTGTTCTTTAGATGATTTTACATTGTTCCCATTGTGATAGAGAAGGACATAGAAAAGAACATTGTTGGAATTTACATCCTTGCAAAATTTGTGGTTTGAAAAAAATCATAGTGAAAAGACATGTTGGAATATAGAGTTGAAAAAAATGAATCTATGACAAGTTGTTTGGAAATGAATTGTGGTTGGATAAATATATTTGATTGGCAAAAGATCACAGGTATGTTTAGAATGTTTTATAGACATAAGTCTTCTCATGTTGAGAAAAAGGAAAAAGAATTGAACAACAAAAACAAAACAACTAAATATAGTCAACAACCAAGTTCATAGAATAGTAAAGAGATTGAAGAAATTGAATTATTTTAGCATTGTACAGAAGCATGAGGAAGACAAGGAAGAGCTTTTCCAGAAATTTTGAATTGTAGATCAAGTTGAAGATAAAGTTCAATTGCAAGTAATGAAAGAGGAAATGGATTCCATTGATAGGAATGATATGAGTGGTATAGTTTTAGAGGAGTTGTTTGCACAATGATTGGATATGACCTAGTTGGTGCCTTTGGAGTTTTGTCTCGTTATTGGAGATCTTGACCAATGTTTGTTTGGAGGACTGATCTTTTGATATTATATTATCTTACCATAAGATTGCATGTGCATTGTGATGATTGATTTATGTTTGTATGTGCCTACGATGAATTGATTTATGCTCCTTTGGTGTTCATTAAAGATGTGATTGTTATTCTTAATCTAGAATGAATGTAATTGAGTGGTAGTTGTGCCATGTGTTGGATTATATACATCGAATTGGCAGTTGTGCATGGTGAAGAGATTGATTGATTATATACTCGGATTTATTTGATGGACGCAAAGTTAAATGCGAAATTGAGATATTGTTTTGTATAAGGTTGAGTAGGATCAATAGTTTTGTGGATGGTGCCACATGGGAGGATGTAAAGGGCATTAGTAAAGATGCTTTGTTTATTTTGGTGATACTTTGATGATACTGATTGATACATGACTGTTATAGTGATATACTTTTATTACTTAGTATGTGTGTGATAAGACATTGGGACAATGTCACTTCCTAGTGGGGAAGGATGCCACATCTCATTTTTCGACCTTATTTAGTTGGACATTTTTACTATGACTAATTTACTATGAGTGATTCCACATGTATGAAAATAACTATCATGAAAGTTATAAATGCATAATTGTGAAAGTCAATTTATTAATTGAATATTATTGGTATGATTACAGATGTGCATTTTGTTTGCTTCGGCTATGATTTTGGGGAACTAACCTATTAATGAAAATCTAAGTGTGATTGAGTGTAGGAGAAATGTCAAAGATGAGAACATGGTTGAGGTAAAGGTGTTCTAGCCACTTGGCAAGAACTGTTTGGGATGGATAACCCTGATGCACTCACACACTCACATAGTCTCATGGCATATTGCATTTTCTGAATGATCTTTTTTATGCATTATTAATTAGTCAATATATGTGATTGATGATTTGGGAGTAGATGAATATGTGTTTTAATTGTTACAATAAGTCCTTTTCAAATACATGATTAGTTATAAATACTAATGTTCTTTTGATTTATATTTAAATGGTACATTTTATATTAATTAATAATAAGTGTTTTCCTTAAAATATTATTGTTTGAAAAACAATATCTAATTTAGACTTACAACAATTATGTTTAATTTACAATAGATAGATACAAATTATTATTATTGCAAATACTTCTAGCTGATTTAAGCGTTCATGCTTTATTACAAATATATTAATAGCATTAATAATAATATTATTATTATATTTAGAATCTATATAAAAGAAATAAAAGAGGTTATTGTCATGCAAGTGACATAAATTTAAATTAGATTATTATATTCTATTCTTTGAATAAGAAATGAGAGTTTTGAAAAGCAAAAAGGCATGCAAAGCAAAGTAAAACTAAAGTTTGTAAAGCAAAAAGAAAACCTAAATTTAAAAATGCCAAGTTTAGCAGAGAGGGATTTTTAATAAAAAGGAGGGGACAACAGAAAGAGGGGACCATTATTTGGAGAGACAAAAGGATAGAGGAATGAGATTTGATTCACTTTTTGTTTTTGGAGTGACATAAAGAAAAAGAGGAGATCTGCAACTAGCGACAAGAGGGAAGAAAAGATCAAACATGAGGGCAAAATTCTACTATGAGGAAAGCATAATAAATTGGGTATTTTTCCTTGTTCTACTTGACATTAGTTTAATTGCTAAAATGTTGTTAAAATCAAGAATAATTATTGGTCTACACCTTGCCATTTTTCTATCCTGTTTAAATGTTTGGATGACTTGAGGATAACCACCAGTTATATTTTATTTCCCAACACCTTAGAAACTTCCTATCGCCTGCTTCTTTTTCCTCTGTACTATGCCTATGGATCGACTTCTTCTTTGTTAGCGTCGGCCTAAGTATTGTTTGGCATGTTTCTTGTTTAGTGACCTAATTTTGGCAGCCTGGCTAAGGGTGACGACCTGCTAAAGAATAGCTTAATCTCTGAACTTGTAAAATACCTTTGGTCACTATTAAGATTATCCTGTAGCAGTCTTTTATAAGGTTCTACTTTGACTATTTTTCTATTGCAATTCCTTTCGAACTCGTACTCCTGATCTATTCAAATCCTTCTTACTGCTACATAAATCTCTTCTAGCGCAACAACTATTCAACAACCTTGTTTATCTCTGTCATATGCTATGGTTATTTTATCTCTGTCAGTGTAGAAGTTTTGCTGCAGTTTAATTCATAAAATCATGAAACTGTAATTGTTAGGTCGCTGAAGTATATTATTTCATGTAACTATTTATTGTTTCCTATAACCACTTTTGTTTAAATCTTTGTCACTATTTGATTGTTTCAAGATGTCATTGTTGTATATCAATTACTGTAGCTACCTTTATTTACTCCCTGCTGCAACAAGTTAAGTGTTATTCCTGTCACCATTTTGTTCTCCCTATCATAGATTTAGTGAGCTCTGTAGCTTTTATTTTATACCTAGTTGCAACCATATTAAATCCTGACGCAGATCTTTTACCCATGTCGCAGTGTAGCTTTGGTGCCTGTCAAAGTCTTTTATTTATGTAACAATCTTCTTGTAAAGGTTCCTATAGGTTGACTATTATACTCCTATAGCTTAATTTAAAACCTCTATGAAACAGTTATATTATTACTCAGAATTGAGACAGTGTTTTTTTTTGCTTATTACCTATGCTTAATTGATGCTAAAACCATTTATATACTCTTAATAAGCATTTGTTCAATGAATTGTTTGAAATCCTTGATTATCATGAATGATTAAAAACATAACCAGCTTCAGGTAGAAAAGTTATAAACTCTCTCTAGTTTCTTATTGGATATTGAAAAGAAAGCACTATGGGTTAGGAAATATAACTAGTTATCGATTCTATAATTTTGTTTAAATGAATAAATGTTGTTCTTTGTTGAATTATTTTCTTGAAAGTGTACTCTTGTGGGTTGAGCTATGAAAGAATTAATAAACTGCATTTAGGCAAAGTATGTGTTATCGACTTGGATATGAAATCATAGATCGAACCTTTGAAATCCTTGGGTATAATTACTATTTTGATAACTATGTAAACACCATCTTAAATATAACCAACATCTATTCTAATTAATTTGAATTTTTTTTCTTCTGTTGTATGAATTATGAAATAGATAGCGAGACTGAGGAAAGATAATAATAATATTTGAAATAAGTATAAATGAAATCACATTTGTGAAGTGGAGTTGGCATACATCATTATTGATTTTATTGCTTTTAAATGATTTATGATGTTCTTCTTTACTGCTTGTTTGAAAAGTGTGTTTTCTTGATTGATGCTTTGGAAAGGGATTAGAGGTGGTTATAGGTGATTTTGGGTTATTTATTTATTTATTGTGAAAGAAAGTTAATTTTTAGCTATGTGTGTTTGGGGTGGCTTTTGGGCTAGGATGCCAAATGTGGATTATCAGAGATGGCTTTTCCTCTTTTCTGGAATTGAACCTGTAACTATTTTTTTAAGGCTTAGATCTAAGTTAGTAGTCATTGAAAAAGATGAGTATTTTGTCTAGAAATACTTTATTGATATATATCTCTATCACATCTTGTTGTGAGACAATCTGCATTTCATTATTTAGAAATTGTACATTAGACATCAGGTTGCATCTGTAGTGTCTTTACAATGCTAGGTAAACTTGGTGGTAATCACTCAATTCAAAGGAATCTCCTACTGAATAGTCCACTATAACTTCTTGAAAAGACCTCATCAAATTATCAACCAGGGCTTGTAGACTTGTGATGGCACTTGCACTGTATGTGCTTTCAGGGATCAGACTATCTGAGTTATCTACTAAATCAAGCTACTTATCAACAAGGGAAAGTAATGCTGCTACAATTGCTATGAATACTGTGTAATGTAAAACTGTAACAACAGATTAAGAAATGAATTCTAAATCGCTGATGACAACTGTTCCTATCCTCCAAAGTTTAATTGAACTAAGAAACTCTAAGAATCTAATGGATCTTGTATTCATAAATTAACTACTACAACAATTAAAACATACAAGAAATAAAGTGAAGGTCAGTTATCCTGAGTGGCCCTTACTTAGGTGACTGCCTCACTATTTAAACTCAAATCTAACTCTTTTAGATAAACATAATCATATTGATTCTAACATCCAATTGCACAATATTTCAAATCACACAAAATCTGGCTCAACTGTAATATTCATTACTCATGATCAAATAACATTGTATGCATAATCTAGAAAAGATTCAGATAGCTAGATCTGTGGTATAGCAAAAACTACTCAAAACTGAACTTAACTAATTTCTTCTACCTCAACCACCGAACCATAATATAGGCACAGGGGAGTTATTCAAATAGGTCTCTTAATTGTAAACATAAAAACACCACTCTACATGAACTAGAGTATAATGATTGCTAACAACAATGAAATGAAAAGAAGGAAGGAAGTGTTATAACAAAACTAGAACTCTCTGTTGAAACAGGGGAACATAGGTCGATTGAATTGGTCCCATTAGTCTTCTAGTTGTAATAGAGTCCTCCAGGCTTCCAATCATCTTTATTGATCACCTATCATGATGCATGATTCTCTCCATTGAGTGTCCTTGGCCATGGTTACTGCACTTTGTCAATACTATCTCCCCTGCTCTGCACTTAGAAATGTTATGGTTGCGGGCTACATCCTGTAGTTGCTATGGGTGATAATCCTCCCTCTTTAGCTGCAAGGTTAGTCCATGAACATGTACAAAATGCTAACAACCAAAATCAACACAAACATTCTCAATAATCCATACATTCCCACATATAACATATAATTTCATCATATCATAATGATATCTCAATATACTTAATTAACCAAGTTCAAGTCTGCATAATGATCATAAAGGATAACATAACATAGAGATATACTTAGAATAGTGTCTGGGAATGTCTTTCAATTTGCATAAAACTAGAAGAAAATAGGCTAATAATTAGGCTCATCACACCCCTCAACTATCCTTTTGCTTGACCTCAAACAAATAACTGAGGCTATATGTTGTAATACAAGGTAATCTTCTTGAAATCTACTATAGTACCTACTCCTTGAGTCTACTCCAGATAAAAGCCATTACTATGTGCCAACCTGTTCAACCTAGAGACCTCTACTTTATCACACTCTATACTCCTCCTCCTAGTCCAATATGGCACTAGATATAGAAGCATAGGGGGCTAAAAAGTAAGTGGTATCCAGCTCAGTGCTTGTCCCTTGGCAATGTCCATATACTTCTTGACCCTTTCAAACATGGCCATGAAGTTGTGGACATAATGGGATTCCTTTTTTTGTAACTCTGGAGAAACTATTCCACCTGTCATGTACATGCTGGTGAGAATGATGGATGAGCCCCACTATCAAGTGCTGAATTCTGTCATAGTCTTGTAGCCTCAAATTTATAATCTTTCTCCCCACACCCTTGTGCTCTAAAAGCTGATTCCATTCTGCAATGATAAACTCAAGGATTTCAGATTCCTTTTTGATTGGAAGGGCAATGGATTTCTCTCTTTCTGTGTAAGCTTGCATAATGTCCCCTCTCAATTTCTCATTTCTAAAGTAAGAGGCCAGTACTCTTACCTACAAATGCCCTACATAGATTAATGGATTCCATTCAGTATCTCCTGACACAACATAATTATGTAAATAAAATTTACATAGCTGATCTTGTTCATCAAGTGTGGAAGTAGCAAAAACTTTAAGGAAATCCATTTTTTCACTCATGTCAACTAGTTTATTGCTGATTAATCTGCTGAATTGGAAAATCATAAATTTTTCTTAAAGAAATAGGGCATAGGTCCTAGCTGGTGGTCTACACTTGACAATCTGAGCAGCCTTGTCGGCTACTTCCTCCATTCTTACTGCTAGCTTCCACAACTCTATATCCTTCCTTTCCAGTGTCTTAATGTGATCTTCAATCATGGTTTCCTTTTTTCTTTTCCATTGTTTAAAGAATTCCTGTGTGACCTTCCATAATTGATATCCTAAGGATACAACTATATACCAAGTTGGAGTTTTGACAATAGGGATTCTCTTTTCTTTGGTTACTAATTCCTTATTCCATGTAGCTACTATGGTTATCTCTACAAGGGCATCCAGTTTTGATCCCTGACCATAGTGTTAACCCTTTCTTCCAACCCATGTATCCTTGCCTCCCTCTCTTTGTCCTTCTACTCATAGGCTTTGATCAATTCTTCTAGTTGTTTTATTCTTTCAATAGCTTCCTGTAGTTCTTTTCTTATATTCCTGTCTTCAAGCAACAATTCCTCATTCTTTGAAAATTGTTCATTAATACTTCCTATACACTCACATTCCTCATTATCAGGGTTGTTTGGGGTTTTCATCCTAGTTTTCTTATCAATAAAAATGTCCTCTGATTCAAACTCAGAGGTACTGGACACATACCATTTCCTTTTGATGGGGGTTTGTATATTTTCAGTCACATTATCCTCTAGGTCATGGTCACTCTCTATTGCTACCACATCCTCCTCTTTCTAGGATTCTCAACAACACTCCCCATAATACCTTTCTCTCTAAGGCGATGTGAACTCCTTACTAGTGTGGATTTCCCTTTTGACCTCTTTGCAAGCTTAGAAGAGAAACCACTCTTCTTTTTCCTAGTTCTTGGTGTTTTGGTGCTAGGTGTCTACCTAGACTAGGATGGAGCTTGATTGGTCTCTTCTTCTGGGCTTTGATTCTCTTCTTCCAGTATAGGTTGATCAGATACTACATTTGGCATAATTGGCACATCCTATTCTCCTATCTCCTCTAGGCTATGGGTAGATGATGCAGTAGGTGAAATAAGGTTTGTTGTTATATGGAGCCTAATCAAACTCAGAGGTTAAATTTTCGCGGTTTCCCCCCAAATTATTTAACAAGGGTTTGGGGGCAGCACCCCCAAGATGGGGTCAAGGGGCAATGCCCCTTGCGAGGTTCAGGGGTAGTGCTCCCTATCGCGATACAGGGCAGGGTCGAGGGGCAGCGCCCCCAAAACCTCAAACATTTTTTTATTATTTTATAAAGGCGTCAGGAGTTATTTTTTTCTATTGGCTTACTTTAAAAAAAACCTATTTTTTAACCGACATAAGGCTTGATAAAAGAGGCTAAGGGTTAGGGTTTCTATTGATATTGTATCGTAGCATTTGCAGTGGTATTGAGTTGCAAGGATTGCTGGTTGTAATCAGTTTGATTGCTGGATAATAATATTGGACTCTCTGTTGGTGGATGTAGCCTGAGTTTGGGTGAACCACATTAAAAATTATCTCTCATTGTTATTATTTCTGTGTATTTTTTATTCCTCTATTTTATCTTTATTTGCATTTAATTGATATCTTCTGCATGCAATTCCTAACAAGGTTTTCTCTCAAGGATGCAGTAGGTGAATTTTTTGGTGATGCTGGCTCATTTAGGATATCATTGATATTTTTGCATTTTAAGAATCATTTCTAGGGCACATTTGGATACTACATCCTAAGACTTCTCTTAACTAAAAGAGAGACTAGGCAATCATGGGATAATGATGATCTTTTTTATTTCCTTTGATATTCATAGCCCATTCTTTTTAGGAAATTGTATAGGAAATTAGGCACATTAACTACCCTATTATGATGTAGATTGCTTAACAATTTGAAATGGATAGTGTATAACATAGATTGCCTACCATCACAGGTGAGGTAGTTGATAATATGCATAGCACAAGCAACCCAGAATTCTAGAAGTGATAGCCTTTTAATTCCTTGAGATGTAGATTCCAGCTGCTCTCCTTCTTCACTAAATTCATCTTTTGCAACTATTGCATCTGCTTTGATGGGGAACTCTTCACCATTTCTGGGTAAACCCGATACCTCACCAACTACTACTTTCAAAGCATCCATTATCAGTCCTTTTATAGTGGCTTCATCATGGTAAAGTGAGGCTGCAAATAGCCTCGTTATACCTTCATCAAATTCTATGAGTTTCAGGAAATAGTCAATCCATCCTGCATGTGTTAGGATTGGCAAAGTTAATTGGTCTTCTAGTACTACATTATGCACTGTAGGTTCTCATCTGATGATGTCTCCTCCCATATTGCCAATTCTAAATTCAAATTCATCACAACCCCTTCCTGCAACCCCTCTGTATATCTACTTACTCTTAATTAGTTTCAATAACCCATGCTTCCAATAACCCCCTGTATATTCCCTTGTTGTATAATACTAGACTGAACTATCAAACCAACTTAAATCAACTTGAAACTATGGGAAATTGAGAATTTTAGCATAGGAAGCATGGAAAATAATTTAGCAAACAAATTGGCAGAGTAGTCATAAAAATGAAACAAAAATGAAAAAGAGGTTGTATGTTGTGTGTATAACTGACAATGGCAAACAATCATTGTTTTGAACAAAAACACTATCCCTTCCCCCAACTAAATTCTTGAAGTGACCTCAATTCAAGTCTATGTACGATAAGGAGAAGGATGAAAGTATATGGATACAAGATTACAAATGATAATTTCATATTATTAAATGTGAGATATAAGGAAAGATTGAAATATCTGTGTCAAATAATGGCAAGTTAATATTGTACCTATTGGAATGAGATGAACTAGACTTTATGTAAGTTGGGCATTAGAAAATGTGTCTGCAGCTTAAGTTTGATAAGATAGAACTTATTATTATGAAGAATGGTAGATTGACACTCTAGTACATGTGAACAAGATGATGTAATTTTCATGCGATGTGATGACAGATGACGACTGCATGTGCTTGAAAAGTGGAGTGCATGGCGCAAAATTTGAATTAACAAATGGATAGTTGTTGCATGTGAGTGGATGGATAGTTGTTGCATGTTTGCCTCCAACAGGTCCCAATTTAATATGATGGCAACGTGGAGTTGTTGCCTTAAACATGTCCCTATAGTTTATTGACTTGTTCTTCATGAAGATATCAACATCAGTGTTGTGTGTGCATGTGAGGAAAGGAAAGAAATTATACCTGAGTGACCTCAGAAGGTGAGCTATGTAGATCACCTGCTAAGTCACTATGATAACCAATAGGATCTTCTTCTATGTTACTATTGGGTGATGATATAGTAGTATCTGACTCATGGCTAATAATAGAGTATTTATTGAGAAAATCATCTATGTTTGTTGGCTTGGTGTAGAGCTTTAATCGACGGCCATTAATGAATAGTGAAAATCTGACCTCATCTATTATCTGTAGTTTGATAACACTATTGGAAAACACTTGGTGAACTTCATAAGGTCCTAGCCATCTAGATTGCAATTTGCCTTTATGATCTCTGTACTTTGAATCATATAATAGAGCCCAGTCACCTACATGAAATTCTTTCCTTTTAATATATTGATCATGCCATTTGGCTCTCTACTTTTGGACAATCTCTGTGTGGTGCATAGCTGCCATTCTGATCTCATCTAATCCATTGAGAATATGAAGTCTTTCTCATTGTGTTGCTCTCAGATCCATGTCAAGTTCTAGGGTAGTCCTTACTGTCTTATACTTAAATTTAATTGGTAAAACTGTTGTTTTACCATATACTAACTCATAAGGTGTGAAACTAGCTGTTGTTTTCCAGGTAGTTCTATATACCCATACTACCTTTGGTAGTTTGGCTACTTTGTCCTTCCTGTGAATGTTCACTATCTTTGTCAGAATATTCTCAATTTCTCTATTGGTGATATCCACTTGCCCATTGGCCTAAGGGTGATAGGGTGTGGACATTCTATGCCTAACTTCATATTCTTTGACCAGTGTTGAAATGAGTTCAGAAGTGAATTGGGGACCTTGGTCAGTGACAATTTCTCTTGGTGCTCCATACCTGGTGAAAATTTCCTCATACAATAATTTGGCTACATTCCTATCTCTGGCAAATTGGAAGGCTTTGACTTCAACCCACTTTGTTAGATAATCAGTGCAAACTATAATGTACTCATTATTAGATGTTGGTGATATTGGCCCAATAAAATCTAGCTCCCACTTGTCAAATGGTGCTAGTGCTATCTAGGGTTGCAAAGGCATCTCATCTGATCTTGTTGGTCTACCCATTCTCTGACATTGGTCACAACTCCTTGTATACTTGATTGCATCCTTATGAAGAGTTGGCCAATAATAGCCTATGGTTAATATCTTTAGTGTTGTTCTCTTGGCTACAAAGTGGCCCCCACAGGGCTCATCATGACAAGCTTTTAGGATATCAAAGACCTCATCTTCTCTTATGTACCATCTCATAATATGGTCTGGACCAGTGTAGAACAAATAACCAACAATCCAAGAATATTGAAAGCTCTTATGCACTAATTGTCTTCTTTCTCTTAGGGAGAAGTGTGATGGTATCTACCCTGCTACCAAATAGTTAGCAATATCAACAAACCATAGTGTATGTAAAGTAAGAGAAAACAAATGCTCATCTGGGAAAGAGTCATCCACAACATCTTCTTCCATTTGTGTGGGTAGTCTAGATAGAAAATCTGCCACCACATTAGCTTTTCTTGGTTTATCCATTATTGTGATATCAAATTCTTATAGCAAGAGCAACCATCTGACTAGTCTACCCCCAACCACGGGCTTATTCATTAGATATCTAATTGTATTATGATCTATGTGGATAAATACCTGGTAACCAGTTATATAATGTCTAAACTTGTTGATAGCATAGACAACATCCAACATCTCTTTTTCTGTGACAGTGTAATTGAGCTCTGCTCCTTGTAAGTTTTTACTGATGTAATAATTAGCATACTCTTTAGTACCTTCTTTCTGTCCCAATACTGCCCCTATAGAAAAATTAGAAGCATCCGTGTGGATGTGGAAGGGCAATGTCCAATTTAGTCCTCTCAAGATAGGTGATTTTGTCAAAGCTACCTTAAGTGTGTCAAAAGAGTGCTAACATTATGTGTTCCAGTCAAATTCCATGTCCTTTGTGAGTAGAGAAAATAAAGGTGCTGCTAGTTTGCTGAAATCCTATATAAACCTCCTATAATACCCTGCATGGCCAAGAAAGCTTCTGACATCTTTTGGCTTCTGTGGTACAAGAAGTGTAGAAATTATCTCAATTTTATTAGGATTCATTTGAATACCATCACTGGATATGAAGTGTCCTAGAAAAACTCCTTGAGTCATCATCATAAAGCATTTTTCATGACTCAATGACAAATTATGCTCTTGACATCTTTTTAGGACCTTCTCCAGATTACTAAGTGTTGCCTCAAATGTGTCTCCATAAGTGGTGAAACCATCCATATAGATCTCCATAGAATTATGAGCATAGTCTGAAAAGATACTTAGTACTGCCCTTTGGAAAGTGGCTGGGGCATTGCATAACCCAAAAGGAAGGACATAATAAGAATATGTACCCCAAGGGCAGGTAAATGTGGTCTTATCCTAGTCTTCTGGAGCTATTTTGATCTAATTATAGCCACTAAAGCCATCTAAGAAGGAGAAGTACTTTTTGCTTGCTAGGGAGTCAAGTACTTGGTCAATGAAGGGTAGTGGAAAATGGTCTTTCCTAGTGGCTGTGTTAAGTTCCTTGTAATCTATACACACCCTCCACTTACCTCCTTTCTTAGGGACAATAACTAAAGGTGACACCCATTCATTGTCAGAAATAGGGTAAATAAAACTAGCATTCAGGAGTTTCTGGTGCTCAGTTTTAACTGTCTATTAAGGTAGGATTCATTCTCCTTTGTGGTTGTCTTATGGGATTGAAACCATCATTTATGTAGATCCTATAAATGCACAAATCTGGAACTATTCCTTTCATGTCATTATAATCCCATGCAAAAGTTGATGCATGTGCCTACAATACAGTGTGCAATGAAGTCTGTTGTTCTTCAGTCAGGGCATTATTAATAT
The DNA here is from genome assembly GCA_027924645.1 of Cunninghamia lanceolata. Classification (NCBI taxonomy): domain Eukaryota; kingdom Viridiplantae; phylum Streptophyta; class Pinopsida; order Cupressales; family Cupressaceae; genus Cunninghamia; species Cunninghamia lanceolata. Next base: position 994,932 of record BSBN01001137.1, on the reverse strand, counting down.
TCAACATTTTGCCTAGCATGATTTCCAATGTTTTAGAAGCTGGATGGATAGATGAAAGGTCACATCCACTAATGTTGGGAACACATTCCTGAGGTAGTAAAGAATGGAAAAGTTGGGATAACTCCTCTAAGGAATGTGTAGGTATGATATTTTGTAATGGATCTTGCAGACATGACAGACAATTCTGTTGCTGCGGGTCCCTACCACAATGGTTCTGTATAATGTGGTCAATCAATTCATCCTCAACTTGGGTTGCTAATAAAGGGCTACGTTCTATCATCATGAGAGTTTGTAGGGAACAATGGTCTTCTTCTTCTTCTAAGGTAGGCCATATGGTTTGCTCTAGATTGTCATGAGGTTGAGCTGGGGGATAAAGTACCAATTTCTTTGTGGCAGTCCCATTTGAGATTATCATGTTCCCAGACCTACAACCTATAAATGCATCTGCTATTACTAACCATGGTCTACCTAAGATAAGTGGATAACCTGTAAGATTGACTTTTGGCTGCAAAATTATGAAGTCTGTAGGGTACTCCCATGAGTCTAATGCTATGACTATGTCTTCAATGATCCCCTCAAGTTTCATTGTTGACCTATTTGCCAACCGTAAAATAGTTGATGTAGGCCTTAGGTTTGGTAGTTGAAGGAGTTGCATTGTTTCTTTAGTCATGACATTGATAGTTTCCTCCAAGTCAATCAAGGTGTTTTTGATGAGAGTTCCATTAATCTTAACATCCACTACTGGACTACCAGGGTCTATGTATTTAGGGATAGTTATGTTCCCTAACATGATTCAACAAGGTTTCCTAAGACATGAACTATCTAAGGATCCTTCTTCTTTCTCCCTAGTTTCTTAAGACAAAGGTCTCTCACAGTCTTGGTGTAGATTGGGATGTCCTTGATAGCTTGGATGAGGGGTATCTTAATATTGACATTCTTAAGTTGACCCAATAAGTCTTCCTCTGCTTGGGTTTGATGTTTTAAAATGGCTAGTCGTTCAGGGAAAGGATGCTCTAGATTTGAGATGGTTTGACTTACCTGATTTGATTCAGGTTCCAGAGGTGAATTGTCTAATGCCTCCTCTATGGGTTGTTCATCCACCACCTTAGTGATTTGGGGATATGAAGGTCCAACTAATGTTTTCCCTAACTTGAGGTGGATATCACTCACCTCTACCCAATAAGTGGGGTATTGAATAGCCTCATTAGTGAATGCCTATTGAACAGGCTTGTTATTGGGGTTAGGTGTAGGTTGGGCAGGTATTTGTGGTGCTCTTGGTGGCTGAGTTGTAGGACTGGATGGATTTGGCATAATGGCTTGTTGTTGAGGCTGAGGAGGCAGTAAGGGTTATGAGTAATTCATGTTTTGGTTTTGCCACTGTTGTCCTTTTTTCCATTGGTTTGGTTGTGTTGGCCATTGGGGGTTGTAGTTAGATCCTTGGAAGTTTTGTTGGGGTCATATAATGGGTTACTGCTGATTCTAGTTTGGCTAAGGATTTTGCCATTGTTGAGGGTTTTTCCATTGGTTTTGATTAGTTGGCCAAGGTTGAGGGTTCCAACTAGAGAAATTTTGATGACCTACTGGAAATGATGTATTAAAAGTTAAAGAATCTTGTGGCATACCCTATCTTTGCTGCCATGGTTTCCTTTGTGCAACATAGTATAGGTGGCCATCTTCACCTTCAATAGGTTGAAAGTGAGGTTTCTCTAGCTTATCTTCTGCAATACTGGCCACTCTTCTACATTTGTAATTAGTTTTTCTTTGTTGATAATTTGGATAGTATTCAGTGAGTATTGAATCATCCTCCTCCTACTTCTTCTTCAAGTGTAGAGTATCCAATTGAGTGGCTAGATGACTGATGATATCTTCTTTCATGTTGGTCAAGAAGTTGCTCAGTTCTACTCTTGAAACTGAATTGGATGCCTTACCAATGGTGGATTCTCTCTCACCCCTTGTTCTCCTGGAAACAGTCCTTGAGTAGTTTCTAGAAACTTTGCAAACCTCTTTAAAGGGTAATTGAGATATATCCCCTGCCCCAATAAGATTAAGGGCATCCATGTATTCATCATTGACTCCTCTCAAGAAGACAAGCTTCAGAGATTTTCTGTGGATATTTCTTGAGGCAAAACTGGAATCTCTCTACATAGTCTTCCAATGGCTCATCTTCTTTCTGGGTCATTCTAAAGATATCATCTCTTCTTCTATCAACCCCTTTGCAATAGTATTGGTATTTCTCCAAGAACTTTTTCTTCATTGTATCCCAATCTGGGATAACATCCCTTCCTAGTCCCATGAACCATCTTAAAGTAGCATCCTTCAATGTGGCAGGGAATAGCTTGAGCCTATGAGGATCAGAGGTGTAATCATAACTCCTACACAAGACATCAAACTTAAATAGGAATGTGTCTGGATCTTTAGTCACCAAGCCATAGAAGACAGGAAATGCTAAAGGAGGTATATTCTTCAAAGCAGCAACCCTTTCTTGATTGGTGATAGGAAATTCAAACGTCACTTGTCCTGGTGGATCATCCACTGCATCAGCCATGGTGAGGAAAGTTCTTTCTATATTATCAGTAGATGTTGGTGAGAGGGAAGATTCTTCTTTAGTAATAACCTCGCTCTGATCACTAAAGTCACCAATATTTACTGTAGCTTGTTTTGTTGATGGAAGGAACCTTCCTATAGTGTCTCTCTACCTCTGCATACAATGTATATAACATTGTATGGATCCTGCACAATGTTAGTAACCTTTCTAGTAGTTGGTGAAGTAGAACCTAAGTACCCTATCCTTTGAAAGCAAAATGAAACTAAGAAAGCTGAAAACTAATAGGAACTAATCTCTAAAAGTAGTACCATCCTCGACAACAATGCCAAAAATGTAGTGGCTTTACAATGCTAGGTAAACTTGGTGGTAATCACTCAATTCAAAGGAATCTCCTACTGAATAGTCCACTATAACTTCTTGAAAAGACCTCATCAAATTATCAACCATGGATTGTAAATTTGTGATGGCACTTGCACTGTATGTGCTTTCAGGGATCAAACTATCTAACTTATCTACTAAATCAAGCTACTTATCAACAAGGGAAAGTAATGTTGCTACAACTGCTATGGATACTTTGTAATGTAAAACTATAACAACAGATTAAGAAATGAATTCTAAATTGCTGATGACAATTGTTCCTATCATCCTGAGTTTAATTGAACTAAGAAACTCTAAGAATCTAATGGATCTTGTATTCATAAATTAATTGCTCCAACAATTAAAACATACAAGAAATAAAGTGAAGGTCAGTTATCCTAAGTGGCCCTTGCTCAGGTGACTGCCTCACTATTTAAACTCAAATCTAACTCTTTCAGATAAACATAATCATATTGATTTTAGCATCCAATTGCACAATCTTTTAAATCACATAAAATTTGGCTCAACTGTAATCTTCATAAATCATGATCAAGTAACATTGTATGCATAATCCAGACAAGATTCAAATAGATAGATCTTTGGTAGAGCAAAAACTATTCAAAACTGAACTTAACTAACTTCTTCTACCTCAATCACCGAACCATAATATAGGCATGGGGGAGTTATTCAAATAGGTCTCTTATCTATAAACATAAAAACACCACTCTTCATGAACTAGAGTGTAATGAATGCTAACAACAATGACAAGAAAAGAAGGAAGAAAGTGTTCTAACAAAACTAAAACTCTCTGCTAAAACAGGGGAACGTGGGTTGATTGAATTGGTCCCATTAGTATTCTAGTTATAACAGAGTCCTCCAAGCTTCCAATCATCTTTATTGATCACCTATCATGATGCATGATTCTCTCCATTGAGTGTCCTTGGTCATGGTTACTGTACTTAGTCAATACTATCTCACCTGCTTTGTGTCTAGAAATGTTGTGGCTACGGGCTGTATCTTGTGGTTGCTATGGGTGACAGTCCTCTCTCTTTAGCTGCAAGGCTAGTCTATGAACATGTACAAAATACTAACAACCAAAATCAACACAAGCATTCTCAATAATTCATACATTCCCACATATAACATACAATTTCATCATATCATAGTCATATCTCCATATACTTAATTAACTAAGTTCAAGTCTACATAATGATCATAAAGGATAACATAACATAGAGATATACATAGAACGGTGTCTGGGAATGTCTTTCAACTTGCATGAAACTAGAAGAAAACAAGCTAATAATTAGGCTCATCAACATTGGGTGTTCCCTCCTGCTAGTTGTTTCCAGGTAGCTAGACATTTCATGCAGGGCTAGGTTTCCTTCATGTCATGAAGGGATTTGGGGAAGCATAATTGCATCGTGGTTGGGTGGAAAAGTGTCTGAGCCATGTTCCCATCTCTCAGCTCGCATGAGGACCATGTGGGTTTGTGGTGACTGGAGAGTGTGTTTGATTTATTATACTTGTTGTACATATTATTTGTCACTTGTGATTAGATGAATTATGACATGAAAGCCAATGGACTTTGTATATTATTTTATAGTGCTATCACCTAGATTAAGCACGTGACTTTGTAAGATTTATTGACTTTTATTGATTCATATTTATGAGATTTATCTTTTACTTGAGATGTATTTAAGTAGATTATTTACTTATGTAACTTTTGTGATGGTTTGCATACTTTACAATAATCATAAACCATATTATCACCCTCCTAAATTTTGCATTTCATACTTGTAGTGTTGCCCTAGCTTCTTGTTTTGGCCCTTCATAAATTACCGATATGAGAAATCATTAATGGGCCACCTTGGTCAAGTCATGTTCAAAGTTGTGCTTGGCACCCATCTAATTCTATATGTCATGATCATCCATTAAAAATTCTAGGTTTTGGGGGGTTTTGCACATGTTTATGTGTTTTGATAGAGATATGATAGAGATATGAAGTTCCCTCCTTGTAAACTTTTGGACCTCACGTACATGTCTACAATTCTTGCAAACTTGATTCCTAGCTTTACTTTCTTGTATTCATGTATCCTCTGTTACCCTAGACTTTTAGATCCCTCATGTATGTTTTCAAACTTTTCAAAATACACTCTAACCTCTACTTCCCACTTTTTGCCTCCTTTGTTCTCTACAAACCTTTAGATCCCACATGCATGTTGTAAGTTTTGGAAAATACATATTTTTAAGTTTTACAAAATTCCTTCCTAGATTTGCTTTTTTACATTCCACCTCCTTTGTTCTTTGCAGACTTTCAAACCTTTTATTCATGTTTATAGGTTTGGTAAACTTACTTCAGAACTTGACTTTTCCTCATTCTCACCTCCTTTGTTCTTTGTAGACTTTCAAACTCCACATACATGTTTGCATGTCTTTCAAACTTACTTCCTAGGTTTTCTTCTCTGCACTCTTGCCTCCTTTGTTCCTTATAGAACTTCAAAGTCCCTAGGAAACTTTACAATTCTTGTAAATTGCATCCCATGTTTTTCTTTTTGATAGTACATTTTTGTAGACTTTTAACCCCTTCTTACAACTTGCACACTTGCTTCTTGGATCCACTTTTACATAGTACTAGCATACATTTTCCCATGGAATTTTACCCTTTCTCTACAACTTGCAATGTGCACACCAACTTTTGATCCCTACCCTTTCTATATTATAGACATCTTTGCCTCCCATGCATAATTACAAACCCTAGTTGTAGTTCTTCCTTGGAGTTCTGGCATTTCAAAAATACTTCTTAGCCAATCCCATACATGTCCTGACATGTCATTAAAGCCCTCAATTGAATGTGATGGAGGCTTACCAACATTCAAATCAATCCCATATGCTATTGAACTCTTCAAGGGCATGTATCCAGATGAAAAAGGCCATGTGATGCTAATGGAATTGACATGGACAACTTGAATGTGTTAAATAAATGTCATCACTTGCAAGCTCCCAAATCGATACTTGGTGATTTGTCTAAGTGTGGAAGGAATTTTTAAAATACCCTAGGGTACTTCTAAGTTGATCCAAGGGAGATTTTGATCTATAGATGAGTGTACTAGCATGATGTGTGTATTGACTACAAATTACCCTTGCGACCCCACCCAAATAACATAATACATTGTAAATGAATTGCTATATAAACCAGATTGTAAGATGCAATAAGGGTTGGTCATTCATCTATGTTCCTAAATGTATGCCTCAAGTTATTTTAGGGCATCAATTTTAGCAAATCTAGGCTATAAGTAAAAATAACACATTCTATAATTCATATGAAGGGTAATAGAATTGAACCTATGCCTATAATTGAATGTATCAGTGACAAATTATAACAATTTTAGGGAATCTTTGAACCTACTTGTGGGTTCCCTCTCACCACATTTGCTAGTATGATTGTAATAGGAGCTAGATGAATGCATGATAATGTTCTAATGCATTGCAAGCCTTTGTAATGCTCTTCTCTCATTTCATGTGGGTTGTTGTAGCTTTAAGATATATTATTATGTTTAATTGTAGAAATATTTATCTCCGATTTGTATTTGTATGCAAGTCTTATTCCATGTATAGTTTGCGGGTGTGCTCTCTTCTTCCTTGTAGGCTATGACTCTATTGCTCATTGGAGTAGGCATTGGTCTAGGAAGTGAAAGATTAAACACATTCTAATCATACTATCTTTGTACTCAGTAGTTTAGGAGTAGATTAAGTGCTACATGCTTTCATAATTCAATGATATAACTCAAGGCACATTCTTAGTGAGTTGATACTGATAGATTGTTCAAGAATCATGTTATGCATTCTTGCACCTTGCACATGTGTATGAAAGGTTAATTGAATTATTTTGTGGATATATAGTACTTTTTTCATCTTTTGATGCATATGCAAGGATGTTGTTATTATCTTAATGAGAGGTCTTGCAAGTAGCTAGTGTGGCATAGAATTAGTGACAAATCTTGAGTTCTATCATATAGTAGGTGTAGTAGTTGATTGGTTTAGTCTTGTTATATCATTTATCTTTAATTGTCTTGTTAAGGATACATCTAGGAACACCCTAAAGGGTTTAGCTAAGCCTAAATTGAAGGAGAGATTACTCACTCTCAAGAATTAGTCTTTAGTTGTCCATGTTCTATCAATTAGCCTGTACCCTTTCATTTTGATGGTTCAAGTCCTAGCCTTGAGGATAGGTTAACACTATAGGAATGTGAGATGAAACTTTGGGAACCAACAAGTGGCACTGTTGTTGGGGACCATTACAAATGTTCTTAGTTAGTTTTGATGACATATATTTGGTTAACATTTAGTAGCATATATGTGGTTTTGTAAAATGTGTGGTAATATATATCATTTGGTATAATAAAAATGAGTAAACTAAAATAATTTTGATGCAAATCTAAAAATTTAATTGTAAATATTTAAGATTCCATGAGGCTGTTGATCTATTTGCAACTGTGATCATTTGCCTCGTGTGTGGTTGGAAGCCTGTCAACTTGCACCAACAAATGGTATCATTGCTAAGGGCATCTTAACTTGGAAGTTTCATTGAAGGTATTTATAGTTCTTTACTAATCAAGAATATTTTGGTTTGCTAATTTATACAAGATTTTATTTCTCTTCTTTAGTGAAGGGTGTTGGCTCTCTCATTTGAACCCAATGGACAAACAAGAAAAAGATTTTTGGGTGGAAAGAAGGAGATATTTGAGATCCTCAAGACAATGAAGAAACATTTGTGCAAGTAAAAAAGGTAGCAAGACATGTGGAGAGCTAAAAACATGAGTAAGCCTACTCATCCCTCTTGTCAAATGAAAGAAACTAGTACTTCTAGTAGAGAAAGAGTTTTTATGGACTTACGGGATCAATACTTGTATGCATTTGATGATTATGTTGATAATGTGATAAGAGCCACTAGAATAGCTCATAGACTAAATTATGATACTAGAAGACCCATGCATAGAGGTAGGTTTAATGATAGGCATGATTACGAGCTTACTATGCCTAGTCCAAATACAAGAACCTCACATGCTAGATCATCCCATGTTTCCCCTAGTGCCTCTCAACAACATGATATTGATTTCTATAATGCTAATGAACCAAATCCATTAGAGGGTAATGATAGTGAATAAAATATCAATCAAGGGTTTGGACTACTTGGCCACCGTAGAGAAAGAACCTATGCACTTCAAAATTAGATCCAAATGAATGAACCTAGGCTTACTAGATAAGCTCAATATAGGCCCAATTAGATCAATTTGCTTAGTAGCAAAATGCAAACCAAAATAAGTACACTTATAATAAACCATTGCATCAAAATCAATAGCATAACGCATGAGTAAATAATCCCCATAATGTTGGAGCTCCATTTAGGAGACAAGATCAAAGGTTCTTACCAACAATGTAGCCCCTTAGATTGGATAGATATAGACAATTAGACTTCTTGAGAATCTTGGACTATCCTATTCAAATTCTAAATGAGATTAGAGGGAAAATTCCTAAGTTATAATGGAATAATGTAATCTCTAGAGAGGAACACCTTTGTCACTTTATTAATGTAATTGATGAATATGCATGAGGATGTCATAATGAAACTATTTATGTAGCCCTTGGAGGAAAATAGAAGGGAATGGTATAAAAGTCTACCAGATAACAACATTAATTCATGGCAAGAATTTATGAGGGTCCTTAGGTTGCAATATGGAGAGAGGATAGACCCAAAATTTTCCATACATGAATTGCCAACCATAAGAAACAGGATCAATGAGACAATTATGGATTTCAATAGTAGGTTTATTATGACCATGAGGAAGGTGCCACCAAATTTAAGGCCCACCAAATTTATGTACCTAGTGATGTATTGGCATACTTTTGATGGAATGTTGGGGTATTTCCTTAGGGACAAGAGTCCTCAAACTCTAAGGGAATCCTATGCTACAACCATCAAAATTGAAAGAAAAATGAGGGCATTTGATTACCACGTCAAAAGAGTTAATGTTATGAATATCCCAAAAAAATAAAGGTGTTTTGAGAAAACCTCTTACAATTCATGACAAGCATGATAAGATTATGGGTGCAATAGAGTATTTGTCTTACTAGATTACAAGGAATGAGAAAGGGACACCTCCAAATAATGCTACTACTCATTACAATAATGGTCAAAGACTACATAATAGGCTGCATAACACAGATTGGTCTAAAAGGCCATGGAAAAATAATAGACAAGTAGTTCCTAGGTAAGGAAATCAAAGATATAAATGTAATGAAACTCCCAAAATCTTGAGGAAATATCATGTGAACCTTAAAGAAGATCCATGATGGTGTGAGACATGGTATTTAACCCATGATCTCCTAAATATTAATGTTGCAACTACTATCATGTGAGAGGAAGAACTCCGAAATGAGGAGGGAAATTCTGAGTATGAAGACCATGATATAAATCAATTTGACACATATGAATATGATTAGATGGATGAAGAAATAGATTATGTAACTTACTCCAATGAAGATGATTTTTTTTAGTATGTTCAAGACAACACTTTAGGCTTATATGAATTACCAACTCTATTGCAACTATGTGCCTAATCGGTGTTGTCATTGATGTCAACATATCTTTGTTGTCATTGGTGTCAATTGTATCCTATTTTTTTATTTGTTTAGAAGCTTTATATGTTGAGGATATTGAGAAAATTTGCCCCTTTAGAAGAAACTGTGAGTTGCAGTAAATTGTAGTGAAGACAATGTGTTGCTGATAAAAGAATAGTGCAGAAGATTGCTCCACATTTCTTGTTGATTGAATATCTTGGTCTATGAATTGGAAGATATTTAGAGACATGTCTAAATATGCTACATTTCAAGCTTGAGCCTCTGGTATGAAGAATCGAGGAAATTGTGTTCACAGAGTAAAACCTACTTTTTCTATTCATTCACTGGTGTCTGAGAGAAAGTATTTTGCTCCGCATTCCTTCACAGTTATGTATTTCAGTCTAGAGTTCTTAAGTGATGTCTGGGATGATGATATGCACCTACAATTGCAATGGTTCATGATTTGATGGTCCAAAAGCAATCTTTATTTAGTGACAGTTGATGACAGTTGAGTTCTTATGCTCTAGTTGGAGAAATCTCATGGTTCGAGTGGTTAGATGTTGTGCAGATGTTCTTGGTGAATACAATGTGCTTGTAGATGTCCCCTGATTATGTTCCTACCTTTGCATTGGTCCACGAGGAGTATTACAGATCAAAATTGAAGATTGTTTCCAGATAACATAGTGCGAGCTACAGTCTTAGCTGACTCGGATGATTCCACTAATTGCGGAGATTCATACAAGATTGTAGAAGCATGTAGCAACGTAGAAGATTGTATTTGGGTCCTTGATAAGGTGCGATGTGATCCACTTATAATTTTGTGTCTTCTCCTTACTATAATTTTGTATTAGGTCAAGACCTATTTTATATGTTTGTAATATCATTATTGGAGAGTGGCCCAATGCTTGATAAATGTAATGTGGTTGTAATGCCGACTTTGATGAACATTCTAAAGTCGATGCCTAATATATATACTTGTAATTGAGTCATGGAAAAAATGTCCTTGTGTAAGAATGCGAAGAGAAGGGAAAGAGTGAGAAGGCAGAGAAATTATTTTGTGCTTCAATGGAACTAAACTTTGGCATGGTGTAGATGCTATCATCTTAGTTTAAACCCTTGGCAGTGAGCCACCCCTTAGCAATGAGCCTCTTTGAGCAGTGAGCTCTGGGAAGTGAGCCCTAATAGAAGCAAGCCTCTGATTTTCAGTACTGTGCTTTACATAATAATCGTGTGGGTTAACCCCCACCGTGGTTTTTCCCTTTATTGGGTTTTCCACATAAAAATATGGTGTCTATTGTGAATGATCTTGTAGTTGTGTTAGAATTACTAATTCTGTGTTTTCATGTTCTAATCATAATAACATAAAATAAGTGGATGATGCTTTAAGATGCAGAAATTGTTTAAGTTTTGTGACAACTAATTCACCCCCCCTCTCAGTTGTCTTGTGCATTTCAACAATTGGTATCAGAGCCAAGTTCCTCAGAAGAAAGCTTGACCGCTTGAGGCTAATCCAGGATGTCGTATAAGAAGGAAAGTCCACAGTTTGATGGAATGAACTACTCCATCTAGAAGATCCACATGAAAACCTATCTCCTCTGCTTGGGTTACAGTGTTTGGAAAATAACTGAAAATAAGTATGAAATACTGAAGAATGGTCTGCAAACTAAAGATGAGATCAAGCAATTTGAGTTGAACCTAAAAGCCAAAGATGCCTTGGTAAGCACTTTATCTGACACCAAAGTAACAAAGATCATGGAGCTGGAAACTGTTTATGAAATCTGGGAAAAGCTGAATAATCTATATGGAGATGAATCTGTGAAGAGTGCCAAGTTACAGAGTTTGAAGGCAAAATATGAATGTTTGAAGATGAGCAAAGATGACAACATAACATCCTTCATGCAAAAGGTCAACGAACTTGTGAGTAGCATTAGAAGTGTGGGAGGAAAAATTGAGGATATTGAAGTTGTGAATAAAATTCTTAGATCACTACCTAAATTATATAGTCATAAGGTGGCTGCAATTGAAGAAGTGATGACAGTGACAAAGATTACAAAAGATCAGCTGCTCGGGAAGCTAACAGGCTTTGAAATGAGAGAACTTGGTGATTCACTTCCAAAGATAGAGACAGCTTTCAAGGCAGCACTTCAGAAAGAACCCCTAGATCTGACAAGTACAAGGTGGAACCAGATTATGAGCTTGAAGAACTTGAAGCCAATTTTGTTAACAGTCTGCCTAGAGGTACTAGTAAGTTCAAAGGCAAACTACCTTTTCAAATGTTTTAGTTGTGGTAAAGTTGGTCATTATGCTTCTAGATGCCCCACAAGAGTTCCTAAGCCAAGACCTGATAGACCTATCATCCCAAAGAAATGTTATTATGTTGAAGATCTTGATGATGATGGAGTATCAGATGGTGAACCAGATAATGCTAGTACTTCTGGTAATGAATGCTTGTTTATTGCTATTCAAGAAGAACATGTGTCTACTAATCCTGCTAGCTGTGTGAAGGAAGAAAAACCAATGGAAAGTGCCTTGGTTTCTCAGGTTGTTGAAGATAAAGATGAATGGGTCATTGATAGTGGTGCTCTCATCACATGACTGGTGACAAAAGTAAGTTTGTAAGTTTGGAAGGATATGATGGAGGGTTGGTTAGGTTTGGATATGATACAACTGGTAAGATTTGTGGAAAAGGATCCATTTCTTTTGATGGAAAGCATAATATTGAAGATGTCTTGTATGTGAAAGGATTAAAGCACAATCTTTTGAGTGTTGGTCAGATGTGTGACAAAGGTTATGATTTGAGGTTCAAGGACAATGGATGCAAGATCATGGAAAGCTGTAGAACAATGATTGCAACTGGTAAAAAGAATAGAGGTAATATCTATCACTTGAAAGGAAATGATAACTATGGCTTGTTGGCTCAGACTAATGAAAGTTGGCTATGGCATAGAAGGTTGTGTCACATCAATTTTTACAACATCGTGGAGATAAGTTCTACACAGACTCTTAGAGATTTGCCTAAACTAGTAAAGCCTGCTAATCCTATTTGCAAGGAATGCCAATTTGGGAAACAAACAAGAACAAGTTTTAAGAGAAAAGATCAATCTATTGAAGGATTGTTGGAGCTAATACATATGGATTTGTGTGGACCTACCAGAGTAAGAAGTTTGCAAGGAGATAGGTACTTTATGTTCCTCATTGATGATTATTCTAGAATGACTTGGGTTACCCTCTTGAGAGAAAAAGCATAAGCCCTAGATAAGTTCAAGGCATTCAAGGAAATGGTTGAGAATGAGATAGATTTGAAGATCAAATGTTTGAGATCTGATAGAGGAGGAGAGTTTACATCAAATGAATTCAACTTTTTCTGTGAAGAGTAAGGGATAAAAAGATAATTATCAGCACCTAGGACTCCACAACAAAATGGAGTTGTTGAAAGGAAGAACAAAACAATTCAAGAGGCTGCTAGAACCATGATGAAGGAGGCTAACCTACTAGAAGTATACTGGAGAGAGGCTATTCATACAACTATCTACATTCTAAACAAGGCTCAAGTCAAAGGTAATAGCACCAAAACCCCCTATGAGTTGTGGTATGGAAAAGTTCCTACAATAAAATACTTCAAAGTTTTTGGTAGCAAATGTTATATCAAAAGAGAAGAAGATCTAGGCAAGTTTGATTCTAGATGTGATGAAGGAATCTTCCTTGGTTACTCCACCAAGAGCAAGGCCTACTAGGACTATAATAAGAGGCTAAAGAAGATCATTGAGAGTGCAAATGTCAAAGTTGATGAAAGCAAGGAAAGGTGTTCAGGATCAAGTGGATATGAATTAGATGAACTAGATGTTTCAACAAGCAAAGAAGTGGTGCAACATGAAGATAGTTTAGATGAAGAGGAACAAGCTCCAAAAATTGTCACCAAGACACCAAGGTATGTAAAACTTAATCATTCTGAAGATCAAATTATAAGAGATAAGAGCAAAGGAATTTTGACCAAAAGAAGAGCTACAAAAGAACAAGTGAATTTGTGTCTGATCTCCAAGATTGAACCTAAGACTATGAATGAATCTTGCAATAATGAAAATTGGGTAAAGGCTATGAAAGAAGAATTGATGCAAATAAAGAAGAATTAGACTTGGGATCTTGTTCCCAGACCAACATATAAAAATGTAATTGGCACCAAATGGGTCTTTAGGAACAAAATGAATGAGAATGGTGAAGTGGTAAGAAACAAAACAAGGTTGGTATGCAAAGGATACTCTCAAGTTGAAGGAATAGATTTTGAGGAAACATTTGCACCAGTGGAAAGGATTGAAGCAATAAGAATGTTTTAAACATTTCTAGCCTACAAAGATTTCAAGGTATATCAAATGGATGTGAAGTTTGCATTCTTGAATGGAGAATTGGAAGAAGTTTATATTGAATAACTGGAAGGATTCTAGTCATCAAATCAGGGTGACATGGTGTGCAAATTGAAGAAAGCATTGTATGGACTAAAACAAGCCCCCAGGGCTTGGTATGCAAGATTAGATAAATATCTGATACAGTTAGGGTTCAGTAAGTGAACTACTAACAACAATCTCTATTTCAAGATCAATGATGAACAAATCCTAATTGTTGCAGTCTTTGTTGATGACATTATCTTTGGAGGCAATGAAGGTATGTGCATGGTTTTTGCTAAGGAAATGCAAAATGAATTTGAAATATCCATGTTTGGTGAGATGAATTCCTTTTTAGGTCTACAAATTAATCAATCAGATAAAGGTATCTTCATTTCTCAGTCTAAGTATGTGAAAGAGTTGTTAAAGAAGTTTGGGATGGAAAATACTAAATCGGTAAGCACTCCCATGGTAACTAGTTGTAAGTTGAGAAAAAATGATGACTCACCTATGGCAGATCAGAAGAGGTATAGATCTATGATTGGAGGATTACTTTATCTGACCCAAACCAGAGCTAACATATTGCATGCAGTTTGTCTTGTGGCAAGATTTTAAGCAGAACCTAAAGAGTCACATGTGATGGCAGTCAAGAGAATACTACGATATTTGAAAGGCATAATGGATTATGGTTTGTGGTATCGAAAGGACAATGATTTCACTCTTTATGCATACACTGATGTAGATTGGATCAGAGATGTGGATGATAAGAAAAGTACAAGTGGAGGTGCATTCTTCTTGGGAAAAAGGTTGGTATCCTAGTTAAGCAAGAAACAAGAATCAATATCTATGTCTACTGCAGAAGTAGAATACATTGTAGCAACATGCAGTTGCACTCAAGCGTTATAGATGAAGCAGACATTGAAGGACATCAGAGTTGTGTATGAATATCCAATTGCAATCTTTCATGACAATACAAGTGGCATAAACATATCAAAGAATCTAGTAATGCATTCAAGGACAAAGCATATATGCATAAGATATCACTTTTTGAGAGAAAAAGTGACAGAGAATGAAGTCAAGTTGGAGTATGTATCTACAAAAGATCAGATTGCAGACATTTTCACCAAGCCTCTGCCTAAGGATACTTTTGAGTATCTCAGAGAAAAGTTAGGGGTTATCACCCCTCCTACTCTAAACTAATATGCAAAAGAGTGCATCTGTCCGGTGGTGCTTAGAGTACCACCTCTAGATTTGGATTGATGCTTTAAGGGCTACTTCTCAGGGGGAGTAGTTAGAGAGTTCAGAGGAGAGTTGGTTTGGAGTAGCAGAGTACAAGTATGTGCCCTTTTCCATTGATGTCAAAGGGGGAGAGAAATCAGGTGAAAAAAATAGAAAAGAAGGAATGTAGATGTGTAAAGAGATAGGGGGAGAATCTTGTCTGGATGACTGTTACAACTTTTCACATCATATGTTGTCATCAATGACAAAGGGGGAGATTATTGCAAGTATGTGCCTAATCAATGTTGTCATTGATGTCAACATTTCTTTGTTGTCATTGGTGTCAACTATATCCTATTTTGTTATTTATTCAGAAGCTTTATATGTTGAGGATATTGAGAAAATTTGCCCCTCCGGAAGAAACAACGAGTTGCAGTAAATTGTAGTGAAGACAATGTGTTGCTGATAAAAGAACAGTGCAAAAGACTGCTCTACATTTCTTGTTGATTGAATATCTTGGTCTACAAATTGGAAGATATTTAGAGGCATGTCTAAAGAAGCTACATTCTAAGCTTGAGCCTCCGGTATGAAGAATCGAGGAAGTTGTGTTCACCAGAGTAAAACTTGCTTTTTTATTCATTCACTGGTGTCTGAGAGAAAGTATTTTGCTCCACATTCCTCCGCAGTTATGTATTTCAGTCTGCATCTATAGAGTGATGTCTGGGATGATGATATGCACCTACAATTGTAATGGTTCATGATTTGGCTGTATGCAAGTGATCTTTATTTAGTGACTGTTGATGACAGCTGAGTTCATATGCTCCGATTGGAGAAATCTCATGGTTCAAGTGGTTAGATGTTGTGTGGATGTTCTTGTTGGCAAGAGACACTATATGGATTCATGGTTGTTGTCATTGATGGCAACAAAGGTCATCCCACATATCCGCAAGTCATGGTGTGTCTCTACCGGAAGTCAGAATAAAGATTGTTGTGGTCCGGTGAACAAGAACAGAGCATGTGGCAAGGTCCGACAGATTGGTCTGGATCTCTTAGAGGAAGTGTCTTGGTGTAGTGCAGATTTGGGGAAGTCAAGAGGACTACCTTGAGTAGTATACTCCAAGGATTTAGCCTCTGGTGATGGACAAGGAAGAAGATATGAATAGTTGAGTACCGGATTCCTGAGAGACAGTGAGAACAGAGGAAGAACTGACTGACAGAGTATCAGACTATTTTTCGGATGTGTTATTGTTGATGGTAAAGGTTGTGAAGGCATGAATCATGTTTGGCTGACATGATTAATGACATCTACAAGTATATGCTTGATCCGCATTACTTGATATGCAAGGATTCAGCCGACAGAACAGAGTTTGTGAGAAGATAGACTATTCCGAGTGCCGACTAGAAAGATAATGAAATCACTAGTGCAGATATAAATAGAGGATGGATTTTGTTGTGAGAAGTGTAGTTGTGTTATGGCGTATGCGAATAAGTGCAGAGCAGAGCAAAAGTAATAAGAAAGATCCGGTATGTGAAAGGAAAGCAGAATAAAGAGCAGAGGAAAGATGAAGTGCAACAGATTAGTATACTGAGCCTAACTAGAACTGAACTCTAGCATATGTAGATGCTTCCAATCAGTTCAAGTATTGTATAAACACTCTTTTGTAGACAGTGTGTCTCCTTGTAGGCAGTGTGCCTCTTTGTGAGCAGTGTGCTCGAGTAGTGAGCCCTAATTGGCAAGTGCCATTTTGTAATTCCTTATTCTTCTAATAGAGAATAATCTTTGGGTTAATCACCCCGTGGTTTTCTCCCTTAACCGGGTTTCCACGTCAAAAATACTGTGTCATGTGTTTCTCATTTCATGGTAATGTTTGTTTGTTTGATTCAATGTTGCTTTGATTAATAAGAAAGTTCAAAAGAAGAAATAATTAGGATAACTGATTCACCCCCCCTCTCAGTTATCAACAATTGGTATCAGAGCTAAGTTCCTCCTAATAGAGCCTAATAGCTTGAGGAAGATCTGGGAGTTCAAATGGATGCATATGGTTTAAGGGAGCAACTCAAGACTGCCCTTGAGGATCTTGAACAGTCAAACTCTGAAGTCAATGAATTAAAGGAAAGACTCAAACAGGCTGATGAATTCATGAGAGAACTAAAGGACAAATTAAGTCTCTCTATGAAAAAGAGAAAGGACCTACTCCAACAATTGGCAAGACAAAGTGAAGAAAGTAATACAAATGAAGAATTGACTGAGAAAACCAAGTTATGTGAAAAGTTATCAAAAGAAGTCATTATGGTAAGACATGAAATGGAATCAGGAGTTATAAAGTTTACTGAAGAGATTGAAGAGAAAAGAAAAGCTGAAGACAATCTAAGACAATCTCTTAAAGAGAAATCAGAAGATTGCCTCCAGATGGACAGGATTATCAGACATCTTGAATCTGATCTTGAAGATGCCAAAGATAATGAAGAAAAACTTGAGGATCAAATTGTCTCTCTCAAAAGAGATCTTCAAACAGCAAATGAATATAAAGAGAAATTCAAGATAAGTTCTACTCAACTTGAAGTTCTTCTTGGAAGTCAAAAGAGGGCAGATGACAAGTATGGTTTGGGATATGAGAAAGGAGAAAGCTCCAGATCCGGTCAAAAGAATTTTGGATCAGGAAATCCAAGGAATAGGCCTAGAAGACCTCCAGTAAGACAACCCAATGCTCAAAGATATCCATCTTTCAATGGATACTGCCACATCTGCAATCACTTTGGTCACAAAGCTAATTAGTGCAGAAAGAGAATGAATCAGACTAATTCATTCTTCTCCGGACAGTGCTTTAACTGCAAAAGGTATGGACACAAGTCTCATGAATGCAGAAATATGCAAATAAACAAATCATTCAATGGTAGATGCTTTGCATGCAATAGAGTAGGTCATATGGCTAATCAATGCAGATCAAGAGGTTATCAGTCAAACATGCAAGGAAATATTATTTGCCAAATCTGTAATAGGTCCGGTCATAATGCAAAAGTCTGCAGAAGCAAGAATCAGGACAAAAGAGGTCCAGTGTATAATCAGAATCAAGACAAGGGTAAACAAAAGATGAATGCGGATGAAGTTAGGAATCAGATGAACAAGATTTGGGTGAAGAAAAGTTCAGAGAATGTAGAGGTTGGATCCGCACCAGACTCTGGTGCTGATATTTCTTCCGGAAATTAAAAAGTGAGCTCTGGCTCAGGGGGAGACTCAGAAAATCCTGTTCCCCTAGCCAATCAAGTGGTGCTGGATGTGGCACAAGATGTGGAGTAAAGGGTTTGAATATATAAGTCTTGAGATGATCCAGATAAGATTTTAGAGGTCCGCATGAAGATGTGAAGAAGTTGTGATCGATCAAGTAAGACCTATTCCGGGAGATGCTCTGGAATGACAGAGGATTACAAAAAGGTCCGGAGAGATCCAGAAGTGCATTATCTTATTCTGCGGATTGGACAGAATGTTTGGGATGTCCTTGTGATGTGTCATCTTGATTTGTTCATAGTTGGAAGATCCGCATGATGTTCATAGATCAGGACTGATCTGGTACTCCAAGTTATTCGAATAAGGCAAATCGGAATGATGTAGGTCGAGCATTTATTGCTATCAGATATTAGGGTTTGTGGAGCAATATAAGGGAATTTCTCATAAATCACTTGCTCATTCTGCACTCAAGAAGAAGCGAAAAGTGGAGCTCTGCAACAAGACTCATCAAACTCACCAAAGATTTCCTGCAGAAGTCATTACATACAGAAATCAATCCAACCACTCCGTATAACCAAAGGCGCATAAGGTATTTTCTGTTTTCAATATCTCACTGCAAATCTTTAAAGAAAATATATGGCTACTCCAAATATAGTTAAGATCTCTGATAGACCTCGCCCCACATTCAAGAAACATCCATACAAATCTTTGGAGGTAGATCCACTAGGAGCCTTCTCTAGTGTTCCGCATGGTGTATTGCATATGGAGGACATTAGGGTTTACATTCATGCAAATTTTGAAGACTTTGGAGAATCAAAATTGATGGATATCTATCACAAACAGTTGATAGATGACTCCTTTGAGATTAAACCTCAGTACAAAGCCATCCAGGATAAACACTTTGCACAGTGCATCCATTTCCCCTGTTTTGAAGAAGATGAATGGGTCCAGTATGTACTAAGTAGAGTGCATGACAACTTTCTATGGTTGAACAAGCCCTTCAAGATCACCAAAGATGCAATTAGGGCTGTAACTGGTCTGCACTCATCCGGTGGATTACCTGTTCTCAAGTCTGTCAAAAATCAGACAGTTAGTGATGCAACAGGATCTAAGTTTGACAAGAGAGCTATGACAGTTGAAGACATCACTGAACCGGATGTCAAATTTGCATCTATGATAATTGGTTACAAGATCTATCACTCCAGTAGGGAAAATTCAGTACCAGGAACTATAATTTACACAGCTTATCAAATGCTAAAGGAGAATGCAGACTATGACTTGTGTGAGCTTCTTGTAAAGCAACTTTTTGAAAATCTGCAGAAGATCAAGAAGGACAAGAAAAACTCCTTCAAGTATGGCAATTTCATCCTTTGTCTCTTCTTTTATTACATGAATGAGCTTCCCGGATCCAGTGGATGGATATGGCAGAATGATAGACCAGTTGCCATCCAAATCAGAGATTATTTGCATGGACTTGGGGATGCCAAAGCAAGAAAAATAGCTCTATGGGGATATTTCAAGAACTTCCAGAGCATGATGCATGCAAGAGAAAGAATACCCCAATCTCTTGTTGAAAAGTACAAAGACACAGTATGCTTTATGGTAGAAACAGATCAGTGTCTAATGGAGGCAGTAGAACCAAGAACTGTGTGGATCATGCCCATGGGGTATGAAGTGGATGAACAGATAGTAGAGCTGCATGTTCAACACATGCTTAGTCAGCCTAAAGATCCAAAGGCAGAAAGGTTCAGAATATTTGAGGAACTAAGTATAAAAATCCATGTTGAACTCAGAGAACCGGAGATCAAGAGGAAGGTAAGAAAAGAAGTAGAGCATATTGCTCAAGGCCTAGGCATCCCAAAGGAGGCACTTAATGTCAACCGGGAAAAGAGGCAAAATGCTGAGGAAGAGAAGAAAGAGGCAGAAAAGAAAAGCAAGAAAAGTACTCCGGTGGAAACCTTAACCTGGACCAGATCATCAAAGGGATCTACACCTGTCACAACCAAAGGCTCAAAAATGTCAAAACCAGAAGGTCAGAGATCCAGTAAAGGAGAGAAAAGATCTAAAATAAAAGCCACAAGGGCTTACACAAGTCAGAAAGATGAAGAGGAAACAGAATCAGATGAGGAGGTAAAAGAAATAAAGAAACAGAAGAAGAAAGGATCCGGTAAACCCTCCATAGGCTAAGACAAGGAAGAAATGGCAGAGGTATTTGTTGAAAAGCCCACCCTATCTCTAGAAAGTGTAATCAAGTCAGTCACGGTGGATGGAACCTTCAACCAATGACTGAATTCTATGATGACTACAATGAGGCTGACCAAAAGATTCTGCAAGAAGCCACAATCAAGTATCTGAACATATACAATAAGTCTTTCATTGAGATCATATCTCTAATTCCTAAAAGCCTAGAAAAGGAATTAGAAATAAGAAAGAATAATGCTCAGGAAAAAGATCTTGAGATCTGGGAGCAGATAGCTATTCAGCTATATCCTCAAATTGATCCCAAGACAATGAACATAATATTCAAAGACTGCAAAGATGAGTTCAGGAGTAAAGCAAGAATGAATCAACTCATGCTTGGTGAGACTGATAAGGTGGCCATAGAGACAGAAGAGATCCTCCAGAAGGCCTTCAAAAGGTTTAATCTTCCTGTTGTAGAGGACTTAGGTGCAGAAACAGCTGTGGACTTGGAATCATCTGCTCCAAAAGAAGTGGCCCTTCAACAGACTAACATCTCTCCTCCGGCTTCCCCTGCAGTCTCCGAATCCCAAGAAGAAGAGAAATTACAGGAGAAAGAAGCAGCAGTAAAAGAAAAAGAGGTTGACAGCGCCAAGGATGCAGAGAAAGAGAAGATTCCAACAGAGAAAACCACAACTGAAAGTGGTAAGAATGTGGAAGGAGAAAAGACTCCAAAGGACAAAACTGTAGAAGAAAAGAAACATCTGTCTCCGGCAAGAGACATTGCACAAACTGTTCAAAAAATTTTGAGCCAAGAAATAATAGAGATTGATGAACCGGAGCTTCTAAAAGGTCCATTCAACTTTGACTCCCTCTCTCCGATACAGACAATGAAGATAGCTTCATTTGCAAATGCTAAGGCAAATGAAAAACTCCTAAAGTCTCATATGGAAGACTGTGAGTTGATAGAGGCTGCTTCCGGAGTGCTTGAAAAGATTATGCCATCAGTCCAGATAGATCCGACATCCTCCTCTTCTGGTAATCTCAAAACCTTAGTCAGCAATGTTGGTACACATTTTGATTCTTTAGAAAAATCAGCTGAAGAAAAGGTCCGGAAGGAATTTTTGGATAAAAGATTTTCAGAAGTACTAGGATTAATCTCTAATGATAGGAGAAATATGAGTATTGGAATAAAGAGCTTAGAAAATGCTCTTAAGGATGGCGGTGACATTTACAAATTTTGTATCTCCTGGTCAAAGGCAATAGTAGAAATTGATAAGAAAATAAAAGAGGAACAAGACAAACTACAAAGTTTGTCTCTAAGTTTTGATCCTCTCTCTTCCTCCATAGTCAATCAAGAATGTCAAACTATTGCAATCACAAATGCAATAAAGAACTTTGAGAAGGACAGGAAGAATATAACTAACCGGATGGGAGAACTTAGAAGGATTATAATCCCTAAGTTAGAAACTATGCATGAGGCCATCAGCGATGCTCAGACTACCGCCCAACAAATGATCCAACAGATCTCAAAAGGGCAGAAGCTTTTGCATTTTTGTTAAGTGGTCACATTTCAATTTTGGACAGAATGAAGCAAAGTTGGGCTACAAAACTGGTCCAATTGAAGACATCCTTTGCAGACATTCTTCAGTTTATGTGAGTATGTAATATGCGGCTATGTATAGTAAATTTTTGAAAATTTTGGTGTGCGGACCCTACCCTTTGCCATTGATGTCAAAGGGGGAGTGAGGAGCAGTGAAAAATGAGGAATCCAACTAAGGGGGAGTTCTAGAAATTGTATATAAAGATAGAGCATCAGCCAAGGGGGAGCATAGAGTAAACACTTAGTCATTTTTCACTAAGTGTTGCCATCAATGCCAAAGGGGGAGATTGTTGGCAAGAGACACTATATGGATTCATGGTTGTTGTCATTGATGGCAACAAAGGTCATCCCACATATCCGCAGGTCATGGTGTGTCTCTACCGGAAGTCAGAATAAAGATTGTTGTGGTCCAGTGAACAAGAACAGAGCATGTGGCAAGGTCCGACAGATTGGTCCGAATCTCTCAGAGGAAGTGTCTTGATATAGTGCGGATTTGGGGAAGTCAAGAGGACTACCTTGAGTAGTATACTCCAAGGATTTAGCCTCCGGTGATGGACAAGGAAGAAGATATGAATAGTTGAGTACTGGATTCCTGAGAGACAGTGAGAACAGAGGAAGAACTGACTGACAGAGTATCAGACTATTTTTTGGATGTGTTACTGTTGATGGTAAAGGTTGTGAAGGCATGAATCATGTTTGGCTGACATGATTAATGACATCTACAAGTATATGCTTGATCTGCATTACTTGATATGCAAGGATTCAGCCGACAGAACAAAGTTTGTGAGAAGATAGACTATTCTGGGTGCCGACTAGAAAGATAATGAAATCACTAGTGCGGATATAAATAGAGGATGGATTTTGTTGTGAGAAGTGTAGTTGTGTTATGGGGTATGCGAATAAGTGCAGAGCAGAGCAAAAGTAATAAGAAAGATCCGGTATGTGAAAGGAAAGTAGAATAAAGAGCAGAGGAAAGATGAAGTGCAGCAGATCAATATACTGAGCCTAACCAGAACTGAACTCCAGCATATGTGGATGCTTCCAATCAGTTCAAGTATTGTATAAACACTCTTTTGTAGACAGTGTGTCTCCTTGTAGGTAGTGTGCCTCTTTATGAGCAGTGTGCTCGGGCAGTGAGCCCTAATTGGCAAGTGCCATTTTGTAATTCCTTATTCTTCTAACAGAGAATAATCTTTGGGTTAATCACCCCATGGTTTTCTCCCTTAACTGGGTTTCCACGTCAAAAATACTGTGTCATGTGTTTCTCATTTCATGGTAATGTTTGTTTGTTTGATTCAATGTTGCTTTGATTAATAAGAAAGTTCAAAAGAAGAAATAATTAGGATAACTGATTCACCCCCCCCCCTCTCAGTTATCAACAGTTCTTGGTGACTACAATGTGCTTGTGGATGTCCCCTAATTGTGTTCCTACTTTGCATTGGTCCACGAGGAGTATTACAGATCAGAATTGAAGATTGTTCCTAGATAACATAGTGCAAGCTCCAGTCTTAGCTGACTCAGATGATTCCACTAATTGCAGAGATTCGTAGAAGATTGTAAAAGCGTACAACGACGTAGAAGATTGTATTTGGGTCCTTGCAAAGGTGCAATGTGACCCACTTATAATTTTGTGTCTTCTCCTTAGCATAATTTTGTATTAGGTCAAGACCTATTTTATATGTTTGTAATATCATCATTGGAGAGTGGCCCAATACTTGATAAATGTAATGTGGTTGTAATGCCGACTTTGATGAACATTCCAAAGTTGATGAATGATATATATACTTGTAATTGAGTCATGGAAAAAATGTCCTTGTGTAAGAATGCAAAGAGAAGGGAAAGAGTGAGAAGGCAGAGCAGAGCAGAGAAATTGTTTTGTTCTTTAATGGAATTGAACTTTGGCATGGTGTAGATGCTATCATATCAGTTCAAACCCTTAGCAGTGAGCCACCCCTTGGCAGTGAGTCTCTTTGAGTAGTGATCCCTAATGGAAGTGAGCCTCTGATTTTTGGTATTGTGCTTTACGTAATAATCTTGTGGGATAACCCCCACTGTGGTTTTTCCCTTTACAGGGTTTTCCACGTAAAAATATGGTGTCTATTGTGTATGATCTTGCAATTGTGTTAGAATTACTATTTCTATGTTTTCATGTTCTAATAATAACAGAAAACAAATGGATGATGCTTTATGATGCAAAAATTGTTTAAGTTTTGTGACAACTGATTCACTCCCCCCTCTCATTAGTCTTGTGCATTTCAACAAACTCATGATCTAGAGTATCTCAAAGAGCTCATGCAGAAGAGGTACAAGAGGGAAAGTCCTTAAAGTGAGGATATCAAAGCTCTTATTGATGCAACTATCATGCAATAGACAAGTGCTTTATAGGAATGTGGTTGTTGTTATTTCCAAACCAAATGTGTTTATCCCATAGTTTGATAGAGGGAAAACAAAAAGAAAAAAATGAAGTTAAGAATAGCAATATAGTAGAAGTGATAGTTGAGAAGAAGTCTCATGTGAAAAGTTAAGGAACCCAAAATAAGTATGTATAAAAGAAAAAGAGGCTGATATACCAACAAGCAGTATTGATATCCCCAAAGTGAAAAATGCAAATGTTAAAAAAAGCGAAATCAAGAATTCACCAAAATGAGGACAATATACCATCCATGGGGGTGGTGATGTCACTAATTCTAGGAATGTGAGCACTTAGAGTAGTATCCTACCATTCATTCTTAACACTAATTCTACAACCATACCTTCATTCAGTCCTTTACCCAATTATGTTCCCATTGATGTTGCCCATGACAAGATCCAACTTAGAATTTCAATGCATATAAGTGAGCTCCTTTGGATCCTTGAGCATAAAAAGAGTCATGTCCTACTTGATTGCCCCAACTATATTTGATCAACTTGTCAACCTTACCATTGATACCAATGCTAGTGCAAAAGGCCAAGATGCCCCTAAGGTTTACCTTGACATGTCACTTGTGAGTAGCCAACTTAATGTGGACCCATTTTACACTTCACTACTAGTAATTAGATGGTTGGTACATAACTATATGTTTGATTTAGGGGCTTCAAGTAATGTCATGCCACTTGAATTAATGAATGAATTGGGCTTGAAGGTTTCCAGGTGCTATGGTAAATGTTATGCAATAGATTCAAGACAAGTTAATGTCATAGGAATGTGGATGGAGTGGAGGTTCAACTTGCTACTGTTAGGGTTAGCTAGCAGAAGATATCAATTAAATGCAAATAAAGATTAAACAGAGGAATGAAAAATACATAGAAATAATAACTACAAGAGACAATTTTAACGTGGTTCACCCAAACTTGGGCTACATCCACCAAACAGAGTCCAATATTATTATCCAGTAAATCAAACTGATTACAACTAGCAATCCCTGCAACTCAATACCACTGCAAATGCTACAATACAATATCCACAGAACCCTAACCCTTAGCCACTTTTATCAAGCCTTATGTCAGTTACAAAAATAGGGTTTTTTTTAAGTTAGCTAATAGAAAAAATAACTCCCCCTACACTCCCCCGTTAAATAGTTTGGGGGGAAACCGCGCTGATAAAAGTGGGAAACTTTGACCTCCGATTCTGATTAGGCTCCATATAACAATAGCTACCTATCCTAATAATTCTTTCTTGATGGATATAATCATTGTTTATTTCCCTACAAAGTGGGGCATGCTATTGTCAAGAAAATGGGTTGCCTTTATTGGAGGTAGTCACCAAATGGACTTGTCTTATGCCACTATCCCATTGCATGGGAATTAAGACATGTTACTTAGGGAAAATAGAATGATACATATTGTGGAGGATCCTGAAGAAGCTAAAAATGAGGTTCTTTATATTGAAGGTGAACCTAACAATATCAATGGATATTGTGATGATAATGTTGACAACCATGTGGATCCTAATTCTTGCCTCCAACTGTCTTGCTCTGAATGCAATATTGTAAGAACTATGCATTTGAATGGTTCATGCTCCAAAGAAGGTAATGGTTCTAGTGTTATTCTTGTGTCTCCCAATGTCATAAATCATAAATTCTCTTTCAAGATGGATTTTATGTGCACTAATAATATTGCAAAGTATGAGGCCTTGCTCCTCAATTTGAATATCGCTTCCAAGCATGGTATCAAAAGTCTAAGTGTACATGGAGACTTATAAAGAGTAGTATCTTTGATTAGAGGATCATATATAGCTAAAGACTAAAGACTAAAATGTACATGAATGCTATGTGGGACAACATAGAGTCATTTAATGCTTTCAGTATCCAATGGTTGGATAGATCTAAAAATAATGCGTTAGACCCTCTTACTATTATGGATTCAAAATTTGGCATTGGTTGGACATCACCCCATTGCACATATAGTGTGGAGGTCCTCATAAGGACCACCTTACTTGATAATATATAGTTGGTAGCTATTTGATGATGACCAATATATATACAATTTCTTGAGTTGCATAGATGAGTTCGATGACCAACTTATTGATTAGGATCCCATGGTTGAGAATGAGAATGGTAAGAAAACACTTTTGGTAGCATCCAACTTGAGACTGAGACCCTTCCTAGAAGTGTTGTAACCCTTGAAAGAATATTTGATAGTTTTGATTTCCATAAGGAAAGAAGTAAACCAATCAATAAGGATACTATAGTGAGTGTTAATTTTGGGACTGAGGCATCTCCAAAAATGATCTACATAGGCAAAAGATTGAAATCATCAAATAATAAAATTCTAATATTATTGCTAAGAAGGTTAAAAAATGCTTTACATGGTCTTATGATGAGTTAAAAGCTTATAAGGAAGATTTATTTCAATATACAATCCCCTTACAACATGTTGCAAATCCATTTAGGCAAAATAAAGGCCTATCATTCCCACATTGGTCCCCAAATGCAAAAGGAACTCATGAAGTTGAAAGATGGATGTATAATCAAGCCTATTAGACACTTCAAATAGGTGTCCAAACTTGTCCTAGTCAGAAAAATAATGGGAACATAAGGTTGTATGTAGACTTCAAGAATTTGAATACCAAGTCCCTCAAGGACAACTAATTGCTCCTAAGTATGGACCATTTGTTGCAAAGGGTGACAGGATTGGAATTAATGTCAATGATAGATGGCTTCTTAGAATATAACTAGGTGATGGTCAAGGAGTCTGAGCAACACAAAATAATATTCATGACTCTTTGGGGTACGTATATTTATGTGAGAATGCATTTTGGACTCAAGAATGCAGGAGCTACCTTCCAAAGAGCAATGGATGTCACCTTTGCAAGTTTGATAGATGGTATCATGGTGGTGTATCAATATGATCTTATTACCTACTCTAAGGATATAAGAGACCACTATGGTTATTTGGAGCTAATATTCTACAGGTGTCTAGAGTATGGGATTTCATTTAATCTAAAAAGTGTATATTCAATGTGGAAGAAGGTAAGCTCCTTGGGTATGTGGTGTCTACAGAAGGAGTGAGGATTGACCCTAAAAAAGTTAAATCAATAGACCTCATCCCTAAGCCCAAGATCATCAAAGGACTGTAATCTTT
This sequence comes from Cunninghamia lanceolata, assembly GCA_027924645.1. Taxonomy (NCBI): domain Eukaryota; kingdom Viridiplantae; phylum Streptophyta; class Pinopsida; order Cupressales; family Cupressaceae; genus Cunninghamia; species Cunninghamia lanceolata. The sequence goes on along the minus strand of BSBN01001137.1, from coordinate 967,246 downwards.
ATTTTGGTAGATTAACTTTGTTAGGAGGTTTGTCCCTAATCTTGTAGAAAAGATAATCCATATCTAAGATGCTTAGGAAGAGGCAATCATTTAGCTAGGTTAAAGAAACATGAAATTCCTTCTTGGAGATCAAAGAGGCACTCAAAAAAGCTCCCATGCTTGTGAGCTCTAATTATTTATGGCCTTTTAGCTCTTTTCCTTTGCTTCTTTTTATACCATAGTTGTTGTCCCACTTAAAAACAATGCTGAGTTAAAGTACTCCATCATGGAGAAGCATGCCTATGCTTTTCTCAAGAATGTTAGAAATTTTAGAGCTTATCTTATAGGGGATAAAATCATTGCCTATGTGCCTCATATAACTATGAGGGATATACTTGTTCAACAAGAAGCTTCATTCAAGAGATGTATGTAGATTAACATGATCCAAGAATATGACTTGCAGGCACAAATAAAAAAATTGGTCAAAGGCTAAGACCTAGCTAAGCTCATGGATGATACAAACTTGGAGGAAACAAAAATTAATGATATGTCTTGATTTTACACCTACTCCACGTCCTTTGAGAGATGACCCATGGTATAAAGATGTAGTTTTATACTTAGAGAATTTGAGTTGTCCTCTAATATTGAGTGATAATCAACAAAGAACCCTCAATCTTGTTTCTCAAATGTATGTGCTGCTAAAGGGTGAGATAATGTGGAGAAACCATGGTGGATTTCTACTTAAGTGCTTAATTCAAGAGTAACCTATCAAGGTTATAAATGAGTGTCACTAAGGAGTGTGTGGTGGGTAATTTATGATGAATACCACTTCTCACAAGGTTCTAAAGGTAGGATATTGGTGGCCAACCTTGTTCAAAGATGTGGCCAAGATGGTGAGAAAGTGTAATGCTTGCTAAAGGCTCTTTGGTAAGATGAAGTTTGCAGGTGCTCTCCCCCTCACATCCATCTCAATTGAGGCTCCATTTCAATAGTGTGGTATAGAATTCATAGGGAAGATTGTTGAAAGGTGTAGCAATGGATATAAATGGATTATTGTGGCCACTGACTACTTTACTAAATAGTAGAAAACAATCCCTAGTATAAATGCAACATCTAAAGTGGTGATTGATTTATTGATATCCAATGTAATTATTATGTTTAGTGTGCCTAAAATAATAATTGTTGATAATAAAATATGTTTTAGAGCTCAAGATCTACTAGATTTATGTTCTAAGTATGGGATCAGTCTAACGTACTCATCCCCTTATCATCCCGAGGGAAATTGTTAGGAAAAATCAAGTAACAAGAGTATTATAAAGATCATCAAAAGAACATTGGAATGAAATAAGAAAAGGTGGGATGATAAGCTTAAGTTTGTTATTTAGGCTAACAAAATGACTTATAAAAGGTGCATTGGAAGGATCCCTTATGAGTTGGTCCATGAAGCAGAGGCCAACTATTGGCTTAGAATTGCCTATTTAAAAGTTGTTGCAAGAAGTATAAGGAGAAGAAATTGATGTAATCTCTCATAGAATTCATGACTTGATGGAGCTTGATGAAGCAAAGAGAGATGCTCAAGATATAGATTTATTGCAACAACAAAGAATGGAGTATTTATTTGATAAAAAGGTAGTTCAAAGGAGCTTTCAAGTTGGAGACATTATACTCATGTGGAATGCCATGTCCAAGGATAAAGGGAAGTATGGAAAATTTTAAGCCTTGTGTGTTAGATGTTATCAAATTGTAAATAGGTGTGGTCAATCTCAAGGGTTTGGATGGAGATTTCAGGGAGAGGTTATTTCATGATCAACACCTAAAGCACTACTTCTCTTTATGTTTTGAGGATTTCTCATAGCCTATGTACATACTCTTCTTCCTTTGTGTCTTATGTTTTGCTTGGTCTTGTGGTTGGTTTTGTGTTAGTCCCACTGTACATTGTGTTTTAGTCTACTCCCAAACATTTATTTGGATTCTCATTGTGCTTGTAAGAGGCACACATCCCCAACTAGAGCCAATGTTGGCATCCCTCCCAAATTTTACATTTCATACTTGCAGTGTTGTCCCAACTCCTTGTTTTGGCCCATCATAAATTACCAATCCAAGAAATCATAATAGGCCACCTTGGCTAATTCATGTTCAAAGTTGTTCTTAACACCCATTTAAATCTGTGTCATGACCATCTATTGAAAATTCTAGTTTTTGGGGGGTATTGTACATGTTTGTGTGTTATGGTGGAGATGTGGAGTTTCCATGCATGTTTACAAGTATTACAAACTTGCTTCCTATCTTTTCTTTTCCACATTTCCACTTCCATCCTTGCTTGTAGACTTTTGAACCCTACACACATGTTTCTAAGTCTTGCAAACTTGCTTCCTAGCTCAACATTTTTGCATTCCCACATCATCTATTGCATGTGGACTCTCAAACCCATGTGCATGTTGCAAATTTTTCAAAATGCACTCTAACCTCCACTTCTTCCTTTCTGGCTCCTTTATTCTTTGTGGAATTTCAAACCCCATATGCATAATTGCAACTTTTGTAAAATGCACTCTAACCTTTATTTCCTACTTTCTACCTTCTTTGTTCTTTGCAAACTTTCAAACCCTCCATGTATGTTTGTGAGTTTTACAAACTTTCTTCTCAACTCCACTTTTAAACATTTTTTCCTCTATTCTTTGTGGACTTTCAGGCCCCATATGTATATTTGAAAGTTCTACAAACTTTCTTCTTGGCTCCAATTTTCCACATTCTTACCTCCTTTGTTCTCTATAGAATTTCAAACCCCATGCACATGTTTTGAAGTCTAGAAAACTTGCTTCCCAACTCCACTTCTATACATTCCCACCTCCCTTGTTCCTTGTGGAACTTTAGAGTATCCAAACAACTTTGTAATTCTTGTAAATTGTGTCCCAAGTTCTACTTTTTGACAATTCATCTTTGTGGACTTTTCACCCCTTCTTACAACTTGAACACTTGCTTCCTGGCTCTACTTTTCTATCATACATTTTCCTAGTAAACTTTGGCCTTTCCCTACAACTTGCAATGTGCACACCAACTTCCAATTCTTAGTAATTTTATATTGTAGAATTCTCAACCTTCCATGCACAATTTCAAACCCTAATTGTAGTTTTACCTTAGAGTTCCATTGTTTTAATAGTACTTCTCAACTACTCCCTTGCATGTCATAGCATGCTATTAAAGCCCTCAATTGAATATGATGGAGACTTACTAGCATCAAAATCACTCCTAGATATTGCTAGGCTATTCAAGGGTGTGGATCTAGATGCAAAAGGCCATGTGATGTTGACAAAATGGGCATCGGTATCTAAAACATGATAAATGAATGCCATCACTTGTAGGCTTCCAAATTGGTACTTGGTGATTTGTTTGAGCATGGAAGGAATGTTTAAAATACCATAGGGTACTTCTTAACTGATCTAAGGGAGATTTCTTTTGTAGATGGTTGTACTAGATGATGCATGTGTTGACTACAATGACCCCTACAACCCCACTCAAAGAACATAATGCATTATAAATGAATTGCTATATATACAAGATTATAAGATGTAGGTTGATCATTCAACTATCTTTCTAACCATATGTGTCTTAGGTCATTTTAGGGCATTAATTTTACCAAATCCAATTTGTAAGTGAAAATAACACATTTGCAAATCATATGAAGGGTGATAGAATTGAATTTGTGCTTATAATTGAATGTCTCTAGGACAAATTGTAACAATTCAGTGGAATATTTCAACCTATTTGCCATTTCCCTCTTTCCACATTTACCAGTATGATTGTAATAGGGGGTAGATGAATGTGTGATAATATTCTAATGCATTGAAAGCCTTTGTAATGGTCTTCTCTCATTTAATGTGGGTTGTTACATATTTGGGATGGATTATTAAGTATGTTTAATTGTAAAAAGATTTATCTTTGATATGTATGTGTATGCAAGTCTTGTTCCATATATGGTTTGTAGTTGTGCTCTCTTCTTCCTTACATGCTATGACTCTCTTTCCTATTGGTGTAGGAATTAGTCTAGGAAGTAAAATACCAAACACAATATAATCATAATATCTTTGTCCTTAGTAGTTTAGGAGTAGATTAAGTCCTACATGCTTTCATGATTCAATGATATAACTTAGGAAACATTCTTAGTGAGCTAAAATTGATAGATTGTTGGAGAATCATGTTATGCATGCTTGCAAATTACATGTGTATGAAAGGTTAATTGGATTCATTCTTGGAGATAGCATTGTTTTCATATTTAGATGCATATGCAAGGATATTGTTATAGGCTTAATGAGAAGTCTTGCAAGAAACTAGTTATGTCATAGACTTAGTGACAAATATTGAGGTCTATCATACATTAGGTGTAGTTGCTAGTTAGTTTAGTTGCCTTATATAATTTATCTTTAATTATCCTATTAAGGATACCTCTAGAAACACTCTCCTGGTTTTAGTTGAGCCCAAAGTGAAGGAGAGATTACCCACTTTCAAGAATTGGTCTTTAGTTGTCCATGTTCTATCGATGAGCCTCTACCCTTTCCTCTTGATGAAAAGTCCTTGGCCTTGAGGATAGGTTCACACTCTAAGAATGTGGAGATAAAAATTTGGGAACCAATAAACCATAGTCATCATTTGATACTATGATGTTTCCAACCATATCTAAGAGTCTTAAGATGATAGATTACAATCATACACTGTGGTATAGATCAGTTAAAAAGTATGAGTACATTTACATGAGTTTGGTTTTCACATAATTTATAAGTCAATAGACCTTAGTAACCCTCTACAACCCAACTAAATTCATAGCTCATTCAAATGTGATTCAAACCCTAATATGGAAGCAAAGTTCCCCTAACAATGTTAACAAGATTAACCTTATTTGGGGATAAAGTGTTCACAGGTGAGTTCCTAAACATACATAATAAGAGTTCACATCAATCTTTGCTTAATGTTATTTGAATCTACTATTTTAATAAAATAATACTTTCTATATATGTATTGTCCCCTTCAACATAGGGCTCTAACCCATACTTTTAGATGCCTACACAAGAATGCAACCCTAGCCTTAATAATGTTTGTATTAATCCATCATAATCTAGTTTACAAGTATTTCAATCTCTATTCACTGTTGAATAGTTACAAATAATTTTTTAAAAAAAATTCTATGTTCTTAAAGACAACGCATAATGAGGTGAAGTTGAGTCCCAAAACAGGAGAGTGGAAGCCACTAGATAAAAGATGGTTCAAATTGAACTTTGATGGGGCCTCCTAGGGAAACCATGGAGACTCTGGAGCAGGTTGATTTGTGTGTGATTGGAGAGGAAGGGTTATAGGGACATCATTGAAAGTGCTTCCTCGTGGGACTAATAATATGGTGAAGCTACATGCTTTAATACTTAGCCTAAAGTTATGTCAAAGACTAAAGATTAGAAGGTTGATAGTAGAAGGGGATTCCTAAATCATTGTAAATGCGGTAAGGAAGGGAGAAATGTTTAATTGGAGGTTAAATGTTTTATTGAATGAAGCACTTGCATTGTTAGAATCATTTGAAGGAGTGATGGTAAGCCATGTCTTCCACAAGGTGAATGGAGAAGCAGATATGATGGCCAATCATGCATTAGAAACAAACATGGATTTGATGTGGGTTGAACCATTCAATAATAGCAATGTAGAGGATATCTAACAAAGGGTCTTTTCCATCACATTGCTCCAAGCTGGTGAAGTGTGCGAAGAAGGTGGTTGATGACATATTATCAACTTGGACAAGGCCTCAATTTCTTTTCAAAGAACACCAAAGAGAGGAAATGTAGAGCTCTGTAAAAATGGATATGCCGATTTGCTTGACAAGTGCTAAATGAAAAATGTCTTTCCTTGGTAGGATAACGGATAGAAGGATGAAGTTAGTATTCAAACCAAAAAGTGGAGTGGTATTATTCGCAGTGGAATGGACTTTGGGGGATGAATATATGAATGGTGCAAATAGATACAAGGTCAATTCAGACCTAACATCAATGTTTCTGGCAGTAATGCTTGACTTATGAGAGGATAAGGAGATTATTCATCAGTTGATGGTAAACTTCATTGAAAAATAATTCAGAGAGTTTGAGGAGTCACTTGGTGTGGCACGATTTGGAATGGGTATCCATTGGCTGGAAGAGTTTCATAGAGTCAATGAAAAGGGAGATGTGGTGGAGTGGTTGTCGTTTGTCACTGATGCAAGGATGGAGAGGATAGCAGAAAGGAGGAAAGCTTCTCATGGGGTCAAATTTTTGAAGAAAATGATAGGGATAGAGGGAGAAGAAGAATGGTTGCAGGAGCTTCTCAATGAATATTTTGAAGATGACATCAATGCATGAGTAATGTTGTTATATGTATGTTTTTTCTTTAGGTTTTAGTAATATTGGCAAGATTCTTTTTATGACCTACAAGATATAGGGGATGTAGGAGATAGTATTAGCTTCAAAAATAGCAGGATTACATTCATACTTGCTCAATAGGAGATTAAAGCAAACTTGTTTGAGCATGGACTCAGAATTTTGTTAAATTTGGTTTCTTTAATTTTAAACGAAAATTGTCACCTTGACAACAACTTGCTCATAAAAAAAAAATAACGCATAATGCAAATAGTAGTGATTGAATAGATACTATCTAAATCCTAAAAATATTCATAATATTCTATAATACAAAATACTAACATGAGAATATTTCAACACATAGTAAGCTACTACAAGTGATTGACTTCTCTTCTAAAGATTCCTTCAACAAACTCCGAACAAGCCAGATATCAATGTTAAACACTTCACTTGCTCTTCACCCAAAACCAAAACATTAAAAAAAAGTTAACCCAAGCTCCCAAAATAAAAATTCCTATGCATAGTCCTCATGTTTCTCTCAATAAATACCCATAATCTATTATATTTCCTTCAAGCTCTCATAAGGGAGCACTGCTTGAATTTTTAAAGTGGTATCAAGAGATTTTATATTTTCTAGACTACAATTCATAGTGGAAAGAGTTTTAGAGTGCCCTATGAGGGCTAAGAGTGGATCGGTGTGGTCACCACCACCCCATACTAGTCCTAGTATGGTGGGACGAAGGCCACACCTCCACCTCCTGAATGAATATAAAACATAAAGTTCTATTCTTTAGGGTTTTAGAATAATATCCCATTTTGAATACTTAAAAACCTCAAACCTTTTTTTCCTTCTTTTTGACATAGTCAAACATAGTGTAGATTAAGTGGTAAGAAGTAATGTTTAGGACTAAGCATAATTTAGATTTTAAGAAATACAACCATCCTAGGGCCATACTCATGATTGTTGTTATATGGAGCCTAATCAGACTCAGAGGTTAAATTTTCCCCACTTTTATTAGTGTGGTTTCCCCCCAAATTATTTAATGGGGGTTTGGGGGCAACGCCCCTTGCGTGCTCCCTATCACGATATAGGGTGGGTTCGAGGGGAAGCTCCCCCACAGGGGATCGTGAAACCTCAAATGATTTTTATTATTTTATAAAGGCATCGAGAGTTATTTTTTCTATTGGCTGACATAAAAAACCCTATTTTGTAACTCACATAAGGCTTGATAAAAGCGGCTAAGGGTTAGGGTTTCCATTGAGATATTGTATTGTAGCATTTACAACAGTATTGAGTTGCAAGGATTGTTGGTTGTAATCAGTTTGATTGCTGGATAATACTATTGGACTCTCTGCTGGTGGATGTAGCCCGAGTTTGGGTGAACCATGTTAAAAATTGTCTCTCGTTGTTATTATTTATGTGTATTTTTCATTCCTCTGTTTAATCTTTATTTGCATTTGATTGATATCTTCTGCATACAATTCCTAACAAGTGGTATTAGAGCAGGTTGTGTTCAATTATTCTCTGTAGGAAGGTCTAACAGTTGAGTGGGAGCAATGGGGGACGAGGGTAAATTGAAGGTAGATAAATTCAATGGGCAGAACTATCAGTTATGGAAGATGCAGATGGAGGATTTTCTCTATCAGAAGGATTTATGGAGGCCGTTGGAAGGAAGAGCCAAGAAATTGGCAATAATGACTAATGAGAATTAGAATCTTCTGGAGAGAAAGGCACTGGGAACCATTCGGTTGTGCCTGGCACCATCTATGGCATTCAATATAACAAAAGCAAAGACAATAGATGAACTGATGAAAGCTTTGGCTAAATTGTATGAAAAACCCTCAGCCTCAAATAAGGTATTTCTCATGAAGCATTTGTTTAATCTAAAAATGATTGAAGGTGGATTTATGATAGATCATTTAAATGAGTTTAATATGATTACTAGTCAATTAACTTCTGTAAAAGTGAAATTTGATGAAGAGGTGAGGGCTCTCTTGGTTTTATGTTCTTTGCCAGAAAGTTGGAATAGCTTGGTAATGGATGTAAGTAACTCTATCTCTAGTTCAAATACTTTGAAATTTGATGATGTTGTTGGTGTTATCCTTAGCGAGGAAATACGATAGAAAAGCTCAGGAGGGTCCACATTAGGTAGTGTTTTGAATGCAGAAAGCAGGGGCAGATCAAAGGAGAGAGGAAAAGGTTCTGGAGGTCATGGGAAGTCATGAGTAAAATCAAAGGACAAGAGGTCCCAATCCAGAGGACAGAAGAATTGTTGATACTATGGGAAACCAGGTCATCTAAAGAAAGATTGCTGGTATCAGAAGAATAAAGAAGGAGACAAACAAGAAGGCAATAATGAGGCAAATGTGGTAAGTAATAAATCTAAAGATGATGCTTTGATTCTTTCCCTAGATAATATTGATGATTTGCATGGGCTTTAGATTCAGGGGCCTCATTTTATGTTATACCCCATAGAAGTTAATTCCTTGATTATGTCCAAGGGGATTTTGGGTTGTTTTATTCAGGAGATAATGAACCTTGTAAGATTGTTGGAAAGGGAAGAATGAAGGTTAAGTTATAGAATGGGAATCATTGGCTACTACAAGAGGTAAGACACATTCCAAGGCTGAGTAGGAATCTAATTTCAGTAGGGCAGCGAGCTGATGAAGGTTGCATAGTTACTTTCAGTGATTAAAATTGGAAGGTTTCAAGAGGTGCCTTAATAGTAGAAAAAGGTGTGAAAGTAGGAACCTTATATCTTTGTATAGGTCATATTGTTCCTTCTACTTTAGTTATTGCAGAGAAAAATCAAACATGTTCAGGAACAATTGCTGCAGGTTTGCATGAAGAGACTTAAACAGTTGCTGCAGGTTCTGAGACAACACTGTGGCATAACAGACTTGGGCATATGAGTGAAAAAGGTATGAAGGTACTTCATTCTAAGAAAGTTTTACCATGTCTAAAATGTATTAATATGAATTTCTGTGAAAGTTGTGTGTATGGCTAACAAAAGAGAGTTAGTTTTCTCAAGGATGGGAAGCAAAAGAAAGATGAAAAGTTGGAACTTCTGCATACAGACGTATGGGGACCAGCTCAGGTATCTTCTCTCGGTGGCTCTTAGTATTATGTTACATTCATAAATGATGCAACCAGGAAGGTTTGGATTTATTTCCTTAGGCAAAAATCTGATGTATTTGAAATATTTAAGAAATAGAGAAGCTTGGTTGAGAATGAGATGGGTAAAAGATTAAAATATCTCAGATCTGATAATGGTGGTGAGTATTGTAGAAATTTTTTTGAGGATTATTGTTCTTTTAATGGAATTCATAGGCAAAAAATAGTTCCAGGGACTCCACAAGAAAATGGAGTGGCTGAGTGCATGAATAGGACAATAATGGAGCATGCAAGAAGCATGAGATTGCATGTTGGGCTGCCTTTAAACATGTGGGTAGAGGCTATCCATACCATTGTATATTTAATTAATAGAGGTCCTTCAGTTCCTTTGGGCTGTGGTGTTCTAGAGGAAGCGTGGATAGGTAAGAAGGTGAGTTATTCTTTTCTCAAAACCTTTGGATGTGAAGAATTTGCACATGTAGATTCTGAAAATAGAACCAAGCTGGATGCAAAATCAAAAAAGTGTATCTTCGTTGGATATGACATTGATGAATTTGGTTATAGGCTTTGGGATGTTGAAAATCTAAAAATTGTGAGAAGCAGGGATGTTGTATTCAATGAGGTGTTGTACAAAGATCAGTTGCAGCAACATGAGAAGAAAGAAAGGGATTATGTGGTGCTAGATGATACTCTAGATAATGATGTTCCAGTGGTTCCTCATGCTTCGCAACAACAAAAAGAAATACCACAAACTCTAATGAATGTTAGATGATCAACAAGGCTAAGTAGACCTCTTGAAAGGTTTTCTCCCTCTTTGTATTCTATTTTGTTAACAGATGCTGGTGAACCGGAAGGCTATGATGAAGCTATGTAGGTGGATACAAAGGTTCAGTGGGAGCTTTCAACAAAAGAAGAAATGGACTCCTTATTGAAAACTCAGACTTTGGAATTATGTAAGTTGCCTACAGGTAAAAAGGTTTACCAAACAAATGGGTTTATAGGCTGAAAGAGGAAGATGGAGGTAAGAAAATATTTAAAGCTAGGTTAGTTGTAAAAGGATTTGCATAGAAAAAGGGCATTGATTTTGATGAGATTTTTCTCTGGTTGTTAAGATGACATCTATTCGTACTATTTTAAGTATTGTGGCTACTCAAGATTTGCATTTGGAATAGTTAGATGTGAAAACTATCTTTCTCCATGGTGATTTGGAGGAGGAGATATATATGGAACAACCCCAAGGATTTGAAGTCAAAGGTAAGGAGAAACTAGTGTGCAGATTGAAGAAGAGCTTATATGGCTTGAAACAAGCACCTCGGCAATGGTACTTAAAATTTGATAGTTTTATGGTTGAGCAAGGCTACAACTGGTGTAATTTTGACCATTGAGTTTATTTTAAAAGGTTGGATGATGACAACTACATTATTTTATGTTTATATGTTGATGACATGCTTGTAGCAGGGTCTAACATGGATCACATAAGAGAGTTAAAACAACAGTTAGCACAATCATTTGCTATGAAGGATTTGGGAGCAGCAAAACAAATCCTTGGTATGAAAATTTATAGAGATAGGAAAAACAAAAAAAAGACTCTATGTCAGGCTGATTATGTTGAAAAGGTGTTGCAGAGATTCTATATGGAGAATGCAAAAGATGTTAGCACACCTTTGCCTAGTCATTTGAAATTGACTAAGGAGATGTGTCCAAAGACACAAGAGGAGGAAGACAAAATGTCCAAGGTACCATATGCTTCAATTGTAGGAAGCTTAATGTATGCCATGGTATGCACGAGACTGGATATTGCACATGTTGTAGGAGTCGTAAGAAGGTATATGAGTAATCCTGGATTGGAGCAATGGAATGTGGTAAAATGGATTCTCAGATATTTGAGAGGTACATCCAATAAACACTTATGTTTTGGGGGCTCTAATACTAATTTAGCAGGTTATGTAGACTCAGATTTGGTAGGGGATATTGATACTAGGAAAAGTACTAAAGGTTATGTCTTTACTGTATGTGGGACAACAATGAGTTGGATCTCATGGTTGCAAAAGGTGGTTGCTTTATCCGCCACAGAGGCAAAGTATGTAACTACAACAAAGGCAAGCAAGAAGATTATATGGCTGCAATCTTTCATGGAAGAATTGGGCAAACAACAGGCTAACAATTATTTGTTTATAGACAACCAGAGTGCCATACATCTTGCAAAGAATTCTGCCTTGCATTCAAAGACCAAACACATACAGTTGAGGTATCACTTCATTCAATCAGTGTTGGATGATGGACATTTAAGGATGGAAAAGATATATACAGATGAAAATCTAGTGGATATGTTTACAAAGGCAGTGCCAAGGGAGAAGTTGAGCTGCTCTTCAACTTCAGTTGGTCTTCAAGACTGAAAACAAAAAATCAGAACAACAGGGTCCAGGGTGCTTATTTCTAGTGGGAGCTACAAGGTCAACAGTGTTATGATTAGTCTTCAAGTGGGAGATTGTTGTTATATGGAGCCTAATCAGACTCAGAGGTTAAATTTTCCCCACTTTTATCAGCGCATTTTCCCCCCCAAATTATTTAACGAGGGTTTGGGGGCAGCGCCCCCAAGACGAGGTCAAGGGGCAGCACCCCTTGCGGGGTCTATAAAGGTGTCAAGAGTTATTTTTTCTATTAGTTGACATAAAAAACCCTATTTTGTAACTGACATAAGGCTTGATAAAAGTGGCTAAGGGTTAGGGTTTCCATTGAGATATTGTATTGTAGCATTTGCAGCAGTATTGAGTTGCAAAGATTGTTGGTTGTAATCAGTTCAATTGCTGGATAATAATATTGGACTCTCTGTTGGTGGATGTAGCCTAAGTTTGGGTGAACCACGTTCAAAATTATCTCTCGTTGTTATTATTTCTATGTATTTTTCATTCCTCTATTTAATCTTTATTTGTAATTAATTGATATCTTTTGCATACAATTCCTAACAATGATATACATCATAACTATATAGTAACTTGAGTAGTCACACACTCATACATATATATTTATTATTCATAAGATCACTTAAGCATAATAATCCCAACTAATTCAAAACCATGTAGTCTATACAAGACAACCAACACTTGACCAAAGACTGGATGTAAACACCAACTAAATAATGATGACTTAATGTTCGATCAGGTGACTAACAAATAAATGAATGAAGCCTAAAATTATGACCTATACCATACTAGTTACCTCATTTTCTACCCCTTGCATTGGCTAAGCATGACATCATCCTTCCCCATGATATTCTCCCTCTAGTTAAGGGCATTATACCTCACAAACAAAGCTCAACAAATGAGATATAAAATCACAATAAATCATCAAACCATGTATAACTAAAATCAATAATGAACCATTTATAACTTAAATAGAACTTTAAACCAATTCTTATATGCCATAATATAGAGTAAATCATATAATTTTCAAGGTAAATCAAAGCAACTAACTATAATCAGTTACACATTATTTTTGCACATTGTTCATGCAATATTCAAATATGTAATAATCAAAATATTAATTAATTATAATTATTTAAATAGGAAATAAATTAGGGTACTAAATTATGAGTGTTTGTATATTTAATTTTCATATTGGTTGAGAATGTCTATACTTTGAAATGCATGCTCATGTTAGATTTACACGCACACCAAAGTAGGGGAAAATATAATGGTGACATTATCATACCCATGTCATTTGATATTTAGGTTTGTGGATGCCTTGGTGGAATGACTTAATGCAATAACATATTAAAAAGTGGCATACTCTTGTTCTAGAATTGGCTCATGGATCCATCCCTATCCATCTCTTGTTCACCCTTGTTTGCAATAAACACAATACATTCACCTTTTATCCATACCTATTGACACATATTTCCATGAATTCATTCCTTACCTTGAGATCATTACCTTATCCCTTTGGTCCATTTTTTACTGACATAGGATTAACATGGTTCAATCTTGAGAAGCATGTGAATAACCCAAAAATTCAATTGTTCAAATTAGGAGTTGACTTGGCACACATTTGTGTGACATGTTATTATGTCACAATATTTAAAGACATCCAATTTACAATTTGCTTATCATCTAGAAAATAAAATATTAAGAAAAAATCATTATAACACACTTTGATTTCTAAAGAATAAATAATCACATTTATATATATACCCTCTACATGTTGTTGAATGATGTCCTCAATATCACTCATTATCATTAATTCATCCCACCAAAGAGGTTGAACTAGGAGAATGTGTAATATTTGACCATGAAGATAGCCACCTGGAATCAAGAGATCTAAAAGTAAGCACAAAGAATTAAAAGACCAATATGAAAGAATAATGCTATTCTATTCAAGGATGCATGTGTAAAAGATATGCTCAACAATGAGCTACAAGTGGGTATTAAGAGGATACAACACCAATATATGTGAATTTTAACCAATATGGGATAAAGGAGATGGAGTCACATGTGTGTTCAAAATCTCCTCCAAATTAGGAAATACAATTCACATGTGGAACCTACCCAAGTACATACCTACGAAAGAAAGCTTATCCTATCCTAGGTGCAAATATTCAATAAAGTAAATAAACTAAATGCAAAAAATATATATGCACCGACATCCCCATAAGTGTAGCTTAGGTGGGTAAGAAAGATAGATGAATGGGACTTGAAAAATGTGTAGCCATGTTAGGTACCCATGTTGAAAATGCTCCCCTCAATAATAAGAGAAGGAGAAAACATGTAGGACAAAACTCCCCCCAAGAGAGTATGAAGAGAGAAAGTCTAGGTGACCCCATCAAAATAAGTAAGAAGGATAAGACCCCATGTGAGGAAAACCCCCCTCCTAGAATAGAGAGAAGAAGAGATACCATGTATCCCCCTCAAGTAGCCTCTTGCACCAATGGTAGATGCTCAACACTGAATGTTGAAGATGGTCTAGGATTGTTAAACAATGTTCCTCCTCTTAGGAACAAACAAAGTTGAAGGTGTATGCAAGATATCTTCCCATTCCTTAAAGTAATATAAGGGAAAAATAAATAAATTGTATGGTGTCTTTGGAAGCTACTCAGGTATTGCCATGTTGGTGCCATAGTCAAATCAAGAGTCTTAGGCCTAATTGAAGAAAGTGACAATCTAGAACCTTATGGAAATGAATGTAGAACAAGTTCCAAAGACAAATATGAATCCTCAGAATGTTTCTCAAGGATCTCTAAGCCAATTGTAAATTGTGACAAATGTTGATAAGATGAATTAGGTACCATGCAAGATTAGAGTACAGTAACCATGGATGTATGATGCTCACCATAGGTAAGACAATTGAACTGATGAGAATCTTGTATTCCTACAAAAGATGTCAACATGTATGATGATTGAGTAAGATTTGTGGACTCATGGATATCTAAAGAATCTCACTATATAACTAGATGTAGGCAAAGGAAGAACAAGAGGGTCTGGATGTGCCCTCATGACATCTGAAGAAGATAATGTAACTCCATAGGATCTAATATCAAAGAGGATATGAATTTATTTAATGTTGTCCTCTAATTTAGTAAGATGGAACTCACAAAATAAGCCTAGTACATTTGTCAACTATTCATCCCAAGAAGCCATCTCTAGAAGATGATGTATGTCCTATTGCACTAAACCACTAGAAGCCATAGATGAAGGAGAACTTGAGTTGATGGAAGTAGGAGATGATGGAGATGAGATATTTGTGCATGTCATTTGACTACACTACTCACCCATATATGGTATGTCCACACAAGATGTTTAAGTATAAACACCTGATGTAACTACCAATGCTAGAGAAGAAGAATATAGAAAACTAATGTTATTTTCTTGAAGAAGCTACTTCAATTCATCAATCAACTTCATAAAGCAATAATTTTTGTCATGATTTTTCTTCCCATAATAAGCACATCTGACTTTACATGATTTAGAAGGATTATGTAGAACACTAAAATGGAAAGGAGAGAGAGTGAGAGACATGATTAGCTCCCCCATGATTACTTAATCATGAAACTATTAAATGTATAATCACAAGATCACCCCCTAAAATCATACAATCATGAGGACCCCCTATAAGTTATGATGATGATACTTTATACTTAGTGCAATTATAGTTTCCACTTGCTAAATTAGTGAAGTGGTCTTGATTTCAATACATTATAGATGCCAAATTAGTCCATAAAGTTGAAATTATAATTTTGATATAGAATGGGATAAGTTAGACTAAACTAATGAGAAGTACATAAAAATTTATGCACTTTTGAAAATTGCACCCAAAATGGAGCATGTATGAGCTTGAATAGAGCCCTAAAAGTTCTCAAGATGAGAATTTCTTAGTATCACCTATGAGAATCTATAATTTCTAGAAAATTTAGACACCAAAATTGGAAACCATCTTCACCACTACAAAGATCTCAAAACATTAGCCCGGATAAAAAAAATTGCTAAAAAAAGAGCTAATATGACCCAAAACAAAGCCCATGAAGTTCAAGTATCAAATACAAATTATAATGGAGAGGGCGTAGGTAGGGAGCAATAGGTTGATGATGTCATCTGATAGAATATACTATAGCTACCAAAATATTCCTAGATCCCCTAGAATATGCCAAAACAACTATTAGATTTGTCTAAAAGCACTTTTGAAGCTTGAAACTACTCTTCTAAAGTCAAAAACTACCTTTGTTTGGAATGAATTTGCTTTTCAATGACTGGGTAGTTTTGAGGGTTATGGGATAAAATTGAGGTGAAACACTACCAAATTTAGCTACTGATGGTAGGATGTGGCAGTGGTGTTTCTACTATGATTGGAGAAGGGACCACAATTGGCAGTCTGTTGTTGTATCTTATATTGGTGGCTACTGTCCTAGTGGTGGGGATGCTAGTGGTGCTTGCCACTGGTGAGGATTCCCCCACTAGTAGGCTACCATGTGGCACTCTCAAGGGTGTATGTCCCATGAAAGATACAGACTGTGTAGGTATGATAGTACCTTGATGTATATTTTGTTTTTCAATTCTAAAAAAATATTAAAAAAATAAATTAAATTATTTTTTGTTGATTGTACTTGCCTATGCCAACACTCTAACTATTGATGCTAGCACATAATATTCTCTATGGTATAACTATATGGACAATGAAGGAGGGGGAAATTTGTCGCTTATTGCTTTGAGAAAAGTGCTTTGATTTTGATGAAATGATAGTCAATCTATGAGTTCATAGGCCTTCTGAATATGATGGCAGGGTTGGAGAGGTACCTACTGGATCTAATATATAACTCCCAAATTCAAATCCTTGTAGATTTGGCCTCTAATATCTGATTTAGATGCAACTAAAGGAAAAACTAACTTTCTCAGATGCTCTAGACTTAATGGTGAGCGCATATTTGCTCTAAGAATTTCCCAAAGCAACTTGCAAAACAAATCCACAAATAGAAACCCCCCTAGAATTTGGCCATTCTCTCAAGTTTTATGTTTCTCCAGGTCATAATTCAATGCAAGAGAAGAGAATAATCAACTTTTAAGAACAACCATGATCTCTAGTTCTATATCTTTTGAATGACTAGTCCTACGCACTCTCCCACTCTAATACCATGTAAGACTTGGTTATATGGAGATAGCCGACCAAGATCAAGAGAGCTAAAAGCAAGAAAAAATAATAAGAACATCAATATGAAAGAAAAATGCTATTTTATTCAAGGATGCACGTGTAAAAGAGATTCTCAACAATAGTTACATGTGGTTATTTTTAGGATACACCACCAAGATATGTGAATGTACAACCAATGAGGGATAAAAGAGATGGATTCACACATATGCACATCTCCACCAAATTAGGAAGTACAAGTCACATTTGAAACCTACCCAAGTAGATACCTAGCTAAGCAAGCTTATCCTATCCTAGGTGCAAATATGCAATAAAGAAAATAAACTAAATGTAAGAAAATAAATATGCACCAACAAAATGCACTCAACTATTGAGACAAAAATCTCCTCAAAGATGTTCTTAAACACTAATAGGATAAATTCAACTATCTAAAATGTGAAGGCAAGTAGAGCTACAAGAACACATTTTGTTAGTTTAGATCAACACAACATAGATCAAATCCACATGACAATTAAGATCAAACTCGTGACACTCAAGATTGAATTGCAATATTTTTATGCTAGTTCAAATTTTGAGATAGTCAAAATATTGAGGTAAATAAATTTGACAATAGAAAATTAATTTAGCATGGCATCACCATCATTCTTCCATTAGCTAATCCCCCTCTATCCTTTGATTTAATTGTTGCATTTATTTTAGTTTGATTATCTTTTATCATTTTTTATTAATCTAGGTTAACTTTTGCTTAATTGATTTCATTTGTTTAATAAGCCTAGATTATTTATGTATTATGATTTATTCCTCTACACTATTAAATAAATTTTATATCAAATCAAAGGGAAATAAATCACACCCTTTAAATTATTGAGGGATGAATTACTATAATTTAAACCTTCGATAGATGAAATAGTTGAGTATGATAAATCAACTAAAATAGATTAACTATGATGGAAATTAAACATGTATTGAAAATAAAAATGAGATGGGTTAGGGTTGCATACCTTGGAATTGATGAAAGGTTAACTTTGAGGGATGTCATATTATGACTGAAGACTGATGCCTGAAAGCTACAACTAGATTATGGATCCAAGAGCAAAGATGATTGAAACTAGAGAAGTTGAGCATTTGGAATATGATTCAAGAAGTGATCCTTTCAAGGGGTTTGATTTTGTACTACAAATAATTTAATCTTTGACCATTGCAAAACCTCTTCATCTAATGATTCCTAAGGCAAAGAAAATCATTGTATTGCTAAGAATCATTACAGTGCTTGTTATTCTAGGATTGAAGTTTAATATTTCCTTACAACTTAGTCAATCCTTGAGATTGAGTTAACAATGATTAACAAAGAGTGATAGTGGAGTTGGATGTGATTTAGATAGAGAAGTCAATGTGTTGGATCTACAAAGTGTTAGTGATAGATATGCAAGTGTCTTCTCTTGATAATATTATCTCTATATTCATTAATTAAAATGACCTAGGGTGATTCCTTTAAATACAATCCCTACACATAAAGTTCAATTTTTTGGCATGTTTGCTAACGAGTAATGATCATGTCTAGGATTGTTGTCATAAAATGTAGATAATTTAAAATTTTGAAAAGGAAGACAAGATTGCACTAGTGATCCTTTTCAAGGGACAAATTTATAGGTGCAATCTTGTCCAAAGGACAAAATCTTAGGTGTAATCTAGTCTAGGGTAAACAATATTTTGAGAAATTTGTTAAGGATGTTCTAAATAGAGTGATGAGGCATAACATAGTGTTTGGCTGGGTATTGGGTCAACACATTCACCAAAAGAGCCCAAAAGTGTGCTAAAAACATGCATTAAATTTTTCCACAAACTCTTCCACGACAACAAGTCCATGTCAAAAACCTTCCAACATTTCTCCTAAAAACTTGTAGGAAAACCATCAGGGCCTGGGGCTTTATCTAGTGCCATTTGAGAGATGGTCAATTTCACTTCTTCTTTCGTGAAAGGGCTATTAAGGAAATCATTCTAGGAAAGTTTCAATAAGCATGGGATATTTCTTAGCACTTATTATTTCACCTGCTCATTAATATCTTTTTGATTGTTCAGGAGTTATTTGAAGAATTTATAGCCACTTTGTTTAATAGAAAAAAATGCCTCTAACTAATCTATTCATAATAAAAAACAATTATCTATTGAACATTAGGATACTAGCCAACGAAGATGTGTATCTCACCACTATCCAATCTGGAAGGGAAAAATGTCTAGGCTATATCCCTTTGTTGTAGTCGAATGAAAAGTAGATAACTAAACTAACTAAAATAGAAAATATAGAGATTGACAGAATATTTTAGAAAAAATAGAATGCAGAAGCATGAAGATGAAATGATAAGGAACATGGCACTAAAGAATGAAGCCCACTATCCAAGATGAGAGCGCATGTCACGGATGTCTACACGTTGCGTTGTAGTCTATATAGTGTAGTATGATACATATTCCAATTCTTGATCTTCGTACCATTCCTTTCGGCCGTCCCTTAGATTGTCAAATTTCTTGACGAGACCTGCAAATACACATATGGAGAAGAAGGGTTGGGTTGTATAGGTGTTTGCCTTAGTCAAACCCTATTTTGGTGTTTCCACCTCAATAATAGCCAGATTGATTGAAAAAATAGTGTGTGCTCTGAATTCTAAGTGCATCTAGAATTGTGACGAGCAGTGATAAAATAACAATGCTATATTGATCAAATAAATCCCACTTAGTGACTTAGAGTAGATTTGCACAGTGATCTCTACATGCAAGAGATAAATAGGAAATGTAAATCAACCCACAAAGATATGAGTTATACCAAATGGATTGCAACAATCGAGGTACGAAAGCGAGAATTAATTAGAATTTTATCACCTCACAATAGGAGGCAAAATTTGCTTAGTAGGTAGCAGTTCCAATCAAAATCTTTCAAAATTCACCACACTTCAATGGGAAGAGCGTAGTAAGAGATTGATAAAAACCAATCACAATGATACTTGTTCTCAATCTTGGCAAAGTTTTGCTATGAAAGTAAATCGATCTCAATTTTAGTAGAGCTTCGCTTCGAAAAGAATTGGTCATTTGCAATGGAAATATACTTGCTTAAATAGAGACGACAAAGGTGAAAAATCAAGGAAAGGAGTCGTTTGGGTGTGAATAAACATGAAGAAAAACTCAACGAATCACGCAAGTGAAAATACAACTTCCAAAAATGATCAAAAGACTGACAAAGGCTTTCAAGACATCTACGCATGGCACAAACATCTGCGCTAAGCATTAGAGTCTTGGCAATTTCAATTCTTAAAATGTATAATAAACTTGGGACAAAGCCAAAATTTTGGCACTTTTTATATTTTTTGCACATGATGAGCAGAATGGGTCAAAGCAATGAAAAGACACATCTTGTGGGTTGAGGGTAAGGCCAGGGCTAGAAATGATCCTAAAAACACACTAAGGCATGGACACTATTTGTTGTTTTAAATTCCCAACTTGATTCTCGCAGCAAATCTATAAATTAACCATTTATTAATGATCAATCTGCCTTGAGGGATTGGCCAACGAATAGGAGATTAGGGAGAGAAGGCTTTCTCAATCCCCCCTTTTCTTCCTCTGCACTTTAGGCTCTGTGAAAACAAGGAGGGTGTTCATATATAGATGGATTTATTTCTAATTCTCTGGCTACCTCTCTTTAACTAATATCTTTCTTCTTGGGGATAGCAATGTTCTACTCAAATGGACGGGGCTTTCCAGAGATATTAGATTGTCAACATTGTTCATATCACAGATATATTCCTTGTGAGTTGCTTGAAAGAATGTATGATAAAGTAAAGGGATTGGCTATATTATTTAAGCTCTTATCTTATTATTTGTAGAGGAACATACAGGACATAACTTAATCAAAATAAATATCCTAAAAGCCTATTGTTGCAAAGGAAAATATTTGAATTGAAAGTATTTTGAGGATAATCATAGGGGCGTAAGTTCAGTATAGTATCCATGAAACAAATCAGTTCCTATCAAAGGGCCAAGGAGTCAAAAAGGTTAAAATGATAAAAATCAAATAGACAGTGATGTAAGGAACCCCAGTTTATTGTAAAGATACAACAATGCCATACATTGAAAATACTCTACTAGTTTTGAAATCAACCATACTTAGTTATCCCTGTACACCCAAATCACATATGATATTTTCCAATAGCAATTTTTACATCACTCCTTGAGTAAAAGCCATAAGAGAAATATGCCAGCATAGGAAAGATTGTGTCGATGAATAAAGATGATCTTTAACCAAATATATATTCATAATGTGCAACTGTATACATGAAGTAGGAGACAGTGTCTTCCGAAACTCAACAAAATTTGTAAAAAAAACTGATCAGTAACTTGCATCATAGCCTTTAATAATTCTATCAAGAAACCAGAAGAGACTCAAATTGGAAACCTGAAAATAGACACTTATTCTATAGTAGAAAACAAACTTATTTACAACTCCTCCCTGACTAGATTGATCCCTATTTCAGACAAAGTTTGGAAATATGACCTTGAACCAATGCTTTATTAGAAGCCCTGAATTCCCTTTTATAGAGATAAGGGAGCAACAAGCTTCACGCTTATGACAAAAGAAGTTACAATTGTTTTGTAACCTATAGATGTAGCTACAAGAAGAGGCCAGTGTAACCACTTCACAATTGTGTGTTCAACTTCCATGTTGGTAGGAAAAGGAGCTAGGCCTTTGATGATGGATGCATTGTTGGAGGCCATTAGAGCCAGACACTCCTCAAATGCCATCAAAGTGTTTAGTGAGAGCTTTTATTGCTTTGCCTTTTCAAACCGCACATCAAAGGATGAGAAAACATGCAAGGAACAACATTGAAAGGAAACCTAGGATGACAAAATCTCCTTCACTATTTCCAGGTTCCATTGTACAGGTGAGATTTCATCCTCCAAGTCTCGAAGTTTCATGCAACTTTAATTGAGTAGAAACTTGGCGAATCCACACCCAGCTTGCTTCAAAAGTACTAGAAGCCAAGCCAAGAGAAAAATAGCAACATCAACAATTCTCTTCCAATCCATTATCTATTTTATCCAGGGGAGCAATCTCCTTACACCTAAAGTTAATGCACTGTTAGGAAAATTAGATGTAAGGGAGGGGTAGAGGAAGCTGAGAAGCTTCTCTACTCTAAAAGGGAATCTGCCAACTCACAGAAATAAGGAACTACTGGAGCAGGAAGAATACCCCTTAGAACCACCTGTCAGATGAGATAAGAAAAGGGAGAAGAAATCACAGAGCTACAATGGACGTTGCTGCTAATCTCTAATTTTCCGTGCACCACCTATTCAAGAGGAGATAATTCCAGATCTTTCTAATTCTGTAGGGACAGATAGAGAGCCATGAGAACAAGGAGGAAAATCCTAAAGAACAGGGGAGCAGACATAACACACATGAATAGGGGAAAGTCATACTGTTAGAATGTTTTAAACAGTATGAATGGTAACATCAGCACTTGCCTTTTTATAGAAATTTTTGGGATGTAAGCATACATCTGCACATCTATGGTGTATTAATTTTCCAGTCACTTCATAACATTCCTGCCATAAATGGAAATATGCTAAAGATTACCATAAGTGGACAGAAAGATGGGATTTCATAAATCTGCATAATTGTAAATATCACTTCTTGCAGTGAATTCTGCCAGATCAAGCGTCTTGGTTCTCCCAATTAAGCACTGTCATCACATCAAATTTCATCACAGAGTAGGTGAAATGTCAATCATGGTAGAGGCACAGATTTCCAAAGGTCAAGCTTGTATAAGCCAAATTATTCTATTATCAAATTCCTCAGAAGTGGCGGCGATGGAGACCCTGCACACGCCTGAGCAGTTAATGCTTTGTAATGAAGCCTAGTCAGATTCGGTGCCAACAAATCCTTTTGTTTATAACTTTGAATTTAGGCCATTGATCTTGATGTCAGTTGGTGCAACTTGACGGTGTTGATTTGATCCTATTCTAGGTAGGACCTTACTACTTGCTTCTTTTAATAGTATCTTGCCATTTGGACAACCTTTTTCAGCTATGATCCTGAGGAGTAGTCCTTCTTGTAGTGTAGTTAAGACGGCTTCCTCCATTCCACATATGAAGGATATGGTCAGAGATATGATCTCGGTGGAATAGCGGATAACCATCGAATCTCAATCTCCTGTACTCGATCAGAGCATTTCTCAAAAAAAGTAGTCACATCTTATGCCATGTTAAATCCTTGCCATTAATATAATGATCCCATCACTTAGAAAGCCACGTGTCCAAATTCCATCATTCTACGGTCGCTAAGAAGATCCCTTGGTGGAGTATGGCTGAACGTTAGAATGAAAGAGAATTTGCTTTGTAATGCCTAGGAACCACCTCCTTGCCATCATGGACAGTCCTTGACCAGTTCTAACCCTTTCTGTATTTCCACTGAGGCCAACTTCCTTTGTATCTTTTTTTTGGGCGGATTGGCAGAAACGAATCCGTTAGCGCCACCTGTCAAAATTGGTTAGTAGGACTGGACCCTGACACGTGTAACAATTTTTGTCGCTTTAGGACAAGGATGGCCAATTGGGTTGACCCTCCTTTTAAGAATAAAGTTGTCCTAGGTGTTGGCTATAGAAAGTAACTACTTGGCAAGGGGCCAGTAAACAATGTTGCAGGAAGGCATGAGGGAAAATTTTTAAAAGATGATAACAGGAAATAAGCAGTCACTGAAAAATTATATCATATATAGTTGTTTGCAAGACTTCATACTATGAGGGTTCAGGGTTTTAGCAATTTTAGCTTACTCAGAGCATTTTCTCAAGCAAAGAAACCTTAATTTTGGAAACCTAATGATCAAATGACATAGAGCTAGGAACAAAATTATCAGAAACATGAAAATTTTTATAGGGTTCCAACAGTGGCTCTAGTTGGGGATGCTTGTTTAACCTTGAACAGAGCGAGATCATAGAAGAACTCTGGGGGAGCATACCACAAACACACACATAATGACCTCATGCCATTATGTAGAGAAAAAACCCAGCCTACCTCTATCAAATATTCTTTTCTCCAGTGATTCTGCTAAACTGCTTTGAAAAATTTCATTGAAATCCAACCTGTTCCTAACAAAGACATTTGGATAGTTGGTCAGATAGTTACTTTCATTTTCTTTGTGATTTCCCCCACTGTACTGAACCCCAGGTAAATGATGTATATTTCCATCAAAAAGAGATTCAGTACTTGGTTCAATTGTTTCTAACCATTTGTATTCCTAGTTGGGGATGCTTGTTTAACCTTGAACAGAGCGAGATCACAGAAGAACTCTGGGGGAGCAGACCACATACACACACACATAATGACCTCATGCCATTATGTAGAGAAAAAACCCAGCCTGCCTCTATCAAATATTCTGTTCTCCAGTGATTCTGCTAAACTACTTTGAAAATTTTCATTGAAATCCAACCTGTTCCTGACAAAGACATTTGGATAGTTGGTCGGATAGTTACTTTCATTTTCTTTGTGATTTCCCCCACTGTACTGAACCCCAGGTAAATGATGTATATTGCCATCAAAAAGAGATTCAGTACCTAGTTCAATTGTTTCTAACCATATGGAAGTATTATCATCCCCTGATTTCTGCCTTTTGCATAAATAAAAACAATCATAATCTAATTTATAATTGGTAGTAGGGGAATTCTAAAATTCTCCTAGATCAATGTCAAATCTAAAACATTCATATTCTATTTCTCTTTGAAAATCTGACACTATGCTTTTTATTTCTGCCTTCTGAACTGACTTCTCATCTTGACGATGAATATAGGAATGGGAGGCGTTATCAGGCTAAAAATTTAGGTTCTAATCTATTAACTTAGTACTTATCCCCCCACATTCCTCTGTGAGTTGAACCAATATTGCTTCATTAGTTTCCTCATGATCCTTTTCAAGTAGTGGATTTTCTATGCATTTATAGGGCTCCATATTTCCCTCACTGATAAATCCATAGGTTCCTCATATAGTGGGTTGTCTCTTATATGCATCTTATCTACACAATCTCCAATATCACTACTCTGATAGCATATATCATCATCTAATTTAGAACCCCCCACTATTTGGACGTGAGTATTCTGATAATTGCTCACTATTCTCTATATGATTAACAAGGATCAATCCCTCCTGATATTCAGATTTAAAGCAAGCTACTTTCCTAGGGGACTTTGATGTTAAATAGATTTCTTCACAAACTGGGGAAATATCTTCACAACTTGTCATTCTTTCATAAGTCAGAGGGACTTCCTTGACTGATATATCCTTTTGTATTGTGGTATCCATTATCTCATAAGTTGCTCTGTAAGGCTCTGGGGATTTCCTTTTATTCTGATACTGAGGGGAAAAATGAGCAACAGGATTACAAAAACTTAGAACTCTTCTGTTTTGATTATAATCCCTACCCCCTTTAGTGTACTGAGTGCTATATATTGATTGTTTTGACAAGGGTTTGTCAGAATAGCCCATTTCATTTTCCCTTTGGTAAATAGGTGAACAAATGGATCCATTATTCCTTCTATACCTATTTTCTATAAACTCACAACCTTTTATCTTTGTATGCTTCAAATTATTTTCTATAGTTATGGCTAATGACAATGCTTGACTCATAGTAGTAGAGTTCTTGTCTCTTAGTCGATAACTGTCCTTTTTATTGAATGCACCTAAATATATGATCAAACACATAGCCTCATTGGGTCTAATATTTTCAGGGATTTCCCTCATTGTTCTGGCAAATCTTAACTTGAAAACTGACTAATTCCTTATCTCCCTTTTCAATCTGCTTGAGTTCTTTAATTAAAGAACCTACATCTATTCTTTCCCCAAACTATTCCATGAAAGCAAACCTTAAATCTTGCCAAGAAAAGATAGATTGATTGGGTAGATATGCAAACCAATCTCTAACTTCTCCCTTAAAAGTTTGGACAAACAATTTTATGACTATATCTTCATGATCTATCTCATAATCTCCCATCAAGTCACAAAATTCTTGTAAATGGCTACTAGTTGTTTTGGATTTATCATTATTGAACTTGGTTATCTGACTTCTAACTTCATCGGGCATATGATTTGGAAACCCACAAATACCATTGAAATTAATAGCTCTATATCTTTCCATGACATAATCACTTTGATAAAAGAAGTGAGGTTGTTGTTTATACATCTCTAAACCTTTTTAGGAATTTTTTTTTAAGCTTGGTAAAATACCTAAAAAAAGAATTTTTTGCTTCTAGTACAAATTATGCTTTGATTTTCAAGCAAAATCAATAACACCAAACTACATCACCAGATTCCTTCCAATAGAGTCGCCACCTCTGCTTCATAGAGGAATATATTGTTTTTTCAATTAGAATCAACCCTTTGAATCCTATTTCAAAGTAGGGTTATATGGAATATTCTGATGCATAAAACTTCATATAACAGTCCTGCATCTATCTCAAAATATGGAAGAGTCGCCACCCCTTTAGGGGAAAATAATGAACACAAATTTTATGCAAACTCTAAAAAACCCATGACAATCTACTGCACTTAGCATTTAGAACTTTATACAATTAGAGTCCCCAGTAGAGTCGCCAATCTGTTGGTTGTTTTAAATTCTGCACCCGATTCTCGCAACAAATCTATAAAATAGCCATCTATTAATGATCAATCTGCCTTGAGGGATTGGCAAACAAATAGGAGATTAGGGAGAGAAGGCTTTCTCAATCACCCTTATCTTCCTCTGCACTTTAGGCTCTGTGAAACCAAGGAGGGTGTTCCTATATAGATGGATTTATTCCTAATTATTTGGCTACCTCTCTTTAACTGATATCTTTCTTCTTGGGGATAGCAATGATGTACTCAAATGGACAGGGCTTTCCAGAGATATTAGATTGTCAACATTGTTCATATCACAGATATGTTCCTTGTGAGCTACTTGAAAGAATGTATGATAAAGTAAAGGGATTGGCTATATTCTTTAAGCTCTTATGTTATTCTTTGCAGAGGAACATGCATGACATAACTTAATCAAAATAAATATCCTAAAAGCCTATTACTGCAAAGGAAAATATTTGGATTGAAAGTATTTTGAGGATAATCAGAGGGGCATAAGTTCAATATAGTATCCATGAAACAGATCAGTGCCTATCCAAGGGCCAAGGAGTCAAAAAGGTTAAAATGATAAAAATCAAACAGACAGTGATGTAAGGAACCCCAATTTATTGTAAAGATACAACAATGCCATACATTGAAAATACTCTACTAGTTTTGAAATCAACCATACATAGTTATCCCTGTACACCCAAATCACATATGATATTTTCCAATAGCAATTTTCACATTACTCCTTGAGTAAAAGCCATAAGAGAAATATGCAAGCATAGGAAAGACTGTGTCGATGAATAAAGATGATCTTTAACCAAATATATATTCATAATGTGAGACTGTATACATGAATTAGGAGACAGTGTCTTCTGAAACTCAACAAAATTTGTAAAATAAACTGATTAGTAACTTGCATCATAGCCTTTAATAATTCTATCAAGAAACTAGAAGAGACTCAAATTGCAAACCTAAAAATAGACACTTATTCTATAGCAGAAAACAAGCTTATTTACAACTCCTCCCTGACTAGATTGATCCCTATTTCAGACAAAGTTTGGAAATATGACCTTGAACCAATGCTTTATCGTAAGCCTTGAATTCCCTTTTATAGAGATAAGGGAGCAATAAGCTTCAGGCTTATGACAAAAGAAGTTACAACTATTTTGTAACCCACAGATGCAGCTGTAAGAAGAGGCCAGTGCAACCACTTCACAACTGTGTGTTTAGCTTCCATGTTGGCAGGAAAAGGAGCTGGGCCTTTGATGATGGATGCATTATTGGAGGCCATTAGAGCCAGGAACTCCTCAAATGCCATCAAAGTGTTTAGTGAGAGCTTTTATTGCTCTGCCTTTTCAAACCGCACATCAAAGGATGAGAAAATGTGCAAGGAACAACATTGAAAGGAAACCTAGGATGACATAATCTCCTTCACTATTTCCAAGTTCCATTGCACAGGTGAGATTTTGCCCTCCAATTCTCAAAGTTTCATGCAAATTTAATTGAGCAGAAACTTGGGGAATCCACACCCAGCTTGCTTCAAAAGTACTAGAAGCCAAGCCAAGAGAACAACAACAACAACAACAATTCTCCTCCAATCCCTTATCTATTTTATCCAAGGGAGCAATCTCCTTACACCTAAAGTTAATGCACTATTAGGAAAATTAGATGTAAGGGAGGGGTAGAGGAAGCTAAGAAGCTTCTCTACTCCAAAAGGGAATCTACCAACTCACAGAAATAAGGAACTACTAGAGCAGGAAGAATACCTCTCAGAACCCCCCGTCAGATGAGATAAGAAAAGGGAGAAGAAATCACAGAGCTACAATGGATGTTGCTGGTAATCTCTAAATTTCCCTACACCACCTATTCAAGAGGAGATAATTCAAGGTCTTTCTAATTCTGTAGGGACAAATCAAGAGCCATGAGAACAAGGAGGAAAATCTTTAAGAACAGGAGAGCAGATAGAACACACAGGAATAGGGGAAAGCCATACTGTCAAAATGTTTTAAACAGTATGAATGGTAACATTAGCACTTGCCTTTTTATAGAAATTTTTGGGATGTAAGCATACATCCTCACATCTGTGGTGTATTAATTTTCTAGTCACTCTGTAGCATTCTTGCCATAAATGGAAATCTGCTAAATATTACCATAAGTGGACAGAAATATGGGATTTCATAATTCTGCATAACTGTAAATATCACTTCTTGCATTGAATTCTGCCAAATCAGGCGTCTTGGTTCTCCCAATTAAGCACTATCATCGCATCAAATTTCATCACACAATAGGTGAAATGTCAATCATGGTAGAGGCACAGATTTCCAAAGGTCAAGCTTGCATAATCCAAATTATTTTGTTATCAAATTCCTCAAGAGCGGCAATGATGGAGACCCTGCACACGCCTAAATAGTTAATGCTTTGTAATGAAGCCTAGTCAAATTTGGCACCAACAAATCCTTCTATTTATAACTTTGAATTTAGATTGTTGATCTTGATCTCAGCTGGTGCAACTTGATGGTGCTGATTCGATCCTATTCTAGGTAGGACCTTACTGCTTGCTTCTTTCAATAGTATCCTGCCATCTGGACAACCTTTTTCAGCCATGATCCTGACGAGAAGTCCTTCTTGCAGTGTAGTTAAGACGGCTTCTGCCATTCCACGTATGAAGGATATGGTTAGAGATATGATCTCGACGGAATAGCAAATAACCGTTGGATCTCAATCTCCTGTACTCGATCAGAGCATTTCTCAAAAAAAGTAGTCACGTCTTATGCCACGTCAGATCTCTGCCATTAATATAACAATCCCATCACTTAGAAAGCCACGCATCCAAATTTTGTCATTCCACGGTTGCTCAGAAGATCCCTTGGTGGAGTATGGCGGAACGTCGTAATGAAAGAGAAATTGCTTTGTAACGCCTGGGACCAACCTCCTTGCCATCCTGGACGGTCCTTGACCAGTTGTCACCCTTTCTGCATTTCCACCGAGGCCAACTTCCTTTGTATCTTTTTCTAGGCAGATTGGCAAAAATGAATCTGTTAGCACCACCTGTCAAAATTGGTTAGTAGGATTGGACCCTGACATGTGTAACAATTTTTGCCGCTTTAGGATAAGGATGGCCAATTGGGTCAACCCTCCTTTTAAGAATAAAGTTGTCCTAGGTGCGGGCTATAGACAGTAACTACTTGGTGAGGGGCTGGTAAACAACGTTGCGGGAAGGCATGAGGGAAAATTTTTAAAAGATGATAATAGGAAATAAGCAGTCACTGAAGAATTATGTTGTATATAGTTGTTTGCAAGACTTCATACTATGAGGGTTCAGGGTTTTAGCAATTTTAGCTTACTTAGAGCATTTTCTCAAGCAAAGAAACCCTAATTTTGGAAACCTAATGATCAAATGACATAGAGTTGGTAACAAAATTATCAGAAACATGAAAAACTTTATAGGGTTCCAACAGACAATAAAGTGAGTACCAAACATAGCATGAAATTGTGAGAGAACACAATTTATGATGTTACACACTTCACAAATATCTACATCATTCTCAATGACACAACCGACAGAGTTCTTGATTCAAAAAAATTGGTCCCGATTCTTCTTTATTTTGGTGGAGTTATGAAAAAACTTAGTATTCTTGTCACCCTCTTTGATCCAGCACTCCCTAGATTTCTATCTCCAGTATGTCTCCTCTCGAGCCAAAGTTTCAACATATTGACCTTTCAGGTCTTTTTCCTTTGAATAAGTGAATTGGTTCATACCCTTCTTAATGATCATCTCATTGAGGGAGGCCAACTCAGCTTCCACCCTCTCTTTCTCTTTAAATATGTTTTTGAAGTGAGTCTTATTCCATACCTTTAACTATTCTTTGATGTGCCCCATTATTTTGTAGAACTAGATTAATCTTGTCCATTTTATCTCTGGCACCTGGGACCACCATTCATTAATTTTGCTCATTGGGATCATGGAACCACACGTTTTTTAATTTGAAGGGGCATCTAAGAGGGGAGGAATCTAGAGTGAATCTAAGGATCCAAAAATGAGGAGTGTAGTGCATTCATAAAGGAACTGGAGGGGGGACCAATCACCATGGAATAAGAAACAATCCAATCTTTCAGCTCTGTTTGTGAAACCCTATCTTCTATTAGCCCATGTGAAGCTTCTATTATTTGGGGCTATGTCCTGGAGATGATTTCCATAAACAAAATGTTGGAAGTCAACTTGGGTTTGTGTCAATCTCGATATGCCCCCCTTCTTCTTAGAGGCATCCAAGGTGGCATTGAAGTCCCCCTCCCTAATAATGATGTATTCATTTCTCATTGATTATTTGAAGAGTTGTTTTTATTTACTTAAAGTCAGTTTATTATACTTTAAACTATTTTAAAATTATTTTATTTTATTTGCAAGAGTTACTTTATTTTTATTTATTTAATAGTTATTTTATTTACTTAAATAAAAATAGTTCTTCAATAAATGGTTTAAATAAAATAAAATCATTCATCTATCTCTAGTAAAATCTCTAGTAAATAGAATAACCCAAGACTAATATAAATCTATACTAGCTTAATCGATATATTAATTGACATAATATATTATAACAATGAAAAGTTGAAATTATTACAATATTTACAAGGCAAAACAAATTTTATTATTAGAAATTGAATGTTTATAGATTTAACTATGTGAAGATTCTTCCCTCTTTCATATCACACTCTATCATTAGGATGAAAGCAAGAGAAGAGAAAGTGAAATGTTGAGAGAAAAACCTTTACACAGTTGAATCAGAAACATTCAATTTACAATATTATGGACTCTAGAAATTTGATGTCTTTAAATGTTATTATTACAATATTTCAAAAACAAGTACTAGGGGAGAGGACCCGATAGTTGAGCGCCCTAACTGCACGCCTCTCAAAATCATACGTGGCAATTTTGAATCACACCAAAATTTTTACAGTAGCTTACTTGACAAGGCCCCTGCTTATAACTAAGATTTCAGGGCCACATCATCAAATATGATGCCACATCAGCATGTTTTTTGTTGAGGTGTCAAATAGTTCCCCTCAAAAAAGGGTGGACCAATAGGTGTGCATTAAGTCATGTTTTGTTGGTGCGCTGATGTGACATCACATGATTGGTTGCTTTTTAGATCTAAAGGGCACATTTCATTCAATTATCAGTACTTATAGTCAACACTAACAACCTTAAAGTCACAACTACTAGTGCTAAACTTTTAAAAATATTGAGCCTTAAATACACAAATACTATCTCAGCCATTGGAACTATCTCAACTATTGAATTATTTATTGTTGTAAATTCTTGATATATGATATTTTATAATTGACTGGTTATTTGATGAGTTTAATGTCAAACCCCTATGTATGTATTAAATATTCTCAACTTTATTCAATACAAAAGCTAGTAAGGAAGCTCCATTTTTATGAGCACTAATATACTTAAATTGACAGGCAGCAATTCGGAAACCGTCCTTTAACCGGATTTGAGAAGATTTGTACGTCTCAACTTTATTCAATACAAAAGCTAGTAAGGAAGCTCCATTGTTATGAGCACTAATATACTTAAATTGACAGGCAGCAATTCGGAAACCGTCTTTTAACTGGATTTGAGAAGATTTGTACGTTTAAAAAGCATAGTACACCTAAAATGACAGCAAATATTCTGACGGTGTGCATGCACTCCAAGCTATCTGGAATGGAGTGAATCTGCACATTACACGTTTTAGAAATTTGCGCCACTTTACGCAATTCTATTATTATTTTTTTGCTTTAATATCACGGATGAAATGATTTAAGAGATTTTTTAACCCAAAAAGGAAGAGAATTGTCCTCGTACAACCGTCCAAATTTTCGAATGTCATGTTCAATTTTTGAGGATGGACAAAGGGGGTGAATGTAAAGTTTCGCCATCGATTTTTTTTTATTTAAGGGTTTTGTCAAATTTAGATTGGGAGTTAAGAATTGAGGGTCAAAGTAGTTTCTGACACAATCGCGATCTTCATAATCAAAGAACGTACCATCATTATTGGGTGGTCTTTGTTTTGTAAATATTGTAAAATTAAAACTCTTAACAAGACTTACCAAATTTCAATGAATTTAGATACCTTCTCAACTTGGTATGTTGGTTATGTTAGGAAGGTCATATTGTTGGGTTAGAGTTATACTTCACACAATAAGAAAATTGAGCTTTTGTGTATTATCTATTAGTGATTAAGACTTAGATTTTGGGTTACTTTTATAATCCCTTGCCTTAATAAATTTGAATCCCTTAAATAAGAATAAGTTTAACTCCCACTAACAAGCACATGATGGAAGCCAATCCATCTACCAACCCAGGTAAAAGAATTTATCTTGAAAGTAAGATTAATAAATGAAGTGGATCTTACTATTTCCATTGGGATATGCCACATTTTAGTTTATGAAGATTCATAAAATTCCCATAATGGTGATGGTAAGGATATTGGTAAATAGGGCTCATAACATTGAGCATAAGCCCCCGAGCATAGACCAAACAATTGAGTCGTTGTAAAACATAGATAATGGTCGCAGGTTCGAAACCCAAATTTACAAGCTACGTCTAGGGGTGGGGCCTATTGAGGCGCAACCCAGAGTTTGACCTACTCGCTCCCCTAAGGGGTCACTAGGTAAGTGTATCTCTGAGTAAAAAAGACAAGAAAAAACATTGGATAAAGTAGGTAGGAGTTAGCTTGCCTCTTGGGTACAAGGATGGTGTTGAATTATAGGTTAGATTTATAGATGTTTCATATATCTTTAAAAAAATAAGGTTTGTATCTTGGCATTAGCTTTAGGTATGTAAGAAATTATATATAGTATGGGTTACTTTTTCTTTTGAATGATAACTATTACATTTGTAAGTGAGGAAGTGGTTTTCAATTTTATACATGGAATAAATGTCATTAAGAATTTTTTTCATATTTTTGAATTAAAGATCTAATCTTATAAAACATCTAGAAGAAGAATCATCCATATGTTTAAGAATTCTTTGATAATATTCTACTTTGACGGCAATTACTTGTATTGATTTTGAGCATATCATTCACTAAAATATGTTTTTTCTATGTAGTGAGTATGGCGAGTGTTAAAGGCACATACCAAATAGGAAGTAAAGAAAAGATTAAATAGACAAGGTAAGGAAGGATAGATGGCCAAAGCAATAAGATCCAAAAATTATATAATTTAGAATTAAATAATAAAATAAAAAATTATTTTCATAATTTAGATTTTTTGGGTTTTAAGTGGTTTTTGGATGTGATTTCATTCCATCCACTTTTTATGAACATTTTTCATATTTTTGAATTAAAGATCCAATCTTATATTAAAACTAGAAGAAAAATCATCCATATGTTTAGGAATTCCTAGATAGTATTCTACTTTGATGGTGATAACTCGTATTGGTTTTGAGCATGTCATTCAATAACATACACTTTTTACACGTGAGTATGGTGAGTATCAAAGGCATGTGCCACGTAGGAAGTAGAGAAAAGATTAAATAAACAAGGTAAGGAAGGATAGATGACCTAACGTTCAAAAAATATATAATTTAGAATAAAATAATACAACAAAAATATAATTTTCATACTTTAGGTTTTTTGGGTTTTGTTCCATTTATGTGGTTTTCAGATGTGATTTCACTCCATCCACTTTTTATGAACTTTTTCCATATTTTTGAATTAAAGATCTAATCTTATATTACAACTAGAAGAAGAATCGTCCATATGTTTAGGAATTCCTTGATAATATTCTACTTTGATGGTGATAACTCATATTGGTTTTGAGCATAACATTCAATAACATATTCTTTTTAAATGTAGTGAGTATGATGAGTATCAAAAGCACATGCCAAGTAGGAAGTAGATACAAGATTTAATAGACAAGGTAAGGAAGGATAGATGACCAAAGCAATAACATCCAAAAATTATATAATTTAGAATAAAACTATGATTTTCATACTTTAGATTTTTGGGTTTTGTTTCATTTATGTGGTTTTTTGATGTGATTTCATTTCATCCACTTTTTATTTTAAATAAGTTGTACAATATTTGTGCAATAATAGATAATCTATTTCATCCAAAAGGTAATAATACCAAAAGAAGTAGATATATAGAGTGAGGAAAAAATTGTGACCAAACATGTAATCCTACAAACATATTAATAGAAGAACAAAGTAAGCATGAATAATGCATGTAATCAACATATTGAAGTTGGGGGATCACAATGATTGTAACCATGTATGAGAGATGGTGACATACACCAAACTTACGATTGGACTAGATTTAAAAGAAATTAATGATCCAAGGCCTAGGTGTGTCCAAAGGACAATGTACACACAAACAAGTTTAAATGTATTATGAACATAAGCAATGGAAATAACATGATAGAGTGCAAGTGTTAGTCAAACTTCTATTTGACAAAAGAGACGCTAGAATAAGAGGACATTCTAGTTGAACTATAAATTGCAAGATTGTATTGTGCAAAAGTTTTTACAAGATCTAAGAGTTCAAATATATGCCACAACATGTTTAATTATGTTATTTTGACTAAATTGTGATTAACTTATCAAAAACAGTCACAAGACATGCATATATAAGGATGGAAGATGAAGGGGCATCATGGAAGTTATAAGAAACACAATTTCTCACCTTTTATCAATCTTACTAGTTTATCGTTTCTAAAAAAATGTAATAAAATAATTTTGTAGAAAAACATTAACACTATCAAAACTATATGGAATGAATGGAAAAAGTTAAACTTCATGATATATTTAGTATTCTAAGGGAGGTCCTAAAATGGTATTTGTAGAGATGAAACTTGCATAGTTAGCACTTTTCCGCTCATTTAGCACTCACCGTAGCACTTTATTTATTAAGCAAGATTATGTCTATTTTGACAACATAGAGCACTAAAATATCCCTAAACCTACACTTGATATCGTGAATAACCTCATACACACATAAAGCCTCCATCTCGATTCTTGTCCTTACATTTCTAACATCTAAGACACTAGTGCATTGTGCTACTCTCCTCTCAACAAGACTGTGCAGTAGTATCCTCTGATTTCAAATTTGACATTCTCCACCCACACTTCTTGTTTTTTCACATCTAAAACCCTAATCCACTTCCAACAATCAAAACCAATTAGTTTGGGCTTTTAATAAAAATGGGTTTTAACTTAAAAGGAATGAACATCACTTATCATCACTTAAGATCACCTAATGAGCATTTAGGTCGTCACCCATATAGGCAACACTAGTCTAACACAATAGACACATTCATGAACTAAACCTTCATTATTATGATAACACACACCAAATTCTGTGCATTAGGGCATCACACATTTTCAAGTTATCTCTATACATCATGTTGAACTAGCCTTGGGATTTAATAGAGGTAAATCCCTAAATGTGCTACAGGTACCAACTTTTTCTAAAATAGACATTTGTAGGTATAGGTGTAGAAGACACTATTAGAGATTGTAGACTTTGTTGTCAAACATAGTAGAGGACATTGTCATAACCATATTAGACATAAATATAGCAACTATACATCAACACGATTATATTAACATGATTGTGCCTGATATGACATCATCGCTTGTGGTCATGTACCTGACGACATAGAGACATAATATAGAAAGTAAAACTCGAATACAGTAATGTAGATCTTCCTCCTAATCTTTTTCCTCCCCCAACATCTACATCAATCATTGAAACAAACAAGTCTCTCTTACTCTCTCTTTCCTATTACATTTCTATGCATAATTTAATCTCATCCTCTACTCTTAATTCTTTTATATTAAAATTTGAAATGTAATCAAATACTTCTTAATATTTTAGCTTTATATTCTATATGAAAGAGAACACTTTATACGATTTCAAGTAGTGAAGATGGCATATAATGTGAGGTAATGCCTTTAGAGTGCTAATTTTAGTGAAAGTCTCATAGCCTTATACATAATGCTTGAGCATAAGTAAAATCATAATTGTGTCCCTTGGTGGGGCCTCGTGAGAATAAAAACACGGGGAAAGTGATATTTTTACAAATAAAATGTAATGCAAGATTCTACTAACAAATTATTATTAATCCAAAGTGATAAATTTGAAAATACAATGTAATGTGAGATTCTTAATTAATTACTTATAATTAATCCAATGGCAAGACAACTTAATGTGAAACATCCATAGTACTATGTGATTCAAGTATTAGATATAACAAACACAACATAAACAAAAGGGAACATATTTTGATACTATATTTTGTGTTATAATTAATTGTGTAATGTATGTACACAACATTTAATATTTTGTTTATTAAAATATGATACATACATATTGTAATGATGAAAATTATATATCCATGCCTTTTTCATTTATGTTTTGGACCCACTTGGATTAAATTGTCCTTTATGTAATAACAAGTCTACAAGTAGTATATTCTTGCATTAAATTCAGCTCACAACTTTATTTCAACCTATCCTCATCGATTATGATCCATAGATGTCCCATTCACCACCTTAGTTTAAATTTATGTGTACAGAATTAACCCAAGTCATTTCCGTGCACATAGATCTAAACCTTAAACTTTAAAATCTTTAAATTCAAATTGAACCCTTTTGACCTTTTCCTACTAGTTGTTGTGAGCCAACCTAGCACATGTTTGTGTGTTATGTTGTTGTATTTAAGGACATTTCTTATCCATTTAAAATCATGAAGGAATGAATGCCATATGTTCTAATCCATTTACACATCATCATAACAACATTATTGAGCATCCTAATTGCATTGCCAATTTGCACCATCATCCTAGGCATATTGTATGCTTGCCCATCATCTTTGATATTTGTCTGTCGTTAAATTAGTCCACCTAGGGGCTTGTCCAAAGGAGAATATATGCTTGTCTAACAAGTTCCCACACAATGTCTCTTGATAGCTCCCCTTTTTAGACATAGGTACAACAAGTCGAGGCATATCTGCAATAGTCACCAATTCTTCTACTAGTTCACTTCTATGAATTAGGTTCATTTCTATGTTATTGGGTCACTTCTATAGGTGTAGAGTTTAATTTGATAGGTGTGAATATGAATCAAAATGAAATACAATCCTTGAATATATTTTAAGGCATTCTTTTGACAAGCCTTGATTTTCTGCACATTGGTGAATTAATTCCTAACATCTTCAACAATATATTTTCTCCATCCAGATTTTGAGCTAAGTATCACATTTGATTTATTTAAATTTTGTGAATTATTTTTTACATTTATTGATCTAATCCTGGTGCAGGGGCACCTAGATACTTTAATTCATTTCATGTTCATTTTGATGTTTTGGTGTTGTATAAGGTCCAAGCAACCAATTGTTAGGCCTAGTGCCATATGTGAGTCCGAGTGGAATAGGACAAGTCGTAGTGTTTGGTAGTGGAAGAGCAAACGCTTTGTAACTGAATGGGTTGACAGTTGCAGAACGGTTGGCATTCCCACAGATGCAAATTGTCACGAACAAGAACATGTATAAACAGTTTAGTGAACAGAAGGAAAGAGGTAGAGGAGAGAGTAGTATAGTAATTGGGGGTGATTTGTGGTAGAGTAACAGTAAGAAGATAGAAGAGTTGTTTCAGTGCAGAAGTTCCCAAGATAAATAAAAGATCCTATTTTGTTTGTGTTCTTTCACCGTGTCACTGTAGTTAGTTCCATTTTGTCATTCGGATGGGTTACTGAGCCATTCCACAGATGAGATTTCTTTGAAATCGGTGGAATGGGTCTGTTTATATAGTTAGTGTTCTTTTTGTTTTTGTTTATGTTCAGTGTCGGGATCGAGTGTGGGATGTGCTAGTCGAGCCTAGCATCTCTATGTGCTAGGTTTTGAGAAGAGAGAAAGTGCTTGCGTTGCAGGGTTTGTTATCGGTAGGACAATAACCATTGGAGAGAGACCAGGCAATGGTTTTCTAGCCGAAAAGCAAGAAGTGCTAAGTCCCGTGTCGAAGAGACTTGAGCCTCAGGGAGATAAGTTCTTAAGAGGCCGATGATAATTGTCTTACCAAAAGTTGAAGAGTGAAGTGATGAGTACATTAGCGTAACATCGGCCTATCGACCGATAGAAGTTTTATTTCGCCAACGGTTGAAGTCGTGCCAATGAAAGGAGGTCCCACCAAATACACATTGCAAATGCATATTGAGAATGTATGTGAGAATATACATTTCATTGGATACAAAGGGTGACCGATAACAGCGGTGAGAACAAGGTAAAGATACATTGGTCGACCAGTAGTAATTAAGTCATGTCATGCATATACAATAGTTTGCCATATCGGCGTGTGTGGTAGTATCAGGGGACAAGTGCAAGATCCCACCGATGAGTTAGTCTCACCGAAGGGTCATAAAGTGAAATGTTAGATTGAAACCACGTTTTCATTGAATGCTCTGCATCAAATCCCAACTCTAAATCCTAGGCTTTTATTATTGTTTAATTAGTTTCCCTAAGATATTTATGTGAGGTGTATTTTTTCCACACATTTATTTGGTGAACCTTGCATTCCTACATGACCTAGGGTTTTGGTCTTAGGATTTATTCCCTTCTTTATTAAGGTTGCAATTCTACCTTGTTTGATTGCATATTTCATTTTTACATCTCATTAGGTTTGGATTTCCTTTTCCTTGTGCTTCACTACTATACCTTTTTCTTTAGGGTTTTGCTCTTCCCTATAGAATCTTGTTTTAATCCCATGCAATAGTACCCACCCTTATTTTTGGCCTCTAGGGTTTTATTTTTTGATTTATTTGCATATTTGACTGCTTACTATTTTTTTTTTTAATTTTATAGTAGACCTTACTTTTCTCTTTATATCATTTATCCTTTAGGCTTTTGTGAGTTGTTTGCATGCCAAGGTATCATCTTCATCCTCATTTTCTCTTAAGAGTAAGCCCTCTTTTAAATCCTCAAATAGACCAACCTAGAAATACTAACATTTTTTATGGTGTTAACATGGGTACTATTTTTGTTATTACTACTATTGAGCACGAGGTTGAGAATTTTAATTGTGAGAAACATCTAGAATAGTAGAATTTTCACACGAGCTTGCTAATTTGGCTAATATTGATAGTCATGTAGACTTGGTTGAGGCCCTTAATAATTTGTTGATTAATAAACCATTTGATTTAGAGACATTTCAAGGCATTAGTGCTAAGGTTACCTCTTCTAGTTCTTTGAATGGTGCATCTTCCTTTTATCCATCCTACCCTATCCACTTCATCTTCTTAGCCTCCTCTAGGTTTTGTCCCTTAGTTCACTATGCCTTTTTATGCTCCTTCACCCACTCCCATGAGTACCTTGCCTACCTTCCATGTTATCCCTACTAGTCCCATGACTACCCATGTTCCTAGTATTCCCTCTACCACTTCCAGCCCTACTAGTAGTCTTTTATCTTCTTCTCACCCTTTTAGCACTATTCTTAACTCTACCTTTTCTATACCTCATTGCATTCCTTCTTTTACATTGAATTCCATACCTTATTCTATACCATGCATTCTATTCCTCCTACTATGCCCTTGTCGATGCCTTATCATCCTTTCTCCTATCATCTTACTTATACCACACCTTTTGCGTCTCATGTTCCTACTACCACCATCCCTACTTCTACCTTAGATGCACTTATTAAAAAGCTAGACAGAGTGGAGTGTAAGGTTGATACCATGCCTAATGGTCAAAAATTTGTTCATGAAGGAAAATTGAT
The DNA here is from genome assembly GCA_027924645.1 of Cunninghamia lanceolata. Lineage (NCBI taxonomy): Eukaryota > Viridiplantae > Streptophyta > Pinopsida > Cupressales > Cupressaceae > Cunninghamia > Cunninghamia lanceolata. Next base: position 926,764 of record BSBN01001137.1, on the reverse strand, counting down.
TAAAGTGAGTAGAGCTCCATATAAGCCATTATCTGATTTGTGTCATTTTACTTTGGACACATTTGTGAGGACTCCTAAGGATCTTCCATATCAGAAAAAGATGATATACATGATTTATATAAAATTCACATAGAAGAACAATAGAGGAAAAATATGAGAAAGAATCAAGAAGCTACTTATGCACCTTCTCATTCTAGAACTTATGAAGGTAAAAGGCCTAAGGAGCCTCAAGTTGCACACCCTACAATATTTAAGCATAGATGTCTTGATATATGTATGCCTTAAAATGATCCTTATGACTAACAAATTACTCATGTACCGAGAAATCAAGAGAAGAATAAGGGCATTATCTATGATAAAACCACATTTCATTCTAGAAGAACTACTTCTTCATGGGTACCTAAGAAATTTGTTAGGGTTAAGTGAATGCAAAATATCTCTATCGAGCTACCTCAAAAAAAGAAAGAATAATGGTAAAGAAAGATAAATCAACAATTGCACCTATTGCTAGTGTTTTCACCAAGAGAACCACTTTTTATCAAGACGAAAGCCATTTATTTGACTTGATAATGAACATGTTGTTACTTGTTGGGATGAGGGTGGCCTCTTGGATGGTGATCTCTCTATTTTTGTCACTTGATGCCTTTAGCATTATTGTGCATTACTTATTTATATACTTATTTTAGCATTTACTTTTTCCTTCTTATGTTTTGTCCTTTTGTTTATGTCATGTTTGTTGTGCATCTCCTCTTCTCATTTCATCTAATATATTATGCTTTATACTTTATTTCTCAACTTGGAGGCATCTTTCCTTTTTATTTTTTCCATGTCTTCATATATGCCTTATTTGTTCCTATGTTTCATGATTACCATATAGGCTTTCCTATATTAGTCGCTTAGCTCCTATGCTTTCTCATGTTCTATGTTTAGCTCCTATACTTTCTCATGTTTAACTCCCAAACTTTCTTCTATGTTTTGTTTGGTTTTTATATGTCTTTATGTTTCCTGTTTAGCACCTATGTTTTCCCATTTTCCTTGTTAGCTTGTGTTCCTATGTTACATGCTTAAATGTTTCTATGCTTCCTATGTTTCATGTTTATGATGTCTAGCTCTCATATTACCTACATACCATGCTTATTATGACATTCTTAATGATTGCACATGCTTATAATATCATTCTTAATGTTTATCATGTTGCATGATCATATGCTTCTCATGTTTACATCTTATGTTGCTTACATGTTATACATTTATGATAAATATATGTTTCTATATGGTTATCATGCTCATATCTTATAATATCATGGTTATGACTACATGTATATTTTACGCTCACATGGTTACATGTTTATGATCCTTATCATGCTTATATATCTTATGTTACATGTTTATGATCCTTGTCATACTTATGTATCTTACATCTTATTTGTGCTTACATGGTCCTTATTTAGCACCCATGGCTATCATTATCTTGTTATTTTCCTTCATCAAGAATAATATTAGGGAGACCTTGCTTTCCCTCATTACATGTGCTTTTATGATCACACATTAAACCTATGTTCTTACATGCTCATTATATGATGATATCCTTTTACTGCTCTTACATATTTTTTCACGATCATTATCTTTTTCTCCTTATCTCCAATTTCATGCATCATTTGTATGCATCCTATTAGAGGGGCATATATCTCACTAATGATCCTTTTGTGAGTTATGTTTTGTAGTGATAGGCTTATAACTATTCCCATGTTGAAGGGAGCTTTATCCATCCTTTTGCATTGTAAGAATCTTTTGCTTAGTCAGTCCTATCATTTTTCGATTTAGTTGGAGGTTTACCACTTTTTGCTTAGACAAAATCTCTTACCCTTCTTATTTTTACTTTCATTATTTTTCAAAGATGGTTTTTAACAAGTTGTAGTCAGTGACTATTTTTAATGTGTGATAAATGCTACTCATTGCATACTTTTTTGATTTTACAAGTTTTTGATGGAGCACTCATTGCAAGGAGAGTACAAGAATCATCATCCATATCTATATCCTTTTAATGTTTAGACATATTTAATTTCCATGTTAAGTTCTTGTTTTTCTTTGAAATGCATCATCATAGTAGTTCACATGCACATCAAAGTGGGAAAAAATGTAATGGTGAAAATTGTATGTCCATCCCTTTTCTCTTGTGTTTTGGGCCCACTTTGATTAGGGTGTCCTTTATGTAATAAAAACTCTACAAGTGGTGCATTCTTGTGTGAAATTTGACTCATGACATTATCCTATCTTATTCCCATCAACACTTATCCCTAGAAATTGGTCTTGATCCCAAGACTTCACATTCACTAACTTGGATTAGATATGTAGGTGTGTAATTGAATCAAGCCACTTCCGTGCACATGGATATGAACCTCAAACTTTTAAATTCTAAAATTCAAATTAAACCTTGCCTCAACTCCCTCCTACTAGTCATTATGAGTCGACATAACACATGTTTGTGTGGATTTACATTCTTTGTTTTTGTATTTAGGGACATTCATTATTCCATTTGAAATCATGCCACATGCCCTAATCCATTTTGCACATCATCGTAATAGCATAATTGGAGATTCTAAAAATTATTGTCTTTAATTATGTTCCGAAGCCATTGAATTGATCTATCTAGGGGCAAGTGATTGAGGAGATCATGACCCTCACTTAGCAAGTGTTTAAACAGTGTCTATAGACACCACCCCACGTCAAACACGTGTACTACAAGCTAAGGCAAATTTGTTACAATTGTCTAATCCTTGCTAGCTCACTTTCGTGGGTCCGGGTTGAGTTTTGCAAGCTAATTTTGTTCTACCGAATTAAACCAAAACATAACACATTCATTTTTACAATTTTGTGACATTCATCTACTCAAGACCTTGATTTTTAGCACATTAATGAATTGATTCCTAACATATGCAACAACATATTCAAACATTAAAATTCAAACTTAATAACACATTTAATGTAATTATATATTTATTATTCCAATCCCAACTCTAAAATCTTATCCTAAAAACAATGATTCAATATACAAAATTTAATCATATATAAAAATAAATATCTATTATATTAAATTAAAAAGATATATTTTTACTGTGTTTGTCTATTTGACACGCCCAGTATGACTAATTTCCCCTTGGATAACCATTTTCCAAATAAAAGCATGGGCACAGAGGAATTTGAATGACATATACCTATCAACACCCCTTGAAATATACCTATCAACACCCCTTCTATACTCTTTCCCATACATTTCTCAAAGAAATATAACAAACTTCCAAGGAATTTTAAAAAGGGAAAAAAGTGTTGTTGACAAGCAAAAAAGTTTTGCTTTTGTGATGATGGAGTAACTACCTAACGTCCTTTTAACGATAGACGAAGGAAAAAGATTCGACGGTGGCCGCCCTGGGATTTGATAGTACGTGGGGGTGTTTTTTAAATTTTAGACCGAATTTTACAACCTAATAAATTGCTCGGTTGTTATATTTATATATAATCAAACTATAAATATTTTTAATAGATAAAAATAATGTATAATATTAGTTTAAATATTTTAAATATATTTATTTATACTTTATATAAGAAAATTTAAAATAACTCCTTCAAAATTAATAATTTAAAAAAATTAATATTATAAATATTTTAAATATAATTATTTAGAAGAATATTGTATGGTATTGATTTTAAAGTTTTATTTATTTTATATAATAAATTTAAAATAATTTTTTTTAAAATTGATAGTTTTTGACATTTTCTAAAGAGATATATTTAAAGTATCTATTCTACTTTACATATTATTATATATTAAATTTATTTATATAAATAAATATATTTTTAATATTTTTTAATTGTGGAGTTATTTTATATTAAATCATAAAAATTAAACACAAACTTTTAAAAAATTAAATCAAAATAAATTATTTATTTTAAGTTTTATTTTAAAATTATTTGAAACTATTTTTTATGTAAATTATTTTGAAATACATAACTATTTCAATAGTTTCACTAACTATAATTATTTTAATATTTTTACTTATTATTTATTTATTATTTAAAATTATTTTATTCATTTTCATTTTTATAATTTTTAAAAACTTAAATGAAAACAAATTATTATGCCTAACTACAATGGCAACAAGGGAAAGATGGAGTGTAATGGCATGAGGTCTTAACAAAAACTCTTAAAGAGTCAACATGTAAAAATAATAAAAAAACTATAAAATAATTCTTAAATAAATAAAATAAAATAACTCTTCAATCAAATATAAAGTAAATAATATTAAAATAAAATGGTTCTTAAGTAAAAAATTAGAATAATTAATTAATTAAAAAATATTACATACTATATTATTTAATAAAATATAAAGTAAATAATGTCTAAAATAAAATAGCTCTTGAGTAAAAATTAAAATAAATAATTAATTCAAAATATTACTTACTAAGTATATTATTTATACATAACTATTTACTATTTTATTTTTCAAATTACATAATAATTTTAATAATGTTTTAGTTAGTAAAATAAAACTAGCATATCTATCTTTTGAAAAATCTATGTAAAAGATGACAAGGGATATCTAACAACCCAATAAAAAATAGCGGCCTTCAAAATGATATCTCTCAATCTCTTTTACATAGATTTTTTAAAAGATAGGTATGCTAGTTTACTACATATCTTAAATATATAGCTATTTTAATAATGTTTCTTTATTATTTTATTTAATACTTGAAACTATTTTATTCACTTTTATTTTTCTATTGTTTTAGAAAAAATTAAATGAAAACACATCATTTACTTACCTACTTATTTCAATAATTTTTCTTACTATTTTATTACTTTTATTTTTTTTTAGAGTTTTCCAAATATCTTAAGTACATAACTATTTAAATAATTTTACTTATTATTGTATTTACTACATAAAAGTACTTTTTTAGTTTTAGATAAGTTAGTACTAGTTTTGTAGGGCCCGACCCATGATAAAAATTCTAATTACATTGTAAACCAACAACATAAGGAGAACATTGCAATGATATAGCTAACATAAGAGCTAAGAATATTATAGCCTAACATAGAACAGTGCTAAAAAACAACCAACAGTGCCAACCCCAGAATATTTAGGACCTCTTCCTACTAGTTGTTATGAGCCAACCTAGCACATGTTTTTGTGCTATGTTGTTGTATTTAAGGACATTTCTTATCCATTTAAAATCATGAAGGAAGGAATGCCACATGTTCTAATCCATTTACACATCATCATAACAACATTATTGAGCATCCTAATTGCATTATCAATTTGCACCATCATCCTAGGCATATTGTATGCTTGCCCATTGTCTTTGATATTTGTTCGTAGTTAAATTAGTCCACCTATGGGCTTGTCCAAAGGAGAATATATGCTTGCCTAACAAGTTCCCACACAATGTCTCTTGATAGCTCCCCTTTATAGACATAGGTACAATAAAGGAAAATAAATATTAGAAGTTATTCAAACTATAAGTTGTTTTATTTACTAATTAAACATTAGTTTTATTTACTGAAGAGTTATTTTAATGAAAATACTTGAAAGTAATATGTTATTTTATTTAGTGTTTATTAATATTTTATAACTATATTTTATTATGGTTTTATCATTCGAATGGTAAGTGCATTATATTTCTAAGATTTTACTAACTATATTTTATTACAGTTTATTATAGTACTATAAAATAATATGAAAATACTAGAAATTAATATGTATAATAGGGTATATGTAAAAAGATGAGGGACCAAAAAGTCACCACATGACTTTTTGGTCCCATACAAGTCATAACGCAAGTGCATTATAAAGCGCTCACATTATGGCTCAGTATTACTGAGCCTAAAATGCAAACGCGTTATAATGCGCTCACGTTTTGCCAAAGCAAAACTCAAAACTCTCTCTCTCTCTCTCTCTCTCTCTCTCTCTCTCTCTCTCTCTCTCTCTCTCTCTCTCTTTCTCTCTCTCTCTCTCTCTCTCTCTCTCTCTCTCTCTCTCTCTCTCTCTCTCTCCCCTGACCTCCTACACACACACACACTCTCTCTCTCTCACCTCTCTCACCTCTCTCTCCCTCCCCTCCTTACCTACTACCCTCTCTCTCTCTCTCACCTATCTACCTCCTAGTTTTCCTTTTCCTTTCCAATTTCCCTTTAAGTCCTGGCACCAAATTTTCCTTATTTTACTATTTTCCACCTCTCCTCTCATCATTCTTCCCATCCAATTAACTTTCATTTTATCTTGTTTCCATTTCATCCTCCCAATTTATATCCTCATCCCTCTTTGCATGTCCTAGTTTTCTTGTTTCCATTAACTTTGTTAATAAGGGAGAGGGAGAGGGAGGAAGAGGGAGAGAGGGGGGAGATGGAGGGTGTTAATGCCTAAAAAAACCATCTCCCAACTTGTTCTTTTTGCCCTAAATCCATCAAAATTACCTACTTTATGCCTTCAGTGTTGAACCTATAGTTTATAATCAATCTGAGGTATCTTCCATAGGTTTTCATGTGTTTGCCTTTTGGAAGTACAAGGGAAAAGCCCAAAAATTGACTAAGTCCAAATATTTCTAAGTGTTTCCTTGTATTTTTCACCTTTGTTAGAGTTTCAGAGTTCAGGATTCATGTCTTCTGTCTTGCCTTATCTATCGGCTCCAAAATTCATCTAAGTGTATCAGAGGTTAGAGTTTGGGCCTTTGGCCTTTGGTCTTCTTCAAGGAAGGTGTTAGGGAGAGGGACTGAGGGCTGAAGTCTGATGGGGTCTACTTGAAAAATTCTTCCAAGTATGAAGTGGGTAGTGGACTTTGGGGGTTGGTTCTTCTTCCTCCCTTCAAGAATGCATAAGGTGAAGGCCTGGGGGATGACCCCCAACAGGTTTGTTCTTTTGTTGTATAGAGGGCAGACGGCAAGGATCCTCTCTTTCCTCTTTTGGTTGGCGAAGGTAGAATGGTGAAGGCCCGAGGGCTGACCCCTAGAATTTTTCAAGGCTTCTTGGTTTTTTGGAATGCAGAGGTCTCCTTTTCTTCCTTCTTCCTTTTGGAAGGCAGAATGAAGAAGGCCTAAGGCCCGATCCCTGACACTCTTCATTTGTCTGAGTATTTTGAGGTCAAGTAGTTCAAACTTCTTCAAAGTGCATGCGGTGAAGGGCGAAGCCCCAACTTCTAAAGTTTGATTTGTTAGAGGTTGACTTCATGGCCTTCCATATTCTGGAGGATGCCACGTGCTGAGTTCATGTTGGTCCCAAAACTTAAAGAGCGCATTGTACATGGAGTTTTAACCTAAAGAAGTTTAAGACCACGCGGGTGAATGATGGTGTCACCTGTCCCCCGGCTAAGTTACAATCAACGATAGAGACTTAATCTTTTTCTCTAATGGTGATCCAACAACTCATGATTAGTACACGGCTTTCAAGTGGCATATGAAACATGAACACGTGGGTGCACAGTGAGGACATGTGTCCTCACCCTATAGTTGATCTATGAAGATGTTTTATTCTTTTGATCAAACAGCCCGTGTGTTGCGCACTTTTTAGAAAAGGTTTGAAATAATGGTTTGTGCTATCTGCTAACGGTTGATTTCCGCCAAAGCTGTTCGGATGGTTCGCACATTTCACATTTTGTAGTAAAGGTCTATATTGAAGGTTTGTGTTGTCTTTCAACATGCGTTGATCATTGATTTCCTCCCAGGTTTTGATCTATGACAAAGTTTCACATGGAGGGTCCAGAGTTGATTGCAGGGATGAACAATGATGTTCGAAGAGGCAGATTTGTACCCAAAATTAATCATCCTACAGAACAGGGCCATTCAGGTGGGTAGCACAGTGAAATTATTTAATGCACAGGTAATCATGGAGGATAAAGTAGATGTTGTAGGTGTCATGGGGTGGACTTAGGCCTTCCCTCATTATTGCTCCAAGTACCCATGGCATGTGGGAAATCTTCTAATGTCAGTTTTCATAGTTGTCAGGGAATGGGCAGGTTTCCAATTGTGCAGATCTTCTGGCATGACAGTGGGCCGAATTCAATGAAGCATGGGTGTACTCATTGATTGAGTGCAATGCTTGGAATTACATATTGAACTGAAATTCTATATATTCTTTTGTTTTAGTGGTGTTAGGGGTTGGTCATTTTTAGGTATTTTCTCTCAGCAGGTTCTCGGATCTAGAAGGTAGAAAAGAAAATATCATTTTGCAGCCTATGTTTAGAATGAAACAATTATGAAATGTATGTAATATATTTTGCAAATCTTTGTATCGAATCACTATTTTTCTCCACCCTTGTGGATGTTCTTTCTAGCAAACTTTGATCACAGTCAAGGTTTTCTCTTGCCACACTTCATGGTATGAATGTAATCATTGGTTTGAATGAATGTGACACTTCTTAATTTATTTCCAAGGCTTTGTAAATGATCTTTACAATATTACATATGGAAGAACATGGTATGGTGTTGGATTACTAAGTATTCCTAGTGATTTGGTATTGATTTTCATGCATTTGATTTCTCACATAGGCAACTATACACTTCTTTGTAGTTGTGTTCCTTTGTTGAATGTAAGACTTTGTATCTTGATGGATAGGCACCAATCTGAGTAGCCTTTGATCACCCAATCTTCAATAGAAAACAATGTATCTATCCTTTAGATGCAGTAGTAGTTTTTATGCATCCTCATTTTGTAGGATTGCCTTTATCGGCTATAAAGGGGTCCTATAACAACCAGTTGTTCTCAGTTTAGTGACAAATTTGGGGCTGGGAAATCATTTTGGGTTTGGTTGTTCATATTTTAGTTGTTCATTTGATCTTGAAGACACTACCTGTTCAGGTATACCCCCTTGGAATATCCCTCTAGAGTTAAGCTAAGCTCAAAGTATAGAGGAGTCTACCCACTCCTGTCAGTTGGCCAGAATTGCCCTTAACTTGTTGATAAACCTCTTTCTATCACCTTGATGACATCCCTAGCCCATGTGATTAGAAATGTTTTAGAGTTTTGTGTTGTAATCTATTTTGGGAACCAACATTTTGGCACCATTCTAGAGGAGAAATTAAGGGTTCAAAGAAATTGAAGACTCTGCTAGTGAGCCATGAACCCAGAATTAGTTTTGTGGCCTTGAAGATTAGTCACGCTTCAAGGGATTTCTTCATTCAGTGAGGTGGTGAATTTGTTGTTAAAGAAAACAAAGTGTTGCTATTGTGTGCATGATTCAAAGAGACTACAACTGGTTAAAGTACATGTTCTTTCTTCCAGCTTTGAACCATGGTTTCTTTCTTAGAAAATAAACATTTTATTTGCTCTCCTTTTTCCCTGCACAAGTAATTTGTAATCAGCTATGGCTGAATGGAATGGGACAGTTTACCCTAGGGAATTTTTTTTAAATGTATCATATGATGAGAACCCTAGATATTATGATAGAGAAAGTGTCCATGAGTACGATGAGGATGAAAGTCCTTGCTATTCATATAGTCCAACACCAAAAGGAAGCTCACATTTAGGCATACAGGGTTTAGTGTGTGAAAACATGTTAAGGATAGATGCCCTCAAAAAGATTAAAAGACAATGTGAAGAAAGGCTTAGGGCCTTACAATCAAGTAAACACCCTGCTATTATAGAAAATCAGATATCTCCACCCCAAACATTCCCCTTGACCCCCTATGTAATCAGCTATACATTTCATGGGTTGATTACAAAACACAAGGCATACCAACAAGGGTTTATAGCCAGTTGCCCAAGTTTGATGGGCACAATGTTTGGGAAGGGGACACACATGTTGGTGTATTCTCAGAATTTATGGAGAAGCATCAATTTGATGATGAAGAAATGTGGATGAGGTTCTTTGTTAGGTCACTTCATGGAAAGGCAAGAGATTGGTATCAAGGTTTTCCTGTACATTTCTTTGCTTCATTGAATGCACTTGCTGTTGCATTTGAAGATGCATTTGTATTGCATCTAGACCCTTCTGACCTCATCCAAGAATTAAGAGATATTAGATATCATGAGGGGAAGTCAAGCATGGAGCTCAACCACAGATTTGTAGTTGTCTTGCCCCACATCCCAGAGGGTTTCATACCTGATCCTCCTACTTGTATTGACATGTATCTGAGAGCCTATGATGTTACCTTAGACTCAGGTTCCATACGAAAGGAGTTCAATCTAATGAGTTTCCAATAGGCATACTTGTTCATTGATTATGTTGATAGAACTAAGAGGGATATGATTGCAAAATCTTTGTCCTCAGATGCAGGGGAAACTGGTAATGAATAGGGTGTTGTAGGAAGTAGGGATGTGGATGCTTCATATGATCCAGACACAATATCAAGTGATGATTATGTATGCAGGAGGGTAGATGGAGGGGTTGGTGTAGCATATGACAATGATTTAAATGAAGATAGTAGTGATTACACCTACATTCAATTGGATCAGTCATCAGTGGATGATCAAGATGAGAAAATTAATGATGATTCCCAATTTAATGAAGAGAGTTATGACTCTACTACTTGTAGTATTGTGGACCGCTAGGAAGGTATGTATGCAAATGAAAAATTGAATGACTTAGCTCATGTAGTTGATTATATAGAGCATATATACATTGATGATGCAATGAGAGTAAGACAATGTCCTTTATGAAGAACATGCAAATCCATCAGGTGGCATAATTCATGATTATCCTTGGTGCATGCATAATCCTCTTTTTGAAAGTGACTTAGATTTTAATGGGTTTGAAGAGCAACAACTCAAAGAGATGTCATTTCAGAAAGGGGAGAATCAGGTGCCTAATTATCAGTATGATTAGGCTACCTATAGACAACAAGTGGACAAAGAGATGTGTGTACACAGTGATGAAGATATTACTTGGTCAGTTCTTAGATCTAGTTATGCTAAGTGTATGCATGAAAATGATATTGAAAGTGAACAAGAGGCTAGTCTCTTGTTTTGTGTTTTGTCCTCTTTTATCCCTAATGATTACATTAAGGCCATTGGCATTTGTTTGCATAAGGATGATGCAGATCTGGTTGCATTGGATGATAGAGCTGTAGAGATAAATAATGGTGCAACCAATGAGATTCAAGCTAAGGACCTTTCTTGTGTGAGTTGTGAGGATGAGGAGCATGTAGATGTATGTTAGACCCTATCTCAACCATGCAAGGGTCATTTGCATTCTCATATGGATTATGCTTCAACTGGACATCATGAAGGCACTACTACAATTACCAATGATGTGGGGATAACAATTTCAAGCTATGAAGACTCTATCACAGATGCCTTTTTAGAGCTTTGTTTGAGGCAATTATCTCTTATTGATGTGGATTGTGTTGAGAGCACACTTTTGAGCTCATTGGTTGGACCTGATAACATTGAGGCCGGGTGTTCTTGTGTGGGTCAATGTTTTGATCTGCAGGGTGAAGAAGAGAAAATCATGAGAAATTTTCTTAGCAGTAATTTTTACACAACAAATTGTGTCAAGGAAATCAAAATAGAGAGGCAATTGGAAGATTGTGAGTCTTCACTTGAAGTGCCTCAAATTTATTATCTATATGTTGATTGTGTAGAATTGAATTGGAATCAAGATTTTGATTCAATCATGGAGGAACATATTAGCATTTGTAGTGCAGTTGGGTCACAAGAATTTGAATAGTCATATGACATGGCCCAGCTTGAGGTCACACTAGATCTAGAGATGCATTTGAGCTTGATTCTCAAGAGTATAGTTTTCTTCATGCTGATATTTATGCAAGTCTAGATATGCATCATGCTAACAAGACTATTCAAGGTGAGTAATACTATGTGAGTTAGCATGATGATGAGCCATATTATATATGGTTGCCATATCTTAGTGATGGTCATTTCCATTTTCAGCATGATGGTATGAATATCTGTAGTTTGTATGTGCATGCATGCAAAGTATTTTTATTGTTGATGTTGGGTGATCAATGCAACAAAGGATTGAAGGAGATCAACTCCTTTAATAGGATTGTCTTTGATAGGGGCAAGTATCTTCATCAGTGTTTTGTAGGGTTGGCCTGCAATGTTTCAAAATTTTGGATACAGTCAATTTTCCCTTGTGTGCCCCTGGGCCTTTGACTGTATGTTTCCCTGTAAATATGTTTGGTATGTTTTTTCCTTGTTTGTTTTTGCCTTTTTGGTCCACCCAGAGATATTCTAGATTCTCGCTATGACATTGCTTGTCACACGTCCCCAACTAAAGCTAGTGTTAACACCTAAAAAAGATAGGTCCCAACTTGCTCTTTTTGCCCCAAATCCATCAAAATTAGCCACTTTATGCCTTTAATGTTGAACCTATATAGTTTATAATAGATCTAAGGTATCTTCCATATGTTTTCATGTGTTTTCCATTTGGAAGTAAAAGGGAAAAGACCAAAAATTGACTAAGTCCAAATATTTCTAAGTGTTTCCTTATATTTTTCAACTTTGTCAGAGTTTCTGAGTTCATGATTCATGTATTCTGTCTTGCCTTATCTATCAACTCCAAAATTAGGCTCCAAAAATCATCTAAGTGTATTAGAGGTCAGAGTTTGGGACTTTGTCCTTCGGGCTTCTTCAAGGCAGGTGTCAAGGAGAAGGCCCAAGGGCCAAAGTCCAATGGGGTCTACTTGAAAATTTTTGCTAAGTGTGAAGTGGGCGGCAGACTTTGGGGGTTGGTTCTTCTTCCTCCCTTTAGAAATGTGTAAGGTGAAGGCTTGAGGGCCAACCCCTGATAGGTTTGTTCTTTTGTTATGCGAAGGGTGGAAGGTGGTGCTCTTCTCTTTCCTCTTCTGGTTGGCGAATGTGGAATGGTGAAGGCCCGGGGGTTGAACCATGGTGTTTTTCAAGGGTTATTAGCTTTTTGGAACGCAGAGGTATTTTTCCTTCCTTCTTCCTTTTGGAAGGTAGAAGGAAGAAGGCCCAAGGCTCAACCCCTAACGCTCTTCTTCTGTCTAAGTATTTTAGGATTGGGCAGTCCATTCTTCTTCTTCAAAGTGCATGAAATGAAGGGCGAAGCCCTAACTTCTGAAGTCCAATTTGTTAGAGGTTGACTTCTTGGCCTTCCATATTTTGGAGGACGCCACATGCTAAGTTCTTGTTGGTCCCAAAACTTAAGGAGCATATCGTGCATGGAGTTTTAACTAGGAGAAGTTTGAGACCATGCGAGTGTTGTTATATATAGCCTAATTAGACTCAGAGGTTAAATTTTTCCCACTTTTATCGGTGCGGTTTTCCCCCCAAATTCCTATGGGATCAAGGAGCAACGCCCCTTGCGGGGGTTTGGGGGTAGCACCCCTTGCGGGGTCTAGGGGCAGCACCCCTGTCGCGATATAGGGCGAGGTCGAGGGGCAACGCCCCCGAAACCTCACACAGTTTTTTATTATTTTATTAAGGCGTTTGGAGTTATTTTTCATTGGCCAACATAAAAAACCCTATTTTTGTAACCGACAAAAGTCATGATAAAAATGGCTACAAGTTAGGGTTTTCATTGAGGTATTGTAGCATTTACAACAATATTGAGTTGCAAGGATTGCTAGTTGTAATCAGTTTGATTTACTAGATAATAATATTGGACTCTCTGTTTGGTGGATGTAGCCCAAGTTTGGGTGAAACCATGTTAAAAATTATCTCTCACTATTATTATTTCTGTGTATTTCTCATTCCTCTATTTATTCCTTATTTGCATTTAATTGATATCTTCTATCAGCTAATCCTAACAGCGAGTGTGCAGTGGTGCCACCTATCCCCCGGCTAAGTTACAGTCAATGATGACAAATTAATATTTTTCACTAATGCCAATCCAATGGCTCATGCTTTGCGCAAGGCTTTCAAGCGGTGTATGGAACATGAATGCATGGGTGCACAGTAAGGACATGTGTCCTGCCCTTGTGGTTGATCCATGGAGATGTTTTATTCTTTTGATCAGATAGCCCACACGTTGCGCACTTTGTAGAAAATGTTTAAAATAATAGTTTGCACTATGCACTAATGGTTGATTTCCCCCAAAGCTGATGGGACGGTTCGCACATTTTGCTTTTTGCAGTAATGGTCTATATTGAAGGTTTATGATGCCTTTCAACATGTGATGATTTTTGATTTCCTCCCAGGTTTTGATCTATGACATAGTTTCAAATGGAGGGTCCAGTGTTGATTGCGGGGACAAACAATGATGTTCAGAGAGGCAGATTTGTACCCAAAATTAATCATTCTGTAGAATAAGGCCATTTAGGTGGGTAGCATAGTGAAATTATTCAATGCACAGGTACCCATGGAGGACAAAGTAGATGTTGCAAGTATCAGGGGGTGGACTTAGGCCTTCCCTCATTATTGCTCCAAGTACCCATGGCATGTGGGAAATCTTCTAATGTCAATTTTTAGAATTGTCAAGGAATGGGCAGGTTTCTAATAGTGTAGATCTTCTGGCATGATATAGTGGGCTGAATTCAATAAAGCATGGGTGTACTCATTGACTAAGTGCAGTGCTTGGAATTGCACATTGAATTGAAATGCTATATATGCTTATGTTTTAGTGGTGTTAGGGGTTGGTCATTTTTAGGTATTTATCTTAGCAGGTTCTCAGATATAGAAGGTAGAAAAGAAAGGGTTATTTTTCAATCTATGTTTAGCATGAAACAATTATGAAATGTATGTAATATATTTTGTAAATCTTTGTATTGAATCACTATTTTTCTCCACCACTGTGGATGTTCTTTCTAGAAAACTTTGATCGCAGTCAGGGTTTTCTCTTGCCACACTTCATGGTATGAGTGTAAGTATTGATTTGAATGAATGTGGCACTTCTTAATTCATTTTCAAGGCTTTGTAAATGATCTTTTCAATATTACATATGGAAGAACATGGTATGGTGTTGGATTACTAAGTATTTCTTGTCATTTGGTATTGATTTTCATGCATTTGATTTCTCAAATAGGCAACTATACATTTATTTGTAGTTGTGTTCCTTAGTTGATTGTAAGACTCTATAGCCCGATGGATAGGCAACAGTTTGAGTAGCCTTTGATCACATAATCTTCAATAGAAAACAATATATCTATCCTTTAGACGAGGCGGTAGTTTTTATGCATCTTCATTTTGTAGGATTGCCTTTATTAGCCATATAGGGGTCTTATAACAACCAACTATTCTTAATTCAATGACAAATTTGGGGCTGAGAAAGCGTTTTGGGTTTAGTTGTTCATATTTTAGTTGTTCATCTAATCTTGAAGCCAATACCTATTCAGGTATACCCCTTGGAATATTCCTCCAGAGTTACGATGAGCTCAAAGTGCAGAGGAGGCTACCCACTCCTATTAGTTGGCCATAATCACTCTTAACTTGTTGATAAACCTCTTTCTATCACCTTGATAACATCCCTGGCCTAGGTGATTTAGAAATGTTTTAGAGTTTTGTGTTGCAGTCTATTTTTGGAACCAACATTGGGGAGAGAGAGGGGAGAGATAGGGAGATAGGGAGAGTCCTTATTTTCTTGTTTCCATTTCCTTCGTCGATAAGGGAGAGGGAGAGATAGGGAGATAGAGGAATGATAGGGGAGAGAGGTAAGAGATAGGGAGATAGGGAGAGATAAAGGAGACAAAGGGGAGAGATAGGGATGTAGAGAGTGAGCGAGATGTCCAAAGAGATTGAGAGGTAGATGGATGATAGAGATAGGGAGATAGAGGTTTAGGGTTGCTCAGGTTTAGGGGCATTATTTAGGGTTAGAGAGAGAGAGGGGGGGGGTTTATATTGGACATGCATAGAATAGAAGTACATTATATTTTTTAGATATCCTATTTATTTATTTTTATTGTCACTGGTAGTTTTTTATTGTTAGTTATTTAGTTCTATTTGTACTTTATTGTTATTATTATGTTGGCCATGTATTGAAAAAAGATTTAAACCCACTCATAAGGCACTTTTATGCCATTGTATAACACCTCTTAGTGTAATAAGAATTTTAATAATAATTTATTTACTATTTTATTATAATAAAAATAAAGTAAAGAAAGAAACAACAATGTAAAGAAATAAAAAATAACTTTTAAATAGTTTGAAAATAAAACTAGCATACCTATCTTTTGAAAAATCTATGTAAAAGATGACAAGAGATATCTCAACAATCCAATAAAAAATAGACAACTTGAGAATGATATCTACTGTCTTTTACATAGATTTTTCAAAAGTTAGGTATGCTAATTTACTACATATCTTAAATATATAGCTATTTTAATAACCTTTCTTTTATTATTTTATTTACTACTTAAAACTATTTTGTTCACTTTTACTTTTCTATTGTTTTAGAAAAATTAAATGAAAACACATTATTTACTTACCTACTTATTTCAATAATTTTTCTTACTATTTTATTACTTTTATTTTTGTAGAGATATCTGAAGTATATAACTATTTCAATAATTTTACTTACTATTTCATTTACTATTTAAAAGTATTATTATAGTTTTAGATAAATTAGTAGGGGTTTTATAGGCCCCCTGCCCATGATAAAAATTCTAATTACATTGTAAACCAACAACATAATTAGAACACTACAATGATATAGTTGTCATAAGAGCTAAGAATATTATATCCTAACATAGAACAATGCCAAAAATCAACCAACAGTTGCCAACCTCCAAAACCATCAACAAAATAGACATGATGCCAAAAATAAAAAACACCAAACAAGAGAATATATTGTACATTGAAAAGAAACCACATGCAAAGACACTAAACAACCTCCACTGCTCCTTTCCACCATGCTAGATTTGACTAGAGCAATGACCTGTACCAACTGCATATTTTTATTACACACTAGCCCTCTACAATTTCTAACCAACATGGGAAACTTTACATCATAGCAAATCTCCCTTCGGAAACATGAGTGATGCAGAGAGGAGCCATAAAAATATGGAATTGTGTAATCACTTCCTACCTCCAAATGACTTCAAACATGATGCACATGGAGCCCAAACAAAACTCTACCAACATTATAATAGTAAGCTTGTAAAATCCTAATTTAACTTCAAATCTCCTCTATGTCACTCAGCATTTCTACTTGTGGAAATAGAGATGTTGAGCATACTACCTCTGTGTTAGGCACTGGTACCTTTGGGCTTGCTTCCATATTCATATCTAGCACCACCATACCCACAAACTAGCTAGGTAAAAATATTTTAGGAGCCATATACACACTTCCACATTTGGAAGAAGTAAAGCCAAATTATTGATGAAGGCCTCTTTGATTAGTGCCTTGGAGCAACACCCATCCCTTAGCAATTAATCTCCTAGGGCTACTCTGACAAACCCTAGCACGAGTAGCTCCCTACAAGCAAAAGATGCATTATAACCACCAATTAGAAATACCTCCTTGTAAAGAATCATCCCATCACAATGAAATTATGGCTGACTATCCATGACCTACTAACAAGCCCAGCTAGAGACAACACCAAAATCCTATAGAATCCTTGGGAGCTAGAAGAACAAAAGCACATAGGCTAAACATAAAACCACCACACTCCTTGACTTTTCCTTACTCTGTTGATAACTGAGAGGGGGGGGGGTGAATCAGTTATCCTAATTATTTCTTCTTTTGAACTTTCTTATTAATCAATGCAGCATTGAATCAAACAAACAAACATTACCATGAAATGAAAAACACATGACACAGTTTTTTTGACGTGGAAACCCTGTTAAGGGAGAAAACCATGGGGTGATTAACCCAAAGATTATTCTCTGTTAGAAGAATAAGGAATTACAAAATGGCACTTGCCAATTAGGGCTCACTGCCCGAGCACACTGCTCACAAAGAGGCCCACTGCCTACAAGGAGACACACTGTCTACAAAGCGATAAGAATCACAGTCTTGAACTGATTGGAAGCATCTATATATGCTGGAGTTCAGTTCCGGTTAGGCTCAGTACACTGATCTGCTACACTTCATCTTTCCTCTGTTCTTTATTCTGCTATCCTTTCACATACCGGATCTTTCTTACTACTTTTGCTCTGTTCTGCACTTATTCGCATACACCATCACACCATTACGCCCTTCACAACTAAATCCATCCTCTATATATATCCGCACAAGTAATTTCATCACCTTTCTAGTCAGCATCCGGAACAGTCTAGTTTCTTACAAACTCTGTTCTGTCGGCTGAATCCTTGCTCACCAAGCAATGCGGATCAAGCATATACTTGTAGATATCATTAATCATGTCGGCCAAACATGATTCATGCCTTCACAACCTTTACCATCAACAGTAACACATCTGGAAAATAGTCTGATACTCTGTCAGTCAGTTCTTCCTCTGTTCTCACTGTCTCTCAGGAATCCGGTACTCAACTATTCATATCTTTTTCTTTGTTCATCACCGGAGGCTAAATCCTTGGAATATACTACTCAAGGTAGTCCTCTTGACTTCCCCAAATTCGCACTGCACCAAGACACTTCCTCTGAGAGATCTGGACCAATCTGTCAGACCTTGCCACATGCTCTGTTCTTGTTCACCGGACCACAACAATCTTCATTCTGACTTCCGGTAGAGACACACCATGACTTGCGGATATGTGGGATGACTTTTGTTGCCATCAATGACAACAACCATGAATCCATATAGTGTCTCTTGCCAACAATCTCCCCCTTTGGCATTGATGGCAACACTTAGTGAAAAATGACTAAGTGTTTATACTACGCTCCCCCTTGGCTGATGCTCTATATACAATTTCTGGAACTCCCCCTTAGTTGGATTCCTCATTTTTCACTGCTCCTCACTCCCCCTTTGACATCAATGGCAAAGGGTAGGGTCCGCACACCAAAATTTTCAAAAATTTTCTATACATAGCCGCATATTTACATACTCACATATACTGAAGAATATCTGCAAAAGATGTCTTCAGTTGGATCAGTTCTGTAGCCCAACTTTGCTTCATTCTATCCAAAATTGAAATGTGACCACTCAACAAAAATGCAAATGCATCTGCCCTTTTTAGATCTTTCGGATCACTTGTCTGGGCTGTGATTTGAGCTTCTGCTATGGCCTCATGCATGGCCTCTAGCTTAGGGACAATTAACCCCCTGAGCTCACTCAACCTGCTTATTCTATTTTTCCTTTCCTTCTCCAATTTCTTGATTTTACTTAAGACTGCAATAGTCTGACATTCTTGATTTGTTATAGAGGAAGAAAGAGGATCAAAACTTTGAGACAAGCTTAGTAGTGTGTCCTCTTGCGCTTTTATTTTCTTCTCAATGTCCATTGTTACCTTGGACCAGGAGATACAAAATTTGTATATTTCACCGCCATCCTTAAGAGCATTTTCTAAGCTCTTTATCCCAATATTCATGTTTCTCCTATCATTAATGATCAAACCCTGAACCTCGGAGAACCTTTTATCTAAAAACTCCTTCCGGACCTTTTCTTCAGCTGATTTTTCTAAAGATTCAAAATGTGTATTAACACTGTTGACTAAGGTTTTGAGATTACCGGAAGAGGAGGCTGCCGGATCTATCTGGACCGATGGCATAATCTTCTCAAGCACTCCGGAAGCAGCCTCTATCAACTCACAGTCTTCCATATGAGACTTTAGGAGCTTTTCATTTGCCTTAGCATTTGCAAATGAGGCTATCTTCATTGTCTGCACCGGAGAGAGGGAATCAAAGTTGAATGGGCCTTGTAGTAGCTCCGGTTCATCGATCTCTATTGTTTCTTTGCTCAAAAATTGTTGAATAGTTTGTGCAGTGTCTCTTGCCGGAGACAGATGTTTCTTTTCTTCTGCAGTCTTGGAACTGTCCTTTGGGATTTTCTCTCCTTCCACATTCTTGCCACTATCAGTCATGGTCTTCTCTGATGGAGTCTTCTCTTTCTCTGCACCCTTGGTACTGTCAACCTCTTTATCTTTCACCACTGCTTCCTTCCCCTGTAATTTCTCTTCTTCTTTGGATCCAGAGACTGTAGGGGAAACCGGAGGAGAGATGCTAGCCTGTTCATAGGCCACTTCTTCTGAAGCAGAGGGTTCCAAGTCCACAGCTGTTTCTGCACCTAAGTCCTCTACAACAGGAAGATTGAACCTTTTGAAGGCCTTCCAGAGGATCTCTTCTGTCTCTTTAGCCACCTTGTCAGTATCACCAAGCATGAGTTGATTCATCCTGGCTTTACTTCTGAACTCATCTTTGCAGTCTTTGAATATTATGTTCATTGTCTTGGGATCAATTTGAGGATATAGCTGAATAGCTATCTACTCCCGGATCTCAAGATCTTTTGCCTGAGCATTATTCTTTCTTATTTCTAATTCCTTTTCTAGGCTTTTAGGGATTTCAGAGATAATCTCAATAAAAGCTTTATTGTAGATGTTCAAGTACCTTATTATAGCTTCTTGCAGGATCTTTTGATCTGCCTCGTTGTAGTCATCATAAAATTCAGCCACCGGTTGAAGGTTCCCATCCACAGTGACTGATTTGACTACACTGTCTAGGGATAGAGTGGGCTTTTCAGCAAATTCTTCTGCCATTTCTTCCTTGTCTTGGCCTGTGGAGGGTTTCCCGGATCCTTTCTTCTTCTGCTTCTTTATTTCTTTTACTCCCTCATCTGACTCAGTTTCCTCTTCATCCTTTTGGCTTTCATAAGCCCTTGTGGCTTTTGTCTTAGATCTTTTACCGGATGCCTGGACTTCCAGTTTTGAACTTTTGGTTGTGGGAGGTGCAGATCTTTTTGATGATCTGGTCCGGGTGGAAGTTTCAACCGAAACACTTTCTTTACTTTTCTTTTCTGCCTCTTTCTTTTCTTCCTCAGATTTTCTTCTCTATTCCCGGCTGGCATCAAGTGCCTCTTTTGAGATGCCTAGGCCTTGAGCAATGTGCTCTACTTCTTTTCTCACCTTCCTCTTTATCTCAGGTTCCCTGAGTTCTACATGGATCTTTACACTCAGCTCCTCAAAGGTTCCAAACCTTTCTGCCTTTGGATCTTTGGGCTGACTTAGCATGTGTTGAACATGCAGCTCCACTATCTGTTCATCCACTTCATACCCCATGGGCATGATCCAGACAGTCCTTGGCTCCACTGCCTCCATTAGGCACTGATCAGTGTCCACCATAAAGCACACTGAGTCTTTGTATTTTTCAACAAGAGACTGGGGAATTCTTTGTCTTGCTTGCATCATGCTTTGGAAGTTTTTGAAGTATCCCCATAGGGCTATATTTCTTGCTTTGGCATCCCCAAGCCCATGTAGATAGTCTCTTATTTGGACTGCAACAGGTTTGTCATTCTGCCATGCCCATCCACTTGATCCGGGCAGCTCATTCATGAAGTAGAAGAATAGACATAATATAAGAGTACCATACTTAAAGGAATTCTTCTTGTCCTTCTTGATTTTCTGTATATTTTCCATTAATTGGCTTAAGAGCAGTTCGCAGAGATCATATTCTGCATTCTTCCTTAGCATTTCATAGGCAGTATATACTGCAGTTCCGGATACAGAATTCTCCCTGCTGGAGTGATAGATCTTGTATCCTATTATCATGGACGCATAGTTGATATCCGGATCAGAAATATCTTCAATGGTCATTGCCCTCTTATCAAATTTTGATCCGGTGGCCTCAGTTACAATGTTATTTTTGACAGATTTGAGGATAGGTATCCCTTCGGAAGAGTATAGACCAGTTACTGCTCTAATTGCCTCTTTTGTGATCTTGCAGGGTCTATCCAGCCATAGGAAGTTGTCATGCATCCTGCTCAGTACATACCGGACCCATTCATCTTCTTCAAAGCAGGGGAAATGAATGAATTGATCAAATTGTTTCTTCTGGATACCCTTATACTCTGGTTTAAGCTCAAAAGCATTGTCTATCAGTTGTTTGTGATAGAGATCTCTCAATTTGAATTCCCCAAATTCCTCAATGCTTGCATGTATGTAAACCCTAATGTCTTCTGTGTGTAAAACTCTGTGAGGAACACTGGAAAATGCTCCTAAGGGATCTACTTCCAATGACTTGTATGGATGTTTCTTAAATTCAGGTCGGGGCCTATCTGAGATTTTTACTATATTTGGAGTAGCCATTTCTTCAATAGATTTGTAGCAAGATATCGAAAGTGGAAAATACCTTTTGCGTCTTCGGTTGCACGGAGTAGCTAGATTGATTTCTGTATGTAATGACTTCGGTAGGAGATCTTCGGTGAACTTGATGAATTTTGTTGCAGAGCTCCGCTTTTCGCGTCTTCTTGGATGTGGAATGATCAAGTGATTGTTGAGAAATCCCTTATATCGTTTCACAAACCCTAATATCTGTTTGCAATAAATGCTTCACCTATATTATTCCAGTTTGCCTTGTCCGGATAGCTTGGAGTATCCCGGATCAGTCCTGATCTATGAACATCATGCGGATCTTTCAATCATGAATAAGTCGAGATGACACATTACAAGAACATCCCAAACATTCTGTCTAGTCCGCAGAGTAAAATAATGTACTTCCGGATCTCTCCGGACCCTTTTGTAGTCCTCTGTCATTCCGGAGCATCTCCCGGAACAGGTCTTTACTTGATCGATCACAACTTCTTTATATCTTCATGCGGACCTCTGAAATCTTGTCTGGATCATCTCAGGACTGGTATCTTCAAACCCTTTACTCCGCATCTTGTGTCACATCCAGCACCACTTGATTGGCTGGGGGAACAGGTTTTTCTTTGAGTCTCCCCCTGAGCCAGAGCTCACCTTTTAATTTTTGGAAGAAATATCAGCACCAGAGTCTGGTGCGGATCCAACCTCTACATTCTCTGAACTTTTCTTCACCCAAATCTTGTTCATCTGATTCCTAACTTCATCCGCATTCATCTTTTGTTTACCCTTGTCTTGATTCTGATTATACACCGGACCTCTTTTGTCCTGATTCTTGCTTCTGCAGACTTTAGCATTATGCCCAGACCTATTACAGATTTGGCAAATAACATTTCTTTGCATATTTGACTGATAACCTCTTGATCTGCATTGATTAGCCATATGACCTACTCTATTGCATGTAAAACATCTACCATTGAATGATTTGTTTACTTGCATATTTCTGCATTCATGAGACTTGTGTCCATACCTTTTGCAGTTAAAGCACTGTCCGGAAAAGGATGGATTAGTTTGATTCATCCTTTTTCTGCACTGATTAGCTTTGTGACCAAAGTGATTGCAGCTGTGGCAGTATCCATTGAAAGATGGATATCTTTGAGCATTGGGCTGTCTTACCGGAGGTCTTCTAGGCCTATTCCTTGGATTTTCTGATCCAAAATTCTTTTAACCGGATCCGGAGCTTTCTCCTTTCTCATATCCCAAACCATACTTGTCATCTGTCCTCTTTTGACTACCAAGAAGAACTTCAAGTTGAGCAGAACTTATCTTGAATTTCTCTTTATATTCATTTGCTGTTTGAAGGTCTCTTTTGAGAGAGACAATTTGATCCTCAAGTTTTTCTTCATTATCTTTGGCATCTTCAAATCAGATTCAAGATGTCTGATAATTCTGTCCATCTGAAGGCATTCTTCTGATTTCTCCTTAAGAGATTGTCTTCAGTTTTTCTTTTCTCTTCAATCTCTTGAGTAAACTTTATAGTTCCTGATTCCATTTCATGTCTTAACATAATGGCTTCTTTTGATAACTTTTCACATAACTTGGTTTTCTCAATCAATTCTTCATTTGTATTGCTTTCTTCACTTTGTCTTGCCAATTGTTGGAGCAGCTCCTTTCTCTTTTTCATAGAGAGACTTAATTTGTCCTTTAATTCTCTCATGAATTCATCAGCCTGTTTGAGTCTTTCCTTTAATTCATTGACTTCAGAATTTGACTGTTCAAGATCCTCAAGGGCAGTCTTGAGTTGCTCCCTTAAACCATATGCATCCATTTGAACTCCCAGATCTTCCTCAAGCTGTTAGGCTCTATTAGGAGGAACTTAGCTCTGATACCAATTGTTGATAACTGAGAGGGGGGGGTGAATCAGTTATCCTAATTATTTCTTCTTTTGAACTTTCTTATTAATCAATGCAGCATTGAATCAAACAAACAAACATTACCATGAAATGAAAAACACATGACACAATTTTTTTGACGTGGAAACCCTGTTAAGGGAGAAAACCACGGGGTGATTAACCCAAAGATTATTCTCTGTTAGAAGAATAAGGAATTACAAAATGGCACTTGCCAATTAGGGCTCACTGCCCGAGCACACTACTCACAAAGAGGCCCACTGCCTACAAGGAGACACACTGTCTACAAAGTGATAAGAATCACAGTCTTGAACTGATTGGAAGCATCTATATATGCTGGAGTTCAGTTCCGGTTAGGCTCAGTACACTGATCTGCTACACTTCATCTTTCCTCTGTTCTTTATTCTGCTATCCTTTCACATACCGGATCTTTCTTACTACTTATGCTCTGTTCTGTACTTATTCGCATACACCATCACACCATTACGCCCTTCACAACTAAATCCATCCTCTATATATATCCGCACAAGTAATTTCATCACCTTTCTAGTCGGCATCCGGAACAGTCTAGTTTCTTACAAACTCTGTTCTGTCGGCTGAATCCTTGCTCACCAAGCAATGCGGATCAAGCATATACTTGTAGATATCATTAATCATGTCGGCCAAACATGATTCATGCCTTCACAACCTTTACCATCAACAGTAACACATCCGAAAAATAGTCTGATACTCTGTCAGTCAGTTCTTCCTCTGTTCTCACTATCTCTCAGGAATCCGGTACTCAACTATTCATATCTTTTTCTTTGTTCATCACCGGAGGCTAAATCCTTGGAATATACTACTCAAGGTAGTCCTCTTGACTTCCCCAAATCCGCACTACACCAAGACACTTCTTCTGAGAGATCCGGACCAATCTGTCGGACCTTGCCACATGCTCTGTTCTTGTTCACCGGACCACAACAATCTTCATTCTGACTTCCGGTAGAGACACACCATGACTTGCGGATATGTGGGATGACTTTTGTTGCCATCAATGACAACAACCATGAATCCATATAGTGTCTCTTGCCAACATACTCATTAATTAAAACCTCTATGTATCTCTTAATCATATATCATTAACCCTATGTGCTACATTGAACCAAACATAATGCCTATGCATGCACCATAAGCTACCACCCTCCTTTAATAAAACCAACTTGATATGGTATTAAATGAGATGGCTTTGTGATGAAAAAGTATACACCTAAAAAGTCATCATAAGACATTATTTGCATTAACACTCATGCCATTGATCATTAGGAATGTTACAACATGCCAACACTATTCTATGCCACTACCTATCCAAGGGATTGACCATTAACAAATTGAATTCCAACCAATTACATCCCATTCATACACCACCTGACAACCACTATGATATTAAGCTATGAAGAAAATATCTTCCCTAGCCAAGGCCTACTAGCTCCTTCTAGGGAGGTTTGAACATAAGAATCTTCTAATCTAAGTGTGGTCAAGTGACCACACTTTGACTATAAGTTACAATAATTTGAGATCAATCGACACCTCCATTGGCCAAATAATCCACCACAATGTTAAATCTTCCTTTATAATGAGAAAACCTAATAGAATTAAAATATTTTTTAGATTTAGAGCTTCGTCTGCATACTTGTTCAACTTCCAACTTGGACTTTATTCCCTAATCATAGCATTACTTACAATCATTGAATCCTCTTCCATAATCAAGTACTTAGTAGATTATGACTTTAGGCCCCTAACTCTAAAATGAGATTTCCAATTTTGTCTCATCATTTTTACAAACTCCCAAAAAAGAAAATCTCCATAAAGTAGATCTCCTATGAAGCTGTGTAAAACTGTAACCTATAAGAAGAATAAGATCATACACATAGAAATACATAAAATGTGGAGAGCAAAATACTTTATATTATCTTCATAGAATCACTTTGAGAGGGAAAACCTCCCAATACAGATTACACTTCAATTATAAAATACTCAAGATACCTTCTTCAAATTAAAATATAAAGATTCTAACTAAAGATGACAACTCAACTCTCCCATGCATGTGGGATGACTTACAAAGCATATGCATCCACACCTTTATTTACTAATACTTATGGGCAAATTACAAAGTATATACACCCATCTAGAACTAGCTAATATCAATTACATATAGTAGAATGGGGTTTGTCATATTGCTTCTCCCTTTGAAAAGATTGAAATGAGAAAACTTAGAGAGAATTCTAGTTGGTTCCCATGTGGCATAGATATGCTACAAACCTTCCATTGGACTAAAATCTCATCAATAGAATGACTATGAAGGTGCTTGGTGCATTTGTCCAATTTAACCTCAAGTTCTAAGAATATAGGCCCCTCCTCATCTAATGATAGTATCTCCTTTGGGATTTAAGTAGTAGTTCCAATCACTTTATTGAGGCAAGAGACATGAAAAATAGATGGATATTAGGAGTGCAAGATTGTATACCACCTCACTAATGCATTGGATCACTTGGTAAGGGTCATAAAATTTTAGACCCAACTTATGACCGCATTTGTCCCTTAATGAAATTTGTGTGTAGAGATAGAGATGTAAAAGGACCCAATCACCAATGAAAATGGTATTTCCTATCCTAAGTTTATCCACCTATTATTTCATGCAATTTTGTGCCAACACCAAATTATCATTAAGGATTTGGGAAATTTCCTCTCTTGGCTAGGGTATTATCAATTTTTGCGACTTGGAAGAACCTAGAAATAAGTACCCAAGGAAGGTGGAGGAGTATCATAGAGGGTCTCATAAGGTGTCATCTTGGAATAACCAAGAAAGAGGCAACCACCTAGCCCATTGTCCCTATTACTTAGACATAAAAAAAAAGTGAGTCTCAAGGCATTTATTGAGAACATCAATTTGGTCATCAGTTTGAGGATGACAATTCAAATTTATGTTCAAATTAAACATTTATTTCCAAAATTTATCAGCAAAATCAAGATCATGATCATTGACAATGGAGCATGACATTCGATCGAGTTTGTAGACTAAATCCAAGAAGTGTTGAGCGACCACAACATTTATAAAGGGTGAGGAAATGCACATAAATGAGTATATTTTGTCAAGCGATCAATAATAATCAAAAAGACTTATTTACCTCCCAAAATTGGAATCCCCACAACAAAGTCCAAAGAAATATTAGTGCAAGCCCTATCAAGAATAATAAGTGGTTACATAAATCCTAGGGCCTTGATAGTTTCCCATTTATTCGAATGGCACACATCACATTCTACTACAAATGGTTTGACATCTTTCTTAATTCCATCCCAAAAGAAATATTTCTTTTACTCTCACATAGGTCTTCAAAATATTGAGTGACCTATAGTAGGGGAGGAATGAAGTTCCAAAACTAATTGAGGCTTCAGTGGGAGCTGGGAACTAAATAAATTTGACCCTGATAGGTAAAGACTTGTTTGGTCCATTTTAAGCCAAACATATATTGAGGATGTTGTTCCAACTAACTAATGGTACCATAAACTATTAAGTTAGTGTTCCATTCATTCTAAACCACATACATCCAAGTGGGTACTAAAATCATGGAAAGAGAAAACAATTGTGCCTTACTCTTCAAATTAACATGAAAGTGCATTCATGACAACAATTTACTTGCCCTTCTTGTAGATGATCACATAATCAGAGCCTTGAATTTAGTCACCCACTTTTGTTGTTTGGGGGGACACACTTTGCTACAAGAAATATTTCAAGAGCTATGATGATCTACTTTGATCTGGAACTTTTTTCCCAAGAGGTAAGGATGCAATTATTGTACATCATGGAGCATAGTACCATTTCTTTTTCATAAATAGATTTATCTAGATTAAGCCATGTGAGTTACTTGCTAGTGAAGGTGAATGACCTTCTTCCATTAGCACCACACCCATTCCAGTGCTAGAAGCGTCACATTCAAGAATAAAGGGTTTGAGAAAATTTGGCATGGCTAAAACTAGAGTGTGAAAAAACTTATATTCATACCATATCAATCCTAAAAATCATGCAATCTTTTGAGGGAATTGGATTTTGGTCACTCCTATATTGTTGTAATATTCTTGGGATCAACCTATAATCCTTCGTATCAAATAATGTGGCCCAAATACTCCACCTTCTATACTCCAAAGGCATGTTTAGAGCACTTAGCAAAAAGGGAATTCTCCTTTAAAATCTAGAGTGCAATCTCCACATGACGTAAATGAGTTTCCCAATTGTGATTGTATATGAGAATGTTGTCAAAGAATATCGAGATAAATTTACACAAGTAGTCGTGAAACATTGTATTCACGAGGCTCTAAAAAGTAGGAGCATTGGTTACTTGCCAAAGGGAATTGCCAAGAATTCATAATGACCTTCATGAGTTAAAAATGTCATTTTTGAAATATTTGCCTCCTTGAAACAATATTGGTGATAGCCTAAATGAAGATCAAGTTTTGTAAAAAGTTTGGCCCCCAAAAGCTCATCCAACAAATCATCAATAACTAGAATAGGGAACTTAACCTTGATGGTTAATTTATTGAGCTCACAAAAAATCAAGGCACATTCACCAACCATTATCTTTCTTGGGAACCATAGCTATAGGAGAGGAATAAGGACTAGTAATAGGGTGAATGTCACCCACCTCTTGTAGCTCTTTATCCATCTCCTCAATTTCATTATTTTGGTCAAAGAGATATCTATAGGGCCAAATATTTCTAGTAATATGATTGCCAAGAATGAGGTGAATGGCATGGTCATGTGACCACGGGGAGGAAACCCTTTAGCATCCTTAAATATTTGGTGATACTTATTTAAAGTTCTTTACAAATTTAACAAAAGAGAAGGATTGGAAGGAGATTGAGCCTCCAAAGAGTAGAATTGGGAAAGGATGCCACAACACCCCTTTAACAATTTTTCCATGTGATGAGAACTAACTATTTGAATACTACCCACCTTCAAACCTTGTAAACTATATTCTCTTGCATCTTGGTTGAATTTTATCCATAGTTGGGAGTAGTCACAAGTGAGTGCCCCTAATATTTATAATCATTAGATTTGTAACTCTGCATCTACGCCTCCCAGGGAAAGAGAAAATGTATCAGTGGTCAGTTGACAGTCCCCTATAGTAAGTTTTATATTATGAATCTTGTCTCCACATGATATAGTATTACCATTAGCCACCATAATTTAAAAATTATTGTAGGAAAAATATAATAGTGGAGTTGACTAATAAGTTTTTGGCTAATGAAGTTATCTGTGCTGCCCTCATCAATCAAGACCACTATCTTTTTGTGTTTGATGTAGCTAATGAATTTAAGTGTTTGGGGAAAGTGAATCCAACAAGAACATGAATATAAATATGAGCATCAAGAGGGGACTTAGGTTCTTGTGAAGCCATCTCTTTTCCCTCATCTAAAGATTCCTCTGAATCACTAGTGCCCCTGCAGAATCAATGAAAAACAATCACCACTCCTAAATTTTTTGACATTTTTCCCACTTTGAATCATAATTAAAACATACCCCCTTCAATTTTTCTTAACCAACTCTTCTCTAGACAACGTATGAATAATGGTGGATTTAGGACCCTAATAGATCACATTTATTTTTGGGTTTGAAGGGCTAAGATGAGGATCTAATAGCTTTCTTTGGGCTACAACTTTATCCTTAATGAGGTGAGCCACAACAAGAGCATCATGAAATGTAACTAGTTTAAACATGAAAACCTTTATGGGCTGAGATATTCTTTGAAACCACTTATAAAGGGTCATCCCACAAGAATGGGTTACACTTTTTGGCCAAACTTGACATTGAAATCAACATTTTGAACTAAATCTTCACTTTCTGACACCTATAGCCGCTAAACTGTTAGGAATTTGGAGATGATGTGAACTAGTGATTTGTGAGATTTTGTTTGTAGATTCTAAATATATATATTTTTAAAAAAATGGAGTTAAATTGCAAAAATTTTTGTGTCTCTTTTGATAACTCGTTTTTAATAGTAAACAACATTTTTTTAAAGTGATGTGTATTCTATAGCACATAACTTTTTTTCTACAAAGGATAAAATTTCAATTCTTTTGAATTTAGATTGGTAACACTGATATATAGGGCATGAATTTGGTTTCATAATGTTTTGTTGAATATATATTTTTAATTAAGTTTTCAAGTCAAACCAATTATAATTTAGACATAGGCGTATTTTGTAAAACATAACTTTTTCTGTATGTATCGAAATTCAATTTTTTTTTGTTGAAACAAGGACATCAATACCTAAAGGCATAGATATTTTTCAGATTTTTTTTCACTAATTTACTAATTTTCCATGTGTGTAGAACAAAGAACTTGATGTTCGGTGAAAAACCTACATTCACAAGAAATAAAAAATAAATATAATAATCAAAATATATTTAAAATTATACTTTTGAGAAGCTTATAATAAGGACTACATACTTACAAAACATAAATTTTGAATGAATTCATTTTATCCCCCAAAAGGTAAATCAAAAGTGGTTTATTATCAGCATTTTGATAGGTGTAGAGGAGACTCCATTATAGGTATGGTTTAAAACTAGCAAGGTTCTATCCAAGGGGGTTTGAATCTAAGGGGGTTTGATCAAACCTTCAATTAAAATCCTTTAAATGGAACCTTTCAAGGCTTAAATCATTATATTTTCTAAAAATATGTGATTTCAGCAAAAATCAAGATCTCACAGAAAGTGTAACCCATTATTGTGGTAGCACCCTAAAACAACTTTTGAAAAATTGTTCATTAAGGCCATGGGTCTGATTTGCTAATTTCTCAAACTTTATTTGTTATTCCCTTGTTGATCATGTCTAGCATAATTTAGTGAGGGCACCTATGATGTCTCCATATGCTCTAGGACTAAAGTAGAGAAGGAATTTCTTTCAAAAGTTTGTCCAACCATTGAAACCATTGAATGCCATCCTTTTCTAGGTGGAAGGAAGCTATAAAGAGCTTTTGATCAATTGGATTTTGATGGATTGAAAAATATTGGTCTTCTTTGTATAACCAATTGATAGGATTGGTACCATAAAATTTAAGCAAGTCAAGTTTAGGGGGTAGGGGAACTAACCTTGATTATGGGAAGTGAACACATTTATAGTATTAGAGGACAAACCTTTGTCATCCTTGAAATTTTCAAGCACAACAAATCTATTGTTGACAATAGCTTCCATCTCTCCCAATCACGCTACTACTTGGTTGAGCTAATCTTTGGTGGACATGTGATCTTGTAGTTGGTTAATTAGATTATTGATGGATTCCAAAGAGAGCTATGGTTATTCTAAAGAGTGACAAACACCATCCATAGTGATAGTTTAAATGGAGCAAAAAAGGTTACAAGAGTTATATGGGAAAATAATCATGATGTAAAGATGATGATAGTTAGGGAGATGCTTGAATGAGGGAAATAGGGGCTCAGATTGAAAAAGTGGTCTAGAGTTATAGATCAAATTGACTGGATCAAAAGATGATTGTAATGGGACAATCCACTAGAAGGGGTCAAAGTTGGTGTAGAGTTTTTTACTATTTAGGATTTTAGAAATACTATTTGGATACACTATGGGTTGATTTTACCATCAAAACTGACAAATTGTGGTTAGATTGAGAGAAACTTAGATCAAAAGGTTTAGATCTAAAAGTGGTATTGGAGACTGAACCAAAAGATAAAAAGGGTCTTTAAGAATAGAACACAGTCTATAACCTAGAAATTAGCTAGTGGTTGCAAACAAAATTGACATCTATCCCTTAAAGGAAAATCACCAAGTTGCTGAAATACTAATCGTTGAGGCCCAGATTTGACTACACATGGGTGAGGATAAGAGGAAAGACTCTATAGGGCGTGTCTAGTTTGTGAAATCACTTTAATATTCTGATCATGTTCATAAATAGTGCTAGATAATGTTTCAAAGTGCTAACTATAGAGGATAAGGACTATACCCATAGTCCACAATCCTTTCTTCAAGGTGAGAGGTGAGTAACTTCTTGGATTTAACTACCTACCAATGTACCAAATAATTTAGATGGCTAGAGGCTACTTAGGGTGAGGTTTAAAAAAACCTAGGGGGTCTTTTAATATACTCAAGGGTACATGGAAGCTCATAACCATATATAAAGTTGTCTAAGGCCTGGGTATTTGAGTCAAAATACTCCTCATTTTATTAGACCCTTTATGGAGAATCTAGCTTAGCCAATAATGATATCTCTTTTGAGCATATTTAAAAGCCTCTAGCATAAGATTTACAATGTAAACAAAAAAACTAATTGCAATAAAAAAATTGACAAGACTCAAGTAAGAGGTTTAGTGCCACTACCAATCTAACTACTTTATGATTAGCAAGATCCCTAGAGAGCAAGGTGAGAGCATACAATGGATAGTTGTAGAAATCCATAAACTAAGAATGTTTATTGTAGAAATGGCCCTAGAGAGAGCTTTGATACCACTTGTATGGAACCTACAAGAAGAATAAGACCATACACAAAGAAATACATAGAATGTAGAGAATAAAATGCTTTATATTATCTTCACAATGCCACTTCGAGGGGGTAACCTCCCAATAGAGATTATACTCCAATTATAAAATATCCAAGGTACCTTCCTCTTAGGAAGTTATTACAAGATAAAGATTCTAACTAAATATGAAAAATACCATCCCATACATGTGGGATAAATACTTTATTCAAACTAACTAGTGGAATGACTCACAAAGAATATGCATCCACACCTTTATTTACTAATACCTATGGGTGAATTACAAAACATATGCACCCAACTAACACTAGATAATATCAATTACATATATAGTATAATTGGGTTCATAACAAAACCACCTCCAACTAACCCTTGGTTACACCATGCTACCCCATCAAAATTCAATTTCATACATCATTTATGGGGGACCAAGAATTTTTGTTGTAGCCACTATCATTCCTTGCCAAATTCAAACTTCTAGAATTAGAATCCCTTAACCCTTGAATGAGATTCTTAAAAGTGTTTTATTCACTACAATTAAAGGAATAAAAGCATGTCCAACCTTTATTTTCTCCTTCTTTACTACTGATACTATATATTTTTAATAATACTTTCTTTTTTTTGAAAATGGTAGTAAATATTCTATATTTACACGTAACTTTTGATTTTACTTTTTAAAAAGCCACTAGTCATTATTTATCATTTCATTATCATCTCAAAAAAACTTTATTAATATATTTTTCTATAAATATGGTCACACCATTACACTCAACCCCTTGATGTTATTGTAGGTTATGGCTTGCAAAAAATTTCATTAATATATATTTTTATTAATATTAGTGTGCTAAATTATGAGTCTTTGTATATTTAGTTTTCATGTTAGTTGAGAATGTCCGTATACCTTGAAATGTATGCTCATGTTAGATTCACATGTACATCAAAGTAGGGGCAACATATAATGGTAAAATTAGCATATCCATGCCATTTAATTTTGTGCACACCTTGGTGGAATGGCTCAATGCAATAACATATTGACAAGTGGCATACTCTTGTGCTAAGCTTGGATCAAGGCTCAATATACATCTCTAATCCACCTATGTTTTCACTACATCCAATACATTCACCATTTACTCCATCCTTATTCACACTTATTTCCATACATTCACTCCTTAAATTGAGATCATTACCTTGTCCCTCTAGATCATTTTTTAGTGACATGAGATTGACACCGTTCAATCTCAAGGAACATAAGAATGACTCTAAAATTCAAGTTACAACTTTTTTGCCTCTTTCTAATTATGATATGACTTGACACACATTTATGGGACATGTTATGTCATGATATTTAAAGGTCCATTCAATGTGCAATTAATTCATCATTTAGAAAAAAAAAGGATAAAGCAAAAATCATTAGATCACACTTTGATTTCTAAAAGACAAAATAATTGTATCTACATATAGACCATCTGCGTGTTGTTGAATAATGTCTTCAATATTGGTTATTGTTATTCAACCTAGCACATAAAAGGTTGAGCAAGGAGAATGTGCTCACATATTGAGTCAACAATCTCCTCAACTATGTTCTTAAACATTACCTAGATAAATTCAACTATTTGAGATGTGAAGGAGAGTAGAGAATCAAGAACACATTTTGTTAGTTTCGATCCACACAACACAAATTAAATCCATGTTAATGTGCCATATAAAGATCATGACAATTAAGATCAAACTCTTGATGCTCAAGATTGAACTCACAATTCTTTGAGCTAGTTTAAATTCTAATATAACTTAACAATATCGAGGTAAATAAATTTGTAATAGTTACAAATTAATTTAGCATGGCATCAACATCATTCTTTTGTCATTGATTTAAGAGTTGATCCCCTTCCATCTTTTGATTTAATTGTTGCATTTTTAAAAACTGGTTATATTTTCTTAGCTTTGATTTATCTAGGTTAAATTATGCTTAATTGATTGCATTTGTTTAATTAGCCTAGATTATTTATGTGTTGTGATTCATTCCTTTACACTATTAAATAAAGCCTATATAGAACTAAAGGGAAATAAAACATATCCTTTAAATCATCTAGGGATAAATTAATACAATTCAAACCTTAGATAATTGAAGGAGTTAAGTATGATAGATCAATTGAAATAGATTAACTAAGATGGAGTTTAAACATGTATTGGAAATAAAAAATGAGATCAGTTAGGGTTGCATACCTTGGAACCAATGAAAGGTTAACTTTGAGTGATGTCTTGCTATGATTGAAGATTTATGCTTGAAATCTACAACTGGATTATGGATCAAAGAGCTATGATGCTTTAAATTAGAGAAGTTGAGTGTTTGGGACATAATTGAAGAAGTGATCATATCCAGATGCATGATTTTTTCCTAAGCATAATTTAATATTTTATAATTATAGAACTTATTTACCCAATCATCCCTTAGGCAAGGAAAAGCTTTGTGGTGCTAAGGATCACGATGGGTATTTTTATGCATGGGTTTAAGTTCAAAATTTCTTTGTATCTTAGTCAAGTCTCTAGAATGAGTTAACACTAATTAGCAAAGTGTGATAATGGATTTGGATGTGATTTGCAGAAAGAAGTCAATGTGTTGGACCTAGAAAGTTCTAGCCATAGATATGCAAGTATTTTATTTTGATAAATTACTCTCTATATTCATTGATTAAAATAACCTAAGACAATTCCTTTAAATGCAAGCCCTAGTCACAAAGTTTAAATTTTAATGTGACTATTAATGAATAACTATTAGGTCTAGGATTGTTATCATGGAATGTAGATAATTTAAAATTTTGAATTGTAGATGCAATCTTTTCCAAGGGATAATTGCAAGTGCAATCTGGTCTAGGGAAAAAAATATTTTGAAAAATCTGTCAAGGATGTTCTAAGTAGAGTAATGAGGCATAATAGAGTGTTGGGTTGGGTCTTAGGTCAATTATTTCACCCAATGAGCCTAAAATTGTGATAGAACCATGCATCAAATTCATCCACACAAAGTGGCATAAAATGAGAGGGGAAAAGTGTAAGGGTATGTGTTTTTCTCCTCTAGAATAGTGTTTTAAGTGACTTTTTCAATACCTCTTGAGTTATTTTAGATGAATTTTACATTATGACACATACTTTTATTTTAGACTTGGCTAAATATGAAACATTAAGTATTTATATAATGGTTTTGACTATGATAATCTAGTTTCTTAGTAGTCCTTTATAGTTATAGAAGAAAAAGTGACTCTTGGTGAAGTTGTTTAGTTTACAAAGAGTTTGTGAGGGATCAAGTTTTGTTAAGTGTTTTGAATTAATATTATAAGGGATAAGTTTGAGTCTTGTTGAGTGTGTTGAAAACATGGGGCATTAGGCTAGGATGCTAAGTCAAAGAAATCTTAATATTTGTGCACTAAGACAAGTAGAAGGGGATTTAGATGAATTCTATTGATTAATAGTAAAATTTAACCCAACACCATAAGTGATGAGGTTGGTTTCGATAAAGAAAATAAAATTACAAATCTACTTGCTAATAGTGGCATAAGAGCAAGGGTTTTAAATGTATGGAACAAAGATCATTTATTTAGAAAAGTTTGATTATTCATGCACTAATAAAAGTAAAAGGGGACTTAGAAGGATTCTATCAATTAAAAGATGAGTTAAATCTATCTTGATACCATAAAGGATGAGGTCAATTTTCATGAAGAGAATAAAACATATTTACTTGTTAATAATGATCTAAGAGTGAAGGTTTAAAAATATGGAACAATAAATTTTTTGAAACAACTCTTAATAATTGTAAGATGAATGGAACTTTTAAATTTCAATTTTTATGAGATTATAATGAAAGAGGACCCTCTAACCCCAATTTTTTATCATAATAAAAAATTGTAAAAAAAGAATATTAAAAATATTGTGTAAATTAAAACTTTAAATAATTAGGTGTTTTTTAATCTCTCAAATTATGTATAACTAAAACATTCAAGGATCGGAGATGGATAGCTTTGAGAAAACCAAACAGGATACTGGCAAGAGAAAAAAGGGTAAGAAGAGTTCCATCAAAGGAATAGAGATTGAGGACATCAAAAATAGAATGGCAAAATTGGATAATAAGTTCATGGCACTGGTGAGGTTCACCTCTAAAGTTATGCATAGGTCTGCGACTACTCTAGTAGTGTTGCAAAATATTGAGCTTACCAGGCAAGGCATGAAGGACAAAGAGCTGAAGGAGTACGAGGCTATGAACCAATTCTCGTCTGAGGATTGGGAACAACTCTTCAATTAGCCCGTGGGCTTTTATCTATTTTTATGTTTATGTTTACTATCTATTTGCTATTAAATTGTTGGTTCTGCATTTTTTTGTTGTTGATGGTTCTTTTTGCTGGGTTGGTCTCTTTTTACTGACTCTCTGGTGTGCCCTTGGACTTGTTTTGTAATGGGCTCGACACCCTTGTTTTTGCCTCTTATCTTATAAAAAACAAATATATTAATAAAATTTTAGCATAAAAAATATGATTCAAAACTCTAATTTATTATCCATCAAAATAAATTAATCTTATCGAAATGAAATCTTACTATTATAAGCACTAATATTTCTTACTCTATAGATTATGTGATAATAAGTTTTTAGTAAAAAAAAGTATTGCTAATGTGTAAATTTGATATTCTTCAATTCTTTTCTCTAATAAAATAGATATTGAGCTCAATTTAATTATTTCATAATCAAATAATAAAAATAAAAAGATGATCTTCACTATTTATTGTGTTCTATTGTTATAAGCACTAATAATATGGAAACTATTGTTTAATAAATAAGGTTTATATATTTTCTATTTTTTGGTTTAATTACAAAATAGAGCCTCTAATCATAGTTGAACTCTTATTTTAAAAGATGAATTTGAAGTATTAAGTGTTTAAGAAATGGTTTCTAAAGTTTTGAATATGAGAATCCAAATCCTTGATAGTGCTTTCATAAGTGTAATAAAGCCTATTTAAAATAAATAGGCCCACTATTTAATCACTTAGTTTATATTCCACATGTCACATCTTAATAAGCTTTTAGCATAAAATGGTATTCATAATGGGTAATTCTAATATTCTCAATCATTACCATTTCTTTTCCATCAAAATACTATTCACCCTAGTCTATTGGAATCTAATTACTATATAGTTTTCATATTCTCAATTAATGTCATTTATTATCCATCAAAATCTGATTCATCTAAATTTAGTAAAATTTATTGACCCTAGTCTAGGGAAATTTTTATTATAAGAAAATATTCATGTAGTTTTCATACTCTCCAACTTTATTCTCCATAAAAAAGGAGAATAACCTTGATCCAATTATTTTATAATTCAAAAAACAAGATAATATTCATTATTAATAGAATTTCATTATTGTGAATATTGACGCTTATCATTTTGTAAATCGCAACATAATAAAATTTTAATATAATATTAAAAACATTAAATTTTATTCATTAATTTAAATAATTAATTTTTATAGCCTATATCATTAGAGAGGCCTGCTACTATTCCAATTGTCACTCAAATCCCACTCACTTGAAGTAGGGAGCCCCTTTCCTATTGGTTGAACCCTCCCTACCCTCCCCCTTCTAAGAGGGTTCCCCTCTCCCTCCCCATTCTATTTTATTTCATAATTCAACAACAAAAAGATATTATTCACTAATAACAAGGTTTCATAACTATAAAAATACACTCACTCAATTTATTTTATTTCCTAATTCATCAATAATGATACACCACTCACTTGAAGGAGGGAGAACCTCTCTCATTGTTTGAACCCTCCCCCTTTTAAGAGGGAGGCCCTCTCCCTCCTCATTCTATTTTACTTCATAATTCAACAATACAAAGATGATATTCATTAATAACAAGGTTTATTAACTAAAAAATAAAATCACGTGATTTATTTTACTTCCTAGTTCATGAATAAAAAAAATATTAACTACTAATAAAATTACACTTATTTATTAATAATTGGAACAACACAACTAAGATCTCTCAAGTGGAATTTAATTCATGGGTCCTCTATCATAACTTCCTTGGTATATTTCATCCCATAAATGACCAATTTATCTCCTAAACTCCTCATTGGTTCAACTAGTGAAACTATAGATTTGGCTCCCTTTATAAAATTGGCGGGCTTGATTGCTTCTACCTTTCCCCCATTGTCCAACTTAACCTGATCACCCTCTAGTCAACTCATCCATTTAGACCTCTCTATTACTCTCTCCAATTATCTCCCCATATTCACCTCCTTCCAATT
The DNA here is from genome assembly GCA_027924645.1 of Cunninghamia lanceolata. Lineage (NCBI taxonomy): Eukaryota > Viridiplantae > Streptophyta > Pinopsida > Cupressales > Cupressaceae > Cunninghamia > Cunninghamia lanceolata. Next base: position 887,996 of record BSBN01001137.1, on the reverse strand, counting down.
CATTAACACCCTCTCACATCCTTCGTCCCTTTAAAATTCAAAACCTCTCACCTTATCCAACCCAACTATGTATCTTCTCTAGTGGATTTATAGAATTTTGACCCTAGGCCCCTTATGGTGGGATACATAGATTAGTGGGAACTTGCCATCACCAAATGCACTACCTTTCTAAAATGAAAATAAAATTCTTCTTTAGTGCTTTACTTTATTGCCTAATTTATGTAAACTATTAGTGTTAATTTAGTTCCTTTTCTTTATAAAACAATATAGAATAATAAAAAATTAGACCCAATAGTAAGAAAATTAGAAACAATAGCAAGGAAAGAAATTGAAACAAAACCTATGCTAGGAAATGGACAAAGAAAGAAATTAGAAAAGGATTGTTTAGATTTTGATGGTTGGATAAGATCACAGGAAGGTTGATGATTGTTCTAGATAGGAAAGGAGTATTATAAAAATATAATGGATGGATCTAACGCCACAGCTATGCAGGAGACCCCTATAGTCATGCTAGTGACCTTGCTAAGAAAATTGTCATATGTCAATGCCTTGCAAGTCATGCTAGTGATCCCTAAGTCATACTATGAACCCTTGGGGTGTGATCTTAACTCCAAATAAGAGATAGTGTCCTTATTTCATGTGAATATAAAATTTACAAAGGATTATTTCCCAACTTTTGTGATCTTAGAAACACTTGAAAATTCTAGAATTGAGTCTTGTGTTGAGATATCACTTCTAAAACTTTGAATGGGGAGGAAAAATGGTATTTTATGTTTGGGAGATTGCCTTAGTCAATCCCTTGGAATGGAATGTTTCATTCTTAGTATTAATAGCAAAATATAGAGTGTGCAATTCCCTAAAGGGTTGGTGTGATTAGTGGTGGGTGAAATGGAAATGGAGGAAATCCCTAAGAAGGTTCACTAGTGTGTGCTTTGTAGTTGTGTAATGGAGAGATATAGAAATGAAGTCAAAGAAGTACAATGACTATAAAAAAGGGTAAAATTTGCAATGATTTAGCTGAGGTGTGGCTATGGAGGAATACAAGAGCTAATATTTTGGTAGAGGGATGTGAAAGAGTACAATGGAATGCAAGAAAATCCTAGATAGATAGAACTTAGAGAATTTAGAGAGAACCAAATGGAGGTTTAAAAGTGCTTTTAAAAAATTCAATTGGTGAGATGACTATTTAAAAAATGTAGTAAGCCCAAGGAATTCATCTTTTGATCTTATTAAACTTGATTTTAGTGGGGGACACTAGCACAAATTCACTAGTGTTTTTGAGGACTCATGGTTGCAAGAGATAACAAATGGATATCTAACAACTATGGGATGCATGTTTGGATTGAAGAGCACATCAATTAAGGGTTTAAGACACATCAATAGACTAAATAAATCCTAAAACATTTCTAAGGGAATATACACTAAAATAAATATGCAATGTAGAGTGAAAAGTGTGAAGTATGCAATTTTTTAATACATTTTCTAAGAGAATGTGGTAGAAAACTTGCTTGGAAGAAGAAAATAACAAAGGGCCAAATTTCCAAAGGGATATTATTGTTGGAATCCAATCCTAATGATATTACCATTTAAAAGGCCATTGCCTACATTAAACACAAGATTTGTTGGATGGAAACATACAAAGGCAAAGGTGCACAAATAAGGACCAGACTCAACCAAATAAAAAATGGAGATAAAGGCTCTAAAATTTTCTTCCAATCTATTAAACACAAAGAATAAACATGAAAATAATACAAGTGTTTTTGGTATGAACAACCAAATTTATATTGATCCAAGAAATATCATGAATGCTTTCTTCAAGCATTTCCAACAACTCTTTTTTAATAACATTGGAGATGATCCTTTATAGGAAGAAATTAATGTTGCAATTGGGTGTTGTATCCAATATAAAATTTATAAGGACTAAAACCATCATCTTAACAAATTCATTATTAAATATTTTGATGCATCTCTCAAAGCCATGACCAATGAGAAATATATTGGCAAGGATGGTCTCTGTACTAAATTCTTCATGACCTTGTGGGAACATATCAAAGAAAGCCTACTTTTTGCTTTATATTAAAGCATATGAAATAGGCTCCTTGGGTCCCTTCATTAATAAAGGCTTAATCAAAATTATTCCTAAACAAAAAAATGAGGATATTGTGGCTAGTTGGAGACCCATTTCTTTTCTTAATACCTCTTACAAAGTCCTTGCCAAGGCCATTGATAAATGTATGAAACCTATCTCAAAACATTGTTACACTTGAACAAACTAGCTTCCTTAGAGGTTGCTTCACTTTGGATAATCTTGTGTTGGCTTGGGAGATAGTTAAAGAAGCTCAAAAGATTATCCAAGATGCTATTTTTGTCAAGGTTGATTTTGGTAAGGCTTATGATAGGATCAGATGCCCCCCTACATGTAAAATGCTTTAGTGGTTGGGTTTTTGTCACAAGATAATTTCCCACATGCTTTACTCTTTGTTGAAGATAATGATTGCTTAGTTGTTAATGGTGTTCTCTCATCTCAATTTACCCTTCAAAGATTAATTAGGTAGGGGTTCCTCTCTTGCCACTTTCCTTTACATGCTTGCAACTTATGCCCTTAAGTACTTCTTCTAACATGCTCATTCTCATAATCTTATCCATGGCATCTCCCTACTAGGTAATTCTCATGTGATGACCAACTCCCACATTGCAAATGACAATAGGCTCTTCATCTAGAACAATGTTGAATAAGTTTAATACTTTGGACGTTCTTAATATATTCAGTTTGGTTTCAAGATCTCAAATTTCCATACACAAAATTTTCTTCATGATTTCATCCTCCTCTCAACTTGAATGGATTCCATAAGATTAGAAACTCATCAAGCATGGGGTTATATCAATATATACAAGGATCCCATTTAAGATTGGTGTCACTCTTTTTTACATGTGGAAATCATTCCTTAGCAAATTAAAGAACAAACTCCTCACTTAGACTAACATGTTTCTCTCAACTTCTTCTAACATGATCATTCTCATAATCTTATCCAAGGCATCTCCCTACTAGGTAATTCTCATGTGATGACCAACTCCCACATTGCAAATGACAATAGGATCTTCATCTGGAACAATGTTGAAGTCTAATACTTTGGATGTTCTTGATATATTCAGTTTGGTTTCAAGAGCCCAAATTTCCATACACAAAATTTTCTTCATGATTTCATCCTCCTCTCGTCTTGAATGGATTCCCTAAGATTAGAAACTCATCAAGCATGGGGTTACCTCAATATATGCAAGGATCCCCTTTAAGATTGGTGTCACTCTTTTTTACATGTGGAAATCATTCCTTCACAAATTAAAGAACAAACTCCTCACTTAGACTAACATGTTTCTCTCAATGGTGGGTGAGATCCAAGTTGCTAATAAAATTATCATTGATAAAGATGTTTATGATTCCTCTTTTTGGACCCCCTTTAAATATTGTTACAATAAGCTTACCAAGTTGATTAGAATCTTTCTATAGTCCAAGTGGGACAAGAAAAAGGAAGAAATGTTTCATCTTGGAAACATTATATTCAATCCAGAGATTAAGGAGGGATTTAAATCATTGGACTCAACACCTAGTGCACTTATCTTATTTCTTGGTGAAAGCATAAACCCTATTTCACTTGTGGCCCATTTTAAAAAAAGAATCTTGCTAGTGCAAAAAATTTAATCACCATCGATTAAAGATTTTTCTTTGATAGAAGGACATTTATTTAATGGTCTTGGCAAAACCAAGCGGCTTCCAAGTGTACCTAACCTTCAATGGAATTTAAGTACCTTCCTTTTTTAATAAAAAGGATTGTTTTTGAGGATAGGAATGTTGACTTTATATATGATGATGATATCACATGACCTTCAATTGAAGTTGACCTTGTGTTGAAGGAACTTCATTTGAAGGACCTACAATCAAAGGTATCTAAGTGGAACCTATCTAGCAATTTATCTCCCTCCAATCCACATGTTAACCTTTGCTTGGACAAATATTGCTGATTTGGGCCATGTTTTCCATGATGGAATGAAGTTTTCATGACATGATGTTTTGCACAAATATAGGCCTCAAAGTAAGCTTTCCAAAAAGGATAGATTTTAATATTTTTATGTAATTATTATATTTATGTTTTATTTTCTAATCAATATAGGATTTTTACCAAACATAAATACCTATATTAAACACATGTGGAAAACAACAAACAACTAAAAAATAGAAAAATATAACTAGCCTCATATTGATGACTTGTTTGAACAAGAAAAACTTGATTTGGATATATAGAAAAAAAGATATAGCTTATGGGGAAATATGAGTCTAAATTATGATTAATCTCAATAAAAAATTAAATAAACAAAATACAACAAAGATTTATAAAAAATATGTGTGCCTTTTGGTGGTTCCAAAAACCGTAGGTCCATGACCCTAGAGTATGTTCTTCAACACCCAGGCCCGGGGTGTTGTCAAGATGGTGGAACATAGGCCTATTAGCAGGTTGAGGATGATTAATGGCCAATTGAGGAGAGTGGGTATGCTCTCCTACAATTTAGACTCATCTAGACCTAGGAAGGTATTCCTAGAGGTATCAAATGAAACACAAATAAATAATCATAACCATACCCAACATACACTTGACCCCTATATTTGTCACTAGGCCATGACAAACCGGTTGCATAAAACCTCTAATTAAGCTGATTATTGCACCCTGCAAATGCACCAACAAATGATAACAACATGATATCCCTTAAGATGAACCCATTTAACTTCCCTTACATAATTTACAAGGTGTAGACATGCATGACATGATTCATAAATGATTTTAAATAGTTATAGGTTGCTTCAATCTAATCCTTGGTTGTAACACTAAATCATGAAAAACATGAGAAACTTAATCTACTTCTAACTCTAATCCTACAACTACCTAGGATAGAGGATGATTAAAATAGAGTGTTGGCCCTTCACCTATTTGGACCAATACCTACTCCATTGGACAACAAAGTCATGAGCAATAAGTAGGAAAGAAATACATGCAACAAAGGATCAACAAAACCAAATATATATATTCACACACACATCACAAATTGAATCCCATATGATGGACATACTTAATAATCCAAAAAAGAACTACAATGATCTATATGCAACAAAGGAATGACTGCCTATGCATATCATTTAGAAGAGAGCGGTAGCATTGTGCTAGAGTTTTCTAGTTTGTTGGAGGTTGCATGGTGGTTGAGGGCTTGTGGAGTAGGGTGGTTCCCCCCTTTCCATATGAATTTGACACATTGGGGGCCATGCCTGATGTGACAAATTTTTCCAAAAGGCTGACTTCTAGGGTCAAGATGTTTGATGTGACAAATCTTTTAAGTGGCTTGGTTTTGTAGATTCTTCTAAGCTCAAAAATAGCAAAGAAACAACAACTTGGGCAGACCAGGTTTTGGGTTCTCCTTCTTTTAAGATTAGGGAACTAGGGGAAGCAATAATGGAAAGATCTAATGAAGGGATTGCATTAAATCTATTGGATTCCATGATGGATGAAGTTGTTTTAGGCATGCAAAATACTTTGGTGGGACACTTTTTTGCTTACATGCTAAATGTGGATATGGTGCACAAATGGGTTAAAGATAATTGGAGCATGAAAGAATCAGTTGCGATGTGTGTGATGGTAGGTGGTTTATTCCTCTTTCATTTTTCCCTTAAGGAGGAAATGATTGCAGTTATTACGAATGAACCCTGGTTTTTGTGATAAAGTTGAGTGTAATAATCTTGCTTTGTGCAAATGGAAACCAAATTTTGACCCAACTACAGATTTGTGCACAGTTGCCCCAACTTGGATTAGGCTACCTAATTTACGCTTGGAAATTTGGACTCCAAGGATCCTTCAAAGCATTGCCAATTCATTTGGCCAGATTCTGGCTATAGACAAGGTAACTATGTAAAAATCTAGATTACTTTTTGCTCATGTTTGTGTTAATGTTGAAATGCATGTAGTTCTATCCACCCAAATTACTCTTCATTCAAGATATGGGAAGTGGGTTCAACCTATTGAGTATGAGAACTCTGGTCCTTTTTGCTAGAATTGTGGGTTTTTTGGGCATCTCATAAATAAGTGTAAAAAAACAATTGTTAAGAGGGATGAACCAAAAGAGAAGGAAAGGATGTCTAATGGTGGTGAATACCCAGTTGATACTATTAGGGATTCATCATTAGGTATTGAATGCTCTAAAATGGCTCAAGAATGTATACCAGAGAAAACACAACAACAAAACAACCCTTCAGCAACTCTTCATCTTGACCATGATAAAGCAAATAAGGGAGAGGCGGTTATTCTAGAGAAAACACAACAAAACATCCCTTCAACAACTCTTCAGCTTGACCAAGATAGAGCAGATAAGGGAGAGGTGGTTAACGAGGATATCCAGTCCCATAGAGAGGAAGGAGAAATGGTTGCAAAGAATCATATAGAAGATCTACCTATGCATCTTTTAGAAAAGGTAGAGGAGGATGAGAATACCAAGGACACTTCTAATTTTTTTAGTGGAATTTTGGGAGAAGACTAGACTCCTATTGGCAAAGGTAGGAAGAAGAATTATGTGAAGAAGGTCGATGTGGGTAATGAGAGTGAACAAGGGAGACCTTCTCAAAGAGAGACAAGATCAAGGGAGGTAGCTAAAGAGGTTTCTATGGACAGACAAAAAACTCTGGAGAACCTCTCAGGGTCCAGAAAACTTAAGAAATGAGCCATGCTTTTGTGGATCTGCTTAGAAGGTAAGCTGTATTGCATGTTAGATTGGTACTATTTTGTTCATAGGTATGAAGATAATTTCTTGGAATATTAGGGGGCTGAATAGTCCTCACAAAAAATTTTGGTTAAAAGTTGCATTTTTGATAATAAAGTCGATATTCTTATGCTCCAAGAAACCAAAATGAGTGAGGCTAACTTGTCTAACACTATAAATTATATCTAGCTGGGGGCTGAGTTTTGTGTTATTGCATCTCAAGGTGCATCTAGAGGTCTTTCCATCCTTTGGAACCTTGTTGTTTTGGTAGGAGATGTGTTGATTATTCATAAAAGATTTATTTCTATCAATTTTATATCTCAGAAAGGGTAGGAAAGATGGAACCTTGTGAATGTTTATGCCCCTAATTCTAGACTGGAAAGTAAAAATCTTTGGACCTCTTTAACCTCAACTTTGTCTATTGATCCTGCCTCACATTGGATGTTACTGGGAGATTTCAATACCCCTCTTTATCCCTCTGAGAAGTTGGGAGGGTTGGAGGACTATTCTCACAATATGGAGGACTTGGCTAGTTTCCTCTCTTGCATGAGTCTAATGGATATTGAGATTGAGGGAACTCGCTTTACTTGGTCTAACAGAAGAATGGGCATTGATCTTAGTCAAGTTAAACTTGATAGGGTGCTAATTTCCAATTCTTGGAATATTCTCCCCCTTTTACAATGTGTGGCCCTTCCTAGAGTGGGATCAGACCAAATCCTATTATTATCAATTGGAATATCCAGAGAAGAAAGATGGCATACCCTTTCAAGTATGAGATTATGTGGGCTTTACATCCTGCCTTTAGAGATCTTGTTGCCCAATGGTGGAATAAGCCAGTTAAAGGTATGACTATGTTCTATTTAGCCCATAAGATTAAGAATGTAAAGCAAAATGTTAGAGAGTGGAATAAATACACATTTGGAGAAATTTTCAAACAAAAAGGAGCTTTTATCTTCCAATCTTAAGGATATGCAAGATAGAATGGTTGAAGGTATAAATGATGTGGATTTTTGTAAATAGGAGAGAAAGTTGAGAGATGAGTGGCATAAACTTAATCTGAGTGAGGAGACATTATGGAAGTAAAAGTCAAGAATCTAATGGCCGTTAGAAGGGGACAAACACTAAGTTTTTTCATTAGTCTACTGTAAAACATAGGTGCCAAAATATTATAAATAAAATATAGGAAGAAAATGGCATCACTGTGACTAAAGATGACAAGATTGGAATGGTTGCCTCGAACTTTTTCAACAAGTTATTGCAGAACAATGAGAATAGTGGAGAAGGTCTTCAAGACCTTTTAGATATCATCCCTCAAGTTATCTCTGATTTTGAGATTGCGGCTTCGGAAAAAATGATTACAAATGAAGAAGTCAAAACTGTTGTTTTCTCCTTTGGCCCCTTCAAAACCCCTGGTCCTAATGGATTTCCTCTGGCTTTCTTTCAAGAATTTCAGGATATTGTTGGTAAGGATGCCACAACAACTGCTAGGGATTTATTTAAATTAGGGAAACTTTTTAAGCAATTCAATTCTACTTTCATTGTGCTTGTCCTAAAGAAAGGGGATGTTTCTTTTAGTGATTATAGACCAATAAGTTTGTGCAACAATATGTATAAAATCTTTTCTAAACTTTTAGATTATAGAATCAAACCTTTATTGCAACAAATTATTTCTCAGAATAAAAAAGGTTTTATCCCCGGTAGACAAATCCTAGATGCGGTTATTGCTACTAATGAGATATTGCATTCTATGGATCATAGAAAAAAGGAAGGGATGGTCTTAAGGTTGGATATCTCTAAATCTTATGACAAAGTTTCTTGGTCTTTCTTGTTTGCGGTCTTGCAAAAGTTTGGTTTTCATGGAAAATTCCTTCAATTGATAAGAGAGTGTGTTACTTCTCCAAGATATTCTATAATGGTTAATGGTTCCCCTAGAGGATTGTTCAATAGTGGCATGGATTTGGGGCAAGGAGACCCTTTATCTCCTTAACTCTTTATCATTGTTGCAAAGGTTCTTGGTAGAAATATAACTAGATTGGTGAATTCTAAAAAACTCAAGGGTATCAAACCTGCTTCTTTAACGCCTCCTTCTCACCAATAGTTTGTTGATGAGACTATATTATTTGGTCCTTCTTCTTTCAAGGAAGCTAAGGAATGGAAAAACTTGTTGAATATCTATGCAAAAGTTTATGGGTAGCATATCAATTATGAGAAAATCAAGCTTTACTTCTTCAATACTATAGAGATTTTGCAAGACAAAATTGTCAAAATTCTAGGTTGTTCCAAGGCTTCCCTTCTTGATACTTAGGATTACCATTATCCCCCAAAAAACTTGCTAATGCCTATTGGTTCAGAATGGTGGAAAGAGTCCAAAAGAAGTTGGATGGCTAGAAAGGCAAGTTATTAAGCCAAGCAGGAAAGTACCAACTCCTAAAAGCATTGCTTCAAAATATCCTAGCTTGTTACCTTTCCCTATTTAAGATCCCAACCTTTATGGATGAGAAAATTGAACAAATACAAAAATATTTTTATGGATTGGAGTAGAGGAAAGAAAGAGGCTGGATCTTATCAATTGGGACTTGTTTGTACAACCAAAGACAAGGGTGGATTAGGCATAACAAAGCTCAAAGATTTCAACAAAGCCCTTATGGCTAAAGTTGGATGGTGTATTATAAAAGAGGAGAAAGATTGGGTTAACATATTGAGAGATAAATACTTTGGTAGCAATGAGATTCACAACTTCACTCATAATAGTTATATTCTTGCAGGGTCTATTATTTGGAATGGGTTGCTCAAAATCAGAAGATTTCTTTCTATGGGGGTGATATGGAGAGTTGGTAATAGCTGGTTGATTAATTTCTAGGAAGATGTGTGGAGGCACAATCTTCCTCTTTCAGGCCATCCTACATTTGTTGTCCTTAAAGAAGATTGTTTAAGGATCCTTGGGGCTACTCTAGATGGGTATGTCTTATTTCAGAATGGGAAGGAACATTGGAAGTACTTCAATCTCTCTATAATTGGTAATGGTGTAAGTAATACTATTAGTCAATTCTAGGGATACTTGGGAGATTGTCGTTTCTTCAAGCAAGATAGCAAAGATGAACTGATTTGGAAACCTCATGCTTCTGAAACCTTCACTGTAGCTACTGCTTACTCCTTAATATCTATTGTTCCTCAGAGCAACAAGGATTGGAGGATGGTTTGGAATGACAGATTTATTCCCAAAATTAACCACTTCTGGTGGGTAGCAAACCATTACAAATCTTAACCCTAGATAATTTGCAAAAGAGAGGTTTTCACCTCCCTAATAGATGCCATCTTTGCTATCAAGATGAAGAAAGCATTAACCATTTGTTGTTGCATTGTTCTTTTGCTAGAGAAATCTAGGGACAAATATTTCAAAAGCTAGAGATAGATTGGGTCATGCCTGAAGGGCTTGACACCTTTCTCCCTATTTGGTTTAAGGCTCCTCCATTTCTGCACCCTGTTCTCAAAGAATTGTGGATTCAGACTCCTCTACATGTCGTTTGGGGAATTTGGAAGGAAAGGAATAATAGGATTTTTAGAAATTCTATGACAAGTATAGATCAACTCATACACTCTATTGGCTTTGTTATTCAAGAAAACATAAATGTGGCTAAGATAAGGAAATCTAAGTCTCCTCCTATAGAGCAAGAAATAAGAGTTTGTAAATATTGGAGCATCACTCATAATCTTAATGACATGGATTATCAAAAAGAATACATAAGGAAGCACACCAGATGGAGACATACCCAATTAGGTTGGGTTAAACTCAACTTTGGTGGTTGTTCAAAAGGTAATCCAAGACCTTCCTCTATGGGAGTATTATAAGAACTGAAAAAGGTAAAATCATTGAGTGTTATACTAATCCCATATGAAAGGATTCAAATAACTATGTTGAGACTTATGCTTTCTGGTGGGGTCTTCACAAAATCCATTTCTTTGGTTTTAATCAGGTGGAAGTGGAAGGTGACTCTAAGGTGGTGCTTGATTTGACCACTAGGTCATTGAATATTCTCTGGGAGCTCAAGGATTACATTGAAGACATAAAAATTCCTATTTCTATGGCATGTGTATAGAGAAGGAAACCATGTTGCTGATAAAATTTCCAACCTTGGTCTTAATGTTATAGGGAGTTGGTCCACCACCTTGGTTGAAGATTTGCCACAAGGAATACAAGATATAATTTTTAATGATGTAAAGGCTTAAAATTTACCATGCCACTAATGTTATGGAGAGGGATCCTTTTCCTTGCTCAAAGATTATTTTAATAGAGTCCAAAACTTTATTTCCTATGATGGAAATATTTTTGCCTATTCCTCATACTTATATGATGACTAATTCTAATCTCTAGATAGATCTAAAGAGATAGGACAAGGACATATTTTTTAACAAAGCAATCATGAAACATTACCACCTTTTTTGCGAATAGAGGAATTTCCTTAATGATTAATAATGACATCTACTCTCAAAGGTTTGTTGTCATTCTCAACTCTCAAGATGTTATGGTCATTTGGTTAACATATGCTTATTGTTGTTGGGAAGTTGTTCACATTGCTATTCAAGGGTTTCAGGGGATTCTTAATTTTGTTGTTTGTGAATATAATATGGGGGGCCAGTTGCTTCAGGTGGAACCTGCTTCAAGTGTTATTCTGAAAAAGAACTCTTAGATGTGGAGTATCTTTGAAGGAGGCCTTGGTAACTATGTGAAAGCTATGAGGGGTTTTGATGAGTCTATATCTCAACAATTTGTCAACTCCTGGAGAAATTGGGAGGTGACTGAAAATGGGATATCATTTACAATCACTGAGGAATTAATAGTGGAAGCCATGGGCCTATTAGTGGATGGTAGAAAGGTGCAGAGAGTGGGGAATGGGGACTATAAGAGCTTCATGGATAACTTTCTAGAGGAAGATGAAACCTTGACCAAACACCAAAATGGTTACTAGAGAACAAAACTTCCTGCACCTTGGGGCATGGTTACTTACCACATTATGAAATATTTTATACTAGAAGGAAGGTTCAAGATAATTCACTGCTACCACTTCCCCCTGCATGATCATCTTCAGCATTGTAACTTTATAAGCTTTCCTTTTTTTATTCTATCTTCCCTTCAAAGAAACATTATAAAGGGAGCTGATCCCCCTCTTCACTAGGGGTTAATGTTGGTTTTATATGAATTCAACATTCTGTTAAACCCTCCTATTCCTTAGGAAAAATGTAGGAATGTGCCTAAAAAAATTAGGCTACAAGAGGGAAAGGCTAAACTTGTAAACCCTACTAGTGGCTCTTCTGTTGGTAAAGTTGATAGCACCCAAAAGGTTAAGGAGACTAAAATGAAAGTTCCTCACACCTTTAAAGGAAAAGACTTTGGCTCTAACCCTAGCCTATTACCCCTATTATACATTATGCTAAAAACCCTGTTATCGAGGAAAATGACTCACCTGAAAATATTATGTTGTCCTTTAAAGAGAAGTGTGGACTATCCCCTAGGGGAAAAGGTAAGAAGACAAGAATTGTCAATATCAAATCTGATGCGACAAAGGTAAACGTAGTTGCTAGGTTTGTTGACAAGGGAGATACCCCTAAGCTGAATAATGTAGCTATTGAGAGAATATCTGCAAGATTAGCTAAGGCTACTTTGTAGAAGATAACTATTAACAAGAAAAACAAAACCAAACCATAGATGTTTTAATTAAGGACATTATTTCATATTCTTAGTCTAAGGAAGATACTGAAATGGTTGTGGGAATGGGTCAAAACTTAGATGTTGAAAAGGATCAAGAAGCTCACTGTGAGGAATATGAGGAAGCTGAACAAAGTAAGGAAAGGGAGTTTAGGGTTGATGAGCATGACCAGTTCAAGGGGAATGAGGACTTTAGGTGAAATCCATTTGAGGTCAACTATTTTGAAGATATCCAAATAGACCTTGGGAATTTTGAAACACACCTTAACAATTCTGAAAAAAATTGCTAAATATCAGACCAACCCTAACCTTCAGGATTTGTCTGACAGGTTAGTCAAAATAGAAGAATTTTTTAATAGAATGATGAACTACTCCACCTACTAGGAAAGATGGAGTAACATGTTTGAAATGTGCCAAATGTTACAAAGAAGAATTGGGAAATTAGAGAAGGGTCTTAAGGATCTCGCTAATTTCACAAATGGGATTATGACTAACACTATTGATGAGGTGAAGAAAATTAAGACCCAGATGGAGAAATGAAAATATCTACAGGACAAAGGCTATGAACAAGATAAAAGAAAAAAGACTCAAAGAGATTCCTCTTCTTGGGAGGAGGTGTTGAAGAAAATGCAAAATGACTAGAGTAATCCTCAGTTTTAGTTTTTTTACTTGTCTCTTAATAGATGTTGTGTTCTTGTCGTGTTATGCCTATTTTGTTCTAATGACTATTATCATGGCCTTTCTGGTTATTATCAGGATGGATTTTTATAATGCTACTCTTTCGTATATTATGCTACATGGTTTTTTGGTCTTGGCTCCCTGGCCCTCCTGGAGTTATTATCAGGGAGATTATACTTCGTACTGTGATTATGGGTGGTTCTTTTTTGGTCTATTTTTTTGGAATTGGTTAGTTGATAGTGTTCTCTATTGGTACCCTAGCCCTTTATGGGTTATTATTAGGGTTTTGTTATGATGTAATACTTTTTTGATCTACCATATGTATGGGTCTGGGACCCTTTTCCCAGCTAAACTTAATAAAAAACAAATGAATGACTAACACAAAAAATTTGTATTAATTTAAATGTTGTCACACATTATCAAACCTTGGTTACAATTATAACAACAAATGTGGCAAGAGGGGATGAGTAACTAGGTTCAAACATCCCTCTGAATAATTACAATCTCCCATTGAGACATACCATTATATGTAAATATCCTTTACAACTCCTTCCTACACTGCGTTGAATACATTCCTTCACTTGCAACTCAAACCAACAATGTTTGATGCTCTAGATTCACCTTGAAGCAGTTGCAGACCCAAAATTGGCTTAGCAACCCCCAAATAACACTACATTTCATTAATATATAGTATGCATTTCTATAGCTCTAACTTGGGCGAGAATCATCTACCACATATACCCTTTGTACTTCCACCTAACTCCATTCAGTACTTTTCTACTTGCAATCCATATTCATTATGCAACAATGGAGTCAACAAGGAGGCATGCAAACATTTAAAACTGAAGAACTCATGAAAAAATCATGTTTTTAACATGCTATAGGCATTCATTTTAACTTTTTGAAGAAGTGGGGACCTTTTGAACACTATCAACATTTCGGCAAGTTCAAGGCCTATTGAACTAGCTAACACTCCTTTTCAACTCATTTTCCATTGTTTGTCAACAAATTAATGAGTTCATGAACTTATGAACTCATCGATTAGCCTTCTTGTCATTTTCTCCTATCTTTTCTTTCCACTCTCCTCCTTGTCATCACTTTCTTTATTTTCCCCGCCTTCTATTATTTTTTCATTTTATCCATTGTTCCTAGCCTGTCACATTTTCATAGATTTGGTGAACCATTGAACCTTGTCATCAGGTTCAAAGGTTCTTGAACCTACCAACGAGTCAACAACCTTCTGTTAGGGTTAGCCAGCAGAAGATATCAATTAAATGCAAATAAAGATTAAATAGAGGAATGAAAAACACATAAATACTAACAACGAGAGACAAGTTTTTAACGTGGTTCACCCAAACTCGGGCTACATCCACCAAACAAAGAGTCCAATATTATTATCTAGTAAATCAAACTGATTACAACCAGCAACCCCTGTAACTCAATATCACTACAAATGCTACAATACAATATATCAAAAAACCCTAACCCTTAGCCACTTTTATCAAGCTTTTTGTCAATTACAAAAGTAGGGTTTTCTTATGTCGGCCAATGAAAAAATAACTCCCAATGCCTTTATAAAATAATAAAAAACCATGTGAGGTTTTGAGGGCATTGCCCCCGAGGCCCCACAGGGGTGCTGCCCCCTTGACCCTTGACCCCATAGGAATTTGGGGGGAAACCGCGCCGATAAAAATGGGGAAAATTTAACCTCCAAGTCTGATTAGGCTCTATATAACAACACCTTCAACCGTTGCTCTTCCTTCTCTTTCACATTTTTAGTGAGTTTGAGCACCTTTGAACTTGTCAAAATCCTTCATACTTTATTTTTCTATCTTTTTTTTCACCTTTGCCGCACTTTTGGTGAGTTACTAAACCATGGAACTTTCTGAAATCCTTTATTATTTCCTCACATCATCACATTTTTGGCAAGTTCAAGCACATTTGAACTCACCGAAATCTATTCACTTCTGCTGCTTGTCAACATTTCAAAACTTCTCTACACCATTGAACTTGTCATTGAGTTCAAGAATCTTTGAACTCGTCGAAATCCTTTTAACTTCAACCCTCCCTCACAATTTTGGAATTTCAAGTATATAATGTCCCTTTAAACTTTGTGGGTGAGTTTAAGGTTAGTTGAACTCACCGAGAACCTTTGATATTTAGCCCTTTTTGCAATTTCAAGGTTTTCAAGGCTTGTTGAACCTTCTGAAAGGTTCAACCAAGGATCAAAATGTTTTTGATAAGATAAGTGGAAAACCAAGGGTGCTGAACCCATTACAAAGTAGCCTCAAGAGCACACCAAAGAATAAAAAAAAAAGACCAACACAACAAAACGGAACCGAAGCCAAAAAACTAGAAACAACAGTCTAACAGTTGACAGGCAGTAAACTAGAACAAAAAACATGGAAAAGCCCCACAGGCTAGTTGAAGAGTTGCTCCCAATCCTCAGTGAGAAATTTGTACATGTCCTTGTATTCCTTCAACACTTTGTCCTTCATGCCATGCCTAGTGAGTTCAATATCTTGTAGCATTGCCAAAGTAGTCGCAGACCTATGCATGACTTTAGAGGTGAACCTCGCCAGCATCATAAACTTTTTTCTCCAACACTATCATTATGGTGTTAATGTCCTCCGTCTCTTTACCTTTACTGATAGTTTTCTTACCCTTTTTTCTTTTGCCAATTTCCTGGTTGGTTTTCTCTGAGCTGTCCATCTTTGAAATTTGGGCATTAAATTCAAGGAAATTGCTCAGTCCTTCATCCATACTCTCTAGGACCACAGTGTCCTCTAAGTTCTCAGCCTTGGTCTCTTTATCTAGGTTCTCCTAAGCACCTTCCATATCAACAATGTACTTCTACTCCTTGCGCACAGGGGTAGGATTAGCGGCCAATCTGGTTGATCTTCTGGTCAACGAAACCCTTCCCTTACTCTAAGGAGCAACATACTCCTCGTCCATCTTATCTTCACTACCATCCCCACCATCTATAGAATCCTCATCCCCTTCCTCCAAATTGTGTACTTCCATGCTAGGGTTATTCTCAGAATTCACATAGAGACTACCCCCATTTTTTCCAACCTTAACCTTCTTGTGGGGAGTGTCACCTTTAACATCACTAACAACAAGCTTCCTTTTGGTGGGTTTATGTCTAGTTGTCTTAGGGTCAATATGTTCCACATTTTGAGTTTTAGGGCTAATCAGTATAGGGGTTTTCTTTTTGGCCAAAGAGGACTTGGTGGTTTTGTGGGAGTGGGTGTATTTCTCAGGGGTAACTTCTGTGATGATCACGAGGTTGCTATGGGTGGGTTTCAATTTGGGTTTAGGCATTGCAGAGGGGCTGTCAACGTGAGTGGCAATGATATTCTTGGGTAGATAGAGGGCTAAGTGAAACTTATAAAGCCTTTAAATTAGCCCTGGTGGAGCGGAATGGGGGGTTTCTCAGGGTTGTTCTTGTGTTGTTTAACGATTGCATCAACAGAAACTTCGAGTGAAGAAAGCAGGGAAAAAGGAAAGCTAATGAATTTGTTGTGTCTAAAGTGATTCAGTAAAACAAAGTGGTAGTGGAAGAAATGGCAAAACCTACCTTCAAGTGTTAAATACTTGATAATCATATGGCACACGTCGTCCTAGGGTTTGGGGATCCGCTCTCTATCGAACCCTCCTTACAGGTTGTGCAGGACTTCATTTTTTACAAAAACAGAGCCATACCTTCCAGGTCTAAGAATTTGTTGGTCTTCTTGTGTTTCATACCATCCATGGACATGCCCATAGCCATCCCAATAACTTCTTCGGTCACTTCAAAACAAGCACCACCAACGTGGACATGTCTATTTGTCCAAGACCATGTAAACTGCATGGATAAGTATTCATCATGCCCCTAAAGGCATTCCAAGAATGATGCCACTCCACCCTATTGACAAATATGCCATAGGGGCTCATTCTTCCTGAATTCTTCACAAGACTCCAGTTTAGTACGAGTCCTATCCCCCTCATTTGTAGAAAGCAACCACTCTTAGCAGAATTATCAGACAAAAGTGAGGCTCTTTGCAGATGGATCCCTTTACCACCCTTATCAGAAATTTTAGGTGACAGGAAAGATCTTTGCAATGAAAAAAATTTATCACGGCAAATATGAAACTGCAAGCAGCACAAGGCATGAAGATTAATGAACAACTTGACACCTCTTTAGTTTGAAGTGACATTATTCCATAAATTTGCCTCATTTGAATTAGCATGCCAATCCATATTATGATTACAACAATCACGCAGTTGGGTGCTACTGAGATTAGGAGTGTTAAACCAATCACTAGTCATGTGAGTGGCCATGTGCTTAACCCCTTAGGGTGTCCATGTCATCATGTTGCTTTTGTAACACGTCAGCCTATTGTATTTAATAATTCTCTTAAGGATGATCTATCGGTATTCCATCCCGTCACTGGATCTTTTAGTTTCTTTAACTATATAATAATCATTGTTATTAGAATCATTCCTCCTATGGCTCCTAAGGCAAACCTTAGGACACGTATTTGACTTGGAAAGGTTTAAATTCATGAAGATTTAGGTATAGAGTCCTGCTCCATACATAGGAGTTTTTGAATTTGAGTAGGGGGGTTTTCAATCTTTTTCTAACATCTCCAATTGCTCAAGTTCTGACCCAAGTTGGCCATGCCATTGGCCACTTTGTTGCCTTCACGATAGGTATGTCCTATCTCCTTCTGTGTGAACCCAGTCAGTAATCTCTTATGTCCTCAGTGATGTCTTTGAGTTTCCATCTGCTGTTAGTCCTGCCAAGGGTAGCATCAATTATTATTTATGAGTCCCCCTCAATTTGTAACTTATCCAATCCTAGTTAAAGGGCCAATTTTAGACCCCATAAGAGAGCCAACCCTTTAGCCACATTATTAGACTGGGTATCAATGCCCCTAACATAAGCAGTAATGAGCTTCCCTTGATCACTTCTGATGACCCCACCTGCACTTTCCATTCCAATGGTCTTTTTCTCAGCACTATTGAAGTTGAGTTTGACCCAGTCCTTTGGGGGACATCTCCATATGGTGCTTTGTCTGGCAAGCTACTTAGAGTTATCAAAGTTGGTTATGTCAACTGTCAAACCCTAGTTCTTGGCATTCTAGATCTCCAGCTGAGTGGGGGGTTCCTTAGCAACTTTCAGGGTACTAATGGATGTGTTTTCCAACACCATTCTATAGGAGAAGAAGAAATCATCGTTGACACTCTTCACCGTTTCCCTAAAAATTATGTTGTTCCTTTCTTTCTAAATACTCTAGCCTAGGTGTGGGGGGATTTGCCTCCAAATTTCTCTAATCCTTGGGTGAGAAAAGGGAGAGAGCCACCCATGTATGACCATAAGGTTTTCATTTTAAACCCAATCTATACTGAGGATTATCAAGGTCCTTCCCTAGACCTCCTTGGTGAAGTCACCATGGAAAAGAATGTGTTGTATATATTCTTCCTCTTTCTGGAAAAGATCACATCTATTGACAAGTTAGAAACCTCTCTTATTGAGGTTATCAATGGTGAGAATTTTTTGGTGTGTGGCAACCCACCATAAAAAGTTGATCTTAGGAGTCAGGTATTTATTCTAGACTTTCTTCCACAAGCTATTATCCTGGCTGTTGTTAGTCAGCATGTTGTAAGCCGATTTAACCGAGAAGGCCCCCTTTTGGTCCTGAGCCCATAGCATCTCATCCTCCCTAGGGAATAAAGAGACTCTATAATTCCTCAATTCCAATTGTACAGACAAACATCCCTAGTTCCATATTTGGCTACCCTCCCAGCAGTCAATTATGTTCTTTCATTGCCTTTGTCCCTTGTTTTGAACCATGATGGAATTGCTGACAAACCTCCCAAAATGAGCGTCTGCTCTGGCTTTAATGTTGATGTTTTCCTGGTTGGATAGAGGAGCTCCATGGAGCCAATTATCTTCCTAGAACCTGATTTTGTCTCCTTTTCCCAGTTTCCACTTAATGCCTTGTGACAATGTTTTTCTAGTTTTGATCATTTTGTTCCAGATGACTGAGCCTTTAGGAAGGCTCTTCCACTCAATTAACTTAATCTTTTCTCCATTATGGAGGTACTTGGCTTTCATTATCTGAACCCAATCCTTATTTTCCTTAAGGAAATTCCATCCAATCTTGGCCAGCAAGGCTTTATTCATCAACTAAGTCTTTCTTATCCCCAATCCCCCTTGGAACTTGGGAAGGCATATTTTGTCCCATCTGATGAGAAGCATTCTCTTCTTCTCCTCCACCCCCATCCATAGAAATGTTTTCTAAATTTTTTCAAATTTGTCTGCTATATATCTAGGTATTTTAAAGAGGGTAAGATAGTAGGTAGGAATGCCTTGTAGAGAGGCCTTTAGGAGTTGATGTTTACCAGCTTGGATCAGGAATTTACCTTTCCAATCTTCCATTTTCCTTTGAATTCTCTCTAGGACAAAGTTCCAGAAATTGGGTGTCACTTCCTTAACAGTGAGGGAAAGACCATGGTGAGTCACAAGGAGGTTGGCCTAATTACAGTTTATAATCTTCTTGACCTTCTCTTGGAGAACCAAATCAGCATTAAAGAAGAACACATTACTCTTTTCATAATTTATACACTGTCCTAAGGCATCAACATAAGAGTTCAGTAGGTCTTTCCATCTTCTGGCTTCCACAACTGAAGTCATACCAAATAGCATAGTATTGTCAACAAATTGTTGGACAGTCGAGGGCCTCACCGTTGACATTGCTCTGATCCCCTTCAGATCCTGTCTATCCATGTGGGAAAGATTGTTTCTACCCATGACCTTAGCCATAATGATGAACAAGTAGGATGAGAGGGGATCCCCCTGTCTAATACCTCTACCCACATTAAAGAATCCATGGGGAGAACCATTGACAAACACCAAATACTTAACAGTAGTGACACATTCCTGAACCAGGATTATCATCCTATCCTAGAAACTGAATTTCCTGAGAACCAAAAAGAGAAAGTTCCAAAAAATTTTGTCGTAAGCCTTAGAAATTTCTAGTTTGAGAGCCATGCTAGGGGTGTTACTTTTGTCCATCAAATGGATAATTTCATGCATGGAGATGGTAGTGTCGACAATCTGTTTGCTAGGAACAAAAACTTTCTGATAATCTGAGATGAGGCTGTCAAGCAATGGTTGGAGCCTGAGGACTGACACCTTCATGAAGATCTTATGTATGGTGTTGTAGAGCCTAATAGGGTGGAAATCTATCATTTTCTTAGGGGTGTTCTTTGGAATAAGGGCTATGAAACTGGAATTAATTTTCTTGAGAATCTTGGTTATCCTGAAGAAGTCCCTGACCGCAGCTATGACATCAAAGCAAACAATATCCCAGAAGTCCTGGAAAAAGGCTGGAGGGAACCCATCCGAGTCTGAGGCTTTGAAATCCCCCATAGAGAACACAACTGCCTTAACTTCCTCCATAGTAATGGGATCCAACAATCTATTGTTGTCTTCGATTGAGAGAACAGAGGAGATGCAGTCTAGCAGTTTTTCCACTACGAACTGGTCAATAGTGTTCCTTTGTTCTGCTAGAAAATTCCTGAAATAGTTGGAGGCTAGAAGCCCCAGTTCAACCTCAGAGTTGACTTCCCTATTATTTTCATCAAGAATCTTGATATCCTATTCCTTTTCCTATGTTTCATGGCTGATTGATGGAAGAACATAGTGTTTCAATCACCTTCGTCAGCCACTGAACTCTAGACTTCTGTTTCCAGAAGATCTCTTCCTTTTTTATTATTTCCCTTAGCTCCTTTTGGGGAGCCTCTTCCTTATTGAATTTATTCTCACTTTGTCTCGCTTGGCCATATTTCCTTGAATTTTTGAGAGACTGTCAGAGATTTGTTTCTTCCGGTTCATGATATTACCAAAACAAAACCTATTCCAACCTTTGACTTTCTATTGAATATAAATGAGCTTGGGTGAGTCTAAACATCAAAGATCCATGTACCGTGATGCTCCACCAATCAATCTTTGAAGTCAGGGTGGGAGGCCCACATGATTTCATATTTGAATGGGAAAGGTCCTTTCAGGGAACATTCTCTCCAAGAGAAGAGGAGTGCATTGTGGTTAGAGATAGTGTGGGGAAGGGCTGTTAGAGTAGAGTGTTGCACTATGTCCCAATTGGACGAGACCAAGAACCTGTCCAATTTAACTTGAATCAATTGGTCTCCCCTTCTTCTATTAGTCTAGGAGAAGAGTTGGTTATTGACCTCAATGTCTATCAGTCCTGTCTAATTAAGGAAGTCAACAAGATCAACCATGTCAGAGTAGTCAGTGATGCCCCCAGACTTTTCTGAGGGGAACAATAGGGTATTGAAATCACCAACCAACATCCATTTAGTCTTTTTCTCCATATTGATTCTAGGAACAAAGTTTTCCCAGAGGTCCTTCCTAGCGCTTCTAGTATTAGGGGCATATATATTTATAATTTTCCAATCTTTCTTATTGACAGTGAGTTTCACTTACAGACTATTTTTGTTATGAGAGTAGTAGCTACCAGTGAACATGTGCTTATTCCACATAGTAACTAGGCCTCCAGAGGCCCCAATAGAGGCACTGATGAGGTAATCAGCTAAAGGCCAAACTCTGCTAGCAAATTTTTTGAAATTTTCTTCATTCATCTTAACTTCCTAGAGTAACATTATGTCAACCTTATTTTCATATATGCAGTTCTTCACCATGAACTGCTTTTGGGGGCTATTGAGTCCCCTCACATTCTAGGAGAGAACTCTCATTTCTTACCTTGCCTGGAGAGAGCCTTCAGGGTGCTTTGTCTTACTATGGCTATTTCCTTGTTGGCCTCCCTATTTATTGTTTCTCTCTAAGAAGGTCTGCTTGCCTTCCCTTTTGTACCCATGTCCACAGATTTTTTATGATTTCCTTTGCCCTTTATTTTGGGGGTCACTCAACCTTCTTGGTTGGTCCATGTGGAGTTGGGCCAGCACCAGGTGATAGCACTCTGGTAGGGGATATAGCAGTCAATTTCTATGGGTTCTTCAAATCCTTGGAATGCTCTGGATTAGCCAGTATGACCCTAGAAACCCCATCAAGAGGTATGGGTTTTTCCTTCTCTTTGGGGGTTTAACATCTTATTTCCCCTTCTTCCATCTCCTCTAAGTCAACAGTCTTGGGTTGGCCATGGTCTGAACGTAGTTGATCAGCTACTGGAGAGCCCTTCTTCTGGGTTCCAGCCAGTTGTTTAGGGATCTCTGGGGACTTGATAATGCTGAGCAAGTCCTGCTTAAATGGGTAGTCTTTAGCACTCGCCTCCTCATCCCTTGCTTCCTTAGGTTTCCCATTCCTCTAGAATTTACATTTGTTTGTCAAATGACCTTTCCTAGATCAGTTCTGGCAGAATGTGGTAGCGTTCTCGTACACCAAGGGTTGTTCCCATCTCCCATACTTAAACTTTATGTTAATAGTGTTATGGAGAGTTTTGTTGATGTCTACGCTAACATAAAAATGAGCATATACTAACCTTGTTTTGTGTTTGGTGGTTCCATCCAACGCAATGAACTTTCCAAATGAATTTCTGATCCATGAGAAGATGTCCTATTCCCAATATTCCAGGGATAGGCCTAGGGGACACAAGTAAAATATTTAAAGGATGAATAACATGCGAGAGAGGGAAAACATACAAATGTCTTGCAAGGCCTTAACATAACTTTGACAAGGAGTAGCCTTTGGGATAACAACTTTGACATTAGTGTTATTGATCTATGTTTAAGAAATTATGAAGACTTTATTTATTTCTAGCTCAATTTATGCATTATGGGGAGATAATACTAATTGAAAATACTATAAAGTATAATAAAAAAATATTAACAAATATTTAAAAAATGAGATAAATTATTTAAAAAGAAGAAGATTTAAAATCTACATTGGAAATAGCACAAATCATTTGTCCACACTATATTCAATTTCTTAATGGTTTTATTGCTATAATTGACATAAAATAAAAATTTAAAAAAAGGTTGATTTGAGTGGCCCACTTAGGTTGAAAAGTGAGAAACACCTTTATGCTTCCACCTTGCCAAATGGATCGCTTGGGCTATACAAGGAGAAATATCTACTTAAGCATAAAATGAACATTGCTACTACTCCTAGCTCTTCAAACTTAGTAAATTGGAAGGACAAGATCCTCATAGCTCCCTTTTGAATGTGCATGTCTCCATGCATTTAAATAGTATTTGGAAAGCATGACAAAAATGTCCCCTTAACTTATGCAGATAGTTCACTCCTTGAGGCGTGACTCAAGCTTTTCTACCTCCACATAGGTGCCTTTAGCTCTTTACAAGCATCTTTGGGGTAAAAAACTCTTTAGAGAAGGAATTAAGTTTCTTAGAGACCTATGGGACTTACCTAACCATTTCTTGAAGAACCTTAGATAGCTTAAAGAGGAGATAATTATTCTTACATTGATCTCATTACTATCTCAAAAATTTAAAATTTGTGCAATCTTCTTTCTTAATTAAGATGTCTATGTTATGTGAGTGCAATTTCCTTAAAGAAATGTATTGGTTAAAAAGTGCCATGATCACCATATTCCCTCTCATGTATATCTACCAGTCCCTTCTCCCTTCTCTCTTGTATTATTTCAAGCTCAAAGCCAAATGGAAATGTTCCTTCTCTAATCCCAAGTGAATCAAACTTAGTTTTGTTAGTTGGCAGTGTAAAGTCAATACCCCATCTCAACCTACAACCTAGAAACTCCTACATTAAGGTCCTTGGTGGAAGCATATACACTTCTACTATAATAGTCTCCTCTATCCATTTTGTTGGAAGAAGGAATCCATTAAGAACTCTTAGTTCTGGTCCATGTCCAATAATTTGTTCTACCATCTTTTCTTCCTTGCTTGCCAACTTTAACAAAATATTGTATTGGAAAGTTGCTCTATTATGAGTTGCTCTCTCTAATAACTACATTTAAAACTTGTTGGCCTATGATTGTAAAAGTAAAACCCTTTATTGATTGCATTTGTTTAATTAGCCTATATTATTTATGGATTGTCTCTAAACTATTAAATAAGGTTTATATAGAATTGAAGGGAAATAAAACACACCCTTAAATTATCTAGGGATAAATTAATACAATTCAGATCTTGGATAGATTAGTTGATTATGATAAATTAGTTGAAATAGATTAACTAAGGTAGAAATTAAACATGTATTGAAAACAAAAATGAGATAGATTAGGGTTGCATACCTTAGAATTGGTGAAAGGTGAAATTTGAGTGGTCTTTCTATGACTAAATACTTGTGATCATAATCTACAACTACTTCATGGACCAAAGAGCTAAGATGATTGAAACAAAGGAGTTGAGTGTTTGGGACATGATTGAAGAAGTGATTCTATCGAGGGGTATGATTTTTCCTTGAGCATAATTTATTCTTAGACCATTGTAGAACCTATTCACCTAGAATTCCTAAGACAAGGAAAAGATTGATGGTGCAAAGGATCATTATAGGGCTTTCTATACAAGGGTTGAGGTTTAGTATTTTCTTGCATCTGAGTTAAGTCTTGAGTCTAAGTTAACAATGATTAGAAAAGAGTGATAGTTGAGTTGGATGTGATTTAAATAGAGAAGTCTAGGTGTTGGACCTAGAAAGTGTTAGCATGTAATGCCCCACCAAGGAACCCTAAAGAACAACACAACTATTGTGATGCCCTGTCATGCAACCCTAGAGCGTTAGACAACAAGAGCAAAAATACAAAAAAAACATATGATTTTTTTTTTAAGCAATTAAATGCAATAATCAAAAGATAAAATTACTCAATTAACAATATAACAACAAAGAACATCCAACACCTCTAGGGAACATAACCGCATCAGAAAAATGTACCATAACAATAATACCTGTGAAATACATTAAAATATGACGGAAGAGGATCTACATCATTCATTTTGCATAGAAGAACAATTACATAAGATCATTACAAGATTACAAACTTGATGACTGATTATATCGATTTACAATAAACAATAAGATTTTACAATTTGGAAGGTGCAATACAACCTTGAGGATACAACTAGAACTGGAACACATCTGCAGTGAAGAAGGATCAAGACGAACAGGAACAACCAATGGAAAAAGCTCTTCCACCCAACCATGTGGAACCCTGGGGTCCACCCCTCTGAGCTAGGAGATGATAGAAAGATCCCACGACAAGAATAGTTAGCTTGACAAGAGAATAAGAAGTACATGGACCACATATGACCACACAAAACACAAGCATAGCACAAACATCTATCCCAGAGGCAACCACTCAAAACAAGAGAAAGTAACAACAAGGGATTGCTAGACTGTAGTAGACAAGAGTGTCATCACGAGGTTTGTCATGGGTTGTCCTAGTTGGCCTTCCTAGGCCCCGACCCCCGGCCCCCATACAAACTCACGTGGAATCAACATACCTTTCATGTGGACAAGGTCGTTGATCTTGCCATTCCAGGCCTTCCCATCTCATCTCAAGCCTAAACGAGCACTTGAGCCATGAGTGAGGCATCTAATTATCTTGTTAGGTGTGTTTACTTCCCAACCCCAAAATTTTATTAATTAGGTAATCACTTGGATTAAGGAAAACTCTCACATGGGTTGTCCAGGATGCCACTTTGGTCTCTGGCCCCCATTGAGAGCCACTCCCCTACCTGCATCCAGAAGGCCCTCACTCAAACAACCATACAAAGGTAATATGAACCATGCAAGGTATTAGCCCTCTTGCATGTTCAACATAGTTAGAGTACAATCTCCTCATAATCATCGAACACAACATACTAGTATATCAATCCTAGAACCATCCAAAACAAGTCCGATTCTCACATAAATGACATAAAATTGACCCATAACAACTACTAGACACTTCCTCAAGATACCATATTCTCAAAGCTAAAGCATGAACCCCAAAAGAAGATCTGATTCCTCTGGAAATACTACTAATGCTAAAATGACTCAATTTAAGAAAATATAACATCGGTTAAATCCTACTAAACTAATTTCTTTACAAGAATAATACTAATCCTTAAAACATTCATCAATACTTAAATTTTAATTCTATAATTTCTAACATAGACGGAAAAACTTCTATTTTATAAGATTACTAATACTATAGAAAATCAATTCTAACTATCTCATATACTCCAATGGCAAAAGCTATGATCATTTGATAAACTAAATAAATCTAATTTTACGACATTTAAATGCATTGTCTTTAATTGAAAACATAACAATATAAATTTTGATTCCACTGACTTAACTAACAAGACCATGACCATTGTTTAAAACATAATTATTAGCAAATTATAACAATACTAATTAGACCAAATTTAACTACATTAAATAAACTGCCTATGATTGAAAATATAAAAATTAACCACATTAGTTAAACATTACATAAAAACTACATACCATAATTTGACTTCCATTTAACTAAATCTAATACTAGCATACCTCAAGATAATATTCTAGACACTTAATATTCTACTAACCTACGGCTAGTGTGGTGTTATTATCCTACACAACTATGATATTCGATATTATTATAAGGAAGTGATTAGTGAAATAAAATGGGTAAATCGAATCATAACATACGAGTATTCATATTAGAAGCACCAACCTTATAAGAAAAGTTGACCGTGGTCTAAATTTGGTTGTCCAAGATTCAAGCTCCTCTCAAGCCCCAAGAAAAACAACAAGGACTAAAATGAAGATGAACACACAGAAATCTGCACAAAGAATAAAAGCTAATTGACCAAAAAGATCATTGAGTGATTCAAACGTGGGAAAGATGACTTGAGTTTTGACAAGACACAAAACAGGAAACAAAAAGGCTGAACCCTGGTTACAATTCATGTAAAGGAGGTTATGGATACGAATCTGATTGAATAGAAACTTCAGGGCATACTAAATGGAGATGTAAAGAAAGTGCCCACTCAACATTGGAGCCGTGAACTAAGGGACCGCCAGCTCTCCAAGATTAGCACAGAAACAACGACCAACTGGCAGAGTTTTTAGAAGATGACAACCTCCATACCAGCATTAACGGAGGTTTCTACCTTAAGCATAGCACTCTCCTGATAGGCATAAAACCAGAAGCATGAGGGTATGCAGAAAACAATAGTGGCAACTGCTAAAAGGGCTCGATATGAGAGATAGAATACGTGGGCAGGGCAGCTATAAGAAAGTATTGGTGAAGACATCTATAAAAAGGATAAGCCACAAAAAGAATATGATGACAATCTATTTAGACCCTGCCTTTCTAGATCTATCGACATCCCTCACAAAAAGTGCCATAAATAAAATATTAAGAGAACGATTCACAACTGTCATTCGACATCACTAGCACAAAACTTGCATACAACAGATTGCTAACATCCAAAGTCAAGGGATACCAAAGGCACAGAGATGAGATGGGGATGAGTTTCTTAGGTGCTGGAGAACTGTTATATAAGGTATTCACAATGAGGTGTGGTGCAACAGAGTATAGGTTGAAATGATGGGCCACGGGGGTTTTAAGAAAACACAGTGAAAGGAGTATTTCACATGAAGAAATCAGAGAGGTGCCTCCGATGCAAGGTTAAGATTGCTACACTAAATTGCTCCAAAAGAATGTAAGGATTGCAGAGTATGCCCAAGATGGATTTGAAGGGCCTTTCAACTAGTGGAGGCAACAAAAAAAAATACAAACCACCTACGGATTCATCATAGAGGTAAATTAAAACCCTTAAGTTGGGATTGACAAAGAGCAATAGGGACTTTGTGCACATTCAAAGGCCACTGATGAAGCAGATTCAAGGCAACAGAGAGATTGGTAGTCATAAAATGAAGCCGTAATATACTTAGGAGGATCAAGAAACCATGGCCAGGATATTTGATTGAGGTCAATTGGTGTTTGAGCACAACAATAAAAGTGTAGAGAAGAGATCAACCATAAGTTAAATAAAAAGATTGATAGCAGAACACACATAATACTATTTTGTAGATTTACACTTCTGGGGGTAACCATTTTCAGGCATCAAAAGAAATTTAAGCATATCACATAATTTTACACTTACAATAATATTTTCCATAGATTAGATACTAACCTATTGCTAAGAGTGCCTATTTTCCCTCAGCTTCCAATCTTTCACCCCTGATTCTTTCTACACGACCTTCCTCCACAATATTTCTCCAATTCCCTTCCCTTCTTCCCAGAGATTTTTCCTCCAAAGAAATATCCCCCCCAAAACAAAAATAGTATCAACAATAAATTCACTTCCTGTTACTGACCACCATTACTCCCCAATAAATTTCCACTACCCCCACAACAGAACAAATTCATTGAATTGAAATATATCATACCAGATTCTCTGACAACACATAATATTTAAAATCTATTATTCACATAAAGAAGGAATATTCTTATTTTCATGCACACATGGACTTCCAACAATAGAATACCATAAAACACTAATATAGAATTTACCTAAATATTATCATTTAAACCACAAAATCCTTTATTTACTAGGGTGGACTTATAATTCTATTTAATAAAACAACTTTAATCAAGCAATAATGTGCAAATACAATCCGAACACCCAAACAAAATAGACAACCACACCAGAAACACTGACCACCCACCTAACCGACCAACCCGATAGATTACAGAACAAGACAACTCATCCTCTTCGAGGATGATACCAAGCTAAGGGATCTTCTGCCATCTCTAAACCACAATTCTCCATTGGGTATAAGGTACACTCAGACCTACCAATTCAGGTGGAGTCGATGCCTGGTACCTACAACCTGCAGCTAGTGAAAGGGTCGAACATACATATGTATACCTATAATCATCAAATTGACACACCATGGAAGAGAGTTGCAACATCGCAGGGTACTCACATGTGAGTAATGTGACATTGTCCCTTCCACCAATCACATCACAATTAACAACATGAAGCATGTTCATTAGAACTAAACAATTATATAAAACATCATCAAATAAGCATATGTTAAAATTTATCCACATGATCAATTGAGTTTGTAACTATCCATATTATAAGCATATAGTTCAACCAGTATCATCAGAGTAATTAAACAAGTGTTATCAACAATAGAAAATCCAAAATGTCCCAATGTCTAAATAGATAGCTAGATCAGGAATTAAAAATGAAGGGCACTACAACTATGCTACACTAAACGAACAATTTTTTTTTTTAAAGAAAGAGAACAAAGAAATGTAAATCATATCTATTCATAACATATAAGTTAAGCTTTGTCTTCTAGGGTTCCACGAATGCATTACTAACAAAACTATTAACAAGATCTAAACATACCTCATGAATTAACTAACAACAATAGTTCATTCTACATCTATTGCATTAATTGAATAAACACATACATTTCCGTATTATAGCATCAGATAAGTAATCATCAAGATCATGTATAAAGAACTACAAGTGCATATACAAATTCCTTTACATAAAAGTACATCATTACTTTGTTGACACTATCACTTTTTCTGATTACATTGGAACACATACATCAAATTACAGTACATGATTCAGCTGATATACAAGACTAGAACATGAACATAAGTAACTATGTCCTCAAGCTAGAACAAGATCTGGAATTTGCTACATGAGATACATCCTTCTCGTACATGAATCAACAACAAAGGAAACCAATGGAGATAAAGGCACAACCACCCAACCATGTGGAACCCTAAGGTCCACCCCCCATGCTAAGAGATAACATAAGGTCCCACTATAAAAAATAGTCAAGAAGATCATAGACTAATAGGTGCAAGGACTACACATGACTCCAATACAACATGAGTCAATATGAACATCACAAGCAACTCAAACATCACCTTCAATGGCATTCACACAACAAATTGGGAAAACACAACTAGGGAATGCTAGGCTGCAATAGGGAAGAGTGTCATCGCATGGTCCTAACATGGGTTACCCTAACAGTCTCTCACCAGACACCGGCCCCCCATCTATGGTTACCCTGACAGTCTCTCACTAGACGTCGGCCCCATAGGGTGACACATGCAGAACTAACATTCCTTTCGTGAGGACAAGGAAGTTGATTTTGTCAACCAAGCCTTCTCAACCCATCCTTAGTCTAAACAAGCACCACATGCATGGGTGAGGGATCCAATTATCTTGTTTAATGTGAACACTACCCCACCCCCTAGATTTATTATTAAGTTATGACTTGAATACCAAATTTCAATGGGTTACCCTGGCAAGCCACTTTGGGCCCCAGCCCCAGATTGAAAGCCACTCCCCCTTCACTGCATCTAGATTCTCAAATCCCATAACACCATCCAAGCATGATCTATCACATTTCTCATCATGATGCATTTACAACACAGAATATACATCATCTCACATTATCATATACCAGAATCCTTATACATAAACAAGAGAAATTGTGCTCTTATAACTTCATTATCTCAAGACACCTATCAACACAATACATGAAATCAAAACATAAAGATCCTAGGCCTCTGGAAACTAAACAACTCGGGTCAATGTAAAAACATAACTAACTCATTACCTGCAAATTAAATTTCATAACCTTATTACAAGCAAATTCCAATCATTAGCATCAACCAAACTTATAATTAATTTATGTTTATTTTAAAGACTAATCAACAATATCGAATTACAATTAATAATTTCATTACAAGTAAATTAATATTATCAAATTCAAAACATAACTTGTAATTTATTTATGTTTATATTAAGGATTAATCAACAAATTACATTTAAATAACTAAATAAGAATATTCATGAAATCTATATTTAGTTAAATTCTAAAAGATATAAACATAAATATAAATATACTTCTTTCTATTATAAAGGGAATAATTAACTTCCAGACCATAAGACTTTGATTATCCGGGTTTGAGAGCCTCCTTAATATTCTCTTAAATTTAAACAAAATATGAGGATATAGTTATATTTACATATCAAAATGCATATATATAACTATAATAACTATTATACAACAACCATTAGAGTATAATGCAAGTTGGATAAATATCTACATTATAGTTTAAATTCCAACCCTAATATTAATATTTATTAAGGAACCCCTAATTACTATTACTCTAGAGAAATCTAAACAGATTTTATACAAGGCACATAAACTATTTAATTTAGGCTATGTATTAAATGTATTTATTGAACAGTCACTAGAAACTTTCAAACAAATGCAACTGAGAGGTCTAAAACCAAAATCAACAACCTTTGCTAGCATTCTGCCAACGCGTGCCAAAATGGGAGATTTGGAATAGGTTTTGGGCATTTTAAGTGCATAATGTAAATATTATCATTGGAAAAAAAACCTGACAAAAATGTATACAAAAATTGGACGCATAGACAAGGCTCACGAACTATCTGATAGACACCTCAAGGAGACATCATCTCATAGATTTCAATGATTGTAGAATACGCACAAATGGATTTAATAAGGCTACTTCCTAATTTATGAATCAATGACATACTCTAGAACACATTCTAACATTGTAAGCTTCGCCTGGGTTATAGGCACATGCTGCCATGCAGATGTAGTGGATGAACTAAACAAACTTCAATTACATTTGTAACCTTATTGCAATATGCCTACAGTTGATCATCATGTGTGCTTGGTTAACCTTGAGGACACCCTAAACTTGACATGAGATGCCAACTATAACCTGTGGTGGTTGTATGGATGTGTCTTCTCGGTGCTGGTAAATCACATACAAATTTAGGCTAAATTTATTGGTTGAAAAGACTTTAGAAACTTTTAAACAAATGCAATTGCAAAGATTGCAGGATGCACACACTATGGATTTGTTGAAAGACTTTAGAAACTAACATACAATTGAAATCTATTGGTGTAAAGTTAGATGCCTTATCCTTTGCTAGCATTCTCGCTGCCTGTGACCGATTGGGGCTTGGAAATGGGTATGGGCATCCATCAAAGCATGAAGGATAGAAGAAATCTATCAGATATTGTAGTTGCAACGGCCCTACTAGACATGTATGCAAAATGTAGGAGCATGCACAAGGCATGCGAGCTATTTTCTGAATGTCTCAAGGAGATGAAATCCCTTGTAATGCAATGATTGCAGGATATGTACAAAATGGATTTATTAAAAAGGCTATAGAAACTTTCAAGCGAATGAAATGGACAGGGGTAAAGCCCAATTCTGAACCTTTGCCACACCTTCCAACTTCTGTATAGATGTTAGAGAGAAGAATAGAAGTCGTGCATCATTTTTAGGATCCAAATCAAAAGCAGCCATACTCTAATCCTATATTCATATGTGATCTATAGTATCAAGAAAACACATGTAATGCCCTTCAAAGTTTTGTGGGCCATGGTGCCATTCAAATATTGTAAAATAGAGTATATGTGCATATTGGTTGACAAACATAAGATATCTAATGGTATATAGTAATGCAGATCAAGGTTATCAAGAGGAAATAAATCATAAATATAGGCAATAGAAAACACAATGCCATAGACACAGGTGACAAAGCATGCAATAATGGATTTATTGAAAAGGCTTCAAAAGAAAATTGAGATAAAATACAGAAATCAATGGAACTTGGATCCAAATGCTTGACTGGCTGAAGATTTGATGCCAACATCAATTTCTACAGCTACATACCAATCTCTCCAGTCTCTAAATGAGGATTCCCAATCCACCACCAATACTCCCAAAAATGATTTTTATAGAGAGAAATTCCCAAATTTTTCCAAATGGTTCCTCCAAAAACCTTCCTGCCCAAATCTCACAACCCCCACCTCTACAGGAATCACGACACAAATTATGATGCCCAAATTCTATTAATGACTACAAATTCCATCTTTTTACTTCCTCACAATTTGCTATTTATTTAATTTACACCCATACAATATAATTTTTATTTTTATGTATTTCAATATTTACTATATATTTGTTTTACTACAATTTATAATTATTTATAAATGTATTTTTATAATAATTTATCAAACATATTCTTGTTTATTTTACATTTAATAATCATCTATATAATTTCATTTTTATAACACTTTATTTATCCCTTATTATTATTATTATTTATTGACCCTAGATTACATTATAGTATATTTTCCCATAAACTAATAATTTAAATATAAGCATTTATATTTATTTATCAAAAGTGCCTTCTTAACTTAATAATTCTTATTATAAGGTAGCAATTAACCAAAGCATTAATCAAACAATTACAACCTAAATAATCCAAATACTGAACAATACCTGACCACTATGCACGGTCGAAAAGCATGACCACACCAACAGTGACTGACTATCACGACCATACTGACAACACCGAATGGGTACAGAACTGGATACTCATCCTTTCCAAGGATGATGGCTAAGCTAGGGGACCATACGTTATCTCCATTCAATAATTTCCATTGGGTTTAAGGCACGCTCAGATCTGTCAATTCAGGTGGAGTCAATGCCTGATACCTACAACCTGCAACAAACAACATGATCGAGCATATAGATATATAATCACATAGTCAAACACACCATGAAAGGAAATCCTAGCGTAGTAGGGTACTCACGCATGAGTAATGAGACACTATCCCTTTCACCAAACACATCAAACAAGTAACCATATCACGCATAGCATCCAGTTGCTTAACAAACAAGATAGAACAATCAGTTACATAATGATCAAATACGAGCAATCACCAAATAATAGCATCATAACCATAATCAGATAAACACATAAAGATCATAATTAAATTAATCCACATCATCTAATATTTCCATAAAGTTGTCATAACATATGCATAACTCAAGTAAATAGCAATAACACCAAAGTATCATCGAATGTCATCATAGCAGTAGGTCTAACATCAACAAAGTATCATCAACTAACATCATAACAGTGAATCCATCATCAAGCAAAATTTCATAATGTATAGTCATAAAAGAACAACTATCAGTCTAACAGAAAGCAAAATGAGGGGCACTACATAGAAATAGATGTGAAAATATAGTCATGATAAAATGCTCTCTATATTCATTTATAAAAATGACCTTGGGCGATTCATTTAAATACAAGCCCTAGACATCAAGTTTAATTGTTTGGTTTGTCTATTGATGAGTAATGATCATGTCTAGGATCATTGTCATGGATTGTAGATAATTTACAATTTTGAAATGGAAGATGAGATTGCATCAATGATCATGCCAAGGCACAAAATTGTAGGTGCAATCTTGTCCAAGGGACAAAATCAGAGGTGCAATCTACTCTAGGGCAAACAATATTTTGAGAAATATGTTGAAGATGTTCTAAGTAGAGTGATGAGGCATATCATAGTGTTGGATTGGGTCTTGGGTCAATGAGTTCACCAAAAGAGCCCAAAAGTGTGCTAGAACCCTACATTAAATTTATTCACACAAAGTGACATAAAATGAGGGGAAAAGTGTAAAGGTATGCACTTTCCTCTATAATAGTTCTCTAAGTGACTTTTTCAATACATCTAGAGTTATTTTAGATAAAAATTTAAATTATGATACTTATACTTTAATTTTAGACTTGATTAAATATGAGACATTAAGTATTTAGGTAATGGTTATGAATATGATAATCTAGATCCTTATCAGTCCCTTTATTTTTATAGAGGAAAAAAATGTCAAGTGACTCTTGGTGAAGTTGTTTGGTTTACAAAGAGTACATGAGGGGTCAAGTCTTGCTGAGTGCATTGACCTAATACCATAAGGGATGAGGTTGAGTCTTGTTTAGTGCATTGGCTCAACACCATGGGGTATTAGTCTATGATACTAAGTCAAATAAGTATAAATATTTGTACACTTGGAAAATTATAAGGAAACTTAGATGAATTTTATTGATTAAAGGATAGTTAAATTTAACTTGACACCAAAAGGGAGGAGGTTGGTCTCCATGAGAGAATAAAATTACAAATCTACTTGCTAATAACTATAAAAAAAGTGCCTAAATAAGTAGGCCCATTATTTAAACACTTACTTTATATTTTGTAGGTCACATCTTAATAAGCTTTTAGCATAAAAAGATATTAATAATGGGTAATTTTGATATTTTAAATCATTATCATTTTCTCTATCAAAATAGTATTGACCCTAGTCTATTGAAATTCACTTATTATATAGTTTTTCATATTCTCAATTAGTATCATTTCTTCTCCATCAAAATGTTATTCACATTAATTTAATAAAATGTATTGACCTTCAAAAATAGTACAAAAAGATATTCGTGTAACTTTGATAGTCTCCATCAAAATAGAGAATAACCTTGATCCAATTATTTTATAATTCAAGAAACAAAGCAATATTCATTATTATTAGAATTTCATTATTGTGAATATTGATATTTATCATTTTATAAATCACAAATTAATAAAAGTTTAGTATAAAAATATATTTAAAACATTAAATTTTGGAATCATGATGGTTGTGCTCCCAAATGGCTACTCTTTCCATGCCAAAACCCTAACCATTTATGGATTAGATAGAGGTGATGATCAATATTTTTCAGCCTCTAAAAAAAGTTTTTTAACTTCCCTGCTATGTTATTTACAACTAAGGTCTCTACTATGACTCCTACATCAACGTTCCATTTTGTAAACTTGAATAAGGTTTTATAAAGTACCCATGGTGTTTAAAAATCTTTTGTTACCACTGGATCAACAAGAGGTAACAATAGCATTACAAATGGAAGTGGATTTAACGTGGATAGTCTCATTTTTGGATGCAAAGAGAAACATTTGGCTTTGGTGATGATCTCAATGCATCATATGTTGTGCACATGACCAATATTTTAATGGTTGTTGGTTTAAACTATTCAGAGTTAAGTGAAAAAATACTTGTGAATTTGTTAGGGCTAACTTGTCTTTTTGTGATGACTTGCCTAGAAATACCCATGCCTCTATTTATGAGATTAGACACAAGCTAGGTTCTAAGAGGTCATAGGTCTCAAAAGGTATGAAACCCTTGAAATGTGCCAATAAATCTCTAGTTCTATAATTTGGTGATGAAGTGCTAGAAGTAGAGAAATATTTTGCTACACATAGTTTGATTGGTCATTTCAACCGTCTTTAGAAAGCCTTATAGATCTGCATAAATGGATAATGGATAACTAGCAACTGCTTAAGAAAGAAGGTATAGAAATATACCCATGTGCTCAGGGGTTTTTCATTTCACCTTTTGATTCCATCAAAGATCAAAATTTTATCTTTTTTATCACTTCTAGGTCTAGGGTTAGAACTCCCTCATGTTAAAACCTTGGCATCTAACTTTCTATCCCTTAATTGAATCTTTTAGTGTCATTTCAATCTAGGTTTGCCTTCCAAATCTTCCACTCCAATTTTGGATCAAGTGCTACTTTGAAGCCATTGGTAACTCATTAGGTGATTTTCTAACTGTTGATAAGGATACTTTAGATTTTACTCATATAACCTATTCTCATATTTTAGTTGATCTAGATATCTCCAAGGATCTCTTTGTATACATCACTCTGAAAGTTGCAAGTTGGACTTGGACCCAACTCTTAGATTACAAAGGACTACCATTCTATTGTAGGAGATGTTATGATATAGGTCATGTTGTTGTAGTTTGCACTAACATTAGGCATAAATTAGTAAGTCAAGCTTCATGCTGGAAAGATACTCATCTGGATCATCCTTCCGTTCAAGATGCAAATATAGATTCATGTTCTCTTATGAATCCATCACAAGGTCAGAAAGAGAAAACTTCTTCAACACTTTTGGTGACATAATCCCTCACAACCAAATCTCCTAAGAAGAATTAGGATCCACCATAGGTCTAGAAAGAGAAAATTTCTACAACAATTTTGGAGGAAACATCCCTCATAACCAAATCTCCTAAGAAGAATAAGGATTAGGAAACACCGTCACTTCTTGATGTTTCTTCTAAGGTGTTAGGAAATGAAGATGGAATATAAACTATTTTTTAAAAGTGAAAGAGAGAAAATTGATTCAACTCCACACCAAATGCTTCTCTGTTCCCATATTCCATTATCAAGCGGGTAGGAAGAATCAAGAATATGTAGTTTTTTGGCACCTTTTTACCATCCTATTTTTAGTTTCTTGTACTTGTCTCTTTCCTTTGTATTTTATTTTCTATTTTCTTAATAAAATTTAGAGGTGGTTTACCACCTTTTATCTAAAAAAAGCATTGAATTTATATTCATTTGTTCAATATAATTGATCTTTATAGACTATATTATTAGAGAGAGGCCCACTACTATTCTAATCATCACTCAAGTCCAACTCACTTGAAGGAGGGATCTTGTCTCTCTCTCCATTTCATTTTACTTCATAAGTCAACAATATAAAGATGATATTCACTCATAATGAGGTTTCATAACTAAAAAAATTATACATCACTCACTCAAAGGAGGGAGAACATCTCTCTTTGGTTGAACCCTCCCCCTTTTAAGAGGATAGGGCCTCTCTCCCTCCCCATTCTCTTTTACTTCATAATTCAATAATAGAAATATGATATTCACTAATATTAGGGATTATTAAATAGCAAAATACACTCACTTGATTTATTTTACTTTTTATCTCATGGATAAAAAATGATATTAACTACTAACAATATTACACTTGTTTGATCATAATTGGATTAACACAACCAAGATCTCTCAAGTGGAATTTAACTCATGGATCCTTTGTCATAATTCCCTTGGCATCATTTATCCCATACATGGCTAGTTTGTCTCCCAAAATATTCATTGGTTCAACTAGTGAAACTATAGGTTTGGTTCCCTCCATAAAATTGGTAGGCTTGATCACTTCTACCTTTACCCCATTACCCAGCTTATCTTCTCACCTTCTAGTCAATTCATCCAATTATACCTCTTTATTACTCTCTCCAATCATCTCCCCATATCACCTCCTTCCAATTCATTAACACCCACTCACATCCCTCCTCCCTCCCTTTCAAACTCAAAACCTCTTACCTTATTCAACCTTATTACATGCATCTTCTTTAGTGGCTTTATAGAATTTTGATCATAGGCACCTAATGGTGGGATAGATAGATTAGTGGGAACTTATCATTACCAAATGAATTTCCTTCCTAAAATATAAATAAAAACTTCTTTTAGTTTTTTTATTTTCTAATTCATGTAAACTATTTATGTTAATTTAGTTCCTTTTTCTTTATAAAACAATATAGAATGATGAAAAATTTAGATTCAATAGTAAGCAAAGTAGACACCACCACTGGGAAAGAAACTAAAACTAAAACTATGCTAGGAAATGGACAAAGAGAAGAATTAGAAATGGCTTGTTTAGATTTTGATGGTTGGAGAAGATCGTAGGAATGCTAGTGACTATTATAGAAAGGAAAGGAGTATTATACAAATATAATACATGGATCCAACCCCATAATTTGTAGGTGACCCCTAAGGTCATGTTGGTGACCTTGCTAAGAAAATGCTTTGTCATGTGCTTATGCCTTGCAAGTCACACTAGTGACCCCTAGGTCATGCTCTTGACCCTTGTGGTGCACTCCTAACCATAGATATGAACTAGTGTCCTTATGTTCTATGAATCTAAAATTTAGTAAGTATGCTCACCAAAATTTTGTGATCTTGTTACCACTTGCAAATTCTAGAGTTGAGCCTCTTGTGCAAAGATATCACTTGCAAAATTTTGGAGGGGGAGGAAAGTGGTATTATATGTTTGGTTGGTTACCTTAGTCAATCCCTTGGTATGGAATGTTTCATCCTAAATAGTAATAGGAAAATATGGAGTTTGTGATTCCCTAAAGTGTTGGTCTGATTGGTTGTGTGTGAAATGCAAATGGAAGAAAGACCCTAAGCAGGTTCACTAGTGTGTGCTTTGTAATTGTGTAATGGAGGAGATAGGGAAATGAAGGAAAAGTGGTTCCATGGCTATTGAAGAGGTAATATTTGCAATTGTTTGGTTAAGGTGTGTCTATGGAGGAATTCAAGAGATAATATTTTGGTAGAGGAATGTGAAAGAGTGCAATAGAATGCAAGAAAATCCTAGATAGAGAGAACGTAGAGAATTTAGAGAGAGTAAAATAGAGGTTTGAAAGTGCTTTTATAAAGGTCAATTGTTGAAATGATTATTTTAAAAATATATTAAGACCAAGGAATTCATATTTTGATCTTATTAAACCTAATTTTGGAAGGGGACATTAATATGAGTATGCTACTATTTTTGAGGAGATGTAGTTGTAAGAGGTAGGGAATGAATAGAAAATAACTAGGAGATGCTTTTTTGTATTTCAAAGCACATCAATGAAGCGTTTAAGGAACACAAATGGGATAAATAAGTCCTAGAACATTCCTAAGGAAATGGAAATTAAAATAAGTATGCAATGTAGAGTAAAAAGTGTAACATATAGAATATTTGAATCCATTTCTCGAGAGACTATGGAAAGATACTTGCTTGGACTTAAAGAAAAGAACAAAAAGAAATTAGAAGGGCCAACTTGCCTTAGGGAGATATCTATTATAATCCAATCCCAATTATATTACCATTTAATAGGACATTGTCTACATTAAACACAAGACTTGTTATATGGAAACACACAAAAGCAAAGGTGGACAAATAAGGGCTAGAGTCAATTGAATTAGAGATGGAGAAAAAGGATCTAAAATTTTCTTCCAATTTCTTAAACACAAGAATAAACATGAAAAATCACAACTACCTATGGTATGAATAACCAAATTTACATTGATCCAAGGAATATCACAAATACTTTCTTCAAGCATTGCTAACAACTCTTTATTGATAACA
This sequence comes from Cunninghamia lanceolata, assembly GCA_027924645.1. NCBI lineage: Eukaryota > Viridiplantae > Streptophyta > Pinopsida > Cupressales > Cupressaceae > Cunninghamia > Cunninghamia lanceolata. Next base: position 847,995 of record BSBN01001137.1, on the reverse strand, counting down.
TTGGAGATGATCCCTTACAAGAATAAATTGATGTTGTAGTTAGGGGTTGTATCCCCTCTAAAATTGAAGATAACTACAACCATCATCTTGAAAATTTATTAATTATTAGAGATTTTGATGCATCTCTTAAATCCATGGATGATGAGAAAAGTCTTGGCAAGGATGGTCTCCATACTAAATTCTTTAAGACAATGTGGGAACATATCAAAGAAAGCCTACTCTTTGGTTTATATTGAGGCATATTAAAGAGTCTCCTCAAACCCCTTAATTAATCAAGGTTTGATCAAACTTATCCCAAATGAATTGTATGATTTGGCTATGAAGGTAGCTACCCAAGATCAAGAAAGCTAGGATCTCGTATGCTTGAGATATGCCCCTTTAAAAATCAAGTGTCAAGATCAAATTGCTAATGGAGAGGGGGTAAGATGGGGTGAAGAACCTAATAACATCACATTAACATCATCCACCAAAAAATGCACAAAGTCCAAAAATTCTTTGATTCGCCATAGATTTTGAAACTAACTTCTATGCATTAGGAAACTACCCTGAATGTTGAAAACCACTGGTTGATAGTTTGAAACCACTATTAATTGGAAGGAGGTTTTTAGTAGGTGAAGGTGGTTTTGACTGTCACCTTTGGTTAAAAGTGCTTCCAGTAGGGAAATAAAGCTTAGCTTGTTATACTAGCTAATGGTTGCCATAGGGGCTTTGAACAAATATGGTATCATCTAGTATTGGGGCCACTAGGGACAAAAGGGCCCTTAGCTATGGAACCCTATTCAGAGGTCATAGATACAAGGTACCCAATTGACCTTAAAAAATTTTGTGAAATAAAATAAAAATGTAAAATTTATTTTTAATAGAAATATACTTATATGCCAAAGACACCAATGATATAGGTCTACACAAGGAATTATCCGATAAAGATTATGTCTACACACAACATTTGTGCAATGTATATTCTATTGATGTAGATAATATTCTCTATTATATGATCCATATGATGGGGGTTAAATTGTTTTGTAAGATCTCCATGCTAAGTTGTTCAATTTATATGATTTGACAGTTGATTCATAGATTTTTAGGTATTTTGGAAGTAATGGCAGTGTCAAATTTGAACCAAAGTGCTCCAAAATATCAATTACCACCAATATCTCCTAGATAACTCCCACATGAAAACCTTCACAAAATTTGGCCTCCTATGTTTGATTTGAATGCAACAAAAGGTAAAATCTACTTTTATGGACACTCTAGACTCAATGGTGAGATCAAAGTTGCTCCAATAATCTCCCAAAGCAACTTGGAAACTAAATCCACAAAAGGAACCCCCTCAAATTTTATCTCTCTTAAGATTTTTTGATTCTCTAGGTCATTATTTGATGCAAGATAAGAGCATACTCAACTTTTAAGGAAAAAAGAGAGATCTAATCCTAGATCTTTTCAAAGACTAACTCTATGCACTCCCTCGCTCTGATACATTTAAGATTTGTCTATAAAGGTAGCCATCCAAGATCAACTAAGCTAAGGGAAAACACAATGAAATCAAAAGACCAAAATGATGCAATAATGATATTTTATTCAAGTATGCAATATGCAAAAGAGATACAAGATAGATTTGAGAGATAGGTTTATTAGAATCTCATATGAGAGTGAGAGTGGGTATATAAGATACACCACCGAGAGATGTGAATGTACAACCGATGTGCCCAAATAAAAGAGATGTAGTCACATGTATGCACATCTCCACCAAACTAGAAAGTTCAAGTCACATGATGCAAGTACAACCTACCCAAATAAATAACTACCTGAGAAAGATTATTGTATTTTAGGTGCATAATAAGTAATGAAGTAATTAACTAAATATAAGAAAATAAAATAATGCACCAATAGGAAAAAATGAGGATATTATGATTAATTGGATATCCATTTCTCTCCTTAATACCTCTACAAAATCCTTTCCAAGGCTATTGCTAGATGAATAACAACTATCTCAAATCATTGTTATACCTAAACAAATTATCTTCACTAGAGATTACTTCATTTTGGACAATCTTGTGTTGGCTTGGGAGATAGTTGAATGGGCTTAACAAGCTAGCAAAGATGCTCTTTTTGTCAATATTAACTTTGATAAGGCTTATGGTATGATCAAATGGCCCTTTACATGCAAAATGCTTTAGTGTATGGGTTTCTATTTTAAGCTCATTTCCCACATGCTTTACCCTTCATTGAAAATCATTTTTCCTTGGTTGTTAATGGCACCCTCTCACTTAAATTTACCCTTCAAATATCAATTAGATAAGGTTTCCCTCTCACCACTTTCCTTTACATGATTACAACTTATGCTCTTAGATACCTCTTCTAACATACCCACTCTCACAATCTTATCCATGACATCTCCCTACTAGGTAATTCTCATGTGACCAACACCCACATTGTGAATGATAGTATGCTTTTCATATAGAATAATGTTGAAAAAGTCTCTAATAGTTTTGATGTTCTTGATCTATTCAATTTGGTTTTAGGATTCTAAATTTTCATACATAAAATTGAGGTCTTCATGACTTTGACCTCCTCTCCTCCTAAATGCATTCCATAAGATTAGAACCTCATCAATCATAAGGTTATCTCAAGATACCATATGATCCTCTTTCTAACATGTAGAAGTGGTTCCTTAGAAAATCAAATAACAAACTCCTCACTTGGACTAACATGTTTCTCTTAATTATAGGTGGGATCCAAGTTTCAAAATTGTCATTAATAAACATGTTTATTTTTCCTCTTGTTGGATCCATTTGTTACATTCATCCTACCAAGTTGATTAGAAACTTTCTATTGTTCAAGTGGGACAAGAACAAAATGAATATATGTTTCATCTTGGAAACATTATATTCAACCCAAAGATCAAGGAGGGCTTCAAATCATTAGCCCCAACACATAGGACATCTATCTTATTGTTGGGTGGAAGCATAAGCCCCTATCTCACTTGTGAGCCATTTAAAAAAAAGTGTTTTCCAAGTGAAAAAAGTGCATCCACCTTCGATTAAAGGTTTATTTTTTATAGGAGGAGCTTCATTCAAAGGTCTTGGCAAATCCATGTGTTTTCCAAGTGTACCGAACATTCAATGGAACAAAATGCCTTGCTTTTTAATAAAAAAAGATTATTTTGAGGGTAGGGAATGCCAACTTTATATATGATGATGATATCACATGACCTTTAATTGAAGTTGACCTTCTATTGAAGGACTTACAATTAAGGGTCCTTCAATTAAAGGTCTCTAAGTGGCACTTTATCTCCTTCCAATCCACATATTAGCCTTTTGTTATACAAAAATTGTTGATTCCATCCATGTTTTCCATGATCAAACAAAGTTGTCATGACATGATATTTTGCACAAATGTAGGCCTTAGCGTTAGTTTGTAAAAACTACAGGTTTTAATATTTTTAGTAAAATATTATATTTATTTCCTACTTTCTAATCAACATAGCATTTTTACCAAACATAAAGACATATGTTTAACACATGTGGAAAAATAGAAAGCAATGAAAAAAAGTCAGAAAAAGATGATTGCCCTCATATTGATTTCCTTGTTTCAACAAAAAAAAAAACTTGATTTCAATACATATAAAAAAGGTTATGGGTTAGGGATAATACGTGTCTTGTAGTGCCCCTCAACTGGTCGTCTATCAGATGGATGTTTGCTTAGTAGCATTAGACTTTATGACAGTATTTTAGATCGTAGATGATGGATCTCTTGTTAATTTGCTAATTCATTATGGACCTAATTGTTATGATAATAGTTGTTGATGTTGGATTCTATTATTTTATGCTTTAGAACTTGATAGATGAATTAGATGTTACAGATGTTTTGATGTTATTCACTATATTTAATTGTGAGATAGTTGATCGTTTTATGTTGTTGACTAGTAAATGAAAATCTTGTTCAATTTAGTTAAATGTTTATACATAAAACATGAATGGAATAGTGTCGTATTACTTGCTCTCGAGTACCCTACCCCACTGCGATTTCCATTCACTATAGGACTGCATGTGGATATATATCTTGTATGTTTAACTGTGCGTTGCTGCAAGATGCAGGTACTAGGCACCAACTCCACCTGATTACCAGGTCTGAGCCTGCCTTCGCCAATGGATTAGTTGTTTGGAGTTAACGTGGGGTCCCTAGTCCGTGTTGCCTAGTTGTCAGTTTACCCTTGTGGTCGTTGTCTGTCATTTGATCATGACTTGCAGATAGGTAATGTTGTACTTTGAAGTCTAACTAGGTCAGAAGATGGATAAATGTGTTAGGTATCGTTGTGTATTAAATAGAATCATTTTACGAAAATTATTATGTTGATGATTAAATATATTTATAAAAGATGATATTTGAGCACAATGTTGATAGTTGTTAAATATTGTTGTAAATAAATTATTATTTTATTAGAAGTATAGTTGTTAAATAAAAATTGTAAGAAATCTTGTATTATTTAATATAATACTATTTATAATGAATATTTAAATAAATAAAATAGTTGTAAGTCATGTTGTAAGTTGTGATTTACAACTTAATTAATAAAATAAATTAAAATATAGTTGTAAAATTAAAGATTGGTGTAATATTATAATTTTATTAATAACAATATGGTTGGTCGGTTATAAAGAAATTAAATTTTGTCAGAATTATGTGTTAATATTAAAAAAAAATTATTAACCTCTTGGGATCATTAAATTAAATAAAAATATTTTGGGGGAGATGCACGAGATCGCGTGCCGAGTTCCTTGGAAGATGGAAGGGACTGTTTTATAAAAGGGAAGTTTGTAGAGGCAAAGAGGGGGGATATTTGCAGGAAGAAGAAGGATCGAGTTTTCTGCAACAGAAGAATTGAATTCTACATTGAATCTAGGCTTCAGATACAGGTTCTATTGTCTTCCATATTCTGCTTGCATTTTTATTTAGATGGAATGATGGAAATCTGTTTCTCTTTACTCCTCCAATTTGCATTTGCTTGATAGTTCTAGAGCTCTTTGTTAATTCATCCTATACCTATCCTGCAACCATTTCATTTCAAACAAATTTCTATTAGAGATATAATTAATTACCGACCCATCACTGCATAAATGATTGAGAAGAAAATATGAGTCTTATTTTATTGTTTAGGCATCCAAATTGGTAAAGAGAAAGAAAACGGCCTCTAAAATTTTTACATGATCTGTATCTGATTATTAAAATCATTCGTGCATTTCTTTGAACCCTATTTCCGTATCATTGAGGCATCTGCATACAGTTACACGATTACCTTGCCTAATTATGCATCATCAGCTATGATGGATGAGTATATTCGTACCAAGGCTCCTATGATTTTTGGCGTGGTCTAACTGCCAGCATTATCTGCTTGATCCATTCTAAAGCACCTTCAATAGGTTCCTTTTGTGCATATCCTGCAATCGTTGCCTCCCAGGCGGCTACAGCTTCCAAGACAATTTCTCCAACGGCTGTGCAAAGATCTCCCTTACCTATAGATGTGATCTACCTCCTACGGGAAATGCATGCCATGTTAAGGTTTTAGATCCAACTTCACCCAGGGATCTTTTTATTTACTCTTTCATTCAGTTGTCTCCAGACCAATTTAGCCTCACGTCTTGGCCGCCTATGCAGGTATGTATGGGAAAAGAACATAAGTTATGTAGTAGTTTTGATTCCTTATATAAGGCATCGTGATACACACATATTCAATCACTGTAGATTTTTATGTGCATCTTAGTGATAACGTTTAGGGTGTCCTCATGATTGCCCAGCTCGGGCAAGAAGGTCGACCATGCACATATTAAAATCAACTGTAGGTGTATTGCAATAGGGTTACATATGTGGATTGAAATTAGTTCCAACTCCAAAGTTCTCATTCGCATGCAGGCTGGATTGTACGCTGGCAAAGATGATGGATCTGGTAATACACCTGCCAAATACGTTGTCATTACTCCTGCAGTTTGCCTTTGCTAAATAGTTTGGGGCGCACATATATAGCCGCCAGATACTAAGACAGGGTTTGGAATTTATGGTGCTGATACCCTTTGAGTATTTACGCTAGTATGCTCAAATAGATCACTTGCTTTTGGTTGGACATTTTCCTTGCGAAAGGTGGCATCTGCATCTTACGGCTTGCGCCATAGTTGATAAATGGCGAGTGCTTTATTCTTTTGATGGAGGCCACCTTGTATTACAACTTCTGCCTTGCATTTGACATGGTTGCTCCTTAGTCTCCATAGGCTATGCTTTTGTTTGTTCCTGCAATCGTTCTATTCTATTCGTTGGGCTAGGCACACATCTGGAAGGATTTATCAATGCAGACCGCACCCTTAGTGTATTTACAGCATCCTCTTTCTCATTTCCAATGATCATTTCACAACCTAAAGACTCAGACATTAACCTGTAATTTATTTTCAGTAATGTCTGTCTATTTAGGGCAGTACATCTGATCCATATGGAGGTTTTCTTGTTGCACCACACTTCTTATAACCTGAAATCAATTAAAATTCTGTAGCTGAAGAAGAATGATCCCTAGAGCCAATCGTAGCAAGGACCCAAGGCATGCCAAAATAAGAAGTCTGCTAGTCGTTTAAGCCTGAGCACAGAGCTTGGTGTTGCCGGGAAAGTCCACACCACCAACACAGACTTAACATATATCTCGATGGTGCAGTTTGGCACTTCCTCTGAAGGCCAGCGCAGCAAGGGAATAACTAACCACACATAGCAATCAACTGTCTGTAATCTGCTTAAGAGTTTGTGATCTGCACAGCAGTAGGAAATGTTACCCAGCCAGAGTTTGGAAAACAGAGATAGTTTTTTCAACAAACCTATTGTCTTTGCCTTCGGTGAGATATTTCACTTCCATTTGAGACGCCTCATATAAGGTGATTTGTTAGTTAGATAAACCTTTCAACACTACTACTGAAAATTAATACATTTTATACAAAATCTAGATTGCAATAGTAAAATTAATAAGAAAATTAACGATACTTATATTTACTTATTCTCAGATGGAAGATATTTGCTATCCAATGACTCATAGTATTCACTATTATTGTTTTGTCATTATAATTATTAGTATTTTATTATTATTATTATTATTATTATTATTATTATTAATAATATTATTATCGGCTCAACAAAATATATATATATATATATATATATAAATAAAATTATAGTTAAATGTTCAAACTAATTAATAAAACATTATTATTGCAATTCTATAGTCGGGTAGGTTAAATTATACGACAGGTTAATTAGATTGAATATTTATATCTTGTGTGAGAGAACGTTTAAGGTTAATTATGAATTCCATATTATAGTAAGTTGTGTGATTCTTTTAGAATGAATTATTGGAATTTATTTAGTTAAACCTAGTGAGTTATCCATAGTTGAAAGGGATAAAATGATGAGAATTTAGATGATCTAGGTTGCAATGTATTAATTTAATTGTTGCATTTAATTTAAAATTAATTGGTTTGGAAAAGAAATAATGTAATCTAGTGTTCATTTTATTACGGAAGTTGTTTACACTAAACCGAGAAGGAATGGTAGTGTTTAATCTCTAGAATCTGAATTGAACTGAATGAGTTGTCGTAAAGAGTCGAATTGAGGGTGGTCAAACTCGAATTCTAGAGGCTAAGTTGTCGTAGTTGAGTACTTGCAACATGTGTATAGTTGTTTTTGTATTTACGATGTAATAATGATTATGTGGATCAAACATAGTATGAAGTATAATGAGGTATTGTCAAAGTTGATTATGTGTTTTGTAAAGTAATAATCTCTGGATAAGATATTTATCTAGTTGTGACTATCTGGTACCCGTTTTGTTGTAATTGTCATATGGAGAGACCTGGAATCTGTAAAAGAGTAAAGTGTTGTAATGTTATAGGCAATGGATAACAACTAGTGTTATGATTCCGTTTGTAATGCAAGAGGGTTTATACCTTGCAGTGAACATGTATGTGTACTATTACAATGCCTTGTATGATGTTTAAGGTTGACTAGGTGTTAGGAAGGAGAGTGGCTTTCAACGTGGGCCCAGCGCCCAAAGTGGCAGTCAGGATAACCTGTTGGAAGTAGATTAATCAAGTGATAACCTAAAATGAACTAGGGGGTTAAGGGTAGATTTCACATTAAACAAGATTAATGGATTCCTCTCCCATGGCCTGTAGTGCTTGTTCAGACTAAGGATGGGTAGAGAAGGCCTGGTCGGCATGATTGACTTCCTTGTCCTCATGAAAGGAAGGTCGATTCCGCATGTGTCACCCTATGGGGCCGGCACCTAGTGAGAGGCTGTCAGGATAACCTATGCTTGGACCGTGCAATGACACTCTCCCTACTACAACCTAGCATTCCTTGTTTGGTCTCTCCACATATGTTAAGTGTTGCCTCTAGGAGTTGTGTTATGTTATTTATGTTATTGCCATGTGTTGTATTGGCGTTTAGTCATCCTTTGTTCATGATAGTCTTTGTCTACCTGATTGTCGTTGTTTGGGACCTCATTTTAACTCCTAGCTCGGGGGGTGGACCTTAGGGTTCCACATGGTCAGGTGGAAGAGCTTCCTTATCCATTGGTTATTCTTTGTCAAGTTCATGTGCAGAAAAGATTTATCCCAGTTTTCAGACAATTGTACTTGTACCAGTTAATGAAGATGTATGTGTATAATTTTGTACCAGACTTGTGTAACAGATCATTCATATGGTATGTAATTCTGATGTAGTCTAAAAATGGCAATGTAATGATGTCATGATGTACTTATGTGTAAGGAAAGCATTTCTGTTATGTATTTAATCATGTAGATTGTATTATTTGACGACGTGTAATGGATATGAATAAGCTATTTAATTGTGCGTTGGATTTAGATCAGTTACTGATGCATGTTAGATTATGTTAGTTGAATTGTTAAGTAATGCAGCCTTGAAACCTTGGAGAACATGTCGTAAGTTTAATGGTGTAATTAGTTGTGTTAACATTACTTTGTTATCTTAATCATTTCAAAAAAAAAAATTCCTGTTTCAAATCGTATAAATGTGAATTTCTTTAAGGTGTTCAAGGCGGGGCGTTACATGTCTAAAATAATTAATCTCAATAAAAAATAAATAATAAATAAAATATGCAACAAAAAGTTACAAAAGAAATGTATGCCCTAGACATTAGTGTTAATAGCTATGTTTACGAATTATGAGAACACCTTATTCCTAGCTTAAGTTATGCGTTATGGGGAAATATTACTCATTAAAAATACTTGAAAGTATAAAAAATAATTTTTTAATAGATATTTACAAATGATAGAAATTATTTTTTTAAATTAAAAAATTTAGAATCTACATAAGAAATCACAAAAATCATTAGTTCACTTTGTCTTCAAATTCTTAACAATTTGCTTGTTATAATTGATAATTTTTTTTAATGTTGATTTGAGTAGGCCACATAGGCCAAAAAGAGACACATCTTTATGTTCCAGCATACCAAATGGCTCTCTTGGGCTATACAAGGAGAAGCTACATGGCAATATCTAGTTAGGCATAAAATGGCCCCTACTATTACTCCTAGCTCTTGGAAGTCAATAAGTTGGAACGACAAGATCCTCATAGCTCCCTCTTTAAAGTGCATGCCTCTATGCAATTAAATAGTATTTGGAAAGCATGATAGAAATGTACCCTTAACTAAATGGATAGTTCATTCCTTGAGGCATGGCTCGAGCTTTCTTACCTCCTCTATGTAGTGGATTCATCACATTAAAAATAATGATCAATCTTTGGCTCTTTGCAATCATCTTCGAGGTAAACAACTCTTTAGAAAAGGAATTGAATCAGTCAAAGATCTATGGGACTTGCCTAACCTTTTCTCAAAGAATGTTAAATAGTTCAAAGAGGATTTAATTCTTCTTCTATTGATGTCATTTCTATTTTAGAAATTTAAGCTATGGTGCAATCTTATCCCCTAATTAAGATGTCTAACTTATGTGAGTGTAATTTTGTGAAAGAAATGTATTAGTTGAATGGTGCCAAGCTTACCATGTTCTCTCTCAAGTCTATCTACTAGTCCCTAGTCGCTTCTCTCTTGTATGATTTCAATCGTAAGGCTAGATTGAAATGTTCTTTCTCCAATCCTAAGTGAATCAAACTTAGTTGCTATCTAACAGTGTAAGGTCGATGCCCCATCTCAACCCATGACCTAGAAACTCCTACACTAAGGTCCTTATTGCAACCGTATACATTTCCTTCATAATAGTCTCCTCTCCCTTTTGTTAGAAGAAGAAATTCATTGAGTACTCTTGGTTCTACTACTCCCTTCCTTGACTACCATCTTTAACAAAAAATGTATTGGAAAACTACTCTATTGGGAGTTTCTCTTTCTAATAATTGTGTTTGAAACTTGTTGGCAAGTGATTGTTCATTTCATTTGGAAGTGGGTGTAATGTTGTGGTTTCTAATCTAATTTTCCCTTTAGAAGTCAACATTTTATCACTTTACTCTTACCTCTCTTTACAAATGGCAAATCTCACTCACTTTTTATAGGAGACTTTCAAGATGCACATTGATTTGGCTAAACATGTTTAACAAATCCAAGATCAATTGAAAGTGCTCAAGAGCAATCAAGAAGATCTTTATAACAAATTTGACAAAATCACTAAAGTAGTAGTTGACCTTTCTCAATTTAAAAAGTGCTTGCTTAACAAAGGTCATGAAAACTATGTGCCAAATTTTAGTACAATAAAAGCATCCATCATACCATCAACTACATAACCAAACATACTAATATTAACAAATAAACTATAATTATTACAAAAATTAAAAAATAATATTTAATGTTGTAAACTCTGAAATATGATATTTTGTAATTGGTTAGTTATATGAAGAGTTTAGTGTTAAACCCCTCTCTGTGCTAAATTTTCTCAACTTTAATCAATATAAAAACTACTAACAAAGTGAATAACGAAAGCGAAGTGGAGGTAAAAAAGCATTCTAAGTAGAAAGAAGGTCAAGAAGTTTCTCTTGAAACCTTAGTGTTCTTTGCTGCTCCTCTTTTGGACCAAAACTTTCATGAGGCTTAAGACTGCAGCAAGGCGGTCTGGAGGTACTAACTGCCCAAGTTTGGGTCGTGACGAAAGGGATAAGGATGATTCATAGGTTTTAGAAGTGGTTCATGATTATCAGAATATGGAGGGAGCTTGTGAGATGAATTGTGAGAGAGAGGTATCGAACAGAACAGTTGAAGTTCTCAACAACAACTGCAGAGGAGATGTGATTACGGGCATGATTACTGACAAGGCTTGCAATCAAAGGGACAAAGGTGACATTATGAAAGAAGATCAGTCCAACATTGAAGCAAGTAAAACCCTAGAATTTCTACTTCCAGATGAAGTTATTGAAGTTATTACTGAATGCCAAAGTCACTCTGTTATTTTATTCTTCTTAAGAGGTGTCCCTTCGGAGTTGGATTTTTACCGTTGGGCCAGAATGAATTCAGAAAATAGGGGTTGGGAAATTGAATCCTTAAGAGGGCTAGGGAAAGGATATATATCCTGTACTTTTAAGTTAACAGAGCATGCTCAAGCAGTGTTTCAGTATGGCACTTGGGTTATTTGTGGACAAGTTTGTTAAATGCAGGCTTGGAGTTTTGACTTCCATCCTAAAGGGCCATCCAGAATTAGATATCATATGTGCATTGAACTACCATATCTGAATTTATCCTTTAGACCATTTCTGAAAGATATTATGTCTCAGCTTGGAAAAGTCATTTGGTGCAAACTTAATACTGATAAGTTTGCTAGCTTAAGAGTGCATCCTAGGGTTTGTGTGGAAGTGGACTTGAATAAATAGTTTCCTGAGCATATCAAGTTGATTGGTCCTGGTTTTGAGTTTGAAAAACCATTAGTATATTTAAATAAACCCAATGCATGTTTCTATTGCCGAAAAGAAGGTCATTTAATAAGAGATTGTCCTATCAAGAAAAGTAGATATACTCAGCCTTTCCCATGTTCTGCTCCAGTCTTTCAAGGATCTCTGTCACTTTCTTAGCCTTTGCCTAGTCATACGGATCAACCAAATCCAGTCAAATCTTTTGTTGCTTCCCTGACTAGTCAAACAGATTAGCCAATGGTAGACCCACCGTCCAATGTTGTTTCATCTTTCAAAGATATAGTTATGACCAATGAGTGGAGAGTGGTTAGAAAGGAAAAGGAACCTTCTAGCTCTTCTAAGTCTTTGGCTTCTCATTCATATTCCCATGCCAGACTTCCTTCTTCCTCTTTTATCTTTCAAGTTTAGGTTGTAAATAAGTCCATTTCTCCTTCTTCCTCTTCTACTCCCCAGGACCAGTACTCTCATAAATCCATCTCTCCCCCATCATCTCCTCGACATAGGTCAAGGTCCCCCTCCTTAGCTGCTAGAGATATTCATAATGGAGATCACCATGTTCCTCTTGCCAATTAGTTTGATGTGTTGCCTCAAGAAGATGAACCTATTATATCATCTTAGACATGAAGTACAATATTCTATCCTAGAATGTTAGAGGGATTTCTCTCCCTCATTGAAAGTTTAAATTTAAGGATGTTTTTATCAAATGGAGGCATGATATTTTGTTTTTGCAAGAAGTCAAAGTTAGTGGCAGTCGGCTTGAGGCATCACTATTCCATGTATGGAGAGATGTTGTTTTTTTACATACATCCCATGGTGATGGCAAAGGAGGTGTTGTTTTGGGAGTTGCTCCATGGATAGCAAAGCATATTATTGATAAAGGGGAGGAACCCTCACAAAATTGTGTTTGGGCCCTTGCTTTTATCAATGGTTTGTCTATTGGTTTTTGTTCTATGTATGCATCTAATAATACTAAAGAACGTAATCTCCTTTGGGAATGGATGTCCAATCATTTACCCAATGCTACTGGGTTTTAGCAAGTAATTTCAATATGGTAGAACACCATAATGATCATAGCTGGTTTAATCAGTCTAAACTCAGCAATGAGAAATTTGATAAATGGTTATTTTGTTGCAACTCTTTGGGTATTATAGATCCTATCTTTGACAAATTTTCCTGTCATGCCAATTGTTGGTACACTTGGTCTAATTGTAGATTAGGGGATGAGAGGAAACTAAGTAGACTTGATAGATTTTACCTATCCCCTAACCTGCAATTGGTCCAGGCTGTATTGGGTAATTTGGTTCAAGTTGATTATTCTACAACTCTTTCAGATCACTTTCTAATCTTTTGTACCTTTTTTTCTTCTCAAATGCCTACCAGTAAACATGCTCTTCCATATATAAATTAAATATTTCTCATCTTAAAAAACCTAAATGCATGGTTACTCTGAAAGGTATTTGGGATTCTATCCCTGAGCCTCAAGAAGGGGAATCATGGATCGAATGGTGGTGTTCTACTATTTCTCAATGTACTCTATTTTTACGTGCTTTTGGTAAGAGAATGACCTAGAAGCATAGGCGCAAAGAAAAAATGCTAAAAGGGAAATTGGAACATGCAAGAAAATAGCTAAATGCAGACCATAGTAACATTAATATTCAAGCTACTATTGTTGAGATTGAGACACAGTTACGTAATCTTGACATTTATAGAGGTATGGGGGCTAAAATCAGAGCTCACCTTCATTGGATTAAAGAAGGTAACAAAGGCTCTAAATTCTTCTTTAACTACTTCAATTATAAACATAAAAAGGAGAAGATTAATGCTATTAAGGATGGTTAAGGCTCTTTACATATAGATTCAAATGAGATCAATTTGATATTCCAAAAGTTTTATGCAAATATTTTCAGTGAGGATCATCATTGGGATGATTTATAGCACATCTTGGAAGATATTGTCAAAGATTGCATTCCTAGCTAAATCGATCCTGGTTATAGTCAGTTTTTGGACTAGATGCTATCTTTAGATGATCTTGAGCATGCTCTATTCTCCATAGCCTTGAACAAAAGCCCAGGTTCAGATGGGCTCCCAATGGAATTTTATCAAGCTATATGGCCCCATATTAAAGAGGACTTCTATTGTCTTTATTTGGAGGCTTTTAGTAAAGGTTCTTTGGGTCCTATTATTAATAGAGGAGTTATCAAATTTTTACCTAAAGGAATAAATGAAGACTCCATTTCTGGTTAGCGACTGATTACATTATTTACTTCTTATAAAATTATAGCTAAGGATTTGGCTAGGCGTATTAAACCAGTGGCTCAAGGCATAGTAAGGCCTGAACAAATTGGATTTTTGGGGGGCAGATTTATTCTTGATAATTTAATTCTTGCCTGGGAGGTGAGTGAATGGGCTTAGCAAACTAGCCAAAATGCTTTGGTGGTTAAGCTTGATTTTGACAAATCCTGTGATAGAATGTGTTAGAGCTTTATCCTTAAAATGTTACTTTGGTCCTAAAATATGTGAGCACGTTCGAATGTTGTTTAAGGATGCTAATGCTCAATTAATTGTTAATGATCATATGTATGATCCTTTTGTTCTGCAATGCTCTATCAGGCAGGGTTTTCCACTTGCTCCTTTTTAATATGTTCTTATAGTTGATGCTTTGGGTTATTTATTACAAAAGGCCAATCAATTAAATCTCATATGAGGCATTTCTATTCTGCAAAAGGCCAGTGTGATTAACTCCCACTTTACTAATGACCTACTTTTTTTGCAAAATTCAAAAGCAGAAATTAATAATACTCTTGACATGTTGGATCTTTATTGTTCAGCATCAGGTTCTCAACTAGCTCATGAAAAAATAGAGTTTTTAATGATTCAAACTGGCTCTGTCCCCCAATGGATTCCTAGTGCATGGAAACAAATTAAACATGGCGAGATAACAAGATACCTAGGCATCTAGGCCTTCGGTGTGGATGTCTCTCTTTATGAGATGTGGAAATGGTTTCTTAATAAACTCAAAATTAAACTCTTTAACTGGGGCAATAAATTTATTTCATTGGCTAGTAGAATTCATGTTGTTAATAAAATATTCCTTGCATCTCATGTTTACTTTTCTTCATGTTGGATGCCCTCAAGCAAAGGGTGTGAGGATTTAAATAAACTCTCTTGTCAATTTATTTGGTCCAAGTGGGATGGCAGTTCTGGTTTCAAATATACCTCATTATCTCATTGTATACAGCCGAAAGGGAAAGTAGGATTGGGTGTGATTGATCCCAAAACCCAAGGGATATGTTTAGCGGCTAAATGGATTGTCAGAGTAGTTGAAGGTGAAGAGCCATGGAAAATATTGGTAAGGTACAGATTGAAATTTATTTCTGTTAAAAGTAAATGACATGAAGTTAACTGCTTAAATAAAATTCTTCTTGCGCCTTTCTTGTGTATTAAGGCATCCCCAGCTTTACAATCTATTTGGAAGGCATGGCAGAAGGTTTGTCATTTCCTTAAGTGGAAGGAAGTAGCATTACAACATGGTTTTAGTTTTGCCACTTCATCCATTTGGTGGAATAGACATGTTCAATACCACAGTCAGCCTTTGGCTATGATATTTTCCAAGCAGGCCTATTTGTTATTCAAAAAGGGAGTTCGTCAATTTAAAGACCTTTGGGATTTTAATTCAATGAGCTGGTCTTCATGGGTTCTTACTATGGAATGCTTTATGCTTAATAAGAAGCTTGAAGGGTTTCTTATCTTTATTCAATCTTTAGTTTTAGAAGAATTAATAATGAAGATGTACACCCCTATTCAGTGTATCTTTTTCAAGGATTGGTGTTGGCTTTCTTATGGGCATTTTAGTCAATTCCCCTTAAAGAAAATTTATCTTTCTCTAGTTCCTCATATGGATCTTAACCCACGGTTGAATCAAAAGTGGAAATGTAAACTTAAGAACAAATCTTGGGTTAAGTTAAGTGCTCAAATCTAAAAAACTAAAGCTGATGAGGATGCAAAAATTATGGCATGGAAGATTTTATACTAAGTTACATGTGGAGGATAGGTTGAAATGCATCTTAGTGTAGCCTGTTAAATGTCCTTTCTGTGCATGTAAAGAAACCTTGAAGCATTTTTTTGGGATTGTATGTTTGTTAAAAAGCAATGGTCTGCAGTTTTTAAAAATCTACCTGCTATCTTTGGCCATCAATTAAAATGGAAGGAAACTTTATTGGGTTTTGGTTTACATAATAATTTGATAGCTAATTCTATCAGACAAGTTATTTTATTTCATTTATGGAAAACCAGGTGTTTAGTAGTGTTCTCTAATGTTAACTTTCATTTAGAAACAATGATTCTACAACTTTACTCTGATATCATTTTGTGGATTGCTTCCTTGTTTTCACATCTGCATGGCTTATCAAAGAAGAATATGATGGTTTCTTATCATCTTGAGAAAATTAAATCTCAAATTATATAGGTTACAAATGCTAGAGCATTGAACACAAAACATTTGGATGGGTTTCTGAGATGGCCTAATCAATATTTTACCTCTCCTTCCAAGTCTACAGTTTGAGGCAGCTTTGGCCAAGCTAGGCTTTGGTTCTGTTCATAGCTTCTTTAGTGCTAATGTTCAATCTTGACTAAGGGCTTTGTTGTTATATACTATAGATTATTTGTAATGGTACTAGTGGACAGTTATAGGTCTATTTTTTATGGTAACATGGCTCAGAGGTTTGATGCATCCAACTACAAGGTATTGTAATAACACACGGTCAATTTCTCTATTAAGGTGCTCTCTTGCTTGGCAGTGGATGTTCTATGATAGCGGCTGGTGGGTGTTATATATGGCTGCTTCTGAGATTGCAAATTCTTTAGCTTCAAGTTTTCTATGCAATTGCAATGCTTGGTCCAGTTCCTTTATTGCAGTGTTTGATGGTGTCATAGGTTGTTATTGTTATGCTCACTGGTTTTTGTATTGTGGAGTAGCTTGACTTTCCACTTGGTTTGTATGGTGGACATGTTCCTTTTGTTGCTCTATTCAGTAGCAGCCCATATGTAGGGTGCTCTGTTTCAGCTGTATTATGGTTTTAAACTGTCATGTATCATTTTTATTTTGCAGTCTTTTGACTGCCTTTTCAAGTTGTAACTACATTATTAAAAAAAAAACTACTAACAAAGCTCCATTGTTATGAGTGATATACTTAATATAAATTGAAGTCAAAATGTTCAAACCTTGTACTTTTTTGGGGGTGGTCCTTTAATGTTCAAATTTAACTGATTTGAGAAGATTTATATGTTTAAAAACCATTTTGTACAAATTTGCTTTTTTATCATGGGTGGAATGGGGAGATTTTTTTAACCCAAAAGGTAGCGAAATGTCCTCGTATTCAACAATGCATACAACCATTCAAATTTTCTATGTTTCGAAACTAATGTTCAAATATATATATATATTGTTATTGTGTCAATTATAGCTAATGTTAAAAGGTAAATAAATAGATTTTATATTAGTTGGATTAAATTAAATTGTAAATTAATCAACTAAAAGTTAATTAGTGTATTGTAAATAAGATAGTTATGTACACTCTTAATGACATGATGAATTATGTAAAGTCTTTTTCTGCACACAAGAATATATAATTGCGGACAACTATACATATTAACCTTTGCCATCCTTGCAAGGATTTTATGTTGTCCTAAATTAAAACTCTAATTCTTTCAACCTTTGTAATTGTTTTTTAATTATAATTTCAACATTGTTCAGGGTGACATGGGGGTTGTTGGTGAGAGGGGGTCAAGTGGTAGGGATTTAGTGAATTGTCAACATTAACATAAAACAAAGTCCAACTTCTTCCACTAGAAACCATACAAGGAACTCTACATGTGAATAGCACACCATTGTTCCAACATTCTCCCACTTAAAATTCATAGTAGGAGAACTTATAGTATCCCAAGAAGTTAATCTCATGTGTGAGATTGGGATAAACCTATCTCATCCTTGCACCAGAAAAACTTAGTAGTATTCAGAAGTTTTGTCAAAGAATCAACAATATTTACATGAGTGTCAATTTTCCAATCTGAACCTTCCTTGTCTCAACCATCTCCCTAACAAAAAGATATTGCACATGATCTACATGTTTAGTCGAAGCATGGTAAACAAGATTCTTAGCAAGAAAAGTTACACCCTATGAATCACAATTAATGCTATATGACTCTTAAAATCAATATTGTTACCTAGTCTCTATAACCCAACAACTTCTTTGCAAGCATGTCTTGTCAACATGTACTCTATTTGTGGACAACACAATTGTGTATTTGTTTTTACTCATCCAACTTACTTCTACACCAAATAGAGTAAAGAGTTATCCACTAGTTGATCTTTAGTTATCTAGATTTACAACCCAATCAAAATCCTTAAAAATCTGCGTATTTACACCTTGTCAACATCATTACTACCATGATAACACAAACAAGAATCCAAAGTTCCTTTCAAGTACTTCAACACTTTTTTAACCTCTATCCAATGTTTTTTGCTATAATTTGACATGAACCTAGTTAGAACTCCTATTTCTTGGGAAATATCTAGCATTGTACAGATCATTGCATACATAAGGTTGTCTAATGTACTTGCATATGGAACATTGTTCATGTCCTCCAAAGCCTTTGTAGAGTTAGGAAACTATTACAAATTCAACTTAGTGCCTACTAGTTAAGGGATATTTACAAGACTATTGTCATGCATGTTGAGCCATCACAAAATAGTCTCAAGATACTTCATCTAGGTTAACCATATCTTCCTACTAGCCATGTCTCTATGGATCTCCATATTAAGTATGTATCTTGCAACACCTAGATCTTTCATCTCAAATCTACTAACCAACCGAACCTTGAGTTCTCTAATCAATGTCTTATTGTTCCCAATGATTAACATTTCATCAACATATAAAATAATGATTAACACTTAATCACCAATCTACTCATAGTACACACATTGATCAAATTGACTCTTTACAAAACCTAAATATTATGCATATGAATCAAATTTTTTCTACCATCTACAATATGACTGCTTTAACCCATACATAGACCTTTTTAGATTACAAACTATATGTTCTTTACCCTTTATCTTGAACTCTTCAATTTAAATCATATAGATTTCCTCCTCTAAATTTCCATGCAAGAATGTTGTCTTGACATCCACCCAATCCACTTAAAAATTAAAAAATGTAGCTATAGATAACACATCCTAATAGAATTCAATTTAGCTATTGAAGAGTAAATCCTGCCAAAGTCTATTCCCTCTATATAGGAACACCCATTTACCATCAATTGTGCCATGTACCTTTCCAATCTACCATCTACTTGAAATTTCTTCATGAACACCCACTTGCAACCAATGGGTTTCTTACATTTAGGTAAATCAACCAAGTCCCAAGTCTTGTTATGATGCAATGCCTTCATCTCCTCTTTCATGGCATTTTTCTAAGAGTTGCTCTCTTTTCATAAAAGAGCTTCTCCTACAAAATTTGGTTCATCATTAGTACAAGTTAGAGCAAAAATAGATTAGAAGTTTGGTGAGCTATAACTTTTAGGTAATTTTTCTACCACATAGACCTTCTTATAATTTTCACTAGCAAAGACTTTCCTACTATATCTGCATCATATCCTTGTTCAAGGTTTGCCCCAAATGTGCTTTCCTCCTCTACATCTAGGCTATCATCTCCACTTAATTATTCATTTACAAATACATCATGTTGCTCTAAGTTTATCCAAATGCATCTTGCCACTCTGCTTTTCATTTGACACTCTTTCCTGGACAAAAATCCAAGTTCCCTAAATATGGCATCCCTTGAGTAGAGAGTCTTTTGGGTTACCAAATTCCAAAGCTTGTAGTTTTCCACATTATCACCATACCCAATGATAATTCACTTTAAGCCTTCATGTTCAACTTGGACAATTTCTCCTTAGGAACATGCACAAAGGTATCACAACCAAAAACTCTCAAATGTGTTACAATAGGCTTCTTGCCTATCCACATTTCATATGGTGTCTTCTCCTCAAGAATAAAAGTAGCAGACTTGTTTTTTAATAACAAGTTGTGTTGATTGCCTTAGCTCAAAATGCTTGTCCTAGATTAATACTACTCAACATGCCTCTAGCTCAATCTAGTAAGGTTTTATTCAACCTTTCAACCACTTCATTCTATTTTAGCATGTAGGGTGTTGTACTTTACCTAACACGAATGTGCTTTCCATATATCTCAATATCCTTAGAGAAAAACTCTCCACCATTATCTAACCTTAGTGTTGGGAAAGGTGTCTCAACCTTGTGACAGGCTATCGTAAGGTCCTAACACTTTAGATGAAAATTATCAGTTTATAGACCGGGGTAGTGTCCGAGGCTGTCTGCAATAGGGAGTTTGGATATTTCATTGAGAAATAGTTTTCTAGATCTGTTAAAAAGTTGAAACAGTAATTTTATCCTTCTACAAAAAGCATTCAAATTCTATACTAAGAAGCATGAAAACTCTAGAAAGTCTAAATTCTACACTTAGAAAGCAGATAAATTCTACACTAGAAAGCAAATAAATTCTATGCTAACAATTCACAAATACAATTTGCTAAGCTGCAAGCACTCCAAATTCTAACCATTAGAAAACAATAATTCTAACTAAGGCGAATGTGCCGAAAATCTTCTAATGAACATAGAAAGTTTTAAACAATAGTACACAACATTTTAACTTTTAAACAAGACACCCTGCAGGTTAATGACATAAGCTAAACATAAACTATCTTCAATTGAATAAAACATCCACAGAAATGAAAATACTTATCTATCCTACAGTCCTGTGAGTGGCCAGCTCATGGGAAAAGCTTGTCTTAATTCAAATCACATTCAATCGCTTCAACAACACATGAGAACTCCATTCAAATATTCATATTTTTTAAAGAAACTAAAACTTAGAATATCATTTCCATTCATAAAAATTGCAAGTGCACAGATCTGATGATTTTGAAAAACTAGAGGATTTATTTTCATTAATCCATAGTGTTTATTTATATCCATATTTTGAGCAACAACAAAAACTGAACTACTTCAAAAACTCCTAAACTTAAGATGGCGGGAAAATGCCAATTAAAGAGGTCTTATAACTGAAAAACAAGATCTTAACTATTGTTGTCTTTTAAACATAAAAAGGACTCCGAGTGGAGTCATAATGTCTTTTGGGTAAGCACAGAAATAGCAGAATAAAAAGAAAATCTTCATTAAATGCAAGCCTAAAATTTCTGGCACCCCCAACTTCTAGCGCACTCATCCACAACTGCATAATGTCCACTTCTTAGGCAATGCATTAACCTGCACAGTTACCCAACTTTTCATGCCATTAAATCAACATTTAAAAGCTAGTTTCAATCAATTTAGGAAATCAGGATTTGTACAATATTTTATTAAAAATAGATAAATATCACTTATAAAAATAAATAAATTGGCAAGGCTAGGGAATTAGATAGTGCAAAAAGGCTATTTGATCCATTAAAGAAATGAGGTTATTTATACCTCATCACCTTGCATTCCCAATGTTGCATATTTTTATTATTTATTGTATTTATTTATTAGTTTTGTCCTCACATGAGAAGTGGAGCATCCCACTTTGAGGTGGCATTCTTTTCCATGTGTTAGCCATCTTAATTTCTGTGTAAGGTTTTGTAAGAGAAACCAATGTCATTATGATGTGTAAGAGCATCTTATGACACCGTAAGATGTGGGTGTTACTTATGATAGATTCTATGACAAATAAGAGTATGATTATAGGGGTTACATTAGAATCTTGACCAGCATTATGAGTCTTATTATGCATGTCATAAAGCATATTTGAATGGAGGAACAGGGAAAATTGGGGTGCCTAAGTTGGAATCTTGGCTATGATAAGTTATGACAACTGTAAGGAATATTCTAAATATAGCTTGGAATTTAAACTTGGTATGGGATGCTGGAATTTGGACCATGGGGTTTGGACACCATACCTTGGCTCATGGTTTTCCAAAACCATTGGATGCTTTCCTATTTGTTTCTCTTCTATTTATTTGGGTTCTTTGATGGAGATTTCATAGTGTGTTGTAGAGATTCCATTATGCTATCAAAACTACTCCAGGATTTAATGTTGGTGATACTCCTATAAGGGCGTGTGCTTAGAGTTGTATGTATTCATATTGTTATTGTAATACAATTAGTTTCATACTTTGGAGTGTGGGTTTTTTCTGTAAATGGATTTCCTCACATATACCTCTATTAGTGGTTTGTGAATTGCATATCTTTTCATGTCACTTGCATACTAGTGCATGTTATTTTGTGTATGATTTTTTCATTAGAAATTGTCAGATATGAGCTTTTGTGCATTTTCTCTCCTTATAGATTAGTGTAGGAAGCATTTATGCACCTTAAATTCCTTTCATTTTGTATTAGAGCTTGATCAACTTAGGTCCTAGGTGGTAGGAAAGAGGTTTTTTTGTACTAATATTATTTTGAATGGGAGCATGCGTAGAGTAGATCTTGGTTTAGGAAAATGGCAAGAACATCTAGACTAGAGATGGAGAGATTTAATGGCAATAACTTTGAGTTATGGAAGCTCAAGATGGAGGATTTTAGACCATAGATTGAGATATGTGTGTTGTAATATTTGTATCTAAACCTGCATCAATGCATGATGAAGAATGCCATATGTTGGATTAGGAGAGAATCCTTATCAGGCTTTGCTTAGAAAATTGAGTGTTGGTAAATGTTTATGAAGAATCCATGTTGAAAGCTCTTTAGAAGAAGTTGTAAAAATTTCACCAAGTTAAATCCTTCATTAATAAGTGTTTTCTATGGAAGAAGGTATATAATATTGGGATGGGTGATGGTGATTCAATGGTAGAGCACTTGAATGCATTCAACATGATTGTCAGCTAGTTATAGTCTATCAGTGTGAAAATAGAAAAGGAAGATTGATGCATGACCCTTCTATGTTCCTTGCTAGACTCATGGGATAACTTGGTGATGGCTATCAAGAGCACTATTTTAAAACTTGTGCTTGATGAGGTAGTAGGTGCTTTACTCTCGGAAAAGATGAGGTAGAAACATTTTGAATCTCCCAACGAAGATTTGACTATTCATGGATGGTTGAAGGAGAAAGGTAAGAAGAATGATAAAAATAGATCTAAGTCTTGTGGGTGATCTAAGACTCCTAATAAAAAATTGAAGTCTTAGATCTAAGACTCCTAATAAAAAATTGAAGGATAAACATTGGAACTATGGAAAGCAAGGTCATTTCAAGGACTATAAGGAGGATAAAAAGAAAAAGAAAAAAGGTGGATCTGATGATGATTCTAATAAATATTTATGCAGGAGCATCCCTGGTTCAAGAACAATCTTGCATCAACCAAAAATATTGGCATTTCAGTTTATTTCTCTTCATTTTCTAGTTCAGTTTAGTTAGTTCAGTTAGTAGCAGTTCTATATTTTGGTCCACATTGTACCACAGTTCCATTTCAGACCTTGCAGAGCTAGACTTAGCATCTAGACACATTCATGTACATCATATCCAAACTTCAGAGCATTTGGATCAAGTACCAGAAAGATATCACTATTAGAAGATCATCTATTTTCTCATAACAAAGCATCCTAACAGTCTCAGATAATCAGCTAAAGGAGAAGACTTGCAGAGCATTTCATGACTTGTAGAGCTAAATGACGCATCATTTAATGTTATTTAGATTGTGGCCAACCTTCCCTAAGATCCGCACACCATTCCATTCATTTGTGAAGGAGTTCTATACTATTAGGTCTGACCTATCTGTGTACACACATTATAGCTCTTCATTGGAGTTTGTGATTTTCCTTGGCCAACGCAGAGGAATCTTATGTTATGGAGATGATATAAATTGATGTAATAGATGCCTACGAAAGTAGTGAATTACATAGAGATAGCTCAAAGTTTGAATTTCTTATGAAGGAGCTTCAAAGCTATATCTTGTGCATATTCTGTAATTTGTGATCAGGGCTGTGAACCCTAATTGTAAGCCTGCATGATGCCAACCAATTTGTATTTGGATTCCATGATATATTGAATGACTAAATCTACATTTGCTTTATATATTTGAGTTTTTTCCATTGTGTTTACTCTTTTTGCATGGTATGGACTGTTCACTTTGTGGA
Source organism: Cunninghamia lanceolata (assembly GCA_027924645.1). NCBI lineage: Eukaryota > Viridiplantae > Streptophyta > Pinopsida > Cupressales > Cupressaceae > Cunninghamia > Cunninghamia lanceolata. The sequence goes on along the minus strand of BSBN01001137.1, from coordinate 823,917 downwards.
CCCTCCTAACCATGACTGCACAAAGTGGTATTAGAGCAAAAGTTTGAATTTTTGGGAATGAATTAAGAAAAGTTGGTGAAGGAATTCCATAAGATCTTGTTGTGAATAGATCACCGAATCTGAGGCAGACTACTTGTGTTGTCAATCGATCATCGATTGTGAGGTAGTTGTCACCTTGTAGCCCAATCGCCAAATTTGAGGCAATTACACTTGATCCTAGGAAGAATGATGTTGAGGAGAATACCTATTGTTGGTACTATGACTAGAAGAATGGATGAAATGATAGAAATGATGAAAACCATGCGAGTTTTCTTGGATGCTGTTGAAGAAGATTGGAGAAGAGGATTTACACCTCAACCTAATGTTAAAAGTGATGATGATGAAGAATTTCAATCCGCTAATCAAAATGGTGAAACCCTAGCAGAAGAAGAAGAATTAGATCAAGTCAAGATGTTGTTAGCCATTTCAAAGATTGGGAAAAGACATGAGTTGATGTACCAAACTATACTAACAATTTGAATCATGAGGAGCTGATTGACTAGATAAATGACCTAGAAGAATACTGAGTATGATGAAATTAAAGATCCGGAGAAGGTGAAATTTGCAAAAACAAAGTTGAAAGGACATGTTGCTATATGGTGGAAAGAAGTTTAGTTTGATATAAATAGAAGGGGAAAATAAAATATTACTTGAAGTGGGATAGAATGGTGACAAAATTGAAGAATCAATTTATACATGTTGACTATGAGTTGGAACTATTGAAGAGATTACAAAACTTGAGATAAAAGGAGAAATCTGTAAAGGAGTACACTAAAGAATTTCATAAGATAATCATAAGGATAGGACATAGTGAAACAAGCAACGAGAAAGTAGCTAGATACATCAATGGACTAAGATTGAACATTCAAGAATAACTAAGTTTGGTGAGGATGACAACATTGGAAGAGGCATATCAATTTTCCCTAAAAGTTGAAGAAAAGTTAAACAAGAGGCATGATCAGAGATAGAGAGGGGAAGGAGGTAAATTTCAGAGAGGTATAATATTTTTCAGAGGAGAGAGATCATATGCAGAGCATAAAAAACAAGATAACACATTTAATAAGGAGGACATAGACCATAATGCATACTGGAAAGATGACAAAACTTTCTACTGCAAAGGAAACCCTAGTCCATACTGGAGTGAAGGATATAGAAGAGAAGGAAGAGGACCTGATAGGAGAACATTCAGAGGAACCTGTTTTAAATGTGGAGGTGGACATAGAACATTTGAATGTAATCAAGGGATTACAAGCAAGAGGACAGAGAATAGTGGAAGAGCAACCTATGTTGAAGAAGACCATATTGAATCACCCAATTCAATTGGTAAAACTGAGAAAGGAGAATCACTTTTCACGAGGAGAGAATTATTTCAAGCAGAGACAAATGAAGAACCACCACAGAGGAAAAGTTTGTTCAAAACTAGATGCAAATCAGGAGGTAAATGTTGTAAAGTTATAATTGATAGTGGTAGTTCAGATAATTTAGTTTCAAAGGAAATGGTGAGTAAGCTGAAGTTGGAAAGATTGAAACACCCTAAGCCATATTAGATAGCATGGATTCATGATGATCATAAGGTACTGGTGAGTGAACAATATTTGGTGAGATTTCATATTGGATCTTATCATGATGAAGTATTGTGTGATATTATGCCTATAGATGTATGTCATATTTTGTTGGGTAGACCATGGCAGTATGATAGGAAAGATATACATGATGGAAGAAAGAATACATATACTATAACATCAAATGGAAAGAGAAATACTTTGATTCCTTTAGAAGATGATCCTAAGGATTAAGTGTGTAGGAATACTAGAATTTGTTTGGTAGATGGAAGGAAATTTCTGGACGGTTTGAGACATGACAATATGTGTTATGCCTTGATTCCTAAGAAGCCTGAAAACCTAAAGATAAAGACTAAAGAATCACAACCAGAGGAGATAACTGAGTTATTGACAGAGTATGAAGACATTATATGAAATAATGCACCTGAAGGATTACCACCAATCAGGAGTATCAATCATCACATGGATCTTATACTCAGAGCTAGTTTGCCTAACAAAGTAGCACACAGAATGACATCGGTAGAGAATGAAGAATTGAATAGACAGATACATGAGTTGTTGAGGAAAGGTTTGATCAGAGAAAGTTTGAGTCCGTGTGCAGTACCTGTAGTGCTAGCACTAAAGAAGGATGGAGAATGTGTTGGCATGTGCGTCCAACGCTCCCCGTGATGCTTCGTGACATGGACTAACCACCTCTCGTGGATCCTAACTCTGGCGATTATAATGGAGATTAATGCCTATGGGTTTTGGTCTAATGGCAATTGTGGTCCAACAAGTGGTATTAGAGCCAAAGGTCTCGAGTTTGAAACTCCTTAGGTAATGCTAAGGGGGAGATTGTTGGCATGTGCATCCAACGCTCCCTATGATGTTTCATGACATGGACTAACCACCGCTCGTGGATCCTAACTCTGGCAATTGTAACAAAGATTAATGCCTATGGGTTTTGGTCTAACAACAATCGTCGTCCAACAGAATGGAGAATGTGTATAGACTCTAGAGCAATCAACAAGATCACAGTTAAGTATAGATTTCCTTTCCCTAGGATGAATGATATTATGGATTGTTTGAGTGGAGCACAATATTTTACAAAGATAGACTTGAAGAGTGGATACCATCATATCAGAATCAAAGAAGGAGATGAATGGAAGACTACTTTTAAGACAAATGAAGGATTGTATGAGTGGTTAGTGATGCCTTTTGGATTGACAAATGCACTGAGTACTTTCATGAGATTAATGAATGAAGTTTTAAAGAATTCTTGGGTAAGTTTGTTATTATATATTTGGATGATATTCTAATTTTTAGTAAGACAAAAGAAGAACATTTGTGGCACATGAGACATGTATTGCAGAGGTTGAGAGAAGAGAAATTGTTGATAAACATCAAGAAGTGTAGTTTCATGAAGGAAGAATTGGTATACTTGGGATTTATGATTTCTACAAAAGGATTGAAGATGGACCCTAAGAAAGTGAGGGCAATTGTTGAGTGGCCTACATCAGAGAGCATTGGAGAAGTTAGATCATTTCATGGATTAGCTAGTTTCTGCTGAAAGTTCATCAGAAATTTTAGTTTAGTATGTAACCCTATGACAGATACAATGAGAGGTGATAGAAAAGACTTTAAGTGGACATCAGGAGTAGATAAAAGTTTTGAACTGTTGAAGTAGAAAGTGACAGAGCAACCTGTATTGGCATTACCAGATTTCAATAAGGTGTTTCAAGTAGATTGTGATGCAAGTGGGAATGCAATAGGAGCAGTTTTAAGTCAAGAAGGTAGTCTTGTAGCATATTTCAGTGAGAAGTTGAATGACGCAAGGAGAAGATATTCAATTTATGTTCAAGATTTCTATGTCATAATTCAGCCCTGAAGAAGTGGAGACATTATTTGTTGCCTAAGGACTTTGTGTTGTATACAGATCATCAAGCTTTGTTGTATTTGAACAGTCAAGGAAAGTTGAATCAGAGACATATGAGATGGGTAGAGTTCATGCGGAGTTACACTTTTGTGTTGAAGCATAGGAGTGGAAAATCAAACAAAGTTGCAGATGACCTAAGTAGGAGAAGGAACTTGTTGACAAAGATGAGAGTTGAAGTGTTAGGATTTGAGGAATTCAAGAACATGTATGAGAAAAATCTTGATTTTGCAAAACCTTGGAAAACATGTAAGGAACCTATTATGACAAATAGAAGTGGTTGGATTATTTGATTCAGGAAGATATGTTGTTTAGAGGAAATTAGTTATGCATACCTAGGAGTTCAATGAGAGACAATTTGATCAAGGAGAAACACAGTGGTGGATTAGTAGGACATTTTGGCATTGACAAGACAATAGCTTTGGGGAGTGAAATTTACTTTTGGCCTTAGATACATAAGGATGTTAGGAAATTTGTGTAGAGTTATAGATTTTATCAAGTAGCAAAAGGGAATAGTCAGAATATTAGTTTGTACAAATCTTTGATAGTACTAGAGAGACCTTGGGAAGACATAAGTATGGATTTCATAATGGGATTGTCGAAGACACAGAGGGGACATGATTCTATTTTTATAGTGGTGGACATATTTTTAAAGATGGCACATTTCATACCTTGTAAGAAGATAACTAATGTAGTACATGTGAATGGCCTATTTTTCAAGGAGATTGTGAGATTGCATGGATTACCTAAGAGCATTATTTCAGATAGAGATACAAGATTTCTGGGATACTTTTGGAAGACACTTTGGAAGAAGATGAAGATAGATTTGAAGTTCAGTTCAGCATTCCATCCACAGACTGATGGACAGATAGAGGTAGTGAATTGGAGTTTGGGAAACTTGTTGAGATGTCTGGTTGGAGAGAAGGTAGAAAATTGGGATTTGATTCTATCACAGGTTGAGTTTGCATATAATAATTCAATGAATAGGAGTATCGAAAGAACACCATTTGAGATTATGATAGGAACAAACCCTAGAGGAGTAGAAGAGTTGAGAAACATCAGTATGGAAGAGAAGAGGAGTGCAAAAGTAGAAGAATTTGCAGGACATATGGAGACAGTGCATAATTAGGTTAAGAAGCATTTGGAGGTGATGAACAATAAGTATAAGGAGCAATCAGATTAGAAGAGGAGACAAAGAATTTGTAGTTGGAGATGAAGTGATGGTGTACTTGAGAAAAGATAGATTTCTAGTTGGGACATATAACAAGTTGAAGAAGTTTGGACCATGTAGGATACTCAGAAAGTTTGATTCAAGAAATGCATATGAAGTGGAGTTACCAGAGGCATTGGCTATATCACCTATTTTCAACATTGCAGACCTATATCAGTATCATGAAGCAAAGTTTAGTAACAGCCTTGAAGAAGACTTGAAGAAGTAGTTACCACAACAAGCACTGGAGTAGATTGAAGACATCTTGGACAACAGAATTGGACATAGCACCAGAGGCAAGCAATACAAAGAATACCTTCTAAAGTGGAAGGGTAGACCAGAAGAAGAATCATCTTGGATTTCTCGAGCTGAGGTGGACCATCTTGGTTTTTCTCTAGCCCTAGCAAAGTGAGGGACTCACTTTTTCAACAACCACAGATGTCTAATGTAGGAGCTTCTCTGGTTCAAGAGCAATCTTGCATCAACCAAAAACATTGGCATTTCAGTTTGTTTCTCTTCATTTTCTAGTTCAGTTTAGTCAATTCAGTCAATAGCAATTCTATATTTTGGTCTGTATTCTACCACAATTCCATTTCTGACCTTACAGAGGTAGACTTAGCATCTAGACACATTTGTGTACATCATATCCAAAATTCAGAGCATTTGGATCAAGTATCGAAAAGATATCACTATTAGAAGATCAACTATTTTCTCAGAACAGAGCATCCTAACAGTCTCAGATAATTAGATAAAGGAGAAGACTTGTGAGTATTCCATGACTTGTAGAGCTAAATGACACATCATTCAATGTTGTTTGGATTGTGGCTGACTTTCCTAGAGATCCGTACGCCATTCCATTCATTTGCAGAGGAGTTCTATATGATTAGGTCTGACCTATCCATGTACACACATTACAACTCTTCATTAGAGTTTGTGATCTTCCTTGGCAGATGCGGAGGAATCTTATGTTTCATAGATGATATAAATTGATGTAATAGATGCCTAGGAAAGTAGTGAATTACATTAAGATAGTTTATAGTTTGAATTTCTTACGAAGGAGCTTCAAAGCTATATCTTGTGCATATTCTGTAATTTTGTGATCAGGCATGTGAGCCCTAATTGTAAGCCCGCATGATGCCGCCCAATTTGTATTTTGATTCCATGATATACTAAATGACTAAATCTGCATTTTCTTTGTATCTTTGAGTTGTTTCCGTTGTGTTTACTCTTGATGCATGGTCTGGACTATTCACTTTGTGGACCCTCCTAACCGTGACTACACCGAATCTTCTTAGGAAGATATAGGAGATGCCTTTTTTGTAGTCTTGGCAATGCATGCATGTGAGGATACATGGATGATTGACATTGGATCTTCTTTCCACATCAATCCCCATTGTGAGTGGTTTTTAGATTACAATAAGTTTGATGGTGGGAAGGTATATCTCAATAACAAGTATTACCTTAGTACATTGTTGGTCATGGGAGAGTTAGGATTTGATTCTCTGATGGGAGGATCAAAGGTATTTTAGGAGTTTTGCACATCCTTATTTTGGCATATAACCTATTATTTGTCAATAAAATGAATGATGCAAGAGTGTAGGTTGTCTTTAGCAATGGAGGGTGTAAGATGGTTTGAGAAACCATGATGCTCATGAAGGGGCTTCAAGATGGTACTCTCTTTCAACTTGATACATGCACATAAATCTAGTACAATAGTTCCACTATACATGCATTAGGACCTATAGAGTAATTATATATTAGTTGCAATTTTGTAGAAAGACCTATAGAGTAGTTATGGGTTGGTTACAATTTTGTAGCAAGACCTATAGAGTAGTTATGGGTTAGTTACAAGTCTACATCAAGACTTGTGGAGTAGTTACAAGTTAGTTACATGTATTCATCCTTAGCATCAAAACCTATAGAGAAGTTACAAGTTGAGCCTATTGAGAGGTTACAAGTTAGTTACAAGTCCTTAGTTTCTAGTTATGATGGTCATGCATTTTGGGTACCCTAGCATGCTCTTACCTCAAAGAGCAAGTTACTTGCCAAAAAGACAATGCTATGGCACTCTTAGAAAATAAGAATCTTATAGAGGGGTTTATAGATTGCTCTCTTGAATTTGACTTTTGTGAATATTGCATTTATGGAAAGCAAAACCTTGTTTAGTTTTATTCTAGTTCTCAAAAATCTCTAGGTTGTTGGATCTAATTCATTTTGACATGTTTAGTCCTATAAATGTTCCTTCAGTATCTAAATCATTTTATTATGTCATTTATTGACAATTATTCTAAAAGGACATGGTTGTATTTTCTCAAGAGAAAGTCTAAGGTCTTTAGTTGGTTTAGAGAGTTTAAGGATCTCTTGAAAAATTAGATTGGGAGAAAGATCAAGATGTTGAGGATTGATAACGGTGGTGAGTATTGTTTTGTAGAGTTTAATAGATTCTATAAGGAGAATGGTATAGAAATACATAAGACAACTTCATACATCCTTCAACAAAATGAGTTACATAACACATGAATAAGACAATGATGGAGAGGGAAAGGGGTATGCTTAGTGGGGTTGGCTTGGAATAGAAGTTATAGTTATAGGTTATAGGTGGTGGTTGGTAATGATAAGAAAATGATTAGGGACTTGAAATCTTAGGTTTCTTTATAGTTTCAAATCATTTAAGGGCCACTAACTACATCCTTGGGATGTAAATTAGGCATGATAGAGATAAAAAAGTTTGGGTTTGACAAAGGAAGTATGTTGAGTCTATTTTCTAGTGTTTTAGCATGGACAACAACAAACTAGTTAATGTTCCTAATTCTATGGGCACAAAGCTTTCAATTTAGTAGTTTCCTATGGCACCTACAGAGATGGAGGAGATGAGTTTACTACCCTATGCTAGTGCAGTTGGTAGTTTGATGTATGCTATGGTCTACACTAGACTAGAAATTACCTAAGCAATCAGAGTATTGATCCATTTCATGGATAATCCTGGTAGGGATCATTGGGTGGTAGTGAAGGTGGTCTTCAAATACTTGTAAAGGATTATAGACTATTCTATTTTCTATCAGGGTGGTACTTCTAGTGACTTGCAACTAACATATAGAGGACTTGCAACCAACTTGTAACAACAGCATGGGTTACTTGGAGCATAGTTGTGTTGGTGGTACTTGTAGAGGACCTACAGGGGACCTACAACCAACCTGTAGATGACCTACAACTAACTCATAGAAGTTGTAGCACTCAGTGGATATTCAAGGAAATGTGGATTGATATTGGGTAGGAGATTTTGATAGTAGAAGATCTACTAGGGGCTATTTGGTTACCCTATTCAATGGTGTAGTGAGTTAGATGAGCAAGAGACATGCTATTGTCACTTTATCCATGACAAAGCCAAAGTATATGATAGCTGCCCATACATATGAGGAAGCCATTTAGCTTTTGAGATTATGTTTAGATGTGAAGCTAAGTTAGAGAGCATTTAGAATTCATTATGATGGTGAGAATTCCATTAGTTTGGCAAAGAATCCAACCTTTCATGCATGAACAAAGAATATTGATGTCAAGTATCATTTTTGAGATATGGTAGAGGATATGAGGTTGATGCTAGATAAGGTTGATATTTTAAAGAATGTTGCAGATGCATTAACAAAGCCAATGAGCACACAGAAGTTTAGGTGGTGCTATTATACTATGGGCCTCTTGAGCCCCTAGTTGTTAGATGATAGTGTGGGAGTTACCTTTGTCTCTTGGAAGGTGTTTGACAAGTGGGAGAATTTTGGGAAAGGTGTCTCAACCTTGCAATCTCAATGTTGCATATTTATTACTTATTGTATTTATTTATTAATTTTGTCCTCCCATGAGAAGTGGGGCATCCCAATTTGAGGTGGCACTCTTCGCCATGTGTCAACCATTTTGGATTTTGTGTAAGGAGTTGTAAGAGCATCTAATGTCATTATAATGTGTAAGAGCATCTTGTGACATTGTAAGATGTGGGAGTTACTTATGACATATTCTATGATGCATAGGATCATGATTATGGGGATTATATTGGAATCTTGGTCAAAATTATGAAAGTTTTATAACACATCATAAATAATCTTCAAATGGAGGAACAAGACAAATTGGTGTGCCTACATTGGAATGTTGACTATGATAGGTTATGACAAGTTATTATAGTTGCAATGAATATTCTAAATATAGCCTAGAATTCAAACTTGGTATGGGGTGTTAGAATTTGGGCCATGGGGTTTGGGTGCCATAACTCTTACATGTTGGATCATGGTTTTCCAAAACCATTAGATGGTTTCCTATTTGTTGAACTCTTCTATTTATTGGGGTTCTTGGATGTAGTTTTCATATTTATTGTAGGGATGTTGTTATGCTATTAAATTACTCCAAGATTTAATGTTGGTGGACTCCTGTAAGGGAATGTGCCTCAAGTTGTATGTGCCTATATTATTATTGTAATACAATTGGTTTTGTGGTTTGGAGTGTGGGATTTTTTGTGAAAGGTTTTTCCCCATGTATACCTCTATGTAATGGTTTTGTGAATTGCGTGTATTTGCATGTCAATGCATGTTATTTCATGTGTGATTTTGTCATTAAAACTATTAGATCCAAGATTCTATGTATTTATTCTCCTCATAAATTAGCATAGGAATCATTTACATACCTTAGCTTCCTTTCACTTAGCACCTTGTGTATACGCCTAAAAATGACACAAATCATCCTAAATAAATATTCTAAATATTTATTCCCTTCTTCTATTAATTAAATAAATATTCTAAATTTATTTAATCGATTCACTGTTCCATAATTAAATAAATTCAATTTATTTAATTAAAATCCTTCCATTTGTCCTTCACAATTAAATAATCATAAATTATTTAATTAATCCTATTTCCTCTATCCTAAAGTTCTAAATTCAAAATTCCATGTCACCTTTCCACCTCACCTTGTCCACCTCATCAGGTTGCACATGTAATTAAATATATTTAATATTTAATTATCTTATTTTCCCTCACCCACATGGCCTATTTCTTCTCCAATCAGAGGTCAGTTAACCAATCAATCAAATCTGTTAACTAACCTGTCAGTTGAGTCAAATCCTCAATCAATCCAGTTAGTTCCACAATCCACTCTTCTAACTGATCAATCAATTCTGTTAACAGACCAGTCAATGGAGTTAACTCTCCAATCAGTTTTGTCACATCCCACCTTTCATGATGGAGCTGGGACACTTGTCACATTTCCACTGGTTGCACATTCCTCAACCATCCTCAACCGTTGATCTTCATATCTTCTCTCAACCGTTGATTCCTATTCCTCCGGGTCTATAAATGAAGCTTCATCCCTTCATTCTAATCATCCAGGCTTTTGACATCGTTACTCTGCAGAAATATCACCAGCGCGCCTTTGGCACCCATTTGTCATCCACAAGCTTGAGATCACCATTGTTGCATTAGAGCTCACCTTCATTGCATATCACACCATAGCCGTTCACCATCGACTTCCTCCAACAGCTTTTAAAAGATTGCACTCTCTGAGGGCTCATCTCATCTGCGAAAGGACGATTCGTGATAGGCGAACAACAGAAGTTTCGAAACGGAAGAGGTTTGCTGTGCTTGTTCATTGCTTTGTTCATTTGAATCTTCTTTATTTCTCTATTCTGTTGATGTTTGGGTCATCTGTTATTCATTTGATTGATGCACTATTTTACCCTCACACCTTGATCTTCTTACCAGTATGATTTTCCACGAGTGCTTTAAATTCTTTGAACTTGAGAAACACCTCAGACTTTTTCCTAAGAAAATACACCCAAGCATGTCTAGAATAATTATTAGTTAATGAGACATAGTACCAAGACTTACCAACCAATTCTACATCCACATTACCAAAGACATAATCATGGATCACTTCTAACACAACCCCTCCTCTAGAACTTCCTTAAGAAAACCACACCCTATTTTGCTTTCCAAACACACAATGTTGACAAAATTTAAAACCAAAGAACAATCTAAAATACCTTCCACCATATTCTTACTTATGAAATTTTTTATGCATTTTTCTCCACTATGGCACAATTGTTGATGCCATAATAAACCTAATTTAGGTTCAATAACATTGACAGAGCTACACAAGGTTGATGCTTCAAGCCTAAATAAAGCACCATCTCTCATTCCTTTATCCAAAACCAAATTGCTTGTAACCAACCTACACCATTTTTCATCAGATATGGCATATACACATAAGTCAATCATCTTATAGAAATAAATTAAATTTCTGCCCAAACTTGGCACATGTAAAACATTAGAGGATTTCCTCACTCTTCCATACATGAAAGATACTTTCACCTTTCCTAAACCAATCCATAGAGAGGTTATATCGCTAAGAAAAACATGTCCTCCATCAAACTCCTTATAATTGAAGTACCACTCCCTATGAGGAGTCATCTGGTATGATGCACCTAAGGCAATCAACCAAGAATCATCACCAACAATGTTAGCATATACAAAATTATCACCAGAATACTCATCAATATCAAAGGATCTACAAGAGGAATCATCCTTATTCATGGACTTTAAATCCTTCTTTATGTGACTTCTCTTACCATAATTCCAACACCTCACCTTAGGCTTAGCAGGGGACTTATACTTGTGCTTCTTCTTGAAGTTCTTATCTCCACCACACTTCTTACCCCCTCTACCATTAGATATACCACTAACAACTAGGGAATCACTAGAGGAACCACATGAATTTTCTCCTAATTTCTTCACTTAACAAGACTCTAATAACCTCTTGAAGTTTAGGTGAAGAAGAATTATTATTGATTGTCATAATCAAGTTCTTCCATGAATCGGGTAAGGAACATAAAAATAAAATGCACTTATCATCTTCTTTTATATTTACTCCTATTGAAATTGACTAACTAAAAATCAAATTAAAGATGTTGAGATGATCATTCACCAAGTCTCCCTCTTTCTTCTTCAAGGAATACAACTTTCTTTTTAAAAAGAGTTTGTTAATAAAACTCTTGGACTAATACATGGTTCCTATCTTCTTCCATAATGAATAATCTTCATCTTCATCCTTGAAAAGGTTTCTTTTGATATATTCGTTAAAAAATATGAAAGTTGTAGATGAATAATACTTCTAGCTTTCTTATCCAATCTATTCTAGTCCTTATCAAATATGCCTATAGGTTTTACCAGAGAAGATACCATTGTCCATTGATCTTTTTCTACTAGGAGGTCTTCAACCTTCAACTTCCATAACTCAAAGTTCTGACTATTGAACTTTTCAATTGTATACTTTGATGTGCACAACATGAATCTAACAAAACACTTACACTTTATGTTTTCATATAGTCCTTCAAAGGTTCCCATGGAAATCAATTATACATATCACACCAAACCTGCATGCTAGGGTTTTAGAATGATTAAAGGGTACACCACAACACATGTAAGGGTGTTACTCCAAATGACACGACCCTTGCCAAAGAAACACCCTTTAATACCAAATGTTGGGAAATTGATCCCTAATATAGATGACCAATAAATTGGGATATTAGAGCATCTTAAGATTATGTGATAAAAAATAGTTATGTCTATTATATAATTTATTTAAGAAACATTAAAAGGAAGTGCATGAAATAATACACAAGTCACATATACACATGAGACATGAATTTACACAGAAAACCCTTATAGGAAAAAAATCCACCAACAAAAGGACATTCACAATTGTATTATTCAATAAAGTTACATCTAATACAATAGGCCTATTTCATACACAACCTTAATTTGTATGCTAATCATGTACAAGCTCTAACTAGGACTTCACACATTTAGGATAAAACACATTAGACCAACATGCAACTAATACAACTTTGTTCCATCCATACAAGTAGATAATATAGCTATAGAACCATTCACAAGGAATTCTAAATGTCTAATTGTCTAAATGCTCATGTGGAATACCAACAACCACATAACCATTTCATGACTGTATCATGTTGTCACCATGGAACACATTACAAGTGACATGACTTCTCCATATGGATTATCACTACACATAATAAGCTGATGTTGCTCATACTTGGTCAAAGGTTATTAACTTGATTCTATTGAATCACATACATGCCTTCCTACACTACAACCAAATATTGTGCATGGCTTGTAGTAGTAGAGACAAATCTTGATTTATTTTAGCTACTTTAGGTACCTTTGAGCATCTCCTAAAACATCACCATGCTCCTGATCATCACCACATGTACTTCAACAATGCTACAAATGTTCTTAAATTGTCATACACACTCTGGTGACATACCTACAATTATACAGTGGTGAGTTCTCCTTCAAATGACTTATAGTTGGGAACATAGCAACATCTGTGTTATACAAGTCTCCACACTAAACTATAACACCTGAAACTCATTGCAACCATCTACAACTCACTAAAACTATTTCCAAGTCTATGATTAGACAACTGTTAATGTGAACTTAGAACACAATCCATCAACTTCTTCCATTAGAAACCTTATCAAGAACTCTCTAAAAGTGAATAACACATGAGGGTGATTTTTTCCAATCCATATATGGACCAAGTTACAAGAAGTGGTCTTAGAATTAACATTAATAAAAGAAGTGAATCCTACTACTTCCATAGGGATATGCCATCTTTTTGTTTGTGAATTTTCACAAAATTCCCATGATTTTGGTAAATAGGGCTCACAACATTCACTAAAGTAGGTAGGAGTACCTTACCTCTTGGGTACAAGGATGATGTTGAATTATTAGTTATATTTATGGAAGTTTCATATATATAAATTAAGGTTTGTATCTTGGTATTGGCTTTATGTATATAAGAAATGACACATGCACACACATTACATGGGCTACTTTTTATTCATGAATGGCAATCACTACATTTGTAAGTGAAGAAGTGGTTCTCAGTTTTCCATATGTAATGAATGCCATTAAGAACTTTCCATATTTGGAATCAAAGATCTAATCTTATATTACAACTAGAATAAGAATCATTCACTTTTTTAGGAATTCCTTGATAAGATTCTACTTTGATGGTGATCTTGTATTTGTTTTGAGCATATCATTCAATAACATACACTCTTTACATGTAGTGAGTATGGTGAATATCAAAGGCACATGCTAAGTAGGAAGTAGATAAGAGATTAAATAGACAAGGTAAGGAAGGATAGACCACCAAAGCAATAACATTCAAAATTATATAATTTAGAATAAAACAATACAATATAATATAATTTTCATACTTTAATTTTTTGGGGTTTTATTTCATTTATATCATTTTGGGATATAATTTCATTCCATCCACTTTTTTATTTTAAACAAGTTATACATTATTTGTGCAATAATATATAATCTATTTCATATAAAAAATAATAATACTAAAAGAAGTATATATATAGAGAATGAGAAAACAATCCTTGCTAAACATGCAATCCTACCAACATATTAATAGAAGAAGAACAAAGTAAACATGAAGAATGTATGTAATAAACATATTGAAGTTGGGGGATCACAATGATTGTAACCATGTACGAGATGTGGTGATATGCCTAAAACATACAAAAACTAGATTTAAAAGAAAATTAATGATCTAAGGCCTAGGTGTGTCAAAGGACAATATACACAAACAAGTTTAAATGTATTATCGACATAAGCAATGATAATGATGATATAGTAGCTGTTAGTCAAACTACTAATAAACAAAATAGATATAAGAATAAGAAGGCATTATACAAGAACTATAAATTACAAGATTGTATTGTGCAAAATTAGTACAAGGTCTAAGAGATCAAATATATGCCACAACATGTCTAATTATGTTGTTTTGACCAACTTATGATTAACTTATCAAAAATAATCATTGCACATGCATATATAAGGATGGAATATGAAGGGACATATTGGAAGTTTAAGAAACATAATTTTTGACCTTTTACCAATTTTAGTAGTTTGTCATTTCTAAAAAAGTATTAAAATAGTTTTGTAGAAAAATGTTGACACTATCAAAACTATATGAAATAAATGGCAAAAAGTTAAACTTCATGATATATTTAGTATTCTAAGGGAGGTCCTAAAATAGTAAATGTAGAGATGAAAAGTGCATACTTAACACTTTTCACTCTCATTTGGCACTCACCTAGAACCCTATTTATTATGCAATATTGTGTCTATTTTGACCATTTGGAACACAAAACTATCCCTAAACATACACTAAATATCGTGAATAACCCCCCCCCTCCCCCACCAACACCTAAAGTAATCCATCTTAGTTTTTATCCTTACATTTATGACACATAAGGTGCTAGTGCATCATGCTCCAATCCTCTAAACAAGATTGTTTATAGTAGCATTGACTTTTTCCAACCAAACTTCTTACTTTTTCACATCCAAAAGCCTAATCCACTTCCAATGGTCATAAAAAAAATAGTTTTGGATTTGATAAAATCGGTTTTAACTGAAAAGGAATGATCATAGCTTATCTCCACCTAATGGTCATTTAGGTCATCACACACATAGGCAACAATAGTCTCACAAAATAGGCAACTCCATGATCTAAACTTTCATTATTGTGACAACATACACCAAATTATGTGCATATAGGGCATCACACATTTTCAAGTTATCTTTACACATCATATTGGATCAACCCTAGGATTTAATCGAGGTAAGTCCCCAAATGTTCCATAGGCACCAAATTGTCCCAATATAGAGATTTACAAATACAGGTGTAGAAGACACTATTAGAGATTGTAGAGTTTGTTGTTAAACATAGTAGAGTACACTCGTAGCCATATTAGATATCAATGTGCTGACTAGACACCAACATGATTGTATAGACATGACTACACCTGATAGGACATCATTACTTGCAGTCTTATCCCTGATGACATAGAGTGATAATATAGAAAGTTATGCTCAAATCTAGTAGTGTAGATCCTTATCTTGATCTTCTTTCTCCCTCAACATCTACATCAACCATTGAAACAAACAAGTCTCTCTTACTCTCTCTTTCTGATTACATTTCTATTCATAGTTCAATCTTGTCCTCTACTCTTAATTCTTTTATGTTAAAATTTGAAATGTAGTCAAATACTTATTAATATTTTAGTTTTATACTCTAAATGAAACAAAACCCTTAATAAATAATAAATAGAGTAGAGGATAATCTACATTTTTAGATTTTAATAATGAAGATGGCATATAATGTAAGGTAATACCATTACACTCCCAATTAATCAAAGTCTCATATCCTCATATGTAAAAGAATGCTTGAGCATAAGTAAAAAAAATAACATGTCTCTTGGCATTTGTTTGCTAATAAATAAGACAATGAGAGGAGACAAAAGATAGTTTAAGTGGATTGTAGAAGCATACAAAAGATTTGAACTTTTGAAAAAGGTCACAGAAAAACTAGTGCTAGCATTGCCAAACTTTGATAAGGTATTTGAGGTTGATTATGATGTAAGCAATAGAAAAATTGGTATTTTATTGAGTTAAGAAGATAGACCAATATCATACTTTAGTGAAAAGTTAAATGATGCAAAGAAGAGATATTCAATGTGTAATCAAAAGTTTTATGCTATAATTCCAACATTGAAAAAGTGGAGACATTATTTGCTACCTGAAGAATTTGTGTTGTATATAGATCATCAAGCATTATAGTATTTGAATAGATAAGGTGAACCAAAGTCATATAAGATGGGTTGTATTTATGTAAATCTATTCCTTTGTATTGAAGCACGGTGATCCCACCATAGTGTGTCCCACTTTTTGCCCAAAATGGGACATTGAAATCAACATTTTAACTAAATTTTCACTTTTGAACACCTATAGCAACTAAACAATTAAGAATTTGAAGATGATGTGAAATAGTGATTTTTGAGATTTCGCATGTAGATTCTAAATATATATATTTAAAATTTTCAAAAAATAATTTGTGAATTTTTTTTATGTAAATTTTAATAACTTATTTTTTATAGTTAACAATATTTTTAAAAAGTAACATTTATTCCATATAGCATAACTTTTTTTAAAGAAAGGATAAAATTATAATTTTTAAGCATAGATTCATAACACCAATATCTAGTGTGCAGATATATTTTCATAATTTTTTGTTGCATATTTTTTTTAAATTGAGATTAATTATAATTTAGACATAGGTTTATACCATATAGCATAACATTTTGTGTATATATCCAAATTGACTTTTTTTTATTGTTAAAACAAGGATATCAATACCTTGTGTGCAAATATTTTTCCAAAAAAAATCTCTATTTTACTATTTTTCCACATGTGTTGAATAGAGACCTTCATGTTCAATGAAAACCTATGTTCACTAGAAAATAAAAAACAAATATAATAATCAAATTAAGTATATTCAAAATTATACTTGTTGGAAAGCTTATTTCAAGGGCTACGATCCTCCAAATTATCTTGTCATGTTGATTCCATTTGCTAGTCCAACCCTAGGTTCAAAGTAGAAAATTTTGAGGGAAATCTGAGGAGCAAAGGAGAAAGGCCATCCAAGGGCCTTTGTTCAAAGGTACCTTCGAATGAAGGTTTGTAGACACCTTCATTTAAAAATCTCTTCATCCAAAGGTCCTTTTTTGGAAACAACAATAGATTAAAAAATTATTAACAAACAGTTCCTTCGAATGAAGGTTCTGAAGCCAACATTTCCAAAAATTTGTGAATTATATATAAATATTAAACATAATGAATTATTTAAATTAAAAAACAAAAATATTCACATTTTAAGGATTATTTCTAGAAGAATATTTACAATTTTGGGATTTTTTGTAAGACAAAATATCTGGTTAAGGAATTTTGGACACATATTTTGTAGAGGAGATGGGAAATAAAAGAAAAAGGTAAAATAAGGCTATGCATTCATAGTCAGCAAAAAAGGAACATAAATTGAGGAAAGGGCATAAAGATATTTTAGAAAGAAAGAAGGTATGTATATTTTTAGGTTTGTATAAAATAATTCAAAAATATTAGATTTGTATTTATCCCTAGTTCCTCAACTCTAGGGTTTGAATAGAGTTTCTAATTTTAGATTTAATTTTAATATAAATTAGAAACCTACATGTTCTACATTCATCTAAATTTCAAATTCTACATAGATTCCAAATAAATTCTAAGTTATATCCACTAGATTCACTAGTTTATCTCTAGGGTTTGTATCTATTTCTCGTACTTCTTCAATTCTAGTGTTTAAGTATAGTTTCTAATTTTAGATTTTATTTTAATACAATTTAGATCTAGGTTAAATTCACTAGTTTCTCTCTTTAAAATAGATACCACTTTTCTAATTTCAATCAATGCAATTCTAATACAAATCAAAACTCATATACTTTAAGTCTAATTGAAAACATGTTTAGATATAAGAATTTCATGGACAAGATCCAACTTTCAAGTAGATGACAAGAAAAAAATGGTTGTGGTAACTTAAGAAAACTTCCAAAAGACAAATACACAAAACAAATAGTTTTGGTTAATAAAAGATTACCCTCACACTTGGGATGCTCTTGTATCACATATATATAATCAAACCTTGACACCCACCTTAAAGTTGTGCTTGGTATGATGTTGATCATGCTTCTATTTGTATCTCTCTTGACTTGATTTCAACTTATCTTGCACTTGAAGATGTATTTGTTAGATAGTATTTATGCATTTCTTGTCCTTCTCAACCTCCAAGTCATTGTTTTTCCCTTTTCTTATGATCATCACACAACATCAAGTAAACTTGGCTTAATAACATGTCACCTCTTACAATGTCAAAAACAATTAGTGTAATGCCCCGTCATGCAACCCTGGAGAGTTAAGTTCAACTATGCAAAAAAGGCAATTTTTTTTAAATAGTAAAAGTGACGATAACAAGATATAATATCAACTAATAAAAACAAATTAACTATCTAGCTAAACTAACATCTCTAGGGAAACATAACTGCATTAATGAAATTAAACAATGTTCAGCAACATACATAGCTCATTCTAATTAATCAAAGAGTCAACTAACAACTTTGTTACATCACTGATAGATACATCATAGTTTAGAATAAAGTTTACAAGTACAGAGAAATTCATGTTACATGGATACAAAAGCTCTCTTGTCTGGATACATCAAGAATACATAATGATTTCACTGGTACAAAAGATCCAGATACAAGTAACACAAATGTCTGACTTCAATACAGGTGCAGAACTAGAATCAGGAGAGATACATCTGCTCAACACACAAACTGAGATTCCAGAAAACCAATGGAATATAGCTCAACCACCCAACCATGTGGAACCCTAAGGTCCACCCCCCAAGCTAGGAGATAACAATGAGGTCCCACAATGACAACAGTCAAGATGGAAAAAATAATCAGGTAAAAAAAACTAACATGAATTCCCAATGACACAAACTCAAGAAATATAACAAGTGACTCAAACAATGCTCCCAGAGGCAACATGAACAACAAAAAAGAACACAAGAAGAGAAACTAGACTGTAGTAGGATGGAGTGTCATCGCATGGTCCTACATGGGTTACCCAGACAGTCTCTCACTAGACGTCGGCCCCCATCTATGGTTACCTTGACAGTCTCTCACTAGACATCGGCCCCATAGGGTGACACATACGGAATCAACCTTCCTTTCATGAAGACAAGGAAGTTGATCTTGCCAACCAGGCCTTCTCATTCCATCCTTAGTCTAAACTAGCACTAAAGTCATGGGTGAGGAATCCAATTATCTAGTTTATTGTGAATGACTACCCTCCCCCTAGATTTTTTATTGGGTTATCACTTGTTAACTACTTCCAATGGGTTACCTTGACAACCACTTTGGGTGTTGGCCCCACATTGAAAGCCACTCCCCTACCTGCACCTAGATATCCCTTCCAACCAGACAAGAATCATCAATTTGACAAGTATATAAATGACAAAGCAAGGTATCTCTCTTCTTGCAACAATATAATCAAAGCTCATGCCACCTTACAAAACATCAAGGTCCTCATATGGAAATAGGAGGAATCAAATCAAAACATCACCTATAATCAACCCACTAGCCTCCAGAACAAAATAACTTAAAAAGTAAAACTAGTACCACAACCCCTCCTCTTAGTTGAACATAAGAACCATTAAGAAGAGATTGCCAAAAAAAGAAAAAAAATATTAATTGTAATGCAACACAAGGCTCAATGGATCTAGATTCTATATCATGATATAATCAACACATCAATTTTAACCAGTGTTTAAATTTATAAAAAGATAACTATATTTAATCGTTTAAAACTAACAACTAAATTATTCCTTAACCTAATAACATCACAAATACAAAATTGAATTAAGATCTAAGTTAAAATATTCTATTACAAATTATAAATGGGTAAATATTTTTTTATTAAATAGGTAACTTAACTATATACCCTTATTCTTACCTTCCTAATAATAAAACTCTAATTTGTTTTTTTAATTACAATAAATTTCATATTTTTACTCTATTTGATCTTGATTAAACCTAATATCTAGATTTTACTATATTCAAATGAATTAACTATCACAACAATTTACACCAATGTAAGAACTATATATACTAACCCTTAAACTACTTTTCTAAAGAAAATAACAAATCTACTATTCTTTCAAACTATCACAAGGGCAAGACTTGAATAGTAATAAAGTTCATAATATTCTAACGTAAAATATAAATGGATAAATATATTTTATTAAATAAATCACATAACTATATGAAATAAATTAACTAAATTTATCTCTGAGGGAAAGTAATTAAGGCAGATTTAATGATCTTACCAATATATCAATTAAATGTATATTTACATATATCTTACTAATAAATACAAGAGGAATTTATCTAGGAACCTTCTAATTTGGGCCCAAATCTATAGGTCTATAACATAAGCAATTGCTATTAAGAGAGAAACTTAACTGGCAAAATTAATAATGGCTAAAGGATCAATTTAAACTATTCTATTAATAAATCTTATTACATACTAATAACTAAGATTTATTTAAATTCTAATAAATGATATTATTAAATGGCATATGCATATATCAAGATATCAATTTAAACTATTCTATTAATAAATCTTATTACATACTAATAAATAAGATTTATTTAAACTCTAATAAATGATATTATTAAATGGCATATGCATATATCAAGATATTGATGGAGAATGCTCTATTAGATATTCTAGAGTTCAAAAGAAACCTTCTATTTCAATAAATCTCGTAAAAAAATACCAATTGCTATACTAAGAGGACTTACTATTTCTAATGACTAGTTGGAATAAAATGAATGTTTTTTATGAGAAATTGATTTACATTTTTCCAACTAAAAGAGTTTAATTTGAATAATTAAGAAATCCAATTATGCATTCGCTCTGGTTGAGAGGCCGTACGGTGGTATTATGAGATGTGTTTAACAAAAAGAGTTGCAGATTGAAAATGAGGGATAACGGAATGAGCTAAAGACTTCACATAGATCAAAACAAATAAATGCAATTCTAGAGGATCGTTCTAGGAAAGAAAAATGCAGATTATATAGTTAATAATTTTGTTGAGGAAAATACAGATTATAGTGAGAAGATCGGTATTCAATTTATCCAAGAGAGAGCATACTTCGCTAGAGATTTGATTGATTTTTGTGTGTCAGGTAAAATGATACTTGGTATAGGGAAAGCAATATACAATGATAACAATATGGTTAAGGTTTGCATATGATTGATTGCAGAGTGAGGAGGATTAGATTGCTACCCCAGAGAAATCATTTTTGAGCAAAGTATGACGTTAATTATTTTCTTTTGAATTAAAATGACTTTTGGTAGACAAGAGCAAATATAGTGAGAATTTAAAATGTTCCGAAGAATGTCACAGGTGGAGATAGGCCATCAACCGGGCATGATAATAACATACATTATCAAACACACTGTGAGAGAGATTCGCAGCATAGTAGGGCACTCATGCATGAGTGATACTATACTGTCCCTCTCACCAATACATCTATCAGATTAATCATTTTTCTATTAAACAGGTATAATAAATAATCAATCACTAATCCAATAAATACAAATCATTATCAATTAAATCACATGACACTCATAACAAAATTATTCCCTATAAACAATTGAGTCTACAAGTAAGCCTAACATCACATAAAACATCAACATTAACGGCATAATCAATGTCATCTAACAATAATAAAGTATCATCAAATAATCCACATAATTGTGTATCTAACATCAAAGAGAGTAATAAAGTCTATCTCCAAAACACCACTATCAAACTAATCAAAACAAAAAATGAGGGGCAATACAATTAGCATCATCACTTTGAATATATGGCTAATTAATGTAGTACTACAAATTATTTATGGTTTAGTGGTCCCAAATTTCTCATCCACCTTAGGGGTGTGCACCTCAATAAGACTAATCTCTTCTCTTTTAGAATGTACAACAAACCCAACTTTAGGAGAAAACTATTCTTCACATGAAAATTAACTCTTAGGAATGAATTCATCTTTCTTACCTTATTTAATCTATTGATATGGCTCTCCAAAATCCTTTTTATATATGTAATCCTCCACATATACTAAACTTTCAAAGGGTTCTAGAAGAGAAAAAGTACTAGTTCTACAAATGTAACAATGGTGGTCTTGAAGAAAAATCAACAAGCTTATTATTTACACCTATTTTATATTTTACACATGACTAAGTGGAATTGTTCAAGAAACAATGTCACCTTGTAATGGTGTGCTTTCTCAAGCTTATATTGATCTTGTAAGTAAATTTTAATGGTTGATGATCCATTTTAACAATGTTCTCTTTAACCTTGACAAATAGTGCTTCCAATTTTTCACCACTTGCACCAATGCAAAAATATCTTTTCCATACATGAAATACCCAAGGACAAAACCATGGAACATTTCAAAATAGTTTAATATTACACAAGTTTACCTCCATGAATTAGAATATAACTTCCATAACATAGTGATTAACATCTATCTCCACCTCAAATAGTGTTTTAAATTTTAAAGAGCCAACATGAGTGTATTTCTTACTTTATTGTTTAAATCCTTAAATGATTTTTGTTTCATATTACCTAGCTTGACTCTCATTCCATGATTTTTTATTGCATATATAAAGGTGTGGCTATAAAAGTAAAGACTTTAACAATTTTCCTTAACTATTAAGCTACTCGTACAAAAGCTCTTTATTTTGATGATGCTTACATAGGATTAGGCTAATTCATTTGGCCTCTACTAATTTTTATGGTTGTACATATGAACCAATCCATTCCAAACAACATTAACAAGACTAACCAAACTTTTCTTAGAGAAATCACATCTTAAACCATTCAAATAAAGTTTGTTTCTCCTTTGAAATCAATAATACCTTATCTAGGTGTGCAACAAGTTCCTCATTTTTTACCTAAAAATGATAATTTCATCCTAAGTATCCTATCACATACTCTTAAAAATGCTAGGGTGTAGAACTTTATTCATAAGCCCCATTAAGGTTGTCAAAACCAAATTGAATTCTTGGTTGAATTTGATGATAAACCTTTGTTATCTAGATCTCTAGAAAAGATTGTTATAATTTTGCAACAAAAATGGACTTCAAATCTCCTCAAAGCTTAAGTGTTTAAAAATTGTGTGTAATGATTTATAAGGTTAGATCTAGATGTTTACATAGTTATATAATTTAGTCATAGCTTGTTCATGCATACTTTTTTAGATTCACTAAAAATACTCTAATTTTATAGAAATTATCTATTTGCTTTTATTATATCATGTTGTAACACCCTTGTCTTCTTTCATAAATGCATAGACTTAATATTTCTTTTCCACATCATGCCACATTTTGGATTCAATCTTTTATTTTATCTAAATAATTTAAAATGTTAAATGCAAGTTACCTCAAACTATCTTTGTGCATCTAAATGCTATCATTATGCAAGTATATATAGACACGAGGAAAATGAAGTTGGAAATACATGTTTTTTATTACATCAGGCAGCAAAAACAAGGGACCGAACCCATTATAGAGATATCATAAGAAAAAGCACAGGCTCAGACAACAAAAAGAGCCTGGAAACTAAACCCAAGAAACACCAGCTAACAAACAGTAGAAAGTAAGCAACAGCAAAAAACCAGCAACCAAGCAGCAGAAGGCACACTAGGGCAGAGAGTCCTCCCAGACATTAGCAAGTAGTTCAAAGATTCTATCTAGCTTCTGAGTTCTGTCATTGTTGGTTCCCTAGAAGAGAAGTTGAAAATCCTGCAAAAGGGTTAAGTTGTTCATGGTAGATTTGCACAGCATGTGAGTAATGAACTTGCAAAGAGTAGACATCTTGAGTTGCAGAGCCACCATCTTGTCCTTTAACTGAGTCACTTCAGCACAAAGAGAGCTACTGTCTCTGCCCTCATTCTCATTGTCATTCTCAACAGTGGCCCTAACATCATCCTCTTTAGGGACAGACTGACTGTTCGCTTCCACCTCTTCAGCACCGATAGGGTTCTGGTCATTAAAGTTCTCCTCTCCTTCGCCAGTATCATACTGGGCATCCACAGGGCTCTGGTGGTCAACCTCATCCTTATCACTACCAATATCCATCACATTCTCAGGGTTGTCCCTATAAACATTCTGCGGAGAGTCGTGGTCATCAAACTACCCCCCAGAAACAGGATCTTCCATGTAAATTTCCTGCAATTCATCACTATCGGCCTCCTTATCGTGAGCAGAAACCTCAGAATTACTTTCTGAGTAGTCTATGAGTTTAACCATGGGGGTCAGCTTCCCAGCAATTCTAGTAGAGCGTCTGACACCAGTGGAAATGCTTTTCTCTTTGCCCTTCCTAGTCTTTTTAGCAGGATTCTCAGCAGACAAGTTAACACCTTTGGGGGTCTCTTGACTATCTTTAAGGGAGCTAAGAATGGCCGCTTCCTCAGCCAGCTTAGAGAGGCGATGAAGCCGCTTCCTAGACTTAACAGATCCCTTCTTCTTCGGGGTAGAGGTAGACCCAGGAGTGGGGGTATTGGTTTTCACAGAGGCCGAAGTCGGGCCATCATGGCTATTAGTCACAGGAGTGTGGAGAGGATCACATTTGATAGAAGCTGACGGAGTATTGGGGGAGGGTTCCACAGCCGGGTAATGGAGAGTGGTAGGGGGCATCAGGGCCAAGTGAAACTGGTAGAGCCTGTGAATGAGGCCTTGGTGAAGGGGCATAGGCTTCTCCAACAGCCTAGAGGTTAAATTCTTATGAACCATTTTAATTGAGTGCTCTAAAGAAGAAAGCAAGTAAAAAGGAAAATAAATAGCCGAGTTTCTACGAAAATGATTGAGCAGGGGAAGATAGTAGTAATAAAACCTGGCATAGCGGCCTTCCAAAGTAAAATACTTCATAATTAAAAAGCACATGTCCGCCTAAGGCTGAGGAAGCTTCGCCCTCTCGAACCCTCCCTGGTAGGGAACCAACTCTTCACCATCACCCAAGAAAAGCTTTAGGTTCTACGCTTCAGAAACCCTCTTCTTTCTCGTCAACTTAATGCCTTTGAGGGATAAGCCCGTTGCTTCAACAATACTTTTCTCTAAAAACTCAAAGCTAACACTGCCAATGGTGACCCATCTGTCAACCCACGAAGAAGCACACTGGATGGATAACGATTCATCATGCCTGTTAAGGCATTCCAGGAACGGAATTATGCCCCCTTCCTTGCAGTAATGCCAGACAATGGCATTATCTTTGAAATCATTGCAGGTGTTAGGTTCAGTGCAAATTCTATAGTGATTTGAAATACATGTTTAATTTTATAGTGATTTGAGAGTAAATGGAAAGACATTGCTATACATTTAACAACCTATATTCAATATATAATAGAGAATGGAAAAATATTAGAATGTTAAAACTTACAGGTGGTTTTTTGAAAATAAATTTATTTTTAAAAAGTACTTTTTGGTTTAAATATATCCATCCCTCAAATATACTAGCAGTTGCATGGGTGATCGTGCATCAGTTTTACCAATAAGCTATTTGTAAAGTAAATGTTTTTTGAGAAGTGTTTGTGTTTCATGACTTGTTGGCATTGCATTGTTTGAGGAAGGTAGTGTAATTTGTGATTTAAAGGCATTGTAAGGGAGTATATGTTTGTAAAGTAAATGTTTTTTGAGAAGTGAGTGTGTTTCATGACTTGTTGGCATTGCATTGTTTGAGGAAGGTAGTGTAATTTGTGATGTATAGGCATTGCATAGGAGTATCAAACAACTGTCATGCTATGCCTATGGCATCAACTGTCATGCTATGTATTGCAATTTAGAAATATGGTTTTTTAATTACATTCTGTTGTGTATAAAATAGCTATGTAATAGTTTGAGTGACTACATACTACTACTGTGACAAACTTTGACATAAAATTTGACGCACTGAGTGGATTGTTGAACATATTTTGTATGTATAACTTTAAGAGTAGGGAATTTGTACATTTCCTTTGGATTCACATGTTTTGGAGTAGGTTTTTAGCCCCATGTTTGTCAAAGAGTGGAAAACACTATTAAAACTTTAATTGTATAGTGAAATCATTATTCTTCTCTAAGTAGTGTCATTTTGAAAAGTGTTAGGAAGGGAGAGACCACATTGCATTATATGGTTGACTATGCTTGTTTTCTAGTGTATTTGTCTAGTTGCCTCCATTGTTTTGAGAGTGTCCTAAAATGTAATTGATAGCATCTAAGTAATTTTAGCGTGTAGGAAAAACGTTTATGAAAACAATATTGACTCATCTTTACTCGAATATTTGGAGATTTAATACTATAGAGCTACTTCCACTTTGAAGAGACTAATTTAATAGCGAAAAAGCTTAAGAAAAAAATAAATGCAAGTACAAATGGGAAGCAGTTGCAGTTGGTTCCCAGTTGCCACTGCTCTTAGAAAAACAATAAGAAAACCATGCCTTTATAGTCAATTAAAGAAGAATGTCTTCTATAGAAAGTGTGTTCATATGTGAAAATGATATTCATTTGGCTAGAGAATCAAGTATTCTCCACATAATTTTTAAGCAAAACAGGTGTTTGAGTTTATATTTTAAAATTTAAGAAAAATAAAAGTTAAAAAACTCAAACAAAAAAATAGAACATTTTGATTGACTACACAACTGAAATAAATTATACGCTTCCAATTATACACAACTAAAATAAATTATACACTTCCAATGTAGCTTTCTTGTCAATGAAATATTTAGAGACTTGGTGCAGGAGCACCAGGACCTATACTAGGCATGTGACCATTTGTGGAGTCATTTTTTGATTTAGGCTTAGTTTAGGTGTTTTTGAGTTAAATAAGGTCATATTGGACCATGTTGCATCATTTTGGTGAAATTTGGAGTCCCTACGTTAAAAAGTTACAAAATTGTCAAAAATTATCATTTTGTAACAAATTGCAAAAAAAATGAGTTAGTTAGTTGATGGAGATAGTTGGATCAGGTGTGTTGGGCATAAATATGGCCTAAAAACTCATTTTGTACATTGGTTGATAAGAATTTTTTAAGGAGAACAATAAAAGATCTCTATTTTTTGCCAATTCCAATATTTTCTTAATGTTTACATGTTGTGTACAGACCTGTACGGATGTGTCCTATTCTGAGATTAATTGGGCATGAAAGTACATTGAGTCTACTTCATTTCATTCTTTTGTTGCATTCAATTTCACTAAGGAATAAACAAGTTATATGGATTTTTCTTAAAACTATTCAAAACTGTCAAAACCCTAGCTAGGGTAGATAGTGAACAAACATAATACATAACAGGGCCTTCCACAGGTAGATAATGTTGAAACCTTGTGGAATGGCTTGTAATAGCATAAATTTTGATTCTTTAGACTTGCAGGAGCAAAGGTGTAATTTGGCACATGTTATGGAGTCATGAAGGCCTAATATTTTCGTGTATCAGGCTGACAGAGTGAACAAAGAGAGGGATTTGAGTATTTTGATGTTTGATTCAGATCCCTTCATGGTTAGAAGTGCTTGGTAAAGATGTCAAGAGTCCTAAAATAGTATACCAAGTCATATTTTGATCAAATGTTAAAGGTTTGTGTCCATTTTGCAACCTGTCCTGTCTTGGCAGAGTTGGACAATATTAGACAAGACTGTGTATAGTCCAAGTTAAGGTCTCCTACCTTGAACAAGTACAAAAATCCTTCAAAGTGTATTGGATGGAGGGTCATTAGTGTCTTTAACCTTGTTTTTAAGATCGTAGCCTCCATTTTGTCCTGATGTCATAGTAAACAAGAGTGGATCAAGCCTAGGATGCCTAATTAGGCCTAATTGCACAGAGGATAGTCAAATTTTGGGACATACCATACAAAACAAACCCACCCCATTTCTTGGTATGTGTTGTAAGGCCCAAAAGGGTATCCTAAATAGTTCACACTTTTTGAATGTCAAGTCTACAATAAGAGTTATGCCCAAAAATGCCTTTTTCAAAGTGGTGCAGGAGCACCTAACACAAGGTGGCCTCCATGAGGTATTTAAGTTCATGTTATGTTTTAAATCAGGTTTTGTGTTGTAATAAGGTCTATTTGACCAATGTATGTAATTTATGTTTGTATCTAGACCTAGAACAAACTTTGTAAGTCCCAAGTACTTAGTTTGCATTTGTCAAGTTTTTAGTGGTTAGACGGTTGGTCTCCCAGCCGCTTGGAATGGGTTGGTGTTCCTCTTGCGAGTTTATAAAATTAGGGAAATGAGCAAAATCAAATATAATGGTAACCAGATTGAATAAAGAAGGAGATTGTATGTAATCATGCATTGTGTTAAGGAGAAATTGAATTGTTTTGTGTCATCAATTTGCTTTCCATTCTCTGTAATTACAAATTATTTAGCTATAGATTTCCATTCTCCTGTACTTTCTGTTGTTGCGATATGGCAATGTGAAGCATTCCACTAATAAGATTTCTATCGAAATTAGTGGAATGGCTTCGTTGTACAATGTGTTTTTTGTTTCCTGTTGTGTTTTCCTGTTCGACAGGGCAGATGTTCCAGACTGAGGAGTGTACACAGTAGCATGCCTTAGCATCTCTATGTGCTAGGCATAGAGTGTAGATCAGACTGTGTGAGAGTTGAAAACCCTAATGGCATATCGTTGTGTTGGTTCATCGACGCATCGGCCAAGGATTGCAAGTGTTCACTGACAAAACAAGTTATGCCAAAAGTAAAAGCCATCGATAAGAGTTGTGGCATCAGAAGACAAGTTAGGGGTTTTGCTAACGGGAAGAGTCATACCAACGCGGTTATGTTTAATTGATGTGGGATCCGTCACGGTTAAGGAGAGGAGGAACTTAACCACCATCGGGGTATCGGCAGAAAGACGGAAGACTCAGCCGATAGAGGAAGTCTAGCTGATCATGGAGATGTATAGGTGCCTGTCCAGCCAATGGAAATGTTTCGGTGGTTCATTTGTTAGTTTTTGCCAATTGTGAGGAATTAGGACCCAGTCTGTGGAATCCACTGTGTGCTCCCCATCATATTGGTATCAGAGCTTGTGAAAGGTCTGGGCGGAGGTGTCATGTATTTGATTTCTGTCACTAAGAAGGCGGATGAAGAGTTGCTTATGCCATCTAGTTGTGAGGAGGAATAGGATTCCTATATTGTGTGGGCAGACGATGATGAGGACTGTCAAGACCATTCACCAATAGAGGTTTGGCTGGAAGAGGGTGCAGAGTGAGGCCACTACGAGAGAGAGTGGTAGTGCATCTCCAGGATCTACTGTTGGATGAGAGGTATGGCATTGTGTTGTAGTCGAATTGAGGATTTGCAAAAGTGTTGGCATTGTCTGTGAATGTTTATGTCTGACAGAGAAAGTGCAGGAGAGGCTAGCGATATGCCTCCAAAGGGGATGACCACCAAAGTGGTCAAGAAATTCAAGGAGATGGAGGAGATGATCAAAAGTGGAGTTAAGGAAGCACTCCAGGCTAAGTTGAAGGCACTGAAGATAGGAAAAAGGATAGAGGAAGGTTCAGATGAAGAAGAAGAGAAAGAGGAAGAAGAAGAGGCAGAGATACCAGCTGAACAAAAGCAATTCCTGGAATCCATTAAGGCTATTGGCAAGGTCTCTTCAGAGGCTCAGATAGATATCCCCATGTTCAATGGAAAGATGAATGTTGAGGAAGTTATGGATTGGATTAAGGCTCTGAACAACTACTTCAAATACAAGGAAGTTCTTGAAAGTAAGAGAGTTAAGTTTGCAAACTAAACTCAAAGGTGCTGCCCTTACATTGTGGAATTACACCCAAGGAGAAAGGGTAAAGAATGGGAAGAGTATGATATCTTCATGGAGTAGAATGCTTGTGAAGATCAGATGCAGATTTATAGGAAAATGTAGAACCTTAAGCAAAAAGATATGGATGTGGCTACTTACACTGAGGAGTTTCACAAATACACTCTTCATTGTGGGTACATGGAGGATGAAAAAGCCAAGGTAGAAAAGTATTCAAATGGTCTGAGGATCAATATACAAGATGAGATAAGTTTATTTACCCCTAAAACTTTGGAAAAATGCTTTCAAGTAGCATTAAGAGTTGAAGAGAAGCTGAAGAGGAAAGGTGAGAAGCAAAGTAAAGAAAGAGGTGACAAAAATTTTAGAGGCATTTTTGGAGGCAGAAGTCCTAACCAAAGGCCTAGTGGTGAGTCTAGCCAAGAAGAGCAAGTTGGAGACTCAAGTACCAGAGGAAGCTACCGCGAAAGAAGGCCAAATGAAAGAGGTGGGACAAATGGATCAGGTAGAGAATCCAAGTTCTCCAACATGAGATGTTATAATTGCAATCAGATAGGGCACCTGGCTTATAAGTGTCCAGAGAAGGCCTCAACTTCTCATGGCAATGAGAGAAGAACCACATTGACTCAAGAGGATGCAGGGAGTGTGACATCTCCTGAAGTGAATTTGACATCAGAAGTGGGAGAAAATATGATGATCAAGAGGATGTTGCTCAAAGAACCAGTGCAGACTGAACCATCACAGAGGAGAGCTTTTTTTAGGACCAATTGCAAAAGCAAAGGTAAAATATGCAAGGTAGTCATAGATTCTAGTTCAACAAATAATATGGTGTCTAGGGAAATGGTGGATAAATTGAACATAGAAAGGATTCCTCATCAAACTCCTTACAGAGCATCTTGGATAAGTGATAGTCAATCACTTTTGGTAGATGAGCAAGCATATGTTGATTTTGAAATTGGAGAATATAAGGAGAGAATTTTATGTGACATT
Source organism: Cunninghamia lanceolata (assembly GCA_027924645.1). Classification (NCBI taxonomy): domain Eukaryota; kingdom Viridiplantae; phylum Streptophyta; class Pinopsida; order Cupressales; family Cupressaceae; genus Cunninghamia; species Cunninghamia lanceolata. Next base: position 792,888 of record BSBN01001137.1, on the reverse strand, counting down.
TTTCCCATGGAGTGTTGTCACCTACTTTTAGGTAGGCCATGGCAATTTGATAGGCAAGCATTGTATGATGGATATGCTAACACATACACCATCAAGAAGGATGGAAAGACCTTTGTGATGACACCCTTGCAGGAGGATGTTGAAGCAAAGAAGGCAGCCAAGATCATTTTGGTGGGTAAGAAAAATTTTGTGAAGATGCATGAAGAAGAGACAAGGAAAGTTGAGGATACCTCAAGGAGTGGGGTTGCCAACGATCCAAGTTTGAAGGTGATTTTAGTTTTGAATGATGGAGATCAGATGGTAATGTCTGAAATGGGTCAGATGAAGGTCAAAGAGCAGGTCTGCAAGCAGCCACAAGTTGATTGGAAAGATGAGGATGTTATCATAGTAGGGACCATTGTTTGTCCTCTAGAACCACCAAGAGTTGAAGGACAATCATATTCTACCATAGCAGCAGTACCAATAGCATCGACCACGATTTTGAATGCAGGTGTTCAGGCAATTCTGACAGTAAGCAATCATGGCATACAACATCCAAGTTTGGTTGCAAGCACTCACTCATGGCAAGGTGTGAGTAGGGCCTACAATGCTAGGCATGAGTTTTTGATTCCATGAAAGCAAGTTGTAGTCCAAAGATTGTGGGGAAGGCATGTAGCAACAAAGGATAACGGTGGTGCAAGGAAAATAATCAACTCATGGGACATGAGTTCTTTTCTAGGTGGGGTGTATGGTGTAGGAGCACCTAACGCAAGGTGGCCTCCATGAGGCATTTAAGTTCATGTTCTATTTTAAATCATGTTTTGTATTGTAATAAGGTCTATTCAACCAATTCATGTCATTTCTATTTTATCTAGACCTAGAACAAACTTTGTAAATCCCAAGTACTTAGTTTGCATTTGTCAAATTGTTAGTGGTTAGACGGTTGGTCTCCTAGCCGCTTGGAATTAGTCTCCCGGCCGCTTGGAATGGGTTGGTGTTCCTCTCGCGAGTTTATAAAACTAGGGAAATGAGCAAAATCAAATATAATGGTAACCAGATTGAAGCAAGAAGGAGATTGTATGTAATTGTGCATTGTGTTAAGGAGAAATCAAACTATTCTGTGTCATCAATTTTCTTTCCATTCTCTGTAATTACAAATTGTTTAGCTGTAGATTTCCATTCTCATGTGCTTTCCATTGTTGTGATATGGCAATGTGAAGCATTCCACTGATAAGATTTCTGTCAAAATCAGTGGAATGGCTTCATTGTACAATATGTGTTTTTTGTTTCCTATTTTGTTTTCATGTTCGATGGGGCAGATGTTCTACACTAAGGAGTGTGCACAGTAGCATGCCCTAGCATCTCTATGTGCTAGGCATAGAGTGTAGATCAGACTGTGTGAGAGTTGAAAACCCTAACGACGTATCGCTATGTTGGTTCATCGGTGCATCGGCCAAGGATTGCAAGTGTTCGCCGACAAAACAGGTTACACCGAAGGTAAAAGCCATCGATAAGAGTTGTGGCATCGGAAGACAAGTTAGGGGTTTTACCGACGGGAAGAGTCATACCGACGCGGTTATGTTCAATCGATGTGGGAGCCATCATGGTTAAGGAGAGGAGCAACTTAACCACCATTAAGCTATCGGCAGAAAGATGGAAGACTCAGTGGATAGAGGAAGTCTCGCCGATGATGGAGATGTATCGGTGGCTATCCGGCCAATGGAAATGTTCTAGCTGTTCATTTGTTAGTTTTTGCCAATTATGAGGAATTAGGACCCGGTCTGTGGAATCCGCTGTGCGCTCCCCATCAGTACATTATTGTACTATTCCGTACAGTTATCTTTTTGGTACGTTCACTATGTTACAAAATCAAACTCACAATCCTTTACTACCGGCAATAGTTTCGAGGATGATTCGCATTCACCGATCCCAATTGACTTGGGCTCTAATACCATTAAATAATATAAAACATAGAATGATTACCAAGATATTCAATATTTACTAAGGAGCGAAAGCATCTTTAAATTAGATTACAAATGTCTTACCAACTAAGGATAAGAAAGCAACTAATAAAGTAAAAGGATAAGAACGAATATAATAGCAAAAATTTTATGGAATATTGTCTTATATATATACTTTAATTAACAACTTTTTAAACAATGTAATTTATTTTTTAAGTTATTAATTTAAATTTTATTAAGTATTTTTTAAATAAGTTTGATGCAGCACAAAACATACACTCAATACATTTTTGCCATTAATCATGTGAGAGCCAAATATCTGAAGACTAGAACATAAAAAAACTTCTATTCATCAACTCTGCTGCTACAATGAGAGAAAACTCTCTTATATCCAAGAAAACAAAAAAATCAAAAATTTACCTTTTTTGGCAGATTTTGCCATTTTAGGTAATTTTACAATCATATCTTGAGAATCCAATTTTTTTCCAAAAAAGTCATAAAGCTAAGGTAGGATGAAAAACCAACTAACATCCTAAATTCGAAACATGAGTTTCGAATTATTAAAAAAAGTAACTTTTAAAAAACTAGAAAAAAACACTAATTTGCCATTTTGAGGGCCAAGATGAAAGTTTCAAGCCCCAAAAAAGTGCCAAGATGAGGTCCAACCGACTAGGGTGGGTTGGGAAACCATTGGCCACCTCATAACACATCCACCTGTAAAATTTGGTAGAAAACCCACATTCAAGTCAAAAGTTATGACCTCTGGAAGTCCCTGCATCATTCTCCTCTGGTTGAAAAGAACGCAACTCTTGCAAGTGAGTGTCTTCAAACTGCTGCCATTTGACTGAATCTAACCTTTGCACTTCCCACTCTGTAATCCATGTGCTATCTGTTGGTGGCAATCCTTCCCACTGTACTAAATACTTGTTGTAACACCCTTGCTGAGTGTCGATAGTGTTCTTATCAAGAACCTGTGCAATCTTTTCCTTCTTCTTATGGGGAATGTGGTTGTGCCATGCCACTTCTGGTTGACTATCTTCAGCATCATCCTCACCATGGAATGCATATAAATCAAAAATATTAAACATAGGAGAAATATCAAGATCATCTGGTAAACTGACCTCATATGCATTATCATTGATCTTCTTTGTAATTCTGCAAGGACCAATTTTCCTGTACTTCAACTTGTGATATGTTCCAGTAGGAAACTGCTCTTTCCTCAAATATACCATCACTAAGTCACCTTCACTGAATGTCAGATGTCGCCTACTAGTATCCACTAAATTCTTGTACCTCTCATTACTGTCCTGCAACTTCTGTCTCACTTCTTTCTGCAACTGTTGAAGGTGTTCTGCAAATGCTTCCCCATCATCTTGGTTGGGTAGAGTTGCTCCTGGAATCAAATCAATATGATGCTAAATATCTCTCTTTGGTGGTAAACCATTAGGCAATTCATCAGGCAAAACATCAACAAATTCTTCCAATAGCTCTGCTACTTCTGGGGGAACTGAAATGTCTTCCTCTTCACCTTTTTTCACTACTAATACGTAACAACACCCTGTCACCTTCACTTCTTTAACAAGATCTCTTTCAAACAACATGGTCTCACCTTTTCTTTCATCCTTGAGAGGTAATAAAATTACCTTAGAGCCATCTTTCCAAAAGGTATATGTGTTTTTCTCTCCATCATGCATAACTTTTCTATCTACTGCCATAGCCTTCCCAATAACACATGACAGGCATCCATTGGGACAACATCACACCATATCTCATCTTGATAGATCTTCCCTATGCTAAACTTAATTAGGCATCTTTTATCAATAGTGACTTCATTCCCCTTTTTAAACCATGCAATGCAGTATGGATGAGGATGTTTTTCACAGTGTAAATTCAATTTCTCTACCATTTCTTTAGAAACCATATTTTCACAACTACCTCCATCAACAATAACTTGACATACCTTGCCACCCGAAGTGCATCTGGTTCTGAAGATATTGGTCCGAAGCTATGAACCATTAGAGCTTTTGGCTTGTATTTTCTCCTTCTCTGGGATCACCATTGCCCTTCTCATCATGAGACTTTCTCCCACATCTAGTGGAACCTCTAGTTCCATCCCTTCCACTTCATGTTGCGTTTGAATCAGGTTCACCCTAGGTTGTCCTCCTTGATTTCTTTCTTGCATGTTATAATTTAAGCATTCAAATGCCCTATGACCTTCTTCTCCACATCTGAAACAAGTGAAAGGCCTTCTCTGGTTTTCCCATCCTATACCGCTACCATAACCTCTACCTCTTTGAAATCCCTTTCCTCATTCTTGATTCAAAGGATCTTGTCGGGTGTCTGCTTGTTTTTCCAATCCATGGGATGACTCTCCCCTCCCATAATTCGAACCTCCTGGAAATGGGGTTAATGCACCCCTTCTTTCTCCTTGATTCCTTTGATGGTATTGTCTATTTTGTTTTTCTTCAGCCTTTAGAGCCAATTGGTAAGCCTCTTCCATATTGTTGAGTCGATGCATGCTCAATTCATCTTGAATAGAGAATTTCAAGCCATTCACATATCTAGCATCCATCTGTTCATCAGTTTCTTGATGCTCTATATGTATAGACAGCGTATAAAACTCATTTGTATAATCTTGCACAGAAGAGAGGTTCTGCTTTAAATTTTGAAACCTACGAAAAACGGTTTGCGCATAATCTATGGGCAAAAAATTTTCTCAGCTTCTTCTCCATTTTATTCCATGTCCTGATCTTATCCTTGCCTTTCCTTGTTCGTTCCTTTTGAAGATGATCCCACCAAATCATTTCATGACCCTTTAATTTGGTGCATGCAAATTTCACCTTCCTTTCCTCTGTCATGGATTTCCATTCAAAAAAATTTCTCATGTCATTCAACCAGTCTATCAACTCCTCTGGTTTAAGATTACCTGCATAATCTGAAACATCTACCTTGATCCCTTCATTTTTCCCTTCTAAGGCCCTAAGCATCCTCTCTTCAAAACTCATGCCTTCTAATTCTTCTTCTTCATGTTTTGTATCTTGATTTGCACCTCCTCGATCTATCTCTTCATCAAATTCGTCTCCTCCTCTACCCAGTCTTTGGTTTGTTGGCAAGAGACACTATATGAATTCATGATTGTTGTCATTGATGGCAACAAAGTTCATCCCACACATCCGCAGGACATGGTGTGTCTCTACCGGAAGTCAGAGTGAAGAATGTTGTGGTTCGATAAACAAGAACAAAGCATGTGGCAAGGTCCGACAGACAGGTCCGGATCTCTCAGAGGAAATATCTTGGTGAAGTGCAGATTTGGGGAAGTCAAGAGGACTACCTTGAGTGATAGATTCCAAGGATTTAGCCTCCAGTGATAGATGAGGAAAAAGATATGAATAGTTGAGTAATGGATTCCTGAATGACAGTGTGAACAGAGAAAGAACTGACTGACAGAACATCAGACTACTTTTTAGATGTGTTACTGATGGTGGTAAAGGTTATGAAGGCATGAATCATGTTTGGCCGACATGATTAATGATTTCTACAAGCATATACTTGATCTGCATTAATTGATGTGCAAGGATTCAACCAACAAATCAGAATTAGTGAAAAGATTGACTATTCCGGGTGCCGACTAGAAGGGTGATGAAATTACTTGTGCAGATATATATACATAAAGGATTTAGTTGTGAGATGTGTTGTTGTAGTTAGTGATGTGCGAATAAAAGCAGAAGAGCAGAGCAGAAGCAGTAAGGAAGGTCCGGTATGTGAAAGGAAAGCAGCAAAAGAGAAGAGGAAAGATGAAGTGCAGCAGATCAATGTACTGAGCTTAACCAAAACTGAACTCCAGCATTTGTAGATGCTCCCAATCAATTCAAGTATTGTATAACATTCTTTTTGTAGACAGTGAGTCTCTTGTAGGCAGTGTGCCTCTTGTGAGCAGTGTGCTCGGGCAGTGAGCCCTAATTGGCAAGTGCCATTTTGTATTTCCTTATTCTTCTAACAGAGAATAATCTTTGGGTTAATCACCCCGTGGTTTTCTCCCTTAACAGGGTTTCCACATCAAAAATATTGTGTCATGTGTATCTCCATTGCATGGTTATGTTTGCTTGTTTGAATTAATGCTGCATTGATTAATAAGAAAGTTCAGAAAAAGAAATAATTAGGATAACTGATTCACCCCCCTCTCAGTTATCAACAATTGGTATCAGAGATAAGTTCCTCCTAACAGAGTCTAACAGCTCAAGGAAGATCTAGGAATCCAAATGGATGCATATGGTTTAAAGGAGCAACTCAAGACTGCCCTTGAGGATCTTGAATAGTCAAACTCTGAAGTCAATGAATTAAAGGAAAGACTCAAACAAGCTGATGATTTCATGAGAGAACTAAAAGACAAATTAAGTCTCTCTATGAAAAAGAGAAAGGAACTGCTTTAGCAATTAGCAAGACAAAGTGAAGCAAATAATGCAAATGAAGAACTGACTGAGAAAACCAAGTTATGTGAAAAGTTATCAAAAGAAGTCATTATGGTAAGACATGAAATGGAATCAGGAGTTATAAAGTTTACCCAAGAGATTGAAGAGAAAAGAAAAACTGAAGACAATCTAAGACAATCTCTCAAGGAGAAATCAGAAGAGTGCCACCAGATGGATAGAATTATCAGACATCTTGAATCTGATCTTGAAGATGCTAAAGATAATGAAGAAAAACTTGAGGATCAAATTGTCTCTCTCAAAAGGGATCTTCAAACAGCAAATGAATATAAAGAGAAATTCAAGATAAGTTCTGCTCAACTTGAAGTTCTCTTGGAATTCAAAAGAAGGTAGATGACAAGTGTGGCTTGGGATATGAGAAAGGAGAAAGCTCTGGATCAGGTCAGCAAAATTTTGGACTAGAAAATCTAAGGAATAGGCCTAGAAGACCTCCGGTAAGACAACCCAATGCTCAAGATATCCATCCTTCAATGGATACTGCCACAACTGCAATCACTTTGATCACAAAGCTAATCAGTGCAGAAAGAGAATGAATCAGACTAATTCATCCTTCTCCGGATAGTGTTTTAACTGCAAAAGGTATGGTCACAAGTCTCATGAATGCAGAAATATGCAAATGAACAAATCATTCAATGGTAGATGCTTTGCATGCAATAGAGTAGGTCATATGGCTAATCAATGCAGATCAAGAGGATATTAGTCAAATATGCAAAGAAATGTTGTTTGCCAAATCTGCAATAGGTCCAGTCATAGTGCAAAAGTCTGTAGAAGCAAGAATCAGGACAAAAGAGGTCTGGTATATCATAATCAGAATCAAGCTAAGGGTAAACAAAAGGTGAATGCGGATGAAGTTAAAAGTGAGATGAGCAAGATTTGGGTGAAGAAAAGTACTGAGAATGTAGAGGTTGGATCCGCACCAGACTCTGGTGCTGATATTCCTTCTGAAAATTAAAAAATGAGCTTTGGCTCAGGGGGAGACACAAAGAGAACCTTGTTCCCCCAGCCAGTCAATTGGTGCCGGAACAGGCACAAGAAGAGTTGTGGACTGAAGGATTCATAAGGGTAGCACCCAAACAAACTATGGTTAAGATTTGGAAGATCTGTAAGATGTTTAAAGATCAGGGTTGATCCAGTTCTTCAAGTCATTCAAATAAGGCAAACTGGAATAATGTAGGTCGAGCATTTATTGCAACTTGATATATTAGGGTTTGCGGAGCAATATAAGGGTTTTCTCATCTACCACTTATTCATTCTGCATACAAGAAGAAACGAAAAGTGGAGCTCTGCAACAAAATTCCTCAAGTTCATCAAAAATCACTTGCAGAAGTCATTACATCCAGAAATCAATCCGACCAACTCCGTGCAACCGAAGGCGCATAAGGTATTTTCTATTTTTCAATATCTCACTACAAATCTTTTGAAAAATGACTACTCCAAATATAGTAAAAATCTCTGATAGACCTCGGCCCACATTCAAGAAACATCCATACAAATCCTTGGAGGTAGATCCCCTAGGTGCCTTCTCTAGTGTTCTGCATGGCGTTTTGCACACCGAAGATATTAGGGTTTACATACATGTGAGTATTGAAGAATTTGGGCAATCAAAGTTAGTAGATATCTATCACAAACAGTTGTTAGATGACTCTTTTGAGATTAAACCTCACTACAAAGCCATCTGGGATAAGCATTTTGCATAGTGCATTCATTTCCCCTATTTTGAAGAAGATGAATGGGTCTGGTATGTATTGAGTAGAGTACATGACAATTTCCTTTGGTTGAATAAACCATTTAAGATCACCAAAGAAGCAATTAAGGCAGTAACCAGTCTACACTCATCCGGTGGAATACCTGTTCTCAAGTCTATCAAGAATCAGACAGTAAGTGATGCAACCGGATCAAAATTTGACAAGAGAGCTATGACAATTGAAGACATCACTAAACCGGATGTCAAATTTGCTTCCATAATAATTGGTTACAAGATTTATCACTCCAGTAGGGAAAATTCAGTACCGGGAACTGTAGTTTACACAGCCTATCAAATGCTAAAAGAAAATGTTGACTATGATCTGTGTGAACTTCTTCTCAGCCAACTATTGGAAAATCTGGAAAAGATCAAGAAAGATAAGAAGAACTCCTTCAAGTATGATGGCTTGTTACTTTGCCTATTCTTTTATTACATGAATGAGCTTCCTGGATCCAATGGCTGGGTGTGGCAGAATGACAGACCGGTTGCAATTCAGATAAGAGACTATTTGCATGGGCTTGGGGATGCTAAAGCAAGAAATACAGCCATGTGGGGATACTTCAAGAACTTTCAGAACATGATGCAAGCAAGAGAAAGGATTCCCCAGTCTCTTGTTGAGAAATACAAAGACACAGTCTGCTTTATGGTAGAGACTGATCAGTGCCTAATGGAGGTAGTAGAACCAAGGACAGTCTGGATCATGCCCATGGGGTATGAAGTTGATGAACAGATTGTGGAGCTGCATGTTCAACACATGCTAAGTCAGCCAAAGGATCCAAAGGCAGAAAGGTTTGGAACCTTTGAGGAGCTGAGTGTAAATATTCATGTGGAACTCAGAGAACCAGAGATGAAAAGGAAGGTGAGAAAAGAAGTAGAACATATTGCCCAAGGCCTTGGCATCTTAAAGGAGGCACTTGATGCCCACAGGGAAAAGAGACAAAAAGCTGAGGAAGAGAAGAAAGAGGCAGAAAAGGGAAGCAAGAAAAGTGCTCCGGTAGAAACTTCCACCTGGACCAGATCATCAAAGAAACCAGCACCTGTCCCTGCTAAAAGCTCAAAACTGGAAGTCCAGACATCCGAAAAAGGAGAAAAGAGAACAAAGAAAAAGCAACAAGGTCACATGTTAGCCTAAAGGATGATGAGGAAACCGAATCAGATGAGGAGATAAGGAAACTAAAGAAGAAGAAGAAATCATCCGGTAAACACTCTACCGGTCAAGGAGAAGAAGAGAAGGAAGAGGAATTTGTTGAAAAACCCACTCTCTCCTTAGATGATGTAGTGAAAGCAGTCACAGTGGATGGGAACCTGCAACCCTTAATAGAATTCTATGATGATTATAATGAAGCAGATAAAAAGATTCTGGAGGAAGCCACAGTTAAGTTTTTGAACATTTACAATAAAGATTTTATTGAAATTATCTCTCTAATTCCTAAGAGTCTAGAAAAGGAGTTGGAAATGAGAAAGACCAATGCCATGGCAAAAGACCTTGAGATCTGGGAACAGATAGCTATTTAGCTATATCCTTCAATTGATCCCAAGACAATGAACATGGTATTCAAAGACTGCAAGGATGAATTCAAGAGCAAAGCAAGGATGAATCAGCTTATGCTTGGTGAGACCGACAAGGTAGCCAAGGACACTGAAGAGATTCTCTGGAAAACCTTCAAAAGATTCAATCTTCCTATTATAGAGGACTTGGGTACTGACCCCTCAACCACAAATGTTGCAGAAGAAACTCTTGAGAAAATGACATAAGAGGTGGGCCCTGAACAGACTAACATTTCTCCTCCAATTTCCCCTATAGTCTCCGGATCTAAAGGAGAAGAAAAATCACAGGAGAAAGAAGCAGAGGTAAAAGAAAAAGAAGATGACAGTGCTAAGGTTGCAGAAGGAGAGAAGACCTCAACAGAAAAGACCACAACTGCTAGTGGTGAGAATGTAGGAGGAGAGAAAATTCCAAAGGACAGCTCCAAGATTGCAGAAGAGAAGAAACATCTGTCTCCAGCAAGAGACACTACACAAACTGTCCAAGAATTCCTAAACAAAGAAACAATGGACATTGATGAACTGGAGCTTCTACAAGGTCCATTCAATTTTGATTCTCTTTCTCTGGTATAGACAATGAAGATAGCTTCATTTGCTAATGCTAAGGCTAATGAAAAACTCCTAAAATCTCATATGGAAGACTGTGAGTTGATAGAAGCTACTTCTGGAGTGCTAGAAAAGATTATGCCATCGTTTCAAAAAGCTCCCACAGCCTCCTCATCTGGTAATCTCAAAACCTTAGTCAGTAGTGTTAATACACATTTTGATTCTCTAGAGAAATCAGCTGAAGAAAAGGTCCGAAAGGAGTTTTTGGATAAGAGATTCTCAGAGGTACAAGGATTAATCACTAATGACAGGAGAAATATGAGTATTGGGATAAAGAGCTTAGAAAATGCTCTTAAGGATGGCGGTGAAGTATACAAATTTTGTATCTCCTGGTCCAAAGCAACAATAGAGATTGAGAAGAAAATAAAAAAGCAAGAGGATAAACTACTAAGTTTGTCTCAAAGTTTTGATCCTCTCTCTTCCTCCATAGTAAATCAAGAGTGTCAAACTATTGCAATCACAAATGCAATAAAGAATTTTGAGAAGGAAAGGAAGAACATAATCAGCTGGATGGGTGAACTTAGAAGGATTATTATCCCTAAGTTAGAGGCCATAAATGATGCTCAGATTACAGCCCGGACCAATGATCCGATAGATCTTAAGAAGGCAGAAGCATTTGCATTCCTGTTGAGTGGTCACATCTCAATTTTGGATAGGATGAAGCAAAGTTGGGCAACAGAAGTTGTACAGTTGAAGAATAATTTTTCAAACATACTTAAGTATATGTAAGTACAACTTGTATATATATACTTATGCGGCTAAGTATAGTTAAAATTTTGGTATGCGGACCCTACCCTTTGCCATTGATGTCAAAGGGGGAGTGAGGAGCAATGAAAAATGAGGAATCCAACTAAGGGGGAGCTTCGGAAAATGTATATAAAGACAAAGCATCAGCCAAGGGGGAGCATAGTGTAAACACTTAGTCATTTTTCACTAAGTGTTGCCATCAATGCCAAAGGGGGAGATTGTTGGCAAGAGACACTATATGAATTCATGATTGTTGTCATTGATGGCAACAAAGTTTATCCCACACATCCGCAGGACATGGTGTGTCTCTACCGGAAGTCAGAGTGAAGAATGTTGTGGTCCGGTAAACAAGAACAAAGCATGTGGCAAGGTCCGACAGACAGGTCCGGATCTCTCAGAGGAAATATCTTGGTGAAGTGTAGATTTGGGGAAGTCAAGAGGACTACCTTGAGTGATAGATTCCAAGGATTTAGCCTCCAGTGATAGATGAGGAAAAAGATATGAATAGTTGAGTAATGGATTCCTGAATGACAGTGTGAACAGAGAAAGAACTGACTGACAGAACACCAGACTACTTTTCGGATGTGTTACTGATGGTGGTAAAGGTTATGAAGGCATGAATCATGTTTGGCCAACATGATTAATGATTTCTTCAAGCATATACTTGATCCGCATTAATTGATGTGCAAGGATTCAGTTGACAAATCAGAATTAGTGAAAAGATTGACTATTCCAGGTGCCGACTAGAAGGGTGATAAAATTACTTGTGCGGATATATATACACAAAAGATTTAGTTGTGAGATGTGTTGTTGTAGTTAGTGATGTGCGAATAAAAGTAGAAGAGTAGAGTAGAAGCAGTAAAGAAGGTCCGGTATGTGAAAGGAAAGCAGCAAAAGAGAAGAGGAAAGATGAAGTGTAGCAGATCAGTGTACTGAGCTTAACCGGAACTGAACTCCAGCATTTGTAGATGCTCCCAATCAGTTTAAGTATTGTATAACATTCTTTTTGTAGATAGTGAGTCTCTTGTAGGCAGTGTGCCTCTTGTGAGCAGTGTGCTCAGGCAGTGAGCCCTAATTGGCAAGTGCCATTTTGTATTTCCTTATTCTTCTAATAGAGAATAATCTTTGGGTTAATCACCCCGTGGTTTTCTCCCTTAACAGGGTTTCCACGTCAAAAATATTGTGTCATGTGTATCTCCATTTCATGGTTATGTTTGCTTGTTTGAATTAATGCTGCATTGATTAATAAGAAAGTTCAGAAAAAGAAATAATTAGGATAACTGATTCACCCCCTCCCTCTCAATTATCAACATGGTTTTCCATCTGTGTTGTAAGTTCTGCTATTTGCCTTTGCAGATTTTGCATTTCTCTATGCATTTGGGCAAGACCGCCTCTTCCTCTTCCTCTCCCAGCCATCAACCTGGCTCTGATACCAGATGATGCAGCACACAACATACACTCAATACATTTTTGCCATTAATCATGTGAGACCCAAATATCTGAAGACTAGAACATAAAAAAACTTTTATTCATCAACTCTGATGCTAAAATGAGAGAAAACTCTCTTATATCCAAGAAAACAAAAAAATAAAAAAATGACCTTTTTTGGCAGATTTCAACAATTGTCAGATTTTGCCATTTTAGGTAATTTTACAATCATATCTTGAGAATCTAGTTTTTTCCCAAAAAACTCATAAAGCTAAAGTAGGACGAAAAACCAACTAACATCCTAAATTCAAAACATGAGTTTTGAGTTATTAAAAAAAGAAACTTTTAAAAAACTAGAAAAAAACACTAATTTGCCATTTTGAGGGCCAAGATGAAAGTTTCAAGCCCCGAAAAAGTGCCAAGACGAGGTCCAACCACTAGGGTAGGTTGGGAAACCATTGGCCACCTCATAACGCATCCACCTGTAAAATTTCGTAGAAAACCCACATCCGAGTCAAAAGTTATGACCTTCAGAAGTCCCTGCATCAAAGTTTTTAGTTTTGTAATAATCTTTTTAATTTATAATTTTATATAAGTACTAAAAAACTGAAATATATATACTTTAATTAACAACTTTTTAAACAATGTAATTTATTTTTTAAGTTATTAATTTTAAGTATTTTTTAAATAAGTTTTTAGTTTTGTAATAATCTTTTTAATTTAGAATTTTATATATAAGTATTAAAAAATTGAAATAAATTTTATCATATTAGTTTCTTATATCCAATAGGTCATTGATGAAAAAAATTAAAAAAAATGTTTAAAAATGATTATGACAATAGTACAATAGTGATTAATTTATTTATTTGACATAATTATAAATAAAAATTTAAGAAGTTATATTTGATAGTTTATAAATATAATTGAACAAATAATATTGAATTTAGTGAAACAAGTAGTAGGAATGCACTAACATCTAGATCATTTACGTAGCTGGCTAAATCCATGCCTATGGAAAATACTCAAACCAATAGATTTTACCCCTCACAAATCATGTAGACTATTCCACATCTAAGGAAATGTATAATGGAAGTCTTCCATTTTTAATCTGTAAAATCTAAAAGCAACTTTCAACGTAGATGCATTAGCCTAGAGTAAGGCTCTAGGAAAACCTTATTTTCCTTTATGATTTGTTGGAGATGATTAAATCTCAATTACTTTTTTTCATATTATTTAATCAAGCCAACGAACCCTAATAAATAAAGTTCAAATGCCCTTCCAGCACTTCCGTATGAAGCAAATGATGCATCAGTAATCAATATTGCTTTACCCAATTTAATTACCTAATAGGAAAAAAATGGCATCTAAAAATTCACTGGGAGAAAATCTCCCACATATAAGCCTATTGACTAATTATAACTTCTCTATTTTATAAGATATACATATAGGGGCTCAACATATAGAAACTAGAGTAGAAGTCGAGCCTAATTTAGATACTAGAGCAGAGGAGGTCCAACCACACACATGTTAGGGAGAAGGCCCCACCAGGGTTTGATGTTGGAGAGGGGTCGGGATCTCTTCCTTCTATAGATATGTATATGAATCTAATTGAAGAGGTTAAGGGAAAAATTTTAAAGATAAATATAGATCATTTAGTTGGAATGATAGAGAAATTAAAATTTTATGTTGAACAGCCTAATCAAGTTACTAGGAGGTCGTTGAATAGAAAAACAAAGGAAATACTTGAGAAGCATTTTAAACATCATGTGATACAATTGGTCAAGCCCAACTATTATTAACTACACTTACTCGTGTTGAACTGAAAGAACCATATGAATTTTTGGGTGTAGATTTCACAAAAAAGAGGAAAAGACACCTAGAAAAATATGTTGTTTAAAATGTTGCAAAAGGTTTGAGTTCCATTAGAAAAAAAATCTCGATCAATTGATAAGAACATTTCAAGAGTGATGTTGACCTCTATTGTAAGTCCACAAATGTCAAAAAAGCATCAAATTTCTTCACTTTCAAGTCAAATTGGCTCAAGTAGAAAGACACTAACAAGATATGTGAAAAGGCAAAAGGTTTTGGATGACATTACTACAGAAGGAAATTGGGCATTGATGTGTAGGGATCCTCATTCTAACAAGATTGAAGATGGTGTTAGGAATTTGATCTCAAATTTTTGGCACAATCATACTCATTCTGCATCAAATAGTAGAGATGTTCTCAAACATAGGATTAGGCCAAATGAATATGAAATGCATACAAAACACACTAGTTGGACATAACACAACATGAGATGTATGTTACATTTTGTGATGCAAATCCTCATATAAATATTGGAAAAACAATGTTTGAAATGTTAAGGCCATGGTATGTCAATCCAAACAAATTCTTTGAAACTTGTTGTCATCACCATATTGAATTTGATCTTTACTATCAAGTGTTTCGAAAGATCAAAGAATAAAGTGATGGTTTTCAAAATACACATCCTAAAAGAGTAACTGAGTTTATAGCTGTAAAGGGGAAATTTTGGATAATTGGTTTTTGATTTGATAGTTTTGTGTATATCCTCCTTTCACCCTTATACATTCAAAGACTTAGAGTTGAGTGGCAATGCACTATCAAGCCCTTGGTCACTTGGAATGTTAGGAAAATTGGATTTGTGTGGTTTGATTGCTTGATTATGCCCAATTATGCTTAAAACACTAATCATGCAAATATGAGAGGAAACAGACAAATTACTAAAAATGTTGCGACAAGAAGATGTAAAATGACAGATCAATGTGCACATGTTTTCAAAGTTTGGGAAGCGAAACAATTGGGGACTAATGAGCGGGCTTCCTAGTCCAATGCCCTAATTTCTATCAAGATGTGGGAACTTGATCTGTAACCTATTCTGGCTGTCATAGAGATTTTTCTATTGTAGAATCTGGAGGACTAATGAGTGGGCACCTGAGTCCAAGGACCTATTTTCAACTCTAATCTGCGAATCCGACACTCTATAACACTCTCCTGCAACTCCACTTTTCCTGCTTCTTCAACCTGTAACCTGCAATCACAAAAAAATGGGGAGGGGGTTGTGGTGTTTGGAGGCTTGCCTCGGTCAAGCCCTGAAGAGACATTCAAGCCTTCTGAACACCATTATTAGATAGAGAGTGCCCGCCCTTGTGAGGCAAAGGCAAAAACCAAATGATAAATGCTTGAAAACATAAATGATATCACCTTGTAGTGAAGATATCATGGAAGGAACAAGCTCTTCATACCATGAGGAGATGAATGCTCAAATCTACAAATACAAACACATAAACAACACAATATCTGCTCTTGCTCGACAATGAATGCCTTGAATGCCAAAAGATCACAATTGCTCGCTAGTAATCATCTAATGTCCATCTAGTTTACAAATGAATGCCTAAACATGCTTATATATGCAACTACAAACACTCCCGCCAAGAATTTTGTAATTTAAACTTACTGTGTTGGCATAGGACCTAAATAACAGTCACAAGCTGACACTTAAAATTTGGGCCTGACCCAAAATAGAGCAGGACTAGGGTGTGGGCGCCCAAGTCCTCCCTCCCTATTTTGGTCAGAGATTAGTTCAAGGGATCCCCCTAGGTCCCATTTACCATGAAACTTAGGGTTCATTTCATCGGGATGTCATTCATTTCATCGGGATGTCAAAATATGATGCCAGATGTCCTAAATGTAGATAAAAGACCCGAGAGTTAAACCTTGTAAGAGAAAAGCCCCCAAGGGGACATTTTCTGATGTTACATTTAGCCCCCACTTTAATGTATGTATAAACGCAAGGCCAATACATGCATTAAAGTACGGTCAACAAACACAGCAAACACGCCAAGCATGGAGAAGACATGCCAAACACATTGAAGACAATGACAAGCACACAAAACACGAAGAAGATAGTTACAGTCACGCAAAACACAGAGAAAACAGCAGATGCATAGAAGACAGTTAATGCATGGAAGACATGATTATTTCTTTTCTTTTTCTTTTTCTGATATATATGAAATGAAGATGCAAGTACAAGGAAAGTAAACACACCTCCCATAAAGCAGGTAGCACTCATCACGTTGGTCTTTAAACTGTACATGGGGCAATAGACACGCCAAACAAAGAAAGCACACCAAACACACACACTTTGAAGACACGGAGAAAAACACAGAAGACAAGCAATGGAGTGTTCCTATTTCTAGGCTCATCACCATCTCAGGCACATTACAGGCACACACCGATGATTGGGCTTCGCACAACAATCACCGAAGACACGCTTAAGGGTTGAGTTAGTCACAGAACCGCTCCCTGCCTCCCGATGAGGACTTTTTGAAAATGACAGGATGGGCACTCTCCGCAAGAGATACACCACCCCTGCCTCTGCAAAGGGCTTAAGATGATTGATTGATTGATTGCAAAAAATCTCAGAGTGCTAGAAGTACTTATCGCACTAGTCTTTAAACTGCACCTAAGGACAAGCACATTGCTAACATCTACAACAGACAACTTACCTTATATATGCCCCCATCTTAAGGTGGTCAATATCACGCATTGCTATTAAGCACGTTAAGGTAGGAAGCAAACACACAAGGGAACACAAACTTTCGCAAAGCCCATGGCCCCCGGAGGTGACATGTACTTTACGATCACCAATGTTCCCACAAACACATCCTTGCAAGAAATATGTTAGTGTCCACATAATCATGATAAACAACAACATCAATGCATATGATCAATCACACAAGAAGCCAAGGTTATACTATGAATTTAGAGATCGAGGATAATCGTGGGGCTATATCACAAAAATCTCAGAACCGAGTGTCACCAAGGCGAGATTCAAAGACAAACAAAGTGCACAGAGCAACAATATTGTTATGTTTTGTAAGTGAGATAAAAACATCATCAAAATCACTACATAGAAAGCATAGGGTGCTTCTACTAGCCAAGAGTTAGACAAGATATAACAACCCCATCATCATATTAGGAACTAAGTCCATGCTAGGTCCGCATCATTAGAAATGTTGTTCATCATTCACCCTCTAGATAGAAACACTAGAGGAAGGGAAACAATAAATAAGAGAGGAGAAACAAGTGTCTTAGGGATAGTCATGTAGGAGGGTGCCCCCAAGTCACCAACTACAACACTATGTTTGTAAGACACAACACACAACAATGAAATTAGAGAGGCAATATAGAAGAATGATGATACAAATAGAAGAACGTCACAACAGAGGCGGTCTCCTGGTATCCCAAACCTTACAAGAGAATCAGGGGTCATCCCAGGAGGCCTAAACAACACATAACACATCACGGGGGAAGCACATCATGAGAGAGATAAAGGGTTAGAGATACTTACCTGTTTCATCCCAATGTTAAGAGCATACATATATAGGATATTTGTCATGTTGTTTTGGTCTTATTGATATTGCATTAACATTGAGTTTAGGATGATGGGAGGCTTTCTTTTCTTTAAAAGGATTATATCCAATGTTGCTTGAGTAATGTGTTGAAGCAAATTCTATAGGTACTCATATCCCTTGTTCATTTACACCACATCCATTACCTAGATAGTCACAACTTTTATAAAGGATTTTAAATCCTCAACCATAGAGGGGTGTCATTTCTTTAGGGGATAGTGAAGCCTCGTAGGTCTCATAGTTTGTGGTATAAGTGAGAGTAGTATTTTTATTTTCTACCAAGGGAAATTTAGATTTCTTAGGTGCTTCAAAAGATTGCTTAGGTGAAATCGATTCTACTTTGGATGTGTCAAGGCTATTAATTTTATATTCCCCTATACCGCAAGGATTAAAATCTAATGAGCCCTAATCATCACCAAAGAGTGCATTCGATGGTATAGAATCTTTCACAACATCATTCGTGGCTAGAGGCATTGATGAATCAGCTCATAAATTGTTTAAGCTCATATGATTGTAAACTAGTTTTTGCGTTTCAATATGTAAATAGTTATCTGGTTCAGGATCAGTATGAAAGTATGAAGTTTACCTTTGAATATAAATTTGATTGAGCGATGTAGGGTGGAAGGAACCGCCCCCAAAGCATAAATCCAAGGTCTACCAAGAATCATGTTGTAAGATAGAGAACAAGGCATGACATGAATTAGGGTAGGCACAATCACAGGTCCTACTTGTATAGGTAGAGTTATAGTGCCTACAAATTATTGTTCAACATTATCAAAGCCACGAATGCTAATGCCATCTGGGTTGATTTGTGATGTGTCAACCTTGATTTTGTGTAGTAGGTCAATGCTACAAACATTAAGAGCTGATCCATTGTCAATCATAACTCTTTTTACCATTGTTTTATTTATTGTGACAGATTATAAGAGGATCATATTGGTTTTGAACTTTAATTGATGATAATTCTTGTGGTTGACAGAGAATATTTGTTTTTGTCACATGCATACTATCCAATATGGTTGCTACATCATTAGGCTTAGCATTAGGTGGGACAATCACCTTTTGTAAAGCTTCTTGAAGCATTCCATGGTATGTAGGCGATGTTTGTATTAAATCCCAAAGAGAGATCTTAGCCTGAGGCACGGAGTTTCTCGACAAGATCATATTCTTAACCACTTTTATGAGTAAGATGAGGTGGTGGAGGGAGCATAGGTTGAGAACATGGAAGAGAGACAGGCACATGAAGTGCTTGCTTGCTTTGCTTGTTATTACGGGTGTTGTATGTATGAGCAATTACATTTTGAACATTGTGATTTCTTTGAGTAATTTGCTTTGCATAGTCATAGATGTCATAGGGAGGTTTACCTTGAACCGTAATCACCGGCTTTAAGCAAGAGGGTGCACTAGGTGCCCCTCAGACAATCATCTTAGGAATAATGCTACCAAGTCTATTAATGAAGATTGAATTAATATTGTTTTCCTCTTGATTGCACCCAACATCCATGCCTAAAGGATTTAATGTGAGACCTTTTCTCATCCACTAATGCTACATCTTGGCCAGGGAGAGTAGTGGGACGAGAGGAAGGTACAATGTTGCTAGGAAGATTAGGTGTTACATCATTGATAGGGCTATCCATAGTCTTCTCATCTAAGGTTCTTGAACTTTCAGCTATAGAAGAAGGAGGATAACTTATGAAATCGTCATTGTCGTCATCACCATATGTTTTAGCTATTAGATCCAAAGCATTAAGGGAGTTTTCACTCTCATCATTCTCAATGTGTCTCGTTAAATCTTCTACTACCCAAGGGTATGTATTCATAAGAGATGTGAAGTTGTCATAGTCAGATACATAGTCAAGGATTTCAAATGAAGAGCATTTAAATATATCCTTGTGATACATGGCTTGTATAAAAGTGAGAACATGAGGTTTCACATTAAGAAATTTGTAGAAACTCTCAAAGTTTTTGATATATGCATGTAAATATAATAAAGAGTGATGAGATGAAGATGCCATAGTGAAATGTCTTGTAACATCAATGTAAAATCATATTTTAAAATCTTTTCAAAAGTATGCAAAAGACAAGTACAAAACTATGTGCAAAAATGACCTAAAATGCTTGATTTTTTATACTTTTTCAATGCAAATATATGAAAGAAAAGGTGTTGTAAATATTTTGATCAGGGACAGAAAATAATATGTCTGATATCAGTCCAATACAGAAATAATATCCATCACAACACACTTTTGATGTAAATCTAAGATGATGACAAGTCAAAACCTAGTGAAAATGCCCTAAAATATGCAATTTTTCACAATTTTTCAATCCCAAGACCTAATCAAAGAGGTGTTGTAATGAATTTTATGAGGTGAAGCAAATAATATCAATTATATCAGTCACCTACAATCATAAAACATTTTACAACATGCTTGGAGTGCAATCTAGGTCAAACCCTAAGGCAAATATAGCAAAAATGTGCAATTTTTCATCAAATTTTCAATACAAGAGCCCAATAAAAAGGTGCTGTGAAGATTTTTAGGAGGGAAATTAGATAATAACCCTTATAATATAAAATTAATGCAAAAATATTCTTTACAACACACCTATAGTGCAAATCTAAAGAGTCGATAGGGCCAAATCTAGTGAAAATCAAGGTTTTTTCAAGCCCTAGGTATAGGATCTTAATGGAAAATGCTATATGAATGTCTTGCAGTCTGATTTATGATTAAAATGAGTTCTTCTCAGATCTGAGAATTATTTTCAAGTCCTACCATGCAAAATTCAAGTGCAAATCTTATGAAAAATGCTAGTTTTTGTTGAAATTTTCTATGTAAGAATGCAAATTTTTTAGATCTAAATGCAAATTTACAGTAAGATGCAACACTAAAGCCAAATGAACATTTGAATGAGTGTCTAATATCAGTAGAAAAATTTGAAACAAGATTTTACCTATAAACCCTAGTTTTTGAAATTACTAAGTTATATGAAAAATTTAAAATTTCTAACAAAACCCTAGCAATTTTATGATGAAAATGCAATGCAATCTATAGAATTTTTGTAATTTTATATAATTTATCTTAGATCTAATGTAAAAATCAGAAATTTTATAAAATTCAAATTAATTGATGCAAAATAGAAACCCTAGAATGCCATTTTTTTCAAATTTTTCAATTTTTTTGTAGGTTTTCCAATGCAATAAGATGTATGATGATATGAATGAATAAAATCAATGCAAATTTGAAGCAAAACAATCAGCAAGGTGCAAACAAGTCCAACAACACGGGTTCACCAAAATATAAAGGGAAAATTTTAGATAATTGGTTTTTGATTTGATAGTTTTATGTATATCCTCCTTTCACTCTTATACATTCAAGGACTTTGGGTCGAGTGGCAATGCACTATCAGGCCCTTGGTCACTTAGAATGTTGGGAAAATTAGATTTGTGTGGTTTGATTGCTTGATTATGCCCAATTATGGTTAAAACCCTAATCATTCAAATATGAAAGCAAATAGACAAATTACTAAAAATGTTGCGACAGGAAGATATAAAATGACAGATAAATGTGTACATGTTTTCAAAGTTTGGGAAGCGGAACAGTCAGGGACTAATGAGTAGGAGTCCTAGTCTAATGCCCTGATTTTTGTCAGGATCTAGGAACTTGATCTGTAACTTGTTCCAACTGCCACAGAGATTTTTTCGTTGCAAAATCTGGAGGACTAATGAGCAGGCGCCTGAGTCCAGGGCCCTATTTTCAACTCTAATCTGCGAATTCAACACTCTGCAACACTCTCCTACAACTCCACTTTTCCTGCTTCTTTAACCTATAACTTGCAATCACAAAAAAATGGGGAGGGGGTTGTGGTGTTTGGAGGCTTGCCTCGGTCAAGCCCCAAAGAGACATTTAAGCCTTCCAAACACCATTGTCAAATAGAGAGTGTGTGCCCTTGTGAGGCAGAGGCAAAAAACAAATGATAAATGCTTGAAAACACAAATGATATCACCTTGTAGTGAAGATCTCATGGAAGGAAGAAGCTCTTCATGCCATGAGGAGATGGATGCTCAAATCTACAAATATAAACACATAAACAACACAATATCTGCTCTTGCTACACAATGAATGCCTTGAATGCCAAAAGATCACAATTGCTTGCTAGTAATCATCTAATGTCCATCTAGTTTACAAATGAATGCCTAAACATGCTTATATATGCAACTACAAACACTCCTACCAAGAATTTCATAATTCAAACTTACTATGTTGGCATAGGACCTAAATAACAGTCACAAGCCGACACTTAAAATTTGGGCCTGACCCAAAATAGGGCAGGACTAGGGCATGGGCGCCCAAGTCCTCCCTCCCTATTTTGGTCAGGGATTAGTTCAAGGGATCCCCCTAGGTCTCATTTACCATGAAACTTAGGGTTCATTTCATTAAGATGTCAAAATATGATGCCAAATGTCCTAAATGCGGATAGCTAAACCTAATGAGAGAAAATTGCCCAAGGGGACATTTTCTAACATTACAATAGCATCCATCTTATGTGATAAATCTGATGATGATGCAAATGGTCCAATGAACTGCATAAAAAAACTTTGGGAAACATGTGTAAATCTGGTGAAATTTCTTTAAGAAATGAAGATACTAACATGATAAAGATGGTAAATTTTAAGTTACAAGTATATAAAGTATGAAACAAATTTGGGAAAGAAGCCACAATGTTAGATTACATAGAAGAAGAACTTCCTATTGGAACATTTATGGAATTTTTTTGTAAATTGATACAACCATACATACAACATGCATTTTTTGCAAAATGGCAAGCAAAAAAGTTTTAGTTGTTGAGAGATACTTTCTCACCTGGAACAGTCTTATTAGTAGTCAACTTTGTAGAAAATTACTCTTTTACCCATCAAAAGGAGATTCAAACATGTATTATTATTATTTAGAGTAGGTAACTATTATGGTGCATGTGTGTTATTGACATGCACAATTGTATTTGGATGGTGTTGAGAGTACATATTGTGATTAAGAAAATCAAATCAAAGGTAAAACATAAACCAAATGTAAAACAAAATAAAGAGTTTATACCTAGATAACAAGACCCAATCTCATCAAAGGGAGAGGAACTTTGCACCCAAGAGCTCCTAGACAAGATATACCCTATTTGATGAATACAAATGTGAAAAGCTCTTAATCTATTTGCAACTCACAATTCTAGCTCTTTAGATATTTTGGCATGATAACACTACTTGAAGATTAGATTCCCAAAATGGGTTGGAGGATGAAGTATTTATAGAGATTTTGGAGGGATTTTGATCCAAGGGTGGAGATTGGTTTGGAAGATCAATGGTGGAGGATAAAAGTGATGTGGAGGGCCTAGATTTGATTTTGGAGGAATGGAGGACTAGGAATAAATGTGAATCTTTTATTCATTTTGGGAAAAGGGTGAATTAAATGAGTATGGGTGAGATAGAATATTTGTATATTAAATATTCATATGGGGAATATAAAATGAAAATTCATTTGGGGATAAGTGGAGATAAATGAGGTATGGGGGTGGTAAGGGGTTGTAAGAGGAATTAATTGTGATGTGGGATATATTTAAATAAAAAATTGACTTATGTGGATATATTCTAATTTTTTATTTGGAGGATGTGGGGAAGGGTGTTAAGCTGGATTTGACCATCTTAATGATAGATTCAAGATTAATTAAACAAGGTTGTATTTAATTAATCCTAAGGCTAGGATGAGGTAGGCTAGGGTAGGCAATTAAATAATAGCTATTTAATTGCCTAGGGTAGGGATAGGTCAATTAATAGGCTGAATTAATTAGTTAAACATGATTTAGCTAATTAATTGGATTTAGTGAGGAGAGGGAAATTAACCAAATAAATATTGCATATTTATTAAATCAATTGGCTAAGGTTTGGACTATTGAATTAATGAAATTAATTCAATTGTTGGTGATAGGATAATGGAAAAATAGGTGATGAAGGGATAATTAATCAAATAAAAATTTAATTAATTGATTAGAAGGGAAATTGGTATGTTAGGGATGTCGGGAGTCAGTTTGATGGTAAAAGACATTTTTAGGTGTCTACATTTGCCCCTCTTTGACGTGGCGTCAGGACCTAGGAGGGAAGTGGCATCAAGTCGAAGAAAAATATGCCCCAACTACCAGGAAGAAATAAGATGGGTGAGGGATGCCCCCTTGAGAGGTTGGTGAAAAAAATGAAATTTTAAGGGTGACCTCTCGAAAAGGCGCAACAGGAGTGAAAGTTGGATAGAGGATGGAAAAAGAAGATGACAGGAAGAAAAACAGAGGAAAAAGGGTATGATTTGCACCCTGAAGGGGGAAAAAGAGTGGGCAAAAGGATGACATGGCTTACTATATTAGGACTAGTGGGCCCTAAGGATGCCACATTTGCACATATTGAACTCTTGAGAAGGAGCGAAGGAGAGATGGCAGAGCGCAACCCCTGATTCCCGCGACTTCGACACATTTCTGAGCAATTTCTATCGTTTGGTCGGGCACCAGAGGTTGAACCCCAGGTAGGGCCTAACCCTAGCTTTGTGATTTTTTTATTTTGTCACATTTTTTGGTTCAGGAAATGGGTTTGGCAATTGGTGGCGCTATCGTGAGGTCACGCAATGCTAAAAGTACGTGGATTAGCGCAATCCTCTGGATTGGCGCTATCCGCTAGGGTAGCATAGAGGCGGTTTGTCACCATGTTTTTAGCATTTTGGCACTATCTTCTGAAATAACACAATGTGTGGAAGAATAGGGTTTTAGTGTTTTGGCACCAAATGCACAATATGGTAGCGCTATGTTCTCGAGTAGCACTATTTTGAGTAGTAGCGCTATATTATGTTTTAGCGCTATGTAGGGGATTAGCGCAATATATGATATATGCACTTTTGGGAGAATTGGTGATATTCGTTATATTAGCACCAAGTGGTAAGGTGGCGCCATTTTTCAAAATGGAGCTAAGTATATTGCGCAATAGCGCTATTTATGGAAGTGGCGCAATGTGTCTTGTGTAGTGGCGCTATTATCTGTAATAGCGCCATGAGAAGAAGTAGTAGCGCTATTCTAAAAATGGTGCAAAATATGATCTGTGTTGGCGCCAAAGTGTTTTTGGCTTTCAACTTTAGAAGAAAGGGGTTGATTGAGAAAAGGATAGGTAGATTTCTGACCAAAAAGTTGTGGATGCAGGATTCGGGTTCATTTATAGTGTCCTCGTGAGACCGACGCGTGTCATCTATGATGGCATTGTTTGATCAGTTTGATGATGCCACCTAGGCCTGACTGGCTAGGTTAGGGCTCCTGACAGCTGCATCGATGCCGGTGTTGCGAGCTCATAGAGCTCTGATGACAATAGTAGTGGAGCGATACCATCTAGAGACTTGCACATTTTTGCTTCTGACCAGGGAGATCACTATCACGCTTGAGGATGTGTAATGCATCCTCAAGCTACCTATTCATGGCCATCGTGTGAGATATGAAACAAGGCAGAGATGGAGGGCCCTGATCAGATTGTTTGGCCAAGATCACATTGTTTTATCAACAGATGGGAAGGAGATGAGTTATGAGAAGACACTGGCAGCAAGTGCAAATCCCTTTGGCTTATTCATGTGTGCATTGATTGGTGGGGTAGTGATGCCTGATAGGAGGGGCAGGGGTTTTCCAGTTGGCTGGGGGAGATGATCGAGGGGATGGTCAGGCATGAGACCGTGTATGCTTGGGGACCAGCAATGCTGGCGCAGCTGTATCACGAGATGCACACAGTCGTCTATCACTATGATGCGGCCTTATCAGCTAGGGTTACTCTGTTACACATGTGGATTTGGGAGCACATTGTAGTTACTTGGTCGAGATGTGGGTAATATCGTCAGCCATTTGAGGCCTTTGTGTTCTTATATTGGGATGCCAAGTACTCCTACACTGGTCAGGTTTGGTATTGGTGGCAGATGCTAGATGATGTCATTCAGGTGACCTGGCGACCGTACATCAGGGTAGAGTCGTGGTCAGATGATGATGTGCACACGCCTTATACTTTTCAGCAGTGATATTTGATGGGTCGAGGAGACCACACGATAAACATGTATCTACCGTCGCGAGTGATGTGAAAGTTTGGGTTGTGATAGGATACACCGCAGTAGATGGCTATCTTTGCACGGACCTGCCGAGATGCTCATTTTTGGCCTGCAACCATACAGCCCCAAGTCGCTTTAGAGGATTTTGTGGCTTTGCGACCGTTGCAGTGGGATTGGCAGAGTACAGTTAGGGATGCAGGTGCTACTCCTGCATATGATACATGGTGGTAGATGTGGCGATCGACACAGTTCACTGATCTGGCAGAGGAGGCAGTGAGTTTAGGAGATGAGGATTCTGGGGATGATATGGATGATGATTTTGAGGGAGACAAGTTCCTGGAGGAGGGTGAGGAGATCATTACAGATTACCTCGTGGAGGTTGGAGGGGATGGAGAGGAGGAGGAGGTTAGGAGGGATGGTGAGCTGATGGATGTGCTGGCAATGGTGGTAGCTGGACAGGTGCCCCAGCAGCAGGTGAGACAGTAGGCACCTGTTCAACAGGTGCCTGTTGAGCAGGTTCAGATTGGGGTGGTACGGAGGCATAGAGGGCCTCGACAACGTGGGGGACAGCCGAGGGTGGACAGGGGGGATCCACCCCCACCACAGGTAGCGCAGTAGTAGGCTGTCGCAGCAGGGCCATAGGCAGAGGCAATAGGGCAGCAGGCATAGGTAGGCCCTTTAGGGGTAGGTGGAGAGGCTGAGGTTTGAGGGCTCACACCTCATCGACGACCTCAGGGTGAGCAGGAGATTGAGACCCTGCGGGCACATGGTAGTTGGCAGAGGCCAGAGGGCAGATGGAGTATTATCAAGGCCTCTATTACGCGGTAGTGCCAGTAGAGCAGTGTGCACTAAGTTATAGTCAGGTCAGTGGATCGAGGGCATCTAGGTCACACAGATCTAGATCGGTTCAAAGCGTCCAGTAGGCGATGGGTCCGCCATCACATGTGCCCCGGTAGGTTCCATAGGCACAACCACAGCTGCAACCATAGCCACAGCCACAACCACAGGTAGGACCACAGCCACCACCAGGGTCAGGATCCCCCACTCCATCAGAGAGAGGTTCCTCCATGTGACAGTTGTATCATTTTAGCCCTTAGAGGCCTTGTATCAGGACATTATATTTTTTGATGTGTATATATGAGCGATGCACATTTTTGCAATGATGATATATGATATGATGCTTTTTGATGGTCTATATGTTTGTTTATGATTCTTTTATATGATTATGATGATGCTTATGTTGATAGATGTAGTTTGATTTGTGGATTTATGCTATGGATGTGTTGCATTTATGCAATGTATGATTTTGATGTTATGGATGTACCTATTGATGTAATGTGATGCATGTAATGATGGTTTACTTATTTTGATATATGCATGTGTGTGATTTATGCATGATGATGTAAAATGCAAATAAATGTTCAGATTCATAAACATTTATTATGGATGTAATGCAATGGAAATGTATGTTTATCTAAATAAACACATGTTATGTATGGAAATATGGATATGCAGCTAGATGATTTATAAAATGCAGTTAAATGATTATGATTGTGATTATGTAATGTAACTAAATGATTATGAGATGATATATGGAATGCAATGTGATGATATATAATATGCAACTAAATGATTCTAAAAATAGACCTAAATGGTTACACAAATTAAATGATTTTGATATGGAAACTAAGTGACTCTAAAATGCAAATTAAATGATTGTGATATGGAAACTAAAGTGACTCTAAAATTCAAATTAAATGATTGTGATATGGAAACTAAAGTGACTCTAAAATGCAAATTAAATGATTGTGCTATGGAAACTAAAGTGACTCTAAAATACAAATTAAATGATTGTGATATGGAAACTAAAGTGACTCTAAAATGCAAATTAAATGATTGTGATATGCAAACTAAAAGATTCTAAAATAGACCTAATGAGATGATATGCAAATTGATAGATTCTAAAATGAACCTAAATGAGATGATATGCGAATTAATAGACTCTAAAATGAACCTAAATGAGATGATATGCAAATTAACAGACTTTAAAATGAACCTAAATGAGATGATATGCAAATTAACAGACTCTAAAATGAACCTAAATGATAAGTGAGATGCAAATTAGGTGATAGGCAAGATAAATAAGTCTTGATACACATGATGTTCTTTTTTGGACCTTGGGTGGTGGGGTTGTGCGGTAGGGGAATAGGTGGGGAGGATAAGGGTGGATGAATGGGGTACGGATAGGATTAGGAGCAGTTAGATTGCGGGGGAGTTGGAGATGAGGGAATTGATAGGTCATAAGACACCACGTCATTGAGGGGGGATATGATTAGGTTTAGGATGTGTTGCATGGGAATAAGTTGGAGGAGTGGGATTAGTGAGGGGATTTGGTAGGATGAGGGGGGGTAGGTGGTTATGAAATCTAGGTCGAGATGGTATAGTCGATTAGGATGATGATTTGAGCTAGTAACAGTAGTTGCATACATTAATTAAGAGCATTTCTTAGTTACTATAGCAATGTAGGATACAGTTCACAAAGGTATGAGATGACCTAGTTGATGATATATATATCCCACGATTGCATGGACTAGACCTGCAAACAATAGGTTGATTTCATGCGTGCCCAAGGTAGTATAACCCTGCCTGCCCTAGGAAGGGGACTCATAGTGATGAGTGCTCATAGTACATATAAGGTATTGATGCCTATATATGCAAATGAGACATGTCGTACTAGAACCGACCCAGGCTTCAAGATATGAATACTATTCTTGGAGTAATGAAACCAACCCACAAGCACAGCATACAAAAACAATGACCTTGTCTACTCCAAGCGTTGTCCATTACTTACCATGATATTGTTGATAACTGAGAGGGGGGGGGTGAATCAGTTATCCTAATTATTTCTTCTTTTGAACTTTCTTATTAATCAAAGTAGCATTGAATCAAATAAACAAACATTACCATGAAATGAGAAACACATGACACAGTATTTTTGACGTGGAAACCCGGTTAAGGGAGAAAACCACGGGGTGATTAACCCAAAGATTATTCTCTGTTAGAAGAATAAGGAATTACAAAATGGCACTTGCCAATTAGGGCTCACTGCCCGAGCACACTGCTCACAAAGAGGCACACTGCCTACAAGGAGACACACTGTCTACAAAAGAATGTTATACAATACTTGAACTGATTGGAAGCATCTTCATATGCTGGAGTTCAGTTCCAGTTAGGCTCAGTATACTGATCTGCTGCACTTCATCTTTCCTCTGTTCTTTATTCTGCTATCTTTTCACATACCGAATCTTTCTTACTGCTTCTGCTCTGCTCTGTATTTATTCGCATACACCTTCACACCATTACAATTTTCACAACTAAATCCATCCTCTATATATATCCGCACTAGTGATTTCATTATCTTTCTAGTCGGCACCCGGAATAATCTATCTTCTCACAAACTCTGTTCTGTCGGCTGAATCCTTGCATATCAAGTAATACGGATCAAGCATATACTTGTAGATATCATTAATCATGTCGGCCAAACATGATTCATGCCTTCACAACCTTTACCATCAACAGTAACACATCCGAAAAATAGTCTGATACTCTGTCAGTCAGTTCTTCCTCTGTTCTCACTGTCTCTCAGGAATCCGGTACTCAACTATTCATATCTTTTTCTTTGTTCATCACCGGAGGCTAAATCCTTGGAATATACTACTCAAGGTAGTCCTCTTGACTTCCCCAAATCCGCACTGCACCAAGACACTTCCTCTGAGAGATCCGGACCAATCTGTCGGACCTTGCCACATGCTCTGTTCTTGTTCACCGGACCACAACAATCTTCATTCTGACTTCCGGTAGAGACACACCATGACTTGCGGATATGTGGGATGACCTTTGTTGCCATCAATGACAACAACCATGAATCCATATAGTGTCTCTTGCCAACAATCTCCCCCTTTGGCATTGATGGCAACACTTAGTGAAAAATGACTAAGTGTTTACACTATGCTCCCCCTTGGCTGATGCTCTATCTTTATATACAATTTCTGGAACTCCCCCTTAGTTGGATTCCTCATTTTTCATTGCTCCTCACTC
The DNA here is from genome assembly GCA_027924645.1 of Cunninghamia lanceolata. Classification (NCBI taxonomy): domain Eukaryota; kingdom Viridiplantae; phylum Streptophyta; class Pinopsida; order Cupressales; family Cupressaceae; genus Cunninghamia; species Cunninghamia lanceolata. Next base: position 762,759 of record BSBN01001137.1, on the reverse strand, counting down.
CCCCTTTGACATCAATGGCAAAAGGTAGGGTCCGCACACCAAAATTTTCAAAAATTTTCTATACATAGCCGCATATTTACATACTCACATATACTAAAGAATGTCTGCAAAAGATGTCTTCAGTTGGATCAGTTCTGTAGCCCAACTTTGCTTCATTCTATCCAAAATTGAAATGTGACCACTCAACAAAAATGCAAATGCATCTGCCCTTTTTAGATCTTTCGGATCACTTGTCTGGGCTGTGATTTGAGCTTCTGCTATGGCCTCATGCATGGCCTCTAGCTTAGGGACAATTAACCCCCTGAGCTCACTCAACCTGCTTATTCTATTTTTCCTTTCCTTCTCCAATTTCTTGATTTCACTCAAGACTGCAATAGTCTGACATTCTTGATTTGTTATAGAGGAAGAAAGAGGATCAAAACTTTGAGACAAGCTGAGTAGTGTGTCCTCTTGCTCTTTTATTTTCTTCTCAATGTCCACTGTTACCTTGGACCAGGAGATACAAAATTTGTATATTTCACCGCCATCCTTAAGAGCATTTTCTAAGCTCTTTATCCCAATGTTCATGTTTCTCCTATCATTAATGATCAAACCCTGAACCTCGGAGAACCTTTTATCCAAAAACTCCTTCCGGACCTTTTCTTCAGCCGATTTTTCTAGAGATTCAAAATGTGTACTAACACTACTGACTAAGGTTTTGAGATTACCGGAAGAGGAGGCTGTGGGATCCTTCTGAAAAGATGGCATGATCTTTTCCAGCACTCCAGATGCTACCTCCATAAGCTCACAGTCTTCCATGTGAGATTTCAGTAGTTTCTCTTTGACTTTCTCATTTGCAAATGAGGCTATTTTCATTGTTTGTACCGGTGACAAAGAGTCAAAATCTAATGGTCCTTTTAGCAGGTCCGGTTCATCAATTTCTATAATGGCTTTTGTCAAGAATTCTTGAACAGTTTGTGCAATGTCTCTTGCCGGAGACAGATGTTTCTTCTCTTCTGCAGTTTTGTCCTTTGGAATCTTTTCTCCTTCCTTACTCTTACCACTTTCAGTTGTGGTTTTCTCTGTTGGGGTCTTCTCTTTCTCTGCATCCTTGGTGCTGTCAACCTCTTTTTCTTTAACTGCTGATTCTTTCTCCTGTAGTTTCTCTTCTTCTTGGGATCCGGAGACTGTAGGGGAAACCGGAGGAGAGATGTTAGTCTGTTCAAGGGCCACTTCTTCCGGAGCAGATGATTCCAAGTCCACAGCTGTTTCTGCACCTAAGTCCTCTACAACAGGAAGATTAAACCTTTTGAAGGTTTTCTGAAGAATCTCTTCAGTGTCCTTGGCTACCTTGTCGGTCTCACCAAGCATAAGCTGATTCATCCTTGCTTTGCTCCTGAATTCATCCTTGCAGTCTTTGAATACCATGTTCATTGTTTTGTGATCAATTGAAGGATATAGCTGGATAGCTATCTGTTCCCTGATCTCAAGGTCTTTTGCCATGGCATTGTTCTTTCTTATCTCTAATTCCATCTCTAGGCTCTTTGGGATTTCAGAGATAATTTCAATAAAAGCCTTATTGTAGATGTTCAAGTACCTTATTATAGCTTCTTGCAGGATCTTTTGATCTGCCTCATTGTAGTCATCATAGAATTCAGCCACCGGTTGAAGGTTCCCATCCACAGTGACTGATTTGACTACACTGTCTAGAGACAGGGTGGGCTTTTCAGAAAATTCTTCTGTCATTTCTTCTTTGTCTCGACCAGTAGAGGGTTTACCGGATCCTTTCCTTTTCTGTTTCTTTATTTCTTTCACTCCCTCATCTGACTCAGTTTCTTCTTCATCCTTTTGGCTTTGATAAGCCCTTGTGGCTTTTGTCTTAGATCTTTTACCGGATGCCTGGACTTCCAGTTTTGAACTTTTGGTTGTGGGAGGTGCAGACCTTTTTGATGATCTGGTCCGGGTGGAAGTTTCAACCGGAGCACTTTTCTTACTTTTCTTTTCTGCCTCTTTCTTTTCTTCCTCAGCCTTTCTCCTCTTTTCCCGGTTGGCATCAAGTGCCTCCTTTGGAATGCCTAGGCCTTGAGCAATATGCTCTACTTCTTTTCTCACCTTCCTCTTTATCTCAGGTTCTCTGAGTTCCACATGAATTTTCACACTCAGTTCCTCAAATGTTCCGAACCTTTCTGCCTTTGGATCTTTAGGCTAACTTAGCATGTGTTGAACATGCAGCTCCAATATCTGTTCATCTACTTCATACCCCATGGGCATGATCCACACAGTTCTTGGTTCTACTGCCTCCATTAGACACTGATCTGTTTCTACCATGAAGCATACTGTGTCTTTGTACTTTTCAACAAGGGATTGGGGTATTCTTTCTCTTGCATGCATCATGCTTTGGAAGTTCTTGAAATATCCCCATAGAGCTGTATTTCTTGCTTTAGCATCCCCAAGTCCATGCAAATAGTCTCTGATTTGGATGGCAACCGGTCTGTCATTCTGCCATATCCATCCACTGGATCCGGGAAGCTCATTCATGTAGTAAAAGAAGAGACAAAGGATCAGATTGCCATACTTGAAGGAGTTTTTCTTGTCCTTCTTAATCTTCTGCAGATTTTCAAAAAGTTGGTTTACAAGAAGCTCACACAAGTCATAGTCTGCATTCTCCTTTAACATTTGATAAGCTGTGTAGATTGTAGTTCCCGGTACTGAATTTTCCCTACTGGAGTGATATATTTTGTAACCAATTATCATAGATGCAAATTTGACATCCGGTTCAGTGATGTCATCAACTGTCAAAGCTCTCTTGTCAAACTTGGATCCGGTTGCATCACTAACTGTCTGATTTTTGACAGACTTGAGAACAGGTAATCCACCGAATGAGTGCAGACCGGTTACAGCCCTAATTGCATCTTTGGTAATCTTGAAGGGCTTGTTCAACCATAGGAAGTTGTCATGTACTCTACTTAGTACATACCGGACCCATTCATCTTCTTCAAAACAGGGGAAATGAATGCATTGTGCAAAATGTTTGTCCCGGATGGCTTTGTACTGAGGTTTGATCTCGAAGGAGTCATCTATCAATTGTTTGTGATAGATATCCATCAGTTTTGATTCTCCAAAGTCTTCAAAATTCGCATGGATGTAAACCCTAATGTCTTCCGTATGCAATACACCATGTGGAACACTAGAGAAGGCTCCTAGTGGATCTACCTCCAAGGATTTGTAAGGATGTTTCTTGAATGTGGGACGAGGTCTATCAGAGATCTTAACTATATTCAGAGTAGCCATTTTTTCAAAGATTTGCAGGGAGATATTGAAAATGAAAAATAGCTTATGCACCTTCGGTTATTTGGATTGATTTCTGTATGTAGTAACTTCTGTAAGTGATCTTCAGTGAACTTGATGAATTTTGTCGCAGAGCTCTGCTTTTCGCTTCTTCTTGGGTGTGGAATGATCAAATGATTATTGAGAAATCCCTTATATCGTTTTGCAAACCCTAATATCTGTTTGCAATAAATGCTCCACCTATATTGTTCTGGTTTGCCTTATCCGGATAGCTTGGAGTATCCCGGATCAGTTCTGATCTATGAACATCATGCGGATCTTTCAATCATGAATAAATCGAGATGACACATTACAAGAACATCCCAAACATTCTGTCCAGTCCGCAGAGCAAAATAATGTACTTTCGGATCTCTCCGGACCCTTTTGTAGTCCTCTGTCATTCCGGAGCATCTCCCGGAATAGGTCTTACTTGATCGATCACAACTTCTTTGCATCTTCATGCAGACCTCTGAAATCTTGTCTGGATCATCTCAGGACTTATATCTTCAAACCCTTTACTCCGCATCTTGTATCACATCTAGCACCACTTGATTGGCTGGGGGAACAGGATTTTCTTTGAGTCTCCCCCTGAGCCAGAGCTCACTTTTTAATTTCTGGAAGAAATATCAGCACCAGAGTCTGGTGCGGATCCAACCTCTACATTCTCTGAACTTTTCTTCACCCAAATCTTGTTCATCTGATTCCTAACTTCATCCGCATTCATCTTTTGTTTACCCTTGTCTTGATTCTGATTATACGCCGGACCTCTTTTGTCCTGATTCTTGCTTCTGCAGACTTTAGCATTATGACCGGACCTATTACAGATTTGGCAAATAACATTTCTTTGCATATTTGACTGATAACCTCTTGATCTGCATTGATTAGCCATATGACCTACTCTATTGCATGTAAAACATCTACCATTGAATGATTTGTTTACTTGCATATTTCTGCATTCATGAGACTTGTGTCCATACCTTTTGCAGTTAAAGCACTGTCCGGAGAAGGATGGATTAGTTTGATTCATCCTTTTTCTGCACTGATTAGCTTTGTGACCAAAGTGATTGCAGCTGTGGCAGTATCCATTGAAAGATGGATATCTTTGAGCATTGGGCTGTCTTACCGGAGGTCTTCTAGGCCTATTCCTTGGATTTTCTGATCCAAAATTCTTTTGACCAGATCCGGAGCTTTCTCCTTTCTCATATCCCAAACCATACTTGTCATCTGTCCTCTTTTGACTTCCAAGAAGTACTTCAAGTTGGGAAGAACTTATCTTGAATTTTTCTTTATATTCATTTGCTGTTTGAAGATCTCTTTTGAGAGAGACAATTTGATCCTCAAGTTTTTCTTCATTATCTTTGGCATCTTCAAGATCAGATTCAAGATGTCTGATAATCCTGTCCATCTGGTGGCATTCTTCTGATTTCTCTTTAAGAGATTGTCTTAGATTGTCTTCAGCTTTTCTTTTTTCTTCAATCTCTTGAGTAAACTTTATAGTTCCTGATTCCATTTCATGTCTTAACATAATGACTTCTTTTGATAATTTTTCACATAACTTGGTTTTCTCAGTCAATTCTTCATCTGTATTGCTTTCTTCACTTTGTCTTGCCAATTGTTGGAGCAGCTCCTTTCTCTTTTTCATAGAGAGACTTAATTTGTCCTTTAATTCTCTCATGAATTCATCAGCCTGTTTGAGTCTTTCCTTTAATTCATTGACTTCAGAATTTGACTGTTCAAGATCCTTAAGGGCAGTCTTGAGTTGCTCCCTTAAACCATATGCATCCATTTGAACTCCCAGATCTTCCTCAAGCTGTTAGGCTCTATTAGGAGGAACCTTGCTCTGATACCAATTGTTGATAACTGAGAGGGGGGGTGAATCAGTTATCCTAATTATTTCTTCTTTTGAACTTTCTTATTAATCAAAGCAGCATTGAATCAAACAAACAAACATTACCATGAAATGAGAAACACATGACACAGTATTTTTGACGTGGAAACCCGGTTAAGGGAGAAAACCACGGGGTGATTAACCCAAAGATTATTCTCTGTTAGAAGAATAAGGAATTACAAAATGGCACTTGCCAATTAGGGCTCACTGCCCGAGCACACTGCTCACAAAGAGGCACACTGCCTACAAGGAGACACACTGTCTACAAAAGAATGTTATACAATACTTGAACTGATTGGAAGCATCTTCATATGCTGGAGTTTAGTTCCGGTTAGGCTCAGTATACTGATCTGCTGCACTTCATCTTTCCTCTGTTCTTTATTCTGCTATCTTTTCACATACCGGATCTTTCTTACTGCTTCTGCTCTGCTCTGTATTTATTCGCATACACCTTCACACCATTACAATTTTCACAACTAAATCCATCCTCTATATATATCCGCACTAGTGATTTCATTATCTTTCTAGTCGGCACCCGGAATAATCTATCTTCTCACAAACTCTGTCCTGTCGGCTGAATCCTTGCATATCAAGTAATGCGGATCAAGCATATACTTGTAGATATCATTAATCATGTCGGCCAAACATGATTCATGCCTTCACAACCTTTACCATCAATAGTAACACATCCGGAAAATAGTCTGATACTCTGTCAGTCAGTTCTTCCTCTGTTCTCACTGTCTCTCAGGAATCCGGTACTCAACTATTCATATCTTTTTCTTTGTTCATCACCGGAGGCTAAATCCTTGGAATATACTACTCAAGGTAGTCCTCTTGACTTCCCCAAATCCGCACTGCACCAAGACACTTCCTCTGAGAGATCCGGACCAATCTGTCGGACCTTGCCACATGCTCTATTCTTGTTCACCGGACCACAACAATCTTCATTCTGACTTCCGGTAGAGACACACCATGACTTGCGGATATGTGGGATGACCTTTGTTGCCATCAATGACAACAACCATGAATCCATATAGTGTCTCTTGCCAATAGATATAATGAGATCAAGGTAGCTTTGGAGATGACCTATAGTGAGACAAAAAAGATAAAAATCAATAATCAAAAAGACCAACTAAAAGATACGAATAGCCTTCGTGTGCTCTTGCCAAGATACGTGATGATAGGATGACAAATTCTTGTCCATTGTGGGAAAGATATATCCTAGGACATGAATCAGTTGGAATTGGTTGGATAATGTTCAAAAGGTGGGCAAAAAGATAGTCAGGCCATGTGTAGGTTTATAGTTGGTATGTTGATTGATGATTTTTTCGTTAGGGATGATGTTTCAATCATATATTTAGCGTGTGTATCATTTATTGGGTCTAGCAAGCTCAGTGAATGGGGACCATCCAAATGGATTGGATGGGTGCATCTTATGTACCTGAGTACTGGAAACGTCCTTCGTATTCTAGACTACCTACATACCCTGTATCCATGGGATCAAGGTACTTTCAAGATGCGGGATAAAATGAATATGTAGTTCTGGTGTGACTTGATGATGTGGGAATGGTTTTGGATGGTTGTGATGTGATGGGTTGATAGATGTTGATGGTCACGAGTTATAGCAAGAGTAATGTATGGGGGGGTAATATTGTATTATTTTTGGATTTTGATGATTTTGTATTGTTTTTGGATTTTTTTGATTTTGTATTGTTTTTGGATTTTTTGATTTTCAGATATACAAAAGGGAGCTTACAAGGATCCTCATTCCATGAGTTAGCCTTGGGATGGGATAGTGTGGGGTGGGTGATAGGACTTGATGTTTCAGAATTCCAAGCCATGGGATATGTGTGATATGGAGTGTTGTGACAGAAAGAGGACTTATTAGATGGTAGAACCAGCTACTACACATGGCGCCTAAAATAGGTTTTCACCATGGTACTTATCCAAGGCGTCACCGAAGTGATTTTCACTATTGGAAGTTGTTTATTGCACTCAGGTTTTTTCTTTATTTTTTTGATTTTTTGATTGGGATACTCGATGGGTTATGCGTAGAATTTCTTGAGGTGTAGGATATTCATCGGCTCATCCAGAGGCTGCCCCTCAGGTCTTACAAGCTGGTATGCTCCTGATCCATAGCTGGTTGTGATGACATAAGGCCCTAGCCAATTGGGTTCAAACTTGCCTTTCTTAGGGTGCTCTTGCAAGTTTTTCTAATTTTCCATAAGGACAAGGTCACCTACTTCAAATTTTTGGTTTCTAATTCCCTTGTTATAGCTTCTCCTAAGGTGATTTTGATAGACCTGCAGGTGGTTCAATGCATTCAAACGTTTCTCATCTAGTAATTCTAGTTGATGCAACCTTACTACTTAGTATTCCTCATCAGTGATTATGTTTTGCAGGGATACTCTTAAGGATGGGAGCTCAACCTCAATAGGTAAAATGGCTTCGGATCCAAAGACTAGGGAAAAGAGAGTGGCTTTTGTGGGGGTACGGATGCTTGTGCGATAGGCCCATAGGGCAGGGTTGAGTTGGAGGTGTCAGTCACGGCCAGCTTCATTGACTGTCTTCTTTAGAATGCAGAGGATGGTTTTATTTGAAGCCTCTACTTGACCATTTCCTTGAGGGTAATATGGGGTGGAGAAGTGGTGTTTGATTTCAATTTTTTTACACAAAGTGCGGACTTCTTGGTTCTTGAATGGTTTTCCATTGTCGGTAATGATGGAATGAGGGATACCATAATGACATATGATATAATGGAGGATGAACTTGGATATCTGGGTGCCAGTGGTGTAGGTGACTGGTATTGCTTCCACCCACTTGGTGAAGTATTTGGCAGCTGTGATGATGAACTTATGGCCATTGGATGAAGGTGGATGTATTTTGCCTACGAGGTCAAGTCCCCACTACGAGAAAAGCCATGGCGTCATGATTGGTTGCAATTCATGTGCTAGTGCGTGAATGAGATCTCCATGTTATTGACATGGTAGGCATTTTTTGATAAACCGGTAGGAGTCTTGTTCCATGGTTGGCCAATAGTATCTGGTGCTCAGGATCTTTTTAGCAAGAGCGGGTCCACTTGAATGTGCCCCACATATACCTACGTGTACCTCTTGTAAGGCCACTTCAGCTTCCCTAGAGTCTAAACATTATAAAAGCATGCCCTCAAGACCCCTTTTGTATAGGGTATCTCCTACAAGGGTGAATCGGGAGGCTTAGCAGATGAAAGATTTTCGTTGTGAGGTGGATAGGTTGGGGGGATGATGTTATCATGGAGATATAGGTAGGTTTCTTGATACCACGGGGATAGGGGACCAATGACTTCACACACTAGCTCTGATTGAGGAACGTCATATGCTGGGATAGGGAGTTCTTCTATCAAGAATTCGCACCTCTTATTGTCTTTCTTCATGTCGACCAGGGATCCAATGGTGGCCATGGCGTCCGCAACTTTGTTGTTTAACCTTGGGATCTGCTCAAAGTGGATGTTGTCAAAATAGTCTTTAAAGTCATCAACCATCCTTTTATAAGGTAGTAGCTTATCATCCTTGGTTTTGTACTCATTGTTTACTTGTTGGATGACTAGTTGAGAATCTCCATACACTGTCAGCTTCTCAATTTTCCATTTGATTGCCATTCAGAGACCTGTGATAAGGGCCTCATACTCTGCCACATTGTTGGTACATGGGAATGTGATTTTGAATGACTTAGGGATTGTGTCACCTTGAGGGGTAACAAACAGGACGCCTGCCCTCAAGCCTCTGTGTGTATGATCCATCAAAGTACATTTTCCATGTTTCTGTTGGCGGTGTTATGTTCAAGATGGCTTCGTCAGGGAATTCTGCCAGTGTCGGATGTTCTGTAGGAATGGGTACTTCAGCTAGCTGATCAGCGATAACCTATCCTTTGATGGCTTTTCTCTCAGTGTATTCAATGTCAAATTTAGTGAGAATCATGACCCATTTTGCCATTCTCCCAGTAAGAGAAGCTCTATTTAGTAGATATTTCAATGGATCGATCTTGGCGATGAGCTTGGTTTTGTGATTAAGCATGTAGTGTCTTAGTTTTTGTGAAGTAAAAACTAGGGCTAGACATGCTCATTCAATTGGTTTATAGTTGAGCTCATAGGATATCAGAGTACGGCTGATGTAATAGATGGCTCTTTCCTTTCCTTGCTCATCGTGTTGTGCTAATAAGGCTCTAATAACTGTCTATGTTGCTGAAATATATAATAGGAGAAGTTCTCCTTGCCTTGGTGGAGTTAGAGCAAGGGGATTAGCCAAGTATTCTTTTAACTGATCGAAGGAAGCCTGACACTGATTGTTCCAAACAAAAGCTGTATCTTTTCTAAGTAGGTGCTGGAATGGTTGACATTTATTGTCCAGTTGAGCAATGAATTAACGAATAGATTGGAGTTTGCCTTCTAGACTTCCTAGTTGCTTTAGTGTTTTTAGAGGAGACATTTCAGTGATGTCCTTGACCTTTGCGGGATCTATCTCAATTCCTCTTCTATATATCCCAAAAGTTTTCCTGAGGTGACCCCGAAGACACATTTCTTTGGATTGAGGCAGACATTGTATTGTTCTAATCGGTCAAAGATTTTTGCCAATACATCTAGGTGTTCTTCCTGTGTCTTTGATTTCCCTAGCAAGTAGTCCACATAGTCTTCCATGATGTGGTGGAAAAGATCATGGAAGATGACAGTCGTGGCCCTTTGATACATGGCTCTAGCATTGTTTAAACTGAATGGCATTACCACCCAACAGTACGTCCCCCATGGACATATAAAGGATGTCTTATGTTGGTCCTCTTCTGCGATCCAGATTTGGTTGTACCCTAAAAAGCCATCCATTAGGGATAGCATCTCATGTCCTGTCATGAGATCTACTATCATGTCAATGTTACGAAACGGGAAGTCATCCTTTGGGCAGGCTTTGTTGAGATCTTAGAAGTCGGTACAGTAGTGGATTCGGCCATCAAGTTTCACTACTGGTACTAAGTTGGAAACCCATCCAGGATAATTAATTGGGTGAATGAACCCAACATCTAGTAGTTTCTTTAGCTCTGCTTTAACTAGGAGGGCCACCTGGGGGTTCATTTTTCTAAGCTTCTATTTTACTAGTTTCGCATTAGGGCGTACTTCCAGGTGATGGACAACCAAAGCAGGATCAAGCCCTGGCATGTCTGCATAGGTCCACGCAAAATTGTGATTTCTACGTTTGAAGAATGCTAGGAAGTTTTCTTTCTCTACTGTGCTGAGAGATTCTGCCCTGAAAGTGATTTTTGGCTCTTCTTCCATCCCAAGATTCATCTCTTGGGCTGGCTCTACCAGGATGGGTGACCTATCTAGATAAACCTTGTCTATCTCGGGAGGGCCCATGCTTTCATCTCCTAGCACCTCGTGGAGGTTTTCACCAAGAGATACGTCTTTTGTTTTTACTTTTTTGGGATCTGACACTACCACGGAACAGTTTTCACCATCAGATCCATGTTTGATTTTTATATTTTTATGATTGGAAGCAAGGGTTGTCTCCCCAAAATAGGCATGTGTATCAAGTTCCATGATGTATCCTGCTCTGTGATCTCCCAAGGGGAAGTGATCTCTAACCCCCATCATTTCAATGATGGCCTCATCGTTTGGTGCTACGTCGAAGACAGAAGGTCCACATTGGTCCTAGTTTATGAGGTCTGGGTATACAAGTGGTAAGTCATTGGATGACGAGGCTAAGGTGGTGACTGTGTATATGGTGTAGATGGATGAGTCAAAGAAATCAGCAAAGTCACTAAAGGAGTCTTGATAGCCCGTTTTGTTGACGTTGTCGACTTCAAGGGAGACCGGAGCGACCTCGGCTAAGATACATTTGCTTGTAGTGAGGATACATTATCGTTGACCATATCCTAACCCTTGAGTATAGGGATTTCTTATCGCTTGGACTAGTTCCATGATCCCTTGTTCATGAAGGCCAATACCACCTTGTCCTTTATAACCCATGTTTTTGACAATTTCATACCCTTTTCCATAGATTTCTATTGGTATGGTGGGAGCTTCTTGCTCAGATTCTTCATCCTTATATAGCCAGGATGAGATATCTTCGAGCACATCCTGATCCAGGAGATGTTTCTTTTCAAAGATGGGTGATGATTTGCTCTTGATGACTACTGTGTTGGCTGCTTCTGTCTTTGGGATGCCAAACATTTTAGGATTGGATAATGTGCCCACACAAAAGGTACCGTGCAAGTTGTATTCCCCACATCCCATGTCACTAAGCTTGATCTTGACATCAGGCGGTGCTGGTGTTTGGGATGAAGTGGTGGCAATGTTGGCAGGGTCGATGTATGAGGTGGAAGCTGTTGGATTGGCTTTGGTGGTGGCTTTGTTGTATGGGCAGAAGGTGTCGTCATGGCCTTCCAAGAAACTGTAGTATTGGAAGGGGCGGGGGTTGGCATAGATGGTTACCTCCGTGTCGTTGTGAGGGAACTTGAGGGATTGATGGAATGTAGATGGGACCGCTTGCATGGCATGGATCCATGGTCGGCCGAGAAGAATGTTGTAGGGGAGGTCAAGATCAAGGACCTGACATTTTGTTTCCAGTATTTTCTATCCTACTTGAATAGGGAGCTTGATCATGCCTTCAGATAGTTGTTCAGTGTCATCATACCCTTTGATTGTGATGCACTCACTGGTGTTTACAACCACATCTGTGTATCCCAAGTGTTTTAATAATTTAAGAGTGCATATGTTTAGGCTGGAGCCACCATCTATTAAGACTCTTTTGATGATGTGCTTGTGGATACAAACTTTGATGTGTAAGGCGTCATTGTGTAAGTGTTCAAAAGTGGGAAGATCCTTTTCTGAAAATGTGAGATGGTGAGGTGTGGTGATATGCCCTACCATGGCTTGGAATTGGGTCACATTCAAGTTGGCGGGCGCTCGAGTTTCCAAGAGTGCTTTGTCAAGGACATCTTTGTGAAGGGGTGATGTGCGGCGCAACTCAAGTATGGATATTTGTGTAGGGGTCTTTCCTAGATGCTCTAGGAGGTTGTACTGATTGGTACATGATGGACGTGTGGTTGGATGAGGGGGTAGGGAATCTGATGTGGATGCAAGCGTTTGTTCAGTGGTAGGGGCTATGTGGATGGATACATGGCCATGATAGGTTGTGACAGCGCAAGTAGGTGCTTGTGCCTGAATGGCAATTGTGTTGACATAGTGAGATGATGGCTCTATCCACCCTACGATAGAGTCATAAGATGCGGGTGGTGGGGTGACATTGTATACCTGATTGGATGAGGAAGCTTTATTATGGTTGGGCAGTGGATCCTTGTAAGCTCTAAGATTGGCGTTTGGTGATGGTTGGGTGCTTTGATCAAGGCTAACTTGATTTTGATCTATGAGATCTTGGATGCAATGCTTTAGTTTCATGCAGTCAGTAATTTTATGGCCCACAACGTGGTGGTAGTCACAATAATCATTTTCATTGTACCATGCGGCTTTGAGCTCATTGTCTTGACGGGGTCTAACATGTGGGAGTGTGATCAAACCTTTCTTGAGACATTTGTCGAGGATGTCCTCGATGGGTTTCCCTAAGGGTGTAAATTGCCTTCGAGGTTTGTTTGGTTTAGTTTGCCCCATTGGGTTATTTACATTGGCAATATATGTATGTGCAGGTGTTTGATTTTGTACATGTTGGATGGCTTTCACATCCATGATGCCATTGTTAAAAGTGTTCTTGTTCTTCCCCAATAGCGTGGCTTGTTGTTTGATTGCGTGTTGGCGTTGTTGTTTGTATTGGGGGTGTTGATATGGAGTTTGTTGTTATTGTTGTTGTTGTTGTTGGATTTGTAGTCATACAATTTGATGGAGCCCTTAGCGATGAGGGCTCGTTCAATGGTAGTACCTTTGTCGATGACTTCTTCAAAGGTAGATGCACAAAGGATTTGTAAATGGAACCCTATTTCCAGATTGAGGTTGGTCACAAACATGGTGATGAGTTGTTTTTCAGGAATTGACCAAGGTAGTTTGCTTGCTAAGCTTCTCCACCTCTATAAGAATGAAGCGAAGGATTCTCCGCTTTTTTGTTTTGTGTTGCAAAGGTCTGTTATAGATATTTCGTGCTTGAAGTTATAGGAGAAATGGTTTACAAATTTTTCTACAAGCTCAGGGAAAGACCTAATGCCTGGGGGAAGATGTGCGAACCATTCAGCGGCTTGACCACCAAGGCTTCTTGGGAATAGTCTCATTAGATAGGTATCGTTGTTTGAGACTTCCAAGCAAGCGAGGTAAAACTCCCTAATGTGATCCCTAGTGTCTCCCTTTCCCTTGTATTTGTCAAATTTGGGTGTTTCAAAATTCTTGGGGAAAGGGGGCATGTACAATGTTTGATTAAATGGATAGGGACAAATATCCTCAAAGGAATAGTGTTTGTGCTTGCCCTCAGTTTGCATGTCGTCTACCTTTTGGATCAAGGCCTATAGAACGGTTGTGAGATCCGGTGTTGATTGTGGTTGGGGTGTGTAGGTTTGTTGATGGATAAGGTGTTGGAGATTGAGTGGTATTTGATGTTGGAGGTTTTGAGAGGTCATGTTTTGATATCATGGGGTGGTGTTTTGATTGAGTTGTGCAAGATGTTGTTGATGAGTGTATTGGAGAATATGTGGAGGTATTTGAGGGTTGGGATTATGTTGTGTTGATGAGGTACGGGGTTTTGTAGGTACGTGAGATTGCACGGGTTGACGTTGGATGGGTTGACATTGGATAGATTGTCGTGAGATGGGTTGGTCGTGTTGTGAGGTGGTTGCGAATAGAATTGTCTTAAGTAAGATATGGTTTGAGGGTTGAGCAGAGGCACACTCATGGAGGCACTTGTATGTGTGAGGTTCCCTTAGATGCCTAAGGTGATTTGTGGAACGGAAGAGGTTACGTTAGTTGTGATAGTGGATGTGGTGATCAGTTGGGAAGTGGTAGGATTGGAGACACTTGTGGGAATTGTAGACGTGGTAGCATTAGAGCTTGTGGTGGCGGTAGATACATTGGCAGTTGATGTTTGTGAGATGATAGGTTGGGTGTTTGATATAGATGGTTGGGTGTTTGATGTAGATGGTTGGGAGGATGTGGTAGGATTGATGTTAGAGGTGGATGGTTGGGATGAGGTCGTGGGTGGTTGAGCACCAATTTTGAGGAGATAATCAAGATATCTATTTGGATCTGACCTTAGGATTTTATCAAGTAGGTCCATGCTATCGGCATCTTGTGTAAATCTCAAGACATCTAAATCATCTTGGGACATGGTGGGTGGTGATGGTGGTGGTGGTGGTGGTTGCAAGAAATGGAAGGGGTTTTTGTTAGGATTGTATGTTGGGATTTGAAAGACCGTAGGTGGGTTGAATGTTTGGGTGATTGGTATGTTGCTGTTGTTGGTGTTAGGCATTCCTATGCCCTAATATTGTCTAGATTCTGCCATTTCTTGATTCTTTTTGTGTTGTGATCTAGTTATGGGCATGCACATGTATGGATTTGATTTTGAGGTGGAGTGAAATGGAGATGGAGACCTTAGAGAATTTGGATTAAATTGTTGGACCCAAAGATGGATGTGGTAGTGAGATGGAGTAGAGAGGAAGATGAAGGGGTGATTTGTAGTGTGATGAAAGATTGATAAGTTTTCAAAAAGATGTTAATCTAAGGATGATACGAGTGGATGGTATTGACTTTTTGCACAAATTTGGACCAAAAGGTAGATGATGGATGATGTTTGTTTGAGGATGGTTTGATGGAAGAGATTTTTTATGTTTGATTTTGATGTTCGATATGAGAGATTAGGATGATGTTTTTCAAAAGGATTTGATGGTCAACAACTTGAGCTTAGGTAAGATCTAGATTTGTGTCGCACAAATGGATGTTTCTCTTTGTTTCGGGTAGACTAATGACCTTACACAAAGAAGGATGATTATTTCACTTGAAAGGTTGACTAATGACTCTCCAAGCAAAATATGATGTGAATGATGAAATCTAGATCTAGCTTTAGCTCAAAGGGATGACAAGTTTTTTTTTGTTAATGATTTTTTGATGGGTGTTTTGATTTGGAAGATTTTGGATATGTTTTTAGATTTTGGAATGATTTCTTGTGATAAGGATTTTTTTGTTTTGGTCCAAAAAGGTATGCAAATATTAATGAGGATGAATGGATATGAAATTGAGTGCATTTGATATAGGAAAGGGTCTAATAATGATAATGATTGATTCTCTAAGGTCAAAATGAAGGTATGATTTGGAAAATTTGAGGAGAAAATGGATGGGGTACTGATGGATTTTTGGAAGGTGAATAGGGATTATGGCATAGCAGGTCCTAAAGATCACAACTGAATGGGTCTTAGTTTTAGGTAAGTCAATCTGCAAATAGCGCCAATCCACAGGTGAAATGGTGCCAAAAGCAGACAGAGATGGTGCTGAAACAGGGCAGTTTTGGTCGACGCTCTAAAAAAGATAGATTTTGATGGCAAGTTTGGATCTGTTTTGATATGATGTTTGATCAAATGATTCTCATTGTCTCTTGGCAATTTTTTTTTGAAAACAATTTAAGCACAATAACACACAATAACCAAGATTTTTGTTTGTGAAAAGGCAAACACTTTGCACAACCTAAGGTGAAGATAGGACAATATTTGTTGAATCCCCTAGCTGTGCCTATTCAAAGTGGGTAGCTCCAGGATCTTGGTAGCACCGGCTCCTCCTTGCAATTGCACACACTTCTCATGCATACCAAGATCTGGGTTTCCTGTAAGGCTTGTCCCTCACCAAACCTTAGGATTGTCCCTGCTACCTCAGCTAAGAATTGCATGAATTGGGGCCGCTTCAAAGGTTTCCCTTCTACACCAACAAATAGAAGGTTTTTAGTTTGCTAAAACAAAGGTTCGTAGTAAGTGCTTTCATTCAGGTGGTTATACATGCGGCAGTGCTACTCTCTGTTATGGAATCTCCTAGCCTCCAAGGTTTACGCCTTAGAGGGTTTTGGGGGAGGTTAGCTGTTGGTATAACACAACACCTGTTGTTTATGACTTTTGTCACAAACACCTTATTTTATATAGTGGCTTGAAAGAGCTTGGCTTTAGCTTATTGCCGCTCAGGTCGTTCCCACCTTTCGAAGCGGGGTGGCAAGCCTTCTAAGGATTAACAAAAGCAACACAACCACAAAAATACTTTTGAACCCCAAGTTCATACAAAGATGTGAGGGGAGAGCATGTGTATTCTTTGTGCTTGCATCACACTAAACATGGTTCATTTTAGTTCTTTGGATTATGTTGGGGGTGATTTATGTAAGTGTTGTGAGAAGCTTTTGATTCCCAAGGTCACCAATGGTGCGAACGAAGAGCATACACTTTTCACACTACAAACAAAAATCATGAAAACACTTCACACACATTTTAATTTGTTTTCTTGCTTATATGAGTGAAGAATGCAGATTGTTGTTCTTTTTAATCCAATGAGTTCATTGATGCACTTTGTGGTTCTTTTTAAAGCCCAAAATCAAAATGTTTTGATAGAGTTGTTGGCACACACTTGTGAATTTTAGAACACAAAATTCAAATGTTTGTTCTAAACTAAGGCACACACACACAAAGATTTGTTTGTTGGTTGTTGATCACTTTTTATTGCACCAAATCGAAATGTTGTTTAAGCTATCATGCAAGGGTTCTTTTTAATCCCCAAATTGAAGTGTTTGCTAAACTAAAGATAAACACCCTGCAAAAACTTGTTAGTGTCTGCAAAATGATGGTGATGACCTACAAACAACTTGTCAGTCCCTGCATAGAACACAAAGTCAGTTTCTAAAAATAGCACTAAAACAGAGACCTAATGGTGCCACTACTGACTGAAAATGGCGCTACTGACACAAATAGCCTTCAAAACCTGAGACCCTATCAAATGGCGTTGATATACAATACAAATAGCGTTGATTAAACAAATAGTGCTAGTATCAGATACAGAATGCGCCACAATAAGATATAGCGCTAATACATTATACAGAAGGCACTGAAACATGAAATGGTGCTAATATGACTAACAATGCGCCATTGCACATGCAGTCGAAGGGTCTGGTCACAGTTGCGAATAGCGCCAATCTGGGTGCTGATAGCACCGATACGAGCCTGAGCTGGTCCGTCCTGCAAAACAGAGGCCTTCTAACTAAAACAGAGGGTTAGGCTGCACCTAGAAGAGGTCCTGTTAATATTGTTAGTCTTAACAAATGGAAAACAGGACAAAAAGTTGAAATGCATGTTTGGTCTTTAGGAAAATTTTGGCATGACCTCCCCTTGTTCCTTCAAGATCCCTGCAAAAACAGAGGGCAACTAGATAGGAAAAAATAGTTGGAAGAACATAGATAAACGAACTTATGAGTGAGTTTTAAGAGAGAAATTGCTTCTGTCAGATAGCGCTAAAATAGTTAATAGCACCAAAATGCGCCAAAGATGGCACCACTACGCAAGGTAGATAGCGCCACACCTGTAAAATCAAGTCTTAAGCACAAAAACTCAAAAAAACATATTAAATTTAGACCTTGTGGGTCCCACCGGGCGTGCCAATGTGATTAGGAAAATCAAATCAAAGGTAAAAAATAAACCAAATGCAAAACAAAACAAAGAGTTTATACCTAGATAAGAAGACCCAATCTCATCAAAGGGAGAGGAAATTTGCACCCAAGAGCTCCTAGACAAGATATACCCTATTTGATGAATACAAATGTGAAAAACTCTTAATCTATTTGCAACTCACAATTCTAGCTCATTAGATATTTTGGCATGATAACACTACTTGAAGATTAGATTCCCAAAATAGGTTGGAGGATGAAGTATTTATAGAGATTTTGGAGGGATTTTGATCCAAGGGTGGAGATTAGTTTGGAAGATCAATGGTGGAGGATAAAAGTGATGTGGAGGGCCTAGATTTGATCTTGGAAGAATGGAGAGCTAGGAATAAATGTGAATCTTTTATTCATTTTGGGAAAAGGGTGAATTAAATGAGTATGGGTGAGATGGAATATTTGTAAATTAAATATTCATATGGGGAATGTAAAATGAATTAAAAATTTATTTGGGGATAAGTGGAGATAAATGAGGTATGGGGGTGGTAAGGGGTTGTAAGAGGAATTAATTGTGATGTGGGATATATTTAAATAAAAAATTGACTTATGTGGATATATTCCAATTTTTCATTTGGAGGATGTGGGGAAGGGTGTTAAGCTGGATTTGACCATCTTAATGATAGGTTCAAGATTAATTAAACAAGGTTATATTTAATTAATCCTAAGGCTAGGATGAGGTAGGCTAGGGTAGGCAATTAAATAATAGCTGTTTAATTGCCTAGGGTAGGGATAGGTCAATTAATAGGCTGAATTAATTAGTTAAACATGATTTAGCTAATTAATTGGATTTAGTAAGGAGAGGGAAATTAACCAAATAAATATTGCATATTTATCAAATCAATTGGCTAAGGTTTGGACTATTGAATTAATGAAATTAATTCAATTGTTGGGGATAGGATAATGGAAAAATAGGTGATGAAGGGATAATTAATCAAATAAAAATTTAATTAATCGATTAGAAGGGAAATTGGTATGTTAGGGATGTCGGGAGTCAGTTTGATGTTAAAAGACAATTTTAGGTGTCTACACATATCTACAATGAGTCGTTAAGAAAGAATATCACTTTTATATTAGTGATGATAAAGAGCATGACACACATTTTGTACAACATTGCTTTAAGAATTTTTTTGAAGATCTAGAAAGAAGGGGTGTGAAAATTGAGAAACATTTTGTATGGTTAGATAGGTGTGTATCATGATTCAAATCACTCTCACTCTTGCAGACTCTCTTCCAAAAACTTCCTTCAATGTGTTGATCCTAAGTTTTTAGATTTCCCTCATCTTCATTCCTCCATGGCTAAAAGTTTATAAATCCTCCATTATTGAAGCCCCCTAATCTATATATTTTATCCTCATACTAGAATCCATAACCTACTCCAAATCCCCTTGTACACCTTCACTAGGGTTTTCTTTCTCAAGTTCCCCACACAAATCCTTCATTATTATAGAGATTCCCATTCACTAAAACCCTTGTTGTAGATTTGAAAATATCCATAGATTCAACCACTTAGAACACCAAAGATTTCCATATCCCTATCTCCTCCATTCCACAAGCACACATTATTGTAGTACTAGGCATCCTTCTAAGGTTTCTTTGGTAGTTGAAAAACCTTACACACACTACTAACATCCTCACATAGGAATCAAACACTCCTAATTTTTATGTTCTACCATGGAGGTTGAGATACAAAAAATAGGGGACTAACTAAGGTGGTCTCCTAATAGTACTAACCCCATTGTTTTCCCTTTACAACTTTAGACAAGTGTAGCATGTTGTTTATATACAGTTTCTAAATTTTATACATGAAAACAAGGCTTAAAAATTAAGGTGAGCAACTCCAAATTTTTATATAAATATTAGAAAAAATACATTAGTGTTTGTGGAGGTCACTATCACCCTAAGACCAAACATGAGTGCACTAAGCCAGGATAGGAGTGTGGACATTGAGCACCCATCACCAATATTAATGTCTTGGAACATCAAAAAGTCATGGAACTTCCCATACACCTTCCTCCATCCTTCTAGAGTTTATTTCTAGCCTTAAATTTCATATCAGACATGTTTTCTAAAACCTATTCTCTATTTTTCAATAGCTTAATCTAATTCCAATTTATGTCCCAGCTCTCATGATTTACTAAATTTAGCATAGATTTAAATAATTTATGTTTTACTAAAAATTCTCTTAAATCTAATTTTCATTATACATTAGTCACATAGAAAGTTAATTTACACTTAATAACAACATTAGGAGGTAAAATTTTATCTTTCACTTGTCTAGTAGGCAAGGCATCCACTTTACACTTTATTCTATCAAGATTTTGTAATAGTTCATCAAGGGTAGCAATAGGGATAGTGATAGTAGGAACATGAGATACAAGAGGTGGAGTAAAAATATGGGGTATGAGAGGCAAAGATATGGCATGTAGAAGGAGTGGCATATATGGTTCTATGAGGAAAGGCCATAGAAGGAGTGACATTAGTAGGGAAAGAAGAAAGTATGGTACTAGTAGCAAAACATAAATGAATAACACTAGAAGAATAAGAAGAGGGGATTACACTAGAAGACTGAGTGAGGAGAGTAAGTAGGACAAGGGCTAGAAATACCACTAGAGAAAGCCACATAAGAATAATGAGTTGTGTTAGAAGGAATAGGATGAGTTGCCTCAGCAGTAGGAGGACTAACAATGGCAGGAGAGGATTGGGAGGGAAGGGGATGATACACCATGTAAAAAACTTGAAGAATTTATCTTAGCATCAATGCCCTAGATAATCTATAGACAAAATGGTTTATCAATCAATATCTTATGAAGAGAATCAACCACCTATGCAAGAGAGACAACACTTGCTATATTGGCAATTTCTTGAGAAAGTAATTGTGGAGTGAAAGAAAAACCATACCAATTAATTCGGTCTAATTTTGCATCATGATCAAAATTAGCCTCCTCAATATTATCCACAATACTAGTAAAATCTCATGGTCAACTAAACTGTGAGCCATTGGACGATTGAGACGAAGGATTCTTCTCTAAAGGAAGGAAGGATAATGGTGAGACTTTGGCATACACACAACTAAAAAACTTTAAGGAGAAAAATACATTCAATAGGTCTAGGGTCTAATATAACTCAAAAAATTAGAAGCACTTAGATCTAAGCAATAAAACCCCAAGGTTCAAAATGAGGGTGGGTGGGTAATGATAAAAAATGTTACACAATACAAATCGAAAGCCTAAAAAAGATAAAACAATAAAAGACAAATTAGAGTGGATTCAAAGCCAAATAAGTAATTAGACATATCATATTTAAAACCCTAATGTAGAAGGATAAACCCTAAGGATGAAACCCTAGGGGGTGTAAGAAATTAGGATTCATTAAAATAAAAGGGAAAATAAAAAGACCTTTTTTAAAATTCTAGGGTAAATAAATAATCAAGTAAGACAATCATTTGAACCTACAATTTACTAAAGGGATTGATGAATGTTTTGAAATAAATACTTAGAAATGAAATAAATGAATAAAGGGACTTAGTTGGAAACTCTCTCTAGATTCATTGTCTCAAATGGTGCTAATTAATTCATTAATTTGTCAAGACCATGTGTGATGTTAGATGAACACTTTTGAATTAGTAAATTTCATGTTTTTTACTTTGGTTCACTTTTATAGGTAGAGAACTAACGTTCACATACATCTAGATCCAAACCTTAATACAAATCTAAATTGATGTGTGGATTTGAACTCTAATGAATTTGAAATTTGGAACATATTTACCTTGATCTCTAATACCTATTTCTAAAAGGGGTGGTGTTGATAGACACTGTTTAGGAGCTTGGTAGACAAGGAATATTCTCCTTTGGTCAAACCCTTGCCATGAGTCAATAATACAAAATAAAGATCAAAGACAACAAGAAAACATGCACTAATGCCTAATAATGTTGATCTAAGTTGGTGGATGCAATGGTGATGCTTTATGATGCACACTCTATGTGATGATGTAGTGTGGATAAGAGCTCCCCAATGTCTAGATGACTCTTTGATGGTTTGAAATAAATTAAGGCTTGTCCTTAAATATAACACCCTAGAATACAAGTTAACATATTTCACACTTTAGTCAACATAACGACTAGTTGGATGGAGTCGATGAGGGCACAAAATTTAAATTTAAATGTTGAATTTCAAAGGATCATTTTTGTATTTTGCATAACTAAAATGGGTTTTGTAATATGCAAATTTGACTTAAGTAAGGAATGGAGGAAGTAATGATCAAGCAGTCCCAACGAATATGTAGATGGAATCAAGTAAGGCTCAAAGTATTTGCCAACTTTTATGCTAGAATACACCACTTATACACTAGTCATTACACTAAAAACAACCTATCAAAATAAACCCAAAAAAATGCATTTATTTTTCACCCTAATAATTACTTAAACAACAATGATTGATTCTCTTCAAAAATATTCTATTTTCATATAATAATGTTAATTATTGTGTAGGGCCACTTTCAAAATGATCATAGTTATTGTCCATCTTCAAGGCCAATGCTCTCATGTAGCATGTGAACACATGCAATCACAAGAAAGCAATATACCATTTAAATTAGGTAATGAATACTATCAAATAATTTTTGAATTTTTTTTTAGCGGTAATATTTATCTTTTCTAAAGAGAAAATGACATTTATTTTTCATTCATAAAGAGAAAATGTATCTTGATAAATAAATCCGCAAAGTGGTGGATAGATTAGGTAGAGTAGATGCAAAAAAAAACTCTACGTTAGTGTGGAGTCGCAAATAATTCATACGTAACTATAGTTTTAAAAGTCTATTTGATATGAGACAAAACTTTACTAAAAGTTATTGTCTCTATAAATGGATGCCACCAAACTTCGGTAATTTATGTCTTTAAGTCTGAAAACCTTTCGGGAGATAACTTTATAGTAAGAACACTCAATAGAATCAATTAAAACACTAGGTGACTCCAAGAATGATCTCATAAAATATTTAAAATTCTAAATTGTCATGGTCTAACACTTCTCTCACACACACTCTCTTTTATATATAATGAGATTATATAATTATATCACGAACAAAAATAAAAGTTGTATATTAAAAAAATAAATGAAAATAAATCATATATTATTCAATGTCTCACAAACCTCATCATATTTAGAAATATGTGATAAGTTTGTTTCCTACTTAACCTTGAAGAAGAAACAAGGTGAGTAAAAGCAACAATCTTCCAAGCGTACATAATATCTTTGGCTAAATATTGACAAAGATTAAACATCTCTCGAAAGAAAAGAGATAAATATCTCTTATCCTTGTTAGTTATAAATGTTTAGAGAGAGTCATACAAGTTTCTAAAGACGCAAAAGAATCACCCCTTAATCTTATATCAAACATAACATATAAAAACAAAATGATCCTCAATTTTAAACTCCATCAAACAAATTTGACAAATACAATACACTTAAAAAATATGATAATCAATCTCTATAGAAAAAAAATGTGATTACCATTCTAAAGGAAAATAAACTTTCCTTAAACTTAATCTAGGCTAATCCAATGAATTGCATACAAATAAGCAACAATTAATCTAGGCTAATTAATGATGATCTTTGTGGGTGTAGGTAAATCTACATTAAGTGCTATTCTAGGAAAGTAAATGTGAAAGGATAGAGGTACTTAGCTCAATGATTGAAGATGAATGACTTTGATGAAGATTTTGGAATCCAAATTATCTCAGATCTAAAAATGATACCTCTATGTCTATGTAATGCCTTAGATTTTGTCCAAGACTTGTGCCTCTAGATCATTTTTGCGTCTATGAATTCATCCTTTATTACATGAATCCGATCCTATTAGTTTTGTTCTTCTACTCTCTAATTCATTATCTTGCCTCTATCTGCTTTGCTATTTGGGCTAGAAGTATTTATGAATACCTTTAGAGACTTACTAAAATCACTAGAGGACACATTCTCCTAGATCAAACCCTAAAAAATATTAGCTTTTTGGTCATGCAAAAAATTGACAGATTATAAGCAATGCTAGAATGAATATGCAAATCGATTATCAAGATTAGAACAATGATGGTGACGGCGTGCATGGGAGGGCAGGCTAGGGCACCCGAGCCCTAGCTTGCAAGATTGAGCTTTCTCTATGTGTAGGGGATTTGCATGTTAGTGGGGGGTCAAGGGGACCGGGTCTACTTCTCCATTTCTTCTTTTTTCTCTATTTTTTGCTGGTTGTGAGGCATCATTTGGTGTGGGTTGCAGTGTGCAGGGTTCAAGGGTTTCCAATGCTGTGTTTTCTTTTATTGTGTGCCCTCTGGTTCATGTTTGCTGCACGTTGGGGGGTTTTTTCTTCCTTTGAGGTGCTGTCTCTTGTGGCGGTGAGCCTGTTTTGAAACCTTGCTTTGGATTCAGCGTGGTGTGGGGGGGGCTTTTGGGGTCCTCACTCGTTTGGTATAAATGGCTTCGAATGTGCCTTTGGATATGGCAGGTCATGCTTCTTCTATGGCTGGGAAGGATGCCGGAATACCCATTCAGTCTTCTTCTAGATCGGATGTGGTCTGAAATGGTTCCCTTAAATTGCAAAAGGTGAATGGATGCTTGGAGATGGCCCAGGAGCGGTCGGTTTTAGTAATACAATCAGAGTTAGTAGTTGATGATATTAATTACTACTGCAATCATGTTTTGATTTGTAAGTTCATGGGGATGAGGGTTTCTCCCCCATTTCTTGATACATGGATTCGCAAGACATGGATCCCAGAAGGAGATTTTGATAATTTGATGGCTACAAATAACTTCTTTATGGTGGATTTCTCGTGTGTCTAATCAGAATAGGGCCTTTGAAGGGGGTCCATATTTTTATAATCAAGTGGGTCTCTTCATCAAACCATGGCATGTTGGCTTTAACTCGGCAAAGGAGTTACCTTCTAGAATCCTAGTCTGGGTTCGTCTTCCTTAGTTGCCGCTTGAATGCTGGAGAAGTGACATATTGCAGTCGATTGCGTTGTTGTTGCGAAAACCTATTGGTCCTTCTCAACAAACTCTGAATAAGAGATTTTTTTCTTATGCTAGGGTTTGTGTTGAAATTGATTTCAGCCAGTCGCTTCCAGATTCTATTGATATGGTTGTTGGGTCTTGCTCCTGGACTCAAGTGTTAGATATTTAAAGAGATGTTACCTTTCAAGTGTTGTCTATGTCATGAAAATGGTCATCTTCAACAGAGGTGTCCCCGAGCCTTTGAGGCAGCTGGTTCAAGTACTACTCCTACTCAGCCTGATTTGAAAGCAAACAAGGGTAAAGCCCCCATGCAGGAAGGGGGGTTGATAAATAAGGTTTTATTCTGCTTAAGTCTCGTAATCGTGGTCGAGGCCAGAAGAGATCCCTCAAGGATAGGCAGGAGGAGGAAACCTTAAACCGATTTGAGACATTGGAGGATTTGGTCTAGGAGGAAGGGTTTTAGGTGGACTTGTAGGCAATAGTTGGATCTTTTGCTGAAGTTGTTCCTGGAGATCAACCTATTGTGACTCCTAGTTCAGTTCAGCTTGGTGGACAGGATACTCAGATGGACACTGATTTGGCTCCTCCGGCTCCTGTTCAGGGTGAGTTTGATTTGGTGCTAGAGGCTTCTGGTGGCTCTCCTAGTGCTGGTGACTAGTGTTCTATAGGAAAAAGTAAGGCTCCTTCCCCAGCCTTGGGTTTGCAACAAAAAACCCTCAAAAAAGGGGCTCCTGAGAAACCTCTTAAGGTTGGTAGAAAAAAGGACCAGGAAAAGGTAAAGCTAGCTGGTGAGACATTGGTCGAGTCAGGTTCGGTGAGGACTATTAATGCTCACTTCTCCCAACCCCAATGATGATTGTGCTCTCTTGGAATGTGAGGGGTGTGAATAGCATCCCTAGACAAAAGGCTATTAAGGATTTGGTTTGTATTCATTCTCTTGATGTGGTTTTCCTTCAGGAAACTAAGTTATCTGTTGATAGTATGATGAATGTGGCTTCGAAGATTTGGAGTCGTGGTCAGTGTCAATGTGTTGGTGTGCTTGGTAGCTCCGGTGGGGTTGCTTGCTTATGAGACCCACGTAGAGTTTGGCCAATTTAGTGATACTCTTGCAACGGTTTGATTTCTTGTGTCACTTCTCAACTTGAGTCTGGAGAGAGACTACTCTTTTCTAACATCTATGCTCTGACTAACTTTCATGGCAAGGTAATGTTGTGGGGTTTTGTTAGATATGTGAGGACTTTGGATCCTTATCTCTTGTAGATTTTAGCTAGGGATTTTAATGTTGTTGCTTCTCTCGAAGAGAAGAGGGGGGGCATTGCTCGCTTGGAGCCTTCTTCTGAACTCTTGTAGGATAATGTGGCTCTCTTGAATTTAGTTGACATCAAGCCTATTAATGGGGTCTTTACTTGGAATAATAGAAGATGTGGGGAAGCTGCTATCTCTGAACGCTTGGATAGATTCTTGGTGTCTAGTTTCTGGTTGGGGGACAGGGGGATGACTAGCTCTAAGATTTTGGATGGGCGGGGTTCTGATCATTGGCTAATCAAACTTATTTCTAAGTTACCTCAGCGTTGTGCAAAGTAGTCTTTTAAGATTCAGCTCATGTGGCTCAGAGTTGACTCTCTCCATGATCTTCTTCCTGGTTGGTGGAATTTGGGGAAGCCGTCACATGGGACTGCTATGTATTCCTTCACCAAGAGGCTTTAATATGTGAAATATAGGTTGAAACGGTGGAATAGGCAACACTTTGGTAATGTTTTTCAAGCAAAGCAGTATGCTCAAGCTCATTTGGACTCGATCACTAGGCAGATTCGTGATCAGGCCTCACTGAGGATCTAGGCTTGCTAGAAGCTATTGCTATGAAGGAAGTTAAGGAATGGGAATTACGTGAGGAAATCTTTTGGAAAAAAAAGTCCTGAATCGAGTGGCTTCAGGCGGGAGATAGGAATACTTCTTTCTTCCACAATTCAATTAAAGATAGGAGACAAGGTAATGTCATTTCTCCTCTCAAGTCTTTGAATGGGGAGATTCTTTCCTCCTCTGCTTCTATTTCTATTGAGGTTGTTCGCTTCTTTTCTATTCTGCTATATGAGGATTCCCTTCCTGCGGAGGAGGATGAAGCTATTATTTTGGATAGTATTCCACCCTTAGTCACCAATGAAATGAATTCTTCTTTGCTTAATCCTATTTCTTTATTGGAGCTTGAAACTGTTGTGTTCTAGATGAAAAAGGGAAAAGCTCCAGGGCCTGATGGTTTCCTAGTTGAGTTCTGTAAGGAGTTCTGGGAAGTGATTAAATTGGATCTGTTGGAGGTCATTCAAGAATCTTTTATGAATAAACAAATGCTAAAATCCATGAACACTACCTTTCTTTCTCTCATTCCAAAGAAGGATGGGGCTAACTCTTTGGATCTTTTTAGGCCCGTTGCCTTATGTAATGTGGTTTACAAGATTATTACTGAGTTGATTGATGAGCGGCTGAAACCCTGGCTAAGCAGGTTAATTTTTGAAGAGCAAGGGGGTTTTGTGGTTGGTTGGTAGGTAGATTATGGATGGTGTCATCATTGCAGCTGAGACAATTCATTCTATGAATTGTTCTAAGGAGAAATCTATGTTTATTAAGTTGGACATGGCTAAAGCTTATGATCGGGATAAATGGGCCTTCTTATTTAAGATTCTGGGAGTGTTTGGTTTTGTTGGTTAATGGATTGAGTGGGTCAAGAGTTGTGTTACTTATCCTTCCTTTTCAGTGTTGATTAATGATGATCCAACGGAGTTGTTTGGTGCTTCTAGGGGACTCAGACAAGGGGACCCTTTATCCCCCTATCTGTTCATCTTATTGGCAGAGGGCTTGGGGAGGTTTATTAAATCCAAGGTGGAGACTGGTTTGATTCAGGGCTGGAGTTTTGGAAACAATATTCCCCCTTAGTCACATCTATAGTTTATTGATGACATGGCTCTGATGAGCTAGGGTTGAGGAGGCTTCTGGCTGGCACAGGATTCTGGATTATTATTTGACTGCGTCAAGTCAGAATATTAATGAGGGGAAGTCTTTATCTACTTCTTTCATACTCTGCGGGCTATTCAGAGAAGAATTGTTGGTATCCTTCATTTCCATATTGGCACTCTCCCTTTTGTGTATCTTGGTATTCTGCTTGCTATTTGTTCACTTCCTAAATTGTTTTGGCAGGAGATTATTGATAAGTTTAGAAATCTGGTTAGTCATTAGACTTACAAGTGGCTCTCTTTTGCGGGTAGTGTAACTCTTCTAAAGTTGGTGGTGTAGGCTCTTCCTCTGTATAGATGTTTTGTTCTCTCTACACCTTCCAGCTTTATCAAAGACTTTGAGAGTTTGTCTCGATAGTTCCTTTGGTCTGACAATCTCCTTCACAGGAAGTGGATTTTGGTTAAGTGGGAAGCTATTTGTAGGTTGAAGCAGGCTGGTGGTCTGGATCTGTGAAGGACTGATTTGGATGGACAAGCTTTAGCAACTAAGTTGTATTGGCAGTGGTGTTCGCAGAAACATCAATTGTGGGTAAAAATTCTTACTTTAAGTATCTAGGTGTTGTTGAGAGTGTGGATGTTGCCCGCTTCAGTTTGGAGGGGAAGGGTTCTATGATTTGGTGTACCCTCAAAAGGGGTGCCAAGTTGGTCAAGCAGGGGTTGTTTTGGATTTACAATGGGGGGAAAGATGCTCTCTTCTGGCATGATTCTTGGAATGGCTATCCTCCCATTTTGTCTACTCACTCCCACCTGTAGAATTTGAGTAGGCATTTTGTTGATGCTAGGTGGTGTCGTGTTGCTGACTTTAAAACTCTTCAGAATTTGGGACAAGTAGTGTGTATAGATGGAAGGATCCACAGGAGTGGCCTCTTGGTGGGGTGGCTGGGGATTGTCAGGAGCTTGCTGGGATCCTATCGGGGCGTGTACTTCTCTTCTTGGGAGAGATGTGTTGGCTTGGGGTCCTGATCTGAAAGTTAAATTTTTTGTTGCCTCAGGTTATCAAGTTATTGATAAGTAGATGTTTGTGAGCTCAGAGGTCTCATGGTGGAAATAGGTTTGGAATAAGTTTGCTTGGCCTAAGTGTAACTTCTTCTCCTGGTTAGTAGTGCAAGGAAGGTGCCTTACCTAGGAGAACCCATGGAAACATGGGTTTTATGGGTCCTCTATGTGTGTTCTGTGTGGTGGGCATGAGGAGTGCATCTCCCATCTCTTCTTTCAGTGTTCCTTTGCAAAAATTATTTGGCATTTCTAGTGGAATCTCTGGCATAAACCACGTAGACATGCTTCCTCTTTAGAGGACTTTTGGAGGAGTCTGGGGTCTCCACCTGTAAAGACCTCTTTTCTTCTCATAGCTTGGATCATTGGCCCCAGTTTGATAATTTGACATATTTGGTTGGAGCGCAATCGTAGAATTTTTTTAGACAAGAAGCTACTTGTTGGTCAACTCTGGTTGAGCATTTTGGGGGGTCTACAGGAAAATTTTGCTGCTATATGTTTGTCCCTGTTGTTTTTGGTGGCTGTGATGTTGTTGAAGCCATGGGTCTCTTTGGGGGTGGACAGAAAAATTTGAGGATAGTTTAGCATGGGTGTGGGAGAGCGAGGGTCTGTCGTATTGGTCACTGGTGTCCTCCTGCTGTGGGGGAGCTAAAAATCAATACTGATGGATCATCCAAAGGTAATCCTAGACATGCTGGAGTTGGTGGCATTGGCAGGGATAGTTCGGTGGTAGTAATTTTTTCTTCTCTATAAAGAGAGGTTAGCATACAAACAATCTCATGGAAGCTATAGCTATTCTTCTGGCTTTAGAGCGTGCATGCACCCTTGGTTGGAGGTGGATTGTTTGTGAATCCAATTCTTAGGTGGTCATTGATATACTGAATAAGAGACATTTTGAGGAGGTGAACTGGCAACTTGTGATGGTGGCCAAACAAATTGTTTCTCTAAGCAATGCTTTAGATTTTATTATTTTTTGTCATGTGCCACGGGAGTGGAATAAGGTGGTGGATGGTTTGGTGAGGTGGGCATCTGAGCATATGGGGACTTGGAGTGTGGATGATTGGAGCAACCTTCCTAGTGATTTGGCCCTTGTTCTTGAAGATTGGGTTATGGAGGATATGAGGAGCTTTTTGGGTGTTACTTAATTCTTGGTTTTGGTTGTGCCCCTGAGGGGTGTGCTTCTTTCTGCTTTGTAATACTTTTCTGATTCAATAAACTTTTTACCCCTTTTATTTAAAAAAGAATGAATATGCAAATCATTATTCGTTTTAGTGCACCATACTAAAGTGTTCTTCTATTGAATGCTCCTTTGATGACCCAAATAAGAGAGAGTAGGATATGAGAGGTTTTGATGTGAAATAGATGCAATTAAATACCTATAAATACAAGTGTATAGCAATTAATTGCACAAATGTGTGTTAAGTTAGCTCAAGGTGGGAAAAGGATGGGCATCAATTGGCTAGAATTTGAATTTGAATTTTAGAAAACAAGGGATCAAATTTGTAGATGTGGGATCAGTCTTGAACCCACATAAATGACCCAGGGTGACAAAGTGGTAAGATTTGGGAGAGAATGAATGTCTGGTCATGGTAAGTGTAATGAATATGGTACATATGGGTAGATGTGTAGAAATGGATAAAATGTGTCTAAAATGTATGGGAATGTGTGTGTGTGTGTATGGGGATAGGTGAAGGGTAGGGGAATGAGCCCAACTTTGTACAAGATTGTGCCATTTGTCAATATGTAAATATATCAATCCATTCTCTAAAAAATGAGTATAAAACGAAATAGGAAATTGCATGGGTATGCAAATTTCACCATTACATTTTGCCCCCACTTTGAGGTCCATGTGAATCCTAGAGTAATCATGTATCTCAAAGTATGTAGCACTCACAAATATGCATGTAAAATAAATATCCAAATAGATAAAACAATATCAAGGCCCATATAAAGTAATGGACCTCATTGCATGTCATCATGTAAGTCCAACCATTGGTATGCAGTCTCCATAGGAGGCTACAAAATAGAGGAAAAGTGTCCAATGAGTAGCTTTCATCTCACAAGTGAAAATTAGGTACAAAATATGAGCTTGTTTAACTATCTAGAAATTGGAAATTAGGAAATAAGTAGGGTTAGGAAGTTATGCCCATACGGAAAGTGATATGGCTCACTATTGTGTGGCATATTGAGCAAAGGCACACTATGTGGTATGGGCTCCATCTAGTCATGGTGATGAGTCTCTATATAGCACTTGTCACTAGCTACAAGCTCAACATAGGAATGTTAGTGATAATATATACCCCTAAAATTGGTTGTGTCCATAGGAGGCAAGGAAAAGGGGGAAAATGATACATGAAATATAAGTGTAAACTAAGAATATAAGCATGTAAACCATGTAAAGTAATAACTGTAAGGAAACAACATCGTGTAATAAGCAAGTGTAACATAATAAAGTGTAGAAATCATATATGGGTTGGAGATGAACCTCAAGGTAGAATTTCTCCCCCCACATGGGAAAATACAAATGGTGATGTGGCCCTCAAAGGATAAAAAAACCTATGTAGGTACATAAGGTACTAGAATAGGCATATGCTCTATTGGTAGAGGTGAGGTGGTGATGTAGGTCTAAGAATGTGATGTCAAGATAATGGTGAATAGAGAAGACATGATGCCCCCAAGTGTGAAGGAGATATGTAATGATATTGTAAGAGAAGAGTGGGAAGGTCAAGGTGCCCCCATGGAATGGGGGAAGGCATGATGCCCTTGATGTAAGGATATGGCAAGGAAAGCTCAAATGGTAATGGGGAAGGTATGATTTATCCAAGTAGATATATAACAAGGGAAGCATAGGATGTAAAAGTGGGAAGGCATTGTGCCCTTGAGTTTAGTGTAATAACTCAAAAAAGTGTCATAAGGTAATGTAAGATCAATAGGTAACTCTACAAGTCCAGGCTTGTGTAAGCTCTAAAATCAATGTATGGAACTATCAGATCATAGTAAGTAGTTGATGGTCAAAGGATAACATCATAGTGAGGTAAATTTCACAAGCATGAACATGATAACAAAAGAAAATAACTATAGTAAACATGTATTGTAAGAAATGATAAAGCAACATGAGAAATAAAAGTGGTAAAGGCAATAATCATAAATGGATAGAAAGGTGAAAGGTGAAGTAGGAGAACAATGGATAAAAAATCAACTTGTGGGAAATGAAGACAATGGCAAAGGTAAATAAAGCATATGAATAAAGAGACTATAAATAATCATAAGAGGACGTGTGTGAAACAAGAAAAATGGAAACCAAAGATGCCCCCAACTGGAGGAGAAAAAACAAGAAAAACCAAATATATAATGTGATATGAAAAGCATAATAAATAAGGCATAATCAAAAGGACAAGGTATAAAAATCAAATTAAGATAAGCTAAAAGTCAAAGAGAAAAGCTAAGTTATAGATACATAAATATATATAGGCTATAATGGTGTTTATGGATAGTTGAAAAAACTTTAGAGAATCTTCCTTTGTCTCCAAATGCTCAAAATTATCTTCAAAAAATAAATCATCATCATCCTCACAAAAATAATCAAATGTATCCTCATGGATTCACGCTTCTTGTTCTTCTTTGCTTGTCTCTTCTATTACATGTGTTTCTTCTTTGTATTCCTTCATGCTTACAAACACATGGTTAATAGGTGTAACCTTAGGCATATCCTTTCTTATCCATATTTCTTGTTTCATAACTTGTGGTTGTAGTGTAAGTATAGGCATTTGGTGCACCACAACCTCTTGCATTAGTTTCCAAGTTATCTTTTGAACATGAGACTCTAGTATTTGTTGCACTTTTGTTGTTTTTGTTTCTTTGTTTTTATCTTTCTTTGTATCATGTTTTTCTATTTTGTTACATGATTTTTAACTTTAGGTTTGTGTGGAAATCTTGATTGGCTCATCTCTTTTTTATTCTCTAATTGTTTCTCATAGAATTTGATTTGATATGTGTCATGATATTTTTCACTCAGGTATGGAGGTTCCTTGGGAGTAGGCATATATGTGTCTAAAGTAAAGTAGCTTAATTTCACAAATGTTTGTTGTGTCTCTATTAACCTTGATGAATCTATCTTCATGGATAAATTTTACACATTGATGCATAATAGAAAGAATAACCCATATATGTTGCAACCATGGCCTACCAAATGAAAAAGTGAACCTATTGGATGCAGTGATAACATGGCATAACATGAGTATTGATTTAGGTCTAATTATGATTGGTAGTATGATACAATCCAAATTATGAATCAACAAACCATTAGTCATTTCAATTATATGCTAAAATGTGTATAAGGTTTTGGTTCTATGTCATTTGCTACTAATAATTATTTTGTGCAAACATTACATTAGTTTGTAGGATCTATGAGTATATCTTCAATTAGTGTATCATGTATCTTCTCAACAACATATAATGAAACATAATAGTTATTTTGTGGAATCTTCTCATCGAAAAATGTAATGAGTGGAGAAGGAAGAGGAGAAGAAGAATATGTAGCATTAACTTCAATAGCTCCCACAAAAGCATCTTCATGTGATATATCTTCATGTTCAAAATTTTCATCATCAACCTCATGTGTGTCATGTACCTCAACATTATTTGAATGATGTGGAAATGGATTTTTTTTTAATCATTAAGAAATGGCCTTTCACCATCCAATTTATCTCCCATGCTTGAGCAAGGCACAATTAAATTCCCTACAATATGGTACACGCATCCCACCCAAACACACCCCCCCTCGAAGGACGTCCTAGAAAGCCAAGTGACTGAACTCAAAAATATTAGGGTTACATATGAGAAAGACTACAGAAAAAAAGAAAGAAAAAAAAACAAACTAGACTCGGAATACATAGACTAGAGAGAACTAATAACTCTAATGAAATCAAAGGAAATAGAGATAATGGAAAAATAAAGAAGCTGAAGAGAATTTTCAAGGAGGAGTAGGCCCCCACCAAGGAGCACAAAGAGGGCCACGAAAACC
Source organism: Cunninghamia lanceolata (assembly GCA_027924645.1). Classification (NCBI taxonomy): domain Eukaryota; kingdom Viridiplantae; phylum Streptophyta; class Pinopsida; order Cupressales; family Cupressaceae; genus Cunninghamia; species Cunninghamia lanceolata. Next base: position 728,907 of record BSBN01001137.1, on the reverse strand, counting down.
CTTGTGCAGACCCAGGGTGCACTCCAACTTTTTTCCGTCCATGTGGAAATGGATTTGTTTATATTTTAGCTAACTATTAGCAGGTGCAATTGACATATTTTCATTGTCATTAACACCTTCAAATTTAATCAATTTGTTATTAATGAGCTCTTGTACCTTATTCTTGAGATGAATGCATGATTGTGTAAAATGACCCTTAACCTGATGAAAATTGTAATATGCTTGGTCATTATATGTTCTAGGAAGTGGTTTATTGGGATACACTGGATGAATCGAAGGGAGTGTAATCAAATTAGCACTCAACAAAATTTAGAGAAGATCATCTATGGATTCTTGAATCTTAGAAACTACCAAGAAGATTTTGGTTTGAATGAAGGAAAAGAAGAAGCGATATCAACTTGATTTATATTTTCCTTCGTTTGATTATCCTTCAAGCAATTATTTGGCTTTTCAAACATTGAAGGGAGAAGATTGAGTTGATCAACCATATTTCAAAGTATTTGAAGCTAAAAAATTAACTTCAAGATTCTTCAAATGTGTGCATGTCTCTAAAAGATGGAAAACTATTTAGGTGCACATTATTCTTTATGATTAGAAGTAATCCCTCAAGAAACATGGTTTGTAATTTATCATCATGAAAATGGTGTTTGAGATTGTCATAGAAAGATTAAAATCTAATGACATAATCATTGATAGGTTCATTGCTTCTTTGTGTACATGTAGTAGGGTCATTAACAATGATTTTCAAGCTCATGTTTATATGAAAGTGTCGTAAGAATGTGGTGGCAAGTCATTAAAGTAATTGATACAACCTAGTAGTAATGAATGAAACCATTGAATAGAATGGTCTTTAAGAGTTCTTAGAAATAATTTAGCTAAGATTTTATCATCATATGCAAAGTTAATACATGTATCTGTGAAAGATAGGATGTGAACACTCAGATCTCCTTTTATGTTGTATAATTCAAAGCAAAGAGTCACAACTATTATAAGTGATAGATATGTAACAATCTCAAAAGATAAAGGCATTTTAAGTGGAGGATTGTATGTAATAGTATCCTTCTTGCTTTCCTTGATTTCCTTCTTTAGATTTACCATTTCTTGCACACGTGTATTTAGGGTGTTGGTGGAGAAAACAATGGTATTAGGAGTATGGGAAATGGTAGAGGAGGTAAATTGGAGTTGTGATGTAAGAGGCATGGACATGATTGTGAATAGATTGGACACATTATGACAAGTATTCGTGATGGGTTAGTATGGAAGGATAGCATGGGCTAAATGAATTAAGGGTGTAATAGCGATGGTTACATAAGTGATAGGATTAGATATAGGTGGAACACTAGAAGGAATGGAGAAACTAGTGGTGGTGATGAAGGGAGGAGTGTAACCAAGGGCTAGGCCATTTTGGGCAGTGAAGCCAATGGGAAAAGAGGTGGGAGCAACACTAGGGTTAACAATGGTGGTAGCTATGGAAGTGGTTAGGTTGGGGTTAGAAGAGGAGGATGGATTGGAGGATACACCATTAGAAGGATTCATTAAGGATCCAAGATCATGTAAAATTTATGTGCCATTGGGACATCTCACTAATGTCTTATAAAAGAGATTTTCCATTTGATTAGGGGATTCATAATCATGAATACACCAATCAAAGCTTGTATAGTAAGTGCAGTGTCTTATTTAGCTACATGTGCATCATGATCATAGTCTTCTTAATTACCCAAGTTGGTATCACCATGCACACCATTAAAGATATTATTGCTATCAGAAGGGGTGGTTGTATTAGGGTTTAAATGAGCACTCCTTCTCAATGGAAGATTAGGATTTCAAGTAGCTCACAGTATAAACAATAATATGACAAGGGACAATCAATATTAGATAATTAAAAAATTAAACAATAGAAGTATATTAGACATGAAAACAAGTGAAAAATGCAAACCTTAAAGGTAATGTAAGGGTGGATAAGATGTGTGGAAGATAGGATAGATAAATAAACACCAAATCCTAAAATGAAGATGTATCAATGAAGCACACTTGGATGAAATGGAAGATAAAGTTTGAAAATGAGATGTAAAATAAAAAAATGCAAATATGAAAGCCTTAATAATGATGAAAAACCCTAGAAGGAAACTAGGTCATGTAAGATTGGAGGGGTTCACGAAAAATGTAAGGGAAAATAAACTTTCCCTAAACTTAATCTAGGCTAATCAAATAAAATACATAGAAATAAGCAACAATTAACCTAGATTAATTAATGATGAATTAAGCACTATTCTAGGAATGTAAATACAAAAGGATAAGGTACTTAGCTCGATTACCAAAGATGAATAACTTTGATAAAGATTATGGAATCTAAACTATCTTAGATCCAGAAAGGTACCTCTTTGACTATGTAATGCCTCAAATTTTGTGCAAGACTCGTGCCTTTGTTTGGGTCAAGTTCATGTGTTTGGATCACTTCCATGTCCATGGATTCATCTTCTACCGCACAAATATGATCTTGTTGGTTTTGTGCTCCTTCTCTTTGATTCAGCAAATTCACCTATCTACTCTGTTATCTAGGTTGGTGATATTTGTGAATAGCTTTAAAGGGTTGTCAGAATCACTTGGGGACATGTTCTCCTAGGTCAACCCATAGAAAAGATCAACTTTATAATTGTACAAAAGATCAACAAATTGCAAGCAATGTTGTAGAATGAATATGCGAATTCTGATTCATTTTAGTGCACCAAAGTGAAGTGGTCTTCTATTGATTGTTCCATAAATGCTCTAGAATGAGAGGGTTAAATTTGAGAGGCTTGGATGTGAAATGGATGCAATTGAATGCCTATAAATACAAGTACATAACAATTAATCATGCAAACATCTATTAGGTTAGCTCAAGGTAGCAAAAGGATGGGTGGTAGTTGGCTAAAATCTGAATTTAAATTTTAGAAAATTAGGGGTCGGATACGTAGCGCATGATTGAGCCAACACTTGCAAAAATGACCCAAAGTGATATAGTGGTAAGATTTGGATAGAGAATGAATCTTTGATCATAGTAAATACAATAAATGTGGTCTATATAAAGAAATGTGAAAAAATAAATAAAATATAAGTAAAGTGTATAAAATGTATATACATAGAAATGGATGACCTGAATCTAACTTCAGAACAATTATTGATATCTAAATATATCAAACCGTTATCTTAAAAATAGTCAAGACACTATCTTAAAAATAGACCAGAAACTAAATGGCATGGGCAAATTTCACAATTACATCCATATAGATAGTTTTAATTTCAACTTTAATTTCGCATATACTATCCTTTTTTGGTATATTTATTTGATGTGAATTGATGTTAATCTCTCTCGCTTTAGTTCAGCATAGTTTTGGTTTCACTGACAAATAATAATCGATGGACGTATACGATGTACGATACATCTAAATTTGATTTTTCTTTGATGTGTTTCATGATAGGAATGTTGAAGCAAACGAACAAAAATTATTTGGTTTACAAGTAGCCAAAGTGATGAATATGAGGGACCCAATAGCACTTGTCTAGTAGCTATTGGTTGAGCTCTCACCAACGTACCAAGATTGGCTAGCTACAAAACAAACCTAAAAGCGAAAGACTTTCATGTGGTCCATTGCTGACCTAATAATACAATAATTTAAAGCTGTCTTTCTTTGGAGTTTACTTCATTATTCATATGTCACATTGAGTTATTGGTTATTTGCAGCTCATCAGTAGGTTTAGAGGGGTCCCCAAATACCATAACATGAGAAAAATGTCTCTTCAAAATCATGAGTGGTTAGTTCCATTATATGTATCATTTCAACTTTATAAATGTGGTAAGTTTGTAAATGAAGTTAAAAGTAATACAGAGATATTTTTGTTAAGGGGAGTAAATTAAATTGTACATTAGTTAATTTTAATTTTAAGATACTCCATGTATTGTAAATAAAAGAGTTATATCTATTATTATATTATGATGCGATTTGTATAGTTTTTATAATTCACTTGTTGTAGATGGGGTCGTTGTCTCCTTTGTAATGATATTTAGTCATATTTAGAACTACTCATATCTTTTGTTCTTTGTGGGTGCTTATTGTATCGTAATTCAGTATTGTTCAATATAACAAAAAGTTTGTAAATGAAGATTTATTCATTAAATTGTGAAATAGATATTTTATAGAGTTAACATTGATATTGACATTTTTATTGTCTAGGTGATGTTAGTTAGGCATTTAGTGTTTTTGAATTTTGTTGTCAATCACATTTTGTTTGGTGATCTTGATATTAAATTTTTCAATTAAAAATTTAAATAAATAATTATTTACTTAAACTGTAACTTTATTCTTCTAAACTAAACTTTAGTAGTTTGTAAATGTAGTTTCTCTCTTTTAAAGATAAACCTTATTGAATACGCATTGGTTACACCTTCGTAACGCTGAAAATTTGGAAAGTTAGTGTGGATATATATATAGGGAGCTTGAGGTAAAGTCGAGTGTAACCATATTAAGGTTTGAAACCTATTTTAACATTCTCTATGAGCTCTACATAGTGTTTAACATAACATTTTAGCTCAATGGGTTTGGGGTCTTGGGTGAGTAGTGGTGAATGATAAGTTTTACACCACAAACCCAAGTTCCATTCCCACAAGTATGCACCTTCTAAAGTCTATGGGGCACCTTAAGGTAGGGATCAAAGTTATGACAATTAATGAATTTAAGTCCACTCCTATGTGTTGTTATATGGGCACCTTGAGGAAGAGGTTGAGTGTTAACATATTAAGGATCTAAGTCTACCCTCATGCTCTTTATGAGATTTACCCTATGTTTGACCTAACATTTAAAAAATTATATTACCTAATTTTTTAGAGGAATAAAGAATAGTGTTCTTAGATGCAAAGAGAGAGCTTGGGGCAAATCAACCCTGCTTGAGTTAGAATTTATGACATGCAAGAGGAAGCTCAATATTACTTTGAAGGAGGTACATGCTATGAAAGGGACAATTAAAAACAAGAAAATTGCACATATCCAAAAGATGAGATTTTCTTGCTTAGAGACCATGAAAGGGACTCGTATTCTATAATAAAATATTGATAAATTACAAGGTAATATTTGTATACTCCTCGCAAGTGCTAATCTATAAATTCTAGATATTTTTTATGGATGTACTATTTATGCATGGGCTAAGAAAAGTTGAGAGACCTGGCAATACAAAACAAATACAACAAGCTATTTGTATTGACATTGGTTGTTTACAGTCCCATGTGGACTATTTTTTTTTTATTTGTAAAATTGCATTCCTCCAATACAATACAAAAAAAAGTTGAGAGACCTACATAGACTATGTAATAATTTCTCATGCTTAAGAGGATACTTTATATTGTGATATTTTCTAATGCTTTTAATAGAGAAATGATCTTCTAAGGAGTCCCATATTTCTTTGGAAATGTGGGGTTGTTTATGAAACATTGACATGTTAGATTTGTCACATCTTGTAGATTGCAAACCTAAAAATTAGCTAAAATTTGATCTTTTTGAATAGTTATTTAATTAAGTGCATAAGTCTAAAATAATTTGATCTTTTTGAATAGTTATTTAACTAAGTGCATAAGTCTAAAATGTAGATTACAAATTTATTTATCAATCAATTTTATGGCTTAAATTTCACATGTTAAATATTGCTAAGAGCATAGTTTGTTTATACTAGTTTGGACTAGAACTCAAACCTATGCATGTAGAATAAATATATCTAAAGTAAATGACACTACAACATATTGATCATAACACATAAGTTATAAGTTCAATTTTGTCATTTGATAATTATCTATAAATAAGTTTAACTATGGTGTAGGTAATCATGCCAATCATCATATTATATTTCTAGAACATAATCAATCACAAAAGGTTAATATTGTAGCAATACCATTCAAATCAACTATTTCCTTTCCTTATTTTCCTTATAAATGTATGCTTATAACCTTTGTTAAAAAGAATGATCTACTAAGATCTTCCCTAATATATATACCAAGTCTTTACCAAGCAATCAAGAGTATACTCAAAATTGAATGAATCTATTCATTATGAACAATAAATATCTATCCCTTGAATAGAGATAAGTAAACATAAATTTGTTGTACAAGTGACTTTTTTCTTACAATTGCATACAACCATGTTTCATGGTACATCAATTTAATCAAACACAAGAATCGAATCTTCAAAATTCCATCAAGCTATCTCATAATACATTCTATATCCAAGCATATTATTACATCACTATTTTTTTGATAAATGATGAGTATCAAAATAGATTAACATATATATAATGAGCTACTATATGTATGTACTTCAACTTATAATATAAATTTTATTTCTTTCTCAATTGAAAACTTCCAAAATAGAAATATATATCCTCGTAAATGTACACATAGTATTAGATGAGACTAGAGAATTGATCCTACATCATAGAGTTAAATCTATAAACTTCACATGTGTAAATTTCACAATAAACAAAAGATAAATATATAGCCCATATCTTGAGAGTATATCTCACATAGGCTGATAGACTTCCTCATATGCCATTGAAAAAACATAAAATGAACCTTCCTTGGTGTTAGATTATTTTAGGGTGTTTATCTAACATAAGAAGCTTAATCTTTCAATGCATTGTCCTAATTTAACTAATTTGAAACAATAAATTGATAAATAATAGAAACAAGAAATTTCTTTTAGATTATTAATTAAAGTAAACTAATACTAGGATAGGAATTGTTAACTATGAATAAATGGGAAAGGAGAGAAGAAACAATGTCTTTGGGTGTTATGGATAAGGAATAGACAACCTACTTCAATCTACTAGGGTAAATTCATTTCCCTTATCTACCTTAATTTGCACTAGTATTCTAATGTAAAAGAGATTACATTAGTTTATCTTAAACAAGATAAGCACAAACAACTATTTACCAACTAAACTTAAAGTATTTGTTCCCTTTACTTATAATACTAAGATTACCTTACTTAGAATAGATTCCTAGTTTAAGTAAAACTAATGGAAAATGAGAAGCGATAAGGACCTGGGAGATTAGATGAATAATTTATAGTCCTTTGTAAAGGAACTAGGAGATTAGATGAACACTTTCACTAAGTAATTGGGAAAAAAAAATGGAACTTGGATACTAATGTATATAATAACTAATGAATTTGGATTGTAGTCAAGAGTAGCGGGGATAGATTTTGATACCAAGACTATAGCATGCCTGTGAAGACATTAGCATGGGTACATTCTAGTCCATTATGAATAGAAAAAATAAAGTGTGGCAATGCAGTGAGTAGAAACCTAAAACACAATAGAAATGCAAACAAATAAAGTATCAAGAATATATAGAAAGTACTTTTTCTTAAGATGAGGTAGTTGGAAAGAATTATATGACTTTAAATGAATGAAACTATTTGATGCTAAGAGGGGTCCTTGATATGGCAAGATAAAACAACTCTTGTACTTGCGATCTGAGATAGGGAAAAAGGGGGTGATTGCATAAGAGCTTGCCAAGGTAGTCAAGCTTCTATTTTGGTCTTTGAAACTCCACAAATAGTCAAATAGATTATATGTGTGTGTGTGTGTGTGTGCATGCTTAGTCTAAGTGTGTCTAGGACTAAGAGTACAATAAAACATGTAACTATTGTAAATTGCAATAAAATATTTTGTACCACTATGTGTGTAGAGAGAAACAAGGAAATGGAACCACTATATTGCCAAAAAGGAGAGGTAATTGTGATTTCAAGTAATTTCATATTTGTGATATAATTAGAAAAATATTAAATGCTACTGAAAGTAAAAGAAAGGAATGATTGTTGCTCTTGAGAATAAAAGAGGAACAATCAAATGAAAATCCCAAGTGGTGTCAAGGAAGAAAAGACAATCTTCTTGGGGTTTTTAGAGATAAGAAAGAGATTGGGGAAAAGAACTCTCATATTGGTTGCAAGATGCATAGCTAATGTAGAGGGTACGGTAAAGTTGTTGAAGTTCACTCAATGACTTAAGTCACTCAACTTCCTCCAAGAGATTTACAAAGGTGTTTGTGTTTACAAGCCTACACAAGGCTACTCCGGAAATCAACTTAGCCTAGGGTCACCTTCTGATGTCATCCACTCAGACTACTCAACACTCACTTTGGGGAGTCACAGCTCAACCCAACTTAGAAGCACAACCCACCTTCAAGAGCTCAACACCTACTACCAATACCTCTACCCACATGAACAACAACATCCATTAGCATACACTTACCTATGACATGCATGGAACTAGGTCACTGACCAAGAAACTAACATTCCACTCCTAACAAAATAGTGGACAACAAATCTCTATATGACTGTCTTTTGACAGTGCCAAGAAAGTTTATTCCTTGTAGTTATTATGAACAACTAAATTGCATTAACTCCTCTATCACCAAGGATCTTTACACTAAACCCAACATATACCTACCAAGGACAGGAGATCACTGACACAGTACATACTACTGTACTTACTCTGACAGAGACAATGACTGTCTTATGACTGTCATAGAGAAACAGCATTTCAAGAATGTTTAACCTTGTAGCATATGGGAAAAGATAAACCAATCCTAACTCTTCTAGACTCCAAATGACACTTACCTTTGAATACACACTCCAAATACCTGTATTAAATGTATACCATTCATCAAACTTGCAGACCATACTGTACTACCACGTGCAAGAACAACAAACTATATTTCTGTCAACAACTGTTGTTTTTCTTCTAAAAGACAGTCTAGCTTGAGATTATGGGAAAGATGTGTATCAAGGATCCCTTGCCTGGATTAGTAGGGCTCTTGTGTAGGTCTACCTTCTTCCAAAACATAGAGATCAACCACCATTTGATCAATCTATGACTGTTCTTGCACTTTCCTATAATCTGCCTTTTCAAAACTAACTAGTCACTGTCTTTTTGACTAGATAGCAGCATACCAACCACCATGGAGGAAGGAGAACCACCATACAAACATCAAAAACATAAAAACTATTTTGTCTTCCTCCATCCCACCAAGAAATGGGTGACCACCTTCAGAGGACAGAGGAAGAATGGAGCATTTTGTCCAAACCCTAGTTGTGGAGGGTTAAAAAAACCAGTTTGCAAACAATGGAATCAAACAAAGCAATAAGAACATTTCAAAAGCTCTAAGTGAATGTAAATGAAAGGTGATTCAACCTACAACAACATTTCCCAGACCATAGATCTCCTGTTGTCTGTACCAGGCCATACAAGAAGGCTGTTTCAACAAAAAAATAGAAAAATACAATTTTTTCCTTAAAAGACTCCTCCTCTCCATTCATTTATGGCATGTTTATACAAACTAAAGTTTATAGGAAGTTTCCCCAATGTTTCCACTTCCTATTCTGTCTGTACAACTGCCCATGAAGGCAGTAAATTGATGGAAAAATAGCTTTTCTTAAAAAACTCCAAGTTTCTAAAAGAGAACTCCAAGAAAATAGGTCTTATCAAACACTCTAGTGGACTAGTCAAATAAAATGGACTAAGTCCTTATTACAAAGTATGAAAATGGCTTTCAAAGCCTCAGGGATAACCAAAATAACATGAAGACAAATAAATAGCCAACAAAATGACTAAATTGGGGAGCTCCTGCACCATACTCCCCCTGTAGGAAGAACTCGAGTCCCTTGAGTTGCCAACTGTTGAAGTGTTATGCCATGCTTCAAGATATTTGCTTCAGTCATCCAGGTGGCCTCTGAATTAGGAAGATCCTTCCATTTCACCAAGTAGTCCTTATAGACACCTCTCGAGTCTTCTTGATAACTTTGGAATCTAGAATGCACTCCAGCTGTAAAGGTTTGCTTGGAGGCAAATCCTTGATCCAATCGGCATCTTCAGCCACCACATCTGATCCACTTTCATCAGGCAATGGAGGTTTGAAAGGAAAAAGATCACAAACATTGAAAATTGGAGAGATACCAAGGCCATCTGGTAGCTCAATCTCATATGCATTTGGACCGAATTTGTGCACTATTTTGCATGGTCCAATCTTCTTCATCAGGAGTTTAGTTGGCTGACCCTTTGGCAACCTTTCTTTCCTCAGCTATGCCATAACTAATTCACCAACTTTGAACTGTACTTCTCTTTTCTTCAAATCTGCCTTTTCTTTGTACTTTGTGACTTTCGGGACCAAAGTGGATTTTGGGACTAAAGTGCATTTCGAGACCAAAGTGGATTTTGGGACTAAAGCGCATTTCGGGACCAAAGTGGATTTCGATCCGACCAAAGTGCATTTTGGGACCAAAGTGGATTTTGGGATCAAAGTGCATTTTGGGACCAAAGTGGATTTCGAGACCAAAGTGGATTTCGGGACCAAAGTGGATTTTGGGGCCCAAGCGAATTTTTGGACCTTTTCCAAAAAAACTTCTTGGACCCCCTAAATTTTCAAGGCGAATTTGGAGGTGCAAAAAATTGAGTTTTCAAATAATTTTTTGAGGAAAGGGCTAAGTTTTTCATGGAGTTTCGGGTCAAACTTTTAGTTTTGACTTTCAACACTTTTGGTCTCATCAAGATTTCAGGACCTGATTGGACTTTTGTACTTTTTCCAAAAGGGTCTAAAAATCCTATGTCCTTTTGCCGACCTGACACCTGTCAAAGGCCCAAAAACATGTAGAAATGTGCCAACAACTTTCGGGATCACCATTAATGCGAAATGGGTAGTTGAAATTTATGTTTTTATTGCAGTTGGTGGGGTTGTTGGGGGTTTTCCTACCCATTTCATCCTCATATCTGAGTTGTGAAGGCTATAAAGGCAAGTTGGAAACTCATTTTAGAGGTGGGTTTTTTTGTGTGGTCTCTAGAAGAGAAGACAACTACAAGTGTAGAAAGTTGTAGGGCATCCATTGAAACACCAATTCAGCTCATTGAGGAGTGCAAACCCACAAAGTCAAGGGAGTTAATAATGTATATGGTTCTTTTTGTAGAATGTCTCTGGGTCATTAGGTATGTATCTAGGAAGATTTCTCAGTCGCAGTTAGGTATTTTCCTTTGCCATGTTTGATGGTACGAATGTAATACTGGGTCAAATGATTGTGACAACATTATGAAAATATTGAAGCTTTGTAATAATCTATCTCAAGTTATATATGGGTATATGCAATTATGTGTTGGATTACTAAGTATGCTCTATTTCAAGATCTCATATTTTGTGGTGTATGCAAACACATAGCTCATCGTCCTTTTGGTTTCAGTTTGTTGTTTTCTTAATGAACTACGACTCTGTTACCCATAGAACAAGCACCGGTCTGGAGCCATTCCTATCAGCCTCACATCATTTAAACAAATGAAAACATTTACCAGTGGTTTAGGGGAAGAACCTGGTTTAGGGGAAGAACCATCATTCATGTACATGTATACTTACACAATTTAAATTAGCTATATAGGGGTTTTATGACAGCTAATTGTTCTTGGTTCAGTGATAGTTTTGGGATCAAGATAACGAGTTGGGTTTGGTTGTTCATTGGTTTTTAGTTGTTCATCTAGTTTGAACTTGATACCTGTTAAGGTATACCCCTTGGAATATCCCTCCAGAGCCTAGATAAGCTCGAAGTGCAAGGGATGAAATCCACTCCCATAGAGTTGACCTTCAACCCTCCATGTTTTATTGATGGACTGATTATGCTTGCATGACGACAACCCTAGCCTTGTATTAAGTGTGATTCTATCCTAGGAAGTGGAGCTGTGGTTTTGGGAGCTAACAGAGTGCATATCCATCGATGCCAAATAAATTGCTCCAATTTTAGATAGAAGGAATCCATTGTCACTTTTTACTCATTTGGAATTTGATGTACATAAAAAAATTCTCCATTTGATTTAGCCAAGTTAGTGGATTCTTGCCATCAAACTTGTGCATATCCACCTTGGGTGTGAAATGCCTACCCATAGAATTAATTTGGTAATGCTCCATCTTTAGATCTAATTCAAACCCAAAATCCTCATGTCCCTTATTACATGCATCATCTTCCCAATTCTTGTGGTGTGATTTTGTGTGTTGGAAATCAAACGTCGGTGAGGGACTATTTGTTCAACCATTTCCTTGATATCACTTATCTTAGTTGCCCCTTGCATTTTCTCTACCACCTTTGACAAGATCTCATCCTTCATCTTGTTGGTTTTCTCCTTTAAATCATCCATGGTTACTCTTCTGCCAATGGATCCTCTTTATCTAGAGTCTTTCTAGGAGTGACTAGATTCCTTCCTTTGCCTCTTGTTTAAGCCCCCATCATGATGCCACCAAAAAAAAATCACACTAACTTACTCAAAATAAATTAAAACTTTTTTATTATAACTTATCATGGCCTAGATCTCACTTCTCAAAACAATTCTCCAATAAATTCACTAATTTGTAGCCTTGGGGGGAAATTTGGTTGAAACCTTAATTTCATAACTCCTCCAATTCTACTCCAAATGATCTCAAATCTAGACTATAGTAGGTTCTATATGTTATTGATCAACCCTCCCAAAATTAGAAAAATTCACTTATTTGCAGCCTTGGGAGTGAATTTTGTGGAAACCCCAATTTTGTAATAACTCTTTCAAATCTACTCCAAATGACCTCAAATCTAGATTGTAGTAGCTTCAGTATGTTCTTGAAAAACCCTCCAAAAATCAAGAAAAAAATCCCAAATTCAGAGAGATATGGGCTTCACAATTTGACCTCTAGAGTTGGAAAAAATCGCCTTGATTCTTGCCCTCTGAGTGCCAAGATCATGCCCTGATACCACTTGTAATGAAACAAATTTCACAAGAGAAGAATAAAATATGAAATATACTACAAATACTTGATATTACTTGAGAATAATGAGCCACTTTGAGGGGTCAAACCTCCAAAAGTCTTTAAAGAGAACACAATTCATAATATGATGATAACAAACTAGCTCCTATATATACCTATTATGCCACAGTTGCCACCCATGCCAACTTAGATACCTAAGTATAAAACCTAGGATGACTTAATCACCTAAATAAGACTGAATAACTAATCACGTAACTTAATTAAGGGTTATGCTAGCCACAAGTCAGCTCACATCTCTTGATATAATCAATGGATTAGGAGCGTAGCATCCATAGAAAGTTCCCTAGAAAATTTTTAACCTCTAGGTAGGAAGATTTAGAAGGAACCCAACAAGAAGAGTAATAGACATGTATAACAACTAAAATGTTGGATCACACCTAAATTTTTCCTACCAAGGAAAGGGGCTTATTAATTTAGAAGGCTAATTTTTTCTTAAATCTGGCAATAACCACTTGCCACAAGGAGGAGGGAGAAGCTTGGAAGGCAAAAGGAATGCCAAGGAACCTAAAAAATTCACAATGACCAATCCATTTCCATCGATAAGAGTCTAGCTAGAAAAGTTTGTTTAAAATGGATTCTCTATAACATTGAGTTTTTTCCATTGAATACTCAACCCAGAAGCCTTACAAAAGACATCCAAACATTACAGGGCATGTATGGTATTGTTTTCTTCCTCCAAGAGAGTTAGGAAATAATCATCTAAAAAGTGACCATTAACAAATTGTGTTGTGGAATCAGGCAAGGAAATCCCTTTAACCAAGTTTTGTGAAACAACATTAGCCAAGAGATAGCTAAAGCCTTTTGTAGCAAGCACATAGAGACCTTGGGCCAAAGGGTAGCCTTGACAAATGGATCAAAAATTCCCAAATGAAGGAGATTATTGGTCATTAATGGTAATGCATATAGAAGCACCAACAAAGAACATTTTTATTTAACACACAAATTGAGGACCAAATTCTAAAGCTCGAAGCATAGCAAGGATAAATGGCCACTCAACGTGATCATAAGCTTTAGTAAAGTCAATCTTAATAAACATGGATTGCTATTGAGAATGTCTAGACCATTCCATTCCTTCCCATATGACAATGATATTATCAAGAATACACCTAGATTTTATGAATCCAATTTGCTCTAGCCAAACAATTTGAGGAAGAAGACGGTGAAGCTTTAGAGTAAATGCCTTGGAAATGATTTTGTAGGAGACATCAAGCAAGATTACTATTCTCTGATTACAAATGTCTCCAAGGCCACAAAACTTAGGTATGCACTTTATATTCCCTTTGTTTATAAGATTTACTAAGGAATTAGAATGAAGAGCTTCAAGATGAACTTTATGAAGATCTTCACCAACCAATTCCTATAAAATTTTATTAAAATTCACAAGGAGAACCATCAGAACTAAGGGCCATATCATTGTCCATAGAAAAGATAACTTCCCTCAGGTTACCTTTGGTGAGAATTTGATCACAAAAGGCCTACTAGGATTGAGAGACCTAGTAGGGAACAACACTCAATCACTGTCACAAAGCTGTGTCGAATTTAAGAGTGGCTTCCTGAGCTTTGAATACCTAATCATAGTGATGGACGAAAGATTGAAGAATGTCAGGTTGTTTAGTTAAAAGATGTTGGCCTTCTCTAATTTTTGTTTGGCTTGAGAAGAATGATGAGAGCATAGGGCGTATAAAAACTCCTTGGAAACTCTATTGCCAATCTCGAGGCAATGAAGCTTAGATTTAATGTGTGCTCCTCTCTAGTAGTATGGTTATTGATTTATTTTTGTAGTTGAAACTTAACAACTCTTATTTTCAAGGTAGGAGCAAAGGGTTGAGCCTCCAAAGTGGTCATGGCTTGGCGGAGCTCTACAATGGTGGCCTTGTACAAACAGTAGTAGAATCTAACCAGCTAGTGCCCATAAATGCAGAGGAAACATGATGTGTATTGGATGGTACCATTCCAGCAATCAATCTAACCTATATGATGTGAAGGACATGGATCTAGATTCCACACTTGTCAAATATGGGCCAATGTGGGTTAATGAGTTAGCAGAGGCATGTTAAGAAAGAACTATAATTTTTAACCTTAGGAATAGAAAACTACAATTCAATGCAAAAATGTATGCAAACGTGAAATAAAAGGATAATGTCTAGTAAAAGCTCCATTGGCATATGGGAATAACTAGAAAATGAAAAGAAAGATTGCATTAATGGCATGGCTCTATTAAATCATTTATACACTCTATTAGAATTGTTCCATGTAAACCATGACATAAGCTCATGATGGTGGCTAAGATTGGGATCAAGAAGCCCCAATTTACTTCACATGTAGTACCATGTCTCTCTTTCACCAGCTATCTAACACATAGACAGAGCCTCGTATTTATCACTAGTCATTTCAACCATATTAAAATCATTACATAGAACCCAAGTGGCAATAGGAATTGAATTGGCAATCCATCGCCAAAGGGAAGATCTTTTAACATCATTAGAAGCATAACCATTAATAACTACAAATGAATGATTATCAATGTTGAAAAGGGCCCATAGAGCTTTGTCAAGGTGGGTCACATCTCTGGTCATATAAATGTGACTACCATTTAGGAGAGGGAAATGTGATGCCAACACCATGACCCGCATCATGTTGGCTACACAAAAAAGACTTGTTGGCCAATTACACAATAAACAACACAAACCAAAAAATCCAAAATTTCACTTCTTGTAAACAAAGAATGTCAACCTAGAAATTTCTTGTGAAGTATGTCAAACCTCAAACATTCTAGGAGGAAAATTTCATTGGCAAGAGTCAAGAGTCATATCCTCACTATCCAACCTGTCAAGAGCAACATAGTTGTTTTTCAAGAATTCATCATCTGAAGAGACATTGAAACTACCCAATTGAATTGTTGGTGGACTATTTCTTCTTTTATCTAGAATGTACCTAGCTTCTTCCAACAATGCCTAGATGGACTGCAAGAATGAAATTAGTCCACTAGGGGGAGAGAGGTTGGAGAACAAACAATAGCTTCTATCTAAGAAGATAACACGAATACTAGAAGTGGCACTCCATATAACTTAGAATTATTTGCCTCGTTAGATGACATGTCATGTGAGCGAACAATTATTTTCCCTGTGTCTTGAGGTTTTGAATTAGTACCATGTTGAGATTTAGGTGGCTAGACACCATTGTTGGTTGAGTTTTCATGTGTTACACCACCATTCCTAGCATTACGATTATTTTTAGAACTCACAATTGTTGACCAACCCTTTTCTTTTTGGGAGGAGCATCATCAACATGACAAGGAGTGTGCTTATTGCAAGGGGTGATGAGGGGACAATCTATAATATTATGATTAGAAGATTAATAGTTGAAATAGGTGTCAAGAAAGTTGATTTAAATAACATGTTGAGTACATGTCTCATTTGGCCAAATTTGCATGTCAATAGTCTTCTTCAGGTCCTTAGAGAGATCAATCTCAACATAAACATGATTTTGTGGATGAGCCAAGAAAAAATTGTCTAGCTCAACACAAATGACATTTCCTAGTGAGCCTAATATTTTGGGTAGGAAATTCCAACATGGAAAAGGCAACCCAAGAAACTCCACCCAAATAGGGACACAAAGAGCTATGTCCTTTGAAATAAAAAAATTATCATATCTAGGGTGTGCAAGTAAGTAAAGATGCATAAACAAACTAAGGGCCATACCTAAGGATGGCCTTTAAGTGACTGGCTCTAGCAAAGTGAAAAAGAAAAAATCCCTTTGTGAGGTTTTGGATAGCATCAAGGTGGACCCTATGCGAGACCAAAGCCTTGGTCACCCATTCTTTAGCGTGCTTTCAAGGGGAACCCTCCCCATAAAACAACCAATTAAGGTAAATTTTCAAGCCAATAATAAGCACTATCAAACTTTGGAATGGGAAGAACCACATTTGAAGGTGTTTAAGAAGACATACCTCATGAAATACTTTGGGAACAAACTTCCTAGGTTGCTTTGGTAGTGGATCCATCCTCAAGCGCCATCAAATCTTCAACACTAACACCAACTACTATATTAATGAAGTTTGAGACTATTTAAAGGGAAACAATAGCATCCATAAGAGTGGCAAGTGGAGAGGCCACACAATAAATGTAGAGAAACAATATAAACTCCCACTCTAAAGAGTAGTATGACATCATAAAGACACGAGCAAAGCTAAGACCTGAATCCTAGCAAGTCTCTTCATCAAGTTGGTACCTGTAAACTATTATTTCATAATTAATTCTAATTTAAGTGGGTGCAAGTGGTATTATAAGGGATGATCAAATAAATTTAGTTTTAAAATTGGTTGTTCTTTATAGGGTTCAAACTAATAATGAAGCTAAATAGTTGGTGGTAGTGAAAATCTTTCATTAGGTGAAAGAGATGGGGTTCAAGAAGCTAATTGTGAAAGGGGATTCTTTGGTGGTCATTTAGGGATTATCTAAATGGAATGCATGAATGAGAAGGACTACATCCTATTCAATAAGGACTTAGTTCTTTGTCATAGTTTTGATGAGGTTCTCTTCACCCATTCTTATCATGACTATAATAAGGAAACAAATATGTTAGCCAATATATGAGTTGATCACTCTCCTTTCTCTTGTTTGGTGGTCAATTAAACAAATTCTTGGGACAAATCGAGTGCACTCTTCTTGAGATAATTCTTCCTCCATGAGCATTTTGTTATCTCTAGGGTCATGTGTGTTGGTTGGGCCCATTATATTCCTAGATCATTATACGTTCTTTTTTATGGTAGTTGTCATTTGCCAAAGTATCATTACCCATGGCCATAAATAATTACAACCTTTATGATGCAAGTTTACATTGTGTGAATTGAGATATGTTATAGAGTTTTTCAACAATTATGTGGTGCCATGTGGGACCTTTCTTTAATGCCAAATCCTCTGTCCCTTGCCATTGTGTCTTTTTGTGAGGTTCAAATCTTTGTGCTCTCCTTTCATTGTCTCCATTTCTTCTTTATGGTTTTTGGTGGGCCTCATAGTTGTAATTTGTGGAACTATCTAGGTACCCCTACAAACTTGATTCCTGGGAAGAAAGGTTCAAAATCTTGGGACCCTATTCTTTGTGGTGGTGTTTTGGATCAAAGATTGAAGGTAGTCTTTGATTCCTTGCCCCCCGATTCTCTCAAGTTAGTAAAATGCATCTTGGGACCAAATAATGTGCATAATAAATCTTCCATTTGTGTCACACCCCAAATTTTGACTATATTTTAGTTTTCACTTTTAAGTAATTAGTAGAAGATTATGCATGATTTAATGATTTGACATTTAGGGAAAATGTCAGGAAAGATCAATGATATCGTGAAATTATGTTTACATGATTAGAATTGACATGTGCTTAAATGTTGTCAAGATGTTATGATTTCATAAGAATTATGAAATGATTATTGATACACTAATCATAGTTGGTGATTGCAAGTTGTATTCAGGAAACAGGTTTATGCCCTTCCGAGAAAGGGAGGGAGAGCATCATCAAAGAGAAGGGAATATATATAAGGAAAAGAACAATTTGTTGCCATCTTAAGTCTTGTGCTAGTACAATTTAGTAAACCTTGTTGAGTTGGGTAAGTGGTAAGTTTGACCCTTTTGATCTAAGTTGGTTTCAACTCGACAGTTATTGATTTGTCGTCAGGATTTCTTAGTGTAGATTCTGTTGAGATTATGTCAGGAAAGTTCGACCATCGATACGAGAATGGTCGATAGTCATTAGTTCTTGATTGATATGAATATAGTTATATTCAAGAGAAAATATTATTATTGGTTAAACTATTTCATTTTGGTAATTTCTAGTCGAAATACCATTATGTTATCCTATCTATTTGATTTTGATGTTTTCACAAGATTGCAAGGGGGAGAATACCTCAATCCCGTTCACACATCTTGTCTAGTATTAGAGAGACGTTAGTAAACATTGTTTATGCAAAAATATATGTTGATATATGTTTATACTTATTTTATATTATCATGGTGTATAAGTATAACTTATACTTAATAGACTTGAGTTTTGAATTAGTTCATGGTTTAGTCGCATATTAAATGCTTATCTTTAATGTGATCTTTTGAGCACTTGTTTTCCCTCACTCCATGAAGATTTGGAGAGTTTAAAGGAGTGCTTGAACTGTTTTGCATAGTGGTCACATATGATCATGAATTTCTTTGTATGCATGTCTCTATGAAGAGCCTTTGTAGGCTCGTTTTCAGGAAACTAGTCGGGGGAGTTTAGTGATGAATAAAGCATTGAGGCCTTATTGTCGACATTATGGAGGGAGAGGTTAGGAAGACCAACTTCTCCACTAACATGCATGCCAATGAGGCATAAAATTAGGCGAGCTTTATGCCACTTGACCTCGCGGTAGCATAAAAAGAAGGAGAGTTTAGTATGGAAAACATACTTCTATGATAGAAGAGAAAACCTATGCTAGATATAACATTCCACACTCACTATTGGGGTATCCATAAACTGAGTTAGACCCCTTTGAAAATAGAGTCAGAATGCACATCTTTAAACAAAGTTGGTAAAGTAATGCTACAGTGTCAGAGGATATAGGTCTACTAGCATTTCGAACTCCACGATTTTTGCAACATTTGATAGAGTCTGCCTCAAGAAAAACTCCATTATTGTGAGAGCATGAAGAGAAAAGGAAAGAACTTTTGCTATTACCGTGAGAAGAGAGAGTTTGGAGATTTGAATACTCTCTAAGATAACTTTTGGATTGTGTTGTTCAGTGAGGGACATCGATGGAATCAAGAAGATAGTAGCTGTTGAAGGTAGAAGGAAATAGGAATATAACGTATTCCTTCGAACTCTCAGGTTAACTCTTCCCTTCCAAGCTTTATAATAGAAAAAGAATATCCATATATATATTAATGTAATGTTTTCAAGTATCTAAAAACCAGATAGGTTAGGCTTTCAATTTCTAAGGTGGTGGGCCATTATAAGGCCGTATATATTCACCACTATGTAGGAATACCTTAATTTATTTCCAATCTTATGTTTAAATGGATAAATGTAAGAGAAAGGAGCCAGCAGACAGTGAGTAAACTCTCTGTGCAATAAGAGGCCTTATAGGCCAACGACATCAACTCTTGAACAAGGTATAATTATTACATGCAAGGGTGATGAACATGAATCCATATCCTTTCTAAATCTAGAATTGGTATACTAAAGAGACCATGAGGTCGAGTTTATTATCAATCATGATTCAAAACCCATTAAAATTTAAAAGCTTGAATTTGATCAAGAGTACTTGCAATGGTAGTATTATCATGATTCTAATAGAGGATAAAAACCTCGTATTGCATATACGTAAAATGAGATAAGGTCAACAATATTGAAATGACTATATGAGGACAAAGATATAGATTTCCTTATGAGAAACACATTTCTTCTCGATATATTATATTACAAATCTAAGGAATTTAGGTGATCCAAGAATGCGAAAACCTTGATAGCCCTTAATTAGCAACTATTGCTTATGATATTTTATCTCGAAAAGCATATACAAGGAGACTTAATTAACTTCTCCTATGTTTCAATATTGAAACTAGAAAACCAACTCAAGGGTATAGGCATACTAGGAGATGGGAAATTATAGTTCTTATTATTTGATCAATTGAACTTATCTTAGTGTTGTTTGCACATAAGACAGAGTTAACCCAATGTTGGGTATTCCTGATATGATCTGTTCTAATTTGGGTATGTTGGGAGATTCGAATTTCAACCCCACATGATTGTTGTACTTAAGATTGTTGATAAAGGTTTATTGACATGCATTTGAAGGATGATTATACATACGAGTTCGTAACCTATCATAATGGAAAGTCAGTAGACTTAAGTAGACTAGGAGGTTGAAAGTATTTTATTATCCTTTATAACTCAAACCTATTAGGGTTGATAGGTTGAACTTAGTTGAAAGACTAGTTTGAGAAATGTAAGTATCCATTAAGATATTATATGGATGGGGATATACCTCGTATACTATGTTTATTCATGTTATGTGAAATGTGAATTCAGACAATGCCAAGTGGTCCAGGGAAGACTACTACACAACATAAAGGAAGCAACCTTGAATATCATGCCTTCATTTATCTCCAAGATTACTACACCTCGTCGGTTTCACGTGTTTGAAAATTGCTTCTTGCTAGTTTTGAGCTGTAAAAACATGTAACTAAGCTCAAATGTAAAATTCAAAACAACATAAAAACAAACCTCATTGATTAATTTTTGTTGGTTTGTGTTCCCAAACTTTGGTGGATGAACATGGTGTTAGCCCTGCCACATATTTTGGCCCTCTCATACATTGTGTGTATTCATTCTTCTAACTCCATTTTTATTGTGTCCCCAAGCTCTACATTGTTGAGTTTTTTTGTCTGAGGGGTCCTTCATGTTTAGTTGTCATTTTTATATTTATAATCCTTCACACCCGACCTACACTCGATTTATCCCTAGGCCTATCTTGTTATTGCGCCTTGCCTTGCAATTTTTAAATATCATGGTCACCATTCTTTTAAGTTATCCACTCTACCTACCATATTATAACAACTATTCTTAAATAACATCCATTTCCACAATCAAAGGTCAATTTTAGCCAATAAAAATAGGACAAATATTTACTACTTTTTGTTGTGAATGAGGTGTAAAATTGCTATTGATTGTTTGACCATTAAAGTGAATGATATTTGAGTAGAGTGTAATATAACCTTGTGCTTTATGCTTTGTTGGCTCATCCACTGGTCTAACCCATTGCCTTTTTGACTAAGGCATGTGCTTGAAGGTTTTAATGCCACTAGTCCAAGCTGCATGATTGACACTTGCCACTTAATATAATATACACATATGCACAACATAAAGGAAGCAACCTTGAATATCATTTAGCTCCAAGCTAGGAAAAAGAAAATCAAACAATGAGGAGTCTATTATTTGGTGTGACTAGAATGAGCTTCTCTATGACGGGCACAAGCCTTGAGCTGGTTCCTGTTGGTTTAGTGGTTGCTCTTGCTGCACAAGATATACATTATTAAATCTTCAACCATTGGGGTTATTAAATCTTCAGCCATTGTTATTTAGTAAGGATCTATTTTACGATGCTCTGCACATTTATATATACCCATATGCAACATTTTCTCTTTGTTCTGTATTGAAATGCCTTTCTTTCCCAGGAATAAGCCTCATGAAATGTTCGTCTATTAATTTGAAGGGCGAGATATTGAAGAATTTGTAGAAGCTTTTAGTTTGAAGGGTGAGATATTGAAGAATTTGTAGAAGCTTTGCTACTTTTGAGGGCAGGAACAGTAAATAATAGATTGTTCAACTGTAGAGAAAACTCAAAAGTTAATCTGTTTAAAACACAAGCGTATATCCACGCACGAGGGAAATCAAAGTCCATTCTTAATATCTCTTCTATTATAAAATAATCTGAATTTTTAGTGAAAGTCACTAGTTCGAAACTCCTAAAGTATTTATACTTAGAAATTTATGTTCCCAATGAATGGGAGGAAGCAACACCTGTATTTTCAGAACATTAAAATTAATGACATTCTTCCACTCTAGATTATTGTGTAGTAGCTACTCTACTTAAATATCATCCACTTCAATGGTCAAACAATCAATAGCAATTTTACACCTAATTCATAACAAAAAATAGCAGAGACATCCAATGATCAGAAGAGGTGGAGAAGCATGTTTATAACCATGGATTCTTAGTTGCTCAAATTAAATCTTTGGTTGCATCATGTGACACCTTCATTTCCTCACTTTGTTCGGGAGATAAAGAAGTCAATGTCTTTGACCTCCTCTTTGGCTCTTACAATGGAGTTCCGAATTAGGTATTTCAATTTTAATGAATTTTGATACTCAACCGTTACTTCAATTTTAATGAATTAATTATAATATCCAACAAGTATTTCAATCAAAGTATCCAAACAAGTATTTCAATTTTAATGAATTAATTGTAATGTCCACCTAAAATTTAATTTAGTTTAGGATTTATAACGAAGCAAGTTTGCAGGTGGCTGATGTGATGGGTTTTGGGGTGAAACCTATGGGGGTATACGCTCTGAAATGGGTGTTGTGGCTTTTGAGCACGCGGTTGGGCACATGGCTGCTCTACATTTTTTAAATTGAGTAATTGGGTATTCAATCTCCAAAAAAAATCCCTCTCACCAAGCATTTCAATTTTCCCTCTATATCTAGTGAAATCGCTCAAAAGAGCAACCAAAACAATAACATTGACAATGGGTTGACAAAAATGAATGGACAAGATGATTTCAAAAAATTCACAAATGGTGAGATTTTTTTTTATCATCTTACATTGCTATGAGGAAGTGGTAGCCATCGATTGCCCAAAGCAGCTCCGTCGATTGCAGGCCCTTCCATACTATCACATTGTCACCTCCACCCAGGACTTAAAATTGACAATTGTATAACTGTATTTAAAGATTTTAATTGTAAAATACAATAAAAATATTTAATTGTATTAACATACATGCAAGGAACTATAGAAAAAACAATTACTATGAAAATCTGATTATATATATATAATCTCCAATTTTTAGATTTTTTAAAAAGTTCTCAATATTCTTTAAGTTTTTAGGATAAGGGGTTATAGTTAGAAAAAATAGAAAGAAATGGAATGCATACATTATTTGAAATACCTTGATATGAATACATTAAAACAATTTGTAAATTTTTTTTTATATTTCTTATATAAAATTTGACTTAGATTTAAAAAATTAATTGTCATGCCAAAGACAATAATGAAAACTAAATTATACCAGAATTTTTTTTGGCAGGCAAGGTAGATTGTCAAATTTAAGTCCTGCCTCCAACCAACCGTGGGGCTTTCGGATCTGCCACTTCTAACTTTCAACTTGATTGAATGGGGTGGATTGATTAATATAAAATGTCTTTGCTTTATAATATAGGGGCTCACCTTTAAAGGATTGCGTTGCATTTTGGGTGGGACCCAACTGACAACTCATCTTCCTCTGGCAAATGGCTCTCCTTTTTGCTCTGACCATTCTCTCCTTACCTCCTAAAAAACCCCACGAGCCGTTGATTAGATTTAATCGGATGGAGCGGATCGTTTTGAAATATCTTGCCTTGTGGGCCTTCCTGATATGCACGGGCTTTAATAAAAAGTTATGCACTTCAATTCAAGGTGGACCCCAGCTGCTGCTGCCAAGTCACTTCAACTTACTTTAACCAACTAATGGCAGGGTTCTGCAACAAAACTCAGTTTTTATATGTTTTGAGTTAGTGCAGGCCATTTAATCTAGTGTCCTCTGAATGTTCATATCTACTACAATAGTCAAAGGATAATTTTGACCAATAAAAATAAGGTAAATATTTATCTTTTTATTGTCGTGAATGAGGTGTAAAATTGTTATTGACTGTTTGATCATTGAAGTGGATGATATTTAAGTAGAGTGCAAAGGGTCATCATGTTACTTGGGCAGTCTCGTCCTTATGTTGTAAACGGTTAAATGACCTCGACCATGTTTCAGTTATTTTTGTTGTGCTTTACATCCCTGAACCGCCCACCATAAACAGCAGGCACGTTGTCATGCCGACTGTTTACGGATTTTTTCAACTCTGATCACTGTCAACTTTTACTCTCAACCAGCCGACTGTAATGAATTCAACTAGTTTAATGACATTGTTTGTCGATCAATTTGTCAACACCATTTTCGTCGACAGGTTTTCAACCAGCTAGCTGTTTTACAATGCACCAGCTAGTTAAACTTTACCATCCTGAACTATACTTTTAAGACATTCAACAAGCCTGAAACTTTTATCATTTTCAGTGCTGAGTTTATCACTGGTATTTCAACATCTCTCATGGCCGTGGGCTCTCTAATTCGCTTGCCAATTTTAAAAATGCCACAACAATCTCTTCTTAAGATATTATGATATTATGCAGCCTCAAAACATAAAACATTGGTTCCATAACTCTCCCATGCCAGCTCTATCCTTTAGATGGCATGTGGACCTCATATATGATTGGGGGAGTCTCCTTTTGAAATGACCCCAACTGCAATCCCGAAGGTCTCCATTCCAATTAATACAGGCCGCGGAATTGTCCGCTTTCCTCCAACATTCCTCTATTCATAACAAGCTTAAAGGTTTTTAATGGTGTACAAATAATGCACAGCAGTGGAAATCATAAACGTGGCTGGTAATAATGGTAAAGTCTTTTTGAACTAAAATGAAAAGAAGTTGAACGAGCATCGCTATGTCTTGGAAGATGCATCTAACCTTAGTGATGGAACTTATGTAATGTCATGGTTTTGTTTTGTTGATCTGGTAACAACTTTCTTGTATCATCCTATGGTTTGGATTATTCGTTATAGTTAGTTTGGGACCCTATTTTGCAAGCTTTTGATCTTGATAGGAGAATCTATGCTTGAAGAAGTTTCTTTTCCACATGAATGGTTTGTATTCATAGGTATTGTATTTATGCATGTTAGATTCATAGCCTATGTTCATAGATGTTTTCAGTGTTCATGGATAAATTTATGTTTCGGAGCTTGTGGGTTTTGGTCTTATGTGCTTGTTCAATGTAAAAAAGTTATGTTTGATTTTTAATGGGTAAAAGAGAGCTCCTCTTTGTTGACGATCTTTTGATATTGTGTGGAGGTGTGTTTATGATTGAAATTAGTTCTTGCAATGTTGGCATTCAGGTTGAAATTTGAGAGTAATAGTACTTGCTGCTTGTTGAAAGATGCACAGTTTGAAATTTTTGTTGCATAAGTTTTATGTGATAAACTGTGCTAACTTTTTAGGGTAATCCCTATTGTAGAAGTAGGTTTATTGGAAGAATAACATGATTTATTGTTGACTGTTAAGTGATGTTATTCTCAAGGTTACTTACTTGATGTAGGAGAAGAGAGATCAAGCTATTTATTGCATGGTTGTTTGTAGTGGATGAAAGGTCTTGTTTTAGGTTTATGCCTGGATAGATTTGTATTGCTTCATCATTTAAATGTATATTTTTGCTACCACCATTTTATAATAAATAAAAATTTATACAAAAATATATGTTATATGGATTTTTTTTTAAATGCACCATCTGTTATATGAAAATTCATACAAAAATATATAACAAATAAAGATTTAATTTTTGTGAAATGTTGTATTTTAACTTTCTTAACTATATGCAAAATATAAAATTATTTTATTTATAGTTTCTCAATAATTGGCTTTGATCTACCATAAATCCAATCAATTAAGAATGTAAATTGTAGAAAAAATTCAATTTGTAATAACAAGTTTGAGTAAAGTCCTCTTATAAAAAACATGTATTATAATAATTGGGTACAATGATATTTAGGAAAGGACATAAAATTTTAGGGAAAACCAAGTCATTGTCTAGACAAACAATACCAATAATGGAACAATGTGTTTCTATTAACTAGTATAAAGCCTAGTGAAATAATTATTTTCTCTAAAAGTTAGATTTTATATGTTGATAAGGTTTAAATTACCAAATATTTAAGTACACCTCAAATTACTGAATTTCAAAATAATTTTTTTATCTATCATCATCAATTTTTTAAAATTTCACTTTTATATATCACATCACAAGCTAAATTACTAAATTAAGCATCCAAAATTACCAAACATTAAAATTTATAAGAAATTTAATAACTTAGAGTAGATGAATTATAAATGTGTTACTTTAAAAAAAAAACATATTGTGAAAGATATGATATACACAATACATATCACATTAGTCCAAAGTCAACGTGTATGAAATATGCAAAACACACGGACATGTACATAGAAAATGAGCCTCAAATATAACATATATACATGTGTCAAATATAAAAACTACAGGGAATAATTAGTTGAATGCCTCCTAGTAAAGTGACCCTCACTATCCATACCACACTCATGTGAATGATGTGGTCGTGAACCTTGTATTTATACAACACATGTACATAAAAACATATATATGTAAATTTAATATGTTGAACTAAAATATAATTCATTAAATTTACATGTATAAGAATATACTTAAATAAATTATCTCACTTGAGGTTTGACATGATCATCATGATTGTGAGGATGAAAAATATCAATTTGAGCATATGTGTGTCGTGATAATGTTAGGATTAAGGTGTCATCAACATTGTAAATCTTATGTAATTTATTATTCCTATTATTGTTTGTAAATCACCCATAAGGGATGAAAGGTTTCACTAAGCTACGATCTTGTTTCAGCCACATGTTTGATCTCAGTACCTGACGGATGTTGGTTATTGAGCACATTTTATTCTAGGGGGTGCAAGGGGGGTACCCCCTATGAGGTGCGGAGGTCGCGCGCCCTAGCAGGGGTTCAGGGGCAACGCCCCCGAAAGCCACATTTTATATATATTTTTATTGTAAATCTGGACCGTTCATCATTAGGTCACATATTTGATGGTAGAGGTTATGTTGGCTTTTCTTGCCCTAGAAGGCAACCCCTTTATGAGGATATTATATTACAGCTATGAAGAGTAGAGTAGAAAGTTGAGACTAAAAAATAGGCACTGCTGAATTAAAGACTGAAGAGGAGATTGTTGTATTGTAAACTCTATTGAAGTTAATACAGACTGGTGCATCTCTTCTTGTGTGGAGTTTTTTTCCTGAAAGGGTTTCTCCACGTAAACTTTGTGTTATGTGTTTGATCTTTTGTTCCATTATTTCTTTGTGTTGATTTCATACTATCTCCATTTTAGTTCTGCCCAATTAAATATCTATATTACAGTTGTAATCAAATTTTCATTGATAGTTGTTTACCTTCATTTCTAACAGATAACATAGGCTACACACAAAAAAAATCATCAAAAAATTAGTAATTAAACAACACACACATCAAATAAAATTATTTGAAATATAAATTATTTTTGTAACTGTAAAACCTAATTTATACCTTTGCAACAATCTGAGGACCACTAGGATGAGACAAATCTTTGTAAGCTAGCTCAAATACTATAATTGGACTATGAATGATCTGACCTAATACGGTGTGATCCTTTGAGTGGAGAATTCCACTGATTGAAAAATTAGGCATAGTGTCATGAGCCAACAAAAGCTCAACATACTATCCATATTGCTCATGTGTAGACCCTAAAGCATCACCAACAACATAGCCTACAATATCTAATCCTCCATGAGATGTGCAATCTACTCAAAACCTACTAAGACATTTGTCACTACCTATGTTGCATGTGCTTCATGTATTGCTTGTGCTACATGTGTTACTTGTACTTCTTCCCACTACTAAATAGGCATAGCTACTGAGGCGAGAGGGATGCCATACTCTAAGCTAATCATTCGATATGTGCTAAGAAAATTAGATGCCAAACATGTACTTAATGTGAAGAAATCCTCAAAATTGTTAATACTAGCTACATACTATGGCAAACTTGAACAAGTAGACACATGCAACCTCAACATAGACCTACCCATGTTATCAAATGACACATGGTTTATTTGATGCATGATGGCAATCATACTTCAACAAACATCATCCCTTAAAGTTTGAACAAATAGCTCTACAACTTTTACAGAATGTCTCTCTGGGAGCACATGAAGTTTAGGACCCACATATTGCCTCTAATTTGGATGAGGTAGGGGGTTTGTTTGTTGATCCTAATCTTGATCATAAATCTCATCTAAATTCTATCCAATAAAAGAGGAAAAATAAGTATAGTCCACACAAATATAATGGCACCTCATCATTTTGAGGCCACACATGATGAACTACCAACCAATGAGGGTAAATTAAAGGTGCTACAACATAGTCCTCACATCTAGTGATACAATAACCCCTAACCCTATGTTTACTTGGGTCATCCCACAATAGTGTGTCCTGGGCAAAAAATGACCCCTATGTAAGAAAAATTAACAGTCACCTTTGAATGAACCAAAGCCTTTGAATGAAATTGCCTTCATTTAAAGGCTTCATCATCAAAACATTTTTGTGAAGGGAAGGCCTTCATTCGAATATTTTTAATTATTTTTTTGGAATAAAAAGTACCTTCATTCGAAGATATCCTTTGTTTATTATACTTTTAATAACAATGCAAAATGCCATTTTTGCCTTTACTTTTGCAATTATATTAAAAAAGCCTAAACATGCTATAGTGAAGGAAGCTTGGACTATGCCTTTGAATGAAGGTCCCATGGACTACTAATGGTTAGTTGAAAGTATCTCCTAGAGGTCTTTGAATTGCTAATGGTTAGTTGAACATGTCTCCTAGAGGTCTTTGGACTACTAACAATCAATAGAGTGTCTCTTGGTACTTATCATTTTTTTCTTCCTAAACCTAAAATTAAACCCTAAACTTGAATCTAAACCCTAAACATGCATCTAAACCCTAGACATGAAAAATCTTAAACCCTAAATCTAAACCCTAAGTTGAAACCCTAAACCCTAAAATCTAAACCCTAATTTTGGGTGGATAAAAATTAAAATCCAAAGATGAGAATTGAATAATTGTTTGTGAATGAATTCTAATGAAATCTAGTGCATGTAGCTTCTCATACTTAGCATAACTTCCTATTATCTAATAAGCTTGGTTCTTAATTCTTATTCCTTTCTTGGTTTCTTGTATCTTACTCATAGTTACTATGATAATATTACTTGTTGTCAGCAATAGGCTATTACTTACTCACTTCAAACAATGCTACATTTTCATTATTTGAGCTTTAATAAAATATAATGACTATAATTCTATGACAATTTCACATTTATAAAAGGCTTCATGAGATGTTCATTTTGCCTCTCTATCTATACCTTGTGTGTGCCTAGTGGACTTACTTCATGTGCTTTTTCAAGATTCTGCAAGCTAAGAGAATGTAATTGAGGGAAAAGAATTTAAGTTATTTAAATTCTTTTTGTCTTAATAATATCCACTTTAGATACATGTACATTCTTTACTTTTAGATAATTATGTCAATGTCAGTATAATTGAGCAACAACCTACAACTATGTGATAAGGCAAGATCCTATAAAATTGTTTAAGTTGTGTATGAGGTCCTCCAACACTATTTTAACATTGGTTTGATTGGAAGAGTTCAATTTTATACATAGGGGACCATGCAAGTAATTTTTAGAATTATAGAATTCATGTTATAACTTATGCTTTGATTCTTGATATAGTTATCAGCTTCCATTCTTTGAGAGTCCAAGAACTCAAATTTCTAGACAACAAGTACTTTTCAAAAAATTGCACACATATTTGATTCTTAGAATCAATAGTGGCCTTTGGATTGAGAACGACACTTCCTTCTACATACTATTAGATAAGAGAGCATTTTTTTATTTAAATTATACTAGCATAAGAAAGAGCTCATATTCATTTTTTAACCATTGCTCAAGTTCTCAACCTGTGGAAGAGCTCATACTCAATTATTTAGATTGGCTAGGATCATTTCACATTCTCTA
Source organism: Cunninghamia lanceolata (assembly GCA_027924645.1). Taxonomy (NCBI): domain Eukaryota; kingdom Viridiplantae; phylum Streptophyta; class Pinopsida; order Cupressales; family Cupressaceae; genus Cunninghamia; species Cunninghamia lanceolata. The sequence continues at coordinate 698,584 of BSBN01001137.1, read as the reverse complement.
AGACAATAAAGATTTTCTATGTATATTTCAAATAAGATGAAATTCTTTATTCAAGCTTGAGATCAAGTGAAAACCCCATAGAAATCTCTAGATTAAATAATAATTCTAGGATCCAAACACCTATATGTGAAGTTAATATGCACCTCCACCCTTCTCTAAATTAGAGTTTAATCATTTAATCCTCTTTGTTAGGTGTGAGAAAACACTTTATTATTTGTTCATGTGACTAAAGGGTGTATAAATAAATGGCCTTCGACTTTCTTTTACTACTTCATCATACATATGCAATTTCTCTAGTGTCTAGATATGCACTCTTAAACAATGACTATTCTCCTCCTTTCTCTATTATTTTATCTAGATTTTTTTTTAATATCATTCATATGATGAGATTAACAATAATATTAGCTTCTACAATAATACTTCAATGATGTTGTAATAGACTTAATTAAATCCAAAATTTATCCTAACAATTTATATAATTATAAAATAATACCTAAAATATGTTTATTAATATTGAACTATCTTATTGATTACCTAAGAATCTCAAGAAAATGAAAATATGCCTCAACACATAGTGCTATAAGCAAAATCATACTCACAAACCTTACAACATATTGACATAGACAAGTTAACATGAAATTAACCACTTTTTGCCCTACATTAAAATGATTTAATACATTTCTACATAACTTCATTTGGGGATACTAATTTTTTTTATATGGCAATATGGTTCTCTTGTATCCTTGGATCAAACTATCTTTTGTCTTTAATTTCTTCACAATCTTTGTATCTTTGAAGGTTGTGTTCTAATATTATTGAATTGTTAGTTGAATCCTCTTTCATGCTATTTGACTCTCTGTCACTTTAGAAGTATAATAATTTATCATGAATTTGAATTTCCTTCTTGAGGAAAACAATGGTAAGTTGAAAATAGTAGGAGTGCTTTCTTTTGCTTGAAACTCCATTTATCTCGCATCATAACTAGTCCAACCATAATGCTCATAAATTTAGGTAAGCCTTAGCATTATTTACTTCACTTGTTATGTTACTATTGATGTGTAGTAGTTCTCCATATTCTTAAGATCTTAGTCTCCTTTTTATACTTAGTTTCATTTGAATAATCCATCATGTGTAAGACCTTAACAAGTTCGAGCAATTGCCCTTAATATTTAAGTCAAGCGTGTATAATTATTGTGTTTAACTCAAACATTCATTAATATAAACAATCCTTTTGACTCTTATTAATGTAATTACAAACCTCATCTTTCATGATCAAACAAACTATGAGTAATGCTTTCAATATATAATGTATACATTATAATCCTACATTCCACTTACAACTCAAAATTTAAGTATGTTTCCTTCTAGAATTGTTGATTGATTGAACTATACAATATAAAACTTAATCTTAACCCCACAATAAAAGGGCAATGTAATAACCAATAAGATCTAATGTAATTTCAAGAATAACATTATCCACATGTGCTCCTTTACTAATACAAGAGATTTCATTGAATATTTTAACTTATGTTCTTCCTAATCAAATTTTCAATTAACATATTTTAAAAAGGTTGGAAAAACAATCTAGACATAGTGAATAGTGAATCTATATTACCTGAGGCAATATACATTTTATCCTTGTATAAAATATTACAAATATATAACCTTTATTCCTCTAAACATGAATTCAATACATAATATATTTACAATTACAACTCTCTTTCCAATCTATCTAAACATTCAAGCCCATGTCATTAATAAGGATCATGAGTTCATACATAATATTGATCAAAACCAACAAAGGAAAACTAATAGGCATAGATTCAATATCATAAGGCCATCAAAATTCTTTCAAGACATTAAGTACAAAAATATACCATGAAAAGATCTTCATTCTAACAAGAATTCGTCAAAGATACCCATTCGTAGACTTATCCAAAACCACCCAACCTTTTGGGAATTAAGGTGTTTCAACCTTTGCAAATTCCTAGCATTTGCTATTTGTTTGTATATTTATTTATTGGCCTATTTTGTATTTATTCTTGCACATCCTGTTTTGTCATTTAGTGTGAGGTGACATGGTGACATGTCATCCTAATTGTAATATGAATTGGATGGTCAAGTCAACACATGAGAATGTAGGAGTCCCATTTGAGGTGGCACTAATATGCCATGTGTCGGCATCTTGAGGTGTGTGTAAGGAGTTATTGTGTACGACAAAATCTATGACATGTAAGAGCCAAAATTAGAGATTCGTATGACAAGTGAAGACACGTGTCAGAGAGTATCTTTGCATGTTAGGAAGGCATCTTTAAGCGCCCAAGTTTGACTATGACATGTTGTAAGAGGAATATGCTATTATTAGTTTTGTATGATAGATTCTCTCACAACAGTAAATGTTACTATGTTTGGTAGATTCTATGATAGCTATAAGATGTGTATGAGCATCTGTCATAGCATATTCTTGGTTGGAGCGCTCCACATTGGGAAAGTCAAACTTGCATGTTATGATGGTTGAATGGAGGTTGCTTGCATGTTGTACAAGTGTCCCAAGGCATTGGATTTTGACCATGAGGCCAAGTTGGATGCCTACCTCTAGAAGCTTCCCATGTTGGCCTTGTAAACTCTATAAATGCAGGTGCTTGGAGTTGGAGTTGAATAGTTGATTTACAGGTACTGTTATGCTATTGGAATTGCTCCAGAACTGACATCTTGAAGACTCCTGAAAGAATTTGCATTGCAAGTGTATTGTAATCACCATTAGATTTGATAATACATTGTGCAGGTTTTGGAGTGTGGGGTTTTTCACCCGAAAGGGTTTTCCCCACGTATATCTTGTGTCATTTGTATTCTACTAGTTTCTAGTATGTTGTTTAATCTCTCTATTATGTGTATCACATATCTGTAACTTTAACCTTGGATCTAAAAATTTGCATAACATTCCCCTCATTAGTTCGGTGTAGGAAGCATTTTCGTGTACCTTGCTTCCTTTTAGTTGGTATCAGAGCTTGATCACTTTTGATCCTAGTTGTTAGGTAGGGGTTTTTTGTACTGATATTTGATTGAGTGGGAGTTTGTGTAGAGTATTGTGTGATCTTGTTGCAGGAAGGAGATGGCAGGCACATCCGGAAGGATAGACTTGGAGAAGTTTAATGGTAGTAATTTCAAGTTGTGGAAACTCAAAATGGAGGACATGCTTGTGGATTGAGATCTATGGGAATCTATATCTGGCTCAAAACCAATGACAATGTCTCAAGAAGATTGGGATCTCAAAGATAAAAAAGCTAAGGGTCTTGTGAGACTCCGTTTAGCTGACTTTGTCTTGTTAAATGTCCATGAAGGGAAGACTACGAAAGACCTTTGGAAGAATCTTGGAGATGTTTATTATGCTAAATCCCTGGTGAACAAATTATTCCTACGGAAGAAGTTGTATTCTCTGAGGATGGAAGATGGAGGATTTGTTGCAAATCATTTGAATGCCTTTAACATGTTGGTTGCTCAGTTGACTTCCGTTGCTATGAAGATGGAGGAGGAGGATTGTTGCATGACCTTGCTTTGTTTTTTACCAGACTCATGGGACCACCTTGTCATGGCCATTGCGAGCACTACTACCACCTTCAAGATGGATGAAGTGGTTTCTTCGTTGTTGTCCGAAGAGATGTGGAGAAAGTCTTCCGAGTCAACTAAGGAGGATCTTGCGGTTCATGGTAGATTTAAAGATAAAAGGAAGAAAAAGGACAAGAAAGTAGAAAAAGGTAGATTCAAATCCTGTGGGAGATCTAAGTCTCCTAGAAAGTCCAAGGCACTATGTTGGAACTGTGGAAAATCTAGGCACTTTCGAAAGGAGTGTAAGGAGGAGAAGAAGAAAAAGAAGAATTTCTCCAATTCAAATTCAGACAAATCTCAAGATGATGGTGATGCTTTTGTTGCTGCCTTGGCCACCCATGTATCGAAAGAAGTGTGGTTGATAGACTCTGGTGCTTCTTTCCACATGACCTCACATTGAGGTTGGTTTACCAAGTATGAAGAATTTGATGGTGGGAAGGTGTACCTGGGTGATGACTCTCACCTGAAGATTGTTGGCTGTGGAAGAGTCTTGATCCGATTCCATGATGGACGAGTAAAGGGGATCAATGGCATTTTGCATATCCCTAGTTTACCATGGAACCTTCTTTCTATAAGTAAGTTGAATGATGTGGGTGTGCAGGTTGTCTTCTCAAATGGAGGATGCAAGATGATGAGAGGAGCTATGGTGCTCGCTAAGGGTACTTGGAGAGGTACTCTGTTTCAGCTGGATGCATGCATTGTTTAGTGCAATAGTTCTTTTGTTTCGAAGAAAAGAGCTTAAGATTCTTCATCCTCACCATTGGAACCAACAATGAAGAAGTGTGTTGCATCAACTTTTGATGGTCGTGCTTTCTAGGTACCTAACAATGCTAATGCTTTGGAAATGAAACTTCTTGCTGAGAAAACAATGTTATGGCATGAGAGACTTGGTCACATTGGTAAGAAGGGTCTTAAAGCCTTGAAAAATAAAAACATCGTCAAAGGATTAAATGATTGTAATCTTGAGTTTGATTTTTGTGAACATTGTGTATATATTGGAAAGCAAAATCATGTTTAGTTTTACTCTAGTTCTCACAAGTCTTATGGTGTGTTGGATTTGATTCACTCTGATGTGTTTGGTCTTTTGAATGTTCCTGAGTTCTAAATCATTATATTTTGTATCATTCATTGATGATTACAGTAGAAGGACATGGATTTATTTTCTCAGAAGCAAATCTGAAGTCTTTAGTTGGTTCAAAGAGTTTAAAGCTTTTGTAGAGAATCAGACTAATAAAAAGATTAAGTGTTTGCGAAATGACAACGGTGGTGAGTTTTGTTCAGCAGAGTTCAAGAAGTTCTATAAAGAATGTGGGATTGAAAGACATAAGACAACTCCATACACCCCTCAACAAAATGGAGTTGTAGAGAGGATGAACATGACATTGATGGAGAGGGCTAGGAGTATGCTTAGTAGAGCTAGCCTCGAACAGAAGTTTTGGGCTGAAGTTGTAGCCACTGCTTGCTACCTAGTTAACAGGTCTCCTACTTCAGCACTTGTTGAAAAGACACCCATGGAGGTGTGGTCTGGTAAGAAGCCTTCTTTGAGACATCTTCATGTTCTTGGTTGTGAGGCATATGCACATGTGCCTAAGGAGAAGAGGTCAAAATTGGAGAACAGGGAAGTTAAGTGTATCTTCATTGGCTATAGTGTCAATGTGAAAAGGTACAAGCTTTGGGATCCTATGGCTGAGAAAGTCTTGTATAGCAGAATGTTATTTTTAGAGAGGTAACTCCTCCTATTGTTCTATAGCTAGAAGAAAAAGAAAAGAAAGAGGATGCAGTTCAGTTTCCTAATACCCCTGAGAAGATTGAACTGAAAGATCCTGTTGGACCTGATGATGAGGAGAGCTCTAGTAGCTTTGAAAGTTCAGAAGAAGAAGAAGAACCTCCACCTTAACTTTTGAGGAGCTCTACACGGATAAGGAAGCAACCTGAGAGGTTTGGTTATTCATTGCTTGATTCTAGTTGTGTTTTTTCCTTGATTTCTAACACTGATGAGCCTAGAACTATGAAAGAGGCTATGGGTATGAAAGATGCAGGTTCCTGGAAGGAGGCCATGGAAGAGGAGATGGCTTCTTTGGAAAAGAATAAAACTTAGAACTTGGTGCCTTTGCCTGAAGGCTAGAAACCTGTTGGATGCAAATGGGTGTTCAAAAAGAAATTTGGTGCAGATGGTAGTGTTGAGAAATATAGGGCTAGATTGGTTGCAAAGGGGTATTCTCAGATGGAGGGAATTGATTATGGTGAGATTTTCTCTCCTGTTGCGAAGCTGGCATCTATTCAGTTCCTGTTATCTCTTGCCACAATGTATGATTTAGAAGTGGAACAGATGGATGTGAAGACATTATTCCTTCATGGTGACTTGGAGGAGGAAATCTATATGTCATAGCCAAAGCACTACGTGGGAAAAGGAAAAGAAAATCTGGTTTGCAAGTTAAAGAAGTCTTTGTATGGTTTGAAACAGTCTCCTAGGATGTGGTACTAGAAGTTTGATGCTTTTGTGTTGAGTATTAAATTTCTGAGATCGAAATCAGATCATTGTGTTTATTTCAAAGTTGAAAATAATCACATTCTCATTATTGTACTATATGTTGGTGATATGTTGTTAATTGGGAATGGTAAAATTTTGATTTCTGATTTGAAGTCTTAGTTGTCAGCACAGTTTGAAATGAAAAATTTAGAGGTAGCCAGGCACATTCTAGGGATGGAGATCAGAAGAGATGAAGAAAATAGAAAACTTGGTTAGGCTAGAGTAAGTATGTTAATACTATGTTGGAGAGATTCAACATGGTAGATTGCAGACCTTTGACTGTTCCTGTTATGATGGGGACAAAGTTATCTATTGCAGATTGTCCAAAGTCTCTTTCTGAGATGGAGGATATGAGCAGAGTTCCTTATGCTAGTGCGGTTGGCATCTTGATGTATGCTATGGTCTGTACAAGACCAGACATTGTCCAAGTAGTGGGAGTCCTTAGTCAGTTTATGGCTAATCTTGGGCAGGTACATTGGGATGTAGTGAAGAGAGTGTTCAAATATTTGTGAGGTACTTCTGAGTATTCCTTATGTTATCATGGTTATCCTACAGGACCTTAGCATTCTATGAGTATTCATGGATTTGTGGATTCTGATTGGGCAGGTGACATTGACAGCAGGAGATCCACCAGTGCTTACGTGTTCACTATGTTTGGTGGGGCTATCAGTTGGATGAGTAAGCAGCAACCTGTGGTCACTTTTTCCATGATAGAAGTAGAGTACATGGCAGCTACTCATGCTTGTAAGGAAGCCATTTGGCTTAAGAGGTTGTGTTCATATGTTGGTTTTGATTCAGGACATATTACTATCTATTGCAACAGTCAAAGTGACATTTGCTTAGCAAAGAATCCTACTTTCCATGCCAGAACAAAGCACATTGATGTTCAATTTCATTTCATTTGTGATATGGTAGAATATGGGAAGGTGATACTGGAGAAGGTTGATACTTTGAAGAATGTTGTAGATGCACTAACGAAACCTGTGGGCATAGATAAGTTTAGATAGTGTTCGGAGTCTATGGGCCTCTTGGCACCTAGCAGTATAATCTTGTCATTCTATTGTCTCTTGCAAGGTGTTAGACAAATGGGAGAATGTTGGGAATTAAGGTGTCTCAACCTTTGCAAATTCCTAGCATTTGATATTTGTTTGTATATTTATTTATTGGCCTATTTTATATTTATGCTTGCACATCCTATTTTGTCATTTAGTCTGAGATGGCATGGTGACATGTCATTCTACTTGCAATATGACATGGATGTCAAGTCAACACATGAGAATGTAGGTGTCCCATTTGAGGTGGCACTAATATGCCATGTGTCATCATCTTGAGGTGTGTGTAAGGAGTTATTATGTATGACGAAATCTATGACATGTAAGAGCCAGAATTAGAGATTCGTATGACAATTGAAGACAAGTGTCAGAGAGTATCTTTGCATGTGAGGAAGGCATTTTTGAGTGCCCAAGTTTGACTATGACATGTTTCAAGAGGAATATGCTATTATTAGTCTTGTATGACAGATTCTCTTACAATAGTAAATGTTGTTATGTTTGGAAGATTCTATGACAACTGTAACATGTGTAAGAGCATATGTCATAGCCTATTCTTGGTTGGAGCACTCCACATTGGGAAAGTCAAACTTGCATGTTATGATGATTGAATGGAGGTTTCTTGAATGTTGTAAAAGTGTCCCAAGGCGTTGGATTTTTACCATGAGGCCAAGTTGGACGCCTACCTCTAGAAGATTCCCATGTTGGCCTTGTAAAATCTACAAATGCAGGTGCTTGGAGTTGGAGTTGAATAGTTGATTTACAGGTACTGTTATGCTGCTAGAATTGCTCCATAACTGACATCTTGAAGACTCCTAAAAGAAATTGCATTGCACGTGTATTGTAATCACCATTAGATTTGATAATACATTGTGCAGGTTTTGGAGTGTGGGGTTTTTCACCCGAAATGGTTTTCCCCACATATATCTTGTGTCATTTGCATTCTACTAGTTTCTAGTATGTTGTTTAATCTCTATTATGTGTATCACATATTTGTAACTGTAAAGGATCTAAAAATTTGCATAACATTCCCCTCATTAGTTCAGGTGTAGGAAGTGTTTCCGCGTACCTTGCTTCCTTTCACAACCCCCTCCCAATCCAAACATATATTACATGCTCAACTGACATTTTAAGATCACTACCTCACAATCAAACACAAGACAGAGAGTAGTTACTCTTTGCATAATTTTTATTAGTAATACAAGAATCTATCCAATGTAAATGCATTTCCCATAAGAAATTATACTTCACATGACCATTCTTAAGCATTCAAACTATATCCAACTAAACATGCATAATCTTCTTCTCCTATCTCTAATTATTCCTTCAACAATTCTTTCCACTCAATCCTTCTTTTGGTACCCCTCCACCAAAAAATCATGTGACTTCTTCTAAAAATAGTGACATTTCTACATCCACTCAATCTCAACCTAATGATATACAAGTTAAAACACCTTCTCCTTATCCACCACCTTCTCCACCATCCAATCCATTATGAGGTGATGGTTGGGGGTCTTTTGATTTCATCCCTTCTTCCATTGGAGAATATAAAATCAATCCTAAGGACTTTCATATCCCTACCATACATATGGACCCCCATGAAAATGGAAATCCACCTCAATATTTCTCCTCACAACCCACCACATCTTCTCCATAACATTCATCTCCAACCTCTTCACCCAAAACAAGTACACCTCCAACACCATCACATGATTCAACTTCTCATTCCATCAACCCTATGACTAAAATAAAGACTTCTACTCCATAGAATGTGTAAAATAATATGTTAAGGGATTCCAATTTGTTTTCCACAATATATTTCATGTGCAATAATGTCTTAGACATAATGAACAAGGAATAAAAAAACCAATCCAACTTGATTCTCAAAATAGTAAATCTAGTTTAAGGTACTACCTTAGTTATGTTAATGGCCTAAAATTTGATTGCTACATGATTTCATCCAATAAGATTCCCCTAATTCACCCTAAACTTCTTAGCCTTAGTTCACCATCATCTATGGCTCATCTTGACACCTTCTATAGTGACGAAGCTATAGATGAATTCTTAGGAGTTTATTTTGTATCTCCTTCCTCCCACCATAAAGGTAAACCCACTTTGTCCCTTAACCCTTATGTACTTTTTGGTGAGCGTATCATGGATACCTCTAACACTATCTTATCATGTAAATTATAGTTAGATTTGACCACTAGTCCATTCTTTGAAGACTGCAAAACCCTAGCAATGGGGAAACAGTTAACATTATTATGGAATCCTCTAAGATTAAAAACATACTTAAAACTGGAAAATGTATCTCACCTTCACAATATTCAACACGTGAAGTTGTCTTTTAGATTTCCCCAACATCCTTGCATGGACGTATGAAGACATGCCTAGCATAAATCCCAACGTAGTGGGACATAGTATAGTTCTTTAACTAGATGTAAAACCCATTAAATAGAAAATCTACAAGATGAACTCTAAAGTATCCCTTTTAATCAAGGAAGAAAAAAAGAAACTTCTTAAGGTTGGATTCATTTGTTCTATTGACTATTCCTCATGGATATCCAATATTATCCATGTTGCAAAGCTAGATGGTCACATTCAAATATGTACTAATTTTCACATTATAAATAAATCCTCTCTAAAATATGCCTTCCCTTTACCAACATTGACATGGTAATTGATTCTACTGCTAGCCACAAACTTAACTCTTTTAGGGGCAATTTTTTTTGATATAACTTTTTGGTAGGAACATAACTGCAAATGAGGAATTTGATGAATCAGGTTGAAAACCCCTTAGAGTGGATTGATCTCATCCTTGTTAGGTTGAAAACTTGAAAGGGTTTCCTAATGGAGGTTTATGGTGAAAACCTGCAAGGGTTCCATAAGCTAAATATATGAGAAACATCCTCCAATCAATAGTAGGTAGCAAAGATGAACATGTGTTACCACAAGACCCATGAATCAATAGTATGGTTTAAGTAGAAGCTTTGTGATGCCAATGGAACACATATAAATAAGAAAAAGTCTAGGGATGTACATCTATACATCTTGAGATGCTATAATATAAAAATAAATGTACCACACAGATAGAATAGGATAGGTGTGAATAAGGAAATAATAGAATGATATGTTCTAAGATAAAGTAAAGAGAAGTAATAGAAGATAAGTATGAATAGAAGATTGATATGATGTAAATACATGATGATTATATGACACAATGTATCCATCTTAGATGAGTAATATATATGTGTGTAATTCTATCTCATGTTATGGTGTATAAATGTATGGGTAAGTTCTTTTGATTTAATCTATATTCTACAACATATACTCTATTATTATTCCTTATTTCATCACACTGAGGTATAACATATACATATACAAACCCAAGCTTTTGGTCTATGTTTTATGTCAACATTTAGTTTTGTTATCAAGACCTTAGTTTTTGGTGCATAAAGAGGAATTACATGATCAAGGGGAGAGTTACTATAAAAAATATTGCAAGGAAGTTGGTCATACATGGAAATAGGAGCTATGATGAAGAAGTATGGAAGTGCAATCTAGGTCCTAACCCTCATGAGGGATAGGCACCTAGGGGTTGACTATGGAATGGGGGGAGATCCTCAAAGGATGTAACTTTTGAGTCAAAAAATGCATAACTTTTGGAGACATATAAAATAGGATTAATGATGACTAAAATTAAATCAATATGGCCAAAGGAGATAACAAGGATGTTAGGGAAATTGTTGTTGAGACTAAAATAGGATTTGAAGATAAAAAGATGGAGATAATTTAAAGATAAAGAGAGGAAGAGAGAGTATTGAAATAAATATAGGAATGTGAGGAGAGACACTAGGAAAATATGCAAAAAATGTAAGAGGAATCTATAGAGTGCATTAGGAGGGCTGTGACAAAATCCCCTAAGATTGTTGAGTTGTAATGATCTTCAAATGACATGGTTCTCACCAATTTATATGAACCAACGTAGTCAATTACCTTAGGTTGAATAGAAACAGAAAAGTCTAGCAAGAATGATGGAACAATTAAGGGAATATGAGGCATTGACTAGTATCGAGGAGTTTTATGTTGGCAAGAGATACTGCTCCGGTATAGACTTGTATGTTGTCATTGATGGAAACAAGGCTTAGAGATCTCATCAGCATGACAGGAAGACATAACTCTGGAAGGTCTTATTGGAATTCAGATCCGGTTGGCAAAAATGACTAAGTATGGGCAAGAAACAAAGTAAGGGACAGAAAGTGGATCAGTGTGCTTCCACAGATGAAGACCTGGAAATGCGGCTCAGGTATAATATTCATAATTATTTAATATTGTTATATTCTAGTGATCAAGTCCTAACTTCCTCTAGAAGTCACTTGGAAGAAATATCTAAGTCTGGATGAACAGAGGTACAACAGAGACAGTGAACAGGGCACAGTAGAACGGTCCACATTCCTCCGCAAGTGCATATTTTGTTCTGTGGAATTGAAGACATGTCAAGAGATCAATAATGTTTGTTGATTATGATTCATGAAGTCCCATTTGGTCTGCAACATGAGTTATGATATGACAGAGGAACCTATCATATATGTTATTAAGAAACAAGTCGATAGGTTGGTTGAATCCTTATGTGGAGAAGAAATATGAGTTGGATGATAAGTAAGTGGTTGTATGATTAGAGTTGACACATATGAAGATATGTGCATGATGGTTTGGATCCACATTGATGATTTAACACAAGAACAAGCCAACAAGATATAACACTTGGTATACACGTTTCACAGTTTGCTTGCCGACCTGATCATGAGAAAGATTTAGTTGCAGATATAAATAGAGGATGGATTTTGGTGTTTGTATGAGCATGGTATGTGATGTGATGTATATGAATGCAAAAAATGTGAAGATAGAATAGCCGCAACAAATAAAAGGAGATCTTAAGCATATGTAAGAGCAGGGCAGAGAAACAGGGGCAGACTAAAATGAAGAGTTTTGAGTCAATATTTATAAGCTTAATTGGAATTGTAATCATGCATAAGTAGATGCAATCACAATAGTTCATCTTTGGTCATGAGCCACCCTCCTTCTTCTTTCCGTTCTTCAGGCAATGAGCCTCTTTTGAATAGTGAGCTCTGGGTAGTGAGCCCTAAGGCAGTGAGCCTCTCGTAATTCAGTATTGATATAATAAAAGTATTTCTTGAGAGCCAACACTCTCTGTGGTTTTCCCCCACCTTGGGGTTTTCCACGTAAAAATCCCGGTGTCCATGTATTATGTTTTTATGGTTGCTATTCATTTGTATATTGTGCTATTGTTTAATTAATTTTGGAAAATGGTTAAAAGTGAAAGTGCTTAAATGGTTTTATGGAACACTGATTCACCCCCCTCTCAGTGTTCTTAACATTCAACAATTGGTATCAGAGCAAGGTTCCTTGGAAGAACCCTAACAGCTTGAGGAAGATCTGGGAAGGTTCACTCATGGCAACACAAAGGTATCTCACTTATTCTGAAGTAAATCCTCCTAGCAACATCATAATTGGCAATCAAGTATATGTCAATAATGAACAATTTGAAGCATCTCTAGAAAATCTTGACAACTCCAAGGCTGATATCAAGGGTTTAGAGGAGAGTATCAAAGAAGCTGATGATTGCATTCTAAAATTAAAATAGCAGATTAGTAAATCTCAGGAAAGAAGGAAAGAATTAAATGAGCAACTAAAATAAGCAAATGGATCCACAGAGAGTCTTCTCAGAGTGATTAAAGAAAAGACTAAGAATGAGGAATATCTGAATCAAATTGTGAAGGACAAGTCAGAAGAATGTGAAAAATTAGGTAAAGAAGTTCTGCTCTTAAAGTTTGATCTAGAAGCAGCCAACAGTTACAAAGAAAAACTCAAAATAAGCTCCGCTAAACTTGATGAGTTACTAGCCAGTCAAAAGTATCCAGATGATAAACAAGGTTTAGGATTTGAAAAGGGAGAAAGTTCAAATTCAGGGCAAGATAAATCTAAATAAGGAAGAGGGAGAAATCATTCGGTAAGGAATCAAAGAAGAAGACCTAAAGGACCTCCGGTCAGGCAACCAAATGCACAAAGGTACCCATCTTTCAATGGTTATTGTTTCAAAAGCAATAAGTATGGTCATAGGGCTACTCAGTGTAGAAGTAGAATAAATCAAAATGCTCCATCCTTTTTTGGTCAATGTTTCAATTGCAAGAAGATTGGTCATAAAGCAAATGATTGCAGAAGTGTGTCAAGAAATGTGCCAAGCTATTCAAGGAATGGTCAATCTTTCAATGGGAAATGTTTTGCATGCAATAGATTTGGACATATGGCTAACCAATGCAGATCAAGGCTAATTCCCAATTACAGAAGAAATCTAGGTCAGAAAAATGTTGTTTTTTTCAATTGCAGCAAGTCCGGACACTTTGCCAAATTCTGTAGAAACAAAAATACAACAAGAAACCATCCTGCAGAGAAAGGGAAAACAATATAGAAAGATGTTAAAGGCAAGAATAAAGTTGATTCTGTGGAAACCAAGAAGGATATGAGTATGATCTGGATCAAAAAGGGTGTGAATGAGGTTAAGGATGGATCCGCACCAGCATCTGGTGCAGATACTTCCTCTGGGAAGTAAATTGAGAGCTCTAGCTCAGGGGGAGCAGTGTTAAAAATCTAAATCCCCCATCCAGAAAGTTGATGCTGGAATCCAGTACGGAGATATGTGATGAAATCTGACAAGATAATCCTCTGAAAGAAAAACCAGAAGAGAATAAGCTAATGAGAAATATTGCGAAGCAATTTTAATCGACTGTATCTATCAAAAGGGGGACATAAAACTTTTTGGAACAAGCATTAATGATGATTAGGTTAAGTCATGCAGAAGATAAAAGGGAACTAGTTTAGTCTCAAAATCACTTTGCACCCGAAGCTATCAAGCATTCAGAGAGACTGAAGCATAATTTGAGCAATGACAACCAAGATTTGAAGTGTTTGGAGAAATTCAAAGAAAGGAAACCCTAACACAGTGGAACAAGGTATTTTCACTAAAACTCCATTTGTGAATTTGATAAAATTCTACAATGGCAACTTCGCAAGTCATAGACATCATTGAACGACCTCGACCTAAATTTAAGAAACACCCCTACAAGGCAACAAAAGTAGATCCGATGGGTGCGTTTTCTAACATTCCTCATGGAGTTTTGTATGTTGAGGATGTTAGGGCATATATTCATGTTGCCCTAGATGAGCACAATGACATTTGTTTGTCAGATTTGTATCTCCAACATCTAAGCAATGACCAGTATGATCTCAAGGAAGAATACAAAGCCCTAAAGGAAAAGAAATTCATTCAATATGTGGATTTCCCTACGTTTGCTGAGGATGAATGGGTAAGGTATGTTCTAAGCCGAATCCATGACGAATTCATGTGGTTGGGACAACCCTTCAAAATTACAAAGGAAGCAATTAGGCCAGTAACATGGTTAAATGATACTAGAAACATGCCCATGTTAAAAGTCGTGAAGAACCAAACAGTTACAGAAGCCACTGGAGCACAATTTGACAAAAGGGCACTGACAATCAACGATATTATAGATCATGCGGTAAAATTCACTTTCATGGTGATAGGTTACAAGGTCTATTTCACAAATCAGGAGAACTTTGTCTCCAGCACTGCAATTTACACCGCCTATCAGATGATTAAAGAGAATGCTGATTATGACCTATGTGAGCTACTACGGATTCAATTGATGGAAAATTTGAAGAAGATAAAGGAAAGAAAGAACTATCCATTCAAGTATGGTATGTTGATCATCTGTCTATTCTTCTATTTCTTGAAAGAATTACCCAACATGAACAATCTATTCTAGTTAAGTAGCAAACCAGTTGCTGCCCAAATTAGAAATCACTTGAATAGCATTGGAAGTTTTGATGAGCAAAAGGCAACATTGTGGGGTTATTTCAAAAACTTCAAGAGTAGGATGCATTCAAGGGAGAGAATTCCAAGGAAAATTGTAGAAAAATACAAAGATACCATCTATTTTATGGTCACTAAGGACCAATGCTTAATGGAAGTTGTGAAACCTAGAACTGTATGGGTAATGCCCATGGGATATGAGGTAGATGGACAAATACTCGAAAACTATACCCAAAACCTGCTCAACAAACCTAGAGACACTAAAGAAGAGAGGTTTGGGACTTATGAGGAACTTAGAAGTTTAAAACTTCATGTTGAATTTAGAAAACCTGAGATAACTAGAAAAGTTAGAAAAGAAGTGGAAGAGATTGTTGTAAAATATGGCATCACCAAAGAACAACTGAAAGAAGTAAGGGAAAAAATAGAGAAAGCAGGAGAAGAAAAACAAAAGAGTGAACCGGTACAAGCTTTGGAAGAATCACAGATGAAACAGGATAAGCCTGAAAAAGTTCAAAGGTCTACTAGGAGCTTTGCTACCTCCTCTGGTGTCACACCATCAGTAAACATAGATAAAACTTCAAAGAAACCCTCTGTCAAAAATACAAAGAGGAAGAAGATGAAGGGAAAAAGACTATATGTCAGTGTGGGTGGAAATGATGAAGAAGAAACAAAATCAGATGAGAAGATAAATAAGATGAAAGTTGAGGTAGTCAAAGCTACAGGAAAGTCCTCCGGAAAGGACAAATCAAACAAAAGGTAAAAGGTGGAAGAACCTTATGTTGAAAAGGCTACAATATCTCTTCAAGATGTGTTAAAAGCTATCACAGTGGATGGAAACTTGAAGCCCATAATTGAATTCTATGATGAATATAATGATGATGATAAGAGAATCTTGGAAGAAGCCATAGTGAAATACTTAAACATCTTCAACAGGGCTCTTACTGAGATCACCTCTGATCTCCCTGAAAGTCTAGCCAACATTTTGACCATAAGAAAACAGACTTCTAGGGCAAAAGATATTGAGCTAAGACAACATGTACTGACAAAATTATGTTCGGAAGAAGAAGTGTTGATTTCTAAGGAAACCAAGGATAAGTTTAGAACCAGAATGAGGATGAATTCATTAATGATGGGTGAGATTGATAAAGTGGTAAAATAAACAGAGGAAATTATCTTGGAAGCTCTGAAGAAATACAATCTTCCCACCACATGTGACAATGAAAACAATAATGATAATGATAATACATATGTTCTGGAAGATAACATGGAAAAGGAGACAGATAAAGCTGACCAAATAGCTGAAGAAAGGGAAACTCCTGCCTCTCCAGAACATCAAATAGTGGATAATACTGTTGGATAGAAAACTACAGAAGGAGAATCACCAACTGCACAAACCAATTCCCCTCCGACACATCAGATTGAAAAGGATTCAGCACAGGATGAACAAAAGGAGGACTCAAACATGGTCATGGATATTAATCTTTTGGAGTAGGAACACAAATATGTGGTTTCCAGTGCAGCAAGAGACACTGCAGAGGTAGTAAAAGAACTCTTAGAAAATGAGGAACTAGTTCTAGATGAGCCTGAGTCAATCCAAGGTCCAATAAACTTGGATACAATGTCTCATGTTCAGATGCTCAAGTTGGCTTCAGGTTCTCAAGCCAAAGCAAGAAAAGAAATATTGAAGTCCCACATTGAGGACAATGAACTCATACGTGAATCATCCAGCATCTTGGAGAAGCTAATACCAACATACTAGAAGGATACCTCTCTGTCTACTTCATGTCAACTCAAGGGACTTATACACTCTATAAGTACACACTTCAAATCTCTTGAAATATCTACTGAAACAAAAGTTAGACAAGAGTTCAATGAGAAAAGGTTAGATGAGTTGACAAAGTTGATAGCTCTTGATAAGGTTCAGTTAGATAATGGGATACAAAGTATTCAAAGTGATATTGTAGATGTATATAAATTTTTTCTATCATGGCCATAAATTACAAAGAAGATAGAAGAAAAGATTACGGAATTGGAAGAAAAACTGTTGAATATCTCTAAGTCTTTTGATCTGGTAAATGAATCAATCAGTAACAGAGAAGCTCAAGTCATCAACATTCACAATGACTTGAATGGTCTAATAAATCAGAAGTATCAAATAAAGAGTAAAATGGGACAATTGAGAAGATTGATCAGTCCTAAATTAGAGTCAATGACCAAGCTTGTAGCTGAAGCACAGCTTGCTGCACAAACTGCCACACCATCAGACCTGCAAAAAGCTGAAACTCTAGTTTTTCTACTCAACGGGCATATACAAATTTTGGATGGTGCTAAGAAGAGCTGGGATGTTGAGATATCTCGACTAAAGAACATCTTTAGTGACATTCTTTAGCATATGTAAAATAAAGTAGAAGGCTGTACTTGTAAATATGAGGCAGAGCACATAGTTTTTTTGAGGTTTTCATAAATCTTTGGTTCTGGAACACACCCTTTGCCATTGATGTCAAAGGGGGAGAAGAAAATCATTGAAAAATGGATAAAAATCTCAGGGGGAGTAGGAGAATGAAGTGTATATAGTAAGGAGGAGCAGTCAAGTATTTTTCACTAAGTGTTGCCATCAATGCCAAAGGGGGAGATTGTTGGCAAGAGACACTGGTCTAGTATAGACTTGTATGTTGTCATTGATAGAAACAAGGCTTAGAGATCTCATCAGCATGACAGGAAGACATAACTCCGGAAGGTCTTATTGGAATTCAGATCCGGTTGGTAAAAATGACTAAGTATGGGCAAGAAACAAAGTAAGGGACAGAAAGTGGATCAGTGTGCTTCCACAGATAAAGACCTGGAAATGCAGCTCAGGTATAATATTCATAATTGTTTAATGTTGTTATATTCTAGTGATCAAGTCTTGACTTCCTCTGGAAGTCACTTGGAAGAAATATCTAAGTCCGGATGAACATAGGTACAACAAAGACATTGAACATGGCACAACAGAACGGTCCACATTCCTTCGCAAGTGCATATTTTGTTCTACGGAATTGAAGACATGTCAAGAGATCAATAATGTTTGTTGATTATGATTCATGAAGTTCCATTTGGTCCGCAACATGTTATGATGTGACAGAGGAACCTATCATATATGTTATTAAGAAACAAGCCGACAGGCTAGTTGAATCCTTATGCGGAGAAGAAATATGAGCTGGATGATAAAGGTAAGTGGTTGTATGATTAGAGCTAACACATATGAATACATGTGCATGATGGTTTGGATACGCATTGATGATTTAACACAAGAACAAGTCGACATGATATAACACTTGGTATACACGTTTCACAATTTGCTTGTTGACCTGATCATGAGAAAGATTTAGTTGCAGATATAAATAAAGGATGGATTTTGGTGTTTGTATGAGCATGGTATATTATGTGATGTATATGAATGTGAAATGTGCGAAGATAGAATAGCCGCAACAAATAAAAGGAGATCTTAAGCATATGTAAGAGCAGGGCAGAGAAATAGAGGCAGACTGAAATGAAGAGTTTTGAGTCAATATTCATAAGCTTAATTGGAACTGTATGTTGGCAAGAGACACTGTGTGGCTTCATGATTGTTGTCATTGATGGCAACAAATCTTATCCCACACATCCGCAGCACATAGTATGTCTATACCAGAAGTCAGATTGAAGAGTGTTTTGGTCCAGTGAACAGGAACAGAGCATATAGCAAGGTCCGACAATCAGGTCCAGATCTCTCAGAGGATGTATCTCAACAAAGTGCAGACTTGGGGAAGTCAAGTGGAATACCATGATTGCCACATTCCAGAGATTGAGCCTCCGGTGATGAAAGAGTGAAAAGATATGAGCACTTAAGTGTTGGGTTCATGATAGGCAGAATAGACTGAGAAAGAACTAACCGGCAGAGCATTAGACCTTAATCCGGATGAGAAATTGATGGTGATCAAGCTACTTAAGAGATCATTCATGGTTGGCTGACATGATTGATGATTTCTATAACTATCTCTTTGATACGCATCACTTAGTAAGCATGGATTCAGCCGACAGACCAGAGTTTGGGAAAATCTTGAGTATTCCGGATGCTGACTAGAATTATATTGAAATCCTTGGTGCGGATATATATACCAGATGAATTTTGATGTGAAGGTGTGTGTGTTGAGACATAATGTGCGAGAAAAGGTAGAGATAAGAGTGGAAGCGACAATACAGGTCCGGTATGTGACAGAACAACACCAAAACAGAAGAAGAATGAAGTGCTGTAGATCAGTATATTGAGCCTAACCGGAACTAAACCTCAGCATATGTGGATGCTTCTCATCAGTACAAAACACCTAGTTACTTTCTATATACCTTGTAGACATTGAGTCTCTTGTAGGTAGTGAGCCTCTTGTGAGCAGTGTGCTCGGGCAGTGAGCTCCAATTGGCAAGTGCCATTTTGTACTTCTATTCTTTTAACAGAGAATACAATCTTGGGTTAGTCACCCCGTGGCTTTTCCCTTAACAGGGTTTTCCACGTAAAAATCCTTGTGTTATGTGTGTTGATTTCTTTTCTGCTCTCATGCTCATGTATGCTTATATGTTTTGATATTGCACTAACTGTTAAAAAAGAAAAGCAAGTTAAATTATTAAGATAACTGATTCACCCCCCCTTCTCAGTTATCCACCTTGTTTTCAACAATTGGTATTAGACCAAGTTCCTCCAAACAGAGCCTAACAGCTTGAGGAAGATCTGGGAATCTCAATGGATATGTATGGTATGAGGGAACAACTTCAGTTTGCCCTAGATGATCTTGAGCAATCTCACTTTGAAGTCAATAACCTGAGGGAAAGACTCAAACAAGCTGATGACTTCATAAATGAACTAAAAGAAAAACTGAGTATCTCTGTGAAAAGGAGAAAGGAACTTCTTCAACAATTAGCAAGTCAAAGTGAAGCCAATGATACTAATGAAGATTTGAATGAGAAAAACAAGTTATGTGAGAAGTTATCAAAAGAGGTCATTATGGTAAGACGTGAAATGGAATCAGGGGTTATGAAATTCACCCAAGAAATTGAAGAGAAAAGAAAAATGGAAGATAATCTAAGACAATCTCTCAAGGAGAAGTCAGAAGACTGCCACAAAATGGATAGAATAATCAGGCATCTGGAATCTGATCTTGAAGAAGCTAGAGATAATGAAGAACAACTTGAAAATTAGATAGACACTCTTAAAAGGGATCTTCAAACAACAAATGAATACAAAGAAAAATTCAAGATAAGCTCTTCTCAACTTGAAGTTCTTCTTGAAAGCCAAAAGAAGGTAGATGACAAGCATGGCTTAGGATATGAGAAAGGTGAAAGTTCCGGATCCGGTCAGAAGAACTTTGGATCAGGAAATCCAAGGTACAGGCCTAGAAGACCTCCCGTAAGACAACCAAATGCTCAAAGATATCCATCCTTCAATGGATACTGTCACAATTGCAATAACTTTGGTCATAAAGTAAATCATTGCAGATGAAGAATGAATCAGACTAATTCATCCTTCTCCGGACAGTGTTTTAACTACAAAAGGTATGGTCACAAATCTCATGAATGTAGAAATATGCAAATAAACAATTCATTCAATGGTAGATGCTTTGCATGCAATAGAATGGGACATATGGCTAATCGATGCAGATCAAGAGGATATCAGTCAAATATGAAAAGAAATATAGCTTGCTACAATTGCAATAGATCCGGTCATATTGCTAAATTTTGCAGAAGTAAGAATCAAAATAAAAGGGGTCTGGTGCATCATAATCAAAATCAAGACAAAGGAAAAGGAAAAGTGAATGCGGATGAAGTTCAAAGGGATATGAACAAGATTTGGGTGAAGAGAAGTATAGAAAATGTTGGGGATGGATCCGCACCAGAATCTGGTGCTGATATTCCTTCCAGAAACTAAATAGATGAGCTTTGGCTCAGGGGGAGTCTTAAAAGAAAACAATTTCCCCCAGCCAGTCAATTGGTGCCTAAATTGGCACATGGAGTGTAGCGGATTGAAGAGTTCTCAAAGAGATATCTAAAGAACCCTTGGTAAAAATATAAAAGATTCGCAAGAAGGTTAAAGAGGCTAATCATCCAAAATTGATCCGGTTTGACAGTCATCCGGTAAAAGCAGGATTTTCACAGTTAGATCCAGTATGATTCAAAATTGAAATACCTTGATCTATGGATAAATAGGATGATTCAAGGAAGGGAGATACATTGTAAGTTATCATTCTAAGTGCATCTCAGTGATCCGGAAGGATTTCTCTCAAAACAAGGAGAACAAGGCAACCGAAATGACTTAAGTTGTGCATTTATTGTAATATGGAATTAGGGTTTGTGAAAAAATAAAAGGGTTCTTTTGTTCATCATTTGCACATTTGCATTCAAGAAGAAGAAAGAAAGAGCTCTGCAACAAGATTGCTTCAACCCTCTCAAGGATCAACCGTAGAATTCGATTCAACCAGCGATCTTTTCAACTCTTTTTGTGAACCCTAGAAGCGTAAAAAGGTATTTCCGCTCTTGAATATCTCTCTTAGAATCTTTTGAAAGATGGCTACTCCAAATGTTGTTAAGATCGCTGATAGGTCACGCCCTAAGTTCAAGAAACATCCTTACAAATCCTTAGAAGTTGATCCCCTAGGCGCATTCTCTAGCATTTCGCATGGGATTCTGCATGTAGAAGATGTTAGGGTATACATTCACGCCAACATTGAGGAATTTGGGGAATCCAAGCTGATGGATATCTATCACAAGGAATTAAAAGACAAAACATTTAAATTTAAACCCCAATACAAGGCCATTCGGGATAAACATTTTGGACATTGCATCCATTTCCCCTGTTTTGCAGAAGATGAATGGGTCCGGTATGTTCTGAGCAAAATGCATGACAACTTCATGTGGTTGATGAGGCCATTTAAGATCACAAAATATGCCATTAGGGCGGTAACCAGATTGCACTCATCAGGTGGGTTGCCTGCTCTCAAATCAGTCAAAAACCAAATTGTAAGTGAGGCTACCGAATCAAGATTTGACAAGAGGGCAATGACAATAGAAGACATCATAGATCTGGATATCAAATTTGCCTCTATGATAATTGGTTACAAAATCTATCACTCCAGCAGGGAGAATTCAGTATCTGGAACTGCCATATATACTGCATATGAAATGCTAAGGAAAAATGCTGACTATGATCTTTGTGAGCTTCTCCTGAACCAATTGCTAGAGAATTTATAGAAAATAAAGAAGGATAAGAAGAATTCATTTAAGTGCGGTGGCTTGATACTATGTCTATTCTTTTACTATATGAATGAGCTACCCGGATCCAGTAGTTAGGTATGGCAAAATGACAGACTAGTTGCCATACAAATAAGAGATTATATGTATGGGCTTGGTGATGCCAAAGCACAAAGTACATCACTCTGGGGTTATTTCAAAAACTTCCAAGGCATGATGCAGGCCAGAGAGAGAATCCCCCAAACTCTAGTTGAAAAATACAAGGATATAGTGTGCTTCATGGTAGACACTGATCAATGCCTAATGGAGGCAGTGGAGCCCAGAATAGTCTGGATTATGCCAATGGGCTATGAAGTGGATGAGAGAATTTTGGAACTACATGTCTAACACCTACTAAGTTAGCCTAAGGACCCTGAGGCAGAAAGGTTTGGAACCTTTGAAGAATTGAGTGTGAAAATTCATGTTCAGCTAAGACAACCGGAGATGAAAAGAAAAGTGAGAAGAGAAGTAGAGAAAGTTGCCAAAAGATATGGCATTTCAAAAGAAGCAGTCGATGCAAATAGAGAGAAACTAGAAAGAGCAAAGAAAGAGAGACAAGATGCAGAAAAAGTAAGTGATCCGGTGCAAGCCCCCTCCCGGACTAGATCCTCAAAGAGTTCTGCACCTACCACCTCTAAGAGCTCAAAATCCTCCAAACTGGAAGCAAAGACATCCAGAAAGGGAGAAAAGAGAACAAAAACCAAGGCTACAAGATCCTACATAAGTCAAAAGGATGATGAAGAGACAGAGATAGATGAGGAGGTTAAGAAAATGAAGAAGAAGAAGAAAACATCAAGTGGATCCTCTGCCGGTGAAAATAAAGAAGAAGAGGCAGAAGAATTTGTTGAAAGGTCCACTCCTTTCGTTGATAATATTATCAAGGCAGTCACAGTGAATGGAAATCTGCAACCATTAACAAAATTTTATGATGAGTTTAGTGATACTGACAAGAAAATCCTGGAAGATGCTACAGTCAAGTATCTTAACATTTACATTAAAGCATTCATTGAAATCATCTCTCTAATTCCCAAAAGTTTAATGAAGGAACTTGAAATGAGAAAGGAGAATGCTAAGGCAAAGGACCTAGAGATTCGGGAACAGATTGCTATTCAACTCTACCCTTCCATTACCTCTCAACAAATGAACATGATCTTCAAGGACTACAAGGATGAGTTTAAAAGCAAAGCAAGAATGAACTAGCTTATGCTTGGAGAGATAGATCAAGTTGCCAAAGAAATAAAGGACATCCTTTGGAATGCATTTAAAAGATTCAATCTTCCTGTTATAGAGGACATAGGTGATGAACCTTCTGACATGGATGACGAAGGATTAAGTGCATCAAAGGAAGATTCTATTGAGAAAACTGCAGAAGAGTCAAAGGAGATAGGTGAGGAAAAAGACTAAGGACTTGGATTCCTCTGTTCTGGAAGAGGAAGTCCATGAAGAAGTAAACATCTCTCTTCCAAATCCCCCAGCAGACTCCGGAACTGAAGGAGAAGAAAGAAAAGAGGAGAAGGCAAGTCAAGAAGAGAAAAAGGGAAGAGAAGAAGAACAAACAGAGAAGATCTCTGATGATAGCTCTGAGGCTGCAAAAGGAAAGAAGTCTCTGGCAAGAGACACTACAGAAATAGTGAAGAATTTCTTGACCAAGGAATTAATGAAGATAGATGAACCAGAACTATTTCATGGACCACTCAATTTTGACTCTCTCTGGTCCAGACAATGAAGGTAGCATCTTTTGCTCAAGCTAAAGCAAAAAAAAAGCTTCTGAAGTCTCACATGGAAGACTGTGAGCTAATAGAGATTACATCCGGTGTGCTAGAGAAAATCATGCCATCCTTCCAAAAGGATCTTTCAGCCTCCTCATCTGGTAATCTAAAATCTCTTGTTAATTCTATTAGCACACATTTTGACTCTTTGGAGAAATCAATAGAAGAGAAAGTCTAGAAAGAGTTTTTGGGTAAGAGATTCTCTGAAGTACAAGGGCTAATAGCAAATGATAGGAGAAATCTGAACATTGGAATAAAGAGCCTAGAAAATGCTCTTAAAGATGGTGGAGAATTATACAAATTTTGTTTATCTTGGTCCACAGTAACAACAGACATTGCAAAGAAGGTGGAAGAACAAGAGGGTAAACTATCAAGTTTATCCCAGAGTTTTGATCCTCTCACCTCATCC
This sequence comes from Cunninghamia lanceolata, assembly GCA_027924645.1. Classification (NCBI taxonomy): domain Eukaryota; kingdom Viridiplantae; phylum Streptophyta; class Pinopsida; order Cupressales; family Cupressaceae; genus Cunninghamia; species Cunninghamia lanceolata. The sequence goes on along the minus strand of BSBN01001137.1, from coordinate 674,016 downwards.
ATAATGAATCAAGAGTGCCAGACTATTGTCACTATAAATGAGTTAAAGAGGCTTGAGAAGGAGAAGAAGAATAGTATAAGCAAAATGAGCGAACTTAGAGGGATAATTATCCCTAAGTTAGAGGCCATGCATGAGGCCCTAAGTGATGCTCAGACCATAGCCTGGACCAGCGATCCGGCAAACTTAAAGAGGGCAGAAGCTTTTGCATTTTTGTTAAGTGGTCACATCTCAATTTTGGACAGGATGAAGCAGAGTTGGGCAACATAATTTGTCCAGTTAAAAACCACCTTTGCGGATATACTAAAGTATATGCAAGTACAACTTGTATATATACTTATGCGGTAATATACAGATTAAATTTTGAAAGTTTTGGGGTGCGGATTTCACCCTTTGCCACCTTTGCGGATATACTAAAGTATATGCAAGTACAACTTGTATATATACTTATGCGGTAATATACAGATTAAATTTTGAAAGTTTTGGGGTGCGGATTTCACCCTTTGCCATTGATGGCAAAGGGGGAGTAAGGAGTAGTGAAAAATGTGGAATCCAGCTAAGGGGGAGCTCCAATAATAGTGTACATAAGACAGAGCATCAACCAAGGGTGAGTTTGTTACAACACTTAGTCATTTTTCACTAAGTGTTGCCATCAATGCCAAAGGGGGAGATTGTTGGCAAGAGACACTGTGTGGCTTCATGATTGTTGTCATTGATGGCAACAAAGCTTATCCCACACATCCACAACACATAGTATGTCTATACCAGAAGTCAGATTGAAGAGTGTTTTGGTCCAGTGAATAGGAACAGAGCATGCAGCAAGGTCTAAAAATTAGGTCCGGATCTCTCAGAGGATGTATCTCAGCAAAGTGCAAACTTGGGGAATTCAAGTGGAATACCATGACTGCCACATTCCAGAGATTGAGCCTCTGGTGATGAAAGAGTGAAAAGATATGAGCACTTAAGTGTTGGGTTCCTGACAGGCAGAATAGACTTAGAAAGAACTAACCGACAGAGCATCAGACCTTAATTCGGATGAGAAATTGATGGTGATCAAGCTACTTAAGAGATCATTCATGGTTGGTCGACATGATTGATGACTTCTATAACTATCTCTTTGATACGCATCACTTAGTAAGCATGGATTCAGCTGACAGACTAGAGTTTGGGAAAATCTTGAGTATTCTGGATGCTGACTAGAATGATGTTGAAATCCTTGGTGCAGATATATATACCAGATGAATTTTGATGTGAAGGTGTGTGTGTTGAGACATAATGTGCGAGAAAAGGCAGAGATAAGAGTGGAAGCGACAATATAGGTCCGGTATGTGACAGAACAACAGCACCAAAACAGAGGAAGAATGAAGTGATGTAGATCAGTATATTGAGCCTAACCGGAACTAAACCTCAGCATATGTGGATGCTTCTCATCAGTTCAAAACACCTGGTTACTTTCTATATACCTTGTAGACAGTGAGTCTCTTGTAGGCAGTGAGCCTCTTGTGAGCAGTGTGCTTGGGCAGTGAGCCCCAATTGGTAAGTGCCATTTTGTACTTCTATTCTTTTAACAGAGAATACAATCTTGGGTTAGTCACCCCATGGTTTTTCCCTTAACAGGGTTTTCCATGTAAAAATCCTTGTGTTATGTGTGTTGATTTCTTTTCTGCTCTCATGCTCATGTATGCTTATATGTTTTGATACTGTACTAATTGTTAAAGAAGAAAAGAAAGTTAAATAATTAAGATAACTGATTCACCCCCCCTCTCAGTTATCCACCTTGTTTCCAACACTGTAATCATGCATAAGGAGATGCAATCATAGCAGTTCATCTTTGGCAATGAGCCACCCTTCTTCTTCTTTCCATTCTTTAGGTAGTGAGCCTCTTTTGAGCAGTGAGCCTCTTGTAATTTGGTATTGATATAATAAAATGGATTTCCTGAGAGCTAACACTCTTTACGGTTTTTCCCCACCTTGGGATTTTCCACATAAAAATCCTAGTGTCCATGTATTATGTTTTTATGGTTGCTATTCATTTGTATATTGTGCTATTGTTTAATTAATTTTGGGAAATGGTTAAAAGTGAAAGTGTTTAAATGGTTTTATGGAATGCTGATTCACCCCCCCTCTCAATGTTCCTAACATTCAACATTTTAAACATCGAGAAGGAAACTAAAACAATAGTTGAGAGAGAGGGGATTAGAAGAAAATGTGCTTAGCCAAAGGTGGGGTTTCTAACTCAAGGACCAACTACTAAAGAGGACCTTAATATGATCCATCCAAAGGTCACAATAGTAAAAATTTTTAGGGAGATGTTGACACCAACTTCTCAATTTAAAGATCTAGATCTTAGTGTAGACCATCTAAATACTATATTTAGTAGGAATGTTGGTTTGAGAAAGAAGGAAATAGTAACAAAGTCGGAACTCTAGGAAAATACCCTAGAAAGTGTTGAGGACAACAACAATGAGGAAGGAAGTGGTAATTAAAATGTTGACAATGATAAATTAATAACTAATTAAGATATGTGAAAGCTTGCGTCTCCAAATCAAAAGAGACCTTTAGAGAAAATGACCCCCTAACCAAACATCACCCCCATGTCAATCAAAACAAGGAGAGTTTCAAGGGAGAGTATAGCTATTAAAAGTTTGTGAAGGTTAGGTGAAGCCAAGATGAGAAGAGAAAGAGAGGGAGAGTTTGTGAAGGATTTTGAGGAAATCAAAGGAGAGTATTATTTTGACATAAGGTTGGATGGAGATAAGAGATGAATTCAATAAAATTAGTGAAACAAGAGATTGGAAAGAGGAAGCAAGATATACAGATAATAAAACTAAGGAAAAAATTAGGACATAAAGAAGAAATCATTAATAAAAAAGACATAGCAAGAGAGGGTAGAAATGGAGGAACAAAAATGAACATCAACTCCAACTACTCCACTAGTTGTCAACATGAAAAATAATAGATCCGGGCTTCCTATCTTTAGAAAGATACAAAAGATGAAGGGGAACATCTATAATTTATCTGAGATTCTACTTAGAGGAGGTTAAGAATAAATAATTATTAGATAAAGTTGCATGGCTTTGTAGGAATCCTAGGGGAAGACACCCTCATGTGGTAAATGAATGTATGCTCAGAGCATGATAATGCTTGGGATGATATGAAAACATAATTTTGAACAACTTCCAATTTCCAAAGGTTCTATTTGAAAGCATCAATAAGATGAGAGATATGGTTCAAAAGAAGGATGAGAGTGTCAAATAATATGACTAAAGACTCAAGAGTGTTGTGGGAAAACTTGAGGAGTGATGTTGCACATATGTTATCTAAGGTTATCACTGATGTGGTTGTCATTGATGTCAACACTCAGTTTGGGCTGTCATTGATGATTATGTTGATGGTATACTATGATGGTGTGCTAAAAGTGATGTTTTTTATGTTCATGGTTGGATGTCATGCCTTGTTTAATGTCAATTAAAGTTGTATTGAGTATGTTTATTGTCAGCAGAGATGATATCATGATGATATATTAAGATGAGAATTAGAAGCATTAAGATGAGGATTAGAAGTATTGCTAATGTTGGGGAGATGTTGTTGATGGTATGTAACATGTTGTATGCTCTCTCCTGTTGTTCCTAAGAAAGTATGTGTTTCTACAAGGAGGCTTTGGTCTCCAGATGTTGGTGAAGGTTTCTTCTACAGGAAGTTGCCTTGAAGACTGATTGGGAGAATGCTCTGCATTCCTCTGTCTTTGAAGATATGGTCATGCAATTTAGAAGTTAAGTTTCAATGTGTTGTGAAGGTGCTACATTCAAAGTTTCATATCATTTGTTCCTACGCAGAGAAAGTTGTAAGTGATGGAGTACAAGACTGTATTGTCTGGTGGCTAGTTTCAGTGTCTGTTGGCTTATGCCAACTCGTTGTTGTATGAAGTGGTGAATTGGATGGTGGAGAATGATCCTGAGGATATTGTGATGTTTCCTATTGCTCTGCAAGGTGTTTTCTAGTTTCTTCAGAACAAGTTGTGGTCCGGAATGAAGGTGTTGCTAGGTTATGCTCTTGCCTTGACAATTGAGGTATGTTGAAGGTGTACGCCACCAAGTCTTTGTTGTGTGGAGTTCAAGGAGTGTTTGGAGATGTTGTATGGGTCATGCTGACTCATCTAGGAGAAGTGCAAGTGATGTTTAATCTTCCATGAGTACCACCAAGTTGTAATGGTCGACATGCTACAAGCTTCATATTTTCTTGCTTAAGGCCAACCTATTTCAAATGTGTGAAGCATGCAAATATTATTTGAAGGCTGATGTTGTGAAGGGTGTTTAGGAACAGGTTAAGTGAGTCTTGGAATCTACAAGGTGTGTTCCTCTTCCTGGTGTTGCGTGTAGTTCATTTTAGGGCTTGCCCTCTACATGTTTCATGTTGTTTGATCTTTGGCTGACTTGTAATTGTAATATTCTTGTTGTCTTTGGCCGACATGTAAAGTAATCAATGTAATATCATGTATTTATTGTAAACTTAGTTGATCTAGGTGAGTTGTGATTGCGAGTGTGAGTGTGAGAAGTCGAATGTGGATGTGTAATGCATTATGATGTGTGACTGAAAGAGAGAAGAAGTAATATATCATGTCCGAATTCATCTTGAAGATATTTTTGAGATAGAAGGGAAGTGAAGAGTGTGCCTAACTGATTGTTGGAGGCAGTGAGCCAAAGGCAAAGATTCTTGAAGGATAAAAGTAGCGAGTCAATAAGCTGCAGAGAAGACATTTGAAGAAGCTGTAAAAGTGAAAAAATAGAATTGTAATCATCAAAAGGATTGAGCTTCATTGTCAGTTTTAGATAGTAGATGGACTGTCATGCTATAATCTTTTCTGAGTTTGTTCTCAGTTTAAGGAGTAGTTGTTTCCTTAGGTTGAAGCGCTAAAACAAAGTCTATAGGGAGTTGTAGCCTCCTTGGGAGTGACCCTAAAACCTTTCTACAAGGAGTAGTAGCTTCCTTGGGTTGTAGCCCTAAAACAAAGTTGTAACTGTGATTCTTTTATGAGGCTTGATTCTTTTGTGAGGCTGGATTAGGATAGTAGCTCCCAACAACTTTTCTCACCGTGGTTTTTTCCTTCTTGGGTTTTCCACGTATATCTGGTGTTATCTTGTGCATGTGTGTTCATTGCTTTATCTTCCATTGTTGTTGATCTGTTTAAGGATTACTGATCTTGTTAAGGATTACTGTTCTTGTTAGAAGACTAAATTTGCTTTGTGTTGAAAGTTTAAGTTTTGAAGATACAAATTCACTCCCTCCCTCTCAGTATCCGGGTATGTTCAACAAGTGACTCATAGAAAAGTAGAGGATTGCATGGTTTGTTTTAGGATTGATCCCCTACATAAGAGCGAAGATGGATGGGAATGTATTCCCAACATATATTGAAGAGGTGGAAATGGAATTCAAGATAGAGGTTCAAAAATGGAAGAGGGAAAATGATATAGGAATAAAGTCAGAATTAGAAAACCTACTAATTAAGTTGGAGCAATTAAGGCTAAAACAATAAATTCCAGCAAAATGGGAGAATATAGTAGTATCCCCACCCTCTAGGAGATCAAAGATCTTGTGTTCTCATTGTTGTAATGAAGGTCATCTAAGGAATGAGTTCCTAGTGATAGAGGGGACCAAAAGGGTCATTGTAACCAAAGTAGAATATGACGCAACCAAGAGAGATACAAAAGACATGTGGTGTGATTTATGTGAAGAATGGGGTAATCATGTAATAGATGATTGCCCATTACTAATTTTAGGAGGAAAGAAGAATGGATACAAACCCTGGTGTGATGGAAAACCACTAGATGAAGCCACATGCATACATAGATTAAGGAAAACACACATAATAATTGTAAGGTTGTTATATGATCTAGAAATAGATGACCTTATATTGCAACCTACCTTATGTGTAAGGCAAGTAAATTACATGAATAATGTAGCATCACAAATACAAAATATAGACCAATGCTATTATGAAGAAATATCTTAAGAGGGATATAGGGGATGGTACCGCAATGGAAATATAGAAGGAAGAGGAAGGGGTAGAGGGCATAGAAGTAGAGAAGATATAACGTGCTTCAATTATGAAAAAATAGGGCACTATGCCAATGAGTGTAGGGGATAGAAGAAAACATCTTGTGGTTTCTATGGTGATGCATCTCATGATTCTTTTAGCTACCCAAAAGTGGTATATTACTATAAAAATGCGCCTACTCTCAGTACCAAGAGTGATGAACTATTTGGACCCAACACACCAAGAATGGCAAATGCACTAATGAAAATACCAAAAAGAGAAGTCCAATGCAAGAAGATGCTTGAGGGAAGAGTCTAAGAGCAAAGTGGAGAATGGAGAGCCCTAAATGAGTGAGGAGTAGAGGAAAATGAAATAAATATAAATAAAACAAATAAAAATAATAGAGTTGTGGTGGTCACTCAAGGAGAGACAAACATTGAGAAAAAGACACAAATTTAAGAGGAACCAAAAGAAGAATAGTACCCTAACTAGGGAAAACATGACTTAGTTGTGGCTAAGTTGAAATAAATAATCAGAGAAGAGGAAAACAAAAAAGAAGAAAGGAAATCTTGATTTATAGAGGCAGAATTTCAAAGGTTGATGAAATAGCAAACCTAGAAGAAGAGGTAAATCTACTTGAAAAGATTAAACAATTCTCCAAGTAAAGGAATAAGCAAGGTCAAGGAAGAAGGAATCACCAAGTGTAGAGTGTGGTGAAAACCACCAAGAAATAGAAGAAGAAATCCATTCTATTAGATGACAAATTGAATGGAAAACTAGTGAAGGATGCACTTTTGGACCTTAGTGCAGTAATTAGCAATATTCCTAAATGCACTTGGGAGTTGCTAGGAAGGACACAATTAGATGAAATGCCTTTTGACATAGCCTCAGTAGAAGGAACTCCTAGATGTCCTTTAGGGAAAATGTTGAGGTGAATTTCATGGGGATATAGAGAAAAGTAGATTTTGAAGTGATAGAGATGCACTGAGGGATAATGGAGCCATACACTATCTTTCTAGACCTAGAATATTTGTGGACTATAATGGATTTTTTGATCTAGAGCAAGAAGAGGTAATCTTACAAGGTAATGCTAAGGTAGTACACTTACCCTTGAATTTAGGAATGAAGGAAGCATTTATTGAAGAAATTTATACCTATGATGCTGGTGAGGGGAGCATTGAGAAAATATGAGGATTATACATAGTAGGGAGAATCCCTAAAGCTGATCTAGATGAAGAACCTAATTCTATAGGGGAAATAGTGGAAGATAGTAAAGATTTGATCATTAATATAGATGATGTGGCAAAATCATAAATGTTGGATGAGCTAGAAATAAGGACAAGAAAGGTCCTTTCTATAAGGAAGATTTTGAAAAAGCTAGGGGATGATATTGCAAGCAAGGAAGTTATATCACAGGAGGAAAGCAAAGGAGATTACTACATAAAAGAGGCATATTGTACATTAAACTACCAAGGTATACATGGGCGGGTGACTTACCAAGATACCTAAATCAGATGGAAAAAACTTTTGAGAAAGGATCTATGGTTGGAAGTCCCAAATGACTCATTGGTAGTAAATACTACAAGGTTGCGACATACCTGTAAGCCAAATATACCTATCATAACCCACTTTTTTAGAACTATTATTTATGTTTGATTAATTGATCAAAGAAAAATAATGGCATTAATTGGGAAAATGCTCTTTCATTATTTTAGTTTGATAAGTGGTAAATATTCTAAAGGAAAAATTTTATTATTGTTATTAAGATTGGAATAATGATCAAATTATTTAATTATTTATTTATTACATATATAGATTATTTAACATATGCACTTATATTTGATTTATTTTGGTAAAATTATAAATAGTGGGTTCTCTTAAATGAATATTTAGTTTATATTTCTTAAGAGTTTTTTATTTCAAAATAAATTTAATTCAAAAATTATTTTAAAATAATTTTTTTTAGTTGACGAGAATATCATATGTCCCACAACAACTGAAACCAAACCATACTATCAAGTTGTCAACCAGAACCTACTAGAAAAACTATACCAAAAACCATCAAAGTTTTATCCCTAAACTACCACTCCTATTCACAGTGTCATTGTGTGAGCTTAAACAACTAAAACATCTACCAGAGGAAGGGACAAATTCTTTTAAAATATAATTCTTAATAATGGACAAATTACTAATATTTAATGAAAAATAAATCCTTAAATGAAACACAACATAAATTTATAAATATATATCTATATAATAGAAATCTATAAATCTACATCAATAAATATAAATATATATAAAATAAAATATTTTTAAATCTATTTTGTATTAATTGACAAATTATCCCTTAGGTCATGGGGCCTAGGCAGTCTCTATTTAGGAGGGTGGGGCCTTAATATCTGCATACCCATAGTAGTTATGTGGGGAGGTCGGCTAGTGTAATAGCCTGAATCCTCCCCCTTAAACACTTTCACGTTATCTTTCATGCATGCTGCACCCTAATAGTATGACGATGGCAGTTTTTCTTTTTAAAAATAATTCGTAGATTCATGCATGCTGCACCCTAATAGTATGACGATGGCAGTTTTTCTTTTTAAAAATAATTCGTAGATTCATGCATGGACGATTTATAACAAGAAAGACTTTTATTCATTAAAAAAAAAGGTCACAGACCCTTATTAGCCAACCCAATAGGCTTAAGGCCAAGATATGAGTGAATAAAGTTATATAGTGAGAATAAATTTTTGTAGCGTGTAACATTGACCCCATGGGAATCTCATTATAAAATAATAATAATAATAATAATTTTTTTTGAAAAGGGAAGTGGTCAAGGTGTATGTATTTGGATGGTTGGTTGTGTTTTTTTTTAATAAGAAATTTGCAAGTGGTAGTTTTTGGTCTTTTTTGGCATTCTAACTTGTAGGTTATGAGAACGAAGAACTCTTGGATCTAGGAAGGGTGGCTTTGCATGAAAGATCTCATTGCCATTCCAAGATTGAAGGATTCATTTTGTGTGTAATTTCTTAGTGCATACCTATTTTGCTTTGGTAAACTATAGTTACCTTTGTCTTGGGTCTTATTGTTATTAGAAAATGTAACTCTCATTATTCATCTATTGAATAATGAAAAATATTTACTTGCCATGTGCTTTTGCTTTGAAAAATATTTACTTGCCATGTGCTTTCGCCTTGAAAAATATTTACTTGCCATGTGCTTTCACCTCGCCCTCACAGGATCTTGGTATTAGAATCACCCTCATGGGATGGAGATAAGAAAGTGGTAAATATTTAAGTGAAAATTCTTATTACATAGATGATGGAATGATTCTCCAAATAGAGTAAAGAATATTTAAACTATTATATTATTACATAAAACATCCATTATTTTATATATATTATTTATCATAAATCTAAATATTGGGTTGCTTATATGTGTATTTTATTATCACAAAATTAAAAGTTATCAAATTCAAGTAAATTTATTGTTAGAATTACTTTTAGAAAATCTTAAAGTGGAAAGAAAATACAATACATAAAGATGTATTATTTATATATATTATATAATTAAAATAATTCCTTAAATTGGAAGAAAATACATTAATTATATATATTATACAATTAACAAAATTATAATTAAAAAATAAATCCTTAACTGGAAAGAAAATGCAAGTGGGAATTGTAAGCAATAATATCCATAAGGAAAATTAAATGATAACGTACGCTTTTCTTGCTAAATATTGCATGGCAGTTATGCTAAATGGGGAGTTCGACTTGTAATGACCGAAGCCTCCTCCATAAATAATTTTTTTTAAAGCCTCTAATATGGCCTGTGACTTACGGTACGGTCAACGATAGAGAATCAGAAATAAAATTTTATCAAGTCATATATGGATATGACAGTAAGTGGAATTATATATATAAAACAAAATGGCTAGTATTTTTTATCAACCAACTTTATGGGCTAAGGTCAAATATACTAGCATTGACAATTTTAAGGGTGTAAGAGATGGGAACACTAAGAAGATTAGGAGGAATCAGGGCAATAAATACCTAGAATATCTAATTTAACAAAAGATTTGAATTTTTTAATTGTTTCATCTATGAGATTAATAAAGACAATTTAGAGTGGAATCAGTGTCATGGTTGTTGTAATAAACTTGTCTAAAGTGGCTTAAATAAGTCTTGTAGGGATGGTGTACATACAAAAGAGATATATAGTCAGTTGTGGTAACAATGACGATTGACATAGCCACCTCTAAAATAAGAGCACTAAATCACCACCTATGTTTGACATTGTAAGTGTTTGTGCTTTTGTCAAAATTAAATGCATTCTTACAAAATGCACCAGTGACATTCAACATAAGCTTGCCAGAAGCCACATTTTTCGTTATGTGCCATGTGGGGCCAAACCGAATATGCCAACACATCAGGGTGGGCATGCAAATGCTAGGGGAGGTCTCGTTTCATACCCCAAGTGTCCCAGTCGGTCTGGACTACAGGTTTCCAACAAAGTCACTTACTGGAAGCCTGTAGTCTGCAATAACTGGGAAACCTGGGGTACAAAACGAGACCTCCCCTAGCATTAACCCACCCACCCCGATGTGTTGGTACAGCCAGTTTGGCCCCAAGAGGCATAGAACGAAAAATATGGCTTCTAGAAAGCTTATGTTGAATTGCATTGATGCATTTTGCAAGGATGCATTTAATTTTGGTAGGGCCAAACGGTTTGGAGAGAGGTTATTGTTGATGGACCCCATGTGCACTTGTATGTCCAAATGGAACATTCCCAAGTGCCATGAACTTTGAGAACTGTTTCGTCAAAGTTTGGTAGTTTTTTGCTCTTAGGACTCTTAAGTGACTTTGTCGGAAGCTTATAATCCAGAACGACTGGGACACTTGGGGTATGAAATGAGATCTCCCCTAACATTCAACCACCCACCTCGATGTGTTGGCATAGTCGGTTCATCCCCATGAGGTGCATAATGAAAAATTCCACTCCTAACACCTTTTCACTGGATGAAACTGAAGCATTTTGGAACATTGCATTCCTTGCCACCACAGGCAAATGAAATTGATTTAAAAACATCGAGATAGGTGTTTTTAGGTGGACCTGCCATCCACCTATACATGCAAAGAAGACATTTGTAGGTGTCACAGTTTGAGAGAACAATCGGTCCAAAGTTTGGCACCTTTTTTGTCTTAGGGCTCTTACGAGATTGTCTCTGTCTGATGTAGCCGAGAATGATCAGGAGGCTTCACCACCATAAAGACACCTCCCCTAGAATTCACCCACCCACCCTAATGTGTTGGCATAGTCAGTTTAGGCCCAGGAGATGCGGAATGCAAAATTTCACTCCTAGCACCTTTCCACTAGATGAAACTAAACTAAAAGCTATGTTGTAATCTCCATTTTTACGTCTTTCCTCTACTCTCCTTAGGTTTATATGGTGTTCTCACTTGATCCAATGTGTTCTAGGGCATTAATCAAAGGTTCAAATAGTCTTGAAGATGATGTAGTCTTTATGCAATTGTATGAATTAGAGGAGAAGAGAAATAGTGATATGTAAAAGATATGATCATGTTAGCACAAGAAAAATATAATAATGACATAGATAACATCATCTAAAACAACAAGATATAATCTTGTAAGCACATGTATCAAAGATTCCATGAGATGTTACCCCATGTAAGAAGTCATGAGAATGTAATCACTTAAGCATACGATACGTGTTATGTAAGAGATAAGAACATATTCATAGATATGAGAACATAATCCATATGATGTATAAGATTACTTAAGGTCAAGGATATAGCAAGGAAAGTATGTAGGTGAGAAACAAATGTGATATAGTAAATGTGGAGAAGTGAAAAGAGCTATGAGATATGACATGGTTGAGGATGCGATGCAAACTTATCTCTAAACCTATAAGTTACTTCTCCAATTTATGCCTTGTTCTTGCAATTCAACACTCAACACTAGATACAAAGGCACATGAACTGTTTCAAAAAACACCTCGAAGAGATGCCATCTCATGGAATGCAATGATTGCAAGATATGCATAAAATGGATTTGTTGATAAGGCTTTAGAAACTTTCAAGCAAATGCAATTGGCGGGTAAAGCCAAATTCCACAACCTTTGCCAGCATCCTCCCTGCCTGTGCCAAAATGGGATCTTTGGAATAGGATATGGACATCCATCAAAGCATAAAGGATATGGGAATTTTATTAGATGTTGTAGTTGCAACTGCCCTGGTAGACATGTATGCAAAATGTGGAAGTATAGACAAGGCACATGAATTATTTAACAAAACATCTCAAAGAGATGCCATCTAATGAAATGCAATGATTGTAAGATATGCACAAAATGGATTTGTTGATAAAGCTTTAGAAACTTTCAAGCAAATGCAACTGGCGGGTGTAAAGCCAAATTCCACAACCTTTTCCAACATCCTCCCTATCTGTGCCAAAATGGGATCTTTGGAACATGGTACATGGACATCCAACAAAGCATTAAGGATATGGGAATTTTGTCAAATGTTCTAGTTGCAATTACCTTGGTAGACATGTATGCAAAGTGTGGAAGCATATACAAGGCACATGAACTATTTGACAGAACACCTCAAAGAGATTTTGTCTCATAGAATGCAATGATTGCAAGATATGCACAAAATGGATTTTTTGATTTAGAAACGTTCAAGCAAATGCAATTGGCAGATGTAAAGCCAATTTCCACAACCTTTTCCAGCATTCTCCTTGTCTGTGCCAAAATGGGATCTTTGGAACATGGTACATGGACATCCATCAAAGAATAAAGGATATGGGAATTTTGTCAAATGTTCTAGTTGTAACTGCCTTGGTAGACATGTATGCAAAGTGTGGAAGCATATACAAGGCACATGAACTATTTTACAGAACACCTCAAAGAGATGTTGTCTCATAGAATGCAATGATTGTAAGATATGCATAAAATAGATTTGTTGCTTTAGAAACTTTCAAGAAAATGCAATTGGTGGGTGTAAAGCCAAATTCCACAACATTTTCCAGCATCTTCCCTGTCTATGCTAAAATGAGATCTTGGGAACAGGGTACATGGACATCCATCAAAGCATAAAGGATATGGGAATTTTGTCAGATGTTCTAGTTGCAACTACCCTAGTAGACATGCATGCAAAGTGCGGAAGCATAGACAAGGCACGAACTATTTGACAGAATACCTAAAAGAGATGTTGTCTCATGAAATGTAATGATTGCAAGATATGCACAAAATAGATTTGTTGCTTTAGAAACTTTCAAGTAAATGCAATTGGTGGGTGTAAAGCCAAATTCCACAACCTTTGCCAGCATCCTCCCTGTCTGTGCCAAAATTGGATCTTTGGAACATGGTACATGGACATCCATCAAAGCATTAAGGATATGGGAATTTTGTCAGATGTTCTAGTTGCAACTGCCCTAGTAGACATGTATGCAAAGTGTGGAAGCATATACAAGGCACATGAACTATTTGATAGAACACCTCAAAGAGATGTTGTCTCATGGAATGCAATGATTGCAAGATATGCACAAAATGAATTTGTTGCTTTAGAAACTTTCAATCAAATACGGGTGTAAAGCCAAATTCCACAACCTTTTCTAGCATCCTTCTTGTCTGTGCCAAAATGGGATCTTTGGAATAGGGTACAAGGACATCCATCAAAGCATAAAGGATATGGGAATTTTGTTATATGTTCTAGTTGCAACTGCCTTGGTAGACATGTATGCAAAGTGTGGAAGCATAGACAAGGCACATGAACTATTTGACATAACACCTCAAAGAGATGTTGTCTCATAGAATGCAATGATTGCAAGATATGCACAAAATGGATTTATTTCTTTAGAAACTTTCAAGAAAATGCAATTGGCGGGTGTAAAGCCAAATTCCACAACCTTTTCTAGAATCCCCCTGCCTGTGCCAAAATGGGATCTTTGGAACATGGTACATGGACATCCATCAAAGCATTAAGGATATGTGAATTTTGTCAGATGTTCTAGTTGCAACTGCCCTGGTAGACATGTATGCAAAGTGTGGAAGCATAGACAAGGCACGCGAACTATTTGACATAACACCTCAAAGAGATGTTGTCTCATGGAATGCAATGATTGCAAGATATGCACAAAATGGATTTGTTGCTTTAGAAATTTTCAAGCAAATGCAATTAGTGGGTGCAAATCTAAATTCCACAACCTTTGCTAGCATCCTCCCTATTTGTGCCAAAATGGGATCTTTGTAACATGATACATGGACATCCATCAAAGCATTAAGGATATGGGAATTTTGTCAGATGTTCTAGTTGCAATTGCCCTAGTAGACATGTATGTAAAGTGTGGAAGCATAGATAAGGCATGTGAACTGTTTGACAAAACACCTCAAAGAAATGTTGTCTCATGGAATGCAATGATTGCAAGATATGCACAAAATGGATTTTTTTATTTAGAAACTTTCAAGCAAATGCAATTGGCAGGTGTAAAGCCAAATTTAACAAATTTTGCTAGCATCCTTCCTGCCTGTGCCAAAATGGGATCTTTGGAATAGGATATGGATATCCATCAAAGCATAAAGGATATGGGAATTTTCGTAGATGTTGTAGTTGCAACTGTCATGGTAGACATGTATGCAAAATGGGGAAGCATAGACAAGGCACATGAACTAAGGATATGTTATACATATAGAAGGTGAAATGAGGATAAGAAAATCATGTCAAAGGCTTTAGAAGGTGAAATGAGGATATGCAAAGCATGGAAACCATATACAAGGTGAAATGAGGATATGCAAATCATGCCAAAGGTGTCTCTCTCCCCATGTCTCTCTCTTCCTCTCTCTCTCTGAGTCTCTCACTAAGTCTCTATAGTTGCCAAACTAGAATTAGGTGTTGGCATGTACAACTTACATGGAGTATATGGTATTGATACATACTTCCATTTAAGATACACCTATTTACATTTCCAAATGCAACGTTAGGTGAGTTTGGGTTGTGGATGACATTTTTTTGCATAAACTAGATAACGAAATGGGTAAACATACAAAGATGTCTTTTTTCATTAATACAAATATAACTATCTTTGATTTAATGAAAAACATCATAAGTTTTGTCATTTTTAACATGTAAGATGAGAAATTAATTATGATTATCATACCAAATATAGTACTTTCTATATCAAATCTAGTAGTTTCAATATCATGATTGTTATGAGATGTATACAAAAAGAAGAGTACAACAAATATGTTAACTAAGACTAAGCATCCATGTAATAATTTAGCATAAACAAATATTGAACAAGTCTGTACTAATTTAGCACAAATTAAAATGAAATGTTAAATATAGATTTCACATGATTTCCATTATGCTTCTTTTTTATTAATTCTTACTAATTAGGGTATTCATAGAAAAATCTATAGTAACTCATAACATCTACTTATGTACAAATCTTTGGTTTTATGCTAGTAATAAGACAACCACCAGTATAAAAAAAACAAGGTCTTCTTAATGGTTTTTAGACAAATGCATTATCATTTGATGTACAAATGGTCACATGTCATTCTAAGAAAATCCTATATCTATCTAAATCTACCATCATGGTTATTAAGATCAAGTTATGTATTGAGGTAGGAAACCACATAACATCTTTCTACCAAGAAAAACAATCATATATAACAAGGAATCAATCTATAACAGGTTATCGTTCATAAATCAACCATTCTAAAATGATTATACAAATGTTCAACTTTTAAGTTTCAAAGTAGGAATACATGCACACAAGGAATTCAAATTATATTGTATATCAAGGTGTATATATAAAAATCTAGGATAATGGTAGACATATACAAAAATTTAGCATATATGCCAACTCAAAACTTTTTTTGCAAAATGTGGCATATGCGATCTCAAAATTTATATACAATCTACATGCTGAATAGCTACATCAAATACTAAAGGTCCACTTGACCCTATGTCTCTGGAGAATCCTCAACTTGTGATGGACCCTCAAAAAGTGGCCTCTTCATGCCATGATGCTTAGTACTTGATGGATGCAATGTTGACTGCAATAAAAAATCAAACCAAAAATTTGATTAATTAGTTCAATGGTAAATATAAATAAGTTAGATTAGTAAACATAAACTTATTTACTACAATTTAGAACTTTGAAATTAACATCTAAATCACTACAATCAACTATAAGGTCTCTAAACTATCAATTATTTAGTAAAATTCAAATCAATTATCTCGACTCTTTGTTGTTTTTTTAAGAGTCATTCTACAAAGGATGGTCTCTTAGGACGATCAAGTGTCCTATTGAAGCATGATGGTAGAGGTGCCACATCACTCACTTTCGGAATAGACTATAATAGGAAAATAACATTGATATAAATTAATATATAATTACTAACAAAAAAGGAAATGCATACATTAAAAAGGTTAGATGTGTAAATAAACAATCTAGACTAGACTAAACAAAAAAATTTCTTCTACAAAAAAAAACCACATACCATGAGGCCTCTTGCATTGATTGAGGACTCATCATGGGAAAACCAACTAAGATTACCTGTATGAAAAATGACAAGAATGTAAGACTGTATGTATACATATATAATTATAATAACTTTGAAATTAACATATCTAAATCACAATAATCAACTATAAGTTATCTAAATTATCAATTAAAGTAAAATTCAATTCAACTACCTCCTCCCTTTGTTGTCGTTCTCAGAGTCTTTCAACAAATGATGGTCCCTTAGGACAATCAGGAGTTCTACTAAAGCATATTGACAAAGGTGCCACATCATTCACATTTTCAATAGACTATAAAAGTAAAATAACGTCAAGATATAAATTAATATATAATTACTCACAAAAAATGAAATGCATACAATAAAAAAGGTTAGATGTGTAGAAAAAATTATACCAACAAGTCTAGGCCAAATTGAATGGCATAAAGAGTACCATGATGAATGTCTGTAATCTCCTCCTCTATCATCAACTGTTATCCCACTTAGATACATTAGTACTAATCTTTGTTTATATTAAGTTCAAATGCAATACACCATGAAATTTAACTTTAAGTTTTACATGCAAGAAAGATTGGACTTGCTCAGAGTCTTCTCTAGCCCTTGATGCCTTTGCTTGTGTTCTAGTCCCTAATGCCTTAGCTTGAGTTCTAGACCCCGCTTCCTTAGCTCGTGAATGTGATATATGAGGGACATCATACTCTGATATGTTCAAGGGTGGCTCACTAGTCACTCCTAGAGGACCTAAGCACAATTGATTGCACATAATGCAATGATGAGGCACACAAACATGTGTGGATGACGAGGGTGCAACAAACTCAACTGATGGACTAGGACCACCAATATCATGTGGTTGTGCTAGTTGAGAAGTATGTGCAATCAAATTCTTAGTCAAAGAGTGTATGGTAGATAGGCTCTGATGTACTGCATCTACAACAATGACATGGTGCTAAATTGGAGGTGGAGAAGGGATAGGAGGAGGCGGAATAAATGGACTCTGCACCTGTCGTATTGCCCCAGGTCTATTTTGAGGCATTCATTTACCTACTCCTTGGAACTCTCTAAAATCAAAATAGTTCACATGGTGACCTAATATAAACTCTGCATATAGTTTATGGAGGAAATATAAAAGTACATCAAGATTTTTGTTGGGTGCTTTATCAAAAACCATCCACCAAGGATCCCAAAAATTAATAGTGATACCCTGATGTGTGCACCATTTGATTGAATACTTAGGCTTAAGTACATCAACATGCAATCTAGTTTTTGGGTTGACAAAATGTTGCGCTAACATGGCTTTGGTAATGTTTAAATATTTCACTTGCTCATAGGATAAGCCATTAGAATATTATGCCCTCTTGGCTTCTCACCATTGTCGAAAGGATTCATGTTCGCTTGTGAGGGTTTGAACTTGAGTGGTAATTCCCTCTAAGGTTCATATCATTGAATTCAATCGAGGGTGGCAGCGATAAATTTCTATAATTCTATTTATTTCATTAATATTTTTCTCAATTTGTTCTTCAATTGTTGGAGGGTTTGGTGGGGGAAGGTTCAGGTTTTGAACTTGGTCATCCATATTACCTATTTCAAATTTAAAACATGAAAATTTAGGATTTAAAACAACTTCTTATTAAACTATATACAATTTAAATTAAACATTTTGAACACAATGAAAATCACTAAATTATATTCAAATTTGAGTTGAAAACTAATGCTTACAATCAACAATTCAAAACCCCAAATTGAATACCAAACATGTCGATTTAATTTCAAGAAAAATAAAAAAGAAATAAACCAAAAACTCACCTCTAGATCTAGCTCTTGATTATAGGAGAGTTTTTTCTTCCAAATAACTGATATCCACTTTGCCCTCTCTAATATCTGTTTCCCTCTGCTGAGCTGTGTGTCTTCCAAACCTGTGGGTCCCAAAATAAGTAATATTTTTCGACAGTATTGGGGGAAAGAAAATAGACAGCCATCCCTAATAGATATCCATTTTGGTTTGGTATTACCAAAATGAATATTTTGGCCGACCCTTTAAAAAAGTCAACTATCCCTTTCACGATTTCAGCTAAGTAAAAACACATTTTTCTCCCCTATTGCCATTGTTTGGCTTGTGATGATCCTGCACTCACCCATATATATATAGTTCTAATCATGTTATTGATTGGAAAAGTATTTCTGTTGAACCTAATTGTGAATTTAAAATTGAACCTAAAAGTATTATTGAAAGAAGATCTAGAAAGTTAAGAAATAAAATTATAGATGAAGTTAAAATAAAATGGACTCATTGTGATATTAATAGTGCTACTTGGGAAAAAAGTTGATTACATTAAACATCATTATCCACACTTATTTGACTAAACACTTTTTTATTTTGATTATGATGTAGATAATCCCCATGCTCTTGAGGGACAAGAGGAGAAATGTTATAGAACTATTTACCCAATAAGAAAAAAAGAAATAAAAGAAGAAGTGAAAAATTATTATTTGGGTAAAAAGTATCTAAGAGTGAAAATAACTTATAAAATATTAATATAGTGGAGTAAAACTAATAAAACATATGTAATTCTTTTACAAATCTTGAAGGTGAAAAGAAATAGACATTTTATGAGGGAGATCATAAAATAAATCAAATATCATAAGTAAATTATTTGATTAAAGTGAATAATAAACCCATTTTTTTGAAGGGGTGTTGTTAATTATATGGGTACGTTGGTTGAATAACTACCCACCAAATATTTTTAAATATGTGAATTTGGTGAGTAGGAAATATATGCAAAGATTCTCTTGGCTAATTTGAGCGAGAAACAAGAAGTGGGCACTGGACAAGGGGATGTATAGAGTACATCCAACTCAGGATTGTGTATACCTAGGATTGTCCTGGCCAGGGCTTTGAACACTATGCAAGTAGGCACAATAGTTGGTGCGAGTAGGCACATACTATTTTTTTACACAGGTTCTCCAGGTATACCACAACTTGCTCTCGTGATCAAACAACCAAAGAACAGAGCAACCCACTCATCACATATTTAATAGATATGTATTTTGATACTTGAATAAATATAAATTATTGAAGATTATTCTAATGTTCTTTTCCTTACTTTCCTTTAAAAATATATCTATATAAATTAAGCTTGTTGTGCAATATCCTTTACTTTCTTCAAAAATGCATGAATTTCAATACAATAATTAATCCTATTAATAATTAATTTTACTCAATATTTTTTTTACATTATTGGGAAAAATCCACATCTCAATTTCTCTTGATGGTATGTGGTCCTTTGTGCCTATGTATATATCTTTTCCTTTTTTGTGTTTGTGTTTTCTATTGTTGTTTCCCTTTCCTTTTGTTTTGGTTGGGTCCTTTCTTTTTCCTTTTGGTCTGCAACCTAGAGATAGATGGATCTTCGTTGTGCCTGTAAGAGGCACATGTCCCCAAATAGAGCCAATGTTGGGACCCAACTTGAAAATTCCTGAATCATCTTAGTCCTTGCTTGTTTTTTTTCTTGGTTTTACTTCATGTATCCCCCATCATGTGTTGAAAACCCTAAAAAATCCTTCAAGTCCTTAAGAATCCTTCAAAATTCTCCAAATCCTTAAAATTCATTAAGTATTGAAGCCTTTGGGCAAGTTCGCAGGTTTGCAAACTTGCCGAAATCCTTTGAAAGATAAAGCACTTTAGCTTTTCAATAGGTTAAAGTGAACCAATGAACCTATCGAAAAAGTTCATGAGTTTCCCAAGCAGTTGAAAAGGTAAGAAAAGAAAGAGGAAAAAAGAAAAGATAAAGTGTTTCAACAAGTTTGTAGGTTTGTGAACCTGCTAAAATGTTGAAAGAACAAAGAAGACAAGTTTTCCGGTAAGTTTGTTGTTTCACGAACTTGTCGAATCTCTGAAATGAACAAAGAAAGAGATAAGAAGGTGAAATGTTTCAGCGTGTGAGTTCACAAACTCATCAAATCATTGAAAGATAAAAGAGAGAACAAAGAAAGGAAGGAAAGAAAAAAGACAAGTGTTTCGACAAGTTTGCTAGTTCGCAAACTCACCGAAACACCAAAAGACAAAGAAGATGAAGCTCTTTCGACAAGTTTGTTGGTTTGCAAACTTCATGAAAAGTAGGAGTTTATAAATAGTCTAAATTCCCAAAAGGAGGAAATATTTCAGTAAGTTCATTGGTTCGTGAACTTGTCGAATCACCAATAATGAAAGAGAAAAAGCAAAGAAAAGATAAGAGATTTCGTTGAGTTCATGAGTTTGCGAACTCACTGAAATGATGAAAAGGCTTTAAAGGGATTTTTTTAGAAGCTGGTGTGGTAAATAAAAATATTCTAAAATTAAAAAGAGACTGCAAAAAATAAAAGGAAGATCGACAGAATAAAATAGTAAGTGCAAAAAATAGTGACGAGCATTCAAACATCTCCAACTGCCCCAGTATGCTCCAACAACTCTCAAGACTACCATTACTAATCCTTTGATGGCCGTGGGCATGGTAAGTAAGATTCATCTATGCCAATACTCATGGAGGCCCTTCTGTGATCAAAACACCATACTAAGGCATGGGCAGACACTCCAAATGAGCGCTTTTATGGTACCAACCCACATGGATGTGATGCAAGCAAGCATGGTTACCTTGGTCCTTTTGTGAATGACAAATCTCTTCTTTCAAGGGGCCTACAATATTGAATAGGTATATCATGCAATTTGGCATTCATTTTCAAGGGATGAAATTTTTGGTTGTAGGGTAGAACTAGGGAAAAGAAGAAAATACGTAAAAAACTAGGGTTTCTCCTAGTAATAGGATATAGAGCAATTTCATTATAATATTTTCTGGACTTTCTCTCAAGGGCTATGAGAGGACATTGTAATATTCAAAGAATGAACTCAATGTGTAGATTCAACATCATCTCAAGTGTCTCCATAAACATTCTGTGAGTTTTTGGTATTTTTGCAAATTACCCTAATCACATTTGTTGATTTTAATGTTCTTCATAATTAGTTGATTGCTGTAGATTGTAAAAAACCTCTGCAATGCTTTTGCAAGGTATATTTTCATGAGAACGTATGAAATTTATGGATTGTTTATGGATCTTTAAATAATGTTTGGAATTATGTTTTGTAATATTTTAGTTGCCTATTTATTTGTGTAGAGCCCAACTTATGCAACAAACTGTCAGTTATAGTTTTTATTGATACCTTGATTAGGTAGCATAATTTGATTACAGTAGTGTCCCCTTTGATTGAATATTTTGACTCTATTGCCATAACTGGATATAAGCACCGATCTGTTGTTCGTCAACCTTCCTTTTCCTTCAACATACTCAAACACAACATAAATCTCAACCTTTTACTTTATTTGTGTTGTTTGTCCTACTCGCATCCATGTCTAGATGTATGCTACTATATTATGGGCTATCAAAGCATTATTTTAGATTCTCTGCATGGTTGTATATCTGCTATATGAAGGTGTAATACCCTTGAATTCCTTAAACCAGCATACATGCACTTAGCGATAGAAAATTTGAGTTTCTTGTGCATTGGGTATGGTTTGATTCAAGGTTAGCTTCACATTGTTATCAGTCATTATTCTCATACACCTTAGGGAATCCCCCCTTGGTCTAGCAGATCCAAAAGAAGAAGAAGGTCTTACCCACCTTATCAATGTTGTCCTTAGTTGCCTCATCCTGAATACAAGTTTGTAATCCTTGTCTTGAGTTCAACACCTTTGGCACTCAAGAACTAATTGACTTTAGGGATTTGAGGAATCTCAAATTTGAGCACCAACAACCTCCATTCTTCTCAAAAATCTCATCATAAGCTTCCAACATCTTTTGGATAGATCTTTGGATGGTTTTGCATTTTGGTCTTGACTCCAAGGTCCAAATATCTCATTACAATTTACAAATCTACTGGTATTTTGTTTAGTTGTAGAGTCATTTGGGATTTATAATATTTTCACATACAACATTTTATCTTGAGTCTCTATGATTTTTAGGTTGAGGCCCTCCTCATGGCCTCCCCATTATCATTTGGGGATTTCTTCCCCATTTCTATTCCTATGGCAACAATTTTTTTCCCTCTTCTACAAATCCATGTGATTGGATTGTATCCTCTCTTTTGGATCCCCAAGAGCATTCAAGGTTTTTCTATTATTGCCCCTCCTCTCTCTAAAGTAATAATATTTCCTTTCCAATTTATTTTAAATATCGTGCATATATTCTTTTGCCTTAATCCTCCATCTTGTGCTCAACCTCTCTTGGAGGAAGTCTCTTCTAGATTTGTGCTATTGGTGCAGGAGCTCCCTAGTTTAGTCATTTTGTTGGCTATTTATTTGTCTTCATGTTATTTTGGTTATCCCTAAGGCTTTGAAAGCCATTTTCATACTTTGTAATAAGGACTTAGTCCATTTTATTTGACTAGTCCACTAGAGTGTTTGATAAGACCTATTTTCTTGGAGTTCTCTTTTTGAAACTTGGAGTTTTTTAAGAAAAGCTATTTTTCCATTGATTTACTGCCTTCATGGGCAGTTGTACGGACATAATAGGAAGTGGAAATGTTGGGGAAACTTCCTATAAACTTTAGTTTGTATAAACATGCCAGATATGAATGGAGAGGAGGAGTCTTTTAAGGAAAAAACTGTATTTTTCTATTTTTTTGTTGAAATAGCCTTCTTGTACAGCCTGGTACGGATAGCAGGAGATCTATGGTCTGGGAAATGTTGTTGTAGGTTGAATCACCTTTCATTTACATTCACTTAGAGCTTTTGAAACGTTTTTATTCCTTTGTTTGATTCCATTGTTTGCAAACTAGTTTTTTTAACCCTCCACGGCTAGGGTTTGGACAAAATGCTCCATTCTTCCTCTGTCCTCTGAAGGTGGTCGCCCATTTCTTGGTGGGATGGAGGAAGACAAAGTAGTTTTTATGTTTTTGATGTTTGTATGGTGGTTTTCCTTCCTCCATGGTGGTTGGTATGCTGCTATCTAGTCAAAAAGACAGTGACTAGTTAGTTTTGAAAAGGCAGATTATAGGAAAGTGGCAGAACAGTCATAGATTGATCAAATGGTGGTTGATCTCTGTGTTTTGGAAGAAGGTAGACCTGCACAAGAGACCTACTAATCTAGGCAAGGGATCCTTGATACACATCTTTCCCATAATCTCAAGCTAGACTGTCTTTTAGAAGAAAAACAACAGTTGCTGACAGAAATACAGTTTGTTGTTCCTGCACGTGGTGGTACAGTACGGTCTGCAAGTTTGATGAATGGTATACATTTAATATAGGTATTTGGAGTGTGTATTCAAAGGTAAGTGTCATTTGGAGTCTAGAAGAGTTAGGATTGGTTTATCTTTTCCCATATGCTACAAGGTTAAACATTCTTGAAATGTTGTTTCTCTATGACAGTCATAAGACAGTCATTATCTCTGTCAGAGTAAGTACAGTAGTATGTACTGTGTCAGTGATCTCCTGTCCTTGGTAGGTATATGTTGGGTTTGGTGTAAAGATCCTTGGTGATAGAGGAGTTAATGCAATTTAGTTGTTCATAATAACTACAAGGAATAAACTTTCTTGGCACTGTCAAAAGACAGTCATATAGAGATTTGCTGTCCACTGTTTTGTTAGGAGTGGAATGTTAGTTTCTTGGTCAGTGACCTAGTTCCATGCATGTCATAGGTAAGTGTATGCTAATGGATGTTTTTGTTCATGTGGGTAGAGGTATTGGTAGTAGGTGTTGAGCTCTTGAAGGTGGGTTGTGCTTCTAAGTTGGGTTGAGCTATGACTTCCCAAAGTGAGTGTTGAGTAGTCTGAGTGGATGACATCAGAAGGTGACCCTAGGCTAAGTTGATTTCCGGAGTAGCCTTGTGTAGGCTTGTAAACACAAACACCTTTGTAAATCTCTTGGAGGAAGTTGAGTGACTTAAGTCATTGAGTGAACTTCAACAACTTTACCTTGCCCTCTGCATCATATTGGTATCAGAGCCAATATTCTGATTAGAAGCAAGTGTATGTCAGAAGAGGAAATTGAAACAAAGGCTAGTACAATGCCTCCCAAGACAATGAGTCAAGATGCCATCAAGAAGTTGGTGGAAGAGATGGTTGAAGCAGGACTGCAAGAAGCAAAGTTGCAAGAGGAGAAGAAGTCTAAAGGCAAGACCAAAGAAGAGGGAAGTTCTTCTGATACAAATGAAGAAATAGAGACAGAAGAGGATCCTCTAGAGCAGGATATGTTTGCAAATCAGAAAGCCTTCTTGAATGCACTTAAGGGTGCTCATGGAGACAGTGGTGATCCCAAGATGGATGTGCCTACCTTTCATGGCAAGTTGGATGGAGATGTTCTCACCGACTGGATAGAAGCTATGTGCAACTTCTTTGATTACAAGGAGTTCAATGACAACAAAAAGGTCAAGTTTGCCAAGACAAGGCTAAGAGGTTCTGCACTTGTATGGTGAAACTATATGCAGAGTGAGAGGGAGAAGATTGGGAAGAGTCCCATCACTAAATGGAGCAGAATGGTGGCTATGCTCAGAAGCAAGTTCATGCCACCTGACTATGAGATTCAAATCATAAGGAGGTTTCAAAATTGGAGACAAAAAGACATGGATGTGGCTACCTACACAGAAGAATTTCATAGACTCAGTATGAGGGCCAATCATAATGAAGATGAAAAAGGGATGGTGGCTAGGTACCTGAATGGACTGAAATACAATCTGCAAGATGAGATAAGTTCGGTGTTACCAAAGACAGTGGATGAATGTTTCTTATTGGCCTCCAGAGTAGAGGAAAAGCTAAGAAGGAAGGGTGAACAAAGTGCCAGAGGTAGAAGTGGTAGAAACCAAAGAGGAAGAGGCAATTTTGGCCGTGGACAGTTCAACAAAACTGAAAATAACAGTCAGCAAGAAACACAATCAGCAACAGAGCATAGAGAGGTTTTAGAGGTGGCAGAAGTCATAATGGCAGAGGCAGAAATGGTGGAGGTGGTAGAGGACCAGGAGTCTTCACTGGAAGATGTTATGGCTGCAACCAAGTTGGCCATACAATGAACAAATGCCCAGGGAAAGCCAGCAACTCTCATGACAGTGGGAAGAGAAATCAGTTAGTGAAAGATGATGACTGTGAAAGTGTGAATTCTCTAATGGGAAGTGTTGCACCTATTTTAGATGGAGAGAGTATGATGATAAAAAGGTCTATGTTGAAGATGCCATTGAAGCAAGAGCCCCCTCAGAGAAAGAATCTTTTCAGAACCCAAGGCCTAGCCTATGGGAAACTCTGCAAAATCATAGTGGATTCAGGATCTACTGAGAATGTGTTATCAATTGAGATGGTTGAGAAGTGCAAGTTGAAGAGGCTGCCTCATATCAGTCCTCACAAGATTTCTTGGTTGAACAAAAACCAAAGTTTCATGGTGGAGGAACAAACTTGGGTTGAATTTGCAATTGGGGACTACAGGGACAAAGTGCTATGTGAAATCATCCCTATGGATGCATGTCACCTGCTTCTTGGCCGTCCATGGCAGTATGATGTTAAAGCTCAGCATGATGGTGAGAAGAACACTTATGTCATCACCAAGAATGGAAGGCCATTCAAAATGGATCCTATGTTGGAGCAGCCCAGGGGAAAGGAAAATAACAGCAATGTCATGTTGGTGAATGGCAATGAGTTCCTAAACATCTTGAAGGAGAATGACAATCAGGGGTATGCCTTGGTCATGAAGCCCAAGAGTGGATTACATTAGCAAGATAAAAAATAGAAGGAGATTCCATTGGAAGTACAACAACTTCTGGATAAGTATCAAGACCTTGTGGTAGAAGAAGTTCCCAACTCCTTACCACCCATGAGGGATATTAGTCATCAAATTGACTTAATACCTGGTGCTACATTGCCTAACAAGGCTGCATACAAGCTGACTCCACAACAAAATGAAGAGGTGGCAAGGCAAATTCAAGATCTCCTGGAGAAAGGGCTGATTAGGAAGAGTCTAAGTCCTTGTGCAGTTCCAAGTGTACTTGCTCCTAAGAAGGATGGAAAGTGGAGGCTATGCACAGATTCAAGGGCCATAAACAAGATCACCATAAGGTATAGATTCCCAATGCCAAGGATTGAAGATCTCTTGGATTACCTAGGAGGATCATGCTATTACTCAAAGATTGATTTGAAATCTGGATATCATCAAATCCGGATCAAACAAGGAGATGAATGGAAGACTGCTTTCAAGACCAATGAAGGTCTTTATGAATGGCTTGTTATGCCATTTGGTCTTAGTAATTCGCCAAGTACATTTATGCACCTGATGAATGAGGTATTAGTTGAATTCATTGGTAAATTTGTTATTGTTTATCTTGATGACATACTAATCTTTAGCAGGACAAGGGAAGACCATGTGAAGCATGTTGGTCAGGTGTTGGAGAAGCTGCATGAGCACAAGTTGATGATCAACTTAGACAAATGTGAGTTCATGAAAACTGAACTTGTATACTTGGGATTTGTCATTTCTAAGGGTTGTTTGAAGATGGATCCCTCTATGGTTGAGGTTATTTTCAGTTGGCCTACCCCAAAAACAGTGGGAGATGTGAGAAGTTTCCATGGATTGGCGACTTTCTATAGGAAGTTTATCAGAGGTTTCAGTCACATTAGTGCTCCCATCCTCAACACCATCAAGGGTGGAGTCAAATGTAGATTCTAGTGGACAAAGGAAGCTGATGATAGTTTTGAGTTGTTGAAAATAAAGGTGGCTGAGTTACCTACCTTAGTACTCCCTGATTTTGATAAGGTGTTTGTTGTTGAGTGTGATGCAAGTCAGCAAGCTATTGGTGCTGTTCTCAGTCAAGAAGGACACCCAGTGGCATTCTTTTCAGAAAAAATTGAATGAAGCCAAGCAAAGGTATTCTACCTATGACTTAGAACTCTATGTAATGGTGCAAGCTCTTAAGAAATGGAGACATTATTTGCTGCCCAAATAATTTATTGTGTTTACTGACAATCATGCTTTAAGCTTTCTTAATAGTCAAGAAAAATTGAACCATAGACATGTTAAATGGATGGAACAGCTACAAGTTTATACCTTCATAATTAAACACAAAAGAGGTGTCTCTAATAAGGTGGTTGATGCATTGAGTAGGAGGTTGCTTCTTATTCATGAAATTCAGTTAGAAAGCATGGGTATTGACTATTTAAAGGAACTTTATAAAGAAGATTCTGATTTCAAAGAGGCTTATGATGTCTGTGTGAACTTGGCTAACACATTCCATGGAGAGTATGTAGATTTTGTTTTGCAGGAAGGCCTCTTGTTTAAGGGCAATTTGCTGTGTGTCCCTAAGTGCTCCATGCAGACAACATCATCAAAGAGAAGCATAATGGTTCTTTAGGAGGACATTTTGGCTTAGACAAGACACTAGAACAAGTCACAAGGTTCTATTTTTGGCCAAAGGTGCAATCAGATGTGAGAAAATATGTAGCTAGTTGTGCAATCTGTCAAAGAGCCAAAGGTGTGTCTTCAAATGCAGGTCTATACCAACCCCTTCCCATTCCCAATAGACCTTGGGAAAGTATCAGCATGGATTTTGTGCTTGGGTTACCCAGGACAGCCAGAGGGGTGGATAGTGTGTTTGTCATTGTTGATAGGTTCAGCAAGATGGCTCATTTTGTGCCATGTAAATGCACAAATGATGCATCTCATGTTGCGGGTCTATTTTTTAGAGAGGTAGTAAGGATACATGGTTTACCATTGTCCATTGTAACTGACATAGATTCTAAGTTTGTAGGTCACTTTTGGAGGACCTTGTGGAAGAAGCTGGGCACACAGTTGTCCTTTTCATCAGCCTACCATCCACAAACTGATGGTCAGACTGAGGTGGTTAATAGGTCACTTGGAAATCTTCTAAGGTGCCTTACAAAGCAGCATGGTTTGGCATGGCATTTGGTTATCAGTTAGGCTGAATATGCCTCCAATGACTCAAGGAATAGGAGCACTGGTAAAAGTCCTTTTGAGATAGTTTATGGCTTTCATCCAAGAGGGCCACTTGAGCTGAAGGATCTCCAAGGTTGGGATAGAAGGAGCACACTTGGTGAAGAGTTTGTTGCCTCCATGAAAATAGTCCATGATCAAGTCAAGTTGCAACTAGAAAAATCATGCACTTTGGTCCCAAAATCCACTTACGTCCTGAAATTACCTCAGGTCCTGGAATTGACTTAAGTCCCAAAATTGACTTAGGTCTTGAAATTGACTTAAGTCCTGAAATGCACTTAGGTCCTGAAATCTCGACAGGACAGTATATTTTTAAATAACATTTAAGTATAAGTTTTACTATTTCTTATACTTTAAGTTATTTTAAAATATATTGTCAAGATGTTTGAGATAGGTTTTAGATCCATAGGCATTGAAATGCAAAATCTAGAATTTGGAGGGTCCATTAGATTTTAGACTTAGCCAAATTTTTAGGGTTTTCAGGGTTTCAGGCTTAGCCAAATTTTTAGGGTTTTCAGGGTTTCAGACTTAGCCAAAATTAGGGTTTCAACAACATGCACCAGGGTAAAAGCACATAGGCCCCTTAGGAAGATTAGATGGATTTGGCAAGATTTTGCAATTTTGAGGCATGGAAAATAGGAGTCCCAACACTCTCAAAGGAAGAAAAAGACTCTCATAGTCACTTGGTTAGTTTTTATAGATGAGCTATAGTCACACTATAGTAATAGTGTATCAAAGAACTGATTCAACCAATTAGCTAAACTACAATAAATAGGATCAATCAAGAATTATATTTAATAATTCTAGAACATATCCTTGTGAGTAGAGACAATTCCAAAGGAGAACTTGAATGACCTATTTCTTGGTGGCCTCAATGATCACATTGAACATGAGGTATGCATGTTTCATCCTACTTCTATATTTGATTATTTTTTCCATAGCTCATAGGGTAGAGGAGAAGTTTTTAGCTCCTAGAAGGCAAGGGTTCAATGGCATACGAGAGAATCTTAAGCTCTTCAGCACAAACATTCGCTCAACCCACCAGATTGACTCCCCAACAAATTAAAGAAAAAGGGAAAAAGAGTTATGTTTTAATTGTGATAGAAAATATAGTAGAGGACATAAATATGTAGAAAATAAATTATTATATATTGAAGGGCCTAGTGAGGAAGAAGATGATGAAGAAGAGTTTAGTGATGAGCTAGACAAGGAATCAAGAGATATACAACCAACCATTTCTTGTCATGCACTTTGTGGCATTAGCACCCCACAAACTCTCAACATAGTGGGTTTCTTGAAAAAAGAGAGAATAACAATATTGATAGATTCAAGAAGCATTCACAAGAAGTTAGCTGCGAGCATCTAAATTATTTTACATATTTAGCTCTAGAATTTGGGGTCTAGATTGCAAATGGGGGTATTCTCAGTTTTCTAGGGAAATGTCATAGCATTAAATTGATCATGAGAGAATATCATCCGGATTGCCCAATGTTCACTATTCCCATGGGTGCAACAAATATCATGTTGGAAGTATAATGACTTACTACATTAAGGGCAATCATGATGAACTTTCAACATCTATTTATGTGATTTCACTTAGAGGGTCGGATAGTCAAACTAAGAGGGTTGTGTGCCAAAGTCCCCATAGATGGTATGCTCTCATCAAATGCAAAAGATGCTTAACAAAGAGGCTGATAGATTTTTGGCCCAATTGTTTTCATTAATAGCCTATTAGCCAAATGTTCCTACACAACCAGGTCTGTAAGCAATTATATATAGCTACTCATTAGTTTTTAGAGATATACCCAAAGGATTGCCTCCTAAAAGGGACGATGATCATTCCACTCAACTAGTACTAGGGAGTCAACCACCCAACATTAGGCCCTACATGCACCCCTATGTACAAAAAGTGAAATCGAGAAGATCGTTTAGGAGATGCTAGAGGTAGGTATTATAAACATATCTAGAGTGCTTACTCCTCTCTAGCGGTGGTGGTATGTAAGAAGAACAACACTTGGTGCATGTGTTTAGACTATCAAGAACTCAATAAGTACACCATCAAAGATAAGTTCCCTATTCCAGTCATTAATGATTTACTAGATGAATTAAATGGAGCTATTTTTTTACAAAACTTGATCTTAGATCAGGTTATCACCAAATTAGAATTAGGTAAGAAGATATTCCCAAGATAGCATTTAGGACTCATGATGGTCATGATTTTCTAGTGATGCCATTTGGTTTTACTAATGCTCCTTCTACATTTCAAATTTTGATGAATTCCATCTTTAAGCCATTTTTGAGGATGTTTGAATCAGTGTTCTTCGATGATATATTGATTTATAATAAGATAGGGGAAGAACATTTGAACCATGTTGATCAGGCATTACAAATTCTCCAACAACATTAGCTTTATGCTAATGTAATGCCCCTCATTTTGGTTTGAGACAATTGATAGTTTTCTATTGTTTTAGACAGCTTTGGGATAGTTGATAGTTTTATATTACACTTTGGCAGTTTTGAGACATTTGTGTTATTAGACTTATGGTTTATGCTTATTATGATCATGATGGACTATGTTTGACTGATGTGGTTTTGACATGTGTTACGAGTTTCAAGATGACATTATTGATATTTCAACTCATGATGTATTTTGACATGTTTAGTTGATGGTTAGTTAGATTATGCAGATTAATGTTACCTTGTTTTATGTGGTTGAATGTTATCTAGTTGCTAATTAGAGATGTTTATGTTATTGTTATGATTGAGAGCAGGGATGATGTAGTATTACTCATTTCAAGCACCCTACTACGCTGCGATTCCTTGACTGTGTGTTTGATATATATATGTGTATGTTGTATACAACCTATCGTCTTGATGCAGGTTGCCGGTACCGGGCATCGACTCCACCTGACTCAGCAGGTCTGAGCATGCCCTTACACCAATGGATAACGTTGATGGGAGATAACATGAGGTTTCCCTTAGGTCAGTTTCAATCTTCATGTTGTTGGTCATCAAGTGGTATGTGGAGTTATTGTCGAGCTTTGTTTAGTTAAGCCTATGTGTATTTTGGTAATGCATTAATGAATTAATACTATATTAATAATGTTATTAATATGTCAAATATAATAGTATTTTGCTTAGTCGTAGAGTATTAAGGAAATTTGGAATATTCTTAAAGTAATTTTAATGTAGATTAAATTAATTATTTTAATGTTTTTAATAGTATATGAGTCATAAGTTTTTATTATGGTTAATTAGTATATAGTTATTTATAGAATAATATGAGTCAATAATTTAATGTTTGTTAGTTGTCGAATAAGATACCAGATTTGGGGAATCTCTATGTAAAGTAAAAATTTTAAATTCTTCTGAGTAGTGGGATTCTCGGTAACGGATTCATGATAGTGGAAATTTATGAGTTTTAGCTATTTTTGTTTCTGGGGGGTTTATTTTGAGGAGAGAGTAGTTCTGAAGAAAATAGACAGAGAATTTGGGGGAAGAAATTGTGACGGAAAGATTGAGGAAAAACGGGAGGTAGCTGAAGAATTTGAAGCTTGGGTCGAATTTCTGGGTATGTTTACTTGTGTTTTCTGTAGTAATTCAAGCAAATTAGTTTTAATTTCTTGAGGAATCTTTTGTGTGTATTGGAACCTATCTCTGTATTCCAGTGAGATTCTTGCTTCCTGTCACCATTCGACTCTGTATCTATTAGCTTGTTTTTTTCATCCTCGAGAAACTTAGGATTCTCTCAATCCTCTGTCAATCTATATGGGAAATCTGCAAGGTTTATTAAACAAATTATTAATTGAAATTGTTGTTAATAATCCCCTCCAGCCGCCACCGTATGGCCCCATCTCAGTCTTCTTTGTTATCATTCTACCTTTAATCTTTTCTTCCATACTGGCTGCTTGTTGACCATACGACGTGAGGAAAGATGGCCTGGCAACTCTGAAAACTTATCTGTGAGCTTCCTCATGGGCCGCTGTATGGCGTACTCTTATCCTTTTTAATTTTGTCAAAACATGTAGTTTGAAATCTCTTCCTTGCCTTCTCTGAGTTATTTTTCTGCCTGAAATCTTGATAAAAAATAATGATAATGAAATCTCTTCCTTGCCTTCTCTGAGTTATTTTTCCCCCTGAAATCTTGATAAAAAATAATGATAATGAAATCTCTTCCTTGCCTTCTCTGAGTTATTTTTCTGCCTGAAATCTTGATAAAAAAATAATGATAATGAAATCTCTTTCTTGCCTTCTCTGAGTTTAGTTTTATGTATGAAATCTTTGATATAAAAAATAATAATGATAATGAAATCTATTTCTTGCCTGAGTCATCTCTGATTTCTCTGAATCTTCTTGCCAGTTCTCCTCTGCCAGACAAATTGAAAACCTCTGACTCCTCTGAATCTCTGAAAATTTATGTTAGATTCATTCTCTTTATATTCAGTATTGCCATCTCTCTCTCTCTTGGCTTCCATTTGATAGCTCATTCACCATTTTCTGTCATAAACCTTAGAAAACTCTTTCATTCTTCATATCTCTGAATTTTAAAGCTCCCAAATAAATTATATGGATTGTTTCTTCTTTTGCAATAAAAATTTAGCATGAGTTCACTTAAATAAAATAGGGAGATTTCCATTAAATTTATTAGGATGTATGCAAATGTAATCTATTAGTTAGAAAACTTCTATTTGTAACTCCTTGAACAACTCATAAATATTACTGTGTTTTTTTTAGTTTTGATTTATTAAAATTGTTAATTTGACTTTCTTTTAATCAAACACATTAAATGGAAATAGTGATAAAGTTAATATTAGGATATCTCATAAGATATTAGGATAGATTTGTATTATTTTAAAATTATTTTTTTAAAAATAAAGTTGCTTTAGTAGATGCAAGGTTGATTTAATGAATAAATTAGATTTTTTAATGTGTAGTAGATTTTTATGGTGATACTAGTTATTAAATAAATGATAAATAGAATTAAATATTGAGTTAAATATTATTTATACTTATTAATATAAATTTGTTTAGTTATGATATAATTTATACTATCTTGTGGCACATTGGTTTTTAATAAATGAATAATAAATTAGAGATTAATTGTGATTTTAATAAATAAATAATAAACAAATATTAGACAGATTTATAGTTCTTGAGTGGAATAATATTTGGATTTTATTTTAAAAGAGAGCGAAAACCTTATAGTGCTTTCCGGTTTAATTTGTTCAATGGTGTAATGTTGAGTTAATTTTAAACATGGTCTTGCTTGAAATTTCATTGTCGGTTAATGGCATCAAGTAGTAATGATGTAATTGGTTTATTATATTATTCTTTAGTTCTGAGTCATATTGTGCTAATTAAGTGTCAAGTTGTTTAAACCCTTGTTTTCCATATCGGGAAATGGATATATGGATAGTAGTTTTGTGTGTTAAGAGTTATCCAACTCCAGAGGTTAGGCTTCTTGGGTTCCAATACAACATTAAGTCATGTTGTTTTAAAATGTTTTAATGGATTTGAGTTTTTAAGGTGGATAGGGGAAAGTTTTGTTGTTTGAGGTTTTGGATTGAAATGGTTTATGTCATGTATTGGTTTGCAATAAGATAGGTGCCTTTCGGTCCCTTGTCCATGCATGTTATTGGTTTCTGGATGTTGGTTAGGAGTTGCTAGTTGCATGTAGGAGAGTAGCTTCTATGGTGGGGCCGGTGCCCAAAGTAGTTGCCTGGGTAACCCCATGGAAGTTGTAATCAAGTGATAACTTAATAATTTATTTAGGTGGGTTGGGTAGAAATTCACATAACAAGATAAGTATGATGCCTCACCCATGCCTTGAGTCCTCTCACAAGCTAAGGATGGGATGAGAAGGCCTGGTTGGCAAGGTCGACCTCCTTGTCTTCATAAGAGGATGTGTTAGCTCCGCATGTGTCACCCTATGGGGTCGATGCCTAGAGAGAGGCTGCTAGGGTAACTATAGATGGGGGTCGGTGCCTAGAGAGAGATAGCCTGGGTAACCCATGCTAGGACCATGCAATGACACTCTCCCTACTGCAGTCTAGTTATTTCCTGTTATCTTTTGTTGATGCCTATAGAGTACTGTCTTGTTTTGATGATTTGAGTTGTCTTGATGATTTGAGTAGTCTTGATGATCTGAGTTGTCTATGCCAAATTTTATTTGCTTGCTTGTAACCTTTGACTTAGTGGAATCTCAATGTTATCTCCTAGCTCGGGGGGCGGACCTCAGGGTTCCACATAGTTGGGTGGAAGATCTTAATCCATTGGTTTTCTTAGATGTATTGGTTAGAGATCAATGAAGAAGTGTTTCAAGTTCTAGACTTGTTCTGCATCTTTAGAGTTGAAATATACCTTCATAATTTTATTATATTGTTGTATTTTGTAAACCTATGTAATCGGTCATGAACCTTGTAATCTTGTAATTCTTGTATTCAAACTTTTGTAACTGTTCTTATCTGTAAAAGAATGATGTAATTCTCTTCTGTGACATCATAATGTATATCACTTGTATTGTTATGATTTCATGATGCAATTATGTTCCCTAGAGGTGTTAGTTGTACAACTTGTTTAAATGTTGATTAATAGTGTAATTTTATCTAATGAATAATGCATTTACTTGCTTCAAAAAAAATCTGTAAATTTTGTACTTGTTAGTCTAACACTCTAGGGTTGCATGACGGGGCATCATAGCTAAACCTTCCAAGTGTGCTTTTGGTCTCAAAGAGGTGGAGTTTTTGAGTCACCTAGTGTCTTGCGAAGGAGTAAAAGTTGATCCAAACAAAATCAAGGCTATGATGGAATGGTTGATCTCCTAAAACTATTAAGAACTTGAGTGCTTTCCTGGGACTCACTAGATACTATAAAAGATTTGTAAAGAAATGTGGCCACATAGCAACACTCCTTACAACACTATTAAAAAAGGATGTTTTTCAATGGAATGAGATAGCTACAACATTTGAGAGATTGAAGGAGACTATGTGTACCACTCTAGCTCTAGCCACTCCAACTTTCGCCAAGGATTTTTATTGTGGAGTGTGATGCTTCAGGAAATGGTATAGGAGCAGTTCTCATGCAGGAAGGTAAGCCCATTACTTTTCAAAGTCATTAGTTGAAGTGTAAGAATCAACTCAAACCTATTTATGAGAACAAAATGCTAGCTATTTTTCATGCAATGAAACAATGGAGGTCATATCTAATGGGTAGTGTGCACTTCAAAGTTAAGACGGATCAGGATAGCCTAAAATATTTTTAGCGTAGTGGTTATCCTCTGAAGAACAACAAAATTGGATCACTAAGATGCTAGGTTATGAATTTGAGATCATCTATAAGAAAGGGAAGGAAATTATAGTGGTTGAAGCACTATCCAAGAAGGATGAGGTATTATTGTGTGTCATTTCAATATTACAAGTAGATTAGGTTGAAGAAGCCAAATTAGAATGGAAGA
Source organism: Cunninghamia lanceolata (assembly GCA_027924645.1). Lineage (NCBI taxonomy): Eukaryota > Viridiplantae > Streptophyta > Pinopsida > Cupressales > Cupressaceae > Cunninghamia > Cunninghamia lanceolata. The sequence continues at coordinate 638,037 of BSBN01001137.1, read as the reverse complement.
ATGATGTTGCTACAAGGAATTTCATTCAACAGTTACAAAATGATTTGATTAGTTTGGATAAGTTTTGTTGGAAGGGAGAATCCTTTTGGTATAAAGAGTGATTGTACTTATGCAAGAATTTCACCCTCAAACACAAGATTCTCTAGGAGCTCCATTATTCTCCAGCTGGTGGTCACTCAAGATTTTTTAAGACATATCATCAAATCAAGTAAAATTTATTTTGGGAAGGGCTTAAAGGTGATGTTTAAAAAATTGGGGTAGAATATTTGGTATGTTAAAGAATTAAAGGTGAGAAAGACAACTATCTTTGTAGCCCTTGGTAATTCATAGTTAGCAATGGGAAGAGGTCTCCATGGATTTAATCACATACCTTCCAAGATATGAAGGTAAGAGTGTCATCATGGTAGTAGTGGATCACCTCACCAAATATGCCCACTTTATTACATTATCCCATCCTTCTAAAACAAATATAGTGGCAAAAGCATTCATGGAGAATATACAAAAAAATACATGGTACCCTAAGGGTTATTATTAGTGATCGAGATCCTATATTTACTAGTAGCTTTTGGACAAATTTATTCTCTTGTTTGGGTACCCAATTGGCTCATAACTCTTCATACCATCCCCAGTTAAATGGGAAAGCTAATCTTGTCAACTAGTGCTTGGAGGGGTATCTTTGTTGTTTCACTTCAGATAAGTAGTTTCAATGGGTGACTTGGCTACCATTAGCAAAATGGTGGTGCAACACTTCCTTCCATAGTTCTTAAAAAATATCCCCATTTATGGAATTATATGGATACCATCCCCAATCCATCACGTCATCATTGAGGGTGACACTAAGAGTTTAGGCTGTGGAAGATCACGTGAATCATCAACAATAGGTACTTTATAGATTTAAGGAGAATTTGGCCACAGTACAAAATTGAATGAAACAATGTAGGTGACCAGCACCATAGTGAAAGGAGTTTTGAAGTAGGTCACTGGGTTTTATTGAGACTTCAACCTTATAAGCAAATGTCCCTGAAGCAATAAACAAAAAATAAGAAGTTGCCACCAAAATATTATGGTCCATACCCAATTTTGTAGAAGATTGGTAATGTAGCTTACAAGCTTGAGTTGCCTCCAACAACAAAGATGTATCCAATTTTTCATGTCTCATTTTTAAAGAAGGTGATTGGCTAATAGATCCCTACACAGATAGTGTTACTAGAGCTAGATGGAGAAGGAAGAATCATCTTAGATCCAAAGTTAATTCTTCAGACACACACAAAGAATTTGAGCACTAGGACAATCATGAAGTACCTCATTTAGTGGAAGAATTTGATGATCAAATATGCTATGTGGGAAGATGAAGATTTTATACAGAAAAATCCATAGTTGATTTGCATTGAGGACAATGCTTCTCTGAAGAGTGGGGGCATGCTAAACCTTTAATCCATTGATTGTATTGGGAGATGTGTCACTGACTTGTGGTGAGCATAACCCTTAATTAAGTTATGTGATCATTTATTTAGTCTTATTTAGGTAATTAATTAATCCTAGGTGCTATATTTAGTTATCTAAGTCAGTTTGGGTGGCGACCGTGTCATAATTAGGTATATATAGGAGCTAGTGGTTAGTTTATTATCACCATATTTTAAATTGTGTTCTTATTGGAGACTTGTGGAGGTTTTCCCCTAAAAGTAGCTCATTATTCTTATGTAATATAAAGTATTTGTAACATATTTCATTACAACGAGCCTTCACTGATACTACTAAAGGCTTCCATTACATGGCTCAGGATTTCTATTGCCTCCCTCATGATTCTAGAGGCCTGGGTTGATTTCAATCCAACACTAGGGATTAACATTATGTGCCAAATGGATAATTGGAGCCCTCGAGAAGGAAATTAAGCTTGGAAGTTTTTGATTAGATACTACATTTCTGCTAGAGTGCTTAGTGAGCATTAGGCTTTGAAGGGTCTTGGTCTCCATACCCTTCTTATAATGAAGGAATTGATTCAAATTTAGGGCATGTTTGTTATTAAAAGTATATGGAAAGCTTGGGAGGCTATCAAATCTCAACTCTTATGTGATGGTTATGACTTTTGTAAGGGATTGTCTATTAATCATCAATCCATTTGGTGGTGTCTTATTCTTTCTTGTCATGACCAACTGCTTACCAAGGCTCCATGGATTCATGCTTTGAAATTCTATAATAGGGGTATCAAGACTCTACCTGCTCTTTTTTCCACAACTACCAAGAATTTTTTCACCTAGCTTGATGCCAAATTGAAATACAAACTCTCTAACTAGGATTTGGAGACTTACTAGACTATTATTGATTCAGTTCCCCTAATATGTTGCACAAAATGGGGGTTTGTTGTATCAAAGCGCAGTGGAAGGATTGAAAATGGTACCTAGACACACCATTTCACAACTACAAACCTCTCAAGGGATATGCCTGGCTACCTTCGCATGTTCACATGGTGGCTAAATTGAATCACAAATGGCTTCTCCAATCCTTCTTGGGCTCTTGGCAACACAAGTTCCAGACTATTTTGTTGGCTATTCTTGAGGCAAAGCTGGTTTACTTTGCCTAATGCATTCTCTATGAGGGCCTTCCCATTAGTACTAGATTATCTCATATGGGAGTTGACAATCCTCACTGCCCATTATGTGGACAACAGGAGACTCTCAAGCACCTTTTCTAGAGTTTTGTCCAAGAACAAATGAAGCTTGAAATTGGATTCATGACTTTTTAAGCCTTTTAGACATGAGCCTTTCTCATGGCATATGATCTTTTTAGAGTTGGCTTAAAATTCCCACTAAAATTACCTAGATATGGCATGCTTTCAAGGTGAAAATTCTCTTTAGCATTTGCAAAGATAGAAACTTTGTTGTTTTCACTAGTTGTTCTAGTAATATTCATTTCTCATCTTATACTAAAGCTATTGTTTGCTTTGATGTTCTTATGTAGATTTAAGTACAATCTAACAAAGTTCCACTTGAAGTGACACATCTTCAAGTGCTTTTATATCACTAGGGTAATGTCCCATGTGTAGTAGCCAAAGTACTACCTACTCCATCCTCCTATAGGAGTCACTCTCTACCCCATGGATGTTGACATGGGTATAGTTAATTTGCTCGAGGAGTTCATGATTCTTGGACATGTGGTTCCTAGCCCCTTCCAAAAAGAGCAAGGGGTTGATTCACTCACATCTAGTCTTAGCCATCCCATCCACCTTTCGCCTCCTCTCAGCCACATGACTAAGGGTTCTTGGTTGGCCAAATTCTAGCAAATTTGGTTGCCTTGCTTTGGCCATCTCACTTGCTTGTGACACTCAGCTTGTTGAGGAAGAAAATGAAGAGGGAATGATAATTGGCTAAGACCTTGCTCCTGATGACCTGGACTATGTTGATGTATGGGACAAACTGAATGATTATGACCCCCTCTAGTGGTATAGCTCTCATCACTTAGCAGTTTTATCTTGTATTTTGATGGTTGGGGCTTGGCCTCAGGTGGACTTTGGGGTGTGACTTCTTCCACCCCTTTTTTGTGAATATGTGTAACATATTTTTTTTACAAGTAACATAGGTGCTTATTCATTATTTAGAGTAAAATTAGGATTTGTTAATTTAGTGTTATTAGATGTTTGAATCCTCCTTTCACCCTATACATTCAAGGATCTAGGGTCGAGTGACAATTCAGTATCATACCCTAGATCGTTGTGAGATGTAGGGAAGCTTGGATTAGGGAATTTAATTATCAATTTCTCTTCTCTTATGCTCAATTGACCATCAAACCTTAATTATGCAAATACGATAATAAATTGACGAATAACAGAAAAAGATCTTACAGACAGAAGTAAAATATCAAATCACAAAGTACTTGTTTTTAGGCTTCCGAGGTGAAACTGTCAGGGACATTGGAGCGGGCGCCCAAGTCCAAGGTGCCAGTTTCTTTGTGGGATTCTGACCTCCTTCCGACATTGATCAGCACTGTAACTCCTGTTTCTGGAAATTCTATTGTGGAGGACACTAGAGCGAGCGCCCAAGTCTTGGAAATGCTCTGGTGTCCTGCTTCTCTTCAGATCTAGAATGTTTGATGTCTGTTAATCCTTCCTGCAACTTCACTTTTCCCAAATGCGACACCTGTAACCTGCAATCACAAGACTTTGGGAGGGGGTTGTGGTGTTTAGAGGCTTGACTTAGTCAAGCCCCAGAGGACACTTAAGTCTCTGAACACCATTGTCAGATAGAGAGTGCGTGCCCTTGTGAGGTGGAGGCAAAAACCAAAGGAATTGATGATGAAAACACAATATAATGTCACCTTATAGTGAAGATATCATGGGAGGAAGATACTCTTCATTCCATGATGAAATGGATGCTCAAATCTGCAAACAGAAACACACAAACCACACAAGTCTGTTCTTGCAACACAATGAAAGCCTTGAATCACCTTGAGAACACTTGAACATCACAATTGCCTTCTAGTACACAAATGAATGCCTAAACATGCTTTTATATGCAACTACAAACACTCCCGCCAAGATTTTTGTAATTCAAACTTACCGTGTCGGCAAATGACCCAAATAACGGTCATAAACTAACACCCAGAAATTGGGGCTGCCCCAAAATAGGGCACGGGCGCCCAAGTCCTCCCCCCCTATTTTGAGCAAGGTACAACTCAAGGGGTCCTCTTAGGTCCCATTTTTCATGTTACTTAGGGCTCATTCCATCGGGATGCCAAATTATGAAGTAAGATGTCCTAAATGCATGCAAAAGACCCGGGAGCTAAACCTTAAGAGGGAAAAGCCCCCAAGGGGACATTTTCCGACATTACATTCATCCAAAAAAATAACTTAAGGAAACCACAAAGTAGTTTGTGCCAATAAGCTTACACTCTAACCAACTTTTTATCTCCTCCTCAAACAATATAAAAGCATTAAATATTCTTAAAATTAATTACAATTAATAGTTATAATTCAACCAAGTGATAATACAACTGTCATACAATTTTAAAAAATTATGATGGATTGCCTATTAAGGACACATGTGTCCATGTTAAACTAGTAAGTGTCCTCTTTCTATACTTTAAGTATGGCTCAATTTTTTTCCACTTTCTTCAAATCAAATAAAATAGAATAGAAGATTTTTAATGTTGAAGAAGCTAAAGACACTTTAAAAATAAACCTAATCATTTGAAAACCTAAACATTTTAATTTTTTACATTCCTCATCTTTTATTATTAGTTTATGCCAAGGCAGGAATACTAATGCATTCATGTGATGCAATTAATTCATTTCAGTTGACCAATGAGCATTGAATATTAAATTCATTTGGCAAAATCCCTAAAGTTGTAACTTAATTTTTTTATTTACTGATTTAACAAATGCAATTTATCTGTTGTGCTATTGGTCAATTTGGTGAACAGTAATGTGCAAAATAGAATTTTTTATTTTCTAATTATATTAAAATTCAGTCTACCTTTCAAGTACCAAGTTGGCATGTTGGCAAGTTGGTTGGTCCGGTCAGTTTTATTTTTCGTCATTTCACATTTTCCAGCTGACAAATAGCCTATGCTAAAATGGGAGTTTTGGAAGAGGGTTTAGACATCCGTCAAAGCATAAAAGATAGGAATTTTGACAGATTTTGTAGATGCAACAGCCCTGGTAGACATGTATGCAAAATGCGGAAGCATAGAGAAGACCCATGAACTGTCTGACAAAATGCCTCAAAGAACTGTGGTTTCATGGAATGCAATGGCTGCAAGATATGCACAAAATGGATTTGTTGAAAAAGCTTTAGAATTTTTCAAACAAATGCAAATGGTAGGTGTAAAGCCAGACTCCACAAACCTTTGCCAGCATCCTCCTTGCCTGTGCCAAAATGGGAACATTGGAACACGGTATGGAATCTTCAGGTTGTTGAGAGACAAAACTGTGGCTGCCAGTGAAATACGTTACATGTGCACATAATCTATATGGGCTCTCAGAGGCCAAGACCAAAGGCAGGCGATCATCAGAGGTGTCCAAATGCATACGTTTTAGAAAGTGATACTCACCAAAATAAGAGTTTGTTGTTTAACACTGAGTCGAAAAAGGTTAGACTAGATAGGCTTGATGAGGATGGATTCCCTTATATTCTGCAGACCTTTATAGTGGTGTGTTTCTACGGGCTGAAGAGGTAATACGAGAAGACTTGGACGTAGTCCAGGCTTCCATTGGTGAGTTTGGTGGTAACAATTGAGCAGGCATTGAGGGAGCATCTCCACATTCTGCTTGTTACACATGATTCCCCTGAAGACTACTCTACATTATTATAGACCCTTATTCTCAAGAACGTGCTTTCAAATGGGAAAAAAGTCCATTCTTTCATCACTCACAACATACAGAGAACACGGGCACCAAATGCTTGATTGGAAACTAGTAGCATAGGCCTTCTCGCATCACCGCGAGGGCAAAGTCTGGAGTATGTGGGCTTGCGGGAAGAAAATCAAGCCTTCCCGCATTCCCGTAGAGGCTATCAATTATCAGTGTGGGTGTGTGGTGGATTCAATGTGTGGTATTGCAGTTTTCTCCTGCCTTCCCACAGGATTGAAATTTATGTTCGGGCTGGCGGGAAATAAAACTTAGAAAGTTTTATTAATTTTCATACAAAGAAGCTTGCGAGAGATTTGTGAAATAGTCTTACTATGGATGTACTCGATTCTCATTGGCCAAAATTCAAGGATAGTGCATGCGAATCTGGTAACGAGAGGAATATACCTTGTACGTTATACAATATTTTAGGTTACCACTAATGTCATCGATAAAATCTTTGAATTAGATTTACTATAAATTATTGAAGGCGATCCTCAACTGATTTGCCATAAGCTAAATCTTTAAACACCCAACATTAATTATATGCAATCTCTCGTAGTTTATCTCCATATTACGTTGTATTGCACAATGATTTGCTCTGTTCTATTACTATAGTTTACAACTTACTGCACATATTTATTATAATTGTACCTAGGATATATGCAGTATTAGAGTCCACAAAGCCATTAATAATTTAACAAAATTGATTGTCAAAATTGCAAATTTGTTAATCTAAATGCTTTTGCTACTAAATCTTTAAACTTATTATCAATTACAATGTCATTCGTTTTATTCAACATTACAATGACAGAAACCTGACACAATGCTTCTCTTATTTATTTTTATAATAAACTCTATTTTTTCAACCTCCTCCTTCTCTTTAAATAGATCATAAACCACTACTAAAATATCCACACGATAATACACTAGTTAGAGGACTCTCCCACCTATAGCCGACCATAGTTCTAAAATATCCACATAATTATGCTGAAGGCGTTCCCTATGGCAAACATAGACTTGGGGCGGAAGATCAATGATCAACATTGCATGAGAACCAAGCAAGACGATTAAAATGCATCCTTTTCTGTTCTATCACAATTTTTTTCGTCGTGTTTTCGTTCCAGTTCTTTTTCCTGGCTGCCAAAAATATAATCCTGCACATAGACTCAAGTCGTGTAATGAAGGCATTTTATAGCTTAAATTGAAATGTCAGGCCGTGTAATGTTGGGAAATGTAAAAAGCGAACAAATCTTCCCACAAGATTTAATTATTGTGGGAATTGTGCCTCGAGTTGTATGGACATACGTTTGATTAATGCTACATAAATTCAATTGAAAAAAAATATCTTATTATATTTAGTATAGGTATGTATTGCTTTAACGCATCGGGGGTTCACAATTTTGTTACGCAGTGGCCTTCATTGAAATTAAGCTCATTAGTGATTAACTGCCAAGATTTGGTTACATGCAAGGGAATTATAAATAATGTTCCGTATTTGATGGAATATGGACGTTATTTTGTGTTCACATTTAAAAGAATTGATGGTACATGTTAAATTGTCTTGGAAACTTTCATTGTGAAATGTAACTAATGGAGATATTCTTAAGGCTGGAAAACATATGAATACAATTAATTTTGGTCTTTTACTACAAAAAAGTGTTGTATCTCCACCAATTTGATAATTTACAATGTAATAACTATTAATTAGTTATTTAATTGTACTAAATTAATTAGAAAAATATGTGATTATTTAATTAGTTATTTTGTAATAATTTAGGTAGTTAATTGTTTTCATTTGTTTCTTTAAATTCTATAAATAGAAAAAAAATAGTTTGTTTACATTAGGTTTATTTTTTTAAATAATCGTTAAGGTTTTTATAGGGCCTCACTTTTGAAACTAAACAAAGTTTATATATTATATCTATATCCATCCAAGAGAATTATATTCTAAAACCTTTATTATACTCCAAAAAACCTTAACATACTAAATAGGGGAAAACATTGAAAGGCTCAAAAACTAGAATGTGCTATAATGAGTTCGAACACAACACAAAGCAACACCACCTTCAAACAAACCCCTACCGACTAGTTGCAACATCCTTATGATCAATCACAAATATTTCAACCCTCGTAGCCAAACAAAGCATCTCCCCTAGTGGAAAGGTGCTTTGAAATGCCCTTGATAGTGGTGCAAGCATTAGCTTGAAGCACATATCCTTTTGACACTAAGTAGGTGCCAAGAGCTACCACAAAAAAAATAGTATTGAGTAGTCACTTTTGAGCTCTGCACATCCATTGCTATGATAGATACATAGTGCCGCTAACACCTTGATTATGTCATAACAAAAGGCCCTCAAGACTCCCACTTCTTTCTAAAGCTAACCCAATTCTTCTTACCAATACATTTTAGTTGTTACAAAGTTCACAAACTTCTAGTCAAGATCTATAACTTCCTTTTTCTTAGCTCCCTTGGGTCCTCTACATTTTTAACCACCTCAATATCTCCAAATTGGTCGGGGAAGAAAGTCTTCAACAAGCAAACCCTTAAATCCATGTCAAGGACAAAATAGGGCAATGTGGTGATGAACTCTTCCCTTAGAGCCATTTTCAGCTTGTTACTGTACTCCAAACCCTTTTATCCTAACACTCTCAACACAAACCCTAGCGCCACTTCATTCTCATAGTGGAAAATATTCCTAAGATGATATGTCAACACTTCGACATTGTGTTTGATACTCTTGCCTTTGTATTCGCTTGTTTTTTCTCACAATACCCACTTTCAATAGAATGCCAACACCTACGAGATAGAAACCCAAGAAAGAAAGACACTAGACCCATATTGCAACAAAAGAACACCAAGAGAACTATATAGAGGCCATCTTCATGGATTCTAAAGACTCCTTAATCTCTCATGCATACTATATTATATCTTGTGCATGCTAAAGTTGAACAAAGGTTCAATCATCTACAACACCCTTAAGATTTTAATTGATAATCCTTCATACGTTCTACAAGAAATCTCCTTAGATCTAAAGTAATTAATGGCTTAGTAAATCATCCCCTTGAAAAATTATTACAACTAGAAGGAGATAGAGCCTTAACTAGTATGTCCAACCTAAAATGCAAAGAGCAAAAAAATCGAGGGTGATGACACATAGTTTTCTCATTCTAGCCAAGTATTAGAATGAAAAATACACTTATCTATAAGAGGATCTTGCTATGTTCCCATATTAGCTAAATAGTATACTATTGCATTTGTACTTATCCAACAATGATTAAATATTAATTTAGAGAATTTTCCTTTCAAACCTTGTGCTTCTTCCACAAAACAATTAAAACTCCAATTAGGACTAACTTTTATTCATAGCATTTAGATACTATTAGTGAGTCTCCCTCCATTATCACCCACTTACAATTGAGATAAACCACTATACCCATCCCTAACATTAACACCTCCCATTCAAACTCATTGTTAGTTTTGTTGCCAAAGAATAAAGATATACCATACATTAAATTACTATTAAAGTCTTGCCTAATTAGCCCTCGTCTTGCTTTACCTAGATTACCTTTGGAAGCCCCATTGAAGTTTACTTTCACACACCCATATGGAGGAGGATTTCATAGATCCATGTATACCTCTCTACAATTCTTTTTAATTTTTAACTTGTAGGTTACTTGAATACTTTCCACCTGCCCCTTGAACATGTGGTTTACATTAGATTTGTTAAGCATATTTGTATTGTTAATTAATAGTTGGTATTCATTTAATTATATTTAGTTAAAAGGAGATATCAAATTACCCAATTTAATGAGTTGAATTATTGTTGTTAATTAATTAGAGTATCCCATTCATTTAAACAATTAAAAAGACCAATATTTTTTTTCATTAGTTGCGTTGGTTAATTAGTTTAGATTTATTTCTTGCACACAAAATCATAAAACAACAACAATAATTTACACCAAACAAGTACACATCTAGTGATCCAAACATAACCAAGTAAATTCTTAACTTCTAAAACATTTGGTCAAAGAAATAAATAATGAACAACCTTTTTAAATAAAATTGAACAAACATTTAAATAGATAACTTGTTCTCCTCAAATTCAAGGGGGCACTATTGATTTTATCTCACATGTGTCATAGATTGAGGCCCAACTTAGTTGAATAAATCCTTAGAGAGTTAGGAGAGACTTTGTCTCCTTGTCTCACCCTTTGTGCTCAAACAATGACTTTATTAGAAAACATCAAACATGAAAAGACTCATGTGAAATATCTGCATCAAGCAAACAACTACGAAATGAACATTTATCCATCAACTACTCATCAAACATTTATCCACACACTACTCATCAAACATTTGCAAACTTTACTTTCAAACTCATTCCCAAGAAGACCTTCCTCAAAGGACATCAATATTATGTTACCAAAAGAAGAAGAAGAAGAACACAAAATTTATACAAAACAACCATATGTTTCCAGGAAACTTGAAATGATTTCCTCAAGCTCATTAATGGTGATTTGAATCTAGTATTACTCACCAAAACTTATGTACATTTTTCCAAATTCCAACAATCATCTAGTAGAGTGTGCTAACTAGAGATATCACTAATTTAAGAAGACCTTTGTAGCCCTAAGATAATCAATGAATAAATGTTGAGGAACAATTTAAAAGGCTTTGCATAAGTCTACAAAGAAACACAAAGGTAGAGAGAGAGAGAGAGAGAGAGAGAGAGAGAGAGAGAGAGAGAGAGAGAGAGAGAGAGAGAGAGAGAGAGAGAGAGAGAGAGAGAGATTATTTTGGGATTGTTGACTTATCATGGGGGGTGTCAAAATTAGCCCATGGTTTTGTTGAAATGACAAGTGGTTTATAGGATGGTAATAATCTATAGATATAACCCTCGGCATAGTGTTTTGATATCATTTGAATTGTATTTTAGGAATTTGTAGGCTTTTAGTTTAGGTCTAAGTATCAACATGCTATTAAAGTGTTAACTTATAATACATTTCTTATGTTGCTTTCTATTTTTGTTGTGGGATAATTCATGTGTATTTGAAATCAAATTTGAAAATAAAAAGTCATGGTCAACACCCTGACAATTGAGACTGAGAAGTTCAAGAGGTAAAACTTTGAGTTGTGGAAATTGAAGGTTGAAGATCTTTTAGTGGAGAGAGATCAATGGATCATAATAATTTTTGCACTCAATTTTCTATCATTAGAAATGGATCAAGATGAATGAGACAAGTTGGATAGAAGAGATCTACTATTAGGTTGTGCCTTTCTAATTTAGTCTTGATGAATGCTATGGACTTGACCTAAGTCACTTTTGTAGTTTTAGATTTGATCCTTTCACTTTTAAAATTCAAAACTCAAGTTAATGTCTTGCTGACCATTTCACTAGTCATTTTGAGCCAACTTAGCACACATTCTTCTTAACCTGTGTCCTTCATTATATGTAAGGACATTCATTAACTTATTTGAAAACATCAAGATTTTGAATTGTAAAGGAAATAAAAAATAAATTAGAGCATAGTCAAAGCATTTTATCATATCACATACATCTATGTTTGTTGCATGCATGATTTTTATTTTTGAGTCTTTGCTCAAAGCCATAAAGTTAATTTGCTAGGGGTTTGACTAAGGAGAAATTGATCCTTGCAATCCAATAAATTCCCAAATGTGTTTGTGAACACCACCTATCTTACAAGTTTTCAATTATTAGAGATTAGGGTGAGCAAAGTTCAAAACTATGTGAATTGTCAAATCCTTCCTACAAATACAAGTTTAATTATATTCACATAGTTCATTTTTGCACCGATGACTATGATTGGTTCATTTCTATACTCATATATCTGATGTAGCCAAATTCTAAGGACAACTATATTTAGGTTTTGTTATTATTCTTTTAACACATCTAAGAAGTTGTAATTCTGAGTTATAATTCAAAAGTTGTGGTTGAAACAATACATAATTATCTATCGACCATCAAAAAAAATTAAATGTTTTTATTTGTATTTATTTCTAAAATTCTAAATTATGTTATATGATTTCTCACAACTCTATATTAGGTTAATTGGGGTGCATTGCTTGTTGTATTCATTAAACCTCATTTTCAATAAAGAAATTTATTTTATTTTATTTACATTTTAGTGAATGCAAACTTCTTACACAAATCGACCTAGGGTTTTCGCCTTAGGTTCTATCCTTCCACATTAGAGTCATTTATATATTTTTATTGTATTCTTTTCATTTCAAATTTGTTTGGGGTTTGAATCTGCCTTTATTTGTGCTTCATTATGTTATCTTGATTAGTGTTTGGGCTATTGTTTGTTATCTCTTTGATGCTTATCCTATGCATCCTCCTTTATGCACTTTCACTAATAGATTTTTATCATGGATGACTTCTCCCCCTTCCTTACCAACTTCATTTTTTATGTCATTGTGCTTTATGATGACACATCTTTTGTACCCTGTGATAGTGACTTAGCTACTACTTCATCCCTATCAGGGCTTAAATTTGATAGTCCACCTTGCCTGTCAAGGACTTTTTTTCCTACAGTTTAGTCTCCATTAATGCCTTTCACATGACAATTATTTTTTTTAAATGCAAGTCAAATTTTATAAAGAAATATAAAAAATTTTTACAAATAGTTTTAATGTATTCATACCAAGGTATTTCAAATAATGTATGCATTCAAGTTCTTTCTATTTTTTATAGCTGTCGGGCTTTATCTTTCAATATAAAATTTAATTTTTTGATGTGTTGGAAAAGCCAAAATATTGTATAAAAAAACTTAAAGCCTATTAAGAACTTCTTAAAAAAACCTAAAAATTTGAGATTTTTTTTAAATAATAAAAGTTTCTATTAAAGAATTTAAAAATTATATTATATATATATAATATTGATAACTTTTAAAAAAAATCTAAAAATCCGGAATTTATTTAAAATAATAAAAATTTCTATTAAAAAATAAAAGTTTCTATTAAAAAAATTAAAAATAATAATATGACTATATATATACATACATACATACATATATACAGTCACATTTTCATATTAATTGTTTTTTCTACAGTTTTTAAAATAAATTACATGTATGTTAATATAGTTAAATATTTATTTTAATTGTATTTTACAACTAAAATCTTTAAATACAACTATACAACTGTCAAATTTAAGACCTGATCCCTATATGCACTTGATATGTCTAGTGATCTTGATTCATGTGATGTTGTGTCTAACAAACATTCCTTTTCAACCTAATGATAGCTTATCATTTACATCTATAGATTCCCCTCCAAGTGCCTCTCTTGATCCACTTTTTCTTGAGGAGTCCAATGATATAGATACAAGTGTTTCACCTTCACTTACATACAATGATGATGCACCCTCTCCTGCACGTAGTGTTATACTTGTTCTATGTGGAAAAAAGAAAACATTATTTTACATATGGAAAAATTTAAAGTATACATAGTTTATAAAATTGAGTTGTTAAGAGCAATAAATAGGGGGCGTATTTTTTTTAATATATACTAGTAATTTTTAGGAAATTAGAGTATTTATATGCTTAATTTTAAATATTTTCTAATATAATATAATACTATAAAATATATTATAGTTATAAATTTTTAGTATTATATTATAGTATAATATATTTATTTTTTTGTTATATTTAAAATTAGAGATTAGACACCAAACATGAAAGCTCACACATTTGAAGTAGCTATAAGCAAAATAAAGGAATCTTCAAATCCATTAAGATTATGATAATTAATTTACGACACTTGAGAAAACAAAAAATGACATGGGCCATAGGGATAAAAGACAATCATCATTTACTTAAAGACATAGCAATTGAACTTCCACAACTCTTCCGTGTACTCATTGCACACTAAAGTGCGATTGCTAGTAATACATTAGTTAAAGGAACTCTCCTACCTATAGGCTACAATAATTCCAACGGCGAATTTGAAAATGAGAGCAAAAAAACGAAAGATAGAACTCTGAAGTAACTAGCACTTACACCCATAGGAGGTTCAAGGAATACGCCGATAGGAACAACCGAGACTTAAGAAAATTTTCCGGCTAAATTTTTACGGCGTGAGACAATTCCGAGAACTATAATGCTCACATATAAAAGCCTATCGGCTAATTAATTCCCATGACATGGCAGCCACATGGAAGATATGACACGTAGACTCCCTCTTGTTCTTCCACGGCCATAAACGCCGTATTGGGATTGGTATTATATTCGAATATGCACACGATAGGACAAGGTATTCCAGAATGAAGACGACTATTTATAAGAATGAATGAAAACGGTGGGTGGCTCAGAAATATATTGATTTTCGGCGGGTTGACCGGCGCAGGATTAGCAGCATTTTTCCTACATCGTCATATAAATTCTTTGCCCTCTTCTGTTGTAGCTCTGCGCTTTTGCAAATTATCACAATCTGCAGTAAGTTTTTCTGAATCCTGATGAATGTTTGACTATGATTTATCCAGAAAATGTCTCGTATTTGGCTCCGATGGTTTTTCAGTCATTATTTAGCCTTTTCATTTTATTTTAATGAGGAAAGTTTTGGTACTATTTTACATTGCTAAAACCCTTGTATCTGGCTCTGGTGTATTTATATCTTTAGATTAATTCAATACAATTAAACTGTAAAAAGGCTATAAGCCCTACTTTTTATTGGAGAGACATAGATTTTGCACTTTGCATTGGTTACATGGACATGGAGAGGAAGTTATTTCTGGGAATGTAGTATATCTGTGTGTTTTAAAGCAGATCCTCGGCTATTTAATGGGAAATGATTGTACTAACCGAGATGTATCTCTAATTAGAATTGAGGGCTCTTTGTTTTTTGGGTTTATCATTTGATAATTTTTAACGGCGGCTTTGATGTGAAATGTACATACAGATTGAATAATGCTAGTTTTCTGAATGCAGGCTGAAAGCCTTTCAATGGCAGAGACAAATCTCATCAACACAACTGATGCATGGAAGAGCTTGGAGGTTGGTTTTCGTTAGACTTCATTTCTTTTATGTCTTGGTCTTGATATGGATGTGGGTGCTTTGGTTGCTCCATACTTACTGAGCATACTTAATTTGAGATTCATCCCACTCTTCAGGGACATGTTGCAGATATCCATAAGACACATTTACGTGACTTATTGAAGGATGAATCCCGATGTGAATCAATGACCATGTAGGTTTTAAATTTATTTTCCATTTGTCAGGCGTATGTTTTTATATTTATTGAATTAAAATATTTTTTGTTATTCATTTTTCCATTTATTGCACCTGGTTATATTTGACATACTGGTAGAATTTCTTGGGCTTTTCTGTTAGGACAACTTTAAAAAAATTTAATAATTGGTGTTTTATGTATGTGTTTAACTCTCTAGAGAATATGATGGGATTACATTGGACTACTCACGACAAAGAGCAACTCAGGAGACATTGGAGAAGCTTTTTAAGCTTACCAAGGTAACGTGTCATTTTCTGACTTAATCATAAGTGGGATCTGAGAACCATCCTTAACTTGAATTTACAAATTTTTATTGAAATTTAGTCTAGAACTTGTCCATTTTCAGTGCTAAAATATGAGATGCTGGAAACCTAATGACCTCAATTGTTTGTATAACTAGGCGGCACATCTGAAGGAGAAGATTGACAGAATGTACAACGGAGAGCATGTGCGTAAGCTTCATCACTATAAATCACTGAACAAGAGTTTTGTTTGTCTAGGGGGATGTTCAAATAAATTAATATGGATTAGACGTCATACCACAGACTTAGTGCAAAATTTGAGATATTTGTAGTATGACCTGTTGTTGGAAACTCAAATAGTTTTTAATGTGCCTTGAGTTTAATGGTACCATGCACTGATGTCAAATGCCTGATATATATGGCAAAGGCAAGTTGGGTCACCCTCTGTTGCAACTCTTATTGTATATCATTCTGAGCATTTGGAGAGCCAATTTAATAGCTTCTATTTAGGATCCATGTTCAAAATCATTATGTGCTTCTTTAGTCTTCTTAGGTTTCTATGGTTCTGCTATCTCATATTTTATAACTATGGCAGATAAACACTACAGAGAATCGTGCCGTGCTTCACATTGCTCTAAGGGCGGCCAAGGATACGGTTATTAACTGTGATGGGAAGAATGTAGTTGATGATGTCTGGAATGTTCTTGACAAAATTAGTGAATTTTCAGAAAGGGTCCGGAGTGGTGCTTGGGTAATGACAAAGTTTGAGTAAGATATTAATTTTGCAGGTTTTGAGTTAACAGGAATGAACTGGCTATGATATAAGTTCAATTCATTGCCACTGTTTTAGTAATATTTAGAAATTGACAGGTAGGTGCAACAGGGAAGCCACTCAAAGATGTTGTATCGATAGGTATTGGTGGCAGCTTCCTAGGGCCACTCTTTGTGCACACTGCGCTTCAAACAGGTGGAGTAATAATATAAATCTTCCATTTACTTTCCTGATTTTCTTCTGCATGGATCTCCACTTTTTGTTTATTAAACAAGATTCTCTTCTTAGAACTTTTATTTTATGCCTTATTTATTCTCTTTTTCAAAAAGTGTGGCAATAGATTTGGGTGGTAAGACTATAATATGTTATACAAATATTTGCAGATCCAGAGGCAGCAGAGGAGGCAAAAGGCCGCCAGTTGCGATTGTATGTAGGCAAATAGCATCTCATTTTCTTCTTTTTCATGTTTATGCACTTCTAAATGCATTGCTCCTCCATATGCTTTTCCTAAAATTTGTTTCGAGTCTTTAGGTGTTTGGAATCAATGCGATTTAATGTGTGTTCTTGTGCCCTGTCACTAAAAGGAACTTAGTTAATTTGAATCTCATAAGTATTGAACATACCATGTAGCTGTTTCCTACCAAGGATTCTTGTTTTTTGCAAAGGTTTTGAATCGTAGCCACAGTTAACTCAGATACTGTTGAAACTAGCTCAAAATCATGGTCAATCATGATGCATAACTTTTTGCAACCATTTAAAAACAATTTCAGCTGATCTTCATCTTCCTCGTGATTAAATCACTGTGGAGAACTTCTTGAATTGACCCACCCATAACACCTTGTTACTGGGCAGCTCTCATATCTTGATAAAAAATGCACTACAAACGATTTTGTTTTCTCAACACAAGGAATGTATTCTCGCTGCATATCCACATTGTTTATTTCATTTGTTAGTAAGTTTTATATGGTCAGTAGGAAGCATCATCAGCAATGTATAAAGTGATGGAATTATTTCTTTCTCTATCAACTGAAATTTCAGTGATAATATTATGTTACTGAAGGACATTGAGACTCATAACCATCGTCTGGTACTGGGAATTAGTGAATAACAACAGCTGTTACAAAGGAAACATATGCTTGCATTTTCTCCTCAAAAGTAGAGGTATAGGGAAGACGTTACCAATGGCTTTAAATTTTTAATTATCAGTTGGTTTAGTTTCTCCTCATTATTCATACATCCATGGGCATGTAGTGGGATAGAGAAACCATAGATGCAAAAATTTGGTCTCTTGTTGGAAGAATTGCCCTTGATGCAAATGGCAAAATCAAATAGGGTTCATTGTTTCTAAAATTAGTCTTAGAGATTACAAATAGTCTTCCCCAGATGTTGCAGAAGCATTAACTTACTCTCGAAAGTCAGTCTCTGAAGCTGATTACCCTTGGCCTGTTATGAAGTGAATAATAAGAGGATAATATAGGAGGGAGAGTGTAATATCCCAACTAAAATTAACCCCTCCTGATCATTTCAACTGAAAGGAATATACACTAAACAACTGCAGCAAATTATGAAGTTTTAATTATTTCAAGGCATACAGCTGTCACCAAAGATTAAATGGAATAATAATGAAAGGAATATACACTAAACAACCACAGCAAATTATGAAGTTTTAATTATTTCAAGGCATACAGATTTCACCAAAGATTGTATGGAATAATAATGAACATTGCTGGTGAATCAGAAATACTGAACATGTATACATTAAATAATAAGTTCACAGCCACACCAAAATGAAAATACTTGTTAAATCACTGCATAATCACTGTATACTGATTGCTGGTTACAAATAAATCACATTCATATAGGCTGAATTATGACTGCTGATAAATCAGATCACCAATCCACACCAGAAGTTGATATGAACCCTCACAATATTTTTTATTAATCACTCAGTTCAGTTCACAACATAACAGCACCCCTGACAATATATATAATCTAAATTACAAGTCAAAGGAGATGAACTCACTGCAGGTCTCTGATTATTATTTCTTCTTGCACCCCAGTGATCAGACCTGGGTGATCCAATCCTCTGCTGGCTACGGGTGATGGCGTATAGTAGCTGTATAACTGGTGTCAGACCTGTAGGATGGCAGCAGCATAAGATGTGTCTTGGATGCAATAAGCAGACAATATTAAATGCCCCTGTGTAGCATGAATCCAGGCTGCAATCTGATTGTTGTAGTTTGCACAGAGGTAAATCAAATTCCTCCTTATTGCTGTGAATGCTGGGAATTAATTCACATGTCCCCGTTGGATCTGGTGTGACCTAGCTCCTCATAACAGCAACGATCGCCCTAGGATGTGTGCGATAGCTGCGATAGGTGATGTAGATTTGCTATGCAAATGACAACTCAGCTCCACTGTATGCATCCAAATATGATTTGAATTCCAAATAGGATCTGCCCGTCACTATGTGTCGCTGAAAATTAACAGGCAGCGAATGATATAAGACCCCACGATTGATGTAGAAACCCCTTTCAAAGATGGCGCACAAGGGAAATGGTGATTGCTATCTTTAAACAATCCCGAAACACCAATCGATTGTGATTTGCTTGCAAATGCTTCAATGCCCAAAACCTCCATAAAGAGACCCAAGAGGGTTTTCGTCCTCTTGAATCACGGACGAAGCCAAGGGTTTTCGTCCTTGGATGCCCTAGATTGAACAAACTGCTCAAATCTGAAAATTATATGCAACGGATAACTTGAACGAATATAAAATGAAGATAGGCACCTCCTTGATATACCTTTTTCAGAGTTGCAGGATACGGCTACCCCCCTGCACAGGGCACGCGTACCTGAGTATCCGGTACGGATCCGGGTACGGTACGGGGCGGGTACGGCTTGGATATCGTACCCGCCCGTGCCCTAAAATATCGCTTGCCCTAGCCGCGCCCGACTCTGCTGGATACGCCTCTTTGAAAATATTGTGCCGTATTTTGATCTTCCGTGGTTAAAACTTAAAAACGTAGGGTTTCAGTCGGCTGATTTCAAAACGTTATATGATATGAAGTTCATCCTTCATCCGGTTTCAATCGATTTTCCTTGATCCGCGGCGTCTTCTGTCTGCAATTCGTATTTTAAATATAATAAATTTCAATTATTCGTAGTTTTTTCCATCAATTTTCTTACTCTATACAGGCGGACACATTTCCTTTCATCGTCAAACTCAAACGCCATTGTTCATCTGGATCGCGATACCCCATTTTCATCTTTTTCAAACGCTATTTTCTCCTAGATCGCGATATGCAGGTATTGTTTAATACTTCATGTTTTTGTTTTATATTCTGTATACATATCGCAGATCTTTGAAACTTTATATTTATATGATATGTGATAAGTTTATAGTTATACTTTATATCTGCGAATCGCTATATAAGTATACTTAATAATTTACAATTTATAATTTATAATTTATATTTTATAATATTATACTTTATATCTTATAGTTTATACTTTATACTTTATAATATTATATGATAAGTTTATACTTTAAACTTTATATTTATAATATATATTTTTATATTTTTATTTTATTAAATTTAAAATTCTTATATAATATTTAATAAATTTCATATATAAATTTCAATATAAAATGTTTTTGTTTTTATTTTATTAAATTTAAAATGTTTGAAGTTTATATTTTGAGTTTATATTTTATTTTATTAAATTTAAAATGTTTATATAAACATCAAATTTTTTTATTAATTTATTTTAATTAAAGATATATATAAAAATATTTAATAAAATTGTGTTACATATGTGTATATGTGTTTTTTTATGAATGGCGTATCCAGCCGTATCCATATTAGGGGCTTTCAAAAATAGTCGTATCCGTATCCGATACCGTATCCGTATCCGATACCGTATCCGTATCCATGCAACTCTGACCTTTTTGAATTGGGCCCTTGGGTCCTAAATTTCCCTCCAAGTATTTAAAAATGCTTTTTAATTTTTATTTAATTTTATTTTTATTTTAGTACTAGTGTTTAAAAACACTTTTTATTTTAATTATAATAATATTATTAAGTTGCCCTTAAAATTAGAAATTATCGGGCCCAACTTAAATAATATTATTAATTATTTAATCCGAAAAAGGGGACATGACAGAGAGTAATAGGAATATGTTGTCACAATGAGCTCTATGCAATTTTTTCTGGACTTATTATTGTTTGTACTTTCAATATGATCTTACTTTCTATATGAGCATCATATCCATGCGTGAGTGTTTTTTAAAATCTAGTTTCAATATTCTTTGGGATTTGAGTGTGTGCACTTACACTACACCTGACTACACTACCGTGTACAAAGTCCTTAGAGTTTATGCGTCAAAATTGGAAATACAATAAATAATTCAGGTATTATATGTGCAGTTTAAATGCATAAATCTGTAGTTATAACAATAATTGTTGCAAAGAAATAATATTCTTCTCTCCAGAAGTGATATTTCTTTTTTATCATTTTATGAACTATTCATGATTGATGTCATTTCCTGATTTTATTGACAAAGTTCTTTTGAAGTTAAACATTCCTTTTTTGCAGTCTGGCAAATGTGGATCCAGTTGATGTAGCACGGAGTATTAATGGTTTAAATCCGGAGACTACATTAGGTTTGTTTTATTGATGGATCTGTGTTTGAGAAATTTCTAGCTTAGGTAATGAATATTATATTCTGTTATTTATGAGAATCCTGTAATTGGTTGCTGCAGTTGTTGTGGTCTCAAAGACATTTACAACAGCAGAAACCATGCTAAATGCCAGGACATTAAGGACATGGATTATATCTGCCCTTGGGTGAGTTGGGAAATTAAGGATATGGATTGTAAATGCTTTTGATGAATTCTGTTGGGAATTATCATGTTGCATTAACATGTTGAGATAGCTTACAAGCCTCCATTGGCACATCTACAGGCCCGATGCTGTTGCAAAGCACATGGTGGCAGTTAGCACAAACCTCAAGGTATTCTTCTATCGGATTCAATAATTTTTTTTTTCAATATTTTTACTCTATTTGCATGTGTTCTTTCTGTAATGTTCAGTCATCTTGGTTTCTTTTGTTTAAGAATATATTGTTTTGCTGGTTCAAATTAACATGGCTTATTATCTCATATGTCAGGCAATATCTTTAGTTTGAAATAATATTATGTAGTTGGAAGTTGTGGCATTTTAGCCATGTACATCCATTTGTATCCAAGTAATTCTCCTATATATAGATATCTTGTTGATGTAAGCTTGCCGATCTTCTCAAATGGTTATTATCTATAGTGTTGTGTACCTATATTATTGGTCACACTTATGTTTTTAATCATGTAGTCCTAGCCCTAGTCTTTGTTATTAGTTAATTAATATAATATTTTTAGTGCCTAGGCTCAACATATCATTATACTTATGTTTCTAGCATGTAGTTTTACTTGTTATTATGTAAGTAATGTTTTGTCTACCTAAGGTTAGTGAAGAGTTAAGTCATGAGTTAGACATTGGTTAATTAGGGTATAGTGAGGGAAAGCCCTAAAGGATGTAAATCTTATCTCATATCAATCATATTTTTTTAATGCAATACAAAGAGCTGCCATTGTGTGAGTGCTTTTGTATTATACTCAGATTCATAGTTGAAAAACTCGCCAAGCCCAAAAAACATGACTCGTCCTAAGCTCGGCAACTTAAAATTGCTTAAATTTCATTAAACACATTTTTTTTTGCAAAATTCAATGATAAGATGCATCCAATGAGTCAATAAATGAGTACATAAAAGAAACACGCTGAGTCTAGTTGTATTTGATTGATTTGAAAGCAAATTGAGTACAAAATGGCATCCTCATGTGGAATGCATTGATACTGATAGTCTGAAACAAAATGAAAATAGCAAATTGTTTTTGTAAAACTGAAAGTAAATACTACATTAATATATTTTACAAATTTACATATTCCTCTTCCTCTACCTTTCTTGTGCGCAGCCGAAGGTTATATTGCCAAAACTCACCAAAACTCGGCAAGTTTTTCCCCCTTGATTCGGCGAGTAATTCCGGAGAGTTCTTGCAGGAAAAACTCGCCAGGCAAAAAAACTCGCAAGTTTTTTAAAACTCATTGAATACTCGGAGAGTTTTGCAACTATGCTAAGATTTGCAGGTGCAGTCCATCTTGGGTGTGCAGGTGCTTTCCATCTTGCACATACTTTTGTTGTCCAATATTTTTTGTATTTTATTTTTGTGCTTTGTTTAACTTTAGGGTATGCAGCAAATGGTATCAAGCTTAAATTGATTTCTTGTTGGTGCCAATGTGCCAACTGCCAAGGGATCTGTATATGAGAACCAACTCAAAGTTTGTGACCAAAGACAAGCAGAAGACTTGAAGAGTTTATTTATGGAGTTCACTGATGAGGTTTGAAGTGAGAAATAGCTGGAAGAGTCAAATCCAAAGCATTCAACTATTGAAACACCATTTTTGATGACGAAGAGGATAATCTCAACCTTTGGGGTGATGCTGATCATGGTACCCCAGGCAGTGAAGAGGAAGAGGCAGAAAGCTGGCAATGATCTGCTTTTAACCTACAAATGATGATTCTCTAGTATTACCTTGGATGTGTAAGAGAGTTCCCCACATAGCTGAGCAAGTTTAGATTGGCCTTTAGTGTGTAGATAATAAAAAGGCAAGATGACAAGCTAAATGTGGTTTACAACGTTTGAACGGTGCTGCCCACACATGGGGAGAGAGATGGGTTTTTACAAATCCCCATGTAGACTGTTTCTGATTTTTTGATGCTCCAACTGAGAGGGCAGCTTGCAACTTTGATGACTTATATAATACTTATATACTTGTTTCAGAAAGATGTGCCTGTGTAGGAGTACACAGAGAAGTTTCAATTTTTGGAGTCCAAGTTCAAGCTTTCTTTGAATATGGTGTGAAATATTTATACAAAATCCATACAACGGAAGCAAACAAATGCAAACACTTGCAATGATTTATTGATATCAAAATTGAATACAAATTATACAAATTTGCAACAATACATTACATATGATCTCTCACTCTTCATCACAGATTTGAGCCTCTCAGCCAGCCTCTCCTCGCCAGCCATTGACCCCCTCTCCATGGTTTCCAGCTTCAATAAACACTCTTCCTCATGCCAGAGGAAATTTCGCTCTTCTTGTTACTGTAGACTCACATCTCTGTTTTCATTTTCATGCTATCTTCTTTCCCTCAAAACTCCATGCCGCTCTTCCTTCACTCCTAGCGGCTGCCTATCTTTCTTGAGTGCAATCTCACTCTCTGTTGGGCTGCTTCTCTCTGTTGGGCTTTCTTCCCCTTTTGCCTCTGCTAGGTGCTCCTCAGAAAAAATTAAGAACAATTTTTATCACTTGGAAGACTATACGCATCCTCCCAAGTCTGGCGTCTCCTCTGCTCTCCAACATTTCAATTTTGTCTTATATTAGCTGCTCCAAATTAAAAGGAATCTGCGTCCAATAAAACGTTATTTTCCTTGCATTTATTTGTTTGGCGCCTCCTCAAGTAACACCTAAAGGATAGATTCTCTTGGATAGGTAAGTAACCCATCAATCATATTAAATAAGCACCAATTAGGATTGTTACTGAATTAGAAGGAAACACCATTCCAAAATTTGGGAAATAAAAGAAGAGAAATTGAATTTTGAGAAATTGGATGCCGAAAGCTGACTTTTTGCATAACTTTTGACAGAATGCACATTTTCACCTGAAAATTGGCCAATATGTGTGGAATCACCTCTTGAAGCTCTCCGTAAAATCTTTTGACTCCAACTTTTATAAAACTCCGGAATTAATTGTTTTCGTAAACTACCAGGTGAAAACAGAGAATTTTAAATTCTCGCAACTGGTAAGGAATCCGGCCACGAAAATTTGCCACATTTGGCAAATTGCTATCACGAACATCCTTGTAAAACGGTTTGGTTCCAGCCCTCATAGATTTTTAAAAACAATTGTTTCCGTAAAACTTCCAGTTGGATTGGGTAACTGTGATTAGGCGAAATCTTCATTTTTGCAAATTTGATTCAAATTGAGGCTTACTGATATAGTGAGAAGCCAAAAACAATCAACACAACCAAAACAAGAAAATAAAACTGACAAATGTTTTTGGGTGATGCGGGATTGCCTGTGGACCCGAATGCTCTTACATCAAAAATGTCGGGTAAGAAAAAATTGTGAGCTTGGGCTCACAAAATGGAGTTGGATGATAGAATCACCCTTCCAGGTTGTAAACAACCTACAACAAACTCCATCACTGCAACAGGTACATCAGATTATTTCTTCCTTCTCCTCTTCCAACATTTGGCTAGGACAATCTCCATCCTTCTCCACCAAGTCTGCTCCAAGTTTGCTCTTCACTCCTCCTTGTGGAAATTAATCCACCATGAACCGCCCTCCTCCTCCAATTATATTTTCGTCTCCTCCCTTCTCTCGTGGGATTCAACACACCATAATCCGGCCTCCTTCACCAAATTCCTTCTTTGCACTTCATCTCATCTACACCATCCTCTGCAGCACCTGCATACAAATCTGTTCTGACAATATCATGGAAATAAAAAATTTCCATCTTCTCCCCTACATTCACCTCTTCTTCCACTCTCACCACCTCATCTGCATACAACTCAACATCATCTTCATTATTACAAATTTCAGAAAAAACAAATATTACCTCTGAAGTCTCTTTCTCCTCTGCTGCTGCAACATTTCTCTCATCATTCTCTGTTGTAACATCCTCTCTACTCTCATCCCTTGCTATCAATATTTTCATGTCTTCCCCAAGACACGCTATTGCTACACTTTCATCTTCCAACACCTTCATATCCTCCAAAGGACCCATAATTGCTGCAACTTTATTCTCATCTCCACCCTTAGCTGCAACTTCTTTCACCACTTTCATCTTCCAACACCTTCATATCCTCCAAAGGACTCATAACTACTGCAACTTTATTCTCATCTCCACCCTTAGCTGCAACTTCTTTCACCACTTCTTCCATGCCTTCCAAAAGACATGCTTCTGCTGCAATTTTGTTCTTTTCTTCTTCATCCTTTTTTCTTGCACACACAAGTTCACTTGCAAACAAATCATCATCAGAAAGATAATGGGACTAAGTCTTACCCATATTCTTCTCTTCTTTTCTCTTTTCTTTCATTCTACTCTCCTCCAAGACATTTGACCTCCAAGATATTTCTGCACATTTATTCTGAATCCTGGTCCAACTCTCTTCCTCTAAAATTCTCTCTCCTCTCAATAAATGAAATTTTTACGGCCCAACCCAAGGCCAACCTCATACTCTTCCTCCTTGACATTTCTACACACATTTGCAACCCACTCACAATCTACAACTTTACCTCAGTAGCCTGCACACACACCTGCAATAAAACTCACACACAACCACAACTATTCTCTACCCAACAAAGATTCTGGAAGATGTACCTCTCAAAACCCCCTCTACCCATTTTCACTCAGTGGACGTCTATACACCTACCCCACCTTTGATCTCTGTTGGAGGACAACCAACAAGTCACACAAAATTCATCCTTGACTCTCTGCAGTTATAGGACTCTCTCATACCTGCAACAAAAATATTAGAGCTCTCAATCTTTCTCCCAGTGAGCAACCTTGCGCTCTAATACCAATTGTTGCAGATCGAAGATTGAGAAACCCTAAAGGAGTTGTCAATCTTAGCAACCTTCAAACACAAATTCAAAATGCATACAACGGAAGCAAACAGATGCAAACACTTGCAGTGATTTATTGATACGAAAATTGAATACAAATTACACAAATCTGCAACAATACATTACATATGATCTCTCACTCTTCATTATGGATTTGAGCCTCTCAACTAGCCTCTCCTTGCCAGCCATTGACACCCTCTCCATGGTTTCCAGCTTCAATAAACTCTCTTCCTCATGCTAGAGGAAATTCCGCTCTTCTTGTTACTGCATACTCATATATCTGTTTTCATTTCCATGATGTCTTCTTTCCCTCAAAACTCCATGCTGCTCTTTGTTCACTCTTGGCGACTACCTATACTCTTTCCTGAGTGCAATCTTACTCTCTGTCGGGTCGCCTCTCACTTGGGTGTTCTTCCCTTTCTGCCTTTGCTAAGCACTCAGAAAAAAAAATTTAAGAACAATTTTTATCACTTGGCAGATTATATTCCTCCTCCCAAGTCTGGCATCTCCTTCCCTCCCCAACGTTTCAATTTTGTCTTTTATTAGCTGCTCCAAATTAAAAGGAATTTGCCTCCAATAAAAAGTTATTTTCCTTGCATTTATTTGTTTGGTGCCTCCTTAAGAAACACCTAAAGGATAGATTCTCTTGGACAGATAAGTAGCTCATCAATCATATTAAATAAGCACCAATCATGATTGTCACTGAATTAGAAGGAAACACCATTCCAAAATTTGGGAAATAAAAGAAGAGAAATTGAATTTTGAGAAACTGGATGCCGAAAGCCGACCTTTTGCATAAGTTTTGACAGAATGCACATTTCACTTGAAAATTGGCCAATATGTGTGGCTTCACTCCTTGAAGCTCCTTGTAAAATCTTTTGACTCCAGCTTTTATAAAACTTCAGAATTAATTGTTTCCATAAACTGTCGGGCGAAAACAAAGAACTTTAAATTCTCCCAACTGGTAAGGAGTTCGGCCATGAAAACTTGCCACATTTGGCGAAATGCTATCGTGAACATCCTTGTAAAATGGTTTGGTTTTAGCCCTCACAGATTTTTAAAAACAATTGTATCTGTAAAAGTGCTAGCTGGACTGGGTAACCGCGATCAGGCGAAATCTTCATTTTTGCAAATTTGATTCAAATTGAGGCTTTCTGATATAGTGAGAAGCCAAAAACAACCAACACAACCAAAACAAGAAAATAAATCTGACAAATGCTTTGGGGTGATGCAGGATTGCTTGTGGACTCGGATGCTCCAGCATCATACTTGGCCATATTATTTTTGTAGAGGGCATGTATGTTGACCTTGCGAAGATCAAGGCCATATGTGATTGGCCTACACTGAAGACTCTTAAGAAACTTAAAGGTTTCTTAGGATTAGCAATCTTTTATAGAAGGTTTAGGAGAAATTACCAAGAAGGATTCTTTTGTTTGGTCTACATAGGCACATGAACCATTTGAAGAAGTCAAACATGCGTGTATCTCTATCCTTGTTTTAATCACCCTTTATTTTTCCAAACCCTTTGTCATTGTGTGATGCCCTCATATTTGGTATTGGTGTAGTGCTTTTGCAAGATAGCCAATCTATGGCTTTTGAAAGCAAGAAGATGAATGACAAATAGAAAACGCATTGTTCACATTATAGTTAAGAGATGTTAACCATCCAATATGCAGTGGCTAAATGACATTAATTTCTATCTGTGAATGAGTTTTTCATCAAGATTGACCATCTCAATCCAAAACAAAATTTGTCATAGGGAACACTTACAAAGGAGAACCATAAATGGCTTGATTGATTATAAGCATATGACTTTGAGATATTGTACAAGAAGGGGAATGGTAACATGGTTGTAGATACTCTATCACGTGAGATGAGACGCCTGTCTGGAATGTCATCTTTGTTAGTCAACCTGCTTGGTTAGTGGAACTTTTTCAAGACTAGAGCAACAACATTGATACAGTTCAACTCAGACAAGACATTGCAAAAAAGAATAAGGAAAGGCTTGGTTAGTCAAGAACAACATTATGTTCTTTCAAGCTCATATATATCTTCAAACTAGATCGATTCTCATGCAAAAGGCACTTGAACATTGATATTCATCACCCATTGCATGTTTTGTCGTTAAAACCTATATAGGAATATCTTTGCCAACTTCTTCTATAAAGATGTGAAGGCAAGCATCCTCAAATTTGTAGTTGAATATGATACCTATAGTTGTAATAAAGTAGAGGGCTTGCCACCTCTTGGATTACCTAAGCCAAATACTATCCCCAACCAAAAGTAGGAAATTGTCTCAATGAAATTTGTCTTAGGATGACCATGGTCTAAAGTTAAGAATGAAATATTTGCTCTGGTGGATTGTTTGACAAAGTATGCACATTTCATGACAATGAGCAATATTGGGTCCAATGTATCAAAGATTGTGAAGGTATATTTCTAATATGTGTTGAAGTTGCATGGGATCCCACAATGTATCACTTGTAATCAAGATTGAATGTTCAAGAGCCATTTTCGGCAGGAACTCTTCATGTTCATAGGTGTAACATTCAACATGAGTACACCTCACTAGCCCCAAATAGATAGGCAAATTGATTAGTGAATTAATGTTTGTAGAGCTACCTGAGTATGTATGCAAGGGATAAGCAAGGGAGATGGGTTGAATGGTTGTACTTGCTAGAGTATTGGTACAACACCATCTACTACTTTTCAATCAAGATTAATCCTTTTATAAGCATTGTATTGTTATGAGCTTCCATTGGCATTGGACTAGATAGTTCATTGAAGGAAGGTGCAAGTAGCAGTTGACACATTGTAGGAAATAAAAAAGGACAATTAAAATTGTTTGAATAGGATGAAATGATAGACTGACCAACATAGGATAGAGTGCAACTTTAAGTGGGTGATAAGCTTTGTTTGTCTCCAAGCATATAAGTAGTTGGCATTAAAGGGACAAGGAAAAAAAATCTTGTAGCCTTGGTAGTAGAGACCATACAAGATCTGTGCAAAGGTAGGTAAATTGAACACTGCTCTAGAATTTCCAAATAAGGGAGGAATCCACAATGTGTTCCATGTTTCTTGTTTGAAGAAGATGTTGGGGTCAAGTGTTGTCTCATAGATTGAAATTCCCATCACAGATTGAGAAGGAAACTTGTGTTGGAACTAGAGGATATTATTGGGGAAGAGGGGAATATGCGTTGAATTTGAGTGGTTTAAATGTACGAGGTGAAGTGGGAAGTCTCCCTATAGAAGATGCAATCTTGGAGAATGATAATGTCTTAGGAAAGCATCTCAATTTTCCATTCTTTGGGAAATGGGCCCAAAATCTTGAAAGAGGCAAAGGAGCAATAAGGCAAAAAAAGAAGACATCCAAAGGTGGCATGACATGTCAACAAAATTGGAAGGGACCCACGGAGTTAAAAAAGGTCCCCCTTCACGGAGTTAAAAAAGGTCCCCCTTCTCATTCGTGGGTTTGTTAAGTTGTATTGTTTAGTGTATTGGTTTGGCTTATGTTTTGTCACTTAGTGGTAGTAGGTTATGTTCTTAACATCTACACCACTCATGTTTAGAAGTGTAACTCCCACTTTTGTCCTTTCTAGTTTTTGTATTTTACTAGCATTTGTCTTTTGTGAGTTTGTGTGCTTTAGGTATAAAGCTCTTTAAGGTGGAGAGCATGTTGTGTACCTAGGCACAACATTTTATTATACTTATTGTTAGTATGTGGTCCTAATTCCTAGTCTTACTTATAATTTTAGTAATGTTTCATCTACTTGGATTAACGAAGAGTTAAGTCATGAGTTAGACATGGGTTAATTAGGGTTTGCTTTTCCATTGAGTATACAGGGTGGGAAAGCCCTAATATGTATCTCTTATATTTTATCAGTTATATTTTATTAATATAGTACAAAGAGCCACCATTGTGGTAGTGCTTTTGTGTTATAGTCAAATTTGTAGGTGTCATCTGTCTCGGGTAAGTAGGTGCTTCCCATCTTGCTTGCATATTTTTTCGTTGTCTAATATTTGTCTACAACTTTTCTGTGATTTGTTTAAGACACAATTATTTGTGTCTTAAACAAATCAGAGAAAAGTATGACTATGTCTGGTTAAGTGACTATAGAAAGGCTAAAGATGTTTGAAAAATTGACTGGAGGAGGTCTTGAAGATTTGCAGACAAATTTTGGAAGTTTCTATTGGATGATAGTCTCTAGTGTCTCGCTTCATGTGCTTTTGTTTCAAGGTCTCGCACTCTTGTCCCTTTGGGCCGCTTGTGTCCTGTGCCTAGGCACTAGTGTCCTCTGTGAATGGTTCCTTCAAACTTGTTATTTATCTCTGGGAAAATAGGTGCTTGAGGGCAATTTCTGGGATCTGTCGCAGTCAGACCCTAGGATTCAACTGTTTTCATATTGAAGTTTGGGGTGTGTGAATGACTAGGTGTAGATGAGGGAGAAAATGGTGTGTGGAGCGAAGAGTGCAGTCCTAATGGAGGTTTTACTGATTTGGAGTATCCATGGCTGCTGACTGGAGGTTGTGAGTCTATGGGTGCATGTGCTTCTTCCTATGCCCTAGATTCTTGGTTATTTTTCCCTTAAGAATCTATCTTATAAACATGTGATGCATTTACTAGTTTTATCTAGCTGTTGGAGACGAGCTAGGGTTAGGGTTAAGTGAAAATGGGAGTGTTTTAGGTGGGAAAAGTCAATATGAATGTGGGACACTAGTGTGCGAGTTAATGTCCAAGGACACATGCATAGGCGCTAGTGTCCAGGATGAGTTTATATTAGAGTCAAAGAATGTGGTGATACAAGAGTGAAGTGGGCCCAATAATGGATTAAGGGCATGAGCTGGGGGATGGGAAAATGGTCAGAATGCTCAGGATAGTCATCTTACTTGTTAGTAAAAAGGAGAGCACTATATTGAGCACAAGCAAGAGGGAAAAGTGCGAAGTATGCACTTTTCATCTCTACAAATTGGTTCCTTCAATAATGAGAAAGGGAGCTTTTGGAGAGAGATGAAACCACTTTGTGGTTGTAAATAAAAATAAAAGGATATATAATCAGCTGCCTGTAGCATTTTTTTTTTGTTTTTTGTTTTTGCAGTAGTTAATAAAATCTGAAGTTGGTGTTATGTCTTGATTATCTAACGTGTGAACATCTAGAATGCTGTATGCTGTTTGAATGTATCATGTGTTGTTGTGGGGCCACTAAGTGAATTGAGAACACAACTGTAAGGACAAGGTTATCATTAATTTGAACCCCTATCCTTTTCTACATCATATGGTATTAGAGTGAGTATTTTGGAGGTGTGTGAGAGAGTGAAAGAACATCTTCCAGCAAGGGAATGTTAGGTAGAAAGTGTAGAGAGAGAAGAAACATCCTACATTGTGTGAATAGTGGGTAGAGGGTGTTTAAAGTGTTATTCATCATGTGTGGGTGGGCAGAGAACATAGAGTTAAAAGAGTGGTTAAGAGGTAATTTACAAAAGTTACAGTTTAAAGCATGAGTGTTCAGTGTGAGTCAAGATGCTTTCAAGAAGAGGAGCAGTGGCTGCCAATGTGGCAGGAAGATTGGATGAGGTTGCGAACTTGCTAAGAGATAAGCAAATGAGGTTAGATGTTGTTGAAGAAAACATGAGAAGAGAATTTCTTCCAAGTGATGATGTGAGTGATTGGAATGTCCCCTTTTGGGACAACACTATTTTTTTCTTGCTTGCTGTTCCCATGCTTCCCTTGGACTGTTTATTCAATGTGCTTGATATGGATATGATTGATGATTGATATTTTGAATGTTTCCTTTATATTTCAATCTGCATATTCATATATGTGTATCTGCTGCTATGTATGTGAAGGTGACTGATAAATCTTTCTGTATCACACTTGCACACTTTCTTTTTATATCTTCCATGGTATATGGCTGCAACTATTGCCAAGAGAGGCAATACTTCATAAAGAGAATTATTTCCTTTTAATATATATATTTTCTTTAACTCAGAATATATATATTCCTTTTATATCTTCTCTATATTTAATCAGATCTTAATCTTTTCCCTATATCATTCTCATTTTATACTCAGAAATATATAACGGATATATATATATTTAAAACTCCGAAATATCCTTTTTGCATTCCTTCTTTTAATATAACCGCTGTCCACTTCTTTGTCTATTCTAAGACCTTTGTATCATATATTGTTTTGTCTTCTATGATCCCAAATGTGAATCGCTCTCTTTCATAATTAAATCGCTGCCTTTTACACATTAATTTCCTTACTTCAGATCGCATATCCTTATATTATGATAATCGCTCCATTAATAATTGTCTTCTTTATAAATCGTAGCATCATATATTGAAATCGCATTACTTTATGATTTTAACCTTCTTTCATATGGAGTGCTCCCTTAGATTTTAAATCATTGCTGCCTTAGTATAGACTTTATCCATTGATCGCTGCATGTATATGATCTCTGCCTTCCATTTATCAATAGTCTGTTGTAATTGAATGATGATTGATGATAGCTCCTCCCCTTGTGGAAGGATAACGATTAATACTTATATGTCTAGAGGGTTACTTTGACCAATGGTCATTACTTTTCAAAGGTATCAATTACCTTTTAATTCATAAAGTTATTTGCTGACTTTATAGTGATCATAGCTGCATTTGTTAATAGCAGCGATTGCCTTAAAAGGCCCGATCATATTAAGACTTGACTTATATTCAAAGTCATTCTTAATTCTAAGTTTTATAATAATATTTAATAATAATTAATATCCACATTTATATTAATAACTATACATTGTAATAATATTTAATTTAATATTTATATTTATACTTATTATAAATATTGTTTGATATTTATTATTATAATATATATCTATATTATATTATATATTATATTTATAAATATATATTATATTTATATATATATGTATATATGTCATATCTTAATAATATATTATTATAATTATAATAATATTAAAATCGATAATATTATTTATATTTATACCATAAGGGTATTTAATAATATTATTTAATATTAATATCACATGTATGATTTCTTAGTCTAATGATGTTTAAATCTTTAATTTAAACAATGCCTTAATATCGGGACATGACAGTGATGTAGAAGATGAAGAGTTGGGAGTAGAAGATTTAGAACCAGTACATGAACATCAGTTAGGTGTAGGGGAAGACAGGCTCATTATAGATATTACAAGTATTGGAAGAGGAACTAAGATGGAAGTTCCAAGTTTTTCAGGCACTTTAAACCCCAAGGATTTGATTGATTGACTCACTAAGATGGAAGACCACTTAAAGTTTGATGAGGTGGCTGGCCCAAGGAGAGTAAAAGTGGATCAGACCAAATTAAAAGGCCATGCAAATAGGTACAAATTGAGAGAAAAAGAAGAGGTAAATAAAAGATTACTTGTTGGGACAAGATGGTTGCCAAATTGCAGGCAAATATCTACCTATAGAGTATCAATTGGACTTGTTGAAAGAGCTACAAAACTTGAGGCAAAGAGACATCGTGAAAGACTGGAGAAATTTTACAAGATAACCTTATAGTCTTGTCATCATGAGGTAGACCATGATAAGTTTGTAAGGTATATAAATGGGGTGAGAATAAACATACAAGATGAGTTGATCATGGGTTGATTGTACATTGTGGAAGAGGCTTATCAATTTTCATTGAAAGCCGAAGTGATGTCAAGAAGGCAACAAAATTCATCAAGAGGAAGAGGAAGGTTTAGTAGTGGTAGAAACCGACCACTTAATGAGAGAACTCAAAAGTGGCATGGGGGAGAATCAAGTACTCCTCAAATGCCAAATCAACAAGCAAGTGGTGGAACAAGCTATGGAAGAGGAAGATGAAGATGAAGAGAAAGAGGTTGGTCATTTAGTGGACCGTGTCTTAGATGTGGAGAATATATGAAGGTAGTACACAAGTGGTGCAAGCAAATGCACGTGCCATTACAAAATTATGTTGAAGAAACTAAGGAGAGAATTTGGTATTGAGGTGGTTTTGAAGATTGAGAAGAAAGAAGTATGGCAAAGGAGACACCTCTTCAGGGCAAAGTGCAAAACAAAAAAGTAAGTGTTGTTTGATGAGCACACAATTATATTGAGTGGGGGTGGGGGTTGAATCAGTATAATACAATCTTTTTACTTTTTCAAAACTTAACAATCATAACAATATCAATCACACAAGATCTACCAATTATGCAACACAAGAAGAACACAAGATTTACGTGGAAACCCTTACGGGAGAAAACCACGGCAAAATATTGCTTCTATAGATAAATCTCTCTTACAATCTTCATAGGCACCAACCTACAGGAGCCACCAATGCCCTCTTATATGATTTGTAGGCACCAACCCATTGGAGACACCAATCCCCACTTGTAGAATTTGTAGGCACCAACCCACTGGAGACACCAATCCCCACCACTGAGCACCAACTCAGCAAGAGACACCAATCTCTTTGGTGTGAGGCACCGACCTTCAAATTCTTCAATGGATGATATTGTCTTCACAAAGATCTGATTGTTGATACACTTTCCTTCACAAATCTGCGTGTATTTCCTTCACAATTCTGCAAATACTTCCCTCACAAATCTGCATGTATTTGATGTAACATTTCCACACAATTTTCCTTTAAATATTTCTACTCAAGGTCTGCTCCAAATCAGCTCTTAGGTCTGCTCCAAATTATCGCTTAGGTCTGCTCCAAATCTGCCATAAATCACTTTGAAGTTCTGCTACAAATCTGCCATAGATCTGCTCCAAATTCACATGAATATCATTGCATCTTCCATGCTAAATCTGCTCCAACTTCCTTCAACATAAATCTTCAACACCCTTTATATTTTCTATTCTAGGACTGTTCTAAATGATCTGATTTATCATTGTATTTCTGCTCTTAATGACTGCTTGAATTCATATGATGTTGCATTGGAGAACTTGCTTTATTTTACCACACTTCAATCTTCTATTTATATATCCATTATGTCTTTTCACCCAATAGGGTCGGCCTTCACAAGGAGGTTGGCCTCATCAATAAGTAATTAAATCTATTTCCAAAGAAGGCGCTCCAATAATTTCAGGTCAGCCATGTTTAAAATAAATGCATGTAATTTACTTGTCTCATTCCCAAAAGGTGGCGCTAAGGCAGTGCAAGTCGGCCATATATAACTTTAGTTTATTTCTCCAATGTGAGGCACCATAATTTGCAAGTCGGCCAGCACATCACCATACATATCAAATGCCTTTTGTTCTTCCTCGTCTTCCACAAGATCATCATCACAAAGGATATTAATAATAATAATATGAATTCCTTCTTTCCTTTGACATCAATGACAACAATATGAATTCCTTCCTTTGACATCAATGACAACAATTTTTCTAACATTGTTATGTTGTGGTTGATGATGGAAGTACAAAGAGCATAGTGTCTACTGAAATAGTAGATATGCTGAATATAACTTGTGCACCTTGCCCAAAGACATATAGGGTAACTTGGTTGGTAGAAGGTTGTGGTATTGTTGTGTGGGAATCCTATGAAGTTGATATAGAAATTAGTAGATATAAGGATAGAATCTTGTGTGGTGTCTTTCTAATGGATGCATGCCATTTTTGTTTGAAAGGCCTTGGCATTTTGATAGTGAGATGACATATAATGAAAGAATTGACACAATATATGTCAAAAAGGATAGGCAAAGATATACTCTTAAGTCCATTGAAGGAGAGAGAAGATAGACATGAGCATAGGAACAATCTTTTCATGTGTACTAACAAGCATGTTTTGACGACAAAGAGAAAGAAGTGGACATTAACCCAATCATGAAGAGTGATGCAAAATGTTTAGCCCAAAAGATGGAAATTGAGGAAGAAGACCTTGAATATCCAAGTGAAACAACAAAGTATGATCAAGCAGAATGATGCAGTATGAGGATCAGGAACCCATCGAAGGGAAACCAATCCAAGCAGCCCTTGTTACAGTTCATAATATTCAAAAGCTTCAAACCAATAACATGCACAGATGGATCTACAACAGAGTCTTATGTCCAACACAACAAACAAGATATTATTCCAATAACAACTTTGAATTCCAACACCAGCATTTTACTTCTAAACAAACAGACTTACACTAGATAGACTCGGACCTCTACTACATGAAACTTCAGCCCATCTCAATGAAATAATCAGCAACAAATTCATGGTCAACACTGCAGTAACCAGAGGTAACAGAAATAAGACCTGAATTGTTCAAACTCCTCCTACAGGCAGACTATAACAAAAACCAATATTTTCTAAGTTCTAAGACAAATCTTGATACAAAAATATGACTACCATCTGCTCGCATCTCCCACACAAAAATATTTTAAATCCCTCGACTCTACTCTCTATCAAATTTAGAATTACCATATTCCTTCTAAGGAATAACTTACTAAAGACTACAAATCTCCTCCATTACACTACCAGACTGAAATGCTACGACAGACTGAAAATAGTTGGTCTGAAATGCTTGTACTCTATCACACGACCACACTGGACTATTTCTTTTCATTCATAATTTGACTTTTCTTTTCTTCCACGATTCGCTGCTAAGACAAGTGCCTCGGTCAATGATAAATAGGAGCGAGAAGTTCTAATTAAGGAAAACTCTTCAAGGAGCCACCATGGGACAGCCTCATGAATTCCCCTCAAGACGTCAATGCTAAAATTAGAGGCTAGCCACCACATCTCTAGAAAGAAACGCCAAAGATTAATTCACTACCAGCCACAATCCTCCACTCCCATGATTTGGTCAATTAATAATTGTAACACCAGGTGAAGTAGTTGCCTCCACCATAGTAAAGTTGATGTGGAGGAAGAAATGCTAGATTTAGTTTGTAAATTGTTTGTGCCACACAAGGGAAAAGAACACCATATCATCCAGGATGAATATGTCAATATTAGAGAAGGCCATCAAGAATAGTAATTAAATATCAATCCAGTGCACACTCACACGACTTCAATAAGGAGATCCATCTAAATGGATAGGGTATGAGTTTGATACGCAGCCTCCACCTTGATTCAAGATAATTTCCAAAGTTGTAAAATGTTTGCATCTAAGAGCCAACAAGGATGAGTGCCCCAAAGTGGATACTGGTGGGTCCCAGCAGATAAGACAAACAACAATAGCCAATGCCCAACAGAGAAGATTAAAATCCGACAATTGCTGTCATAGAATTTAGGAGTGGGTCCCACAAGGACTCTAGCTGGATGCTCCTGCATCACAGAAGAAATAGAAAACCCTCGCTTATTTGAAGAAGAGATGAGAATGATTGAAGCTTTGCTTGATTTAGTTGAGAAGAAGGATGAATGTGAGCAACCCATAGAAGAAGAAATCTTCATGGAGGAGGATATGGAGGTGCTAGTTGTTGAACCTGAAGAATGGGCAGCATAAATATATCCTTTAGAGGGCATGGAAGTAGAGGTGAATGAAGTGCAAGTGAATGCACATGACCAGGACCTTGAGAGAATACTAAATACTAAATGAATAAGAGAGTAGTTTTTCACAAGAAGGGTCACATTGGAGGAAAGAAGAACAAAGAGAGAATAATGATGTGCAAGTGGAGACAAGAAGGGTGGAAAGAAATCAAAGTAATCAACCCAAGGTTCATGAAAAGAGTGAAGGAAACAAGACCTAGAAGAGAAAGTAGAAGATAAGAGGAAGAACAAAATTTGGTGGAGGTCGATAGATATAGGTGGGCAGAAACCCACACGAGGATGGAGAGAGGAGGGGTAGAGTTAGGCGGTGGAGGGAGATTCATGGTCCAATAGGTGGCTGGAAAAAGAGGAAGAAATAGAGAGGCAAGCTTCAGAGGTACCTCACATGGTGGAAGGGCACATTGTGGCCTACTTGGTGATTCATAAGGATGGTTGTACCATCTAGCTCAAATTTAAGCAGTATGCTCACATACTCTTATCTAGGGTGTTTGATGCAGGAACATCCTAGGGGTATTGCAATTCTTGCATTGCCCAAAAAGAATGCAGTGATTTACAGAGACAAGTTGGCAGAATAAAATGTTTCTCTTTGATCATTGGTCTCTTTTGAGCTTGAATGAAGGATTTTGAAGGTGCCATAACGAGGAAGGTACGATAGCTTTAGGCAACAACAAATTGTGTAAAGACAGTTAGGGCTGAATGTTGGTTTGTAGTAGCCACACAGTTGTTTCATAGAAGTTTTGTTGCAATAGTATTGTTATTGCTGCAAAAAGTTGTTCTGTAGCAGTTACACAGTTGCTATAGGAACTGGAAGTCTTTCCACAGTAATTATGTAGTAGTTGTGGAAAATTGTTCCACAACAGCTACATGGTTGTTGCAGAAAATTGTTGCACATAGTTATGTAGTTGCTTCTGAAATTCATTCCATAGCAGTTGCAGTTGTTACAGAAGGTTGTTTCACAACAATTTTGTACTGGCTGCAATGAGAGTTGTTTCACAACAATTTTGTAGTGGGAGAAGCTATTTTGCAGCAATCTTATTATTGCTCCAGAACTTGTTCTGCAACAGTCTTGCTGTGCTGCAAGAATTGTTCTGTAGCAGTAAGAAAGTTGCTGCAAACTCGTTCTGCAACAATCACAGTTGCTGCAGAAAATTCTTTCGAAACAGTCACAATTGCTGTTGAAAGTTGTTCTGCAGTAGTTACATAGTTGTTGCAGACAGTCATTCTGCAACAGTTACAAAGTTGCTACAGAAATTCATTCTGCAGTAGTCATAGTTGTTGCAGAAGTTGTTTCACAATAAGTTTGTAGTGGCCACAATAAGAGGTTGGGAAAAAGCAGACGGCATGCTTTTAATAGCCTCTTCTTTAGTGCTAAGGTCAAAGGTTCAAATATTCATGCTACATAACATTGATCTCTCGCATCTTCAAAGCTGACTTGCCAGGTTTGACAAAGTGGGGGTTATTTTACAAATGAGCATGGAGCGTAAGAAGGATGACACAGACAAGAATGAAAAGCAGCATCGCCTGGAGAGACATTATGGCACTTTCTCTTGATGTTTCTGCTTGCTTGTGAATGCCAAGCTAGACAAAGTGAATGCCAACATGGAAAATGACGTGCTAATTGTGACTGTTCCCATGAGAGTGCACTCTAAACCTGAAACCTAGAAGATCGACATATCTGGAATTTGATTGAACCATAGTGTTTATTGTTTGTAGTTTCGATTTAGTTGCTGTCTAATTACCCAGAATAAAACATGGAGGAATTTTTGCAACAGTCTTGGAGAAGGGGGTGTTTGTGGACGTGAAAAGATGCAGCAAGTTTCTGCTGATGCTTTGGAGCACTTGAGCATCATCATTAGTTTCAGTGGCCTGACAAATAGAACAGTTACATCCTCATCACTAGAATTTTTAAGCATTGTCGCATTTTCAATCCAAGAAGTGCAAGAATGCGAAGAGTCAGCTTGAATGTGAAAGAACAAGAGACAAAGTGTTGGTAAACCAATCTTTATATTAATTTTTTCAATAATGAGATGGCTTGGAGAAAGAGGAGGCTGCTTTTGTTTAGAGGGGAGTGGCTGTAACTAAAAAAGAAATGTAATTTTCTGCCTGTAGCATCTTCAGTTCTTGTAGCAGTTTATAAAATCCAAAGTTGGTGCTGTAGCAGGCATGTCTCGATTCTTTAATGTGTGGAAAACACTAGAATGTTGTATGTTGTTTGAATGTATACTGTATTCTGTGTTGTTTAAGGTCCACTGAGTGAATCAGAGATATGGTTGCAAGGACAAGGTTGTCATTACTTTGACCCCCTATCCTTGTCTGCATTATGAGTAGTCTCAAGTGAGTTTTGGGGTAACTAACTTGCTGGTTTATGTGTGGAGAACACTAGAATGTTGTATGTTGTTTGAATGTATACTGTATTCTGTGTTGTTTAAACTTTAAGGTCCATTGAGTGAATCGGAGATATGGTTGCAAGGACAAGGTTGTCATTACTTTGATCCCCTATCCTTGTCTGCATTATGAGTAGTCTCAAGTGAGTTTTGGGGTAACTAACTTGCTGGTTTACTTCAAGTTTTGGGGTTAATAATTCGCTGGTTTGTTTTGCCTATATGTAACTTGCAGAGTTTTAATTCTACTGTTGTCCCTATCCTCTTTAGTTGATAGACTTGAAATAAATGTCTTCTAAGATGCAAGTCCCTAATGTTTTAGCTTTGCCTTTGTGATTTTCTACATCCAGGTTCAATCAATTCTCTTTGAGACATTAGTTAAAAATTGTTTGCCATGTAAATTCTGAATTTGATGCATCTAAAAATTTAGAGAGAGAGAGAGAGAGAGAGAGAGAGAGAGAGATCAAATTAATGCCATTGACCCTCATTAATTTTTTGCCTTGAA
Source organism: Cunninghamia lanceolata (assembly GCA_027924645.1). Classification (NCBI taxonomy): domain Eukaryota; kingdom Viridiplantae; phylum Streptophyta; class Pinopsida; order Cupressales; family Cupressaceae; genus Cunninghamia; species Cunninghamia lanceolata. Next base: position 597,325 of record BSBN01001137.1, on the reverse strand, counting down.
GATATGTTTTTCCTGCTAAAAATTTGTTGATATTTGCAACTGAGAGTAGGGTCCCCTGATTCATGATACATTGTGCTATTAATGTAATGAAAATTTGAATGGAGCTTTCTATTTCTGTGGATGCAGCTTGTGAAAGAATTTGGAATAGATCCCCAGAATGCTTTTGCATTTTGGGATTGGGTTGGTGGCCGATACAGCGGTATGTGCCTAATATTTGGTTCTTTTGCTGTGGACTTTTTTTCTGACATATACTTATAGATGTACATTCTCATTTGCAGGCTTTGCCATGGTCTTTTAACTAAATTGCCTGTACTTGTGACAGTGTGCAGTGCTGTGGGTGTTTTCCCCTTATCACTTCAGTATGGCTTCCCTATTGTAAGCAAGTATGTATGCTTTTTCTGAAAGGACATTAATGCTTTCAAATAGTTCATAGCTTAATTTTGCAGTGTGAGAATCATGGCATGTTTGCAAACTGTTATTGAAAAAGTTCAAATATATTTCACTTATATAGGTTTAGAACAGAACACAGAACAAGTATGAGGAAAACACTATCAAGACATTGAAACTTACTGATACTTAGATTGTAGAAACAGCCTGAACAGAGAAGGATGGTGCACATTTACAGGAAAATAGTACCTACAAGTAGAGCTTTGGTCCAAATTTTAACCATGTTACCTCAACCGACTCTTTGTGCATTCTTTGTTTTTTATCAGAATATTATCCAACTCAGTAAACTAAAAGGTTGGTTTTGACCAAAACTCCCGGAACTTGCACATTTCTAAATGCTTGCATCAGACATTACATTTCAGCCTGAGGGCCATAGACCTTACATAACAAAACCTTATTGACTAATCCCACCAACAAAAAGCATTGGCTTCTAAATACACACTTCTCATCTGAAGTAAAATTAGCAAAGCTTGTTTCAGTAGTTTCTTGCTTCATCTCATGTGTGTGAGGGTAAAAGCTCGACATGTTTTTTAACAAAAATGTGGAAGGGCTTACATAGGATGATAAAGTGTTGCTAGTTAAATGCAGGTAGCTGGGGCTTTTTTTAGGTTGATGAGGCTATAAGCAGGAGTTACTGTCTGGAAGATGATTAACAGAATCTAAGAAAACATCTTTCATGGAATGCTCAATGACGTATTCTGGTGAAGCAACTGCAGCAATGAGTTGCTTTTTAGAAGTCAACACTCTAACCTGAATAGGAGAGATATCATGGAAAAATGTCCCAAAGCAATTATCTTCATTCAGTCCTTGCGAAGCATGATTTCATTTTATACGAGTAAAGAACAACACAAGGTACTATTACAGAATAATATACAAGTAATTGCACATAACATGTAATTGTATAGAAGTGCAATTTGTTGATATAATATGACAATGTATGAGAGCTCCCTTCCTTGGTTAAGATCTTCCTATAAGTAGGTGGGTAGACTGAGAGGTGTGTTGACTAGATCACAACTATCTCGATACCAATCAATGCTAACTAAAACATAACCAAGTGCATATGGTTACTGATGATCCGTGCCAAGCCTAGGGTTTTCACAGGGGACAATTCACAGACTAATTAAAGAACAGATCTGCTTAGCTGTTTGCAAATATGCTTAGCATGCAATGGGAATGAAAGAACAGAAAGCAGAAGCACCAATACACATTCAATGGAGAGAAGAGATAGCAAATATTGTTCTGCTATTCATCACAGACAAACTAGTATACTTACAAGCACAGTGTGGTACATGTTCTCCCCTAACGACTGACACATTCCCTATTGACAAAAGATTATAGATTCCTGGATAAATTCCCTATCAGAGTCATATTCATAGACACTTGTACTTGTGTCAGAATTAGAGTCCCTAAAACCTTCAATCGTGCAGGAGAGCTGTTTTAGTTGCTTTATCAAGTGCTTATGATGGGGTGACAATGGGCTCCAATAATTGTTATAGGCAATGCGGGATATTGAGTTGTTCTTCCATAAAAGGAAACATATTACCATATACATCTAGGCCATCTAGAGATTTTCATTGATACGATACTTGACTAAATTAGATTTCCCAGAGGCCACTACTGACAATACTACTGACAGTGTCTATCTCTTTTACAAAAGATATTGGCTACTACTCGTAAGTTTCCCTATCAGATACATGTGTGTGATGTCCCCTTCTCAAGTGTAAGTCTAACAAAGACCCTTTTTACCCTTCTATCTGACAAAATGAATACTTGAAATAATGAACATAATAAACAATGCATACCAGATAGAGGAGTAAAAATATATCTTTATTCGCACATGAAGTTATTACAGAAGTAGACCAGAGATGGTCAGCCAAGGATCAAAGTTGATCAGATTAGATCATACTGCTTTACTTGACAATACAAAATCTATTTAAAGGACCAGACAGTTGCCAAGAAGAATATAACCGTTGACCAACCAACTCCTATAACTACCCAACAAACAATTAATACATAGTAAGATAAACCATATTATCGAAACATGATAATCAACATTGTACACTAACTACATCATCCCCCCTGAAAAGAAAAAGTCATCTTCCAGACGATAGGAAACAATGAAGCATCAAGTAACATTAGGTAATTCCAAACTAGTGATGACGCTGTAGATAGAAGAAATTGGTGATTACGCTGTAGACGAAGAACTTGTATGTCGACCTAGAAGTACACGTTAAGTAGAATGAACATATCCCAGACACATGTCGGTACATGGAGAATGTTGAGAACCAACCAAGGAACCCAATTTGACTGCACACTGAAGTCTAAAAATGTTGCACCTAATCAAACATGAAGCCCAGATAGTACTATAGGCACTTTAGAAGCATTTGGTTCATGAAAATAGTGTTCAGTATCCCCATGTTCCAAGAATGTAATTTCAATCATTTCACCAACCTATAGAAATCATTTGTTGTCGTGGAAAAATCAGAAGATGAGAAAACGCCAAATGCAGAAGGTTGGAGAACCACAATAGAAGAGCCACTGACTTCAGCAACAGATTCCAGTAAAGGCTGTGCAAGATCACTTGCATTCTGAATATCAGCAAAGGGAATAGGAGATGATAATTGTACAGTAGACCATAAAGAATATTTTAAAGACTGTATGGAGGATGCCTCTGATTGAATTGGTCGTACAAGATAACCTTGAGCATACAATAGTAGGCTGGAATAAGGACGGTCATACGGATGTAGTAGGTGCGACAAAGAATGAAAATATCGTACAGTACCAATAATTATAGAAATCGCTAGAATTGACCGTTCAAGGGAAATATGATGGCTTGATCGTATGATGCAAGGAAATAAGTATTGGTTGTATGGCAGAAGTAGAAGAGGATTGTATGACAACAATGAGAAAGTGAAATCATACAGTAGCAAAAGAAGGATGATTTATAGCAGACGGAAGAATGATATTATTTGAAATTGGTCGTACAATGGGGTCATATAGTGATCGTACAACCAAGCTAAAAGAATTTAGCATGGGATAATTAAAACTCTGTACGGTAGCATAAGGAAAACATGAGGGTTGTACGGTCAAAGACTTTCTTCTTAGCAATCGTACGTTTGGAAATTTCCTTATTTTATTTTTAATTTACTTTTGTCCTTTTCTGCCCCTTTAAAAATACTTATTTTTTAATTGATTTTTACTATTTTTTCCATTTTGCTTTTGTGGGACCCACCTCGTTTTTCTTATTAATTGCAATATATTTGTTTTTTGTTCGACCTATTCAATTCTTTATTTTTTCATAATTTTCCTGTGAAGTTGACCTAGCTTTGATAATTTTGCAATCTTTAGTACAGTCGGGTGCCTCCATTGGAACTAGAATTATTGTCTTTTGCGAATCTTGTATTGCGTTAGGTACACATAAATTGTCCAACTTTTCAAAATCGTTTTTCAGACGCCGCTCTTCGTTGATTTGTGTAGCATCACTAAAATTATAGTTCGACCAAAATATCTCATAGTCCTCCATTTGCCAGTGAAACAAGCCGTGGAGAGAATTTGTTTCATCCTTCGAACATGATTGTAATTCTAGAATCCCTTCGTCGTTTGGCTCCATTGGACCTTGATCGTGCTTCTTTGTCCATTCTTCTTCGGAGTCGGAATCTGACGAATCCAAGGAAGCTGCTTCCTCACTTATTGCTTGTTTTTTCAGATCAATTGTATATTTCCAATCCTTGTTTTTAATGGAGATTGTGTTTCATTTCCAATTGTGGTCAACTTTGGTTGCTACAACCAACCTCGACCCAACAACGTGTCATATGCTTTCTTCCGTAATGAAATGATCACGAAATTCAACAAAAATGTTTGGGTTCTTATAATTACCTTTTGGCCCATTAAAACTCCAAGTACATTAATACCTTGTTGGTTTGCATCCACCAGTTGAAAAGTTGGGGGCTAGATGGTCGACTTACCTAGACTTCTCCAAGTGTCTTTCGGAAGTACGTTTACATCAGACCCACCATCAACAATTGTATTAGTGAGATTCCTTCCAAGGAATTCCATATTTACCACCACTGGTTTCTTTGTTGTGTTAACTGTTAATAACATGTGATCAATCACTTGGTTGCCCGACAATGGAGGTTTGGTTATTGGGTCTTCATTCTCTCTAGATTCCAAATGGGTTGTAGCATGCGCCGTCTCATTCTTCCCCACTACAGTATTAGTCATTGCATTTCGGAGTTCAAGAATACTTTGTAATAAATCCACTACTTTAATTGGTACGATAGTTTGAAGTACTTGCCTTGCAAATTTTTTTTCAGATTGTAATTGATTTGTTACTGTACTTGCATTTGCATTTGAGTGACTTCGTTCATTATCCATACATTGCTCCACTTCAGCTCTTGTTTTACTTCAACTCTTGCTTCATTAATATTTTTTTACTATACACGGGCTTGGGTACACAACCTTCTTTGCTTATGCTCGAGTAACGACCAATACTTAGTTATGACTCTCTACATCAATCATGTTGATGTTGGCCTTTTGTTTTGGATATCGGGCATCTTCATGGTCTCCAGGTCCACACCCTTTGCACAATAATTGCAATTTGTCCAGCTTGTTTTGGCAGTCTCTTGCAAAGTGTCCCCATTTGTTACATTGTCAGCATTGTATGATCGAATGTCCTTTGGGGTCGTGCTGTATTTGACTTCGATGTCTCCCTCTTTGATTTCGATAACTGCCTGGAGATGTGTTTTGTGGCTTTGGTGGAGTGAATTGCTCTCCCTTTGTAAAGAGTACTTGTGTAGTCCTAATCTTCAAATTATATGGGCACTCTTTTATTGAATGACCCATAACCTGACAAATCTCATAAATGATAAAACATTTTTATAGGACAGTTACCTTTGGTGTGACCTTCACTTTTGCACTCAATAACCATAGTTCGTTAGTTTCTTTGTTGGTTCCTTTCTCCACCTTCAATTCTTTCATCATTTGGAGCATGTCACTCCAGAGCGCTTGTACCATTCCTAATTCATTGTCACTGTTGTCATCCAAACTTCCATCTTCCTTTGTTTTTCTTTTATCACTGGAGGACATTTTGTCTTCATTCTCTACGTTCATCACTCGATTGTAGAAGCATAGGAAGAGGGTTGTACTATCTTCAACTTTTTTCTTAATGGCGGAATTAGACCTTTAGTGAACCACCTTTTTTTGAGACTGTCGGTCGGTTCTTTTTCTAACTTTACAAGCAATTCTTTAAGTCTACGATTATAAGCTCATAATTTTTTGTGCCTACCTTGTCTTGTATTGTAAATTTCTGCTACTATTTCATTACCATCTCAAAGCAACTTAAATTCTTCCTTGAAGGCCTTCTTTAATCCATCCCATGCATTTCGGGAGGCTTGGTCAATTTCTGTATACCAATCAATTGCTACACCTTGCAAGGTGGCTGGAAAAGACTGCAGCCAAATTGCTTTATCATCTTGCCCATTTGTTGTCCAGATTGTTTCACAAGTCTTACAGTGCCTGACAAGATCCTCTAATCCATTGCCTATAAACTCGGGGAACTTTTGCTTTTCTACACTAGGGCTTACCATGGTTTTGTTCTGATGCAAACCTAGTGCTTGGAACCTGCTTGCTAGGGAGTTTTGATTTGGACATTTCGATGCTGCTCTTGCATTCTCGGCCATGTGTGAATCCTCCACTCTTCCCACAGCTTTAGCATTATGTGCACTTGTTTCGCCTTCAGATTTTCTTTTATACACCCTTGGCTCGGCTTCTTCTCCTTCAATTGACAACCCTTCGATGCCTTGAAGGTCACTCTTGTACACTTTTGTGAAGGAATCTGACTCTATCTCCCAACTTCCCTCGTCTAGAGAAGGTTGTCTTGACTTTTCAATTTGATTTGAAAGATTAATCCACACGTTTCATCTGGTAGTGGAAGGTGCCTTGCTATCTCCTCCCACTTTGCCTTCATAATTATTTATAGTGAAAATGTGTTCTCTCTCCCGACTACAACTCCTACTCATGCTTTGACTTCGGCTTCTTTGGGATGGACTTCAGCTTTGGCAATCTCTCTTAATCTTCTTCTGTGTTCTCTTTGTTCTACCAACCTTAGAGATCGTCTGATCTCTTGATCCTGACCACGTTGTGGTCTCTTCCCGCCTTTATTGGGGTCTAAAGGCACAAATATCTTATATTGGACCCAATTTCTTTTAAGGCAACAATGCCAATGTTTACCCCGCTAACTGACAAAACAAATATTTGAAATAATGAACAGAATTAACAATGCATACCAAATAGAGGAGTAAAAGTATATCTTTATTCTCACATGAAGTTATTACAAAAGTAGACCATAGATGGTTTGCCAAGGATTAGAGTCGATCATATTAGATCATATTGCGTTCCTTGACAATACAAAATCTATTTAAAGGACTAGATGGTTGCCAAGAAGAACACAATCGTCGACCAACCAACTCCTATAACTACTTGACAAACAATTAATACATAGTCAAATAAACCATATTATCGAAACATGATAATCGACATTGTACACTGACTGCAAACCCTTAGCCTATTTTCTTAATGTTCCTGTAGGCCAATGTGGTGGTGCAAGGGAAATATTTTAATAATTTAACTTAAATTGTCCAAAAAGTAACTTTATGTTATATTATAAAAGGCAACTCATGTTTTTATTACTAAAATGATTGCTTATAAAAGAGGGATTTAAAAGTGTCGTTAGGAATGGGGTCCAAAAGTGGTGGGACTTATCAGACACTTTTAAAAAGATAAGTTGGAGGGAAAAAGGAAAAAAAATTAAAATTAAATTATATTCCCTCAAATGCCTATATAAGGAGGGTTTGTGCATAGAGGATCTTCTTCTTGCTTATTATCAATTTCTTATCTCTTGAGAATGAACAAGAGTTCTTCGTTTGCCCTAGAACAAAAACTTTTTTCGCAAGATGGTTTCGAGGACGAAAGCCCTCCTAGCCATTTGAGTAATTCCACGTAGGGATTACCTTGATGTTGAATAGTTGTGGAGATTTTTTAGTTTGTTTGTGGTGTGAAGCTTTTCTAGATTTTGGTGGTGATTTGTGTGTGTTTCAGTTTGGTAGATGAGATCATTTTATTTTCTTTTAGAAAATTTAATCTTTTTTTTTTGTGGAGTTCATTGTTGGCCATAAAATCTGGAAACCCTTGGTTGTACCATCTATACATCAACAAGGACATCACGGCAGGCTGTATAGGGTTTAGAGAGGATAATTAATAGCAATAAGGGAGTCACAACCTTTTAAGAGGCTAGTATTCTTGCATTGTCCGAGACTACAACCCCAGTTGGTAGTTGTACCACCTACACAAGCAGCTGCAACACTTTTATATCAGTTTTGTGGAGTCGTACCAGTCTGGTATAGGCCGTACCACCTCAGGGGCAGAGTTCAGTGTAATTAGTGTTGCATCAGCGATGTAGGCAAGTTTGGATAGTCTGATATAACATTTCAGAATTTAATTAAACTTGTCTCTGCCCCATAATACAATATCTCCTTCACATAACACTGATCAGCAAAATCAACAAGAGGAGCAAGAGGAACAGGCTGTACAAGGTGAGGGAAATGCATTTCATGTTCATAATACTGAGCATAGCAGTCCTCCGGATAACACTGAGTAGCAAGGTAACCTTGATCAGCAAGAGGAGCAGGTATCTTAGCAGTGTTACAGAGGTTTGCTACAGTTTACATCAGTTTTCAGCATAATATTGAATATTATAGCTGGTATCTCTTCCATAAATTTACTGTTAAGATTTATTTGATATTCTTTGTATCTTTTGACAATAGCATTTGAATCATCTACTGATTTTAATAATTCCAGTGTACTTGCTGCTATATGTGGTATCTTCATGTTTATGATTATCTGTAGTAAACTTGATGATTAATCGCTGGATTGTAGTTGCATTTGATATTGTAAGAGGATCCTGGAAGCTTTATCGCCAGATCCCATTTTATTTCCTGCACTTTCATTGTAATGAGATTTGGATGGCCTAGTCGCTAAAGAACTGTATTTCATTATCTGCCAATTTGGCATTGATTAGTTTGGAAGGCTATGCTGCCATGACATTGATATCATTTCCAACATTGCATTCATTTAGATTGTGCAGCTTGCCACTAGATAGAGTCGCTAACATCGTATGCTCTCACCTTGCCCACATTGGGATCTTGGTGATCATAAAGTGTGTGACATACGCATTTTTATTGATGTTTGTGAAAGTTTAAAAAAAACCAGTTTGGGACTTTACAATGTGCACTAGTACTTGGTGTCAGAATCAAATTCCCTAAACAAGGACCTTTAGTTGTGCAAGAGCATTGTCTCAATTGTTTTATCAAGTTCTTCAAACGACACGACATTTGGCTTTGGTAATTATAATAGTCTATGCCAAAAAAAATGGGTTGAAGGAAATAGATTTATCATATACATTTAGGTCATATGTGGATTTTTGATGATGGCCTTCTTTGACAAAAGTAGATTACCCAAAAACATAATCATACTTATCCAGGTACATGGTAACCAGACTTGGATTTGGCACAAACTGGGTGCAAGCTGATTTTGGACTTAAACTGAGATTCGGTCTTGATAGTTTGGAAAGAAAAAACATGATAAGATAGAGATTTTTTAAGGAACTACATGTTTTTCTATGCAGTGTTCTTCAAATGACTTTGTAAACATAAAAAACTTATCAATCACAAGCTACTTTGATCAGATACACAAGTATATATCGTACAAATGAGTATAGAGGTGGATTGGAGCTTAAGGAAAGAAGAGTTTTAAACATATAAATATTCACAGAATCAAAAGTGTTTTTGGTGCACAAAATTCATGGATTACAATATCCATGACATCAAAAACACAATTCACATGAAGTCATCAACTATGATAGATTGTAGCTTGTATCACTCGGCCCAACATCACTAGGTCTATGTTGGGTCTTGTGCTCGCATCTTAGATGGGCCTCAATGTTGCTGCAACAATGATATCTACATATGTGCCAATAACATCAAAGGGATTTGCTTGTGCCCTCTCCTATTCTTCCACCATTGCTATTGCCTTTGCCTCAATCTCAACATGATTCACCCACGCGTGGTCAACCTTACTAAACACAATATCCTCAACCTTAGTAACGAACATAGACAAAGTCATTCAATCTTTGCACCATCAATCTATTGTGCTTTTAGAGTGTTTATGCTCAAACATACTCCAATTATGTTTGCATCTTGAAGCACTCCATGGTTGGCTCAAGACATGTAAATCTGCTTGTGCCCTCTCCTATTCTTCCACCATTGCTATTGCCTTTGCCTCAATCTCAACATGATTCACCCATGCGTGGTCATCCTTACTAAACACAATATCCTCAACCTTAGTAATGAACATAGACAAAGTCGTTCAACCTTTGCACCATCAATCTATTGTGCTTTTAGAGTGTTTATGCTCAAACATACTCCAATTATGTTTGCATCTTGGAGCACTCCATGGTTGGCTCAAGACATATAAATCAATCATTTGAAGATTTGGCATCTTAGCATCAAACCTCTCCCACCATGTATGTGAAATGAGAAAAAATGAAAATGAACTCAATCTTGTTGTTTAACATTAACATAAGAAATGTAAAAGTATGACCTTAAGCAACTTTTACCTAGTTGCAATGTCATTCAAGTTGTCTTACATATATCTTGTGCAAGTTTTAAGTCTCAATTTCGGACATGATTGTTGCTCTAAGTTGATAATTGGCTTCCTTCTGCTCTATAACTATGTAGAGCTCACTCAAGACCACCTAGTTGGCCTTGGAATTTGAGTGGAATTGAAATGTTGGACTAATGAAATAACCAACTACATGTAAAGGCTTAAGAAGTTGATGGTGTAATTGTTTTTTCAACGATTTCTCATATGGGATGATATTCGCCATCAAGCCCACCATAGATGGCTCAAATAGCTTCCTTGGCCCTATCCATGCCCTCATACATAGCTTATTTTGGGGCTTTTCCCATCAACAACATGAATGTTGCTAACTAAAGGCTCCATGACTTGTTAAAACATAACACAAATAAGTAGTTGGATTGAAGAAAAGAATATAAACAAACTAAAATAATATAAAACTAGTAAAATGGGCAAAAGAGGAATGAAATAAGAACTTACATAGATCTCGTCAAGCAATATCAATTGTGGCAGTGGTCCTCGAGTATGAAGATTGGGACCACTCCTTACTAACAAACATAAGTTTCATAACAATCTTTGATTGAAACAAAGATTGCAACATATTAAAATTGGTTGCAAACCAGGTGGCATCTAGATGAGCCAACTCCTTTTCTATGTATTTCCTGATTAAGTTGAGGACCCAAGGATGGTTGTATATGTATCTATAGATATTGCAACCATGATTCACAACTAGTTTCATCAAGAAGGTTTGCTAAAATCTTCATATAAGGTCAAGGCAATGAGTAGAATAGGGAGTCTAAAAAATAGACGTGTGCTTCTATGTGAGGTCTGTTTGCAATAACATAATTTGCTGCATTATCTATTATGATTTGCACAACTTTAGCTTCATCCACCTTAGCTATGACTTCCTTTAAAATCTCGCAAAGGATTTTTGTTTTTTTCACCTTCGTTGAAGCATCAATGGATTTGAGGAAAACTATACCACTTGGGGGAGAAACAAGGAAATTCAACATGTTTTTCTTATCTATCCAACCATTAGACATGATAGTGCAACACTCCTACCATATCTCATACATCACATCTACTATTCTCATTCAAAATTGGGTCCCTTAATGTTTGATCATTAGGGCCATTGAACCCCATCCTAGTAACAACAATAGCATCCACTAAATTTTTCCTATAAAGAAATCTAAAAAAAAATAGTATTCTAATTTTAAAAATCGACTCATTTTTTAAAATTCAAGAAATAAATAAATAAATAAATAATTGTACTTGTAAAACAAAAATAAGAAACAATTATCTGGCCACATGAAATGGAATCTAATAAAAGAACCAAAAATCTTCAATTGCACAACTTGCCACTTGATGTTTGTGCTTTCAAGCAATGGCTAAGAATTTGGAGAAGTGTGTGATACAATATAGGAATCTAATGCCAATCTGCGAATTCTAAGGCCAACACTAGTGCTCGAACTACAAGGGAATGAAGGGATTTTAGAAGTAGAAGTCTCATTTACCATGGCTGCCATCTCTTCTCTTTGTCTCTCTCTAAGGCCCTTCTTTTCTTCAAAGCATTCTAATTGAGTTTGGACTTCTCACACAACTTCAGGTAGGACTTGCTTGCACAAAGAAGTGTCTTGGCTAGGTCTACGGGGAAAGTGAAATTTTAGGCAATGAATACTTTCTGTCCACTAATTTTGGTTTTGCAATAGTTGCAAAGCAATTGCCCTTTCTTAGCTCCTCAGGTGGTATGTTTATAACATGGTTCCTTTCTTATTGGCCTTGACATTATGATGATTTGTAAATTGCAAGTAGGCTGCAAAAGGAAAAAAAAAAGATTTTTAATAAAATGTTTGTTCTTTGTAGATAAAAAGCAACAGAGAACTGTGAAAAAAGTGGATTATGGAACAAGAAAAAAAGAGGGAAAAATGAATGGAACAAATTCTGTTCTTTTTTCCGTCTTTTTGTTTCTTCTCCATGAATTTATAATGGAAAGAAGAGAAAAAATGTAAAATTGAATAGCAAATGAAAAAAGAATAAAAGGAAATGATTCAAAGAAGGACAATCTCTTCAAATTTGCTGCTCCAAATGCACTGTAGTCTGCTTGAAAAAATTTAAAATAGGAATCTGATGTCAATCTGCGAACTCCAGGGTCAATGCTAGTGCTCGGAATAGAAGGGAATGGAGCAATTTTAGAAGTAGAAGTCTCATTTATCCATGACTGCCATCTCTTCTCTTTGTCTCTCTCTAAGGCCCTTCTTTTCTTCAAAGCATTCTAACTGAGTTTGGACCTCTTGCACAACTTCAGGCAGGACTTGCATGCACAAATAAGTGTCTTGGCTAGGTCTATGAGGGAGAGTGAAATTTTAGGCAATTAATACCTTTGTCACTAATTTTGGTTTTGCAATAGTTGCAAACTTGCAAAGCATTTCCCCTTTCTTAGCCCCTTGGGTGGTATGTTTATAACATGGTTCCTTTCTTATTGGCTTTGACATTATGATGATTTGTAAATTGCAAGTAGGCTGCAAAAGAAAAAAAACGATAAAAAGAAAAAAGAAGAAGATTTTAAAAAAAATGTTTGTACTTCGTAGATAAAAACAGAGAGAGATCTGGGAAAACAATGGATTATGGAACAAGGAAAAAGAGGGAAAAATGAAGGGAATAAATTCTCTTCTTTTTTGTTTGTTGTTCCATGAATTCATAATGGAAAGAGGAGAGAATATGTAAAATAGAATGACAAATGAAAAAAGAATAAAAGGAAATGATTCAAAGAAAGACAATATGTCTTCAAATTTTCTGCTCCAAATGGACTGCGGTCTGCTTGAAATGCAATGTGGGCTGCACCAAATCTACAAAGGCACCCTTTGATCACTGTTTGCTTCCGAGATCTATTGACTCTGTTTTGTTAAATCCTCTTATTTTTACTCCCTATGATGTATTTTTCTTTTTGTTGTTGCTTGTAAGTGATGTCTCTTTCTTTAAAATGGCTGTGTTTGTGCTTTTTAGGATTTAGAATGTCACTTTTTTGTATTTTCTGGGGGGTCTTGGACAACCAAGTTTGTGTGGTGCCAGGTGAGACTCGGCAAGTTGACAGACTCAGTGAGTCAATCGGAATCTTCCCGAGTTTTACCAGTGAGTCTGCAGGCCTTCTTTTGCTTGCCTCACCTCAGGACTTGACACTACCTGGTGATTTCTGTTACATTGACTAAGGTAAGGTTCATTTATGATATTCAAATACCTCCACTGTTCTTTTTGTGGATTTAAATATACTGCGTGAAAACTTATCTCACACAAAGCATTATTGGCCTTAAACTTTTCATTCCAACTCAATTCTTTGTACCTTCCTTTATGCTTCCTACATCTTATTTATAGTTTGGACCATTTATCTTTTCCTCTTATTCCTGTGTTTTATATCCTATCAGACATGTTTAACTTTGTACATACATACCCTTTCTCTTTCCAATGCATCTGCTAGATGATTTTCTTTGCCATTAACGTGTTCCATTGTAAACCTAAGTTGGGAAAAACAAGCTTGTCTATCTGCCTATATATCTTTTTGTTAATAAAATTGATGGCAGCCAATTAGTTACAGACCCAAACAGGAACCCAGAGGAAACAGAGGACAACAACAAACAGCAGTGTTAAGTTTCAGAATGTTATTAAATCTGTTAGACCGACTCTTGCCCAGGTGACAGGAAGATAGACACAGTTCATTCATTCACATAAGCTACAGAAACAAAATTCTCACCACAGTATAATGTTAATGAGATCCATTCTGCATTCGACTACAAGACTTTTGTATAGCAAGACTCCTTTATTCAATATTCCACCAGTTCAACCATGCATAGAAACTACAAATTCAACAAGTCTGAGACTTTGACAGTCATTACATATATCTGTTATTCGGGGCTTTCAACCTCACAGGCCAATTCTTCTATTCTCTCCCACGGTCGGTCTCTTTCTCCATTTCTATCACGATGTCATCTTCTCCTTATACCACCGTTCCCTCTCCACACATTCGATCTCACTGTTCTGGCAGTTTCAGACTTCCTCTGCAGTTTTGGGCATTGCTTTGGGTGTTGCAACTTCCTCTAGTGGTTGGCGACAGGAACCCCCCAACTAATTAACTTCCTCTGCTCTCCAAAAACTGTTTCCACCGGTCCATAAGAGGTTGATACAGGCCGTTTGGAAGAGGAACTGAAACATCAACCAAACAACTTAACAAACAAAAGCTAAAACAGTAATTAATCAAAACCAAAATGGAACAATGATGCACCTGCATCAAAAATTCTTGAACATTTTATTATCGGTCCTCACCAAGAATTTAATGGGAGTAAGATGAATTTTGAACCTTTCTATCTCTCTTTATGGCAAGGATTTCCTTCTCATAAGAATGATAACTTGTGTTTTTGAATGAACCAGAGGAATGACTGCATATCTGCTCTCCTTTTATCTTATACTCTTATCTTCAAGTAGAATACTTATCCAAAGCATTAGTTTGTAAGATCAACTTGGCATTTGGCAAGGGCTTTCCTAACTCTGGTATTTTTGAGCACTTGATCTTAATGGTTTTAAGTTTTTAACCAGGCTTGTCAAAACTTGCGACCATTTCCATGGGCACCTTTTTCTCAGCAATTTTTCAATCTCTATTCTATTTTAGGCAAGGTGTGGATTGAAGGGCTTGCAATATTGAAACAACCCCAAAATCTCTGCAGTTGCTTTTTAAGATCAATTAGAAGACAAAAAGCTGAGGGTATACTCCCATGAGATCCTTAAGCTGGTCAGCCATGTTATGTAGAAGATAAAAATCTGAGGGTGTGCTACCGCCAGTTACAATTTTAGGTAGATCATCATATTCTGAGTTTGAGAGGACACGTTGACCCTATTCCTTCTAGGAGATGGAGATCGAGGAGCACTTTATTTTCAATTTCTTGTCTACTATGAGATTGAATGGTATAACTGTCTATTTAGGAATTGATGGTTCTCTATCCACTTTCTGCTGCTACCTTGATCAGAGATGTTTGGACCTCTTCCTTCAAGTGGTTGTCATTTCAGGCGTAGTGCCTTACTGGGAGACAGTAGTGAGATAATGCTCATGAGACATAATAGTGAGATAATGCTCATCCTTGCATACCTCCTCCCCGATGACCTTACTCTCATTCTAGGTACAACAGGTACTTCATTTTAGCATCTTGGGTCTTCTAATCCCCTTGGCTTGCAGTTAGGTTTGCAAGTGCAGGTGTTCATTAGTAGTGTTTTTTGTGCCACTAAGGGGTTCTTTGCCTTTGGATGGTAGGAGAGATTTTAGGGTGAGTGCATTGCTTCCTCTTGGGATTGTCCGACCAAGCCCCATTAGATCTAGACATTTTGTGATAACATTATCAATTTTTGCACTTGCAATTTTGCAGTGATTGACAATGATGTTGTTCGTTCTTTTGGCCCAAGCGTTGCTGTAGACATGTGAAAACATTGTTTTACATACTTGGCTGGACATTTTGATCTTCCTCATCTCCATGCTTCATTTGGATCATTTTACTTTGATGATATGGTCAAAGGTTTTTAACCATTTCCAGTTTACCCCCCTGCCTCTCCACCCTGCCCATCCCTCTCTCGTTCCCCTTTCCCCTTTTTCTTTGCTTTTGCTTTTGTGTTTATCACTTTCATAGCCTAGAGTCTTCTTGCCCTAACTCTTCTCTATTGTTGACCCCCTATAATTTTGAGTCGCATAACCTACTTTAGTCATGTGTGGATGTTAACATAATTTGTTTCTCTTTTCAGAGTCTCCTTAAAGGGTCACGGTTTCCTCTGTAAAAGATGGCATGGAAGAAATGATAATCTTATCATTTATATCCTTCACTGTCATATAGGCTGGTTTAGGATAGATAGAGGCCTTACCGCCTTCAGATATCGACTCTATATCCATCTCATGCTGACAGGACTAATAGTGGCATCTAATTTTAACTAGTTGAGATCAAAATTCCATATTTTCTTTTTATTTCTCTTTTAGGCCAGTTTGTATTCAGAATATGGCTTCTGAATGGAAATCTCCTTCAAGAATTAAACAGCTGCAGACCTGGAGCAGTATCATGGACATGGATGAGTATTGAGAAAAAAAAATAAAGCAAAAATATCTGACCTTGCTGTAGCTGAATGGAAAAAGTTGAGAACTGTAATGCACAGGGGCATGGGGATGAAGTTACTTTTGATCTGGTAGGATGAAGTTACTTTTGATCTGGTAAGATGAAAAGCATTATATAAGATCCCAAATACTACATATGAATCAGATTAGTGGGAGAGTCTGAATACTATATGACTGCACAACATGAATCTCTAGAATTTCAAAGAGAATACGGACCTCCTTCTGGAGGTGCTTGCTCAATGAGTTTATAACATGGCTTCCCAATTTATCATAATAATGTAAAGTAGAATATAGGTCTTTGCCATGCTACTCCTTTAGTGACAAAAGTTGGATGTTGATGCCAGTGGCATTGGACATCTGGATGAAAACCTTTTAGCTTAGCTACCTATGTTCAGTTAAGCTTCAGAATTTTAAGTTTTTGGTCACCAGTTCTATTTTGAAAATTTCTGGTAAATATTAGGTTGGTCTTAGAGTTATGTGGAAATATAATCCTTTGTCTCTACTATTGTGTACAGACTGTTAAAATCTCTGATACTGGAAGTGTTTTGTGGCTTATACCTGTTTTTAAAAAGAAATGCAGATATTAGCTCTAAACAAGCATTCTTTTCTAGACCATAAATCTTTAATGAATGCAAATATGCTATATCACATAAAGGTTATAAACTAATATGGTATGGACTTTGTTACACCCACTCTAATTTAACAGAAAAAAATTAAAATTAACTATTAACAGAATTTCAGCAGAATGATTAACTTGAATAACTAACTATCTAAGCAATAAAATTTCACAATTACAATTACCTTTCATTTTCAGATGAAGTAATCTTTTCTAACTGAATATAGGTAATCAACAAAATTTAACTAACTTTCTTCAACTGAATTTCAAGTAATAAAAGAGATTAAGAGAAGTACACTAGAATAGCTTCCAGCTGATTCTGTTTGTAGATTCTTTATTGGAATTTGGAAAAAGAAATATCAATAAGGGTTTTAACCACCCAACCAAGACCAACTGGGCTCCCGTGCTTCTTAGACTGAAAAAACCCGACCCTTCACAAGGGTGATGACAGGAATCAATTAACAACAATGTGTCTCTGAGCCTGGTGTCAGGGCCTATACCTCCTGATTGATCCTTCCCTATAGTTACCTCCTAATTGGAAAGATCATTCTGACCAGTGGTATATTTGGTACTTGATCGCTGACAGATGCCTATCTGCATTGTAACCTTGGCCAAGGATTTTCTAGTATATATATATATATATATATACACACACACACATATCTGACACTACTGTGTCGTCAACCTTCACCTTGCTCGACATTGTTATGAACTTAATGTTTTCTTCTTTTCAATCTGAATGCAGGTTTTTACATAGCAACATACATGACTTACTGAGCAACTTTTATTCATATTAAAATCAGAACAAAAACACATAGACAGAAATTGCTCACAAGAATACAACAAACTCTTATTATCCGCACATTATAATACCTAGGCTGACAGTAACAACAATGGAATTCTTAAGCATGTATATATATAAACATATATGTGTGTGTGTGTGTGTGTGTATACATATGCATATCAGATATAGATCAAATATCAAAACAATCTTGGCTTTAGAAATATCAGAAGCTGAAATAAAGAAATATGAGTACTGATTTCAGAGGCTGATTCGAAAGCTCAGAATCATAACAATCGAAAGATATCATAATACAAATTGCTAAGATCATCAAACTCTTAACGAGCTGTTAAAGAAGATTTAAGATCTTGCCTGACAAGTAATTTGAAAACCGGGATAGCTAGTTGCGACTGATCTATTCAGTAAAATCGGTGACAAATGACTGCCTGATAAATGCACGACACAGTGAAAATTCTCAAAAAACTAGGTGCCAACTATATGCACGCTGAAAGGTAATGCTTCACAATGATATTACAACTCGAACTCTTCTTCTTTTTTTCCCCGTCCGCCTTACTCAGAAAGAAATAAAAATGTTTAATGGGCTGCGGATGTTCCCTCTCCTCTCTTATATGAAGGAAAATGCATGCCAAGAAAGAATGGTCGATCAAAATAAAACCGCTCCACGTAGTGGAAAAAAAGAGGAGTTACAAACAAGGTTTCAACTCAAACACTTCAAGCGCTCCACAAGGTAAGACCCAAAGTAATTTATTTAAATAAACAAAAGAGATAAATCTTTTTCTTTATTATATATATATATATATATACTCATGTGCCTTGGCCAAGGCTACGATATCTTTAGGATTTTTTCTAAATTATTGTTTTTCGATTCCTGTAAACACCCTCTCTTTGTTGATATCCCTTTTTCTTAACCACCTGTTTTGTCCTGCAACCACTTAGACAATTAAGGAAGGTTAAATCATTTCCATGATATGAATAATAATTAATATCCTTTTCATCAATCCATTTCATATATAAATAATAAAATATTTGCAATTAAAGAAAAATCATCATATATATGTTTCCAACGAACAATTTCACATTCATATGAAAGCAGTTGTTCTCAACTAACAACATAATTAATATTTAATTGCTCAAACAAAAAGAGATGTAACATATTCTTCCCCTTAAGAATCCTTGTCCTCGATGATTATTTATCAATAAGCAATAAAAAGTTTAACCACAGTTTTCACATCAGTCTCAATTGTTTGGAAATAAATAAGGAAATTTCTAATGGATTTCATCATAGTCTTCTCAGGTGGCATTCTCTTTTGAATACTGGTCCCACTAGACCTTACATTGCACCACCTTGCGATTACATAAGTGCAGTTTACGTATCTTGAGTAGTCGGAGTGGCTCTATTGTGATCACTCCAGGGTCCCGTACTTGCAATGATTTCCAATCAATCATATGCTCAGAGTCTACATAATATTTCTTAAGATAAGAAACATGAAACACATTATGAATTCTGGTGAGAGTCGGGGGTAGAGCAATTTTGTAAGCCACAGGATTGATGATTTCAAGAACTTCAAAAGGTCCCACATATCTCGGGGCTAACTTAGAGGCTTTTCCAAATTTTATAGAGCTCTTTTGTGGTTTCACTCGCAAAAGAACTTTTTCTCCCACCACAAATTGTCTGGGAACATGTTTTGTATCAGCATAACTCTTTTGCCTGTCATTGGCTTTTTTCAGTCTCAACCTGATTATTTTCACTTGCTCTTCCATTTCTTGAAGCATCCCAGGTCCTAAAATGATCCTGTCTTCCCACCTATTCCAGCTTATAGGGGTTCTACATTTCCTGCCATACAGTGCCTCGAATGGTGCCATTTTTATTGTTGACTAATATGAATTGTTATAGGCAAATTCTACCAAGGGTAAATATTCTTCCCATCTGTATTGTTGATCCATGCAGTACATTCTTAGTAAATCTTCTAAAATTTGATTTACCCTTTCTGTTTGACCATCTGTCTTAGGATGATATGCTGTACTGATATTTAATTGGGTCCCCAAAGCTGTAAATAAGGTTTGCCAAAATCTGGAGGTCATCTGTGCATCCCTATCAGATATGATCTTTTCTGGTATCCCGTGAAGACGGAAAATTTCCTGTACAAATTTTCGAGCAATCGCTGGTGCTCCATCTGTTAAATTTCTGTTATGAAATGTGCCACTTTTGTGAGTTTATCCACTACCACCAATATGGCATTATGCCTGTTCCTGGTTAAAAGTAAACCTTGCACAAAATCCATGCTGATAATTTGCCACTTCCAATCAGGTACGTTATGGGGCTGAAGTAGTCCTGCTAGATGCTGATGCTCTACTTTTACTTTTTAACATTCAAAGCATTCTGCCACAAATCTTGCTGCATCCTTTTTCATTCCCCTGCAAAAATATAAAGGTTTGACATCAGCCAACATTTTGGTTACTCCGGGGTGTCCTGAATATGGTGCGGTGTGAACTTCTTTCCATACTTTTTTCCTTAATTCAGAAGACTTTGGAATATACATTCTACCTTTAAATCTTAAAAGTCCATCTGCCTCAATGTGAAAACCTTCATATTTATGCTCCGAGGATTTGACTGCAGAGCTTCCCTAACTTGCAAGTAATATTCATCTTCTTTCAATTTCTGAATCACTTGGTTTCTAAAATCGGTGTTAATAGATACCATTGCCGTTATATGCTTCCGTCGGCTCAAGGCATCAACTACCTTGTTTTCCTTGCCCTTAATATAACTGATCTCAAAGTTATAATCGGCGATTAACTCTATCCATCTCCTCTGTCGAGCA
The DNA here is from genome assembly GCA_027924645.1 of Cunninghamia lanceolata. Lineage (NCBI taxonomy): Eukaryota > Viridiplantae > Streptophyta > Pinopsida > Cupressales > Cupressaceae > Cunninghamia > Cunninghamia lanceolata. The sequence goes on along the minus strand of BSBN01001137.1, from coordinate 576,815 downwards.
TTTAGATTGGGTTGTGTGTAAATATATTTCAAACCTTGATGATCTGTCTTGAGTTCAAAAGTTTTTCCCAACAAATAGTGTCGCCACATTCGCAGAGCATGGACAATAGCTGCCAACTCTAAATCATGGGGTGCATAATTTTGCTCATATTGTTTTAGTTTTCGGGATTCGTAAGCTACTACCTTCCCTTCTTGCATTAATACACCGCCCAATCCTTCTCCCGATGCATCTGTTATAACTACAAAACGACCATTAGGGTTCGGTATTGTCAATATAGGTGTGATTGTTAGCGTTTCCTTTAATAGATCAAATACCTCGACATTTTTCAATCCATTCAAATCTTTTTCCTTTTCTTTGAAGAGAGGTAATAGGATGAGCAATTTTAGAATTTTTTTTGACAAATCTCCTATAGTACCCAACTAATCCCATGAAACTCCTAACCTCAGGAACATTCTTTGGTACTAGCCAATCTACTATGGCTTTGATCTTAGCAGGGTCCACTGCACTTCCTTTAGCTGATATAATGACACAAATATTGTATTTCTTTCTGAAAGAAGGTACATTTTGACAATTTCCCATACAGTTTGTGTTCCCTTAACCGCTGAAGAACTAATTGAAGGTGTTGTAGGTGCTCTTCCTCATTTTTGGAGTAAATAAGAATATCGTCTAAAAATACCAACACAAACTTATCTAGGCTATCTCTAAACACATTGTTCATCAAATTCATGAATGCGGCTGGGGCATTTGTAAGCCCAAATGGTAGAACGGTGAACTCATAGTGCCCATATCTAGTTCTAAAAGCTGTCTTATGAATGTCTTCTTCCTTCAGCCTGAGTTGATGATATCCTGATCTCAAATCTATTTTAGAAAATACTGTAGCTCCTTTTATCTGATCAAACAGATCATCTATTTGAGGTAAGGGATATTTGTTCTTGATGGTAAGTTTATTTAACATTCGGTAGTCTATACACAAACGAAGAGTCCCATCCTTCTTTTTAACAAAAATAACTGGGGCACCCCCATGGTGAAACACTTGGCCGAATCAAGCCTTTATCCATTAATTCCTGTAATTGTGCTTTTAACTCCACCAGCTCTAGTGTGGTCATACGGTAAGGTACTTTTGAACTAGTTCAGCTCCTGGCACAAGGTCAATAGCAAAACCAAAAATTCTTCTAGGTGGTAACCCAGGTAGTTCCTCGAGAAATACATCCTGATATTCCCGGAGATAAAGGTATTTTTTAGCGAAGATTTCTTTCTCCTCTTCAACTCCCAACTTTCTTTTTCTATTCTGGGAATGCTCTGTCCCTTCACTGACTGCTTCCATCTTAACTACAAACAATTTGCATCCTTTCTATTTCTTTTCAGCTGCATAGCCGAAATTTGTCGAACCTTGACTTCTCGCTGTTCCCCCTGAACCCGTACTGGATTCCCTAAATCATCTAGGCATTCCATTACCTTATCATAACAGTCGACCTTAGCCCTATGTTCTTTCAACCAATTCATTCCTATGATCACATCGTAGGACCCTAAAGGTGCTACATAAAGGTTGACCTCTGTCAAGAAGTCTGGAAATTCAATCTTTGCTTCAAACAGACACTGATCTACCCAAGCTCTCGTCTGATTAGCATATTCTACCATCCATGATTTAGCCATAAACCCAATTCTTTTAGGGAACCTCCTTAATAACTTAGGTGATATAAAACATTCAGTGGCTCATGTATCTATTAAAATAGTTATTGGGTTTCCATAAAGCATACCTGGAGTTTCTATAGGAGCAACTTGGTACTCTGCTTGTTTATTATCAACGGGTGCATGAATTCTTTGCTAGAACACGATTTGCTGAGGTGGTAAGGGTTTTCGTTGTTGCTGTCCCTACTGACTCTTAGAGGGGCACTGGTTCGCATAGTGTTCTCCTCCACAATTAAAACATCCTCCTGGTGGTCCTTTTTTTTCAATGTTTTTATTGGTGAAGTTTTTGAAGGTCACACAACAAATACTGAGAGGGGGGGGGGGGGGTGAATCAGTATTTGAACACCATAGAGCAATTTTAAACTTTAAAACTGAAAAATAGAAAGAAGGAAAGCATAAAGATAGAGACACCAAGATTTATCACGTGGAAAACCCTTTTGGGTAAAAAACCACGGTTCAACAGATTATTTCACCAACAGATTGGGCACCAACCCAAGTTACAAAGAGTGAGCACCAACTCACAGAACAATTTCAGAGCACCAACCTCAAAGAAGCATCCACACAAAAATTGCTCAACCTCAAACAGTATCTTCACAGTTCATTGGCTTACATAGATAGACCCAAAATACTAATTTTTTAATGTAACCAGTCCAGCACAAATTTCTGTCAAACAAGAAAGAACACCCCTTTTTTTTCACTACTCACCAAAAAAAAAAATAATCCAAACAACTCTCACAATATTTGAATCATCAGCTCCAACAATCACTCCCTAAAACTTATGAATAGAATCAGCTGCAATATAATATCCACAAAATCACAAACTTCCTCTTTTTCTGCTGCCCACCAAACTCTGAAAATATAAATTTTAATAAAAATCTCTCAGCCAGGTAGGAAGATATTCGTCCAGACAAAATATTCACCTCCTTGTTTTAAAATAAATGCAATCTTCATACGATCCCCAGAAATTTGCAAACCACAAATAAACTCCAACTCAAGAGTAGATTTCGGTGATCTTCTTTTAATATTTCTGCTAGAAATAAATACCATGCCAAATGCATCAAGTCATCTTTAAAACGGAGCCTATTTCCTTTTGTAAAAGGAATTCAAAGTCAAATCAATTTGATCGTATAAAAACAAAATCTGACTTTTCCACAGCTGACAAGTAAGCTCACAAGAAGCTTAAGTAGACACATAACCAGCTCAAACAGACACCTAGGCAGGTCAAGTAGACACCCAGACAAGTCAAGTAGGCAACCAAAGAGCTCAAGCTGCTCAACCAGACACACAAGTAGCTGAAGTAGGCAAGTAGAGAGCTCAAGCAGCTCAACCAAATAGACAACCAGCTCAAATAAACCTTGACATCAATGACAAAAAAATTCCAATAGTTTTCATCCTTCCGAGGATTATTATTGTTCTTTTTGAACTAGTTATTCTTAAATCCTTTCTTCTTGAAACTCTGCTGATTCTGGCCCACTTACCCCGGTTATGCTTTCTGTCTCTGAAAGAAACATCTTTCTTTAACCTCTGTTCCTGCCGAACAGCTTTCTCATAGGCTTCATCCATAGTTCGGGGTGCCAAAACATCCACTGGACCTCCAATACGATTATTTAACCCCATAATGAACTTTCGTACTCGAAAGTTTTCATCTTGTCGATACTGTGGAACATATTTGAGTAGTCGGATATATTTTTCCTAGTACTCGTTGATAGTTAGGAGTCCCTACTTGAGGTTTTCAAAATCCATCAGTTTTTGATCATAAAATAACTGGGGCAGCCATCTTTGGCGGAATATCTTTACGAATTGCTCTCAAGACACATCAACTACTGCCAATCCCATTTCAGCCCTCTTGTTTTCCCACCATGTGGCAGCTTCTCCTGCTAACTGGTAAGCTGCCCATGCTGCTTTTGAGTTATCAGAATAATCTCTAAGTTCGAAATACTTCTCCATTTCAGTTAACCATGCCTCCGTGGCATCTCCTGAAGTAGAACCTTCGAATTTAGAAGGTTTAATCTTTTTTATGTCCTTAGCTAACTCATCAGCCAATCTGCTCTTCTTGAGTCCTAAGCTTAAAGTTCTCAAGTTATCTTCATGTCGGTCATTATGATTCTCATATTCTTCTTCTTTTGTCTCATATTGCCCTTCCATCCTTCTTTCTAGATGGGCTAGTATGTCCCGAGTTGTTTTCATCATATTTAAAAGTTGATCCAGTTTATCCATGTGACCATTGTTCTGATCTTCCCTGAACTCATTTCCGGAATATTCCATTCCAATGAAGTTCCTGAAGAAATTTAAGAGTTTTAATTAGTTTTTGGGTTGTGAGTTATTGTTATTTAGTAGTTCTCCACTGTATTTAAGGATTCTTCCTTTGCATAAAAAAAAAATAACCATTTGAAACTCCTAATAAGTGCAAATGGTACAAAATTTTCATTTATTAATAAAGAAAGACTATCACTCCCTGTGATAGGTAATTACAAAATTTCTCTCACTTCCTGTGATGGATTTTATTGTAATACAAAAAAAAAATATCACTTTCTGTGATCAGTTTTCAGAATCATCTTCATTATCGGTGATAGGTTCCTTATGGTATAAGTTTATATCCAGGAGTCGGAACTCGATCTCCCTCAGATGTTTCTGGTTTAGTTTGATTTTCAGTTTTGGTCTAATTTACTTCAGCAATTATGGCGGACTTTACTTTCTCTTTTCCCGAGACTGTCCATTTCCTTCTCTCCCTCTAAAGTCTTTGCAAAGTTTTGGCTATTGTCTCCGAATCTGTTGGAGGTGAACAACTTGAGTAATCATAAGATAGTTTGATCTTCCATAGTTGGTGGAATATAGGGTCTCGGACCTTTTTCTGGTGTGTGTTTCTTATCAAAACCATCCTGAAGAGACATGATTAACTGTTTACAATGTTCTAAGCATGATGAGCCCCAAGGTTCAGTGTAGAACCTGGTAGCTCTGATACCATATGTTACACTCACTCTAATCTAACAGAAAAAAATAAAATTAACTATTAACAAAATTTTAGCAGAATGATTAACTTGATTAACTATCTAAGCAATAAAATTTCACGATTACAACTTTCATTTTCAGATGAAGTAATCTTTTCTAATTGAATATAGGTAATCAACAAAATTCAACTAACTTTCTTCAACTGAATTTCAAGTAATAAAAGAGATTAAGAGAAGTACGCTTGAATAGCTTCCAACTGATTCTGTTTGTAGATCCTTTACTGGAATTTGGAAAAAGAAATATCAATAAGGGTTTTAACCACCCAACCAAGATCAATTGGTCTCCCGTGCTTCTTCAACTGAAGAAACCCGACCCTTCACGAGGGTGATGACAGGAATCAATTAACAACAACGTGCCTCTGAGCCTGGTGTCAAGACCTATACCTCTTGATTGATCTTTCCCTATAGGTGCCTCCTAATTGGAAAGATCATTCTGACCAGTGGTATATCTGGTACTTGATCGCTGACAGATGCCTATCTGCATCGTAACCTTGGCCAATGATTTTCTAGTCTATATATATATATATACATACATATATCTGACACTACTGTGTCGTCAGCCTTCACCCTTGCTCGACATTGTTATGAACTTAATGTTTTCTTCTTTTCAATCTAAATGCAGGTTTTTACATAGCAACATACATGACTTAATGGGCAACTTTTATTCATATGAAAATCAGAACAAAAACACAGACATAAATTGCTCACAAGAATACAACAGACTCTTATTATCCGCACATTATAATACCCAGGCTGACAGTAACAGCAATGGAATTCTTAAGCATGTATATATGTGTGTGTGTGTACATATGCATATCAGACATAGATCAAATATATATGTGTGTGTGTGTGTGTGTGTGTGTGTGTGTGTGTGTGTGTACATATGCATATCAGACACAGATCAAATATCAAAAGTATCTTGGCTTTAGAAATCTCAGAAGCTGAAATAAAGAAATACGAGTATTGATTTCAGAGGCTGATTCGAAAGCTCAGAATCATAACAATCGAAAGATATCATAATACAAATTGCTAAGATCATCAAACTCTTAATGAGTTGTTAAAGAAGATTTAAGATCTTGCCTGACAAGTGATTTGAAAACCGGGATAGCTAGCTGCGACTGATTTATTCAGTAAAATCGGTGACAAATGACTGCCTGATAAATGCACGACACAGTGAAAATTCTCAGAAAACTAGGCGCCAACTATATGCACGCTGAAAGGTAATGCTTCACAATGATATCACAACTCGAACTCTTCTTTTTTTCCCCGTCCACCTTTCTTAGAAAGAAATAAAAATGTTTAATGGGCTGCGGATGTTCCCTCTCCTCTCCTATATGAAGGAAAATTATTCAATAAAATTGGTGACAAATGACTGCCTGATAAATGCACGACACAGTGAAAATTCTCAGAAAACTAGGCGCCAACTATATGCACGCTGAAAGGTAATGCTTCACAATGATATCACAACTCGAACTCTTCTTTTTTTCCCCGTCCGCCTTACTCAGAAAGAAATAAAAATGTTTAATGGGCTGCGGATGTTCCCTCTCCTCTCCTATATGAAGGAAAATGCTTGCTAAGAAAGAATGGTCGATCAAAATAAAACCGCTCCACGTAGTGGAAAGAAAGAGGAGTTACAAACAAGGTTTCAACTCAAACACTTCAAGCGCTCCACAAGGTAAGACCTAAAATAATTTATTTAAATAAACAAAAGAGATAAATCTTTTTCTTTATTTTATATATATATATATATATATATATATATATATATATACTCATGTGCCTTGGCCAAGGCTATGATATCTTTAGGATTTTGGCTAAATTATTGTTTTTCGATTCCTATAAACACCCGCTCCTCGTTGATATCCCTTTTTCTTAATCACCTGTTTTGTCCTGCAACCACTTAGACAATTAAGGAAGGTTAAATCATTTCCATGATACGAATAATAATTAATATCCTTTTCATCAATCTATTTCATATATAAATAATAAAATATTTGCAATTAAAGAAAAATCATCATATATATGTTTCCAACGAACAATTTCACATTCATATGAAAGCAGTTGTTCTCAACTAACAACATAATTAATATTTAATTGTTCAAACAAAAAGGGATGTAACAGACTTCATGACAGTAATGAAATGTGCATGTCCCTAATTTTTATTTGAGTCAACAGAATTATGTACTTTTCTCATTCCTCATCTAGTTTATATGACTAAATAGTAAAAGGTGGTTGCCAATGAAGAAAAGGTCACCTGCTACTGGCTTCTACCCTTTTTCTATGACAAATCAAATGCAACCATATTTCTGGTCCCTGAGCACTGTCATTAACCGATCAACTTATCAAGAATATAAACATTTTGTCTGTTAATGTACTGATTAAGGAGATACAATAACATCTGTTGTCCATTTCTATGAGGAGATAGTTATAAGCAATCTTTTTCTCAGCAGATGAAAAAGAAAATGATTTTGTGTCAACATGCAACAATCTTCCCATGGAATTTAAGTTAATCAGTTTTATATAGTTAAGTTGAACTGGGATTTGAAGTTCTCTAAAATATTAGTGATTCATCAGTGCTACTGAATTTATCTATTGGAATCTGTGTATGAAGGTTCTTGGAAGGAGCACGGAGTATAGATCACCATTTCCACACAGCCCCCTTTCAAAAAAATATTCCTGTATGCCAGGATTCCAATAATTTGATTACATGAAACTTAGTAGAATCTGATGTGTTTCCTTTCATTTAAACAGCATGCACATTTTTAATAATCATGACAGTGACGTTATTTCAGGTTTTACTAGGCCTCATGAGTGTGTGGAATGTATCCTTTCTTGGCTATCCAGCTAGGGTAATCTTTGCAAGAGCCCGATAGATTGTATTTGCAAAAAGATGTTTCTTTACTTGTCTTAAATAACTTTTTTGTAAGCTAGATTGTTAACATTTTATACTTTCTACTTTGTCAGGCCATCTTGCCTTATTCTCAGGCTCTAGAGAAGTTTGCACCTCATATTCAACAGGTGTACTTTATGTCCTGCATGCTACGTAGTATGTGCATCTTAATTTTGCACGATTGAGATTTCATTGTTTGAGGGCTGTCTTTGTGGTATTTGATAATTGAAGTAGTAATGGATATTACAGCTCAGCATGGAGAGTAATGGTAAGGGAGTTTCCATCGATGGTGCCCCATTAACTTTTGAGGCTGGCGAAATAGATTTTGGGGAACCCGGAACAAATGGCCAGCATAGCTTTTACCAGTTAATTCATCAGGTATAACTTTTTTCTTCAAGCTATGAAAACATTCCTGATTTTGCATAACCTATTTCTAAATTTAGCAGATTTTGCAAGTTAATTCACCAGAAATGGTGTTTTAGCAAAGAAAGTATAGCTGTGCTAAAGATGATGTCTGCGCCTATCAAATGATTGTTCAGTTGTTTTCAAATGTGACCTCAGTCATTCTGTTCTCTTATCAGGCAGATGCCTTTATTTAGTTTTAATCAGTGATTTTTTATGTGCAGTTCAAGGTATAGATAAATTCTGATAGCCTTATTCTAGTCAGTAGGGTACTTAGACTGTTTTAGTACTTCTTTCCAAACACTTTTTATTAAGTTACATTTCTTTAATGTATGCTGTTAAAATGTGCTCCAAAAATTGCAGGAGTGGCATGAACAAAATGCATGGCACCTTTCTCAATGAGAAGACACTAGCACGTTTTTGAAGAACTTTCATTTTTTTTTTTTTGCGTTGGATACATGATTTCCATCTGTGGTAGGCGATAGTTGATGAGGTCTTTGGATTGGATACAGAGGAAAGATGTTCCATGTGCCCTGAATGCTAGATTTCCAACCACACATTTACGATGGGTTATCACATATTCAATCTAGAGCTTGCAAAGAATATATAACTATTTGATTTTCCCTGCAGTATTTGGTTATTCTTTTGGCTTTAGTTGTCTTTTGTCATGTCTTTTTTCTTTCTTAAAGCACTTGCTCGGGTGAGTGTAACAACTATGTAGGCCAATCAGGAATCCATATAAATAGGTTTCTGTCTTAAATTTGACTGCCAGAAATTATCATCTCTCCATCTTAGACATACTAGAAATTGTAATTATGGTAATATTCTTCTTAGCCTCAAATGAGTAACACTTCCATTTTTTTTAATACTAATAGGCATTGTATCTAGACCTTTTGAAATTGAGGAAATAAAGTGAAGTATTATTGAGAGATTAACCTAGAAGTCAACAATGCAAGTGAATCACCATGTCGAGTCACTTGTGGACCACCAGATCTTGATATGTGGCTGTGTATTAGATACATATACATATGCAAATGTCATGTATCCATACACTTAAAGAAAAATTTAGAATCAAGTTAGAAATGAGAATTTAATATGTTTCATTATATTTTTATTCTGTTTGTAATTTTTTAATTTGTATTCCCTCATTGTGAGGACTGCAAAAAGGCCTGAGTTGTGCCTCAAAGAAAGCCCCACACATTAGACATTCAAAAGACAGAGTCTGAAATTGGGTTACACTGCTCAAAGACATCAGGTGTGGCTGCGTCCGTCACCTGCATAACATGTGTGGGCTTATCTCAAGTTCAACCTAAAAACTGTTGGATATGTAGGGTGCAGGTACAGATAACCTTTTGCGGACCACCAGATCTTAGTATGTGGCTCTGTATTATAAATAAGTAATAAAAGATATATATACAAATGTCATGTATACACACACTGCAAGAAAACATTAGAATCAATTTCTGTTTGTAATTGCTTTATTTTTATTTTGTCATCATGAGGACTGCAAAGAGGCCTGAGGTGTGTCTCAGAGGCAGTCCCATGCATTGTGCATGCAAGAAACAGTGTCAGAAATTGGGTCGTCCAAAGATATCAGGTGTAGTTGCATCTTAGGTGCCTTCTAAAAACTGTTGGATATGCACACCTGTGTAACACTGCACTGAGAAATTAAAAAATATATATTACATATGTCATGTATCCATGCATTGCAATAAGACTTTAGAGTGAAGTTAGAAACAAAATTTAATATTTGGCATTATTTTTTATATTCTGTTTTTAACTTTTTTGCTTTTCCTTTTTTCTTTAAAGTGTACAATTTTAATTTTCTTGTTGTTGGGGGGCCATGGAGAGGCTTGGTTTGTTAATCAGGATTCATAGGGTATATGGGATTGGACATAGGTTAGCTTTATTTAATTTCCTATATCATAATTTTAAAAATTTAGTTTTTATCCTATGTAAAAAGTGCAAACTTAGATTCCTAATTTTAAGTTGTTTATTTGTCTTCATTTTAGTTCCCATGTTGGTTTTTCTGATCTTCATTCAACAAACATGAGATTTGGCATTGTTTATGGCTATATAGCTTGTAACTTTTTCAATATGATTAATCAAGATTGTAGCTTCTTTTTGTAGAGATTTGCTTGTCATACATTGTTGTGTAGACTTTTGACTGCTACGTTGCTTGGTTTCATATCAGCTGGTATCAGAACAAGCTTCTGATCCGTGGGTCAGAGCCTTTATCTAAACCATTTGATTAGGGTTTTTCAAGCTCTTTTCTGCAAATTTCATTTAGAGGTGCCATGCTGGAAACCTCACAACACCATCACGTCCAGAGCAATTGAGAAAGTTGATTTAGCCTTTGTTTTGTCCAAATTGGACACACAGAAGCTAGGTTATGGAGGTTTACAAGTTCACCGTGTGCATGCATTTCGAGGAAGATTTGGGTGCATTGTATGACAGTACATCTATACACCACTAAATGTCCCTTTCAGTGCCGTTAGTTCAAATCTAATAAAATTTTGCGATCATTCAAATTCTAACTCTTTTTGATCACCAAGTTGTGGGCAAGGTGAAAGCATACGGAGATTAGAATGAGGACAGAGGAATTACTGAAAGATGTTGGCGGCTAGCCGACCAACTTACAAACAAAGTGCAAATGCAAGAATCACTGGCAGATTACAAGCAAAGTGCAAATGCAAGAGTCACTGCAGATTCCAAGCGGGATCTGATCAAGCCAAAATGGGCTGATTGCATGCGGATTTGATCGATGCCAAAATGGGCTATCCAATCATTGCCAAATTGGCAGATAATGAAATGTAATGGGTCTAGCGGTGAACTGACCAAGAACTTCTTACAATATGAAAGCAGGATCCAGCAGTATAATCGTCCAGGATCTTTGGAAATTAAATCAGTTACTGGCGGTGAACTGTCCACTGTTACAAATTAACAGTAAGCATTAAAGGAACTTTCCACACAAGTTTTTGATTTATAACCAGCAATAAACTTCCCCAAAAATTTTCAAATATCAAAGTACCAGCTACTAGATGGTATACATATACATTCAAGCTCAGTTGTTTATTAAGCTGTGGAAGCAATATTGACCAAATTAGGTAAACAAATTTGATGTGAAACTCAAAATATGCATACCGAGATGTGTGCAGCTGAAAGGAAAGATTATACGGGCATGGGACAATGATAACCACTGAAAACTTGAGCTGCAATAACTGAAAACTGATTTACTGAAGATGAAAAGTAGGCTGTAACAGTCCAAACAGCCCTTGTACGATCTCCCAAAGGCACCCAAAACAAACTAAAACTGCTGGTTTCAAAGAGATTATTTCATGGAAGCAATTAAAATAAATCAATTTCAACTTTTGAATGGCTGTCACAAAATGATATTAACCCTCTATGTTGGACAGCTAGCTGGAGATTGTAGAATAATACCATAAATATTGTGCAAATCTGAAACCACAAATCACCATAAATCTGAAACTGAATGCATTGATGATGTTGCTGGGAACATATATCAGAAAACTGAAGAATAGTAGCTGATCATAGGGCTGGAAATATGCGGCCAGCATAATACTATGAACAGCAGGTTTGAAATCAACCTAAGTAACACTAAAAATAATATTACAGCAGACCCATACATAGATTATTCTTCATATGCCTCCTTTTCTTTCCTTTTCTCTCTTTGTTCCTACTTGTCGGTGATTCACCAACCACCTAGAACCCTTCTCTCATCTTTCCTTCCCGTTCTTTTCTTTCTTTGCCCTTAACTCTTTTTCTCTGTGCTGCCTTGGCGGGGGTTTGGACCTTATCGGGAACCTCAGAACTATGTCAGAGGTTCCAGTGGTTCCGGGAACCATTGGAAGCTCCGACCTCTTCTTTTCTTTCTCTATTCCTTCCTGCTTTCACCTTTTCATTTTCTCTCCATGCCTTATCTTTCTTCAATTCCCTTTATCTTACCTTTCTTCCTTAGTTCTGTTTGTCGAAGCCCACGCTGACATCAGGAACTCCGGTATCAAGTGGAGGTTCTGGAAACCAGAACCACAGGAATTGCCAATGTTCCACTTCCTTGTACATGCCTAAGTCCCTTTGTCAGGGGTTCGGGGGCAAATGGGAACCAAGGAACCTGTTGGGGGTTTTGGGAACCACTAGAACCGTTGACAAGTTCTTGGCAGGCCCCAAAGGGCTGACAAAGGCTAGGACCTAAAAATATTTTGAGTTCTTTAGGATTTTTGAAGGTCCCGAACCAGGACTTTATGCAAATTTAGGACCGGAAACTATAGGCATTAATAGGCTTAACGATCAATATCTCTGCAATTTGTATGTTCTAATTATTTAAAATATAAATTTTACTAGTTTGCATATCACATATGGGCACCCACATGATTAGTCAATTAATTTTTAAAAAATCTTCTAACCCTTCTGTGCAAAGCCATAGAAAACCTTTGAGAAGCTCTAATCAGTACTTATTTTTGCAAAAGATGCCCATCCATTACCTTGTCATTCAAGCACCATGAAGCTAATATATGGACTACAGATTAGTAAAAGACAATACAAAATGGAAATGAAGACCGAGTATCATATTGTATCACACTTCAAATTCTTACATATGCTCATTTTGCAGTTGATATTAGTTTTACAAAATTATTCAGCTCCCAAACTTTATTTTCCAAGGATATCATAACAATTGATGTGCTCTTACTATGGATGTGTAAGAACCCTGTCTAAATCTGAATTGAAAATTTGCTTGCTGGCCTGAAATTTTTGATTTGTTTTCTGGATGTTTCACTTGGGTTGTTGAAGTTTTGTTTTCACATACAAGTTTGATTGATATGAAGATTGAAAGGTTGCAATATGACATTTGTATAATATCAAATGAAGACTGAAATGAATTAAACCATCTCACACACGCACACCCAAAAATCAATATGTAACACATTAGAACATACCCGGATGAAAGCTTGGCCACTTTATTGAAAAGATGTTGGCTGATTACAAACAGTGATGGTCTGATTTTTGTTTCAGACTTACATGTGCATGCAAATACCATCAAAACATGATCCAAATCATCAAACAATGATGCAACAATGATCCAATGGTGTCTACTCTTGCTGGCCGCCTTATAAATGATCAACACAGATGAAGAAATGAAGATAAACCCAACATAAAGGAACTGATCTGAAATCTATAGGTGTTGATATGAAATCTGAAGCACAAACCCTAGCCAAAACAAGCTGAAAACTCCTCCAAACCCTAGCCAAATGTGCCCAAATTGAAGCGCTATGATCCTAAGATGAAAATATGACAATCCCACATCAAGCCGTCGCTGGAAATACTCTGATCTAAGGTCTGATATGAAATTGCAGCAGTCTAATATGAATTTCTGAATACAAAACAATTGATTTCACCAACAATGAAGCCTCCAAAACATGTAGAATCATCAACACAACATGGCCATCATTGCAAATAATGAAATCACACTCCAAATGCCTTCAAATCTGAACATGTATGCCTTCAAATATGCGAGATGTCTTCAAACCCTAGCTAAACATGCAAACTCCATTGAAAACCTAGCTGTTTGAAGCCTTTATTTCCATTAAAAACCTGCACTATGCTCAACAATGGATCCTAGGTGTATCCATCTTTCAAAGTGGGATGGGTTTTCGTCCAAACCACTATAATCCAAATGTTTTCGTCCTTAGATATCACTGACACGAAGTTACAGCCAAGAGAAAATCTCCAAAGAGTGAAAAAACCAAATGATTCAATGATGCCAAATGACTTCAAATGACCTCTTTTTATCCTTTTCTCCTTGGGCGCCCAATTACAACAGAATATAATTATTTTTGGAGTCCACCGCCATAATAAAATATTATTATTTTATTTTCTTTTAATTTTCCCAATTTTGGATGGCTAGGAGAGAGAAAATAAAAAATATTAATATTTTATTCTTTTCTCCTTTTGGGCGGCGACTTGTGAGGAAAAATATAATATTTTAATAATAAAATACTATTTTATAATTTTTCATTTCATTTTTTTTTTCTGTCTTTTTTTCATTTTTTTCATTTTTCCAATCTCCCAAATGAGACGTTTTCCCTCTTGGCTAAAGATTTTATTATGTTTGACTTTTTGAAAAATATTATAAAAATACCAAAAGTTTTTTTACAACTTTGTTTCATCAAAGAAAAATAGTTGAAGCCATAAAATTCAACATTCCATTCTCCAAGCCTCAACAACATTCTCTTTTCCAAGCCTTGCTCAAAAAGGGGACATTACAGGATGTGATTGTCATGTTATCAATTTCCTTCTTGTTAGATGGTAGTGGTAAACTAGCTTTTGCTTCGAATCTGCATGATATAATAGCAGCTTTTAGAAAAGATTGATGAGCTTTTCCTTTGAATAATGTAAAAACCACTTTAAGAAAAGACTTGATTTGGCAGATTATTTTAGGTTTTTATTAGCTTTTCTTCAGATGATTATGATTTTTCATGAAATGCTGTCAAACTGACATGTTTCTCTGCAATATTCAGGGTCGGGTGATTCCTTGTGATTTTATTGGTATTATCAATAGTCAGCAGCCAGTTTATTTGAAAGGTTGTTTGTCACACTTTTGCAGTTCAAGAATTGGCAATTTAGGATTTTATTCAGTCTTTGTCGTCCTTTAAACAAAGTTAAGTATTTACATAAAAAATGTCACTGCAGGTGAAGTTGTGGATAACCATGATGAACTCATGTCTAATTTCTTTGCACAGCCAGATGCTCTTGCATATGGGAAGGTAGCCTTTTCCAATTGGCACCTTGAATACAAATTTGCTTTGCTGCTGCATTTGAATTTCATAAAGGATGCTATGCACTTGTATATATAGAAATTATCACTGAAGTTCCAGTGTGAATTTCAATTTCTTGCAGACTGCAGAAGAGTTGAAGAATGAGAAAGTTCCTGATAATCTGATTACGCACAAGGTATATTTGCAATTTTTTCAGAGATGACTATTTTGTTTGTTTTAAGATATACTGTATTAATATTGGTTAAAAATCTCATCTCGCTTACATGCAGACATTTTCTGGGAATCGACCATCACTTAGCATCTTACTACCATCATTGACCGCATATAATATAGGCCAGGTTAGTTGAAAAATATTTTACTGATGTTTGAATCCTTCAACTTTTTGGATCTGGTACGTTATCTGATTTGCAAACTCGGACTCGGATAGTACTCGGCAAGCCAAAAATTTCCAACTCGGAGAGTACTTGGCAAAACTCAGCAACATAAAGAACACTTAAATTTTTTAAAAAAACTTAATTTTTTGAAAAAAACATAAATTTTATGCAAAATACAGCTAGAAAATGTACCAAATGAGTTTGGTTGGGAGTTTGGAGGCAAGGCCCCCAGTGGGATCGAGGGGCAGTGCCCAAATGAAGACCTTCAAAGCCACACAGACCTTCATGGCGCACACCATTTTCATAATTTTTTAAAAAGGCAAAAAACTATGCTTATAACGCCAAAAAAACAGAGTTTTGGAGTGTTTTTTTCTGCGATTTTGATGTATTGTTGACGCAAC
Organism: Cunninghamia lanceolata; assembly: GCA_027924645.1. Classification (NCBI taxonomy): domain Eukaryota; kingdom Viridiplantae; phylum Streptophyta; class Pinopsida; order Cupressales; family Cupressaceae; genus Cunninghamia; species Cunninghamia lanceolata. The sequence continues at coordinate 561,257 of BSBN01001137.1, read as the reverse complement.
AAGTCAAGTATTTGGAAAAACTTGCCGAGTTTTTCCAAATAATTGGCAAAAAAACTCAGAGAGTAAACCTTGTGAGTACTCGCGGAGCAAAAAATCTCAAGAGTACTTGGTGACTCGGAGAGTTTGCAAACTATGATCTGATTGATTGTAATGAATAATTTTTGTCAACTAGTCTTAATTTTGTTTAGTACTAATCAAATGGTGATAAATAGTAATGTTGAGATTGAAGGATGTGTTGACTGTTTCTCTGGGCTAACATACATTTTTTCATGTACTTCAGTTGCTAGCAATGTACGAGCACAGGATTGCAGTTGAGGGTTTTATTTGGGGCATTAATTCATTTGATCAGTGGGGTGTTGAACTAGGCAAGGTGTGATCAAAGTCACTTCTAAGTTTTCATTAATAGTTTTGTAATGTGAAAAGCCAGAGAATCTGGGCTAGAATATAATTGGAATTATTTTGTTTCTTGCTTTCAACAGTCATTAGCATCTCGAGTTCGTACCCAACTGAACCTTGCTCGCACTCAAGGAAAAGCGGTGGAGGGTTTTAACCCCAGTACAACCACCTTGATAAATCGATACCTGAAGGTAATGAGGACCTATATCATATTCTTTTAATCTTTATCTCATAGGGAAATGCTTTTTCTGATGAAATGGAACTAAATTAATTGTCAGAACAGTGCTGTTAAAACTTTGATTTGAATTGCATTCATATCACATCAATGGGCTGCCTCATCTAACAAATTTTTACCTTATAGGAAAAATCAACTATTCCTGCCGAGTCATGTGACTTGCTTCCTTCGAGTGTATAATGCAAACTCGTTGACCTGTTGAGTAGTAGGCAGTGTGAGCAACATCTCTGCATCATTGTATACAATGAAAAAGATTTAGAACTCCCTATGCTGTAAGTTGGTTGGTTGCTACTTGCACAATCAGATACAGATGGTTTTTTTTAATCTCAAAATCCAGAATTCTTTGGTTCATGCTTATTTTTTATTTTAAAATAAGATGCATCTCCCAATAAGGGAACCTGCCAAAACCATTTCATATTATTAGAAGTGACATTAGAAATTTATTGCGATAGTTTTCTTTACAGTATCCTCTTTGTTATGTTTCTCAAATACGTCAAATATGTGTCATCTGTCATGTTGTTGCCTTGCAAGATATAATAAAGCCAGGTATTAAGATTCACGTGTTAAGCATGAATTGTAGAATGCTAGATCTATAGTCAAAGCAGTAGATTAATCTGTTGAATGTGGTTTGTTATTTGATCCTAACGAAAACTTAATTGAAGTTTTGAAACAATTCTAATTGATTTTACAACTAATATCTGATAATTTGGTCAAGGGTTTTGAACTCTTTAGTGATATGTTTGCTATCAGATAGAGTTTTGAGCTATGGAGATTCACATTTTAAAAGGCAACCTGAATTATTGGATGCACTCTTGTGTGGGATTTCGTGTATGCAAGGCTTGGCCTTTTATATGGGGGTTGGAAAGCGCGTTGGACTTTGTCGCATGTTTCTATATTTGAAGAAATCATAGGGAACCTGTCTTGCTTTCTTGATCAAGAGGAACTAGAAGCCTTGAGTCCATCTCGCTAATATCTGATATTTTTTAGTGATATGTTCTATTTGTTTCTTTGCTATTATAAAGAATTTTAAGTAATGAATATTCACATTTTTAAAAGGCAACCTGAGTTATTTTGTTAATGTTGAGGGTTTATAGGGACCCTCTCCCAACAATCTAGGCATTAACCAGGTCTAGCCAGTGGGACCACAATCAGGGGGCCTATCCGCTAGCAAACAACAGTGCAAGCCTACGGATCACAGCAGCCCAGCTGGGGCACAATGTCTGTGAGTCCACTGGCCAAGCAGGGGCTTGAACCTGGGTAGGCACAACAACAATGCCACCCTCTACCAATGCACTATGCCCTTATCGGCAAAAGGCAACCTGAATTATTAGATGCACTTTTGTATGGTATTTCATGAATGCAAGGTTTGGCCTTTTATGGGGATTGGAAAGAGCTTTGGGTTTGGTAGCATGATGCTATTTTTTGAAGAAATCATAGGGAACCTCACTAACTTTATTGAACAAAAAGAACTAAAAGCTTTGAGTTCTAGATATATATTCTTTTTCTAAATACTAGTAGCATCTTTTTTAAGCCATTTCAACCATTGCATCTGCTTTGTAGTAAACTACCTATAAAAATTTGATTTTGGTGGATAACTATTGTGCGATTATGCATAAAGTAATAAATTGTGGCAAGGTGGTACTCTGAGCAAGTTTTTTTGTTCCATTTTCCCAGGCTTGCCAATGTCATACCAATGTCATGCCCTCTTTTTCGAATTAAAAATAATTAATAATGTTATTTAAGTTGGGCCCAACTTAAATAATATTATTAAGGGCCCAATAATTTATAATTTTAAGGGCAACTAATAATATTATAATTAAAATAAAAGGTCGAAAAATAATTAATAATATTATTTAAGTTAGGCCCAATAATTTGTAATTTTAAGAGCAACTAATAATATTATAATTAAAATAAAAGGTGTTTTTAAATGTTAGTGTACTAAAATAAAAATAAAATAAAATAAAAAATAAAAAGTATTTAAAATAAAAGCATTTTATTAAATGCTTGGACCAAAATAAAGTGTTTTTTAATACTAGGGCCCAAATTTTAAACAAGGAGCAACTATAAAAGGAACGCTTGGCTTCTCATTTGATGATCATTCAAGCTATCTTTTACATACTATTTTTAGATTTGAGTAGTTTGTTCAATCTAGGGCGTCTAAGGATGAAAACCCTTGGTTTGTTTGGGGTTTGAGAATACGAAAATCTTTTTGAATTTCACATCCTTTGTTTCTTATTTTGGGTGATTCCATCTGAAGATCATAGTTGTGTTGATTTGTTGATGATTTGAAGACAATTTTTAGTTTGCTATAGTGTCACTACAGTGATTTGATGAAGATTTCAACATTTTGAGGATTGTATATTGTTGTTACAGTGTTGCTACAACAGTAATCTATCAATAAATCAACATTTTTGGGCTCATTTAATATCATTGTGGAGGCAGATCTGATTCTATTTGCAAGTGTTTTGAGTCAACCCTAACTGAGTGCCATCTTTGGAGGAGGAAAATTAGCCATTTGAGTATAAATGAATCACATTAGCCATTGTTTTGTGCTATTTTAGTAATCAACAATTTGAATTAAATAGCAAGAAGAAAATTTCTGATGTTGGCATATTGCAGATGTTTCTAGGGTAAATCTGAATTTTATCAGTGTTTTTCTTGAGATTTTCAACCAGCCATACCATTCCAATAAGGTCTATTTGAGTTCAAAATTATAATTTCAGATTTGATTTTGTTTTAGAACAATTTCTAGCTTGTAATCATTGCAAACATAAATAAAATCAGACTTTGAGGGTTTCCAAATTTATCTGACTCTGATCTGGGCATTTGAAGTGACCTATGTACCAACCATTAACTTTATCAAAATTTGGTTCAGATTTGGCTTATGAAGTGTTTGAGAGTTTGATCAAGTATTTTCCATCAATCTTTTCAATTTTCAATTTGTTGTTTTAGTTTGCAGGGTTTCATATTGCAAAAGTTGAATATTTTCTTCACCTTAAGGTTTGATTATATACTAAAATCAGCAAGATCTGATTTGACACCAACAAATAAGGGTTTTAAAATTTTGTGATCAGTTCGTGTATTTGTTGTTTGGTTCATTTGATTTCATAAATTTAGAAAAAGAATACAAATATATTGCATGTTTCCGATTGGAAACATCTCAGCCAAACTAAAGCAATACACTATCTAACAAATAACCTATTGTTGTTAGAATACATTTTTAATATTTTGAGGGGGAAATAATCAAACTCTTATATTAACATTCGATTAATGCCAACCTGTATATGCATGAGTACTAATAAATTTGCAACATAGCTTATATGCTAACCGAAGGAGATCATCACACTAATATACAGATTATCAAGAGATACACATGACATGTGAAAAAGATGATAGATTATGGTAGAGAATATCAAGGGACACCTAAGAACCATTGTTTATAGACCTTGTCTAGTGTCAAAGAAGTTAACATAGACGCATTGCCATCAATACCTTTGGTGACTAGAAGGGTTCAATCCTCTATAAAGAAGGTTGCAAATGCAAATGACTACTATCAGTGAATTATTCAAAACGCTGTTGGTATTTGTGTCGTTCACTGCTATGAGTTGGAGTAGAGTAGGATGCTTGAAAAATGTGAATGTACATAATTGAAGTTTATGCTTTGATAATTGCATGGATGACAACAATTCTAAAGAAGGTTGTGATTGTAAAGGATTGATATCAAGGAATTATCCTTGATATTCAACATAACACTGCTTGTATTGGTGTTTGTCATAGCAATGAGTTTCATGAAAATGCATGGAAAAATTGATGTATCCAAAGAAGTTAATGTTCTATCATCCCTAAAAAAGGTTGCAGATGTGAATGACTGCTATGAAGGAATTATTCGAGATGACATTGCTTGCATCATGGTCTTCACAATGTGTTGAAAACACCAACGTTCATTATCAAAAAGTTAATGTTTGAATTTTGTGCCCACACATCTGTTTACTTTTCCCAAGGAGGCTTCTCAAGATTAAGTTCAATTCAATTCTAGTATGTAACTAATACTATGATTTAAGCATAATTTTCATCATGTTTGACAATTGCAAGAAACGTATCTCTACTTTAGAAACCCAAGGGCAACTCAAATAAGATAATACAATATGTCACCATCTAAGGAATCTTCTCGGGAAGTGTAAAGTTGAGAGTCCAAGGGTTGTTCAAATGTTGTACACACCAGAATTTACCTTAGAATACTTGCGTCTTACCACCTCCTAATCGAAACAAAGTGACCACGAATAGAAATGAACAGTAAGTTTCAATTTATTACATTCGTTTAGTGTTTGTTATATCTTTACAATTTGATGTTGCATGTTCTTTCTAATTGCGAGCAACAAAAAATAGTTTTCATTTAAACTTAAAACAAAAATACAAGTTTTCTTAATATTATGATTTTATTCATTTTAGTTTGGACATTTGTAAGTTAATTTACATTGCTCTAGGTAGAGAATTACCCTAAGAACAGTGAAGCGAATAATGGTGTCATTGGCCATGGCATAATTGATTGAAGGATGACAAATTAGTATTAGCCTTGAGACCCTTATTAAAAACTGATTTACTTAAAGCCAACTTATAAAGATGATGTTAAGAGTTGATGAAAAACCCCACATGAGCCAAGAATCCCCTGTAATTAAAACCACCTTTCACAAGAGAGAAGCAATTGAAATGCTATGAAGCCAAGAAATTGTATTAGATGCATACAAAATGATACAATGTACTGATAAAACCTTGTTATAAAGACAAGATTGAAACCCTAAGTCATATTAAGATCTTGACAAGTGTCTCAATTATATGGCTTGAGACAAAAATATAAGTGATCTAAGTAAACTTAAGTATGCAAGTGTGAACAGGGCCTAATATGAACTGGTTAGGTAAAACACCTTTTTCACACAAACACCCCCCTTAAGTGCAACATAGGGAGAAGCAAAGATGCAATGATGGATGGGTCTCGGCCACAAGGTTGTGTTAGGTACCCATATACATAAGATCTCACAAATGAAGTAAAAGAGAAAAACCCGTAGGAAAAACACTTCTTTCCAAAAGAGAGAAAAACATAAAAGAAGTGATGGATGGAGGACTCAATATGACCCCCCAAGGACTACATCCAACACAAATATGCAATCAATAACCCCCGTAGGGGGGAGAGAGAGAGAGAGAGAGAGAGAGAGAGAGAGAGAGAGATCCCCCCACAAAGAAGTAGTTCTTGTGCCAATGGTGAATGCTTGAAGATGAATGCTCAAGATTGTCCAATATCGGAAAACAACATTTCTTTCCCTTGGAAAGAAACAAATCCAATGGCATATGTAGAAGAAACTCCATCTCCAAGAAGAGAGAAGAGGGAAGAAGTCTTATGATGTGTGCCTTTGAAAATTGCTCAAATGTCCATATGTTAGAATCAAAGGATGTCACAATGCAATGAGGTGTAACCAATCCAGAATCCCATGTAGACTCATGAAGAACAAACTTCAAAGGCAAAGTTGAGGAGATAACAATTGTGTTGTAACTATCATCAAAGAGGAAATGTCTATCCTCAAGTGTGTCCAAAATTGCAATATGAGACTCATAAAATAAATTTGATATACCTGTTAATAAGTCATCCCATAAAGCTAAATCTGAAAGGCTAGAATGATCTTGCTCAACTGAAGTAGAAGAAGCCATGGCAATGCTGATCTCTGAAGAAATAAGAGGTGGAGGAGATAGAAGATCAACACAAGTCTCAAGAACAACATGGTTCAAGTGACCAAACTTCTTAGAAACATGATTCACACTTGATGCATGAGTGTGAATACCAGTCAATGCAACTGCAACATCTTCAAGAACAAAATGGAAAAAGGTATACAAGTGAGTTACATGATCAACCATCCCAACATCAATGATCTCTCTACTCTCCAAGTCCCTAATGATCACTAAATTAGGTGTAACTCAATCGTCTTCCCTATGCCACTATGTGCAATCTGATAGATGGAAAGGAGATTGGTTGACAAGGATGAAACACAAAGTACATCATGAAAAGTGCCTTTTCCTAGATCTCAATAGATACTTTCCCACAAGCATGCATATACATGTTTCCCATCAAAATGTGTGGTGAAATACAAGGCTCAAAAGAAGAGAACATACCTTATGATGAAGCCATATGATGTGAGGTTCCAGAATCAAGAAGCCATCTCCTTGATTCAAGACTAGTAGTTGCCAAGAGTGTTTTTCCTATCCCATTTGCTACTGTGGTTGTCCGTGACTATGTAGATGATGATGGTGTCGAAGAAGAGGATGAACTAGATGACATTGATGGGCATTTAGATATTGTGCTCTTGAAGGTGTGTCAACTTATCAATCTTTTTTTCATAACACTTATGCTCATCATGTCCCTGTTTTTTGCAATATGCACATTTCGGCCTCTCCTTAGAGGATTCCCCTTTGGAAGAGGAAGAGAACTTAGGGGTATTATGTGATGATGATTTCTTAGCTTGCTCATTATTCTTGAAGTCATTGTTTTCGTGTTTCTTGCCTTTACTATTTGAAGCCTTTTGATCTTTTGTGCTTTGATTAGCAATAAGAGCTTGTGGTTTTGAAGACTTAAATGTATCCATCTATACTAACTTTGCCTGCTTCGTAATGATTGATGTAGCAAAATCATCAAGTGAATGTTTCTTGAATGTAGTACCAAGAGCATTCATAGCAGCATATAATGTAGAAACAAAAACTGAACAATCAAGACCAAGTTTGGTAAGGATGGAAAGAATCAACTGGGTATCCTCTTTCTCAATACCACATCATTTCAACTGCAATCTAAGTGATTATAGTTTGATGAATAAGTCTTGGATCCTATCAAAATTTGTAGGATTCAAACAATGAATTTATTCTCCAACTGGAAACTCTTCGAAGTATTTTGCTTACCAAACAGACTCTCCAATGTAGTCCATATTTGATTTGGTGTGGTGCAAGACTCAATGTGAAAAAGGAGATCTGGAGAAATAGACATGCATAATGTTCCGTAGACTTCATCACATATGTTATACCACTCTCTTTTTTGTAGCACTTGGTTCAAGTTTTGTACCCACTGTAACTTGGTATAACCCCAATTTCTTTAGATGTATCTTCATTTGTTTTTTCCCCCCATGATAATTGTATGGGGCGAGTGGAGCCATTTGGATTTGATCCATGATGGATATGCAAGAATATGGAAAATGAAAGGAGAAACAACAATAGACCCCTCACAATGCAAGAAAGTAACCCCCTTGCTCAAGAAAAAAATTCACTTGTATGTACTTTAAAAAAAGGCTAAAAATTAAGATCTGATTTCACAAAAAATTTAGGTGCCTAGTGATTTTTTTGGAAAAAATAAGTGGATGGTTGTGTAGAGCGCAGAACCAACTTTCCAATGCCTACAATTTTCTCAATTTTCGTCATTGTATGCGCAAGATATGCCCAATTTTGTGGAAGTGCTCCTTTTAGGTCTTTGAAGAAAAAAATTAGCACCCCTCAAGATATAGTTTGGTCACCCATGTGACCAGGGGTTGAGGTGCAGGGTGCTGGAGTTGGTCGGTTGGGCCCCTGGTCACTCAGTGACCAGTGCTAGAGGCTAGGTGTTGTCATTGGCGACGGGGCAACGGTTGGCGCATGAGGGTAGTGAGGTTTGTTGAAGATAACAATGTCATTGCTAAGGCTGGCGGCAATCTTTGTGTTGTCCATTATAGTCCTTGTGGGCCTATTTGGGTCAGATTTTTGGTCATCTCAAGCTAGCTCAGGGCAAAAAGTAGACTTGCATGTTCTCCTAGGCATGCATAGCCTTAATTTTCCTAAATGTACTGTACAAGTCGTACATGGGTCGTATGGCCTTGAAATAAAAATGCTTCAGATGCTCCCGAGCTTGTTTTCAAATAATTAACAATCGATCTTTAGGGTTTTTGGACCTTATGATTGTGATGACAGAGTTTGTTTTAACCCAAAACACTCTGAAATTGCGACTACCCTCCAAATCTAGGGAAAACACTTGCTTCAAACTTTTGTAGATTTTGGCCTTCGGTATTGAAATTTGATGAAACAAAAGTCAAATATGACTTTCTTAGTTGCTCTGAATTCAATCGTGATGTTAGATTTGGACCATGATGCAGTGTATGTAAGCTCTCAACTGAAGCTCTTTGAATAGAGGGAGAGAAATTGTAGATTTAGAAGCTCGGATATCATGTAAGAGTTGATAAGAAACCCTACAGGGGCCAACAATCACATGCAATCAAAACACCCTTTCACAAGAGAGAAACAATTGAAATGCTATGAAGCCAAGAAATTGTATTAGATGCATACATAATGATACTATTATGTAGGAAAAGAGGGATGATGATAATGTTTGGTAGTGTGATTAAATCCTCATTTCACATATATAACATTCAAGGACATTAAACTGAGTCAAGTCACAACTTTTGCAAGAGGACTCAGCTACATGTTTGGTGTCACTTGGAATGATAAGGAAATTTGGAATTTGTTGATTAATTTGTTAAACCCTAATCCGATTGAGCCTTAAACCCTAATTATATGAAATCTTAAACAAGCAGTTGAAACACGACAAATGCTCACACAGGAAGGCATTAAATGCATATTAGAAACATACCAGGATTTGGATTCCAGAAAGTGGAAACTTTGGGAACATAGGGGCGGGTGCCTGTGTTTGATATGACACTTTTTCTGAGGGTTTGGAACCTAAATCTACTTCAAATTGTAACCTGCTCCAAGATTCTTGATGATGCAAAAATAGAGGACACTGGGGCGGGCACCTGTGTTTAATCAAGGATATTTTCTGCTCTTTCTTGCAAATCTTGAATCATTATCCTCTGCACTGACCTCTTGCAACTCCTCTTCACGAGATTCCACACCTCTAACCTGCAATCACAAGAGAGGGGTTGGGGGTTGTGGTGTTTAGGAGCTTGCCTTGATCAAGCCCTGGAATGGCATTCAAGCCTTCCAACACCGTTGTTAGATAGAGTGTGTGTCCTTGGTGGACAGAGGCAAAATCAAATGATGAAATAGATTGATTGAAACACAAAGTAGATATCACCTTAGTAGGTGTAAACCCTCACGAAGATGAAATGCCTTCACATCATGAGGAAATGAGTTGATGGAGCCAAATCTGCAACAAACACATACAAACACGACACAATATTGCTCTACAACACAATGAATGCCTTGAATGCTCTTTGCTTGATGATCATAAGTTCGCCTTGATCAACTAGGAGTAAAATGAAGTCTAAAACATGTTTGTATATGCATTCCTGCTAACATTCGTAATTCAAATTAAAAAGGCCGACAAAGAGAAACATTTTAACGATCACTTTACCGATAATTAAAATTTGGGTCTCGACAAAATAGGTCTGGATTAGGGCGCGGACACCCAAATCTAGGGGCCTATTTAGGGACTTGATTAAGCTTAAGATGCACCCCTAGGCCCCATTTGACATGGGTTTCGGGGGATTTTGCTCCGGGATTCATTTTTAACATGCATGATTAAATTTAAGGGACCTAGGAGCTAAACTTAGGAGGTAAAAGTCATAGGGGGACATTTTATGACATAACATTTAGCCCCCACTTTAATGTATGTATGATCTTACAACCTATAAATGCATTAAAGTACGATCGAAAACACATCAAACACGCCAGGCACATTAAGCTAAGGCAAACACAAAGATTGAGGAACTATTTCTAGCTCCCAATCTCAGGTAAACACTATAAGATACATTGCAGACACGCAAAACACAATGAAGACAGTAGGAAGCACGCAAGACACGAAGAAGACAGTATTGAAGACACACAAAACATGATGAATACAGGAGAGCAGTCATGCAAAACACGATGAATACATTGATATAAAATTTTCATAACATTTTCATATGTAAAATAAAATCCTAAAAAGCACGTTAAAAAAACCCAAAATGTAGGAGCTCATTGCTACACCCTTGATACTACACCTGGGGGAAAACACGCCATACAAAACCCGAGTGTGGGAGGAGCTCATTGCTACACCCTTGAAACCACACACGGGGGAAAACACACCAAACAAAACTCGAGTGTGGGAGGAGCTCATCACTACACCCTTGAAACCACACATGGGGGAAAACACAGAAGACACAGAATACACGAGCGCCATATAGCATGGCATAGACATACTATACGTCTTAAACATGACAAACATGGGTGATGGGAGGAGCTTATTGCTAAGTCCTACCATCTCAAACACATTGCAGACACACTTGACAGTTGGGCTTATGCCACAATAATCGCCAAAAACACGCTTAAGGGAGGATAGCTCAAGATCCAACCCCACCTCCCGATGAGGACTTTGTAATAAAAGGATGTGCAGTAGCTTAAGAGATACACCATCCCGCCTCATGATGAGGGATTTTGATTGCAATTGATATAAGGATGTGCACTCTTACCGGAGATACAACATTTTGCCTCGCGGAGAGGGCTTACAAACACGCTTCGTTAGTACCAAAATCATCAGACAGATATCATTATATATGCCCCCACCTTAAGGTGGTTGATGTTGTGTATCGATATCAAGCACGTTAAGGTAGAGAAGACACACAAGGAAACAAAAGCCTTCGCAAAGCCCATGCCCCCAAGGTGACATGTGCTTATGATCACCAAATGTTCCCACAAACACATTGATATAATATGCTAAGATAAACAAATCACGTCATGAAAGCTATGCATGAAAACAATCACATCAAGGACCAAGGCTATACTCATGGGTTTGAAGCTGAGTATAACCATTGGGCTATAATGCAAGTACCTCAGTATCGATTGTAACAACAAGGTGAGATACCATTCAAAGTGTACAAGAGCAGATTGAGTGGATTGTAAAATGTTAGTCACAAGAAATGCCATAAAATGTTAAATCACACGGAGTGATTCTACTAGTCAAGCGTAAGATTTATATAATTCAACCCCATCTTCATGTATGGACTAGGTCCATTTTTGTTTTCTCGCTGAAGGGACACATGGTCCGTATCAATATTTGTTTATTTTCGTCATCTGCCAACTAGGTAGAATCACTAAAGAAGGTAAACAATAAAAATGAGAGAGGAGAACAAGTGCCTTAGGAACACCACATAGGAGGATGCCCCCAAAACACCTTTTGCAATGCTATGCCCCTAAGGCACGACACACAACAATAAAATAGAGGAGAGACAAGATATAAGAATGATGAAACAAATCGAATAATAGTCACAACAGAGGTGGTCTCCTGGTATCCTTGACCTTACAAGAGTATTAAGGGTCATCTTAGGAGACCTAAACAACACAACACATCACAGGAACACAACACAATGTTAACAACATATATATCTAGGAGGAGGCCACCCTTGAGAGCAACTAGAATATGTGCTACATCGAGTGTGGCTAAAGGGTGGAGAAATACTTACCTAATTCAATGGGATATTTCCTGGCGGACAATCCTTGTCTATCAGCTCATAATATCTTGCATGTAGTTTTGGTCTTGCTGATATTGTATTGACATTAAGTTTAGGACGACGATAGGCTTTAGTGGGCTTTAAAGAACGGTATCGAATACCAGCCGTGTAGTTAATTCCAACAACTTGTAAAGGTACTCTGATTCCTTGTTGGCTTACACCGCAACCGTTACCTACATAGTCACTATTCTTGTACAAAATCTAAAATCCATGACCATAGAGAGAGTCTATCTCTTTAGAAGATGGTGAGGCCTCATAAGTCTCATAGTTTGTAGTATAAGTAAGAGTATTGTCTTTGTTTTCTACCAAGGAGTTTCTCAAGTGTTTCCAAAGATTGCTTAGATGAGATCGATGGAACTTTTAATGTGTCAGAGTTGTTGAGTTTATAGTCCCCCATAAAGGAAGGAGTAAAATCTAATGAACCCCAACCGTCACCAAAAAGTGCATTTGTTGGATTAGAGTCTTGCACAACATCATCTGTGGCAAGAGGTATTGATGAATCAACTGATAAGTTATTTAGACTCATGATTGTTAACCTATTTTTGCGTTTCAACATGTAAACAATTATTCGAATCCAGATTGGCTTCAACGGTGTGAAGTTTGTTTTCATAAATAAACTTTATTGATCGATGAAGGGTAGACGAAACTGCCCCCATGGCATGAATCCATGGTCTATGAAGAATCATATTATATGAAAGTGAATTAGACGTGACATGAAAAAGGGTAGATAATGTCACGGGTCCAACCTTTAGGGGTAAAGTTATAGTACCCAAGGATTGTCTACCAACATTATCAAAGCCATGAATGCTAATCCTATTTGGTTTGATTAAAGAAGTGTCGATCTTGCTTTTGTATAGTAAGTCAATGCCACGAACATTAAGAGCCGATCCATTGTCAATCATAACTCGCTTTATCAACTTTTTATCTATTGTGATAAATATTATAAGTGGATCATATTCATCTTTAATTGACAGTATTTCATGTTGTTGAAACATAATATTTGTTTTTGTCACATACATACATTCAAACAGAGCTGCTACATCATTCGGCTTAACAACAGGTGGTACACTCACCTTTTGTAAAGCTTCTTGGAGCATTCCGTGGTATGTAGGTGATGTTTGTATGAGTTCCCAAAGAGAGGTCTTAGTAGGAGTAGCACGAAGCTGCTCAACAAGATCATAATCTTGACCACCTTTATGAGTAAGACGAGGTGGTGGAGGGAGCATAAGTTGAGAAGCTGGAAGAGAGACATACACATGTGGTGCTTGCTTACTTTGCTTGTTATTACGGGTGTTATATGTGTGAGCAATCATGGGATGCTGTGGCACATTTTGAACACCTTGATTTCTTTGAGTGATTTGTCTTGCCAAGCTAGAATGTAACCCGGGGGTCGAGATGGTTTTGGATCACCTTGAATCGTAATTGCCGGTTTTAGGCAAGAAGGTGCATTGGGTGCCCCTTGCACAATCATCTTAGGAATATTTTCTAGTAACCCATTAGCGGGTGGAAGAAACCTATTAAAGATAATTAAATTAACAGTGCTTTTATTTCCTTCATTCACCAAGGCTGTCTTTTGGAGGGAGAGCATTAGAACAAAGGGAAGGTAAAGTGTTGTTTGTATCTTTAGGGATTTTCCAAGTAGAGCTATCCATGGTCTTCACTTCCTTAGAGATATCCAAGGTTCTTGAATATTCCTCCATAGGAGGAAAATCAAAGGTCTTCACTTCCGGGCGATCCATCAGATTAGCCTTAGAAACCTCATGTAACATGTGATTATTAGATGAACACCTATCAACTACCCATGGAGGATCCTTTTTGAGAGGAGGCTCTTCATTTGCTAATACTTTCTCTTTCAAAGAGATAGCATTGGAATGAAGAGAGGGTAGGGTGATGTTAGGGAATGTATCAATGATTTCATCTTCCCGTGCCAAGATGTCCTCACAAGTGGGAACAACTTTGGGAGAGGAATCATAGGGTGAAATAGGCAAAGCTAGGTCACCGTCACATGTATTAGAGACTATGTCTAAGGCCTTGTCATGAATTATGTTGCTAATAGAAAAATAACTTTCACAATCATCTTTATCATGAGTATTCATGGAGATGTATTTGGTTATATCTTCTAATACTGAAGGGTATGCATTCATGAGAGCTATGAAGTTGTCAAAATCAGATACATAATCAAGGATTTCAAATGAAGAGCATTTAAAGATATCCTTGTGGTACATAGATTGTAAATGAGTGAGAACATGAGGATTCATGTTAAGGAATGTGTAAAAATTCTCAAAGTTTTTGACATATGCATGTAAAGATACCAAAGAGCAATGAGATGAAGATGCCATAATAGAATGCCTTGGAATAGCAGTGCACAATGAGATCTTTTCATTTATCAAATGCTATTAATTAAGAGACCTTTGTACACCACAACACTAGTTTAGGAAAATTAGGTTTTTGAAGCTTGTTATCCAGAACAAAAACACACTAGTGTCCTTAAAAATGGAGTGTTTAAGATGCAAAAGTGCTGTACAAAAGGTATTATAGACCACTTTTAAGGTTTGTTGCCAAGAAATATTGGAGAAAGATTAAATTGCCTATGTTGAAATACACATTGTGTAATTAAAAATATGTAGATTTTCACACAATATTATGAAATGATGCAAAATTTGCAAATGACTAATGGATTTATGTTTGAAAATGAATGCAAGATCTAAAATGTAAAATATTTATGACAAATGCAATGAAACAAAGCAAAACTATGCTTGCTTATGTAGAATGCTCACTTTTTTTCACTTTTTTCACTTTTTTCAATGTAAATGTGCTAATAATACAAATGGAAATGCAAAGACACACAATGCAGCCACACTACAGTCAAAAATCAGATTTGAAAGAGTGTTAAAATGAGTAATAAAATCTGAAACAAGATTTTAATTATAAACCCTAGCTTTTGAAATTACTAGGTTATATGAAAAATGCAAAATTTCAAGCAAAACCCTAGCAAATGAGAGATGCAAATGCAAGGTAAATGGTGATAAAAAGATGAAATGCTGCAATTTATCTCAGATCTAATGTAAATATCAGAAAATTAAATGTTTTCAATGATATGCAAGGAAAATAGTGCAAACTATGGCTTAATGTAAGCCAAAAATGCCTATTGTTTTCAAAATTTTCAATTTTATGCAAGATTTTCAAATGTATGATGATGAATATGAAATGAATGAATGTAAATTTGATTACAACACTCAGGAAGATGCAAGTTCAACAAAAACACAGGTTCACCAAAATGTTATGTAGGAAAAGAGGGATGATGATAATGTTTGGTAGTGTGATTAAATCCTCCTTTCATATATAACATTCAAGGACATTAAACCTAGTCAAGTCACAACTTTTGCAAGAAGACTCAGCTACATGTTTGGTGTCACTTGGAATGATAAGAAAATTTAGAATTTGTTGATTAATTTGTTAAACCCTAATCTGATTGAGCCTTAAACCCTAATTATATGAAATCGTAAACTAACAGATGAAACACAACAAATGCTCGCATAGGAAGGCACTAAATGCAAATTAGAAACATACTAGGATTTAGATTCTAAAAAGCAGAAACTTCAGGGACACAGGGGCAAACGCCTGTGTCTGATATGGTACTTTTTCTAAGGGTTTGGAACCTAAATATGCTTCAGACTGTAACCTACTCCAAGATTCCTGATGATGCAAAACTGGAGGACATTGGGGTAGGTGCTTGTGTCTAATCAGGGATATTTTTGGTTCTTTCTTTCAGATCTTGAATCATTATCCTCTGCATTGACCTCTTGCAACTCCTCTTTGCAAGATTTCACACCTGTAACCTGCAATCACAAGAGAGGGGTTAGAGGTTGTGGTGTTTAGGAGCTTGCCTCGGTTAAGCCCCAGAATGCCATTCAAGCCTTCCAACACTGTTATTAGATAGAGTGTGTCTTTGTTGGACAGAGGAAAAATCAAATGATGAAATAGATTGATTGAAACACAGAGTAGATATCACCTTAGTAGGTGTAAACCCTCACGGAGATGAAATGCCTTCACATCATGAAGAGATGAGTTGATGGAGCCAAATCTGCAACAAACACATACAAACACGACACAATACTGCTCTGTAACACAATGAATGCCTTGAATGCTCTTTGCTTGATGATCATAAGTTCACCTTGATCAACTTGGAGTAAAATGAAGTCTAAAACATGTTTATATATGCATTCTTGCTAACATTCATAATTCAAATTGAAAAGGCCGACAAAGGGAAACCTTTTAATGGTCACTTTGCCGACAATTAAAATTTGGGTCCGGACAAAATAGGTCTGAACTAGGGTGCAGGCGCCTAAGTCCAGGGGCCTATTTTGGGACTTGATTAAGCTTAAGATGCACCCCTAGGCCCCATTTGACATGGGTTTCAGGGGATTTTGCTTCGAGATTCATTTTTAACATGCATGATTAAATCTAAGGGGCTTAGGGGGTAAAAGTCCTAGGGGGACATTTTACGACATAACAGATACAATGTACAATGATAAAAGCTCATTATAAAGACAAGGTTGAAACCCTAAGTCATACTAAGATCATGACAAATGTCTCAATTATTGGCTTGAGACAAAAATATGACCTAAGTAAGCTTAAGTATGCAAGTGTGAACATAACCTAATATGAACTAGTTAGGTAAAACACCTTTTCACACTAATAGATGAGGATTTTGGGTTACTTTTGTGTGATATTATACTTCAATTAACTATCATAGTAAACAAACAAGATTCTGATTACCTCAATCGAGTAAAGATTCTTTCGTAGGATAGGCAAAAGATACATATTCTAATGAAATAAATATTCTAAATAATCTCAAACAATTAGATGTGCACTTGATACATTCTAGAATGACCATAATAGGTGTAATTGGTACTGCAATGAGGCTTGCCAAGTTTGTAGCAATTTTTATAAATAATTTGATGAAGTGTTCAAAAAGGCAAGTCTAGAAGGATTCTAAGTGACATGCTATAAATTCTATGTAAGTCTAGTGGAAATTATTTTAGTATGTAGTTTAAGAAAAAATAAAGTAATTGCACCATTGAGTGCAAAATACCAAAATAAAGTAATTGCACCATTGAGTGCAAAATACCAGTATGATGTTGAGGTTGTATTTTAAAATAAGCTTGTTACTGATTGAAGTCTTGAAATTATGTTGCAAGCGTGATCATTTGTTTTCACTAGTGCTATTTTGAAAAGAGAAATATGAATGGATGGAAAAAGTATTTGCTTTTGTGAAATCATCTATAAATAAAAAACACACAAGTATGTGATTCATAGAAATGTGCTCGGGCAAGGCAAATTGATCTCTATAATGGCCTACTATAATAGTGGGTACCATGAATCAAAGGTTATGTTGAATTTGAGAGGTTGAGGGCTTCATTATTGTGTTAAATTTTTGCTAGAAATATGATTTCTCTTCCTGCATTTGCTTGAGCATTTAATTGGAACTTCATATTTACAATTGGCTTCAATCGACCTACTAAAAGATATGCTACTAAATTGGATAACCATGGATGTAAAAGATTAAAAGGTATTTATTATTTAATCCCAATAAAATAAAGATATAGTTTTGCAAGTGGTTTAACTACCAAACAAAACATTATGAAAGATTTGTTATACTGGTATAAAAAGCTTTTAGAGGTGTTCTAAGGAGAAATGTTGAATGAACATGGTATACAATCATTGCTAGTAATATACAAATCTACAATATAGTGTACTTTGTTTGTATTGGCAAGAGATATGGTGTATAATGGGAAATAAAATAGCAATAAAAATGGAGTCAATTGCTTCCCTCCAAAGAAAGTTTATTATTTTTATTTTGATTAAGAATGTTTATGTCATACATTTAAACTAGAATTGTGAACAACATTCATTTGAATAGGTGGCATGAAGGTCCTTTGTTTACATTGGCAAGAGATACGGTATGTAATGGGAAAGAAAATGACAATAAAAATGGAGTCAATTGTTTCCCTCCAAAGAAAGTTTATTATTTTTATTTTGATTAAGAATATTTGTCATATGAAAACTAGAAAGGTGAACAACATTCATTTGAATAGGTGGCATGAAGGTCCTCTCTATATGTATGTTTAGAAGTATTTATTCTCTTGAGAGAAAGATCTAGCTACTCCTTTCCAACATCATGAAAAGCGTGAAGACCTTGAAAAAAATCTTGTACTCCTAAAACTATGGCTAGTTGTCCATTTAAGAGCCACATTCCATCCTAGTTAGGTGCCATAATATTTTTAAAAGTCTTTGTCTCAACATAAAGCTAGGAATTTATTTGTTGCAATTGTACTTGTAATGGAGTATAGTGTATTGGAGTATAGGCCAGGATCTTTGGATCAATGGAATGTACCTGGTTAATGAGCAAAGCTAACTAATGAACAAATTGCTGAGAGAGAAAATGAGAATAACATTGTATGATGTATTCAACTCAATTGAAAAAGCTTTACAATAGGTGTTATATATAAGAGGAAGGAAGCGTAACTTCCACCTCGAATCATGGAAATAACTAACACTAGTCTAGTGGAGAAAAAATAATGCAACTACCACTTGGTTATTAAAGTGGTAGTTAACTCTTGAAGACTAAAGAACACCTAAGAAAGCTAAATATGCATGTGTAGGAATAAAAACACCTAAGCAAGTTAAATATGTGTGTGTAGGAATAATCTAAATAAATAAATAAATAGAATGATAATATTCTATACTAACACCCCCCTTAAGCGTAGCTTAGGTGGGTAGAAGAAATGGGTCTTGGAAACAAGGCCATGTTAGGTACCCATGTACAAACAAATCTCTCACAAATAGAGTAAAGGAGAAAATCATGTAAAAAAACCCTCTTCAAAAGAGAGAAAATAAAAAAGTGAAAGAAGGAAGGAGGACTTAACATGACCCCCCAAGCACTACTTCTATCACCAATATACCATCAATTATCCCCCCATAGGAGAGAAATAATGAGATGATAGATCCCCCTACAAAGAAGTAGCTCTTGTGCCAAGAAATGCTTGAAGATAGAAAACAATCCACTGCCTACAAACAATATTTCTTCCCTTGGGAAACTAATCCAATGGTGGACGTAGAAGCAACTCCCACAATCTGGATGAAAAGGGAATCTAAATCAATATGTGTGCCTTACAATACAACTCTAGTGTCCTCATGCTGAAAAAAGATGTTTTCTCCAAATCAAGAATGGAATGCCCAATCAAAGTAGTATTGCCAGGAGAGGAAGGATAGTGAACTGCATCTGAAAACACTAAAGATCTGATGACATCATGGCCATCAAAGAGGAGAGATAACCCCTCAAACGTGTCCTCCAAATCCAAAATATCAATGAGGTGGATTAGGAAGACTAAAATGATCCTGCTGTAAAGAATCAATGGAAGCTCTCAAGGAAGCAACTCTGAACTTTGAAGTAGTAATAGGTGATGGTGGAGGAATGATCTGAATAGGAGGAGAGGGAGAAGCAAGAGAAGACTCTACATCATCTAAACTATCAAAACTTGCTAGATATTCAAGCTCCTCTTATGTATCATCATCAAAGGGTATGGGGCAATCCATTGTAGGATCATCTGGGAATGGAGAGATATGAGGGTCTGTCTCCATAGATCTCCCAAATCTTGGCCCAAAGTGTGCACGAGAACTCAGTCTCTAAGATCTCCCAAGAAATATAAGCACTAATAGTTGTACCAATTAATATTATGATATGGTCATTAGTAATTACCCATGCATTTTTCTTTTGAGGCGTATCTAGTTCAGGTATGAGTTGATGCAGGAGCATCCTGGCAGACTAAAAATCAACATCGACCAAAAAAAATTGTAGTTTGTTTTGTTTTAGTTTTGGTTTGTTTTTTCTTGACATCTCTCAGCATCAGGAAGCAATGTGTGTGATCAGAATTACAAAATTTGAATTTTCACCAGTTCGTTGTTTTAGAGGCCCCGCAAATAGTTTTACGGAAATAATTGTTTTTAGAGATTCATAAGAGCTGGGAAAAAATCCTTTTAGGGGAATATTTTTTATTGCTTTTCACCTAAAGTGCAAAAATAATTATAGCCAAAATCTCAATCGTTTTGGGAGATTTTAATGCCAGAAGTTTATGTCGACGATTTTACAGGAATTTTAAATTCTCAATATTTTACAAGATGGGGAAAAATAATTTTAAGGGAAGCTTAAGGAGGTCATCACACACATCTTGGAAAGTTTTTGTGCATAAAGGAGCTTCTGGGTAAGAGTTATGCAAAAAGTCAGTTTTCAAGTATCCCATTGCATAGTGGAAGTTGCGAGTGAAATTTTCTTCTTCAAATTTGTTTGAGAAGATTTTAAAGGTGTTGTTAAAGGATTTTTATTATTTTAATTGATCCTTGAAGCATTTCAAATAGGGAGAGTGGTGGCTAAAATAGAGGAGGCAAGATATTATAAAGAAAACGTAAACAATAATTAAATAGAGTAATGAAATACCTCATAGGGCAGATTTCCACGCCCAAATTAAAGTTGAGAATTTAATAATAAATAAAATAATTGGAAGAGGCTACGTTGGAAGTTGAAATGCCTCATGAGGTTGTACAAACATTGTCTTTTAGATTTTATGAAGAGAGGAAGGCGCCTGGAAAAAAATGGGATGCCATAGTGCTGGGAATGTCTCTTCGAGGCTTGTTTAAATTGCAAAATATATTTTCCTATGACCTTGAAGGAGTGTGGAAAGAAGTATGGTTCGCTACCTAGGAAAAAAAACAAATAGAGTGAAAATAAATTGTAAATCCCTACCAGGTAGAAAGAGTTCGCTGCCTTGATAAAAGAAACAATGTGAATGAATTGAATCCATTGTCAAAGAATGGTAAGAAGATGAAACTATAGATGGGAAAGAGAGCAGAGCCTGAAAGTGAGAATTTCAATGCCTTTTAGAGGTATATGAAGTCATTTTTTATGACAGTATAAATCAGAAAATTGGAGTGCTTGTATGATTGAGAGAATGAGGCACCAGGCTTGAGGAAGAACACCTAAAATATGGAAATGGACAACTTGTTTAATAGGCAAGCAATTGTAGATTTAAATTGTTTTGAGTTTGAATTATGTGTTGTGGAATGAATGCCAATAAAGAGGGAAGGTACATAAATCACAGGGCATATCTATCATAAGGGGGAATTTAAAAAGTAATGAGCCCATGAGAGGGCATAGAAGAAATATAATGTTGTAGAGGGATGAGATGTTCTATTTGAGAGATTGAAGGTGTAGATTTGGGGAGGGAGTTATCACCACCCAGTGAGGAGATTGAGAGAAGTTGTAGAGAGGCCATGAATGACCAATTGTATGTAAATAAATCTATATCAGAGTTGTTTTATTTTTTGAATTGAATCCAATAAACCAAATCACGTTTGTGTTGCAATCTTGCTACAGTTGAATATTGAAATTGGGGCAGAGCAATGCCCATGTGAATGTGTGTATTTGATTGGTGATTTTGTGTGGATGTTTTATGATTTTGCATGAGGGGAGTTCCCTTTTGCACCAAGTGTTATGAGAGCATGAATGTCCTGAGAGTGTAGAGGATACAACAGGATGTGTGGGTAGAGGTAGCGGTAGAGAAGAGCTCATGTGGACTATTGCAAGTATGAGAGAGAAGTCTTGAGCAATAAGAGCTAGTAACTATGAAAGAGGTATCCTTGTAGGTTGTGGGGTAGTGAAAGTGGATGTAGAAGATTGTAACAGTGAGTAAGATGAAGATATATGTATGGAAGCCAATCATATGGGATGGCTAGAGAAGGTACAAAAGGAAGGGATTCCTTAGAGAGATGACTAAAAAGATTGAGAGGATTGAGAGATTGTTGGAGAAATGTGACCAATTGGAAGCTATGCAGTGTGACAAAGATAAGAGGGATGAGCTTGCAGCGAAGACATGCCATGAAGAAGGCATCAAAGAAAATGATGAAGATGAAGAATCACATACAACAGTGATTGAGAAAATGAAAGAGAAGGATGAAAAGAAAAATGAAGAAGTGGCAGCAGATAAAGAAAAAGATGAATAGGAGATCCTTGTGCAAAAGGATCGAGCTGGAAGAGAGGAGATTGCAACCAAGGTTGCAAAGGAGAAGAAGAGTTGCATCCCTATGGTAGAACGAGCATGGAAAGAAGAGCATATGGGAGCAACCCATACATTATGAAAGAAAAGAAAATAAAAAAGAGAAGAAACAAGGAGAGAAAAGAATGGAAGAGAAGAGAATGTTCAGCTATAGCATGCCTTTTTGGAAAGGTAAAACATGAAATTGTAGTGGTGAAAGACCCATGGGAACACATGGGATATGTGTGACAATGAGGTGATGAAGAGACAATTCATAAAGAGTTGACAAGACTGGAAGCATTGGAGATTGCAACAGAGATATGTCTTTTGAAAGACATGGATGAAGAAGATGGAATTGACGTAGCAGAAATAACAATATATCCTTTGGAGGATAAGGAGACAGAACAAGAAGGTGACAAACTTGCAGCTAAAGAGAAGAAAGTTGTAGCAGATGTAGAAGCAAAAATCACAAAGCTAGAAGGCCCTAGATTTGACAAACAAGTGGTCGAAGAGGAGAATGATCTCCTATGGAAAGAGGAGATGAAGAAAATAGACAAAATTGGAACAACGAAAAGAAATGAGGTAAAATTTGAGCATTTTGAGTTTAATTTGTTTGATACAATGAATACCATAAGGGATACAGAGGAATAAAATGG
This sequence comes from Cunninghamia lanceolata, assembly GCA_027924645.1. Taxonomy (NCBI): domain Eukaryota; kingdom Viridiplantae; phylum Streptophyta; class Pinopsida; order Cupressales; family Cupressaceae; genus Cunninghamia; species Cunninghamia lanceolata. The sequence continues at coordinate 538,375 of BSBN01001137.1, read as the reverse complement.
TAGATGCATGGAAGGCTTCCATTTCCATGAGGATGCTATAGATTTGATTATTGATGAGGAGCATAATTTGTTTGAAGAAGAAAGTGAGAGGATAGAAGAATTGTTCAGTTTGAGTGAGCACTTGATGGAGATGAATGGGGCAACTAAGAGTGATGCTGCAACAACGAAAAATTAAGAGGTAACTTCTGATTTTTTTTAATTTTGCAAAGAGGAATTTGATAGGAATTTGTTTGTTGCTGAGGTGGATAAGAAGTTGCAAATACTTGGGAAGAAAACAAATGGAGATGCACACTTGTATGCAGCTGTTACATGTTTATGTGAAGAGGTTGTAGAAGATGATACAAATGGAAAACTTGATACAACAGTTGATGCCATGGGGATGATGATGGAAGGAGATGGGGTAGATGAAAACCTCATAGCAAAGTATGAGTGGATGAAGATTGCAAGTGAAGATGATGATGAGAGAAATATTGCAGTGAAGGAAGAAGAGGTAGATTTCTTGTGTTTTGTGATGAAATTCATTTTCATTCATTTGCAATGTTGATGGTTGAGGAGTATGAAGAAGAATAGATGGAAATTGTTAATTTTCATGAAGTTGTAGGGGCAGATTTGTGTGTATATGCTACAAGTTTTGATGTGTATGATGAGGGAATTTGGTGGAGGTGGTCGGATTGTGGTGGGTTAGAATCCACGAAAGAGGAGAAGAGTAGTGAGATTGTTTCATGGAGGTGGTTGGATGATGGTGGGATGGATCCCACAAAAGAGGAGAGGAGAAAAGAAAGTCTTGGGAGGAAGAGGACAATACATGGTGGATGCAAGTCCATGAAAGGAAATAAGAATGGAGTGCAAATTTGTTGGAGGAGCGTGAAGCTTGTTCCGACAAGATGCTGGAAAAAGAGGAAAAAAAATAACTTTTAGTGCGCATGTTTCAGCAATGGAGTTCATTGCAAATTGTTTGTAATCTAGAAGAACAGTTCTATAATTCAACTCCACATTTGTGAGTGTATGCTCACAAACTTCCTACCCGACGTGTCCGATGCAGCAACATCCGGGCAGACTGGCAATCGACATTGAGCAAAAAAATTTGTAGTTTAGTTTTAGTTTTGGTGTTCTTGACATCTCTCAACATCAGAAAGCAACGTGTGTGATTAGAATTGCAAAATTTGAATTTTCACCGGTTCACTATTTTAGAGGCCCCGCAAACAGTTTTACGAAAATAATTATTTTCGGAGATCCGTAAGAGCTGGGAAAAAATCCTTTAAGGGGAAGACTTTTGATTGCATTTCACATAAAGTACAAAATGAATCATAGCCAAATTCTTAACCATTTGGGAGATTTTAATGCTAGAAGTTTATGTTGACGATTTTATGGGAATTTTAAATTCTCAATATTTTTAAAAGCTGGGGCAAAATCCTTTTAAGGGAAGCTTAAGGAGGTCATCACACATCTTGGCAAATTTTTGCGCAAAAAGGAGCTTCTGGATAAGGGTTATGCAAAAAGTCAGTTTTTTAGTATCCCAGCGCATAGTGGAAGTCGCAAAGTGAAAATTTCTTCAAATTTGTTTGAGTAGATTCTAAAGGTGATGTTAAAGGTATTTTGATTATTTTAATTGATCCTTGAAGCATTTCAAATAGGGAGAGTAGTGGCTAAAATAGAGGAGGTGGCAAGATATTTAAAAGAAAACATAAACGACAATTAAATAGAGTAATGAAATACCTCATAGGGTAGATTTCCATGCCTAAATTAAAGTTAAAAATTTAATAATAAATATAATAAGGAGAAGAGGCTGTGTTGGAAGTTGAAATGCCTCTCATGAAGCTATAGAAGCATTGTCTTTTAGATTTGATGGAGAGAGGAAGGCGCCTGGGGAAAATTGGGATGCCATAGTGTTGGAATGCCTCTTTGAGGCTTGATTAAGTTGCAAAATATATTTTCCTCTGTCTATGGAGTGTGGAAGGAAGTATGGTCCGCTGCCCATGAAAAAAACAAATAGAGTGAAAAGAAATTGTAAATCCCTACCAGGTAGAAAGAGTTCGTTGCCTTGAAAAAAGAAACAATGTGAATGAATTAAATTCATTTTCAAAGAATGGTGAGAAGATGAAACTACTGATGGGAAAGAGAGAAGAGCATGAAAGTTAGAATTTCAATGCCTTTTAGAGGTATATGAAGTCATTTTTTATGATAGTATAAATCAGAAAATTGGAGTGCTTGTATGATTAGGAGAATGAAGCACCAGGCTTGAGGAAGAACACCTAAAATCTGGAAATGGACAACTTGTTTAACAGGCAAGCAATTGCATATTTAAATTGTTTTGAGTTTGAATTATGTGTTGTGGAATGGATGCCAATAAAAAGGAAAGGTACATAAATCACAGGGCAGATCTATCATAAGGGGGAATTTAAAAAGAAATGAGTCCATAAGAGGGCATAGAAAAAATATAATGCCGCAGAGGGATGAGATGTTTTGTTTGAGAGGTTGAAGGTGTAGATTTGGTGAGGGAGTTATCACCACCTAGTGAGGGGATTGGGAGAAGCTGTAGAGAGGCCATGAATGGTCAATTGTATGTAAATAAATTCATAGTAGAGTTGTTTTGTTTTTTAATTTGAATCCAATAAACCAAATCATGTTTGTGTTGCAATCTTGCTATAGTTGAATATTGAAATTGGGGTAGAGCAATGCCCATGTGAATGTGTGTATTTGATTGGTGATTTTGTGTGGATGTTTTATGATTTTGCATGAGGGGAGTTCCCTTTTGCACCAAGTGGTATCAGAGCTTGAAGGTCCTAAGAGTGTAGAGGATACACCAGGACATGTGGGTAGAGGCAGCAGTAGAGAAGAGATCGTGTGGACTATTGTAAGTATGAGAGATAAGTCCTAAGCAGTAAGAGCTAGTAACCGCGGAAGAGGTATCCTTGCAGGTTGTAGGGTAGTGAAAGTGGATGTAGAAGATTACAACAATGAGTAAGATGAAGATATATGTGTGGAAGCCAGTCATATGGGATGGCTAGAGAAGGTACAAAAGGAAGGGATTCCTTAGAGAGATGACTGAAAAGATTGAGAGGATTGAAAGGTTGTTGGAAAAATGTGACCAATTGGAAGCTATGCAGTGTGACAAAGATAAGAGAGATGAGCTTGCAGCGAAGACATGCCATGAAGAAGGCATCAAAGAAAATGATGAAGATGAAGAATTGCATACAACAGTGATTGAGAAAATGAAAGAGAAGGATGAAAAGAAAAATGAAGAAGTGGTAGAAGATAAAGAAAAAGATGAAGAACAGGAGATCCTTGTGCAAAAGGATCGAGAGGGAAGAGAGGAGATTGCAACCAAGGTTGCAAAGGAGTAGAAGAAGAGTTGCAACCCTATGGTAGAAGGGGCATGGAAAGAAGAGCATATGGGAGCAACCCATACATTCTAAAAGGAAAGAAAATCAGAAAAGAGAAGAAACAAGGAGAGAAAAGAATGGAAGAGAAGAGAATGTTCAGCTGTAGGATGCCTTTTTGGAAAGGTAAAACATGAAATTGCAGCGGTGAAGGACCCATGGGAAGACATGGGATATGTGGGACAACAAGGTGATGAAGAGACAATTCATAAAGAGTTGAAAAGAGTGGAAGTGTTGGAGATTGCAACAGATATGTCTTTTGAAAGACATGGATAAAGAAGATGGAATTGATGTAGCAGCAACAATAATATATCCTTTGGAGGATAAGGAGATAGAAGGAGAATGTGACAAACTTGCAGCTAAAGAGTGTAAAGTTGCAGCGGATGTAGAAGAAGAAATGACAAAGCTAGAAGGCCTTAGATTTGACAAGAAAGTGGATGAAGAGGGGAATGATCTCCTATGGAAAGAGTAGTTGAAGAAAATAGACAAGTTTCTAGAATGAGATTGGATAGAAGAACATGAAGAGCTGAATGGTGCAACAAAAAATGAAGGCAAAGAAATTGTAACATCAAAAAGAAATGAGATATAATTTGAACATTTTGAGTTTAATTTGTTTGATACAATGAATACCATAGGGGATATAGAGGAAGACAATGGTAGATGCATGGAAGGCTTCCATTTCCATGAAGATGCCGTCGAACTCCATTATTTACCAATATATTGATGTAGAAAGGACATACATACTACTCAACAGACCAATAGATCCCTTATCAAGAAATCTACCAGTTACATAACGTGCTACATTTACATTGTCAAACCAGGGAATCGTATTCTTTTTGAATGATGCATGTACTGTGTGTATAGTTAAGGATTCCTGAGTTTTATCCTAGAGGTTGTGTAAGGGAAATAAAGCAACTACAATATTCTAGGTAAATAGGAATAATGGAAAGAAACTAGATTATCTAACATAACAGTAATCAAATGTTGTTATGTAACTTCTATGTAAAAGAGGAACTAACAAGTGGTTCAGTCGATGATCACCTTGACTCAATAGACTTGACAACATAAACTATCAAGGTTAAACTACTTCACATGATTCATAACAATAAAACATTAAACACACACACACACACAATTCATAAACTAAACATATAAACAAGGTGGAGAAGCATAGTACCTCAAGTGGCCAGCTTGAGTGGCTGTGATCCCACAAGATCTAACTAAATCTCTACCGAATCTTTGTAGTCATAAACAAAACTTAAAAACACATATTCTTCATTGAATGCCAAAGGTAACAAAGGTACAACAAGATTTGCTACTATATCTCTGTACAAAACTGTATGATAGAAAATCTATCTATTATCATCTGATCTAGCTAATCGAGATCAACATTGTCTTTTTATGAGTAAAGCTACTGAACAATAAATGTCTTAATTGCCCATTATCCCACATCGTAGGAAAAGGACTTTATTATAGAACAATAGAAAATAGGAAAGTAACATGAAGGTGATAGAGATAACACAGTCCTACTACAATTCTATCTCTTCATTATCCATAAAGAATAATCATGACTTAGAAACAAAATCATAGAGCATGATCTAGGTTTCTCAAATGCATCATTTATTGAAAGATAACCATTATAGAGTCATGGGTGACTCATCCCAGTTAATTCAAGATCTTCTTCCTTCGGCTGCAGGTTTTTGTATCATCTCCTGCGGAGATCAGCATCTCCTTCGGCTACGGGTTGTTCAATGTTCTTCATGATATGAAGCCGAGCTTTTGCTGCATGAGGAGTTAGTACTCTATATAATATTTATGCATTATTACCACTTAGAATCAACATAAACTACTAACTTATCACATGAACAATCTATTATCTGCACATAATTAATTATTGGCATATTATATACCATCTTTCATGCTTCAACATCTTAAGGATAAACATGGACATAATTAATACATATATGAGTCTGGAAATGTCTTTGGGAAATAGGTAATTAAAGTAATAAAGATAAGACAAATGATGGACTCATCAGATGCTATAGATTTGATTGTTGATGAGGAGCATAAATTGCTTGAAGAAGAAAGTGAGAGGATAGAAGAATTGTTCAGTTTGAGTGAGCACTTGATAGAGATGAATGGGTTAGCTAAGAGTAATGCCATAACAACGAAAAATGAAGAGGTAACTTCTGAGTTTTCTGAATTTTGTGAAGAGGAATTTGATAGGGATTTGTTTATTGCTGAGGTGGATAAGGAGTTATAAATAGATGGGAAGAAAATAAATGGAGATGCACACTTGTATGCAGTTGTTTCATGTTTGTGTGAAGAGGTTGTGGAAGATGATACAAATGGAAAACTTGATATAACAGTTGATGCCATGGGGATGATGATGGAAGGAGATGGGGTAGATGAAAACCTCATAGCGAAGTATGAGTGGATGAAGGTTGTAGCTGAAGATGACGATGAAAGAAATATTGCAACAAAGGAAGAAGAGGTCAGATTTCTTATGTTTTGTGATGAAATTCATTTGCAATGTTGAGGGTTGAGGAGTATGGAGGAGAGCAAGTGGAAATTGTTAATTCCCATGAAGTTGTAGGGGCAGATTTGTGTGTATATGCTGCAAGATTTTGAGGTGTATGATGAGGGAATTTGGTGGAGGTGGTCGGATTGTGGTGGGTCAAAACCCATGAAGGAGGAGAAGAGTAGTGAGATTGTTTCGTGGAGGTGGTTGGATGATGGTAGGATGGATCCCTTGAAGGAGGAGAGGAGAAAATAAAGTCTTGGGAGGAAGAGGACAGTACATGGTGGATGCAAGTCCACGAAAGGAGATAAGAATGGAGTGTAGATTTATTGGAGGAGTGTGAAGCTTGTTTCGACGAGATGCTAGAAAAAGAAGAAAAAGAAGAAAAAGAACAAATTTTTAGTGCACATATTGCAATGGAGTTCTCTATAGATTGTTTGCAATCTGGAAGAATGATTCTATAATTCAACTCCACGTTTGTGAGTGTATGCTCACAAACTTCCTACCCGACGTGTCTGATGTAGGAGCATCTGGGAAGACTGGAAATCAACATCGACCAAAAAATTTGCAATTTTTTTGTTTCAGTTGTGGTTTGTTTTGGTGTTCTTGACATCTCTCAGCATTAGGAAGCAACATTTGTGATCAAAATTGCAAAATTCAAATTTTCATTGGTTCGCTATTTTAGAGGCTCCATAGGCAGTTTTACGGAAACAATTGTTTCCAGAAATCCATAAGAGATGGCAAAAAATCATTTTAGGGGAAGATTTTTTATTGCATTTCACCTAAATTGCAAAATGAATCATAGCCAAATTCTCAACCGTTTGGGAGATTTTAATGCCAAAAGTTTATGTCGATGGTTTTATGGGAATTTTAAATTCTCAATATTTTTAAAAGCTGGAAAAACATCCTTTTAAGGGAAAATTAAGGATGTCATCACACACATCGTGGCAAGTTTTTGTGCTAAAATGAGCTTCTGGGTAAGAGTTATGCAAAAAGTTGGATTTTGGGTATCCCAACGCATAGTGGAAGTTGCGAAGTGAAATTTTCTTCTTCAAATTTGTTTTAGCAGATTCTAAAGGTGATGTTAAAGGTATTTTGATTATTTTAGTTGATCCTTGATGCATCTCAAATAGGGAGAGTGGTGTCTAAAATGGAAGAGGTGGCAAGATATTATAAAGAAAACATAAACAACAATTAAATAAAGTAATGAAATACCTCATAGGGCAAATTTTCATGCCCAAATTGAAGTTACAAATTTAATAATAAATAAAATAAGGAGAAGAGGCTACGTTGGAAGTTGAAACGCCTCTCATGAGGTTGTACAAACATTGTCTTTCAAATTTGATGGAGAGAGGAAGGCGCTTGGGGAAAATTGGGATGCCATAGTGTTGGGAATGCCTCTTTGAGGCTTGATTAAATTGCAAAATATATTTTCCTCTGTCCATGAAGGAGGAGTGTGGAAAGAAGTATGGTTCACTGCCTAGGAAAAAAATAATTAGAGTGAAAAGAAATTGTAAATCCCTGCCAAGTAGAAAGAGTTTGCAGCCTTGACAAAAGAAACAATGTGAATGAATTAAATTCACTGTCAAAGAATGGTGAGAAGATGAAACTACAGATGGGAAAGAGAGCAGAGCCTGAAAGTGAGAATTTGTCATGTCCATATACTAAGGATTTATAGTTGAATTAATTATGAATTATTCATTCTATAAATCTAAAATTAAATATTAATATTTTATATATATTTAAATATATTCAATTTAAATATTAAATATTGTATAAATCAAATATATTCTTAATATCTATTATAAATTAAATATCATAATTAAATATTCTTAATATAATTAAAATATAATATATTTATTGTTTTTATAAATAATAAATACAAATATAAATATTACAATTATAATATAACATAATATTAAATATAATGTAAAATATATAAATATAAATATTATCAATTTATATATATCATTATAATTACAATAATTATAATATTCATATGTATAATATATAAATAAATATAAATATTAATATAAATACTATTATAAATATTAATAATTTAAATGTTATTATAGACTGGCTGACCTTTATAAAAGCAATTAACATTATGTATAAGGCAGCATGGGAACTTAGAGCATCAATGATTCTATTTTTGGGTCAAAGGTAGCACTTAAACAAGGGTCTCAAAGCATGATTTAGAAAGGTATGACTCCCCTAAGGCAACGAATGGTCTAAGACTCTAAGTACCTCTTCACCAAAAGATACATCTCTTGAGGCATTTAAAAGGGAAACTTATCCCTCATTCAAAGGCATCGGGGGAAGATAAAAACAGTTCTGCATTGGACAACATAAAAAAATAAAATATTTTGAGATAGAAACAGGTATAGTAGGACACTCAAGGGTAAGATTTGTTAATATATTCCATCTCTTATTTCTATGAGGATATGAAATATGTGGGATTGTAAGATATATATATAACATATTATATTTATTATGATGAATGCCTTAAGTAATGATAAGTATATATAAACAAAAGATTATTGTGAGTATCATTAACATAAGCATTATGAAACTTGATATGAAATAAAGATTATATTCACACACATTTGGTATGTTCAAACTCAATGCCTCTCCATTTCTATTGCCTCTAACCTGTGAGTGAGTGGCGTGGTGTTGTTAGGGAGAGGCGGAGTAAATCCAGCCATCGAGTTGGTGTCATCATGCCCTAGACAAGTAAATCCCCATCCATGGTTGAGGATTGGAAGAGAAATGAGGATTGAGACTTGAGCATAGCCAATACATAACGTGCTATGGATTAATGTGATCATTTGGTATGATGAAGTCTATCAAAATATGTTCAAGTTAATACTTAGTTATTTCTATTTCCTACAACCTTAGGAGAGGCGAGGTGTTGTTAGGGAGAGGCAGAGTAAATCCAATCCATGAGGTGGTGTCATCGCGCCCTAGACAAGTAAATCCCCATCCAAGGTTGAGGAATAGAAAGGAAGTAAGGATTAAGACTTGAACATAGTCAATATTGTATTGTTTTATATGTGGATTATGCTATTGTTTATGTTATACTATTATAGATGAGTTCAATATTATCTTGATTGAGTGACCTTTAATAGTTCTAATGTCCCTTTCTAGTGATATTATTGTGTGTAAGTAAAGAAATAAGGAGTATCCTAAAAGGGGACATTACATAATTTCAATGCCTTTTAGAGGTATATGAAGTCATTTTTGATGACAGTATAAATCAGAAAACTGGAGTGCTTGTATGATTGAGAGAATGATGCACTAGGCTTGAGGAAGAACACCTAAAATCTGGAAATGGACAACTTGTTTAACAGGTAAGCAATTGTAGATTTAAATTGTTTTGAGTTTGAATTATGTGTCGTGGAATGGATGCCAATAAAGAGGGAAGGTACAAAAATCGTAGGGTAGATCTATCATAAGGGGGAATTTAAAAAGAAATGAGCCCATGAGAGGGCATAGAAGAAATATAATGTTGCAGAGGGATGAGATGTTCTGTTTGAGAGGTTGAAGGTACATATTTTGTGAGGGATTTATCACCACCCAGTGAGGGGATTGAGAGAAGCTGTAGAGAGGCCATGAATGGCCAATTGTATGTAAATAAATTCATAGTAGAGTTTTTTTTTTTTTTTTATTGAATCCAATAAACTAAATCAAGTTTGTGTTGCAATCTTGCTATAGTTGAATATTGAAATTGGGGCAGAGAAATGCCCATGTGGATGTGTGTATTTGATTAGTGATTTTGTGTGGATGTTTTATGATTTTGCATGAGGGGAGTTCCCTCTTGCACGATGAGTCCATAAAGATAAGACAAAAGATTGAGCCACCTACAATATGTGAGGATGCCTTTTTTTTCAAGACTTGTAATTATCATTTTTTAGGTTTATCACAAAAGGATGAATACAAACACCCATGATATCTTCTCAAGTGATTAGAGATCAAAAACTCACAAAAGTACCCCTCATTAATCCAATATTTTGAATCCCTCAAAGTTTGGCACTTTATAATTTAGTGATTTTTATAATGAAAGTAGGTCCAATGGATTGAAAATAAAAAAATATGAACATTTGAAGAAAATGGCACTCAATTTTGAGTTATCGATCAAAAGTTATTACAATATTATTTTTCCAGCAACAATGGCTTATTAAAAATGCTTCTAATGTAGTTTCTACAAGATACACTCACTACATGAAAAAACTAATAGATACCCATAGAGTTTTTCAATGCTGCAAATAAAACCCTGAAAGCATTTTTCTTTCTGATGTGCAGAATGATGCAAATCTGAGGCAAATTCAAATCAACCTGTAAGGAAAGTAATTGCACCCTACTTTTCGATATTTTTATTTGCAAAATTTGCTCACTGCCTACAAAAACTAACAGATACCCAGAAACTGTTTTCTTTCATGACGTACAAAAGATGCAAATCTAATGCAAAAAAATGCCTCCACCAACAAAAAATGCTACCAAACACAAGTAATTTTGCAAATGATAAACCTAACATTTTCTAAAGAACTAACAACAAATAAAATGACATTCATATACCAGAATGGTGCTTTGATACCTTATTGGAGTATAGGCCAGGATCTTTGGATCAATGGAATGTACTTGTTTAACGAGCAAAGCTAACTAATGAACAAGTTGCTAAGAGAGAGAAAATGAGAATAACATTGTATAATGTATTCAAATCAATTGAAAAAAGCTTTACAATAGGTGTTATATATAGGAGGAAGGAAGCGTAACTTCCACCTTGAATCATGGAGATAACTACCACTAGTCTAGTGGAGAAAAAAAGAATGCAACTGCCACTTGGCTAATGAAGTGGTAGTTAACACCTGAAGACTAAATAACACCTAAGCAAGCTAAATATGCATGTGTAGGAATAATCAAATAAATAAATAAACAAAATAATAATATTCTATACTAACATAGTGGTATGGATGAAATAAATAGAATGGCCAAATAATCCTCATCATTTTTTAAAATTGTGGACACAAGCCTTGAGAAAGATGGTTTTTATTTTTTATTTTTTATTTTTTTAAGAGTAAAATTGAGGAGATGTTAGCAATTGCTATGAAATCTTATTAACACATGCATTGATCTAATAGAAATTTAATTTATTTTCTTACAGCCAATGTTCAAGCGTCAGGAACATGGTCTCTCTCAATGTATTTATTAATCTCTTTTTTTCTTTTGTAAGGAACTATGGAATAATTTAAAGTTTTAAGAATGATACAAGTTGCTTAAGCCAAAATTTTGATAGATGGCTCTTAATGGAAATCGATGTCTCTACAGGCAATGCGTTGTCATACCAATATTATATAATTCTTCATATTTAGAAACATTATGATTACTCAAGGTTATACGAGAAGTGAGTTATTATTATTTTTCACTAAAATAATATTCCCTCTTGGTCAACCTACTTGACAATATAGAAGGGCAACCTCAACAATTGAAAACATGAAAGAAGTAATATGACATCAACTACAATATTGTGAACTTAAGCTTATGTGAGATTAGCCTCTAAACTCATTCAAAAAGAACATCATAGAGAAACATAGATGTTACAACCAAAATGAAGACATAATTCACAGTTAAATTGAAATTATGATGTACCTTGAAAAAGAATAAATAAAAGGATCAGTGTTATAATAGAGGTTTTGGTTAGTTTTGATGTTGTGTTTCTCTTCTTTAAGAAACAAATTGATCTCTATAATTCCCTACTAGAATAGCAAGTAATATGAAGTAAAGGTCTAAACATACAATGTCTAACAACTATCTCATAGTAACAAATTCCTATTGAATTTGAGGGGTTGAGGGCTATATTACCATGGTGTTCAAATTTTGCAAAAAGTAATGTATGAAGTAGAAATATGATTTCCATACTCTACCAAGTAGAAATATGATATCCCTTCATGCATTTATGATGTAGTATCTGTTATCGGTCAAATGAACAATCAGTTAAGGGATGCATGTACTATACAATGAAAGACAATACAAGATATTTTTTGAGAGAACTCAATCTATTATCATCAATATTTCTTTATCAAACAATGCTACTCATTTATAAGAGATTACAAAAAGATATGCAAACTCTGTGACATGAACCCAAAATATCACTTTTTAGAAAGTCATCAATAATCATCATTCTATTGCTCTTAGTAGTTCTTTGTCAACCTTGATTTACCAACCTCACATCTACAAGATGCTCATCAACTTCAACCTATTCCTCCAATGGAAATCTTATGCAACCAATTTATGACCAAATCTTATGCTAGTACCAATATCTAGTGTGATGTAGGAGCATCCCTAGGTGTAGAGGCAATATTGCATCAACCAAATTTTTTTCTTCTTCCGTTTGTTTATTTTTTTGATGATTTTAGTTATTAGTTACTCATGGAGAAGCACACTTTTTCGCAAGTTGAGATTTGGTCTCGCAGTTTTGGGATATGTTTTACGATGATGCATAGATGCCATATCCACATTTCAGAAGAATTGGATCAATATAAGGGCGTAAGTCGGTTCGTGAACATCTACCAGGAAGATAGACTTCCACAGTTTCAACTATTTCCACTTGCACTAGGTTTTGTGAAGTTTGTGCCAAGAAAGGAATAAATATGAAGATTCATTATACCCAAGAGGATGTACCTTGAGCACTGCATGGAGATTCTCCATTCCATCATCATCAAATTGATCAATGGACTTGTTTACATTGGCTGACTACATGCTTCATGTAGCCTTGATCTTTGCATCATCTTGTAGTTGGCGTCGATCATCTTTGGACTTGGGATTACTATTTATACACGGGACTTGAGATTACTATATATACATGGTTTGTGATCATTTGAAGAAATCAATCGATGGAGTGGGAGTGGAAGTGGTAGGAAATAAAGTTTGAGAGAATGAATATGAGCATAAGGATGAGGGTCCAAAATGGGGTCTGATATTGAGAATGAAGATGCTAATGGTAGGGCATGTAAGAACGTAATGAGTTTTATCTGAATAGTATAATTCATGTTTAGTAATCAAACAACTGCGACCTAGTATGTAGGAATCCCATCATGGCAACTTATAATCATTCAAAGTGTAGAACCAATAATGTTTATGTTGCTATTTCATTGAGTTTTTGTTGTGTATGTTATGTGTTTGATTTTCACCACATGGTTACACAATCCTTCATTGGATCCTTTACACATGATTGCATCAAGTGATATCAGAGTGTAAGGTTTAGAATCTTGAGGGTTGAAGGGAGTGAAGGAGGAAGTTTGTGTTTTCCAAACTAAGGAAACATATGAAGGTCTTGTGAACAAATCTTCGAGTGTGAGGTGGTCTCAAGGGTTTGTAAGTAGATCATGAGAACTTGAGGAAATCCATAGGAAGCTTGTAAACAGAGAATCAGTTGTGAGACAGTTTATAGGGTGATTGTGGACAAACTGCTAACCCAAGGTAGTTTACATCAGATTCAAGATGCTACCAAATAGAGGGCATGGTAATGTCAATGTTGCTGGGAGAATTGAATAGATGTATGAGATGATGTAATCTATGTAGAACTAAATGGATGCTTTTGAACAAGATCGCATAAGAAACCCTAACCCTAGGGTTGAGGAGAGTGATGAAGAATAAGAAACAAACTCTGTTGGGTAGAATGAAAGCAAAGGAGGAGACAAGGAAGAAAGGATGTTGAGAGCCATATTAGGTATTAGTAAGAGGAATAAACTAGACATTCCTAATTAGGCTAGTAATTTGAAACTTGAAGGGTTAATAGATTGGATAATTGATTTAGAAGAGCACTTTGAGTATGAGGATATTGTTGATCCAGATAGACTGAAATTTGCTAGGACTAAGTTAAAAGGCCATGATGCCATCTAGTGGAAGGAGGTTCAATTAGAGAGGAATAGGAAAGGTAAAACTAGAATTAGGAAATGGGACATGATAGTAGAGAATTTGAAATCCAAGTTCATCCATGCAAATTATTAGCTAGAGATGTTGAAGGAATTACATAATTTGAGGTAGAGGAACATGATTGTGAAATAATATACCGAGCACTATAGGATGACAATCTAATCCAAACATCATGAGAAAGGAGTTGAGAAAGTAGCAAAGTAGATCAATAGTTTGAGAGAATCTATTTGGGAAGAGTTGGGCATGTGGAACATACAAACAATGGAAGAGGCTTACTAATTGGCTCTCACAATGGAAAGGAAATTGAATTGGAGGCTTGAAAAAAGGCAGATTTGCAAAAAGGAAAGAGAAGAGAGATTCTAGAGCAACAGGATGAGATGCGGTGACATGGGAACATACCCAAGGGGTCAAGGGAGCAGTAGCTCATACCACAATGAAGGAAGAAGTTGTAATACCCACTACAAAGATAAGTAAGATGGTGACTCTCATTGAAAAGATGGTAGTAATACTTACCACAAAGGCAGAGATGATGGTCAATCCTACTGCAAACCACAAAGATGAATATTAGTAGGGTAGAAAATGATGTGAGAGGAACGAGAGAAGATATTTTATAGGAACTTGCTTCAAGTGCGGGGAAGGACAAAGTATTTAAGTGTCAAGGAAAGAGAGTAGAAGGTATCACAAGAACTATATTTGTGGACAAGATGTCACCTATCTCAAAAAGGGAACCAAAATGTGGAGAATCACTTGTCTTGAGGAGAGTGTTGGAGTGCGACAACTAAAGAAAATCTGCATAGAGAAAGAGTTTTTTCATGACTAGATGCAAGGCAAGAGGCAAATGTTGCAAAGTTTTTGTGGATAGTGGTAGTACATACAACTTGGTATCTGAAGAGATGGTTAACAAATTGGGATTGAAGTGGTTGAATCATCTGCACCCATATAAGATTGGTTGGTTGTAGTGGGGATACAAAATACTTGTGAAAGAATGGTGCTTGGTGTGACTCAAGATAAGAGTGTACTATGATATTGTTATGTGATATTACACCAATGGATGTATTCCATTTGTTGTTGGGAAGGCCCTAGAATTTTGATAGAAGTGTTGTATATGATGGGAGAGCTAACACATACACAATATGGATGGATGGTAAGAGACACAAGTTGATTCCAATCAATGAGATTGAGAAGTAGTTTTGTAACAATGCTTGAGTTTATGTTGGGATGAGCGCTATGTATTGATTCCAAGAATTTGTGACACCGCAATCCTATCAAACAACATTGCAGTTGTAGAGGAGATACCACAGAAGGTGGAATGTGGGAGAAAAGGTCACTAGAGGGGAGCTCTCCAAAGAACAAGACAAATCCAAGATAGGAAGAGGAGTTGTGCAAAGGAATATGTGGCAGTGGAAGGTAGATCAAGAAGCAATATAAATGAGTATGTGGTAGTAGAGAATTGGCCAAAGAAGGTGAATGACAAATGTAGGAAACAATTTGTTGAAGGTAGAGAAGGCAAGATGTTTGTGAATGAAAGTAGGTTAGGAAGATGTGGCGCAATAGATGATTGGTGTAACAAAGTACCGCAACCACAAAAGAGGAATCTTGATGAGATAGAAAACAATGTGGAGGAAGGAAGCACAAATGATAGATCATTTGAGGCATATCTATAGAGATGGAAATAATGAGTCAAAGAACCTGCAAGGTGAAATTCCTAGGCAGGGACAGATTGTCCTGGAAAACGAGACTTATTTTTTTAATAACCTCAAGTGTCTGATGCAGGTCTCTAGGTGTAAAGGTTGTTGATTCTCCAACCTACTTTTAGTAATTTCTAAGGGATTGTGAATTCCTATGTTGAAATCTATTGAGAGGATGGGTCAACAAATGAGAGATAAATGGATCTCTCCTACACTTCAGGCTTTACAAGACCTAGGGGTGGTCCTATCAATACTCGCTAGATTTTATACAAATGTAGCACAAGCTTATCACATTGGTTAACAGATGTCATGCTCAAGAAAACATAGCAAGGGTTCTTTAGAGTGCTACACATCTACATGTATTTCTTATCTTTTTAGTGTTCAAAATTAAGCATGATAAGTTATAGATAATTTATGGTTTGAAGTATTTTTAGAATTTAATTTTATTCAGTTGGAAGGAGTTGAAAGGTGATCGATGGCTATTTTATTGGGAACACAACATCACTCAAATGTATCTGCAACTCAACAACAATAATTCTAAATCCAAAGGTTACTTAAGATATCACCACCTTGTAGTGATATTTGACCAACATATGCAATTCACTTAAATCGAACCATTCTTAGTTATCCTTCATTAGGACTATTAGTATTACTACTTACTCAGGCAAACTTCTTACACTCCTTGAATGTATGTTATCTAAGACAGGGAATACATACAACAAATGTGAATGCAAAGACAAATCATCCTCGACAATATATCTTCTAAAAAAACAACACAATGAATGAGACAGTAATGGAAAAATAAATTGTTTCTCATATATTTTATTTCGAATAAGATTACCAGTATAGAGTTTTAGATGACATATAAATCCTCTTTTATTTCTCAAGAGAACACAATTAGTTTAAAAGTTATTCTATCAATTCCCTCCATTTTACAATGACAATACAACCTCATTTGATAAGAAAATACAAGGCATATTAGAATAATTGATGAGTGACACTTGTCTCAAGATTAGCAAGACTAAATGACCCAGGGTTGAGGCTCACATGAAAACTCAATGAGCTCTTTAAACCAATGGAAGTTTTTCAAAGATGAAAGAAAGGCCCACACTCTTCACAACCATAATGTTGTGGATGAAAACTAGATATTTGTATCCATATCTCATGATGACACAACTATTGATGTTAGTAATCCAGTAGATGAGATTGCTAACGTGAAAGAAGGTGGCAAGCAATTATTGACTGGATTGGAACACCTCAAATGCATCATATGTCTCCCCACCCAACATTGATTTGGAGACACCTAGAGAAAGTGTGCATACCATTGTCATTTGAGGAAGAACAAGATTCCATCCTCTTTTGGAAAATACAAATCAATGGCAAGACAAATAAATCTAAACCCAATAGATCCTCCCAATTTTACATTTTACCAAATTACTGGCCATTTCATTATAATTACTAACGACTCTGAACTAAAAGCAATGAGGTAATACCAAAACCATTTAAACCAATCCCATGATAAACACACGATTATACTGAGAGGGGGGGGGGTGTATTAGTATATATTAAAACTTTCTCTTTTCAAACTTTAACCAATCACAATCAATCACACATGTAAGATCTAACAATTATGAACACAAAGAGAACACACGATTTTACGTGGAAACCATTGTGGGAGAAAACCATGACAAAATATTGCTTATATATATTGATTGATCTTCTTTTGTAGGCACCAACCTACTTCTCTTACAATACTTCTTTTTGAAAGGAAGCAAGGTATGTGTAAAACACTTCCTACACTGATCTACTGAGGAAAGATTTATGCAAATTTTAACTTTTACAGTTACAGATTAAGATGCACATTAACAGAAAGATAATAAGAACTTCCAAATGCAAAACTCACAACACAAGATATACGTGGAGAAAACCCTTTCAGGTAACAAACCCCGCACTCCAAAGACGCCCAATATATTATTCAGGAATCAAGAAGATTACAATATACTTGCAGAGTAAGCTTTCACAGGAGTATAACCAACTAGAGATCCAGGAGGTAACTCAACATCTATAAGACTCTTACACACAACCTCCATCTCAAGCTCTTGATATAGAGGAGATATAATACAGTAAACCGTTAACGATAATTACAAAACCATGAGCCAAAACCACCCAAAAGTGGCACCCAAATTATCTCTAATCAAAGATGCCTTGTGATGTGCCAAAAAACACACTAACACGTGTAACTCTCCCCTTTACAGCTCTTTTGAGTGTCCAACATGTTTTCACATTTCCCAAAAATAGGAGGTCCAACTTCTGGAGGTCATGACTTTTGATCCGGATGTCTGATTAACGAACTGTTTAATGCGTCAGAAAGCTCATGAAGATATATATCAAGATATAACCCACTTTGTCAATTACGAAAACTTTTGGAGTGTTTAGGGACCTCTAAGTGCCTCAAAACTGAGTTCAAAACTTTTTTTGGTAGTTTCAAAAAGCAAAAACTTTAATATCTCGCAATCCAGATATGATCTTGAGTTGAAACTCACCCAAGATGTTTACTTAGAAATTCTACACCTTTTGGGAAAAATTTTGGGTCAATCCGAGGTCAAATGTAGAGTTACTAAAAATAGTAAGTCCCACCATTTTTAGCCCTTTGGAAACTTTGAAAGTTCTAGACCATTCTCCAAGATAAATGGTATTCAAAAAGACCAAAACTGGAAATAATAGTAACCTTTAATAGTTGCAAGGCTGAGACACTTTTCCTAACACTTTTGTGAGCACCAACCCACAGAAGACACCAATCCCCACTTACAGAATCTTATAGGCACCAAACTATTGGAGACACCAATCCCCATCACTGAGTACCAACTTAGCAAAGATAGGCTTCAACCTATTAATTCTTCAATGGTTGATATAAATTTCTCTTTCACCCAAATATGATCCAAATACAATCACTCTTTTCCTTCTCAAATCTGATTACTATCATGCACCAATTTTTCTCACAAAGCTGATTATAAACATGTATATATTTTCTCTTTGATCTTCTCTAATAATCACTCACAATTCCTTCCCAAAATAAATCAGATTTGCTCTTCATATTCTACTCCTCTTCTCTCAAGCTCAGAAATAAATCATTGGAATGCTTGCTTTTGAACTCACCTTTCTCTCTCTTGTTATATCTTCTCAAGGAGGGTGATCTAGGCAATAGACACACCCTTTTATCACACACAACTCCTTAAAAATAATTCGCTACCTTTTCACGAGAGTTTGCTACTCTTCACAAAGTAAAATCTCTACTCTTATAATACAAATCTCACCTCTTAAATAAAGCATACATGTCTTAATAAAAATTGCACCACTTGGTAGTATTAATATTGTCCTTGGTGCTTCATTTGAGGGAGGTCATCCAAGCTAAGACAATTTAAATCTTTAATTTAAATGCACTCAAAGGAGAGTCGGCTATCTCTTAGGGAGGTTGACCATTTGTTTGAATTTGTTCTTTAACTATATGGCACCCAAGGAGATGATCTTCAAGTCAACTATTTTGGAGTTTATCTTTTGACTTTAAATTTCTCCTTTTGATATATGGTTCAAACCATTTTAACTTCTTTCTTACTTTGTTTAAATCTTTAATTTAAACAAAATCATATTTCTAAAATGTCCTTCAATTTTGTAATCTTTCCAACAGGAATGTGTAATGGGCAACTCTTAACATCAATTACTCCTTCAATGACTCCATGCCTTTGACATCAATGACAACATATTCCAACAGTCCCCAAAAGACAAAACAACATAGTTAGGACATAACAACTAGATATTGAACACACACAAAATTAAATACCATTATAAGGATTAGATCTGCTTAAATAACCAGAGGTGTCGTCATTCTTGTGTGAATTGTTCAATGAGCTGGACAACAAAAATAATCCATATAGTTATCAAAGTCATGTATAAGTAAATACCAAACTCAGACACACATGTCAAAATGACACTTCAAATCTTTGGTAGATATGGTTACAACCTTCAAAAAGCAACTGGTTGTTAATCAAACTTGCCAAGTAAGGCAATACACACTTTGCACAGATCACCTTGATCTTATCCTAAAGAGTAAATCCACTTTTCAAAATCCTCATCAGATGGCCAGTCAAATTCCAATATTCTTTTTAGTTTATTCCAATGAGTGACATATCTAGCATCGAGTGCAATCCTGACATCTTAGATGAAATTGTCTAAGCCAGACTCCAATTTCAATAACTTGACAATTCTAGCATTACACAGAGTGGAGTCAACTTTGTCATCCTAAATTAGTGACTTGACAATTATTGGTATAATAGTTTGAAATTCTTCCCTCAAGGGATTTAGATTTTTAATGTTCCCACTATCATCTAGGATAGTGGCAATCCTAGTTCTTCTAAAAATTTAAAACTACTTCTCTTTTCCTTCAACATAATCCAAAACCCATCCTAAAATGAGGACACCTCATTTAGTAATTTAGCCACCTCATATGT
This sequence comes from Cunninghamia lanceolata, assembly GCA_027924645.1. Lineage (NCBI taxonomy): Eukaryota > Viridiplantae > Streptophyta > Pinopsida > Cupressales > Cupressaceae > Cunninghamia > Cunninghamia lanceolata. Next base: position 518,349 of record BSBN01001137.1, on the reverse strand, counting down.
GCTGGTGATATTAGCAGGAGCCTCAAGATTATAATTTGCACTAATGTGGGTTTGCATAACCTACAATACCCTTGGTATCCATTTGCTCATGATTTGACCTACATCCAAGCTTTGTTGTTCTCTTTGTTCCATGGCTCTAACCATATTGCTAAAACATTCCCATGTATCATCTATTTTTGTTCACAATTCAAGAAATTCTATGTTGGAATAGACTGTTAACTAACTTAGTCAAGTTCCTTCCTGCTTCTGATCTAACCTTACTTTCTAATTCAGAGCTATCCTGAGCTCCTCCTCTAGACTACTAATTCTCAGTATCAAAAAGGCCACGTCCTTCTTAGATGTTTCCACTAGAGAACATACTTGCACTGATTTATCCATTGTAGGGAGACCATGTGCCACACTAGACTTCAACTTATTATATTCATAAAGAAATTTAGTGTGCTTCTTTTGTAAATCATCATCATTAGTTTGTAACTTCTTTATTACAGCTTCTCTAAACAAGGCAGTGTTAACTACTAGAGAAGCAACTTGAGGAGTAGTAGTATCCTCTAATCTTCTTGCAATATGACTATCACTTAATTCCCCAATATTTTGAACAACTTGGGGTTTTCTATCCTCAAGGGAAATTACCCATATAGCAAGTGTTTCATGCTTAGGGATGTAACCTGAACTGAAATAAAACTTCCTGCTGAAGACTTCAAAGTCTCTAGCATCTATCATGATTGTATCTAATTCTATGGTCGAAGAGATATCCCAACCATGTAAAAATAGACAATCACTATCCCTAACTAACTTCCTTACTTAGGAGTGATTTTAGTAATATCAATGTCAAGCTGTGGCCTAATACTTTATGTTGCATTCTCCTTATCTAGCTTAGCCTTGTTGTATGCTTGGTCCTCCCTATTAGCACCCAGTTTTCTGACCCTAAATTTGCCAAAAATCTCATGTTTGTGCCCCTCTGGTTTGCCTTGGTCCATTTGACCCATTACTGATAACTAATCTTAGATATCCTATGGGGGTCTCCCATGTGTTAGAATGCAATAAAAATCCATAAAAGTCTAATACTAGGGTGTTTTCTTTGTCATTCCTTGATTTTGTGCTTTTTTCATCTTTTCAGAGTTTCGGGGTTATCCGTGCTTGCATGTCATCCTTATTTGCTCTAAAACTTTGCCTTGGTTCCTCACATATTTGCCTAAGTCTTTCAAGATCACGATGTCAGGCTTTCCCGTTTTCCTTTGTTTAAAGGCTTGCCTGATCTCTGATCTTTGATCTTCGATCTCTGACGTGTTCAACTGCTAAGTCTTTTAAGATTGCGGGTTTGATCTTCATGTGCTTTGTGGTTGCCCTGCTCCCCAATCCCTAATATTATACATTTGCCTAAGTCTTTAGAACTTCAGTGTTCGAGGAGGTGCTTTATTCTATTGCTCAAGTGGATGAATGTTTGGTGAAGGCCCAATTTACCATGACCCGATAAATTGGTCTTCCTGATTGGTGCGCCCTATGTGCTTATCAGAGTTATGGGGACTCTCATACTTCAGAGTAAGAAAAAAGATACATGGCAGAGGCTTAATTTGTTAAGGCCCAAAAAATTTGCAATCCTTATCAATTGGCCTTTCAACACATGACAAGATGCTCTAGCTACTCTCTAGGCCGCCATTAATGATCATTTTGGAGCCTGATGGCATGGTAGGTGAACCCTAGCTACCATCTTTACGTGTGCAACATCCAAGCCATTCATTTTGGGTAGGATTCATTCCCAATCATTAGATTTTTGTGCCTGGATTAGGGCACAATAATATAGAATGTAATGATATATATTCATGAAAAAAGATATAATAGGGATTGGTCACTGTTATCCCTAATTTTGACAATCCATGATAACTTCCCTATTGTGCTTCACAAGCAATCAAAAGTTAATTGTGGTTGAGATATGCCTAAGAGAATTTGAATAGAGAAATAAAGTTGATCATTTGCACAAAACTTTGGTGACTTTATTATCCACTCAAATGAAAAGGATAAAGTTGAATACTGTTTAATTATTTTAAATCATATTAATTCTTTTTGAATTAATTGGTTTAAAATTGCAAATTCATGAAAATCACAATTAACTATGTCAGGAAGAGTAATGGTGAATAGGTCTATATGTTATTTTTGAACTAGCTTTCTTATCTAATCCTTTAAGGATTAAATGATTTACTATAATGTGTAAAAAAAATAAAAATTTGCACTATAGTCATAATATAAGGTGGGTATGTGGTAGTGTCAATTTGGGGTAAATTAATTTTTTGGGAATTAATTAATGTGCAAAGTGTAAAAATGATTAATAAAATTTGCATAAGATTTCCCGTGGATGTGATTTTATAAAAAGGGGGGCAAATAATTTGGGAGTTAGGTGAAAAAGAAGTTACAAGCTTGTGTGGGGTTAAAATGTTTAAAAGGAGATAATTTCATTGTACAGGGGTTATCTCCTCTCCTCATGTTGTATGTAACATTTTCAATTTTATTTATCAAAAATTAAGAGTTATGTGAAATTTTTGTGATGAGAAAATAAATATTTTTCTTTCTTCATGGATCTTATTTTTGGTAGACTTTGTGCTGCTGAAAATGAGAGTGGGTTGTGAATCACTAATTTGGAGGGATATTGATAGATTGTGTGCTATCAATATTTGGAATTGTTTATTTGTAGATTTGGAAGAACACTAATAGACCATGTGCTATTGATATTCAGAGATATTTTCTATTTGTCATCTAAAAATATTTATTTCATTATTTTGTATTACCTATTCTCAAGATATATTAATAAACTATGTGTTATTAATATTTTATTTTTATTTTAGTCACAAATTTACTTTGTATTGAGGAGAAAATATTAAAAAAAAAGTCACATGAGGGAGCTGCCCCTTTAAAAGGCAGAGGAAGATCATCATTTGAATGGTGATCTATCCAATGTTGCAAGATTTTGTCACTATCCATTGGGTAAATTGATAAAGAAGCACAATGACAAGAATTTTTGCTAACAACATGATTTTGATTGCACCTAAAGGGAAGACATGACAAGTATACTATAGACGCAATCAAAATCACTGTCTTCCCTATAGGACAAGTATACTAAGTGCCCATTTTCCATTGATGTCAAAGGAGGAGAGATAGAGTAAGGGGAAGCAATGCAAAAGGAAAGTGTTGACATCAAAGACAAAGGGGGAGATTGTTGGAATGTTTGTCATTGATGGCAAAGGTGAGAAGACATATTGTCATTGGTGTCAAAGGTGCATACACATGTTGTCATTGAGATTAAGAAGATAATCATGAACAGGTGAAAGTATAAGAACATGTTATCATTGATGTCAAGAAGGTGCATGAATAAGAATGTTATCCTCAATGTCAAAGACTAAGATTGTTGGCAAGATTGATGTCTAAGAGATTGTTGTGGAGATCGTTGGGATATGTTGTTATCGTGTCAAGGAAGAATGGCCTAGTACAATAAGATTTAATAGTTACACTTTTCCCTTGAAGAGCAAAACAAACAAGAATATATCCATTACACGTTACCGTTGGACAGGTTGAGGAATTAGAGGCCGACAAGTTAGAAATGTTGTATGTTTAAATTAAAGGTTTAAACATTGAGTTTTGGCACTAAGAAATAAAGATTTAAATTTGAAGAAGCTGACTTCTATGAAGAGAAGAAAATGATGATATATAAGATAAATTGATCAACTCCTAAATTACCATTATTATTAATGCAACGATTAAATTATGTGTACGGTGCAAATTGTGTGAAGGGACAACAAAGTATATATATGAAACAATTTTCATATTTATGAGGTTTATAAGTAGTGATCAACATCTTGTGTTCATTGAATAAAGACAAAGGTATAAGAGGATGAAATCCAAAGAAAAAGATAAAGACACAAAAGACAAAACAATTTTGTTAAGGTGGGGATTAGTAATTGCTAAGGAGATGCACTTCCTATGAGACAAACATACGAGAAGACAAACAAATTTGTTAATGAATAAGACAAAAAGTGAAAGGGTATGATTTCATAAAGGACAAGAGTTGCTAGTTTTTTAATAAGATAAAACTGCCTTATCTAAAATATAGGAAGCGATACGATTTAAATAAGGTAAAGATAAAACAACAAAGGGTAGAGATCACTAATAACATGTGTATAAGACAAAAAGGCAGTGATCACTAATAACATGTGCATAAGACAAAAGTCAATGATTAATTGAAAGGGTATCATTAGTAATATAAAGTGCAATGGTTCATTTATAAAGGGACAACAATATGTTATGAAAGGGTATTTTGTTATGGAGAGTTGTCTCCTTTGTGAAGTGATGTGTCTATTGAATAAATCATCTCCCTTGAAGATGTATAAGAGTGAGAAGGTTGTGTGAGTTGGAAGCAAGAATTTAATGAATAATATATGAATAAGAGAAGATTGAGAAAGAGTTAAGGGGTAGAAAAAATGAAGTGTAACTCAGATTTATTTTGAATGTATATGTAGCCCGTGTATGAATGATAAATGAAAATATATATAATGAATATATGTGAAGGTAAGAAGCATAAATCTATGTGAAAATATTGGCATGATAGTGATCAAATTTGTGAAAAGAAAGAGTACTTGATTTGGATTAGATTTGAGGTAGAAGAAAGTGTATGATCAGACTTGTGAGAGAAGAGAGTATATGTGGGTGAAATTGATTTGGAAAGAAAAGACTTACATCATACAGAATCAAATTTATTAGAGTTGTAAGAAGGAAGGGAAGTTGTGTTTGGATCAGATTTCTGATTGGATCATAATTGTGTTTGATCAAATTTGGAAGAAGGTTACTGTGTGAATAGTGATCAGATTTGGAAGAAGGATATTGTGTGAGTTGTAATCAAATTTGTGAGAGGAATATTTTGTAAAGAAGCATACTATATCAGCTATTGAAGAGTAAAGAGGTTGGAGCCTCTTTCTAGGTTGGAGGTCAACTTGTGTGGGGGTTGGAGCCTCAAATAGGTTGGAGCCTATCAAATAGAGGTTGGAGCCTCTTGTGAGTTGGAGCTCACTATTTGTATGTGAAGTAGGTTGGATCCTACAAGAAGAAGAAATGAGATATATATTTATATAAGCAATATTGTGTCGTGGTTTTCTCCCTAAAGGGTTTCCACATAAAATCATGTGTTGTCTCTATGTTCTAAATTACTAGATCTTACTTGAGTATTTTTGGTACAGGAGCACCCGTACATGATCAGGATATAGGTTAATTGTCCACATGATGACAGGACATTAGTCTATTTTTAGTATGTTTGACTTCATCATGTAATAAGGTCCATTGGACCAATGCTATGTATTAGATCAGCCTAGGAGAGTGTGTAGGCAGTTAGAGATCGTGATCAGGTAGTCTGAGCTGTCCTTCTCCCAGCCGCTTGGAAGCTCCCAGCCGCTGGGAAGTGAGTTGGTAGTACTCGCAGGATATTGCTATATATACCTTCGATCTGTTAGGGTTTAGCATATTGAGTTATGTTATGTTATGGTGTTGTGATTGAGTTGAGATTCAGGAGAACAGTTCAGACATTGTGAAACAGTATTCAGGACATTTGAATTTCTTTTGAATAAGATCTCATCAATTGCATCATAGTGGTATCAGAGCAAAGGAAGGATCTTCTGGAGAAGATAAAGATAAGCAGGATATGACGTCATCATCATCAGGATATACGTCATCAGGATATCGGGGTGACGTAAGCATCGAGGGGACGGTGCGTGGAGTTAAGGTTTGTCATCATCAGGATATATAGGAGGAACCGGATGTTCCATATCCTGCTAATTAACATGATGCTGAACATCATGATGCTGAAGATAGTGAAGGTCGACAGCTCGCGCTTGCCGAACATGATGATGCTGCCGGATATGATGATGCTATTGACATGCGAAAGGGCGAAGGCTTGTCATCAGGAGGATATCGGTCGGTGACAGTAAATATGATGATGCTGACAGTATTAAGGAAAGCATGATGATGATGATGATGATGATGAAGGGTTGCGGACATCTATGCTGTATGTTAAGGTTATAGTGTGGATGCCTCTGCATCATAGGGAAAGCCGAATTCTGAAGCCGTATGGATGACTGAAGAACAGATCCAGAAACATGGTGCAGATCTTGATACTCTCATCTCAAGTGGACTTGAGATTTCTTCTTCTAGGGAGTATGGTGCAGGAGCACCCGTACATGATCAGGATATAGGTTAATTGTCCACATGATGACAGGACATTAGTCTATTTTTAGTATGTTTGACTTCATCATGTAATAAGGTCCATTGGACCAATGCTATGTATTAGATCAGCCTAGGAGAGTGTGTAGGCAGTTAGAGATCGTGATCAGGTAGTTTGAGCTGTCCTTCTCCCAGCCGCTTGGAAGCTCCCAGCCGCTGGGAAGTGAGTTGGTAGTACTCGCAGGATATTGCTATATATACCTTCGACCTGTTAGGGTTTAGCATATTGAGTTATGTTATGTTATGGTGTTGTGATTGAGTTGAGATTCAGGAGAACAGTTCAGACATTGTGAAACAGTATTCAGGACATTTGAATTTCTTTTGAATAAGATCTCATCAATTGCATCATAGTGGTATCAGAGCAAAGGAAGGATCTTCTGGAGAAGATAAAGATAAGCAGGATATGACGTCATCATCATCAGGATATACGTCATCAGGATATCAGGGTGACGTAAGCATCGAGGGGACGGTGCGTGGAGTTAAGGTTTGTCATCATCAGGATATATAGGAGGAACCGGATGTTCCATATCCTGCTGATTAACATGATGCTGAACATCATGATGCTGAAGATAGTGAAGGTCGAAGCTGTCGGTGAGATGAACAGTGGACGTCAGGAGGATGTTCGCGCTTGCCGAACATGATGATGCTGCCAGATATGATGATGCTGTTGACATGCGAAAGGGCGAAGGCTTGTCATCAGGAGGATATCGGTCGGCGACAGTAAATATGATGATGCTGACAGTATTAAGGAAAACATGATGATGATGATGATGATGATGAAGGGTTGCGGACATCCATGCTGTATGTTAAGGTTATAGTGTGGATGCCTCTGCATCAATTTTATTGTAGTTAATTGAAGTAACGAAAAGAAAAGTTTTATTTTATACTAATTCCCCCCCTCTTAGTATCACCGTGTGCTCATCACCAAGTCCACCACTCAAAGCTGCGATGTGAAGATCCATTGTGATGCAATGAGACATCACCATTTACCTAGATTGATGATATCAATTTATAATAATTTAGTTCCTCAATGAGATACGTGACATAGTGGACAAGTGGAATAGATCAGACCTATGGTATCATGCCACCATGGGTTGAGCAAAGGATAACTTGGAATACCAGTTAGTGGACATAGAGACATGTGGCATAAGATCATACAATGTAGAAATAGTGTAGGGGCCTACGCTTGCAATGCAATAAAGAACTGCCACATAACATGGTGCTTAATGAATAAGACACCTAGGAACCATGTGCCCAAGGTAATGAAACCAAAGAGCGGGGATACATGGCATAGGCAGTATATAGATCGCAATGCTAGTAAAGCATACAGGTGTGAGGGGGATCAAGCGGTAACATTTAAGTGGGGGCACCGAGAGAATAAGTCACCACACAAACATAACAAAAGAACAAAGATAAATCTTGACATCCAATAGTCATCAAAGGTGATTATAAATCCTAAACCCTAGCAACCATAAAGGAGACCAACCCATGAAAATGTGTTGTTGCAAGAAAATTTCTAACAAAGACAATCTTGCATCAACCAAAAAATATTTGTTTTTAGTTCATTTTTTGTTTGTTGATTTTAGTTATCAATTAGTTATGGGAGAAGCCACCACACTTTGCTGCAAGTTGAGATTTGGTCTTGCAATTTTGGGAGTGTGTTTTATAGTGATGCATAGACGTCATATCCACATTTCAAAAGAAATGAATTACTAGAAGGGCGTAACTTTGTTCATGAACATTTATTTGGTGAACACACTTGCATAGTTTCAACTATTTCCACTTGTGCCATGTTTTGTAGAGTTTGCGCTAGGAAAGGGATACATATGAAGATTCATTAGACCTAGGAGGACATACATTGAGCACCACAGAAAGATTCCCCACTCTGTTGTCACCGCATTGATTGAGGGACTTGTTTGCATTGCTCGACTACATGTTTCATGCAACCTAAATCTTTGTGTCACCTTGTAGCTAATGCCAATCATCTTTGGGGCTTGGGATTGCTATATATACATGGCTTGTGATCATTTGAAAAAATCAATTGATGGAGTGGGAGTGCGAGGAGATGAAGTTTGGGATAATGAGTGCGAGCATAAGGATGAAGGTCTGAAATGGAGTATGATATTGAGAATGAATATGCATATGGTGTGACATGTAGGAATGCAATGAGTTTTATCTAAATAGTATAATTTCATGTTTACTAATCAAACTGTTATGGCCTAGCATGTAGGAAGCCCATTGTTACAAATTGTAATCATTCAAAGTGTGGAGCCAATAAAGTTTATGTTGTTTCATTGAGTTTCTATTGTGTATGTTATGTGTTTGATTTTTGTTGCATGGTTGGACAATCCTTCATCAGATCCTTCACCCATGACTACATCATAGTGTTGATCTAATGTTAGCTTTTAGTGCCAACCATTATCTTGTAATTTGGCACACATGCACAATATTTTGGAAAATGTACTTGTCACCTAATACACCTTCCAAGATGAAAACCCATTGCAATGCTTGAGGTGATTCATCTTCCAATGTTGTTTGAATTAACTAATCATCTATTTTCAGTGTCATGATACATTTTCTTGGTTGGAAACTTACTATATTTCCAACATGTCAACGAGTGTGTGCAGAAACATCCATTGTGCAAAATCACACCATGACCATGGGCTCATGATCAAATTGTTCCTTCAAAAGAGTGTGCATGTGGATGAAAAGCATCAACATGGTTGACTTTATACTTCATGAGTGATCTTTGAAGTTAATGTGTGAGCAATGAAAATTTATGCATGGACATAATTCACCCCAAAAGTTCCTGTGGACCAAAAACACACATGTGCAACGATAAAACCTTGCACATAAAATAATAAACAACTAAGGAAAATGGTGCAGTCACGATAGAAGGGTTCACAGAATGAACTGTCCGGACCATGCAGCAAGAGTAAACACAACAGAAACAACTCAAAGAAATGGCACAAATGCAGATTCAATCATTCAGTATATCAAAGAATTCAAAATAGAGATCCACCAGCAACATGCATGCTTACAACTAGGGCTCACAGAACTGATTACATACATGCGCAAGATAAAGCTTTGAAGCTCTTTTGCACAAGATCTAAACTATGGAATATGAATCAATTGCTAGCTACTTTCCTAACAATCTATTACATCTTTATATATCATTTCTGAACCCATAGATTCCTCCGCGTCGACCAAGGAAGGTCACAAACTCCAATGAAGAGCTATAACGTGTTCATAGATAGGTCGGACCTAAATGCATAACACACTTCCTAAAATGAATGGAACAATGTGCGGACCCTTGTGGAAGGTTGGCCACAAACCAAAGGACATTGAATGATGTGTCATTAAGATCCACAAGTCAAGGAACGATCCACAAGCCTTCTTCTTTAGCTGATTATCAGGAACTATTAGAATGCTCTGCATTGAGAAAACAGTCAACTTCTGATAGCGATATCTTTCCGGTAACTGATCCAAATGCTCTGAATTCTTGATATGATGTAGATGAATGAATGTAGATGCTAAGTCCAGATCTGCAAGATGTGAAATGCCAAAACCAGACCACAAGCTAAAAACTACTACTGACTGAACTACCTGAATTGAACTGGAAAATGAAAGAACTGAAATGCAAATGTTTTTGGTTGATGCAAGATTACTCTTGAACCAGGGATGCTCCTGCATCAAAAAACAAAACATGCAAACAACCAAATGCTTTGTGCACCAAACATATTTTTGGCTGATGTAAGATTGCATGACCCTCCAAATGCTCCCATAATTGATTGTATCACATAGATCATATAAGGATGGATTATGATGATATGGTAGTTGTGATGGATTATGGTTGGATGGTAGATGTGACGGGTGAGGGTTGGATGGAAGGATATGATGGATGGGGGCATAAATGAAAAAATTGTAAGTGAAGTTGGTCCCCTATCCACATAACTAGAAGTCTATTGAAAACATTAGCTTGTTTTAGTTTGTTCATTCCTTTGGTCGACAACCTTTCTATTTTGTAGTAGGGGCCTAGCTATTTTGTGTGAATAATTCATTTGTTCATGTGAATAAGGAAATGGTCAACATGTTCTCTAGTGATCCCCAATCCCAATGGAGAAGAAGAGGGGGTTCTCAAAGTGATCCAACCAATAATAGAATATCATGGGGAGAATAGAAGTGGAGAGAACACACACCATGGAAAAATAGAGAAGTATATGTTTCATAGGGCACCCTATCTCTATAACTTAGTAAGAATCATGGTGATCCAAAATTTTGGAAGGAGCATGCAGTCTATAGATAGCAAGGTCATCCCTCTTGCCAATTTGAACCAAAATTCAAATCTAATGGATTAGATTTTGATTCCAGACCATCAAGGGCTTTCTTTCTATAGTTGGGAGGACAAATTCCTTCTATAGTTTGGTAACAAAGATGCTTACTTCCTACCACCCCTACCTAAGGGGAGAGGGAGAAATAACTCTTGCTCAACCCTCTCAATACATGATACCCCTATAGATAGTAGGGATAGACAAGTAATGGGATTCATATCATGTATTGAGAGAGGAAGAGTGATTGGTTGAAATCCCCTAACTGGCTATCGAGAACTATAGAAGATGGAATCCTAGGGTGGGTGACCTATCTCAACATGATCTAACATGAGTGATTAGATTCATATCATGTATAGATAGAGAGTGATGTCACCATGTCTTCTAAATGTGATACTCCTATAGATAGTAGGTCTAGAGCAATGGTGATTCATACCGGTCATGTCTCCACTAGAATAGATGATCCCCACCCATGGCTTAGCTTCCCCATAGGTGATTGAAGTTTGGGGAGATAGCTTACCCATTGCTCCAACTTGAATTCACCCTCACTCGTGCATGGATAATCACCTAACTTATCTCATGGGCATGCACTATCCCATTACATTATAGAAATTATATGGCTCATAACCTATAGATAGTAGGGCAGACATTAATTTCCCCTCTACAAGACTAGGGATAGGAGGGGATAAGTAGTAGCTAGCTTTGATCCTTTGGCCTAGAGGGCTAGTCAGTTGTTTATCTAGCTTCAATAATTATAGAGGGGTGGGGACCCCAACAAAATATAGTGGGGGAAAGTTGGGATATGACTACAATTATTTATTAGAAGTAAGATCCAAATAATTTTCAACCCAATACATAGAACTCTCGGGAAGGGGTGGTCCCCTACCCCTCTCCCTAGTGAGGTGACCTAGCTCTGTTAAGGAGGTGGTACATTTCAACAAGGTTTGGGTGGGCCTAATGAATGTCTTGCAGTTTTGATAGGATAACTCCAATTCAAATGCTTTATGAGTATGTGTTATAGAGTAAAAAGTGGACACATGCCTTTTTGCCTACTAGTTTAGCTCCTAGGTGCCCATGTTAACACTCTACAAGAAAAATATTCATCCCGATGCAAAATCCCTTGAAACCCATGTCAAATGGGAACTAGGGGCCCATTTAATGCCTTACCCTAGACTGAAAAGGCACGCCCAAGTCCTCCTTGATTGGTCGGGGTAGAATTTAATTCATGTCAGCATATGACCTCTAAATGGGTCTCTCCTTGTTGGCTCTTACAATTAATTTACGAATGTTTAATGGGAAAGCATATATAAGTGAGTGTTTAAATTTATTTTAATACAAGTTGATGATAGCGAACTTATGATATTGGAGCAAAGAGCATTTAAGGCATTCATTGTGTTATTGTTGCAGATTTGTGTTTGTATTGTGTGTGTTTGTTGCAGATTTGGATTCATCATCAACCTCCTTATGATTTAAAGGATCTTCATTCTCCTATGGACTTCACCTCCAAGATGACATCATCATTGTTTGAGTCATTTCATCATCATTTGTTTTATCATTAGCCTCTATCTTGCAAGGACATGCTCTCTCTCTAACAACGGTGTTGGGAAGCGTGAATGCTATCTCAGGATTTGACTAAGGCAAATCCTTAAATACAACCCCCAAACCACTATTCTTCTTGTGTGCACATTATAGGTGCGAAGAATGAATAAGGTACAAGGAGGTTGTTCAAGGGAAAGGGTTTCAAGATCCAAAAACAAATTGTAGAAATTCCCTCGTGGAAGACTTGGGCACTTGCACTAGCGTCCTCCTACGAAACAGACACTGGAACTGGCATCTGGGCACTCTTTACGACATTTCTCCAGTCCTGAGTTTTAGGAGATTCAGACTTTTAGGACTTGGGTGCCTGCTCTAGAGTCCTCTAACTTTCCATCTTCTATGACATAGGTTATGACATCTCACTGATCATCTTGGTACTTTCAGATCCTAAGTTTCTATTGGTGTTTGTTTGTTACAAGCTGATTATCTCATAACTAGGGTTTGGCTCGTATTTAACCTAGGATTTGATAAAAGGCTTGGTTAAATCACATCTTTCCATAGAAAACAAGAGAACAAAATCAGTAGCTGAATCCACCTTTCCTTGGTTGTGATTTAGCTCAATTTTGTCCTTGAAATTTATACTGAAAGAGGATTTGATCTAGTGTATTACATGCATGCATTCATTCACCTTTTTCCAATATTACATTTTGGTGAACCTGTAGCATCAAGCATTTGCATCTTGTTGAGTGTTGAAATCAGATCTTGCATTAATTCATATCATACTTATCATTCTTCATTGAAAAATCTTGCATTTGAAAAAGTAAAAAAAAAAGCATTCTAGGCTTGCATAAAGGCATAGTTTTGCACTATTTTCATTGCATACCACTGGAAACATTTGATTTTTTGAATTTATATCAGATCTGAATCATATTACAGCAATTAATCATTTCATGATACCACATCTTGCATTTTAATATCTCATTTGCTAGGGTTTTGTTGAAAACTTGCACATTTTCCTATAACCTAGTTATTTGCAAAGCTAGGGTTTGTGGTCAAAATCTTATTTTAGATTTTGCTACTATCATAAACATTCATTAAAATCTGATTTTGAATTGTAGTGTTGCATCATTTGAAATCCTTGCTTTCAAACTTTCAATGTTTGTAATTACACATTGTGTATTTCAACATTAAAGGCTTTAACAATCTCTTCACACTTCTTGGTGCAAAATCTTAAAATCATTTAGATTGCCTTGTTGTACAGCACTTTTCACATTATATCCACTTTGTTTGTAGTGAAATTTGTGTATTTTTGGCTTTTCAAAAACACACGATTTCCTCGAACTAGTGTCTAGGTGGGCAACAAGGTATCATACTTCCATCATGAATGCTTCTTGTTATTCATCTTTGGAAGCTCTGTTTGCATACATCATAGATATTGATAATTTTTCCAAATTCACTAATAGATATCCTCAAGTCTTAAAACAAATAGCATACATCTATAATATTGACATTTCTATGTGTTCCACATATGAAATTCTTTGTTATATATCTAATTTTGATACTTTCACAACTCTAATGGGTATATACCCTTTGATATTAGAAAACCTTACTAATTTCATCTCCATGAATGATCATGAGGAAGGTGATGATGAAGGCACTCCTTCTTCTCTTACTACATTTCATGATGATATCATGGACATCATTTCTAAGACATATGAGGCTGATATAGCCTTGTGCGCCTCATCAAATGATTTGGATTCCTCTCCCAAAATGGTTCCAACTTGTGAGGACATTTTGGCACAAGAAGCAAAAATCATTGATACATTCCTCAACACCACCCTACCATCTCTTCATTCCGATTCTCTCCCTCGCTAAGATGAAGCATTGGATGATGAAGAATTTCCTCTTGAACAACTCCCTCACTCTCTTGATAATGAATGTTCCTCCACTAATCTACAATCTCTTCTCAACATCTTAAATGGAGATATGGATTTCTTACCATTGCTTGAAAATTTAAGTACCTAGGATATCTCTAAGGATGCGGGGAACATGAATAGTTCTCCTAAATCAAAACCTTTGGGAATAGATGTTGGACTTACTCAAAATGAAAATATTATTTCTAAGGTTCAAGGTATTCCAACACCACCTCAACCAACTAAAATGGGAATCGTTAAGGCTCCTTCTCCACCATCCTTACATATAGCAAGAGAAAACCTTTCACAAAGAAGCTTTCCATTACCAAATCCTACGACTTCCTCTTCACAAATATAGGAAAGTGTGGACAACATGATTCAAAGAGAAGGACAAATAACAAACAAAGCTTTAACAATAAATATAAATATCAAGATCAAAGATAACAGGTAAGTATTTCTCCCCCTTTTTAGCCACCTTTGATGTAGCACCTCTTTGAGTTACTCTCATGGGTGGCCTTCTCTTATGTTTTGTGTTGTGTTCCCCTGGGTTGTGTTAAATGTTGTTTAGGTCACTTTGGATGACCCTTGATACTCTTGTAAGGTCAAGGATAGAGGGAGATTACGTCTATTGTGACCATTCTTCTATTTGTTTCTCTATTCTTCTATTCTCCTCTATCTTATTGTAATTGTTGTGTGTTGTGCCTTTGGGGCATAGCGTTGTGAAGGATGTCTTGGGGGCATTTTCCCACATGATAAACCCAAGTCACTTTTGTCTCCTCTCTCCTTTTTAGTGTTTACATTCTTCAGTGACTCTACTAGTTGGTGAATGACAAAAAACAAATAAATACTAATAAGGACCATGTGTCCCTTCAGCAATAAAGCCAAAATGGACCTAGTCCATATATGAAGATGGGGTTGATATATTACTGATGCTTGACTAGTAGAATCACTCCATGTTTGTGATTTGTACTGTGAACTTGTTGTAACAAACCTTTGCAATACTCTAAATCTGCTTCTATGCACTTTGGATTGTTTTGTATCTCACCTAGTAGCTACACTTAGTTATGAGATACCTACAGTATAACTTACTGGCTATACTCAGTTCGAACCCATAAGTGTAGCCTTGGTCTTTATGTGATATGATAAATGAATTTGAGGATTTTATTTGGTTATTATATTAGAGTAAGATTTTCTAACCAAGGCTTATATGTTGTTGTTTATGTTAGAAAATGATCTTGGTGTGTTTGTGGGAACATTCGGTGATCGCAAGTACATGTCACCTTTGGGGCATGGGCTTTGTAAAAGCTCTTGTTCCTTTGCGTGTTTTTACTTTACCTTAAATGTGCTTGATACCAGTAAGTAGGATCAACCACTTTAAGGTGGGGGCATATATCATGGTAACTACTTGATTATTTTAGACATTGATAAAGTGTGTTTGCGTGCACTTCCTTTTCACTGTAAGGCATCTCCGTGATGCGGGTGGGGTTGTGTACTTTGATCTATTATGTATACCTCCTTTTCACTATAAGGCATCTCTGTGATGCGGGTGGGGTTGTATACTTAGAGCACATGCTTCCTTTCCATTGTAAGGCATCTGCGGATATGGGTGGGGTTGCATTTTAAAAGCCCTTTTGCAGAAGGCAAGACGATGTGACTCTTGAGCTAGTTGCACTTCCTTTTAACAAAGTCCTCATCATGAGGTGAGGTTGGATCTTGAGTCATTCACCCTTAAGCATGTCTTTGGTGGTTGTGGTAGCATATCTCAACCATCAGGCGTGTTTGGCATGTCTTAGATAGTGGAACATAGCGATGAGTTCCTCCCTATCGCCCATGTTTGCCATGTATAAGATGTATAATATGTCTATGACATACTATATGATGCTCATGTATTTCATGTCTCTTCGGTGTGTTTTATGTGTCTTCCTTGTGTGTCTTGCATGTTTTTGTGTGGTCTAAAGGCTCATAGCAATGAGCTCCCTCCATGTTGTGTGTTTTGTGTGTTTTCATGGTCTAAAGGCACGTAGCGATGAGCTCCCTCCACGGTGTGTGTTTTATTTACTCATTATATGCAATTGATAATGTCTTCTCTTCATGTCTTCTTTGTGTATTGTATGACTGTATTCATGTCTTCTCCATGTATTGCATGCTTCCACTATCTTCTCTGTGTATTGCGTGCTTCCTTACTGTATTAATTGTGTCTTATCTGACTGTCAAGTGTTTTCTTATGTTTGCCTAAGTTTGGGGGCTAGAAATAGCCTTCGAGTTTAGGGTGTATCTTCATTCTTGTGTTGATGTGTTTGATGTGTTTTGATATGCTTCGACTGTACTTTAATGCATGTGTTGAATCGTAAGATCGTACACACATTAAAGTCAGGGCTAAATGTTATGGATTAAAAACTGGGCACATGCCTTTTTACCTCCTAGTTTAGCTCCTAGGTCCTCATGTTAACACTCTACAAGCAAAATATTCATCCCGATGCAAAATTCCCCAAAACCCATGTCAAATGGGAACTAGGGGCCCATTTAATGCCTTACCCCGGACCAAAAAGGCTCCTTGGGACTTGGGCACCCACGCCCAAGTCTTCCCTGATTGCTCAGGGCAGAATTTAATTCATGTTGGCATAGGACCTTTAAATGGGTCTCTCCTTGTCAGCTCTTTCAATTAATTTATGAATGTTTAACGAGAAAGCATATATAAGTGAGTGTTTGAATTCATTTTAATACAAGTTGATGATAACAAACTTATGATTTTGGATCAAAGAGCATTCAAGGCATTCGTTGTGTTATTGTTGCAGATTTGTGTTTGTATTGTGTGTGTTTGTTGTAGATTTGGATTCATCATCAACCTCCTTATGAGTTGAAGGATCTTAATTCTCCTAAGGACTTCACCTCTGAGGTGACATCATCATTGTTTGAGTCATTTCATCATCATTTGGTTTATCTTTAGCCTCTATCCTGCAAGGACATGTTCTCTCTCTAACAATGACATTGGGAAGCTTGAATGCTATCCCAAGATTTAACTAAGGCAAATCCCTAAACACCACAATCCCCAAATCCCTTTTCTTCTTGTGTTCAGGTTACAAGTGTGAAGACTGAAGAAGTGAAGGTACAGGGAGGTCGTTCAAGGGAACGGGTTTCAAGATCTAAAAATATATTATGAAAATTCCCCATGGAAGACTTGGGTGCTCGCACCATGTCCTCCTACTGAAATAGTCACGGGAATTGGCATCTAGGCACTCTTTATGACAATTCTCCAGTACTGAGTTTTGGGATATTTAGACTTTCAAGACTTGGGAACCCACTCCGGAGTCCTCCAACTTTCTAGTTTTTGTGACATAGGTTATGACATCTCACTGATCATCCTGGTACTTTCAGATCCTGAGTTTTTGTTGTTGTTCATCTGTTACAAGCTGATTATCTCATAACTAGGGTTTGACACATATTTAACCTATAGCTTGATAAAAGGCTTGGTTAAATCACATCTTTCTATAGAAAATAAGATAACAAAATCAATATTTGAGTCCACCTTTCCTTGGTTGTGATTTAGCTCAGTTTTGTCCTTGACCGTTATAGTGAAAGAGGGTTTGATCTAGTGTACTTACAAGCATGCATTCATTCACCTTTTTCCTATATAACAATATGGATGATTGATTATCCATGGTTCCCATTCCCCCTCCACCCTCTCTACTATGGGCACAATCAAGGATTCTGAATTGATCTAAACTAGGTCAACAAAATCGATCCACCCTTCTGATCACCCTATCTATAGTAGGGTTTTAAACTTCCTAGTAGGAAGTTGGGTGGATATTTATTTTCTTCAGTGAAGGATTCAATTGCATTGACTAACTAGACTTGAGTTTGATTTCACTAAATGGATTCAATTCACTCAAGATTATTTTTCATTTATTACATTAACAGATGATTTGCTAGTGGATTAAATAAAGGATTTGATTGCCAAGCCAAACCCATATCCCAAAATCCTCCCCAAACTTGTAGTAAGGATTATGGTGAGCCACTATTAACTAAATTACTCTACTATAAACTATAGAATGGGTGGTTGTATAACATGAGGTTTTTGATACATAAGCATCTGGGTCCACAAGCGATCATGCTTCCCCAAAAATTATAATCATTCAAATCTTGGTTTTACTTCAATTTTTTTGTGTATCAAGTTGGTTGCCTATCATTTTTCTTGTTTTATATTGTTTCTTGGAAGACTTGGTGGGGCTCACAAAAGGATTAGTTGTATGAAATACTCCTCTTTTGGCTAGGTACTTATCTTTCTAAAAATGATAATTATTGAGACCCTTGACTAGGACCTACATAGGCAACAAAAACTAGGGCCTACCTTGTTGTTAATAAGTGGGATGTGGTATTAAGTTGGGATTCACCTCACCTATAGCTATTGAACTTCTTTTCTTGTTGGGACCCACTGAATATCCCCTTGGATGTGGGGTGAAATAAACTAAAATTTTAGTAACTAATGTTAGCACTACATTCTCACCAATTCGGGCATGCACCTTTGTCTCTTGTGGCCTAGATAAATCTTATTGAGCTATCCCCTTGGGACCCACATAATTTAAAATTATTGAGTGTTTTATTAAGAAGCTTGGTGTTGGGCATTCATTTTTGGGTGGGCCCATATGATTAGCATTCCTTCCTTACTGGTGGGTGTGCCTTCATGAGATGGTGGATCTTATTTTTAACATTTCCTATTATTTTGGATGTGTGTTATTTTGATTGGCGGTTGTAGTTATTTTCTTTTGTTTCCTATTATTTGTTGGGTGTTGTTATGTTGCTTAGAATGTGACTCAGACACGACATGGGTGAGTTAGACTTTGATGTGGCACATGAACCATGTCCTTGCAACTAGTGCCCACCCAATCACTCATGCTCTCATGGTAGGAGCTAGTGGAGTGGAGGCAAAACAAGGGTTCTATTCTTGGGGAAGTAGAATTTCATGGATCATGATTGGATTAATTGTGTGATGTGTGAATGTATGTGGTACGTGAAAGTTGTTATGAATGTTGTGATGTTGTCATAAACATTGAATGGTTGTGATTGTTATATGACCCAAAAGGTGACTTTCTCTAAGCTTGTTTTGTTCGTTTATGATATGGAGGTGATCTAACCTTCTTTGTTCTTCTTCTATGATTTGTTGAATGAATCTTTTTTGATGTTCTTCTACTTGTCTTCTTTGTTCTATTTCTTGTTGAATGAGCCTCAATATGATCTCTTTTTCTTGGGTTGTGTCCTTGAAGGGAATTGATTAAGGAATGATCTCCCTAATCTCATCTAAGACAATTTTAACCCAATCTTCTCTTATGTTCGGGCACATTGAATGCTTGGCAAAAGGGAGAAAGTTTTCATTTGTATGTTTGGATTGATGCCTTATGATGGAATTGAGGGCTCTTCTTTGTTGTTTTGAATGTTTTTGGTGTTTGAGTTTCTAAATGGAATTAACCGATATGCATGCAAACAACTTTTCTATTCCTTTTTTAATTTTTGAATGAATTAATTACTATGAAAGGGTAAATGAATGCAACTAAACAATTTTTCTCATGCAATTTAATCTATGTTTTTTGTATTTTGTGGTTCGATTTTGACTTGTAATCTATTGAATTTGGAAATTATTCTAAGTATAATGAAAATAAATCTATTCTAAGAAAGTGATAAATTCTATCTATGAAAAGAAAAATGAAAAATGGTTTGCACAATGAAAGCAAATCTACTCTAAGAAAGTAATGAAAGCAAATCTTATTCTAAGAAAACAATGAAATTTTCCTATCAAGAGAAAGACAAACCAAGTTTTACTCCCTCAAGAGCAAGATTTGTTATCTAAATTACTAAGAAACCATGAAAAACATGTATGTAAATCAGGTGGCAATGCCTAGCAGTTCTTGGAGGTCATGTGGCAACCATCTCTTCCTCTACAATAGTGGGGTCCTCTTGATGCGGGGATAAAAATGAGATGTGAAGTAAATTAGATTGAGCTTAGATGCTATGAAAATGAAAAGGGGATGGACTGAGTATAAGCATGCTATTACAAAAATAACAAAAGGCTCGTGAAGTCCTGTGTAGAGCATAAGAATGCTATAGGGGCAACTTTGCAAAATCTTGAGCAATACAATAATGCAATAATGAATTTCCCTCCTCAAATGAGTAAAGGAGGTGGTATTTATAGGTTTAAAATCCACACCAAAGGTGATGGAGATTTGGTAGATAACTAAATTGATTTGGGAGTGAACAAGCTCTTATTAGAAGATAATAAAAGACAGAGAAAATCATAGAAGATTGATTGAGAGTTAACAATAGAGTGATTGGAAGCTAACAATAGAGTGATTGGAAGCTAACAATAGAGTGATTGAGAGACTCGCAATCAACAACTAAAAATGGAGAGACTCGTAATCAAAAGCTAAAAATGGAGGTAAATTGGGCTAAATTGGAAGAAATCTCACATGGAAAAAGACAACAGGGTCACCTGTTACAAGAAGTGGGTCTCCCCTTTTAGCAATGCAGGTCACCCAAGTGACCCACACTTTAGTTGTAAGTCATTGAAGCAATGCTACAAGTCATATGGGTGACCCACTCAAAGTGGATCAGGAAGGTGGCTAGAATGTACGCAAGACTTTGGAAAGTTAGTTGGAAGGTCGGGGAGGAATGATCAAGGGGGAGAAACACTGGGGGACATGTCACCAAGAAAAAAAATCCTAAGAGGTATATAATTCATGCAATTATGGGTGTGAATAGGACTCTATATCATCATCAAACTATCATGTCAGCTTGTGCACCTTTTTCGTACTTACATATTTTCCCCCTCAAGGATGGTAGTCTACAGAAGAGGTAGGTACCATTCCCAAACTTGACTTTTACCTTTTATTGTTGTCTTGCATCTACACCTAAAATGACAAGTGTTAGCTCAATTTTATGATAAGTCTAGTGTAAGTACTAAAAGGAAGACGAGGAAATGTATTTTTGATATGTGAGTTTGAAGTATACTTGAATCACCTTGCCTTGTTGTGAAGACCTGCAATGGTAAAGACACATAGAATGAGGACAAAGCATGCAATATAAAAGATAAACTAAACTAAGAATAAGAGAGAAGGAAGAGGAAAATCAAGAGAGAGTGAGCAAACAGTGAGGAAACTATGCAAGAGGATAGTTGACAAAAAACTGATGACAAGGAGATCAAAAATATGGACACCAATCATCCTCCCATGGATCCCCAAGTACAAGAAATGAGAAAATAGCTCTTTTGAAACCCTATATTTTCTTTTGTTGATTTCATTTGAAAATTTTCTGTTATTTTTGTGTTTTCTTGTCACATTTGTCTAGGTTTTAGGGGTTTGTCATTTTATGTTTCCTTTTGTGTGTTTTCACCTATTTTTGTTATTTTTTGAGCCCACTAAGGTATGAAAAGGTGTGGCATAGGCTTGCCCCTATTGCTAGGGTAGGTCACACGGGTGTCCCTACCACTTCATCTTAGTCACCTGAGAGATTTGGTCTGGTAAAAGGGCCAACCCTACCAAAAGGTTTATATGCTAGAACTGAGGTAAAAATGATGTTTTCAATGCTCAATGCTCTATTTATTATAAATTTCTGAAAATGTATTTGAGTTTTAGGATTTTGTAAGTTTAATGACTTCTTTTATGTTTTATGATTTTCTACTTTTTATGATTTTATGAGTTTTTGACGATCTAACTTGGCATTTTCTTGTTTGGCAAGACACCTATATTCATAGGAATTCTACCCATGATCAGGCTTGGTATATTGAGGCCTTTGAGGCATTACTAGCTACTGATCATTCCATCTTGTGAAGGACGTGGCTAGCTAGAGTGACATAGATTATGATTGTTCACCCACTGTCTCGTATATGCTGCGATATCCTAACTTATTAGGATGCTAATAGGAAAACATTTTGATTTTCTTCTATTTTTGAAGAGTGGACCATCACCTTCTATGATGTTTATCATATCCTAGGAGTTCATATTAGAGGAGAGCAGCTTCTTGCTACCATTTACTGAGATTTATATTAGATCTCATGACAGAGGTCACTTTCCTTTAGCCACCCTTCACTTCTTATGTCCTGGATATTTGAGCATATTATACTATTTTAGAAAGAGATGTCCCTTCCAAATCCAATGCTTCTGTGAGTTATGCAATGGAGACAACTTGGTCACTTTGATGCTTCTACACAAGTTGTGGCCACACTTACAGATGTTGATTTTATTTCAGACCCCTATATAGATATGGAGGGGTTTTGACCAGGTGATAGCACTATCCAAGCTTATTGGAGGTGAGCCATTTGACAGATAGAAATGGTTTAACATCACATAAGTCCTTATGTAGCTAAAAGATGATTTTCCAGTGGACTTTCCTCTAGTGCCCCCTTGTTATAGATTAGTGCACAAGATGGTGGATTCTCAGCATAGGGCACTCTCATGGGTTCCATTAGTTCCTAGACTTCTGATCATGAGACCATTCTGAGAGTGAGGTCCTAAATGGGGGAAGCTTGTCGATCTTAGAGACTTATTTCTATTGAGGAGGAGACTAATGACTCCATAGATGATGACTATAATCCTAAGGAGGAGCACAATGAGGTAGCATCATAAGGGGAGGAGGAGATTCCTAAGGATGAGGAGGTAGTGCAAGTAGAGGCCCCACTTCGACATGGACATGCTCCTTTCTTGGAGATGATGGAGGATGACATGAGGCTTGTTGATCCCTCATGGTAGATAGGAGATCCTCATGAGTACTACACTAACCTACTTTTTTCTTTCTCGTACTTGCTTCTTTGAAAAATAATTTGGGTTAACTCTTGAACTAATGCACTATATTCTTCGTGATTTTGTGTAGGAACTACTGACAGATGGAGGGATATTTTTTAGAATGCTTCATTAGATGTTTTGATTTTTTTACTAGATAGACTAGAGAGTCTCTATTAGTTGATGCTTATGTGCCCTCTTTAACCAGTCGGCGTGTATAGATATTCTAGCTCCTGCTTATCATGCTAGCTAGGAGGTTGTTTCCTAGAGGTCCAAAATTACTACATTAGAGGTTAAAAATGTCTTGCTTCAAGACATGGCTAGCCTAGGGGTCCATAGACAAACTTCTACTCTTTCACAGACTCAAACTGCAAGACCGTCACATTCATGTTTTTATAGTCAAGTCCCTTCTCATACATGGAGGACTCATAGAGTTTCAGATATAGTAGATAGTTGGAGGAGACCATAGAGTAGGAGCCCATATGGTTCCACAAGTTAAATTTGTCCTTGAGGTCTTAGAGAAACCTGCTTTTTATCAAGTTTATTGACTTGCCCCTTATATGTAAAAATTTACACGTGTAAGTGCATTATTTTTACCATTTTTGAACTTTGTTGGTGGAGTGACATGTACTCAAACATTAATGCACACTTATTGCTATGACCATGATTATTTGAGCTTTGTGTATGGTTGCAGTTGATATCTTGTACTTTATTTTATCTCTTGTGCACATGGATGACTAATTTATTATTTATATACTCTATGATTCACACATGGATTATGGTATTACGATAATTTTATTTTTGTCTTTTCTTGAAAGGAGGCAAGGTATGCAGAATAGATTCCTACACCAAACTAATGAGGGGAGTGTTATGCAAATTGTCTTAAATATTTATAGTTCTTATCAATGAGTGTCGATGTAGGAGACCTGTTAACCAAGTTACAAGTGGTAGCAACAACTTCAGCCCAAAATGTGTGTTCAAGGCCAACTCCACTTAGCATACTCATAGCCATCTCCATCAACATTCTATTCATCCTCTCTACAACTCCATTCTGCTGAGGGGTATATAGAGTTGTCTCGTGGCTCTCAATGCCATGTTCTGTACAGAACTTGTCAAAATCTACTGAGCAGTGTCACCACCGTTATCGGTCCTCAAACACTTAATCTTTCTATCTTTTTGATTCTCTACAAGAGCTTTAAACTCTTTGAATCTTGCAAAGACTTGAGATTTACTTCTAAGGAAATACACCCATGTCCTTCTACTATAGTCATCAATGAATGAAACAAAATATATAGATTTCAAAATTGAAGGAACATTAATAGGACCAAATACATCAGAATGAATCAAATCCAACACCTTAGAAGATTTATGAGAACTAGAATAAAACTAAATATAGTTTTGTTTTCCATATATGCAATGTTCACAAAAATCAAACTCAAGGTTACAATCATTCATACCCTCAAATAGGTTTTTATTTTTCAGGGTCCTCAAACCCTTTTCACCAATGTGTCCAAGCCTTTGGTGCCATAATATTGTCTTCTCTGCTGGAAGTTTTTTCTCCATAGAAAGAGCACCCTTGGGTACCCAGAAAGCATGACCATCAGAAGTAGATACAACAGTTTTCTTGGCTATTGGTTCCAATGGTGAGGATGAAGACTCTAAAGATCTCTTCTTCGAAATAGAGGCACTATTGCACTGAACCACACATGCATCAAGTTGAAACAAAGTGCCAATCTAAACACCCTTAGCTAGCACCATAGCTCCTCTAGTCATCTTGCATCCTCCATTCGAGAAAACAACCTACTCACCCACATCATTTAACTTACAAAAAGAAGGTTCTATGCCAAACCAGGGATATGCAGAACACCATTGATCCCCTTCACTCAACCATCAAGGAATCTGATCAGGTCTTCCACGGCCAACAATTTTCAAGTGAGATTCATCACCTAGGTACACATTCCCACCATCGAACTCTTCATACTTCGAAAACCAATCTCTATGTGAGGTCATGTGAAAAGATGCACTGGAGTCGATAACCCACACATCCTTAGATGCATGATTTTCCAAGGCAGTGACAAATGCCTCTCCATCTTCTTGAGAGGATTTATCAGAATTCAAATCATAGTTCTTCTTTTTCTTCTTCTCCTCCTTGCACTCCTTGCGGAAATGACCAGGTTTGTCATAATTCCAACATAGAGTAGGTTGGACTTTTTAGGAGACTTAGATCTCCCATGGGATTTGGATCTTCCTTGGTATTCTTTCTTCTTGTCCTTTTTCTTTCCCTTCTCTTTAGATCTACCATGAACTGCAAGAGCCTCCTTAGCTGACTGAGAAGACTTTCTTTGTAGCTCTTCAAACAATAGCGAAGAAACCACTTCATCCATCTTGAAGGTGGTAGTGGTACTCCTAATGGCCATGACAAGGTGGTCCCATGAATATGGTAAGGAACATAGTAATGTCATGCAATGATTCTCCTCCATCTTTACACCAACATAGGTCAACTAGGCAACAAGAGCATCTTCCATCCTCAAAGAATATAGTTTCTTTCGCAGGAATAGCTTGTTCACCATGGATTTAGCCTGATAAACATCTCCAAGTTTCTTCCAAAGATCATTTGCAGTCTTCTCTTCATGGATATTCAGGAGCACTGAATCAGCCAAACAGAGCCTTATAAGACCCTTAGCCTTCCGATCTATCAAATCCCAATCTTCTTGTTTCATGATTGATGGTTTGGTTTTAGATACTACAAGCCATAGATCTCTATCCACCAACATGTCCTCCATCTTGAGTTTCCACAACTCAAAGTTGCCTCCATTAAATTTCTCATTTTCAAATCTCCCAGATGTGCTCGCCATCTTCTTCCTACAATAGGATCACAAAATACTCTACACAATCTCCCACTCAAAAAAAAATCAGTACAAAAAACCCTCTACCCAACAACTAGGACCAAAACTGGCCAAGCTTTGATACCAACTGAAAGGAAGCAAGGCACGCAGAATAGCTTCCTACACTGAACTAATGAGGGAAGTGTTATGAAAATTTTCTTAAATCTTTACAGTTACAAATATGTGGTACACATTAATAGAGAGATTAAACAAACATCAAATGCAAGAACAATGCCAAAGACACAAGATATACATGGGGAAAACCCTTTCGGATGAAAAACTCCACACTCCAAAACCTGCACAATGTATTATCAAATCCAATGTAGATTACAACACACTTGCAATGCAAGTTCTTTCAGGAGTTCCCAAGATGTCAATTTCAGAGCAATTTTGACAACATTTTTGTACCTGCAAATGAACCATACAACTCTAACTCCAAGCACCTTTATAAATAGAGAAGTACTACGAATAGAGGTAGCTTCTAGAGCAAGTCAATAAAGAATCTCATCTAAATCCATATGGCCCAATTTCCAAGGCCATAAAACATCCGAATAACACTTGTAAGAGATTCCCTTTCATCCCTTACAACCCCCAAACTTGGGCACCCCAAATTTTCCAAAAAAGGTATCATATATGCTCTTACAATGTCATAAAATCTATCATATATGACAGTACAAGTACAACTGTAAGAAAATCTATCATAACTGACTATTAATAGTGTATTCTCTTACAACCTATCATAATCAAACTTGGGCGCCTACCTTCTCCATGCAAAGATGCTTCCTGACACTTGTCACACCTATCATAGGATCTTCTATTTCTAGCTCTTACATGTCATAGATTCTGTCATAGGAATCTGACATAACTCTTACGCGTCATAGACCTCTTACAACACCCAAAAGATGCTAACACATGGAAAAATACTTCTACCACAAAGTGGGACACCTATCTCCTCATATGAGGAAAAAAATACATCTAGTCACCTTCCATGTAGGATGACACATCACCATGCCAACTCCCACAAAGTGACAAAATAAGATTTGCATAGAAAATTACAATAATAGGCAAAAATAAATATACAATTAAATAATAAATGCTAGGAACTTGCAAAGATTGAGACACCTTAATTCCCGAAATTTCTAATATGAATGAAATGTAATGTGAACATGTATGGATGCAAAACACATATGAATGAAAATGTAGTAGATATTTCTTTCTTTTCTACTTTTATGAATGACATGATTCTGACATGAAGTATTATTTGTTTTTAATGATATGCATATGGAACTTAACATATGTAATTGCTCTTTAGTAGGATTTTGACCTAGGGGATTGCAAGTTGACTTAGTTTATGGTGACATACTAGACTTTGAGATGGAATTTTATTAGGGAATCAAGTGGGAATGGTAAGGAAATGGAAAATTTTCTAAACTTAGCTTTGCAAAAGGCTAAACATTGATCCTTGTCTAGACAAAACACTTTGACCCATTTTCAACTTAAACAAGCAACACAAATTATTAACACCTAGAATAAGATCAAAGATGACCAACAAGTTAGGCCTAGGGTAAAGGAAGGGATCCAAAGCAAAAGATATCCCTAAAGATATCTAGACTCTTGGCTTTTCCCAACGAGTGCATGTGTGTGTTTTGTACCTCTCTTTTTTATTTTCTCTAATGGATGCCACCCTTGTAGCTTGGATCTTAGATTTATCTCCGCCTAGGAGTACGAACATCAACAATCCTCTCTTTTCAATTTTTTTCTTTTTTTCTTTCTTTTTAAAAAATATTTTTATAGTAATTTTTTTGTCCTCTTTTTTTGTACTTTTTTGGTATTTTGTTTTGATTTTTTTTACATTTTTTATTGCTTTGTGGAGTTATGTTCCTTGTGATGTTTTTGGTCGAGATGAGTAAGGGGTTGGGCACCACCAAGAGATTTTGCTACCCAATCAAACTTCCCTCTTGTTAAGGAGGATTAGGTAAGCTCTACTTGAAAGTTTCTATTAAGTATTATAGGTTTTAGTTCTTGCTTTGCTTAGACTTGATGACATGAGTTGTTAAGACCAAGATCATTATAAATCTAAGAGCTTGACTTTATTTTGAACTTGTTGGGAATGTAAAGGGGAATGGATGATGGTGTTTTAGGAATCTCTGAGGCTTAGAAGGGACAACCTATACTAGACAACATTAGACTCCTTGCTAAGATGAAAATCATATAAGAGCATATCACTAACAAATGCATGGTGAACATAATGAAAATGCATAATTTTTTTGAATTTTCACAAGTTTTGTAATTATGATGGATTTTTGAAGTTTTTTTTTTTGTATTTTTATGGTTTTATGATTTTTATAATTTTTTTAGATATGATTTTTTTTAGATAAAAGGCGTTAACTATTTTCATTGAATTCTTCACCTTCCATGGTGCACAAGAGATAAGCATCATTTTCGACATCTTTAACCATATATGGCCCTTTCCAATGTTTTTTGAATTTTCACTTTTTCCTATGCTTTTTATTTTTAGTTCTACCTTTTTTAAGGACTAGCTCACACCCTAAAAGGTCCATATGTGGTTTCTTATTCTTCAAGTATATTCGTGGTGACCTATGGTAATATAATATGCGCTAAGGATTGATATGTTTGTTGATGAGAGGGAGTCCAATGCAAGGTCCCATCATTGTGTAATGACTCCATAAGCAATTCAAATTCATCTTGCATGTAAAATTTAACTTCAATTCGCTCTTGAATTCTTTGTAAAAACTAGAATAATTAGAAGGCAGTTTGAGGCTCCCTTTGCCCTTATGGAGGGACAAAACATATGCTCATTTTTTTGTTTGGCTCTGGTCAAAGGTCCATGGAATACCCTATGTACTTTTCTGGCAAATCAAGGATAGTGGGGTCATCTATCCCAATGGTTATTTGAAACCTCTTTTATTTTTTAAATTCTTGTACACTCACCTCATCTTCATCTAGAAATATTTTGATCATCTCAATTTGGACTTGTGGGGGTTCCCATGTGTCATTCAATTGTATTGAGGTTGAAATTGAAGGTGGTTCATGTGAGTTGGGATTTCCAAAAGCTTTAGACGAGATTTCAAGGTTGTTTATGGACTCATTTTCGATTGAGTAAGTATGACAATGATTTGAAGAGTTGATTTGTGTTGGAGGCACATCCAAAGAGTGTAAGCCTCATTAGAGGGTGAAGGGGGTGTGTAAGAATTGTTTGTTGTTGAGATCAAAGGTGTATACGACCCACTTGATGTAGTTTCCCTTATTGGTGTTAAAGGACTATAACTCTCTAAGGATTCCTCTTCAGCATCAGTAAAGGTGCTTGGATCTGTCTCAATTAGATCAATCATTCTCATTTGAAATCAATTTTCACGTATAGGCCATTATGGGATAGGAGGAATTTTGTTTGTCACTTGTCTCAACTAGTTGAATCATTTCTTCTTCTTTTGGATTGGTGAATACATTAATTGTGCAAACATTGAGAGGATTTTATATGGGACTATCCTTTTCTAACAACTCTATTAGTTTAGTTGTCTCCTTTGAGAGAACTAACCCTTATTTTGATGACTCCCCTTTCTATTGTTTTTATCTCTATGTCATTGATTATTTTGATAGGTTCTTCTTTATTTATTAAATGTATGGATTGAGGAGTCAAGTTTGGTATGATAATTTTATTTGTGGATAATTCATAATCAATCTGAATGCATATCTTTTTCTTAGTCGTATCAGTTTTGAGCATGCTAAATGGCTCAAGGTCTCCTTTTGGAATGCATATCTTCCCAAGGTGTAGAAAGTGAACTTCCTAAAATAAGGTTGAAGGTATTGCCTTCATTATATGAATCTAGGGTCTTCCTAATGACAAGTTGTAACAAGTAACCTTATTAATGACATAGAACACTATCATAACCATTTTAGATCCTAAGGAGATTGGGAGCATGATTTTCCTGATCATTGTTGCTTTTATTTATCATATCCTCTCAAGGTGTCTCAACATGTTACTATGTTTGTATGCCCATATCTCATCCTTTCAAGGAGGTAAAATGGGATTATGTTTACGACTGCTCCATCATCTATCAAAATTATTTTGATGTAGGTATCATAGATCCATACTTGCCTTTCACGTCGAGTTCACCAAAATATGTGTTGCTTAGAAAGTGACTTAGACATAATGCAAGTGATTCAGACTCTGATGTGGCACATGAACTGTGCCCTTGCAGCTGGCACCCACCCAGTCAATCCCATTCTCATGGTATGAACCAGTTGAGTGGAGGCAAAATAGGGGGTTGTTTTGTTCTCAGGGAAGCAAAATGTCATGGATCACAGTTGGGTTGATTGTGTGATGTGTGAATGTATGTGGCAGCCAAAATTTGTTATGGATGTTGTGATGGTATCATAAATGTTGAATGGTCATGGTGGTTGTGACTGTTATATGACCCAAAGGGTCACTTGTTCTAAGCATGTTTTGTTCATTTATAATATGGAGGCAATCTGACCTTCTTTGTTATTTTATAATGATTTGTTGAATGAGTCTCTGTTGATGTTCATTTACCTGTCTTCTTTGTTTTGTTTCTTGTTGAATGAGCCTCAAGATGATCTCTTGTTCTTGGGTTGTTGGCTTGGTGGGAATTATTGAGAGACAATCTCCCTAATCTTGTCTGAGATGGATTTAACCCAATCTTCCCTTATGCTTGGGCACATCAAATGCTTGGAAAAAGGGGGAAAGTTTTCATTTGAATGTTTTTATTGATGCCTCGTGAAGGAATCTAGGGCTCTTCTTTGTTGTTTTGAATGTTTTTAGTGCCTTTATGAGTTTCTAAATGCAATTAACCGATATGCATGCAAACAACCTTTTGATTATTTTTCTAATTTTTGAATGATTGAATTACTATGAAAGGGAAAATGAATGCAACTAAATGATTTTTCTTATGCAATTTAATCTATGTTTTTGTGTATTTTGTGGCTTAATTTTGACTTACAATCCATTGAATTTGGCAATTGTTCTAAGTGCAATGAAAATAAATCTATTATAATAAAGTGATAAATTCTATCTATGAAAAGAAAAATGAATAATGTTTTGCACAATGAAAACAAATCTAATCTAAGAAAGTAATGAAAGTAAATCTTATTCTAAGAAAAAAATCAACTTTTCCTATCAAGAGAAAGACAAACCAAGTTTTACTTCCTTGAGAGAAAGATTTGTTATCTAAATTACTAAGAAAGCATGAAAATTTTGTACGAATCAGGGGGCAATGCCTAACATATGATGAGCTGCAATGTTGCCTTTATATTTCATAAAAACATTGTTTAATTTCTCTACTTTTAATGGACTTGGTACACTTGATACATGCCTAATTAATTATAATTTTTAATAAATAGTATGTTTTGGGACTTATTTCTTCAATGGTTAAATATGCTTGGATCTCTTTAGAATTCCTTATTTTTGTATATATGTGTGTTTTTATGACAAAAGCAGACATAGGAATGAAGGTCTAAACACTCCAGATGTCTTTGAAGCTAGTTGCTTAAAGTATGATTAGCTCAAGACCAATGCAATGGAGCTCTAAAGTGGGCCACAAAGCTTCGGAGTGGTACTACAGAGTTATAGTTGTCCAATGATTCATAAACCCAACATCAAAGCAATGAACTTCAATGCATGGCACTAATTTTAGTGCACACCTCATAAAGTGTAGGATGAGTTTAAGCAACTTCAGTTAGTTGGTTGTCAAGAACCTTTTGACTATCTTCAGTATTCTCCTTCATGTCCTATTCTCATGGACCTAACACTTGAGTTATGTGAATAACTGAAGTATCCTTTTATTTAATTCTCCTTTGACTTAGGATGCACTCTAGTGTGACTCATGCATGCACTTTTCCCTCACCTTACACTTAGGGAATTTCTTGGTTGAAACCAAAGTCATCTCTTGTTTAAAATAAAAGACTTATAGTCTCAAAAGTAGTCGCAGGGATTCCTACTTTAATAAGTTTTAGTTAAGTTTAGATTAGTAAGGCTCAAAAGTATAAGAGGTGAGGAGGATTTTATTCATAAAATTTCATTTTCATTTAGCATTATTTTTCAATAGAAAGAAAACTCGATAGGAGGTAATTTTCTAGGAGGATAGTATGTAAGATCCTATCAATTGCAAATAAGAAGGAAACTATTATGATACTTTCTTAGCATAGAAGGTCAATCCAAATGGGGAATAGGGCCCACTACACCTCAAGGAAGTAATCTTATGGTATTTATTTGTGTATATTAAATTCATTGCTTTACTATTTGGTTAATTAGAGTCATTCTACTTGTTTATTTGTTTCTATTTGTTTTGTGACAAAGACATGCATGCAATAACATAAATAAAAAAATGTAACCAAAAACATTTAGTTTTTAGCATTTGTTTTTTAGTACTTCCATTTCAGCATGTGTGTTCATCACTTTTAGCATGAATGTTTATTTTTAACATGTATGTTAATTTTAGCAAGTGAATTCAATCAGAGTGTGTTATGTTTTCAGCAACATTAAATTAGGTTTCAATTCCACCTCTTAATTTTTAGATTAGGGTAGTACCCTTGGGATTCTAGAACCCTATGCAAATCGCTGTAGACACCAACCTAGATTGATAAAATTAAATGATGGGTAATTGAACACACTATAATGACCTCGCCAACATAAGTACTCAGAGGTCTTATGACAATCATCTCTTCCTTTGTAGCAACAGGGTCCTCCTCTTGGTGACAAGGATAAATATGGGGATGTGAAGGAAATTAGATTGAGCTCAGAATCTATGAAAATAAAAAGGGGATGGATTGAGCATAAGCATGCTATTGCAAAACTAAAAAAATGCTTGTGAAGCCCTGCGTAGAGCATAAGAATGCTATGGGGGAAACTTTGCAAAAGCTTGAGCAATACAAGTATGTAATAATGAATTTGCCTCCTCAAATAAATAAAGGAGGGGGGTATTTATAGGTTTCGAATCCACACCAAAGGAGGTGGTGATTAGGTAGATAACTAATTGATTGGGGAGTGAACAAGCTCTTATTTGAAGATAACAAAAGTTGAAGAGGAGATTACAAAAGACTAATTGGAGGATAACAATAGAGTGATTAAGAGTCTAGAAATAGTTAAGGGAAGTCAAGAGTCAGTTATGCATGGAGGGACTCATAATCAAAAGATAAAAATAGAAGTAAACTAAGTTAAACGGGAAGAAATATCGCATGGAAAAAGACGGCAAGGTCACCTACTAAAGGAAGTGGGTCACCCCTTTTAGCAAAGCCAACCCTACAGGTCATATGGGTGACCCACTCAAAGTGGATCAGGAAGGTAGCTAGAAGGTACAAAGGACTTTGGAAAGTTAGCCAGAAGGTTGGGGAGGAAGGATCAAGGGGAGAAACACTAGGGGACATGTCACCAAGAAGGAAACTATTGAGAAGTATATAATTAACATAGGTCTTCATGGGTGTGACTAGGAATCTATATCATCATTGGGCTTCCATGTCAGCCTATGCACCTTTTTCGTACTTATAGTTGCTGGTGGGGTCATGAGATTTTAAAAATGTTACACATTAGGCCTTTATTTAAGACTTGGTGATAGTTACACCCAGGTGATAACCTCCAGCTAGTGACAATTAATCTAAGTCTTGAAAAGTGATGTGAGGTCTATTGGTCAATACAGGCCTATAATTTTTGTCAATAATTAAAAATATTTGTCTTTGAAATAGGCCTAAGCGCCTATAGGTCATTGGAAGGAAAATCAAGGTTGTTTAGCCTGTCTTTGAAATTTACAAGCGAAGTAAGACAAAGGTGGTGGTTGTGCCTTTTGAAAGGAGGTGATAATAATAACATCATGGATATTGTTTTTATGTTGGAGGGGCACAATAGAAATACAATAGACACGATAGTGGAAAGGAGAAAGCAAGAGTATAGAAGACTAAGAGGAGGTTATGCATCCATGATTGTGAGATCATAACAAAGGAGTGTTGTTGAATATCAACTTTGTTAGCTAGCCTACGTGCCTAAAATTCTATCATTCCTATAATTAGATATTTGTGTGAAGAAGAGGTTGTAACCAGCCTAGATATTTTATATTTTTTTTGATATCAATGGACTGCTATTAAGCAAAGTATATTACTCCAAGTCTTGAAAAGTGATGTGAGATCTATTGGTTGATATAGGCCTATAGTTTTTTGCCAATAATTGAAAATATCTATCTTTGTAATAGGCTTCTATATCTGTAGGTCATTGGAAGGAAAATCAAGGCTATTTAGCCAATATCTATAGTAAGCCACGGGGCGTTAGCTCAAATTCACATGAAATTTTTTTGATCACTCAAATTTTAACTCTTTCTGACCACCAAGTTCCTGATGTGGGCAAGGTGAGAGCATATGGAGATTAGAATGAGGACAATGGAATTAACTAAAAGATGATGGTGGCTAGTCATCCAACTTAAAATATAAGCAAAGTCATAGAATTGATGGAGCCAAAATAGTTGATAGTGAATACAAATACTAATCAAGCCAAACTAGTTGAATGCAAGTGGGATTGTGTCAACATCAAAATGACAAACTAATTCATAGATTCTGGTATACACCTTGCAAGGAAGAAAATATATTGAAATTAAAAATAGGATCCAAAGGATAAACCGACCAAGATCTATTACAATGAAAGCAAGATCCAACGGTACAACCGTTCAAGATCTTCAAAAAGTTATTTAGAATAACTAGCAATAAACCACCCAATATTACAATATTAGATTTAGATAAATAACTATGTAAAATATTCCTAATTTGTCAATGTTATGTAAACTCTTCTCCACCGGCATTGTCAATGATGTGTCAATGCAGCATTGACAAATTAGTTGACACATCTTTTCAACCAGTTGTTTCCTCTAGTTCACACGCCTTTCTAATTTGTACAATTCACCTTGACCAATTTCTTGTTCAATCCATTACAACATATAACAAAATACAATCAAATTATCTTGATGATGGATTATAGATTATGATTCATTTATGCAAAAAAATTATACATTTAAATTAATTTCAAAAGCCAAAAAACATGGAGATAATTAAGAAATGCAATTGATTGAGATTTGAAATAAAATTCTAAGAAAATACTTCAAATTTGAAAACATGTCTTTTCAAAATAGGGCACAAGTGCAAATTGCTTAATCAGATTAATGTTATTGTTTGCTAAAATTTTGTTGATATTTGCAATGAAACCTCACTCCTTATTTGTAGAGATTGTGAACAACAAAACAAGTGCCTCTAGATCTACCCAACCCGTGATAGTAACATTGCTTTGAAGGAACTAAGGCATTGACTATTTATTGGGTGTATATGTTTCTATAGCCACATAATTTTTGGCATATCCTAAAACAACCTTTGAACCTGATCATGTCTTGTCTACTCTCATCAGATAAAGGTTTCCATAGCCATAAAGAAATAAATCTTATTTGAAGAAAAGGCCATTCATTTCCCTTTATAGCTAAGCATTGAACACCCACCAAGTCAAAGAGAAAAAAGATATCAATGTTCTTGTCGAGCCTTTTGGTGCCTACACAAGTAATAAACTAATTATGTTTACATATTGCAAATGTTTTCGAGTTGTTCCCATCATGAATAATATTGAGTCATTGGTGGATTTTGTAACCAAAATACATGATTAGAACTTTGAATATCAACCAGTACAAATTCAATGGAAAAATGAATTTGCCTTGAGAAGGTTGCTTTTGGTTCAATAGATTCGTTGGAAAAAGGAATTTGCTTTGAGAAGGTTGTTTCTGGTTGCACTAATACAAATTTTAAACATTTTGCAACAGTGCAGTTTGAATTCTTCCTGATAGACCTCAACAATATTTTCTTTGTTGTTTTAATCTTATAACAATGCCATAGATTTATACACACAAAGACAAATAATACATGATGTGCATAATGTGGGATGGAATTACAGGCTAACATGTATAGTAATTATTCAATGTGAGATGGACTTTAGGTCAACATTGTAACAAGTGCTATATTTGATGTTAGATAATTGAGGAAGCTAAGAAGATTTACAATCACTGATTCTATTATTCTTTAATTCTTGAACTTTGTTATTCTTGGAAACATAAAAGTATATAAATGTTGACAATTAGCAATCTAAGTACTGTTATTGTGCAATCCCAATAATTTAATCTTTTTCAAAGTTATGTATTTTCTAGTCTTTTAAATAATTTAGCAACATTTCCCATGAGAGATAATTGACTGTGAAATTTAGTTCAATTTTTTTAAGAGTTATAGATTTAGCCTAGAACCATGGTAGTATGAAACATTTCACCTTACAAGGGAAGGGATAGTAAAAAAGCACCCTCTCTGGCACCAGACTAATATACAAAAACAACTACTCCAATTCAAACCTATGCAAAGCAAATAAGAATCGGCATACTTAGACACAAAAGAAGACAGTTAAATAATTTGCAAAAAGACCAAAATGCAAACACAACAACCCATTTTCACATGAATGCTTAAAAGAAGAATTATAACAACCAAAACAAGAGATTTAGACCTTCACCAAGGTGTGCTTTTAGACATATTTGACTACCAACAAGAATATTAAAATCAACCAAAAAAGGAGATTGGAACCTTCACCAAGGAGTACTTTCAGCCATAACTCTGGCTACCACCAAGAATATTAAAATCAATATGAATAAAAGATAACGTTTAACTATATAGATCTACAAATAGTGCTTTTCAACCTTAAAAACCTTCAACTAGAAATTTGATCACTAATATAAACTTTAGAGTAAATCCAAATAGGAATTGAGATATCCCTCTATGCAAGAATATGATAAATAAGTATTGTATATTACACCACAATCCATGAAGGATTGCAAGGATGATGTAATGTCCCTTTTAAGGATATTCCTGATTTCTTTGCCTACCAATAATAATAATCACTAAAAAATGATATTAAAAATATTAAAGAAACATAGCATCATTAGTATTTAGATCAATACATCATAGCATCATTAATATTTAGATCAATACATCATAGCACAACCCTCTTAGCCAATCGCATTGTGAATTCCTTAGAATTACTTGCAAATGGCAATATCAAGGTTGGTCATTCTTAACTTGTTGAAAGAATGGAAGATGGGCCATCCTTCCAACTCTCACTCCACCTAGGAGGCTTTCTGTCCTCCTTGATCAAGCCCAAGAGCATGGATGGTTGGTCATCCTTCCAAGTCTTGTCCAAACTTGATAAGAGCATTAAAGGGGGGCCATCCTTTCAACTCTCATGAAATTGGAAGGGATTTCATCCTTCCTATTTGCAAGACACTTCCTCAAATTCAAAACTGATTGCTTAAGGGATTTGCTAGATTATTGCTCATTCAATACCTCTTGATAGATTGACAAGTTTATTCCAAATGACTATAATAAATTATTATTTGTTGATAGTATGATTTCTACTTGAAAGGATATACTTGAGTGAATGATCTTCTTCTTGTTTGAATTATTGCTTGATGATTTTATTTTCTGGTTGATTAAATATGTTTGAACAAATATCTTGGATGGATTGATGAGTAAATGTTTGAATGGGACTAGAATGATTTATGCCTGAATGAGGATTGAATGATTATGCTTGAATATGGATGGAATGATTATGCTTGAATATGGATTGACTGGTTATGCTTGAATATGGATGGAATGAGGTTTCAATGATTTATTTGTGTTAATGAATTATACTTTTTCCTTGATATGAGGCTGAAATATTTTATGTGTGAATGGATATATCAATTTTGTTGATTGAAGGAATTATGTGAGGCTGGAATGGTTTATCCTTGAGTGAGGCTTGATGAATTTTCTCTTGAAATTCTTCTTTTTCTGGTCTAAATGAAGATGGAATGATTTATTATTGAATTCTCTTTCTGATCCCCTTTTCTCAATGCCACAATCCTCCCTTTATATCTTCTTTTTGAGGAAGTCACACCCTTTCATGATGTCTGCCCTTCGAAAGAGTCATAGCCCTTCATTGGTTGTTTTTTTATAATTATAATTTAATTTTAATTTAATTTAGTTACTCCCAAACAGTGGCTGCCTGTTTGAATAATTATTAGTGAATTTTAATTTAATTAATCTTTATTCCCTAGCATAATTTTCCTTTAAGAATTATCACCCTCAATTTATGTTATTAGCGCTACCTTTCATCTCTATTTTGACAACTAGATTATAATCTTAGAGAACTGCCTATGTTCGCACCTACAGCAGGAACTTCATTCAAGGAACTCAAACAAAGTTTTTAACCTTGCTAAAACCCTTGGCAATTGTTGATCCATCAAACACCAATGGTTTTAGTTTCAAGCCATCAGATTGAAATAGTGAAGTCTCATGGTGGATTAGTTTCAGTGTTCTTCTAAACAATTCTAGGTGGGGCCATTACAGATGATCACCTAAATAATGCCACAAAGACTCTCTGTACCTTGGAAATCAAGAAGCAATAAAGGAATACCTAGAATAGGAAGAAAACACAATTACAGAAACTTCAACCTACATAGAGCAAAAGACAACGAGTGTACTCAGACACTAAACAAAATCTTTAGACCTTTTGTATATGCATGTACACTCTACTTAAATATCATCCACTTCAATGGCCAAACAATCAATAGCAATTTTACACCTCATTCACAATAAAAAGTATTAAATATTTGTCCTACTTTTATTGGCCAAAATTGACCTTTAACTGTTGAAGTGGATGATATTTAAGAATAACCATGGATGTATCTATTGATCACCAAATCAAAAAACCATGGAAAGCAGAACATATTACCAAATCTAGAAACTATGACAAGTAATAGGAATGTGCATCCTTAAAGAACAAACCAGAGAAATATTTTAGAGAAAAAAAAATTATTGGTAGTATACCTCAACCATGACCAAAAAAATAGGCAAAATACTCAAAACAATTAGCACTTTGTGCATGCAAGATCCCCTTTAGAAGTCAATTAAGAAAATTTTCCCATTTTTGATATAAATAGTTTAATTGTTTCCATTTCTAATATGAATAGTTTAATTGTTTCCATTTCACATATAAATTGTGTAACCTGTATACCTAATGGTTTCAAACTTCTGACCAAGCAACTAAATAAATCTAACTGTTCATAAAATTTTAGAAAATGAAACAAAGATATAAAATAAGCCAACAATGAAATTTAAATTTTTTATATCCCTTCTATCCTTACAATTTTATCACATGAACAAACCATCGAGCATTAACTTGTCAGAGTTTTCTATCCATATAGCAAATACAAAATAACTTTTTAATCTAAAACCCTAATAACCAAAACACACACAACCTTAGATTACTCCACAATTGGCCTTACCTTTCTCTCAATACTGAAAGAAAATGAAAAGCAGTGAACACAGAAACACACTTCTGGGCCCAGAGATTTGCAGGATGGAATGTAACATTGGATGGTTACTTAATCTAGTAAAAATTATTGAGAATTTACACTAAAATTTGTGATATAAATTAAACAAATCTTTTACCTACTAACATTTAATAGAAATGATATTTCCATTGTCCATGTGAAACATTTAATAGAAATGATATTTCCACTGTTCATGTAAAATGTTTGCCACCACAAACTATGTAAGTTTCCTACATGTTAAATGTTGTCAAAAGAATCTCAGAGATGCCCTTCCAACTACTATGAATTCAAGCTCGTGCATGTGAAAGAGAATGTCTTTGGCTGCCACAAACCCCAATATGATGGTAAGCATTTGGTTTTAGTCTGTTTGCATTTATCGAGGCTTTGAGCCTTGAAATTGTTGATCATTGAATGAATGAATGAATGAAGGCTTTTAATAACGTCCACGAGGCCAAACAGCCTATGGGACCATAGAAACCAAAACACGCTGCAAAGAGAACCAATACCCAAAGGAAAACCATGAGCTGCAAAAGGCAGACCGTCCACACAACACCTAACTGAACTCCCTTGCTTTTTGGATCTTAGATCTTTTGTTATGTATCTTGATCAAGTAGATAGCATGTTTAGTTAACCTCTCTTCTTCAAACAAGTTGGTCAAGGAATCAACATTCAAGGTATCCCTGTAATTGGCCCTAAAATCCTCGTAAGCTGGGCACTCCATAATGTAGTGTCATTCCATCTCCATTAATTCCAGGTTGCATAAGCGGCAGATTCTTTACTCCCATTCTTCTTTAGGCCTCGTTCACCTTCCAATTTTACATCTAATTTGGTGTGAACTAGTCCTTAGCTAGGCCATTAACATTTTCACACTTTATGTTCACTCCTAAGTAGCTCTTTTGTGTGTGGTCATATGAGGGATTGAAATGTGTTATGTAATATTGTCTTTTCCTTCCTAATTGCCTTGTCCACATGCTTACTTTCACTTTTTCTTGCACGTATTTTTTAATATCCTCTTTAGCATTTGGGCACTCTTTTATGCTAATACCCCACTTATTCATCCACCTATCATTCTGTTTCATCCACGTACTCTTCCTTCTTTCTAACTTTTCCTCCCCTGTCATTTTAGGTCATCGGGATATCTCCATGTTCTCAAGCCATTTTAAATAACTTAACACCTGGGTCAACGTTGTGCCTCCATAAGAAAGGCACCGGCTTCAACTAGCGCAATCTCATAAGGGACCGATGCTTTAGTTCTAAAGCTACTTGTGATTAGATGCTT
Source organism: Cunninghamia lanceolata (assembly GCA_027924645.1). Taxonomy (NCBI): domain Eukaryota; kingdom Viridiplantae; phylum Streptophyta; class Pinopsida; order Cupressales; family Cupressaceae; genus Cunninghamia; species Cunninghamia lanceolata. The sequence continues at coordinate 477,985 of BSBN01001137.1, read as the reverse complement.
TTGTAGCCTCTCTATTTGTCTCCACTTCATCTCAGAAGTGTTACCACCCCAAACCTTGCAGCCATATAGCACCACTGGCACCACAAGTAGCCCAAAAAGAGTTCTTTTAGTTTTCCAATCCCACAATTTAGCCCTTCTGCACCGATTTTGCAAAGAGTATAGAGCTTTCCAACCCCCTTGTATCCTTTTATCTCTACATGTCTCCTAGCTGAGCTTATTGTGGAAATCTAGACCAAGATACTTGTATTCATTGACCACCTATAGGGGGCTGCCATCAAAGACAAATTCCATTGAAGCCTTCTTTCTTTTCAAGGTAAAGATCATGATCTTAGTTTTATTGGTGTTCACTTGCATCCCAACCTCTTGGCAAAATGATTCTAGAGCTTTCAAGTGTTCCTTCAAGTCATGCGTTGTTTTTGCCATTAGGGTAAGATCATTTGCATATAAAAGCAGCTTTATTACATAGCTGGCCAAGTGAACTCCCCCTCTACCAAACTTGTCTATCCACTACTCTAATTTGTCAATGTATAGATCAAACAGGGTAGGAGATAGCGAACAGCCCTGTTTTACCCCAATGTCACTCCCAAAACATTATGATAATCCTTGCTTGGTTCTAATTTTAGCATGAACTTGATCATACAACTTATGAACAACAACCCTATATTTTTCCAAAATTCCTAGCTCTTCCATTCTACTCCATAATTTTCTTCTAGGAACCATGTCAAATGCCTTCTTGAAGTTGACAAAACAACAGAAGACCTCTTCCCCTTGCTTATCCCAAACCTTTTCAATCAAGTGTCTAAGGGTAATGCAGTGATCGATTGTAGAATGCTTTGGCCTAAAACCTACTTGTCCTTTTGCTCTCTTTCCCTCCTTTTCTACCCACATACTGATATGATGCTCAACCATACTCCCAAAGAGTTTTCCAAATAGAGGATTGATCATTATAGTGTTGTAGTTCAAAGGGTTATTGACATCTCCACTTTTAAGCAAAGGGATGACGACACTAGCCGACCAATTTGTAGGGAAACCACTCCAGATGACCCCATTAAATATTCTTTTGATGTGCAGTGTGAGGACTTCCATGCCCTATTTTAGTACTCTACTTGTAAACCATCTATGTCACGCACTTTACCCACTACAAGCTTTTTAATTCCTTCTTTAATGTCTTTTGTAGAAAAGAGCTTGACCATTGTGTTGGTAACTAGGGGGACATCTTTACTTTGATCATGCTCATACAACTTCTTTGCATAATCTAACCATTGGGAATCTATAATGTTGTTTTCAACAGTTGTGTTTTTTTGTTGCAATTCTTTCCAGAAGCCTTTCAAGTTGCATTTCCCAAGAGAAATCAGCTCTTTTCTTCTAGTTTGCATGTAGGCCTCTTTTTTCATTCTAACTAACTTTCCATATTCATTTTTATTTCCATAGATTTTCAACTTTCTCTTTGTTGCTTTACAGTCTTCGTCATACCACGGATTAGCCGGAAAGTTGTTTTTGAAGCTTCTTTTAGGCCTAGACCTCTTGCACAGGTTGAGAGCTTTGTGAATTATCAATGTCAACTTATCACTGCCTATTGTTCTCCTACTTATATTGGTTGTCCTGGTATCTTTTATTCCTTGCAGATGTTTTTCAAGTGCTATTTGAAAGATCTCTTAGTTTTCTTGTGTTAGAAGGATTGTGCCTTGGGGTACCATTTTCTTTTGGTTATGTTGTGATCTATCTTGATGTTGATGTTGAGTGTCTTTTTGCATGTTAATCTTTACATAAATGGGATTGTGGTCAGAGTTCATTTCAATAGGACACTCTCTCACCCCCACTTCTGTTAGCCTTGCCAAAAGATTCTAAGAACAAATAACATAATCTACCACACGTTTCCCATTGTATGTTTGGCACGTAATATTCCTTGAACTTGGCCATGTTTTGATGCCATTGCAAATAATTAAATCGTACAAGCTACATATCCCCAGAAATTCTACCCATACTGTGAGATACCACCTTTTCTATCTTAAGAGTCTCTTTCCCACTTTTGGTTTTCTTCCTCTTCTAACCATAAAGGATTGTCTTTTACTCCTTGGTTCTTAAGGTATAAAGCCTGGCTATTTATTGTTCTTGCATTGAAATCTCCCATTAAAATGATGTCACCTACCGCACTATAGACATGTATGTCCTTTTTTAGGTTGCATATGGATCCTCTTTGTCTAGGTTACTCCTCTTATAAAATTTTGAGCCACGGGGAACAAAGTAACATGCAGCAAGATATATTGTGGATTCATTTTCTTTCACTTTCATTCATATGTATTGTTTGTTTGGGTCTTCTTTTTCAACTTGTATGACTCTCTCCCAAGACTCTCTCACCAACACTGTCACACCCCCTTGACCATTGCTTCTTTCAGTTAGCTCATTCCAAACTGAAAACTTCCTATAACCCTCATGTTGAAATACACCAGACAACTGAGAGGGGGGTGAATCAGTTGTCACAAAAACTTATCTTCACATGCATATCAAACCATCAATAACTTAATTATTCCTAATCATATTTAACCATGAAAACATGAAACCATTAATTTAATCACAATCACACATTCAACATAGTAGACACCAGATTTTTACGTGGAAAACCCTAAAAGGGAAAAACCACGGTGGGTGTTAGCCCACAAAAATATATAAGTTATAGCAATACCAAAAAATAGAGACTCACTGCTTACATGGCTCACTACCCAAAATGCACACTACAAAGAATGGCTCACTACCTAAGGATGGTTCACTACCGAAGGGTGGCTCACTGCCAAGATGTTGAACTATAGCATCTACTTCATGCCATGGTTCAGTTCCATTGAAGCACAAAATGACTCCTTTGCTCAGCTCCTTTACACTTTTCACACTTATCTCTTCATAGTCACAACACACACTCTCTTTCGCAACTTCATTACATATTTTTATACAATTCATCAACCTTAGAATGTACATCAAGGTCGACATTACATTCATCAACTGTTGGATCAATCTCCAAGGTCGGCATTACAAACATACATAAGATAGGTCTGGACCTAATACAAATTTAGATAAGGAAAAGATGTAAGAATGTATGTGGATCATGCTACGCCTTAGCAAAGACTCAAACACAATCCTCCATGCCACAAAACACTTCTGCAATCTTCAATACATCTTCGCAAATGATGAATTCAACCAGGTCGGCCAAGACTGATGATAGCACTGGGTCTACAAGAACATTCTTCATTCATGATCCAATTTTCTCTTTGTAGACCAATCCAAAGTTAGGAACATGATCAGGAGACATCCACAAGCACATTGTAATCACCAGAAACAACGGCACAATCTCTAATCACTTTGTCAATAAGATTCTTCAAACTGGAGCATAGGAACAACACTGTCAGCCACTGTCATGATTGAAAGATAGATTGCGGACCACCAAATCACAAACCATTGCATTTGAAATCTCTTAACATCATCACAGACTTAATTCCAGAACCGCAGACTGAAATACTTCAATGTGGAGGAATGGGGAGAAAAACACTTTCTCCCTGTCACACCAAACATACAAAAAAAGTAGTTTTCACACTGGTGAACACAACTTACTCAAATCTTCATTCTAGAGGCTCAACCTTGGAATATAACCTCTTCAGAAAGGCTTATAAATAACTTCCAATCCATAGGCAAAGATATTTATTCTACAGGAAATGTGGAGCATTCTTCTGGACTGTTCTTCTGCATGTAATGCACTATTTCTATTGCAATTCACTATTTTTACCGGATGATCTAATTTTCTTAATATCCTCAACATCTATAAGCAAGTAACAAAATAAGGGCACAATTGACACCAATAACAACATAGATATGTTGACATCAATGACAACACCAATTAGGCATATACTTGCAACAATCTCCTCCTTTGTCATTGATGGCAACATATGATGTGAAAAAACTGAAAAGACCATCAAGACAAGATTCTCCCCCTTTCTCTTTACACATCTGCATTCTTTATCCCCTTGAGTTTTTCACATGATTTCTCTCCCCCTTTGACATCAATGGAAAAGGACACATACTTGCATGCTACTGCTCTGATCCACTTACTTTATTAGAAACATCTAGCTACTCCCCCTGAGAAGTAGCCTTCAAAACATCAATCTAGATCAAGGAATGATACTTTGAGCTCCACTGGATTGATGCATTCCTATGCATCTTAGTTCAGGGTAGGAGGGGTAATGACTGCCAAACTTTTCTCTGAGATACTTAAAGGTATCTTTAGGCAGAGGCTTAGTGAAGATGTATGCAATCTAACCCTTTGTGGACACATATTCCAACTTTACTTCATTCTCTGTCACCTTCTCTCTCAAAAAGTGATACCTTATTGATATGTGCTTTGTTCTTGAATGCATAACTAGATTTTTTGAAATGTTTATGGAACTTGTATTATCACAAAAGATTGCAATTGGATCTTCATATACAACTCTTATATCCTTCAATGTCTGCTTCATCCATAACACTTGAGCGCAAAAACATGTTGTTGCAGTATACTCTACTTCTATAGTTGGCAAAGAGATTAAATCATGTTTCTTTCTCAACCATGAAACTAATCTATTAGCCAAGAAGAAAACACCTCCACTTGTGCTCTTTATGTCATCAACATCTCTGGCCTAATCTGCATCTATATAAGCACTGAGAGTGAAGTCATTGTCCTTTGGATACCATAAGCCATGATTCAGAGTGCCTTTTAAATACCTCAGGATTCTCTTGACTACCATCACATGTGATTCTCTTGGATTAGCTTGAAACCTTGCAACAAGACATATTGCATGCATAATATCAAGTCTGGTTTGAGTTAGATAAAGCAATCCTCCAATCATGGATCTGTAGTTTTTCTTATCAGCCTTAGGTGATTCTTTAGTTTTGCTCAACTTGCAGCTAGTCACCTTAGTTTAGAGTCTTCCATCCCAAACTTCTTCAACAACTCTTTTACATACTTAGACTGAGATATGAAGATTCCTTTATCTGATTGATTTATTTGCAGACCTAGAAAGAAAATCATCTCACCAAACATGGACATCTCAAACTCTTTTTGCATTTCACCAGCAAATTTAATACACATACCTTCATTGCCTCCAAAAATGATATCATCAACAAAGACTTCACTAATAAGTATTTGATCTCCATTAATCTTGAAATAAAGATTACTGCTAGCAGTACCTTTATTGAACCCTAACTACAATAAGTACTTATCCAACCTTGCATACCATGCTCTAGGGGCTTGTTTGAGTCCATACAAGGCTTCTTCAATCTGCACACAACATCTCCTTGATCTGATAATTTAAATCCTTCTAGTTGCTCAATGTAGACTTCTTCCAACTCACCATTCAGGAATGTAGACTTTACATCCATTTGATACACTTTAAATTATTTGTGGGTTGTAAATGCCAAGAATATTCTGATTGCTTCAATCCAGGCTACTGGAGCAAAAGTCTCTTCAAAAATTATTCCTTCAATCTAAGCATATCCCTTGCATACAAGCCTTGCCTTATTCCTTACAACTTCTCCATTCTCATTTAGCTTATTCCTAAAAACCCATTTGGTTCCAATAACATTTTTGTCAGCAGGTCTGGGAACTAATTCCCAAGTATCATTCTTTTCTATCTTCTTTAGCTCTTCCGCCATGGCTTTTACCCAGCTTTCATCATTACATGCTTCATTCACAGTCTTTGGTTCAACATTTGAAAGCAGATAGTAATTCACTTGTTCTTCTGCAGCCTTTTTTCTTATCAACACACCTTTATTCTTGTCACCTATAATCAGATCTTCAGAATGATTGATCCTCACATACCTGGGAGTCTTGACAACACTTTCTGGAGCCTCTTCTTCATCTTGACTATCTTCTTGCTTATCTTTCTCTTCATTTACTATAGTCACAGGTTCATCTGGTTCATAACAACTCAGGTCTGATATTCTTTCTTTGCCTTCATCTACCTTCACATTTTCACTCTGAACAATCTTTTTGAGCCTTTTGTTGTAGCATCGGTAAGCCTTACTCTTGGTAGAGTATCCAAGGAAGATTCCTTCATCACACCTTGCATCAAACTTTCCTAGATCTTCATCTCTCCTAATATAGCATTTGCTTCCAAAGACTTTAAAATATTTTACTGTAGAAATTTTTCCATACCATAAGTCATAAGGAGTTTGATACCTTTCACTTGAACTCTGGTTTGGATGTAAACAGTAGTATGAATAGCCTCTTTCCAAAATACTTCCGGCAGATTTGCTTCCTTCATCATAGTCCTAGCAGCCTCTTGAACCATCCTATTTTCCCTTTCCACAACTCCATTCTGCTAAGGAGTCCTAGGTACAGACAGTTGTCTCTTTATCCAATGCTCTTCACAGAAAATGTTGAATTCATTTGATGTAAACTCACCTCCTCTATCAGACCTTAAGCATTTGATCTTCAACTCTATTTAATTCTCAACCATTGCCTTGAAAGATTTGAACTTCTCTAGGGCTTCTGATTTATCTCTTAGAAAAGTAACCCAAGTCATTCTAGAATAATCATCAATAAGCAACATGAAGTACCTGTCACCTTGTAGACTTCTCACCCTTGTAGGACCACAGAGATCTGTATGCACTAGATCTAGAAAACCGATAGAAAATTGTTCTTTGCTCTTGAAACTTGTCCTTATCTACTTTCCCAACTGACATTCCTTACAAATTGTATTAGAAGGTTTCACAAGTTTTGGTAAATCTCTCACAGTTTGACTTGAACTTATCTTTACCAGATTGTCAAAGTTTATATGACACATCCTTCTATGCCATAACCAACTTTCATATGCCTAGGCGAGCAAATAGTAATCATTAGTTCCTCTTAATTGATAGATGTTACGTTTTGTCTTCTTACCAGTGGCAATCACGGTTCTGAAGCTTTCCATGATCTTGCACCCATTGTCTTTAAATCTCAGATCATATCTTTTGTCACACATCTGACCAACACTCAAAAGATTATGCTTCAAACCCTTCACATATAGAACATTGTTAGTATTATGCTTTCCATCAAATGAAATAGATCCTTTTCCACAAATCTTACCAGTTGCATTATCTCCAAACCAACCAGTCCCACATCATACTTTTCCAAACTTACAAACTTACTTTTGTCACCTGTCATGTGATGTGAGCATCCACTATCAATGATCCATTCATCCTTATCTTTCTCAACCTGAACAGCCAAAGCACTTTCTTCCACTGGTTTTTTCCTTCACACAGCTAGCAGAATTAGTAGACACATGATCTTCTTTAATAGAAATAAATAGGCATTCATTTGTACTAGTACTAGCATCATCAGATTCATCATCAGTCACACCTTCATCATCAAAATCTCTGACGTAGTAGCATTTCTTTGGAACTCTAGGCCTGCTCTCATATTTTTTTCTTATTTCTTTCAATTCTTTTAGGACATCTGGAAGCATAATGACCTACTTTACCACAAGAGAAACATTTGAAAGGTAATTTACCTTTGGACTTATCGGAGCCTCTTTGTAGCCTGTTAACAAAGTTAGCTTCAATTTCATCAAAGTCATCATCCACCTTGTATTTCTCAACTCTGGAGATCTTTTCTGAAGTACTGGCTTTAAAAGTTGATTCAACTTTAGGCAGGGCATCACCAAATTCTCTCATCTCAAAGGCTGTAATCTTTCCAAGTAACTGACCTCTGTCAATAGTTTTCACAATCATGAATTCTTCAATAGCAGCTACCTTGTGACTATATGACTTTGGTAGTGATCTGAGAATTTTCATCACAACTTCCTTATCACCAAGAGTTCCTCCCATACCCTTTATTCCAGTGATAAGTTCATCAACTCTTTGCATAAAGGCTATTATGTTTTCAACTTCATTCATCTTCAAACCCTCATATTTCACTTTCAAGCTTTGTAGCTTGGCTTCTTTTACAAAATCATCTCCTTCATACAGATTTTTCAACTTCACCCATACCTCATTTGCAGATTCAAGGTCCACAACTTTTGTCAACACTGAGTCACTTAAGGAACTTAACAAAGCATCCTTCACTTTGACATCCAACTCATATTATTTGATTTCATCTTCAGTCTTCAAACCATTTTGAGGCATGGTATATTGTGTTTCTGCAGCCTTCCATACTTTATAACCAAGAAAAAGAAGATGGCTTTTCAATCATACCTTCCAAAGAGCATAATTTGTCCCATCAAAATGCAAAGCTTCCTTATTATAAGACATCCTAGATCTTCCTCAAGCTATTAGGCTTTCTTCAGAGGAAACTTGCTCTGATACCAATTGCTGAAATACACCGAACAACTGAGAGGGGGGTGAATCTATTGTCACAAAAATTTAGCTTCACATGCATATCAAACCATTAACAACTTAATTATTCATAATCAGATTTAACCATGAAAGCATGAAACCATTAACTTAATCACAATCACACATTCAACATAGTAGACACCAGATTTTTACGTGGAAAACCCTAAAAGGAAAAAACCGTTGTGGGTGTTAGCCCACAAAAATATATAAGTTATAGCAATACCAAAAAATAGAGGCTCACTACCTACAGGTCTCACTACCCAAAATGCTCACTGCAAAGAATGACTTGCTGCCTAAGGATGGCTCACTACCGAAGGGTGGCTCACTGCCAAGATGTTGAACTGATTGAATAGCATCTACTTCATGCCAAGGTTCAGTTCCATTGAAGCGCAAAATGACTCCTCTGCTCTGCTCCTTTACACTTTTCACACTTATCTCTTCATATTCACAATACACACTCTCTTTCATAACTTCATTACATATTTTTATACAATTCATCAACCTTGGAATGTACATCAAGGTCGGCATTACATTCATCAACCATTGGATCAATCTCCAAGGTCAGCATTACAAACATACATAAGATAGGTCTGGACCTAATACAAATTTAGCTAAGGAAAAGATGTAAGAATGTATGTAGATCATGCTACACCTTAGCTAGGACTCAAACACAATCCTCCACACCACAAAATGCTTCTACAATCTTCAATGCATCTCTACAAATGATGAATTCAACTAGGTCAGCCAAGACTGATGATAGCACTAGGTCTACAAGAACATTCTTCATTCACGATCCAATTTTCTCTTTGTGTACCAATCCAAATTTAGGAACATAATCAGGAGACATCCACAAGCACATTGTAATCACCAGGAACAACCCACAATCTCTAATCACTCTGTCAATAAGATTCTTCAACCGGAGCACAAGAACAACACTGTCAGCCACTGTCATGATTGAAAGATAGCTTATGGACCATAAAATCATGAACCATTGCATTCAAAAGCTCTTAACATCATCACAGACTTAATTCCAAAACCATAGACCAAAATACTCAATGCGGAGGAATGCAGAGCAAAACACTTTCTCCCTGTCACACCAAACATACAAAAAAAATAGTTTTCACACTGGTGAACACAACGTACTCAAATCTTCATTCTGGAGGCTCAATCTTGGAATATAAAATCTTCAGATAGGATTCTAAATAACTTCCAATCCACAGGCAAAGATATTTATTCTACAGGAAATGCGGAACATTCTTCTGGACTGTTCTTCTACATGTAATGCACTGTTTCTACTGCAATTCACTATTTTTACTAGATGAGCTAATTTTCTCAATATACTCAACATCTATAAGCAAGTAAAAAAATAAGGGCATAGTTGACACCAATTACAACATAGATATGTTGACATCAATGACAACACTGATTAGGCACATACTTGCAACACCTCAAAATATGGGACCTTACAGCCCTCATGCTCATGCGTCTTAGTGATGACAATGAAGTCTTTTCCCTTTGCTATGGGCCTTAGCCCAAGACCTCTCCTCCAAGGGTAACCCCGACAGTTCCAGCTTACCATTGAGAGGTTTTCATAGGGGGGCCCACCTTCCTATTTAGCGTGCGTTGTTTTGTTGCTAAATTGGGCTTTCCCTCTATACAACCACGCATCATTCCCTGCACTTCTTGCTACTACAACTTTCTCCCACTCCTTCCTTCTTTCTTCTAACTGTGATGGAGTTAAATCCTCATCTATATAGAATTGTGTGCCTTTAAGGAACCTTTTGTTTCTTAAGATTATGTTCTTGTCCTCCATGTTTTCCAAGGTTACTCTTACATTCCTATTTCTGCACTCTTTTGTCATTCTTCCAATTCTGCTTGCTTGATGAATGTGCCCTATCCACTCCAACTTGTCTAAGAGAAAGTATTTTATTAACTTGTTTATGTTCTCACCTTCCCCATGGTCTTTCAAACCCTTTATTATTATGTTTGTTGCTTTATCATGTCGGTTTTTTTCCTCCCACATTTGTAGTTTAACATGCTTCTCTATGAGCTCCTTTTGGTTCACTGCTGGCCCTTTTGCAACTTGTGCCCACGAATTAGCTTCTTCCAGTTGCTCCTTTAACTTAGCTTCCTTGATTTCTATGCTTGCCATGACTGCATGAAACTTTTTTAACAACGTAATGTCTTTCTCCTCTGTTACACTAGGAATATTTCTGATGTTGATTTGCTTTATTTCCTGTTTTATTGTCAAAATTTCCTGCTGGCCTGTTTTCATGACAACTTGCAATTGGGTTATTTCATCCTTAAGCAGCTTGTTTTCAATAATGATTTATCAGTTTTCTACCGTGATCTCTTGTAGTTTGTTATCTTTCATCAGCCCTAGCACCTCTATGCTTTCGAGCCTCCTCTTTAGGTCCATTAGCTCCCTACAATACAAGTCTGATGACCATATTAGCGGAGTAGAGTCAGGGCTACATTGATCATGCTTGTCCCCATTTTTAGCCTCTAGCTCTGCCTCCACTTCTTGTTGCTTCACATTCTCACTGCCCTTGTTGTGGAGGTTCCCTAATCACCCACCTTTAGTACCCCTCTTTGGACTAAGCTTGTTGTCTAGTTATGTCACTATCTCTAACAGAGTTTCAAGGTTTTCTTGATTATCTTATCCTGCTACCGATGGCTCTACCTGCTCTTTCATTGCCTCAAAGTTATTTGTTGCCTGAATAAAATTTGTTAACTTTGGAAGGATTGTGACGAATTTGTTGTTTCCCAACCATTTTAGCTTTCTTGCTATTTTAACCTGTATGCATTGTAAAATCCTCCTATACTGCTTGGCATTAACAAATGCTAGGGTTTCCCCTGTGCTTGTGTTTTTTACTTGAGTATATCCCTATTTTTGAGAGTACAAGAATGACTCCAAAACCCCAATAGTTATGAAAGGAGTGTCTTTTTTACTTACAGGATATGTAGTGCCATATGGCACTATCATATCTGCCTGCATTGCCTTTAAAAACTCCTCTGTGGCCTCTGGTCCACTCTTGCCTCCTGGTTCCCCTAATGAAATCTTAAATAATTGTCCTATCAGTGAACCCATTTCTTGCAATACTATACTACTCCCCATAAAGCCTAGTTTGCACTATACACAGTTTCACTGTGTTTAGATTCTAGGTTTGAAAACCTCGAGTCTGTTTCTTGCCCATTTCTCAAGGTTTAGATGCTCCACAGTTTGAGGTAAATGTTGTCTTGTTCGATAGGAAAATGAGCCACAAAATCACCAAGAAAAGAAGCTTTGATTAAATAGAAAGTGGGAGTTCAGGGCTAACTGTGTAGAGATTTGTTTTTTCACCTTGTGGCCCCCATGCTTGTTTTCTTCTCAGGTTGTCAGCAGAGCTTTTGGGAGTGCCGGTATGTTGGCCCACTCCACCACCTGAAACCTGGAACCTACCTAAAATTGCCTGGAACCTGCTTGAAAATCCCTAGAACCTACCTGAAAATCCCATAGCCCCCAACAAAAACCAAAAATCCATTGATCTTGTTAGAGCAATGGATCTGCTTTGATGATGATTGTATATGTATACTTTAATGACACATGCTCATCTCCGACTCTCCTCCTTGGCCCCTAATACCTATCCATACACATTTATTAGTGTCCACTTTCCCCTAATATTTAATAGCTATAACAGGCTCTTTTTGGAGTAATTTTGAATCTCTAATATGCACGGATGTGATTGGATATTGATGAGTGAGTAGATCCTTCGGGGCTTACTATGCAAGTGAATCCTTCGACACTTATCAGGTAAGAAAAACACTTTTAACAGTAGCGGAAAGGATTTCATAGTGGTGTACCCTAACTCTCAATGTTTACATAGGCTTTTACAAGACACGAAGGCAAAAAAAATACTCAACCACACATGAAGTGAGGTGGACAAATCAAAAATATCCTATTTAGGGGTGTCTGAGTTAGCGTAGAGCGATGAGGACAACTAGACACCACTTTTTATCTTCTAGATTTTACAGTTGACTGAGAGTGGAGCATGAGGATCCATGGTCACTACCAGAAGACATGTTCACAATGTCATGTTCCCAGCATGCAACAAAACACATCTCAAACAAAAAAATAACATTTTCTATTGCTGCTCCACACTTTACTCCCACATCGTCGCATTTACTCACTGTGCTTCTATGGATGTATGTATGGTATGGCACCTAGATATGAAGCGATGTTGTCTTCAATACAATAGTACACAACATTAAACGTTCAACACCACCTCACTAATAACCCTCTTCTTCTGAAAAACTCATCTCACTTTGCACCACAAGTTGTTCACTTCGACTCTCATTCAGCCATGGTTTTGAAGGCATTCGACGAAGAGGTTCTTGGTGCCTATGTGAAGGAAATGACAAGATGCGGTGGAAGTTTGTTCATTGGTCGTGTTGGAAGTTTGTTTGCGAGTCATCTTTGTAGCTTTGAATGGAAGGTGAGGTTTTCATGCCTCACTAAGGTAATGAACTAGCTAGTTTTTATTTTTAAGTTTTGATTGTCTCTCATGTATTCTTTAGGCTACTTTATATTTCTTTTTTATTGTTTGAGAAGCCATTTATGAATTTTCTCCCTCCGTCTAGTTGTAAATTAAAGGTGAGGTTATCATACTTCACAAAGGAAAATTTCTCAGCTAGTTTTTAATTATTTTTTTGCTCCTTTTGTCTCTATCATATAATTTTGTTGGGTCATTCTTTATTGTTTGGCAAGGCATTTCTTTGTTTCACTCCTCAATCTTGTTGTAAATGGAAGTTTGAACTATCATACGTCACTAAGAAAAAGACCCACCTCATTTTTTTTAGTTTTGTTGGCTCCTTTCATCTTTGTTGTGTATTTTTTGAGCCATTGTTTATTGTTTGACAAGGCATTTCTTCATTTCACTCCTTCCTTTGGTTGTAAATGGTAGTTAAGGGCATCATAACTTGGTAAGGCAACAACCCACCTGGTTTATTTTTTATTTTTGCTCCTTTCTTCTATGTCATGTATTTTTTAGCCCATTGCTTATTTGTTGTTTAGTGTTTGAGAAGGTATTTCTTCATTTCACTCCTCCATCTAGCTATAAATGGAAGGTGAGATCATCATACCTCACTTAGACGATGACCCATTAGAATCTTCTTCTTTTATTCATTTCTTCTCTATTGTGTTTTGTATATTTGGGTGTTTATTTCAGAGTTTAGGGTTTAGGGGGCCTAATAGTGGTGCACCCTAACTTTTGGGGTTCACATGGTCTTCTACCAGCCATGGTGCCTTTTTTTGCTCTATCATGTATTGTTTTGACAACTATTTAATTCTCGTTAACTTCTTGAGAAGGCATTTATTCATTTCACTCCTTTGTGTCGTTGTAAATGAAAGGTGAGGTCCTTATACCTCACTAATGTAATAACCTAGCTAGTTTTTTTGTTTTATTGTGATTTAGTTTTGATTATCTTAAAAGGCACAATAATGCTTGCTAGAATGTCTAATTGAATGCATAAGGCTCTTTGTTTCATTAACTTTCTACTAAAAAGATTCTAAAGATTCTAAAATTCAAAACTAAAGTTGAAGGGTGTTTGTTCAAACAGTCAATACTTTTTGGAATGATGATAGTAGTATTTTTTGGGATAAAGTGCCATTAACCTTGTAAATCCAAATATTGTATTTATTCCATTTATTATTTGTAATTTATAATTACCCATAAGGGATGTACAAGTTTCACCGGTAATCCACGGTAATTACAGAGTTACTGCACAGTAAGTCCCAGAGTTACTGGTGGTAGTTATGAGATGTCATTTACTATGGTAAATGGTAATTGGTCAAAGTGGGGTGCACATGTGGAGGAATAATCTACTCTTAGTGTTATGACGCACGTCATAGATGCTGTAAGAAGGTGTAAGAGATTTCTTTAATTCATTTTGTCCTCCACTAATGGAATTGAAAATTCAATTTGTCATAATCCACTCTTCCCAAAAAATAAATTTTTAATTCATCCACTATGAATTGTTGAAACGTCCGAGAAAACTCTTACTTAAAATTAAAATATATTTACCTATGCTCTTTTTATATTATAATTATATTTCTCCTTATAAATTTAATTTATATATATATATATGTATGTATGTATGTATATATACCGCCATTATCTCAGTTCACTTTAACTCACAGCCATTCCATTCTTGTCACCGTCAACAAGTAAGGAAGCAAGCTCCCTGAGGGCCAATCTTCTTCATCATCAAGGTCGAGAACAGATAGGCGATCATTCTATTTTTTCTCTTTCATATTTCATAGATGGTTGGGTTCATTATTTATCATTATTGATCAATCCATTTTCCCATTCACACCTATTTCATAGATGTTTCTTGCATGATGGATTTGTGAAATGAAATTTGATTAAAGTTGTGTAATTGAGTTAAATAGAAACTAATCTCATATTAAAAATTTGCCTTAATATGAATAGTGAATAGTAATAGAATAGTGAAAAGTGAATAGTGAATAGTAAAAGTAATAGTGAATAGTAAAAGTAATAATGATTAGTGAATAGTGAAAAATGAATAGTAAAAGTGAAAAGGTCCCCATCCTAGGAAGAGACCCTCATGGTGGGCATCCCATTATGGAGTGAATATAAAGCAATGTATTGGGCTCTCTTTTGGTATTCTATTATCATTTTCTAAAAACACAATTGCAGGTTTGGAGCTCATAAATATTTTATATTTTACAGTGATATGTGTTACTTATGAAACCATGAATTTTATCATTGTGAGAAAAATATGTGAAGTACTTATATATATATTAAAAAAAATTAATTGGGTGATGTTAGTTAGATGTTTTCTTTAAGAGAAAACAAATCGGGTGATGTTAGTTACAAGAGGGTAGACCTAATCCTTTTAACCTCATGCAAGGCAACATTACAACATTACACCAAACACGGATTTGATCTTGGTTCCTCGTGGAACCAGATCGGCTTTACAAGGGATTACAACATAAGGTGTGGAATAATCTCCTGTATCTGTGGTTTTGTTAGAAATACCTGCACACTCAATTTCAAAGTTAATTCCACATATAAATATCATAGCCAAAGCAAATTTAATACATGTATTCCTAATACATACCACAGTATAAACATACGGAAATCACATTATAATTTTTCTTTCTAATATCACCCAATTAGTTTTCTCAGTATTGTAACATTAATCAGACATCACCCAATTAGTTTTCCTATAATATAAACATCTATCTAACATCACACAATTAATTTTCCTTTAAAATAATAAGGTTAAATAGTTTGATAAATCTAGAATCAACAGTCCCACAAATATATAAGTATCAACAACAGTAAGGTAAATAGTCACATGAACAGTAATGAAAGATGTAGGCCTCACATCCTCCCCCCCTAAGATTGAACTTCCTCCTGGAAGTCGTCAAAGAGGTGAGGATAAAGAGTCCTCAGTCTCGTTGCATCTTCCCATGTCGCAGTGACCTCGTCATACATGTCCCACTGGACCCTAACCTGGTCCATCTCTCGACCTCGAAGGCCCAGTGTTTTGAAGTTTTAACTATTGATATTTCATTTGGATGGAGATACTAATCATGTATCTAGATTTGCAGATATCATGTAGACACCGATTATTAGAACCAACTGGGATTGTTCATGATGAGGCAAGGTAAACGAAAAGGATTATGGTGTACTCATTATCTATCTTAATTATTTAAGGTTGGTGTAATTCTTAGAGATAGATCTTATGGATGTATGTGAGGAAAATCATACGTTTAGTTAATAGTACTATAGTGGCCAATGTTATATTCCACCTTAACTCAAATGTTATCCTGGAATGATATATATGAAGTGTTGATTTGAGGAGTCAATGTAGTTCATTTTGATGTGAAACAAATGTGAAGTTTTTCTAAATAGATTCATTAAGTCACCAATAAGGAAGGAGGGAAACACGGTCACTACATGTGTTATGCAAACACAACCAATGTAATAACATCATGTAGGTAAGTATTATCAATGCGCCTTCATGTACTCTTACGTGGAATCATGCCCTTCTCAAAGGTAACACGTCATCAGTATAGTACATCATGCCCTTCTCAAAGGTACACATCATCATCATAATGTAAATGTCTCTAGGATGCTATGCATCCACTCAAATAAGATACCAAGGGTAACATTAAATTTGCACCAAGTAGCATGGCCTCGAGCAATTCATATGCCCATACCAAACCATAACCAAGATCCCAAGTCAAATGTCAATAGTACCATCAAGGAAATATAGCATGATAGGATAGCACGATGGGCCTCACAAGGGTCCATTTACTAAGGAGAAGTAGGGGGTACTCTGGCATAGGAAGGTATGGTTGGTTGGGTAATCCCAAACCAATGCCACAACATGTCACCATAGCTTCCTAAGTTCTTCCTCTCCACTACTTAACTCCACACATGGAAGGTCTCCAACTCCAAGATTGGACCTTACAGGGTGTACATACAAACAGCCACACAAGCATGAGTCCATCATACTTGTAGTTATACACTCAACCCATGGATGGATACCCAGTATCGCAAGCTCATGAGTACACTAGGCATGTACGGGATAATCACAACACATAGCAAACATGCTCATAACAAGTATTCACACTCACAAGGTAGCACATACACAATTTTCCTTTGTCATTCATTACTTAGTGAATAAGGACAACGTTCATACCCAAAGTCACATAATAATTACCATAAAGGTTCTCTAAGAAATTTACTCAAACATAAACTCAAATTAACCTATCTCAGGCATAATTGGAATCCAACCATGACTTCACATTTAGAGATAAGGCAACACTCTCAAGTAAGTACACCCATTTACTAGCTATGCTTGATAGATCATAATTGAACCCAAACAACATTATTTCAACTCACAAGATGGTGACTCACAACACATCACATATCATGGAGTTAACGATAACCCATATAACACTACTTATGCACTACGAAACCACCACACATTTATCTAACACAAGGTTCATAAAGAAGAGGTATATCACAAGAAGAATCTAATAGCAAGATCATGTCTCTAATTTTACTATTCTACTATATGAAGCCTAAACATCTTTTCTGCACAAGGTATGCATAACATGATATCAAATTCACACAAAAACAAAGTTATAAAATGCAAAATTTTATTTTGTAGAAGTACTTTACAAAAAGGTCGCCAAGCACACAAATGCCTCATTAAACACTTTGAGGACATATGTTAATTCTTAGCAATTTGCCATGCATAAAACTAATTTTTACTTCTTTCTTTCTTAGTATTTTTACAAGATAATCTAATGAAATCACACATGTAACAAATTACACTCATAAAATTTAAATCAAGATACACTTCATGCAATCTTTTCAAGTTATCAATCCAAAGGAGACAATGCCAATTTCTAATGATATAAAGGGTTAGGAATTCAAGAAATTATGTCATTCAACCTTATGATAAACACACGTCAAGTTCACAAGGCAAGAATAAATCAAATGGGTATTTAAGATGTCACTACTCTCCACAAAAAAAAACAAGGGCGAGGAAGGGTCCAACGCAACCCTCACAATCTAGACCAATCGACTCGAAAGGACAATCTATGAGGAGGAACACAACCATCACAAATCACAAGCGGAAGATTTTTAAAATCATGTGACAAGGCCACCACGATGACAAAACGAGAAGATGGATATTCTTCCAAGGTGAAGGCTAGTCAACAAACCATAACCTCACTCTCATGCAACTACATGGAGTAGGACAAGGGTCAAACCACACTCAACCCACTCCATGTTGGTCCAAACAACATGCAAACCCCAGAGCTCCCAATGTTGAAACCTGGCTCTGATACCAAATGTCATGCCCACATTTCCCATGCGGTCACAACATGCATTTATGTGTGTCATGTCCACATGCGTCATGTGGTCATGATATAAACTGTCAAAAAATTTCCTTAACTACTTTGAAAACCCCCTCGCACGTGTATGCGTGCTCAGTGGCGTACGCTTAAAGCGTCAACAAAACTGTTGTTAGCAGAATAATAACCACACGTACGCACTCCATGTTGGACTTACTATCTTTGTTTAGATGGCGTTCACTGGTTTACGCTCGGTTTGATTTTCAACGTTTGAATTTATTGAAATCAATCTGTCCCTAGTTAGTTCTCTCAGTCTATTTCGATATTGTCATGCATTTTCTTACAATTTAATTTCAGATACAATTCAACTTTACAATTTATATATATAAAGAAATTTACAAGATCCATTAATTATAATTTTCTCTTATCAAGTCTAAATTGCAAATCAAATGTTATCAATTCAATATAGAAGCATTTTTCTTAAAAGGAAAGAGGGTTTAATTCTACTTGCATTCTTTCACAATATATCAAAAGCATGATTATAAATAAAACAAATTCTTCTATTTCCATATTAAACAAACTACTACTTCAAGCACTTCACTAAATTTATCATTTTCACAAGTCATGAAATGAATTAATTATTACAAATCTATTTATATCAGCAACTAATTCTCAACTTAACAGATTAGGAATACAAGGAATTAGACAATTCTTATGTCCTTTTTAAAACAATTTTCTTTCTTTCTTTCTCATACCAAAGGTAGAATGGGATAAACTATTAAATCACAACTATCTACACATTAAGGGAGGAATTACTCTCTTCTCCCAATTACAATTTTTTACAAAATCAGAGGGAGAAAATCTCTCCTCTAAAATAAATTCAATCAAGATAAAACTTTAAAAAACCAAGCACTCTTTACAAGTAAAGGAAATGAAATATTTTCTCTAAACAAAGAAAACTCCTCCAATCTTTACAATATGCTCCAAGAGAAACCTGCATAATAAACAAGGAAAGAATACACCACTCAACTAGCTCTCCTCCCTACCGTAGACCCGCAAGAGGGTCACCCCCGAGTTAGGGAGATCATTCACACACCTAGAGGAAAAGTCCAATACCACTTCACAACAATGAATAACAACACTCCAATACACACATACACCCATGGTAATACTCACAACACGAAAACTCAACTAAGGTGAGTTTAAAAAGGGGTAGGAGAGTGGACACAAAAATGCCCTCAAGGCTTCCATTTTCTTAAAACAAGAATGAACTCGAGGAGGATCACTCCTCCCTTACCCCATACTTGATGAGCATTTCTCCCAAGTGGAAGAAGCTCTGTCAACACCCAAATAATTTTCCCCACAATAACAGGAAATACAACATAAATAAACATATGCATATCAAACATTCTTCAAGCAACTAACAGAATATACAAGGATAAGGGCCTTGCATACTAACCATAACAAGCCCTATTATGGAAGTAGTTGTTGAAGAGCTCCACCCTTTGTCTCTTCTCCAATTTTCTCTCTTGCAAAATAACCTGCTTTTTTCTTAATGGCTTGGGTGAGGATTTCATTTATAGATTTTTGAAAAGAAAATGGAGGGTGAGGATCAAGAGTTGAGATCAAAGGCTCTCATTATTTGTGAATTTTAAATTCATATGTGAAGACAAAAAATGAATTAAAGATTCATTTTTTTGGATAATGGATATGACAAATTTTCAATTCAACTAGTGGAGGATAAATTAAATTTTTAATTCAATTAGTGGAGGACAAAAATGAATTAAAGATTCATTTTTGGATAGTGGATATGACAAGTTGAATTTTTAATTCAACTCATGGGGAAGTGGAGGTTATTAGCTAATTAAATATTAAAAATATTTAATTACATGTGCAACATGGTGAGGTGGAAAAGTTGAGGTGGAAGGATAAGGTGGATTTTGTCACTATCCTAAGTGGGATACAAAAAATAACCCCACTCATGAAGGACCACACCACTTAGAAGGAGAAGTAGGGGGTACTCTGGCATAGGAAGGTATGGTTGGTTGGGTAATCTCAAACCAATGCCACAACATGTCACCATAGCTTCCTAAGTTCTTCCTCTCCACTACTTAACTCCACACATGGAAGGTCTCCAACTCCAAGATTGGACCTTACAGGGTGTACATACAAGCAGCCACACAAGCATGAGTACATCATACTTGTAGTTATACACTCAACTCATGGATGGATACCCAGTATTGCAAGCTCATGAGCACACTAAGCATGTACGGGATAATCACAACACATAGCAAACATGTTCATAATAAGTATTTACATCCACAAGGTAACACAATTCGCCTTTAATGTTCATTACTTAGTGAAGAAGGACAACTTTCATACCCCAAAGTCACATAATAATTACCATAAAGGTTCTCTAAGAAATTTACTCAAACATCAACTCAAATTAATCCATCTAGAGTATATTGGAATCCAACCATGACTTCACATTGAGAGATAAGGCAACACCCTCAAGTAAGTACACCAATTTACTAGCTATGCTTGATAGATCATAATCGAACCCAAACAACATTATTTCAACTCACAAGATGGTGACTCACAACACATCACATATCATAGAGTTAACGATATCCCATATAACACTACATATGCACTATGAAACCACCACACATTTATCTAACACAAGGTTCATAAAGTAGAGGCATATCACAAGAAGAATCTAATAGCAAGATCACGTCTCTAATTTTAATATTCTACTATATGGAGCCTAAACATCTTTTCCCCACAAGGTATGCATAACATGATATCAATTTCACACAAAAACAAGGTTATAAAATGCAAAAGTTTATTTTGTAGAAGTACTTTACAAAAAAAGGTCGCCAAGCACACAAATTCCTCTTTGAACAATTTAAGGACATATGTTAATTCTTAACAATTTGCCATGCATAAAACTAATTTTCACCTCTTTCTTTCTTAGTATTTTTACAAGGTAATCTAATGCAATCATACACGTCACAACTTGCACTCATAAAATTTAAAGCAAGATACACTTCATGCAATCTTTTCTAGTTATCAATCCAAAGGAAACAATGCCAATTTCTAATGATAACAAGGGTTAGGGATTCAAAAGATTATGCCATTCAACCTTATGATAAACACACGTCAAGTTCACAAGACAAGAATAAATCAAATGGGCATTAAGATGTCACTACTCTCCACAAAAATACACAAGGGTGAGGAAGGTTCCAACGCAACCCTCACCACCTAGACCAACTAACTCAAGAGGACAATCGACCAAGAGGATCACAACCACCACAAAACACAAGCGGAAGACTTCAATAATCATGTGACAAGGCCATCACGATGATAAAACAAGAGGATGGGTATTCCTCCAAAGTGAAGGTACCTTTATGGTAATTATTATGTGACTTTGGGTATGAACGTTGTCCTTATTCACTAAGTAATGAACGACAAAGAAAAATTGTGTATGTGCTCTAAGATCCAATAATCTTCTCCAAGCTTCACAATAAACTCCCAAAAAACCTGCATATCACACAAGGAAGAAATACACCAACCAACTAGCTCTCCTCCCTACCATAGACCCGCAAAAGGGTCACCCCCGAGCTAGGGAGATCATCCACACACCCAGGGTAGATTAGACCAAAAACACTTCACAACATTAGAACAAACAACACACAACACCCATGGTTTCACTCACAACACAAAAACTCAGCTGAGGTGAGTTTAAAGAGGGTAGGGAAGTAGACTCACTCAACTCCAAGGTGTCATTCTTCTCAACATTTTATCACAGCTTTTCTCATGGCCTCAAGCCAACAAAATTAATCTTTCTCATGGCCTCAATCCAACCAAATAACTAAAATTCCAGGGATATCAAAAATAAGCTTTCAAGCCTTATAGCCATCTTGGCTCAAAACCTCAAACTTGCCCTCAAGGCTTCCATATACCAAGAAACAAGAATGCACCCGAGGAGGTTCACACCTTCCCTTCCCCATACATGATGAGCATTGTCTTCCAACTGGAAGAAACTCTTTCAAACACCCATCACAAACCCAAAATAACAGAAATAACACAGACAACCTTTGCAAATCCACATTCATCAAACAAGAACAAAACATACAAGGGTGAGTAAACTGGCTCACTAACTTTTACAAGCCCTATTATGGATGTAGTTGAAGAAGAGCTCCACCCTTAGTCTCCTTCTCCAAGTTCTCCTCCTTTCCACAATAATCCAACCTTAAAAGGCCCTTTAATGGATGAAGTTGATGTAGAGTTCCTCTCTAGCCTCCTCTCCAATCTCCCTTCTAAAAAAAAATAATCTCTCTATGATCACAAGCAAGGGACAATGAATGGAGGATATAGGATGGCTAGAATAATTTCGGCATTATGAGGCTATGAAGAGGAGAATAGAGAAGGAATTGGGCATAATGAGGATGCCAGAAGAAGATTTCCTAGAGGAAATTAGGCATGATAAGAATGCAAGAATGAAGTCCCCCTGCAAGAATGAAGTCCCCCTACAAGAAATGAAGTCCCCTCCTGCAAGAATGAAGTTTTATTCCCCTTAATTGCTTAAAGAAGGGTCTTATTTATAGATTTTCTGAAAAGGGAATGGAGGGTGAGGATCAAGAGTTGAGATCAAGGGCTCTCATTATTTATGAATTTTAAATTCACAGTGGATGAATTAAAAATTTATTTTTTGGGAAGAGTGGATTATGACAAATTGAATTTTCAATTCCATTAGTGGAGGACAAAATGAATTAAAGATTTATTTTTGGATAATGGAGGATATTACCTAATTAAATATTAAGAATATTTAATTATATGTAAAAAAATAACCCCACTCATTTTTTCACTATCCCAAATGGGATTAAAAAAAATAACCCCACTATTCCAAGTGGAATTAAAAAATATCCCCACTATCCCAAGTGGAATTAAAAAATATCCCCACTATCCTAAGTGGAATTAAAAAATATGTCATGCCCACATTTTCCATGTGGTCACAACACGTATTCAAGTGTGTCATGTCCACATGCGTCATGTGGTCATGATACGAACTATCAAAAATTTTCCCTTACTACTCTAAAAACCCCTCGCACGCGTAGGCGTGCTCGGCGGTGTATGCTTAAGGTGAAAACAATACAGTTGTCGGTGGGGTACCAAGTACATGTGCGCACACCCTACGCAAGAAAATGCGTGGTTTCCTAACTTAGGTTAATCTCATGAATTACATTTGAACAACAGTTGTTTTAGATGATAGATCATTTTTCAACAAAGCACGGTCATTTGTTTCTTCTTTCCATTTTCTAGAATTTAATATTAATTTCTCCTCCTTCAGACTTAACATTTTCAACCAAGCCCATTCATTTGCCCTCTCTTCCTTTTCTTAGAATTTAATTTTGATTGTATTTCTATCACGTTCATTTTACCGTTCTCTGAAATTTAATTTTGATTATATTTCTAAATTGCAACTCTGAGTTTAAACATCTATTCAATTTGTATTATACATTATGCATAAATAAATCTCACTTTCCTCGATTAAAATTTCTATTTCAAGTCAAATATTTTAAACTACATATAGTTTGCCTTCAAATGAATAGTGAAGAGTGAATAGTAAAAATAAATAGTGAATAGTAAAAATGAATAGTGATTAGTGAAAAGTGAATAGTAAATAGTGAAAAGTGAATAGTGAATAGTGAAATGGTCCCCATCCTAGGAAGAGACCCTCAAGGTGGCGGTAATTACAAAAGCAATACTGCAACCCAAATTTCATTTCTTTCATGGTAACAAAATTACAACTTGACTTATAACAAAATTTAAAACTAATATTCTACTAAGCTTGCACAGAAATAATACTTTTACAAACTTAATTAAAACATCAATTAACTCACAACTTTGCAAATAGAAGAAGAAGGAACTAGACAAGTCTAATATCCTTTTAAAAACAAATTTTCTCTTCCTTTCCTCATTTTAAAATGGTAAAACTTAATGAACAGTAGAATACAAATATCAAACCAATCACAGAGGATTTCCTCACAACTCCAAAAATAACAATTTATAATAGGGAGATAATTTTCTCCTTTTGAAAAATCGACAAGGAGGAGCTATTAAAAGATCGAGCTCTCCATAAGACTTAAGGAAAATAAAATATTTTCTAAGATTCAATAATATTCTCCAAGCTTCACACTAAGCTCCCAGAAAACCTGCATATCACACAAGGAAAGAAACACCACACAAGCTACTCTCCTCCCTACCGTAGACCCGCAAGAGGGTCACCCCCGAGTTAGAGAGATCATCCACACACCTAGGGTAGAATAGACCAAAAACCAATTCACAACAATAGAAACAAACAACACACAGCACCCATGGTTTTACTCACAACACAAAAACTTAAATAAGGTGAGTTTAAAGAGAGTAGGGAAGTAGACTCACTCAACTCAAGGGTGTCATTCTTCTCAACATTTTATCACAGCTTTTCTCATAGCCTCAAGCCAACAAAATTAACTTTTCTTGTGGCCTCAAGCCAACCAAATAATCAAAATCCCAGGGATATCAAAATTAGGCTCTCAAGCCTTATAACCATTTGCTCAAAATTCATAAAAATGCCTTCAAGGCTTCCATTTTCCAAGAACAAGCAAATGGTTATAAGGCTTGAGAGCCTAATTATGATATCTCTGAGATTTTAATTATTTGGTTGGCTTGAGGCCATGAGAAAAGTTAATTTTGTTGGCTTGAGGCCATGAGAAAAGCTGTGATAAAATGTTGAGAAGAATGACACCCTTGAGTTGAGTGAGTCTACTTCCCTACCCTCTTTAAACTCACCTTAGTTGAGTTTTTGTGTTGTGAGTAAAACCATGGGTGTTGTGTGTTGTTTGTTTCTATTGTTGTGAAGTAGTTTTTGGTCTATTCTACCCTGGGTGTGTGGATGATCTCTGTAACTCGGGGGTGACCCTCTTACGGGTCTACGGTAGGGAGGAGAGCAGCTTGTGTGGTGTTTCTTTCCTTGTGTGATATGCAGGTTTTCTGGGAGCTTATTATGAAGCTTGGAAAAGATTATTGAATCTTAGAAAATATTTTATTTTCCTTAAGTCTTATGGAGAGCCTGATCTTTTAATAGCTCCTTCCTTGTCGATTTTCCAAAAGGAGAAAATTATCCCCCTATTGTTGTATAAATTGTTATTTTTGGAGTTGTGAGGAAATTCTCTCTATTCTTGGGTTGATAGTTGCAATTTTCTTGTTTATTAAGTTTTACCATTTAGAAATAAGAAAAGGAAAAGAAAATTTGTTTTTAAAAGGATATTATAATTATCTAGTTCCTTCTTCTTCTACTTGCAAAGTTGTGAGTTAGTTGATATTTTAATTAAATTTGTAAAAGTATTATTTATGTGTAAGCTTAGTGGAAATATTAATTTTACATTTGTTATAAGCGAAGTTGTAATTTTGCTACCATGAAAGAAATGAAATTTGGGTTGTAGTATTGCTTTTGAAATTACCGCCACCTTAAGGGTATCTTCCTAGGATGGGGACCTTTTCACTATTCACTATTCACTATTCACTATTCACTTTTACTATTCACTATTTACTTTTACTATTCACTTTTCACTATTCATTTGAAGGCAAACTATATGTAGTTTAAAACATTTGACTTGAAATAGAAATTTTAAATCAAGGAAAGTGGGATTTATTTATGCATATTGTATAATACGAATTGAATAGATGCTTAAACTCAGAGTTGCAATTCAGAAATACAATGTTTATATTTGCAAAAAATAAATTAACTCATTGCTCTATTTTTAATGAATTATTGGATAATAATTTGTTTTAACAAATTTTATATATATATATATATATTATATATATATTCTATACTTTCTTTACAGCTAAGGAACTTATTAATGAAATTGTGAGTTAAAGTGAACTGAGATAATGGCGGTATATATATATATATATATATATATATATATATATATTTAAATTAAATTTATAAGGAGAAATATAATTATAATATAAAAAGAGCATAGGAAAATATATTTTAATTTTAAGTAAGATTTTCTCGGAAGTTTTAATAATTATCACAAATTACTCAACAGGAAAATGAAGAGGAAAATATAATCCTTTCATTTACAAAGGACACTAAAAATAAACGCAAACAAGCCCTCACAGGCATTCCAAGAGTGGCCATTTTAAACTCAATTGTAGATTTAGAGAATAAACGTCCAATTGAAAAAAAAAAAAAGAGAAAGAGAAAGAACAGCTAACCTTAGAAAACAAAGAGGAGAAAATGCGCGGCATTTCCAAATAGGGCTAAGAGAACTAAGTAAGTTTAACCTACCGTTAATCCTGTTTAGGAACAGGTTGATTATTAAAATTAATTCAAACGTTGAACTAAAACCCAGAGCAGAACCCTAGGGGGACTGAGTCGAGTGAAGTTAGCCAACCCTGTTTAAGTGATCTGGTTTACCAAGAAATTAGGAATAATGTAAAGGATACAGTGTTAACGTTGTTCGATAAAGAATGTGAAAGAAAAAAAAATAGGATAACATAAGAAGATCTTGCACAACGGGAAGGAGAATGAGATAGAAATACAATCAAAATTAAATTTCAGAGAAATGGTAAAATGAATGTGATAGAAATACAAACAAAATTAAATTCTAAGAAAAGGAAGAGAGGACAAATGAACGGGCTTGGTTGAAAATGCTAAGTCTGAAGGAGGAGAAATTAATATTAAATTCCAAAAAATAGAAAGAAGAACAGATGACCGTGCTTTGCTGAAAAATGATCTATCACCTAAAACGACTATTGTTCAAATGTAATTCGAGAGATTGACCTAAGTCAGGAAACCACGCATTTTCTTGCGTCGAGTGTGCACACATGTACTTGGTACCCCGCTAACAACTGTATTGTTTTCACCTTAAGCGTACACCGTCGAGCATGCCTACGCGTACGAGGGGGTTTTCAGAGTAATAAGGGAAAATTTTTGATAGTTCGTATCATGACCACATGACACATGTGGAAATGACACGCGTGAATACGTGTTGTGACCGCATGGGAAATGTGGGCATGACATTTGGTATCAGAACACAAGTTTCAACATTGGGAGCTCTGGGGTTTGCATGTTGTTTGGGCCGACATGGAGTAGGTTGAGCATAGTTTGACCCTTATCCTACTACATGTAACTGCGAGAGAGTGAGGTTGTGGTTTGTCGACTAACCTTCACCTTGGAGGAATACCCATCCTCTTGTTTTGTCAACGTGATGGCCTTGTCACATGATTATTGAAGTCTTCCGCTTATGTTTTGTGGTGGTTGTGATCCTCTTGGTCAATTTTCCTCTCGAGTCAGTTGGTCTAGGTGGTGAGGGTTGCATTGGACCCTTCCTCGCCCTTGTGTATTTTTGTGGAGAGTAGTGACATCTTAATGCCCATTTGATTTATTCTTGCCTTGTGAACTTGACGTGTGTTTATCATAAGGTTGAATGGCATAATCTCTTGAATCCCTAACCCTTGTTATCATTAGACATTGGCATTGTTTCCTTTGGATTGATAACTAAAAAAGATTGCATGACGTGTATCTTGTTTTAAATTTTATGAGTGTAATTTCTCTTTCTCTCTCTTTTTTTTTCAATTGGATGTTTATTCTCTAAATCTACAGTTGAGTTTAAAATGGCCACTCATGGAATGCCTATGAGGACTTGTTTGCGTTTATTTTCAGTGTCCTTTGTAAATGAAAGGATCATATTTTCCTCTTCATTTTCCTGTTAAGTAATTTGTGATAATTGTTGAAACTTCTGAGAAAACTCTTACTTAAAATTAAAATATATTTACCTATGCTCTTTTTATATTATAATTATATTTCTCCTTATAAATTTAATTTATATATATATATATATGTATATATATATATATATATGTATATGTATATGTATATATATGTATATGTATATATATATATATATGTATATATGTGTATATACTGCCATTATCTCAGTTCACTTTAACTCACAATTTCATTAATAAGTTCCTTAACTGTAAAAAGGGTATAGAATATATATATATAATAAATATATATATAATTTGTTAAAACAGATTACTATCCAATAATTCATTAAAAACAGAGCAATGAGTTAATTTATTTTTTTTGCAAATATAAACATTGTATTTCTGAATTGCAACTCTGAGTTTAAGCATCTATTCAATTTGTATTATACAATATGCATAAATAAATCCCACTTTTCTTGATTTAAAATTTCTATTTCAAGTCAAATGTTTTAAACTACATATAGTTTGTCTTCAAATGAATAGTGAAAAGTGAATAGTAAAAATAAATAGTGAATAGTAAAAGTGAATAGTAAATAGTGAAAAGTGAATAATAAAAATGAATAGTGAATAGTGAATAGTAAAAGTGAAAAGGTCCCCATCTTAGGAAGAGACCCTCAAGGTAGCGGTAATTTCAAAAGCAAAATTGCAACCCAAATTTTATTTTTTTCATGGTAGCAAAATTACAACTTCACTTATAACAAATGTAAAATTAATATTTCCATTAAGCTTACACATAAATAATACTTTTACAAACTTAATTAAAACATCAACTAACTCACAACTTTGCAAGTAGAAGAAGAAGGAATTAGACAATTTTAATATCCTTTTAAAAATAAAATTTCTTTTCCTCTTCTTATTTCTAAATGGTAAAACTTAATGAATAAGAAAATTACAACTATCAACCCAAAAACAGAGGATTTTCTCACAACTAAAAAAAATAACAATTTATACAACAATAGGGAGATAATTTTCTCCTTCTGGAAAATCGACAAGGAAGGAGCTATTAAAAGATCAGGCTCTCCTTAAGACTTAAAGAAAATAAAATATTTTCTAAGATCCAATAATCTTCTCCAAGCTTCACAATAAGCTCCCACAAAACCTGCATATCACATAAGGGAAGAAACACCACACAAGCTGCTCTCCTCCCTACCGTAGACCCGCAAGAGGGTCACCCCCGAGTTACGGAGATCATCCACACACCTAGGGTAGAATAGACCAAAAACCACTTCACAACAATAGAAACAAACAACACACAACACTCATGGTTTTATTCACAACACAAAAACTCAACTAAGGTGAGTTTAAAGAGGGTAGGGAAGTAGACTCGCTCAACTCAAGGGTGTCATTCTTCTCAATATTTTATCACAGCTTTTCTCATGGCCTCAAGCCAACAAAATTAACTTTTCTCATGGCCTCAAGCCAACCAAATAATCAAAATCCCAGGGATATCACAATTAGGCTCTCAAGCCTTATAACCATTTGCTCAAAATTTATAAAATGCCCTCAAGGCTTCTATTTTTCAAGAACAAGAATGTACCCGAGGAGGTTCACGCCTTCTCTTCCCGACACATGATGAGCATTGTCTTCCAAGTGGAAGAAGCTCTGTCAACATCCCAATAAAATTTTTCCACAATAACAAAATTTACAACACAAGCAAAATAAATAATTTTCACACATCCTTCATGCAACAAATAGAAATACAAAGGAAAAGCTATGAAATCCAACTTTTAAAAGCCCTTTAATGGATGAAATTGATATAGAGCTCCACTAGAATCTCCTCTCCAATTTCCTTCCTCCAAAAGAAAAGACTCCCTTCTCAAAAAAAATAATCTCTCTATGATCACAAGCAAGAGACAATAAATGGAGGATATAGGATGGCTAGAATTATTTTGACATTATGAGGCTATGAAGTGGAGAATAGAGAAGGAATTGGGCATTATGAGGATGCCAGAAGAAGATTTCCTAGGGAAATTAGGCATGATAAGAATGCAAGAATGAAGTCCCCCTGCAAGAATGAAGTTTTATTCCCCCTGCAAGAATGAAGTCCCCTCCTGCAAGAATGAAGTTTTATTCCCCCTAATTGTTTAGAGAAGGGTCTTATTTATAGATTTTCTGAAAAGGGAATGGAGGGTGAGGATCAAGAGTTGAGATCAAGGGCTCTCGTTATTTGTGAATTTTAAATTCATAGTGGATGAATTAAAAATTTATTTTTTAGGAAGAGTGGATTATGACAAATTAAATTTTTAATTCCATTAGTGGAGGACAAAATGAATTAAAGATTCATTTTTAGATAATGGAGGATATTAGCTAATTAAATATTAAGAATATTTAATTATATGTACAAAAAATAACCCTACTCCTTTTTCTACTATCCCAAGTGGGATTAAGAAAAAATAACCCCACTATCCCAAGTGGAATTAAAAAAAATCCCCACTATCCCAAGTGGAATTAAAAAAATATCCCCACTATCCCAAGTGGGATTAAAAAATATCCCCACTATCCCAAGCAGAATTAAAAAATATCTCCACTATCCCAAGTGGGATTAAAAATATTCCCACTCATGAAGGACCACACCACTTCATGGGGACTCTCACTAAAGTGAGGGAACAAGAAGATAAGCCCCTCCATTATTGGTGGACCATGGAGTCATTTCAAGCCTTGGTAATGGAGAAAGGATGGGCTTGAGTGTTGGTCCCACTCATTCTATCCTTCTCATGCCTCTAAATTCGTCACTTAACTTCACTATGAAGTTAAGGTGACCATACGGAGGTTAACCAAGGGTTACCCAAGTCAAAAGTGACCCTAGACCCATGGGGTATAACTCAGGGTCAATTTTAACTTAGTTAGGACACCCAGGGTCAAGTTAAAACACAAGAAAAGGGTCTAAAAATTTAAAATTTAAAAATAAGATAAAAATTTTAAAAAAATAATTCTTACAACACATATCATAATTCAAATTTACAAGAGGGTAGACCTAACCCATTCAACCTCATGCAAGACAATATTACAATATTACAACATTGCACCAAACACAGAGTTGATCTTGGTTCCTCGTGGAACTAGATCAGCTTCACAAGGGATTACAACATAAGGTGAATGATCTCCAGTATCTGTGGATCCCACTTATCCTATCCTTCTCATGCTTCCAAATTTGTCACTTAACTTCACTGTGAAATTAAGGTGACCATACGGAGGTTAACCAAGGGTTACCCAAGTCAAAAGTGACCCTAGACCCATGGGGTATAACCCAGGGTCAATTTAAACTTAGTTAGGACACCCAGGGTCAAATTAAGACACAAGAAAAGGGTCTCAAAATTTAAAATTTAAAAATAAGATAAAAATTTTTTAAAAAAAAACAATTCTTACAATGAAAGAAATGAAATTTGAGTTGCAGTTTTGCTTTTGAAATTACCACCACCTTGAGGGTCTCTTCCTAGGATGGGGACCTTTTCACTTTTACTATTCACTTTTCACTATTCACTATTCACTATTCACTTTTCACTATTCATTTAAAGGCAAACTATATGTAGTTTAAAACATTTGACTTGAAATAAAAATTTTAAATCAAGTGGGATTTATTTATGCATATTGTATAATACGAATTGAATAGACGCTTAAACTCAGAGTTGAAATTTGGAAATACAATGTTTATATTTGCAAAAACAAATTAACTCATTGCTCTGTTTTTAATGAATTATTGGATAGTATTCTGTTTTAACAAATTATATATATATATTTATTTATTTATTATATATATTCTATACTTTCTTTACAGTTAAGGAACTTATTAATAAAATTGTGAGTTAAAGTGAACTGAGATAATGGCGGTATATATATATTAAATTTATAAGGAGAAATATAACTATAATATAAAAAGAGCATAGGAAAATATATTTTAATTTTAAGTAAGATTTTCTCGGAAGTTTCAACAATTATCACAAATTACTTAACAGGAAAATGAAGAGGAAAATATGATCCTTTCATTTACAAAGGACACTGAAAATAAACGCAAACAAGCCCTCACAGGCATTCCATGAGTGGCCATTTAAAACTTAACTATAGATTTAGAGAATAAACGTCCAATTGAAAAAAAAAAAGAGAAAGAGAAAGAACAACTAACCTTGGAAAACAAAGAGAAGAAAATGCACGGCATTTCCAAATAGGGCTAAGAGAACTAAGTAAGTTTAACCTACCGTTAATCCTGTTTAGGAACAGCTTGATTATTAAAATTAATTCAAACGTTGAACTAAAACCTAGAGCAGAGCCCTAGGGGGACTGAGTCGAGTGAAGTTAGCCAACCCTGTTTAAGTGATCTGGTTTACTAAGAAATTAGGAATAATGTAAGGATACAGTGTTAACGTTGTTCGATAAAGAACGTGAAGAAAAAAAAGGATAACATAAGAAGATCTTGCACAATGGGAAGGAGAATGAGATAGAAATACAATCAAAATTAAATTTCAGAGAAACGGTAAAATGAATGTGATAGAAATACAATCAAAATTAAATTCCAAGAAAAGGAAGAGAGGGCAAATGAATGGGCTTGGTTGAAAATGCTAAGTCTGAAGGAGGAGAAATTAATATTAAATTCTAGAAAATAGAAAGAAGAACAGATGACCGTCCTTTGCTGAAAAGTGATCTATCACATAAAACGACTGTTGTTCAAATGTAATTCGAGAGATTGACCTAAGTCAGGAAACCATGCGTTTTCTTGCGTCGGGTGTGCACACATGTACTTGGTACCCCCGCCGACAACTGTATTATTTTCGCCTTAAGCGTACGCCGCCAAGCACGCCTACGCGTGCGAGGGGGTTTTCAGAGTAGTAAGAAAATTTTTTTGATAGTTCGTATCATGACCACATGACGCATGTGGACATGACACACGTGAATACATGTTGTGACCGCATGGGAAATGTGGGCATGACATTTGGTATCAGAGCACAAGTTTCAACATTGGGAGCTCTGGGGTTTGCGTGTTGTTTGGGCTGACATGGAGTGGGTTGAGCATAGTTTGACTCTTGTCCTACTACATGTAGCTGCGAGAGAGTGAGGTTGTGGTTTGTCGACTAACCTTCACCTTGGAGAAATACCCATCCTCTTGTTTTATCATCGTGATGGCCTTGTCACATGATTATTGAAGTCTTCCGCTTATGTTTTGTGGTAGTTGTGATCCTCTTGGTCGATTGTCCTCTCGAGTCAGTTGATCTAGGTGGTGAGGGTTGCGTTGGAACCTTCCTCGCCCTTGTGTATTTTTGTGGAGAGTAGTGACATCTTAATGCCCATTTGATTTATTCTTGCCTTGTGAACTTGACGTGTGTTTATCATAAGGTTGAATGGCATAATTTCTTGAATCCCTAACCCTTGTTATCATTAGAAATTGTCATTGTTTCCTTTGGATTGATAACTAGAAAACATTGCATGAAGTGTATCTTGCTTTAAATTTTATGAGTGTAATTTGTTACATGTGTGATTTCATTAGATTACCTTGTAAAAATACTAAAAAAGAAAGAGGTAAAAATTAGTTTTATGCATAGCAAATTGTTAAGAATTAACATATGTCCTTAAATTGTTCAATGAGGAATTTGTGTGCTTGGCGACCTTTTTTTGTAAAGTACTTCTATAAAATAAACTTTTGCATTTTATAACTTTGTTTTTGTGTGAATTTGATATCATGTTATGCATACCTTGTGTGGAAAAGATGTTTAGGCTTCATATAGTAGAATAGTAAAATTAGAGACGTGATCTTGCTATTAGATTCTTCTTGTGATATACCTCTACTTTATGAACCTTGGGTTAGATAAATGTGTGGTGGTTTCGTAGTGCATATGTAGTGTTATATGGGTTATCGTTAACTCCATGATATGTGATGTGTTGTGAGTCACCATCTTGTGAGTTGAAATAATGTTATTTGGGTTCAATTATGATCTATCAAGCATAGCTAGTAAATTGGTGTACTTACTTGAGGGTGTTGCCTTATCTCTAAATGTGAAGTCATGGTTGGATTCCAATTATGCCTGAGATAGGTTAATTTGAGTTTATGTTTGAGTAAATTTCTTAGAGAACCTTTATGGTAATTATTATGTGACTTTGGGTATGAACGTTGTCCTTATTCACTAAGTAATGAACGACAAAGGAAAATTGTGTATGTGCTACCTTGTGAGTGTGAATACTTGTTATGAGCATGTTTGCTATGTGTGGTGATTATCCCGTACATGCCTGGTGTACTCATGAGCTTGCGATACTGGGTATCCATCCAGGGGTTGAGTGTATAACTACAAGTATGATGGACTCATGCTTGTGTGGTTGTTTGTATGTACACCCTGTAAGGTCCAATCTTGGAGTTGGAGACCTTCCATGTGTGGAGTTAAGTAGTGGAGAGGAAGAACTTAGGAAGCTATGGTGACATGTTGTGGCATTGGTTTGGGATTACCCAACCAACCATACCTTCCTATGCCAGAGTACCCCCTACTTCTCCTTAGTAAATGGACCCTTTCGAGGCCCATCGTGCTATCCTATCATGTTATATTTCCTTGATGATACTATTGACATTTGACATTGGATCTTGGTTATGTTTTGGTATGGGCATGTGATTTGCTCGAGGCCATGCTACTTGTGCAGGTTTATTCTTACCTTGGTATCTTATTTGTACCTTTGAGAAGGGCACGATGTACTATATTGATGACGTGTACCTTTGAGAAGGGCATGATGTACTATATTGATGACGTGTTACCTTTGAGAAGGGCACGATTCCACGTAAGAGTACGTGAAGGTGCATTGATAATACTTACCTACATGATGTTATTGCATGGGTTGTGTTTGCATAACACATGTAGTGACCGTGTTTCCCTCCTTCCTTATTGGTGACTTAATGTTAGTCACATAGTGATGTAATGTGCACTTTCTTGGATTACGATTATTTCTTTCAGTTGTTTGGTGACCTTTTTGTATCTTGGTTGTGTGGACCAGCCATGTTATTTTATCTTGTCTAAAAGTAGCTTAGCCACAACCTTTGATTCTTCATTTTTCGCGTGACTCCTATGGTTACATTGTTTTAATGTTGAAATTGCACGTATTTATTCATTTATTTATTTATTCTAAATTGGGTTTTGAAGACTTCTCCTCTTGGCTTTTCTGGATATTTGTGTTGGCTAAGCTAGGTTTTTTTCTATTTTTCTAATGCTGGTCTTGTGTCGTGATGTTCTTCTCGCCATGTCGATGGAGCGACCTTTGGTGGAGTGTATATAAGGAAGCAGACGTGGGAAACTTATGAGGATGGGGGTAAGTGTGGACTAGTATGGGCTGGTCATTATCCACTTACCTTCCTAGTGATCTTGTTCTTATATTGGCTATCTCTTGGAGGCTAAACCCCTTATACAAACAAGAGGTAGGCCATTGAGGGAATGTATGGTGAGGCCCCCAGGCGTGTGGCCATGAGACCATCATTCTACCTGGTTCTTGGATATTTGGTTACTTGGCACTGGTTATTGGTTACTTGGTTCTATGATGAGACTAGGACATCCCCCTAAACCTTTATGTGAGCCTTGTGAAGTTAATTCATGTAATGTGGATGAATGAAATATGTGTTTAGATGTAAGATCTATAATTGATGTATCTATATATGAGTTGATGTTCTATATAAACAGGTTGTACGATGTGTGAATCCCTTATGCATGTGTGATAATGATTGATGAAGATGAAATTCCTTATGTTGATTTCAATCAATGCAGTGTGCTTTGTGAATAGGATTATGCCTTTATAACATTTAGTTATCATACTTTATAATCTTATGAGTTCCTTATTGCATATGTATCTTTTTGTACTTACCTTGTCTGGTGCAAGAAAGTATTTTATCCTTTAAAGCTTACTTAAATATCAAAACCTACCGTAGTATTTTACTGGCACCACAGACATAACATCTGCTGTAAGAAAATTTGTTTGATAAGCAAAGTCAACTGTCAATTCTGATCTCGAGATTTTTTTTATTTTTTTATTTAAAGATTGCATCATATTTTAAGGAGCGATTTACTGTTTAAAGACTGCGTCATATGAAGGGGTCCTTTATTGTTTTAAAGGCTACATTATATGAAAGGAGAGACTATTATTTAAACAAAATCTGCACTGTAAGAATAGAGGGATTTAATTTTTTTTACAATGGCTATATCATATGCAAGGAGAGATTTCAACATTTGGTAGCAGGGTTCCATGCATGTTAGTGGTTGCATTCTCAATTTGTTTCTTGGGTTAAAAGTTAGTCATTGATGTGGATATAGTTAGATTAGTAGATTCTAAGCATTTGACTCGTTTAGAAAGAATGCATGTAGGTATACAAGAAAAATTATTCTCCTACAAAAATTTATCCACCTTGCTATGAGATAGAATTCAAACAAATATAGTGGGATAGAAATAAAGCTTATTTCAAGTTACTTATTTTCTTTCTAGAATGTCATGCCCACATTTCCCATGCGGTCACAACACGCATCACACGTGTCATGTCCACATGCGTCATGTGGTCATGATACGAACTATCAAAAAATTTCTCTTACTACTCTGAAAACCCCCTCACACGTGTAGGCGTGCTCGGTGGCGTACGCTTAAGGCGAAAATAATACAGTTATCGGCGGGGTACCAAGTACATATGTGCACACCCGACGCAAAAAAAACGTGTGGTTTCCTGACTTAGGTCAATCTCGCGAATTACATTTGAACAACAGTCATTTTAGGTGATAGATCATTTTTCAGCAAAGCACGGTCATCTGTTCTTCTTTCCATTTTCTGGAATTTAATATTAATTTCTCCTCCTTTAGACTTAGCATTTTCAACCAAGCCCGTTCATTTGCCCTCTCTTCCTTTTCTTTTTAATTTTGATTGTATTTCTATCACGTTCATTTTACCGTTTCTCTGAAATTTAATTTTGATTGTATTTCTATCTCATTCTCCTTCCTGTTGTACAAGATCTTCTTATGTTATCCTATTTTTTTTTCTTCACATTCTTTATTGAACAGCAATAACACTACATCTTTTATATTATTCCTAATTTTTTGGTAAACCAGATCACTTACACAAGGTTGGTTAACTTCACTTGACTCAGTCCCCCTAGGGTTCCGCTCTAGGTTTTAGTTCAACGTTTGAATTAATTTTAATAATCAACTTTTTCCTAAATAGGTTTAACAGTAGGTTAAACTTACTTAGTTCTCTTAACCCTGTTCAGAAATGCCGCGCATTTTCTCGTCTTTATTTTCCAAGGTTAGTTGTTCTTTCTCTTTCTCTTTTTTTTTAATTGGACGTTTATTTTTTAAATCTACAGTTGAGTTTTAAGAATGGCCACTCATGGAATGCCTGTGATGGCTTGTTACGTTTATTTTTGGTGTCCTTTGTAAATGAAAGGATCATATTTTCCTCTTCATTTTCCTGTCATTTAATTTGGGATAATTGTTGAAACTTTCGAGAAACTCTTCCTTAAAATTAAAATATAATTACCTATGCTCTTTTTAAATTATAATTGTATAAACAATGTATTTCTGAATTGCAACTCTGAGTTTAAACATCTATTCAATTCGTATTATACATTATGCATAAATATATCCCACTTTCCTCGAATAAAATTTCTATTTCAAGTCAAACGTTTTAAACTACATATAGTAAGCATTTAATTACTTGCGGTAATTTAAAAAAAAAATAATACTGTAATCCCAAAGTTCATTTCTTTCATGGTAGCAAAATTATGACTTGGCTTATAACAAAATTTAAAATTAATATTTCCACTAAGCTTACACAGAAATAATACTTTTACAAATTTAATTAAAACATCAACTAACACTCAACTTTGCAAGTAGGAGAAGAATGAACTAGACAATTTTAATATCCTTTTAAAAACAAATTTTCTTTTCCTCTTCTCATTTCTAAATGGTAAAACTTAATGAACAAAAAAATTACAACTATCAACCCAAAAACAAAGGATTTCCTCACAACTTCAAAAATAACAATTTATACAACAATAGGGAGATAATTTTCTCCCTTTAGAAAATCGACAAGGCAAGAGCTATTAAAAGATCAGGCTCTCCTTAAGACTTAAAGAAAATAAAATATTTTCTAAGATCCAATAATCTTCTTCAAGCTTCACAATAAGCTCCCACAAAACCTACAAATCACACAAGGGAAGAAACACCACACAAGCTGCTCTCCTCCCTACCGTAGACCCGCAAGAGGGTCACCCCCGAGCTAGGGAGATCATCCACACACCTAGGGTATTTCAAAAATCTACTTCACAACGAGGTATAAACAACACAGCAAAACACACATACACCCAAGGGAATTTTCACAACACAAAAACTCAACAAAGGTGAGTTTACAGAGGGGTAGGAGAGTGGACATACTTAACTCTAGAGTGTCACCATTCAATTAAATTTCAACACAGTTTTCCTCATGGCCTCAAGCTAAACAAGATAATCAGATTCTAAGGAATATCATATTTGGCTCTCAAGCCATATAACCAATTTTCTTAAATTCCCACAAATGCCCTCAAGGCTTTCAACATCTCAAAAGAAACAAGGCATGCACTCAAGGAGGATCACTCCTCCCCTACCCCACACTTGATGAGCATTTCTCCCAAGTGGAAGAAGCTCTGCCAACATCCAAATAAAATTTCTCCACAATAACAAAATTTACAATACAAGCAAAATAAATAATTTTCACACATCCTTCATGCAACAAATAGAAATACAAAGGAAAAGCCATGAAATCCAACCTTAAAAAGCCCTTTAATGGATGAAGTTGATGTAGAGTTCCTCTCTAGCCTTCTCTCCAAATCTCCCTTCTCAAAAAAAAAACAATCTCTCTATGATCACAAGCAAGAAACAATGAATGGAGGATATATGATGGCTAGAATAATTTCAGCATTATGAGGCTATGAAGAGGAGAATAGAGAAGGAATTGGGCATTATGAGGATGCCAGAAGAAGATTTCCTAAAGGAAATTAGGCATGATAAGAATGCAAGAATGAAGTCCCCCTGCAAGAATGAAGTCCCCCTGCAAGAAATGAAGTCCCCTCCTGCAAGAATGAAGTTTTATTCCCCCTAATTGCTTAGAGAAGGGTCTTATTTATAGATTTTCTGAAAAGGGAATGGAGGGTGAGGATCAAGAGTTGAGATCAAGGGCTCTCATTATTTGTGAATTTTAAATTCATAGTGGATGAATTAAAAATTGATTTTTTTGGGAAGGGTGAATTATGACAAATTGAATTTTCAATTCCATTATCTAAAAATGAATTAAATCCCACTTTCCTTGATTTAAAATTTCTATTTCAAGTCAAATGTTTTAAACTACATATAGTTTGCCTTCAAATGAATAGTGAAAAGTGAATAGTGAAAGTAAATAGTGAATAGTGAATAGTGAATAGTGAAGAAAAAAAGATAGGATAAGAAGATCTTGCACAACGGGAAGGAGAATGAGATAGAAATACAATCAAAATTAAATTTCAGGGATACGGTAAAATGAGCATGATAGAAATATAATCAAAATTAAATTCCAAGAAAAGGAAGAGAGGGCAAATGAACAGATGATCGTGCTTTGTTAAAAAATGATCTATCACCTAAAACATCTGTTGTTCAAATATTATTCATGAGATTAACCTAAGTTAGGAAACCACGCATTTTCTTGCGTAGGGTGTGCGCACATGTACTTGGTACCCCACCGACAACTATATTGTTTTCGCCTTAAGCGTACACCGTCGAGCACGCCTACGCATGCGAGGGGGTTTTTAGAGTAGTAAGGGAAAATTTTTGATAGTTCGTATCATGACCACATGACGCATGTGGACATGACACGTGTGAATACGTTTTGTGACCGCATGGGAAATGTGGGCATGACATAGATGCATGTATGACAACATTTATGACCCATAAAAGCCTATTCTTGGCCACGGACACCCAAGGTTGTATTGTTGACTCTTGATAAGTGTTATAGGCTTGTAAGAAATCATTTAATGTTTTGAGGTTGTGTAAATTCTATATAAACCATAGCATAGTAGATGAGATGCATATAACAGTTTATAGGTACCCAGGTTTTGCCGGAGTGAAGGTTGGAGGACAGAGGAAGTGAATGTATTTGTAATCTCCTTCTGTGAAGATAATACAACTTGACCTCTTTTCTTGGTGGAATTTTTTACCTGAAAGGGTTTTCTCCATGTTAAACACTTGTGTTATGTGCTTCATTCTGCTTCTAGTATATTTATGTATTATGGGTTTTATGTTTGATTACAATCTCTATTATTAATGCACACTTGAAATATTGCTGAAATTTAATCAAATCATATTTCCATTGAAGTAGTGTTGCTTTCATTTCTAACATTTGGTATCAGAGCCTGGCCAACTTTGACTCTTGGGTGGTAGTGTGGAAGCTGTAGCTACAGTGGGAGATTTGGTTGCATTTGTTTTGTAGATCTTGTGTTATTATTATGGTTGCACCCACCATTGCATCAACCTCTCGATTGGACATTGAGAAGTTCAATGGAATGAGGTATGAGTTGTGGAAGCTAAAAATAGAAGATTTGTTGGAAGAAAGAAACCAATGGTTGGCTGTCCAAAAAAAGAAGAAACCTGATGATGTCTCTCAAGATGAGTGGGATAGACTGGATAAGAAGGCACGGGGAACCATCCACTTGTGTCTTTCAGACTCTGTCTTGTTTAATGTCGCAAAGGAAGAGACTGCATACAAGTTGTGGAAATGGTTGAGTGAGATCTATCAAGCCAAGAGTATGGTAAATAAAATTTATTTAAAAAGAAAATTGTTTTCCATGAAAATGTGAGAAAGTGAATCCGTTGCAGAGCATTTAAATTCTTTTAATTTGTTAGTGAGTCAACTTGATTTAGTAGATGTTGAGGTTAGTGAGGAAGATAAATGTATCTTACTTCTATGTTCTTTACCTAAGTCTTGGGAGAATGTTATCCTTGCTATCACTACTAACCTTGTGGATCTGAAGTTGGATGCTCTTGTTTCAATGCTACTGTCACAGGAATTGAGCAAGAATAGTTTGGATAGTTTAGGGGATGCTCTCAGTGTCAGGGGAAGGTCTAAGGAAAGGGGACCTAAAGGAGATCAGAAAGGGGCTAAGGACAAGTCCAAGGGCTGGTCTAAGACTCCTGGTAAAAAGAACAGAGTTAAGTGTTGGAACTGCGGTAAAAGGGGACATGTGAAGGAGTGCAGAAATCTTTAGAAACAGTGGGAGAGTGCTTCGAATAAGTCCTCGAATGCAGGTGAAGAAGTTTTACTTTCTGCATGTAATCTTGTTTCTAATGATCACTGGTTGGTTGACTCAGGATGCTCATTTCATATGACCCCGGATAAGGAATGGTTCTCCACATATGAAGAATATGATGGAGGTAATATCTACCTTGGTGACAACTCTACATATCCAATTGTTGGGAAAGGAAAGGTATTGTTGTGTTTCAGTGATGGGAGGATTAAAACCCTCCCTGGTGTTTTGCATGTTCCTAGATTAGCTAGAAATCTTATTTCAGTTTTGAAGTTGAATGATTTGGGAATGCATGTGACATTTGACAAGCATGGCTGCAGATTGGTGAGAGGGAACTCAGTGGTAGCGAAAAGGAAGAGATTCAGAAACTTGTTTAAGCTTGAAGGCACTACAGTTTGTAATGCCTCCTATGTATCTGAGGCCACTACTAAAAATACATGTATATTGTGGCACCGCATATTGGGCCACACAAGTAATAATGTACTGAAAACTATTAAGAATAAAGAATTGTTGGATGGTTTCTCTTATTCTGATGAGCACTTTGATTTC
The DNA here is from genome assembly GCA_027924645.1 of Cunninghamia lanceolata. Lineage (NCBI taxonomy): Eukaryota > Viridiplantae > Streptophyta > Pinopsida > Cupressales > Cupressaceae > Cunninghamia > Cunninghamia lanceolata. The sequence continues at coordinate 436,145 of BSBN01001137.1, read as the reverse complement.
TGTGAGCATTGTGTGTTTGGTAAACAAAATAGAAAATCATTTCCTTTAGGAAGCAATAGAGCAAAAGAGAAATTAGAAATTATTCATACGGATGTGTTTGGACCTGTGGATAATGAATCTATTGGAAAATCTCGTTATTTTGTAACCTTCATTGATGATGTATCCAGATTTACATGGATTTATTTTATGAAGCATAAATCTGAAGTTTTCACTAAGTTTAAGGAATTCAAAGTCTTAGTAGAGAACTAATCAGATTTAAAGATAAAAATATTAAGACCTGACAATGGAGGGGAATATTGCTCTAAGGAATTTGATGAGTTTTGCAAGCATGCAGGTATAATCAAACAAAAGACAAATCTATATACACCACAGCAGAATGGTGTTACAGAAAGGATGAACCGAACAATTATGGAAAGGGCCAGAAGTATGCTTAGTGATGCATAGTTGGATAAATGCTTTTGGGCAGAGGCTGTGTGTACTGCTTGCTACTTGATAAACAGATCTCCTTGTAAGGCTCTTGATTCGACACCTTATGAAGTGTGGACAGGTAAGAAACATTCTGTTTCACATTTAAGGGTTTTTGGTTGTGAGGCTTTTGTTCATGTGCCTAAGGAAAAGTGATCTAAGTTGGATCCAAAGGCTAAAAAGTGTACAGTCATTGGATATGGTGATAATGTCAAAGGTTATAAGCTTTGGAATCCACTAACCCGCAAGATTATATTTTCTAGAGATGTTATCTTCAGGGAACTTAGAGTTATTTCTGAACCTGAGTAGCCAAAAGAAAAAGAAGAAAAGGTAAAGAAGGTGCACTTTGATTTAGAGTAGCAAGATGCACCTCAGGAAGAACAGAATGATGGATTGGGGGATGAAGAAGAAGAAGATTCAAGTAGTTCTGATGAAGATAAATCTATTGTGACAGAAGAAGTTGGTGCAGATGATCATGCAGAAGAACAAGTAGAGTCTCTTACTCCACCTTGAGGAGATCCACAAGACAACGAAATCCAGTTGATAGGTATAGCCCACTAGATTTTTGTTGTGTATATGCTTTATTGAGTACTGACAATGAACCTAGATCCTATAGAGAAGCTATTTCTGTAGATGATAGTGAGTCTTGGCAGCTAGCCATGCAGAGGAGATGATGGCTTTGGACTCTAATAACACCTGGGATCTTGTTCGTTTGTCCAAAGGAAGAAAGGCCATAGGATGTAAGCGAGTCTTCAAGAAGAAGTTTGGATCAGACAGGTCATTGGAGAAATACAAGGCTAGACGGGTAGCCAAGGGCTACTCCTAGAGAGAGGGAGTTGATTTTGGTGAGATATTCTCTCCTATTGCTAAATTGACATCTATTAGATTTCTCTTATCCATTGCTACAACTTATGATTGAGAGATTGAGCAAATGGATGTTAAGACTGTGTTCTTACATGGAGATCTTGAAGAAGAAATTTATATGCAACAACCTACAGGTTTTGAGGTAAAAGGAAAAGAACATTGGGTTTGCAAGTTAAAAAGGTCTCTTTATGGTCTGAAACAGTCCCCTAGAATGTGGTAGTAAAAGTTTGATTCATTTGTTTTGAAATTAGGTTTTGTTAGAAGCGAGGAGGATCATTGTGTTTACATTCATTGTGTTGATGATTCTATACTAGTTATTGCTTTGTATGTTGATGACATGTTTTTCAGCAATACTAAGGGTATGGTCAGTGAGCTTAAAGCCCAACTTTCAGGTGTATTTGAGATGAAGGATCTTGGTACTGCAAGGTATATTTTGGGAATGGAGATTAGGAGGGACAGAGTTAACAGAAAGCTTTGGTTGTCACAAAGTAAGTATGTGAATACTATTTTGCAAAGGTTTAGTTTACAGGACTGTAACCCAGTTAGAGTTCCTTTACCCATTGGTACTAAGCTTTCATTAGATATGTGTCCAAAGACTGAGGATGATCTTGAGGATATGTCTAATGTGTCATATGCTAGTGTTGTAGGGAGTTTGATGTATGCAATGGTTTGTACTAGACCAGATATTGCCCAAGCAGTGGAAGTTCTGAGTAGATTTATGTATAACCCTGGTAGACAACATTGGAACTATGCGAAAAGGGTATTTAAATATCTTGTAGGTACTCCTGATCATTGTTTGGTTTATTCTGGTACTAATAGTGATGATAAATCTTTAGACATACAGGGTTTTGTTGATGCAAATTGGGCAGGTGACTTAGACAGTTGAAGGTCCACTAGTGGCTATGTATTTACTCTGTTTGGAGGTGCAGTGAGTTGGATGAGTAAGAGGTAGCCCACAGTTGATTTGTCCACCACAGAAGCAGAGTATATGGCTGCAACTCATGTCTCCAAGGAGGCAGTTTGGTTGAGGAGACTATGTACAAGTATTGGTTTTGATTATAGATCATTCAGATTGGTTGTGATAGGCAAAGTGCTATATGTTTGGCCAAGAATCCCATGTATCATGCTCGAACTAAGCATGTTGATGTTCAGTATCACTTTGTTCGAGAGTTGGTTGCAAATAGAGAGATTGAGCTGAAGAAGATAGACAATCAAGAGAATGTTGCAGATTCATTGACCAAACTTGTGAGCACAGAGAAGTTCGTGTGGTGCAGAGAGGGTATGGGCCTTGTTTCTAGTGCCTGATTAATTTTTATTTGATTTCCTATGGTTTGATTTACAATGTATAATGTCAAGTGGGAGAATGTTGGGATAAGGTGCCATTAACCTTGTAAATCCCAATATTGTATTTATTCCATTTATTATTTGTAATTTGTAATTACCCATAAGGGATGTACAAGTTTCACTAGTAGAAGTAAAAATTATTTATTGTCCACAATAATTACGAAGTTACTACATGGTAAGTCCCAGAGTAATCGGCGGTAGTTACGGGATGTCATTTACTATGGTAAATGGTAATTGGTCAAAGTGGGGTGCACATGTGGAGGAATAATCTACTCTTAGTGTTATGACGCACGTCATAGATGTTGTAAGAAGGTGTAAGAGATTCTATGACAACTGTAAGTTGTCATAAGAATCTATGACACCAATAATAGCATATGATACGTCATAAGATGTTGTAAGTGGCTATTTTTTGCCCCAAGGTGTTCAAGCTTGCATGGGTACATTTTTCTAAATGTAGATGCATGTATGACAACATTTATGACCCCGTAAGAGCCTATTCTTGGCCATGGATGCCCAAGGTTGTATTGTTGACTCTTGAAAAGTGTTATGGGCTTGTAAGAAGTCATTTAATGTCTTGAGGTTGTGTAAATTCTATATAAACCATAGCATAGTAGATGAGATGCATATAACAGTTTACAGGTACCCAGGTTTTGTTGGAGTGAAGGTTGGAGGACAGAGGAAGTGAATGTATTTCTAATCTCCTTTTGTGAAGATAATACAACTTGACCTCTTTTCTTGGTGGAGTTTTTTACCCGAAAGGGTTTTCTCCACATTAAACACTTGTGTTATGTGCTTCATTCTGCTTCTGGTATATTTATGTATTGTGGGTTTTATGTTTTGATTACAATCTCCATTGTTAATGCACACTTGAAAGATTGTTGAAATTTAATCGAATCATATTTCCATTAAAGTAGTGTTGCTTTCATTTCTAACAGTATTTAATTTTTTCTTTGGTTAATTTCTTGTCTAGTCAATACAGATCGAATTGTCTCTAGAAACAAGATTTATATGATACAATTGCTTCAATTTACTTGTGTTTGTGAACACAACTATATGGCTCTCTTTTGTGTTTTGTAACATATTTATTACTTATAGAAATTACAATCTTCTATCTAAGCATCATTGTGACTTCTCCTTGATTTAAGTTATAAATTTAAATTTGTAGTTCTTTCAATTGGTAATTTATATTCACACATTTTGTTGAAATGGGTAATCAAATTTTGGATTGACTGTGGAAAAAAAATTCTAAAATTGGGTTTGTTGTTGATTATCTCAAAGGCCTTTAATAATGGTTACTACTTTGGATATCCTATGCCTAATAATGGTTACTATGTTATGCATTGAGGTGTTAGCAGGGTTGGAAACCATTTCTACTAACACCATATTAGGGTTGGAAACCATTTTTGCTAACACCATTTATGGTGTTAGCAGGGTTGAAAACCATTTCTCAATCTCAAACCCTACTTTTTCTAAGATGTCAATCCTATTATAGTTTATCAATTTAATTTTGTCCTTGTTGCTCATTTGAACTACAATCCAATGGTGATAATCTAGATATTTTGAATGATGATAATTAATTTTGACAAATGCTTCACAGTTTGTCAAAACTTTGTTGCTAGCTAATTACAAAATATGATTTTGCAATACTCTTCACTTCAAAATTTCTTACTTGCTTATTACAAAATTATTAACTTCATGTTCTTACTATCTAATATTATCTAATCTAATCCATTCTATTTCACTCAAGCAACTATATTGCATGTAATCCTTAGGTTAATTTGTACTTAATTGTGTTTATTACCTAATTAGCCTAATGAATCTTTTTTTTTTCATTTTTGTGAACGCAACAAACTTATCTAATACTTAAACCCTAATTAGGTTTTTTAGATCTACATTTATTCTTGACTTCATATTATTTTCATATATGATTTATCGTTTTACCTTTGATATCCATTGATGCATTTATATACTAGGGTTTGGTGTTGCTTTTCATAGTTTATCTTTTGCCCACCCAACCTACCCTTGATTTGACCCAAGGTTTACAATTTTACCATATTTTCATATATGATTTTAGAATAACATCTTGAGCGTTAAAATAATATATAAGTTTTTATTATGACATTTGATTATTCCTTCTAGGTTTTGTACAGTTTTATTTGCATATATTTAGAGAAACCTAGATCTTTGGATAGAACTTTGTTGTTTACATTATAGATTCTCATTTTCCTCTACCCTTATCTTCTATTCATGCTTCCATCCTTAATTTGTGTATGTTCATATACTTTGTAGCAAGTGATCCTATTGTTTGAGATTCACTCATGACATTTTATTATAATGATCAGACCAATTTGTCTATGGAAACATTATATGACTATGTTTTTTCTCTTCCTTTAGTGTCACGCCTCAAACTTTCTAAACCCTCTGAACTTAGTTATATTTAGAATTATTAGATATTTTATTGTGATTATGTTATAAATAGGTAATTATCAATGAATAAAAAAGTGAAATATTATCATTCCTTTTTCAAGTATACAATTAGAAAGTTATTAAATGATGAATACAAATGCTTATGTGATGCTTCGGCTATGGGATTTTGGTTACTAACCTATTAATCAGAAATTGAGTTGAATGAGCGTAGGTATGTGTCAAAGGAAAGGCTTGGTTAAGGTAGAGGCAATCTAGCCGCCCGACAAGAATTGGATGGAGAAAACCTTGATGCTTGCACACACAAGCACGTAGCTCATATTGCATTTGCATTTTTATCATTTCATGGAGTGACCTCTGTCAAGTTTTATCTACATGGTAGTGTGGTTGATGGAATTAATTGATTACTCATGTTAGAATATATCTCCATTATGCTTCTTTAGATGTGTAATTAAATGATTTCTTATTATGTTCAAAGTGTCTTTTTATTTAAAATAGGCTAAGTTAAAATTGTATATTCTCTTTTCAAATAAAGATAATATTTTTTCTTGTAGTTTTATTTACTTATTTTTCTAAGAGAATATCTATGTGCTAAATTAAAAATTATATAAAATAAAAATATTTTTTATTTTTAATATATATCTATTGGTGCAAAAATGAATTTCTTTTATTTCCTTTAGATAACATCAAGCTTTAAAAGAAAGAAAACAAAAAGAAGGAAAGAAAGTTAAAGAAAGATAGACTTCATGCAAAAAAATCAAAAAAGACAAAAAAAAAGAAAGAAAAGATAGAAACGATCCAAGAATTAAAAACAAGAAGAAAATCTTTAAAGGAAAAAAATACGCCTCAAAAGAAGAAGAGCAGCAAAGTAGAGAAAGAAGAAAAGAAGAGGAGAGACGGAGAGCAGGAAGGAAGAGCAAAAGGCTCAGAGATCAGTAAATCAATCTTTGACCAGGCATGGAACTACTGGTACACAACCTTTGACTTACATTTGTCTAAAATAGATTTCAATTTGTCTGATGTACATGTAATCTTTGTTTTATTCTTAGTATTCCACTTGATCTTAGGTACTGAATTGGTCTTCTATGAATTAGAATTGACCTCATCTAAACAGACCTTTCCTAAATTTAATCGACCTACCAAACCAAGGCCGACAAGTTTTAAACTTCATACGACTTTGTAGTTCTAGTAAACTGTTGTTATATTTGACCACCCATTTACATTCTTCGCATGTAAACCTCTTCTCTATCCACTTTGTGATACCTTCCTTGCTGTGATTCACATTATTCTGTCTGATGGAAACAAACTAGATGGCCTAAGCAACGGCCTATCAGCCTGGTGTATGTAACAATCATATATGTTGAAACAAATTTTACTCTCTTAGAATTTACTTTATAGCTATATCAAACCAATATTAACAATTACTTCAACATTCGTGGGTTATATTATTTTTCAGCGATTCCTTATCTTTGATTTTTGTCTTTGCAACTATGGCAGTGCTTTTCAAAACTTAAGCGGCCTCACTCAAATCTCATTGATCTTGTATGTGACCTCTTTCCTTTGAAATGATGTCCCCGCATATTAGTAAGTGGCCTCCCAAATTGAAAACATGCCTTCTTTAATATACTTTGATCATATTCTTTTGATTACATTCCGGCTCTGTCACATTCTTAAACTTTCGCAGCCTAAAGATCCTAGTGTCAACTTTACCCATTTTGTTTCTATTAAAACAGTCTATTGAGTCACTAATTTAACTTTATTTTTACGAACTGGGTTTCTCTAAAATTTTTATATAAGGTGTGAAACTTAGTTATTTAAATCATATCCAAAAATCAGCCTTACCTAGTTTGTCCTTTTTGAGGTATGTAATAATTAGTGACTATTTATCTTTTATCCATTTTACCTCTGTTAAATTAATTTCTAAAATATATTAGATGGATGAGCCTGAGTCTACATCTATTATTTCATTCCATCGATTGATTATCTTTTACTCTTTTCAAAATGGATTTATGTTAAAAGCTTATGTGATTTATTGTTGTCCTTACTGTTATTACTGTCGTAGCTTTCTGTATTCCTATAGTTGCATTCTTTCTTTTTGTAGTCACATTGTTTGTTTGTAATGCTAATAAGTATATCATGAGTTACCCTCTCTTATTTTGCATTTCTGACAGAAGATAATCCCTGTAACTTTTTGGTTATCCTGTAGTTTTCTGTTTCTATTTTTTGTAACATTATGTGTTTCTGTTGTAGTTAACTATTCTTCCTGTAGCTTACTGTATCTCTTGTAGGATAGTTGGGGCTATCGTAGTACTATTTAGTCATCTGTAAGATGAATATCACTGACTTATCTACTTGTGGTGTTATTAAAGAGTGTTTTTCTATTGGAAAGTATTAAAACAACTAATATATAATTTCCTAATTCTTCTTAGTCATAAATTTAATCATTATCGCATTATAAACCAACCTTCTTTGCTGATATAAATAGTTATTTCTTTCATAATTGTGACTGCAATATAATGACCTATATATACCTACAATACATATATTTATCTATATAAAGACTATCATGATCAATTTTGTCATTAACTTATTATTTAAATAGAGGAACTCTTGTTTGATGTATAGTATGCTTTAACCATCATAGTTTCCATTCTTGTTAAGTAAAAGCATACTCACATTATCTTTTGCAAAGAAAGTAACTAGTAGATTGTATTTGTTATATGAATTATAGAATTAGTTTATTTTGCTATGTTTATGTTGAGCTTATCATCCAGGATAGGATGCTAAATGTGGGCTAATGGAGAAGGTGATCTTCTTTTTCAAGATCTACCAATTATGTATTTATGCTTTGGCCAAAGATATGTTTGTACCATTGAAATAGATGGATATTTAATGCCTAGTGATTAATATTGTTCTTTGCCACATCCTGTTTGCAAGAAATATGATAATTCTAGATTAGAATGCATATAGGCATTAGGCATGCATCGAGTGTTCCCTCCTGCCAATTGTTCCGAGTTGCTAGGCGCTTCGTACAGGGTTAGGTATTCTTCGAGGTAGGAAGAATTCCAGGGAAGTGTAGTGCTTCGTGGTTGGGTGGAAAAAGCACCTTAACCATGCTCTTGTCCTTCGGCTTGCGAAAGACCAGTGGGTTATGGCGGCTAAAGATGGATATTTGTATAATTGATCATCATTATGTAATTCAAATAATTGATATATCATTGTATGGAATAATTGTATGGCTTGCTTAGCTAAGAGATGTAATTGTATTTTTCCTTGTGGTGTTATTTTAGCATTTGCACTTGTAAGATTGTAAGATATCATAACATCCTGAATATCTCTATTAATAGAAAGTTTCACCTTTCCATTTATAAGTTGAGAATTGTTTTACTTTTGTATTTTTAGTAAGTGGAATTTGAGTACCTTACATTTAGAGACTCGATTATCACATTTTAGTCTTTGTTAGACATTATTACTTCACTTGTCTATGATTATCACATGTTACATACTTCTTTAGAGACTGATGCAGAGGCATCCACACTATAACATTCGCATATAGCATGAATGTCTGCAGACCAACCTCATCATCATCATCTTCGCCATCATCATCATATTCCCTAAAACTACCAACATCATCATCATGTTCTGCGTTACACAGTCAGCATCATCATATTTCGGACGGTCGCAAACATCCGCCTGCCGACTACTGTTCATCTCCGCTTTCCTTCTAACATCATCATCATGATGTTCAGCGGGCGCACACATTCTCCGGTTGCACTGTTCATCGGGCTCCGAACTCCATCGTCATCATCATATGCAACACTTCCTTCGTCAGCAGGATATTCAACATCCGGTTGTCCCAAATATCCTGATGACGTTCACCTTCAGCAGCTTACCTTCGATGCTCCGCTACCCGACGACACAAGCAACAGCATCATGATAAAATTTATCCGGTTCTCTTCGAAACCTCCTGATGACGCTAATACAACCTTCTACCACGGACTTCCGCCGATACCTTAGCACTTAACGACGGCAGGATAAACTCGCACAAGGGGATATCTCAATATCCTGATGACGATGACGTCATATCCTGATGACGATGACGTCACCCAACATCCTGATGACCTTCTCAACACTTAGTCAAAAACACGAACTTTCTCTTCCGCATCTACTCGCGATATGCGGATGTTTGGCACTTCCAATATGATGATCCTGATGCCGATACACTCCTCGGCTCCTCCTGCTGATGATCACCCCGACGAACTCACACTTCATGCAATCGACAACATCATGCCGATCTCCTCCCCTTATCCGGATGATGATGTCTAACCCGACTGCAGGATATTTGCAGAAATATCCTGATGATGCCGTCTTCACGAACTTCTGCACTTAGCGAAATCTCTCTTCGCCGATCCACCAGGGATGACCCGATCCAACTCAGGGTGATCTTCCAACTCCAGTTTATCAACGTGACCTAGCACATGAGGATGCTAGGGTCTTCAACATCTCTTGATCGCGATCCTGCACACCTGCATGCAAACAAACAAACTACTACCTACCCTAATGTACATTACCATTCCACCGATCAGACAGATCAACCGGTGGAATGGATCAGGAAATCCATGCAGCCACGCAAACCAGCAGATCGATTATACAAAGGAGATCAACAGAAAACGAAACAGGATCTTTATTGATTCAAAGATGCAATACAATATGATGTTCCTCACACAGAACACTCAACTCCTCTGCTGGATGCAACACTACACTGCCGATCGATGATGTCTACAATCAACCGATCTCATGCTTATAAAGATTTCCCTATGAGTACTACTGACCCAACTCCAAGCGGCTGGGAACTCTCCAGGCGGCTGGGAGATCCCACCGAACATACATCATGACAGCTGTTATAACTAACTAGCTAAAAATAGCAAAAGCCTGGTCAGCATGATCTTATCATGATCAGCGTGACATTATTACATGCAATTGGTCTAACAGACCTTCTTGGAAACACAAACAAGACCTAAACTACTAACTGCCTCATCCAGACCAGCTGTCAGGTAGGTGCTCCTGCACCATACTCCCCAACAGAAAAGAACTCATGTCCCATGAGTTTAGTATGGGGAAGTCCTCCACCGTTACACTTTGCTTTGTCAGTCGTCTGACCTGCTCCAGCTTTATCTGCTGCTGTCTCGTGGCTGCTCCAAGACTTCTGAACTGTAACTTGCTTTCTGGCAAGTAAATCATCATGCCTGTTGATGTAGGCCTTCTTCTCACATACCCTGTGTTTGTCAGGTTGCCTAACCAGAACCTCTGGCTGAACTACCTCTTGAACTTCTGAAGTGTTCAAGTCTATCTTCCTTTCAACTCTTATAGGACAAACAATAGTCCCAACTATGACAACATCCTTGTCATTCCTTTCAACTGATGGTTGGTTGCACCCCTGTTTCTGAACCTGCTGCTGACCTCTGTCAGTCACAACTGAAACTGTCTTCAGCTTGTTGTCTGTAACAACTCCTTTCTCTGCAGTGTCCTGAACTGCCTTCATGCCTGCTCCTCTAGGCATCTGCACATACTCCTTCTTTCCCATTAAAATGATTTGAGCTGCCTTCTGTACTGCAGCTTTTGCCTGCAATGGCATCAACTTGATAATCCTCCCATCCTTCTTGATGGTATAGGTATTAGCATACCCATCATACAGTACCCTTCTGTCAAATTGCCATGGTCTACCTAGCAGTAGGTGACAACATTCCATAGGCAATATATCACACAAAATTCTATCATGATATGATCTAATCTGGAAATCCACATATGCCTGTTCAGAGACAAAAAGTGATTGCCTATCACTCACCCAAGATGCCTTGTAAGGGTGTGGATGTGGAATCCTTTCCAGCTTCAGTTTATCCACCATTTCCTGAGATACCATGTTGTCTGTTGAACCAGTATCAATGACAACTTTCCATACCTTACCTTTGCTCTTGCATGTGGTTTTGAAGAGAGCTCTCCTTTGCATCATATCCTTTGATGCCTGCAAACTTGTTTTCCTTAACAGCAGTGATTCTCCACTCTCTGGATAGCCAAAATTCTCAGGACCTCTGTTTGAACTCTGTGCACTTTCTTCTTCTTTCTCTTCTTGTACCAATTGTACTCTCTTATCACTTGTTCTATCATTTCTGGATGATGAACCTTTGTTTTCTGGACATTTGAAAGATGGATGACCAAACTCGCCACAGGTGTAACACTTTCCTGAAAATGTAGTAGAACCTCTACCACCTCCAAATCTTCCTCTATTACCTTTCCATCCACCTCTGAAATCAGACTGTCCTTTACCAGTGTCTTCTTGAACCTCATTAGTTTGCTTTTGTGCAGGGGCTGCTCCTCTTCCCCTATTGTTTCCTCTTCCTCTCATGGACTTATCATGTCCTCTATTCAGCTTTTCTTCAATCCTGATTGCCATTTGATAACAATCCTCCACATTCTTAGGGTTAGCTAACACTAACTCATCCTGTATGTTAAACCTCAAACCAGCCAAGTACCTAGCCACCTTTTCTACCTCATTCTCATGATGACCAGATCTCATACTCAACAGATAAAATTCCTCAGTATAGGCTTTCACATCCCTGTCTTTCTGCTTTAGAAATTGCAGCTTCTTAAACATCTGGATTTCATAATCCCTTGGCAAGAATTTACCCTTGATCCTTGCTACCATCTTATCCCAAGAAGTGATCTTAGACTTCCCTTGTTTCCTTCTCTCAGATTGTACATAATCCCACCATACCAAAGCATGACCTCCTAACTTGGTCTTTGCAATTTTTACCTTCTGATCCTCAGCAACATCTTCACATTCAAAGTGATTATCCAGTGCAGCAATCCAATCCAACAACTCATCTTCATTCAAGCTTCCAGTATACTTGGAAACATCAACCTTTACCTTAGGTTTTTCACTCTGCACTGCCTTTAACAGTTTTGCCAACCTCTGGTCTTCAGCATCCAGATCTTCAGCTACCTCTTCATACTCTTCAACAGTATCTGCATCTTCTTCAGACTCACTGTCTTCCACTTCCCTCTTTTTGTTCTTTTCCAGGGCTGTCAGCCTGGCTTGAAGTGCTTCAGCAAGCTCCTTCATCTTCCTCATCTCTCTAGCATGTTTCTCCTTCATCTCCTGCAATTCCCTTGCAGTACCACTACCTTTAGGAGGCATTTTGTCAACCTCACAATCAACACACAACACAATCAACTCTATCTCTACCTCTGCCCTTTCGGTGACAGAATCAACACACAACAGCCCAGACCTTTTGCTGAGCTCTGATACCACTATGATGCAGAGGCATCCACACTATAACATTCGCATATAGCATGAATGTCTGCAGACCAACCTCATCATCATCATCTTCGCCATCATCATCATATTCCCTAAAACTACCAACATCATCATCATGTTCTGCGTTACACAGTCAGCATCATCATATTTCGGACGGTCGCAAACATCCGCCTGCCGACTACTGTTCATCTCCGCTTTCCTTCTAACATCATCATCATGATGTTCAGCGGGCGCACACATTCTCCGGTTGCACTGTTCATCGGGCTCCGAACTCCATCGTCATCATCATATGCAACACTTCCTTCGTCAGCAGGATATTCAACATCCGGTTGTCCCAAATATCCTGATGACGTTCACCTTCAGCAGCTTACCTTCGATGCTCCGCTACCCGACGACACAAGCAACAGCATCATGATAAAATTTATCCGGTTCTCTTCGAAACCTCCTGATGACGCTAATACAACCTTCTACCACGGACTTCCGCCGATACCTTAGCACTTAACGACGGCAGGATAAACTCGCACAAGGGGATATCTCAATATCCTGATGACGATGACGTCATATCCTGATGACGATGACGTCACCCAACATCCTGATGACCTTCTCAACACTTAGTCAAAAACACGAACTTTCTCTTCCGCATCTACTCGCGATATGCGGATGTTTGGCACTTCCAATATGATGATCCTGATGCCGATACACTCCTCGGCTCCTCCTGCTGATGATCACCCCGACGAACTCACACTTCATGCAATCGACAACATCATGCCGATCTCCTCCCCTTATCCGGATGATGATGTCTAACCCGACTGCAGGATATTTGCAGAAATATCCTGATGATGCCGTCTTCACGAACTTCTGCACTTAGCGAAATCTCTCTTCGCCGATCCACCAGGGATGACCCGATCCAACTCAGGGTGATCTTCCAACTCCAGTTTATCAACGTGACCTAGCACATGAGGATGCTAGGGTCTTCAACATCTCTTGATCGCGATCCTGCACACCTGCATGCAAACAAACAAACTACTACCTACCCTAATGTACATTACCATTCCACCGATCAGACAGATCAACCGGTGGAATGGATCAGGAAATCCATGCAGCCACGCAAACCAGCAGATCGATTATACAAAGGAGATCAACAGAAAACGAAACAGGATCTTTATTGATTCAAAGATGCAATACAATATGATGTTCCTCACACAGAACACTCAACTCCTCTGCTGGATGCAACACTACACTGCCGATCGATGATGTCTACAATCAACCGATCTCATGCTTATAAAGATTTCCCTATGAGTACTACTGACCCAACTCCAAGCGGCTGGGAACTCTCCAGGCGGCTGGGAGATCCCACCGAACATACATCATGACAGCTGTTATAACTAACTAGCTAAAAATAGCAAAAGCCTGGTCAGCATGATCTTATCATGATCAGCGTGACATTATTACATGCAATTGGTCTAACAGACCTTCTTGGAAACACAAACAAGACCTAAACTACTAACTGCCTCATCCAGACCAGCTGTCAGGTAGGTGCTCCTGCACCATACTCCCCAACAGAAAAGAACTCATGTCCCATGAGTTTAGTATGGGGAAGTCCTCCACCGTTACACTTTGCTTTGTCAGTCGTCTGACCTGCTCCAGCTTTATCTGCTGCTGTCTCGTGGCTGCTCCAAGACTTCTGAACTGTAACTTGCTTTCTGGCAAGTAAATCATCATGCCTGTTGATGTAGGCCTTCTTCTCACATACCCTGTGTTTGTCAGGTTGCCTAACCAGAACCTCTGGCTGAACTACCTCTTGAACTTCTGAAGTGTTCAAGTCTATCTTCCTTTCAACTCTTATAGGACAAACAATAGTCCCAACTATGACAACATCCTTGTCATTCCTTTCAACTGATGGTTGGTTGCACCCCTGTTTCTGAACCTGCTGCTGACCTCTGTCAGTCACAACTGAAACTGTCTTCAGCTTGTTGTCTGTAACAACTCCTTTCTCTGCAGTGTCCTGAACTGCCTTCATGCCTGCTCCTCTAGGCATCTGCACATACTCCTTCTTTCCCATTAAAATGATTTGAGCTGCCTTCTGTACTGCAGCTTTTGCCTGCAATGGCATCAACTTGATAATCCTCCCATCCTTCTTGATGGTATAGGTATTAGCATACCCATCATACAGTACCCTTCTGTCAAATTGCCATGGTCTACCTAGCAGTAGGTGACAACATTCCATAGGCAATATATCACACAAAATTCTATCATGATATGATCTAATCTGGAAATCCACATATGCCTGTTCAGAGACAAAAAGTGATTGCCTATCACTCACCCAAGATGCCTTGTAAGGGTGTGGATGTGGAATCCTTTCCAGCTTCAGTTTATCCACCATTTCCTGAGATACCATGTTGTCTGTTGAACCAGTATCAATGACAACTTTCCATACCTTACCTTTGCTCTTGCATGTGGTTTTGAAGAGAGCTCTCCTTTGCATCATATCCTTTGATGCCTGCAAACTTGTTTTCCTTAACAGCAGTGATTCTCCACTCTCTGGATAGCCAAAATTCTCAGGACCTCTGTTTGAACTCTGTGCACTTTCTTCTTCTTTCTCTTCTTGTACCAATTGTACTCTCTTATCACTTGTTCTATCATTTCTGGATGATGAACCTTTGTTTTCTGGACATTTGAAAGATGGATGACCAAACTCGCCACAGGTGTAACACTTTCCTGAAAATGTAGTAGAACCTCTACCACCTCCAAATCTTCCTCTATTACCTTTCCATCCACCTCTGAAATCAGACTGTCCTTTACCAGTGTCTTCTTGAACCTCATTAGTTTGCTTTTGTGCAGGGGCTGCTCCTCTTCCCCTATTGTTTCCTCTTCCTCTCATGGACTTATCATGTCCTCTATTCAGCTTTTCTTCAATCCTGATTGCCATTTGATAACAATCCTCCACATTCTTAGGGTTAGCTAACACTAACTCATCCTGTATGTTAAACCTCAAACCAGCCAAGTACCTAGCCACCTTTTCTACCTCATTCTCATGATGACCAGATCTCATACTCAACAGATAAAATTCCTCAGTATAGGCTTTCACATCCCTGTCTTTCTGCTTTAGAAATTGCAGCTTCTTAAACATCTGGATTTCATAATCCCTTGGCAAGAATTTACCCTTGATCCTTGCTACCATCTTATCCCAAGAAGTGATCTTAGACTTCCCTTGTTTCCTTCTCTCAGATTGTACATAATCCCACCATACCAAAGCATGACCTCCTAACTTGGTCTTTGCAATTTTTACCTTCTGATCCTCAGCAACATCTTCACATTCAAAGTGATTATCCAGTGCAGCAATCCAATCCAACAACTCATCTTCATTCAAGCTTCCAGTATACTTGGAAACATCAACCTTTACCTTAGGTTTTTCACTCTGCACTGCCTTTAACAGTTTTGCCAACCTCTGGTCTTCAGCATCCAGATCTTCAGCTACCTCTTCATACTCTTCAACAGTATCTGCATCTTCTTCAGACTCACTGTCTTCCACTTCCCTCTTTTTGTTCTTTTCCAGGGCTGTCAGCCTGGCTTGAAGTGCTTCAGCAAGCTCCTTCATCTTCCTCATCTCTCTAGCATGTTTCTCCTTCATCTCCTGCAATTCCCTTGCAGTACCACTACCTTTAGGAGGCATTTTGTCAACCTCACAATCAACACACAACACAATCAACTCTATCTCTACCTCTGCCCTTTCGGTGACAGAATCAACACACAACAGCCCAGACCTTTTGCTGAGCTCTGATACCACTATGATGCAGAGGCATCCACACTATAACATTCGCATATAGCATGAATGTCTGCAGACCAACCTCATCATCATCATCTTCGCCATCATCATCATATTCCCTAAAACTACCAACATCATCATCATGTTCTGCGTTACACAGTCAGCATCATCATATTTCGGACGGTCGCAAACATCCGCCTGCCGACTACTGTTCATCTCCGCTTTCCTTCTAACATCATCATCATGATGTTCAGCGGGCGCACACATTCTCCGGTTGCACTGTTCATCGGGCTCCGAACTCCATCGTCATCATCATATGCAACACTTCCTTCGTCAGCAGGATATTCAACATCCGGTTGTCCCAAATATCCTGATGACGTTCACCTTCAGCAGCTTACCTTCGATGCTCCGCTACCCGACGACACAAGCAACAGCATCATGATAAAATTTATCCGGTTCTCTTCGAAACCTCCTGATGACGCTAATACAACCTTCTACCACGGACTTCCGCCGATACCTTAGCACTTAACGACGGCAGGATAAACTCGCACAAGGGGATATCTCAATATCCTGATGACGATGACGTCATATCCTGATGACGATGACGTCACCCAACATCCTGATGACCTTCTCAACACTTAGTCAAAAACACGAACTTTCTCTTCCGCATCTACTCGCGATATGCGGATGTTTGGCACTTCCAATATGATGATCCTGATGCCGATACACTCCTCGGCTCCTCCTGCTGATGATCACCCCGACGAACTCACACTTCATGCAATCGACAACATCATGCCGATCTCCTCCCCTTATCCGGATGATGATGTCTAACCCGACTGCAGGATATTTGCAGAAATATCCTGATGATGCCGTCTTCACGAACTTCTGCACTTAGCGAAATCTCTCTTCGCCGATCCACCAGGGATGACCCGATCCAACTCAGGGTGATCTTCCAACTCCAGTTTATCAACGTGACCTAGCACATGAGGATGCTAGGGTCTTCAACATCTCTTGATCGCGATCCTGCACACCTGCATGCAAACAAACAAACTACTACCTACCCTAATGTACATTACCATTCCACCGATCAGACAGATCAACCGGTGGAATGGATCAGGAAATCCATGCAGCCACGCAAACCAGCAGATCGATTATACAAAGGAGATCAACAGAAACGAAACAGGATCTTTATTGATTCAAAGATGCAATACAATATGATGTTCCTCACACAGAACACTCAACTCCTCTGCTGGATGCAACACTACACTGCCGATCGATGATGTCTACAATCAACCGATCTCATGCTTATAAAGATTTCCCTATGAGTACTACTGACCCAACTCCAAGCGGCTGGGAACTCTCCAGGCGGCTGGGAGATCCCACCGAACATACATCATGACAGCTGTTATAACTAACTAGCTAAAAATAGCAAAAGCCTGGTCAGCATGATCTTATCATGATCAGCGTGACATTATTACATGCAATTGGTCTAACAGACCTTCTTGGAAACACAAACAAGACCTAAACTACTAACTGCCTCATCCAGACCAGCTGTCAGGTAGGTGCTCCTGCACCATACTCCCCAACAGAAAAGAACTCATGTCCCATGAGTTTAGTATGGGGAAGTCCTCCACCGTTACACTTTGCTTTGTCAGTCGTCTGACCTGCTCCAGCTTTATCTGCTGCTGTCTCGTGGCTGCTCCAAGACTTCTGAACTGTAACTTGCTTTCTGGCAAGTAAATCATCATGCCTGTTGATGTAGGCCTTCTTCTCACATACCCTGTGTTTGTCAGGTTGCCTAACCAGAACCTCTGGCTGAACTACCTCTTGAACTTCTGAAGTGTTCAAGTCTATCTTCCTTTCAACTCTTATAGGACAAACAATAGTCCCAACTATGACAACATCCTTGTCATTCCTTTCAACTGATGGTTGGTTGCACCCCTGTTTCTGAACCTGCTGCTGACCTCTGTCAGTCACAACTGAAACTGTCTTCAGCTTGTTGTCTGTAACAACTCCTTTCTCTGCAGTGTCCTGAACTGCCTTCATGCCTGCTCCTCTAGGCATCTGCACATACTCCTTCTTTCCCATTAAAATGATTTGAGCTGCCTTCTGTACTGCAGCTTTTGCCTGCAATGGCATCAACTTGATAATCCTCCCATCCTTCTTGATGGTATAGGTATTAGCATACCCATCATACAGTACCCTTCTGTCAAATTGCCATGGTCTACCTAGCAGTAGGTGACAACATTCCATAGGCAATATATCACACAAAATTCTATCATGATATGATCTAATCTGGAAATCCACATATGCCTGTTCAGAGACAAAAAGTGATTGCCTATCACTCACCCAAGATGCCTTGTAAGGGTGTGGATGTGGAATCCTTTCCAGCTTCAGTTTATCCACCATTTCCTGAGATACCATGTTGTCTGTTGAACCAGTATCAATGACAACTTTCCATACCTTACCTTTGCTCTTGCATGTGGTTTTGAAGAGAGCTCTCCTTTGCATCATATCCTTTGATGCCTGCAAACTTGTTTTCCTTAACAGCAGTGATTCTCCACTCTCTGGATAGCCAAAATTCTCAGGACCTCTGTTTGAACTCTGTGCACTTTCTTCTTCTTTCTCTTCTTGTACCAATTGTACTCTCTTATCACTTGTTCTATCATTTCTGGATGATGAACCTTTGTTTTCTGGACATTTGAAAGATGGATGACCAAACTCGCCACAGGTGTAACACTTTCCTGAAAATGTAGTAGAACCTCTACCACCTCCAAATCTTCCTCTATTACCTTTCCATCCACCTCTGAAATCAGACTGTCCTTTACCAGTGTCTTCTTGAACCTCATTAGTTTGCTTTTGTGCAGGGGCTGCTCCTCTTCCCCTATTGTTTCCTCTTCCTCTCATGGACTTATCATGTCCTCTATTCAGCTTTTCTTCAATCCTGATTGCCATTTGATAACAATCCTCCACATTCTTAGGGTTAGCTAACACTAACTCATCCTGTATGTTAAACCTCAAACCAGCCAAGTACCTAGCCACCTTTTCTACCTCATTCTCATGATGACCAGATCTCATACTCAACAGATAAAATTCCTCAGTATAGGCTTTCACATCCCTGTCTTTCTGCTTTAGAAATTGCAGCTTCTTAAACATCTGGATTTCATAATCCCTTGGCAAGAATTTACCCTTGATCCTTGCTACCATCTTATCCCAAGAAGTGATCTTAGACTTCCCTTGTTTCCTTCTCTCAGATTGTACATAATCCCACCATACCAAAGCATGACCTCCTAACTTGGTCTTTGCAATTTTTACCTTCTGATCCTCAGCAACATCTTCACATTCAAAGTGATTATCCAGTGCAGCAATCCAATCCAACAACTCATCTTCATTCAAGCTTCCAGTATACTTGGAAACATCAACCTTTACCTTAGGTTTTTCACTCTGCACTGCCTTTAACAGTTTTGCCAACCTCTGGTCTTCAGCATCCAGATCTTCAGCTACCTCTTCATACTCTTCAACAGTATCTGCATCTTCTTCAGACTCACTGTCTTCCACTTCCCTCTTTTTGTTCTTTTCCAGGGCTGTCAGCCTGGCTTGAAGTGCTTCAGCAAGCTCCTTCATCTTCCTCATCTCTCTAGCATGTTTCTCCTTCATCTCCTGCAATTCCCTTGCAGTACCACTACCTTTAGGAGGCATTTTGTCAACCTCACAATCAACACACAACACAATCAACTCTATCTCTACCTCTGCCCTTTCGGTGACAGAATCAACACACAACAGCCCAGACCTTTTGCTGAGCTCTGATACCACTATGATGCAGAGGCATCCACACTATAACATTCGCATATAGCATGAATGTCTGCAGACCAACCTCATCATCATCATCTTCGCCATCATCATCATATTCCCTAAAACTACCAACATCATCATCATGTTCTGCGTTACACAGTCAGCATCATCATATTTCGGACGGTCGCAAACATCCGCCTGCCGACTACTGTTCATCTCCGCTTTCCTTCTAACATCATCATCATGATGTTCAGCGGGCGCACACATTCTCCGGTTGCACTGTTCATCGGGCTCCGAACTCCATCGTCATCATCATATGCAACACTTCCTTCGTCAGCAGGATATTCAACATCCGGTTGTCCCAAATATCCTGATGACGTTCACCTTCAGCAGCTTACCTTCGATGCTCCGCTACCCGACGACACAAGCAACAGCATCATGATAAAATTTATCCGGTTCTCTTCGAAACCTCCTGATGACGCTAATACAACCTTCTACCACGGACTTCCGCCGATACCTTAGCACTTAACGACGGCAGGATAAACTCGCACAAGGGGATATCTCAATATCCTGATGACGATGACGTCATATCCTGATGACGATGACGTCACCCAACATCCTGATGACCTTCTCAACACTTAGTCAAAAACACGAACTTTCTCTTCCGCATCTACTCGCGATATGCGGATGTTTGGCACTTCCAATATGATGATCCTGATGCCGATACACTCCTCGGCTCCTCCTGCTGATGATCACCCCGACGAACTCACACTTCATGCAATCGACAACATCATGCCGATCTCCTCCCCTTATCCGGATGATGATGTCTAACCCGACTGCAGGATATTTGCAGAAATATCCTGATGATGCCGTCTTCACGAACTTCTGCACTTAGCGAAATCTCTCTTCGCCGATCCACCAGGGATGACCCGATCCAACTCAGGGTGATCTTCCAACTCCAGTTTATCAACGTGACCTAGCACATGAGGATGCTAGGGTCTTCAACATCTCTTGATCGCGATCCTGCACACCTGCATGCAAACAAACAAACTACTACCTACCCTAATGTACATTACCATTCCACCGATCAGACAGATCAACCGGTGGAATGGATCAGGAAATCCATGCAGCCACGCAAACCAGCAGATCGATTATACAAAGGAGATCAACAGAAAACGAAACAGGATCTTTATTGATTCAAAGATGCAATACAATATGATGTTCCTCACACAGAACACTCAACTCCTCTGCTGGATGCAACACTACACTGCCGATCGATGATGTCTACAATCAACCGATCTCATGCTTATAAAGATTTCCCTATGAGTACTACTGACCCAACTCCAAGCGGCTGGGAACTCTCCAGGCGGCTGGGAGATCCCACCGAACATACATCATGACAGCTGTTATAACTAACTAGCTAAAAATAGCAAAAGCCTGGTCAGCATGATCTTATCATGATCAGCGTGACATTATTACATGCAATTGGTCTAACAGACCTTCTTGGAAACACAAACAAGACCTAAACTACTAACTGCCTCATCCAGACCAGCTGTCAGGTAGGTGCTCCTGCACCATACTCCCCAACAGAAAAGAACTCATGTCCCATGAGTTTAGTATGGGGAAGTCCTCCACCGTTACACTTTGCTTTGTCAGTCGTCTGACCTGCTCCAGCTTTATCTGCTGCTGTCTCGTGGCTGCTCCAAGACTTCTGAACTGTAACTTGCTTTCTGGCAAGTAAATCATCATGCCTGTTGATGTAGGCCTTCTTCTCACATACCCTGTGTTTGTCAGGTTGCCTAACCAGAACCTCTGGCTGAACTACCTCTTGAACTTCTGAAGTGTTCAAGTCTATCTTCCTTTCAACTCTTATAGGACAAACAATAGTCCCAACTATGACAACATCCTTGTCATTCCTTTCAACTGATGGTTGGTTGCACCCCTGTTTCTGAACCTGCTGCTGACCTCTGTCAGTCACAACTGAAACTGTCTTCAGCTTGTTGTCTGTAACAACTCCTTTCTCTGCAGTGTCCTGAACTGCCTTCATGCCTGCTCCTCTAGGCATCTGCACATACTCCTTCTTTCCCATTAAAATGATTTGAGCTGCCTTCTGTACTGCAGCTTTTGCCTGCAATGGCATCAACTTGATAATCCTCCCATCCTTCTTGATGGTATAGGTATTAGCATACCCATCATACAGTACCCTTCTGTCAAATTGCCATGGTCTACCTAGCAGTAGGTGACAACATTCCATAGGCAATATATCACACAAAATTCTATCATGATATGATCTAATCTGGAAATCCACATATGCCTGTTCAGAGACAAAAAGTGATTGCCTATCACTCACCCAAGATGCCTTGTAAGGGTGTGGATGTGGAATCCTTTCCAGCTTCAGTTTATCCACCATTTCCTGAGATACCATGTTGTCTGTTGAACCAGTATCAATGACAACTTTACATACCTTACCTTTGCTCTTGCATGTGGTTTTGAAGAGAGCTCTCCTTTGCATCATATCCTTTGATGCCTGCAAACTTGTTTTCCTTAACAGCAGTGATTCTCCACTCTCTGGATAGCCAAAATTCTCAGGACCTCTGTTTGAACTCTGTGCACTTTCTTCTTCTTTCTCTTCTTGTACCAATTGTACTCTCTTATCACTTGTTCTATCATTTCTGGATGATGAACCTTTGTTTTCTGGACATTTGAAAGATGGATGACCAAACTCGCCACAGGTGTAACACTTTCCTGAAAATGTAGTAGAACCTCTACCACCTCCAAATCTTCCTCTATTACCTTTCCATCCACCTCTGAAATCAGACTGTCCTTTACCAGTGTCTTCTTGAACCTCATTAGTTTGCTTTTGTGCAGGGGCTGCTCCTCTTCCCCTATTGTTTCCTCTTCCTCTCATGGACTTATCATGTCCTCTATTCAGCTTTTCTTCAATCCTGATTGCCATTTGATAACAATCCTCCACATTCTTAGGGTTAGCTAACACTAACTCATCCTGTATGTTAAACCTCAAACCAGCCAAGTACCTAGCCACCTTTTCTACCTCATTCTCATGATGACCAGATCTCATACTCAACAGATAAAATTCCTCAGTATAGGCTTTCACATCCCTGTCTTTCTGCTTTAGAAATTGCAGCTTCTTAAACATCTGGATTTCATAATCCCTTGGCAAGAATTTACCCTTGATCCTTGCTACCATCTTATCCCAAGAAGTGATCTTAGACTTCCCTTGTTTCCTTCTCTCAGATTGTACATAATCCCACCATACCAAAGCATGACCTCCTAACTTGGTCTTTGCAATTTTTACCTTCTGATCCTCAGCAACATCTTCACATTCAAAGTGATTATCCAGTGCAGCAATCCAATCCAACAACTCATCTTCATTCAAGCTTCCAGTATACTTGGAAACATCAACCTTTACCTTAGGTTTTTCACTCTGCACTGCCTTTAACAGTTTTGCCAACCTCTGGTCTTCAGCATCCAGATCTTCAGCTACCTCTTCATACTCTTCAACAGTATCTGCATCTTCTTCAGACTCACTGTCTTCCACTTCCCTCTTTTTGTTCTTTTCCAGGGCTGTCAGCCTGGCTTGAAGTGCTTCAGCAAGCTCCTTCATCTTCCTCATCTCTCTAGCATGTTTCTCCTTCATCTCCTGCAATTCCCTTGCAGTACCACTACCTTTAGGAGGCATTTTGTCAACCTCACAATCAACACACAACACAATCAACTCTATCTCTACCTCTGCCCTTTCGGTGACAGAATCAACACACAACAGCCCAGACCTTTTGCTGAGCTCTGATACCACTATGATGCAGAGGCATCCACACTATAACATTCGCATATAGCATGAATGTCTGCAGACCAACCTCATCATCATCATCTTCGCCATCATCATCATATTCCCTAAAACTACCAACATCATCATCATGTTCTGCGTTACACAGTCAGCATCATCATATTTCGGACGGTCGCAAACATCCGCCTGCCGACTACTGTTCATCTCCGCTTTCCTTCTAACATCATCATCATGATGTTCAGCGGGCGCACACATTCTCCGGTTGCACTGTTCATCGGGCTCCGAACTCCATCGTCATCATCATATGCAACACTTCCTTCGTCAGCAGGATATTCAACATCCGGTTGTCCCAAATATCCTGATGACGTTCACCTTCAGCAGCTTACCTTCGATGCTCCGCTACCCGACGACACAAGCAACAGCATCATGATAAAATTTATCCGGTTCTCTTCGAAACCTCCTGATGACGCTAATACAACCTTCTACCACGGACTTCCGCCGATACCTTAGCACTTAACGACGGCAGGATAAACTCGCACAAGGGGATATCTCAATATCCTGATGACGATGACGTCATATCCTGATGACGATGACGTCACCCAACATCCTGATGACCTTCTCAACACTTAGTCAAAAACACGAACTTTCTCTTCCGCATCTACTCGCGATATGCGGATGTTTGGCACTTCCAATATGATGATCCTGATGCCGATACACTCCTCGGCTCCTCCTGCTGATGATCACCCCGACGAACTCACACTTCATGCAATCGACAACATCATGCCGATCTCCTCCCCTTATCCGGATGATGATGTCTAACCCGACTGCAGGATATTTGCAGAAATATCCTGATGATGCCGTCTTCACGAACTTCTGCACTTAGTGAAATCTCTCTTCGCCGATCCACCAGGGATGACCCGATCCAACTCAGGGTGATCTTCCAACTCCAGTTTATCAACGTGACCTAGCACATGAGGATGCTAGGGTCTTCAACATCTCTTGATCGCGATCCTGCACACCTGCATGCAAACAAACAAACTACTACCTACCCTAATGTACATTACCATTCCACCGATCAGACAGATCAACCGGTGGAATGGATCAGGAAATCCATGCAGCCACGCAAACCAGCAGATCGATTATACAAAGGAGATCAACAGAAAACGAAACAGGATCTTTATTGATTCAAAGATGCAATACAATATGATGTTCCTCACACAGAACACTCAACTCCTCTGCTGGATGCAACACTACACTGCCGATCGATGATGTCTACAATCAACCGATCTCATGCTTATAAAGATTTCCCTATGAGTACTACTGACCCAACTCCAAGCGGCTGGGAACTCTCCAGGCGGCTGGGAGATCCCACCGAACATACATCATGACAGCTGTTATAACTAACTAGCTAAAAATAGCAAAAGCCTGGTCAGCATGATCTTATCATGATCAGCGTGACATTATTACATGCAATTGGTCTAACAGACCTTCTTGGAAACACAAACAAGACCTAAACTACTAACTGCCTCATCCAGACCAGCTGTCAGGTAGGTGCTCCTGCACCATACTCCCCAACAGAAAAGAACTCATGTCCCATGAGTTTAGTATGGGGAAGTCCTCCACCGTTACACTTTGCTTTGTCAGTCGTCTGACCTGCTCCAGCTTTATCTGCTGCTGTCTCGTGGCTGCTCCAAGACTTCTGAACTGTAACTTGCTTTCTGGCAAGTAAATCATCATGCCTGTTGATGTAGGCCTTCTTCTCACATACCCTGTGTTTGTCAGGTTGCCTAACCAGAACCTCTGGCTGAACTACCTCTTGAACTTCTGAAGTGTTCAAGTCTATCTTCCTTTCAACTCTTATAGGACAAACAATAGTCCCAACTATGACAACATCCTTGTCATTCCTTTCAACTGATGGTTGGTTGCACCCCTGTTTCTGAACCTGCTGCTGACCTCTGTCAGTCACAACTGAAACTGTCTTCAGCTTGTTGTCTGTAACAACTCCTTTCTCTGCAGTGTCCTGAACTGCCTTCATGCCTGCTCCTCTAGGCATCTGCACATACTCCTTCTTTCCCATTAAAATGATTTGAGCTGCCTTCTGTACTGCAGCTTTTGCCTGCAATGGCATCAACTTGATAATCCTCCCATCCTTCTTGATGGTATAGGTATTAGCATACCCATCATACAGTACCCTTCTGTCAAATTGCCATGGTCTACCTAGCAGTAGGTGACAACATTCCATAGGCAATATATCACACAAAATTCTATCATGATATGATCTAATCTGGAAATCCACATATGCCTGTTCAGAGACAAAAAGTGATTGCCTATCACTCACCCAAGATGCCTTGTAAGGGTGTGGATGTGGAATCCTTTCCAGCTTCAGTTTATCCACCATTTCCTGAGATACCATGTTGTCTGTTGAACCAGTATCAATGACAACTTTACATACCTTACCTTTGCTCTTGCATGTGGTTTTGAAGAGAGCTCTCCTTTGCATCATATCCTTTGATGCCTGCAAACTTGTTTTCCTTAACAGCAGTGATTCTCCACTCTCTGGATAGCCAAAATTCTCAGGACCTCTGTTTGAACTCTGTGCACTTTCTTCTTCTTTCTCTTCTTGTACCAATTGTACTCTCTTATCACTTGTTCTATCATTTCTGGATGATGAACCTTTGTTTTCTGGACATTTGAAAGATGGATGACCAAACTCGCCACAGGTGTAACACTTTCCTGAAAATGTAGTAGAACCTCTACCACCTCCAAATCTTCCTCTATTACCTTTCCATCCACCTCTGAAATCAGACTGTCCTTTACCAGTGTCTTCTTGAACCTCATTAGTTTGCTTTTGTGCAGGGGCTGCTCCTCTTCCCCTATTGTTTCCTCTTCCTCTCATGGACTTATCATGTCCTCTATTCAGCTTTTCTTCAATCCTGATTGCCATTTGATAACAATCCTCCACATTCTTAGGGTTAGCTAACACTAACTCATCCTGTATGTTAAACCTCAAACCAGCCAAGTACCTAGCCACCTTTTCTACCTCATTCTCATGATGACCAGATCTCATACTCAACAGATAAAATTCCTCAGTATAGGCTTTCACATCCCTGTCTTTCTGCTTTAGAAATTGCAGCTTCTTAAACATCTGGATTTCATAATCCCTTGGCAAGAATTTACCCTTGATCCTTGCTACCATCTTATCCCAAGAAGTGATCTTAGACTTCCCTTGTTTCCTTCTCTCAGATTGTACATAATCCCACCATACCAAAGCATGACCTCCTAACTTGGTCTTTGCAATTTTTACCTTCTGATCCTCAGCAACATCTTCACATTCAAAGTGATTATCCAGTGCAGCAATCCAATCCAACAACTCATCTTCATTCAAGCTTCCAGTATACTTGGAAACATCAACCTTTACCTTAGGTTTTTCACTCTGCACTGCCTTTAACAGTTTTGCCAACCTCTGGTCTTCAGCATCCAGATCTTCAGCTACCTCTTCATACTCTTCAACAGTATCTGCATCTTCTTCAGACTCACTGTCTTCCACTTCCCTCTTTTTGTTCTTTTCCAGGGCTGTCAGCCTGGCTTGAAGTGCTTCAGCAAGCTCCTTCATCTTCCTCATCTCTCTAGCATGTTTCTCCTTCATCTCCTGCAATTCCCTTGCAGTACCACTACCTTTAGGAGGCATTTTGTCAACCTCACAATCAACACACAACACAATCAACTCTATCTCTACCTCTGCCCTTTCGGTGACAGAATCAACACACAACAGCCCAGACCTTTTGCTGAGCTCTGATACCACTATGATGCAGAGGCATCCACACTATAACATTCGCATATAGCATGAATGTCTGCAGACCAACCTCATCATCATCATCTTCGCCATCATCATCATATTCCCTAAAACTACCAACATCATCATCATGTTCTGCGTTACACAGTCAGCATCATCATATTTCGGACGGTCGCAAACATCCGCCTGCCGACTACTGTTCATCTCCGCTTTCCTTCTAACATCATCATCATGATGTTCAGCGGGCGCACACATTCTCCGGTTGCACTGTTCATCGGGCTCCGAACTCCATCGTCATCATCATATGCAACACTTCCTTCGTCAGCAGGATATTCAACATCCGGTTGTCCCAAATATCCTGATGACGTTCACCTTCAGCAGCTTACCTTCGATGCTCCGCTACCCGACGACACAAGCAACAGCATCATGATAAAATTTATCCGGTTCTCTTCGAAACCTCCTGATGACGCTAATACAACCTTCTACCACGGACTTCCGCCGATACCTTAGCACTTAACGACGGCAGGATAAACTCGCACAAGGGGATATCTCAATATCCTGATGACGATGACGTCATATCCTGATGACGATGACGTCACCCAACATCCTGATGACCTTCTCAACACTTAGTCAAAAACACGAACTTTCTCTTCCGCATCTACTCGCGATATGCGGATGTTTGGCACTTCCAATATGATGATCCTGATGCCGATACACTCCTCGGCTCCTCCTGCTGATGATCACCCCGACGAACTCACACTTCATGCAATCGACAACATCATGCCGATCTCCTCCCCTTATCCGGATGATGATGTCTAACCCGACTGCAGGATATTTGCAGAAATATCCTGATGATGCCGTCTTCACGAACTTCTGCACTTAGCGAAATCTCTCTTCGCCGATCCACCAGGGATGACCCGATCCAACTCAGGGTGATCTTCCAACTCCAGTTTATCAACGTGACCTAGCACATGAGGATGCTAGGGTCTTCAACATCTCTTGATCGCGATCCTGCACACCTGCATGCAAACAAACAAACTACTACCTACCCTAATGTACATTACCATTCCACCGATCAGACAGATCAACCGGTGGAATGGATCAGGAAATCCATGCAGCCACGCAAACCAGCAGATCGATTATACAAAGGAGATCAACAGAAAACGAAACAGGATCTTTATTGATTCAAAGATGCAATACAATATGATGTTCCTCACACAGAACACTCAACTCCTCTGCTGGATGCAACACTACACTGCCGATCGATGATGTCTACAATCAACCGATCTCATGCTTATAAAGATTTCCCTATGAGTACTACTGACCCAACTCCAAGCGGCTGGGAACTCTCCAGGCGGCTGGGAGATCCCACCGAACATACATCATGACAGCTGTTATAACTAACTAGCTAAAAATAGCAAAAGCCTGGTCAGCATGATCTTATCATGATCAGCGTGACATTATTACATGCAATTGGTCTAACAGACCTTCTTGGAAACACAAACAAGACCTAAACTACTAACTGCCTCATCCAGACCAGCTGTCAGGTAGGTGCTCCTGCACCAGAGACTAATAGGATTGTGCCTACTTTGGGGGAGATATTACCTTTGAGCACATTTACTTAGCATGATTTATCTATAGATGATGGCATAATGCCTACTTCTGATGCTATGCTTACATGTCATGTTGTTTATGCTTCTTCATGTTTTACATGTCATATTTACTTCATCCAGCCTCATCCCTTTATGTAGGAAACCTTTGAAAGCTTCCATATTTCTCCTATAGTTTCCTAACACCATTTTGCGTAGTTCAATTTTAGAGAGATACTACCTTCTAGGTGCATAAGTCCCAATTTTACCACATGTAAGTTCTCGTTTTATTAGTTTGGTCTTCAATTATGCTTCCATTTCCCAATTTGTGCTTCTAAATATCTCTCTTTTCTATAGTTAGTTGGAACTCTTGTAGGTATTAGCTTGATTTTATATTTGGCTTGTTTAAATTAATATAAATAGCATTAATTTGTTAAATTTTAGCACATTCACCTTAAAGAAGGAATTCTACCCTCCCTATCATTCTATTTATGAACACAATTGTACCATTCATATATAAATCTTCTCTTCAGCCATTCCTTATAACAATCTCTCTATGTAGACCTCCACATTCTGGAACTAAACAACTACACATTGAAAATGCAACAACAAATGGGGAATACGATGGTTGGTGGTGAAGTGATGTTGAATGTTTAATGTTGCATATTGTAACATTAAAGGTGGCATCACTTCGTATCCAAGCACCATCCCATACACATATCCATGGAATCACAGTGAGTAAATGTGATGGTGTGGGAGTAAAGTGTAGAATGTTGACAAATAAATGTTTCTTTTTTATTGAGATGTGTTAAGTTGCATGCTACAAACACAACATTGTGAACACATCCTCCAGTCATCGTGATTTGCCACTGGGGATGCTCATGCTCCACCTTCGATCAAACTTAAATTTAAGGGGGAAAAGGGGTGTCTAGTTGTCCTCATCCCCCATGTGTATGTTGACTCGAATAACCCTTAAAATAATATTTTCAACTGTCCACCTCAATGTACATATGGCTAAGTAAATGTGTTTTGTGTTCTCAAGTAATAAACAACAAATAAATAGTGGCCTAAACAATACACAACAAAGAAGAAAGGAGAAAAAATAAAAACTAGGTGGGTCATTGCCTTAGTGAGGTATGACAAACTCACCTTCCATTTACAGCCAAACATAGGAATGAAATGAAGAAATGCCTTCTCAAACACTAAACAATGTAAAGGCCACATGAACCTCAAAAGTCAGGGTGCACCCCTATCATGTCCCCTAGCCTATAATTGTATGCAAACAAGTTTTATGTTGTGCATCAATTGCCTTGAATCATTATCAAATTACAAAAAAATATTCCATTGATGAATGACAGACATAAAATTGAAATGTTATTGTTTGCATTCACTACACGTTTGAAAATAAGAGTATCTTTATAAGAGTTGCTTTTATTCAAATTGATTAGATATATTAGCATATTTGTTAGCCAAAATACATAAATTATTATAGATTTAGTTACAATTGACATACAAAATCCAAAAAACATGCCTCCCTAGGATATAATATCAAACTTGTTGGTGTATAATCATTACAATCCAAAAACTGGAGAACCCATTTCACTCAAACCATGGGGGAAAAGACAATGGACTTGATGTCGTAGAGTGTAGTGTTTCCTAGCTACTTGATAAAGTTATCCCATCCATGTTCTCCTCCCTTGTTGCTAGGATTGGAATGCTAGTTACAGGAGATAGGGTGAGACTTGTATAATTCATTGTAATGGAATAGTGAGGGACATGAATGTTCATCATATCCCTAAACAATGTGTATTGTTCAAGTAAAGGATTCAATAGATTGTTTAGGTGTCTTTGCCTATCTAAAACCCCCCTTGCCAACTCAAGTTATTTTTCCCTTCTTTCTTGGTCCCTTTAGATCCTTGCTTGCTCCTTTTTCTACTCCTTTTCCTGCCTTTGTAAAATTTTATGTTGTTCTCTTGCTTGTCATTGAAGGTGTCTATCTAACCATGCTTGCTCCTTCAATTCTCTTGCAACAATTATTATTGTCTTTCTCTCCTCTATTTGCTCTCTCTTTCTAACTTTGTTCTTGCTCCATCAAGAGGCCTTCATGTAATCATCTATTGTTAGGAGTTGAGATTGTCATCTCAATTGAATTCTATTTTCCCCTACATTCCTTGGTCTTTCATTGACAATTTGAATAGGTAGTTTAAGGAATTGGTTGATATTTGAGTTAGTTTGGGAACTCAATGACTGATTTGATTCTACATGACTACCATGTTGACCTTCATTAGAAATTGGCCCATTATCTTGAGTTTCTCCCAAGTTTGTAGCATTTTCTCCACCATCCCACCCTCCATAATCAGCATAGTAATGTACCATTTCAAACACATTCAATATGGGTGGCAGATATGGGAAGGAAAGTGTGTCTTCTTCTTGGGAATGTAGGTTAATTCCCTAATTCATAGCTCCCTCCAATAACCACAATGGTTGGCTTGGCTAAGTGGGAAGACTAAGTCCATCTTCTTGTTGATCGTGTTGAGTTTCTTCCATCCCTACATAGACTTCACCCTCGAAAGAAGTTTTAAGTGCATCATTACATTCCTCTACCACTAGTTGATGTGTTGTAGGAAGTAATTCTCACATTGCAAGGATTGATAGCAAGTTGTTTGCCACTTCTACTTCAAAGACATCAACTTTTGAAACAGTAAGAATGTTCTGCACTATAGAAACATCATCATGTACACTAAATTGAAATGTTTCACTAGGATGCATGTCCTTCGTAAGTGCATCAAGATTAAGTGGCCATATACCTATCCTCTTGAATCTTGTTGTGATCTTTTCAATTGTTATTACTTTTTTAAATGATTTGTTGCCAAGTACTACAAATTCTACCCTTTTAATTTCAATATTTAGAAACTTAGATACCCATGCAACTCTTTTAGATTTAAAATATGATTTGAACGAAAAAAACATATTGACATCGAGTGTTTGTAGTTTATGTGAAGTGTGAATTGACAGTGTTATCAATTCAATTCATAATGATCTTGCCTCTTGGATTGTTGTTATATCAACATGTATTTTGTGGCCATCAAAAATTAGCGAGTGTCTATTGGTTGGTGTGACACCAATTAGAACTGATCTTGCAATGTAATGCAATCAATTGAGAAATAATTCTTTTGTCATCCATGCCTAGGGTTGGCCATCCATGCATGCACTTGGTTCATAGCCAACAATATAATTTTTGAGTTAATTTTTAAACCCTTGAACAAATAAAAACCTAGTATGCTTTATTTGACAGCATAACACACAACACAATATCATAATCTATTCTCTACTATTTGGTATGATATACAATACACTTTAGCTACCCTTTTTTTCCAAAACATGCATGGATCCATTTCTCCTTGCTTGAATGTCAATTTCATTATAATTCTATATCTTGTGAGGACCGCATGGATTGGCATAATAAGCTTTTGACAATGTTGTGTAGAATATGAACATAACTGCAAGACTCAAGTTTAGTGATCTATCTCTATCGATGCCTTCCACTATCCTCAATGTGAGTTCAGGATGATGCCTTTTAAAACCAATCCACCATGATGTACCATGCAACCCATCCTTAAATGGGTTGAGCTATGACTGGCATGTTTGTGCACCATGTACCTTAAGATTGGTAATCTCAAGCTTGTGGCCTACTACAACCATCTCTTTACCCCATTCCACAATTAATGACTCTTCCTCTACATTCAAGACTATAATAGGACCTTTCTTTGAAGTCAAAGTTATACCACCTAGCCAGTTGCTTAGTGTGATGGTAGTGATTCCCCATTTATTTTTTGCACCCCTTGTTAATATCAAGTTATCCTCGACATCTTTAAGAGCTCCTTCATGACATGTTTGGTCCACTCTTGTTACATTGAAAACTTCTTGGTTCTAACACCTTCATTAACTTGAACAACTGCCTTAATTGGTTATGTAGTGGCCTCATTAACATCTTTAATTTCTTCATCTAGTGGGAATCGTGCACCTCTTTTGTATGGAGGGAGTGTTGTCCTCAATCTCTTTGTGCCATTTTATGTCTACATATGGGCCCCATTCTTCATCTACAAAGATATAAAAGCCACAAAATCATCACCATCATTGACTATTATAAATTAAAACTAGCACATATTGAGCATCATTCTAGAAATCAATGAG
Organism: Cunninghamia lanceolata; assembly: GCA_027924645.1. NCBI lineage: Eukaryota > Viridiplantae > Streptophyta > Pinopsida > Cupressales > Cupressaceae > Cunninghamia > Cunninghamia lanceolata. The sequence goes on along the minus strand of BSBN01001137.1, from coordinate 402,794 downwards.
TGCTGGAACAAACACCCTTCAACATCAATTTTAGATTTTAGAATCTTTTCTGTAGAAAATTGTTCAAACAAAAATCTTTCAACATTAGTTGTGATTTTAGAATCTTTTTAGTAGGAAGTTAATGAAACAAGGAGCCTTAAGCATTCAAATGGACATTCTAGCAACCATTACTATGGATTTCAAGATAATCACAAGTATTGATTAAGAGAGAGGGTTGGAGAGTGGTGTAACCTAACTTTTGAGGTCCACATGGGATTTTATGTGACATGGAGGCAATTTTATTTTACTCAGCCACAAGTGGAGTGAGGTGGAAAGTTTAAATTTTTTGTTGTAGTCTATTTAGGTAAAGTTTAATGAAACTCTGGATTTGCACACAGTAAGTGAAAACAGACACTAATATTTAGTTTAAATGGTTTGAAGATAACCAACAATGAAAACTACATTACAGTATCTTTCACAAACAATAAAACTTTTGTTATACCATTTGATTACCATTGAAGTACTAGTTTGTAACTTGAGTTTGACAATTCACAATGATGGTTGAGTAGAAGATTAGTTTATAAATTGAGACATGGCTACAAATATAATAAATAGTTAATATCTTTATTTTCATGAGTAATAAAAATGTATTCAACTATTGTACTAGTGCTTCTAGGGATTTGTAGTCAATTTCATTTTCTTGTTTGATATTCGTTGAAGTTTGAACATAAATAGTTGCATAATTTGTTATCATTTTTGGTATTTTGCAAGATATATGTTCTAGGAGTTGTTTCATTTTTACTAAAAAATGAATAGGTAACCTAAACGTATAGTTATATAGTAGTTATAGTATTTATAGCATTTGTAGATAACTTGATCTTACACTATTTACAACATTTATAGTGAATAAAGAAATATAGTCTCAAGTTAATCTATTTATATGTTATACCTAAGTTGTTTCATGTTTACTAAAAACTGAATAGATAATATGAACTTACACTATGTACAATGATTAGAATAATCTCAAGTTAAATTAAAAAATAAGCAATGAATGGAATTTAAGCCAAAGGAAATAAGAAATTACAGTAATGGTGTAGATAACATAGTGCAAAATGTATAGTATAGTTTGAACTCCACGTAGGAAATTTTTTTATGGGTTGTAGAAAAATTTGATTAGAAAAAAGGATGCATTTGTAGCAATGTCTGACAAGAAATGTTGTTGATCTCTACACTTTCATTTCACTGGTTGAAATTGAATTGATAGGATTGAATCACGTGAGATTGAGGAATGAATGGATGGATTCTACAAATTTTTAAAATTTTGAATTATGGTCATAAGTTTGATTGGTTGATTGCTTGTTTGGTCTGAAGTTTTTAATTCTTGTCCTCTTATTTTGATGGCTTGATTGGCGAGCCTTACAAATTTGAGTGTGGTGCTTGCAAACATTTATGGTGGACATGACTAGTTGTTGGGCAAATATCATTTGAAGATATTAAGTTGATGAGGAGATATGGGACACTTGATAATGCATTTTGTTATTAAAGGACTTTATATTTATAATAGTCTTTTTTTATGGGTAGCAAGTTCATATGTAGTTGGGACAATTAATATGCAACTCTTTTAAACTTTCATATGTATTTGGGACAATTAATATGCATATTTTTAATATATAGACTTTAAATTGGAATATAAGCTCTCAAATCTTTTCAACAGAAAATGTGGAAAATTTATGTCAGTTTAGAATATTGGAAATTATATTTCTATATGTCATCTCTTTGCCACCTATTGTTATAAAACATTAACTAATTAATAAACAATTTAAATATGAGCACTAATTGCATCCACTGACTACAAAATATGATCCTAACTTTTCCTTTTTTGGTGGAGTAAAGAGTAGGCTTTAGTAATATTTTAATATTTTTTGGTTGGATATCATATTATTGTTGGGTATATCTTAGTCAACTCCTATACCAAGGACCCTGCACCACTATGGGGCCCTCTCCCCTAGTGGGTTAGTGGAGTACTTGATTTGTTTTTACTCATGCGTAGATTTATTTTTGTCTTTTGGAAAGTATTATATAAAATAGAGGTGTTATGTTCTTGGGAAAGTTTTGGTGCACACCTTGGGAGAAGATGGTCTATTGGTTGAAGCATTTTAATACATTTTAGCCCCAAATCAATGGGTACATGGAAGTGGTGAACACCAACTTAGTACAACTCTTAAGGGGGTATAATCAAAGACTTTTTGACCCCAACCAATGAGTAAATAGAAGTGATGAACCCCAACTTGGTACAACTCTTATAGGATATAATCAAAGATATATTGAGTCATTGGATAAGAATTTGGTGTATACACAACACTTATACAATAGCGTGGTTCGAACATTAATAAAATTGTCTTAATTTGAGGCATGTTTTGGTTATTTGTCTCCTAGTTCCTTTGATGTTTCTTTGGTACAAACACATGAGAAGTATGATAATGTCAATTTAGAGGTGCACAAAGTTGAATGGTTAATTGATAAGCTTCAACAACTCATATGTTAGTGCAAGAAAAAATTAAGGATTCTTTAACAAAGTATACGAGGTGATATGACCAACATTGGGTGAAACATAAGTTCCAAGTCAAAGATCACGTTTGGTGTACTTAGGAATGGAAAGTCTCCACAAGCTAAGAAAATCAAGCTAATAAGGTATGGTCAATTTAAAATATTGGAATAAGTGGAAAGGAATGCTTTTTGGTTGGACATGCCCCTACATGAAGATGTACTCAATAACAAATACTAACAAACTATGTTTTTTTGAGTCTTCAATGCTTGATAAGGAAGAGGACCTATTATTGTCTTACATTGATGATTTAGCTCTAAGAAACCAATATGATTTATAGGGTGATGTGGTGTTGGATAAGAAAGTGAGAAGGACAAGAAGAGAATAAAGTGAGACTTAGTGGGGTTTAAGGGGTAACTACCAAACAAGGAAAAGTGGTGTCCCAAATAAGATGTGGGAAAGAAAGTTCCTCACTTATTGAGTCCCTAAGATTTGGAGGTCAAGAGCCTCTTTAGTGAGGAGGTGCAATCCAAAAAATGAATTAAAGTTGCATAACTATGCGGTTAGCTATTGTTATTTCTAGTTAAGAAATTGTATAAGGACTATGATTATGTGTATTTCCTCCATACGATATATTTTGAAACCATGTTATTAGTTCTTAGGTCAAATACATTCTCAAGGTTATTTAGAGCATCACAAGGTCACAAATAAGGGATTAGACATTGAAAAGAAGAGAAAACTTAAAGGCTCTAAAACTATTGTTTTTGTAGTAGGTTATTTTGCAATCAGCCCAATGGGATTAAGGTCACCCATGCTCACTTTGTGGAGGTTTTGATCCAACTTGGACAGAGAGTGGAAATTCAAAGGTTTTGGCCTTTATGTTCATATTTTTTATTTTAGATCTTCATTTTGACCTGAGGGTCGGATGTGGGAAAGGCATAGGAACACTTATAACACATTGTACAAGGGTTGGATCTCAATTTAACCATCATATTGTTCAAGTTTTGACTATTGCAAGAGGAAGAATGATGTTTCCATGGTGCAACGATAATTTCTAGGTGTTTGAAGCTCATAAAATTGTTGTAACAGTAATATTTCATCCTTATAACATTTTAAACACTTGTAATTGATTAGCTATTAGTGGCATGAGGAGCATGTCCTCATTCTTATACGCTTTACTTCTATTTTGAGGATTTCTCCAGGTGTATCTATGTGTTCAATCTCTTTTGGTGGTTTTTTATGCTTGTGTGGATGTGATTCTTTATTTTCTATGTTTCATTACATTGTTGAACATACTAATATGAACTTATAAGCATTCCAAGGACTTTTTTCAAGTGTAGGAAGGTGTTGTGTGGAGTTTGTAGGCAAGCATTTGTAATTGGTGATTTTTAAGAGAGTGTCTCCAACATTTTATATATCAATAGTGGACACATAATAAGAATTATCCAACAAGGCAATCAAGGATCCTCTTCATGATTAAATAACACATTCTTGGGGAAACTATCCACTAGGAGTGGTAAAGTAGTAGGATATTATGTGATAATGATGATCAAGATCAAAGAAGAAAGAACAAAGGAATTTCCCTCATAGTCCTCCTCAAGGTCCAAAGGAAATTATTAAAATTTATAAAGATTATACCTTATGTAAGTCATCAAAAAATAAGCCGATAAGGATGTGATTCAGTGGTTAAGTCGCTCGGTTGTAGTGGCGGCCACTAGAGTTCAAACCCCCACTGGGCTAACGAGCTCATAGGCTTTACACCTTCACTGGGCCAACGAGCTTGCGGGTTTGAAGTGTTCTTGCTATGGGATGAGGTCCCCTGTGTTGTGGCCTCACCGGTTCATTGCTCCGAGCAAAAGCATTTGCGTGGAGCCGGAGGGCATGTCGCACCAACGTCACCGGTCACGTTAAAAAGTTTACGAGGCACATTTTAAAAAAAAAAAATTAACATCTTAGGAAGAAGAGCAACACAATATTAAATTTAAATGAGCATTCAATGAACAAAATATTGAAATGTAAAGAGAGATCAAGAACCATAAGAAGACCACTATACTCTAGAGAAACCTACTTTGGGTGAAAACTCTGGTAAAATGTGAGCAAACTCTCACTTATATACTCAAAATGACATTACAAAAGTTACCTACTGTTAGGATTAAGGTTCCATCAACCTTGTAAATCCTATGTAATTAACCATTCCTAATGTTGTTTGTAAATTTTCATAAGGGAAGATGTATTCACTAAGCAGCAGTCTTGTTTTTAGCCGCATTTGGATCCTAGTACCTAACGAGAGGTGTGGGGGGCTTTCCCCCCACTTGTGTTGCTAGGGGGTTCAGGGGGTATCAATAGATATTGGAGACCCCTAGTGGTGGTTCAAGGGCAGCATCCCCAAAGAGAATTTTTTTAGAAATTTGCCTTGTAAAATATTGTAGTTTCGTAGTCAATCTAGACTGTTCATCATTAGGTCACAAATCTAACGGTAGAAGTTATGTTATGTTTTTTTGCCCTAGAAGGCAACACTCTTTTAAGGGGGTTTTGTATTACGATTGTGTAGTGGTAGAGAGTTGAGACTGAAAAATAGGTATTGCTGGATTGAAGACTAAAGAGGAGGTTATTAGTGATGTATTGTAAACTCTATTGAAGCTAATACAGACTGGTGCATCTCTTCTTGTGTGGAGTTTTTTCCTGAAAGGGTTTCTCCATGTAAACATTGTGTTATGTGTTCAATTCTTCTATTCCTTTATTTATTTATATTGTTGTTTTGATGTCCTATAATCTCCTTTTGGTTCTGCACTGGATTAATAGTTATAATAGTTTAAATTAGATTTCCATTATATAATTGTTCACCTTCATTTCTAACACCTACAACATGTAGACTTTGTTAGGAAGATTTACTAACTTTGGTTTTAGGTCCAATGACCACTAAAAGGAATCTCAAATTATCTTCCTACTTGTTGGGACTAAGGTGATATTCTCATATAGAGAATCCTTGTAGGAAGAGTTTATCTACAAAATGCAACATGATAAGATGTGGTGAGTTTCAAGTGTTGCAGTACATCATGCATGTTGATTTACATGTGGTGGTGCTATGAGAACAATTTCAAGTCATTTGGAGAAGAATTGGGGGTGATATTCACCTATAGAGAATCCTTGTAGGAAGAGTTTATCTACAAAATGCAACATGATAAGATGTGTTGAGTTTCAAGTGTTGCAGTACATCATGCATATTGATTTATGTGTGGTGTTTCTATGAGAACAATTGCAAGTCATTTGGAGAAGAATTCATGACTATATATGGAAAAATAGTGTTTGTTGAAAGCATGAACAATGATTCAAGAGCACTTACAATAGACCTAGAGTTCATGCAACAAAATATGAGAGTAGGATAACATTCTAGAAGATGGCACAAGGTACCACAATCAATCATAAGTGATGTTATGTTTGTATGTGTTATTACAAGCGTGGAGTTGGTGGTGGTGGCTATAAGTTAGAAAACATGAACTCATCAAAAATGTTAAGGGTGTAACTATTGATTCATAATGTGTGGCAACAACTACATGTAGAAGGTGATTATTCATGTGGAGACATCATGTTTGGTGATATGTGCAATATACTGATGTTATAATATGATTGAAATATAATTACATGACTCTTGGTGTGCTACGAGTTGGTTTGGATAACTAGATGGTTGGTATTCCTATGTGCGCATCTATTTGTATCATCTTGTGTGAAGGTGTTGAGGTTGGATGGTTGCACAAAATGAATAGGTTAGCATTGGATTGAACATTATTGGTATGAGACATTAGAGTGATTACAGAAGAAGTATGTCATGGATTGAGACTCTATAAAAAGGCCTTGTTGTATTGAATCCCTAATTCTAAATAATATAACTATAAACACCTTTTGGTGGTGGGTTTCTCCCACAAGGGCTTCCCACATAAATATTTGAGTCTCATGTAATTTTGTGTATGCATAATATTCCATTTACTTGTGTAAATGTTGTTAGATAGATTTTACAAATATTGTTGACCACTTTAGGTGCACATAATCTCAAGTTGAACTTTAATCCCAATCTATCGGTCATTTACAATAGGTGTGCAAATCCCTAACATTTTATATCAAAGCATAAGTAGTTGTTTGGTAAGTTACTACAGTCATTGGGGGTCCAAACTCTAACATGCGTAGAGGTAAACCCTGCAACAGTCAGTTGTTGTAGTTCATGTATGATCACAAATAAGGACTTCAAAAGATTTTGTGAGAAGAGATAATAGTATTAAATATATGTCTATCATGTTGAGCTTTAAAATTAAACATTTCAATGGTCAAAACTTTGAACTATGGAATTTGAAGATGGAAGATCTTCTAGTGAAGAGAGATGAATGAGATGTGATGTCTTCTTTGACCAAACTCTTAGGTATGTCTAATGAAGATTAGGTAAAATTGCATCTAAATTAGGGTTGTTGTGGCATCTCAAGATGGGTCACCTAAGTGAAAAGGGTTTGAAAACCTTAGTTAGTAAAAATATGGTGGATGGAATTGTTGTTTATTAACTTTTGTGAGTATTGTGTGTTGGGAAAATAGAAGAGAGTGTGTTTTGTTTCAAGAAGCACAAGAGCAGAGGGGATTTTAGAGGTGATACATAGTTATGTGTTTGGTTCTATGGATATCTAATCCATTGGTAATTCTCTATACTATATATCATTCACTTATGATTATTCTAGGTACTCGGGTGTATTTTCTTAGGAGGAATTCTAAGGCATTTCTCGAGTTTAAGAAGTTTAGAGCTCTTGTTGAGAATTAGACCAATAAGAAAATAAAAGTGCTTAGGATAAATAATGGTGGTTAATTTTGCTCCAAGGAGTTTGAAGCATTTTGTAAACACATTGGTATTGTGAAGCAAAGGACAACACCTTATACACCACAATAGAACAAAGTGGCTGAGAGATTGAATGAAACTTTGTTGGAGTATGCTAGAAGTATGTTGAGTAGTGTTGGTCTAGGATAGGAGTTATGGGCTAAATTAGTAAGTATCACATGCTACTTGAAAAACATATCTCTTATTTCTATGCTAGAAAATAAGACACCGTATGAAATGTGGAGTGGGAGAAAACTAGTTGTAACAAATTTGAAATTCTTTGTCTTTGAGGTATTCATTCAGGTGCCAAAGAGAGACGGTCTAAGTTGAATTTCAAGGTGAAAATGTGTATTTTATTACTTATGTTGAGAATGTTAAAGGCCACCAAATTTGAAATCTAGAAACTCTAAAGGTTCTCAATTCAAGGGATGTTACATTCAGTGAACTTAGAGTCTTGTCCAAGGAAGTACAGTCAAAGGAGAAAGAGAAGGAAAAGGTGCATTTTGAATCAAAATTAGAGTAGTAGAGTGCATTTAAAGTTTAACAACATAGTAGACATGATAGTTTGGAAGAAGATGAGGCAAACACATTTGGATATAACTTTGAAGAACATAGTGCAGTAGGAAATTCTTCACCAGTAACTGTGAGAACATCTACACGGCAACAAAATCACCTAACAGGTATAGTCCACTAGAATTGTGTTATGCTTTTGCTTTAACTTGTACTAATAGTGAACCAAGTTCTATAGAAGAATCTCTCACTTCCAAAGAAAAGAAGTTTTGGAAGAATGTCATGGATGAGGGATGTTGGAATTGAAGCAATGCAAGGCATGGGATTTGGTTGATTTGCCTAAAGACAAGAAACCCATTGGTTTCAAGTGGGTTGAATCAAGAAGAAATTAAAAGCAAATGAATCAATTGAGTGATACAAGGTGTTGTTGGTAGCAAATGGATATTCCCAAGTAGAGGGAATTGACTTCAATGAGATATTTTCTCCAGTAGCTAAGTTGAGTTCTATTAGGATGTTGTTATCCATAGCTATAGCATACAATCTTTTGATATAGCGAATGGATGTCAAAATAACATTCTTGCATGGAGACTTAGAGGAGAAAATATACATCGAATAGCCTAAAGGATTCAAAATGAAGGGTAAAGTGAATTTGGTTTGCAAGTTGAAGAGGTCCCTATGTGGATTAAGGCAATCCCCACATGTGTGGAACCAAATTTTTGACTCATATGTGCTAGAATCATGTTTTGGTAGAAGGGATGTGGATTGTTGTGTATATTACAAGTAGGTAAATGGTGAAATTTGAATTAATGTTTTATATGTTGATGTTATGTTAATCATTGGAGATAATGAAATATTAATTGAGGAACTTAAAGATTAGTTGTCTAGTAAGTTTGGAATGAAAGAATTAGGTGTTTCTAGATACATACTTGATCCAACAAGAAATTTTGGCTAAACCAGAGGAAGTATCTTGAAACTATTTTGTGGAGGTTTGGAATGCAGGACAATAAATCAGCAAGTACACCCCTACTAGTTGACACAAAATTGAGTTTGGAATAATGTTCTATATCTATGAAGGATTTGGAGTACATGAGAAATGGTCCATATGCCAATGTGGTAGGAAGACTTGTGTATGTGATGGTTTGCACAAGCCCGTACATTGCCCAAGTAGTGGGAGTTCTAAGCAAGTTCACGGTAAATCCAAGTAAGGACCATTAGACTCAGGAAAAGAGAGTGTTTAGATACTTGCAAGGAATTCTAAATTATTTCTTAACTTATTATGGTATTAATGACATGGATAAAGTTTTGAGCATATAGGAATTTGTAGGTTCAAATTGGGTAGAGATAATTGGATAATTGGAGGTCAATGAGAGTTATGCTTTTATTATGTTTGGTGGAGTAGTGAGTTGGATGAGCAATTAGAAATATATAGTAACCTTATCCACTTCTAAAGTAGAATATATGGCCACAAAACATTTTTGTAAAGAAGCGATGTGGTTGAAGAGGTTAAGTGATAGTATTAGTTTTACAAGGCATATGGTGATGAAATGTGATTCATAGAGTGCATATTATTTGGAAAGAAAATTTATTTACCATTCTAGAACCAAGTATATTGATGTTCAATATCATTTTGTGAGGGAGATAATTGAGAGAAAGAAATTCCAGATGGAGAAAATTGATAAATAAGTAAATAACGTTGACTCTTTGACAAAACTTGTAAGTACTAAGTTTGTGTGGTGTACAAATGAAATGGGCTTGACCCACTCCTCAATATGAGGTTAATCTCTTGTGTTTAATATTAGACTCTCTTCTATGGTAAATATCAAGTGGGATAATATTGGGGCTTGGGTGATATTCACTTGTAGGGAGTTCTTGTAGGAAGAGTTTCTCTACAACAAGCAATGTGGTAAGACGCAGTGCAGTGAGTTTCATATGTTGCAATACAACATGCATGTTGGTTTACATGTGGTGTTACTATGAAATCAACCACAAGTCATTTGGAGAAGAACTCACAACCACATATGGAAAAATAGTGCCTTTTGGAAGCATGAGCAATGATACAAGAGCACTTGCGATAGACTTGGAGTTCATGCAACACAATCTAAGAGAAAGATAATATTTTGGAAGATGGCACAAGGTACCACAAGTAGTTAGAAGTGATGTTATGTTTGTATATACTACCACAAGCATGGAACTGGTAGTGGTGAGTATACCAAAAACACAAACTCATCAATTGTGTTAAGGGTGTAAGTATTGATTCCTAATGTGTGACAACAACTACATATACACCTTGGTGATTATCCATGTTGAGACATCATGTTTGGTGATATGTGTGGTATGTTGATATCATAATATGGTCATAATATAGTTGCCTGCTTCATAGTATTCCATAAGTTATTTGGATAGTTAGGCAGTTGGTATCTTCATGTGCATGTCTATATGTATCATCTTGCATGAAGGCACCAAGGTTGGATGGTTTCACATACTAAATAGGTTAGCATTGGATTGAACATTGTTGGTTTGAGACATTAAAGCAATTGCAAAAGATGTATGTTGTAGATTGAGACTCTATAAAAAGACCTTTTTATATTTAATCCTTGATTCTAAAGAATATAACTATGAACATCTTTTGGTTGTGGATTTTCTCCAACAAGGGTTTCCCGTGTAAATCTTTGAGTCTTATGTAATCTTGTGTATGCATACTATTCCATTTACTTATGTGAATGTTATTAGATAGATTTTGTAACTACTGTTGATTGTTTTTTGGTACACATAATCTTAAGATTCTTTATTCCTAGTCTATCAGTCTTTTACAATATGGGTGCAAATTCCTAACACTACTTCTCTACAATAGTCTCAAAACTCAAGATTTCAATGCAAAAATCTCTTCTACGACTCTCAACTATGCATAAAATCATCTAGGATGGTCCATTCAACCTTTACAATGTATATTTATATTTAAAATCCATAGAAACTATTTAGAACTCAAAAAGATTAAGAAAAATCAAGAGATTAAAATATGGAATATCACAAGATGCTAAAAACACACATGACAAAATTGTCTATTTCAACGGAGAGACAAATTCACAAATACTCAAGAAGTTTTTAAACTATGAAATGAATTTGAAAATTCCTTTATGAATTCAAAATACTTCAATGAATTTGAAAAAGCCTCTTTTGATAGTTCTCCATATTTCAAAGCCATAAGTTTTGCATACAAACTTAAAATAAGGTTCCATTTTTTTGAAATTGCATAATTTTTTGAAAGAAACCCAAATATGCAACAATATTCAAAGTTTTGTTCCATTAAAAATCTATTTTTAGACTTGCGACACAAGTCCTCTTTTTTTCAAAAAGTAAAAATTAGATCCTTTACAAATAACACCTCCTCAATATGGAGGTTTTTGGTCCCCAAAATATTCAAGACTCAATGGATGGGGGTAGAAGAACCCTTCAATTAACCACATGTGCCATTTTGTCTTTCACTATAGTACAAACACAAGACAAAATTTGGTATACCTATGTCTCTAATTATCTATGTGATGAGAAAGTACATTGCTTGAACATGGAGAAACTTGCTTGAAATTGGCCCTCTCCAAAGGAAGAATTATTGTACTACCACTCATCTTCCCATGAAGATTCAAGACCTTTTCAAGTTGCCCAATATATTGGTAAGCATGCAACATGAAGGATCTTTTTAATCTTGATGACTCGATATTTTTTTACCCTCCCATAGAATACTACTTTCTTATCGGACAAGAACTGCCCAAGATGACACCACACATATCTAAAGGAGCAACGCTAAACATTATTTCATCAATAGAGTTAGTTCTAACTAAAAATATTAACATGCATTAATTACTAACTAGCATACTAGCACATTCTTTGACACATCCCAACCTAAAAGGCTTGGGATATTAAACAATTTTAAGGCCTAATTTTTCCACCAAATCTTATGAAACCAAGTTAGATTGAGAGATTGAATGAAAAAAGAAACAACCTTAACACCATTGGCATGCATCTTAATGCTAAATAATGCTTCTTTTGCTAGCAAACCAACTTTTTTATTAGTGTGAGAAAAAATAGAATCCTCCTTGGAATCACCATAAATCTCCTTAGACTTTTTAATCACTACATTATCTTCATTAATGGAGGGCATGGAGTTTTTCTTATCATTTTACCTTGCTTGTGAGGGTTTTTTTCAAGATGTAATTCCCAACATGAAGAGTACACATGGCCATTCTTACCATATTTGTCACAATGAAGTACAAATTTATTCTCAGTGCTTGTGGAATTTACCTTTTATCATTATTATTGGCCTTGACTTCATAAGATAGTTGGTGATGGGACTTTATTTTGTTCTAGTTCTCTTGTTTAAGTTCATACTTTCCAAAGACATTTCCAGACTTTTCTAGACATTATTTATGTTTATGATTACCTTTAAGACCAAAAGGCATTAAGAATAGTATATGATATGTATTTTTTTGTATTCATTATAATATACAACAAAATGGGTCCACTGAACCAATGTACATGATTAAATAAGGTTACAAAGCTGCTTATGGAAATCTTGACAACTGTTGTCCTTCAAATCCTGCCTCGCAGGGCAGTTATTTGCCATCTGCCACCTTTACATAGTCTAGAATATTTGTATTGATGTTGCAGTATATCTATTACATACATATTTATTACATCTTTATGGTGCTATAGGTGTTTCTACTAGTCCTTTATTTTCCCTTTGTCTTTAGTAGCAACCCTGCTTGCTTCAGTTCTTCTCTCCATAGTCTTCTCCAAGTCGGGTTTGAAGTAGATCCACTGATTAGCATATAGGAGCTCCTCTTTAGTTATTTTTGTTTTTCTTTTTTTTATAAGATTCTAAAAATTTTCTTTGGTGACTTCCACAGTTATGGATACCTGCATAAAAACATTATAAGTAGTGAGTCTACGATTGAACTCAGTAAGTGCCCTTTCAATGCCTAGGTATTTTTCACTATTCCTAGCTTTCTGTAGAAACCATAAAATTTTAGTAGTAAGGATAAGCCAATATAAATTATTTCCTTTTCCAATGTCTGCAACTTTGCCAATAAGAATTTCTTGTTTTCTTTTAGGTAATGATACATCAATTAGAAAAAGATTCCAGATTTCTTTTGCAAAATAACAATCAAAGAAGAGATGAGAGATAGATTCATTTTTCTTACAGATTTCACACATATTGGTATTGCCTTTTGAATCAAAATTAGGCAATTTCTATAGAAGCATCATTCATTTAAAACCTGTTGTTTTTGGTTCAATCACATTATTCCACAAGTTAGTGAGAACCTTATTCCAATCTTTCTAGCTATGATTAGCGTTCCAATTTTTATTAAATTGTTCATCTAGATTAATGGGGGGAGCCACCAATTGATAAACTTCTTTAGCTTTAATCTTGATTAGATTTTCATTACTGAAACACACAAGGTGGTCAGAATTGTCCCTACTCACTTTTTAGCTTTTTCAACATTTTCTTTTTGCATTTTTATTCTTTCATAAGTCCTTTTCTATGTAGAGGGGATACCAAAGTCATTGTTGAGTTGGTCCCAGCTGATGAACTTACCATTCCTTATTAAATTTGGAAAGGTTGAAACCCCTTTCCTATTCTGCTCCCTTGTAGAGCATCCTTTGAGAAGAGCAAGGGGTTTCCCATTGTGAAATGTAATCCACCAAATAGATTTAATTAGGAAAATATTGTTCATATCTTTTTCCACCAAGTATTTATTTAGGATAAGCTTTTTTCTAAGCTCCTAGTATTTCCAAAGACTATTAAAGACATTAGATCCGATAGGGGATACAACAAAGCTGCCAAAGATTAGGTCACATAGAGGTAGGTTTCTCCAGGTTTTTGCAACTTTAGAAACAACATTCTCAATATTATTTTTGATCAAGACCTTCCATGGTTCATTGCCCTTGATTCTTTTGCAGATCCATTTTATTGCTAGAGCTATGCCTTGTAGCCTGAGATCCTTTAGTCCTAAGCCCCTTTTTTGCTTTTTATTATAGAAAATCTCTCATTTCACATAATGTTTCTTTTTTTTTCCCTTTACCATCTAACCAAAGGAATTTTCTTATCTTCTTTTGTATAGTCTAGATTTGATAGCTATTGAACATCCAAACTAAAGCATAGTAAATATTATAAAACAAGAGGATTTTTTGACACATCTATGCTCTCCCTGCAATGGAGAGGTAATGTCTATTCAATGCATTAAGTTTCTTTTCAATTTTGTTTTCTAGCCAGTTCAACATCTTTCAAGTTCAGGTCTACAGCAAAAGGGATCCCCGAGTATTTGACAATTTTATTGGGACCTCCCCATTGGAAGTCATACTCTTGTGCAATCCATTCTGGTTGTTATTTGTTCCAAGCCAACATTATTGAATTTGCCTTAGAAACTTTAACCCCTTCTGCTTGATTGAAGATTTTCATTTTTCTCATTAGGCACTCAAAGTTGTCTTGATCCAACTTTACAAACAGGGCTGTCATTAGCAAATTGGATATTTATAAGTTCTTCTCTGTTTGGCAATGAGAGTCCCTGTACTCTTGGACTCAGGGAGGAGTCTTTTAGGATATAATGCAAAATGTTCGCTACTATTACAAACAGAGAGGGGGCAAGTGGGCACCCTTGTCTAATAGATCTTTGTAGTTGGAATTCCTTGGTTAGCTACCCATTAACATCCACTTGTTCAACTTGGCATCCTTTAACAGAGTTCTAATGGTTTTTCAAAAGAACTTTGGAAACCTAAAGGCCTCCAGTACCATTAGAATAAAAGTCCACTCAATTCTATCGTAGGCTTTTTCAAAATCCAAGAGTAGCATTCCAACATTCTGATTGGAGACTAGCCCATTCCATAGCCTCCCAACTGGTAATTAAATTTTCTAGCATATACCTCCCCTTTATGAATCCTATCTAAGTGTTGTTGATTATTTTAGGGAGAACATTCTCTATCCTTTTGGCAATAGCCTTGGCTAGGATTTTATAGGAGACATTTAGAAGAGTAATGGGTCTCCTGTTCTTAATTAGGGATTTGTCACCATCTTTAGGGATCAACTTGATGATGCCATGGTTGATACATTTCCCCAGCGAGCCCATATCAATAGCTTCTAGGTACACTTGCAATAGGTCCTTACTTATCCAACTAATGTTCTTTTTATTAAATTCCACTGATAAACCATCGGCACCTGGAGATTTATCATTTTTGAGTGAAACGATTGTATTGACAATCTCATCTTTAGTTATCTATTGGCTAAGGGTTTTAGCCATCTCATTGGAGACCTTTCTTGGAATTAACTCCCTACATTTGTTCCTTACTTCATCTCCCAGAGGGCCATGGCACTCAGAGCTAAAGAGTGTTTCATAGAATTGCAAAAATTTTCTTTTATCTCTTCTGGGTCCTTAACTAAGCCTACTTCATCCCAATTGCCCCAACAGCTTCTTTACTCTCCTTAGATTTTAGACACCTAAAAAAGAATTTTGACCCCCTATCCCCTTGAGTCATCTAGTTTATTCTTGCTCTTTTCCTAATACATTGGTCTTTATAGTTTTGGATTTTCCTCAGTCAGGTTTTTGTGGAGATTAACTCCTTATTTACTATCAAATTTTGAGGGTCCTGTTATCACTAGGAATTGCACCCATATGCAACGCTGGTTAAAGCACTGCAATTCCGTGTAACATGGGACTAATCTCAGGTTGTGGGTGCCCTATGACGAGATTAGTCCTCCAAATTGTGGGTTAGTTCCCTTCAAATGTTCTATTGAGATGTATGTTTTTACTTTTTGGGAAAAGGGAAGAAAGAAACTAAATGAATACTAAAGGTAAAACGGTGATGCACCTGATATGGATAAAAATAATGCAATCTGATTCACAATGTTTACTCAGAAATCTGATTTCTACACAATCCAGACTTGGCATAAATACCACAAAAATTATTCTAAGGAAGGTTTGAAAATAGGTTTTTATGAAGGAAATGGTTTCTTCACAGCATAAAAAGACTATTTCTGGTTAACAAAACCTAAGACCTGTGATGAATATATGCTTTAATGTTGTAAACAAGGAGGTGAGACAAAAATTTTGAAGGTTTAATAATAAAACACAGCAAAATTTCATCAAAATCGCTTCAACATTTAGCACTAAAAGGAAAGGTAATTCAACTAATATGAAATAAATAAAGGAAAGCTTTGTAAAAAGACAAAAAATAACCTATAACCTGTCGATCTCTCAATAAAATTGTAAAAGTGAGCTACAAGAATTCTCCAATCTGTCTAAATCAGAATGAGAATCAAGAACTAGCAAAAACAAACTTTTTCTTTACAATATATAGGTCTACTCTCTCCAAGAGGCATGCAAAAACTATGGACTTGCAGATAACTGCCTCTAAAAATACTCATTCCCGAGCAACCTCAAAAATACTCAAAATTAGGGTCTAAAACTGCCACAAATTGAGCAAAAATAGCTTCAATTTGGGCCTCTCCATATGTTTGACCAAAATTTTGACCAATGACTCTAAAAATACTCCTAAAAGTCATGCAAAACCTCCTAGGTGGTCTAGTTAACTCAACTAATCAATTTGCATGATTTTGCATGAGCAAAATTGATTGTGAGTAACTAATAAAGTAATAGAATATTACTCTATTATTGGTTACAATTTGTTCTATTTTTGATTTTACAACTTGTAGAAAATAATAAAGTAATTTATAGAGTATTACTTTATTATTTATTCACAATTAATTCATGTGTAAAATCGTGCATGATTAGAAGAAAAATATCACTCCAATACATTTGCCTATTTTGCAAAATAGGACTTAGGAATAATTACAAAATTCCTTATCACTCCAATGATTAATGAGAAAAAAAAAATATCTCCCTCTGCAAGGAAAATAAAAAGAAACTAAGTCAGTCCACATAATATCCATGCACAAAACAAATATGCATAAATCTTCCTATGACTCCCCCTTGTTGCCTTTGAGGTTAAGAAAGGAAGAACAACTCCATTATGTAATTGACCCCATGAATAAAAAATGTCCATCATATGCTGCCACCATCATATACTACCACCATGCAAACTCCTACTACAATTACCTTTATGCAATAATCAAAACACTACAAGACAATACTTTATCACCCCATGAAATCATATCTCCACCATGCATGAAAGCTTACCTTTGAAAACTCCATGTATAGCATATGCATATACCATGTCAAAACATACACCCTCTTGGCTATTAGCCAACATGCATAATGAGGAGATACCTATCTTTGGATGCTTTGAAAATGGATAAGGGACTTGAGCATGTGTATTGTTGTCTATTCACCATCCGACCACCAAGGAATCTTCAAAAAGGTTTTACAAGGCTTGGAGCCTTTCCCATACATCACATCGGCTTCTTGACTTAATAAAAATCAACTCTAAAGTATTGTTATTGGTCATTCCATATTATGATGGCTAGGATCAAGTCTTGACCATGACATATGTTTTGTGGATAATGTAATTATTGGTTTTTTGTAAGTCAAAAAAATACTCGAGCAAAGAACCTTCTAACAAAACAAGGAAAACAACCCTAACTTGCTCATTCACTATTCATTTGACTTTCCTTCTTTGAGCTCTGCAACTTCTATGCCAACCGAGGGTTTCAACTATCTCCATAATGGCTTTGGTCTTCTTTCTTTCAGTTGTTCCTCATTGTTGTTTTCGTGGAGCTGTATATGATTAGGAAGAAGGTAACACCTATATGAGTTTTATATGAAACATTTATGGGTCTGTAGCTTGATTTCTTTTCAATGGCCGTATCCTTCTTCTTTATTCATTGCTCTATGTTGTTGTGCGATATTTTAATACCTTCATATTTGTTTTTGTGTGCTTCTTCCTTGACAGTTTTCATCTGCTCTCTGAAAGTTTGAGGCCATGGAAGATCTTTCCTCCTGCCAGCAACAAGGGTAAGCACTTGTCATCTTATCTCTGTAGTTTCATTTATCTTTGGTTTCACTCTTTATAGCATGACAAGTCTGTAGGTAGACATGGGTATTGCATTTTATAGCAAAAAATGTTATGTCATTGTCAGCCATGACTATGTATCTCTTCTTTTTGCCTTGATCTGTTTTATCATGCAGAAACACTTAGGGTTTAAAGTTTTGAAATGAGGGTTTTGATATTTTTTCTTCATTTTCAAAGCTTTTATCAGTTCTGGCCATGCTCCTAAAAAAAGGCATAAAATGTTGTACGTTGTCAAGGGTTTGTGAGCCTTGAAGTTAGGGTTTGAACTTATTCCTACACAAAAACCTATATAATGCCACAGCCATACTCTTAATCTCTTTCTCTTTACCTGTAAAGAAAGAAAGGCTTGATATATTCTTGAAGAGATCTTGTTTATTTTGTAGATGGGTACACCTTCCTTCTTGTTTCTTGCTCCTCTGGCATGGTTATGAATGTATCATGGCATCTGTTTGAAGTTTCTTAACTGTGTCTACAAAAAATATTATTAGGGTTTGATATCTTGACATGGGTATACAGTTTTTAAAAAATGGTTTCTCTTTTTGTGTAGCACCACCTTTACTGTGGTTTTTTCTCCATCTGTTGGCAAAAAGTATAGGGATTTTGAAGTATTAGCAAGTGGGGTTTCTTTCTTTACTTCTCATAACACCTCTCCTCCTGTCCTTGTGACTATCTCACATTTGCTGATGATACTCTTTACCTTACTTATCCCACTATAGCTACTGGGTAGAAGCACATTTTGGTATTCTGTATGGCAGCAAAACATGTGATATTCTTATATGTTTCTATTTTACCTGTAGCATAAATGACTTCTTATGCATATCTCTTCAGGTTGTTGACTGTAATGTGATGGACTGTATGTCATGTGGGAACATCCTTGACTGGTTACTACCTTTGTTGCAACCGGATATATATTATGGCATAGGCGTCATGCTATCTCTTGACTATCATATGTATTGGGATTCTTCTATGCATAGATATCATATATTTTTGTCTCTTGTTGTCTGTTTACTACAACTGCATCATTATGGCATATCATTTCTACCTTCTCTTTTGCTCATTTCATCATTTGAATGTTATAGTGTTGTATATATCATGCATATTTCTCCTATACTTGTAGTTGTCCTTGTGTATTTCAAGGCATATTTGTAGCATAGACACATGTTCTTATTTCTTCCTAGCTGTTATGCATTCTTTTAATACACTTGTAGCATGCCTTTGTGCATCCTTCCACCTATAGTCATCTTTGTGCATACTTTAAGGTATACCTATAGCTTCCTTGTGCATCTTTATATCTCTTCTAGTTGTTCCTCTTTCATCATTTCTGCACCTCTGTATTATAGATATGTGTTCTTTGTCCATCCATTTATCTGTAGCCATTCTTGTGCACATTGACTACCTATCTTATCATTTTTCATGCCCTTCTGTAGATGGATATGACCATTATGATATATCATGAATGTCTCTTGCTTATAAAAGCCATTTCATTGGTCACTATCCCTGACTATCCATGGTGATGGTGACTGTATCTATATCTTGATCTTCATGGTATCTCACTTCTCTCTTGCACTATATCTTCCTTACTACATGGCATCCTCTTTACTGCACCACGGCATCACTGTAGCTTTGGGCATGAGAAATAAAGTTTGTCAAAGTGCAATAATGTTGAAATGCATGGAATCCACTCTATTCATCCTTGAACTGTTGCATCTGGATGCTCTACTATACTCTATGTATACTGTATTTGCAACTCTATACACTTTAGTCATGACTGTCTCTCATTTGATCTTAAAAGTTTACTGTTTTGTTTGTGATGACCATTCATTACGTTGGGCTATTTGCTTATGCATTATGTGCTTCATCCCTGGATGCTTGATTATTTGAACATCTAACTCCATTTAGACTGTAGCATTCATCTTCATTTATCTTTTGATGGTTTGAAGTTTTGAGGCATTGGTGCCAGCCTTTTGCAAAGTTTATATCTTCTTTCTGGATGATTGCACACTTATCTCATACATCTTGTGAAGTTCTATTTTATGGTAGTCAAGTTGGCATATTATTTATATTGTCTTGCCTTCCACTATTCCATGTGGCATTTTGCTTGACTATTTCTATGAGACACTTGCAACTTTGAATGTGATATAGCTGTTTAAACTTTGATCATCTTAAATAGTATGAAAACAACATGAGAAATACCTAGTATAAAATGTTGCTTAATCTTACTCCCTTGTTATAATGAGATGACCCTTCACATGATTTATTCTACAACTTGTTTAAATGATACATAAGTTCTTGTATCCTCCTTTACTCTTTCTCTCTTCTCTTTATTAGGCATAATAATTTGAAAACTTGTATCACTCCTTAGATGACTGTAATCTGATTTTTGAATTTGTGCTTTTGTCAATCTTGACTCAGTCATATAGCTTTGATTTGCTTCAATCAACTGTAATGATGTTATGATGACATCTTCTTTATGTAAGTTGATTAGATGATGCATGATATAGCTTAGAATGATGCATCCTATCTTTTCTGATGCTCTTTTCAAAAAATGAAAAGAAACATGTTGGGCTCAAACCCTCGTGGGAGCCACATTTAATCCACATGTTTATTTGTCTTCAAAATCAGCAACAAAATTTGTCCTATACCTGCACAGTGAACAAACAAGTTAGCATAAAAAATATCTAATAGTGTTGATTGATCTCCTTCATGATTTCTTCTTGATTTGTATCACTATCTGATCTGAAATCTTATCTGAATGCATGATATGATAAGTAGATGTCTCTGTTTGATAAAAGCATGTGATAACTGTAAACATCCGAAGCACTAATAGGGTTGTCCCCAAAATTTTGCAGGTTTCAACTAGATGGTGGCTTGGAGTGAAGAATGAAGATTGAAGACTTGAAGGCCAGCTTCAATAGCAACCTCCATCATCAGGCAATGATGGATTTTTAGATTTATCATATGTTGTTTTCTCTTTTCTTTTATCAAATAGATACATAGCTTGCATGTTTGCAATTGTTCAGTCTAGTTACTCCCATGGCTTGTGTAGGACACATTTGAACATTTCTTTTAAACACGATCAGTTAGTTTCTCTGATGCATATGATGTATATGTATTTCCTTTTTAATCAATGCATGAGATAAAGTAACAAATACCTGGATGTATGTTCAAAACATGACATGAAATAATAGTGTAATACAACATCTTTCTCTCTTTTATTCAAAACTAATTAATCTGAATAATCAATTTAACTTATAACTCCTGAAAGATCAAACTTTGTAGAACAACTGTATCTCCTTGAATGTTTGATCCTTTGATGATCAATTCTTTTGTCATGATAACTTATCAGTCCTGATTGGATTGATGGGTTATCCTGACAACTGGATCTTCTTTTCAATTTTGTCAAGGCATCAACCATTCAAGAATGCATAACCTTGAAGTTTTCTATTATTCCTTCTGAACAATTACACTTAGGTCCAACTAATTTTCAATGTGAACAAAAAAATTAGTAAAATTTCTGGCAACCTCTCAGGGGTGTTTGCCTGCTAAACAGTTTAGAACCAGTAACCTTGCCTTCTCATTGGGCATAGTCATTTCTGCCCTGAACTTAGAGAAATTCTACAACTCACACTAACTGAAAACAACAGCAGCAACTAACTGAATATTGAAACTAAAACTGATTTGCTTAAAACAGAACCAGCTACATGTGCAGGAGCACTTATTGGAAACAAAACAACAAAACTGAAACTAACTGTGCAAAAGCACTTATTTGCAGCATAAGGCTACCTTACTTAGTAACATATCTTGAGGTGAATCCCATCAACTGGGATTGGCAACACCTCACCATCTAACTTAGCAAGCTGAAATGTATTGTTTTGCTTGCACTCTATGATTATATATGGTCCATCCCACATTGCATCAAACTTTGTATGATGTCCTGGTCTGCTTTTCAATTCATTCCACTTGAAAACTAGATCTCCTTCTTTATAAACACTTGGTACTGCTCTTTTATCAAAATTCCTTTTCATTTGGGTCTGGTGTACTTCTAATGTTTTCAAGGCCTCTTTTCTGATCTCTTCAAGTCTAATCAGCTGTGCAAGCCTGATTTCCATTGGTTGTTCTTCAAGTAACTCTAGCTCTTTTATATAGCTAAGTGTTGGCAACTCCACTGTTATTGGTAACTTGGCTTCCTTTCCATATGTAAGCACATAAGGTGAATTACCTATTGATCTTTTAGGTGTAATCCTATCAACCCACAATGCTAACTTTAATTTATCATGCCAAGACCTCCGATTCTCATCAACTATTTTCTTTATAATCTTAATCAGATTTTTGTTAGTTGATTCAGCCTGTCCATTACCTTGAGGGTAATAATTTGATGAAGTATTCAAGAATATGTTATTTTTGACAGGCCAATTAGATATTCTTAATCCAATGAATGCTAAAGCATTATCTGAAATAATTGAGTCAGGAGTTCCAAACCTGGACACTAGATCTTGGTAAAAATTCAGGACTGATGTTTCATTAGCATCTTTCAAAGCAACCGCTTTAGTCCACTTAGTGAAATAATCAGTAGCAGTCAAGATCCACTTGTGTCCTTGGCTTGAAGGTGGATTAATAGGACCAATGAAGTCCAATCCCCACTTGTCAAATGGTTGTTCCACTTGAATTGGATGCAAGGGCATTGTTGTCAGCCTTTGTTTACCTACAAAAACTAAACATTTAAGACATTTCTTTACCCATTCATGAGCATTCTTAAACATGTCAGGCCAATAGTAACCAGCTCTCATAATTTTTAGAGCTATTGTTCTAGCTACAAAGTGACCTCCAACAAGTCCATCATGAAATTCTTCTAGAATCCTTTGATTCTGATCTGGCTGTACACATCTTAGTAAAATATTGTTAAAATCTCTCTTGTACATAATTCCATCAATTATGGCATAAGGGATTGCCTGTAATCTGTAACATCTTCTTTTAGATCTATCCAGGCCTTGTGGACAATCACCAGTGTGTAGATAATGAGTCATATCATGCACCCAACTTGTAGGGGGGTCTGGGGTAGTAGTTGTTTCATTGTTTTGAAGCACTGTCCTAGCCTCTCCTTTAAGTTCTTTGTTGTATCCTTCATTTCCTGCAAGCTATTCACACAGTCCCTTGCCTCGAACCAGCTTGGTTACCTTAATTTGTATGTCATATTCCATAACCTTTTTAATCCACCCTGCTCTCTTATCATTTAAATCTTTACTGAGCAAAAATTATTTCACTGTTGGGTGAGCAACCATTAATTGAATTCTATTATTTGAAAGCATATGTTTGAATTTCTTTAAGCTCCTGATAACAGCTAATACATGCTTTTCAACAAAAGAATATCTTACCTCGAAGTCATGTAGAACCTAGTGAAAAATGCCACAAGTTGTTCCATTCCTTCACTATTTTGCTAACATAGCATAGCTGATATAGTATCCACATTGTCAAATGCATATAAAATGAAGTCTTTATCAAAATTTGGATTTATCAGAGTTGGAGCAATAGCAAGTGCTTCCTTTATTTCTTTAAAACTTTGCTTTCCTTCTTTGGTCCAACTAAAGGGAATATTCTTCTTCAGCATTGCTGTAGGAGGTTGTAAAAGTACTGCTATGTTTGGAATAAACCTTCTTACAAAGTTAATTCTTCCCAGAAAGCTCTGTAAGCCTTTCTTATGTGAAGAAAGAGGTAATGTCAATATTATAGTAATTCTTTTAGGATCAATTGATATTCCATCCTTAGACACGATGTGTCCCAACAGTTTGCCTTCATGAACAGAAAAAATACTCTTCTTTAGGTTTAATGATACCCCAAATTCTCTACATCTTTCAAAGATTAGTCTTAAATGATGAAAATAATCTTTAGTTTTTTTAGAAAAATAGTCGCATCATCTAAGTATACAAGCACAATTTTATTAATCAGGCCTTGAAAAGCCTTGTCCATTGCTCTCTGAAATGTTGCACCTGCATTTGATAAGCCAAATGGCATCTTTCTGTATGCTAGTGTGCCCCATTTTGTGGTAAAAGTTGTCTTGTATTGATCTTCCTCTTTTACAAGAATTTGGTTATAACCTGAATAACCATCCAATAAAGAAAATCTTTCTGATCTAGAAATAATTTGCAATATCTATTCCATACATGGTAAAGGATAATGATCCTTTAAAGATGCTCTATTTAAATCACGAAAATCAACGCATAATCTGATTTCTCCATTTTTCTTTCTGACAGGAACCAAGTTAGAAACCCATGAAGTATGTTTGATAGGAAAAATGATATTACCTTCAATGAGTTTATTGAGTTTTGTTTTCATGAGCACTTCCAGTTTGGGATTCAATGGTCTTTACTTTTGTTTAACAGGTTTAGCTTTGGGTTCTAGCTCTATTGTGTGTTGAGCTAACTCAGGGTTGAAACCTTTCAGATCTCCATATTCCCATGCAAAAATTTCACTGAACTCTTGACAAAGCTGGATGAATACTTGTTGTTCTTGTTTTGTACATATCCTTCCCAGCTTGAGCAACTTTCCTTTAAAGATCTCAATAGGTTCATAATATTCTTGCTTTATTGACAAGTTGGCTTTGTCTTTTCTTACTTGATCATCAGTATTAAAGATAGATTCCAAGGTCACTAAGCCCTTGGGTAGCTTATTTGATCTTAACTGAAGTATTTGATCATCATATTTTTGTACAAAATTCTGCTGATTACCTGCAGAAAATTTAGCTTCTTCCATTAAGAAATTCACAATTTGTTCATCACTGTCAAACACTTGCCAACTAACATTATTATCTGGAACTGATGGTCTAACAGCAACTTTGACATATAAAGGAGAGTGAATATTCTTCATTTTAGTAGGAATATCATATTCAGCTCCTATAGCAGCTAGTTTGTCAACTTGCTTGTTTTCAGTTCTCGATACAGATATCAGATTAAATGCATCAAACTCTTCTATCATGTCCCAAACTCTATGTTTGTATAATTTTAGCAAGTCATTTTTTGTAGTAGCAAGGTTTCTGACTTGTTTAACCACTAACTCACTATCTCCAAAAACTTTTAAACATTTGATTTTCCTCTTCCTTGCCCATTCTAGTCCATGAACTAAAGCCTCGTATTCAGCTGAGTTGTTAGAAAAGTTGAAAACAAATCTGAAAGATGAATAATATTTCTCACCTATGGGAGAAACTAAAATAGCTCCTCCTCCAGCTCCTACCTTGCTTTTAGAACCATCAAAAATTAGTTCCCAAACATCATTTTTAGATTCTATAGTTTGTTGTTTTTCTTCTTTAATCAGATTTGGAATAACTGTATTATTTTTTTGAATCATGTACACACCAAGGCCAATCTCATCCATTTGCTCAAATAGATCTGTTTCATGATTTTCTGCTACCCATTAGTCTAGAACCAAATCTGGAATTCCTTCTAAAGGTGTGTTTGGATCTTGGATAGGAATCAAAACCTCTTGATCAAAAAAGGGAAGATTTGCATTTATAGAACTGGGTGTATAAGGTTCCAAATGATCTTTTTCTAGTGGTTTAGACTTGATCGTAACCTTAGTTCCATATCTAGTTTTGAAGAATAAATGTGTCCAATCAGATGATAAATACCCACCTAACCTTGTTGTAAAATCTCTGGATAAGCAAATGGCAAAGGTAGGTGGCAAATCAATAACATAAATGTCCTGGTATATAACAAAGTTTGGACAAGCATGCAGAGTAAGGCCTAAATTTTTGAACATTCCAATTGTACTCACTTCAGTTCCATCCATTTGTACAACACCTCTGACAATAGGTTCATATTTCAGACCTAACTTATCAGCTAGTTGTTTTGGCATAACTGAACTGCTGGCTACTAAATCTATCATGCAATTATGTACTAAATAGTCACCCACAATCAAAGTGACATAAAATGGTGGAGGTTTGCCTACTGGTTTAGGTTGTTCTATTCTTTTTTTTGTTTCATTTGCAATCATAATCTGAGGTTGATGTGATTTTTGTACTTCATTTGACAAAGGCAACTGAGATAGAGCATTTTGTAACAAATCCTTTTGTCATGGAATGTGTAAAACATCTAAAATAGACATGCTTACTGTTCTCTTTTTCATATGATCCAAAATATTAAAAACAGGGCCACTAACCTTTTGTTGTACTTTTGAGACAGCAACCCCTAGTTGGTCTTTTGTTGGTTGTTTATTTTCTGTAGTTGGTTGTCTTAACAAAATGTGCAAATCTTTTGATGTAGAGGCTTGATTTTGTTCATTCTAAGCTGTAGAAACTATATTTTTATCAGCTGGTTGTGATACATTTCCAGCTTGTTGTTTACCAGTTTCAGCTTGTTGATTTGTATTTCTGGACTGTTGTTGCAAGTGAATAGCTCTCTTTTTCGATCTTGTGTTTGCTGCAATATTAGTAAAAGATTGGTTTTGACCTAGCAACTGATTTACAACACAAAATTCATTAGCCTACCAATTCATTAAAGCTACATCAGGATTAACATATTGAGGCTGAATGTCCAACTGGTTGTTTACATCACTTGCTGAATTGTCAGCAGCAGCATAGTTATTCTGTACCATCAAAGCTTCACTTACTATTCTTTGGGTAAGTGGCCTGATTATGAGGCTGATTACAAGGATAGCACCATGCATAGTCTTGAACCATGTTGTTTTGTATAGGCACTATTTCTTTTGATGTACTAACAGCATTTGGATTATACTGCTGATTTGGCCTATTGTTGTAATTTCTTCTTTGACCCTGATAATCTGCCTGATAACCAAGTCTATTTGCTTGGTAAGGGGTTGCTTGGTAAGGTTTGTTGTTCTGATTTGTTTGAATTTTTAGACTCACTAAGTCATTGCTCACAGTCTACAGTATTTTTGCTATGCTTTGCTTGTTTTATTTCTACTCTCTAAATTTAGAATGAATGGGATCTGTATTGTTTTGCATATTTGCTGAATAACCAAAAGATGGTATTGCTGAAATATGTGGGGCTGAAATTGGTATTAAATGTTGTATATCTAGAAAAATTGGCATTGGGGGCCTAGGTGCTATCTTACCAGCTTGTATTAAACTATTTTCTGCTCTTATTGCAATATCAAAAGTAGCTGGTAAAGTTACCCCTCCCATGGATTGTATCATAACAGCACTATCAGAATTTAATGCCCTTAAATAATACAAAAAAGCATGTTCTGGTGATGGTTTCACTGTTTCAGGGATTCTATTCCATGTTTTCTAAAATTTGAAATTAAAATCTGTCATTTGCTCTTGTGGAGCCCTCTTAATAGTAGTCATTTGTTCTACTAATGATAAATGATCAGACTTGTCCTGAAATTGCCTATTCAAAGCAGCACCTAATTCATCCCAAGATCTAATTGAATTGACTCTTAGGCCTCTAAACCATTGAATAGCTTTACCTTTTAGTGATGTTGCCAACAACCTGATTGCAATGTTTTCTTTGGTGATGTGGTGAACAGTACATAAAGACGCCACATCTCTGATATGTTCAATGGGTGTAGTCCCATCTTCTCCTGTAAAACTTGGTAAACTTTTCAATGCAGCCATCGATATGTCATCATGTTGATTCAAATTCAAAGGGCTGCCTCCATTAAATGATACAAAAGGCTGATTTTGAGGTGGTGGTGGATTTCTTCCACCACCTCCGGGTGGTGGTAACACTCCACCTCCTCCACCAAGAGGTGGTAATACTCCTCCTCCTCCTAGTAAAGACATTGGAGTGGGTAAAACTTGAGATGGTGTTTGGACTAAAACCTCTTGGAATATTTCTCATAATACAGGTTCTTCAGCTGTAAACTCAAGAAGTGGTTCCTCTTGGAAAATAAGAATCTGTTCTTCTGGGCTTGCTGGTGGAGAACTTAAAAATTTTGTTAATGAACTTGCAAACAATGGATTCTGATGTGAAGCAAAGTCAAGATGTGTACTTGGCAGATCTGTAACAACTGATAAATCTGTTGTATTAGCCTCTTTCTCTGCTTTTATTCTCCTTTTTGGTGGAGATAACTGATTATGCTTCTTCTCAGAATTTTTACTTGACCTAGTTTAATATTTTTTCATAGGCTGCAAGATCTAATCTGAAAAAACTAAAGCATTAGAGTCGCCAGATACTTGATAATGAACCTCTAAAAGGCTAGAATTCTACTGCTCATACCAAAAACAACAAAAATAAATAAGTCCTTTTGAACTGAAAATTAGTTCAAAGTCCCACTGGGCGTGCCAAAAACTGTTATCACTGGTAATTGCACTTGTATGCAAGGCTGGTTAAAGCACTCCAATTCTGTGTAACATGGGACTAATCTTAGGTTGTGGGTGCCCTATGACGAGATTAGACCTCTAGATTTTGGGCTAGTTCCCTTCAAATGTTCTATTGAGAAGTATGTTTTTACTTTTTGGGAAAAGGGAAGAAAGAAACTAAATGAATACTAAAGGTAAAATGGTGATGCACCTAATATGGATAAAATAATGCAATCTGATTCACAATGTTTACTTAGAAATCTAACTTCTACACAATCCAGACTTGGCATAAATACCAAAAAAATGATTCTAAGGAAGGTTTGAAAATAGGTTTTTATGAAGGAATGGTTTCTTCATAGCATAAAAAGACTATTACTGGTTAACACAACCTAAGACCTATTATGAATATATGCTTTAATTCTGTAAACAAGGAGGTGAGACAATAATTTTCAAGGTTTAATAATAAAACACAGCAAAATTTCATCAAAATCACTTCAACATTCAACACTAAAAGGAAAGGTAATTCAATTGATTTGAAATAAACAAAGGAAAGCTTTGCAAAAAGACAAAAAAATAACCTATAACCTACCGATCTCTCAATAAAACTGTAAAAGTGAGCTACAAGAATTCTCCAATCTGTCTAAATCAGAATGAGAATCAAGAACTAGCAAAAACAAACTTTTGCTTTACAATATATAGGTCTGCTCTCTCCAAGAGGCATGCAAAAAATATGGACTTGCAGATAACTACCTCTAAAAATACTCATTCCTGAGTAACCTCAAAAATCTTCAAAATTAGGGTCTAAAACTGCCACAAATTGAGCAAAAATAGCTTCAATTTGGGCCTCTCCATATGTTTGACCAAAATTTTGACCAAGGACTCTAAAAATACTCCTAAAAGTCATGCAAAACCTCCTAGGTGGTCTAGTTAACTCAACTAATCAATTTGCATGATTTTGCATGAGCAAAATTGATTGTGAGTAAATAATAAAGTAATAGAATATTACTCTATTATTGGTTACAATTTGTTCTATTTTTGATTTTACAACTTGTGGAAAATAATAAAGTAATTTATAGAGTATTACTTTATTATTTATTTACAATTAATTCATGTGTAAAATTGTGCATGATTAGAAGAAAAATATCACTCCTTATCACTCCAATACATTTGCCTATTTTG
This sequence comes from Cunninghamia lanceolata, assembly GCA_027924645.1. Classification (NCBI taxonomy): domain Eukaryota; kingdom Viridiplantae; phylum Streptophyta; class Pinopsida; order Cupressales; family Cupressaceae; genus Cunninghamia; species Cunninghamia lanceolata. The sequence continues at coordinate 373,457 of BSBN01001137.1, read as the reverse complement.
CAAAATAGGACTTAGGAATAATTACAAAATTCCTTATAACTCCAATGATCAATGAGAAAAAAAAATATCTCCCTCTGCAAAGAAAATAAAAAGAAACTGAGTCACTCCACATAATATCCATGCACAAAAAAAATATGCATAAATCTTCCTATGACTCCCCCTTGTTACCTTTGAGGTTAAGAAAGGAAGAACAACTCCATTATGTAATTGACCCCATGCATAAAAAATGCCCATCATATGCTGCCACCATCATATACTGCCACCATGCAAACTCCTACTACAATTGCCTTTATGCAATAATCAAAACACTACAAGACAATACCTTATCACCCCATGAAATCATATCTCCACCATGCATGAAAGCTTACCTTTGAAAACTCCATGTATAGCATATGCATATACCATGTCAAAACATACACCCTCTTGGTTGTTAGCCACCATGCATAATGAGGATATACCTATCTTTGGATACTTTGAAAATGGATAAGCGACTTGAGCATGTGTATTGTTGTCTATTCACCATCCAACCACCAAGGAATCTTCAAAAAGGTTTTACAAGGCTTAGAGCCTTTCCCATACATCACATCGGCCTCTTGACTTAATAAAAATCAACTCTAAAGTATTGTTGTCGGCCATTCCATATATGATGGCTAGGATCAAGTCTTGACCACAGCATTTGTTTTGTGGATAATGTAATTATTGTTTTTTGTAAGTCAAAAATACACTCGAGCAAAGAACCTTCGAACAAAACAAGGAAAATAACCCTAACTTGCTCATTCACTATTCATTTGACTTTCCTTCTTTGAACTCTGCAACTTCTATGCCAACCGAGGGTTTCGACTATCTCCATCATGGCTTTGGTCTTCTTTCTTTCAGCTATTCCTCTTTTTGTTTTCATGGAGCTCTCCATGATTAGGAAGAAGGTAACACCTATATGAGTTTTATATGAAACATTTATGGGTTTGTAGCTTTCTTTCTTTTCAATGGTCGTGGCCTTCTTCATTCATTGCTCTTTGTTGTTGTGCAATCTTTTAATACCTTCATATTTGTTTCTGTGTGCTTCTTCCTTGACGGTCTTCATCTGCTCTCTGAAAGTTTGAGGCCACTATGAGGCCATGGAAGATCTTTCCTCCTGGTAGCAACAAGGGTAAGCACTTGCCATCTTATCTCTATAGTTTCATTTATCTTTGGTTTCACTCTTTATAGCATGACAAGTCTGTAGGTAGACATGGGTATTGCATTTTATAGGAAAAAATGCTATGTCACTGTTGGCCATGACTATGTATCTCTTCTTTTTGCCTTGATCTATTTTATCATTCAGAAACACTTAGGGTTTAAAGTTTTGAAATGAGGGTTTTGATATTTTTTCTTCATTTTCAAAGCTTTTACTAGTTCTAGCCATGCTCCTCCTGAAAAAAGGCATAAAATGTTGTACATTGTCGAGGGTTTGTGAGCCTTGAAGTTAGGGTTTGAACTTCTTCCTACACAAAAACCTTTATAATGCCACAGCCATACTCTTACTTAATCTCTTTCTCTTTACCTATAAAGAAAGAAAGGCTTGATATATCCTTGAAGAGATCTTGTTTATTTTGTAGATGGGTACACCTTCCTTCCTATTTCTTGCTCCTCTGGCATGGTTATGAATGTATCATGGCATCTGTTTGAAGTTTCTTAACTGTGTCTACAAAAAATATCATTAGCGTTTGATATCTTGACATGGGTATATAGTTTTTAAAAAATGGTTTCTCTTTTTGTGTAGCACCACCTGGACTATGCTTTTTTCTCCATCTGTTGGCAAAAAGTATAGGGAGTTTGAAGTATTAGCAAGTGGGGTTTCTTTCTTTACTTCTCATAACACCTCTCCTCCTGTCCTTGTGACTGTCTCACATTTGCTGATGATACTCTTTACCTTACTTATCCCACTATAGCTACTGGGTAGAAGCACATTTTGGTATTCTGTATGGCAGCAAAACATGTGATATTCTTATCTGTTTCCATTTTACCTGTAGCATAAATGGCTTCTTATGCATATCTCTTCAGGTTGTTGACTGTAATGTGATGGACTGTATGTCATGTGGGAACATCCTTGACTACTTACTGCCTTTGTTGCAACTGGATATATATTATGGCATAGGTGTCATGCTATCTCTTGACTGTCATATGTATTGGGATTCTTCTGTGCATAGATATCATGCATTTTTGTCTCTTATTGTCTATTTACTACAACTGCATCATTGTGGCATATCACTGCTACCTTCTCTTTTGCTCATTTCATCATTTGAATGTTATAGTGCTGTGTATATCATGCATATTTCTCCTATACCTATAGTTATCCTTGTGTATTTCAAGGCATATATGTAGCATAGACACATGTTCTTATTTCTTCTTGGCTATTATGCATTCTTTTAATACACCTGTAGCATGCCTTTATGCATCCTTGCACCTGTAGTCATCTTTGTGCATACTTTAAGGTATACTTGTAGCTTCCTTGTGCATCTTCATATCTCTTCTAGTTGTTCCTCTTTCATCATTTATGCACCTCTGTATTATAGATATGTGTTCTTTGTCCATCCATTTATCTGTAGTCATTCTTGTGCACACTGACTGCCTATCTTATCATTTTTCATGCCCTTCTTTAGATGGATATGACCATTATGATATATCATGAATGTCTCTTGCTTATATAAGCCATTTCATTGGTCATTGTCCCTGACTGTCCATGGTGATGGTGACTGTATCTGTATCTTGATCTTCATGGTATCTCACTTCTCTCTTGCACTATATCTTCCTTACTGCATGGCATCCTCTTTACTGCACCATGGCGTCACTGTAGCTTTGGGCATGAGAAATAAAGTTTGTCAAAGCGCAATAACGTTGAAATGCATGGAATCCACTCTATTCAACCTTGAACTGTTGTATCTAGATGCTCTACTGTACTCTTTGTATACTATATTTGCAACTCTATACACTTTAGTCATGATTGTCTCTCATTTGATATTGAAAGTTGATTGTTATGTCTGCGATGACCATTCATTGCATTGGGGTATTTGCTTATGCATTATGCTTCATCCCTGGATGCTTGATTGTTTGAACATCTAACTCCATTTAGACTGTAGCATTCATCTTCATTTATCTTTTGATGATTTGAAGTTTTGAGGCATTGGTGACGGTCTTTTGCAAAGTTTATATCTCATACATCTTGTGAAGTTCTATTTTATGGCAGTCAAGTTGGCATATTGTTTATAATTGTCTTGCCTTCCACTATTCCATGTGGCATTTTTATTGGCTATTTCTATGAGACACTTGCAACTTTGAATGTGATATAATTGTTTAAACTTTGATCATCTTAAACAGTATGAAAACAACATGAGAAATACTTGGTATAAAAAGTTGCTTCATCTTACTCCCTTGTCATAATGAGATGACCCTTTACATGATTTATTCTGCAACTTGTTTAAATGATACATAATTTCTTATATCCTCCTTTAGTCTGTCTCTCTTCTCTTTATCAGGCATAATAATCTGAAAACTTGTATCACTCCTTGGATGATTATAATCTGATTTCTGAATTTGGCCTTTAGTCAATCTTGACTCAGCTTTGATTTGCTTCAATCAACTGTAATGATGTTATGATGACATCTTCTTTATGTAAGTTGATAAGATGACGCATGATATAGCTTAGAATGATGCATCCTGTCTTTTCTGATACTCTTTTCAAAAAATGAAAAGAAACATGCTAGGCTCAAACCCTCATGGGAGCCACATTTAATCCACATGTTTATTTGTCTTCAAAATTAGCAACAAAATTTGTCCTATACCTGCACAGTGAACAAACAAGTTAGCATAAAAAGTATCTGATAGTGTTTATTGATCTCCTTCATGATTTCTTCCTGATTTGTATCACTATCTAATCTGAAATCTTATCTGAATGCATGATATGATAAGTAGATGTCTCTGTTTGATAAAAGCATGTGATAACTGTAAACATCCAGAGCATTAATAGGGATGTCCCCAAAAATTTGCAGGTTTCAACTAGATGGTGGCTTGGAGTGAAGAATGAAGACTGAAGACTTGAAAGCCAACTTCAACAGCAACCTCCATCATCGGGCAATGATGGATGTTTAGATTTATCATATTTTCTTTTCTCTTTTCTTTTATCAAACAAATACATAGCTTGCATGTCTGCAATTGTTCAGTCTAGTTACTCCCACAGCTTGTGTGGGACACATTTGAACATTTCTTTTAAACATGATCAGTTAGTTTCTCTGATGCATATGATGTAGATGTATTTCCTTTTTAATCGATGCATGAGATAAAGTAACAGATACCTGGATGTATGTTCAAAACATGACATGAAATAACAGTGTAATGCAACATCTTTCTCTCTTTTATTCAAAACTGATTAATCCTAATAATCAATTTAACTTATAGCTCCTGAAACATCAAACTTTGTAGAACAACTGTATCTCCTTGAATGTTTGATCCTTTGACGATCAATTATTTTGTCATGATAACTTATCAGTCCTGATTGGATTGATGGGTTATCTTGACAACTAGATCTTCTTTTCAATTTTGTCAAGGCATCAACCATTCAAGAATGCATAACCTTGAATTTTTCTATTATTCCTTCTAAATAATTACACTTAGGTCCAACTAATTTTCAGTGTGAACTGAAAAATTAGTAACAGGTCCCTTTGCAGGGAGGATTCCACTTCTAGCAGGGTCTTCTGCAATTGATTTTCAGTTTTCCTCATATCCTTAGCTCTTTTTTCCCCAATGGTCTAGAAGATCCTTTGCCATCTTTGGGCATTTATGTTCCATTTTTCTATTGCAGACAGGTTAGCTTTGGCCCATTTGTTTATCTCTCTGAGGGTAAAAATATAATTATTGTAGTCTTCCATTTTTAGGAGGCTTGTGTTCAAAATGAACTTCTTATCTTTTTTGGTAGGCCTCTCACCTTTGTTGCCAATGTTCACTTTGACCATTATGTGATGATGATCCGACAGTGTCCAAGGTTTAACCTTCACCCTATTGTTTGCTTCCTCCACTTGATCAAATTGGAAGCAATCCCTTTGGGCATAGAATCTATCCAATCTGCAATAAATTATCTTATTGCCTTGCTGAGAGTTACATCAAGTGTACCATATGGCTTTGTTCACCTTCTCGGTGCCCTCTAAAGGGTCAAAGAGTTTCAAGGTGTTTTTCATCATGTACCAGAAAAAAAATGTGTTTCCCTTCCACCCCATATCTATGCCTCCAACCTTGTCCTCTGGACTTTCCAGCATATTAAATTCTCCCCCTATGAGCCAAGGGATATCTTGCAGATTACAAAGCCAGTCCCACAACACACACCTATGATTGTATCCATTAGGTGCATATACAGTGCAAATGCCAAATTTTATGTTATCTTTTTCAAAGCAGACCCATCTGACTGCCCTGTTACAAGGGGAGGTCCCATGGTCTACTATCCACTTGCTCCAATTATTGGAGACAAGTTCAATTGCACCACCTTTACCTCTTTCATGGTTAGTGATGAAGGGGGTGGCATCCCTCCAAATAAATATGAGATTAGCTTGTAGGGTATAGCCAATTGCCTTAACCTCTTGTAGCATGACAATATCTTTAGCTTTCTCCTGATTGAGAAGTCTTCTAATGTTGTATTTCCTATCAGGGGATTCCAATCCCCTGATGTTCCAAGAGATGCAATTAAGAGTCATCTGCATCCATGGCTTCTGCACTTTCTTCTATATTCCTAAAGGCATCAAAGCATTTAGGAAGGTTCTTTTTTCTTTTGCTACTTCTTAGATATGGGGTAGTTATCTCCTTTTACCTTTGTCTTCTTTTTCTTTTTTTCTAATTCAGCATATTCTTTACACATGAGCTTTTATTTTCCCCACTTACGGGGGTAGATAGGTTTTGAGGGACCTGTTCCTTTATACCTTCCTTTTGAAAGTCTTCCCTTTTATCTCATGCCAGGTTCCAACAGTCTTTAAAGACTTGTATTGCCTATTCTAGGTTAATATTCCCATTGTGAATGTCGAGCTTGAGATCCCCCTGAGTATCCCATGGTTTGGAGGAAGGTGTAGCATTTTCAGGATTAGATATTTCCAAATTTAACTCCATTTGGTGTAACACATCTTCACATGGGCTTTTATAGTTGGAGATTGAACAAACTTTTAGTTCCAAATTGGAAGAGCTCAGAGCTTTATTGATGTTGTCCCTAACATCCTTCGGGGTCATACTCAAAATTTTAAGTTCTGCAGTACGATCTGTGGGAAGATCTCTGGGGCTTATTTGGCTATCATTTTCCTAGTCTTGTAAACTCTTATTTTTCGCAGGATGGAAGTCCGTGTTAGGCAGTTGCTTCCCTGCCAGGCCATTTTTATTTAGTTTATTTTTCTTATTCAAATCAATCTATTGTTTAATCTTATTGAGCACAAATTCCTATGCATTCCTTTTATGGACAATTGGTTTATCGATCTCCTTCAGGGGTATTTCCACCACCTTGGTGGAGCCTTTATCCCCTTTTTGTGGGAAACTTAGGTACTTAGTTGGTGGGGCCAATGGTGGGGGCACCACAATATCATTGCAGCCCCCAGCATTGTTGAATAATTCCCCTTTCCTAGCAATGATAGTTTCATCCTCCTCCGAGAGGTCCAAATTAAGGACTTTGGCATTTTTAAAAATATCATTGTTAAAAATCTTTTCATAGAGTCAGTTATTTCTTGTTTTGGCCTCTTCAATCTCAACCATTGGGTGCTCCCCCACGGGGTCATCACCTCTCCCGGGCTCATTACCACCACCTTTCGGTGGAGGGGTTAAGACCATTGTTTCACCTATTAGTTTTTTATTTTTCTGATGATCTCATTTATTAATTATAGGGTAGTTACGCCTTACATGACCTTCCTTCTTGCACATGAAGCATACATTAAGCCCCCCAAGGAGTTTAATCTTAAAAGAATAAATACCATTATCAGTTTCTATTTCCATTTCTTCAAGGATATCAATCCCCAGAGAGATCGAGACCTGAATTCTCGCGTCCATGCACGGGAGGGGATCTTTTGTATCCTCCACCCTGAGAACCTTTTTGAATTGTGCCACAATTTGAGGGATAAAGTCCCACAAAATGAGGGGGAGATCTTTTAGTTTTATCTATCTTGGATATGAGAGGGAAACCACCTCCTCGTTTAGCAGACTTGAAGACCATGTCATGGCCCTAAAGAGCGAACTTCCTACCGACCATAATTGTTTATTTACAACTTTTGCTTGCATTTCGCTATTTTTAAATGTAATTAGAAACAACCCTTTATTAATCATCCTACAGAAAGAGTGGTATATTCCCAATTTCTTATTCCAGACACTAACTAGCCATTGAGAAAAGAATTTTCTTGCCAGAGTTTTAGTACAATCTAAGGCAATAAAGAAAACAGCAGTATTGTTTAACCTATTTTCTTCCCTATTTAGGGCATCAACCATTACATCGTTCGAAATAAAAGTAGATTTATTAGGGCATTTAGGGGGGCAATTGCCTTGAGATCTCCTGTCACATTCGATGTTGCCTCCATGGTCAACATTGATGAACTCTGCAAAGTTAGGGATAATAACTGAACTCTAGGCACTATTGTTTGTTGACACAATATCTTTGAACGAACGCACTGGCTTACTACCAACATCACCAATTACACCATTAGGGTTAGCCACCACTCCCCTGGGAGGGTCATTTGAATGATGGTCCCTATCCTCCATTGATACATTGAACCAATTAGTAATCAATGGCCGATAGGGAAGCGAAAGAAACTAGTATGAAACCAATGTTATAGCACCCTTGCAACACACAAGAGAGCCAAGGAAGGTAGTAAACACAATCATGAAACAATATGCAATCTCACAAATGAAAAAAAAACAAGGCAAAAGGAGGACAACATGGGTAAGAAAACCAAACCCTCGCTGGCATAAAGCCAGCCCATGGAAACCTTGATACACACGCTCCTGGAGACCACTCCTACACACTCTCCTCACCCCTATTGCTATCGAAAAAATCTCAACCTTGTAACTTACAAAATTGATCTAGTAAATTTATGAACCAAATTCTGTATATGATATGTTGATGAATGATTATATGTGAATTAATGATTGTTTATAAGATGTGATAGTAATTTCTATTAATTATGGTAGTTTGTGATGTATAAATACTATATGGAGAATCTAACCCCTATGAAGCAAGTACACGGTTACCTATGGTGGAGGCCATCTATCAACCCACAACAAAGGAGGTGTTTATCTATAATTGAGAATGCAATAGCCAGCAACCAAAGATGAAGGATCCCAAACTGAGTGGGCACTCCTCCCACTCCTCGATGGTTTTATCTTCAATAGTTGACATAGTCATAAGGATTAAGAGGAGCTTAGATCGTGGTTCATGTTATGTTTTCATTTATGTCTATCTTTATGGTGAATAAAAAGAATCATAGTAGGACTGCAATATCTGATTATATTTGTAATAGTTAGCTTCCTACTTCTGATCTGATTAGAATAATAATAAAGTCTTCTTTCTATGTTTGTGGGGATAATGGATGAGTGTGGGATAGTTGTTTAGAAGTTCAATTCAAATAGGAGACTCGAATCCTATCTATATATGATATATTTTGTATATGACAAAGAGAGTTAGAAGAGATTGGTATTATTGTCAAGTTCTTGTTATTGTATTACATCTTCCAGAATTCAATAAGAGAATATAGATTCAGATTCAGTCAATGAGTAGTTGATACAAGAAGTGATCTGATTTAAATTATTTGAGATTGCAATCACTCAAGCAAGGGCCACTTGAGGTAATTGTAGTTCTCTTGTTAGTTATATTCTTAGTTTACATTATTAGTTCATTAAGTTATTAAGATTTACTGAATTAGGGAATATTCAAGGTGATCACTGACTTAGCACATAGATTGTTTTTCTACTATGATTTACATAGACTATTTTTCTACTGAATGTGGTATTTATTATTCCTTAACCTAATTACCTACTTGTAGCAACTGTTGTTCTTTGAAAATTAGAATTTGTTTCCTTCTTCATAGTTTGTTTCTATGCACAACTTCTGGGTTAAACTCAGAAATCCTTGACTGTACATACAGTACATGTACCATCCAAGAAGAATACGATTCCTTGGTTTGACATATTAAAATGTAACACATTATAGCCATTAGGTTGCTTGATAAAGGATATGTAGATCCATTGAGTTGAGTGCATGCCCTTTCTGTATCAATTTATTGGTTAATAATGGAGTTAGACAGTTGGAAGAGGAAGAAAAAACATCTATCTCAAGATAGTGATCATGTGAGAATGTTTCATCTATGTCAACCAATTTTAAAAGCAATACAAGCTGAAGACCTGAAAATCATGCAAGGCAAATAACATGAAAGATAACAACAAATAATAGAAATACCTTCAAACCTTGCATCAATTCAATCTTCATGATAGGATAGAATGGAGTGCACCCAAGATCCATCAATTTTGTCATGTTAATCATGCATTGTGGACTGCTCACAAAACCAACATAACTTGACCATAATGGAAGTAAAAGATATTGAAAATGATAGCATAAACATGCACGTGAAAGATTGTTGGGGGGTTTTATTTGAAATGAGAGTTTTAATTTATAGATGGAGAAGGAATAAAATGGATGGCTAAGCTTAGAACGGTATTGTATGAGGTGGATGGCTAGGATGAAAAGTTGAAATTAGTGGTTATGACGCACATTCAATGAGGATGACATGTGGCTAAAATAAGAATGTGAGTGGGGGAAATGGGATTATTTAATTGATTTTTGGAGAGGAAGTGCTTATGACGCACAATTAATGAGGTTAAAATAGGGATGTGAGGGGGATAAATAATTTAAATAATAAAATTATTTAATTTATGAGAGACATGTAGCATGTGAGAGCTAATTTAAATAAATATTGAATTTATTCAAATTGGATGGTGGAGAAAAATGGGAATTAATTAAATAGTACATGCAATTTAATTAATTGGATAGAGAGGATAAATGGATAAAAGGGATTAGTTAAATAAATATAATTTATTTAACTAATTAGATGATGGAAGGGGTCCCGAAAGGGTCTAGAATAAGATGTGTCACAAAGTGTCAAAATAGGTGTCGAAAGACATGGTCAATTTTAGGTGTCTACATTTTGCCCTTCTTTGAGATGATGTTGCAACTAAGAGAAGTAACATCATTTCAAAGAAGAAAAGGTATGGATGGAGGGAAAAGGATGTCCCAGCCACTTGAAGGAGTGATGAGGAGGAATGATGTAAGGATGGGATGCCCCCTCGAGAGGATAGGCAGGTTAGAAGAACACTAGTATGCTCTTGAAATGGATGAAAGGGATTGGATAGGGAAATGAACACAAGAGAAAGGATTGATAAGGCTAAGGGTTAGGAAGGATAGTTAGAATGAATTGTTAAGTTGAAAGAGATAGGTGAAATAGATAGTGGATAAAGACAGGTTGAGAAGTGAAGAATGCTCTAGAATAAGATTTAGATTTAGATAAGTTATAGTCATAATGAATATAGTGGATAGAGAGAATAGTTATGCTAGTATAGTATGTAGAGCAACCCTAATCTGATATAGCAAGAGGATATTATGCACCAAGGTATAAGGAACCAGGGTGACTTTGTATCTTTTGTATAGACTTGCCCAGCATAATACAACCTTGTCTATACACAAGATATGAATATTAGCTAGAGTAAGAAGAACTTGATATAAATGTAAGATAAAATGATAACACACAAGCAAGCATGCATGCACAAATGATTCAAAAACAAACAAGGTGATTGCCCCTGTCAAGCTATAAACTGATGATCGGTTGATTGATGATGATTGGATTAAGGATAGTGTTGTCATTGCAGGGAACGATATATCCCATTGATGATGATGATGATTGATTGATTGATTGGGTTGACAGCAAGATTGGAAACAAGACCAAGGATGTGATTGGATAATTTAGCTAGATTAGTTTGACTAGATTGGTATGGATTAATGACGACTTGCATTTGGATTTTATTGCTTGGATTTTTTTGGATATTTGATTTTTTTTGAATTTTTGGGATATTTTATTTATTTTTATTTTTTTGGAAATGTTGTAATTTTTTTTGGATTTTTGAGAATGTTTTGATTTTTTTGGATTTTTGAGAATGTTTTGATTCTTTTGTGTTTTTCGAAAATGTTATGGGATGACATTGGATTATAGTTTGGATAGCCTAGATGCTAGATACCAATGACAAGGGAAAACCAAGTCAAGGTTGAAAGAAGGATTGGATAAATGGATAAGAGGATTATGGATGGAAGATAGGAAGGATAGAGGATACATAATGAATGGAAGAAGGGGGTTTAGGATGTGATCTCCAAGGACTACATCACATAGGAATAACATGCCCCATTCTAGGTGTAATGCTTAGGATTTTGCATTACAAAGTTTGTAAGGATAAGGATGATAAGATTATTTAGAAAGGATTAGTTATATCATAATATGTCCAAAGAATTTTTTAAAATTTTGCCCCTATCTTTATCAAGATCAAAGGAGTAAGGGAAGATGGGTATGTGGATAGGTAAATAACATAGGGTAGGTATGAGGATATGATGGATGAAGATGGTAGGATAGGAGGAGAATAATAGGATGGGATAGATGAGACAACATGTCCCCAAGTGTAAGACACATAGACAAGGAATCTACACATGATGCTTGTTTGCTAGGTTTTCATCACGATACTTATCTAAGGCGCCACCAAGGTGGTTTTCACCATTGGACGAAGGGATTTCTCTTTACTATTTTGATTTTTTTCTTTTTACTTTATCTCTTTTTCTCTTTTTTTTTATTTTTTTTATTTTTGGATGGGATAGGGGAATATGGATAAGAGGAATTTGGAAGAGGATGGGGACTTGAGCATCTAGTTCCATGAAAGGTGATAATGTCCCATTATAGATGGATTTCACACATAGATCATGTCAAGTGTCATTTTGTGCATGGATGTTGGTAGAGGATTGCATGAGAGGGAGATGGAGTAGGTAGATAGTGGATTATGATGTGGATTATGGAAGGATGGGTAGTGGATTATGATGTGGATGATGTATGGAAGGATGAAAGGTTTATGCAAAAGCATGGACCATAGGGATATGATGAGGGAAATATGTGGGACAATAGATAGAAGATGAGTAGATGGAAGTGTCTGGGAATGTTATGGAATGGAAAGGAACCAAGACCAATGGTTGCACACACCAAATTGGATTTTGAAGCTTTTGAATGGAAGGGGGAGTTGGGAGTAATGGATATGTTGGCTTAGGGGATGGTTGAATTAGTAATTTTGGGACCCAAATGGATTTAGGATTTTTATGATTTGTTAATGGGGAGCTAGATTTTTGGGATTGCTGGATTGTGGATGCTCCATTTGGATTAAGTGTTTTTTTCTTGGGGACCCAAACCATTTTGGTTTGGGATTTTTCTTTTGGAGGTGTGGGCTTGGATAGCCTTTTGGATTAATTTTGCATTGATTCTTTGCATTGGTACCATATGGCATAAGTATCTTTAGAATTTTTTGCTTTATGTAAGGAGGCATCCAAATTTATATTTTTGAATCCCATGGGGGTTGTGATAGCTTAATGTTTGGTCGATGTGTGCATTCGTTGATCATGATTAGGGATTTTAGGGGATTTAAGGGAATGAGATGTGTAAATAAAGGGATTAGTGGAATGTAGATAAAAGGATAAGGGGATGTGAGGATGGGGATATTATGCATTGGGAGGAGTGGAGGAAGAGTGGATGGAAGAAGGTGTATGGTCACATGCTTTTGGGATTTGTATGACAATGGAGGAGGGATAGCAACATATGTTTTGGTGGTGCAATGGGATGCATAGGGTTTGGGATGGAAAGAAGTGGATTTGGAAGGCACATGGAGGTGGTACCAACATCTTGGGATTGTTTTCCTTTGGGTATATAGCCAAGGCCATACGATTGTGGAGGGAATTTGACATGGATGGGCTCCAAAATACCTTGTTCATGAAGGCCTAAGCCTTTGCCTTGATAGTTCATATTTTGGAGTACGTGATGTGCAATGGGATGCTTGTTATTTAGGACACAAGATGTAAGTCCATTATTTGATGGGGAAGGTGAGGTAGTGGATAGCGATTGTTCCTTTTCTAGGAGAGAACATTCATTAATGAAGGTAGTAAGACCAAGGGGATAGGATGATGGATTTGCAATAGGGTCAATAGTGGATGACAAAGGATCAATGGAGGATGATAGAGGGTCTTGAGGGGATGATGGGTGATCAATAGGAGATGGTGTTAGGATGCTTGGATCTTGATTACCATTAGGCTCATTAAGAGGTATTGTGCTATGATCCAAAACATTTGTTGGATTATCTATGTGTTCATGGGGACCAAGTGTCTCATCGAGGAAAGTGGATGTTGTTGGATTATGGATAGTACTAGTTGGAGGATGGATAGGAGTGGAAGTGGTGGATTTGGGACTAAGTGTCCTATGGATGGGATTAATTTTCTCATGGATAGGCTCATGATCATAGATAATATCTTGATCATAGAGAAAATATTGGTTATGGATAGGTTGATCATATGATGGAATGGAATTAGATAGGGTGTTTAGATCTTGATTAAGATGAGGGGTTCGTGTTTTCACATGCTTTGGACTAGGCTATGTCATAACTCTTGGGTTTGTATGGTGGTGGAAATTTCTTGGATGGGATTAATAGGCTCTTGATGGTCAATGACATGGCTACATGATGGATCTTGACTTGCACTTATGGTATGAGGGTCTTCAAGAGGCTTGATGGGTTGTGGGCTACATTATGGGTTTGGAGAAATAGACATATTGCTTGAAGTTTATTGGATAGGTTCAAGGATAGGCATTTGATTACACGGTGGTAGTTGATTCCTTGTTAATAGCCATTGGGTCACATCCTTCATAAGTGTATGGGTGGATGCACAATATAATGGGTGGACAATAATGGTGGATGTTGTAGGATTAGGATTTGGATCAAGTGAATGGATAATAGGAGGGGATGGATTAGGATTTGGATGAGGATTGGGAGAAGGGATGATAGGAGGGGATGGATTAGGATTGGGATGAGGATTAGGTGAAGGGATAATAGGATTGGATGGATTGGGATTGGGATTAGGATCAAGTGAAGGGATAATAGGATTGGATGGATTAGGGTTGGGATTAGGATTAGGTGAAGGGATAATAGGATTTGATGGATTAGGATTGGGATTAGAGATAAGGTTTGATGGTTTAGAATTTAAATGGGTTGGGGATTGGCTTAATGGATCAAGATTAGGATTTGGAAGGTTTGATGGGGGATTTGTGTAAGATGTCAAGGCTAGAGTGGTGTTTCCCTTGTCAAAGGTAGCATAAGGGAACTTAAGGACATTTGATTTTGGTGCAAGGTGTAGCTAGCACTAGCATGCTCATGTTGTAAGGGATTTTGAGGTGGATGTTGAGGAATATTCACGGAATAGGTTGATGTGGAATTGAAATGATATGTGGATGGAATAGGTCGATACAATGATGAAGGTGACATATGGTATTGGGGTGATTTGTCAAGCTTAACCTTTCTATAATTGCAAAACTCACAGATGAACTTCCCGAGTGTGGTGCAATTGGATGTATTATGACCTTTGATCCTATGGTATTCACAAGATTCGCTATCATTGTACCAATAGGGTTTGACAATATTTGGATCATATTGTTTTATGTTAGGAAGCTCAATCATTTTTTCTTGAACAAATCTTTGTAAAAATATCTCAGTGGGATCCTTTGGTGGAGGGTTGGAGGAACATGGTGATGGAGGGATTGAAGGGTTTTGTGAGGTGGGAGGACATTGTGATGGAAGGATTGGAGGGATTGGTGTGGTAGAAGGACAGGGACTTTGAGGCTCTTAGATAAGCATGTGGTTGGATGATGATGGATACACATAGGATGCATAAGTAGGAGTGGGGTTTCCCTTGTCAAAGATAGCATAAGGAGGACTTATGGATGTTGGATTTTGTCTCAAAGGATAACTAGGACTTACATGTTCTTGTTGTAAAGGATCTTGATAGCCTTGTAGGTAGATTTGGGAATGAGGAGAAATGTTGGAATAAATAGTTGGATGACTTTGAGGTATGGATTGATGTGGATACTGGTTGATATTAGAAGAAATAGGATAGGTTGAGGTGAGATTAGCTTGATATGTGGTTGGACTAGGTTGGTATGAAGTTGATGAGGATGACATCTAGGATTGTGGTTGTATTTGTTGAAAGGATAAAGGTTGTGGTTGTTGAGATTGTTGGATATTTAGGATTTGTTGTAAAAGGGCTTGTTGTTATTATTGGAAGGTGGCTTGTTGTTGTTTTTGTTGAAGGATGAGTTGTTGGAGTTGTTTTTAGGTGGTGACTTGTTGTTGTGAGATAGTGGGATTTGGTATATGTGAAGATGAAGCATGGTTAGGAGTTTCGACTTATGAGGTTTGGGTAAGGTGGATGCTGGATAAGTTTGGGGTATGGATAAGTTGGATTGGTTATTGATGGGATGTAGGGATGATGATGTGGGGGTGAATGGATACTTTCTATATAATCTTTTGAGTTTGTCAAACATTCTTTGGATGCCATAAGGATCTTCAAGTGCCATATGGATGATTAGGGTAAAATTGATTGGATTGGATGATGGATGGTTAGAATGGGATCAAGTGGATAAATGGATTGGATTAAGATTTGATGATGGAGGATAAGCTTAAGGTTTGATGATGATAGGTACTCATAAGTCTAAAAATGGGTTTGTTTCAGGTCACTATTTTACCCTACTATTTTGTGACTAGTTTTTTGGATTTTCTTGGTTTTTTTGGTTTTTTTTGTATTTTGGGATTTTGGAAAGAAAAACAAAAACAAATGCACAATGGATGACTTGAATTAACAAGGAAATTGGTGCAAATTGCTTCATGGCTAAAGTGGCTTATACTAGTTTTGCACAAGGAAAACATGCCAAGAACATGAACAAACCTAGAATTATTCAAGTAGGAGTGATTTTATAGTGGCCCACATAATAGAATACCTATCCATGTTCTTAACTAACTAAGAACACTTCACCTTGAGCAAATAGCTAGGGATAAGGGCATTGCACCCAATACCCCTTTCCTTGGAGGATTTTATGCCTTACCCAAAGAAGACTTCTATCTCCACTTCAAGGAGGCATGATTGTGAGTAACTTCATGGGGCGGTCCATGTCCCTTGCACCACACTAGAAAATGATCAATGGTCTTAACTAGTCTTTACGAGCTTCTAGGCGAGTCCTCCAAATACATGAGGTACGATGAGGCCCAAGTCTATGAACACTAGCCCATTGAAGGGATGTGGCATAAGCGATTAAGAAAACACCACTTCACCTTATGTCCAGAATCACCCAGGGCCCCAAGGCTATCCCAATGATTACATAACTAGATTGAGATAAAACTTTCACTCTCCCCCCTTTGATATACACCGCTAAAACATGTGTTTGAGGTCATCCCTAGCGGTGATAAAATCCCCTAATAGGCCTCCTAAAGGGAAGAAATGCTATTCACTTTTGATCCTCGGGCCCAACGAAGTGCAAGGGGAGAGCATAAATGAGATAATGTTCTTGGGATTGAACAAATAAACACAAGGATAATGAAGGGGCTTTTGATCTCCAAGGTCACCAAAAGGTGCGAGGAGAAAGCGTACACCCTTTTCAAAATTTGAAGACAAAGAAAACAATGTTTAATTACTATCCCCCTAGATTAGACTAAGTACATAGATTAGTGATAAAATTATTTCTTTGACATGTGAATCTGCAACAACTTGTTAGTAGTTTCAATGATTTTGATCTTTGGCAAGTGAAAGCTACAAGATAAGTGTTAGGCTAAAAAAAGATAAATCTAATAAAATTTGAAAATGATGTTCACTGATACAGCAAAATAGATCAAATGAGAAGATTCTCTATGAAATTCTAAGCACTTTTAAAAAAATCAGCAAATTTCATTAAGTTTTGCAAAAGTTATGATCAAATGAAGTTTGCAAGCTAAGGTTGACTTTGACTGATTATACCTGATATTCTGGTCTGAATCTATTGATGAGGCCTATGCGACTACAAATATGGGAGAACAAGCTTTCCAATGCTTTAGGTTTCATGAAAATCTGATACCCTTGCAAAAAATTATGTGAGTTTGAAAAAAATGCCTATTTTAGTATGTGAAAGCAAAGTGGATTGTTTGGCAATTTGACACTAACCACTAGCGGTTAGTTGGGAAATGATCACAAGATGCAGTTTCCTAAATGAGTTAATCCTAGAAATTTATGAAGGTAGTTAATGTTGGCAAGAGACGCTGCTAGGATTCATAAGTGTTGTCATTGATGGCAACAAAGTATATCCCACACATCCGCAGTACATAAATTACTCATACCAAAAGTCAGATTAAAGATAGGTTGGTCCAGTAGTCAAGAATAGAGCATATGATAGGGTTTGACAGTTGGGTCCGGAACTCTCTGATGGTGAAACCCAGCATGTTGCGGATTTGGATGAGTAATAAGGAGTATCTAAACTATTGTATTCTAGAGATTGAGCCTCCGGTGACAAAGCATGTAAATGATATGAGCATCTAAGTATCGGACTCCAATTAGACAGTGCAGACAGAGGAAGAACTAGCCAACAGGGTATCAGACCTCAATCCAGATGTACAGAAGGTGTTGATCAAGTAACTTGAAGTGTTACATGATTTTGGATGACATAGGTAATGATTTCTATGCCTAAGTTTTTGGTGTGCATCATCAATCAAATATGGATTCAGCCGACAGAACAGTAACTTGCAAATATCCTAAGTGTTCTTGTTGTCAACTAGAAAGTTGTTGGAAATCCTTGATGTGGATATATATACCAGATGGATTCAAGCTTGTGAGGGTGTGGAAGTAATAGAGTGATTGATTAAGCCTGAAGAAAAGTAGAGACAAGTGCAAAGGTAGTAATCCAAGCTCAGAACATGACAGAAGAGTAATACTAAGCAAAGAAAGGATGAAATGTGTGAGATCAGTATATTATGCCTAACCGAAACTGAATTCTTGCATATGCAGATGTTGTTCATCAGTTCAAACACTTTGTTATCATATGTAAGCTTTTGTAGACAGTGAGTCTCTTATAGGCAGTGAGCCTTTTGTGAGTAGTGTGCTCGGGTAGTGAGCCCTAACTGGCAAGTGCCATTTTGTACTTCTTTATTCTTTTAACAGAGAATACAATCTTGGGTTAATCACCCCATGGTTTTTCCCTTAACAAGGTTTCCACGTAAAAATCCTTGTGTTATGTGTGTTGATTTCATTTCAATTCTTATGGTTGCTTATGCTTTCATGTTTTGATATATCACTGAATGATAAGATAAGAAAAGGAAGTAAAAGTAAGAAAGTTATGAGATAATTGATTCACCCACCTCTCAATTATCTTCCTTGTTTCCAACAATTGGTATCAGAGCCAAGTTCCTTAGAAAAAGCCTAACAGCTTGAGGAGGATCTGGGAATCTCAATGGATGCATATGGTATAAAAGAACAACTACAGTCTGCCTTAGAAGATCTTGATCAATCCCAGTTTGAAGTCAATAATTTGAGAGAGTGACTTAAGGAGGCTGATGATTTCATCAATGAGCTAAAAGAAAAACTTAGTAATTCCATGAAAAAGAGAAAGGAACTACTTCAGAAGTTAGTAGATCAGAATGAAGCCAATAATACTGATGACGACCTAAATGAGAAAACAAAGCTATGTGAAAAGCTGTTAAAAGAAGTTGTCATGCTAAGACATGAAATGGAATCAGGGGTTATAAAATTTACCCAAGAAATTGAAGAAAATAGAAAGACTGAAGATAACTTAAATCAATCCCTCAAGGAGAAAACATAAGATTGCTACAAAATGGACAAAATAATTAGACATCTTGAGTCTGATCTTGGAGAAGCCAGATACAATGAAGAACAACTTGAGAGACAGATTGACACTCTTAAACAAGATCTTGAAACTGCAAATGAATACAAAGAAAAATTCAAGATAAGGTCAGCCAAACTTGAAGTACTACTTGAAAGTCAAAAGAGGGCAGATGATAAGCATGGCTTGGGATATGAGAAAGGTGAAAGCTCTGGATCTAGTCAAAAGAACTTTGGGTCAGGAAACAGGCCTCGAAGACCTCCAGTAAGATAACCTAATGCTCAAAGATATCTATCCTTCAATGGAAGTTGCTTCAACTGCAACAACTTTGGTCATAAAGTAACTCAGTGCAGGAGCAAAATGAATCAGAATAATCCATCCTTCTCCGGTCAATGTTTTAATTGGAAAAGGTATGGTCACAAATCTCATGAATGCAAAAATATGCAAATGATCAATTCTTTCAATGGTAGATGCTTTGCATGTAATAGAATGGGGCATATGGCTAATCAGTGCAGATCAAGAGGATGTCAATCAAATAAGCAAGGAAATGTTGTGTGTTACAATTGCAATAAATCCGGTCATATAGCTAGATTCTGCAGGAGCAAAAATCTTGATGGAAAAGGTCCAGTGAAACATGATCAGAAACAAGACAAAGGCAAAGGTAAAGTGAATGTGGATGAGATTCAGAAGGAGATGAGAAAGACTTGGGTAAAGAAGAGTGTGATGAACATTGGTGATGGTTCTGCTTCAGAATCCAGTGCTGATAATCCTTCTGAAAATTAAAAGTGAACTTTGGCTCAGGGGGAGCTGCAAAGAAGATCAAATTCTCCTAGCCAGCTAGTAAGTGCCTGAATTCGGAACATTAAGTAAGAATCAGAGGTTGTGGATTATAGGGATTTTAGAGGTTCATCTAAAAATCATTCAGTTAAAAGATGAGAAATCCGCATACAGATTTGAAGAAGTTATGAATAGATCCGGTTCCGACAGTGATCCGATAAAAACAAAATTACACAAATAGATCCGGTATGATCTGAAAATGCAATTTTATGGTCTACAGATTTAGAGGTATGTTTTGAAAGGTTAAAGTTATGTTGTCAACTCACTTGGATAATGATTTGAAGATTCACACATTGATTCATGATAAATTCACTCAAAATAGGGTAACCGTATGACTTAAAGTGTGCATTTATTGCAATGAGGAATTAGGTTTTTTTGTGCAAGGATAAAAGGTTCTTCATTCATCATTTACAATACTTTACATTTACAAAGAAGAGAGAAGAGCTCTGAGAAAAGATCCTGTAGAATATTCAAGTTAAAGTTGAAGATCGAAATCAAGTAGAAATTCACTCCGGCAGTTGCAACAAACCCTAAGGCATAAAAAGGTATTTCTTTTCTACATAATCTCTCTGAATTTCATTTCTAGAATGGCTACTCCCATGGTTGTGAATGTCACTACGAGGCCGAGACCAGAATTCAAGAAACATCCTCATAAATCTACAGAAGTTGATCCCTTGGTATGGTGTTCTGCATGTAGAAGATATTAGGGTTTACATGCATGAAAACATTAGAGACTTTGGAGACTTAAAATTGATGGAATTATATCATAAATAGTTAAGAAGTGAAAATTTTGATCTCAAACCAGAATTCAAGGCCCTAAAAGACAAGCACTTTGCACATTGCATACATTTCTTGTCTTTTGCATAAGACGAATGGGTTTAGTATGTCTTGAGTAGGATGCATGATAACTTTATATGGTTAATGAGTCCATTTAAGATATCCAAAGATCCCATTAGGGCTGTAATCAGATTGCACTCAACTGGTGGGTTGCCTGCACTCAAATCTATGAAAAATCAAACGGTAACAGAAGCCACCGGATCAAAATATGACAAGAGGGAAATGACTATAGATGATATTACTAATCGGGATGTCAAGTTTGCATCAATTGTAATTGGTTACAAGATTTACCACTCAAGTAGGAAAAATTCTATATCTGGTACAGCAATCTATACTGCATATCAGATGCTGAAAGAAAATGTAGATTATGATTTGTGTGAGCTTCTATTGAATCAACTGATGGAGAATCTGTAGAAGATTAAGAAAGATAAGAAAAATTCCTTCAAGTATGGTAATCTCGTGTTGTGCCTATTCTTCTATTACATGAATGAGTTATCGGGATCAAAAGGTCTGATCTGGGCAAATGATAGACCTATTGCAATTCAAATCAGAGATTATTTGTTTGGACTTGGTGATGCACAAGCCCGAAAGATAGCTCTCTAGGGTTACTTCAAGAATTTCTAGAGCATGATGCATGCAAGAGAAAGAATACCAAAATCAATAGTTGAGAAATACAAAGACACAATTTGCTTCATGGTTGACACAAATCAATGCCTAATAGAGGCAGTTGAGCCAAGAACTATATGGGTAATGCCCATGGGTTATGAAGTTGATGAAAACATATTGGAGGTACATGTTCAACACTTGCTAAGCCAACCCAAGGACACTGAAGCAAAGAGGTTTGGCACCTTTGATGAGCTAAACATAAAAATACATGTTGTATTAAGGAAGCCTGAGTCAAAAAGAAAAGTGAGGAGGGAAGTTGAAGAACTTGCTAAGAAGTTTGGCATAACAAAGGAGGCAGTAGATGCAAATAGAGAAAGAATAGAGAAAATTGAAAAGGAAAGGGAAGGAGAAAAGAAATAAAGCATTCCGGTGGAAGCCTCTACCCAGAGAAGATCTACCAGGAGTTCTGCCCCTATCACTCATAAAAGCTCAAAAATTGCTGAGCCGGAAGTCAAACCATCTGTTAAAGGAGAAAAGAGAAAGAAGTCTAAGGCCACAAGAACATATGTGAGCCTTAAGGATGATGAAGAGACATAATTAGATGTGGAGGTCAGAAAATTGAAGAAAGCCAAGAACAAACCTTCCAAGAATGAAAGGAATGATGAGGAGCAGAAGACAGAAGAGTTTGTTGAGAAAGCCACTCTCTCCATTGAAGACATCATTAAAGCAGTCACTGTGGATGGAAACCTGCAACCAGTAACAGAATTCTATGATGATTACAATGATACAGACAAGAGAATTCTTGAGGAAGCAACAGTAAGGTACCTGAACATCTATAACAAAGCTTTCATTGAAATAATTTCCTTGATTCCTAAGAGCTTAGAAGAAGTTTTGGAGTTAAGAAAAGAAAGTGCAAAAGCAAAAGACTTGGAGATCCAGGAATAGATAGTGATACAGTTATGTCCAACTATCACTCAAAATCAAATGGACATGGTTTTCAAGGATGCCAAAGAAGAATTCTGGAGCAAGTCCAGAATGAATAAGCTCATGCTTGGAGAAACTAACCAAATAGCTGATGAGACAAGAGAAATTCTCTGGAGTGCCTTGAAAAGGTTCAATCTTCCCATTGTAGAGGAAGCAAATGAAGAGCAATCTGAGGCCTTAGACTCCTATGTTCCAAAAGAGGAAGTGCAGAAAGAAGTGACAAATATTGTTGATGGCAATAAGCAAATCGATCCGGATTCCCCCAAAGGAAAGGAAGGTGAGACTTCAAGAGACACTACAGAAGCAGTGCAAAGTTTCTTGGATAAGGAAGTTGTGGAATTAGATGAACTAGAATTGATTCAAGGGCCACTGAATCTGGACTTTCTCTCTTTTGTTCAGATAATGAAGATAGCATCTTTTGTTCAGGCCAAAGCCAAAGAAAAACTCCTAAAATCTCATATGGAGGACTGTGAGCTACTGAGTATTGCATCTAGAGTGCTAGAGAAGATCATACCCACATATCAGAAGGATCCATCTACCTCTCCATCCAGTAATTTGAAGAACATAGTTAATTTTGTCAATACACATTTTGAGTCTTCAGAAAAATCAACAGAAACTAAGGTCCGGAAAGAGTTCTTGGGAAAAAGATTCAGTGATGTACAAGGGCTAATTGATAATGATAGAAAAACCCTAGACATTGGCATAAAGAGCATTGAAAATGCTCTTAAGGATGGTGGAGACATATATAAATTTTGTTTATCCTGGCCTAAAGTTGCAGAGGACATTGAGAAGAAAATGAAAGAACAAGAAGGGAAATTGACAAATCTATCTTAGAATTTTGATCCTCTTACTATCTCTTTGGTAAGACAAGAATGCCAAGCAGTTGTTATAATAAATGAAATAAAGAAACTGGTTAAGGAGAAGAAGAATTTAATGGATAGAATGGGTGAACTCAGAGGGATAATCAACCCTAAGTTAGAGTTAATGCATGATGCCTTAACAAATGCTCTAAGTACAACCTGGACTGGTGATCCAACAGATTTGAAGAGGGCAGAAGCATATGCATTTTTGTTGGGTGGACACATCTCCATTTTGGATAGGATGAAGAGAAGTTGGGCCACAGAGCTTGTACAGTTGAAGACTACATTTGCAAATATACTTAAGTATATGTAAGTTTATCTTATGAATTGTATGTACATATGCGGCCTTATATAATAATTTTTGCACATTTTTGGTTTGTGGATCCCACCCTTTGCAATTGATGTCAAAGGGGGAGTCAAGAGCAGTGAAAAATGAGGAATCCAGCATTAAGGGAGCACCGGTAAGCAGTGTGGAGAGATGGAGCACAAGCAAAGGGGGAGTTTTAGAGACACTTAGTCATTTTTCACTAAGTGTTGCCATCAATGCCAAAGGGGAGATTGTTGTCAAGAGACACTGCCAGGATTCATAAGTGTTTTCATTGATAGCAACAAAGTATATCCCACACATCCACAATACATAAATTACTCATACCAGAAGTCAAATTGAAGAGAGGTTGGTCTGGTAGTCAAGAACAGAGCATATGATAGGGTCCGACAGTTGGGTCCAGAACTCTTTGATGGTGAAACCCAGCATGTTGCAGATTTGGATGAGTAATAAGGAGTATCTGAACTATTGTATTCTAGAGATTGAGCCTCCGGTGACAAAGCATGTGAAAGATATAAGCATCTAAGTATCAGACTCCAGTTAGATAGTGCAGATAAAGGAAGAACTGGCCAACAGGGTATCAGACCTCAATCCAAATGTGCAGAAGGTGTTGATCAAGTAACTTTAAGTGTTATATGATTTTGGCTGACATAAGTAATGATTTCTATGCCTAAGTTTTTGGTGCGCATCATCAATCAAGTATGGATTCAGCTAATAGAACAGTAACTTGCAAATATCCTAAGTGTTCTTGTTGCCGACTAGAAAGTTGTTGGAAATCCTTGACGCAGATATATATACCTAATGGATTCAAGCTTGTGAGGGTGTGGAAGTAATAGAGTGATTGATTAAGTCCAAAGAAAAGTAGAGACAAGTGCTAAGACAGTAATCTAAGCTCAGAATGTGATAGAAGAGTAATACTAAGCAGAGGAAGGATGAAATGTGGTAGATCGATATACTGTGCCTAACTGGAACTAAATTCTTGCATATGTGGATGTTGCTCATCAGTTCAAACACTTTGTTATCATTTGTAAGCTTTTATAGATAGTGAGTCTCTTGTAGGCAGTGAGCCTTTTGTGAGCAATGTGCTCGAGCAATGAGCCCTAATTGGCAAGTGCCATTTTGTACTTCTTTATTCTTTTAATAGAGAATACAATCTTGGGTTAATCACCCCATGGCTTTTCCCTTAACAGGGTTTCCACGTAAAAATCCTTGTGTTATGTGTGTTGATTTCATTTCAGTTCTTATGGTTTCTTATGCTTTCATGTTTTGATTTATCACTGAATGATAAGATAAGAAAAGGAAGTAAAAGTAAGAAAGTTTTGAGTTAACTGATTCACCCCCCTCTCAGTTATCTACCTTGTTTCCAATAGTTAACACAGGGTACTATCCCCTAGTCACTGATATGACCAGGGGTCTATGGTCATAGACAAGAAGATAAGGGGGATATACCCCAAGTCATGAATGTGACCATGTGACTTTGCAATACAAATATTAAGTTTTGGTTATGAAGACAGTTATTTTCATGTGACTTTGTTTGAATTGTTAAACTTTCAAATATAAATCAAAGCCAACCGTGATTTATAAGTTTATAAAGCAGAACAAGAGTCAGATTGAGATTCTAGGTTTATCTTTGTTTATAAAGCGAAAGCTTTGGTGTTGGAAGATAGCGTAATATCCTGGTCCCTGTGCACATTGATCACCTGTGTTAAGCTCTGCAGTCTGCTAGAGGTAGCTCCTCCCGACCTAGCTAAGGTGGAAGACCAAAGGTCACAGCCTCCGAGAAGGAGTACAAAGCACTAATTCAAACAAGCATCTCTCCAACATCCATAAAATTGGATCCCTGTTATAGCTCTGTAACCTCCACTTTTCACCCTGAGAAAAGTGAACTTACAGAGGTTCTTGTAGAGATTGAAACTTAGGACATCAAGGAGGAGAAAAAATAGCGTTAAAGGCTTGATTTAGAGGCTTTGAATGTCATTTCTAACATGGCGAGGTGAAAGTTTGAGTCGAAATCATTGGAAAAAGCTTTTGAAACATTGTAGAGGAGCTAAGACAAGGGTTTGGTGGGACTAGGGGCTAAGGGGGAAGACCAAAGGTCATAGCCTCCAGGAAATAATTCATCAAGGGAACAGTCGCATACACCAAGGGTTATGAAACGGGGAAAAAACAACAGCAGATACAGGAGAGAAAATCAAGCAAAGCTTGGGTTTTGAGGAGCTCTGATCAAAATTACTTTTGTCTCCAATTTTTTCTTTGTGGTGTATCTTGGGAACCTCAGTGGGCAGCGCCACTCAAGGCAAAGATCCAATTCCACAATCTACCAATAAAATTTCCTGACGGTTAAGAATGGCGAAGATGGCAGTGGAAAGATTAGCACAGAGACAAAGGAACCTGATGATAAAATGGGAGCTGCGAGTAAGTCAACCAAGGACCCATGGGATAAAATGGAAACCCTGTGCACGAAGGACAATGGATATAAGATCAAATCCACATCTATTAATCTAAGCATGTGGGTAAAACTCAAACACTAAAGGAGAATGTAATACCATATAGACGTGAGCAAAGCACAGGGATTGTTGACTATTAGCAATATAAATATATGACACTGTGCAAACAAATGATTAGCAATAGATACCTTTGGATCAAACAAATACATAAACTAATGATTACGTAGGCATAGCCTGCTGACTATGCAGGAGGCCGTATGGATCTATACAGTACGACCCTGTGACAAGGGCCAAGCTAAAAAAACATTCAAAAATTTTACCCTGATGGAAATATACAGTATTTTATGTTAAAATTCACTTGCAAGCTGCTCCAGACTCAACGGTGAGGTTGATTTCGCTGTAGGAGGTCACCTGCAAAAGTTGATGTCCTAATTTTATCAAAGAAGACCTTTAGATCTGCAACAAAAGCTTCAAGATCTTGCAAAAAATAGGGTTACCACCGGGCATGCCAAAAATGAAGACCTGAAAATCATGCAAGGCAAATAACATGAAAGATAACAACAAATAACAGAAATACCTTCAGACCTTGCATCAATTCAATCTTCGTGATAGGATGGAATGGAGTGCACCCAAGCTCCATCAGTTTTGTCCTGCTAATCATGCATTATGGACTACTCACAAAAACAACATAACTTGGCCATAATGGAAGAAAAAGATATTGAAAATGATAGCACAAACATGCACGTGAAAAATTGTTGGGGGGTTTGATTTCAAATGAGAGGTTTAATTTATAGATGGAGAAGGAATAAAATAGATGGCTAAGATTAGAATGGTGTGGTATGAGGTGGATGGCTAGGATGAAAAGTTGAAATTAGTGGTTATGATACACATTCAATGAGAATTACAAGTGGCTAAAATAAGAATGTGAGTGGGGGAAATGGGATTATTTAATTGATTTTTGGAGAGGAAGTGTTTATGACACACAATTAATGAGGTTAAAATAGGAATGTGAGTGGGATAAATAATTTAAATAATAAAATTATTATTATTTAAATTATGAGAGATGTGTGGCATGTGAGAGCTAATTTAAATAAATATTTAATTTATTTAAATTAGATGATGGAGAAAAATGGGAATTAATTAAATAAATGTAATTTAATTAATTGGCTAGAGAGGATAAATGGATAAAAGGGATTAGTTAAATAAATATAATTTATTTAACTAATTGGATGATGGAAAGGGTCCTGAAAGTGGCCTAGAACAAGATGTGTCACAAAGTGTCGAAAGGCGTCACAAGAGGTGTCAAAAGACATGGTCAATTTTAGGTGTCTACACAAGCTAATGATTAGCAAGTTTCTTCTTCTAACACATATTTTACCCATTTGTATAGCCTTATATGGAATTCATTAGTGTATTCTTGTAACTTTTACCTTCTTTTTACTTAATAAATTTCCATTACATACTCTTTTCTTCCTTGTGACATACTAGACAAGATTGCTTCCTAATTAATTGTTTAAAAATCTCACAAGAACAAGTATAGATGTCTTTTTCATAACCATAGAGAAGAACAAACTCTCAAACTAAGACAAAGCATGTCTTGTCAACCTTAGTCTAGCAAATGAGATCTTTTGATCTAAAGTGAGAGTATGCATATCATAAAACATCTCAAGTTGTGTGATCCAATTATCAAAATTCTTTAGATCCATATCATCTCTAAATGGTAGTATCTCAATCTCATCCTTCACGTTGAATAAAGCCTTGTTTAGAAGTCTCTTGTCACTCTTTGAAGACTCTTATTCTTTATTGGAATTGGGATTGTCACCATCCAATCTTTCAATGAGGACCTTCATTGATTGAGAATGGCTTACAATGTCATTATCCTTCCATGCTTCTCAACCCCTTTTTCCACTTTTGAGATTCAATGTCTCTTTGCAAAGGCAAGACCTTCTTTCCACTTGACCTAGTTGTGGGCATAAACTAAAAAATACTTACAATACACCTCCCAAAAGGAATGCACTTGCTCTGATACCACTTAATCTAAAACCTAAAAAGGTATACCATTTGCAAGTCATCGACAATGGATGTACATCTTAGGAAGAAGAGCAATACAAGGTTGAATTTAAATGAGAATTCAATGAACAAAGTATTGAAATAAATAAATATATATATGTACACCTATACATACATAAGACAAGAAAATGAAATGAGGCAAATAACATAAAGATAATGCAATAACAATACTTTTTACCTCAAATCACTCTTTCTCCTCCAATAGAGCAGAAGTAGAGTGCACCCTTGCTCCACTTGATTTGCTCTTGATAATGATATTTGATGATAACCTATTTTGATATGTTGATTGCTCACTCTAGCAGCATAATGTTACTTTAAAGCTCATCCCTCCATGATAATGGCTTGGTTGATGTTTGATTTATAGATTTTTCGATGATGGGATGGATGGCTAGGATTAAGAGGTGAGAGATATAAGCTTCTAGGGCATTCTTATGCGAATGGCTAGGATTGAGAGATGTAGTATGAAATGAGTGGTGGAGATGAAAAGTTAGTTTGACTTTTGTGGCAGTGTCCACGTTCGATGAATCTAAACAAGCTCTTAGCTAGTCATGTGACTCTTAATAATTGATCAAATAATAAAATTATTTAATTAATTATTGGACAAGGGGTGAGGATGTGGGAAAATTAATTAAATAAATAAATTTAATTAAATAAATAAAATGTATTTAATTAATCTAGCTAAAAGGAGAAAAGGATTAATTAAATAAATACAATTTATTTAATTAATTTGGTGATGGAGAAAAGGGGTTAAATTAATTAAATATAATTTATTTAATTAATTTAGATGATGGAAGGGGACATGAAGGGGTCCTAGGATTAAATGTGTTGCAAGGTGATGTCAAAAAGATAATGTTAGAAGGACATGGTCAATTTTAGGTGTAAAATATATATATATATATATATAGAGAGAGAGAGAGAGAGAGAGCCCTAAGAAGACTAATATTCCATATATAAACCCACTTTGAGTTAAAACTCTAATCAAATGTAAGAAAGCTCTCACTTATGTACTCCAAATGGCATTTCAATAGTGATCTAGGCCATGTAGGATTTATTAGGAAGCTTACCAACTCTAATTTTAGCTCCAATGACCACTAAAAGGACTCTCAAACAACCTCATACTTCTACTCTACATTAGTTCCAAAACATGAAGAATTTTAATGTAAAAATCTCTGCTATATCTCTTAAATATGCATAAATCCATTCAACCTTTCCAATGTATATTTATAGTTTTACAAGCCATACAAATATTTAGGAAGTAAAAAAGACTAAGAAAAATGAAGAGAAACTAAAATCTAGAACATCATGAGACACCAAAAACACGCATGATTGAATCACCTCTTTCAAAGAGTGAGAAATTCACAAATAACCTCACAATTTTGAAATTACCCAATCAAATTTGAAATTAGTGAATTTGAAAATACTTGGTGAATTTTAAAAGTCTTTTCTAACAATCCTTCATCTTTTGGAAGCCATAACTTTTGCATATAGACTAAAAATTATGTGCCATATTTTTTAAAAGTTGCATTATTTTTTTAGAGGAATCCAAACATGTAATAATATTCAAAGTTTTATGCCACTAAAAAACTATTTTTTTACCTACAACATAAATCCTCTCTTTGCTATGAAGTACAAACCCGATCCTTCACAAATCAAAAAATTAAAAGAAAATTATGTAGAAGGTGTTTGCTCTTAAGCAATCCAATGGATCTAATGCACTAATTCTAGAGATAGATGAGACTTATCCATTGATCCTCAAAGGGTCAATTACTCCTTAAATTGATTGAAATTTTCTTTATATCACATTGTAAAAAATGTAATTCCCTAATTTAAATATAAACTTCTTTGATGGAATACATTCAAGTTGCAAGTCACCCAAGGTGAATCACACAACACAAATATGATTTGATGATCCCACAAATCAAATGGTGATTTATATAATTGTGTTTAGAGGTAATGCAATATTGGATAAGGCATAGGTTAAAGATTTCAAAAGCCATTACTATGCCTTTCTAAAAATTAATTAGCAAGACATTCCTATCATGATTGGACATGTGGTGGTAAAAAGTGGCTTGAAGAAGTGGCTTATCTCAAAGTCAAAGAGGAGCTTGGTTGATACATTAATAAAGTATGTGCATCACATGTGAATATTAAGGCTCGTAGCATTATGTAAATTCCTCCAACATCTAGTGAGAAGTGCAACAACACCACTAATGTGAGTGACTCTATGACTTATATTGAAATATTCAAAGGGTATAAATCTGATAATCTTAAACTTTCTTAGGGGATACATTTGTCTTTGTGGGATTCAAATCAAAATTTACATCATAGATGATCTTTGTGAATCAAGACGTCCTCTGGACGCTTAAATTGTAGAGTTAGATAAGGGATAATCTAAGGGAGACAAGAGATTCCCTTGATCACATTTTTTATGAGATCAAGATGGGAATCAATCTTCAAACAACACTGGAATGGTTCTTCAATCTCAAGGATCGTTGCAATGTTATTGGAAGATATTGTCAATGCTTTGTCACTCCTATTGGTGAAATTCATCAAGGCTTTAGTGATGTTGACCTGATGTTCCAAATCCATGGCACAACCTTTTATGAAGATGAATCATGGAATATTTTGTCATCAGATAGGAATAGAGATTCCAAGATTGCTTTAGATCAACAATAATATAAATAGATTCACTTCTCCTCTATCCAACGTGATCATTGATGAAGTATTAAATAAGGAGGCATGTGATCTTTCTTTAAACATTATTAAATTGTAAACTTGTGTGAAAGAATTTGGAATGAAGAGGGTGAAAACCAATTGTCTCGTACTCCAACAAATTCTTCATTCAAGAGAATTTAGGTTACTTGGTTTTGTTGTTAGGAGAAAAATAGTTGACAAATGAAAGTGTTATGCAAGTGGGACATCACCTGTAGGAAAGGTTGAATCCATTATTGAACTTGATGAAAAATGGAATGTTGTTTGCACTATATTTTAGTGTTGAGGTCATGGAACCTACCACAAGCTTATACCTTTTAAGTGATTTTAATTCATCACTCAAGTCACTTGGTCCAAGTTTGTAATTTCAATGTGACTTAAGTGATACCTTAAGTTACTTTAGGGTCTCCTATGTAGTTATGAAAGTTAGCTATTTAGGTAGTTAAAATGTTGGTTATAACTTAAACCTCTCAAGAGGGTTATAACAAGAGACCATTACCATTACAAAGTATTTTATTTGTAATCAAGAAAGAGGAGAGCTATTGATACCTTCCAAGTTTGTTAAGAAATGGATACCCTTTTTGTAATAGAGTGAAGATGTCTTGCAAGGTTTTTAGTCATGAGGGAGGTCTATCTTTTGA
The DNA here is from genome assembly GCA_027924645.1 of Cunninghamia lanceolata. Classification (NCBI taxonomy): domain Eukaryota; kingdom Viridiplantae; phylum Streptophyta; class Pinopsida; order Cupressales; family Cupressaceae; genus Cunninghamia; species Cunninghamia lanceolata. The sequence continues at coordinate 342,182 of BSBN01001137.1, read as the reverse complement.
AAGTTAATCTCATAGATTCTTTAATTTATTTCTACAAGGTCATATTATATGTTGGTTGATGAAAATGTCTACCTCTATTTGGTTCTTTGCATTATTTTGACTGGGTGTTTTATATTCTACAACATAACACTAATGAGGAAAGTCTATCATTACTTTTGTACATAGTGTTTTTGCTTAAGATTGCTCGTTATTGAACAATTCACCTAATAGATAATTTTTGTGTCTAAGTAAATATTCTTGTATATTCCACCATTTTGTAAATTTTTCACATGATTTAAATATAAGTAGACCTCCACTAATAATAGAGGAGGGACTTTGTATCACCCTTCTCAATTTGTAAGATAAATTTTAGAGATCTAACAATAATATTGTCTAATCATAATTTTTTAAATAATTATACAAATAATATTTGTTAAGGAAAACAAGCTTTCCTTGAGCTTAATCTAGGCTAATCCAATAAAATACAATTTCACATGCACAATTATCCTAGACTAATTAATTATGAGGAGGGAATTTGAATATTGTGCTAGTAATTGAAATATGAGAAATGTAAATAAAATAAAAATACTTGGCTCAATAATCAAAGAATGCAAAAAAGTCCAATATGGATCTTAATTTGATACATCTTGAGATTAGGAAGAATGCAATAAGTTTGATACGAATTTGGATTTGTTATGTCCTAAGATTAGGAATAGATAATGACAAACTAGAATTTACCTCCAAATCAAAATATTCTTCATTAACTATGTAGGGATGAATCTAGAGTGTAGGGACAAGTTTGTGATCATGGATCTATCATGTACTTGTAAACTTGTATTGTGATTTGTGACCTTTTGTTCTTCACTTTGCTTGAGATGTGTTTTGAATTCTCTAGCATCTCTTGATATCTATGGATTGACAATATTTGTGAATACCTTTGTGGGGTATGGTATGTCATAAGGGGACTTGTTCTTCTAGGTCAATGCTTATAAATGTGTATGAATAGTCAAAAAACAACAATCTTCCTTCATGCAAATGCTTCCAAGAATGATTGTGTAGATCTAGATTCCTTTTAGTACACTAATTGAAGTGTGTAAATATGAATGATCAAAATAAATTTATTGAATGCCTTTAAATATAGGGACATGGCAACACATCATGCAAATTTGTGTTTTGTTGGCTCGTGATGGGATGAGTAAAGATAGGAATTGGTCAAATTTGAATTTAACTATTGCAGCAGTGCATCAGATGAGTCCATGACCATGAGGATGACCATATTATTGTGACCTAGTCCTAAGACATGAAAGGGTTGGATCTAGACAATAACATGTATGGTAATGAGTGTGAACATATAAGTGATAAACAATTGAATAGGGTGAATGTATATGAGTGTGTAAACATATAGATAGGATAAAGGGGTAAATGTATAGGAGTGTTGGTAAGGGGTAGGTGGATAACAGGGGGAAAGGGACCTAACTTTGCATAAAATTATGCCATTTGTCAATGTCTATGTATCGAGGCACTCCTTAAAATAGGCACAAAACTAAATGGAAAATGACATGGGTAATGCATATTTCACCATTAAATTTTGCCCCCACTTTGAGATGCATGTGAATCCTAAAATGAACACGCATTTAAAAGTACGTAGCACTCACAATCATGCATGTAAGTACATATATTAGACACTCAAAGGATATTTCCATGGGGTACATATAAAGTAATGGACCATGTAAGGATAAGATCACATAGGTTCACCTTCTGTGTACTCTCCATAAAAACTAGAGATGAATCTTTGTGAGCACCTGTAACTGTCTATAGATCTAAACATGAAAATGTTAATGAAAAATTATGCTCTTGATAATTGGTTATATTTATAAGATATAAGGAGTTGTAGGAAGAGGGAAAAGAATACACTAGGAAGAGGGAAAAGAATACACGAAAAGTAAAATTAATCTAAGAGTAAGGATATAATCAAATAAGCATGTATAGTGATGACTATAAAGTATGCATCATGTAATGATCGTTGAAAGATGAGAATGATAAGCCCATAGGTTGGAGATGATGTCAATGAATAATAATGTTCCCCCAATATAGGCAAAGGATGGCGGTACAATCTTTAGTGACTAGAAACATCTATTTAAGTACAGTGGCATGATGAAGCCATATTAAATGGAAATCTTGATGCTCCCACACATATAGATATGTCCATGAAGGTGTAATATGTAAAGAGGAAGTGATGATTTCAAATGGGAAGGGTCGATGCCCTTTAGTGTGATGAAGAAGGAAATGTGATGCTCCACTATGGGAAGGCTCGATACCCCAAAATGCAATAAGAGGGATGTGTGATACCCGCCATTGCAATAAAGGGGAGGCTCAATGATCTACAATGTGATAAAATGGCTCATGTGAGTGCAATAATGTAGGGTGTAAGTGTAAAATCTTTAATTTATGAATAAGCCCCATATGGGTAATATAATGTGATAAAGAATGAGAAAGTGTAAAACATAAGAATTAATTTCCCCCATGTGTAAAGATATGGGAATGACGGCTCTAATATAAAAGGGGATGCATGATGCCCTCCCAATGTAACTTAAAAGATATATCATTGTAAACTCATAGTCAAAGTGTGATAATCAAATAAGATAACCCTAAATGTCCCAATAAATATCATGTGATAATTGATAATGTGAATCATGTTGATAGATAATTGTGAAAGTTCATTTTTGTAAATAAGGTATAATTGTGAAGGCACACAACACAACATGAATGAAAGAATCAATGATAAATTAGTATACATGTGGTCCCAAAATATGTTAATGTGTATAGATAGGGGCCTCATAGATCAATGTGGCTCTTGAAATATGTCATATGTCAAGTGGCAGTTGTGTAAGAAAAGGCTAGTAATAAATACACTATACATGAAAAATGAACCCAATCATGTGCAAGTCAAATGTAGATGTGAATAATGATGCTATTGTGAATGCGATCACATTGGTTAAAAATAAAGGTCATAGGATACAATTTGCAAATCATAAGTTTTTTGTTTAGTTGTAATGGGAGGATGGACAATGAAATGTCATTTTCATTTGTGTGATCACCCTTGTGAAACCAACACATTATGAGCTTTGGAGAATGTTTGCATTATGTGACTAGTGGTTGTATGATGGAGAAGTGTGCCTAGCAAGGGTGATCGAGTGCAAGCACATATTGAGTGTGACGAGGTCATATACATCATAAGTCACCCTAAAACCTTAATTTTGTGATTTTTCTTAAAATTTCAACATTGTTCATATTTTTTCTCCAATAAAATTATGTACATTTCATTGAGTTTGGGGACCCAAAAAATTTGTCCCACCAGGCATAGACTTGTCTCACAAAATCTCATGGGTCTATATTGACCCATAAACTCATCCCAGGCTATGACGATGATAAAATAACTATGATCTGTCATTTTTTTATTGATTTTAGTGTTAAATGTGAACTAATGACATTTATTTCCTCATTTTTTTACAATTAGAGCTATGAGATCTATATAATCTAGAGGTGGTTAGTCTCCATGCAATACATATCGAGGATGATGCATACTAAGCACTCTTGGAGGCAATAGGTTTGAGGTCTATAGTCACACTACTAACACTATATTGTGATACACACATGTTCATCATGATCACTAAGCGATGGGATTCAAATACCACCATATTTCACCTCCCTATAAGTGAGATGACAATGACAATGGAGGATGTGTGGAGGATTCTCCACATCCTAATTAGGGGTAGGAGAGTAGAGGCCTAGAGCACCACATTACAATAGGATCATGAGTTGTATCAGTGGTACACAAGATGAGTGGGATACTATTAGGGTGGTGTATTATTCACAAATATCATGATATACCTTACAACATCTCAAGGGTGCAACTGATTATTATTCATCATTGGTCTCTTCATTATCGTAGATGGTTAGGGCTCACATATAGCCTATGGTCTCATACAATTATGTCGAAAGGCCAAGGAGCATCATATAGTATTTACATGGGACAATTGTCTCCTATTCTAGATCTATGATAATATCTAATAATTTATCATTGAGGGAATTATGTCTCTAAAAGGGGTGTCATTACTTTAGTGTTGGGTCTACAAGGGTCTACACGCATCTACATGTGTTGTGTCCCCTCGAGTTACCACTAGTAGTAGTAGGGCCACAAGTAGCATTGGTGGCCAAATGGGCACCACATACATAGGTGGATGGAGAGAAGATAGGACCCTTAGAGCATGAAGGTAGACATTTAATAGACTAAATCCAACATACATCACATGGAGTCCATATAGATAGTTGACCATAGATATCAGCTAGGAAAGATTAAGCAATCCAAGTGGATTCATTGTAGATGATGCACAATGATGGAGTTATTTCATTATGAATATGGGTTACATCATTTTAGGCTTTGTAAGATAGTTCCCCTGATTCAATGTTGTATAGGAGGCATCATAGATCATCATTCTTGTGGGGTATAGAGTTAGTTCCCCATCTAAAAAGCAAGTGGACACCGACGATGATGAGGTAAATCCTTGCTATAAGTAGTAGGCTAGAACAATGTAGAATCTCACTAGACTATAAAGCATGGTGGGTGAGGAAGATATCACCTTCATTCTATCCTCTCTATGAATATACAACCATAGTTACAATAGGAGTCGATCAACAAGGCGCATTATACATTACCTCCTATAGTGTGTGTTGGTTTTTTCCTAGACTGGATGCTTACTCCCAGATTTCCCTACAAGGTAGTCATCAATGATCAATAGGATCTCTGGGCAGGGGCCAATAGTATAGGAGATAGACTCTATTTTTATCTCCTCTTCTTCTTCAGGCTCTGCAAAACCTAGGGGGGTATTCCCTACTCAACATCCATGAGAATATGCATACAAAGGCTGGGATGCTGACATGAAGCAGATAAGTCCTCCTGTAAGTAGACCAAAACTGCAAGATAAGAGCAAAGGGGCTAGCTTTGGGCCTATTTTCAGTTGTAGACAGAGGACTTGAGATCCTAAAACTAATTCTACTGTCCTAATGGTTGTTTTGGAGTTTGATTTTGATTTTGTGTTTGGATGCAAAGCTGGACCTGGTGTATAACCTCAACACAGAGCTAGATTGGTGCCTATCCAGGGCTTGGAGTCAGTAGCCATACACCTGTGAATGGTCAGCATGAACAACTAAAACTAGATTTCAAGGGGATTTATGTGATATCTGCCTTACAAATATCTCCCAAAACAGAGTGTTAAGCTATCTATACTTATGGCATCCCTATTGCAGTATACCCTTCCCAATATTCAATCTGAAAACAATTTAATCTACCCCTTGAGCAGAAGTTAAAAGATCAAACATTCAATACAAGAATTATGTATTCTAGAAAACCAGACACCCCATAGATATCTAGACTCAGAAGAAGGACACATGCAACACTGGAGACAGAATTAACAAAACACATGCAAAACAGCATTACTCATATAAGATTAATCATGAAATTAGTAGATTCATGCAAGAAACATACAACAGGAGATGCATAAACTCACAAGGATTCCTGCACAGAGCAACCAAAACCAGTTGTATCTTATTACAGAGCCAAAATGTCCAACTTTAGACAACCTTAAAAAATGAGTCACACAGTCCCTTATATACAGAGGAAGGTGCACTCAGCATTAATTACATGGGAGGCCAAAAATCCCGCTAGATACATGGTATTGAAAAGTGGCACTCAAAATTGAATGCAACAGCCAGAAACAGAGAACAGAGCAGGTGAGATCGGGATCCGAGCCGCCGCTCAGGGACATTTTTGCTTAAATCTGGTAGTTGACCTGTCCATCATCATCCCATCACGCCCCTGCAAAATTGCCATTACTGCTTCACCAACCCGCAGCCCCTGGAAATGCAGCTGCAACAAGTTTCTCCTGCCAAAAATGGTCGCAGATACTCAGGAAAAAACCCACGATGCAACTTTAAAACCTGGCCGTTGATATATCCTCTAGTCATCGAGATCAAACGGCCTCAAAACTATTGAAAAGTCGCTGGCCAGTGATATTGTGCCACGTAGACACTTGCAGTTTCTATCGTTGGGCCATCGCATTGCTTTTCCTTAATTTTCTCCCGCCAAGAGTCTACTGCCGGACACTCACGCGGAAGCCACCACGTGGCAAGCCCCGCGGCACCCTTGAAACCAAAAGAAACTCCCTCGGAAGCTTGGCGGAGGTAGACACATGGCGAGCTCCGCGCCCTCTTGAAACACAAAAGAGTCTTCTTTGAAACATAGCAGACTGTGACACTTGGCACCTTCCGTGCTGTTCAAAAACTTTAAGGGGCCACTTTGAAACTTATGCGGAAGATGACATTTGTCATCACCCGCGACACTTGAGATACTCACTGGGACCCACTTCAATGCTTCATTGAATATTGAAACATGTAGAAACTTGAGAGAAACAGGTTGAAGTCCCGGGAGCCTCCGCCACGTGTCGTACTCCGACACATTTGATACATATGCTGGGGCCCACCTCAGTGTTTCGCCACACTTAGAAACTTTAAAGCCCCTTTTGAAACTCCTGCGGGAGCTGACACTTGTCAAGCTCCACGGCCACTTCTTGAAACACAAAGAAACCTTTTGGAACCTTGGCGGAAGCCAACACGTGGCGCCCTCTGCCCCACATGATTCTTAATACAGGGTCCCACCGGCAGCCTTGCCAAACTTAGAAACAAATAGAAACAACGCGGAGTCCGACATGTGTCAGCTTCCGTAGCAACTACAAAAGACATGTGGCACGCTCCGCCCCTACTCGGAATCTTTTTAGAAACTTTAACGAGGACTGATACGTGGCACCTTCCACGGGGCTCTTGAGGAACATTTGAAACATTTTGGGACTCCCGCGGAGAATGACACCTGGCAAGATCCGCTACAGCCTAGAAACCTTACTGGGACCCACCACCGTGTCAACACTTAGCACCAAAAAAGGAAATGAAACATTACACGGGGGCTGACACTTGTCGGGCTCTGCAGCCACCACTAGGGACACATGGCACCATCTGCCCCTGCAAAGAAACTTAAAGAAACATCAGTGGAGGCTGACACTTGTCAGGTTCCGCGCTCCTCAAAAACTTTAAGGCCCCACTCTGAAACTTATGCAGAAGCTGACACATGTCATCATCCACGCTACCTATGAGAAACATTAAGGGTCTATCAGAAACTTTGGCGGATGCTGCCACTTGGCATCGTCCGCAAGGCCTTTGAGTTGCTTTCTTTTGTGTCCCTCGGAAGCCTCCACGTGGCGCCTTCCACGCACACCAGAAACATAAAAGAAACTTAAAGGGTCCCTTGGAAACTTGGCGGAGATGCGAAACATTGAGAGTCTTTCGGGTGCCTCCACGTGGAGCATTCCACAGCACTAGCACAATTAGACCCCTCTAGCCACACTTAGAAACATTTAGGGTCTGGAAACTGTGGCTCGAAATGCATTCCTAAATTCATGAAACTCAAATTTTTAACATTTTCAGGGGCCGATAGTAATTCCAGCAACAGAACAAGATCCTGCAACTCAGAAATTTCAGGGTTTGAAGGAGAAAATTAGCAAACATTCAAGTTTAAAACCCTAGACACAAATAATTACCAACATAGGCTCCGATTGGGGACGTGCAGGCGCAAGACTGCAGTGAGGTCCAGACAACTCCGGGCAGACCAGACAAAACCCAAAATTCAAAACAAGACCGACCACACAAGGTATGTACAAAATATTTACAACTATTTTACATTGTGCACACAAGTTACTCATTTATGTGAAAAAGGCTTTAAGGAATTTGTTGTGCACTGGTAATTCCATTAACTCACCACTTAGGGTTTGGAGAAAATAGGAGTCTCCACCATAGATATTGCTAATTTGGTATGGGCCTGTCCACAAGGGTTCAAATTTGCCATGTTTACCCTTATCCTGGTTCCTTGCATTCCACACAAGGACCATATCACCTATCTAAAAACCTCTCTCTGTAACCCTTTTATCAAACAGGTACTTCACCTTTTGTTGTTTCTTGATGTTTATTTTTTGTGCCTCTGCTCTGATTTCATCTAGCTCAACCAGCTGATTGATCCTTTCAGTCATTGAATCATTAACCTCCCCATCATTTCTCTTGTATGAACTTGTAAACTGGCAGGAGGTTATTCACAGGCAATCTAGCTGCTGTACCATACACTAATTCATAAGGTGACCTTCCAGTGGCTTTTTTCACTATCACCCTATCAGCCCATAATGCCAACTTCAGTTTTGAATCCCAGGATTTCTTATTTTTATCCATTATCCTCATGATGATTTTCATTAGGCTTTTGTTGGTTGACTCTGCTTGACCATTTCCTTGTGGGTGGTATGGTGATGCGTGAGACAAGTCAATTCTATATTTATTGCAAAAATCAACAAATTCACCTGATCTAAAGCACATTGTATTATATGTGATTAACTTGACTGGTACCCCAAACCTGATAATAATATTCTCCAAGATAAAATCCATCACCACCTTACTTGTAGCCTTTTTAGTAGGGATAGCCTCAATCCATTTAGTGAAGTAATCAGTGGCAACCAGAATCCAACTATGTCCTCCACTAGATTTCTCTGAAATCTCCCCTATAAAATCAATTCCCCATTGCTGAAATGGAGCATCAACAATTACAGTTCTAAGGGGCAATGCTCCTTCATATCTTAACTTTCCTGAGAATCTTTGGCAAGGGTCACATTTCCTTACTAGCTTTTGTGCATCTGAAAAGACAGTGGGCCACCAATATCCTGCCCTAAGGATCTTATGAGCTGTTATCTGGGCAGTATAATGTCCACCACACAATCCTTTATGCATGTCATTCAAAACATTGTTAGCTTCATCTTCATCCACACATCTCAGCAACACACCATCAAGGTTCCTCCAATACAACTCACCTTGAACAATAACATACCTGATTGCATGTAGTTTTAAGGTCCTCTTTTGACTGTCACTGAAATGGGAAGGACAATTTAGATTTTGCAAGTAATATATGATGTCCTTATACCATTCAGATTTTGATACATTGACATTCTCATTCTGGACTGCATTGACTTGGCATGCCTCTAGATTTGACTGTGTCATTAGCTTTGCTAACCCTTGTTCTCTTACCAATTTTGTGATCTGTATCTCTATGTTGAACTCCTGCAACTTATTTATCCATCTGCATCTCCTTCCAGTTACCTCTTGTTGAGAGAAGATATCTTTTATCGCTGCATGAGGTACATATGCAATTACTTGTGAGCCTACCAAATAAGGCCTGAAGCTCTTGACTGCTCTAACCAGTGCATATGCCTGTTTCTCCATAATGTCATACTTTAATTCAGCAGCCTGCAATGACCTACTGAAGAAAGCAATGGGCTGTTCAAACCCTTCTTCATTTCTCTGCAATAAGCATACAGCAATAGTATGGAAAGATGCAAATGAAAACAATTGAAATGGCTTGGAAAAATTAGGAGATTTCAGCACAGGAGCCATCTTGATTGCTTCCTTGATGTTCTGAAATGATTCAATTGCTTCATTCTCCCAATTAACAGTTGCGCCTTTCTTCAACATCTTGGAAATTTCTTTTGTGGTCTCTGCAAAGTTAGGAACAAATCTCCTAACAAAGTTTATTTGTCCAAAGAAGGACTGCACACCTTTTATTGTTTTAGGGATCTAAATTTTGTCAATTGTAGCCACCCTTTCAGGATCAATCCTAACTCCATCCTTGGAAACAATGTGTCCAAGCAATTTTCCTTCCACAACCCCAAAATCACATTTCTTTGGGTTGAGAGAAATGCCATACTCTAGTGCTCTAATGAAAATCTGCTCCAAGTGCATACAATGCTGCTCTTCTTTCTTTGAAAAGGCAGTCAAACCATCCTGATAAACAACCAAGATTGAATCAATCAACCCTACAAAAACAACATCCATTGCTCTTTAAAATGTAGCACCTGCATTTGTTAGTCCAAATGGCTTCCTTACATATACATAGGTTCCCCATGAAGTTGTGAAAGCAGTCTTAAATTGTTCTGATTCTTTTACTTTCACTTGATTGTACCTTGAAAAACCATCCATCATAGATAAAAGTTCACAACCAGTCACTCTTTGCAACATGGCCTCCATGTTTGGCAATGGATAGTTATCCTTCAAAGAAGATACATTTAGGTTTCTAAAGTCCACACACAACCTTATATCACCATTCTTTTTTCTGACTGGGACAAGGTTAGACACCTAACTTGAATGTCTGATAGGCATGATTATTCCAGCCTCCCTAAGTTTTATAAGTTCTTGCATTTTTGGAGCTAAGGTTGGGTTAATAGGCCTCTGTTTTTGTCTAAATGGTTTAGCTCCAGGCTTCAAAGGGATTTCATGCTCAAATAAATCCTCTCTATAGGCTTTCAAGTCCTCATATGACGAAGCAAAAACATGCTTATACCTTTTCAGTAATGCAATCAGCATACTTCTGATATGTGGTTTGAGCTGCTTGCCAATGTATACCTTTTTGGGAGCATGAGATGTTCCCAAGTTTATCTCCTCCAGATCATTCTTGTTTGTTGGAGATGCTTTTGTAACAAATTGGTCCCTATTGTCAAAAGCTCTCTCTAAGGCTACCAACCCTCTAGGGATTTTGTTAGTCTTCAGCTAAATTACTTCTTTCCCTAAAAGGGTTTCTTTTCCATCTACAACTTCCACAAAGTTCTGAAAATCCATTTCTTGGTTCTCATATTTATCAATACAATACAGAAATCTCAGTAAATCCTTATCATCATCAAACACTTGTCAGCTGCATACATTATCTGGTACTGCAGGCCTAAGCTTGACTTCAACATTTGTAACATCTGACAAAGTTATATCATCTGGCCTTATGGCTACATTGGCTAAAAAATCTACTCTGACATTTTTTGATCTTTCTATCCAATTTATTGAAAAAGCATCAAACAATTCAATTGTATCCCAAACAGCATGCTTGTATTGTTTCAACCTTTTATTTTTTGATGCATACTTATCTCTAACTTGGGACACAACAAGCTCTGAATCACCAAACACTTTGAGCATCTTAATTCCATGCTTCAAAGCAACATTTAACCCTAATAACAGAGCCTCATACTCTGCAATATTATTTGTACAGGCAAACCTCAACAAGAAAGAAAATTGGAGAAGCTTACCAGTTGGAGACAGAAAAACAATTCTAGCACCAGAGCCTTCTTTTGAACAAGCTCCATCAAAATACATGGTCCAAAGACCTTGTTGATACAATTCTTGAATGCAAATTTTTTCTCTTCTATCTTTTTTCTCATCTGAGACAACTCTGAAATTTTCACAGTCAGTGTCCACAAAACATATGTGTTCTTCTAAATCTTGATCTTCAACTGACTCCTGTGATCTTTCTTCTCTGATCAGCTTGACATCCTTGCCATTCATTGGGATCATGGCATATGACAGGTCCAATTGCATACTTCCACCAATCAGTGCTGCCCATCTTCTTAACAGCAACATGCCATACTGTGGCTTGATATCAACAACTGTTATGTTCATTTTGTAGATTTTTTCAGGATATGCTGCCAATCTAAAATCAACATCCTTCATGATTCCAATGACAGGTACCTCTCTAGCATCCATTGCATAGCATTTCCCACATGCCTTGTCTATTTTTAATCCAGCTTGCTGCATAATGGCTAAAGGCATGATATTTGTAGATGCTCCAGAATCAAGCATACAATTTCTAATTACTTTTCCATTTATAACCAAGGATACATAAAATGGCTCCACTTGTGAAGGGCATTTTGTCATGGTCATCCCTAGATATACCTCAGGAATCTCATCCTCTTCAATGCACATAGCTTGATTCTTATCCTGAGTCTCAATATTCTGCTTGGCTTGACATGGTACTCCTGAAATCAAGGATACAGTCTTATTTCTGAATTCTTCAACTTTCATCAGCTCCATTAGTGGAACAGAGACTTTTATTTGAGACAAGACCTGAGTGATGTCAAATGGAGCATAATTTTGAATAACAGTTGGAGCCTAATCCACAGTTTTACCTCTATCCTGAGATGATCCAGGTTTAGTTTTTATGGCTCTCTGACTATCATCCTTGTTCTGAAAATTCTTGTTTTGATCCTCAACCTGGGGAACTCTATTTTCTGGTCCTTGAGGATCATAACCTATTTTTTGCTTAAAATTTTGCCTATTATTGTTCCATTGCTTCTTTTGTGTCTCAATTCCTTCATGACTGTGTACAGGCTGATTTGCAGAAATGCCTTCTGGCTGATGTGGGCTGCTTACTTGAGCTTTACCTCTTAGGTTGTAGTTGCTTTTGACTTGAGCAACTGCTGGAGCTGTGAAGGCCCTAATTTCTTCATCAGAAGGCCTCCTCAAGTTATTTAGAAAACTGTGTGAATCCTGAGCATAGGCATAGTTGTCTTCATCGTCTTCATCATATGGGAACTGTTGGCAGCCCTGAGTTTCATCATTTGCATTTGCATCAGCATCATGAAAAGAGTATTCTCTATTTGTAGACAACATGTTGACATTATCATCTTCCATGCAATGAGGCTCATTGCACTCATCACAGGCCATGGCATTGTTATATAGAGACTGAGTAATCATATATTGTGACTGTGAATGAGGCATCTGGCATATTATACACCGCGGGGTGTCATTAACAATATTGACAGCCTTCTTCAAAGGATCAGGAGTTTCCTTGGTATGTTGAGCTCTTTGATTTGTGTTGTTATGTGGCAATACAGGCCTACCATTATGCCAATTGGTATTATATGGCATATCATGCAATGATGGTCTCTTTTCCTATCTTTGATAAGCTTGCCTATCAGGACCTATCCCTTTTTCACTTCTAGCCAGTCTACAGCTTAGGTCCTTAACAACATTTGCCAATTTATCTATTTTATCTTCAAGGGCAGATGTACTACCTTGAGTGTTTTGAGGTTTGTTTGGATTCTGCAGAATTTTCACATCATCCCTTCTGTTTGTTTTACCAGATGCCTTTCTGTTATTTTCAATATTTTTTGCAACTTTGAAGGCATCTCTGAGGCTGTGAGGACCCTTGTCTCTTAATCCATAAGCTATCTTGGCATCAAAAGCATTTATGTACAACACTATGCACATAGGTTCATTAGGCCTCAAGTCCTGTGGCAATTTGTTCAATACCTTCATGAATCTAGCATTGAAATCAGCAACCTGTTCATTTGACCCTTTAGTGATACTAGTGAACTCATTTACAAAAAAGTTAGGGTCAGTTTTGTCACCATATTGCTCCTTAAACATCCTTTTGAAATCATCCCATGATGAAATGCTTCTGTCAGGTAGACCTTTATACCATTCCTTGGCTTCATCAACTAAGGATTGCATAAATAATTTCATGAAAACATCCTCATGCTCAACCTCAAAGTTATCCATGACATTTTGGAAAGCTTTTAAATGATCCTCTCCTGAGACAGTATTGTTTCCTGAAAATTTAGGTACTTGCAGCCTCACATGTTTGTCAACAGGGTTTGGATAACCAGGAATGCCATCAAAAACAAGTTGTCTGAATCTGTCCAACTGCATTGGGTGCCTTTCAAGCTGATTAGCATTTGCATTTCTATTTACATTTTGATATCTCACATTATTTAATGGTACTCTGGCATTGTCTACATTTTGTCTTTGATCATTATTCTGATGATACTGTACCTCATTTTTTTGTTGATTTCTCTGCATATTTGCATTTTGGAGGGTAGGAATTGAATCATTTTGAGCAACTCTCAAAGCCTGCACTTTCTGTCTCATATCATCTCTCATTTTTACTGCTTGCAGATATTCTAACTCAGCCCTTAAGCTCTTAATTTCATCAGCTAGTTCATCCTCTCTAGGCATAGAAGAGGATGGTTTTATCATATTCTGATCATCATTATCATCATCCCTTAGGGATTCAGCCTCTTCAAATCTGTCAGGAGAATCATGAAAAGGACGTTCTTGAAACACATCTGACCTTATTCTCAAACCATTACCTTGGTGCCTTTCATACAGATTCTGGATTTCAGCCTCAGTGTTTGAAAAATAAGGTATTGTCTTCTCTGAGGATCCTGGATTATCCTGAATAAAATCATTTTTCTTGGGGCTAGGAGAACCATCTTGACTGGCTCGAACAGTCCCCTTTTTTCTATACATTATTTTTATGGGTAACTCTTCAAATAGAGTGTTATGCTGGGATCTTCTCCCTTGCATATAAATTTTTACTTTACCAATTGGGAGATTGGTTATTACTAGGAACTATTTTCTTTTAAAATCAGGGTTCTTTCACAAGTTCCCCAGCAGAGTCGCCAATTTCTGTTGGTTTTTTCCCAGACTGGATGCTTACTCCCAGATTTCCCTACAAGGTAGCCATCAATGATCAATAGGATCTCTGGGCCAGGGGCCAACAGTATAGGAGATAGACTCTATTTTTATCTCCTCTTCTTCTTCAGGCTCTGCAAAACCTAGGGGGTATTCCCTACTCAACATCCATGAGAATATGCATACAAAGGCTGGGATGCTGACATGAAGTAGATAAGTCCTCCTGTAAGTAGACCAAAACTGCAGGATAAGAAAAAAGGGGCTAGCTTTGGGCCTATTTTCAATTGTAGACAGAGGACTTGGGATCCTAAAACTAATTCTACTATCCTAATGGTTGTTTTGGAGTTTGATTTTGATTTTGTGTTTGGATGCAAAGCTGGACCTGGTGTATAACCCTAACATAGAGCTAGATTGGTGCCTATCCAGGGCTTGGAGTCAGTAGCCATACACCTGTGAATGGTTAGCATGAACAACTAAAACTAGATTTCAAGGGGATTTATGTGATATCTGCCTTACAAATATCTCCCAATACAGAGTGTTAAGCTATCTATACTTATGGCATCCCTATTGCAGTATACCCTTCCCAATATTCAATCTGAAAACAATTTAATCTACCCCTTGAGCAAAAGTTAAAAGATCAAACATTCAATACAGGAATTCTGTATTCTAGAAAACCAGACACCCCTTAGATATCTAGACTCAGAAGAAGGACACATGCAACACTGGAGACAGAATTAACAAAACACATGCAAAACAGCATTACTCATATAAGATTAATCATGAAATCAGTAGATTCATGCAAGAAACATACAACAGGAGATGCATAAACTCACAAGGATTCCTGCACAGAGCAACCAAAACCAGTTGTATCTTATTACAGAGCCAAAATGTCCAACTTTCAACAACCTTAAAAAATGAGTCACATAGTCCCTTATATACAGCAAGGAAGGTGCACTCAGCATTAATTACATGGGAGGCCAAAAATCCCGCTAGATACACAGTACTGAAAAGTGGTGCTCAAAATTGAATGCAACAGCCAGAAACAGAGAACAGAGCAGGTGAGATTGGGATCCGAGCCGCCGCTCAGGGACATTTTCGCTTAAATCTGGTAGTTGACCTATCCATCATCGTCCCATCGCGCCCCTACAAAATTGCCATTACTACTTCACCAACCTGTAGCCCCTAGAAATGCAGCCGCAGCAAGTTTCTCCCGCCAAAAATGGTCACAGATACTCAGGAAAAAACCCACGATGCAACTTTAAAACCTGGCCGTCGATATATCCTCTAGTCGTCGAGATCAAACGGCCTCAAAAACTGCTGAAAAGTCGTTGGCCAGTGATATTGTGCCACGTAGACACTTGCAGTTTCTATCGCTGGGCCATCGCATTGCTTTTCCTTAATTTTCTCCCGCCAAGAGTCTACTATCGGACACTCACGCAGAAGCCACCACGTGGCAAGCCTCGCGGCACCCTTGAAACCCAAAGAAACTCCCTCGGAAGCTTGGCGGAGGCAGACACATGGCGGGCTCCGCGCCCTCTTGAAACACAAAAGAGTCTTCTTTGAAACATAGCGGACTGTGACACTTGGCACCTTCCGTGTTGCTCAGAAACTTTAAGGGGCCGCTTTGAAACTTATGCGGAAGATGACATTTGTCATCACCTGCGACACTTGAGATACTCACTGGGACCCACTTCAACGCTTCGTTGAATATTGAAACATGTAGAAACTTGAGAGAAACAGGTTGAAGTCCCGGGAGCCTCCGCCATGTGTCACACTCCGACACATTTGATACATATGCTGGGGCCCACCTCAGTGTTTCACCACACTTAGAAAAAGCCCCTTTTGAAACTCCTACGGGAGCTGACACTTGTCAAGCTCCGTGGCCACTTCTTAAAACACAAAGAAACCTTTTGGAACCTTGGCGGAAGCCAACACGTGGCGCCCTCTACCCCACATGATTCTTAATACAGGGTCCCACCAGCAGCCTTGCCAAACTTAGAAACAAATAGAAACAACGCGGAGTCCGACACGTGTCGGCTTCCGCAGCAGCTACAAAAGACACGTGGCACGCTCCGCCCCTACTCGGAAACTTTTTAGAAACTTTAATGGGGAGTGATACGTGGCACCTTCCGTGGGGCTCTTGAGGAACATTTGAAACATTTTGGGACTCCCGCGGAGAATGACACCTGGCAAGATCCGCTGCAGCCTAGAAACCTTATTGGGACCCACCACCGCGTCAACACTTAGCACCAAAAAAGGAACTGAAACATTACACGGGGGCCAACACTTGTCGGGCTCCGCAGCCACCACTAGGGACACACAGTGCCATCTACCCCTGCATAGAAACTTAAAGAAACATCAGCGGAGGCTGACACTTGTCAGGTTCCGCACTCCTCAAAAACTTTAAGGCCCCACTCTGAAACTTATGCGGAAGCTGACACATGTCATCATCCGCGCTACCTATGAGAAACATTAAGGGTCTATTGGAAACTTTGGCAGATGATGCCACTTGGCATCGTCCACGAGGCTTTTGAGTTGCTTTCTTTTATGTCCCTCAGAAGCCTCCACGTGGCGCCTTCCGCGCACACCAGAAACATAAAAGAAACTTAAAGGGTCCCTTGGAAACTTGGCGGAGATGCGAAACATTGAGAGTCTTTCAGGTGCCTCCACGTGGAGCATTCCACAGCACTAGCACAATTAGACCCCTCTAGCCACACTTAGAAACATTTAGGGTCTGGAAACTGTGGCTCGAAATGCATTCCTAAATGCATGAAACTCAAATTTTTAACATTTTCAGGGGCCGATAGTAATTCCAGCAACAGAACAAGATCCCGCAACTCAGAAATTTCAGGGTTTGAAGGAGAAAATTAGCAAACATTCAAGTTTAAAACCCTAGACACAAATAATTACCAACAGTGTGTACTAGTTGATGTTATCTGGGAGGCTAGAGACCTAGGTATCCTAGTGATGGTATTAAATTTGAAATCATCTTTATTTGATTTATCATCTATGAATATGTGGGTAGGAAAAGATAAATGAAGAATGTAATAAGTTTGATATGGATTTAGATTGGACATGTCTTAAGAACATGAATTCATAATGAAAAACTAGTATTCAAATCCAATTAAATTGTTATATGTTGACAATGTAGGGATGAATTCAAAGCCTAGGGATGAATTTTGTAGTCACAAATCTATCATGTACCTACTAACTCATACTTTGTGATCTGCAACCTTCTATTCTTCACTTTTCCTAATATGTTTTAACTTCCCCAATGTCTTTCGATATCTATGGAGTGATGATATTTTTGAATACTTTTATGAGGCCATTAGCATTCTTGATGGTCTTTTTATGCTCAAGGGATTTACCTCATAGGTAGACTACTCAGGACTATCAATAATGGAAAGAAGGGTCAGTCTAGGTGTAAATTGAACCAACAAATAAATCTTTGGATTAGGGTTGGTTCCCGTACTATTAGACTTGTGACAATTTCTTATGGAAAATGAAGAATTTCAAGAATTTTAAAAGTACTAAAATTTTTAAAAAAAAGGCCAAGACAAATAGAAGATCCATGCATTCCCAGAAAATAAGGAATCAACTCATTATAACTTAGTCAATAAGGACCAATAGATATTAACTGAAATATAAGCAATGTTTCACAGGCACAACAATGATTCAAATTTTCTAGAATAATAGCTTCATTGACTGCAGATTATGACATTCCTTTTGAGTGAAAGTTCAGAGTTTATGGTCTAGAGACATGATAACAAAGGTCAACTTCATTCTAAATACTATAGGTGAGAATCTTATGCATTGGGTCGGTTTGGCTCAGTTGCAAGAAAAACCACTAATTTTTCTTATCATAACCACCCCTTTTATATCAGAAAATAGGAGGTGACTCGCCCCTTTCCCTTTACAAAATATCTACCCATTAATGGGGATGCACACAATCCATGGATATATTTGACCCTTATTAATTCCCATGTGTAAACAATCCTTGTGCATATTTGGGGCATCATCAACAATCTTTAATCATTTGGTGGTAATGGTCATGATCTTTAGTAGACTTGGAATAATCAATTCACTAGATTTGGTCGATTGAATATTGGAGTTGGTAGATATTCACAATGCAATAGATGAGATGTGAAAGCTTTGCTTACTCATTTATCCCTCCTTTAGCTGAGAGAAGAATTGGTGTCTTGTGAGCTATTAGATGGGTCAGATGAGGTGGTAGATTGGACGAATAGCAAGAATACTAGATGTCAATTCCCATTTTTCATCTAGGAATTCCCATGGTGGCGACACGTAATTCATGTCTTCTCTTGCTAGATTTTTGGTGGGCCCCAGCCTAGTGATCCTCTTTCCTTTAACTTTTATGTTAGACACTCCATTGCTAAGTTGTTCCAATGGCACAGTCTCGCTACCCCTTTTTCTCCTTCCAAATGCTTTGAACCCCACGAGTTGTAGGATGAGATTTTCCACCACTCAATCGGACGACACGAGAGATTGAACGGAACCAAATATGTTAGCCTATGCACCTTGTAGGAAAGGAAATAAATGATAATAGATAGGAGTAACTTACAACATAAGACAAATAGAGAGCACTGGAGAATTATCACAATATACTATAATGCTTATGATAGAACCTATTAAACAGAAGAAAGGTAGATATACATATTAGCCACCTATAATGGAAAACCCACTACAAGCATGTTATAAGGGGACATGTTCTCCTAGGTTAACCCTCATAAAAAATGTACAAATAATATAAAATAGCAATCCTTAGTCATGCAAATGCTCCTAGGAATGATTATGCATAGTTGGATTCCTTTTAGCTCGCCAATTGAAGCATTTAAATGCAAGTATAGCTCTCAAATCATGGATGATTAAAATGAATGCATTGGATGCCTTGAAATATAGGGATATATCAACATATCACACAAATTTGTGTTTAGTTGGCCTTGGATGGGAAGGGTAAAGGTGGGAATTGGCTAAATTTAAATTTAAATTTTTGAATTAGGATATGACGAGTTTGCAATGCGAGGATGCCTTTGCAACTTTCAACTAGTCCCAAGACATGAAAGGGGCTAGATCTCAGTGGACAAAGTGTATATGGATCTAACATCCCATTGTTTCTTATTTGGTTAAGGCCAATATTTAGGGGCAAGGCCTTAAACTATTTACCTAGGTGTTATGGTTGTATTAATCATGATTGATAAATTGTGATGCTTTAGCTTGACTATAATATCAATGAAAATTACTTAAGTAACAACTAATATATTGATAAACATCAATAGAGAATATCATGCAAGGGAATGTTCATGGCTTAATGTTTCATGAATATTTGTGGAAATATAGCCTTGATTTGTAATTGATGTGTATTCTAACTGAATGAGATGTTTTTCACTTGCTAAAGGTGGGTGAACTAAGATGTATTAAATTTGTGATTATTCGAAAAGGATTTTAGACTAATATTTGTTTAGAATTATATCAAGGCTAGCACTAGGAAGTCGAGGATGATGATGAAACATGGCCATGTCTTGGAATAAAGTCCCTAGAAAACTAATTTCAGATTTAATAATTTAAGACTAATGTTGCACCTTGAAATTTTTGTTTGAAATATGTAGATAATGTTGACATGGATTGGGCCAACAAAGTAGAAGGGCGATTGTATAGTTTCATTAGAATTTTGATTGGTGACTAGTAATGATGTGTGAGAAACCAAATAGAAGAAGGGCAAAGTAGTTAGGTGTCAAATTAAGATCTAGATGTCATTCACCAAGATAGTGAGATTTTTGGGTTGTAAGAAATGATGGTAGGTCAAGGCCTGAAAATAATTCACATAGAACAAATAAATCAATATCACCGAGTAGAATTCATAAAAATAGAGGAACTCATAGAATGTTTCGAGCAACATGAATTAGACTAGTGATTATATGAGAAACATGCAAACAAGTTGTAAAATGGAGAAGCACTAGGATGAAGGTGGAAGTGCCAACATAATTGCATGACCAAGGGACAAACCAATTAGGTATAGACAAAATTTGCATAGATTGAGCAATATAAGGAATGAAATGATTTTTAGACCAGGAGGAGATCTTAGGCAAACTTTTAAGTCAATGAACTATTGAACTAACCAAAAAAATTCAAGAAGAAAGAGGACTCTAATACTATAAATTATCAAGGTAGATCAAGAGTCAAAGGCTTCTAGATTAAAATTACTTGTGTATGAACAAGGATGGAAGTCAAGAAAATTGGAGAAGATATGACTAAGGGCTAAGTTAAAATGTAACACACCACTAGATTTGTGAATAACTCTTAGATTGATGGTTTGACTATGTGAACCTAGGTTAGAGCTCGATGGTGTTTAGACTTATAAATATAATCCTTGTGTGCATGTATTTGTATATCCTAACTCTATATGTGAGTAAATGAGAGTCTTGGTTATGTGTATAGATGGGTTAAAGCTTGAAAATAGTAATATGTGATTGAACTCTTATGTACATGTGGTCATGTGTTTGTAATGTTTGTGTATTGTAGTATTGATTAGACTAATTAGTCCTTATGTAATTGTGTAATATGTGCAACATGTTGAAGTGTGTGAGCCAATGACAAGAATGTCTTTGTGGTTAGTACCCTGGGTTGTAGGTGGCAAGGGAAGAACTAAAGAGTTAATCATCCATGAGGCCTTAATGTGTTGTATAGCCACCCCATAATGGAGAGTGAAACTCAATAATCATTCCTATTGCAAATAATGGTCATCTTGGTAGATTTTTTAAGGCTAGACAATGATCATTTTGTGCGTGTAGAATGATTGCTATGCAAGTTGTAGTTGGGTAGTGTTGTCTTGTTTAGGTGCTTCCCTTATTCACTTATACTTGGGTGCATTTGAGTGGTTGTAGCCCTCCATGATAAATTATAATTCTTTGGCTTGATTGTGTTATCAATGACAATTACTTAAGTGACAATTAATATTTTGATAAACATTAATATATAGTGCCATGCAAGGTAATGTTTATGGCTCAATGTTTCATGAATATTTATGGAAATATAGTCTTGATTTGTAATTGTTGCATATTTGAACTGAATGACATGTTTTCCACTTGCTAAAGGTAGATGGACTAAGATGTATAAAATGTGTAATTATTCAAAAAAGGATTTCAAACTAATATTTGTTTAGAGTTATGTTGGCTAGCACTATGAAGTCAAGGATGATGATGAAACGTGAGCATGGCTTGGACTAAGGTCCCAAGACCACTGATTTTAGTTTTAATAATTCAAGACTAATGTTATTCCTTGATAAATTTGTCTAAAATGTGTAGCTAATGTTGATGTGGATTAGGCAACAAAGAAGAAGGGGGAGTGTATAGTTTCATAGGAATTTTGGTTGGTGATTGGTAACGATACATGAGAAACCAAAGAGAAGAAATGCAGAGTAGCTAGGTGTCAAATTAAGGTGCTAGATATCATGCACCAAGATAGTGATATTTTTGGATTACAAGAAATAATGGTAGGTAAAGGCCTGGAAATAATGCACAAAGAATAAATAAATCAAGATCACCGAGGATACACAAAGTAGAAAAACCCATAGAATGTTGCAAGCAACCTAAATTAGACTAGTGATCAAATGATAAATGTGCAGATAAGTTGTAAAATGGAGAAACACTAGGATTAAGGTGGAAGTGCCAAAATAATTGCTTGACTAAGGGACAAACTAATCAGGTACAAACAAAATTTGATTGGATCGAGCAACCCAATTAATGAAATGATTTTTAGACTAGGAGGAGATCTTAGGCAAATTTCTAAGGAGTCAACGAACCATTGAATTGACCAATAAAAATCAAGAAGAAAGAGGACATAGAGACTATAAAGCATCAAGGTAGGGCAAGAGTCAATGTTTGCTAGATTAAAAATTGCTTGTGTGTGAACAAGGGTGGAAGTCAAGAAAATTGGAAAAGAGATGACTAAGGGCTATGTTAAAATATAACACACCATTAGATTTGTGAATAACTCTTAGATTGATGATTTAACTATGTGAACCTAAGTTAGAGTCCGATGGTATTTAGACCTATAAATGTAATCCTTGTGTGCATGTCTTTGTATATCCTAACTATATATGTGAGTAAATGAGAGTCTTTCTTATGTGTATAGACGAGTTGAAGCTTGATAAATAGTAGTGTGAATGAACTCTCATGTACACGTGGTCATGTGTTTGTAATGTCTATGTGTATTGTAATATTGATTAGACTAGTTAGTCCCTATGTAATTGTGTAGTATGTGCAATGCGTTGAAGTGGGTGAGCTAGTGACAAGGATGTCTTTGTGGTTAGTACCCTAGGTTGTAGGTGGTAGGGGGAAGAACTAAAGAATTGATTGGCCATAGGGCCATAATGTGTTATATAGACACCTCATAATAGAGAGTGGAACTCAATAGTCATTCCTATTGCAAATAATGGTCATCTTGGTAGATTTCTGAAGGCTAGATGATCATCATCTTGCACGTGCAAAATGATGGATATGTGAGTTGTAACTGGGTAGTGTTGCCTCATTTAGGTGTTTCCCTTGTTCACTTATACTTGGGTGCATTTGAGTGGTTGTATCCCTCCATGCAAATATAGCTATGCCTAGTTAAGTCAAGATAGGTCTTAGAGATCTTGTGTGCATTGGTTGACTATGAGCAATGTATTGAGTAAGGAATGAACCTGAGTAGGGACTTGGTAAAAATTATTCACATGAGATCATCAAACAACTGAAGTTATGCTATAGTCAACTTCCTAAGAATTTCTAAGCAACAACACACCTTATCGTCATTGTGTGAAATTGTATACTTCATTGTGAGGGTGGCTAAATGGAAAAGCATACATAATACTTGGATTGGCATTCAAACGAGGTCCTCTACACTTTGGTGAAAATGGGTAATACTTGTTCTTGTAATCTAGTAGTTATGTTTACTTATAGTTGTGATAAAGATGGATGATTATATCTATGAATTCATGACATTGACTATGATTATGTTTGATTGCTTGATTGAGCTCCTTACTTATTATGGTTTGGTATGATTATGGATGGAAAAAGGGGAGACAATGTTACAACCCTGCATGTACCATTAGAGTGGCACATCAAGAGGGCAAAGAGACCTCTTGCTTGGAGAAGGATTATGTTTAGATCCTTGTTTGAACGAAGAGGAGATAGTCAAGGTTAACTAGAGGACATGCTTTTAAGATGTGTGTAAATGTCTTGGTGGTGATCATAAGGATATTTGAATTATTTTAAGTCTCATTGATTAATGGAGTTGTAATTTGGGCTATAGTCACTTTTAGAATGGAATATTTGTTGGCATATAGCTAAACCCTATCATCTTATGTACAATAGACAAGTTGTATTGAATTATACTCAAGAGTCTATATTAATATCTCTTAGATATTCTGATAGACATTGATAAGGCCAATTCTTGACTCTAAGATTTTGATAATTCTCTAGTGGCATATTATCATGTTCATAGTCTTAATTATTTATAGGACTCAAATATGAATCTGTGATGTGCTAAGTGGATAAAGTTACCTCATTCAATGTCTTGATTAGAGCATGTGAATTATTCCCCTAGACTGAAGATTAAACTAAGATCTTATGGCTAAGGCCACTTAAAATAGGAATTTCCCTAAAAAAATTAATTGCATTGTTAGGGACTAAAGCTTAAATCATGTTTACAATTGTACACCTTGCTTAGGTGTTTGTGTCTAGGAATTGATTATATCTTTTACCTATAAGTGATTTTCATGTTCCATTTGCAATGGAGTAGCTTGACTAATTGTGCCTTGAAATTGGTTTTCCCTATAAGTACTTGATATTGTTTTTATTTAACAATGAAGAATGACTCTTGACATTTGAACCTTTAGACCATTCTCACCCATTGAAGGCATTGGCTAAGCCTCTAACCCTTTATTGCATCAATTTTCACCTTTGCATCCTTAGTCTTGACTCCATTATGTATTCCATGACCCAATACTTGATATTTCATGTTCTATTGAGATTCATCTTTGTGCATTAGGTTCACAAGGCTTGATATTGGTGGGGAGAGCCACGGTTGTTGATCTCATTTTGATCTAATGATCTTCACAATTTAAAACCATGTCAACATATTTTATCAGTCCCAAAATATGCAATCTATTTGATCTTCACTTGAACCTATAATTTGCACAACTCCTAAGCAGTCCTTCAAAATGTGTCAAAGCTCACTTGTGTCATTCGTTGGTTGAGTTGAACCTGGATTGTGGTGGGCCCATTCTTTTAACTATTTGTCACATGCACAATGACATTGTACTAGCAACAATGTTAATGTAGAATTTTCCTACAACCCTAAAGATTGTTATTGTTCACTAGCTTACGCTAGACATCCAATTGAAATTACCTAATGACTTAAGCAATTGTATGAAATTCCTTTAAAGGCTCTTAGTGATGCGTAATTGGTTGGTTCATGACCATCTTGTTACATCCCCAATTTTGACTATGTTTAACCTTTACTTTTCATGTGATTAATTGGATAAGTAATCATAGGTTAATGATTTGACGTTTGGGGAAAATGTTAGGATAAATCATTGATTATATGGATTATGATTAATGCTTAGAATTAGATGTGAGATTACATGTTGTTGAGATTATTTTAGCATGATGTTTAACGATTTATTGATGATACACTGATCATAGTTTTTATGATTGTGAGTGTAACCAGGAAAAGAGATTTCCAATTCCAAGAAGGGAAGGAGAGTATCACCCGAGAGAAGGAAATAGATGTTGTGAAAAAAGTCAGGTTGCCATCTGAGTTTCAAAGTTGTTCTTTACGTGAATCGTCATGAGACAGGGTATGTATTAGTTATCTTCCCTTGTTTAGTCAATTTCAATTTGACTATCGTCATTTTGCCAAGTAAGGTTTTTCGACATCAAACACTATTTGTTTTGGTCATGAGACATAAGTTTTTAGAGGTTATAGTTTAACCATTCTTCTCATTGGGAAGTTTTCTACCACATCCCTTTGCTTTGTTTGATGATTGGTGCTGACATCAACAAGAGGTTGCGAAGGGGAAGAAAACCTCGACACCATTGTCACAACTTGCAAATGGTTATTATCACCATTCTTACAACAGTGTTGTTACCATTAAAGTTGATATCTTATAATATTTATATATATATATAATGTCTCCCTTTTGTGTTTTAAACACTTATCTACTTGAGATAAGCTTTTGATGGTTTGGATAACCATATGACCACGAGGCGGTGCATGTTCCTTTCATTTCCACATAAAGTGGGAAGAGTGGGATTGATCCTCAGTCAGTTGGTGGTTGCATGCTCGTTTTGGGGAGCTTTCTTTGGTAGTGTTATCCCTTCGGTGGTATGGGCACTCAGGCATTAAGGTAAGTTGGTTGCTATTAATTTTTGATAGGGATAGTTAGTTAAAGAGTGGATTGTACTGAAGGAGAACCAAGAAAGAGGGATCTTGAGCCGAGAGCTTACAGACTAGAGGAGGACTATTTTAAACCTTTAGCAGGTAATTCCTTATCCATGGTTGAAGCCATGATAATTAGATACATAGTATCCTTACTTTATTAAATACTTTCTTGTGTTTATGAATGACTGGGTAAGCTGATATCACATCTATTGTTTTCACAATAGTTGCTCAATAGCACAGAAGATTGATAATAACTTGGTCTACATATACTGCAACGTATACTAAAAGGCTCAACAAGTCACAGGACTTTATATAAACATTCTTATTCTTGAATAACTGGAAACTATTGTTAGAATCTTAACAATCATTCTCAATTGTATGCTTGAATTGTCTTGGTAGCCTCTATACAAGTCGTTACTTTGAAGAACTCGACTTCATCGTGAGCATTGTCAATTCTTCATGGCCGTGGAAGCCTATTCTGTGTAAGCTACTATTGTTTTGGCTTGATAATAATAAGTCATTATCAATATGGAAATTTAGAAGGAAACTTCTTGCATGCATAACCTTAGATTGTTCTAGATTAAAGGAAGTTAGTCATTTATATAAACATTTCCAAGATTAGATAAGTGTACAATAGTGGTTAGCCCGAAGTTATTATTATTTTGAGAGGCACATAACAATGCTAGAAATTAAACCTTTCTTTTGATAGTCGGGTAGAGTCGGGCTTAAATACCCTAGCCTAGGTATTAAGTGAGTGGTCTTTGAGCCCAACTTTACCTATATTGTTTAGTGTTGACTAATGATTACCTTGATATATTAACAATATTGTGTTTGGCAGAATCTTTCAGCCTCTATAGATTTAAAATACGCCATTCAATGTTATCCTTTTGGCTGTAAAATGGTAAGTGATTTGTTGAAAGTTTAGCCTTAAAGTTTATGTTTATGAAGTATGCAAAGAAAGCATTTATGGTAAGGGATTCTTCATTGTTCCCTTAGGTGTGTTTTGGGATTAGAAAAGATAACTTCTAAGGATCTTGCATACATGCATATTGAACATGCAAAACTTTTTACAAGAATATGATTGACTTTTATTAGACATTAAATTGTCGATTTAGATTCGGGGTGAATCCAAGAACCAAATTAAATATTTTGGGCAAACATAAGATGTCCTATCAAAACTATTATCTGTGTCAGTACTAGACACTTGAAATGAGAAAATATTTACATATTTAAAGTTTTGGATCAAGGAATGGAATGATAGGGAGTCATGAAATTCCAGGTTGTAGTTGCAACGAGAGGCTTTTGAAAGATCAAGACCTCAGTATAAACCCTAGTGGGTATCACACTCTAGAAATGGAGATAAAAATCTAAGTCAGGAAGACAATGGATGAGAGAATTTATTCTGGTCACCCATGGCTAGAATTGGCCAAAGTGAATTCACTATAGGATGAGATAGCATCTAAGTTGAGTTAGAAGTGTGTGGACATTCAACTACGTTCATTGTGAAATGTCTATGTATATTAAATATTTGGCCAAAGTAATGCATCCATCTCTGCATGCATTAGTTGGTTCACTATGCTCTAGATGGCATAACCATCCAGCAGTGTCATACATAGTTAGAGTGGATCTATAATTGTATGACCGTGATCATGAGTTATGAAGGACACAACACTAGAAACTCATATGGTAAACCTTATGGTTCCTTACATCTATTCCCTTCATGAAGGGTAGGGCCACTTCCAAGAAGGAAGTTGTGTGGGGGACTACTGGTCTATGGTTGGAGGAAAAGCACTTGGGTGATGCTCTCCTTCCCAAGTAAATGACAAGCTGAGACTTATGAAGACAAATATCAATACTCCAAATGCAATATATTCTATTTATATGACTTGACAATCAAATTTTATGTAAATTTATCATTATTTCCATGAGCAAACCATTATGATTGTAAAGTGAAGGGAATCACTAGCATGCTATCTTTGAATATATTGTAAATTTTTAGTTTGAAATTATTGGGAAAATATATGCTTTTTATATAATGACTATGCAAATGTTTATTGATAAATAAAATATGATTATGATGATCATGATTATTTACTTGTGAGTAAATTGGGAATGTTAATCAGGTGAATATGAGATGACATGTTACATATGGTATCAGAGCTACTAGGTTCAATACATGGATCTATGAGCTCACTGCATAAAAACTTCCTCAAACTTTAACATTTGCTAATGTTTGGATGTTCTTTTTCCATAATGGTAGGAACAAGAATGACACCAAGGAAGAAGGTAGCGAGAAATAGATGTTTCCTAAAGGCTATGAGAGAGAGGGCCTCAAGAATGAAAAGCCTAGGCCAAAATGGTTACCTGGAAGGTGCATGGTTATTTGATATTGAAACCTTCATTGATGCTATTAAGTGCATCAAGCAGGAGAAGGACACAACAGTTAAGGCTATTGTTCCTACCTTTAAAAATGAATCAATGAAACTCTCTGCACCTAAGGACTTACAATTTGGAAGTGGTCCTAATGCTCCTATTATCACTCGGGAGGTCATGGATGAGTTCTTGCGAGTACATCCACCTCCTAAGTCTGATGTGGTAAATCTCAAGGATGAGGATAAACTTGGGAAGATTTCCCAACCTGAAAATGACTTGTAATTGCAAGATGAAAATATTTGTAATGAATGATGGATATTATGTGATCCATGGATACTATAATGCAATTTTGAAATTTTGGCAAAAGCTTTCCTTTCTTGTTTAAGATTGCATAAATGAGAGTGGATTTATGTTTATAAACGGATTCAATAGTATGAAGAACTAATTAAATGTTTAACCTGCAAACTTCAGGAGAAGTAGATTGCATCATGGTTCAGACAGGAACTAGTATTGGGGGTAGCTAAGAGAAAGGGCAACCTTCTGGCCACTCCTATTTAAAACTTGACTAGATCCTTGCTATGCTCCATGAGATGAAAGCAAGAATTAGAACTTTAGAGCAGGAGGTCAAGGGTCAGAATGGACCCAGGCAGGAAGCCTTCCATGGGGGTGAAGATGAAGAATGTCATGAAAACACAACCCAAAGTGGATGTGGAGAGAATAACTCTGAAATGAGACAAGATGAGGATAAAAGGAGCCACTTGGCTCTAGAATTATCCAAAGATATGAAAAAGATTACAACTCCCAAGTTTGATGGGACTATAAGCGGAGATGCTACAGAGGCATGACTTATAGAAATGGAGAAATACTTTGAAATAAGAAACTATTCTGAAATCACCAAAGTGGTATGGGAAGCATACTAATTAGCAAGTGAAGCATCCACCTAGTGGATGAACAAGAAGATGGAGTTAAAATTTAGCTCCTCAAGTCTAACCCGGGAAAGGTTTGTAGAGATTTTCAGGCAAAGATGGTTGCCTCAATTGTATTTTGATTAGAAGCTCATAGACTTCCAAAATCTGAGATAGGGTGACTCATCTGTGAATGAGTACTGGGAGAAATTCACTCATCTCCTTAAATATGTTCCCCAATATCATCAGGATGAGAGATTTCTCATCCAAAATTTCATCATGGGATTGAATGCCCAAATTAGAGGTGAAGTTGATGTGCATGGTCCACTACAATGGACCAAGTTTATGAGAAATCTATTAAACATGAACAAAAGTTAAAATCCATGTCTGCATACCGGGAAAGGAATCGTAAAAAGTTTAGTTGGTCCCAATCCTCCTAGTCATTTAAGAAATGGGCAATAAGTAGAATTTCAATAAGAAATGTGACAAATGATTTAAGGATAATCATAATGAATCCAAGGGTGAAAAGAAAAATAATAATAACTCCAAGAAAAATGGAGACAATTCAAGAAAGCCTTGTGGTGGTGACCGTTATGCCAATCAGTGTCCCAATAAGACACAAGGGACTCAACCACGAGGAAATCCTTTACCCTCACAATAGGCAGCTTTCCAACAGTGGATACATGCAAACTTGGACAATAGGCAAGAGAAGTATCAAATTACTCCAATTGAAACCATATGTATTTTATCTAGTATCCCAATTTCAGTTTTGATAGATACTGGGGCTACATAATGTTTTATTTCACCAAAAGTTTTAAACAAGATATCTAGAAAAGTTGGTTACATGGCAAATACCTGGTCAATTGAATATGCTAATCAGACAAGGGCTCAGGTAGAGCAATGTTTGTTTGAGGCTAAGGTTGAACTCCCAAGTTTTTCCACTAAAGTAAACCTTTATATAGCCTCATTAGGTTCATATGATGTCATCCTTGGAATAAATTAGTTATAGAGACATAGGGCTAAGGTGGATTGTTTTGCTAAAACAATAGAATGCTTAGATAACCTTGAGAATAAAGTTTTTCTACAAGGCATTGCTAGAGAGGTTAAATTAAGGCAAATATCTGCCCTACAAATGAAAAGAGCCCAAAGAAAAGGGTATCAACTATTTGCTATTAAAATGGAGAAAATAAATAGTCATGAGGAATCTATTTTCCAAGATGATTTGATGTATTATGAATCTCAAAAACTCCAAGGAGTTGAAGAAATAGAATCCGTAGATCAGGAGAGATCAGTTATTGATAGATACCCTTTTCTTCAAGATTTTGCGGATGTATTCCCAGATGAACTACCAGGATTACCTCCTAAGAGGGCTTTTGATTTTTCAATAGATATAATTCTAGGATCAGAACCTATATCTAAATCTCCTTATAGAATGACCACAACAGAGTTAATGGAGCTAAAAGCTCAGTTGCAAGAATTACTAGAGAAATGATTAATAAGACCTAGTGTTTCACCCTAGGGAGCACTAGTAATTTTTGTTAAAAAGAAAGATGGTACATTACGGCTATGCATAGATTATCGTATGCTAAATAAGGAAATGATAAAGAACAAGTATCTAATGCCCCACATTGATTGTCTCTTCCATCAAATGTGAGGGGCAACTGTGTTCTCAAAGTTCAATCTTCGATTAGGATACCATCAATTGAGGCTAAAAGATGAGGATATTCATAAGACAACCTTTAGAATGATGTATGGGCACTATGAGTTCATTGTCCTACCCTTTAGATTAATGAATGCCCTTGCAACATTTATGAACTTAATGACCAGTTTGTTCATATATTGTTTGGACAAGTTTGTCCTAGTATTCCTTGATGATATTTTGATTTACTCTAAGAATGAGGAGGAACACCTTTAGCATCTAAGGATTATTCTCCAGAGATTAAGAGAGCATAAATTGTATGGCAAGCTCTCAAAATGTACTTTCTTTCAAAAGGAAGAACAATATTTGGGTCATGTAAGCTCAGCTAAGGGAATTGCTGTGGACCCAACAAAGATTAGAGCCATTTTGGAATGGCTGACACCAAGAAATGTGCATGAGGTCTGTGGTTTCATGGGCCTAGCAAGATATTACAGAAAATTTGTGGCAAATTTTTCAAAAACTGCCTATCCTATTACTTCATTACAAAGAAAAGGCAAAAGATTTGATTGGTCAGAGAAATGCCAGGAGGCATTCGACCAACTAAAAGAAAGATTGACTTCGACACCTATTTTGAAGGTACCTAACCTGAATGGTCAATTTATAGTCATCATCGATGCCTCAGGAGAAGGATTAGGTGGTGTACTTATCCAGGATGGGTAAGTTATTGCTTATGAATCTAGAAAATTGAACTCCTACGAGAAGAATTATGCTCCTCACGATCTTGAGTTGGCAACAGTGGTTCATGCACTATAAATGTGGAGACATTATTTACTTAGGAAACCATTTGAATTAAAAATAGACCATCAAGGACTCAAATATTTGTTTACTCAACCACATCCAAATGCTCGCCAGAGAAGATGGTTAGAGTTAATTTCTGATTATGATTTTGAGATTAAATATACAGGGTAAGGAAAATCAAGTGGTGGATGCCTTAAGTAGGATAAGACATATATCCTCAATGATCTCCATACATTCTGATTTTAGGAATCAGGTATTGCAAAGGTCCAAATGAGATGAATACTATGAGTAGGTAAAACAAGCTCTTGTGGATAATCCTCGTGATTCTACTTTGAACCAGATGGACTATTAAGGTTTAAAGGAAGGATGTACATTCTGAACTCTGAGGAATTAAGGAATATCGTGTGGAAAGAGATTCATTCTGTAACCTATTCAAGACATCCTGGAGTGATGAAATTGTTAGTTGATGTAAAACCATTATATTTCTAGAAAGGTTGCAACTAGATTGTAAGGATCCAGTTCAGAGACCTTAGGGAATTTTTTTTTTTGTTTATCTTTCTTATGTTGGATCTATGATTTGGTTCTAGATAAGGATTCTCGTTTATTTTTCTAATCTAGATGTTTAACTCTTAGCAATTATTTTATGATCCTTTAGTTTAGTTTGAGTACTCAGGGAGTTTCAAGTAGCTAATTCAGGCTAAGGTGTCCAAACGAGACATACTAAGATAAAGCCAAACAGACTCTTCTATCCTTTGGGCAACCTGGTTCATACGGAACTGGTTCTAATGGACCCTATTGCTACCCAATATAGGGTAGGTCAAATGATGGCCAAATGGGCCTAAACTGGTCAAACGGACCAAAACTCTATCCAATAGGGGATAGGTAAACACAATAGCCATACGTGCTAATAAGGACAAGAATCATTAATATGCTCTGGCTAGAGACTTAGACTCTTCAGGATCAATTCGGATCCTAAGTCATTTATAGGAAATTACATAATAGGCCCATATATTACACCGAGGAATTTTCGTAAGTTCATTCAATAAAAGTATTCTGAGGACCTGGTACCCTCCCTCAGGTTTTAACAAACAGACAGGTATGAGGCCAATCATCCTAAGGATTCTTCTGAGTACTGGAGACTTCTTTAGTTTATCTAGTTTAATCTTCTTTAGTTAGGATTTGGAATTACGAAGTTGATTACAAAAGAATACCCTATATCCAGGGGACCTGAGTACAGGGGCATCCTTTTCCATCCAAACTACCTACATACCCTATATCCACGAGATCAAGGTCCCCTCCAGGTGTGACTGACATTGGAATTTGCGAATATGTAGTTTTGTCTTGCACTATATTTGGTGCAACTATGAGTGGGTATGCAACCCTTTCTAGGGTGATTCCCTACCCCAGACAATTCTTCGTTGGCTACCACCCACTCAGGTAAAATAGGGATAGAATTAAGTCCACCATCACAAACACCTAAAGGTTGTGTTTGTCATTTAACCCTAGTGTTGAGGAATCCCTATCAGGTGCTCACTCCAAGAATTAAGTTTACTTCCTCAAGTCAAATCGGTAGTTTGGTCACTAGGTCCATTTGAGATTCCCTAGTGCTTTCTGATCACCAAGATCCACAAGCAAGGTGAGAGCATATGGCAATATTGGGTTTCTTGTTTGGACTAGTTGCCTAATTTGACATTATATAAGTCATCTCTGAATTAGACTCATGTTGTCAATAAGCCCCATTTTCTAATCACCAAGGTCCGCAAAGGTGAAGTGAGAGCATACGACGGTACCTATTGCCAACTAAATTATGTCTATAGAGAACATTGTGCCCTAATTAGACCAGTAGTTTCATTTTTCAAACCATAGTTCTTGAACTAATATCCAGCCTATAGGTTTAATTGAACTCGATAGTTTACTCTTGTTTATCCTAGGCTAGCTTGTCTGAATTGGTTAGACGTATATTTTATTCAAAATTAGCGAGGCTATTGCAACATAAAACTTCATTTCTTCCATAGCAATTGTTGGTAATTATTTATGTCTAGGGTTTTAAAATTGAATGTTTGCTAATTTTCTCCCTCAAACCCTGAAATTTCTAAGTTGCGGGATCTTGTTCTGTTGTTGAAATTACTGTCGGCCCCTGAAAATGTTAAAAATTTGGGTCACACGCATAAAAAATGCTTATCGAGTCACAGTTCCAGTGTCCTTAAATGTTTCTGTGTGTGACTAAAAGGGTCAATTTGTGCCACAACCGTAGGACCTCCAAGTGTTAAGCCCCAGTTTAAATCTGTGCCTTTGTTTTTGCTTCCCACGGAGCGTGCCACGTGTCAACGGCGGAAGCGGCCCCTTAATGTTTCAGCTCGAGCGCGGAAGGAGCCACATGTCGGCTTCCGCCGAAGTTTCTATGCAGTTTCTTCTAAGTTTCACAGTTTCCACCAGTTTCTGAAAGACCCTTAATGTTTCTCAAGGCAACGCGGTGCTTGCCATGTGTCGCTGTCTGCTTGAGTTTCAGGAAGTTTCTAAGTTGCAGTAGATCTTGCCAAATATCAGTCTCTGCGGGTGTCCCATGTGTTTCCTTTGTGTTTCATGCTGCTCGCTGCGGATGGCGCCACGTGTCACTCTCCGTCGAGGTTTCTTAAAGTTTCTAAGCAGGGGCGGAAGATGCCACGTGCCCCTTGAGGTTGCTGCGGAAGCCGACAAGTGTCAGCTTCTGAAATGGTTTCTATTTTGTTTCTGAATGAGGCAAGGACGATGGTGGGTCCTAGTGAAGTGTCTCAAGTGCTGCGGAGGATGACATGTGTCAGCTTTCGCTAAAGTTTCGAAGAGGGGCTTTTATGTTTCAAGAGACCGTGGAAGGCGCCACGTGGCATCTTCCGCGCGTGTTTCAAAAAGTTTCTAAATGTTTTAGGAGGTGCTGCGGAGCTCGACACATGGCTGTTTCCGCGTAGGTTTCCACACTATTTCCTAATGTTTCATGAATGTGGCGGGTTGCGACAGGTGTCACCAACGGGGGCAGTTTCCTTAAAGTTTCAATGAGTGCACGGAAAGCACCGTGTGTCCCTCGTGACAAGTGTCAGCTTCCGCAAGCTGTTTCTTTTTGTTTCAAACGTTAAGTGAAGCATGTGGTAGGCCCCAGCATAAATGTCGAGTGTCTCGGAGGGTGACGCGTGGCAGAGGATCCCGGGACTTATGATTGTTTCTCTTAAGTTTCTTTGTGTTTCAGCGGTTATGCGGAATGCACCACGTGTCCAATGCGACGCGAGGGCCACATTTGTTTTTGACCTTTCCCCGGCCATGGTAATGAGTTTCTAAGTGACGCGGAAACTGACAAATGTCATCCTCCGCAGGAGTTTCTTGGAGGGTCTCTAATGTTTCAAGGGAGCCGCGGAGCTTGCCACGTGGTGGCTTCCGCGTGAGGTTCCGGCAGTTGACTCTCGGCCGGGGAGATAAAGGAAAATGAGAAGCGATGACCCAGCGTTGGAAACTTGAGGTGCCTACGTGGCACAGTTTCGTTGGCGGGTGACTTTTCACTATTTTTGGGGCCGTTTGATCTCTGCGACTAGGTTTTCGATCAACGGCTACATTTTGAACCTGCGGCAAGGGTTTTCTCCCGTGTTTGCAACTGTTTTGGCGGGAGACTCCGAGGAAACTTGCTGTGGCTGCACTCCGGGTAGATGAAACAGTAATGGCATATTATGCTAGAAGGCATGGGTTGTATTGATAGGTTCAACCACCCGATTTATGAAGAAAGTCCCTTGGCGGCAGCACAAGGCTCGATCTCACCTGCTCCTCGTCCTTCTTTGGCTTCTCCGTGATTTGTCCCCTGTTGCATTTATGATTTTGAGTGCCATTTTTCTGATACTTTGTATCTGGCAAATTTTTGGTGAGCCATGTAATTAATTTGCTGGGTCCATTCTCTTGCTATTTAAGGCAGACTGTGTGACCCATTGTGTTGTTGATGAAAACTGGACATTTTGGCTTTGTAATGAAATACATCTAGTTTTGGTTGCTCTGTGTAGTGGATTTTGTGAGTTTATGAGTCTTATGCCTTATGTTTTGTGCATAAATTCATTGGTTTCATGTTGATTTAGATGAGTAATGCTATATTGCATGTGTTTTGTTGTTTGTCTTCTGTATTGAATATGCTTTCCTTTTGAATCTGGATATCTAAGGGGTGTCTTGGGTTCTAGGATATAGGTTTACTATATTGAATGCTTGATCTCTTAACTTCTGTTCAAGGGATAGGTTAAACTGTTTTCAGGTTAAGTATTGAGGAAAGTATATTGCAGTAAGGATATCATAAGTAGAGATAACTTGATACTCTGTTCTGGGATGTATCTGTAAGGTAGATATCACACAAATCCCCTTGAAATCTAGTTTTAATATGTTTATGCTAAACATTTCCATGTGTATGTCTATGACTCCAAGCCCTGGATAGGCACCAATCTAGCTCTGTGTTGAGGTTATACACCAGGTCCAGCTTTGCATCCAAACACTAAATCAAAATCAAACTCCAAAGCAACCATTAGGACAATAGAAGTAGTTTAGGACTAAAATCCTCTGTCTACAACTAAATATAGGCCCAAAGCTAGCCCCTTTGCACTTATTTCACAGCTTTGGTCTGCATAAGAGAGGATTTATCTGCTTTATGTCAACATCCCAGCTAATACAAAGATGCATTTCATAGATGTTGAGTAGGGAATACCCCCTTGGTTCTGCAGAGCCTAAAGAAGAAGAGGAGATAAAAATAGAGTCTATCTCCTATATTGTTGGCCCCTGGCCCAGAGATCCTGTTGATCATTGATGGTTACCTTGTAGGGAAATCTGGGAATAAGCATCCAGCCTGGGAAAAAACCAACAGAAATTGGTGACTCTACTGGGGATAAACTTTGTGAAAGAACCCTGAGTTTTAAAAGAAAACAGTTCCTAGTAATAGGTGGCGACTCCGAACCAATCTCCCAACCGGTAAAGTAAAAATTTGTATGCAAGGGAGAAGATCCCAGCATAATACTCTATTTGAAGAGTTACCCATAAAAGTGATGTATAGAAAAAAGGGGACTATTCGAGCCAGTCAAGATAGTTCTCCTAGCCCTAAGAAAAATGATTTTATTCAGGATAATCCAGGATCCTCAAAGAAGATAGTACCTTATTTTTCAAACACTGAGGCTGAAATCCAGAATGTGTATGAAAGGTAGCAAGGTAATGGTTTGAGAATAAGGTCAGAGGTGTTTCAAGAACGTCCTTTTCATGATTCTCCTGACAGATTTGAAGAGGCTGAATCCCTAAGGGATGATGATAATGATGATCAGAATATGATAAAACCATCTTCTTCTATGCCTAGAGAGGAAGAACTAGCTGATGAAATTAAGAGCTTAAGGGTTGAGTTGGAATATCTGCAAGCAGTAAAAATCAGAGATGATATGAGACAGAAAGTGCAGGCTTTAAGAGTTGCTCAAAATGATTCAACTCCTACCCTCCAAAATGCAAATATGCAAAGAAATCAACAAAGAAATGAGGTACAGTATCATCAGAATAATGATCAAAGACAAAATGTAGACAATAACACCAGAGCTCCATTAAATACTGTGAGAAATCAAAATGTAAATAGAAATGCAAATGCTAATCAGTTTGAGAGGCACCCAATGCAGTTGAATAGATTCAGACAACTTGTTTTTGATGGCATTCCTAGTTATCCAAACCCTGTTGACAAACATGTGAGGCTGCAAGTGCCTAAATTTTCAGGAAACAATACTGTCTCAGGAGAGGATCATTTAAAAGCTTTCCAAAATGTCATGGATAACTTTGAGGTTGAGCATGAGGATGTCTTCATGAAATCATTTATGCAATCCTTAGTTGATGAAGCCAAGGAATGGTATAAAAGTCTACCTGATAGAAGCATTTCATCATGGGATGATTTCAAAAGGATGTTTAAGGAGCAATATGGTGACAAAACTGACCCTAGCTTTTTTGTAAATGAGTTCACTAGTATCACCAAAGGATCAAATGAACAGGTTGCTGATTTCAATGCTAGATTCATGAAGGTATTGAACAAATTGCCACAGCACTTGAGGCCTAATGAACCTATGTGCATAGTGTTGTACATAAATGCTTTTGATGCCAAGACAGCTTATGGATTAAGAGATAAGGGTCCTTAAAGCCTTAGAGATGCCTTCAAAGTTGCAACAATAATTGAAAATAACAGAAAAGCATCAGGCAAGACAAACAGAAGGGATGATGTGAAAATTCTACAGAATCCAAACAAACCTCAAAACACTCAAGGTAGTACATCTACCCCTGAAGATAAAATAGATAAATTGGCAAATGTTGTTAAGGACCTAAGCTATAGACTGGCTAGAAGTGAAAAAGGGATAGGTCCTGATAGGCAAGCTTATCAAAGACAGGAAAAGAGACCATCATTGCATGATATGCCATATAATACCAATTAGCATAATGGTAGGCCTGTATTGCCACATAACAACACAAATCAAAGAGCTCAACATACTAAGGAAACTCCTAATCCTTTGAAGAAGGCTATTAATATTGTTAATGATACTCCATGGTGTATAATATGCCAGATGCCTCATTCACAGTCACAATGTATGATTGCTCAGTCTCTATATAACAATGCCATGGCCTGTGATGAGTGCAATGAGCCTCATTGCATGGAAGATGATAATGTCAACATGTTGTCTACAAATAG
Source organism: Cunninghamia lanceolata (assembly GCA_027924645.1). NCBI lineage: Eukaryota > Viridiplantae > Streptophyta > Pinopsida > Cupressales > Cupressaceae > Cunninghamia > Cunninghamia lanceolata. The sequence continues at coordinate 303,976 of BSBN01001137.1, read as the reverse complement.
AGAATACTCTTTTCATGATGTTGATGCAAATGCAAATGATGAAACTCAGGGCTGCCAACAATTCCCATATGATGAAGATGATGAAGACAACTATGCTTATGCTTAGGATTCACACAGTTTTCTGAATAACTTGAGGAGGCCTTCTGATGAACAAATTAAGGCCTTCATAGCTGCATTAGTTGCTCAAGTCAAAAGCAACTACAACCTAAGAGGTAAAGCTCAAGTAAGCAGCCCACATCAGCCAGAAGGCATTTCTGCAAATCAGCCTGTACACAGTCATAAAGGAACTGAGACACAAAAGAAGCAATGGAACAATAATAGGCAAAATTTTAAGCAAAAAACAAGTTATGATCCCCAAGGACCAGAAAATAGAGTTCCCCAGGTTGAAGATCAAAATAAGAATTTTCAGAACAAGGATGGCAGTCAAAGAGCCATAAAAACTAAAGTTAGATCATCTCAAGATAGAGGTAAGACTGTGGATCAGGCTACAACTGTTATTCAAAATTATGCTCCATTTGACATCACTCAGGTCTTGTCTCAAATAAAAGTCTCTATTCCACTAATGGAGCTAATGAAAGTTGAAGAATTCAGAAATAAGACTGTATCCTTGATTTCAGGAGTACCATTTCAAGCCAAGCAGAATATTAAGACTCAGGATAAGAAACAAGTTATGTGCATTGAAGAGGATGAAATTCCTGAGGTATATATAGGGATGACCATGACAAAATGCCCTTCACAGGTTGAACCATTTTATGTCTCCCTGGTTATCAATGGAAAAGTGATTAGAAATTGTATGCTTGACTCATGAGCATCTACAAATATCATGCCTTTAGCCATTATGCAACAAGCAAGATTACAAATAGATAAGGCATGTGGGAAATGCTATGCAATGGATGCTAGGGAGGTACCTGTCATTGGAATCATGAAGGATGTTGATTTTAGATTGGCAGCATATCTAGAAAAGATCTATAGAATGAACATAACAGTTGTTGATATCAAGCCACAATATGGCATGTTGCTGTCAAGAAGATGGGCAACACTGATTGGTGGAAGTATGCAACTGGATCTATCATATGCCATGATCCCAATGAGTGGCAAGGATGTCAAACTGATCTGAGAAGAAAGATCATCAGAGACAGTGGAGGATCAAGAATCAAAGGAGCATATATGTTTTGTAGACACTGACTGTGAAAATTTCAGAGTTGTCTCAGATGATAAGGAAGATAAAAGAGAAAAAATTTGCATTCAAGAGTTGGACCAGCAAGGTCTTTGGACCATGTATTTTGATGGAGCTTGTTCAAAAGAAGGCTCTGGTGCTGAAATTATTTTTCTGTCTCCAACTGGTAAGCTTCTCCAATTCTCTTTCTTGTTGAAGTTTGCCTGTACAAATAATATTGCAGAGTATGAGGCTTTGTTATTAGGGGTAAATGTTGCTTTGAAGCATGGAATTAAGATGCTCAAAGTGTTTGGTGATTCAGAGCTTATTGTGTCCCAAATTAGAGACAAGTTTGCATCAAAAAATAAAAGGTTGAAACAATATAAGCATGCTATTTAGGATACAATTGAATTGTTTGATGCTTTTTCAATAAATTGGATAGAAAGATCAAAAAATGTCAGAGCAGATTTTCTAGCCAATGTAGCCATAAGGCCAGATGATATAACTTTGTTAGATGTTACAAATGTTGAAGTCAAGCTTAGGCCTGCAGTGCCAGATAATGTATGCAACTGGCAAGTGTTTGATGATGATAAGGATTTACTGAGATTTCTGCATTGTATTGATGAATATGAGAACCAAGAAATAGATTTTCAGAACTTTGTGGAAGTTATAGATGGAAAAGAAACTCTTTTAGGGAAGGAACTAATTCAACTCAAGACAAACAAAATCCCTAGAGGGTTGGTAGCTTTAGAAAGAGCTTTTGACAATAGGGACCAATTTGTTACAAAAGCATCTCCAACAAACAAGAATGATCTGGAGGAGATAAACTTGGGAACATCTCATGCTCCCAAAAAGGTATACATTGGCAAACAGCTCAAACCATACATCAGGAGCATGCTGATTACATTGCTGAAAAGGTATAAGCATGTTTTTGCTTGGTCATATGAGGATTTGAAAGCCTACAGAGAGGATTTATTTCAGCATGAAATCCCTTTGAAGCCTGGAGCTAAACCATTTAGACAAAAACAGAGGCCTATCAACCCAACCTTAGCTCCAAAAATGCAAGAAAAACTTATAAAACTTAGGGAGGCTGGAATAATCATGCCTATCAGACATTCAACTTGAGTGTCTAACCTTGTCTCGGTTAGAAAAAAGAACGGTGATATAAGGTTGTGTGTGGACTTCAGAAACCTAAATGTATCTTCTTTGAAGGATAACTATCCACTGCCAAATATGGAGGCCATGTTCCAAAGAGTGACTGGTTGTGAACTTTTATCTATGATGGATGGTTTTTTAGGGTACAATCAAGTGAAAGTAAAAGAATCAGAACAATTTAAAACTACTTTCACTACTCCATGGGGAACCTATGTATATGTAAGGATGCCATTTGGACTAACAAATGCAGGTGCTACATTTCAAAGAGCAATGGATGTTGCTTTTGCAGGGTTGATTGATTCAATCTTGGCTATTTATCAGGATGATTTGACTGCCTTTTCAAAGAAAGAAGAGCGGCATTGTATGCACTTGGAGCAGATTTTCATTAGAGCACTAGAGTATGGTATTTCTCTCAACCCAAAGAAATGTGCTTTTAGGGTTGTGGAAGGAAATTTGCTTGGACACATTGTTTCCAAGGATGGAGTTAGGATTGATCCTGAAAGGGTGGCTGCAATTGACAGAATTCAGATCCCTAAAACAATAAAAGGTGTGCAGTCATTCTTTGGACAAATAAACTTTGTTAGGAGATTTGTTCCTAATTTTGCAGAGACCACAAAAGAAATTTCCAAGATGTTGAAAAAGGGTGCAACTGTCAAATGGGAGGATGAAGTAACTGAATCATTCCAGAACATAAAAGAGGCTATAAAGATGGCTCCTGTGCTAAAGTCTCCTAATTTTTCTAAGCCATTTCAGTTGTTCTCATTTGCTTCTTTCCATACTATTGCTGCATGCTTATTGCAAAAAAATGAGGAAGGGTTTGAACAGCCCATTGCTTTCTTCAGTAGGTCATTGCAGGCTGTTGAATTAAAGTATGACATTATGGAGAAACAGGCATATGCATTGGTTAGAGAAGTCAAGAGCTTTAGGCCATATTTGGTAGGCTCACAAATAATTGCATATGTTCCTCATGCAGCAATAAAAGATATCTTCACTCAGCAAGAGGTAACTGGAAGGAGATGCAGATGGATAAATAAATTGCAGGAGTTCAACATAGAGATACAGATCACAAAATTGGTAAGGGGACAAGGGTTAGCAAAGCTAATGACACAGTCAAATCTAGAGGCATGCCAAGTCAATGCAGTCCAGAATGAGAATGTCAATGTATCAAAATCTGAATGGTATAAGGACATCATATATTACTTGCAAAATCTGAATTGTCCCTCCCATTTCAGTGACAGTCAAAAAAGGACCTTAAAACTGCATGCAATCAGGTATGTTATTGTTCAAGGTGAGTTGTACTGGAAGAACCCTGATGGTGTGTTGCTGAGATGTATGGATAAAGATCAAGCTAACAACGTTTTGAATGATATGCATAAAGGATTGTGTGGTGGACATTATACTGCCCAAACAACAGCTCATAAGATCCTTAGGGCAGGATATTGGTGGCCCACTGTCTTTTTAGATGCACAAAGGCTGGTAAGGAAATGTGACCCTTGCCAGAGGTTCTCAGGAAAGTTGAGATATGAAGGTGCATTGCCCCTTAAGACCGTGACTGTAGAAGCTCCATTTCGGCAATGGGGAATTGACTTCATAGGGGAAATTTTAGAGAAATCTAGTGGAGGACATAGTTGGATTCTGGTTGCTACTGACTACTTCACTAAATGGATTGAGGCTATCCCTACTAAAAAGGCTACAAGTAAGGTGGTGATGGATTTTATCTTGGAGAATATTATTATCAAGTTTAGGGTACTAGTCAAGTTAATCACAGATAATGCAATGTGCTTTAGATCAGGTGAATTTGTTGATTTTTGCAATAAATATGGAATTGACTTATCTCACACATCACCATACCACCCACAAGGAAATGGTTAAGCAGAATCAAGCAACAGAAGCCTAATGAAGATCATCAAGAGGATACTGGATAAAAATAAGAAATCCTAGGATTCAAAACTGAAGTTGGCATTATGGGCTGATAGGGTGACAGTGAAAAAATCCACTGGAAGGTCGCCTTATGAATTAGTGTATGGTACATCAGCTAGATTGCTTGTGAATAACCTCCTGCTAGTTTACAAGTTCATACAAGAGAATGATGGGGAGATTAATGATTCAATGACTGAAAGGATCAATCAACTAGTCGAACTAGATGAAATCAGGGCAGAGGCACAGAAGACAAACATCAAGAAACAGCAAAAGGTGAAGTCCCTGTTTGATAAAAGGGTTACAAAGAGAGGTTTTCAGATAGGTGATGTGGTCCTTATGTGGAATGCAAGGAACCAGGATAAGGGTAGACATGGGAAATTTGAACCCTTGTGGACAGGCCCATACCAAATTAGCAATATTTATGGTGAAGACTCCTATTTTCTCTAAACCCTAAGTGGTGAATTAATGGAATTGGCAGTGCACAGCAAATTCCTTAAAGCCTTTTTCACATAAATGAGTAACTTGTGTGCACAATGTAAAATAGTTGTAAATATTTTGTACATACCTTGTGTGGTCGGTCCTGTTTTGAATTTTGGGTTTTGTCTGGTCTGCCCGGAGTTGTCTGGTCCTCGCTACAGTCTTGCGCCTTCACATCCCCAATCGGAGCCTATGTTGGTAATTATTTATGTCTAGGGTTTTAAAATTGAATGTTTGCTATTTTTTTCCCTCAAACCCTGAAATTTCTAAGTTGCGGGATCTTGTTCTGTTGCTGAAATTACTATCGGCCCCTGAAAATGGTAAAAATTTGGGTCACACGCATAAAAAATGCTTATCGAGTCACAGTTCCAGTGTCCTTAAATGTTTCTGTGTGTGATTAGAAGGGTCAATTTGTGCCACATCCGCGGGACCTCCAAGTGTTAAGCCCCAGTTTAAATATGTGCCTTTGTTTTTGCTTCCCGCGAAGCGTGCCACGTGTCAATGGCGGAAGCAACCCCTTAATGTTTCAGCTCGAGCGCAGAAGGTGCCACATGTCAGCTTCCGCCGAAGTTTCTATGTAGTTTCTTCTAAGTTTCACAATTTTTGCCAGTTTCTGAAAGACCCTTAATGTTTCTCAAGGCAACGCGGTGCTTGCCATGTGTCGCTGTCGGCTTGAGTTTCAGGAAGTTTCTAAGTTGCAGCAGATCCTGCCAAATGTCAGTCTCCGTGGGTGTCCCATGTGTTTCCTTTGTGTTTCATGTTGCTCATTGTGGATGGTGCCACGTGTCACTCTCCGTCGAGGTTTCTTAAAGTTTCTAAGCAGGGGCGGAAGATGCCACGTGCCCCTTGAGGTTGCTACGGAAGCCGACAAGTGTCAGCTTCTGAAATGGTTTCTATTTTGTTTCTGAATGAGGTGAGGACGATGGTGGGTCCCAGTGAAGTGTCTCAAGTGCCACGGAGGATGACATGTGTCAGCTTCCTCTAAAGTTTTGAAGAGGGGCCTTTATGTTTCAAGAGACCGCGGAAGGCGCCACGTGGCGGCTTCTGCGGGTGTTTCAAAAAGTTTCTAAATGTTTCAGGAGGTGCTGCGGAGCCCGACACATGGCTGTTTCCGCGTAGGTTTCCACACTGTTTCCTAATGTTTCATGAATGTGGCGGGTTGCGACAGGTGTCACTAGCGGGGGCAGTTTCCTTAAAGTTTCAATGAGTGCGCGAAAAGTGCCGTGTGTCCCTCGTAGTTACTGCGGAGCGTGACAAGTGTTAGCTTTCGCAAGCTGTTTCTTTTTGTTTCAAACGTTAAGTGAAGCTTGTGGTGGGCCCCAGCATAAATGTCGAGTGTCTCGGAGGGTGACGCGTGGCAGAGGATCCCGGGACTTATGACTGTTTCTCTTAAGTTTCTTTGTGTTTCAGTGGTTACGCGGAATGCGCCACGTGTCCGATGCGACGCGAGGGCCACATTTGTTTTTGACCTTTCCCTGGCCACGGTAATGAGTTTCTAAGTGACGCAGAAACTGACAAATGTCATCCTCCACAGGAGTTTCTTGGAGGGTCTCTAATGTTTCAAGGGAGCCGCGGAGCTTGCCACGTGGTGGCTTCTGCGCGAGGTTCCGGCAGTTGAATCTCGGCCGGGGAGATAAAGGAAAATGAGAAGCGATGACCCAGCGTTGGAAACTTGAGGTGCCTACGTGGCACAGTTTCATTGGCGGGCAATTTTTCACTGTTTTTGATGCCGTTTGATCTCTGCGACTGGGTTTTCGATCAACGACTACATTTTGAACCTGCGACAGGGGTTTTCTCCCACGTTTGCAACTGTTTTGGCAGGAGACTCTGAGGAAACTTGTTGTGGCTTCACTCTGGGGCCTGCGGGTAGATGAAACAGTAATGGCATATTATGCTGGAAGGCATGGGTTGTATTGATAGGTTTAACCACCCGATTTATGAAGAAAGTCCCTTGGCGGCGGCACAAGGCTCGATCTCACCTGCTCCTCATCCTTCTCTGGCTTCTCCGTGATTTGTCCCCTATTGCATTTATGATTTTGAGCACCATTTTTCTGATACTTTGTATCTGGCGAATTTTTGGTGAGCCATGTAATTAATTTGCTGGGTCCATTCTCTTGCTATTTAAGGTAGACTGTGTGACCCATTTTGTTGTTGTTGAAAACTGGACATTTTGGCTCTGTAATGAAATACATCTAGTTTTGGTTGCTCTGTGCAGTGGATTTTGTGAGTTTATGAGTCTCATGCCTTATGTTTTGTGCATAAATTCATTGGTTTCATGTTGATTTAGATTAGTAATGCTATATTGCATGTGTTTTGTTGTCTATCTCCTGTATTGAATATGCTTTCCTTTTGAATCTGGATATCTAAGGGGTGTCTTGGGTTCTAGGATATAGGTTTACTATATTGAATGCTTGATCTCTTAACTTCTGTTCAAGGGATAGATTAAACTATTTTCAGGTTAAGTATTGAGGAAAGTATATTGCAGTAAGGATATCATAAGTAGAGATAACTTGATACTCTGTTCTAGGATGTATCTGCAAGGCAGATATCACACAAATCCCCTTGAAATCTAGTTTTAATATGTTTATGATGAACATTTACATGTGTATGTCTATGATTCCAAGCCCTGGATAGGCACCAATCTAGCTCTGTGTTGAGGTTATACACCAGGTCCAGCTCTGCATCTAAACACTAAATCAAAATCAAACTCCAAAACAACCATTAGGACAATAGAAGTAGTTTAGGACTGAAATCCTCTGTCTACAACTGAATATAGGCCCAAAGCTAGCCCCTTTGTACTTATTTCACAGTTTTGGTCTGCATAAGAGAGGATTTATCTGCTTTATGTCAACATCCCAGCTAATACAAAGATGCATTTCATAGATGTTGAGTAGGGAATACCCCCCTTGGTTCTGCAGAGCCTAAAGAAGAAGAGGAGATAAAAATAGAGTCTATCTCCTATACTGTTGGCCCCTGGCCCAGAGATCCTGTTGATCATTGATGGCTACCTTGTAGGGAAATCTGGGAATAAGCATCCAGTCTGGGAAAAAACCAACAACAATTACAAGCTTAATTTCAAATGAATAGTAAACAAAAATTATTTCTTAACACGGAAAATTACAACTAAATTGTGAGTTACCATCTATGAAATAAATAGTAAAAGGTAATCATTTATTGGTAAGGAAAAATTACATACTAACTTCCGTTTTACCACAATCTACATGCTAACTAATTTGTTTAATTTACACAATTTAAATAATAATATTCATGTATTAAGAATCCCTGCCTATATTCCTATCTCCTTACAATTTGGATGTCAAAACCCATAAAAGTTTACATTTTAATATAAATAGGTATTTTGTAACTAAATAATTTTATATTCTTAAAACAACTATGAAATTTCCAATCTATAATTTTTTAAAAAACATCACTGGAAAATGTTAATAGATTAGAAATTATAGAGCAACCTTAGTAGGCTTCCTATAATTCTTTACGTTAATTTACTCCTTCATTCTCATATTTCTAACATTGAATCTGCCAATACATGCACATAATATTACAAATTTATAAGGCCCATTTGTTTTAGTTTGAAACCTCATGAAAGCATAGAAACTTCTATATATATAATTTGAAGTCATAGACAAAGCACATGAGTAGCTTGACAGAATGTCTCAAAGAGATGTCATCTCATGGGATGCAATGACTGCAGGTCATGCACATAATGGATTTGTTGAAAGGCTTTAGAAACTTTCAGGCAAATGAAATGGATAGGTGTAAAACCAAATTCCTCAGCCTAGTTGCCAGTATCCTCCCTGTGTGGCATCATTAGGGCGTCTTGGAACAGGATATGGACATCTGTCACGCATAATGGAAGGCATTTTTTTTTTATTTGTCAGATATTATAGTTAGAGATGCTCTGGTAGACATATATGCAAAATATGGAAGCACATACAAGGCACACAAACTATCAACAGAATGCCCCATAGAGATGTTATCATATGGAATGCAATGATCGGAGGTTATGCACAAAATGGATTTGTTGAAAAGGTTTTAAAAAAACTTAAGCAGATGTAATAGGCAAATGTATTTGGTAGGTCTGAAACTAATTTCCACAATCTTTGTCGACGTCCTCCCTGCCTGTGCCAAATAGGAGCGATGGAATAGGGTAAGGACATTTATCAAAGCATAATGATTGGGGAATTTTTGTCAGATATTATAGTTCACAGGTAGGCATGTATGAAAAATTTTGGAGCATAGACAAGACACGTATGTTGTTTGGTAGAATGTCTCAAAGAGATGTCATCCCCTGGTATGCAATAATCGCAGGATATGCACATATTGGGTTTGTTGAAAAGGCTTTAGAAACTTTCAGACAAGTGAAATTGGTAGGCGTGAAGCCCCTGGCTGTTGGGACGCAACCTTTACAGCAAATGGATGAGCTGGAAGAAAAGAATTTGAGCATAAACAATATACCAGATTTTGTAAAAAAAAGAAATCTTTTTGCAAGGATCTCAGAAATTTTTCTTTTCTCCGTTTTGTTGGAGCTTCAACACTCTTAGTTTAGCTAAGAAGATTGAATGACAGGGCATAACCAATGAAACTCTTCAAGCAATCTATCGTGGATTACATGGCACATCAATGTACAGTAGTAAATATGAGTTTGAAATTGAGGCATACCTAAAATTTGAGAGCTCCAGATGACCTATTTCTAGTTCCCTTTCCTGCACGTCCTTCTCCTCAGGTCCTTCAAAACCCCCTTCTTTCTCCTTTTCCTTCCCTCTCCTTTTTTTCTCTGCCTGTTCCTGTCCCTTATATTTTTTTTTCCTTGGCGGTGGGTGTTGCCACAATAATGGGTTACACTTTCTGGGACATCTTGATTTTTGCTGAAATCACATATTTTTAGAAAATATAATGATTTAAGTCTTGAAATGTTCTATTTAAAGGATTTCAATTGAAGAGGGTTTGATCAAACCCCCTTAGATTCAAACCCCTTTGGATAGAACCCCACTTGTTTTAAACCATACCTATAATGAAGTCTCCTCTATACCTATCAAAATGTTGATAAAAAACCACTTTTGATTTACCTTTTGGGGGATCAAATGAATTCATTTAAAATTTATGTTTTGTAAGTATGTAGTCCTTATTATAAGCTTCCCAAAAAGTATAATTTTAAATATATTTAATTTGATTATTATATTTATTTTTTATTTCTTGTAAATGTAGATTTTTCAATGAACATCAAAGTCTTTGTTTCACACATACAAAAAATAGGAAAATATAGAAAAAAAATTCTAAAAAATACATGTCCTCTAGGTATTGATGTCCTTATTCCAACAAAAAAAAAATTGAATTCTGATACATACAAAAAAAGTTATGTTGGACAGAATATGCCTATGTCTAAATTATAATTGGTTTGAATTCAAAACTTAATTAAAAAAAATATTCAACAAAACATTATGAAACCAAATGCATCCTCTAGATATCGATCTTACCAATCTAAATTCAAAAGAATCAGAATTTTATCCTTTGTAGAAAAAAAGTTATGTGCGATGAAATACAAATCACTTTAAAAAAATGTTGTTTACTATTAAAAACTAGTTTTCAAAGGAGATGCAAAAAAAATTACAATTTAACTCCAATTTTTTTTAAAAATATATATTTAGAATCTACAGACAAAATATCACAAGTCACAAGTTCACATCATTTTCAAATTCATAATGGTTTAGTGGCTATAGGTGTCAGAAAGTGAAGATTTAGTTCAAAATGTTGATTTCAATGTCAAGTTTGGCCAAGAAGTGTAACCCATTATTGTGGGATAACCCCGGTTCATGGCAGTGAGACATTCCCTGAGAAGTTATAATGGCGGGTGATTAATTACCAAATCTGATTTTATTTTCTCCCCTCATCAAATCTATTGCCACCTGTATTATTCTCATTTTGCTTCACCTAGCAAGGCCACGTTAGCAATAATTCTGAATTTTATTTAATGAAATGCATCCACTGAAAACCTTGGGGAAAAGTAAAATATTACACAAATATTAAAAACCACCGATCAATATGTCTAATATTTTTTATATGTAAATGAAATGGTGTACACATAACAATATAATAATATAAAAGAAAATTCAATAATGTTGATTTTAAACACAAATTATAATTGTGGGATTGCATCATTTAATAAATCATAAAACATTAAATATTTTACAATAATATTAAAATGATGAGATTTGTATACTCATGCTATTTCTCATTAAATTTTGTATTGATTTTGTGAGAATGTCTTGATATAGATACATATCAGCAATTGGTAAAATCTTGAGTAAAGTTAGGCATATTTCTCTAGCCTTTACCCGTTCATGTAGATATTCCTACACACATATTCTAATACATTTACCTCATCCAAGAATCTATAAAACATATCGGTAAGATATAACTGCAATATTAACAATTTAAATGATAATAATAATGAAAAATCAAAATTTATCTATCGATTAAAACTTATAACATAATTAAAATTAATAATGATAATGTTATTATCTTTACTTGAATAACGAGTCAAATTAAATAGCAATAACGTAATAATTAATCTACTCCTAATAGTTATGTTAAATTAATGAAATGATATTAGTTACCATATTATCGGATAATTGTAAGATAGGCATGATCATTTGACAGACTATTAAATCCATCGAGATGAGGTCGTAACATGGATGTCTAGAATGTCGGATGGTGAAGGCATGACACCATCACCCAACAGGACTTCTATACCCTCATGAGATTCCAGGATGGAAATGGCAAATCATTAGCATGGATTTTGTGCAAGGACTTCCTATGTCTAGGAATAGACACAATGCTATTTTGGTTGTGGTGGATAGACTCACCAAGGTAGCACATTTCATACCTGGGAATTTGACAGATGGGGCACTAGTCATAGCCCGCAAATTTGTGCAAGAAGTATTTAGATTGCACGATATTCCTGAGAAGATTATCTCAGATAGGGATGCCTATTTGACATCAAGGTTTTGGCAAACCTTGTTTTCCTCACTTGGAACTCAATTGAACATAAGCTCTGCTTATCATCCAGACACGGATGATCAGACGAAAAGAGTAAACCAAGTGTTGGAAGATCTACTGAGGATGTATTGCATGGACTAGCAATACAAGTGGGAAGACTATCTTCCTCTTGTGGAATTTGCCTACAATAATTCCTATCATTTTGCTATTAAGATGACTCCATTTGAAGTATTATATGGAAGAAAGTGCCGAACTCCTATAAGCTGGGATAAGTTGGAAGATAGGATTAACCTTGGTCTAGAAATGCTATCATAAATGGAAGAGCAAGTCCATTTGATTAAGAAAAGGTTAGCGGAAGCGAATGATAGGCAAAAAAGTTATGCGGATGCTAAGTGCATCGCAAGACATTTCTCAGTGGGAGAAAAAGTCCTCTTAAGAGTTAAACCACAAAAGAGTTCTATTAAGTTTGGAAAGACATCCAAACTAGCTCCTAGCTATGTGGGTCCCTTCGAAGTTCTCAAGGAGGTCAACCCAAGTTGCATACAAAATTGCTCTACCACCAACTCTTGCTATGATGCACAATGTTTTCCATGTTTCTTATTTGAAAAAGTATATTGCAGGAGATAATCATATTCCTATTCTTGATTGGAATGCCATATAGGTGATGGACCCAGGGGTGGTAATGATCGATCCCATCAAGGTGCTTGAAATACATAAGCTACGCTTGCATAATATAAGAGATTACTCAATGCAAGGTTCAGTGGGACCAATATGCAGAAGAGAGTGCCATCTAGGAGAATTATGATGATATTTATCAAAGATTCCCTCATCTCTTTTAAGCTTTTATTTATGATGAACAAAACTCTTTTTATGTTATAAACTTTGGATACATTAAATCATTGGGGACGATGATTCATATGGGGGGAGATATGTTACATCCCTAATTTTGACTATGTTTAACTTTTACTTTTCATGTGATTAACTAGATAAGTAATCATAGGTTAATGATTTGACGTTTGCGGAAAATGTCAAGATAAATCATTGATTATATGGATTGTGATTAATGCTTAGAATTAGACATGAGATTACATTAGCATGATGTTTAATGATTTATTGATGATACACTGATCATAGTTTTTATGATCGTGAGTGTAACTAGGAAAAAAGATTTCCAATTCCAAGAAGGGAAGGAGAGTATCACCTGGGAGAAGGAAATAGATGCTATGGAAAAAGTCAGGTTGCCATCTGAGTTTCAAAGTTATTCTTTACATGAATCATTGCGAGACATGGTATGTATTAGTTATCTTCCCTTGTTTAGTTGATTTCAATTCGACTATCGTCATTTTGCCAAGGTTTTTCGACATCAAACACTGTTTGTTTTGGTTGTGAGACATAAGTTTTTAGAGGTTATAGTTTAACCATTCTGATCATTAGGAAGTTTTCGAGCATATCTCTTTACTTTGCTTGATGATTGACACTGACATCAACAAGAGGTTGTGAAGGGGGAGAAGACCTCAACCCCATTGTCACAACTTGCAAATGGTTATTATCACCATTCTTAGAACAATGTTGTTACCATTAAAGTTGATATCTTGCATTTATTTATTTATATATTTTAATAACACACACACACACACACACACACATATATATATATATATATATATATATATATATATATATATATATATATATATATATATATATATATATATATATATATATATATATATATATATATATATATATATATATATATATATATATATTATGTCTCCCTTTTGTGTTTTAAGCGCTTATCTACTTGAGATAAGCTTTCAATGGTTTGAATAACCATATGACCACGAGGTGGTGCCGCAAGGTGGCACACGTTCCTTACATTTCCACATAAAGTGGGAAGAGTGGGATTGTTCCTTGGTTAGTTGGTGGTTGCATGCTCTTTTTGGGGAGCTTTCTTTGGTAGTGCTATCCCTTCGGTGGTATGGGCACTCAGGCGTCAAGGTAAGTTGGTTGCTATCGATTTTTATAGTGATAGGTTGTTGAAGAGTGGATTGTGCTTGGCAAAGGAGAACCAAGAAAGAGGGAGCTCGAGCTGAGAGCTTACAAACTAGAGGAGGATTGTTTTAAACCTTTAGTATGTAATTCCTTATCCATGGCCAAAGCCATGATAATTGGATACGTAGTATCCTTACTTTATTATATACTTTATTGTGTTTATGGACAACTAGGTAAGCCGATTTCACATCTATTGTTTTGACAACAATTACTCAATAGCATAGAAGACCGATAATAACTTGGTCTACATATATTGCAACATATACTAAACGGCTCAACAAGTTGAGGGCCTTTATATAAACATTCTTATTCTTGAATAACTAGAAACTATTGTTAGAATCTTAACAATCATTCTCGACTGTATGCTTTGAATTGTCTTGGTAGCCTCTATGCAAATCATTACTTTGAAGAACTCGACTTCATCGTGAGCACTGTCGGTTCTTCATGGTTGTGGAAGCCTATTCTTTGTAAGTTACTATTATTTTGTCTTGATAATAATAAGTCGTTATCAGTCTAGAAATTTAGAAGGAAACTTCTTGCGTGCATAACCTTAGATTGTTCCAAATTAAAGGAAGTCAGTCATTTATAATAATCTTTTTCTAAGATTAGATAAGGGCACAACAATGGTGCAAGCCTGAAGTTATTAGTATGACCGTGATCATGAGTTATGAAGGACACAACACTAGAAACTCAGATGATAAACCTTATGGTTCCTTACATCTATTCCCTTCGTGAAGGGTAGGGCCACTTCCAGGAAGGAATTTGTGTGGGGGACTACCGGTCTATGGTTGGAGGAAAAGCACTTGGGTGATGCTCTCCTTCCCAAGTAGATGACAAGCTGAGACTTATGAAGACAAATATCAATACTCCAGATGTAATATATTCTATTTATATGACTTGACAATCAAATTTTATGTAAATTTATCATTATTGCCATGAGCAAAACATTATGATTTTAAAGTGAAGGGAATCACTAGCATGCTATCTTTGAATATGTTGTAAATTTTCAGTTTGAAATTATTCAGAAAAGATGTGCTTTTTATATAATGACTATGCAAATATTTATTGATAAACAAAATATGATTACAACGATCATGATTATTTACTTGTGAGTAAATTGGGAATGTTAATCAGGGTAATATGAGATGACATGTTACACATCTCATCTTGAGGTGGAGACCCCTTCCTTATCTGCTCACAAGAATTTAGTGGCCTCAAAAAAGTTCTCATTGCTACATAGCACCATGGTGGTTCCAAGAGTTTGGTATGTAAATGTTTATGTCAATAGATGGCAAAATTATAGATCTGTGACCATGTTGGAAGATTGTGTGATCTACGTAACCTCCTAAAGTGTTAGGGCTCTTGAATGTTTTAGGATTATATTGACCATGTTATTAAAAGACATGTTGAAGCATCTTAAGGCCTACACACCCTCGTAAAATCTTTAGTGACCTTGTCGATCTTTGCACCATTGCTTGGTGTTGACAAGTCAACATGGTGGCAGGTCCCAAATGTTTGATCTATATGTGGTTTATGCCACTGAGTTCTCATTGGTTAAAATCATTCCATGGTGGGACCCATGAGCTCATTTTCTTGAAATAAAAGTGATGTCATTAAATAGTGAGTTGTGAGATCTTGTGCCAAGTTGGATGATTTGAGGGCTCCCACATGTTCAAGGGGTGAGTTCTCTATATGTTAGATTAAGATTGTGTTGATCATTCGTCTGGTCGAGATGGATGACTCTCGCACATCTCATGAGTCCTTTTGTTTATGTGGGATCAATGAGCTCAGTGTTTTCTAGCTCGAGCACCTAAGCCAACATGAATTTAGACATGATCCCATTGTTCAATCAATGAAACCTAGAATGTCAATTCCACGAGAAGCTTATATGACTTACCAAAGGAAATCACTATTGTCAATAGTTCCCATTTCTTAGCTAAAGATGCATTAGCCAGATTATGTAATTAACAAAAATAAAAATAAAATTTTGGGTTTGTTTTCTGGAAACTCGGATGGGGTGTCACAATAGAAATGAGTGCAAAAATAGGTTTGATAAACACTTGAATGAGGCAAATGTATTAGAGTGTGTAAGTATATGGATATGATAAAGTGTTAAATGTATAGGATTGTGTGTAAGGGGTAGGTGGATAACATACGGCAAGGGACCTGACTTTACATAAAATTACACCATTTGTCAATATCTCTATTCGTTAAGGCACATAAACAAACAATTCAAAAGCACGCAAACAAACACTTCAAGAGAAGACAAAGTTTTTTTTTAGCATTCATTGTAAACTCATTTTTAAAGTCTTTTGCATATACATATGCCTTTGATGGATGTTTAATAAGATCTATCAAATCTTATCTAGTATATATGATCTCATTTTAGGTTGTCAGTATTGATTTTTTGCACCCGTGGGTTTATTTATGGGTATTACTCTAGCTTCTTTTATTCCTTTAGTCTCAATATTTTGTGCCTTTTGGCTATTGATCTCACTTTCAAAAAAATTGTAATTCTCTTTACATTCACATTTAAATTAAACTTTATTCAATATTTATATTTTCCATGAGGAAATTTTTGCACTTGGCCAAGGTTTGGCATCAACGTCACCAATTTCTCTATTTATTAATATTTGTGATTATTGGAAATCCTTTCTAACATTTGTATGCATAAGTCTAATCCTTTATGCACTGAGAGGAATGATTTGAAGAATATTACTTAATAACATATTATAAATCACTTGAGGATTATTAGAATAGTTAATGTCACGATGAATTGGTAATAGTAATTATTATCATGCATTAGCATATAGATTGACAATATTCGCTATATGTAATTGGCATGGGAGTTCCCATAAATAATCTTTTAGACTATCAAAACTATTAATTGGTTTTAGCACCACTTGTTTGTAATGTCCCCATTTTCAGGATTGGCACCGGAATGGGATTTTCAGAGTGGAGTTGGATGCGTCTCGTCGAGACCTTTCCAGCAAGCTATAGATTACTGAATTATGAGTTCATTTGGGCCTTCGTTTCAAAGTCCATAAATTAATATTAATATTTAATATTGGACTTTGGGTTTAATTGGTTAAGTGATGAAAAAATGAAATATTTAAAAGTCACTTATGTCATTTTTTTGGAGCGCTCACATTGGGAAATATTAAAAGTGAAATTGAAAGAAATATTTCCCTCCAAAGTAAAACGCCCCTCTTGGAGAGTTTTAAAAGAGGGAAAAGTGCCTCATTTGATATGCTTGAATATATGATTTTGTTGGCTATTTGCTCTGCTAGGGTTTTCCCTGAGAGGGTTTGAAGAGAATTCAAACTAGAGGCTATTGGAAACAAAAACTCCCTCTAGTAACGGCATTCTACAAGTGTGCAATACCACCCAACAATGCCTATGTTGGTGAATATATTCAGCATTCACATTGTGCCAGAATGGAGTTCGTGTAATGAGATTTGTGGATTCATTGTTCATATCATTTGTAGATTTTGAGAATATTGTCTATGCAGATTTGAATAATTGATTTCATGGCTATTTAGAGCACATTTTGTTGAGGGTTTGGAGTTGATATTTGTTGCATTGCTGGTCGTACCCCCCTTATGCATGGCCGCACCATTTCTAGCAGCTATTTGGTGTGAGTTTTGACATATATCTTCCTCTATATTGGTCGCCCTGTTGTGGGAACCATTGCTGATCATTCTCAGACCAAATTCAAGGGATTCCAGTAGTTTTTATTGCATATCTTACTTGCAGCCAGTCATACAATGCCCTTGGAGGACGTGGGTCTTTGGTGACTCATTTGTTATTTGTTGCAGCTTCGTTTCTTCTCTATTGGAGGCGTTTAGAACTCTAATATCATTGTAATTCATTGTAATGACCAATACTTTCAGTCTAATGGTGATTTGAAGCATTTCCAGCCATACCCATTTGCTGGTCTGATGACAACATAAAATTGAAGTTGTATTTCTGCACATGGGTATGTGATAGTAATTGTTTATTGGCTATTTTACTATCTGGGTATCTGTTAGGTTTTACATATCTATTGTACTTTTTCTGGGTTTGCATTCTATGCTCTATATGGTATGCTCCGGCAACACATCTGTAGGAAAACTGAAAACCCCTTCTACATTCTTCTGTCTAGTCCAAAGAACACAACAAAATAATAAAATAACACGTAAAAAGATTTTAAAAATATACAAACAGGTACAGCACATTACAGTGGTATCAGAGCTAAAGATCTTGCCATCCTGTGAGGTCAAGTTCAGACAGGCAGATGAAAGTATAAGACATACAACTTAGCTTTGCATGTGGGTGATCAACACTTGCATGAGTATTCAGAGACATGGACAGGGTCAGTACCAATAGGAAACTTGAACACCTTCCGTAGTCAATGAGGGTTCTACGCAGCATTTTGGAGGAAATGGACGATGAAGATCGCGAAGGACTCAGAGAGGATCTGAGAATGATACGACATCATTCTAATCAATTGAAACAGATGATGGAACAACAGTCTGATCAATTGAATTATGAGATAACCAATTTTTGCCACAGGAAACCTGATATTGATAGCAACAACAACAATGACGGAAAAAGGAACTATAATGGAGACAGGAACCATGGAGATGGGAACAATAAGGAATGTGAAATAGAAACTCCTACCACTTGTTTATTGCAGCCAAAAGTCTTGATAAGAGCAAAGAAGACCTGATAGCTGGAAATAATGAGTCTAAGCCTTTGTATGGTGAAAACAAGATCACTAATCAAGAGACATGCAAAGAGGAACTTGCTGATTTAGGGGAGATTACAATAGAAATTTGTGAAGAGGGGCCTCGCTTTGATAAAAATCTTTAAGTTACTACTTCTGAGAAGGAACTAAAAATTATTGATAGGTTGCTAGAAGGTGACTTTGCAAGCGAGCCTGAGGGCATTGATGCTGAAAGTTTTAAGTCCTCAAAGGGCATAGGTGAAAGGTATGCGGATAAAGTTTTTAAATCAACCATGGGTGACAAATTTGATGTTGCCCTAACCTTTGACCTGAGTAATGAAGAAAATGATTCATTTCCCTTGCAACTTGAAGAACCAAGTGACCTTTTAGAAGGGTTAGTTGATAGCAATCGTGAGGATGCTTATCAAACAGGGAATGATGATATAGGTGGTGTTCTTGATTTTGAGAACAAATCTGATTTCACATTGCATGTAGCTGATCCTAAACAGAGACCTTGTAGCCTTGTTGATTTAGATTCACAGTTCACTATTGAGGATGATAAGGAAGAGGTACAGGTGATTTGGGACAGCATTGGAGTCATTGACAATAGGTATGAAGGTTATGATTTTAGTATTCGCCATAACAACAATTCATTTCCCTTGCATGAATCCGATTGCAAGAATAAATTTGTGGTGACTGTTGTTAACCCATTACTTGAGCTGCGTGGTGATATGACATATGACAATCCACCTTTGGAGTTGGATGATAGAGTTGTTTCCGGTTGTAGCATTGCACTTGGGAAAAATAACTAGGTGTGGGACCCGTGAGAAGATTCAAAATTTGAGATAGAGCGGGACACTCAGCTTGGATGTGATGCAGGTTCAAGCCGCAGCAAGTCTGATTTTGCAAATTAGACCTTAGAAAAGGACAACAAATTAGAAAATTTACTTGTTGATGATGGGTCCTAGGATAGCTCTTTGGTTGAGCATGTATCTACATTGGAGGTAGTAGTGTGTGATGATTATATCCAATCTGCAGCTTCTATCATTTCTTTGGAGCCATCCCATGAGGTACATAATAGCAGTACCTTTGTTGAGGAAGTGTGCAGGGCTGATAGTACACATAAGGATGCTTATCAATTGGTGAGTGATGATGATTCAGCCTCTTTCCATAGTGCAGATTACAAATCGAAAGATTGGTGTGGAGATGGTTCGTCATAGGGGCATCGTCATTTGACTGGGCAATTGAAGGTTAACGACAATATGATTGCTACAACTTTGGAACATTTTGATGTTGCCAGACAGATGTTGGCAACCTATGGTTGGAGTACTCTTGAGATGGAGGAACATGATGATAGAGGACTTTCCCTTGCTGAATTTTAGGCACTTAGAGATGCAGTTGAGATCATGAAGAATAATTACCTACAGCTGTTATCAGATAGAGATCATCTTCTCAGGCTTGACGGTATTTATCATGATGCTCTAAGGGGAAAGGAAGAGGAGGTCGCTGAGCTCACCTATGAGCTTGAGGTTACCACAGACTATTTGAAGAGCACTCAAACAACCCTTCAAGAGTCAAATCTACAGATATATGAGCTTACCATGGAGTTGAGCTTGGCGCAGTCTTCATCACCTATAGAAACAATTCAGATATCTATGGCAGCGAGTGGTGATGAGCATGCATCCACAGATGGTGGTAATGAGTATGTGGAGGATATGGCTACATCCCTTTCAATTACTGGTGCGGGTGTTACAGATGGGACGATTGTTTTGGATGAGTATAGCAGGGAACAATATGTCACACCAGGTGTTCCTGAGGTTAGTCCCATTTCAGGTGATACAAAGCAGATGATTGATGGCTCTTGCGGTGTAGTGGTGAAATTTCCAGTGAGTTGTGTGACAGATCACCACACTACTTCATCATTTTCACAGGAGATATGCAGGGCAGCACCTAGTGGTGTGAATGGTTCTCACGTTGATTTGTTTCCCTCTCCAGGAAGCAAATCAAAGTTTGCATCCTATGCAGCTGATTGTGATAGACAACTTATTGAGCCGTGAGGATGGAGAGATCAGCTAAGGGTTTCTGAGGATAAGATTGTTCGAACCTTAACTCGTATTGACAGTACCCACAAGTTTGTGGAGGATCTCTTTTGGATAGCACAATTGGAGGAGAAGTAGATAGGGGTAGTAGTGGGCACATATACATTTGATTTGCGAACTATCCAACATGCCATTGAATGGATTAAATCAGAGTACCTCCAATTGCTTTCAGATCAGGACTTAGCTATTGGGTATGCAGAGAGGACTTGTAGAGTATCTACCCAATTAGCTATTCAGGATCAGAGACATGAGCCATCTTCTGATTCAAGTGATGAGGAGTGTGTTCCTCATAACTATGATGGTCAACCTTTGACACAGGTAGGTGCTTTTTATCTTGACTACACAGTGAGGAGTGCTCATCATTTCTCCTTTAGTCCACGCACAGATGACCTAATGATCCGTAAGTGTGGATTGGCTCGGGATTTATATCATCCCTTGTGGGATGAAGGGTGGCCATCTACAGGTAATGGAACTAGAGATTACAGGTGGCTAAATCAGACACATTCAGAGGATTATTTGTAGAGTCATAGATCAGATTACCATCATGGTGATATGTATCAGACAGAGTTTGTAGCTTCTTGGTCTCCTAAATTTCCATTGGAGACATGGCTTTTGAGAGGTTGCAGTGTCAGTAAGCATGATGGCATATATAGGCTTTACAGCAGTGATGGAGGAGAGTTTATTCATTCCCTCGTTCTGAGAGGAGCAGTTTCATATCTTCCAGCAGTTATGTTGTGTAGTCAGTACATCCATAGGAGTTTTGCAGAGGATGGAGGGGAATGTTGTGGTTCAGACACTTCGAGGGTTAATTTCCTCTTCATGATTGATGGATGTGATGTACTAATGTGTTGGGATCCAGGTGGTGATAGGTTTGGCATGATGGTTTAGTTGGATTCCGAGGTGTTGCTTCACCGCTCTCTGCACAGTGAAGGTTTTATCAGAGTAGCGCAGCGTCGACGTGGTGGTTCTATGCTGGGAATAACTTGGGACCCTGGGATCATTTTTGGTTTCAATTGGGTTCATTCTGTTGCTTGGAGGTTGTATTGGCATTGCTTAAGGACAAGCAATCTTTGGGAAGGGCGGACTGTAATGTCCCCATTTTCGAGATTGGCACCGAAATGGAATTTTCAGAGTGGGGTTAGATTGGTCTCGTCGAGACCTTTTTGGCAAGCTATAGATCACTGAATTCCGAGTTCATTTGGGCCTCCATTTCAAAGTCTGTAAATTAATATTAATATTTAATATTGGACTTTGGGTTTAATTGGTTAAGTGATGAAAAAATGAAATATTTAAAAGTCACTCATGTCATTTTTTTGGAGCGCTTACATTGGGAAATATTAAAAGTGAAATTGAAAGAAATATTTCCCTCCAAAGTAAAACGCCCCTCTTGGAGAGTTTTAAAAGAGGGAAAAGTGCCTCATTTGATATGCTTGAATATATGATTTTGTTGGCTATTTGCTCTGCTAGGGTTTTCCCTGAGAGGGTTTGAAGAGAATTCAAATCAGAGGCTATTGGGAATGAAGACTCCCTCTAGTAACGGCATTCTATAAGTGTGCAATACCACCCAACAGTGCCTATGTTGGTGAATGTATTCAACATTCACATTGTGCCAGAATGGAGCTTGTGTAATGAGATTTGTGGATTCATTGTTCATATCATTTGCAGATTTTGAGAAGATTGTCTATGCAAATTTGAATAATTGATTTCATGGCTGTTTAGAGCATATTTTGTTGAGGGTTTGGAGCTGATATTTGTTGCATTGCTGGCCGTACCCCCCTTATGCATGGCCGCACCATTTCTAGCAGCTATTTGGTGTGAGTTTTGACATATATCTTCCTCTATATTGGTCACCCTGTTGTGGGAACCATTGCTGATCATTCTCAGACCAGATTCAAGTGATTCCAGTAGTTTTTATTGCATATCTTACTTGCAGCCAGTCATACAATGCCCTTGGAGGATGTGGGTCTTTGGTGACTCAGTTGTTATTTGTTGCAGCTTCGTTTCTTCTCTATTGGAGGCGTTTAGAACTCTAATATCATTGTAATTCATTGTAATGACCAATACTTTCAGTCTAATGGTGATTTGAAGCATTTCCAGCCATACCCATTTGCTGGTCTGGCGACAACATAAAACTGAAGTTGTATTTCTGCACATGGGTATGTGATAGTAATTATTTATTGGCTATTTTACTATTTGGGTATATGTTAGGTTTTACATATCTATTGTACTTTTTCTGGGTTTGCATTCTATGCTCTATATGGTATGCTCCGGCAACACATCTGCAGGAAAATTGAAAACCCCTTCTGCATTCTTCTGTCTAGTCCAAAAAACACAATAAAATAATAAAATAATAAAATAACACATAAAAATATTTTTAAAATATACAAACAGGTACGACACATTACATTGTTCCATAGATGAACTAGTCATTAATGGAATACAATTTTTTGATTCCTCATACTATTTTGGGACTATTTCTTCCAGTTTAGTATAAGAACATAAGTTTTAGGTAGTCATGTGCCAATATTGCTATGGTATAAGTGGTGTAGTCATTTTAGAATTACACTCCCAAAGAATGGAGTAGTGATCAACATGAACGGATATAGAATTAAGGTCTCCTATGGAATGTTTGAGATGGACATAACACTTTATTTAGAGATACATATCAAACACAGTAACAATCGAAGCATAACCATTATAATTCCCTAGTCTTATAATATAACAGGATTCAACTAATCCCAACAACAATAGGAATCATAGTCTTGAATTTGATACAATGACATGGGAATAATTTGTCCTTTTTGCCATGATCATACATATGTTAAATAGCCCACGACTTGAACACTATATTAGGAAGCAACTTGAACATGTATGAATGAGATTTAACAATATAAACTAATTAAAGGACAACACCATCTTTAAAATTGCACTCTTCAAGAAAGTTGCAAGTGTCCCATTGGAAACTAATTCACCCATGAATGGTACAACTGTTGGGAATTCAATCCTTGATAGAACTTACCAATAGAGTGGGAAATTCGAACACCTTAAGATTATGTCACAAAAAAACAATTATGTTTGTTATATAATTAAATTATACAACATTAAAGGAAGCACATGAATCAATATATATGTCACAGATACACACAAGACACAAGTTTACAAGGGAAACCCTTATAGGAAAAAACCCACTAGCAAAGGACATGTACTCACAATTGTATTGTTTAGGAAAGTTACACCCAATATAATAGGTCTCTTTCACACATAGTCTCAATCTATAGACTAAAAATGTAAAACATCTAACTGGGACTTCACACCTTCAGGATACAACACATTAGACTAAAATTCAATGAATTCAACCTTATTCCATCCATACAAGTAGATAGATATAGTTGAACTATTCACAAGGAATTTCAATTGTCTAACTTCTAATTACTTATGTAGAATACCGATAGTCACACAACGATCTCATGATCGTATCATGATATCAAAGCATGGTGGCAGGTCCTATATTTTCAGCCTATACTTGGCTTATGTCATTGAGTTCTCATTGGTTAAAATCCTTCCATGGTGGGACTCATGAGCTTGGTTGCTTGAAACATAAGTGATCTCATTAAAACTATAAGTTGTCAGATCTTGTGATGAGTTGGATGATTTGATCCCGCACATTTAAGGGCTGAGCTCTCTTTGTGTTAGATTGAGATTGAGCTAATAATTTATCTTTCTGAGATGGACACATCTCATACCTTCCATGAGTCCTTTTATTTATGTGGGATCAATGAGCTTAGTGTTTTAAGCTTGAGCACCTAAGCTAGCATGAATTTAGATACGATCCTATCACTCAATCTATGAAACCTGGAATGTCAATTCCATAAGAAGCTCATATGACTTGTCAAAGGAAATCACTATTGTTACTAGTTCCCATTTCATATCTAAAGATACACCAAGGTTAGGTTATGTAATTAGCAAAAAAATAATAATAATTTGGGTTTATAGATTGGGTGTCTGTATGCTCCAAAACATGACTCAAGCACGATGTAAATGAGTTAGCTTCGATATCACACATATGAACCGCCTCCTTGCAATGGGCAACCTCCAAGTCACTCTTGCTCTCATGGCAAAAGCCATTCGAGTGGAGGCATAACCTGAGGGTGGTTCTGTTCGTGTGGAAATAGAACGTCGTGAAGGGTGGTTGGTTGATTAGTGGCCTAATTGTGGATTGATGCTTGATGAGCAAATTCTATGACCATTGTTGTGGAGATAACTATATGACCTAAAGGGTCACTAGTTCTAAGTCTCATGTTAGGGTTTCATAAGTTCCAATGCCTAGTGCTAAGATTGTTTTGCTTGTTGATTCTCCTAAGGCATTCTAACCTATTCTCATGTGCTTGGATGGTTTGTTGTATGCTATTCCTTTGTTGAATCACTCTAAGAGCGTGTTCTTACTCTTCAACTATTTGTGGCGTGTGTTGTGGTCAAGGTTGGATTGCTTCTCTCTCTTCGAGAATAGCTTTAACCCAATCCCCTCTAATCCATAGGCACATTGAATGCTTGGGAGAGTTATGTTGACTTTGGTTTGACTAAGCATTGACTTTGTGTTGTGACCAAAGGTTTTCTATGCTTTTGTTTGGTTTGTTGACCTCGTGATAGAATTGAGGGGTTTTCGAATTGTCTTCTATGTTTTTGGTGTTTTTTTATGTATGCAACTACTATGAATGCAAAGTAATTTTTTAAATTCTTTTCCAATTTGAATAAAAAAGTTGTCTAATTAACTAGAAATGGAAATATGAATGCAACTGTTTGAGTTTTCTCAAATGCAAACTAATTCTATATATTTTTAAAATTTTGTGAATTGATTTTTGAATCTAATCTATGAATTTGAAAATTGCAAAAAATGAAATGTAATCTATGAATTGAAGCAATTTTAATCTAAACAATATTAATCTTATTAAATCAAAATCAATCTTATCAAGGAAAGAACAACGCAAAGATTACTTTCCCAAGAGCAAGATTGTGATCTAATTAACTACTTGAAAGCATGAAAAACTTGGTATCACTTGGGCACATGAGCTTGGTGTATCAACTCCTTTTTGTGGCAACCTCCTCTCCTCTGCAGCAATGGGGACCTCCTCTTGGCAATACGGACGAAGATAGAAGCAATTGATTCGAAAGTGGGTTGAGCAATGATGCTATGATGATAAAATTTGAGCTATCGAAGCTATGAGAGCACGATGGCTTGGGCTTTTTGAAAGCAATTGGCAAATGTGACAATGCTATGAAGCTATTGAAGCTTGGGTACACTAAACTAAGAAAGCAAAAGGCTCACAAAGTCCTGCAATGAGCAAATTAATGCTACAGAGAGAAAAAAGCAAAGCTTGAATGAATGTGCAACAATAAATTTGCCTCTTAAGGAAAGCTTTGAAGCTTTGGGAAAACTAAAGAAAGAAACTAAGAGGCTTAAAGGCCTATGAAGAAGCTTAAGAAAGCCTGTGAAGATGAGAAGAACATTTTTAGACTTGAGAAATAATCAAGAGGTGAGGGGTATTTATAGGTGTGAGGAGTAAAAAAATGGCGGAAATGATTGGAGAGTTAACTCATTTGATTGAAGAGTTACCAAGGTTGATGGGACAATGAATTGGGTTGATTAGAGAGTGAACAAGCCTTGAAAGCTTATCACTGGAGGAGCAATGGAGTTAGCATGAGATAGATAGATAGATAAGAATAGCTCAGTGGGATCTAAGAATGAAGTGATTGATAGTTAGAATGAGTTAAACATGGATTAAGCTCAGTTAGGGTTGAAGAGCCATGTAAATTAGAGCAAAAATGGAGCTATTTTGGGCCCAAATTGAAGAGAAACCCGTGTGTTGGTCGCCCAGTTCACCAGTGTAGGTCGCCCATGGGGGGTCCACTAAAAATGTAGGGTCACCCTTGGGGGATTTAGAAGTCAAACTAGACGACCCATAGGGAATAGGTTATGTAGGTGGTTTCAGGGGCTAAAATTGGTCCTAGGGGGCTAAAGATGACTTTAGGACCCGACGACAAATTATAGAACCTCAAAAGGGTGGGACACCCAGTTCACTAGGGCAGGTTGCCCTCGAGAGATCCAGGGTCAAAGTGGGTGACTCAGAATTGGAGAAATGGGCGTTCAAGTTGATGATTTGAGATGGTCTGGGAGGTCAATTAGATGCTCTCTAGAAGGTTGAAATGGTTGAAAGGGGCTTAGGGAAAGTGAATTTCCCATCTTATGATGTGGGTAGATCATGTCGACATGGCTAGAAAGTGACAAAAATGAATTGACAACATATGGTAATTGATGAAGATGCATGACCTTAGAAGGTTAGTTAGGGGACATGGGAGATACAAACAAAGTGAAGAACATTAATCCATGTGTTGCCAATAGGAAATACTGCTGAGAGGTCATATTTACATGCTTACATGTACATGTTTAGGACTATAGCTCATCATCAAATTACCATGTAGGCTCATGCATTTTTTTAGTGCTTACAGTGTCACAATAAAAACGAGTGCAAGAATAAATATGATAAACACTTGAATAAGGCAAATGTATAGGAGTGTGTAAGTTTATGGATAGGATAAAGGGGTAAATGTATTGGAATGTGTGTAAGGGGTAGGTGGATAAATAGTCCAAGGAACCTAATTTTGCACAAAATTAAACCATTTGTCAATATCTATATTCATCAAGGCACCCTCCTCAAAATGGATACAAAACAAAACAAGAAGTGACATGAGTATGTAGATTTCACCATTACAATGTTATTACAATTTTTTTTACCTAAAAATATAATATTTTTTTATACAAGTAATATTGTTGTAATATTAATTTAAAAACTTTAATATTTAATTAAACAAACATTTTAAATTTTTTACATAAAATTATGCAAACTATGATATTTAAGACACTACTGCAGAATTTCAAATGAATGAATGAATTTTTAATGACGTCCACAAGACCAAGCAATCTAAGGGACCAAGAGCCGCAACTCTAAGACATTTTCAAGCTTCTTTCAATGTCCTCTCTTCTTCTATGGATCTTGACCAAGAGACGGACCGTGTTGTGAAGCCTCATTTCCTCAAATAGCTCGCTCAGACCGCCCACGTTCAAGTTGCTTTCATGCTGCATACATATATCCTTGTACACATCACATTCCTTGATGAAGTGCCATTCAGTTTCAACCACTCTTTTGCTGTAGAAAATGTAGGTCTTATCTTCCTAGTTTTTCTTGGGAACCATCCATCTACCAGTTTCACACCTAAGATGATGTGAACCGGTCCTCAATTACGCAACTAAGAGCCTAGCTTTACCCTTAAGATTGGCACACAAGTAGGCTTTATGACCATGCTCCTAAGTGGGGTTGAACTCTTTGATATAATGCAATTTTTTACGTCCAATCTGATTTGTCCACATGGTAGTCCTGAATTTTTCTAACACAGACATTTTTATTTCCTCTTTGGTGTTAGGACATTCTTACAACTTAATGTCTCATTTTCCCAACCACTTGATGTTTTACTTCATCCATGTCTTCTTCCTCTCATCTAACTCCTCCTTCAATGCCACTTTGGGCCACCAATGTTTCTTCATGTTGTCATCCTTTTTAAAGCAAGTTACTAATTCTCCATGTTTTCAACCTTTTTAAAGTAACTTAGTAATCAGTTATCGCTGCTGCCTCCGGTTGAGAAAACTGTATTATTTAGCTATCTTAGGGTTTATATAGCTAAAATTTATTTTCCAGTCCCTACGACCGAAGATAAAGGAGCACGGAGGCCAAAAAACTTTTAATTAAAACATTCGGTCTTCCTTGGGGTAGAATGCATTTTGGCCGTTGCTGTTGTAAAAATTCTTTCCTGTTTTTTTCATAATTCACAGCAGGGCAAAGCAAACCTAAGTAGCATATTTCAAATGTGGAAGAATAAAAGAATTGCTACGTCAAAACGGAAGGTCACGCGCTAACTTAATTCATCACTGTACCGAAAGTACAAAGCTTTGTGGGACTCGAACCCGAGCCCTACGCCTGACCTGAAACGGGCGCCATACGTTTTTATGAAGCTCCTGGAAAAGGAGTTGCTAAGAGAATCGAACTCGAGACCCGCAAAACCCTTCAATTTTATCGAAATTTACGAAGGGAACTTGCGGCGATGTAATTTGACTTTCTTTAATGCTTAAGTGTTCTGAGGATTGAATGAAAAGGAACTCCGCGCCCCTGGTCATGTGAGCTGTTATATTCGAGCCCTGGTAAGCTATGTTTTTAGCCCATATTTTGCAGACTCAGGGCTCGAAAACCCCGTAGGAATATCTTGCATCTGAGCGCGATTTTTCAATTTGTCAAAATTTAGGGTTACCGTGATTTTTGTTTTTGTTTTGTTTTGTTTTGGCAGCGGTTACGAAGATGACGGGCGCTTCCGATAAGGATATGTCAGCGTTTGAGTTCGATTTCGACGAGTGCTCAACGGACTGGCCGAGAAATGTTTCCTTCCGCGACAAGAGCCCCAGAAACCCTAATAAGACAGTCACTAAGGATGACTTCATTAAGTGCTGTGAGTTTGCTGTGCTCTACTTGTAATTTAGTTGTTTGCTTGATGTTTGTAGAAAATAGGTGAATTTCTGCGGTCAATAATCCATATTATGTACTGTGCAATTGTTCTGCTTTTATGTGCTTTTAATTTCTTGCACACGGCAGTGAAATGTTGGTTGATCTGTCTGAACGAACGTGCTCATTGTTGAACATTTCCGTAGATTTTCACAAAGCTAGCTTCGTAGAACTTTGGCGTTTTTGAATTTGTTTTGTAAATTCTTTTACAGAAGAAGAAAAGTGAATTGCTTGATTTGTGTAGAAAATAGACAAATTGCAGCTGCCCGTACGCATTTTATGAATTATGTAATTATTGCGCTTTTTGTCTTAAATTTGATGTTTGCGGTGGTTAAATATTGACAGATCTGTCGGTAAAAACGAGCTTATGTCTCAACATTTACATAGATTGTCTCAACACAAGCACGTTTTGAACCTTTTTGTAAAATTTATTTTAGGATAAAGTTTATTTGTAACTCTGGAGATATGAGTTGAGTCGAAAATGAATTTTGGAGAGTTGCTAACGTTTTCAACTAGTTGTGAACTACTCTAGAGAACAATGTGACATTACAACTTTTAGCAAATAAAACTTTAGCAATTTTAGTATGTCAGACTTCTCATGCTATGCCGTTGAAAATTAAGAGATTGCTTGATTTCTATAGCAAACAAGCAAATTGCAGCAGCCGGTATTTATTTTCTGTACTGGGTTGGTAGTCTACGTTTTATGCTTAATTTGAATCATGTGGTGGATCAATATTGATGTATCCGTTAAGAAAAACAAGTTTATGCCTTAACATTTACTTGGATTGTCAGAATACAAGTCCTAAATGTTTTTATCCTCAATCTGAAATTTCAGAAAGAACAAAGCTCCTTATAATGTTTGTTCAAATAATAGTGTGTCACAAAATAAGTCTTTAACACCTGTATAATGTTTGCCAAAGCTCTTTTGGATAACACGTGTAAAGCTTTTTGTCCAGAAGTCTTTTAGGCAGTTATTTTCTAATGGAGGAAAAAACTATTGTTAATAAACAAAATTGCAGCATTGTCAAAGCAGTATTGATCTCCAAGCTAGACGTTTAGCAAATTCGGGTCACAGGTTGTTAGTTCCTCTTATGCTAAGAGGAGTTTGTCCACCTACAGCATAATCCTCTCTATTAAGAGGAAAAGAGTTACCTCTAAGAGGGCAAAGATGCTAGTTGATATACATAGTGCTCTGTGCCTTGTATGTAAGACGATTGAGCACAAGGAGATTCCAACATGTTGGGATGCGGAGTTTGAGAAGCTGAGGAAGGTTTGGGGATCACGGCATGTAGCCAGGATTAGTTTCAGTCATTTTGGAGGAGATGGCTTATTTTGAATCCAACAGTAATGAGGAGTTTTTTTGGGTCCAGGGGGGTATTTGTCAAATGATCACTCAGACTGTTGATCTAGTTTCTCAATGCCTTTAGCTATAAGCATGTTGACATTTTTTATTATGTGACTTCAGACTTGGATGATGGCTATGTTAAAATATTTTGAGTTTCTGATTTTCATTCTCATATGAGATATTAAGACAATAATTTTGATTTTCAATAGTCAAAGTCATGACTCATGGACGTTACATCTTTTATTGCATATTCTCAAATTCTTGAGGAAACAGCACTTGCAGAATTTTATTGCTGTAAAAACTTATTTGTAATTTTTTGAAAAGAAAAGAAAACTCAAATATTTCAATATTTCTTTCTAACAGTAGCCACTTGTTTTATGCCCACTGTGATTAGTCTTTTAATTTTCTTTTCCTAAGCAAATCGATATTTCAAAATTTTCTGTTCTAGCCACTTGTTTTGTGCACTCTGTAATTACTCTTTTTTAAAGTATCTTTAACAATAGCCACTCGTTTTATGCATTCTGTAATTACTCTTTATTTAAAGTACTAATTTGGTGAATGTGGAGCTAACAAATTGCTTATGCACTTTGTATTACTCTTTATTTAAAATATTAATTTGGTGAATGCGGAGGTAAAAAATTTCTAATTCTATTGAAAATAAGCTTTCGTATCAACATTTCTGTAGTTTTTGTGATAAAAAGAAGCCTTGAACAACCATAGAATTTCAAGTTCTTTATAACTTTTGAGCATTTTGAGCTTGAGCACTATATAGTTTTAATTTTCTTTCCAAGTTTCTCTTAAGGAAAACACTCGAACACATGTAATATTAAAATTTTTCACAGGAAGATCCTTATCTCCCAAATTTCTATATAGCTATTCTAGATTGAAAAATCTAACTGTCGCTTTTTAGGTCCATTATAAAGAATGGAAAGGATAATGACTAGAGTTTTATACAATTTTCACCAATGCTGGTAATGCATCTTGTTTAAATACAAGTGAGAAAGCAGAATTCTCACCACAGCTACTCCATGTTTCTCCAAGTTTCTGGAATTGGGTGAGAGGATAATGGGTTTCTGGGATGGTGAAAAGTTTCCCAGGTCTTGGGGATGACTGCAAACAGCTAATTAAAATGTATATATCAATTTAAAATCACAGGAAATAAATAAAAATATGTAAATTTATAAATATTTCAAATTTATAAAAACATGTATTTCAGTAGAAAAATATATTGAATTTGGAGACATCTAGATGTCCCTGGGATAGTCAAGTGACGTCCCCAGTGTGCACTGGACCCTCCCAGACATCTGGTGGACATTTACATGTCCCCAAATTGCCTTGGGATCAGGGTAAAGACCGGGGATGCAGGAAGTGCCTGGGGACGCCTTTAAATGTTGGGTATGTGCCCGTGGTATACTGTAGCTATATTAGGTGGTTAAAAACTTAAATACACATATGCACTGTTAGCTTGAGCGTTTTGGATGCCTTTCAGAGCATGTCAGGCTCAGGTGAAAATGGTTGTGTTCTAGAATTTCTGAAAAGTTCCAGCCAAGGGTAGCTACTTCTATAAAAATGTTATTGAAGGTTGTTAAATTCTCAGATAAACAGTTTTTGTAAGCAGTTATTTGGCAGGCCAAAGACAGTTATGCTGAGATAAAGGTTTTGACACAGTTTTATGTTATTGCTTGTGTCAATCTTCAAGTATTCATAAGGTATAAAGAAAGCTTTGGTCTCAGCAATGGTTCCTTTTGACTGCTCCATATTTTCCAAGATGGTCAATATGCTGTTTACTATCGACAGATATTAAATTAGATTCTAGATATTTGCTTAAGGAAAGCAAAAAGGCTTCTATTAAACTGAATAGATCTCCTCACCGAATAATCTGAATTGCTGTGCAAGAATCAAATTTATGAGTTGTTACATCATTCCTGCAGTGGCTCTAATTACAACTCCCAGTATCTGCAATATGCATGTCCCTATAATTGATTTTTTTACTGGATACATTATAAGTGTTCTGATTGTATTCTTTAGCTGCCAACCTTGCAACCTCATGCATTTGGTGTTCCAGTGTTTTTCTTTGACACTACCATAATATATGTGGTAAGAATCTTTGTAGAATTGCTCTGTAATTTATTACGAAAAGTATAAGCCAACTTGGATTTCTATTCTTATAGTTAAAGTATCTGATAGGACTTTAGTACCTAAAATTAAAAGCAAACATGTCATTTATTTTTATATAGCTTGTGCTGAATGAAATGAGAAACAGATATCAGAATAGCTGCCTGTCTGAACAGTTTAGCTGGTGGAAAACTTGTTGCACACATCAGTGTCTTCTAAAGTTTTGCACAGCATCTTTTGGAGAGACACATCTTGACTTTACAAAATTCAATTGTATTTTCCTAAAGCTTGCTTCTTTAATAATAATATCCAAACAATATATTGTTTTTTTGGACTTTTTATGGCAGAACAAGCCAACTTTTTCTTTTTGAATTTTTTTTTCCATGAAATTTCCAAAAATGATTAAAGTTGCATCATAAACTTTTAAGCCTTATATCTTGTTTACAGTTTCCAGAAAAAGCAATGTGCCTCTGATAGAGACAAATGATGGGCTTAGTTCAGGTTATGAGTTTTACCAACAAGGTAAAGAAACAGGAAAGAATATTGAAGAAAGGGATAGCATTTCTTTATTTTATCAGTTTTCCTGTTTTTAGTAGCACTAACGGGAAACCTAATGATGTAGGGGAAATAACAGAAAGCAATGCCGAAGACCAAACTGAAAGTCTAGCAGATTATAGAGGTGACCATTTGATAAGTGGTATACGTCCAAAAATTTAAAGCTTAATTTTGCTTCAAGGCATCTATTTCGTGAACTGCAGAACCGTGCTGGTATATGTAATAAAATGGATTGTTTTGTATCAGGTGTGAGTGTAGATGCAGCAGTTAACAATGATGATGGGAAGCAAATGACCAGTAGCTCTCCGGATCATTCAGGAGTATGTGCTGGCCTTCCAAAAAAAACTATACATTTTTTTTCGATTTTATGTTCGTTTCTAATAGAGTGATCTTCAAGGTGCTTTGTTATGTTTGAGAACTGTCTCAAGAATTTTTTTAATGTCAGGAAGAGCAAGTTGACTTGATTTCAGAGGATGAAGGTCTTTCTGAAAGGACGTTTTACGTTTCAAATGCCATGTCTGAAGCCTCAGATGATGAAGGTTATTGCTCTCATTCTAAATATTTATCAGATCAATGTATTTATGTTGACAGTATGAAAATCATCAGATTCATCTGCTCGCTTTGATTTTTCAGGAGCTTCAGAACACTCATACGAAGATACCTCTCACAATTCGGATGACTACGAAAATACAGTAATCAAATTGTCCTCTGTATTGTGATACTTTGGGATGCTGGTGATGAATTCTAGTCTTGTCGAATGCCATTTGAAGTTATTGATAGAGATAGCAAAAAGTCACTAACCCAATTTCTTTTTCTATTTTTGGATATTCCTAAGATGCTGGTTTGGGTACAGGATAGGGTATGGGTTTGGGTATGCTGGTACAGCAATTTTTTTCCCCCAGATTTGTTATGCCTGGGTATGGCTGTTATACACACACACACATATTATATATTTATTAATTTTTAATATATTTATATAGCTATTATGAATTTTTTTATATTTTAGTTTTTTTTAATATTTTACACACATATATATTAATTTCGTAATATATATAAATACATTAAAAATAAATAAATAATTTATAAAAAAAATTCTTGCGGGATTTGAATAGGAGGCATAAATGGTGAAAAGGCAACAAAGAAATTGATATTACAACTATTATATCATATTTGCACAGAAGTAATGTTCAAACAGAAGCTTCTCACATTGAAAATTAAGATCTCAAAGAGAAAAGGTTGAGAAACATTTTATCAATAATCAAATCTCTGAAAGAGAAAAAGTTGAGAAACATTTTATCATATGTTTATCTAAGCCCGAGTTTGATTGTCTTAAAGTTTATAATGAACATGAATAATAGGAGTTTGTCATATGACAGGCATTATAGTCGGAGTTTCAGCTGATTATTGAGGGAAAATTCCATCAAAATTTGCTTCTCGCTGCTGGACAAAATGCACAGGTCTAGAAATTAAGAGGACAAATTATATAGATACTTGTGAGGAGTTTTCACTTTACTATCAAGAAGACTGTTGCACAGAAATTTAAGGTTTCGTTTGGAAAGGTTAAGGTGGTTTTGTGGAGAATTAGGGCCTGCAAGTACTCTGATTGAGCGTTTGTTTTTTATCTTTAATAAATCCCACAGAATTCGGCTAGGGCACAGCCCTTCTGCCCCAGATGTACCTGCTCTGGAACCCGCTCCTGTTTGGTCTTGCAACGGGACCCTAAAGTAAGGAGCCTGGTAACGTAGCTATTTTCTCTCATGCCCTCTACAGTAGTAGTTCTAAAGGGTATTCTGAAGCCCCTAAAGCAAGGAACCTGGTAACAGAACTATTTTCTCTCATGCCCTCTACCGTAGTAGTTCTAAAGGGTATTCTGAAGCCCTTCTTAAACCATCTGCCTTTTGTTTTAATTCTTAAGCTGTTTTTTTGCTTAATATATCTAGGCAAGGTCATGGGATGCCTTTAGTGATGTGTGGGATGCACTCGGATTGCGTTTATAAGATTTGTAAGTGTGGGTTGCAGTTGACTGTACCCTATAATTATTATATTCCAACCTTTCATATGCCAGCTAGAGTTACAGGTCACTGAATTGCAAAGAATGAGATTCGAGTGTGTGTTGTGCTTTTATAAATGTACCCCATATCATTGCACCATAACTCCAAACACAACTTTTAAGCAAAGTTAGTGGAGGGATTTTAATCTAAAGAAAAATAGTTTTATCTTGTTAAATCCAATATTTCTCCAAGTTTCAAGGACATGGGGATAGGGTTTTGGGGACAATAAATTTTTCTAAATTTTGGGGATGGTGGGGGATGGTTATATATGTATAGAGGTAGATTTTATATAAAAAAGTTTGTTTAATATCTTTGAAAAATTTGCCCAATAAAAAAATCTATTCAAGGTGTGAGTGGATTGAGAATGAGAAAGAGATTGAATGTGCATCATGGGTTGCTGTTTCCCATAGCGTGCCAATTATTTTATCTGATGTAATCTTGGTAGAATTTTTTTTTTGTTATAAGTCATCTTAATGATTGCTAGGGACACCACTTGACTGCAGGAGGAGAGATTCAATGTAATAGAAAGTCATGCTGGTAGCCCAAGGATGCATTTTTTAAGAAGCAAGAAGTAAAACTTGGTGTGAAGCAAGCATGGTGTGTACTTTGGATAAACATTAGTGCTCATGTTGTATAAAGAAGCAATTGCAGTTAAGAAGAAGTTGCAGTTAATTGGGCAGCAGCACATAGGATAATATACATGTGCATCATTGTGTATCATGATATAGAATAAACTAATGAATATCCCTCCAAAAGGAGAACTATTATGGATTCACAATCAGGATGAGTCAGAAAATTGGTTGTAGAAGTTGGTCTTGGTGTATTTGCAGTTCAGTGAATGCACATAGAACAGTTGTATTCAGGAGGAACTAGAGCAAGAATACCAACAAGTGTAAACATATATTTTAGTCGCAACCAAGCTACAAGTAAATGTCTCAAGCACGAACCACACCAATTGCAATGTTAATCTAAACAGAGATGGTGGCTTCAAGTAAAATTCAGTTTTGTAAAGGAGAATGAGAGTTTAAGTTTGGCTGGAAAGCTGGTGATGCATATCTTCTAACTTATATCACTATTTGAAAAAAAGAGTTTTTAAATAACTATCACAAACTTTGACACCCATGGGGGATTGCAGGATGTCCTTGGTATGTCATGTGGATGTCCAAACATCACTGGGATGTTTGGAGCATAGTTGGAAAACTCAGATCGGCAAAAAACTCGGCAAGCCAATTTTTGGAGAGTAAAAAAAACTCGGAGAAATCTCGGCAGAAACTCAGGAACTTAAAAAATTGCTAAAATTTCATTAGAAACGCATTTTTTTTGCAAAATTCAATGACAAGATGAATCCAATGAGTCCATAAATGAGTACAAAAGTGTTTTCTATTAAATTTGATTGACTTCAATGCAAATTGATTACAAAATCGCATTCTCATGCGTAATCCTGATGGTTGAAACCCTGATAGTCTGATACAAATTACAATAGATAGTTGAAAATGAAAATAGTAAAACTAGAAGTAAATACTAGAAGTAAATACTAAAAGTAAATACAACATATTACATCTTCCTCTTCCCTAATTTAGCCAAAGCTAGGGAAGAGGCAGATGCTCTAGTCTTGCGAGTGCGTGGTGCCGGTGGCTCCTCGGTTGGCATGGAAGGCTGTGGCTGAGGCTCGACCACCATCCTAGAACTATCTGGCTCTGGCTCTGGCAATGACTCCTCATGCTCATGAATGTCCTCCAACCCTACATCTTGTAATGTCCCCTTCTAGACACATGGTTAGTCCATCATGGAGTTCCCGTGGGCTAGCAGTTTGGTTAGGGAACCGTGTTTAGTTGGCTCTGGAGGTCCTTGTCAGTGAGGGGGTTATGGTTTGCATTCAGTGGATCCAGTTGGCACCCTCGTGGTCAGTTCAGTGGGCTCTTGGTCATTATTTACTATTTTTAGTAAGTTTGGGTACTGTGTTGGGATTTTCAGAGTTGGATCAGATGCGTTTCGTCGAGACCTTTCCGGCGAGCTAAAGATCAGTGAATTCCGACATCGTCTTCATACTTATTTTAAAGTCCGAAGATTTAATAATTAATATTAATATGGACTTTATTATATTTTGCGGGAAAAGTGAATTAATGGGACATAAAGTCTTTTTGCAATATGTGACCTTGGGCACCCATCCCTAGGCAAGTAAAAAGTGTTTTTTTAAATGATAAAACTCTCTCTTGAATTCCAACGCCATCTTGGAGGGAGAATATAAGGTGTATTTGGAGCTCATTTCATTTTATGCTATGTTTTGTGATATTTTGCTTGTGAGATCTCTGCTAAGGTTTCTGGGGTTTGAGAATTTGCATCAGGCTATTGGAGACGG
Source organism: Cunninghamia lanceolata (assembly GCA_027924645.1). Lineage (NCBI taxonomy): Eukaryota > Viridiplantae > Streptophyta > Pinopsida > Cupressales > Cupressaceae > Cunninghamia > Cunninghamia lanceolata. The sequence continues at coordinate 266,364 of BSBN01001137.1, read as the reverse complement.
AAACCTCCATTAGTGACGGTATCCCACAGGTGTGGAAGACCACCCAACAGTGCCATTGACGGTGGATGTATTCGGCATTCACATATATGCTGAAATGGAGACATTTGAGGTTGTTTCTTGTGCTGATTGAAAGATCTTTTTCTGTTGCTGTTATAAACTGATATTGGATGGTATAGAAGGCAGAAATCAGAGTGTTTGAAGTGGTTCTTTGCTGTTGTATCTTTTCCATTGCTGGCCGTACTATCCAAGCTTGGTTGTACTGCATAAAGAGGAGTTTTGGAGTGTTATTTGGGGCTGAACCATTGGATAGCTAGTTGCCTAGCTGTAGCCAATACTTCCTATCGGTTTGCAGAGGATTGGGAGTAGTTTTAGTATTGTTTGCAAGCACATACAATAGCCATGGCTGTACCATGTTAAGGAAGGACGTGGGTATTGTAGGGAAGCTCACCTCTTTGTTTCTACAACTCATTCTTGATCTTTGGGAGGTGTTTGGTGCCTCAGTTGTTGCTCTTATATTTGTATGAGTCATTTGTGACATTCTATGGAGATTTGATGCATTTCTAGCCATACCCACTTGCTGGTCCATTTCCGGCGGTTGTACCAAGTTGCATATTTTCATATGGGTACGTGATAGTAATTGTTTCTTGGCTATTTTACTAACTGGGTTGTCTTTAGTTTCTTCGGATTCATTGTATATTTTCTGGGTTTCTATTATATGCAATACATTGTGTGCTCCGGCACTACATCTACAAGAAAACATAAAACCCCCTTCTGCATCTTCTGTCTATCTGAAAGAATACACAAAAATCTAATAAAAATCACACAATAAAATTTTTAAAAAAATACAAACAGGTACGGCACATTACAATGGTATCAGAGCTATGATCTTGCTATCCTGTGAGTTCAGTTTTGACATGCAGAAGTAAAATGAGACATGCGACCTGCTAATAGATATCCGTTCAGAAGTACAAGGGCAAGACAAGGAACACAGGCTCTGCAGTTGAATAATCCAGAGAATCCAGTACCCATAATAGATCCTTTTGAGTCAGATACTGAGATAGTGGTAGCAGCTACTGAGGACGATTCTTAGGTATCACGGATGGACCCATTTTCTGGAGAGCTTCCACCAGTTACAGGTCCTACAGGAGAGATGGGTGACAGGGAAGAACTGGAACTTAGTGCGCGTGATATTTTGATCGCACTCACTCGAGAGATGAGGGAGTCTCGACGAGAGATGGTAGAGGCATAGGCCGAGTTGACACATGCCATCGAACGGTTGGGTAATGACATGGACAATCACCGTGACAGGAACATGTACAATGGAGGTGACAGGAACAGGTACCACGGAGGTGACAGAAATAAATACAACGGAGGTGACGGGAACAGGTACCAAGACAATGATAGAAACAGACATGATGGCGGAGAAAGGAACAGGAATGATGGGAATGATAGGTACAATGGTGACAGGAACCGGGGAGAACGAAATAATGGGGATAGGAATCATGATGATAGACGCAGGGACAGAGATGATGAGGATGAGGCTTCGGTTAACCACTAAAGGGCTCCATAGTTCACTGCGGGAGATAGACCCGGCATCCCAATATTTGCTCCCAGGAACCAAGTTCCTGAACAGGGTCCCACTCAGGTGGAGTTGCAGGAGGAGATTTTGAGGGATTGGAGAGCATCCAGTGAGGATTTAAAAAATGAGATGACATTTGCTGAATATTCTGAAATGAGGATTAGGTGTAAACCTCGGAGGGGAGGTAAATCACAGAACCAAGAATTGCAACGGAAAGTGAGTAAGATGACATTTCCTTACTTCGACCGATCGGGTAAGACCACCACGAGAGCTTGGGTCCAGAAATTGGACAGCTACTTGCAAATTAGTCCCATGCCAGAGGAGGACGCTATTACATATGCAACTTTACACTTGGAGGGGATTGCTCACAAATGGTGGAGTAACTGGAAGGTCACATTGGGTCACGATCAGATCACTTCATATGTGGAGTTTACAGCTAGACTGATCGACAGGTTCGATAAGAAGGACCTAGAGTTACAGTTCAAGGAGTTGACTCAGTTGATACAGAGTGGATCAGTAGACTCCTACATTGCTGATTTCCAGGATATATCTGTTATGGTTCCGGATATTACTGGGGTAGATTGGTTGTTCTCTTCATTGACGGATTGTCAGATCAACTTCGCAGTTGGGTGAAAGGTTTTGACCCTACTACACTTCAGGAGGCCATGAAGAAGGCCCAGGACATGGAGTCATCAGTATGGAGGAATAAGTTTCAATCCAAAGGATTTCTGTCAAGGAAAGATAAGGAGAGGGATAGGAGACCGTTTTAGAGAGATGCAGGACAATAGCATAAGAGTTCTTCTAGATTGGACAGCGATCAGCTAAATGATTTGAGGAGGAAGAAGCTTTGTTTTCAGTGTCGAGAGCCTTGGGATCCTAAGCACAAGTGTGCTGCCCAAGGAAAGGCCAAACAGTTAGAGTACTTTTCAGCCGATGAGACTGTTGATGGGGAGCCCCACTCGGATTACAATTCAGAGGCCGAGGGTGCAGAATCAGAGGACTCAGGGGAAGCATCAGATAGAGAGGATGATCTAGCTCTACCTAGAGCACGTATCACGAGTATTCAGAAGGAAGGATCATTTAGGATTCGAGGAGTACTGGGCGGGCAGCGATGTATTGCCTTACTTGACACAGGGGCCACTCATAACTTCATAGACGAGGGCTTGGTCGCCAAGAGAGGGCTGAAAACCGAGGAATTTGAGGGCTTTAAGGTGAAGGTTGCAGATGGTTTTGTTCTCACCTGCACTAGGAGGATACCTAATCTATCAATCCAGCTGAATAGATACACTTGCCAATCCGAGTTTTATGTTGTCGGTATGGGTGAGATGGATGTTGTGTTGGCTATGAAGTGGTTGAATGATATTGAGGAGTTCACTCTCAACTTGTGGACAATGGAAATGAAGTTTGAGGTGGACGGAGTTAGACATGTGCTCAAAGGCATTTCAGATGGTGGGTTGAGAGTTGTTTCTCTCAAGCGGATGGAGCGATTGATTCGTCATGATCAGGTGGAGTGGGCAGCCGAGGTTATGGTGATGCCTGCAGTAGATCAGCAGAAGCATGTGTATCCTCCTGACATACAGTCTATATTTACTAAACACACCAAAGTGTTTAGTGATATTCCACCAGGTAAACCTCCTGATAGGGGTTTTGACCATGTGATCGAGTTGAAAGAAGGTGCTAAGCCAGTAATCATGACACCTTACAGGCACCCAAAGAGGTATAAGGATAAGATCAAGAAGGCTATCAAAGAGCTTCTCGAGATAGGGCATATCAGGCCTAGTAAGAGTCCGTTTGCATCATCCGTGGTATTGGTAAAGAAGAAGGATGGGACTCTCAGATTGTGTATTGATTATAGGGAACTCAATAAGAGAACAATCAAGAATAGGTACCTGATTCCCAGAATTGATGAGCTGATTGACGAGTTGCATGGGGCCTATTACTTCTCCAAGATTGATTTGAGATCCGGTTACCATCAGATACGGGTCGGAGACGAGGATGTGGAGAAGACAACATTCAGGTGCCATTATGGGCACTTTGAGTTCCTGGTCATGCCATTCGGTTTGACCAATGCACCAGCTACCTTCCAGTCTTGTATGAACAAGGTGTTCAGAGAGCAGTTGAGGAGATTTGTGCTGATTTTCTTTGATGATATACTGATTTACAACAAGACATGGGAAGAGCATCTGAAACACATTGACATTGTACTGAGCATCTTAGAGAGCGAGTCGTACGCCAAAATGTCAAAGTGTGAGTTTGGGATGACCGAGTTGCTATACTGGGGTCATATCATCAGTGCTGGTAGTGTGAAGGTAGACCCAAAAAAGATTCGGGCAATTGTGGATTGGCCACCACCGAAAAATCTCTCATATCTTAAGGGATTTCTTGGCCTTTGTGGATATTACTGCCGGTTTGTGAAGGGGTTCTCTCAATCAGCTGCTCCCCTTACTGATTTGACTCGAAAGGATGCTTTCAGTTGGTCTGATAAGGCACAAGAGTGTTTCGACAGGTTCAAACAGATCATGAGTACTTGCCCTGTGTTAGCCATCCCAGATTTCAGCAAGCCCTTCGAGCTACAGTGTGATGCCTTGGGTGTAGGCATTGGTGCGGTAATCATGCAGGATAAGCACCCCATTGCATTTGAGAGTAGGAAGTTGAGGGGTGTGGAGAGGAGTTACAGCATATATGACAAGGAGATGTTAGCCATCATGCATGCGTTGGCTAAGTTCAGACAGTACCTGGTGGGCAACAAATTTGTAGTTAAGACGAATCACAACTGTCTGAAGCATTTCCTTGGGCAGAAGGATTTGAATGAGAGGCAACAGAAGTGGGTCAGCAAGTTACAGGCCTACGACTTTGACATTGTTTATGTCAAGGGAAAGAAGAATGTTGTTGCCGATGCGTTATCCAGGAGGCCTCATCTATGTGCACTAGGTGCTATAGCTGATGATTGGAGAGAGTTGATTTCAGCAGAGTATGCCAAGGATGAGTGGGCTACTGGAGTGATTGATGGCACCATCAAAGATGATAGGTACACGGTGGTAAATGATTTGATCATTTACAAGGACATGATCTTTTTGGTGTCTGGGTCTCAGATGAAGCAAAAAGTTTTGAGGGCATTTCACGACTTGCCTATGGCAGGGCATCCAGGATACTTCAAAACTTACAGACAGGTCAAAGAGAGGTTCACTTGGAAGGGCCTCAAGACCGAAGTGATGCAGTATGTGAGAGAGTGCCCAAATATGTCAGCAGAACAAGCAAGAGCGCTCACTTCCAAGAGGTTTATTGCAGCCCCTGCCCATTCCTGACAGGAAGTGGGACAGCATTTCTATGGACTTTATCACAGGATTACCTAGAGTCCAAGGTAGGGATTGTATTTATGTGGTAGTGGATAGATTGACGAAGTATGCACACTTCTTTGCTATTCCTACCACTTATACTGCAGCTCAGGTTGCAGAGTTGTTCTTTCGTGAGGTATTTTGACTTCATAGGTTGCCTAGGAGCATTGTCAGTGATAGGGACAACAGGTTCCTCAATAATTTTTAGCGGGAGCTCTTCATGTTGTCAGGGACAGAGCTCACACCTAGTACAAGTTATCACCCATAGACTGATGGTCAGACGGAGATAGTGAATAAGTGGGTGGAAGGATACCTCCGGAACTATGTTTCAGGGCAGCAGAGGGCGTGGGTTAGGTGGCTTCACATGGGGGAATATTGCTACAATTCCACTTACCACATGTCCATTCAGATGTCACCCTTCATGGCGTTGTATGGTTATGAGGCACCGAGCTTTGTTGATTTACTGTTTGGTGATAGCAGGGTGCCGAAGGCCAAAGACTTCCTTCAGGAGAGTTAGGATATCATGAGGGCATTGAAGGAAAACATACAGAAAGCTCAAAATCAGCAAAAGCAGTATGCAGATCAGCAGAGGACTAAGTGAACATTTGAGGTCGGTGACATGGTTTACCTCATGCTGCAGCCTTATAGGCAATCTACTCTCAAGAAGAGTGGAGCGGAGAAGTTGAAGCCACGGTATTATGGACCCTTCAGGGTCACCAGGAGGATTGGTGAAGTGGCTTATGAGTTGGAGTTACCAGTAGGGAGCAGGGTACATAATGTGTTCCATGTTTCTCGCCTCAAGAAGGCACTGGGGCACAATGTGACACCCTCAGTTGAGTTGCCTCTTCTTGACGAAGAGGGGAAATTGATATTGGTACCCGAGACAATCATTGACACTAGGGATCGCAATTTGACGAGGATTATCAAAGAGTATTGGTCAAATGGAAAAACCTGCCGGTTGAGGATGCTACGTGGGAGAACGAGCGGATTCTGGAGCATCCTGAGCTGAGATTGCTTGAGGCAAGCAATCTTAGGGAGGGTGGACTGTAATGTCCCCTTCTAGACACATGGTTAGTCCATCATGGAGTTCTCGTGGGCTAGCAGTTTGGTTAGGGAACCGTGGTTAGTTGGCTCCGGAGGTCCTCGTCAATGAGGGGGTTATGGTTTGCATTCAGTGGATTCAGTTGGCACCCTCGTGGTCAGTTTAGTGGGCTCTTGGTCATTACTTACTATTTCTAGTAAGTTCGGGTATTGTGTCGGTTTGGGATTTTCAGAGTTGGATTAGATGCGTTTTGTCGAAACCTTTCCGGCGAGCTAAAGATCAGTGAATTTCGACACCGTCTTCATACTTATTTTAAAGTCCAAAGATTTAATAATTAATATTAATATGAACTTTATTATCTTTTGCGGGAAAAGTGAATTAATGGGAAATAAAGTTTTTTTGCAAGATGTGACCTTGGGCGCCCATCCCTAGGCAAGTAAAAAGTGTTTTTTTAAATGATAAAACTCTCTCTTGAATTCCAACGCCATCTTGGAGGGAGAATATAAGGTGTATTTGGAGCTCATTTCATTTTATGCCATGTTTTGTGATATTTTGCTTGTGAGAGCTCTGTTAGGGTTTCTGGGGTTTGAGAATTTGCATCAGGCTATTGGAGACGGAAACCTCCATTAGTGACGATATCCCACAAGTGTGAAAGACCACCCAATGGTGCCATTGACGGTGGATGTATTCGACATTCATATATATGCTAAAATGGAGACATTTGAGGTTGTTTCTTGTGTTGATTGAAAGATTTTTTTCTGTTGCTGTTATAAACTGATATTGGATGGTATAGAAGGTAGAAATCAGAGTGTTTGAAGTGGTTCTTTGTTGCTGTATCTTTTCCATTGCTGGTCGTACTATCCAAGCTTGGTTGTACTGCATAAAGAAAAGTTTTGGAGTGTTATTTGGGGCTGAACCATTGGATAGCTAGTTGCCTAGCTGTAGCCAATACTTCCTATCAGTTTGTAGAGGACTGGGAGTAGTTTCAGTGTTGTTTGCAAGCACAGACAATAACCATGGCTGTACCATGTCAAGGAAGGACGTGGGTATTGTAGGGAAGCTGACCTCTTTGTTTCTACAACTCATTCTTGGTCTTTGGGAGGCGTTTGGTGCCTCAGTTGTTGCTCTTATATTTGTATGAGTCATTTGTGACATTCTATGGAGATTTGATGCATTTCTAGCCATACCCACTTGCTGGTCCATTTCCGGCGGCCGTACCAAGTTGCATATTTTCATATGGATATGTGATAGTAATTGTTTCTTGGCTATTTTACTATCTGGGTTGTCTTTAGTTTCTTCGGATTCATTGTATATTTTTTGGGTTTCTATTATATGCAATACATTGTGTGCTCCGGCACTACATCTGCAGGAAAACATAAAACCCCATTCTGCATCTTTTGTCTATCTGAAAGAACACACAAAAATCTAATAAAAATCACACAATAAAGATTTTAAAAAAATACAAACAGGTACGACACATTACACATCTCCTGTTGCACCCAGATCCTCCATTGCCTGTCTCTCGAAATCAAGAATCTCGTTTGCGGTAAACAATGGAGGCTGCTCATCCTGCCCTGTCCAATCACTGTAAGGATCTATCTCATCCAAATCAGTAGGATCCAGTGATTTGTCCTCTACCCTTTTTGTGCGCAACCGAAGGTTGTATTGTACAAAGACAAGGTCATTGAGGCACTTTTGGGCTAGTTTGTTCCTCTTCTTCATGTGAATGGCCTCAAACAAGCTCCAATTCCGCTCACAACTGGATGCAATACAAGGCTAACATAGTATGTGGAGGGCAATTGTTTGGAGATGTGGGGTATTTCCACCCCAACTTTTCCACCAAGCCTCTGCAAAAAAAATAAATTGAAGAGTTAGAAAACAAAGTCAAGACTCAAAACACATTTTATCAAATTATAAGATATTAAGATACATGTATGATGTGATAGTGAAATAAACCTAAAGACTCTGAATTTTATACCTGGTGTCTGAGTGGTTCTTCCTCGAATAGCTAGATTTGAAGAAAAGAATTTACCCCTTGCTTCATTGTAAAGATCCAACTCTTGGACAATGACGTCTCTCACCTCAACCATGGGTTCCATCCTCTGAATGCATGTTGTGAGCCCCTCCATAACCTCTCCATTAGGATTGGAGAAGTTCTCTGAGAAGTGAAATTGAGGGTTGAGGAAGTATGCTACAGCATGGATGGGTTGGTGGAGTTGATTGTTCCACCTTCTATCAACAATCTCCCATATGGGATCAAATTTGAGGTTGTCCCCCATGTAATAATTTTTTATAGCCTCTTTGGCCCTATCCATGGCCTCATAAATATATCCTATTGGGTTTTGATCCCCATCTACCAAGCGAAGGACTCTAACCAAGGGCTCTGACACCTACATTACAAATACAAAAAGATTAAAATTACATATTTATAATGAAAGACTTAAATTAAGAAATAAAATACTCAATTTGAATTTAAAATCAAAGTTTTGAGGTTACTTTCACGATCTCTATAGCTCTTTGTTCAAAGAGCTTATCAAACACTATGCTTGCAACTCTCTCTCCTTCAGGTTTTTTTTTATAAGATGATTCTAGCCATGTTGGACACAAACATTTGTTTCAAAGCATTCAATGAACCATTAACGCTTTGCAATGTCAGGAAAACCGTTGCAAACCTTGTGGCACCCGATCTCGCCAACTCTTTCCCTTTCGTATGATCCCTCATCAAACTAAGAATCCAAGGGTGATTGTAGATAAAGCTTGTTATGCTCCTTGCATCATTTACAATTGGTGCCACCCAATCAAGTTTGCCTATGTCCTCCAAAAGAAGGTCAAGGCAATGTGCCACACAAGGTGTCCAAAAAAGTGTAGGATGTCTATCCTCAAGCAATCTCTCAGCTGCCACATATGCTGCTGCATTATCTGTGATGATTTGCACAACATTATCTATCGCCACCTCCATGACAACTTCCTCCAACAATGTACACAATGTGTCTACATTTTTTATTTTGTTGGAGGCATCCACTGATTTCAAAAACACAACTTGACCTTTTGAAGAAATAAAAAAATTAAGGATGGTGCGGTTTCTTCCATCCGTCCACCCATCGGAAAGGATGGTGCAGCCATGTTTCTTCCATTCTTTCTTTTGTTCTTCCACTACTTGCACCGCCCTTTCGGTTGCATTTGTGAGCAACCTACAAGTAAAAATTATAAGTACAAAATTTTATTTTTTAAACAAAAAATAACTTAACATAAATTAACTAATCACATAAAATTTAAATGATAAACTTAGCATAAAATTTAAATTGACTAATCACTAACCTCCCACTCAAGTCTTTGCAAGAATGTGGCTTGTAGTCTTTTCCCGCAACTGTCAATGCGCTAACCAAATTGTGCCAGTAGGTACTACTTGCCACATTGAATGGAATATTATTGAAATACCAAAAGTCTGCACATGCCATGTCGGCATGTTGATGCACCTCCCTATTCCACCCTGTAGCCTCCAATGATGTCTGTGCTCTTGGTGTGTTTTTTGGCACAAAAAAACTATGTGGTGTGTGTGAAGATGTAGACCCCGGCGGTGGCATTCTACTCGAAGCAGAGGAAATGGGGGGCCTAGGGGCCGGCGTGCCACGAATTCGTGGACCACGAAGGGAGCCCACAATATTAACATCAGCTTCACTCCTCTCCTCATCTGATTCAGACTTTATGTCCACTTGCATTTGCTCATGACCATGTACACCGGCACCAGCAATGCTTGCTACTATGGCTGCCTTTGTCCTCTCCCTTTACAATTTTCTTTCTTCGGCAGTTGCAAGTAGGGCATTCATCTCTCTTTTTATCTCTTCTGTGGTCTTAAGACAACCCTTGGCATCATGACAAGCAATGCCTGCAAGATGGTATTTGAGGCGATTTATGCCTCCATGTAATACCTTCTGACATTTACTGCAAACAACCGTTCTAGGATTCGGTCATCTCACAGCATACTTCCATGTTGGGTCTCTAGCTCTTGGAGGACGAGTGCCTGGAACCCATGACGAGTGCTCGAAAAAACTAAATTTTGTTTATGTTTTCCCTTTTTTGGCCGCAGATTTTTTTAATCCTTGCGCCTGCGAGTTTTTTGTACGGACTCGGCGAGTCTTTGGTGAAAACTCACCGAGTTTTCGGCTTTGACTCGGTAGAAAAGACTTTGTGAGTTAAAGTCAAAAAAACTCTTTTTCAAAAAAAACTTGCGAGTCTTGGAAAACTCAGCGAAATTTCGGCGAGTTTTCCATCTATGGTTTGGAGGTCCTAACATCCTTTTAGGGTCCCTTTTGTGGGGAACACCCCAGGGGATTTCTCTATATTGATGGGACATACTTGATATGTCCCCAAGGTTTGCAAAAGAAGGGGATGGGGTGGGTATGTTCTTTCCCCATCCTCCCTTCCCCAAAACATTTTCCATCATCGAACCCCATAAAAACCCCCAGAGAACATTGGTTAAATCCTAAGTTGTTGGTTTGCTCATAACAAGCTCCATATTTGGGTTTGGTTCGAATCTGGTTTGGATTTTGGTTGGAGATTGTTGGTAAAACTCGAAGAATGAGATTGAGAAGGAATGGTGTGCTTACTCAGTTTGAGAGTATCACATTGTATTATTGATCATATGCAAAAAAAAAAAAGTAGTTATGTTGGTGCCCAAAACTGTAGGTCCAAAATCCTAGAGCATATCTCCACCTCATAGGCTAGGGGTATTGTCAAGGAGGTGAGAAAGAGGCTCGTTAGATTGAGGATGGTTAAGGCCAACTGACGAGAGTGGGTATGCTCTCCCGCACTTTGGGCTCAACTAGATCCAAGGAGGGTATTCCTAGAGGCATGAAATGGAATGCAAATATATAATTACAGCCATACTACACTTGATCCCAATAGTTGTCACTAGGCCAAGACAAATTGGTTGTATGTAACCTCTTTTCAAACTGATTAATACACCCTGCAAATGCACCAACAAATGATAACAACATGATATCCCTTGAGATGAATCCACTTAACCTCCCTTACACAACTTACAGAGTGCAGGCATGCAAGAACATGATTCCCAATGATTTGAACAACTTTATATTGCTTAAGACTAATCCCTGGTTGTAACATAGAATCATAAACAACATGTAAACTAATCTAATCCTACTCCTACAACTAATAGGACGAGGGATTTATTTGAAAGAATGTTGGCCCTTCACCAAGTTGGACCGGTGCCTACTCCATTAGACAACATAGTCATGAACAACAAAGAAGAGGGAGAGACATTGATGCAGAGGATAAACAAAGGACAAAAACAATGTTCTACAGGGTCTACTAACTCTTCTATGGTGCCTCAAACTATACCTTGCAAGTTCTTTCCTACAAGCCTTTCTCTCTAGGCCTAAACCCTCAAAAGACCTATTGGGTTACTTAGTATGACAAATTGCACTCCTTGTGCTTCCTTAGATTCCTCTTCCCTTCTACATACCTTGTAGGGTCTCACCAAACGCCTGCTTTGCTGTGGTGAACTCAAGAAGGTTACTTTTCATTAAACCCTCAATGCATATAGGGTTTTAACAGTCCCTTTGATAGTGAATAAACTCAGACTTACATATCTCACACGTGTGAGTGATTATGGAGCTCTTTCTTGGTGGACCCCTGACAAACACCTTGAAGAAGGTTCTCATCCTTTTTTAGGGTTTTTCAATGATGGAAACAAAAGTTATGAAATATTTTTTTGTGCCACTGGAAACCCTAGCTCTGTGACAGGGCAGTGAGAAACTTGAGCTTGTTTTCTTGCACAAAACACCTTGAAATCACAATATAATCAATGCGTTAAACCTACAAAACAATGCTCTCACTTCTCATGCACTCCCAAGATTAGTACTGTTCTGTACACGTCAGTACAGGACTGGTTTCTGCTGGTATATCAGAAAAACAATCAAGAATGTAAAGAAAACAGGGTATAGGAAAGAAAAAACTGTCTCATAATCTTCTTGGAGCGTTCATTTTCATTCCTTCTACGTGGACAACCACCTAAGTCAGTTACAATATCAAATATATATGTGTTTCTCCTCAAACCAAATTAATATTGTATCAAAACTTTGAAATTTTTGCCCTATTTCACAATCTAGTATTGAAAAGAGACCTTACATGGTCTTCCAAGACCTTATTTGCATAAACAAACCTAATTCTATGGTTGAGGACCATCCCCCAACTCTCCAACAAGCCAAAAACCTCTAGAAAATTCAAATTTGGTTTTGGCGGGAAAATCTAAAATTTGAATTTCTAGGCCTATTTAAACAACCTAAACCATTGGAAATGATCCTAATGGACCCCCTAAGACCTTCACACACTAGTCCAGGACTCTTGACCTCAAATTTAACCTTAAAAATATAAACTAGAGTGATGCCTTTGCATCATACTCCCAGGGGAAAAGAAAGAAACTCAGAGTCCACTTGAGAGGAGGTCTACAACAGTTCTTCCATGCTTGCTGATGTCTGCTTCTGTCATCCATGTGGCATCCTTCTATTGTAGCCCCTTCCATTTGATCAAGTACTGGTAATATTGCTTGCCTCTAGTCTTCTTGCTCTCTTTGGTGTCAAGAATGCACTCTAACTTGATTGGTTTGGTGTGTGGTAGCTCCTCTGCCCAATCAGCATTTGATATGTTCTGTACACCTACTCCTTCAACTACATTTGCATCCCCTTTGTAAGGGTATAAGTCAGCAGCATTGAAAATTGGTGATATGCCTACTCCCTTAGGCAATTCTATTTCATAAACATTGTTGGCTAATTTTTTAACAGCTCTACAAGGACCTATCTTCTTCATCTTCAACTTGGTATATTCACCTTTTGGGAACCTTTTCTTCCTGAGATGTGCTAAGACAAGATCAGCAACCATAAAACTGACCTCTCTTCTTTTCAAATCTGCCTTTTGCTTGTACTTCTCCACACTAGCTTGTAGATGTTGTTTCACTTGTTGATGTATCTCTTGCATGGCAACTGGAAATTGTTCACCCTCTGCACTTTGCTTCTCCATACCACTGATGTCTCTTAGCTCAAATATACCTCTTGGCTGCATGCCATTGACCAATTGAAATGGACTCTTGCCAATGCTCCTATTCACTGAGTCATTGTAGGCAAACTTTGCTTGGGGTAACACAAGATCCCACTATTTAGGACGATCCTTTGAAAGGCATCTTAGTAGGTTACCTAAGCACCTGTTGACTACCTCAGTTTGGTCATTTGTCTAAGGGTGGTAAGCTGAGCTAAAACTGAGATTTGTACCAAGCTTTTTCCACAATGTCCTCCAAAAGTGTCCTAGAAACTTGCTATCTCTATCAGAGACTATGCTCAATGGCAATCCATGGAGTCTAACAATCTTTGAAGAACAAACCTGCAACATATGAAGCATCATTTGTACTTTTACAAAGAATGAAATGAGCCATCTTAGAAAACCTGTCAACAACTACATAAACTGAATCAAAACTCCTTTGAGTCTTTGGCAATCCCATAACCAAGTCCATACTAATGGATTCCCAAGGCCTATTGGGAATGGGTAAAGGCTGGTATAGGCCCGCATTAGTGCTTATTCCTTTTGCTGTTTGACATACCGTACACCTCTCCGCAAACCTGCTTACATCTGTTTGCATTCTTGGCCAAAAGTAGTTCCTTCTTAATTGCTGTAGTGTCTTGTCAAGCCCAAAATGCCCTGCCATACTCCCACAATGCTTCTCTTTGATGAGGTTTTCCCTCATGGAACATTTTGGCACACAAAGTTGTGCTCTCTTAAACAACAAATCATCTTGTATAAGATAATCTAATCACTTCTCTCTGTGAGTGCTATTAGGCTGCTTGCAAACCTCATAGACTTCTTGGAAGTCTTCATCATCCTTATACATCTCCTTGAGTGCTTCAATCCCAACACTCTCTAACTGAATTTCTTGCACCATTAATGCTCTTCTGCTCAAAGCATTAGCCACCTTGTTATTCTGCCCCTTCTTGTGTTTGATTGTGAAAGTGAAGTTTTGAGGTATTCAACCCACTCAATGTGCCTTTGACTGAGTTTTTCTTGGCTGTTGATGAATTGCAGGGCATGATTATTAGTATATACCACAAACTCTTTAGGTAGAAGGTAGTGTTTCCATTTTTTTAGAGATTGGACCATTGCATACATCTCCAAGTCATATGAAGAGTACTTCTTTTTGGCATCATTTAACTTTTCACTAAAGTATGCTATTGGTTTGTTGTCTTGGCTTAAGACTGCCCCTTTTGCATGTCCACTAGCATCACATTCTATTTGGAAGACCTTATTGAAGTCAGGTAAGGCCAAGATAGGCTGTTCATTCCCTCTCTTTTTCAGGTATTGGAAACCTTATCAACTTGTTCAGTCCACACAAACTTCTTATCCCCTTTAATAGTGTCTATGATAGGTGCACATATATGACTGAACCTATTGATAAATTTCCTATAAAAACTTGCAAGACCATGGAAACTTCTTACCTCTGTAACTGGTTTGGGTGTAGGCCACTCCAATATTGCCTTCACTTTGCTTGGATCCATCTTCAACATCCCTTTTGAGACCACAAATCCAAGGTACAATAACCCTGTTTTCATGAACTCACACTTTTTGAGGTTGATCAGCAATTTTTCCTCTTGTAGCCTTCTCAACACGAAATCCAAATGATGCAAGTGTTCTTCCTTGTTGGAACTAAAAACCAATATATCATCAAGGTAAACAATAACAAACTTACCAATGTATGGTTTGAGGACCATGAGCCTCATGAAGGTACTAGGAGTGTTAGAAAGACCAAATGGCATAACAAGCCACTCATATAGGACCTCATTTGTTTTGAATGCTGTTTTCCATTCATCTCCTTGTTTGATCCTTATTTGATGGTATCCACTCTTGAGGTCTATGTTTGAGAAGTAGCTTGCCCCGCTTAGACAATCCCTCAAGTCCTCTATTCTTGGGAGTGGGAACCTATATCTGATTGTTATCTTATTTATTGCCCTAGAGTTAGTGCACATTCTCCATTCACCTCTCTTCTTAGGTGCCAATATAGTTGGAACTGCACAAGGGCTAAGACTCTCCCTGATTAACCCTTTATCAAGCAACTCTTGTACCTGCTTCTTGATTTCTTAATTTTGTTGGGGTGTCATCTTGTGGGCTGCCTTGTTTGGTAGACTAGCTCCTGGTATAAAGTCTATATGATGACTGATATCTCTTATTGGAGGCAAAGAATTGGGAAGTTCATGCACAACAATGTCTGCATAACCCTTCAACATATCTTGGAGCTCCCATGGCAACTCATCAATCTTTGTTGCTGTCATGACAGTCCTTGGTTTGACTATCATTGCAAAACCTATCTTTTTCTCTTCCACTGTCTTTAAAAACTCTTTTTCATCCACCAACATCACACTTGATCCAACCTTTTGGTCCTTATCTTCCTCCTTCAATGGTGCTAAGGTGTAGGTGACTCCAGCCTTCTCCAAAACATAGACATTCTTCCTACCATCATGTGTTGTTTTTCTATCATATTGCCAAGGCCTACCAAATAGTACATGGCACACATCCATAGGGATGATATCACACAACACCTTGTCTTGGTACTTTCCTATTTGAAACTGTACCCAACACCGTTCATTGACTAGTACTTGCTGCCCCTTATTCAACCATGAGACCTTGTATGGAGTAGGATGAGGTAATCTCTTCAAGTTTAGTTTGTCTTCCATCTCAATAGCAACTAGATTATCATTACTACGTGAATCTATAACAACTTGACAACACTTACCTTGACACTTGCAAACAGTCCTGAATAATGACTTCCTTTGAGGTGGCTCCTTCTCCATTGGGACCTTGTTCAATGTCCTCTTGAGCAAGGATTCTCCTTTCTCTGGTTCTTCTGGTTGTGGTGAGGAGTTAACACTTTCTTCATCTCCTCCTTGAGCAACTTGAGTTCTTCTTTCACGCCTAAAGGTAGTAGTTGTTTGCTCTTCTGGGCACTTCCAAGCTTGATGACCTGCAAACTTGTTGCACTTGTAGCATTTACCTGTGAAACCACTTGATCCTCCTCTTTGTCCAAATCTGCCCCTGAAATTAGACCTTCTTCCTCTAAAACCTTCTCTTGAACCTGATGCTTGTTCTTGGGAGGTGCTTGACTCACCTTGATTTCATTGTGACTATCCTCTACCTGCATATGGACCTCTACCTCTAAAAGTCCTTCCTCTACCTCTATTCTGCTTTTCTTGTTTCCTATTCAACTTCTCCTCAGCCTTTAAGGCTAGTTGATAACACTCTTCAAGTGTCCTGGGCTTGTAAGGCTCAACTTATCTTGCAAATTGTACTTCAGACCATTAAGGTATATTGCAACCTTGTTAGTGTCATCCTCCATGTGTCTTGTTCTGATACTCAACTTGTAGAACTCTTCAGTGTACTCTTTCACTCCCATATCCTTTTGTTTCAAGTTATGCAACTTCCTATACAACTGGGTCATGTAGTCACTAGGCATGAATTTTCCCTTCAACTTAGCAATCATCCTATTCCAAGAAGTAATCTTGGACTTGCCTTTCTTTCTCCTTTCTTCCTGTACATAATCCCACCATAGGGATGCATGGCCTTTCAACTTGGTCCTGGCCAACTTTACTTGCTATTCTTTAGGTACCTCCTCAAACTCAAAATATTTGTCCAACTCCCCTATCCAATCAAGGAGTTCTTCACCATTCAAACTACTTGCATATACTGGAAGTTCCATCTTTAGCTTGGATCCTTCACCCTCGTCTGCCCTTAGCAATCTTTCCATGCTCACCTCATCAACATCCCTCTCTTCTTGAGGTGCTCTATCCACCACTTCATCTTGATCACTCATATCCCTTGTAACTATTCCTCTTCTTTGGTTAACTTCCACTGCAGTGAGTCTTGCATCCAAATTGACTCTCATTTCCCTTATTTCTCTGGCAAGGGCTTCTCCCAACTGTGTTGCTATTCTCTTTGCCACCCTTTCAACAGCATTGATTCTTGGAGGCATCTTTCGCCTTTTTGATTGTTAACTCTTTTATTGGCTTTCTTGGCTTTAACCTGGCTTTGATACCAATAATGATGTAGAGGATAAACAAAGGACAAAAACAATGTTCTACAGGTTCTACTAACTCTTCTATGGTGCCTCAAACTATACCTTGCAAGTTCTTTCCTACAAGCCTTTCTCTCTAGGCGTAAATCCTCAAAAGAACTATTGGGTTACTTAGTATGACAAATTGCACTCCTTGTACTTCCTTAGACTGCTCTTCCCTTCTACATACCCTGTAGGGTCTCACCAAACTCCTGCTTTGCTGTGGTGAACTCAAGAAGGTTACTTTTCATTAAACCCTCAATTTATATAGGGTTTTAACAGTCCCTTTGACAGTGAATAAACTCAGACTTACATATCTCACACGTGTGAGTGATTATGGAGCTCTCCCTTGGCAGACACTTGACAAACACCCTGAAGAAGGTTCTCATCCATTTTTATGGTTTTTCAACGGTGGAAACAAAAGTTATGAATTTTTTTTTTGCCACTGGAAACCCTAGCTCTATGACAGGGTAGTGAGAAACTTGAGCTTGTTTTCTTGCACAAAACACCTTGAAATCACAATATAATCAATGAGTTAAACCTGCAAAACAATGCTCTCACTTCTCATGCACTCCCAAGACTAGTACTGTTTCGTATAGGACTCAGTCAAGAATGTAAAGAAAACAGGGTATAGGAAAGAAAAAAACTCTCATAATCTCTTCTTGGAGCGTTCATTTTCATTCCTTCTATGTGAACAACCACCTAAATCAGTTACAATATCAAATATATGTGTTTCTTCTCAAACCTAATTGATATTGTATCAAAACTTTGAAATTTCTGCCCTATTTCACAGCTTAGTATTGAAAAGAGACATTACATGGTCTTACATGGTCTTCCAAGACCATGTTTGCATAAACAAACCTAATTCTATGGTTGAGGACCATCCCCCAACTTTCCAACAAGCCAAAGACCTCTAGAAAATTCAAATTTGGTTTTGGTGGGAAAATCTAAAATTTCAATTTCTAGGCCTATTTGAACAACCTAAACCATTGGAAATGATTCCAATGGACCCCCCTAAGACCTTCACACACTAGTCCAGGGCTCTTGACCTCAAATTTGACCTTAAAAACATAAACTAGAGTGATGCTCCTGCATCAGACATCCAATAGAGGATCAATAGAAACAGACATGTATTCTCATACAAATCAAAGATTACATCATATACAAGGGACATACTTATTAATCCATAATTGAACTGCAAAATCCACTTGTAACAAAGAGAAGACCAACACAAAAGCTTTGTATTTAATGAAAATGCTGTCATACATTTATCTAATCTTGGTTACAAACACACCAGCAAATGTGGTGAAGAAAAAACATATAGCCACGAGTATACACTCCCTTGAGTTGTTAAACAGCCATGGAGACATACCATTGCCCAAATGTGTTTTACAAACCATTCCTACTCTGTACGAGACGCATTGTAGCTCCTTGCAGACTTGATTGGCTTCATTTGATGCCCTAAAATCCCTTGAGGCATTGCAAACCAAAATATTGGCTCGACGACCAACCACGACATCTTTCTAACATGTATATATGGCATTATATTTTCACTTTTTTTTTGACGGGATTTAAAGCTAGAAAACAATTTAGGGCACCCATTTGCTGCAATAAATCTCACCTACCTACTCACCCACCTTTGTACTTGTTGCATTCAATCTCCATCTACCTCCAATTTGCATAAACTTGGCATTAATGGCATTTTCTGGGGGGTAGGGACACGTTTCAATAGTGCACTTGCAAAAAAACGCATTTAAAACACTTTAAAAACTTTGATTTTTCTCGTTGGAGCTTTTGGGCTCATTAGGACCTTGGTTGGGGGTTTTCTTGGTTCCAGGAACCAAATGAAACGTCGAAATCCTTTTTTCTTCTTCCTTTTCTCCTTTGTTCCTATTTGTCGGTGAGTTCTTGACAACCAAGAACTCATCGAAATCTTCTTTCTTCCTTCTTTTCTACTTTGTCGATGATTTCTTGCCTACTAGGAACTCATTGAAATCCTCTTTTTCTTCCCCTTTTGGGTGATTTCGTGACAACTAGGAACTCATTGAAAATTGCTTTGCCTTGTCAAATTTTCTATCTTTCCTCTGCCTTAGTCATTTTTAGGAATTTTTGAAGGATTTTGAACATTTTCAAAGACACTAAGTTAAAGCAATAGGAACACAAAATTATCACAGTGGAGGCATTACAATTTGGGACCTTAGGGTAGAAATTGCAAGTCTAGGTGTTGGAAAACCTGGGCACCAACAAGTTATATACTAAAAGGAGACAGTAGTGTAAAAATAGTCATAAGTTACTACAACTACTTATTACAGACAATTGTACACATACACTTTATTATAATATTAAATTGATATTCGAATACCCCTCTTAGTGACTAAGTCTAAAGGATTTGGAGGTTTAGTCATAAATTAGAATGTGCCCCTTGAGATGTGCAAAAACGAGAAGAAATGTTTGCATGAACAATCTTCATGATAGTGTTATGGAGTAAAATGTTTACCCTTGCCATTTTACACCTAGTTTAACACCTGTGTAGACCTAAAACAATTAATTCTTGATCTTGATGCATAAAACCCGAAAGATGACTTTAGAATGGGACTAAGCCCACTTAATTGAGCACATCCCGAAGTTTATTGGGGCTAAAGGACAAGGGCTCCCAACGCCCTGGGCCCTCCTTTAGCTTGGGGCTAAATTAAGATTATGTCGGCTTTTGACATCTCTAATGTTTATTCATGTTGGCCTTATTTGGTTTAATTCCCCGACAATCGACATGAATGCATATAAAAGGAAGTTTCTCTATTCATACTTAATTGAGCACATCCCGAAGTTTATTGGGGCTAAAGGACAAGGGCTCCCAACGCCCTGGGCCCTCCTTTAGCTTGGGGCTAAATTAAGGTTATGTCGGCTTTTGACATCTCTAATGTTTATTCATGTTGGCCTTATTTGGTTTAATTCCCCGACAATCGACATGAATGCATATAAAAGGAAGTTTCTCTATTCATTTGAAGAACTAAGGATTCTAAGCACTCTAGCACTCTCTCTCTCTCTCATGCTCTCTATTATTCTCTAAAGTTCTCTATGGTGGATTATTGCTGTTGTACTAACTTCATGCAGGTCTTGTGAAGATCTCTCTACTTCTTTGGGGCTACACCAACTTCTTGAGTCAAGTTGTGACGCCACATCAAGCAAGGTAGGGTTTCCATGCTCATGGTGACTCCTTTCCTTCATGCTTTATTACAGCATTCCATTCTACTTTAGATTTGCCTCTGCCCTCTTAGGGCACACACTCTTTGATCTCTTATCATTGCTATTGTGGAGGTGGAAACACCATTCATGGGGCTTGACTTAGGCAAGCTCCTAAATAACACCCAAAATTCTTCCTTGTTTTGTGTGTGTAGGCCGCGATCGAAGGTTTCCAACAGAGACAAGTCGCAAGAGGGAAAAAGACTCAGATACAACAGTAGTCAAACAGGAACTTTTGGTCAAGGACCAGGGCGTGTAGCGCTTTTGACCCCCTTGTTTGAGTTACCAAACCTTTCTGGAATCAGGTTCTTACAGTTCTATTCAACCCCTCCCTGCCACAACTTTTTGGGTTTTCAACGGTTTCATGGCTGTAACTCATGTTTCCTCTATTTTAGCCCTAGAAACCCTAGATTTTGTAATTAGTGATAAGATCTCTCTCCTTGGCAACAAAGGGACCAAATCAAAGACCACTCAACTCTCCTTTAAGGACTGTAGCTGAGCATTGAGTCTCCTTGACTTGTGTTCCAATGTTATGTGGAGAAAGATTGATTTAGGGTGATGTATATGTTAGCCTAGATCTCTTTTCCTACATAACAGATAGTAGGCATATGATAAAGATACGCGAAAAAGACACAATGAACATGCACTATTGTGGAGTCATCAATTGGTTTCCTTGTCTTCATTTGATTTGATGAAGTCATCATTGGGCTCACCTTCATGGATGATTGGGGTCTTTGAGGCAAAAAAGGCGAATGTCGTAGAGACAAAGTCTCAACTAGAGACAAACTCTATATTGGCTGAATCTCAGTCGGAATAGAGACACCTTCAGTTTTGTGTTGCTAATACATAGGTGGAGAATAACCAGCCAAAGGTTGATGCATTGGAACACCCTATGAGCTAGAAGGCACATTTTTCAAAGATGACACAATACTAGCTTTGATACCAATGTTGGTAAAAACTGAAGAATGAGATCAACAGAAAATGGCTAATAGAGAGTACATTTTTGTTCGAACTTGGAACATACCTAACATTTTGTACTAAAAGTTTGATGCCACCATTGAATGCAATTTTGACAGAATTCCTTCAATTGTATAGGACTTGCTGTCACTAAGCAAAATAGAACCCCTGTGACTATCATTAGCAGTAAACCTGACATACTAGTCCTTTCGACATGTGAAATGTTTGAATGTATCTGAATCAAAGAACCAACAACTACTTTTAACACAGTCTGAAAAAGTCATCAATGCATACTCATCATGGTCATACTTAATAGTATCCGCCAAATTGGCTTCATTTTGATTATTGCGGGATAGATCATACTTTTTTTTTGCAACCGTTCTCTACATGCCCATTCTTCTAGCAATAAAAGCAGTATTACAGACAAGTTTACACATACACTTTATTATAATATTAAACTAATATTCTAATTGAGATTCCATGAGGGGTTGTATGTTTACTTGTGGGTTCCATATGCTAAAAATAGAAAGTAGTTACATACTCAAAAGAGACGGTAGTCTAAAAATAGACAAAAGTTATTATAACTACTTATGGAAGTTACTACAACTACTTATTACAGACAAGTGTACACATACACTTTATTATAATATTAAACTAATATTCTAATAGAGATTCTGCGAGCGGTTGTAAGTTTACTTGCGGGTTTGTCATGAACCTAGATGAACGTAAATTGAATTTTGCAGAATTTGTTAGAACCCAAAATGAACCTACGGTATTTTGACTACTTTTTTTTCATTCTTTTTTATAACCAAAATACAAAGACGTGGACTGGTTCACTCTGGAGTGGGGCTGAATCTGGGAAGAAAGTCATCATATTTCATGAATAAAACTACCCTACAGCTTGCCGATACAAATGCCATTTCTCTGTTAATGTGGAAGATTACAAAGGCCAGACTTGCCTTATTCTTTTCGGTTTTCATCCCGCATTGTAGACCTCAATATTCTTTGTTCCTTGCCGTGATAATGTATTTTTCTTTTGCGTTATTCTTGCGGATGTTGTTTTTTCGTGTTATTTTACTGCAGGTTTTATTCCCCTATAGACCTAATATATGCCCACTCCTTTTGTTCTTTGACAGCATTTTTAAATTTTTGTGGCCCCTATTTAAATTAATAAGTACAATTTCTTTGGACATTTTTAATTTGTGTATGTATAGTACTGGTACAATGAAATTTAAATTTTAGATATACCTTTATTTTATAATAAATTGAAGAACTAGAGATATGTTTAAATTTTATAATATATCTAATCTTTAATATATATTATTAATTTATTTAACCTATTGAATTTATAATCTTTAATTTATTTATAATTTTGAGCTTCTTTATATCCTTGACTATAGGCAATCAATATATATTAAATCTTTATATACAGTTAAAATATGTATATATTATGATTGTTTACGATTTTGTATGTGTGAACCCAAAAAGAATACACCCCCATTTTTTTTTTTGCCGAATCTGTTAATCAAACTCACAAACCCGAGCCTGAACCAGAACCGGCAACTTAGGTTGAATCCCAACAATAAAATTGTGTGTGAAGCTGGTTACAGTTGAATGTAAGGATTTTTCTATGTCCTTTGGTTGGGGCAGAAGTGAGGATGCAGAAAGGATCAGCCCGGCAACAAATTTAGACTGGAATTTTATTAAATTACTTGTTAGATACACTTGATTTTGGATATTCATATAAAACAATTGCATATTCAACTAATTTGTGTTTGTTCTGAAGCTGTTGTAGAACTCAGCAGATGTTATATTTTGCCTTTTCATTGAATGATTGGCTGTGTTCTAAGGAATATCACAAATCAATCCACAAGGATAAATGCATTGCAAACTTTTGTATTGGTTTTCCATGTGTATGCTAGAGTGAACGATGTTTTGGTGGTTGAATATACTCCTGTATTAGCCTTTTTAAAGTTTTCATGGAGTTGTGATCACTAGAAGTATAGTTCTCTGGTACAATTGCCTGCCATCAATTATGTCAATTAATGACTTGAGCTATGTACTTCAAATATCAGGGAAGTGAAGATATGGAGATTTTAGCTAATCCAGAATTTGGTCTATTTGGAGATGTTACTTTCTTGGCCCCCCGTTTAACATTTTCAGCAGAATGGATCAAACTTGAGATTGTCGACCAGAAATTGTCTTCTGACGAGGTTAATGCTTTTCAATGGAGCATATTCGATGTAGACTACCTGAAGACAGTATGGCTTTCCGGAGTGAGTGTAATAATTGTCTTTTCTTTTTGCTTTGAGTGCCAGTTATTGGCATTTTAAGTGATGATTAAATTATTTAATTATTCTTTTTCTGGCTGTTCTAACCCCACTACTGTTAACTATATGTTTCTTGTATTCTAGTGATGTTTTTTTATTGAAAATTGTTTATTTTCAGGTCAATGTTGCTGTGGCAATCCTTGATCTTAAAAAGGGCGCCAATAATGAACTGGAGACATTCTACGAAGTAACTGGTACGTGTTTTAAATTGAGAACATTCCATATTAGTGTTTCAAGCCTTGCAGCATGCTGCATATGCTTTGACTGGTACTTTAAGATTTTGTTGCAGCTTGAATCAAATATTACCTATGCTTGTATAATTTTTTGTTTATTGTGCTGTTTATGGAGTTCATATCCGTTATTATGACTGCAGCAAATAATGCTGCCTACAATTGCAAAGCTATCTATTATATTATGATATTATATGCCTTTGCAGTTCTACCTATGCTGCCATATGTTCTTTCCAGAGTTGCAGGATACTCCTCTTCCTCTCCCCTGGTATGCATACTGCCATACCAGATACGAGTATGGGTATGGTATGGCTCAGATTTGGCTCGGGAACTGTAGCCGTCCATGCCCAAAATGAAAATAAATGGGTTGCTGTGCTGGATATGTTTGGATACGACACTCTAGTGACCATGCTTTATCCAAATTAATTTTTTTTAATAAAAAAGAAGCCTATAATGTTAAAAAGAACTATTTTTTAAAATAAAATATGGTAGCTAAAACACACAAATGTGCAGTGAAAGCCATGTTGGGAAGGTGTTGTGCACCTTGCATATAGAAATATTTGATACTTTATAATCCATGTGCGTGGGACTCCACACATTGGGCAATATTTTCCTAGGGGAGGTTGTATGCGACATTGCAAATGTATTTAATATGGGTGGCACATTGTGGGGCTTATGGTTTAGTGAACACATGGTTGATATTTTTTAGATGAAGTTGTTGGGGGTATCCATAGGGGCCCTCACCGAGGAACGTTAAGAAATGGTAAATAAAGAATAAAAAGACAATGACATAATTGCAGTAACAAGGCACAAAAATGTCCACTGTCACCCTAAAAGCAAAGCCACTAGCCATGCTCAAAATTGCTTGACGACAAAAAGAACTAGACAACAAAAAACCCTATAGAGCACATCTAACTAGCTGATATAGAGGAGACAAACGCTTTGTGACACTAACACCCTTCCAAAAACTTCAACTATAGGCAATTTCTCCCTACCACCCATGAGTTACCCTAATATGAGGAGACAAGAAACAGACCGACATCACAAACACAACCCTACTTTCATGAAGAAACAGAGATGCCCCTTGCTAAAAACTACCATTCCAATATTCTACCCTCCATTCCAATATTCCACCCTTACTGCCAACTCAATTGACGCTCCAATGACCTACCCTTGAGGAGTAGGCTTCTCGATTTTTAATATGTTTCATTTTTATTTTTGACTTAGGTTTTAAGTTTTAACATAAAAAAAAATTCTTTCGAATGTTTAATATCTTTTATTTATTAAAGTTCTAAAGTTTTCGAGTTAGATTTTAATTTTAAAAATTAATTAATTTATTAATTTTATGATTACATTTTATTTATTTACTTTTAGATTATTTAGTTGGGCTTATCTATTAGTTGGGAATAAGTTTCATTTCCACCATTAATCGTAGGAAGAGATTTGTGTAGTTTTACACATCTATAAATGTTTTAGTAGTTTAACGGTTCGTAAAATCCACTTTTAGAAGAAAATAGAATGAGAGAAAAAAAGTGAAGAAGAATAAGGAGGACATCCATCAAGATGCAAGATGTACGTGGAGAAAACTTGTTTGAGTAAAAAACTCCACCCTCCAAACATAATGAAACCCTTTTATTATTTAACAAATAAACATTTACAATACAAAGAGCCAGTTTCAATATCATGGAGATTAACCCTCATCTCTAACACCCTTTTCTTCAACCTATGATAGAACATGCAATATCTTTCTACTCTGGAAACCTTTCACATCTCATGCCATATTACATATTACAATGAAGAACAACAAGAAGATTTACCATCCAATATTTGTAATGGAAATTTGACTGCATTCCTGCAACCCCTATTTCCTTACCATGCTACACCATAGCCAAAGGTGAAATTGACAAGTTGCTTGTCTAGCAACTATTCCTCTTGGAATTGTCCTCCTACTAGAAGGTGAATAGTTCCCATAGATGGTAACAACCATCTATGTAACTGCCAAGGAAAAAATGCTTATACGACTTGCGTTGTCTTAAGTGACTATCAATAAATCATAATGGTTTGTCTATGTGGTAGTAGGATCAGTTGTCAAAATAGGACAAGCATTTGCTACTAGCAAAATAAAACATTCTACCACTAGGAAATTGGAAGACATAACACTACTACATTCAACTTCCACTATTGTGACCTAAGCTGATAAATGACCCGCCAAAGAAACGTGCTGGTTGTCGCAACCAACCAAAAGACAAAATTGCCTTTCTCACACCTATAGCATTTACTTGCACAACAACCAAGTTCACTTGCATAGCAACTAAGATGTGCAACAGTTAGATCTTGTTGCACAACAACTAAGAGGTTGTGCAACAACCATTCTCTTCTTGCACAACAACTATGTGTTTGTGCAACAACAAGGACCTGTTGCTTAGTAAGAAATAAGATCTCTCTGCAAGTGAATAGGACACAAATTTCCAACAATAGTGGGGCCCCACCCATAAAGCCTAATGGAAATACAAAATACAAATTACATATAGAAGTAGACTTTGAGCACAACCAATAACAAGAGAAGCAAAACACCACGAGGAAGACTCGACATAAATTCCCACACACCAAAACTTGCCATGAGCAAAAATTGCATGTTGTTGTTGGTTGGGCCACAATCAATAGATTCCACAATGACCCACTCCTCAAAACTCCACTCCATCCCGCCAAACAATTTTCTCCACCTTAAATGCATTTGGAAATTGAGCAACACTGCTTGCCATGATAAGGTCCAAGGATGGGGGTGTTAGAATATTGTCATTGATGCCAAGGACACTCCAACGCCAGTGTTATTTATGCTGTTGATATACCACGTTCATGCATCAATAAATGTTTAAATTAAAGATTTAAACATATTCCCCAAAGCAAAAAGAAATCAGATTTATTGCTAAAAAGAAAAAGGATAGCAAGTGAAAAAGGATAACAAATGAAAAAGATAGCAAGTAAAGAAAAAAGAAAGCAGAAAGAAACCAAAGATAGCAAGCAAAAAGAAAGCAAAAAGATAGCATGCTTTATATCTGTTTTAAAAATGCCTTATTTTAGAAGCTTTACAATTGTTTTTAAAGGCGCTACATAAAATAAGATAAAGTCTTATTTAAGAATGATTAATGCCATGAGTTTGATATAGAAAAAGACAACGATCAATGTGGTAATTGCAGCGACTTCATATTAAAGAGTTTTTCCAAGATATATTTTTGTGTAATAAGAAAGAGAAGGAGCAGCACTATGAAGTGCAAATCTGATTTATTTTAAGCAGATATATGTGTGATAAAGAATGAGGAATTGAAAGAAAAAAAAGAGGCAGATTTGTAAGAGATTTGATGACAGATTTATAAAAGAGTTTATGTTAGGTTTGTGAGAAGAGTATGTTGATATAAGAGAAGAAAGAGTTTGAGAAGATATAAAAAAAAGTTTATGCAGAGACAGAGGACAGTTTTGACCAGATTTGAAGGAAGAGAAAAATTGTAACCAGAGTTGAGAGATTGGTGTCTCTTACTGAGTCGGTGCTTCGAGTGAGTCGGTGCTTCGAGTGAGTTGGAGCTCACGTTTGTAAGATTGATGTCTTATGTGGGTTGTTGCCTACAGTTTGTTAAGAAGTTAATAAAAGCAATATTTTGCCGTGGTTTTTTCCCTTAAGGGTTTTCCATGTAATTTATGTGTTCTTGCATGTGCAACTTGTTTGATGCTTTGAAGTTGTGGTTTCAGTTTTAAAAAGTTTCAATTTGTTATAATATTGATTCACTCCCCCTCTCAGTATTAGCGTGCACTCTTCAATTGGTATCAGAGTATGGTTCCTTCGGAGAATAGCCTAACAAGCTTGAAGGTAGATCTTGAGAAGCACACATGGCTGGTCATGATGGATATGGTTTCTCCTCGAATAGGGCTCCTCTGTTTGATCGAAGTAATTATGCGTTTTGGAGCATATAAATGGAAACATATTTGAGTGCTCTTGGTTTTGATGTTTGGCAAGCTGTTGTTGATGGTTATACAGCTCCTGCAACTCCTCCAACTAATGTTGCTAGAAAGAAGCTTAGTGAATGTAATGCCAAGGCCAAAAATGCCATTCTTTGTGGGCTGTCCGAATCTGAATTCGTTAAAGTGATGCATTGTGCATTTGCAAAAGAGATGTGAGATAAATTGAAAAACATTTATCAAGGAGATTAGAAAGTTAAGAAGGGAAAGCTTCAAACTTACAGAGCACAGTTTGAAAGCTTCAAAATGGAAGAAGAGGAAACTATTGCGCAATACCTACTTCATGTGGATGAGATATCAAATACTATTCAAGGCCTTGGTGAAGAGATTGATGAATCCAAAATTGTTGAAAAAATTCTAAGGTCACTCCCCTTGCGATTTGATGCAAAGGTTTCTGCAATAGAAGAGATGCAAGATCTTAGCAAACTACTAAAGATGTGTTGCATGGTATTTTAACTGCATATGAGATGAGAACCATTGGTCAAACATCTAAAAAGGAGGCTGCATTCAATGTTACATGAAAATAAAAAATGCAGAAACATGAATCGAGTGATAGTGATTCAGATGATGAAGAAGCCCACTTCATGAGAAGGATGAAGAAAGGATTGGGAAACAAAGGAAAGCTACCCTTCAAGTGTTTCAGTTGCGGAAAGGTAGGACATTTTGCTTCCAAATGTCCTTAAGCAAAGAAAGAGGGCAGCGAGAATGAAGAAAAACCGAGGTACTACAAAAAGGGCTTTCAAGAGATGAAGAATTTCGAAAATCTAAAAGGAGTCTTTATTCTAAAGATTACATAAGCTCATCAGAAGACAGTGATGGAGGTTCTTCTAGTGAAAGAGAAGAATACTTTTCATGGGTATATAAGAAAACAATGATCAAAAGGAAGATTTTGGAAATAAGACCAATGAAGAAGATGAAGGAGTAGATCTTGAAGAAGAGCTTTTCTTTGCCTATAATGAGATTGAAAAGCTTAAGGAGAGAAATTATAAACTGAAGGTGCAGCTTCAAGAAGACAAGGAATTATTAGATAAAGTATTATAAGCTTTTGATGAAGCTAAAAAGAAAATTATAGATCTGAAAATTCAGATTGAAGAAGCTAATAAAATTGAAGAAGTGAGAAATCACTTGAAAATAAAAAAGGAAAACTGCGAAAAATTAGAAGCTGAAATTGTTTCCTTGAGGGAGCAATTAGATAAAGTTGTGGTACAAGCAAATATAAATTTGAAGGGTGAAAAGAGTTCTGAAATTTTGAGTGAGATCGTCAATGCACACAAGCCTACTTTTGATAAAAGTGGTCTTGGATTTGTAGAAGGTCAAAATTCTAAAGCACCTAGAACGTTCAAGAAATCAAATGAAGAAAAACAAACAAGCTATGTTTAAAGTCTTAAAAATGGTGGAAATAAGGTAAAAGACAATCAGAAGACAAGTACATATTCTGGAGTTACAAATAATGGCATCAGAAAACCTCTTCCATCTAGACAACTCAAATAACTAGGTTTAATAACTCCTTTTATGGTTATTGTTTTTCATGTAGTCAGTTTGTTCATAGGGCCATGGATTGCAGAGTACATGCAAGAAATAATTTCACTCATAGAGCTAGGAATTATGGAGCATATCCTAAAAATGATCATGCATGGAATATGAACCGAAGTCAAGGTTTGATGAGTAGAAATTCTTTTTCTCCTTTAATGAACTTCAATACCATGTGCTACAAGTGCAATAATTTTCGTCATACTGCAAATGTTTGTAGAAGCAATTGTGCAGAGCCTCCTAGACAAAATAAGAATGAAGAGAAAAAGGTCAAAGAAAAGGAAGAAAACGTAAAAGTTTGGAGAAAGAAGAAAGCCGAAGAAAAAGAAAATTCTATGATTGTTCAAATAACACTACATGCACAGAATGAAGGTGATACATGGTATATTGATAGTGGTTGCTCGAGACATATGACTGGTGACAAAAGTAAGCTAAAGAAACAAATGGTGGTACAGTAAGATTTGGTGATAATGCTTCAGCCAAAATTTCAGGGAAAGGCACTCTTGTTCTAGATGATGGAAGAACAAAAATTGAAAATGTTTTATTTGTTGAAGGTTTGAAACACAATCTTCTTAGTGTGAGCTAGATGTGTGACTAAGGACACACTCTTACTTTCAATTCTAAAGGATGTGAAATAAGTAAAGTAGGCAGATCCATTGCTGAAGCTAGTAGAGCAAGCAACAATCTCTACATTCTTAATAATATCAAAAGAGAGCAAGTTGTTGATCATCAGGTGAAGTTAGAGTATGTTGCCACCAAGGAATAGGTTGCAGATATCTTCACCAAGCCACTTCCAAAGGAAACTTTTGAGTACCCAAGGAAGAAGTTGGGAGTGATATCACTCTCCTCCAATCATTGAAAAGCAGTCTAGTTTCAAAGGCAGCTGATTATTGTCATATCATACAACTCTGTGAAAAAGAAGTTTCAAAATAGTTGTTAATTCCTTTGCCATTGATGTCAAAGGGGGAGAATCAGAGATAGGGGGACTAGTTTCAGTTTAGAGAGTTTGAAGTTGCCATCAATGACAAAGGGGGAGATTGTTAGAATATTGTCATTGATGTCAAAGGACACTCCAACACCAATGTTATTTATGTTGTGGATATACCACATTCATGCATCGATAAATGTTTAAGTTAAAGATTTAAACATATTCCCCAAAGCAAAAAGAAATCAGATTTATTGCTAAATATGAAAAATAAAGAAAACAAAAAAAAGGGAAAGCAAAAAAAAATCAGATTTATTGCTAAAAAGAAAAAAGATAGCAAGTGAAAAAGATAGCAAGTGAAAATGATAGCAAGTAAAAAAGGATAGCGAGTGAAAAAGATAGCAAATGAAAAGGATAGCAAGTGAAAAAGCAAGTGAAAAAGAGAGCAAGTAAAGCAAAAGGAAAGCAAAAAGAAACCAAAGATAGAAAGCAAAAAGAAATAAAAAAGATAGCATGCTTTATATCTTATTTTAAAGCTTTATACTTGTTTTAAAAATGCCTTATTTTAGAAGCTTTACAACTGTTTTTAAAGGTGCTACATAAAATAAGATAAAGTCTTATTTAAGAATGATTAATGTCATGAGTTTAATATAGAAAAAGACAACGATCAATGTGGTAATTGCAGCGATTTCATATTAAAGATTTTTTCCGAGATATATTTCTGTGTAATAAGGAAGAGAAGGAGCAGCACTATGAAGTGCAAATCTTATTTATTTTAAGAAGACGTGTGATAAAGAATAAGGAATTGAAAGAAAAAAAGAGGCAGATTTGTAAGAGATTTGATGACAGATTTATAAAAGAGTTTATGGCAGGTTTGTGAGAAGTGTATGCTGATATAAGAGGAGGAAGAGTTTGAGAAGATATAAAAATGAAGTTTATGCAAAGACAAAGGACAATTTTGACCAGATTTGAAGCAAGAGAAAAATTGTAACTAGAGTTGAGAGATTGGTGTCTCTTACTAAGTTAGTGCTGAGAGGGAGTTGGTGCTTCTAGTGAGTTGGAGCTCACATTTGTAAGATCGGTGTCTTATGTGGGTTGTTGCCTACAGTTTGTTAAGAAGTTAATAAAAGCAATATTGTGTTGTGGTTTTTTCCCTTAGGGGTTTTGCACGTAATTTATGTGTTCTTGCATGTGCATCTTGTTTGATGCTTTGAAGTTGTGGTTTTAGTTTTAAAAAGTTTCAGTTTGTTATAATATTGATTCACCCCCCCTCTCAGTATTAGCATGTGCTCTTTAGGGGGCACACTCCATATATCACCTCAACCCTTCTCATTGACTTGTTCATCTTATCACCGCTAAAGATCGAAATTGTGTGATCACTAGTGACCTCAAGGTGACCTTTGTTATGAGTCATCAAGAGACCAACACTTTATGAATGTCAGCACAATATGTTGTCAAGCCCTGCACCTCCCTCTTCAGAAAATCTAGTTGTTCATCTCCACCACTTGTAGCACTAAAGGTCCCTAATAGTTGGGTTAGCGGGCTGATTACAACACCCACCTCCACACCATTCTTGACCTTTGCTTGGTCTAAAGGAAGCCACAACATATCTTCAAAATGTTTCAGAAGTAGTAATCTGAGAAACCACATCTATTGCTCTGCTTTAGGGACATACATGACCAATTTGGCTTTGAAATGTTGCCTGACAAAAGCTTTGGACCTATACGGCCCTATCACACCCATTTCGTCATCACCTAGAAGTGCCTTAATTAACCCTAAAGGTGTAGGAGTAGAGCATTTAAAAGGGTCTCAAGCCTAGCCATAGCTGCCTTTGCATGGCATGACACTTGCGAACTAGAGGACCTAGAAACACCACACTAAACAAACCACACAACCAACCTATCACAAGCCACTACAATATAACACAATCATATCACAAACCACTACAATATAACACAATCATATTACACCAGCTCGTAATCATATAAAAAACCTCAAAACAATTCTATTAATTGCAACTTTAGCTTCGCGTGCACCAAAATACTACCAAGCAAGAGAAAACTCACATGACATAAAAAGATCAAAGTACTTTTGCCATTAGTAAAATGGCCAAATGGTCATAATAAAGGGGAGAAAAATACTTACGGGGGCTTGTATAGTATAAGAGATTCAATTTGTTCTAAAGATGAAGGTAAACAATTATATAATGCCGTTAATGGATCCTGATGGATCCCTCAATTTGCAAGGAAATTTGTTGCGGCATTTGCCTTTTGTGCAATGCAATTGATTCTTTTGCATATTGATTAAGTGTCCAATTCTGGTAGGTGGCTTGTTTAATAACATTAATAACCAACAGGGAGTCTCCCTCTAGTATTAGATTTTTTTTACGCCTAAAGAAGATGCATTAACCATACTTGCGACTACACCCTGCTACTGTGCTTCATCGCTCGTTCTAACTTCCCTAAAAAGAGAGCAACCATATGTAAGATTTCCAACATCATTTCTTTAAATGAAACTTGCACTTGCACTACTTGGATTACCTTGGGAGGTCCTGATAAAAATTCAATTTTTAGGGGAAGGCTCCCAATCCTTTTTTGTCTTCTCTTCAATTTTATCACTACTTAGCGATTATATTTTATTTATTAATATTAAGTTTATTATTTATTTCATTGACTTATTAATTTACTTATTACATATGTAATAGTTAATATATTTATTAATTTTTTTTGTTGCTTGGTTTCTTTGGAAATTTTAGGCTGGTTGAGGCCACAAATGGGAGACCTCATCCCCAACATTAATGCAACTGGTCCAAACTTGTGATCTCAGTGGCCCATTAGGGTCACATAGCCCATGAGCTCAACAACGTAGTAGGTCCACAGAGACCACAAGCTCTATGGCTTAGTGGGGGTTTAAACCTTGTTGGCAACTACAACAATCCTTCGATTTCACCATCACACCACGCCTTTAACGACTTTATTAAATATATCTTTTTTGACATGTTAATGTGGACTTGGGGTCTAAGCCCATTATCATAAACCAAGATAAAAGGAATAAAATTCCTCCATGCTACAAAACAAAAAGCCTAAAGGCAAGCAATAGAAGGGAGTTTGAGTAGAAACAAGAAGGCTTGTGAAACAAGCCATGAGAAACCTAATTATTACGGATTTTTACATATTTCTATGGTGACAAGGCTCATTTCTTGTATATTTATTGATTGAGTTGAGCATTACAGTCATGTGTAGCCTTCAGAATCTCCAAGTAGACCCTTCTTAGTGTGAGAATGCAAATTCATGTGGTTATTTACTTTAATGTCTTTGGTTTAGACTCTAGAGGATTTTCTTCCTTTTTTCCCCCAATGTGATCCAAGCATCAAGATTATTAGAAGAAATATTAGAAGAAAGAAATGTTGGTTGCAATGCTTCAGTAGGCAAACTCATAGATGCCATAGCAAAGGAAAAAGGCCCACCTATTGTAGAAGGATTTGCAAGAAAGACATATTTTCTATCGAAGAAGAAGCCTTGGTAACCTTACTAGAGGAAGTTGAAAAAGAATATGAAAAAAACAGAGGACTCACTGTCAAAGCAAGCCTTTGAGAGATCATCCTTATTAGGATTGGTCAATTGGTGTCAAGATCTAGCTCACCCCAAATTTTGGTAGTGAGTCGATGAACGAAGTGAGAAAATTTTGGACACTTAGCAGCTAAGTGGCTTGTAGCAAAACAGGGTCTGCATTTGAAGCCTTCATAGTCAAGTTATTGCTTCAAAATTCTATTACCGACTTTTTAACATATTTCTTTTGGCAATTTCTTGGATTCATCAAAGCTTAAAAGAAGTTTGGCAAAGGTAAAAAATGACTCATCATCTTGCTTAGATTTGGGATTTTAATTAATTTTCCCAAAGAGTTTCCAATGGAGGAAAGAAAATCAACATTTCAAAACTAGAGTGGATGATTTGGAAGCCTTACCTAAATAGATGAAGGGAAGGATTTTGTAAGAGGATTAAAAGCAAGAAACCATGATTTCAGCCCCAAGAAAGTCTTTTCCCAAAATCAAGGGCCTTTGTTGAGCAAAGTATCCCTATCTGAAGGGGATTTGCAGATAACTAGAAATTACCCTTTGACACATTGACATATGACAAAACTCTCATTCATCGATGTCTTCTAATGGAATGACATCCATTCATGAAGCCGAGTCAAAAGTTGTGAAACTTGCAAATTAAAGTGACTTGCTTGAGCCAACCTTCTTGTCTAGCCACGTCTTCCCTAAAAACTACAATTTGTGTGTGCTTTGAAATAATTATATCGTCCAACATAGGCGTCGATTTAAATGAGTGCATAACAATCTTAGGAATCATGGAAATTGTTTATGTGTTTTTATGCGCATGCAAACTCAGAATAAAATACCAAGTATTCTATCCTCTCTTGAACAAAGTCTCTCAAAGGCTAAACAAAGTGATCCAATGAGACAACTCCAAGGTTCCTGATTCATAATTTGCAATGGATAGACTCAGTAGTTGATGTGATTTGCTGAGACTCACAAAGGGACTTACGCTGAATTTACTCCTTACTCCACTCAAATATGTTACTTCCTGCTTATGAAATGGAACTCTAAAACCAACTATGAAAGAAGTGAAAAAGGATAAGGGTTGAGAAAGCTATTCTAAGGACAATGAGATAATAAAACATGCTAGGATAGACAAATTCCTCATGAAACCAAACTGCGCTTCACAATGAGGACCAACAATTACACGGAGTTGGTGCAATCTTCTAAGGTAATTCAAGGATTTTCATATTGTGAAATATTCGTCCAAACACCCACAACTGGCGCAACTTAAACAATCTTCACAATCGAACTAAAGCACGTGATGGTTCAGGCTAACTTTACAAAGTGAGTTGCCTTCGACAATCCACGAAAAGTATGAACCAAGAAGGAATTCATCCAATATCTTAACATATTAACATTACATCAATGAACTTCTAATCTAGCAACTAAGCTACTTGGGAACATTTCTCCGTTACATCCAAGAAATTAGAAACCATGCTAACATTCCATGATCACACAAAATCACCATGAGAGCAACAGTGAGCTTGTATTGATTTTGGAAGTGTCTGATTACAACAATTTCCATAAGTCTTTTCAATGACTTTGACGAGTTTCTTCTAATCTACTCCTATTCTGACAACATCTACTCCTACTTCTATATTTATTTTTCTATTACAAATGAAAGAAGTGAGCCTTTTATAGACTCCACAAATTACAACGAAGGGCTAGGATTGATTCGAGAATCAATGGCCAAGATCGAGACAACAATGCATAACTGCCCAAAAGAGAGGCAATGAAGGCACGTTTCCCAAGGTGATAAGCATGAATTGGAATCTTTAGAGTATCTTCATGGTAGGCGCCCTCTTCGACTTCTTCCTTTGTAACATATATTGAAGTAAAAAAATTTGTAAAATACAAGGTCTTTGTCTAAGTGCGCCTAGAGCGCTAGTTTTGAACTCATGTGTATGATGTCTATTTTCTCACAATACAAAGTGCCTCTTGAAGTGCGCCTAGGCACCATTTTCATACCTCCATGTATAAGTTTCATTTTTACAAAATGCAAAGTCCTTCACAAGATGCGCCTACGAGGAATTTGCAAGTTTATGTATAGTGTTGAAGTTTGAAGAATGCAAGGCTAAGTTGTAAGTGAGCGCTAGTTTTGTGTTCACGTGCATTTTGTCACAATTCAAACATCCTCCAAAAGTGCGTCAAGGTGGAAATCTAGGATGCTTATGTTTAGGTTTAAAACTTGCACAGTGCAAACCTCCTAAGTGCGCCTGGGGATAAGTGTTGATTTCATGCTCTCATGTATGAATTTCAATTTTGCGTAGTGCAAAGACACTCAAAAAGTGCGCCAAAAGTGCATCTTTTAGGTTATCATGTATAAGTTTCAACACTTTGTAGTGCAAAGGTGTGGAGAATTTGTGCTTTTTCTATACTTAGCCATTTTTCAGTCCCTGAAATCCAGTATATTTTAAAATATATTGAAGTATAGAATTTCCTATACTTCAAATATTTTGAAATATACTTTCAGGATGTTTGAGATAGGTCTTGGATCCATGGGATTTAACATGCAGATTCTAGATTTTTGAGGATCCACCATATTTCAGACTTAGTCATTTTTTCAGGATTTCAGGACACCATACTAACTCAATTTTAGGGCTTTAGGACATGCATCAGGATGAGAGCATACAGACTCCTTGGCAAGAATTTGGCGAGACTTGGGCAAAACAACACTACCAAACCTACAAGCTTAGAGAAAACCTAAACCTAAAGCAAAACGAAGACAAAAGCAAGTCAAAAAGAAGGGGTCCCTATTTGTGATGGGGCGATGTGTGATTAGGTCACAACAAAAACCATAGGAGAAAGACTAGGTGAAGAACCACTAGTTGGATCAACATTAGTAGAACATGGTAGAATATATATCTCTTCTTTGAAATAGTCACCACAGATGCCAAAGTTGTTATCTTTGAGCACAAACAAAGAAGACCCAATCGCCACCGTAGAATCCGAAAGGGGTTTGATGTAGGGCTTTTTAAATTCCTTGTTACTAACACTAGGAAGTTGTAGGGGAGAATCGGGTTGGGGTGACATAACCCTAGAAACATAGGAGGCAACGTTTTTATTTTTCGCAGAGCTCAAACCTTTGGCTTGTACAAGACTCCCCTTGCCATGGAACTTGTTCGAGAGCTTGTTGCCATTGTAAGGGAACAAATTTGGGGTGGTTTGGTTGGAGCTGCCTTGATGAAAGCATGAATTGCAAAGGAATGAATAGAAGTTTCGAGAGAAGGGAAAACTTTTAGAAGTGACATTTGCATGCCCTTTTAATCCAACACCTTTTTTATTAAGTATTTATAATTTATATTAAATTATATTAATTATTAATACACTGATAGTTCAATTTTTTTAAATTTTACTATATTTATTATTAATTGTATTACATATATTTATTAATTAATATTTATTTAATTTTTTGATCCGTAAATTTGGCCTTAGGGAGCCATACCCATTTATATTAATAGTATAAAATAATTAGAGTTTTCAAGCTGCTTCAATGCAGGGTCGAAGCTACAAAACCTTGTGGGGATACCTTCTTTTAAAATGTTGTCTACAACTTAACTATAAATTAATATTTATTAAATTAATAATTATTTATTTATTTTTAATGCGTAAAATACTGCCAAGGGGGCAACTCCCATTGTATTACTACAAAAAGAGATTACATTTCCAGTAGGTTGCCCTATTTGGGAAGTTTGTGGAGGATATACCTCACCCCAACACTGAACTCATTGGTTCTACCCACTTGTTCTTGGGAAGGAGGAGAAGCCATATGATTTACAAAAAATGAGAGTCTCCATATTATCCCTGATTACCCCTACCTTGAACAGGGTAATAACCTGCTTAATCTCCTCACTCTGTGAAGCCAAGTCAAAAATACCACCCCAACTCCCATTTTTGGGGCTCTTGTCAAAGGCTAACACAACTTTTGGTGCAATTTGTTGAAGATGCGTGGCCACCAGCTTCTTCAGCACGATCTTGGTTAAGCCCTTGTGCCCCTGCGCTAGCATAAATTGGGCGATGAATCTGCCAAGGAGCACCTGATCATGAATGTGGGCCTCCTTGGGCACCATCGAGTTGATTACCTGCCTTAGGGCCGCCAAGATCTCGTTGTTCTGGACCAGAAACACTTGCCTCATTTGCAGGAGAACATCATTAGTATCGCAAGGACAATCATACACGACCACCTTTGCATACGCCATTGCTAAATCGGAATGAGAAAGCGGTGTTGTGATTTCTCTCAGTCTTGGTTCCACATTTGTATTTGTTCGCTTGAGTTCCTTGCATCCTTCCCATCTTGGTGAGACGTAAAAAATTCTGCAAATAGAGTTGAGGGTGATATGTAGTGTGTTGCGAGTGTACTCCATGGCTGCAATTGCAAGGAATGATTATAGAGGAGTTGCAGTCCTCTAAGTCTTCATCACGAGATCAAATGCCCATTTTGTCAGCCACGTGTGGTGAGGTGGCTGTCGGCGCATCACTTCCACAAAATCCTTCAAACCATCAGCTCTCCCCACGCTTGTGGACAACAACTTATGATTACGCGCTCCAATTGGTTGCAACTATGATTGGCAAGTTGGTCTGCAGCCTGATTGCCTTCACAATAGTAGTGCATCAACATATAGTCTTCAAATTGCCCCAAGATTTCCCAAATAGAATTAGATATGTTACTTAGTTATCAAATTTGAATGTTGTGACTAGAAATTGCATTGATGCAAATTTGCGAATCTCCCTACACATTCGGAGGCCAGCCATAAGGGCCTGGTACTCCACTTCAATGTTAGTTCCAGGCATCAGCTTTAGAGACATGGCCCATAACAACTTCCCTTGATCATCTCTCAATATGCACCTCGCGCCAGAAGTCCCGTGATATTATTATTTATTTCATTTTTATGTAAATTTATTATTTTTATTAGTATCTAAATTTTAATAATTTTAATATTAATTATTAATATATTTTTAAAATTTGCATTTAGGTTACTCTACTTTAATATATTTATTTTTAATTTTTTTTTAATCTAGATTAAAATTGAAATTTGATTTAATTATTTTTAAAATATTTTTATGCCTAATTTTGTGAAATTTAGATACTAATGAATACAATTTATTAGATTTTAATTCAATTTATAATTATTTATGTAAGATCCCCTACCCAAATCTTCCCCAAATTTTCTGATTTCTAATGTCTTGGACATTTTGTCAAACACTTGTCATGCTTGCTGATGTATGATTAATATCTGAGTTTGTGGTGTCTAAATGCTTGTTTGTATGATTGTTTTGTGATGCCTTTCAATTTGTTTCATACATATTGCAATGAACAATAATACAAACCTTTTTGCATGGATATAACAACAAAATGACTTATATAGAATATGAACTGTCTATTCAAATTAAAGATTTGAATACACGATATGGCTGTTTACATCAATATCCAACATACCCGGCTTGTCTTCAGACAAAGATGAGCATACAATAATAAACTAGAAGATATATCAAATTGCCAAAATATAGAATGCTGCTCCTGCTGTAGATGAAAGCCTGAGATAAATGTTGACATGCTGGTTACTCCAAACTCCACCCAACAAGACTCCCAAAATGCTGTGATTCCTTCTTAGGTGACTGTGTGCCCTCTAGAGACAGATATGGTTGAAATGAGGCAGCGATAGCTTCTCTAAGGCTGCAAACTGATGTTTATAGTCTGTTCTTCCTTCAAACTGCAAGCGATCCCTTTAAATGACAATATTTACTTTAATGACAGTTGCAAATTCACTTTAAACTGCTGCAATAACATTTAAATCTGCTGCGCTGTCACCAAAAGTCTTCCAAACACTTCAAATGTGTTCCAAACCCTCAACAAACTTGCAAATATTTCTGCCCTGGCTTCAAGAAGGCTGCAACTCCTCTTTCAATGGTCTTTCCTACCAATATAAGGGCAGCAACTAGATTCTGGGACTGCACTTTACCCTTTGACACCTTAAAATGTGAATTAAACCCTCAATGAAACTCCAAGAGGGCTGTGCTCAGGTATGAAGGACTACAATCTGCCTTCAAAATGTGTCTTGAATCCACAAAGGCACCTTCACTTGTGAAAAAAAGGCAGCTATATTTGAGTAGGGTGGCTGGGTTTACAAGAGAATACTCCCCAATACCAGCAGCAATGTATATATATATATATATATATAAAACTCTCCAATCATTACCTCCAGAAACTCTGATTAGCTTTTCAAAACAAGCACAGATTCGATATTCAACAATACCTAAATCATCAAAACCCTTACAAATTTAATATTTGCAAAATCTCCATTAAATTTACTTTAAGCTGTAGTACAATATCAACTGGCAACATTCAGCACAAACTCCAAATCTCCATTAATTGCTCTTGTGGAATCCGAGGGTTTTCGTCCCCAAACTCCAAATCTTCAGTACATTGTCGATCCCTGTATAGAACCGCATTGTTGAAGACAAGGTTTTCGTCCTTAGCTTCAAGAAACCATTGGGGTTTTCGTCCCGCTGGTAAGAGTTGGCCAGAGGCACAATCTCCAAATCTCCAAGAGAAAATAAACAAACTTCTGAACGCCCCAAATGAGCTCATCGAACCTCCTTTTATACTTCTCCGCCGAACTCTCTAGAAGCTTATATTTTAAAATTCACTTTTTTTAATTTAAACTCTCGTTTAGCTCCGAACAAGACCTTTTTATTAAAATAATGATAATTTGACACACAAGGTCCTTGTTTTATGCATCCATGATTTAACTTTCTTCCCAATTCTGACGAGCTATAACACTTAGGTGCTTTTTAAATATTTCAAATAATATTTGGCAACCTTAGTAAAATAATTAAAATAAAGCCATTAAAACACCCATTTTGTGGAAATTGTCGACACTGGAGTGATCCCGATGAAGAATAATGATAAACAGAGCCAATCGGGTGACTTAGTATAAATAAACCCCTCTCCAAGATTCTTGGAGAGCACACCAGAAGCTGGCAATAACTTCAAAAAGTGACATGTGAATCCTCTAGACCATCTGAGTTCACAGGTAACATCAAATAACCCCTCTGATAAAGTTGACACACACTTAGAAGGACAGTGCCAACTACAATGCAAGAGAACCCGAAAATGGGGGCCATACAATTTATGAGGTTAATGCATTAAAATCTTAATTTTTATGAGATTTGATCTGTGGTTCTAGTTATATATTATAATTTTATAACACAATTTCTTAACACACATATAAGCTTTAAGAGGAGATTTTCAATATATGTGTGTGTGCGTGTGTAGCCTTATACATATTAGGGGACCTTGAAAAATAGCTGTATTATTTACCTTTTTGAAACTGCCATATACATTCACTTTTCATAATTTATCATCTAATGACAAATTAATATTCTCAACCTTTGGTTGGGTGGCCTTCCCAGGCCATTTAAAAGACCTTGTTTTGTTGTGGGTAGGATTTTGCAGCTTGCATTCTTCACTCTTGCAAAATGACTGCCCCTTTCAACATAGTGGAGTTGAGGGAGTATAGATTGACAATTGTTCAAGAAAATCTAATAGGATGGTGAGAATGCATGTGAATGTAGTTTGAATCCCTAAACAACTTTTCATTTACCTTCACTCAGAAATTGCTAGTTTGTTAGCTATAGAGATGAATTGGTACTTCTATAAGTTGATCCACATTCAGAAGAATATTCCTATATCTAGGACGCGGAGAAGTTAGTAGTTGTGCACAATAATGTCTATTCAAGCGAACACAACTTCAGAGTTCCTAAAAATGGCTATAATATCATATCTTTTTCATCTATGTTATAGTTGGAATGTTTGTAGTGTTCTTAGATGATAAATTGTTGTAAAATCTACTTCTTTGTAGTGGAATGTTTTGTGTCATCTCCTGGTAAGTTGGGGTGGGTTTCCAAATTGTCTCTGAAACTGAACCCCTGTTTCTTCAGCCTCCACTGTATTAGACTTGGGTATAAAACCTTGATTGTCATTTTGCATATTTAATTGTTCAAGAATTGACATAATTTATTTTGTACAAACAAATTTCATTCAGTGTAAGTCAAACTGCAACTCACTTCTTTGTAACTCATCTTATAAGAAATTGTTCTTTTTCTTGTTATACAAATATATGTATCTGAGTGTCAAACTGGAAGTATAATTTACACTGGGATTGAAATTTTTTTAGTTTGGTGTGTCTTGTATAGAATACTTGGCTCTAGACATAATTATCTAATGTTTATTTTACAGAGAAAGCTAGTCTAGAGAGTGATAAATTGGCTTTCTCAATATTATCCCCATTTTCTGATGTGCTTTGGACTTTGTAGTTACAGATAGTTTTCTGCATGGAGTCATAATTCACAAATAACAAACTCAAGATTAACATTTTTGTATGTTTGGATTGTAGTGACTTTCTTACGTTGTTGGTAGGATGTGGTAGGGTGAGCAAAATGTAATTATAATATATTATATGAATGAACCCTTAGTCCTTAGAAAGTGCACTAGTATAGAGCCATTGTGTTTTGGTCAGTGCAGTGCCTGTACTGTTATGAGTTCAACTAAAAACCTGCTCTAGCTGTTTTAAATCTTACAAAATATAAAACCAAAAATCGAACAGAAATCTGAAACTGAGCAGAAAACTAGAAAGAACTTCAGAAAATGAAACTGAGATAGCATAAAAATCTTTTAGCGACCTACATTTTCAAGATGTTACCACATGGTGATCAAGGACCATATAAGACAGTTTGATTTCATATGAGGCTTTATTGCCTTCTTTTATATTTAATTATTTGATGAGAAGAGACAGGTCTTCCGTACATGGATTTCTTCTTTACAGCTAGTCTACAATTTACAATTTTTCTATACTGCTTCAGTATTAGATTAGTGACGTGTGCTATGTTCCTGGTTGCATGGTAGTGTTTTCAATATTATGGTTAAGTACTTACATGATTATAGTGTTAGATGTGATAACCTAATTCTGTGCTAGACAGGTGCGTCTGTGTTGTTTGCATTTAATGACTCAAGTTGGCTTGTACAATTCCAACACATTGCATCCCTAAATGACACATATAGTGCTATTTGCAAACTCCTGGATGGGTAAGTTAATTATTTTGATCAGCCATTCTTTGAAATCCTTAGGATTATGGTATGAGAATGGGTTTGAAACAATCATACAAGATTTTTTTAATTTTTCATCTCATTTAAGCAATAAAATTTGTTTAATTTGCGAGTAGACAGGAGTTAAATTTGCAATATGTTGCATGGATTGCAAGTGGAAACTACTCTGTAGCCAGCTATTATTCAATGTGTTAAAAGTTTTATTTTTGTGATTTTCTTTTGGTAGTTTCTCTCTGACAAAGAGTGTAATTAGGAATTATGTAGTCAAGATTTGTGCTTGTTCTTCATTGTACATTTGCCATTATTGGCATCAATGTGAATCACACAATATATGCATCTGTTTTGTTCTACTGCAGTTTTTTAACACGAGAAACAACAAATCCCTCTCTAATAAATAGCTTGTTACAAATCTTCTTGTTTTACGTCTTTCAATCAGTATCTTTTGAAAATGCAGGCTACTTATATTTTAGTTCACTTCTTGAATAATACATTTCATGTGACCAAGTTACATGTATGTCAATAAGAAAAGGTGTGTGCGTGTATATATATTGAAGTAATATTTTTTTGAGCAAAGGGGGGCAGATTATAAAAATTATACTGCTCTTTTGAGAAATACAGAATGGCTGCTTTAGAAATAAAAAAGACAGAACAAACAGTGATAAACAACAGAAGTGCTGTTGAAAAGATATCTCAGAGACTAGCAAAGTTTATTGAGATAGTACAT
The DNA here is from genome assembly GCA_027924645.1 of Cunninghamia lanceolata. Lineage (NCBI taxonomy): Eukaryota > Viridiplantae > Streptophyta > Pinopsida > Cupressales > Cupressaceae > Cunninghamia > Cunninghamia lanceolata. Next base: position 222,650 of record BSBN01001137.1, on the reverse strand, counting down.
AAGAGAGACAGGATTCAGCAAAAGAATATCAAAAGCCAGGAGGGAGATAGTGCTCCCCTAAACTATGATAGACATGAGGGTACTGAAAGCTGACTTCCTCTTGGAGAGCATACCAAGGATTCATTATCATCTGGTTTTGAGCAAGTCCAGCAGATCAATTAGTTCTTTTGCCTGGAATGCTTTTTAAGCTTCTCTGCCAAAGGATTGGTTTGGGTTCGGGCTGAAAGATCTGCATGTTGTTAAATTATGTCAGTGCTCTGTTGCTGGTCATTCCCTGATAGCAGCAAGGTTTTTATGGCTTGAAGAGTGCTCTCATGGTTCTGGATAATAACATTGAGTTTATCAATGTTATTATTCATTTCTTTCTGCCATTTCACCACAATGTGTAATGAGTGCAACAATCTTGTCTCCAGGAATGGGTTGTGGGTTTTAGCTTCCCTCATCTTTTCTTAGAGGTGGGATGGTACTGACAATCTCATGCAAAATGGCAAGAAGGCTGGGGTCAAGTTTAGGGGTTTTCACCAGTTGAAGTGGCAGATTTTTTGGGGCCCTAAAGAGGGTGCGGAAACGATGCTCATGGATAGTTGACAGGGTTGGAGGGGTGAGGGAAAACCCATGTGTGAAGAGGGATATCAAGCATGTCAATGGTGGCAAGGGAGGAGAGTTGCACACTATGGTGGCAATGGGATTGAGTGCAGAGCAAAGGAATGAAATGCAGATTTGGGGGAATGATTAAGAGGGTCAGAACCAACAGGGATTTCAGCAGCCCAAATTACATTTAATTTCCAAATCTCTGGGGCTGTTTTGAATCCGGTCCAGACCTCCATCAACCATGATCGACTAATCAGAACGTTTCATCTTCCTGCTTGAAATCTTGTTCTCCTTCAGAAGAGAAGAGCCGTCAGGCAAGAGCTGGCAATCAACAGGCACAATCAGAAGTTCCTCACTTCTCACCGTGTTGCCAAGTTCTGCATCTCTTACACCTTTTTTATAATCGTTATGCTATAGTATATTATTTATATATTATAATATTATATTTATATATTATTAATATTTATAGATTATTAATTTGGTATATTATTAATATTTATGTATTTATATTATTAATATTTATATATTTAGATTATTAATTTGGTATATTATTAATATTTATGTATTTATATTATTAATATTTATATATTTATATATAATATTATTAATATTTATATAAATATTACTATTTATTAAATATTTTTATTATTGTATTATATATTAATTTTATTAATATTTTACAAGGTTAATAAATAATTCTGTATATAAGAATACTAAGAAATAGGTATGTTGTTTCTAATATTCCTGCTTTTAGGCTGCAAATATATATATTATGATTTTTACATGTTTTTTGTATAGACGAACTTAAATTGAATCCAAGCCCCGAATTTTTTTGCCAGATCCACGAACTGAATCTGCAAATCTGAACCAGGATCTGAACCAAAATCAGCAACATAGTGTTTTCTTGATTAGACCAGGTTATTTGCACATGCTTCAAGAGAGATTTCAGATTAATAATCAGCATGTTATCTGTCTTCATTGTATATACTTGATGAAGCATTCATCAAATGCTCACTTTGGAAGTGGTGCAACTAAGGGATATGAATAAGAGATATCCCATATTCATTGTAGAATGATATAGTTTAGTGTGTAAGATTTGGTATTGAACTCTCATTTTGATCTATATATATGAAGAAAATTAGTAATATGTTTCATAAATTCAGTAATACGCATGTTTTTAAAGAATATTTTAAAAAATTACTGTATTTTTTAATGTTCAATAAATTTGCCAAGTTATTGCCAAAGTTTTTGTTGAGTTCCGAGTTTTAAAAATTTTTGTTAAAGTTTTCAAATGAGCATTTTCTCATCAAATGTTTTCTAGAAGAGCTGCTTGTTCAAGAACAATGGCAGGAAGAGCAGGTGGAGCCTCTCCTAACTCTCTAAGGATTTCTTCTAACAAATCTGGCCTTAATCCAGGACACATTTGTAATAAAATCAACAGTGGGCCCCATAATTAATATGGACTAGTGAGTCTATTGAAATGTTTGTTCAAGTTCAAAATGGTCATTTGTTGTTTGTTTGTTCCCTAATTGTTTTGGAAGTTAATGATGTAGTTGGTTGTCTTGATATTTAGATGCTTACTTGTTTGGTGGACATTGTTTTTGTTTTTCGTTGTTTTTGGTATTTAAATTGTTTAAATAAATGAGCTATCCTAATTAATTAATTAATTAATTGGATACCTCCTCTTAATTTCAATATAATTTTTTTTGTTTGGTAAGCGTTGAAGGTCACAAGGGGGACCTCCTCCCCGTCAACTTAATCAACATATCCACATAATCAACTTAGAAGCCACATAGAAACCACATGTTACTTGGGGGATTCGAACTTGGATCTCTATCGTGAGAACCTTAGGCCTCTGCCATTCAAGCACCACCCCGTTCACAAAAAATTGGGGGTAATGTCCCTCAATTGTTGACGCGGTAGAGGGCGACCCCGCGAGGTTTGAACCTGGATTGTTAGCACTACAGGCAAGAAGCCCCACTATTTCACCATAGGATCTTCCCTAGATAAGGTCCCTCAATTGTTGATGCGGTAGAGGGCGACCCCGTGAGGTTTGAACCCGGGTTGTTGGCACTATAGGCAAGAAGCCCCACCATTTCACCACTGGGTCTCCCCCAAAAATTGGGGATAATGTCCCTCAATTGTTGATGCGGCAGAGGGCAACCCCGCAAGGTTTGAACCTGGGTTGTTAGCACTACAGGTAAGAAGCCCCACTATTTGACCACAGGGTCTCCCCTAGGTAAGGTCCCTCAATTGTTGACGCTGTAGAGGGTGATCCCATGAGGTTTGAATTTGGGTTGTTGGCACTAGAGGCAAGAAGCCCCACCATTTCACCACAGGGTCTCCCGTTAATTTCAATATAATTAATTAAATAATAACTGTTAATTAATTAACTAATCTTAAGATAAATAGAAGCTTTTCGTTTTGTATTTTAGGAAATAAATGAAAGCAACTAACTAACTATATAAAAACAAATAACCAATTAAAGAATCACACTAAATTAATCAGATTTCTCTAATCATTTTTAGTACAATTAGATAACTAATTGAAGTTAATTAATACTTGCAGCGAATTAAAGGATGAAAGTAGAGTTTTCTGGAAAACAACAAGTAACATAGAAGTCAAAATAAATATTTCCCTTACCAGAGACAATTTCTTTTTCAAAGACAAAGACCAAACAATTTGTTCAGAATAAATCAATTCAGCATATAGAGAATTGATAAATAGATTGCTTCTCTCCCTTTTAGATGACAGATTTAGAATGAATGCTTTTAGGTTTGTCTATATTGTTGGAAGTGTTTGTTTATTTTGATTGGGAAGTCTAGAAAGCTTTGAAGCATTTGCAGACAAATAAATCTAAATCTTATGCAATTACTATTAAATGAAATCTGACCTATCCTGTTAGCAAACACTTCTTTCACAAACAGTCCTTTAAATTAAACAAGCAAAACAAATCTAACAAACAAACAAAATAAATCTAATCTACCTAAACCAAAATAAAAATCCACACCAGTTGCTAGTAATGCTTGCAAATTTATCCTTTGGATGCCTAATTTGCTGATGATCTTGAAAGTTGAATACCAAGGATTTACACAATAGGGGAAATGGGACTAGAAAGCTTGGTAAGCTTGCAGGGGCTGACTGTGGCTTGCAACGATAAAAACTTAGAAGCTATAATGGCTGTCACAAGGATTCACAGTTCATAGGTGAAGGATTGCAAGGAGTTTGGACTCTCTAATTGTGAAAAAGTAGGCTAGTAACAAAGACTAATGGCCGTTGGGGGGGAAAGAGATGAGAGTTTTCAAGTCTACATTGATGCTAAAGAGATGCCGGAATTGAAGATTAACTCACAAAATTGGGAAAAATCACACATAAATTTGCCGCTTTATCGATAAAAAGTTTGTTGGCATGAACACTTAGTTTCTTGTAGTGAACAAGTGTTAGTTGCTACAGGAAGCTATGGACTCATTAATGAAAATGAAGTTTTTATGCAAAACACAGGGACAAACATTAGGCAAATAGTAAAGGGCAAACATGAACAACACGTGGGGAGCTCTAAAAGGCTGATACGACATGCTACCTTGGAGATATGAGTTCAACATCATATTTTTCTTGTTTTACACCATGGAGGTTCACACACTAGATTTTTTGTCATCATTGGACTTGCCATGTCTATTCGGATTTGGGCACTTATAGGGTTTGGCCTCAAACTAGAAGGTAATGATTCCTCCTCAGGACCACCCTTATCCTTAACCATGATCTCCTCAAATCTAGTGCATCCCACTGCTTTTTCTGCACCCTCCTCTTTTGCCTCTTAATTCGACAATCTCATCTTTTGTAAACATGGAATTCTCATCGGGGGTAGTGCAATCTCTATATGGATCAATGTCGTCCAAGTTAATTACTTTATGACTATCTCAACCCTCCACCTTTATTTAGAGAAGGTGAAGGTTGTATTGCATGAAGACAAGGTCATTGAGGTACTTTTGTGTCAGCTTGTTGTGCTTCTTCATGTGAATGTAATCAAATAAACTCCAATTGCACTAACATCCGTAAGTGCTACAATGTTAAGACAATTTGAAGGGTTAGCCTTTGACTATTTGGGGTTTTTGTGCCCCAATCTTCCCCCCAAGTAGCTACAAAAAAAAATATTCACAAGTTTGTAAGTAAGCAATAATTGCACACATCAAAGATTTGAAATGAAGTGAAGTGAAGGCTGAGGTTTTTTGTTACTTGGTGCTTGGGTGGTTCTCCTTTGGATAGCTACTGGTGAAGAGGAGGCTCCTCTCAACACTTTTGTATAGCTGCAACTCTTCCATAATTAGGTCCCTGACTCGTCCACAGGTCACATCTTTCTAATTGCATGAATATGTTGTTGAAGTTTATTGTTCCACCTATCAATAATGTCCCAAATGGGTTGGCACTTTCTTGCATCTCCCCTATAATACTTTGGGTTGGCCTCATATAGGTTGCCCATTGATTTTTTCTCCCTACCCACCAAGTTGAAAATCTTGATTAAGGCTATGACACCTACAAACAAATTAAAGTTGTAATAAAAAATAGAACTTAAAAAAATTGAACAATATCTAGTAATTACAATTTAGAAAATGTGAACTTAAAAGATACAATTTCAAATTTAAATAGAAGTTTGAAGTTAGCTTGGTGATCTCATTGGCGGTCGTTGTGAATAAGTAGATTCCAACCATGCTTTGTTCACAAACATATGCTTTAGAGGTATTATTAAATTATGAATGCTTTTCAATGTGATGAAGTTAGGTGCAAACCTTGTGGTACTTGCTTGCTCAAGGTCATTATCCTTGGTGTGCTCTCTCATCAAGCTAAGCACCCAAGGATGATTGTAGATATATTTGGTGTCTTCCACCACATACTTCATCCAATCAAGTTTTCCTCCAATCAAGTTTTCCTATGTCTTGTATGAGAAGATCAAGGCAAATGCGCAATGCAAGGGGTCCAAAAAAGTGATGGGTGCCCAATCTAAAGGAGTCTCCCCAAGACCACATGCATTGTTGCATTATTTGTCACCACTTGAGCCACATTCTCTATGCCACTCTCTAGTACAATCTCCTCCAACATTAGACTTGTATTCTCTACATTCTTGACTACGTTTGAGGTGTTGATGGAAAAGAAAACTGTTTGTCCACTTGAAGCAATTAGAAAGTTGATGGGTGTGTGGTTCCTTCCATCTGAGCACCCATTTGGAGCAACGACACACTTAAGGCATATTAACTAGGTGCCTTGTAACCTTTCCTTGCGACGGTCAAGATTGTGATTAAATTCTTTCAATACGTGCTTCTTGCCACGTTGAAAGGAATGTTGTTGTAGTACCAAAGAATTGTACAAGCCATGTTTGCTTCCTCATGTTGCTAACCTGGTGTTTTTTATGGCACAAAAGGCTTTGTCGACAGCTAGAGCTTGATGAAGTGGATAAGCTAAAGAAGAGATAAGGAGCCCACAATATCTCTCTATATCGTTCCTTGATTATTGTACCATATTTGGATTCATTTATGATGCAATGGCTGCTTGTGTCCTTGTATTTTCTAATCTTTTCTGCTCGATCAAAGCTAGGGTCACACTTATCTCCCTTTAGGTTGAGATTGTGTACAATTGGATGTTGTGGCCAAGGATCTATGCAAAATGGTATTTGAGGTGATTTATGGCTCCACTCATTTTCAACCCACAATAGTTGCAAATGATCAATCCTACGGTTGGTCCTTGGTACACGATGCTTCCAAGTGGCATCCCTTCTACGGTTTTTGCTTCCACTTCTTGATACCATTGGATGCAAAGGGCAAACCCTTGCATTGAAAAAACAAGAAAATCAAATTTAATTGTTACAAATCCAAGCATTGAAAAAATAGAAAAAGTTGCAAAATCGTGGCTTTGAAAAATTAAAAACAAAATTTTAAATGCAAAAACCCTATGTTAATTTGAATGAAGGTGAAACAAATTCGGAAAAGCCTGGAAACCCTACATTAACTAAGAAATGTAAAACAAATCTAGAAAAGATTGATAAAGAAATAAGAAAAAAAAACTTGAAGGTTGACACTTCAAAATTTGCTGAAATTTCACTTCCACAATCCCTTAAATCACAAGTTTAGAAGATATCAAATGTAGTTGAGAGTGACAAAGGAGATTAGTTGTAGTTAAATGGACTACCCAAGCACATTTTTAAATGTTTGAAGCACATTTTTAGTGCATTTGTTGGGTTCAATGGTGGGTTTAGACATATCTTCAACATGTTTTGAGTACCCAATATTGCATGAAGATTTCAATAAAGTACAATGTACCCATCTAGTTGGATGTGGTATATTACCTAGTGCATTTATCCTTTCAGCTCATTCCATTTGACTATAGCAGAAATGTTGCTTATACAAAGATGAGAATCATGTTGAGTAAAACCAATAATAAGTGTATGAAACGAAAATTGTGTCATTAAAGCTGGACTAGTGGGGTCATATAGAGAGGTCATCTTTGGATTTGTGACTAGGAGACTATTACTTTGCAAAACCGGTTCTTTATGATGCATGACATTGTGTAAAGTGGATTACAAAGTATTAGGGGTGGTTTGGAACATTTCTATGCCCTTTCATTCTTGTTGCATACATCAACACGATGTAGATAATGTTAAATGGCAAAGTTTGTACTTTACACAGACGATGAATATTCAAACAACATGATGAATTCACAAATGCCATCACTTCTCACGACTCTCTGAAGCAGCTGATTCATCCTGATACGCCCAGTGAGTGGAATTTCAAGGGTTTTTGGCATTGAATCAATTTATTTTACATTCTTTTCACCTTCTTGGTGCCATGGAAGGGAGGAGGAACATACTATCTAATGTAAACATAAATTTCCAAGGGTTTGGCTTAGTTGGAAACCTTCAATTTTTGTTGGATTCTCATGTTCAAGTGGAAGGAGACATGGTTCTATGGTTGCAGGGCTGAGAACAAGAGTGAAGGAGTGTGTAAACTATTGACAAAGCTCCAATTAGCCCTTTAGATAACAATACTTGTATTCATAGATGAATAACATACTAAGGACACCATTTCATATTTTTCCCCTCCTTTGAATGAAGAGAATCTTCTTGATGTTTGCACGCATGAATAGTGCAATGCCACTTCTGTTTAGTTGGTTGTAACAGCTATTTGCCAATTATAGTCAGGTGGATGCCCATACCAGCATTTGAACTGCACTTGGCACATCCACAATTGAAATTTGGGACAACTTCTTCCAATGAGACATGGCAACAGGGGAAGGCGGATTTCAATTAATAGTAGTTGTACAGGTAAGCGCATTATATCAAATGATGTGTAGTAGTTAGGTGTACTTATTGTGTATTCATATCTATTGCACTCCTTTGTGTACATATTTCTACTCTTAGAAGCTTCCTTTTTCTATAACCTTTGTTGTATGTTCTTTGTACTTGATATAAAATTAATTTGAGGCTTTCCATTGCTTTTCATCTAGATACGGATGGCTAGACACGAGTTGCAAACCAACATTGGTGCAACTCTTAGTCTATATAATCAAAAGACTTTGAAGAACTGAGACAAAAGTTTAGTCTTCACTCAATGGTCATATGGTATGTTTCCAAGTAACCCTAATTTTCCCCCCTTGAGAGACATGTTTTGTCTTTTTGCATTAAATACCATTTGATAAGATACATGAACATGAAGCCATAAATGGGGATAAACATCTCTATTAAAGTATCATTGTAATATTTAGTTTATAATGGTAAATTAGTTTTTAGGATAGACTTTAGGAATATTCTTTATTCTTTTAGTTGTCGTTCTTATCCTTTTGCTTTATTAGTTGTTTTCTTATCCCTAGCCGATAAGACATTTGTAATCTAATTTAAAGATGCTTTTGCTCCTTAGTAAATATCGAACATCTTGGTAATCATTTTGTGTTTTATATTATTTAATGGTATCAGAGCCCAAGTCAATTGGGATCGGTGAACGCGAATCATCTTCGAAACTGTTGCCGGTAGTAAAGGATTGTGAGTTCGCTTTTGTAACAGTGAACGTACCAAAAAGATAGCTGTACAGAATAGTACAATACTGTACAGATTCGAGCAAGGGTTTTTGGCCGATTTTTTCACAAAATTGTGTACATATTTTTGTTTCATATTCTTTTTGGCTATTTTCACTAAAAATCGTAGGGTTTTGTACTCTAAAATCATGGGTTTCTTTTTCATTTACCAATCCGCTAAGGTTTCTATACAAAATCGCAGTTGTTTTAAGGAAAAATTTGTGAGGATTCACAGCTTGAAATACTGGTTAAAGTTCGTGCCAGGTTTGAAAAAAAATTGTGCTTGTTAAGAGCACCAATGTGCCTTCATTCATGCCTCGGTTTCACGATTTTTTCTTTCTTTAAAAACTCACAGGTTTACTAGAGATTTTCTGGTTCGTTTTTCCTTGTTTTGTTCACGGCTAGGACTGGTAAAGATCCACGACAACGTTTTGAGAAGTTTTTCATCAATCTACGACCAGACGTGAAGTATTCTTCCTATTTTTTTATGTTTTTTTTAGAAAAAAAATGTGGCTTTTTTAAAACCACATAGTAAACGCCTAGGTTTTTTTGGTGTGTTACAAACTAGGTTTTTAGAATTTAAAAAAAAATCATGGTGATTTTTAGTCATTTTTGACTTTTTTTCAAAAATGTGGGTGGCTAGGGTTTTCAGACCCTTTTGTGGGCATTTTGGTCACCATTTTGACGATTTTTTTACAAAATCATGGCTTCTGCTAGGGTTTGAAAAATTGTGAGTTTTTCGACCACCTAGGGTAGATTTTTTTATTGCAGGATTTGAAGGATTTGTAGGCGTTCAAATTAGTGAGGGTTTATTTTACTCCATGGTTACTTTGCGGGAGGGGAAATGGCCTCTTTACCCAACGTCACGATAGAAGGAAGCCAACGTTTCACTGACAAGAATTACAACATGTGGAAGCAACAAATGCTCACGATCTTTAGTACAAATGCCTCGAAAAGATTATCCTTGGTATCGACACCCGGTCATTGATTGTGGGTAAAGATTAGGACAAATTTGATGAGCGTGATAGAGAAGCGGTCATGCTAATAAAGTTATCAATGACAGATGAAATGCTTTCGAAGGTACAGATAGGTACAACCTCTACTGAAATTTGGAAGCACCTACAAGATCTACATGAGACTTCAAATAAAGGCAGGGCCTTCTTCCTGAAGAATATGCTCTTCTCGATCATGATGGATGGGAAGATGTCTTTGCTTGAGCATTTGGTGAAGATCAAGGACATTTGTGATTAGTTGTTTGCCATAGGTCTGAAGATGGAAGAAAAATATATGGTGGTAATTACACTGAAAAGCTTACCACGGGCCTATGAACATTTTATTGAGACACTCAATATCACATCTGCCAGTGTTGACCTGAAGTTCGAAGAGTTGTGCAATAAGCTGCGACAAGACAGATGGAAGAAATAGCTTGGTAGCAACAATGATACACAAAGTGTGGAACATGCATTTGCAGCCAAGGACAAGGGCAAAGACAAATGTCCTCAGAAGAAAGGACAGAGTACCATTGAAGATACTTCACAGAATCTCAAAAATATCACATCACTATTGTGGTAAAATGGGCTATATGAAGAAGCACTCTAGAAAGAGGTTGGCTGAACACCCGGTCATTGATTGTGGGTAAAGATTAGGACAAATTTGATGAGTGTGATAGAGAAGCGGTCATGCTAATAAAGTTATCAATGACAGATGAAATGCTTTCGAAGGTACAGATAGGTACAACCTCTATTGAAATTTGGAAGCACCTACAAGATCTACACGAGACTTCAAATAAAGGTAGGGCCTTCTTCCTGAAGAATATGCTCTTCTCAATCATGATGGATGGGAAGATGTCTTTGCTTGAGCATTTGGTGAAGATCAAGGACATTTGCGATTAGTTGTTTGCCATAGGTCAGAAGATGGAAGAAAAATATATGGTGGTAATTACATTGAAAAGCTTACCACGGGCCTATGAACAATTTATTGAGACACTCAATATCACATCTGCCAGTGTTGACCTGAAGTTCGAAGAGCTATGCAATACGCTGCAACAAGACAGATGGAAGAAATAGTTTGGCAGCAACAATGATACACAAAGTGTGGAACATGCATTTGCAGCCAAGGACAAGGGCAAAGACAAATGTCCTCAGAAGAAAGGACAGAGTACCATTGAAGATACTTCATAGAATCTCAAAAATATCACGTCACTATTGTGGTAAAATGGGCTATATGAAGAAGCACTCTAGAAAGAGGTTGGCTGAACAAAAATCCAACTAGGGAGGGCCTTGGCCAAAGGCTCATGTCGTAGAGCATTCTGAGGAGGAGTCAACCTTCTATGCTTTCATGGACAAACGACTAGCAGATCAGTCAAAGTCATTTGTGTGGTACATTGATTCCGGAGAATCTCGTCATTTTACTCATAGAAAAGATTGGTTCACGGAGTTCATGGCTTGCTCAGATTCAGTGATCTTCGGTGGTGTTGGCAAAGTGAATGTGCAAATATCCTTTGAATGGAAAATCTCATTTTTCTCATTGTGTACTATGTGCTCGGAATGGAGCTTAATTTGCTCTCAGTGAGTCAGATTATGTGACATTGTTCCAATCTAGATGTCATATTTATCAAACATAAATGCTATATGACAAGGAGTCCAAGAAGATTATTGCAGTCGGCATCAAAGATCATGGTTTGTATCGGCTAGTTGATACTGGACAGGTTTAGGAGCGTGCATTGACAGCCAAGAGTGCATCTAATATCACTACACTTTGGCATCAACGGTATCAACACCTCAACTTACCTTATCTCTCTCAGTTGGCTGGAGAGAATTTGGTAGAGGGATTACCTGACATTCAACAACAGATATAGGGTGTTTACGGAGCTTGCCAAGCAAGGAAGTAGCACATAACTCCTTTTTCAGACGGACAGGCTTGGAGAGCCACGAGAATCCTACAGCTGGTTCATGCAGACATTTGTGGACCAATGAACATGGCATCAGTCACAAACAAAGATCCACTGAAGGATGTGGTAAGGATCACAAACAAATCAAGTATGGTCCATTTAGGTACAACAGGTAGGGGTAATGCATTCAAGTTAAATTTACCTCCTTACATGTGTACACATGCGGTTATGATTTATGAATATGGAGAACTTCCATATCTTTGAACCATCCATGTTAGATGAAGAACAGGACAACACAGATTTTGCCTTCAACTGAGGACCTGACATCTGATTCTCTAAGGAAAATTGGCCAAGGATATAGTAATGCAATGGAAAATATGACCTAATGATTATAGTAATTGGTACTTAATAGTAAACAAATCTGAACCCTATTATTGGATTAGCATTCCTGCAACTGCTATATTCCTGCTGGGTGAGCATAATGAGTTACTCACATGTCATGAAATCAGTTGGAATGATGGGGATGTAGCAAGATGAATTGGCAGGTGGAGTTACTCACATGTTTGGGAAGATTAACCGACAGACATTCAAACCTTCAAACTTTGAATGTACCGGAAAGTTACATGTGTAGGGTTAACAATATATTAAAGGAATTAATCAAAGTTGAACTGGGCAGAGTAGAGTGGGGTGCTGTAGCAGTTCATGTAAGGGATTGACAATATATCTAGGCGCCAAAGAGATTGATATTTCTGTATGAGCTGTAGAACACAGTATGGGTTTAGAGAATAAAGCTGCAGACATTTTCCTTTGGAGTTTTTCTCCCCCAAGAAGGCTTTTTAATTTGCATTACTTCTGCATAGTATGAAGAAGGTGTCAATTGAGTGCATTATTACGCAACTTCAATAGAATCATGCATGTTAGTCGTGTGCACATTGGAGTTGGAATAAAACAATGAAAGTATATGCATCATAATTGTATCAACTTTAAGTTTTGTAATCACAGATATTATATTGAATCTAAGCCAGATGTTAACTACCCTAATTTATTGTTTTTGATATGTTTTGTGATGAATTTAAAGATTTGTATGATATTGTAGGCTGTTTTAATGCTCTGGATTATGCTCATGAGGAGAAAGGTAAAAAATAATTATCACTTGTAGTTGTTTAAATTTACTTATTTTCCTTACCCATGGTTTATTAGTATAAGAAGAGTTTGTGTCCCTAGGGATGGAGGACCTATCCCTAGACCCCCACATTTCGGGAAAGTGGATGGATGTATATGAAATGCCCCGTCAACATTTTACCCCAAGAAGGTTTTCTATTTCCATTGCTTCTACCTAGGATGAAGTTGTCAATTGAGTGCTTACTTACAGCAATATCAGTAGAATATTCAAGCATGTTAGTCACGGGCACATTGGACTTGGGAATAGAACATTGAAAGTATCTGCATAATGAATTGTATCAACTATAATTTTTTTACAGATCTTATGTTCAGATCTAGCCAAGAGAGTTGGACCTGTTATCAATAGCTGTGCAACTATAGGCCCCACCACACCACTTTACTGTTTTGGATTTTGCCACTGAGGAGAAAGCTAAAAATATACAAACTCTTGCAGTTGTTAAATTTCACTTATTTTCCTTACCCATGGTCTACTAGTATAAGAAGCTTATGCATTCCTAGTGATGGGGGCACATTTTCTGAGTCCATCATATGTTTGGTGTCCCTTAACCAAATATTGTATATCCATAGTTAATCATATTTGAAAAAAATTGTATATAACGAATTAAAGTTCCTTGTGTATATGGAGCCTGCATCCCTAGTGTCTTCCCCCAAGTTACGTAAATCTTTCTAGCTTTTCTTGAAAAGCTTACCCATTTCTCCCAAAGTTGGCAATGCATTTTTGTTTAGCACTTTTTTGTAGACAAGATAGCAACAACCAAACAATGATATGGAATAGAGGAGTTAACTTTGTCTAATGTAACTGATCCTTTCATATTTCCTTCATCCCTTCCTTAGTTTCACGTTTTCAGGCGAATAATAACTTACCTGTGCTTGGATTAGTTCACAATGCATGCAAAATTTTCATATCTCCATTCACTGTCATGATTTACAGCTTGCTTTGATGTGTTCCTTTAGTAGTTCAGAATATATTATAGTGAGGGTATTGTTTCAATTTGTTTTTCAAAGTAAATTTGATTGTATTTCCAGGAGCATATGTCGGAATGAGGATAATATATGTGAATTACTTCCCAGAAATCTTTCTTTTGCTCCTGAAGATCAGGATTTTGGAAGGTATGCAATCTTCTCTCATAAGGGTTGTCCTGTGCCCATAAGTATTTTGATTTTCTTTATTATGAGTTCTGTAGGGTTGGACATTTTATATTTACAGATAAAGTGATTTCTGTGCTCAAAACTGTAATGCTTCTGATGAACCTTTTATTCAGGAATTTAACCCATAAGATGTTGACATACAAGAGAAATTCTATTATAAATCAAGAGATTATTTCAGAGAAACATTGAAACCTTGGAAGGTGAAACGACTTAAGGAATTTCAAATTCATAAGCACACTTTATATGGGCAGAAACTCAAACTATGTGGTTATTCTTAACAATTTAATTGGATGGAAGGCACTTTGTCCAACGTTCCCTCACAGTTTGCAAAGGAGTGAAATCCTTGTAATTAGCAAAAGTTGCTAGGGTGAGCTCATGCAGGTCGGAAATGAAGTAAATGAGAGTTTGTGCAAACTCATGAAGTAAACGTAAATGAGCTCTAGTGCAATTTGAATTGCGGACAAAAGTTTTTATCTCATCATATTTCTTCTAGATTTAACGTCTTTAGCAAAAATGTGAGTCCTTGTAGTAAAAGTTTAAAGAGGTGAATTCCCGCAGGCTGCATACAGTGATCTAGTGTAGTAGAGAAATTTTAAATCTGAACTTTTCTGATAACTTTTCCATCTCTGGCTTAAAATGCTAGCTCTTAGCGAATAATTTCTTGTTTGGCAGTTGCATTTACAGATATGTGTTTGTGAACTTGTCTTTTTTCTAAATTATGAGCAAATATTATGGTTATGCTTTTGTTTTTCCTCTGTTTTCAAGTTGATGATGTTGATATACAGGTTGATCTTTTACTTGACAGTGGTACAGTTATATCAAAGAAATTCTGTTTCTGTCAGTTTCCAAATAGACATGAATTTGTATCTTCTGGTCTTGATGTCTAAGGTTGTGGATTTGATGGTGAAGTTTTTGCCAATGGTTCATTGTGTGGATTTAATATTATTTTCTTTACAATAAATGATTATGTATTATGCTATATGGTTGTGAATAGGCATGCCATCACCTGTAAATTTCAAACTGTAAATTAAACATTTACATCTAACAATATTAGCATGATTTGTAACTCAAAATAAGCTGTCGCATAAATTCATAACCAGATTTAGAAATGAAATAAGAAAATAAGTCATGAATAAGCAGGCAAAGAGAATTGAAATTGATTAGAATTTATGTTCAGATATTTATGCAGTGCCAACACACAAGAGCCTAGAGTATATGATTTGATATGCTAATGTTCCAAGAATATGGCACCAAGTGCATTATGCCATCAAACTCGAGTGTGAAGATAAGATGAATTCTTCATTGGCTGCATTGAAACCTTCTTGATCCATTCTTAAAAGACTCTCAATTAACTGATAGCTCTTGAGTATTGACTCATCTGTGGACATTGTAGTTGGAGTTAAATCATCAAGGCCATGTGGTCCAGTCTTATTATTGTTCGTACACAAGACATTCACATTACCATAAATTTAAAACCTTTTTGTAAAGGACATTGCTTGAACCTTAGATCTATATGATTTGAAGTCAAAAGGTTCTAGGAATGTTTGCTAGGTTTGTGCTGTCTCTGACCCAAGTTGCTTCCTCTCTAATGTCTAAACAAGCTGTAAGCACTGCTAGTCCACTCACAAACAAACACTGTTTGGATATTAGATTGATGCTTCCCATGAAGATGCCGCCAATCTATTATGTTCTTGCTTCAGAGAATGTCTATCAACAAGGCTTTCACTTTACAAAGTTATGATGGCCATCTGAAATTTGTACAAGTGAGCTCCTGAAACTAGACACTTCCTTTATGGTGCCATATATTTTCTTCTCCAATACAAAGAATCCCTTTGTTACTTTTCTACTTTGGGAGGAAGCCAGTTAGGTGCTTGCTCAAACATCATTCAATATAGAAGAATTCAAGGCATAACTAGCTCTATATGAATAGTCGTGTTTAGTTCAAAACACATTCCACATCCCATCTGTTAAAAAGAGCAGTCCCTTTGTCTTTCTGATTGATTTGATTCTCTTAAAGAGTGTTTTTCAATAAATTTTGCAAAAATGTGAGTGTGTATTAGCAAAGTAGGTTATTTCTCAAATATGTTAAAACATGGATTTAGGTTATGATTGTGTACACTATACCCTGAGTTGGATGCATACTGCATGCCCCTTCTCCAATGCCCATAGCCCACCAAACCACTTTCTTCCTTGAAGAATCTCTGTGCTATTTTGAGGTTTCACATAAAATGTTGATATAATATTTTAAAGGGTGGTTTCTTAACCATTACACCTTCTCGTAAAGAATTAAATTAATTCTTTTCCCTTATTTATATCTTGTGACTATTCTTTCTTGAATCACTTATTTATATTACCTTTTTCCAAGGGTAATTAAATAGAAATGAAATAATTTTCATTTTACCCCTTTTTAAACTTAAGGGATTTTACATATGATTTTTATTTTTCCTACTTTTTTTTTTTACGATAGGTTAGTAGGGGTTCTATAGGCCCCCCGCCCATGATAAAAATTTGTATTACATAGTAAACGAGCAACACAAGGAGGACACTACAACAATACAATTAACATAAAAGTTGAGCAAACTATAGCTGATCATAGAACAAACCAAACAAGAAAGGCATCAACCGTTAGCGCCCACGTCCATCACAACAAAAAAGGGTGGTAGCCAAAAACAAAATACCACCAAATCAGAGAACAAAAAGAACACCAAGAAGAAACCATATGCATAAACACTAAACAACCCCCCATAGCTGCCTGCCACCATGCTGGACATGACCAGAGTCCACAACTTATTCCAGTAGCAGTACATTTACATTCCCTACCAGTCCTCTGTGATTGCCAGCCACCATGGGGAAGCTTACATTGTAATATAATGATGCACATGGAGCCCAGACATAACTTTTCAAATATAGTAACAGTAAGCTCTCAAAATCCTTATTTCACTGCAAAGCTCTTCTATAACACTTGGAGTTTCTTTTCGTGCAGATGGGGAAGATGTCGAACCAACTCCCTCTGTGTTAGGCACTGGTACCTTTGAGCTTGCTTCCAAATTTATATCTAGCCTTTCTATTCAACGCTTCAGAATGTCAACAATCCTGCAAAAGCTGATCTCCCAAGATTACTTTAATGAACACTAGCATGGCTGGCTCCCTACAAGCAAAGATACATTGTAGTTACTGGTCGGAAATATCTCCTTGCAAAAGTATCACGATGGAATTGTGGTGACTATCCATGACTTGCCACCAAGCTCAACTAGAGACGGCACTAGAGTCATGCACTCCTTACCACTGCCTAATTCATGAATTAAAATCTCTGTACAGCACCTAATCATATACCATACAATCGGTGCACTCCCATGAAGCAAACATAATGCGTATGCACATGCCATAAACTAACAACTCCCTTCAATAATAATCAGCTTGATATGGTATTATATGAGCTAGATTTGCAGTGAGAATATAACATAATAATTCTTCATAAATGTCATCAAATTCCGTTCTGTAAACATTCGTACTGTTGAATATTGGGAATGATACTATATGCTAATGCCATTTGATTTAGCCACCTATCCAAAGGACAGAACATTGCTGAACCTATCTCCAACCAACGTCAACTTGTTCAAATACCACCCAATAACCTCAGCAATAATGAACTAAGAAGAGACACTCTTCCCAAGACAAGGCCTATCAACTCATTCTAAGGAGGTTTGAACACAAGATTATGATCTAAGTGAGGCCAAGTGCCCACACTTTGACTATAAATGGTATTAATTGGAGATTGTTGTACACCTTCATTGGCCAAATAATCTGCCACAATGTTATACCTCCTTGTACAATGAGAAAACCTTATAGAATCAAATGATTTTTTCATTTTCAGCACTTCCTCTTACTGCATATTCATCTTCGATCTCAGACTTTGTTCCTTAATTATGCCGAGAGGCATTCTACAATCATATCGGGGTGGAGATGAGAGCACTCATTTTTTCTATGTAAATATATAGCTTTTTCTAACATGCTATCGGAGCTTTTCTAACCTAGTATCCATGTTTTTCTCATTATGGTATTCAAAGCTTTTCTAACATTGTACCAGAGCATTTCTCATAAAGCCTTCACTTTATTGCATTCATTACAGAAAACCAACTCATTTCTTAAAAAATAAAATAATGGAAAAAAACAACATTTATTACAGGAAGATTTGAAACTCTGGTAAGTTAGATAAGATAGCTGCTGTTATTAATGTTACTTTCTGGCCTCCAGAAAAGTCTTCCAAGAGATCCACATAATTTACTTTTTAATCCATAAAATCTGCGTCTAGTAAATATAAGTAACATTGTAAACTCTATTCTTCCGAATGTACTTGTAAAATTAGAATCCAATTGTTAAGATGGATGATTGTTTGTCTATGTTAAACTAACTTATCTTTGTAACTTGTGCTAATTATCATAATTGCAGGTTTGAGGAAACTTTTGGCGAATTTGTTTTCCCTAAAGGAGATCCAGATGCTGTTGCCATTAGTGGAAGAGACATTGTGCTTCTACAACCAGAAACATTCATTAATGACACATTAATAGATTTTTATATCAAGTAAGTGAACATGGTGTCCTGCTTTCTTTTTAATTGATGTTTATATTATTAAAGCAGAGCACGACCCCAAGAAATGTTAGAAAATTCTCATGCTTCTTTTAATGCTTGTATCAAATAAAGTTCTATGCTTACCTTGCATAAAACAAGTTTGGGAAATTTGACCTTGTTAGGATATTGATGTGCTATGTACTTGGGGGATGCGTCCCCTACATATTTTCAACTGTCTGCTATAAGGGGCATTTTGGGAGTGTGGGGATGGGTTGGAAACATTCCCACCTTGTACCCAATTTTGAAAAAAAAATCAGAACTGTTTTCGAAATGTCAAAATTTGAGCAAGAAATGACAGGGATGGCTAGTAGTTCACTACAGCACAGTGAACATAAAAAGCAAATTAAAAAAAAAACATCAATTGGAAAAAAAGAAAAAAGAAATGGGGCGCCCACAAGGACGTCCACACCCGTTTACACCAACCCTAAACCTAAAACCACCACACTAATAACTAAAAACAAAAAACAAAAAACAAGTTCATTTTGCCATTTTCCAAATTGTGAAGAACAAGACAAAGCAAGGGAAGAATTGTGAGAAGAGAAGATAACACCAGCAAGAAGAAGGCAAGAGAGCATGAATTCTACGTCATTTGAGGTAAGTTTACTGTCTATTCTTCATTTACACAAATTCTTTTACATTTTTTTTGTTTTGTTTTTTTGAGGTAAGTTTCAAACATTTAGAGAGGATTTTTTGTTTTATGTTTGCACTTGCAGCTGTATTTTGAATTTTCAACAAATAAAACAATGAGCAGCAGTGAGGGTGAAAAGGTTCAAATTCAACAAAGAGGCCATATAAGTACTATTGGGGTTTTTTTAAGGAGTGGGAGTGTTGCATTGACTGTGAGTTCAAATAACCCATTTGAATGCCCTTTTGAACTTCTTAAAGCTTATGCAAAGGGCCCATTTAATCCAAAAAAACCTTGTTTACAATTTGCAATAGGCATAGACAAAGACAAAACAAAATAAGGGGATAGTAGAGTATGGTTTTGTTATATTTTGCAACAAGGACTACAAGGGTAGTTACACAAGGGTCTACTCTCATCTTTTGTGCATAACTAGACAAGGGGTAAAAGGTTGTGAAAAATAACCCTAGTCGAGAAGGCTGAGGTGATTAGGTTGTACATGGAGGGTGAGGCAAGAAATAAGAGAATGTCAATAGAGACTTTGCGGCCTAGTATGTCATTGCCTACCCAAACCATAGATGTTGAGAGTCAAAGGCAAGAGGGCTCTACCAAGGAAAAAACGGGCTATTAGTGTTGCAGGGATGCTTAATATGCAATCATGAGAAGTGACTTGAGTCTTTTATAGCCAAAATTTTCTTTGCCCATGCCATATCATTTCATGTGGCTTGTTCTTCAAGTTTCAAACAAATGTTCAAAGGTGTAATTGCTGTTGGTTTCTCATTTGCTCTCCTGGAGAACATAATCTACAGACAACCTTCCTTGATAGAGAGTATTCTAAGGTGAGTGTAGCGATGGAGGAAATGAGACAAACTTGGATAAGGGATGGCTACATCATGGATGGGTGGACCAATATTAGACATCAAGCAATCATTAATATCATTGTGACATGTTTAGTTGACTCTTATTTTCTCAGAGCAATCAATTGATTGTTCACGAAGGAGGAAGGATGCAAACTAGTAATTTTAGATTACCGGTCAATGAGGTAAATTGGTTCTGGATTGATTGTATCAACTAAAATTGGGATTAGATAAACATATTTTTATTTAGGTTATAAAACAATTGGCTTTGTAGCTGGAAGGAAAGCCTAGACCGATACGTTTACTAGTTCAACAAAGTCAATAGCCACTACATTTGCTCCTTACTACTTACTACTTTCTCTTATGAAATCCCGTCCTCTTTAGCGGGGTTTATTTCAAATTTCTCATTTCATCATGACATTGAGATCTATACAACCTTTTTTTAGATTTTGAAGGATGCCATAGAAGAGGTTGGACCCTCTAATGCTATACAAGTGGTGACTAATTCAACCCATGTATATAAGTTAGCTTGTTTGATGGTAGCGGGTGCTTATAAACACTTTTTCTGGACCCCATGTTGTATTCATGCATTGAACGACACATAGAAAGACATTGGGAAAATAGATTAGGTGAAGATAGTGGTGGTAGAAGCGAGAGACGTACAAATGTTCATTTGCAACCATCACATCTCACTTTGTTAAGGACTTTTTAAGGAAGGAATTCCTCTAGCTTGTGGCTACCTTGTTTTGTTAGAGAGGATGCTTGAGGTTTAGGAGCTTCTATGGTTATGATGGTTAATCTAGAGGGGTACATGGCCAGAGGCAAGCACAACTGAAGACAAAACTCTGAAACAAAAGATCTTTGATGATGATGGGTGATCCATAGTGAGGTACGAATTTGTTGATTTTATTATTAAATTATTAATGTTTCTAATTCGTAAATTATTTTCATTCTTTGTATTAGCATTCACTCTGTCATTTGAGTCTTAATTTTTTTTTTGAAATTTTAATTTTTTTAACTTGTTTGCAGATATGTTTGCTCCTTCATGTCACTTGTTGTGCGGGTCATAAGATGTGTTAATATAGACTCTCCTAGCCTTGGAGAGATTTATGAGACATTTAGCAACATGCTTAGGTAGATAAAGCAAGCCATTCATAGCAGGAATTCTAATTTGGGATTTTACGAGGAACATATTAGGCCCATTGTGATGTTGTGGTGGTATACTATGAACACCCAATTTCATATGTTAGCCTATTCTCTACATCCCAAATGGTATGTAGCAAGGCCTGAGAGAGTTCCTCCATCTCGTGGTGAAGAGGTGAAAGAAGGGCTCATGAAGGCCCTTCGAAAGATGTATACTAATGAGGAGTCTACTTTATATTGAACACAATGGCCAGCTTTTCTCAATCTCCATTGTCCAACATTTAGTGAACTAGAGGCAAGGACAAATAGAGCTACATTAGTTCAAACCGAGTCTATTGGATGGTGCATGTGACCTGGCAAGAATGGACCAAAGTTGAGGATACTTGCCACTCACATCCTTTCATAGGTTGCTAGTTCCTCCACTGCAAATAGGAATTGGTCCACATACAACTTCATCTAGTTAGTCAAGAGGAATAGGCTTACCTATACACGAGTGGAGAAGTTCATGGCTATGCATAGTGTCTTGTGGCTTCAAGATTGATATACTCTTGAGTATCGTTAGACTCCAACTACATGTTGGGATGTTGATCCCAAAGATGCCACACAGGTTGATGTGAAGGAGGCATAGAAGGGATTGGTTGGGGTTCCATTGGATGAGGTACGTCCTCGTAGTGGCATTGACTTAATTTTGTTAATTTGTTTGTTGACTCTCATGTGAAGTCGCGATTCAACTCTAATGTTATGTATTATGTTTCTATAATGTATATATGATGAATGCCTTATCAATGTTATCATATGGATATTTTAAGTCTCCTATATTTTAAAATTTTTTCCCTATTTTTTTTGATAGCTAACCCTTGCCATCCCCTTCAAAATGACCTCCAAAAAATCTGCCCCAGAAATGCATCCCTCCTATCCCTTGCTGTCCCTGTCCTGGAAACTTGGTGTAACATAGATTATTACTGCCTGTTGGGTTTTGAGAGTTTTTGTCTCTAATGTTAGGGGCCAAAAAAATTAATTAATGGTATTGAAAGAAAAAATTAGAGTATTGTTTTTGTTAATGTGTCATACATTTATATATATGCATGCATATACACACATACATACATGTGTGTATACAGTACATGCATATCAAATGACAAATAAGGGTTCAAAGTTTAAGATACAAGCTCTAGGTGATTATAGATCTAGGAGCTGCCAGAAATATCAAATATGAGAATAGGAAATAGAAAGGAGAATGCAGGAGCTGCCTGGAGGAAGAGAACACACTATATGCAATAAAAGTGCATGAAATAAGAGATAGGCGTGGTGTATGTATATGTATGTATATCAAATGACATAAAAGGGTTTAAAGTTTGAGATTCAAGCTCTATGTGGTTATAAATCTAGGAGCTACCAGAAATATCAAATATGAGAGGAGGAAATAGAAAGGAGAATGCAGGAGCTGCCTGGAGGAAGAGAACACAGCATATGCAAGAAAAGTGCAGGAAATAAGAGATAGGCATGGAGAGGAGAAATAAGGAACCTTTTTTCAATCCCACATAGCAAGACCATACTTGGTGTCTGGGATGCATTGGGGGTTTCACCCCTTTTGGGCGTTGATGTTTCTAGCTTTCTTTTTGACTTATTATCAAATGTTCAATCAACCCTTAAGCTAAAATTTGTGATTTTTTGGTTTGTATTAGTTAATCAAAGATTAACCTTTGTATTTATTTTTGTACAATCTCTGCAGTGTATGATGTTTATTGTTTTAAACTTTTAATACCTTGCTAAATGATATACTGCAAAATATAATTTGTATACTTCTGGAAAATATAATTTGTATACCTATCTTGAATCATCTGGTTAGAGATGGGACAAATAATCTATCATGGACAGATATTCAAGATTTACCTTAATATCCTTATATGGTGCTTGCAAATTTTAACTACTACTGTTTGTTCTTGGGCAGGTATCTACAGTCTACAATCTCTGATAAAAAGAGAGAAGCTTGTCACTTCTTTAACAGCTTTTTTTTCCGTAAGCTAGCTGATTTGGATAAGGCTCCAGATACTGAGGTAGTTAACCGACAGGCTTTCCAGCGTGTAAGAAAATGGACTCGAAGACTGAATTTGTTTGAGAAGGATTATATTTTTATACCTGTAAATTACAGGTATGTTATATTTTTATTTTTATTTTGAGAAAGCTGTAGATTTAATTGCAAATGATCTATCATCCAATATACATCATGGATCCTGATTTATTGCAGCCTACATTGGAGTTTGATTGTTATTTGCAATCCTGGGGCAGTTCTGGAAGGTGAGTGCAAATAGTTTTCATCACTTTATAAATTTATAACTTACTGTGCAAATGTGCAGCCCTTGTAACTGTGTGGGTTGCAGAGGACAATCATTCAAAAACACCATGCATATTACACATGGACTCACTTGGGAGCCACACAAGTCTCAGAAAGCTCATCCAAAGGTATTTTGTGACCTGAACTTTTGCAGTTTACTTTTAATTTTCTGACAAGGTGGTTCAACTTTTTGCAATGCTTGTGAGAATCTGACAGATGCAAACAGGTTTTTTTCTTTCCTACAAACTTGGATTGAAAATTCTGTTAAATGTTGAAAAATCAAATAAAAGGATGAACATTTTGGTCCATATGATTTGGACAGTGCCCAGGCATGCAGTGACATAAATATATCTGAGTTATTAACATATGACCATATTGGAAAATCTTCATATGCTGAATTTCGGTATTGAGAATATAAAATCATTGGAGTGGAAATTTATAACAATTCTTTCTGGAAGGCTTAATTCCTGAATGTAGATCATGCAGATAATAGTGATTAAGGTTTTTAGCTTAAGTTTTATTAGTCTTCCTTCTAGACTTCTACATAATTCATCTATCCTTGAGAGGATGGATGAAAGATCTGCCTGGCAACCCCTGTACATCATACTTATTTCTCTGTTTTGGTGATCGGTGTTGATATTTTTATCCTCAGAAATTTCTGCTATGTTTTTCTCAGATGGAAAATACATAGGATCCCATGTTTAATTTTGTTATGTGCATGCATATTCACAAATTTTGTTCTTGTTATATTAGGTAAATTGTTTTATTACTCTCAATGAAGGCAACTTGCTTTTCTTCATATGATCTCAAATCTTTCATTAACCCATCTTTGCAATGTATTCTATTGTATTTTTTTGGAATTTAATTAGTGCAAACCTAGGTTCTGTTTTGTTCTTTGTTTCCACAGTGGAAATGTATTTGCAGTGCATTTCTAGTCTCAAATTTCTAATCAAGAGTGTTGGTTGATTGAAATATTGCTTTATTTTGAATTCAGTTGAGTATTTTGCAATTCAGGAAAATGATTATCTTGTTAATCACTAATCAGTTATTGAGGATAATATACACCATTTTGCAATATAAATAAATGCTGGTAATGTTTACATGATTATTTCAAAATTAATAGATCTATGCCTCTGAGTTCACAGTTCTTACAAGGTGGAAGCATGTCTGACTATTTTTACAGTTTTGTTGAATGCATTAAATACCGTTTTTGATTTTATACAAGGATTGTGGTGCAGTTACTTGTGGGAGGAATGGCGCGAGAGACATATGGAGGATGAAGCAATGTTCAATACTGCTCATGAAAGATTTTCAAATATGACATTCATTTCTGTAGAGGTTAGGCTCGTGCTTGTTTTTGATTTCTATTTGAGGTGCAATGGCTATCTTAGGTAATTGAGTGGTTTGTATTGGTCTGTCTGGAATTTATGAACATGACTGCTGTATTGTCTTTCTTGCCTTGTAAGCTCTATGTGTGAGATGCAAAGCTCTAGATGCACAGGAACATGTTTCAGAACTGAAAACAATTAGCTCAGCCATTTTATTTGGATGCTATTCAATACTAAATTCTGTTGGTATGGAGTATGGAATTATATTAACATATTTTCTTATAGAATCAATCTCTTAACTGTCTTTGACCTGTTAGTTCGCTCAAGTTTTTTGAGGTACGTGTTGCAGTTTGCATTTGCATGATTATTTTATTTCAATTTGGTCATTCTTATTCATTGCACATAAAATAGTACAGCTGCTTATAAATAATCCATTTGTGTGCCACTGCACATAAAGTGCGTGTGCCTTGTCTTGTGAACCTTTCTTCATGTTTAACATTTCTGAGACGGACAATGTCCTTAAAAGATGAACAAGGAAGAAATTTTACATAACCTGTTGGTTTTGATCTTCTGAGACAAGATGCAGTATTTGCTAGTAAGAAGTCTTTGTTATACTAAGAATAAGACTATTTGTGAAGAATCTTTCTAACATATAATGATAGGATTCTACAAATAATAAAAAAGTCAATTCTCAAGAAATTAGTAAAATAATTAAATGAGCATTAGCATTGCTTTTGGAAGCCACAATAGCAGTTAATATAGAATATGGTCATTGCACGAATCTGCAAGTTGCGACTATAATTTTTTTTTAAAGCTTGTGTAGTTCTCAAGGGCATCTAGAATTAGGATCTAGAAGGAAGATACAATTTTCCTTAAAAGTGTTTGAAGTTGTGGATCTGTGACAAGGATCATTGTTTATTCTCTTTCTAAACTGTTATATTTCTGCAACAGCTGGTCATGCTTGAGTTATTATGCCGATAGGTGTAACTACAATGGGAGCAAGGGGGTTGTAATAGAGTGAATTGATAACAAAAACCCCTTAATATTTACTGGCATAGATATCTTAAATACATCTTTTTAAAAGACGCTGAGAGATATAAACCTTGAGGTGCCAATCTAATCTATGTCACAAATCCAATATAGGTGGCTTGATATCTCTCGGTATCGTTTAGATGTGTTTAAGATATCTACGCTAGTTATTACTTTAATTGATTTGCTTTGCTTAGTAGTGTATCATTGTTGGGAAAGATAGCTATGGTTGTGTATTTCTGTAATTTTATAACAGACGATACAACAGGGATATGATTCTGAATTCTTTTCTTTCTTTGCTCCACACACACGGAAAAATAATTGTTTTGATTGTGGCCTTTCGTTGTAGGAAAAATATGGCCATCCTTCTGTATTTCTGTAATTTTATAACAGAAGATGCAACAGGGCCATGGTATTATTTGATTTGAGTTGGTTCAATATGCGATTCTGAATTCTGTTCTTTCTTTGCTTCCCCAGGCACCTCAGCAGGATAATTGCTTTGATTGTGGTCTTTTCCTGCTTCATTATGTTGAAATGTTTCTAAGAGACGCTCCAGCAAAATTTAACCTTCTGGAATTGAAGAGCAAAGTTTCCAAATTTGTAAGCTTCATCCTTGTCTCTTCTTGTTTGTTGAATCCTTATGGTGGCAATTGTGCATTTAATATTGAAATATTTTTGTATGTTTAAACTTCATTTGCAGAAAAATTGGCATGCAAACAATTTCTATTGTAGGATAATTTTAATTTTAAGGCAGATCCTTTTATATTTAATTTTAAGGCAGATCTTTTAAGCAACAGATTAATGCACTGTTACTGCTTTAAAATGAACTTATGCCATATATTTTCTATATAGTTGCTGTTTAGAGAGATGAAATTAGGGTGAATTTGAGCACATTTCCATGGCACAAATTTTGTTCTGATTATTTTCTCTATTACTTTTCTCATTGGGGAGCTTCTTTCCTGTAACATTAACTCCAACTAATTGTCATCAGATTCATCAGGGGTGAGTTCTTTTGGTTTACATTGATCACAATTAGTGATGGGCTATAAATATCCAGAATTTATTTCCCTTTATTTTTAAATAATGAAAAAGCATGTTTAGGTGGATGATATCAAACTCGTACCGCCAGTTAACCTTTACTCTCAATTTTAATGTGAATTCTTTGTTCTGATCTGTTGTGGCAATCCAGGAAAATGTACCTAAATAAGCAGGGGAACATTATTGGCATTCATTAAACCTATAATTTATTCTTTTGCACTTTCAACATCTGGGTTATGAATGAGAAATCTCAGTCATTGGTTCCATCTTGTGTACACTGGCATGAGTTCTATGGGAGCTTGTGCAACCCTTCATTTGAACAATGCACATGGGACATCACTTCATTAGTACTCTGAAGTTTTTGTTAGGGTTATCATAAATGCAATCAGCCAAGAGACAGATAGAAATGCCAATTTTTCAAAAAATAGGAGACGGAGTTTGGGGAACACTAATTTACAAATCAGAAACCCTTATCCTCCACGGGGTTGATTCGAGACAGATTTATATCATAGCGCGAGAGGTCATATTCCTACAAATGCTCACATAATTATTGCAATTGCACTTAACTGTATGGAGACTCCCTACTTTACATAAGAATCTTGAACCCGCTTGTCCATTTCGACCAATTGTTTAATCTTGTATGTACATAGACATCTCTAGTCTTACTGTTTTCTCTTCTTACTAATATCACTCTGGGCTTTGATAAGAACTCTGCTATAAAACATGTCATAAATTTCATGCAAAAATCAGCAAAATACATGCCTTATAGTATTTTTCTTTTTCTTTAGCTCTTTTGACCCTGTTTGGCTAACTACCAAAGCAGAATCTCCAGTCATTTATATGTAATATTCAATAAACTTCAATAGGAAGTACTTGATTTTTGAGGGACATTTCAGCAGTGGTCCCCTGGGACGCGTCCCCACTGGTTTTTGGCTGCTCCCAGGAATTGGAATGTCTCAGGGATGCAGGGACAGGGACAGAATGCCCCCCACTGTCCCGTTTTTTTCCCTCCAAAAGGGAGATGTCCTAGGGATGCCATCTCTGCGAAGGTAACGTCCCTTTAATCGGAAACGCCCAGACGTCCAGATCTCAAAAATGGACAGTCAAAGAGATAAAATAAAAAACCGTTTCTGGGCACACAATTTGCCGCAGGGTTACGGTCATTAGGGCACATGATTTGCATACGATTTGCTGCAGGGTTACGGTCATTAGGGCACACGATTTCAGAAGAGTTAACACAATCTGTGCTCTCAGGATTGAATCTGCATCTTATGTTTGGAAATTTGCGCAGCTTTGGCAAATGCCATTGCTGTGGAATTTTAAATTTATAACATTTATATTTATAAAAGCAATAATTATATTAATATAGTAAATAGTGAGAATATTAATAAGTGTTAATATTATAAATAGTTAGAATATTAATATTAATATTTATAATATATTATTTTTATTATTATTAATATAATTATTATTATTTTTATTTCTAATATTATAATATATTTATTATTATTTATAGTAATATATTACAACAACAAATATTAAATATTATATATATATGTAATATTATATTATTATTATTTGTATTTTTAAATTATAATATATTATAAACATTAATATATTATAACACCATATATATATATATATTTTGATAAGTGCTACCTAGGAGGTAGCGCCCTTCATATTATATTTGAGAATAGCAACATACATGGACATGGCTCTCATGAGCGTGCATTACATATTCTTAGTTACTTGATACATTAGAGGCGCCAAAGAAAGCGAAGACCCTCCGCGAGTCCAAAGGCTCGCTCCAAGCAAGGAGGGGACTGCAGATCTCCATATTGGCTGTGGAAAAAGGTGAAAACCTCCATGTTCCACCGAATTCCATCTTGGAACAGCCTCGGCGCCTCAGCTGTTACCTTATTCTTCTTGACTGTTGCAGGCTCAAACCCCCCCCCCCCCCCCCCCCCCCAATTAGTCCAGAAGAAGGCGTCTTCTTGAATGCAGAGATGGCCTTGTATGCCTTCTCCCACATCTCTTCCTTCACTGAGGAATACGCCATGGTTTTCCCACACTGCTTCTTGCAAATATCAGCACAACTGGCATCAGGAAATCTTCATATAAGGCACCGTCATGGTTGTGTTCATCCGACAGCTGGTTCACACTGATGACTTGTTTGATTGCCTCGACCGCTCCTTTCTCTGCATTAAAGAGTCTTCGGATCTGATCATCCAAGGATTCTTCCTCTTCAGCATCCTGTTCTTCGTCCTGTTCCCTTGCCGGACCCAAAAATTTTGAAAAAAATTGCCGTCCCTGGAAACCTGTCCCCCCGTCCCGGAAACCTGGAGAAACACTGTATTTCAGGAAGACATTCCCATATGCATATCCAAGCCAGGGATGCACTTCTGTGATGGGAGAGGAGACCCAGAGTGAGGGTGTGAATTTCCAATTGAAGTCTGCTTAATATTCATTGGGGCTTTAGGTTTTCCATTTTGCTTGGGTTCCAATCAAGTACATATTGATCTAGGAAGTTTCGTTCTTTGCCAGCTCTCTGGGATCCTCTATTTGTGCAGTGGCGTAGTGAAGAATGAAACCAGAACCCATATCTGGTCACCTTTGATACACATAAATTCAAAATTGTCACCATTTGGGATGATATGTAGGTGTGCTTTCTGATTTGGCAGGCTATAAATTTCACAGTTTCATACAATTTCCAAATGCAGCAGTAAGCACTAGTTTTGTAGCGAGCCTTGATTCCCATGTGATGGCTAATGTGTTTGTTCGAAGTTAAAAATGTCTATTTAGTGCCCCATTTACAACATTTCTATTAAATTCTCTAGAAGGTATAACTCACCCCTATGGGGAGTTGGAATCCTTACTGAAGTATTCTATGCATTTGATATTAGAAATCTATCTGTTTAAAGAGTTATATAGACAGTTACTTGAGATTGAGTTCTCTTAAGTATAAAAACTATCTGTGTATTGCCAATATAAATTTGGTCATCTGTTTCTACTTTTCTTGCAGATGTTACTGTACTAGTATATGTACACCAAATGAAAGGTTGTATGTTTCAATGGCAGCCTGGATGCAGTTTGAAAGTGTGCAGTTTTTATTGGTGAAACAATTTTTTTTGATGTTTTTGCCATTTATTCTTCAAATGCTGAATAATGAGCCGAGTAAGTTTTACTTAGGATTTCTTTCTAGTCTCGGAGAGATCTAGTGAGTCAATTGGGTTGTAGTGAAGCAGTAGGATTAAGCACTTTGGGCGGTTAATTTCTAAAACAAATGGCCCTAGTTGATTTGGCTGTTTCAACAAGGCAAAGTATTTGAAGGTTGGCCCATTCTCAAATAGTAAGGCTTCTTTCTTTATCAAAAAGAAGTTCTGAGAAAACCTTGGGTTCTTGCAAGAAGTGGTCTGTGGGGGTGTTTGCTATATGTTTATTTTATAGGAAATTCAGGGGTTTCTTTGTGCAGTTGATCAGATTTGTGAATGCATAAGTTTAGAAGAATGTTGTTTTACAATTATGTGTAGAGTTTTAGAAAGATAATCTCTATGCTAAATTTTTGTGAAAATAGACACTTGCTTCAAGACTTGTCCTTTATCTTTATACACTTCTCATTATGAAACTTTTGAAGTGGGTTCAACCTTTGTGTTATCGTTTCATGGCAGTTTTGGTTTACAAGTATTCTAATTTCTATTTGACTTTGGCAGCTTAGCAGGGATTGGTTTTATCCAGCTGAGGCATCTTTGTTAAAGCGTTTTTATATAAGAAAGCTCATCCACCAACTATCTAGAGAATTCTCTGGCATTGGCTCCACACCAGGCTATGGGGCAAATCACCAGCCTTATGAGGCAGGACAAAGAGATACAGGGACAAGTCAGGAAGTAGAATGTGTCTTGGAAGAGTGTGCTCCTAGCCAAGCATGTACTGAAAGTCTTCTGATTGGTAAAGTAAATGAACTTTCTCTATGCCATATGGATGCAGACACACAGAGATCGTTAGGCCAGGCAGGTAAAAGCATGACCACGGATGGTTTTGGGAAAGACCTTGGGCTTGTTTGTGGTGAATATGGTGGAATTGAAACAGATAATCACATTTGTGATGGTGAACAGTTTGGATCATTCCATAATGATAGCTTACCACAACAGTTGAAATCAACTCAAGATACGCCTCCTGAAAGTGGCACAAATCAATTATCTTCTGACTTACTTTATCAGTTTGTAACTGGTGACCATGGGCAAAGTGACAAAGAAATTGATTATTTCTGTGTCGCCCGAGCAGTCCCTTTAGGAATTCAGCTTGGTCTGTTGAATAATCAACACAGTCCCAATACTAACCAATTAGTTGATAAAAAAGAGGAACATCCAGAAAGTTCTTCCAAGGGATTCCTTTGCAAAGAGGGATCAGAATTCCCAAGCTTGTCAACTGCATCAGAGTCTTCATCCCATATCAGAATATATGCAAATTCGAACCATGACACAAGACCACGGAAGAAACAGAAGGCTCAGGATGACACTATAATACATTCAGAAGAAAATGAAAAATCTGCAACTATAATGCCTGCAGAAGAACCTGAAAAATCTGCAAATGTAATGGACCTGAAGAATGCTGAGGAGATGAGTGTTTCAGTGGAGCCATTAGACTCTTCTAATTTACCGCATGAGACTCAAACATCACACCCAGTAGCAGCACAGGTTGAAGGAAGTAATATGATGTGTAGAGATTCTGAAAACGCTGCATCCCTCGAGGATATTGTGCTTAGTTTACAGGAAACAAAGTTGGTCTCTTCTGACAATGATAAGAGTATTGCATTGCAGAAGCAGAATTCAAAATCTTTATTAGCAGAGAACTTAGATTTGCAAGATCTGGCAGATGTGAATCATTGTGATACAGTCGCTGGAGGTCTTGAAGATCCTGAAAAGAGCATCAATAACCCTTTTGTATCTTTCCAAGCTGACCGACAATCTGTTGATCATGATTATGATGTTGGTTTCTCATCACTAGATAAATGTAAGGATTCCTCATCTATGGAAGATTGTGCCAGATCTGCTGGCAACATACCAGAAAATAGTGTCATGGTTGTCAATGATTGTAAATGTGATGATTCTATCAGCAAGACGGTTGAAAATTTAAATAAACTTGCCGAATCTAACGAAATAACTGAAAATGTAGATAAGTCTGTCATTCTGGAAGGTGGTATCAAGGGTAGAACAGAAAATGAAGATGTACATACCGTAGTTGCTGATTATAAATGTACAAATAGCGTCAGCAGTACAAATGAAAAAGACGTTAGATATGTTGGTACGGAAGGGAGGGTCGAGTCTCCCCCAGATTTTATGCACAGTTCAAGCATGACACCTCAAAATAAACAGAAGTTTTCTCTAGAGGGCTCTGCTGAATGTTTATCTTCTACTGATTTCTCTTCGCCACCTCCAGAGTCAATTATAACGAGGACTAGAAGTCGGAGAACACCATCTACGGTAGCAAATGGAAGAAATCTTAATGGTGTTAAAGGGTCTCCACAAGTCCCTGAACGCCCCCGAACTAGAAGTGTTACTAAGAACATGGATTCTTCAAACTCTGTTCGGGGAAATCGAAGAAGAAAGTTGAGTAATTATAACTATTGAAAGTGAGTTCCACTTCTCAAATGTTTTGATCACACTTGTCATTGTAACTATAATTTCATTGTACTAATGATTGAGATGATTTGGTATGTCGCTTTTTTGGACTATAAGATGTCTTGTGATATATTGAAGAGAAATGGAGGAATGTCTGTACAAATAATGGTCACAGAACTTTCTCTCAAACAGGTTTGTACTATGTGCATCCTTATGTGCATACAACTTTTGGGCTTGTGTTCAGGCATTAATAACTTCCATTTTTTGCACTTCTGACTTTTTGTTTCATAGCCATAACAAAATGGCAATATGTCAGTAATTTTTTCAGTTTGATGTGTATTATAAATTTGCCTGCAGTACGTTTTTATTTTGTTGTTGGGATATATGAAACACTGTTCTGAGCATCATATTGGATTTGCACTGTAAGGGATTTAACTGTCGTGTGCTTGAGGATTTGTGCTGCTTGCATCTTATAAGTGAAGGCCTCTTTTTACATATTAAAATTTTGCAGCTGCTTTCAAACAAGGCATAAAACTTCGATGTCATTATGCCAAACTTACATTTCAGTAACATGCCAAAAAATCATTTCACGCCAATAAACATGACCATAGTTCTATATTAACATGAAAACTGTTTATTATTTACTGTTTGGATGACAATTTCTTCCAATTGTTTTTTGAAAGCTTTTCCTCATAAGTGCGATGTGCATCTATCATGTCATACCTATCCCTTGACACAAGGAAAACAAAACCAACTAATGGGGTTGATTTTGGTTAGAAATTTGATGTAAAATCATAAATGTTATTCTTTATTGAAAAAGTTAAATATATTTTTATGAGATTGTGCTCAATCTAAAATAAAGTTTTGATTATGATAAGTTGGTTTTAAAGGGACCATAAACCTTGCACAATAAGCTCAGGTTTTGACAGGACCTGAAACCTTACAACGCTGCAGCCAAGCTGCCCCAGTGAACAAAAATGTCCAAAACACCATGGGCCAATCTATACAACTCTGGATCTCTAACGGGCAATCTGCACACCATTGACTTTGGGGTGAGAGTCAAACACAGATTTGGGAAGCTCCCTCTTCCAACAATGAACAATTATACAGGAAAAACATTTTCAAAATCCTTTGAACGAGGAGAGAGGAGAGGGGAATCCTCTACCGCTGCCCCAACTGAAGCCACTTCCCGCAAGGGGGAAGAGAGTCTAACCATAGAAGTCGGAAGTTGCACATAATTAGTAGACATAGTTGGAGCAATGGTCCCAGTGCAATGAGCTCAATGAGGGAGCAACTAGAATTGGATCTGAAGAAGAGCTCTCAATTGGACTTGAGGAAATTGTCAAATTTGCACCACCCCTAGAGGAAACTGCCACATGCATGAGATCCACAACAGAAACTAGAGAAGGTCGGTCATCCTGAGAGTCAAAATCACCAACAGTCAATTGATCAGTGAGGGCATTTCGCCACTGCGTAGCCGGGCCCGCCTTACGACGAGAGGAAGGGAAATCAAAAGCCAAGTGTTTGGTGGCAAAGCATCGTCTGCAGCAGAAGGGGAGACCCTCATAATTCAACATTTGAGTCCAAGGACTACCCTCCACCATCAAAACATCATCCTCAGGAAGAGCCTTGGATGTATCAATATCCACTAGGATACGGGCGAAAGTAGGGTGGTCCATGAGGGTAGTTGTTGAATCAACCTTCAAAAAATGACCAATAGCATTGCCAATGGCCTCATAACGTGACTCTTCCCGCAACTGAAGAGGGAGATGGGGAAGTCTGACCCAAACTGACTTGATATTGAGCTGTTCCAAAAGCGGGTTAAAAGAGGTAGACCATGGCTTGAGCGAAAGGGAATGCTCACCCCACATCCACAACTGTCGATCGAAACTCACATCCCTGTCGTGTACATTCGAATGTCACAATAAAAAAACCCCTACAACTCGATTCTCCCCACAACAAGAGGTCGCCACAAGTCGAGAATCCATGAGTGCAAGTTAGGGAGAGGGCTGGAAAATCTTCAAACTAGGCCGTGGGAAGCATAATAGTGTTCATTTTCGCTCACCTCTTGACTACACAATGACGGGGGAAGATTGAGAGCAGGGGAAGGGCTGAAATTTGACACGAGGAGTGTGAGACGGAGCTTCCCTCCTAGCAATGGATGCATGGGATGAAGGGGAGCCACGGGCTAGACCCGTCGCAAGAGGAGAATCGTCGTTTGAAACCACTGCACATCAACATGAGGCAAATGCTCAATAGTTGTAGGAGATTCCACAATAGGAACGGCCCCAGTTGCAGAACAAGGAAGAGACGGACCCCTGGAAGGACCCCCAATGACAGAGGAGGGGGTAGAGAAGCTGTCTGCCACACCCGGATCTTTCATACCAGAAGTGCTTGGTAATAGAGAGGGTGTCACAGCCATGGGAGAACCCATGCCACAGTCGCCAAGGGAAGAGGAGAAAACATCTGCACCACAGAAAGAATGTAGAGCAGACGTAGCAACCCCGCCTGCACCAGAGCAGCCAAATCCAAAGGCAAGAAAAATTATGTAACATTTAACATAAAGTTTTGCTCAAATGTATTTTTGAATATTTAACATTTTGTGCCATTAGCTTGTTCAATAGAGGTTTGACTACATTTATATATAACATTATCATTGGCTTGAACACATATTTAGTTTGTTGGAATTAGCATGGATGGAGGAACAGCAAAGTTTTACCATCCTAATTAATTGCTATTGGGAGGGTTTTTAAATTCTTTTTCTTAATATTTTGATTTCTCTTATAACAAATATGATAATGATGACAAATCGTATGTAATTATTTATTTTAATTACTGGATCATCCAAAAAATCAAAGCAAATATACTTGGAAAAAAGAACTATAACGTCTAAAGGAAAATATACTTGTCAAGGTGATCAATGCCAACTCATGCAGTTGCTATACTACTTAATGGAGATTCTCAGTGGAATGCTGGCTTTTTAAACTGAAGGTATTTGTGTATTTATTTCTGGTGGAGCTAGACGTACTGATACCTCAGACATAAGATTGCGCTGGGTTTCAAAATAATGTGCCACCTCACCATGTCCTTTTGCCTAGTAAATGACATTTGGTATGCCAAGTGGTTTGGTTAATATATGAAGTTACCTATCAAAATAAACATCAACAAAAAACGAGAGTTTAATTGAAAAGGGCAGTGAAAGATAAATTGCTTTGAGCTACAGGTTCATCAAGAACTAATTTTTTTTTGGATGCTAACTTGTTTGGTAGGCTTTGGGCCTTTATTTGGGGCTCGATATGAGTTTTAGGCCTTCAATGTAGTTTGGGGTTAAGAAGATTAGGTTTTGGGCCTTTAATGTAATTTGGGGCTGAGTGATTTCCAGGGTTTTGTGATTTTAATTTAGTTTGGCACTAATTGAGGTCGAAGGTTTTGGACCTGTAATATTTTTTGGTACCAAATGGGCTTGGTGCCGATGGTTTATTTCTGTGCCAAGTGGTTTGATTGGTTTCGTGCCTCTAATGTAGTTCGCTGCTAGCGGTATAGAAAGCTTAGCACCTCTAACATAGTTTGGTGCCAAGTAGTTTTGTAGGCTTTGTTTGTCATTGTTGTTGATATAAATATATCTGAATAGCTTCATCATATCACAAGGAAAAATATGCACTCATCTATAAATTTATTAGGAGGATCACAAGGCTAACAAATTTTTATTACTTGACCATGCAATGTTACAGGATCATGTTATCAATTTAGGATATTAATGTCTCTTGATACACTTTTTGACATACATTATCATGGGATCAAATAATCAATTTAGGATATTGATGTCTCTGGATACACAATTTGTCAGACATTTAGTATCAAACAATGAGGAGTAAGAATGATAGTCATAAGAAGGGAATTTATTGATTATAGTTTTTAAATTTTCATAAGTTATCGTTAATACTATTGTTAAAAATATACCAGCACGCTGTGTTTATGTTGTGAGACTAATAAATGCCTTTTTAGTTTGTGTGATATATTGAAAAATGAATTACAAACATCATTCAATTTAGGATATTAATGTTTCTTGAATGCAATATCATCATACATTAAAACGTTTAGTAACAAACAATGAGGCATGAGAATGATAGCCATAATAAAGGGAATTTGACCGTGATAGGTTTTGAAGTTTAATATCTTTTTGTTATACAATTTTATCAATAATGCTATCGTTCAAAACATATGTGCATCACATGGGAATGTTGCTAAAAATATACAAGCATTCTGTGTGTATGTTGCAAGACACATAGCTAATAAATGAAGTTATTAATAGCTTTTGTAATATATTGAAAATCAATTATAAACATCATTTTACTGGTTGATTTGAATCATTATGATGTAAGTTGTGTTAAGAAAAGAGGTGTTAGATAAATTGATGAAGTTGTGTGAAAAGTAGTAATATTTAGTGAAGTATATGGAGGCAATGAATGAAATGCAGTGAAGTAATATGGAGGCAAAAAAGGAAAATGCAGTGAAGGAATATGGAGGCTTTGCATGTGGTGCTTAGCTTTAACAGGAGAGGTGTTCAGGAATGTAGGTTCCATTACTCCTGGAAGAGGGCATGCTGGATAAGTAGCAGTCTGGGTAAGTATTTTTGGCTGTTGTGTATTTATTTGTTTTATGGTTTGATATATAAATGGGCTTCAAAACTGTCAAAACTATTTACTAGTTCTGTTGGATTATGAATCAATGGCAGCATCATGGAGGGTAGAATTATGCAGTTCTTCTCAGTTGTAGTTTACTGTTTCTAGAATAAAAAAGATCTATATTCTGTCGGATCAAGGCACAATTGTTTGTTGTATTTTCAGGAGGGGAATGGTAGGGTCGTTGTTTTAGACGCAATTTGCTGATTTTAGAATCAAGACAATAATTAATTCATTGGATTTCTCTTTTACTTTTTGCATACAATAACTCTTTTGCTCTGACTAGCTTAAAATAACTCTTATGTATACAATAACTCTTATTAAGTGAGACATGGCCTTTTCCATTCTAATTGGAGTGAGAACATGGCCCAAATTTGACAGTTGACCTTGCTAGTCAAGTAATTTTTTCGTGACATTATTTATTCGAAGTTGCCTTTAAAATATTGAGACATGCTTTATTCGAAGTTTTGTCTGTTTGTCCAAAATCTCCCCTTTCATGTGATACAATCTTTTTAAATTTTTAAATTTTGATTGTATTTTATGGCAAAAATTTTAAGTACAGCCATCAAAATTAGGCCTTGGTTGGGAGTCCCTCCGAAAGAACCAGTTTAACAAATTAAAAAAGAGAAAAAAAAAAACATAACATTGACAGTTGTTTAAATATGTGCTTATACGTATTAAGAGCACCCATCAAATTTAGGTGAAGCTAGTAATTATATTTAGGCGGTTAGACTCATTGGAATCAATTACTTTTTAAAATTGCAGTGCGAATATTTCAGGAGGGATCACATTAAAATGTAAAGCCCTGACTTATATTCAAGTTTTCTATAGTTGTGCAGGTATAAATGATCCCTTGTTCCAGTCATAAGCAACTGCTACATATATTTTGTCTTCGACTAAAATAACATACACAAGAATTAATTTGTTGTTATTATTTTTTTAATTTGGGCATATATAATTCCTGCTTTTTAACAATTCAGGTACAAGCTTTAACCATTATAGATTCTTGTGGTAAAGCTTTTCCTCCTCTATACATATTGCCCAATGCTTAAATAATTCTTTGAATTTTGAGAGGTTATATATGAGGCTGGGAAAGTTTTGTGATAAAAATGGGGAAATCTACATACTTTTTGCTTTTGATATATCAGTACACTTTGTTGTAGAAAATCATGAAGGGAATTGTAAAGGGGCAGGTTGATGCAAGTTTTTTGGTTTTGGAGTAGTATTCAAAATGTATCCTATAGTAACAATGTGCTACCAATAGTATTTACATTTTCACGATAAGAGTATAAATCAACAACATTGAATATTAGTGAGATATCCTGACCTTCAGGCAATTCGATTTCTTAGCATTTTCAGAAAATCTGTGTAAAATTTTGCTGACCAATTTTCTTGGGTTTCATCTTATTATAAGTTCTTGTTGGAAACCTCTATGTTCATTTGCACTAGCTTTATACTTTGCACTACTCATCTCCAAATGTTTCTTTACTTGTGTATGCCAAAAATGACTTAATAACTTAGTATCCTTATTTGAAATGATACTTTGTGGCAACCCATGTAATCTAATTGCTTTGAAGAACAAATCAACAATCTTAGAAGTGTCATTCGACTTTTGACAAGGAATAAAATGCACCATTTTAAAAATCTATCTACAATTAATATAGAAACATTACCTCGGTGAGTTTGTGACAGTCCAAGGATAAAATCGATGGAAAGTTCTTACCAAGGTCTCTTTAGTATTGGCAATGGTTTGTATAGTCCAATATTTTGTGCAACACCTTTTAATAGCAACTTGACAAATATTTGCATATTTTAACAAATCTTTTGAAATCTCAGTGCAAACATGTCTAGAAATACATCTCCTCCAACATAGCCAATGTTTTATCTACACCATTGAATTGTCCTCCAAGCTCTCCACTATGTAGTTCCTTGACGAGATTCTCTCTCACTGAACTTTGTAGTATGCTTAACTATTTCCTCCTAAATAAGTATCCTTCCTCAACAAAATAATCATCAAATGAACATTTACTTCCAATCCAAGGTTCCATGCAAGTTTTTCACGCATCTACAAAATTTGGATCTATGGCATACGAATCCTTCATCATCATGGTAGAGAACAATGCTTGCCTTCTTGTGGCATTTGTGACTTTGTTTGTGCTGTAGTTGCTATGCTCAAGGACAAAAGAATAGTCCTACAAATATTACACCCAACTCATATGTCTTTGGTTCAACTTTTCCTTGCTATCAAGAAACTTTAATGCATCATGATTAGTTTATAAAACAAATCCTTTTGGCAACAGATAATGCTTCCACTTACACAAAGCTTGAACAATACCATAAAATTCTTGATAATAACTTGAATATTTCTGCGTATCTTCATTCAACTTTTTACTAAAATAAGCAATGGGTTTACCCTCTTGGCTCAAAATAACGATGACATTGTCATTAGCGTTGCAATCAACTTGTAAAACTTTGTCAAAATTAGGAAGTGCCAACAACACTTTTGTGACGTTTTTTTCAAGAGTTCAACACTCTTTTTAGCAGCAACTGTCCACTTTAAACATCCCTTCTATGAGACACACAAACTTAGGATGCCTAGGATCACCTACAACCAAAACAACCTTCCATAATAAGAGAGAAGCAACACAAATGCTATATTGACAAAGAATGATAATGATGCATCCAAGATACAAGTTACACAAGATATGATATGTACAATGAGAGCCCTTGCTTATATAGACAAGGTTGAGATCTAGGACAACACAGGATCATGACAATTGTCTTAATCCTATAACTTGAGACACAAATATTAAATACCCTAAGTAAACTTGACAAGTGTGAATAGGACTTAAAGTGGAACAAACTAGGTACTATGTTTACACCAACACCTTCCACATGTAGTGTGTTCAAGGTGCAAATATCCCACTAAAGTTCCTACTTATAGTACTTGTTAAACTATGGAAGCTCCTAACCTTTGTAGCACTGTGTGATACTAACCACTCAATAATTGCTTGAACCTTTTCCCGGTCCATTTTCAATCCACCTTGAGATATCACAAATTTGAAGTAAATTGAATCTTTTTGCATGAAAAAATATTTCTTCAGCTTCACACACAATTTCTCTTTCCTCAGTTGCGCTAAAACTTGTTGCACATGTACAAGATGTTTCTCTTTTGTCTTGATAAACACTAAAATATCATCCAAATAAATGAACACAAACTTATCCAAGAATGGCTTCAAGATTTCATTAATCAACCTCATAAAGGTACTTGGCACATTTGTTAGCCCAAAAGGCATGACCGACTCATATAGTCCATCCTTGTTTCAAAAGGTTATATTCCACTCACCCCTTTTATGGATTCTAATTTGATGGTAACCTCTCTTCAGATCAATTTTAGACATATAATGTGTTCCACTCAAACAATCCATCAAATCATTCATGTGCGGCAATGGAAACATATACTTAATGGTGATCTTGTTGGTAGCACAAGAGTTTGTACACATCTTCCATTCTCCTCCCTTCTTTGGTGCAAGTACTGTAGGTATAACATTAGGGTTCCTACTTTCTTTGATCACATCTCTCTCTAGTAGTTCTTATAAACTTGTCTATTTAACTAAGCACCCATATTAGGGCTCAATTTGTTTGGTGCTTTGTTTGGTAGACTAGATTTTGGGGATCAAACCCAACAATCCTTAGGAATTCCACTACATGATGTCTTCAAAATATTTCAGTAGTGCTTCCACTTTTGGCTCCATGGACTTGTGTGACTTTATTAATTGGCACAAGCTTAACAACTAGTGTATAACATTCCTGCAAGTTTTCAACTTGATTGAGAAACTATTTAGTAGTAAAAAACATTATCTTGTTGTCGATGGATTCTTCCTCGGCCTTTAGTGGATGCAACACAAACTTCTTTCCATTCTTTTTGATGGTGAAGTTATTCTTTCTACCATCATGAATGGTGCAAACATCAAATTCCCTCTATGTGCAACACAACTAAACATTGTTCCTTAAAAGTCATTTGCTAACCCTTTCGCAACCATAAAACATGGTAAGGATTAGGATGTGTTACTAGTTTCAAGTCTAATTTCTCTACCATTTTTGTGGACACTAAGTTATTAGTGCTTCCTCTGTCTATGATCATCTAACAACACTTTCCTGTATATTTACACCTAATGTAGAAGATACTTTTCCTCAACTATGGTTCTTTGTCTTCTTTGCCAAATTCTTCATTACCTTTTGTAATATGCACTTTTCCCAATGCGTCCTTGTACTTGCATGACATTTGGACCCTCAAATGCCCTGTGGCCCATTTTGCCACATCTAAAATAGGTACCATTGGAAGTCTTTCCACAACCTCCTTTACCTTTTCTTTCCTTCTTGGAAGTTTTCTCTTCCTCAGAGCCTTGTGTGTTACTGCTAGATGTAGTGGCTTCTCTTTACACATATCCTTGCTTATTGTTATGCTCTTGTCCTTACCTTGCACTCTTTGCTGCTTGTGGGA
Source organism: Cunninghamia lanceolata (assembly GCA_027924645.1). NCBI lineage: Eukaryota > Viridiplantae > Streptophyta > Pinopsida > Cupressales > Cupressaceae > Cunninghamia > Cunninghamia lanceolata. Next base: position 180,998 of record BSBN01001137.1, on the reverse strand, counting down.
CAACTTATCCTCTACCGTTAGTGCGAGTTGGTAGGCATCCTCAATAGACTGAATCGATAATAAGTAGATTTCATCTTGGATTGTTGTACACAAACTAGTCACATACCAAGACACCTTCTCTGCATCATCTTCAACATGACCAATGTGGACACTAAGGTAATAAAACTCTTTAGTATACTCTTTCACCAATAGTTCTCTTTGTTGCAAGTTTGGAACTTCTTGAACAACTCCACTTAGTTTGTAGGAAAAAAATAACCTTTCAATTTGAGATCTTTAGCTTGTTCTTAATCTAGTGTTTCTGCACATAGTCCCACCATAAGAAAACATGTCATTTCAGCTTGGTGGTGGCATACTTGAGTCATTTAGGGTCTTCAATGGACTCAAACTGAAAATATATTTTTAGATCATTGATCCAAGCTAGTAGATCTTCAGGATTCAAGCCTCCTAAGTAATAAGGGAGATCAAATCTTGGCTTACTTCTAACCCTCACTAATGTCATAACAAATTTATCTTCTGCATTTTGTTCATCATTAGAACTTGAAACATCTTTAGCACATGGTTGCCGATCTAGTGGTCTCTTCTCATCACTTACATCTTTAGCCACAAGCATTCATCACATTATCCTAGTCTCTAGGGCTCAAGCCTTGCTTGCATAGCTCTCATCATGTCAACTACTTCAGGATCACACTATGTCCTTGATTTTTGCCACCTTTCCTTTTGTAAGCCATTTCTCTAATAATTACCTACAATGCAACAATGCTTAAACTTTTGCTATGGGGTTACCACTGACCCTTCGATGGCTTAGAAACGAGGCTCTAATACCAAATTTTGTAGTCATATATGGAGGGTCTAATAAAAGACTATCTATTCATATATATATAGTTGTTATGTGCCATCTTGTTCCTTATTCTCTATTTAGAATTTGGGTTCTGTTGTGTGCTCTTACATGAATTTTTCATTTCATGTGTGTTGGGTTGCATGGATATATACACTGTATGACAATATCAAAGCATACACACGCCAAGATTCACAATCTTTTAGATTATTTGATCTTCTCTCTTTCTTCATTGGATTTTCTAATTTCATTTATTGCATTTTAATAAAGACACTTTAAGTTATAAGACAATGTTGATAGAAAATGTAGTACAAAGCCTTATGCACATGTAGTAGAAATTAGGGGCCCATATTAAAATGATTTCAACTTTTATCCTTCCTCAAGATTAAATATATTTTCTTGTTGCTTGTAAATGACCTCTTGAATTGTCGTGTCAAGATATGACTTTGGAACTTGATGTAGTTTTAAACATGAACCTCCCTAGGACCGATAATAAATTAAGTGGCCTTAAAATGGGTGTGAGATTCAAATACATAGGCACACAATCTTAAATAGGCCCCATTTTACACTAAAATATGCTAGAACTTAAAATATGGCAATGTGACACAAATGTTGGTGAGTGGACATTGTCATGGTCCCCATAAGATCCTTGGATTACATTTTGGAGGCTTCATGTGTAAAATGTAGTATCACACAAAAATATGGCACTTGGTAGTTGTGTATGCACAATCAAGGAATTGTGGCCAAAAAATGGAACCAGAACAAAAACAACACACCTACAACAAGAACAACATACTTATAGCAACAAAGCAAACCTACAAAAAATAAACATTTAAGAATGAATTTAATTTTTTTTTCTCAACCCTTGAAATGCTCCTACATAATTGAGTATGAGGAAGGGAGACATGGGAGAATAAAATTATGCACAACTCTAAAATTCGAAACTTGTTGCAACAACCCCCTTGGATATTAAGAATAGGCCCTTGTTGAGTTTCCCCTCATTGCCATGTTGAAAAGATTTTATCATATTTTTATTTGTGAAAGCTTCTATTTGTTTGCATAAAAAGAGACTTATGAGTTACACTTTGGTTAAGTATAAGAAGGGAAAACTATAACTCACAATTTTTAAAATTTCTTATTGTGACTACCCTCTTGGTTGGTCTAATGGGCTTTGTTCAATTACTTGCTTATTTTTGACGTCTTAAAAATATTTTTCTAAATTTTTATTTGTTGAAGATTCACTTTGTTTATGTTTTAAAAAGCCAATTGTAGTTTGAGTGTAAATGGATAAAATGTGAGACAATTAGAAAACTTTGGGTGAAGAATAGGTATGATCATGCATTTTAATAGTTAAAAGATTAATGACAATTTTGGAAAGAGATAAAATAAGATTTAACCTACATTCATCTATTCCTAAGAAGACAACTCTGCAAATCTTTTATCATATCATTCCACATGTAAAAATGGAAAATAATACTCCAATTTGAAGAAAGGAAAAATGCCTTGACCATTAAACCATGTGAAAGTTAAGGACAACCATGGTCAGTTGAATACATTTTAGGAAAAGAAGAGGCTTCATCAGAAAGTACATAATCATTCTTGATTACCACTTATTGGACCTCAAAACAACTCTTTTGTTTACTTAGTATGGGTAAAAAATAATTCCATTAGCATCGACTACCATAACCCAATGCATGAGTTTTAAATCCATGTACTTATTAGTTTGTCATCTTTTTGTTTAGGAAGAAATTAGAAGAAATCAATCATATTGGTTAAATTGGTTTTTCTTTGACAACATAGACTATGCAGTTATGCTCCATATTGTAAATTATGTTTGCATGATGAAGATGCCCATTTGATTATTTTGCCAGTGGCTGCTAAGATGGGAGCGATGGTCTAGACCAAAGGTTAATTATTTGATTGACTTATTAGGAGTAAAACTAAGACTACCGTATGCTATACAATTGTACATTCAACCTCTTGGAAAGGATTAAAATTGTTATTTTGGGTCTTTGTAAATCTCATCAATCCTAAACTTCTTGTATTTTAAACCATAATGGCCAGATTCCTATTACTAAAAGCTTGTGTTCTTGTGGATATCTAGAATTGAAATGATGTATATAAATTGTTCTAAAACTACTTGTAGATATTTGGAATTTGAATTGTTGTATATAAATTAGTTTTGCTTCCTACTTGATTAAATTAATTAAAACTTGATTTTATTAATTAACTATGATTCACTATCCTTGTGAAATCTCCATCTAACAAAGAAATACTTTGCTCTTCTCACTGAGAATTTGGTAGTTGTTGAAGGCATTTATCAAGAAAATCTATAGTTAACACTTACTAATAAACTCCAACAATGAAATGATTTGTCACTCACCTGCTTGCTCACTTATTTGTATGGGAGAACACTATTCCAAATAAATGATGATGAGACAACCATCCCATACTACTTGTCATCATTAACAAGGGTATAAGTGGAACAACACACAACATATGCATCAAGTAATAAGATTTCCATAGCCCTCTAGACATGTGAGTCATCTTATAACCAGATAAATAAAATTAAAATGTTTTGTAGTTTTACCTCACCTAAGACTTGTTCTTGTGCTATTAATCACCTGGACTGATTAACAACTGGAACCTTGAGAACCATAGCTTAGGTAATAAGAAACACTACTAGCACACACATTTCTTTTTATACACCAATACATATACTAAACTCTTGAGATAGGTAGATCATAACATCCATTACCTACATGCCATTGGCAAAAGCCTATCTAAAGCCTATGAAAATGGGTAGCTCTTGACATCTATCACTTGCATGCTATTGGTGAAAGTTCACCAACTCTTTGATACTATTGAATACTTTTGTAGGTAGAGCACATTCCTTGAATTATGTTTGATTGGAGCAATGATAAACTTATCTATGTCTAGGTCATAGGTTTTATAATTTTGATGATCACCTTGGAATGAGTAGGACGAGCTATGCTTAAGAGAACTATTGTTTTTGATTAAGTAATCAATAAACTAGGGTATTGAACCCTTTTGCACAAGGCCCCCAGGGCAGAACAAAACAAGCCACAACATGCCAACACCACACAAACAACACACAACTTGTTGAAAAATAGAAACCAAAAAAGGGATCTAAACAACACTAGATCCTGAACTGGCAAATCTAACTCCCTTGGCCGTAGGGAGCAAATTAACAACAGATTTAGGGAGTCCTTTCTTTCTACATTAGACCATAGTCTAGGAAAAGTCTGAGTCCAAATCCTCAGAGTGAGGCAAGAGGAGGGGATCCTCACCAGACGCCACAACCAAAGAACCCTCACTCAAAGAGGTTGAACCAGAAGTAGGCAGAGCCAAATATATGACAGGAACTGACGGAGTAGCAATCCAACCTTGAACAAGAGCCAAAGAAACAACCGGAGCCAACAAAGAAGGAGACCTGACATGGTCAAAATCAACAACCACCCTATCTACCACATGCTCCACACGAGGAGTGAGCAAGATGGGCAAGGTTTCCTGGGAAGGATCATGCTCCTCATAAAAACTACCCTCTCCATTCTCTAGGGAAGCGCAAATAGTCAAATGATCAATGAGTGCATTCTTCCACCAAGTTGTTGCACCCTTACGACGAGAGTGAGGACAATCGGAGGCCAAGTGACCAATAGAGAAACATATTCTACACCTAAATGGGAGACCCTCATAGTCTAACTGCTACGTCCAAGGCCTTTCCCCTACCATCAAAACTACATCTCTATGGAGGGGTTTGGAGATGTCAATGTCGACTAATATGTGAGCAACTGTTGTATGCCCTATATATGATGTTATAGAGTGTTCCTTCAAGAAGCGACCAATAGCATTGCCAATGGCCTCATAGAAAGAATCCTTCCAAAACTGAAGAGGGAGATTTGAGAGTCAAACCCATATTGGTCTAATATTAAGTTCCTTCAAGAAGCGACCAATAGCATTGCCAATGGCCTCATAGAAAGAATCCTTCCAAAACTGAAGAGGGAGATTTGAGAGTCAAACCCATATTGGTCTAATATTAAGTGGCTCAATGAATGGATTGAAGGAATGAGCCCAAAATTTGATGGAGAGTGAATGTTTGCCCCACATCCAAACTCTACCATCCAACACTAAGTCCCTCTCCTCTAAGGAAGCAAAAGTCGCAATGAAGAAACCCCTAGCATTGGGATAAAGCTCAATCTATCCATCCACAAAGAGTTTTCAGGATTCTATGACCTAGTTATGGAGATTAGGGAGAGAGGGCCATAAACTGTTGAATCTGTGGATCACTCCACGCTTAAGATAAAACTCATTTTCTAAAAATTATAGGCCACACACCACCACCAGAGATGAATGAGCACAAGGTAATGGCCTAACCCTAGCCTATGATGAGTGTGCCTAAGCTTGAGTTGTTTACAACATCAATGACTTCTGAGGGCAGCCTGGGGCCAAGGGTTGAGAACCTCTATTCCCTTAATTCGAATAGTTTCTTAAGAGAACTATTGTTCTCTATATATTCCCTCATAGTATCCCTCTCTCAACCTTGTTGTGATGCCATAGAAGTTGGCTTTTTTATTGATCTTGGTTCGACATTTTGATATTTAGAAGATACGAGAACATTGATCTAACATAGACTATCCTAAGGGTTCACACCCTAGACATGTTAATCAAATTACATTACCACATCTAGAGTGATCCATTAACTTATACACATTAAGCCCTCCCAAACTAGATTCTCACCAAACACATATACATAAACAAATTCATACTTGTAAAGCAAGAAATCTCAAGACCATCCACTCCATTCACTTTCTCGTAATTTCATTAAAAAAAGTAACTCAAGAAAGGAAAATGGAGCTCTATAATGGTCAAGATTCTATGGTGGCTATCAAATTCATTAGGGATATGGCTAGGAAGACTGTGATTTTAAGCCATTCCTCACTAGATCATGGTTGTTTTAAACCCTGCATTTTCATACATTTACATTAGAGATAGACCATGATGATAGTGACTCTAAAATTTCATCCAAGGTTGGAGTAGATTTTGCAAATCCAAATAGAAAAAGCCTTAAGAGTAGAATGAGAAGCTTGATGATGATTGTTTTCCTTTTATTGTCTTAGACATAAAGTGGGGACATATTAAAATTGGAAAGGTGAGTTCACAACCATTTGATGAAATTTCAACTTCAAGTTGAAGCAACTGAAGAGTGAGGGTTGATCAAGTCTAGAAACAACCCTAAGGCCTTTAGTTATTCCCTAAACATCTCCCCTATTGACTTGGGTTATAGAGGCATCTTTTGCCCAAAGACTACCTACATATACACTCCCAAATGGGATCAAAATCACATGTTTTCCTCAAAATAATCTCTCAAGGAACATACACATAGATTCTTATACCTAGGGTTTTATAACTGTTAGTGTAGATATTCTTTACATGCACATGGATAATTCCACATGGCGTTAAGCCTGCTTAGGTGTCCTAGTTAGTGGGAGATAACTTGCTAGTTATCTGGCAAGTCTCTTGGAGTTAGCTCGTCACCTCTTGCCAGTCTTGAAGAAGTTAACTCGCAACTTGTTTTAGTTAGTTTGAGTTGATTGCCTAGTCTTCTCCACCATTCTAGGGGAGATTGTTCATCTTCCTTCTCTCCTATATATGTACATCTCATTCATGGGTTAAGACAATGTGGTTGATTCCATTTTCGTGTATTTTTTGTGTTACATATTTTCTATCTTTTGTAACTTGTAGGAACATGCAATGGCTTGCCTTTCATGGCTCGACCCAGTATTGGCATTCTGCTAGAAGATCTCGACACTAGGACATGGTATCAGAGCCAATTTGGTGCATGATTGCTGGTTTGGTAATTTGCAAAGTTTAATTTTAAAACAAGTATTGCATTAAAGTGAAACTTTTTTCTTTGTATTCCTATGGAAGAGTGTCTGCAAAGGAGAATCTGATCTGTGAAGAGGAGAGGTTGACATACGGAGAGGAGAGAGCAAATTGTGGAAGGGCAAGCGCCCACCAAATCGACTAGCCCCCTAGTCATATGAGTGCTTAAATCCTGGGCTGCCTACTAGTGAGGGCTTAAGTTCAACCCCCTATCCATTTTTTTTAGAAAGGGAACTTAAAAAATTGTGAGTGGAAATCTAGGCAAAATAGAAAAACCATTATAAATTTTGATAGGCAACTCAAATCCGAGTGTCATTTTTTGAAACTGGTTAAATTTGTATGCCGAATTTGTTGGGAATGTCTATGCATTGAGATTATAAAGCACCATTTTTCCCATTGGATATGTCTATGCACTAAATATATAAAGTGCCAAAATCCTTGGGGGGATCTCAAATATTGAATCAAGGGGGGTGTTTTGTGTTGTGTCTTTTGTATTTCTACATTTCCTTCTGCATTTCATTTATGCACTTCTAATTTCTGCATTAAACTTACATTAAGCATGGATTCGAATCTATCTATCACGCCTCTAACACCTTTTAACTATCATGAATGGAAACTTAAGGTGCAACTTGTACTAAAGAACGAAGGGCTATATAGGGTAACAATGGGCACTAAAACTAAACCCATTACTGATGGTGCTAAAGTAAAATGGTTTAACAAATGTGATCAAGCCTTTGGATTTCTATGTCATACCGTGTCTCCCGAACTCCTCTTTCATATAGAAGTCTTGAAAACACCCAATGAACTTTGGATTACATTAGAACAAATCTTTGGGAAGCTGGATGAAATGAGAAGTCATGAGTTAGAGAATGAGCTTGTTAGCCAGTCAATTGATAGAGATCAGAGCTGATCAGAGGAGATTATACAATATGCAGAGGCCAAAAGATGATAGAAGACACATCCCTTGATGTAATAAATATAGTATATATATAGATAGGAGTTGTAGAATGTAAGTAAGAAAGCATGAGAGGAGAATAGGTGTATATTTTGATGTAAGCAATGACATAGAAGTCATGTATGTTACTATGCTGGAGAATGGACAATGGATGTATACATTTGATTGCTATTAATATAGATATATGGAAGTCTACCAGTACTGGGTAATTATGTGTATTATCTTATTTTGATGTGTATGTGATGATCTGCTCTATTTTTCTTTATGTTTTGATGTCAATCTCTAGCTACTTGTCTGAGGATTGGATCTCTGGATCAGTATCCCTCTACATTTCTTGCTAACATTTGGTTCTATTGCTAGGACCCTAGAAGAGGGTAGTTAAAGATTGAAAGGGCAAAACATCTGAAGAAGTAGCGCATAGTTTCGAAAAAAACAAAAGGTGAGATTGGCGGGGAAATTTTTCAAAGAGCGGAGAAATTCTCATCTCCGTAGGTTTCTACCTCTATGAGAGGGGGTAAACACTTAAGGGGATGGCAAATGGGACAGGGGTAGGGTCCAGAAGGACCTTTCAAATGATGTGAATCTTCAAATAAGATTTTCATGGGATATAAAAGAACTAATGGAACACCGAATCTGAAAAACCCATGGCGAAAGGGGAGTAGCAGAAGAAAAAGAGGATTGGTGAAGAAATCAGAACCGGAATGGAGATAAGCGAAGAAGAGATTTAAAAAAACTTAGGAGCAACAAGAGTGTTATTGCAGAAGGATGGAAAGGGCACAAGAGATGGAAAAAGAGAGGATGATAGAAAGTGTGGAAGAAAAGATAGGAGAATTTGAAGAGCGCACCATTGAGGGTGCTACCAGAAGGAAGGAAGAGGACAAGCATGTCATGAAGGATGCTGCTAAGTGCGTTAGGGAGGGTGCTGCCGGAGAAAGGAGATCAGAAGGTGAAGACTTAGAAGATGTGATGGAGAATACGAAAGAGCGTGCCATTGCAGGTGCTACCAGAGAGGAATGCAAAAGAGAAAGAGAAGGAACAAATGAATTAGGGTTTATGTTGTAGAGTGCTGGAGAAGATGAAGTAACACTAGAGATTTTGAAGATGGATGAGGAATATATAGAGGAGCTAATTTGTCAAAACATAAAGACGATAAAAGAAGGACAAGATGCGGTAAATATTGAGAGGAGTTTTGACAGTTTTGGAAGGTTATTTGAATTGGATGCTAACATGATGTCATTTACAAAGATAAGAGAATCCCCTAATTTGAAGAGACACTATGAAGAGACACAACCCCTAGACCAGGAGCCACCCTGAGTGCCATATAAAGTCAAGAGAATTTTAGTTGGGAAGGAAGATATTCGAGCAAACAAAGAAGTAGAGAGAATAACAGAGATCTGAAGTAGTTTTGTAGAGGTTTTAGGAGAAGAGTACTTTGAGATTCGATTATAGAGAGACAAGGGAAGAGAAGGAAAGCAAGTTGATAAAAGACAATTGAATTGGAGAAGTAGACTAGAGGAAATCTACCATAAAGTACCAGAGAGTGGGAGGAAAGAAATCATGGATACCCCAGTTAAGTTACCTGTGTTTGAGAAGGATACTACTAAAGTAGCAAAGCATATTTTTGTTTTGGAGTCTATTTGGAACCGGAAGGGAGTAACAAGGGATGAAAATAAGTTATATGATTTCATAGGCACCTTGAGGAATGAAGCATTGAAGTGGTATAGGAAGACATGCCCAAACAGTGACAAGGAATGGAATGAGATCAAGAAGCTAGTTTTGGAGAACTTTGGAGTTTTAGATATTTCAACATAAGGAGTAAGTAAGATGAGAGATTTGATGCAGTTGAAGAAAGAATCAATAAAGGAGTTTGATAAGAGATTCAAGGAGACAACTAGGAGAGTGGAGGAACCATTGACTGAGAAGCAAAAGATAGAATGGTTTATTTCTAGAATAAGCCCTAAAATAAGGTCATCCCTAGATGGAAGGAGTTTTAAAACATATGTAGAAGCAGTGACATTGGCCTACTAGATAGAGTCACAATCCTGGTGCAGACAAGATAAGATGAAGGAAAACCTCTAATTGGAGAAGCTAAAGTTGGAATTGGAGCAGTTGAAGCTAAGACAAGAGATATTAGCTAAGCAGGAAGGGAATACATAGAAGGAAATACCTAATATTTAGTGTTCATATTGCACAAAAGAAGGCCACTTGAGGAATGAATTCCTTAGGATGAAAGGTGAAAGACAAGCTATCACAATAAAAGCATATGCCAAAACAACAAGGAAACAAGTCAATTTAGTATACTATGGATTATGTGAAGAATGGGATGACCATGAAACACTTGATTACCCTTCACAAAACTTCTAGAGGAAAAGAGACTTTGCTGAAGAAGAAAATGAAGCATGGTATGGCGGAAACAATACAAACTCTGCGTAGAGCAGTAATATGTCATACATGAAATAAATAAATTCATATGATCAAGACTACAAGCAACCAAGTTGGAGAAATCAGAGGAATGTTAATGCAATACAAAATTCAAATTCTGGTGGACTATCATATGGAAATAGCTATAATAGTGATGACAGAGATTGTTTTGGAGACTACAGAGGAGACAAAGGCCATGGAAGAAATCAAAGGAGGGAGGATACAACATGCTTCAATTGCGGTAAGGACATTTTGCTAATGAATGTTGGGCTAAAAATAAAACATAGTGTTCATTTGTAATAGCATAGAGCATGACCTATTTTCTTGTGAGAGAGCACAACAATACTTCTGGAATGCATAACCATAGTCTAAGAGTGATGAGTTACAAAACCTGAACAATAAAAAAGGAGCAAGGATCATAAGAAGAGTACCAAAAGACCAAGGAGCAATAACTTGTCAGAAGAATAACAGAGAGAGGACAGACACATCTTTAATTGAATCCATAGAAGAAGAAGAGTACTATTGTAGAAGTACACCAAAACATACCAGAAAAGAGAGAAGGAAGAAGGAGAAAGTTGTGGTAGTAACAAGACAAGGAACCAATATCAGAAGATATTATATCATTGAGACAAAGGAGGAAGATAGTGAGGAGGATGAAGACTTTGTTCCGACCAAGAAACAACATGAAATTGTCAAGGATGCTAAACAAACAATAAGAAAGGGGTAAGAAAAGGAGAAGCAATACAAGCAATTTTTCACCGAAGGAGAAGTGGATGCTCTCAAGCAGTTAGCCCAATCAACACAACACATACTCATTGAGAAACTGAAGCAATTCTCTAACTACTATTTTATAGAAAAGAGAGGGTTTTCAATTTCAATGGATGTGTGGGTGAAATCCTCCTTTCTCTATAAACATTCAAGGACATCCAATTGAGTTGAATCACAACTCTTGCAAGAGGATTTGCCTATAGGTTGGTGGTCACTTGTAATGCTGTGGAAACTCATAAATTATCAAATAATTTTTTAATTTAATGCTCAAATATTCTTAAAACCCTAATTATGCAAAATCGAAAGCAAACTGATAAATCACGACAAATGCTCGCAGACTAAGATAGTAGACAAAGATTAGTTACTGACCATCTTTTGAAGCTCAAGATGCGGAATGTTCAGGGACACTAACACTCACACCCTAGTCCAATGTAGCCCTTTTGTAGGGATTTCTGGCCTCCTCACGACATTGATGATCACTGTTCTGTCTGTTTCTGTCACGGAAGATGCAAAGGACATTAACACTAGCGCCCTTGTCCAAGGCAGGATATTCTTCAGTATGTCAGGACTTCTTCAGATGTTGATTCACTATCAAAGAGATTTATGTGTCTGCAACCTTGAAGGACATTGGCACTACCGCACGAGTCCAAGTAGTGCCTTTCTTCAGAGATCTAGAATCTACACACCTTGTTACTGTTTCCTACAACTTCACTTTGTTAGATACAACACCTGTAACCTGCGATCACAAGGAGTGGTTGGGGGTTGTGGTGTTTAGGACCTTGCCTCAGTCAAGCCTCAGAAGGGCATTCAAGTCTTTCAAACACCGTTTTCAGATAGAGAGTACATATCCCTGATGGATAGAGGCAAAAACAAATTGATAAATGATTCAAACACAAATAGATATTGTCATCAGGGCAAAAATCAGGTTTGAAATAAAAACAACAAGATATCAAACCCTAACTAGCACAATAAAGTACAAACTAGCATGAAAATCTAAACAAGAAAGCAAAGCAAACTGATCTCCAAGCTAGACTTGATTTATCTCCATTTCTCTTCTCAACCTCGCATAGGCATGCAAGATTTCAAAGGTTGAATATGGGAGGAATGTTGGTTGCTCATTCCAGCAGCATAACAGTACTTGGACTAGATTGCATAGAAAATTCAACAGCATGAGGCTACTTGAAAACCAATGCATGCAAATGGTTTGTGAGAGGTTTGATTTATAGAAAAGACTGATTTGAATTGATGGTTGAGATTGAAAGTTGTTTTCAATGATGTGGATGGCTAGGATCAAATAGGGTTTCCCACTCCATGAGGAGTTGTAGTCATGTGACAACTGTGCAGAGGGGAATAAAGGAGACCTAATTAAAATATTTTATTGAATTAGTTTGACATGTGAAGTGTATTATGTGGAAGTTGTAGCATGTGACATGTGTTTGATTGTGATGAGAGGTGAGGGAATAATTCAAATATTTTATTTGAATTATTTGGGACATGTGAAAGGGGGATTAATTAAAAAAATGAGATTTATTTAATAAATTGTCTATGTGATTAGGATGGGATTAGGACAAAATGTCTTATGATGCCCCTAATAATGTATTTGACTAGGTGTTGCAAGACATGGACAAATTTGGGTGTCTATATTTTGTCCTTCTTTGAGATGATGTTTGAGATGATGAGATTTATGTCGAGTAACATCATTTCAAAGAAGCTAAGGTATGGATAGAGGAAAATGATAATGATTTAAAGATAGGATGATGATGCCCCCCTCGAGAGGATAGGCAGGTTGGACAAACACGAGTAGGCTCTCTAAATGAAAGGGATTGGTCAAGGGAGAAAGATAAGGAAATGGATAGATGATGGCACGGTCACACGAACATGCACAAACACCCTTACAATAATTGAGTGAGAATCAAGTCTCTGCACAGCTTACAAGGCTTTGACATAACTTTAGCCATTAAAATGATAGGAACTAGGAGAACTTAAAAGATTAAACAAACCATTCATGCCATAAGTTTCACCACAATATTCCAAAGGTGACAGGATTAATGATAATCAACTTTGACTTGCTACAAGAATGACATGAATTCAGACTTAGTTATAACTAGCTACAAGAGCTATCCACAATCATAATACATAGATCTAATGCATAAGAAATTAATCTTTTATTTCATTTATCAACTTGGCTTCTATTACAAATTATCACATCTACACCTTCATCTTTTGATTGCTCAACAATTCCATCGATCCACCCTTGGACCGTCAACTTCTCTTCCATTCCTCTGTCAACACTTTCGCCTTAGCATTCTTCAGTGTTCTGCCTCACGGCCTTGCCTCATGGCCTTGCCTGGCACTTGGTCTGGTTCTACATTCAATCTCTCTCTCTCTCTCTCTATATATCATCCTATTACAAAATTGACCTCCTCTCTCTATGCATACGACCACTACTAAGTCATTCTCTTCTTGTCTCGGCCTCCTCTATTTCCTTCATCATCGGCCATCTTTTCCTTCCTTTACATACGCGGCCTCCTCTTCTATCGGCCCTATTGACATAATTGACCTTTCTCCATTATTTCTCTATCTCTTTTCTCCATCAATGACCTCTCTATCCTCTGATGTCTATTGGCCTTTTCTAAATACGTGCGGCCTCCTCTATTCTATCCGCCTCTCCCCAATATGTGCGACCATCTATATGCAGCCTCCCTTTTTCTAGTTATCGGCCTCTCTATCTGCATCAATTTTTAGCCATTACATTATTGGCCTATCTCAGTATATATGCGGCATGCTCAATTGCCGCTTCTATCCATTCTTTGCGTAATGGCCTTCTCCTCCATCCTCGGCCTCTAAACATAGTCGGTCTTCAAGTTTTAATCAGTGATTGCGGGCTCCATGAATTTTCTTCTGCCACTTCTCTTTTCTTCCCTCTCTCTCCACTATGCTCGACCATATGTTATTTTCTGCATTTCTACACACTTTCTCACCATCTATTCTTAGCCGTGTGCCTTTAATCGGCCTTATCTTCTGCATGTGGCTTGCTTTTTATTTCTTTTCTGCCGCTTTGTCTATTTTTTAGTTCTTTCTTCCTTTCCACTGTTAGTCACTATAGAATCTCTTCAATATGTTTTCTGTCTGTTAAGACATTATGGCTGGTACCTCCTCAAAATAGCCAATGATCCTTCTTGCACCTAATTTTGGATATAATCACCATTATTCCACTTTCTAGAAATTAATAAACAATTATTATTGTTCCTGTAGCCTTAGCGACATGAGCCTTCTTCATCATGCTTCTGTAACTTAACGCATACATTTAAACTAAAAATCAAATGCCAATGACAATTTTCAAATTTTAATAGGATGCCCCTGCATCAAACTCCCCAGGGGACAAAGATCATGTGCTCTGGCACATGTGTTCCTCTGCAACTTTAATGAAACCTTTTCTTCTTCTGCCTTTTCCATAATTTCTATATCCCATATACATTGATCTTTAAACATTCTCGGGAAACACTGTGAGTTGCTCTCACATGACTGCTTTCATCACTTATGGTCCACCTCCAATCTCAAATTCTTCTTTGATTCACCTCAAACAAATCATACCCAAATGAACAAATTATAACATCATCCATTGCATTATCAATACTTACCATTCCTGTATCATCATCAATATGTTCATTTGTCATATCTTCCATCCATTCTTCTCTCATGGTCATCTACTGTAACACCAAATCATCTTTAGCTTCATCTTTGATCATCTCACCCTCCAAATCTGCAACATCTTTATTCTTTATTTCTTTAACCACTTCTGTATCATGGTCATCAATCTTCATTACTATCCTTCTTATGCTCAAACCTTCAATCTTCTCATGCCATTCTTTCTTAATGGCTGCCAATTGCTTCCATAAATCTTCTTCTATGTTTTTTTTCCTACCCCATCTTCTAATCTTATCTTTTCTTTGCTTTCATTCTTCTTTTGTTTTCTTTCTTGCTCTGGAACTATGGCTGCTCCATCATTATCTTCTTCCTCTATAGATGCTTGCTGGTTCAAATTTGCTTCTTTAACACATATCTTTATTGTCTTCCTTTTCTACAGACCTCTTCTATTCCACTTTTCCTCTTTTCTGTCATACCTGCATCTTTCAAGTTGTCTTTGTCTACATTCTTGTCTTTTCAAATATCTATTCCTCATCTCTTTTTCATCTAATAATCTCCTTATGTTTTCCTCATTATTATAAATTTCATACAAAGCTTTATCACAATAAAAATAAGATTTGTTTTCTCTTACCTTGCCTACACTTGGCTTCTCTTACTGCAACATTACTGTATGCTTCTTCTCTTTCTTGCCATCCTCTACTGGATTCATCATTCTTCTAGGTTCTAGCAGTTTGTTCTCCCTTTCATGCCTCCAATTCTTTATCTTTTCTGCAACATCTTTGTTTGCTGTTGCTTGCTTTACCACCCATACTCTATCATTGGACTGATGTCCTTTCCTTGCTAGACTTGAGTTTCTCTTCACTTGCTTTGTCTTCATCCTCAAATTATTTTCTCTAGGCCTCTTTGCTCACCTTCTCAACCTCACATCAGATTGCCACTTATTCATCTGCACATCTCTCTTTCTATGCACTTGCTTGTTAGCATAAACATAATCAAAAGTATTCACTTCTTTACAACTTAACTGTTGCCTTATATCAATCTTTTTCTTTTGCCAGCGTGGCACTACATATCCATGATCCGTAATCACATTTACATTTTCCCATTTCTTTTCCTCATCAACTTGTGTATCCATATTCTCATTTCTACATTCATGACCAAAAGTACCAATTTTACCTTCACTCTTCTATGCAAGGACTCACTGTCCCAAATTGCTTTCCACTTTGACTTCATGGCTTTTCAACTTTTCTTCTTTATAAGTATCTTGTGCTGCTGCTGCAACATCTTCACATGCATCATAAAACTCTATGGTTTCCTCTTCATCGTCATCATCCAACTGAACTTCTTTAGCATCAATCTCCTCTTCATTTTTAGGTACCCTGAAATGAACCTCTTATGCAAACTCTTCTTGGCATTCTGCTGCCATCAAGCTTTCCTCATTCACACCTTCCACTCTTTCTTCAGGAGCAATTTTTGCCCCAACTTTCATTATCTTCAAGGTCGCATCCTTGACCTTCTTCCACACATTCATCATACCTGCATACAAATCTACAAACATAACATTAGCAAATAAAATGAGAGACTACAGTGTCTCTATTAATGTCCTTCTCATGGACATTCTCCCTTCTTCATTTCTCCTTTTCTCAAGTGCTACCTGTTGCACCTTTTACTCTTTCTCTTTTCTCATGTTCTCTTCAATGAGAACTCTTTTGACCTCTTTCGGTCTATGTTGTTCCAATGACAACTCTCTGCTATGCCATCTTTTTGGGAACCCTCTCATCTTCTTATCTTTTCCTCTGAAGGCTTTTATACTTTGCCTTTTCCTCTTCTCAATAATCTCCTTTACTGGCTATTTCATTTTCTTACTTATTGGCCAAACCCAATAATATTCTTGGTCTTGTTCTTCATACCATTGTTTTACCAACATCAGATCCCTCTTCAACTCTAACAATTCTCTTTTGAATTTTGCATCCATCATCCCTTTGCCTTCTTTTTTTTGGTCTCTTTTTGTGAGACTCTCTTTCTCTATTTGCTTCTGCATTCTTCTATTTTCTTTCATCCTTCAGGCACCTCCTTAGGGCTTCTTTCTTTTCCACTTGGCCCAGTCTTTTGGTACTACACACTACAATACTTACAGTTTTCTTTCTTCTACTACACACATGTCCTGGCTAAGTTGCCTCTCTTCGGTGATCTACTTAGCACTCAAGACCAACCTTCTCTAATACTAATCTGATGGCATGGTCACACGAACATGCACAAATACCCTTACAATCATCAAGTGAGAATCAAGTCTCTGCACAACTTACAAGGCTTTGACATAACTTTAGCCATTAAAATGACAGGAACTAGGACAGCAACTTAAAAGATTAAACAAACCATTCATGCCATAAGTTTCACCAAAATATTCCAAAGGTGACAGGATTAATGATAATCATCTCTGACTTGCTACAAGAACGACATTAATTTAGACTTAGTTATAACGAGCTATAGGAGCTGTCCACACTCATAATACAAAGATCTAATGCATAAGAAATTAATATTTTATTTCATTTATCAACTTGGCCTCTATTACAAATTATCACATCTACACCTTCATCTTTTGACTGTTCAACAATTCCATCGATCCACCCTTGGAACGTCAACTTCTCTTCCATTCCTCTATCAACACCTTCGCCTCAGCATTCTTCGGTGTTCTGCCTCATGGCCTTGCCCGACACTTGGTTTGGTTCTGCATTCAATCTCTCTCTCTCTATATCGGCCTATCACAAAATTGACCTCCTCTCTCTATGCATACGACCACTACTAAGTCATTCTCTTCTTGTCTCGGTCTCCTCTATTTCCTTCGTCATTGGCCATCTTTTCCTTCCTTTACATATGTGGCCTCCTCTTCTATCGGCCCTATTGACATAATCAACCTTTCTCCATTATTTCTCTGTCTCTTTTCTCCATCAACGGCCTCTCTATCCTCTGATGTCTATTGGCCTCTTCCCAATACTTGTAGCCTCCTCTATTCTCTTCATCTCTCCCCAATACATGCGGCCATCTATATGCGGCCTCATTTTTTCTGGTTATCGGACTCTCTATCTGCATTCATTTCTGGCCCTTACATTATTGACCTGTCTTAGTATATATGCGGCCTGCTCGACTGCCGCTTCCGTCCATTCTTCACATAACGGCCTTCTCCTCTATCCTCAGCCTCTAAACATAGTTGGTCTTCAAGTTTTAATCAGTGATTGCAACCTCCACAAATTTTCTTCTGCCGCTTTTCTTTTCTTCCCTCTCTCTCCACTATGCTCGACCATACGTTATTTTCTGCATTGCTACACACTGTCTCACCATCTATTCTTAGCCGTGTGCCTTTAATCGGCCTTATCTTTTGCATGCGGCCTACTTTTTATTTCTTTTATGTCGCTTTGTGTATTTTTTTAGTTCTTTTTGCCTTTCCACTGTTAGTCACTATAAAATCTCTTCAATACGTTTTCTGTTTGTTAAGACATTATGGCCAGTACCTCCTCAAAATGGCCAATGATCCTTCTTGCACCTGATTTTGGATATAATCACCATTATTCCACTTTCTAGAAATTAATAAACAATTATTATTGTTCCTGTCGCCTTGGCGATAGGAGCCTCTTTTCTCATGCTTCTGTCACTTAACCCATACATTTAAACCAAAAATCAAATGCCAATGACAATTTTCAAATTTTAATAGGATGCCCCTACATCAATAGAAGAAGTGAATGATACGTTATGCTGCAATGAAGGTTGTGTATAGGTAAAATTGAGATTGAATAATAAGATCAAAACAATGATAAACAACAACTCAATCCTATAACCTTCAAAGAAATGGTCTAGATAATAACCAAATAATCAATGAATAATAACAAAAAAAATGAAAGCTTTCACCTAGATTGTATTGTTGCCTTGGTTCTTTGTGGATTGCTCTATAAATTGCGAAACCATGTTTGTAACAAGTGGATGTAGATAGTATGAGTGCTCAAAAGTATTCAATGTGCTCAACAATGCGTGATAAAAGCTCAAAGCACTATATTATGAATGCCCAAAGCCTAAATGGTCATTTGAAGATGATTAATGAAGGAGATGAAGGGGGTATATATAGGTTTCAGGGTTGGATTGATCAACGGTGTAGATAAATCAATGAAATCGATGGATGAGATAAATCAAGAGCTCATGATGAATGTGCACACAACATGTGTCACTCCAAAAAGGTATTTTATTGAATTAATTGCTTTTTGATAAAACACATGATAAAGATAGAATTGATTTCATAAATTAGAATGTTTTTTTCTAATTTATGAGTTGATAAAAATAAGATAAATTAAATCAGTTAAACTTAACTTTAGATTTGCTTTTTGAAGTTCTAAAAATAAGATTGATTGTGCACATAGAGGAAATTATATTTTTAGGAAGACTTTGAAAGATAATTGAAAGATAAAACAAATTAAATAAATAAATTTATTGTGCATGGAAGAATAAGATTATTTTTGGAAGAATAATTGAGAATTAAATAAATTTATTTATTTAATTAATTGTGCATGATTGAAGAAAAGATAAGATAAGAAGATTTAAATAAATTAAACAAATAAATTGATTTAATTTATTTTGCATGATAGAGGTATATAAATAAAATATTGATTTTATTTATTTTTGGAAGATTGAGTCAACTTAAATAAATTTGAACAATTTATTTAAATTTAGAGGGATATTTGACTAATTAAAATTATTTAATTATGGATAAGAGGAAATAAATGATGAATTAATTAAATAATTAGATTTATTTAATTAATGTGAATTTAAGAATTGGAATAAGATAATGATTTAATTAAATAATTCAAATTCTTTAATTTTGGAAGAATATGGAGGAATTTAATGAAATTAATTAAATAAATAGAATTTTATTCAATTAATGTTAGAATTTAGGGAAATTAGACAAAATTGATGAATTTGATGAAATTAATTAAATAATTAGATTATTTAATTAACGCTAAATGCAGGTGATTTGGAAGAATTGATGAAATACAAGTGCTGCGATGCGAAAGGTCATTTTTAAGTGTCTACAAAGGTGAGGAACTATGGCATTTGATATAGCACTAGATGTTAAGCACCAAGGTATAAGGACCAAGGTGACGATGTGTCTTGTGCACCAACATAATACAACCTTGTCTAATGTATGAGGAAATAAACTTAGAGCATAAAAGTCCTAATGCACAAAAGGTATGTTATGACCTTAGATGCAAAGTTTAATGCAAAAAGCCATTCCAACATACACAAGATATGAATATTAACTGGTTTGGATTTGATACAAATGCAAGATGAAATGATAATACACAAGCAAGCAAGCAAGCATGCACAAATCATACCAAAAACAAACAAGGTATTGCCCCTGTCAAGCTGTAAACCAATGATTAAGTGATTGATTGATTGATTATGATTGGTGTTTGGTTTCCAGAAATGAAACATGTTGTCTAAGACGTCTAGTCTGGTTTCAACAATGCAACATCCTGTATAAGACAATTGATTGATTGATTGACACTAGTGTTGTTGGCCATGCGAATCAACACCAGGATTTGATTAATGATTGATTGACTAATTGGATTGGTTTACGTCAAGATTAGGATCAAGACCATTGATGTAATTGGATAATTTGATAAAATTGATTGACTTGATTGGTATGGATAAAGGATGATTTGCATTTGAGTTTATTGGATTGGACTGATGATTTGAGGAATTGGATTGGTTTGATTGAATGAAAGAATTGTTTTGATTTGAAGGAATGATTTTACTTGATTGATTGGATGTATTGATTGATTAGATGAATTGACTTAAAGAATTAAATTGATTTGAAGAAGTGAATTGATGATTTGATGAATTGATTTGATTGATTGGTTGGAAGAATTGATTTGATTTGAAGAATTGTGAGATTGATTTAATTGGAATGATTGAAGAATTGATTTGAATTTATAAGGATGATTGGAATGTGATTGGATTGATTAGATTGATTTGATTTGGAAGAATTTTATTGGTTTGATTTGATGATTTGATTGGAAGAATTTGATTTAACTTGATGATGATGTTGGATTGATGATTAGATTTGATGGTTTGAAGAATTAGATTGATTTAGAATGGATTGAGTTGATGAATTGAGTTGATTGACTTTATTGCTTGGATTTTTGTTGGATATTTGATTTTTTTAGATTTTTGACATGTTTTGATTTTTTTTGTGTTTTTGAATGTATTGGGATGGCATTGGATGACAATTTTGATAGTCTTTATGTTAGATACCAATGACAAGGGGAAAACCAAGTCTAGGTGCAAGGAGGTAGGTGGGATTGGATGAATGGACATTTGGATAAAAAGATAGGCGATAGTAAATGTAATGGATGGACATAAGAGAGCAAGGATGTGATCTCCAAGGACTATGTCGCATAGGAATAACATGCCCTATTCTAGTTAGGATTTGACATGACAAAGCTTATGATAATAGGATGATAAGATGGATTGGTTTGGAAAGGATGAGGTATATCGAGGGATATCTAAAGCATTTGTTAACATTTTGCCCCATTTCTTTGTCAAGATCAAAAAGGAGGAAGGGAGGATGAATGGACTATATGATAGGTATGTGCATGTGGGTGTAATGGATAAGGATGGGAGGATGGTATGGAAATGGGTCATCCCACAATAACAGGTTACACTTTTTGTCCAAACTTGACATTGAGATGAACATTTTGAACTAAATCTTCACTTTCTGACACCTATAGCCACTAAACCATTAGGAATTTGAAGATGATGCAAACTAGTGATTTGTGATATTTTGTCTGTAGATTCTAAATATATTTTTTAAAAAAAATTTGGAGTAAAGGTTGTAATTTTTTTTGCGTCTAGACTTTGATAACTAGTTTTTAATAGTAAACAACATTTTTTAAAGTGATGTGTATTCTGTCGCACATAGATTTTTTTCTACAAAGGATAAAATTCTGATTCTTTTGAATTTAGATTGGTAACACCGATATCTAGAGGATGCATTTGGTTTTTTAATGTTTTATTGAATATATATTTTTAATTAAGTTTTGAAGTCAAACCAATTATAATTTAGACATAGGCATATTCTGTCCAACATAACTTTTTTTGTATGTATCAGAATTCAATTTTTTTTTGTTGGAATAAGGACATCAATACCTAGAGGACATGTATTTTTTAGAATTTTTTTTCTCTATTTTCTTTTTTTTCGTATGTGTGAAACAAAGTCCTTGATGTTCATTGAAAAACCTACGTTCACAAGAAATACAAAATAAATATAATAATCAAATTAAATATATTTAAAATTATACTTTTTGGGAAGCTTATAATAATGACTACATACTTATTAAACATAAATTTTAAATGAATTCATTTGATCACCCAAAAGGTAAATCAAAAGTGTTTTTTTATCAGCATTTTGATAGGTGTAGAGGAGACTCCATTATAGGTATGGTTCAAAACTAGTGGGGTTCTATCCAAGGGGGTTTGAATCTAAGAGGGTTTGATCAAACCCTCTTCAATTAAAATCCTTTAGATGAAACCTTTCAAGGCTTAAATCATTATATTTTCTAAAAATATGTGATTTCAACAAAAATCAGGATGTCCCAAAAAATGTAACCCATTATTGTGGTAGCACCCAAATGGTGTGGTGGGAAAATGATAGGTTGAATGAGACAATGTACCCCCAAGTGTAAGTGACATAGAAGATCAACCTACACATGACACCTGTTTGCTAGGTTTTCATCATGGTACTTATCCAAGGCACCACCAAGGGTGGTTTTCACCATTGGATGAAGGGATTTCTCTTTACTATTTTGAACTTTTTAATTTTTTGGATGGGATAGGTGGATATGGAAAGGAGGGACTCAAGTGTCTAGCTCCATAAAAGGTCATAGTCCCATTAGAGATGGATTTCATATGGACCATATCAAATGTCATTATGCTCATAGATGTTGGTAGGGGATTGCATGAAAGTGAGATGGAGTGGGTAGATAGTGGATTATGATGTGGATTATGGAGGAAAGAGTAGTGGATTATGTAGGACTTAAGCAAAAGGATGGATGAAAGGTTTATCCAAAAGCATGGCCCATAGGAAGGTGATGGATGGAATGTGTAGGATAATGGATAAAATATGGGGAGGTGGAGGTATGGAAATGAATCATGACCAATGGTTGCATGTACCATATTAAACATCGAAGATTTTGATGTAAAGGGGGTGTAAGAAGCAATGGTGATGTTTTCTTAGGAGATGGGTGATGTAGTGATTTAGGAACCCACATAGACTTAGGATTTTTATGATTTTTTCTTGACTTGTGGGATGAAGGAATTTGGGATTTTTGAAGAATGGGATTTTTGGATGGAAGAGGGTTGTTGGGATTTTTGAGATGTGGATGCTTCATCTGACTTGATTGCCTTTTGCTTAGGGACCCAAACCATTTTAGTTTTGACATTTTTGTTGTGAAGGTATGGGCTTGGGTAACTTTTCAGATGGATTTTGCTTTGACTTTTTGCATTGATGTCCTAAGATATGAAGATCCTTAGGATTTTTTGCTTTATGGGTAGATGATGCAGGAACATCCAGTGGTGTAAGGGCAACCTTGCATCACCAAAAAAAAAAATGTGTTTCAAAATTGTTGATGTTTTTTTCATTTCTTTTCAAAATTTGTGGTTCTGGTTCCATAATCACTTGAATAATAATGTAGAACTTTTAGTTTTTCCAAACTGCTAAAAATAGTAACCTGTTATTTTTAGAAAGTTTGCATTTGGGCACGGATTGAAGTCAAAATTTACAAGAAGTTACATAATGGAAATATAAGACCTTTGGCTAAGGAATCACACAAAGATCATTTGCAAGCTGAAAGTTATTAAAGTTTTCGTTTCCTGAAAAATGCCTGAAAATTATTCAAACTTAGGTTTAAGGCACTAAACGGCCTTGTATGGGCCCAAAAATGGCCAAAACTAGTAGAGCAGGTTCTTAGCGTGTAGAGAACTCCATGAGATTTCTGACGCATAAAATGGTTTGTCAATCAGACTCCCGGATCAAAAGTTAATGGCTCCTGGAAGTTGACCTATTTTTGGAGGGAGATGCAAATTTTAAAATTAGGTTGTTGGCCGCCAAAAAGGCTATTAATAACCATTTTTGGGAACCCTAGGCAGTGGTAGAGTTAAGGGGGCAAGTGTGGAGTTAAGAATAGGTGGGAAAACAGAAACCCTAGCTGATGTGGGGGTTGCAGAAGATAGAAGATTTCAGAGCCTGGTGATGTGTAGCTATAGTGTGTTGCAGCCTGTGGAGGATTGATTCCTCTGATTCTAATCGAGCTTCTGTAATGTAATGAGTTGCCTAAATCAATAAAAGAAAGTTCTATTTTCTGTTGTTGCATGTTTTGTGATTTACCCCCTTCATCAAGTGGTATCAGAGCCAAGTTCCTGAGTGTGTAGACAGATCGCCGACCGTGAGGCAGTTTGCACCAGGACCTGAGGTTGTGGGTTTGCTACGGAGATCAAGATGCCTCCATGAAGAAATCATGTTGGGAGAAATGCTTTGATGGAAGAGGGTTTTAGAGCCCTACAAAGGCAAATCGATGCATTGCAAGAGGAGCTACGAAGAGGGTTTGAGCTGAGAACAAGAAAAGAAAGTGAAGATGAAGCTGAAGAAGAGCTATTTGAAGAAGAACAAGAAGCTGCCGAAGATCCTATAGAAGTTAGGTTGTTGAGGGCCATTTCGAAGATCAGAAAGAGGCCCAGGATCGAAGTTTCTACATATTCTAGAGATTTGAATCCAAAACAGCTTATTGATTGGATCAATGACATGGAGGAGTATTTTGAGTATGAAGATGTGGAGGACCCAGATCGGGTTAAGTTTGTAAAAACAAAGTTGAAGGGCCACACCAATATTTGGTGGAAGGAGGTCCAATTAGAGAGGAACAGAAGAGGAAAATGAAAGATCACCAGATGGGATCGGATGGTGGAGAAACTGAAGAAGCAGTTCATTCCTTGAACTATGAGATGGAGCTATTGAAGAAGCTTCAAGGATTGAAGCAAGGTAACAAGTCTGTCAAGGAGTATACATAAGAGTTTTATAAGATTACTATTAGAATAGGCCATGCAGAGCCAACTAAGGAGAAGGTAGACCGTTACATTAATGGGTTGAGGCCAAGTATTCAAGAGGAGCTGAGCCTGGTCAGAATGACCACTATAGAAGATGCATACCAGTTTTCCCTGAAGGTGGAAGAGAAGCTGAATAAAAGATTTGACAGCAAGCAAAGGGGAAGAGGTCAAGGTGGAAGGACTGGTGGAAGACCCTATGGGGGCCGAAATGAAGATGCAAAGAAAAGTGAAGAAGCCGGCACCAGTTGAAATCAGAAAGTAGATAATGCCTACTGCCCTCGTGACCAGAACAATGGTGAGCAAAGAGGAAGAGGCCGACCTGGGCAAGGACTTGGAAGAGGAGGTTTTAGAGGAACCTATTTCCAATGTGGAGAAGAAGGGCATCGAGCATATGAGTGTCCGCAACATCAAGGAAGGACAAATAGAAGACCTAAAGGTAATGCATGAGTTGCACATGTAGATGAAGACGCACATTCTGAGCATTCTGAAGATGCTGAAAGGGGAGAAACCCTAGTTGTCAGAAGAACCTTGCTGAATGAGGAGAAAGAACCCAATCAGAGGAAGAGTTTATTCCATAGAAGGTGCAAATGTGAAGGTAAGTGTTGTGATATTATTATTGATAGTGGAAGCACTGATAATCTTATTTCAGAGGAGATGGTTGACAAGTTGAAGTTGACAAGAAGAAAGCATCCACATCCATATCGGATTGCATGGTTGTAGAAGGACCATAGACCTTTGGTCAATGAACAGTGTTTAGTGAAGTTCAAGATTAGTGACTACCATGATGAGGTGCTGTGTGATATCATACTGATGGATGCATGTCATATGCTGTTGGGGAGGCCGTGGCAGTATGATAGGAGTGCTATCCATGATGGCCGTGCAAACACATATTCCCTAACAAAGGATGGAGTTTGTCATAAGTTGAAGCCCTTGAAGGAGGTGGAAGAAAAGGTATGTAGTACTGTCAGAATTTGCCTGGTAGATGGTAGGAAATTTTTGGAGGGTATGAAGCATGAGCGTCATTGCTTTGCATTGATTCCTAAGATTAGTCAGGAGAACTGTGAAGATGTACCAGTAGAAGTTGCAGATATGTTGGCAGAGTTCCAGGACATTATCTCTGATAATGTACCAGAAGGTTTACCACCAGTAAGGAAGATAAGTCATCAAATGGATTTGATACCAGGAGCTAGTTTGCCAAACAAGGTAGCCCACAGAATGACCCCTGCAGAGAATGAAGAGCTGAACAGACAAGTTCAAGAGTTGTTGAGGAAGGGACTGATAAGGGAGAGCCTAAGTCCATGTACGGTACCTACAGTACTAGCACCAAAGAAGGATGGAGAATGGAGGATGAGTCCAGACTCTCGATCCATCAATAACATAACGATCAAATATAGATTTCCGTTGCCAAGAATGGATGACATCATGGATTGTTTGAGTGGAGCCAAGTACTTCATTAAAATTGACCTGAAGAGTGGGTATCATTAGATCCGTATCAGAGAAGGAGATGAATGGACATCAGCCTTCAAGACAAAGGAAGGTTTGTATGAGTGGTTAGTCATTCCATTTGGGCTAACCAATGCACTGAGCACATTCATACGGCTCATGAACGAGGTACTCAAAGAATTTTTGGGAAGTTTTGTTATTGTTTATTTGGATGATATTTTAATTTTCAGTAAGACTTGGGATGAGCATCTGATGCATATCAGAAGAGTTTTAGAGAAGTTGAGGGAGGAGAAGTTGCTGATTAATCTGAAGAAATACAGTTTTGCAAAGGAGTTGGTATACCTGGGATTTGTTGTCTCAAAGGAAGGTCTTAAGATGGATCCAGAAAAAGTAAGGGCTATCATTGAATGGTCTATGCCAAGGAGTGCAACAGAGGTAACATCTTTTCATGGTTTGGCAAGTTTTTATAGAAAGTTTATCAGAAATTTAGTAGCATTTGTGCACCCCTAACTGAGACAATGAGAGGGGATAGAAAAGAGTTTAGATGGACTAAAGGAGTAGACAAGAGCTTTGATACATTGAAGTAGGAAGTTGTAGAACAACCTGTTTTGGCACTTCCAGATTTCAATAAGGTATTTCAGATAGATTGTGATGCTAGTGGTAGTGGTATAGGAGTTGTTTTGAGCCAAGAAGGTAAGCCCATTGCCTATTTTAGTGAGAATATTAATGATGCCAAGAAAAAGTATTCTGTTTATGATCAGGAATTTTATGCAATAGTTTAGGCTTTGAAGAAATGGAGACATTATTTGTTGCCAAAAGAGTTTGTTTTAGATACTGATCATCAGGCTTTGCAGTATCTTAATAGTCAAGGGAAGATAAAGCAAAGACACTTAAAATGGGCTGAGTTTTTATAGAGTTATACCTTTATTTTGAAGCACAGAAGTGGGAAGTCCAACAGAGTTGCAGATGCCTTGAGCAAAAGGCAAAATTTGTTGACAGAAATGAAGATAGAGGTTGTTGGGTTCGATGAGCTCAAAAGTTTGTATCCTGAAGACCTAGATTTTGCAGAGGCTTGGAAAGCTTGTCTGGAGCCTGTTACTTTGGACATGACAAAATGGTTAGATTTCATAATCCAATATGGAATGTTGTTTAGAGGAAGCCAGTTGTGCATTTCGAGGAGTTCCATGAGAGAGAACCTGATTAAGGAGAAGCATAGTGGAGGATTGGCTGGACACTTTGGTTGAGATAAGACCATTTCTATTGTTGGTAAAAATTATTATTGGTCATAGTTGCAGCAGGATGTGAGGAAGTTTGTGCAGAGTTGCAGAGTATGTCAGATGGCAAAAGGAACAATTTAGGATACAGGGTTGTATCAACCATTACCTATACCAGAGAAGCCATGGGATGATATTAATATGGATTTTGTTCTTGGTTTACTAAGGACACAGAGAGGGCATGATTCTATTTTTGTGGTGGTGGACAGATTCTCAAAGATGGCACATTTTATTCCTTGTAAGAAGACTAATGATGCTATTCATATTGCAGAGTTATTTTTCAGGGAAGTGGTGAGACTACATGGTCTACCAAAGAGCATAGTTTTAGATTGAGATACCAAGTTTGTTGGTTATTTCTAGAAGACATTGTAGAAGAAGTTGAAGATAGATTTGAAGTTTAGTTCTGCACACCATCCATAGACTGATGGACAAACTGAAGTGGTGAATAGGAGTTTGGGTAACCTGCTACGATGCTTAGTAGGAGATAAGCCCAAGGGATGGGATTTGATTTTACCACAGACAAAATTTACTTACAACAATTCTGTCAATAGGAGTATTGGTAAATCATCATTCCAGATTGTATATGGGAATAGTCCAAGAAATGTTTCAGAGTTAAGGAACCTAGACAAAGGAGAAAAGACAAGTGCCGAGGCTGAAGACTTTGCAGAACACATGAAGAATTTGCATGAAGAGGTGAAAAAACACATTAATAAGATGAATATTTAGTACAAGGCTAAGCCAGATCAGAAGAGGAGATATAAGGAATTCTAGGTAGGAGATGAAGTCATGGTTCATTGGAGAAAAGAAAGGTTCCCAATTGGAACATATAATAAGCTGAAAATGAAGAAATTTAGACCATGCAAAGTTTTGAAGAAACATAATTCAGGAAATGCATATGAGGTAGAGCTGCTGAGTGGGATCAACATTTCCCCTATTTTCAACATTATTGATTTATCAGAATATCATGAAGGTGGAACTGAGGATGGACCAACAGAAGAACAGTGGAGTATTCCGGCATCTACTTCAACAGAGGAGATAGAAGAGATCTTGGATAACCATGTGGGAAGAAGTACTTGGAATAGGCATTATGAAGAATATCTGGTGAAATGGAAAGGAAGACCTATTGAAGATTCTTCTTGGTTGTCTAAGGCAGAGGCTGATCGTTTGGGTTTTCCTCACACAAACACTTAAGACGTGACATGGTCACTTCTCAAATTACCCTGGGTGTCTGATGTAGGAGCATCCAGTGGTGTAAGGGCAATCTTGCATCACCCAAAAAAAAGATGTGTTTCAAAACTATTGATGTTCTTTCTATTTCTTTTCAAAATTTGTGGTTCTGGTTCCATAATCGCTTGAATAATAATGTAGAACTTTTAGTTTTTCTAAACTGCTAAAAATAGTAACCTGCTATTGTTAGAAAGTTTGCATTTGGGCATGGATTGAAGTCAAAATTTAAAAGAAGTTACATAACAAAAATATAAGACCTTTGGCGAAGGAATCACACAAAGATCATTTGCGAGTTGAAAGATATTAAAGTTTTTGTTTCCTGAAAAATGCCTGAAAATTATTCAAACTTAGGTTTGAGGCACTAAATGGCCCCGTACAAGCTCAAAAATGGCTGGAACTGGTAGAGCAAGTTCTTAGTGCGTAGAGCACTCCGTGAGCTTTCCGACGCATAAAACGGTTCATCAATCGGACTCCTGGATCAAAAGTTATGGCTCCGGGAAGTTGACCTATTTTTGGAGGGAGATGCAAATTTTGAAATTAGGTTGTTGGCCACCAAAAAGGCTATTAATAACCATTTTTGGGAACCCTAGGTAGTGGTAGAGTTAAGGGGGCAAGTGTGGAGTTAAGAATAGGTAGGAAAATAGAAACCCTAGCTGATTTGGGGGTTGCAGAAGGTAGAAGATTCCAGAGCCTGGTGATGTGTAGCTGTAGTGTGTTGCAACCTGTGGAGGATTGATTCCTCTGATTGAAATCAAGCTTCTGTAATGTAATCAGTTGCCCAAATCAATAAAAGAAAGTTCTATTTTTTGTGTTCAATTTCTGTTGTTACGTGTTTTGTGATTTACCCCCTTCATCAGTAGAGGCATCCGAATGTTTATTTTTGAATCCCATAGACATGGTGGAAGCTTTATGTTTAGACAATGTGTGTATTTGTTGACCATGATTAGGAATTTGAGGGAATGTGTAAATGGATGGATTTGGCATTCGGAGAAGTGGTGGTAAAGTGGATGGAGGGGTATTAGGAGTTGGAAGTAATGGAGGTAAAGTGGATGGTGGAAGGTTATGGTCACATGCTTTTGACACTTGTAGGATGATGGAGGTGGAATGGCGACATATGTTTTGGGTACATGATAGGGTTTGTGATGGAAAGTGGTGGACTTAGAAGGAATGGAGGAATTACCAACATATTTATATTGCTTACCTTGGGGTGTGTATCCAAGGCCATATGAGCGTGGAGGGACCTTGACATGGATGGGCTCCAAAATACCTTGTTCATAAAGGCCTAGGCCTTTACCTTGATAGTTCATGTTTTGGAGGATGCGATGGACAATTGGACTAGGTGTAGTTTGGAAACTAGACATGAGCTCATTATTGGATGGAGAAGGGAAAGTGGATAATGGTTGTTGTTTTCTTAAGGAGGAACATTGATGGATGAAGGTGGATAGACCAATAGGATATGTTGGTGTACTTGAAGTGGCGTCGATAGTGGATGATGAAGGATCATTAGGATCTTGATTATGTTCATTTAGATCCAAGCTATTGGTTTGATCTTCTATGTTTTCTTGGAAGGCATGTGTCTCATCATGACAAGTGGAAGTTGTGGGATCATGGATAGGTGGAGAAGTTTCTTTACTTTGAAGGAAGGCCATGAAACTGGGTGAATGCTCAAGTAGATCAACAAGACTTTCATGAGGTGGAGTATGTAGGTCTTGGGTGTATTTATCATGAATGGTTGTGGGGGTATAAGTAGGATCAATTTGCTCATGGATAGATTCTTCATCATGAATAATATCTTGATCATGGAAAAGATATATGTTATGAATGGGTTGGATGAAAGTGATCTGATCTTGATTAGGATGAGGGCTTGATGTTTCCACATGCTTAGGATTATACCCTTGAAATAACTCTTGACTTTATTGAATGGAAGTGAAAGTGGAAGGCTGTTGGAGAGGTTTGACATGTTCTTGATGGTCAACCACATGGGGGCATGATGGAGGTTGACTTGGGCTCATGGGGGGAGACTCTTCAATAGGCTCAAGGGGTTGTGGATTATATGAAGGGGTTGTAGGATCTTTGATATGACTAGATATGGTGTTATAGGCTCTTTTGTAGGCTCAGGGATAGGAAATGGTTGACATGGTTCACTCCTTGCTAGTAGCCCTTGGATCACATCCTTTGTAGGTGTATGGGTGATGGAAGGTGAAGGCTTATGATTAAGATTAGGCGGAGGGATAATTGGATTAGGATTAGGAGTGGTAAGGTCCCATGGTGGAAGGACAAGAGGGGTGTTAGCTGGATTAGGCTTAGGGTTTTGGCTTGGGTCAAATGGATTGAATGAATTTGTGGATTTGAATAACTCCCCATGTTTATTTTTGTAATGTTTGAACTTAGGGCATGGAGTTGATGGAGGATTGGAAGATGGAAAAGATAATGAAGGGTTTGATGGGTTAGGTGGAGGGATGAATGGATTAGGACTAGGACATGGTGGCTTGAGGATAGACTTTCGAGTGGATGGTGGTATAATATACTTATAGGATGCATGAGCTAGATTGGTGTTCCCCTTGTCAAAGATAGGAGGGCTTGAAGGCATTTGATCTTGTTGCAAAGGTGGACTTGGGCTCACATGTTGATGTGGAATGAACTTATAGGTCGATGTAGCATTGACTTGACATGTGGATGGACTAGGTTGGTATGATGATGAAGGTGACACATAGGATTGAAATGAATGATGTTGTTGGATTTGACAAGTGGCTATGAATTGTTGGGCTTGGACTAGGAGTTGTTGGATTTAAGGTGATTGGATTTGTTGAAATTTTTGAAAGAGGGCTTAAAGTCATTGCATGGTTTGTTGGTCTAGGGGTTGGGGCATTTGGTGAAGTGTTTGGATGAGGTCTTGGAGTTCGGGTGCTAGGATCTTGTTCTCAAATGTTGGCATGGTGTCACACATGTGTTTAAGTCTTTGCATTTCATTTTGTTCCTCAAGGTATGCAACATGATTATTGTCATCATTAGAAGTAGGAGGAGGGGCCCCTTGAAGTATGATTTTAGGTCTTACATTGTTGTCATCATTAGGACTAGAGGAAGGGCCTCCTCGAAGTATGATTATGGGCTTTAGAATTAGAGGGAGGGCCTCATCTAAGTATGATATTGGGCTTAGCTTTTGTTTCATCATTAGGATTAGAGGGAGGGCCTCCTCTAAGTATAAGTTTGGACTTTAAATTTGGCATAGGCTTATTAATGATGACCACCATTTTGACAAGTGTTTGATTGACTAGGATTAGGGTGATGATGTGGAATGATGAGGATAGAGTTGATTAGGATGACTTGGATATGATTAGGATGAAGATGGTTGGGATGATTAGGGTTTCAATTAGGATGAAGGTGACAAGGAATGAATGTGTTGGAAAGAATGTTTAGAATGACTTGTTTATGTGTTTGTATTTATAGCTTGATGTGGCAATTTGCAAACAAATGATTGCACATGTACACACATGAATCACACACACAAAACACATAAGCAATTTTGACTTTGAAATTTTGAAGAATGTGATGATTAAGTAAGCACTTGAAGAAGACACATCAACAAGCCTGTGACCAAATTAGTCTTACACTAGGCTACACAAGTTGACTAAGGATGTCCCCAATACACTCAATGTACG
This sequence comes from Cunninghamia lanceolata, assembly GCA_027924645.1. Classification (NCBI taxonomy): domain Eukaryota; kingdom Viridiplantae; phylum Streptophyta; class Pinopsida; order Cupressales; family Cupressaceae; genus Cunninghamia; species Cunninghamia lanceolata. Next base: position 148,724 of record BSBN01001137.1, on the reverse strand, counting down.
AAAGGCCGAATTCTGTGAACTGAAAGCAAAATAGTACCACATGGCTAGGAGAAAGGGGTAACCCACCCTTCACCTTCACTTCCCAAAAGTATAAAGTTCTTTGGGGCTTAGCCAAGAGTGACAAGATTTTGACTTCCAAAGAGGGTGTCTTTTGATTCACCCTCACTTTTTATACTCCACCAAAATGCTAGCATTGAGGTCGTCCCTTGGAGTGGTGTGTCTCCAAGAAAGCTTCCTAGAAGGATATGACAAAAGTGAACCAAGTGAGGTGTTTTTGATCTCCAAGATCACCTTGTAGTGCGAGGAGAGAGCATACACATGCACACTTGATTCACACTCGCACTACAAGGTGATCTTAAATGGATGAGAGGTGTTTTTGATTCTCAAGATCGCACGAAGTGCATGAGAAGAGCATACACACCTCTAATCACATGCAAATTTACCAAACAGTTCAAGCACTTGTTCTTTTTAATCCCAAGTCAAAATGTGTGAAGAAAGACAATAGTTAATTTTAGGAGCCCAAATCCAAATGTGTGATAGCAAACAATGATTCTTTTTAAATGCCCAAATCAAAATGTGAGAGCAAACAAATGTTCTTTTTATGCTCAAATCGAAGTGTGTTTGCAAACAATGATTGTGATGAAATGAAAGAGATGAAAGATGAATGGAGTGCAACTAAATATTTTCATCCTTAAACTTGCTATTATGACTGATTCAAACGCTGCTACAACTCCTTAGATGCACCTAGAATCCATGAAGACAAGAAGAAAGCAAGTAAACTTGCAAACAAGTGTGTTATGCAAAATGAAGCAAGTTGATAAAATTTGATCTAGATGAATAGATACAATAGAATAAATTGCATGAACAAAAACTAGATGAAATTCTATGCAGTTTTTAAAAAAATTTCATGAAAAATGGATAAATTTTGCAAAAGATATGATCGTTTGAAATTTGAAATAAGAGTTGACTTTGACTGAGAAAAAGTACTGAAAATGGTATAGTCACCTGATAAAAACTCCACCACTACATAGTTCACTGAGTCACCTTTCCAACGTGTCCTTGTTCACAAAATTTTGATGTCGTATGCCCAAGTTATGAGGAAAAGAAAAAAATGCCCTATTAGGGCATGTAGGAGGAAGAGGCAGGTATGTTGACTGTCTGATATTAACCGCTAGCGGTTTATTCCTTCTGGTCACATATGCGGTTTGAAGCTAGTGGTTTGCTATTAGTGGTCAGTGTTTTAGCAGAGCCCTTGATCTCCCATATGACCGAGGGCCAGGATGATGCAAAAAAGAAAAGAGGAAAGGGGGCGACTAGCCCCACTTCCCTCAGGGCACAAATGTGATCGTAGTAAGGTGAGGAAAGCGCAAGGGGTTACAGCCCCCTCCCGCTAGTCATAAAAGGGACCGTGGGTCATGGAGGTGGGGGCGAGGGTTTTAAAAAACCTGATAGGGGATTTCCACGGTTTAAGCAGCGATGAGGTCGTGGAACTCTAACTAAGGCCACAGGTAGTGGCGACGACTTTAAATGGGCAGAGGATGAAGACTTGGAAGTGTCGACGGGGGTATAACAAATGGTGGATGGGAGTCTAAGTGGAGCATGGGCTGAGCACAGGTTTAGAGCCCAGGAGGTGGCGGCTAAGAAAATTGGATCGGTGGAATTTTAGGGTTTAGAGGATCTGCGGTCGGTGGGGATTTCAGGGAGAAAACATGAGATTAGGGTTTTTAGGCAATAAATCGAGTTAGCAAAGAAAACCTAGCACCTATAAAATGAAACCAGAAAAGTATAACATATAATGAAAACCTGATATGCATAGAAAGAGACCCCTGCACAGGCCGTACAAGTTCGTATGGATCTGTATGGTACGACCTTGCGACAAGGGCTAAAACCAAAAAAAATTTCAAAATTTTTTTGCCACCGAAATGCCAAGTGTTATATGTCATTTTTTGCCTACGAGGCCTCCCGAACACAACCCTAAGGTCTATTTTAGGCATAGAAGCAACCTGCAAAAGTTGAATTCCTAAAATCAACCAAAAATTGTTAGATTTGCATGATTTTACATTAGGTTCACCATTTGTCATCAGGGCAAAAATTAGGTCTGAAACTAAAACAACAAGATATCAAACCCTAACTAGCACAATAGAGTACAAACTAGAATGAAAATCAAAATAAGAAAGCAAAGCAAATTGATCCCCAAGCTAGACTTGATTTATCTCCATTGCTCTTCTCAACCTTGCATAGGCATGCAAGATTTTGAAGGTTGAATATGGGAGGAATGTTGGTTGCTCATTCCAATAGCATAACAGTACTTGGACTAGATTGCATAGAAAATTTGATAGCATGAGGCTACTTGAAAATCAATGCATGCAAATGGCTTGTGAGAGGTTTGATTTATAGAAAAGGCTGATTTGAATTGATGGTTGAGATTGAAAGTTGTTTTCAATGATGTGGACTACTAGGAGTGAATAAGGTTTCCCACTCCATGAGGAGTTGTAGTCATGTGAAAAGTGTGTGGAGGGGAATAAAGGAGACCTAATTCAAATATTTTATTTGAATTAGTTTGACATGTGAAGTGTATTAAGTGGAAGTTATAGCATGTGAAGTGTTTGATTGTGATGAGGTGAGGGAATAATTCAAATATTTTATTTGAATTATTTGGGACATGTGAAAGGGGGATTAATTAAATAAATGGGATTTATTTAATTAATTGTCTATGTGATTAGGATGGGATTAGGAGTGGGATTAGGAGAAAATGTCTTATGATGCCCCTAATAATGTATTTGACTAGGTGTTACAAGACATGGACAAATTTGGGTGTCTACAGATATCACCTCGGAGGTGTAGCTCACATGTAGATGAAAATCTGTCATCACATGAGAAGATGAAGCTAAATCTGCAATCACAAACACACCAACAATAGGCTGCTCTTATAGACACCTAAAAATGTCTTAACCATCTAACTATCTTCCAACATCACCCATATCAGTAATTTATCTTCTAATTAATTAATTAAATTTTTATTTAATTAATTACCTTATCCAACACCTGAATTATTCACCTTTTCTTCATCATTTAATCCCTGAAATTGAATTAATTAAATTAATTCAATAGTTACACTTACTAACATTAGCCCAATTAATTAAATAAATATGACAAATATTTATTTGGTTAAATCCCTCCACTTCCCTAAACCTAATTAATTAGATAAATTATGTTTATTTGATTAATCAAGCCTACTAATTAGCCTACCCCTAACCTAGTTGATTAAATACCTATTATTTAATTAGCTACCCTAGCCTACATGACCCCTAGACCTAAATTAATTAAATAAATCATTATTTAATTAATTTTGACCCCTAATTAATCCATCTGCTAATTTTCTCTAGCCATATTAATTAAGCTAATCCCCTTGATTAACTTGGTCAAACCTCATTTAACACTCATCCCCACACCTCACAAATAAAAAATTAACTTTTATTCCACATAGGGTAATTTTTTATTCTCACTTGTCCTAAACTCCATTAAATGAGCTCTTACACACCTAACTTGTCCTAAACTCCATTTAATGGAACTCTTCCCCACGTGAATTAAAAATTCACTTTTATCCCCTTCATCTAACTTGTCTAAATCTTCATTAATGCAAACCCCTTCCCAATGTGAATTAAAAATTCACTTTTATTCTCATCCATCCAATCTTGATCAAATCTAAGCCCTCCATCTTGCAATCAACCTCATCCATTGATCTCAACATTGAATCACCACCATTGGATCAAATCTCCCTCCAATTTGCCTATAAATACAAGCTCTCACAAGCCATTTTATCATCCAATCTTTGAGTATTGTTATTATGCTAAAATTTCTCCCATCTTCTTATCTTGAGCTAGGCTATTAGTGACTTGCATTTGACTTTTGAGAGAATTTCATATTGAAAATATGGCCATGGGTGAATCAAGAGCTTTTGGGTGCTAAGCTCTCAACCTTATCAAGGAGGAAGACTTCAAGATATAAAAGTGTGTGTTTTATGCATTTTGTTGGTGTTCTTAACCCTTGTAGTTTTCTTGTTCTTCATTTGGCACGCCTGGTGGGACCCCCATGGTCCCAAGCTGCTATCTTTTTTCTTGAAGTTGTGAAAATAGATGTTTTTACAGGGTTTGGCACTATTCAATCTCATAGTCGCGCCATTTCTCTGATTCCTGGCGCCATCTTCATCTGTTTTGGTGCCATACCTCATGACATTTTGGCACTTTGATAGGCTTAGAAACTTTGTTTTAATGCATTGTTAAGGTTTTTAGGGGATTCTAGAACATCTTGCTCTCTATTTTTGATATAAATACATAGGTGTAAGGTGTCATAATGTCAAAATTTCTCTAGAAATGCATAAAATATGTTTCTTGTCTAAACCTAACTCGTTTTGCCTCACACTAATGATTTTTGGTGCTCTAATCTGACATTTGGTGTTTGTAAGCAGGATAGGAGGCTCTCTAAGCTCCTTTTGATCTAATATTTTGAAACTAACAACCTTTTTTAGACAGATTTAGAGAGATTGTGCCATTTTGTCACTATCCATACATAGTTTGATGCCATCTGGACCAGCAACAGGGTAAGCACGGGTATAAGCATGTTTTGACACCATTTTTTGAAAATTTGACACCATTTTAACATATTTTAGCACTATCTTTAGTATTGGCATCATTTTACTTGTCTGTGGCACTATTTGAATTTTATTCCCTGCTGTCAGTCCTGTTGTTCTCAAAATCAACAATACTCATTTTTGTAGACAACCCCTACGAAACTTGTCCATTTTGTAGCCTACACTCTAAGTTCACAAATTGAGACAAGTTCTCTTGGCCTTGTGCGAAGTCATTTGACACCATAGAATAGCTTGTGACATTCCTCTAGATCGATTCCTCAGGATTCATGAAAATCAACTAGGTCGTAAGCTTGTCAAAATATCAATTTTGATCATTTTAGGGTGTGAGTAAATTTTTAAGTCTTCATGTGTAATGTCAGCAAAATCTGTTGCTCTTCCATACTTTTCTATTTTTGTGTTAAGTCGGCCAAAATTGCTGCTTTTGCATGTTAGTCTTGTTTTTTATTTAAGCATGTCCGAGTGGCAATTTTCACTGCCGTTACATGTTCTTTGTTGAAGGTAATATGCAAAGATGGTAATTTTTACTGCCGTTGCAATGTGGATAACACATGTTGTGTCATCGGTTTTCACCGCCCAAGTAGGATCTTTGAATCACAAACTTCAGTGGCATTTATTGCCACTCGTGTTGGCTTTAAGATCTTGTCTTTTAAACCTTTTTTGTGTAAACTCATTTTATTTTGTTATTTCTTTTTCCCTAAACCTTCCAATCGACTCTTGAGACTTTCTTAGGATTGCTCGATCACGTTGATTCCAGATTTGGATGAATTTTGGGTCACCAAGCTTGCGCTTAGGGTTTCAGCTTATTGTCAGAGGTAGGTTGCTATTTTTTGTTTTCAATTTCTATTTTAGAATAGGGTTTCATTGATCCTTTAAAATGATTGTTTTGTAAACTTTATTGTTTGAATTTATCATTTGTTTATCAAGATTTTGAAAAACCTTCGTAAAGTATTGTGTTTCTATTTGTTATTGTCGTTTTAAAATGGCTTATTCTTTTATACTGAATCCTAGTCTTTCATGTGCTTTGTGGAGGTTCCTGAATAGGTTTTAAGTCTTAGGTTTTTCCGTTTGAAAACTTGTGTGCATCATTGGTGAAAATCACTAACCGATACTTGTGCCTTGTGTTTTGATTACCCTCGTGCAAGGGCAGTGCATTTTGTTGCCCTTACATGAAGGTTTTGAAGAAGTGATATGCATTGTCGACAGATTTTGCCAACCGAACACCAAACCCATCCTATATGCATTAGCGGTGATTTTCACCACCATTTCACAACTTAAAGGTTTTCCCTCAAACATGCTCAAGTGGGCATACTCACCGCCCCTACATCAAACTTGTACATCTTACCTCATACATGCAAAGGCAACCCTTTTTGCCAACCTTGCATGATAAATGACTTGTCCCTCATGCAAGAGCAGTCATTTTGACTGCCCATGCATATTTTACCTGAATTTTTCCTAACACGGGGAAAATTTGCCTTTCAAAGCCTATTAGCTCGCTTTCACCTTTTTCCTTGATTTACGAGCTCTCAAGCCCTTCAATGCACATTCCCATGTTCATGATCATCAATTTGCAATAACCCCAATTTGCCTATCTTTCCCCAAACTACGAGATCATGGCTTTTTGCAGTTTTCAAAAAACATCTGTGGTAAACACCTTTTCCAGTTTTCTCTTCAAAGCTGATGTCAGAGCCGTCTCCATCCAAAGGACAAGATCATGAAGTATAAATATCAAGGGGTTTTCCCTGTCACTGCAATTTCTAGTTAAAGAGACCAAAAGTTTCTTTCTACAGATGAAATAATACATGCATTTAATAACATGATCCAAAGGAGTTTGAAGATCAAGCTTTTCTCAGTGGCTTCTATGGATAAATTGTCAAATATATAGTTGACCTTGGACATTCTCAAGGTAGTTCTAGATAAGCATGAGATGACAGTAGTGAAGACCATGTACCAAAATTTCTTGAAGAAGAATGATGGTGGCAGCTGAAATTCTTCTTCGTGCCCTAGTTTATTTTCAATTTTGTATATGTAATTTGTATTTGTTTTTGGACATATTCACATGTATTTTTCCAAAATGTAATTACATGTGAGACAAAGGAAGTCCCAAGTCAAATAGGACTTTTTTGTAGAATAAGTCAAAGTAGTTAGGTTTCTCCTAAATTTTCTCAAGGCCTCTCCCTATAAATAAAGAGGGCCTCTATTGTAATTTTGATCTTTTTCTTATGCAACAAAGTGCTTCTTAAATTGTGATTCAACTTTGAGACTTTGCGTTCAAATTGTATGATCAATTGCAAGCAATAAAGAGGGCAAGTTTTGATATCAAACTTTGTGTTAGATTGAATTTGTATTAGCAAAGATGTTCATATGGCATTTTTGCTGATTTCTCTTATTGATTGATTGGATAAAGTGGTGTTTGGTTATCATAATTGAAGGATGTTCAAGATAAGTTATATAAACTTTGTGTTATATCATTTCCTTGAATATATGTGTGTTGAAAGCATTTCTTGGTGGAGGATTATAAAGACTTTGAGCTTGTATTTGTTCACTTTGTATATGAATTGTGTTGAGAACTTGTAGACTTTGTGCTATGATTTTCAATCACATTCACATGGATTAGTGGTGTTGTTAGTTGACAGACTTTGTGCTCCAACTAGTGATAAGGTTACTTTTAAAATCTTTCTAGGGATAATTTGAAGATTTTGTGTTTGAGATTATTCACTTGGTTCGTGGAACATTTTTTGAAGAGAGTTGAAAGACTTTGTGCTTCAACTCACAAGAATATTGGTAATAACTGTTTAGGTTAATATTAGAAGTGTAGAAGCGTTATTGAATATTCTCGTAAAACATTGTAAACATCTTTTTTGAAAGAAGAGAAAAGAATGAATGTAACACACCCCCAAAGCTAGTTTTTAATGTAAATAAGTTTGTAATAGTTAAAAGGGAACCTCCCCTTGTTGAGAGGAGAGATTTATCTCATCACATTGTGGTTGATATAACCATTTTGCCGTTAGTTAGCTAATCGACAAAATATTCACCCAATAAGTCCATATGCTATTTACTGTTTCTTTAGCACCATTTGGCTTGATTTTAACACCATCTTTGTGACTTGTGGAGCCATTGCTCTCTGTTTTGGCACCATTTTCATAACAACTTCTTGGGGCCTGTGCATATTTCTAAGACATTTTGTAGGGAAAAAGAATGCTTGTCAAAGTCATAAACATCAAACTACTAACATCTCCTTGCAGGGTTCTTTGTGTGTGTGTACCTCATTATCATAGGAACATTTTGATTTGGTGCACTTAAAATGAACTTGTGCGCTCAAACTTAGGAACATTTCATTTGGTTCTTAAAAAGAACTTAGATTGATTGGCATGTTCGGTGCATTTGTACACTTTGTCAAGTAGATCCCAAAAGATAGAACAAAATTATCCTCTCCCCTCACCTTTCAAAGGATCTTGGGTGTAAGAGAAATTGTTCTATCTTTCTTTTATCTTTTTAAGAGAGTCTGCCTTGGTGGGAAAAGAGGTACTCACCCCAAGGGATGACTCTAAGCGGTTCTTTCAATTTGGTTCGCTATATAAATGGTTTAGGCAAAAGATGAAGACTTCTTGGTGACATATTCTCATTCAGATAGTTCCCCAGTATCCATGTACTTGTGTATTTGATGTGTCAACCCCATTGTTTCCTTGTAAAATAATTGATGTAAGTGGCTGGGATAGTCTCTTAAGTGAGTCATTACCGCATAAATGAGTGTCAAGTCCTCAAATTTCCACTAGACACCTTAAGTTAGAAGCCTACCCTATTGACCTATTGGTGTCTTGTTCAATGCAAGAGCATAGAAGGTTTTGCCCCTAAGATTACTCACCATAAGGCTCCCTTGAGATGAGACATAAATCCTCAGCTTAGCATAAGCTACTTATAGCTTTCCGAGGAGAGGGTGATTGGGTCATCCTTCAAGTCTTGGAGGCCCCTACTGTCCTCTCTCACAAAGACGAAAGAATGTACACACCCGCTTTAGGTGTGATGACATTTGAGTCGATGGAGATTCCAAGTGTGGGTTGAACATGTTGCCATTTGCCTTTGACCTTAGGTAGACTAAGCACTGTTTTCAAGTGTATTCAATTATATCTAGACCCGTGGAAATTTGGCCTTGAGGGGATTTTTGAACATACACATAAGCTTGTACCTCCTATCAAACATTTGGCCATTGTGTTCTCTTGTTTGGATTGTTTGTCTACTTGCCAAGAAATCTCATTCGACATTATCTGAAACCACTTGAACCATTTGAAAAATTAAACCATTGAACATAAGAGCCTTCCAAATCAACCATTTGACCTTCAAAATCCAAAATTTGCCAAAATATTGCCAAATACCTAGACAAAATCCAAGACACCGTCACACTTTGGCACTATAACTTCTCTGTTTGGTGCCTAAAAATTCTCCTGTGACACCATTTTCACTGATGCCATAATTCACTATTTTGGCACCATATTCCTGATTCCTGGTGCCATTTTACTCTATTTTGATGCCTTATCTCAAAATCTTGACGCCGTCTAGAAAATAAACCTCACACATATTTGGAAAATTGTCTTAGAGTACTTGAGTCTTGCCTAGTCATAATCTGTAGTCACCTTGTGAAAAATCTATCAAAATCCAAATGCACCTTTGACCATCATCCACAACCATATTCATCCACATACTTCCATTTTGACCTTCGAGAAAAATCATTTTGACTATTGGACCCTTCATTTCAATCCATCTTTTGCATCTCCACATAATTCAACCTAACTCTACATTTTGATTTTCACCTTTGGACCTTTAATTCATCCATTCCTAAATCTATCATTCACCCAACCTTATCCAAATTCTATCCATCAAAATCTAAAATCAAAATCATCCAAAATCACAAATTCAAAAATCATCCAAAACCCAAACATCAACCAACATCCAAAACCATACCCCAAATCAATTTTGTGCAAGAATTAATTCTAGATCTTACCATCCCATCCCATTTTGCTTGAGGGTCATTAGTCTACCTTCAAGTAAAATAATCCTCCCCTTTTTTTGCCTAAGGTCATAAGTCTACGTTAAGTAAAGACGGACATCCTTTTCATAATCTAAAGATCTAGATTTATTTTAGCTCACCTTTGATTTGAGAATCCTTTTCAAGCATCATCAAAATCTATCCAACATCTTTAGTCATCTAAACATCCAAGTCATCTAGGACTTTTTGTAGTTGATTATCATCCAAAATCCATCTATCCAAATCATTTAAGGTCTCTGTTGAGTGATTATTATCCGAACCATCATAAGACTACCTTAGTCACATCATCATCCTTTCCAAATTTATCCTAAAATCATTCTTCACCCACATCCCAAAACCCTCTTATTTCATCTATTCTCTCCATCCTCTTTGGTCCAAATTGTTGAAAATCAATTCACCCATTATCTTTGAGGTCCTAACCTCTAAGGTTTCTTAGCCATTCCCATATTCATATCATTAATCATCCTTAGGTTTGCAACTTTTGAGATTTATTCTCTAAAGCTAAAACTTATACCAAACCACACCATATCCATATCATTCTTCATTCTTAGGTTTATAATTTTGAGATTTTATTCTCTTAAAACTAAACCTTTATTCCCTTTTCATGAAACTCTCATTATCAGCTATCCTTGGGTCCAATAATTTGAAATCTATTCTCTAAGGTCTTGATCTTCATCCATCCAACCAAGTCCACACCTAAATCCATTGTATGCCCTTAAAAAGGTCCCAATCTAGGAAAAACAAGGACATGGAACCTTTTTGAATCAACTTTGGCATGGGGATGCCTCAAATTGACCAAAATAATGTCCCTATAGTCCAACAATTACCAACGTTTGATGCCAATGCTATAATAAATCCTTTTCTCGTCCAACCACAAGCACTGCCAACCAACACCAACCAAGTGGATCAAGATGTCCTAGATTTCACACAAGACACTGATTCCATGGATATACTTGATAGAGTCCTAAAATTGGATCCCAATAGATATCTTGAATTCCTCCTTCAAAATGGTGCCACCATACCCAATGTCACCATGTCATCACAACCATCCACATCCCATACTATCCCTAACACATCCCAAGCCTCGAATATTACCACATCCACAATTCCTACAAACACCTCCACCAAAAAATGTCTTGACCATGTCAACATCCACTGTCACTACATCTACACCCCAAATCACCCTTAATATTCCCAATAGTACCATGCATACAAGTACCTGCACAAGTGCACCCCAACTCAATGCTAACACCATAGCTTTCATGACCCAATTCTTCTCATGACCATCTTACAACACATCTAATGTTCCTAATAACAACCCATGTAAAAAACCTTCATCCAATTTCATGTATGTACAAAATCCAAACTCCCAAGCACTTATTACATCCTCCGTCCAAACCACACAACAAAATCCCAACCAAAACCAATAAATTCTACCACATGTTCTACAACAACTCTTTACCTACCAACAACACCTCGCCCATCAAAACCAAATCGACCAAAACCAAATCTCACAACACCAAAATCCACCCCAAAACCAAATTCCACCTTTCCTCCAATAATTAATCCAAAATCAACAAAACTATGCTCCACAACCACCGCCACAAGATCTATCTAGCATTGTGCAAACATTGATCCAAAAAGTTGACGACATACAACATGGAAACAAAAGGAAGCAATACTCTTTCAAGGATATTTTCCCATATCTGTTTGATAGAACATTACACATGCCTCCCTTTCCTATAAGTTTTGAAATGCCAAAATTTGACAAATACAAAGGAAAGGGAGACCCTAGGGAGCACCTTAGGGAGTTTTATATAGCTTGCTTAGAAGTCTCATATGATGATACCTATTTGATGAGACTATTTCCTAGAAGCCTCGATAGTCAAGCCACCGACTGGTTCTCACATCTTGCCCTTGACATAAAAACATTTCATGAGATTGTGGAGAAATTTGTGAACCATTTCTCCTATAACTTTGAGCATGAAATATCTATGACTGACCTTTGCAACACAAATCAAAAGAGCGGGGAATCCTTTGCCACCTTTTTGCAAAGATGGTGAGGCTTAGCAAGCAAACTCCCTTGGCCCATCCTCAAAAAACAACTAGTCACTATGTTTGTGACCAATCTTAACCAAGAAATGGGGTTCCATTTGCAAATACAATGCGCATCAACCTTTGAAGAGGTTATAGACAAGGGAACAACCATAGAAAGAGCTCTTATCACTAAAGGCTCTATAAGACTTTACAACAATGACAACAAGACCAACAACAACAACAAAGTTAAAAATAATAACACCAACACTTCCCACACAAACAACAACACACAATCCAATGACAAACCTTGATTTTGGGGCAAGAACAAGAATACCCTTAACGACGGAGTCACCGATGTGAAATCTAGGTTGTAAATCCTAAGAGGATGCCAGACTCTATGATTAGATCGGCAACATTTTTGAACTAACGCGAAAAAATTAACCTATAAGGTTAATGACTCCCTACACTTCAGGTTCTGCTAGACCTAGGTGGGTAGACTTTGACAGTTAAGGTAGATTAAATGAGTGTAAGTTTAATGACTAGGTTAATGGATCTACCCACATTGGCAAATGGCATGGAATAGATGAAAGCTTGCTAATTAGTTCTATTTCTAATAACTGAAAGATGATCGGTATAAATTGTATAAGCAATATCAAGGTAAATTTTATAACTATGCTCAACTAATGGATGGGTTTTGGATAAAACTAAATGATGAATCGAGATAAGACCAGTGCCTTGTTGGGTAAACAAAGTCAAATGAAAATATAAGACCAGTGGCTTATATTGGGTAATAACTCTAACTGTTTGGCACAATACTCTGGTTTATAACTTGTATAAACGTGTAGGGAAATGATTGACAGACTCTTCTTAATATTCAACTGACACAATTAGGTTTCTTGTTATTCACCAGAAGGAATTTTAATCTTTTCTTGAAGGAACCAATTGAATGAACTATACAAGAACAACAGATAATATCAACTTGGAGATAGAATGACAATCCTAATTATGTGGTTCTTCTTAGTGATCCAAATCAATACTTCCAGATTACTGTGACTGACCAGAAGGATTTTAATTCCTTTTTAAGGAAACCAATTAATTAAATCACACAAATACAACAAATGTGCATTGACAAATTAAATATATAATTGATATATCAATTTGAATAATAAGGAAATACTGAACTGGAGACAACCAAATAACTGAATAATTTCAACAAACAATTGATGCCAGTATAAAACCACAGAATCCAATATCTTCTATTAACTTCTTTAATATAATACTTGCAACATGGTCTTTTAAAATATTATGAACTTATTCTAGTATCTCCTACTGCTGATCCTAATTGATCATCATATGTCCAACTTATATAGAAATATTTATGAAGAGACATAACTCTTCAAAATGTCTTTCGAGAATTAAAAGGATTAACATAACAACAAACAAAGATGATGACCCTAAGCTCTGCTAAGCCATAGGTATATCTGAGCAACATGATCCAGGTACTCTTGGCTCCGATGTGTATCAGCAAATTCAATAGCATTTCTTGTAATCACATCCATTATCACCATCTTTTCCAAACACTTGTTGGCTTCCCCAGATGCTGAGTCTATATCCGTGAGAGCTTCTAAAGCCTCATGTAATATTACCTGGCATTCTTTAGTACATTCATCTTTGCTCTTCAACTCCTTATCATTTTTGAACAACATAGGTATACCAGCCTTTGAAGCCTCAACACATTCCTTGGCATCAGTTTGAAGCTATTCATGATATTTCTTATGTTGTTTGTTAAATCTTTTGTACTGGAGGTACCTGTACTGTCAGGATTATTCCTACTCTATATCTCGTGGAGTTTCTGTTGAAGCCTGTTATTTAACCTTTCATGTTCTTGGATCACCTTATGGTTCTTAGAGTAGACATCCTAGAATTTATTCATCCAATGCATCATATTGATATGCCTATTCTGTAGTACTGTTGCAAGTGTGTCAATTTGGACATGGGCTATTTGATCAACAGATGGTGATTGGGCACTTTGTGAACTCTCTCATTGGGTTAATCTTTTAACTAATCCTCTAAAGGCATTCTTGACAGTATCTTTTAGGAAATCATTTTCCTTTGTCAATCTTTCACAACTTAGCTTATATGCATCTCATTCCTTGATCAACATTTGAGCTTGTGCTTTATTTAGTTTTGCAACATTTATACCAATGTCTACAGTAATCAAAGGATCGGTTTCTCCTACTTTCAAAGTCATAACATGCCCAAAGGTTTTTTCAGTATCTATAATGGAAGTCTTCTTATGAGGAGGGTATAAGGCCCATATCATGAGTGAGTTTTCATCATTGTTATACTTGGTACCCATGTATACCTCTATGACACCCTCAGCAGTGAGTTTGTATTTGTCATTAGTATTGTGCAAGAAACTATCAAACACCAAGGCAGAATTTATGTCAAGTCCAGGAAATATCATGACACCTGCTTCTCTGAGTAACTGCCTACCTCTATTAGGAGTCATAGCCCTCAACTCATTGTCTACTATTGTCTTTAACATATCCATCAATTGTTTTTCATTATCAGCTGTGACATCTTTAAATGATTCCCTGAGTTCTTTTCCTTTGCACTTATACAAAAATGATTTAAATTCTTGAGAATGAATAAATTGATCATCTGCAATGAAAGAATCATATGCTAACTGTCTAGGATCCTCATCGCTAGGCCCCTCTTCATACTGCTCTCTATTAGGAAATTGATAACATTCCATTTTTCGTTTAGAGATTCTAGTTGTCTATTCATGTAGCTCCTCTTCGCCTGTAGATTCCTCATCACCAGAAGACAACTCTATTTCTATAAGCTATTTTCTCTTCTCATCTAGTTCTCTATTATATTTTTCAATTACCAATTCAACTTCGGCTTCTTCCATGTTCCTAATAATATCATCATGTGGATACAGAATATGTGTATATCCACTGAGATTCTATTTTCTTCTAGCATAATCAATGAAACCCTTGGCATCAAATACTTTTCTTGCCTCTACACACCTCATGTTGTAATGGATTAATTTGTCCTTGCTGAGACCATAACCTTCTTTAGACACCACAATAAAATCCCTGAAGCATAGAGTACTAGGCATGAAGGATTGTTTGTCATAGGCACTTAAGTTCATCACATTAGAATAGTTCATTCGTGTGACTATCTCTAAGTAGGCAATCCTATCAAGAACTGTCTTAGGCAATATAAACGGGGTGTCTTCAAAACCATAAATTCTGACCATGGTTGAATCCTCAAAGAAATACCAATCTCCCCAGTTGTGGGTGATAGATGGGGGACCACCAAAATCTTTTGGTCTGAGAAACCTTTTTATTTCATCTGATAGTGAATATTCACAAGGATGGTTAAAGTATCTATACAACACTTTTACAAAATATTCTTCAAAATGTATGTAATTGGAGTGGCCAAACCTACTGTCCCATACCCTTGTCCACATTTGTACAGGTGACTTTTGTCCCCTTTTGTCTACTTGAGCAATTCTGAGTTCACTTGGCCATATTCCCATTTCCTAGTTATAGTATAATACCATGTACATGGGGAGTGAATAATGCTCAAAAGAGACTGTTGGGGCATTGTTCTTAATTGCAATTAAACTAGAATCAATCTTTCTAAAAATATAAGCAGCATAGTCAAACTGCCTAGCATTATGACACTTGATATCTATTGCTATCACCATTAATGGAATTGTCATGAAATCAGGAACATGTGACCCTAGGACTTGGCCAATGGAATAATATTTGTATTGCATATATGGTTCAAACAAGGACACATGGAATGGAGGTCCATCATTGTCATCAAAACGTACTATTTTTCCCTCTGCCCTAGGCCTATGGAGAAGCGATCTCCATCCATTGTATTTGGTGTCCATCCTCCAATATTCTTTGTCTAAATCTTCATATACTATGGGATGTGTACACAAGTCATCCAAATCAAATACTTCACAAATGGCATTTTTGGATAAGTGTATAATAGGCTCTCCTTGTGTATTGCATATGTCTTTGAGGCTGGGATTGTAATATTTAGCCAATAGTTTTAGGAGTTCCACACTCACAAACACGTCTGGGATGATGAATTTACCCAAATTCAAATGCCATGGATTAGACACTAGGACATTTCTAAATCTTCTATCATAATGGAATGTGAACAACTCATAGCCTTTGATTGGTGTCCATACATTTCCTAGGTATTTGCATTTGTCTTCTAACTTCTCTACCTCCATCTTGAGTTGTGCGGACCTTCAGGCTTTAGGGATAGACCTAGGCAATTGGTCTATCAAATCTTGATTTAGTTTTCTCTCTTTTATCTTTTCATCAGGGCTTTTATCAATTTTCTATTTCTTAGGTTTACTAGTTTCGCCTTGTTGTTTTCTACCGTTGTTCATGACTGGTGTCTCCATTATAATTCTGAATAGCAAATTTAAATTGTAATCCACCACACAGAGGTTTTTATGTGTGTACCTGTTGTCTGCGACGATCACTGAATTCCTTTGTTCTCTCCTCCAAGTTCTCGCTTACGCGCTCTTCTCAGATAATTCTTTTAAACCCAATTGCAATGATTTAGAATGACTCTTCAGGGGATTTATTCTCATCCTGTAATTAATAATTCCAGTGCATTAATGTTCATAATCATTGTGAGATGTCACATCGTCATAACGTCCTTCATCTGGAGGAGTTTTGCAATGTTAGGGTGATCTAAACGCTTCTTATGGTGCAAACATTTGTAGATGACTCAATTGCTGTGCCCCTTCATTTTGTCTCCTCAATGTCACTTTTTATGAAAACATATATATGTTTGTATCGACAAGATATTTCAAGGTTTATTTGATATAATAATGAGCATAGGAGCTATTGTCGGCTTGACTTACATTATTGTTGTGAGAACAACATCCTACTCTGATATTTCAAATATCTCTGATAATTATATCGGCATGAGTCTTGTCAAAATGTTTATCGACTTCTCTTTACATGGCAGGTTAGTGAAATTGGTAAGACCCAAGAAATTGATACCGATATCAATTGTTTTTATGACCTGTCTGAAAGAGTCTCATCGATGTGTGTGGTCACTATCTTCATCAGAACAATATATGCTATCAGGATGACTTCATTTGATTTATCTGATCCTAGTTGTTTCCCTGATGCCTTCATTTTTATTCTTCATCGGAATGATCACAATCACATGTCACCAAAATCCTTTGTCGTTGTAACTATAGATTCGGCAGGACTTATAAATCGTACTCTGATCTATTTCGTTTTGCTGATGAGTCACATCCTTCATATATATCAGTGTGACTTTGGTCTAAAATGCCTTATGGTCACTAAGACATCATAAGGTCAGAGACATATTTATCTCTTGTCTCGATGTACATTTCTTGTCGATGAGTTGATAGTTCCATCCACTCCTTGAGTTGTTCGGTAGGATTCTTATCAAATTTTCCCATCGGTGTGATCTACGCTATCGGGAAAATGTTTGGAATGCTCTTCGACAATGTTGTCTCATCCCTATGGTCCTTATATCTGATTAATTCAGTGTGACTGGGGATTCTCCTTCCGACAAGGGGTCATCTATGTAACTTCTTTTATCAGAGATTCTTGAAACATTCATTCCGACCATACTCCTCATGCCAATACACATCTAGCTCACTTCAAATGGAAAATGGGTCGGTATGAAAAACTGAGGTCTTGCCAAAATCAAAGAACTTTTGTTTTTTTCAGACTACAGTTTGAGAGGTGAGACAAATATGTGGTAAAAATCATGTTATGTTTATGGAATTTATCGACTGTTATTATGATTTTGAGCATATAATGTTCTGATTTAGTTGGACATGGGGTGGATAAGAGTATAGAAAAGTTTTGAAATTTTCCTGTCCCAACAGTGGCTTTGTCTAGGATGTATACCCCTTGTGGGTATAACAAGAATTCAGATCTCTTGGGAGAGTAGACCATGTATTTTATTTATTGGTTATGACAAATTTACATAATTTTACAAATATATATATGGATGAAATGAGAATGGGAGCTGGAAGTGATAATGATGTAGAATGGGGATGATCCTATACTACTGTACATGAAAAAGATTTTTGTTATTGTTGAGAGATTCATAGGACTTTCCATGTACCGGTAGATCCTAATCTCTCTTGATTACCCTAAAGTATTGTGCATGGAATAAGAGTACTTTGAGAATTATTTAAGAGTTGTCCATGCACTGGCAACACTTATTTCTCTTTGTGCATGATCTTGATGCTTTCATGAAAAGAAAGGTTTCAGAGATTGTCCATGCACTGGTAGTTCCTGCTTTTCTCTAGACATATTTTGCAGATAGTAGGAATCTTCTCCTCTTTTGCCAATGACAATAAAAGGACCCAACCACAAGGCTTCAAAGTTTCCATGCTTTCCTTTTTCTTGGCATCTAGCATTCCACATCAATACCAAGTCATCTATCTCAAATTTTCTATCCTTGGCCTTTTTGTCAAAAAGGTATTTTACTTGTGATTGCAATTTGATGTTCTACTTTTGAGCCATTCTCCTTGTTTCATCGAGTTCTGCAAGGTGTTCTATTCTTTCCTCCATTGGTTTAGGAATATTTATATCCTCTTGAAGAACAAATTTGTAAACTGGTAGAAGATTTTCTAATGGCATCCTTGCCTGTGTTCCATACACCAATTCAAAAGGAGATCTTCCAATTGCTTTCTTCATAGTAATCCTATCAGGCCACACAACCATTCTCAACTTTGAATCCCAAGCCTTTTTGTTTTCCTCCAACAGTCTTTTTATAATTTTCAAAATATTTTTGTTACTAGATTCTACCTAGCCATTTGCTTGTGGGTGATAAGGGGCAACATAAGACATAGTGATGCCATATATATTACAGAAAATTTTGAACTCATCAGACCTAAAACACATTTTGTTGTCTGTAATCAACCTTACTAGTGTGCCAAATCTAAATATAATTTTTTCCATTAAAAAATTGATCACCACTTTTCTTGTTGCTTGTTTAGTTGGGATTGCTTCCACCCATTTTGTGAAGTAATCTGTTTCCACTAAAATCCATCTGTGTCCTCCGCTTGACTTTTCTGTAATCTCTCCTATGAAGTCAATTCGCCATTGATAGAATGAAGCTTCCACCTACATAGGTTTCAAGGGTAGTGCTCCCTGATATTTTAATTTTCCTAAAAATTTCTGCATGCCTCACATTTTCTTGTATAATGATATGAATCATTGAAAATTCTAGGCCAATAGTATCCAACCCTCAAGATTTTGTGAGTTGTAGTTTTTGCTAAGAAGTACCCTCCACATACTCGTTCATGTAACTCTTTCATGACATGTTTTGATTGATGTTCATCTAGACATCGTAGCAGAATACCATCCCTATTCTTCCAATAAATATCTCCATTGATAAATACATACTTTGAATCCTGCAATTTAAGTGTCCTTTTCTTGTTGTCATCATATCTTTCAGGACATTTCATATATTTTAGATAATATATGATGTCAGTATACCATGGAGTATGCTCAATGCTAGAACTCATGTTATTAACATCATCAGTATTACATATCTGAGAAGCCTCAAGATTGTTTTCAGCCATTAGTCTAGCAAGACTCTGTCCTCTTACCAGTTTGGTGATTTGGACTTCAATATTAAACTCCTAAATTTTATTAATCCATCTGCACCTTTTGCCTGTGACCTCAGTTTGGACTAATACATCTTTCACTACAACATTAGGCACGTATGCTATTATTTCAGCTCCCACCAAGTATGGCCTAAAAGCTTTGACCGCTTTCACCAATGCAGACGCCTGTTTCTCAACTATGTCATATTTTAACTCTACATTTTGAAGAGACTTGCTAAAAAATGAAATGGGTTGTTCATGTCCCTCATCATTTTTCTGCAACATTACTGCTATAATTGTATGATATGAGGCAAATGAGAATAGCTGAATTGGCTTACTGAAATCAAGAGATACTAGAACTGGGGCTTCCTTGATTGCCTTTTTAATGGTGGCAAATGCCTCTAATGTTTCTGTTGTCCAGTTTACTTTTGAATTCTTCTTTAACATTTTTGATATGGGACTAACAATCTCTGCAAAATTTGATATGAATCTCCTGACAAAGTTGATTTGGCCAAAGAATGATTGTATAGCTTTTACATTCTTAGGAATGGGAACTTGGTCAATGGGTCTTACTCTTTTTGGATCTATTCTTACTCCATCTTTTGAGACTATGTGACCAAGTAGCTTTCCCTCTGTTACTGCGAAATGGTACTTCTTAGGATTCAACGAAATTCCATATTCTAAGGCTTTAATAAAAATTTGCTCTAAATGTGTACAATGATCTTCAGCCCTTTTGGAATATGTTATGTCATCCTGATATACTACCATGATTTTATTAATCAGTTTTGCAAAGGCCACATCCATCACTCTTTGGAATGTTGCTCCGGTATTCGTGAGTCCAAATGACATTCTTAAATACACATACATTCCCCATGGTGTGGTGAATGTAGTCTTATATTGTTTTGATTCTTTGACTTTCACCTGATTATATTCTGAAAAACCATCCATCATTGACAATAGTTCACACCCTGTAACCTTTTGTAGTACTACTTCCATGTTAGGAAGGGGATAGTTGTCCTTAAGAAGATTTATTTAGATTCCTGAAGTCCACACATAATCTAATATCACCATTTTTCTTTCTGACAGGCACCAAGTTAGAAACCCAAGAAGAATGTCTAATGGGTTTGATAATAGCTCCATCTCTTAGTTTCATGAGTTCTTCAAGCATTTTAGGGGCCAGTGTGGGATTAATAGGCCTCTGTTTTTGCCTGAATGGTTTAGCATCTAGATTTAATGGTATTTTATGCTGAAAAAGATCCTCCCTATATGCTTTCAAGTCATCATATGACCATGCAAATATATGTCTATACTTCCTAAGTAAGTTGATGAGCATGCTCTTGATTTTGGGATTCGGCTTCTTTCCAATGTATACATTCTTTGGGGCCGCCTGTGTCCCCAAATTAATTTCTTTAATATCATTCTGTATTATGGGTGTGTCTTTCATTTTAAATCTGTCACATCCATCAAACACTTTCTCCAATGCTATGAATCCCTTAGATATTTTGTTTGTTTTTAGCTGAACTATTTCTTGACCAAAGAGAGTTTCTTTTCCATCATGTTCCTCCACAAACGAATTGAAATCAATCTCTTGGTCTTCATAGTTGTCATGCCTGAATTTCCCATATGGTCACGACACACAACACACGTGTCATGTCCACATTTGCCATCTGGTCATGACACGAATTACGAAATTTTTTTCTACCTATCGCTAGGAACCCCCTCGCATGCGTCTGCATGCTCGGTGGCAATACGCATAAGGCGTAAACATGTCAACAAAATTTGGGGAGGTCCATTGTCCCATGCAGTCCCCTGCGTGATGATAGCCATCTAGGGGGTATGCGACACAAAGTGTGTCACTTTTAGGGTTAGACTGATTTTAATCTGAACCCTAGTTTCCTAGGTGCGAAGATGATTCTGCTAGCATTGAAACCTAACTCTAATTCAGGTCCAAAATGAAATTGAAAAAAGATTAAGTGAATGATGGCAAGATGGATGCATGATTAAAGTAGAATGATGGAATAAAAGCTAATAAATTATCATAAAAATGAAACCCTAGAAACCTAGGAAAAATCTGACAGCATAACGCGTTTTTGATAAACGCATTAAAATTTTTAAAATAAAACACTAATAAGAGATTAAATGAAATTTAAGAATAAAAATTTAAAATAAAACTTAAGAGCAAATTTACTACGATTTACAATAATAAAATAAATATCCTGCAAGGTCAAATAAATTGGCTTTAGACAAAAGATTAAAAAGGAAATTTGAAATAAAATATTAAAATAAAATAATCACAATCGCCAAGTCGGATTTCAAAATCGAATCCGTTAATAAATATAATTTCAATATTACATTTATTAATGAGCTTGAAAATAATGAGGAAGGAGATTAAAATACTCCTTCCCGAAAATAATAATAAAATAGATAAATAATTAAAAGGATAAAAATATCTCTAGGGAGAAATAAAGAAATAAAACTCCCAACTAGGATGTTTTTAAAGCAAGGGGAATATTCTTCCCAAATTGAATAAAAATAACCCCTCCCTATAATAAAATTTAAATCACAAGACAATAATCAAAATACAAAAATAACCCATTCAAAATTAGAAATCAATTTAAAAGATCCCAAGAGATAAATTAAAAACAAGGAATTAGAGGTCTTTAAATAAAGAAGAAAATAAAACCCCACAAAATAAAATCCTCACAAATGGAATAATGCTTCATAATTAAGAAAAGCCCAAATCTCATTATAACACTTGGTTTTCAAAAGAGAACCCTAATTTTGTATTCTATTGTTTTCTTCTTTGTGTTTCCCTAACTTTTCTAACACTTTCATCTTCTTCTTTGTTTTGTTTTTCCTCTTATTTTGTAGGTTAGGGTTTGGGCTTCCATGGTTGCCATGGAGATGCATCCAAAAGGGTGTAATCAAAAAAATCTACTTGAACCCCCTTTTCTATATTCATTTTTTTTTACTTGTTTTAGATCTGATTCCAAAGGACATTAGGTAACAATGTAGGATTTTAAATCTTTTTTTTTAAATGATGAAAGGCAGATTGAAGACCAAATGAAGGGCGAGTGGAGGAATTTGCTGTGGTGGTGGAGTTGCTGTGTCAAGGGCGGCGTGGCCACATGATGGGGTCGCAGGGGAGCGGAGGTCGCCGGGTTCTGGCGGCACTGAAGTGGCTGAAGGGGGGGGGGGCGGAGTCACAGTGGAGATGTAGGGGGTGTTTGGTGGAGAGGGGGCCAAAGGTTCCAACGGAGGTGATTTTCAGAGAGCACGGGGATGAGCTGGGAAGGCTCAGGTTTGGGGGTGTGGGGTGTGTTGCTTGGGAGGGGCTGTGGGCACCACCGCCCACAGTCCCTCTCTCCCTTTTTTTTAATTTGTTTCTGTTTCAAAACAATCTCACAAACAATCCGCCAATATCAACAGTTTTCGATTTTTTTTATAATTTGTTCAAAGTAATTTTTGTCTCAGATATATATAATATATATTATGTATATATATATATTCCTAAAAGGATATAAATACAGTTTATTAAAAAGCAATGTCATAGTATTTACATTTCTTCACCATATTGTTGTATACACATATATATGTATACACTTAATATATATATATATGTGTATATACATGTTATAATATATACCGCAAGAGATGTAATATAAAACCTTTCTTCTATACTTTTCTATGTAAAACAACAACATGATTTCATAATGACCAATAAAGTAAATATATATATATATATATACCCATCAAAATAATTCTAAATCTGGGCCTAATATAGAATGTAAATTTTCTGTTTGCAACATAAATAATACAGAAACATATATTTCTATTTTTTTTTTCTTTTAATGATACTATCCAGAAATTCTTTCTTTTTTTTGAAACAGTTTTAAATGCTTAGCAACATATCCTTTCTTTTGATGCAACAGATAAGATAAGTACATTACAAATCTAATTAAATTTCTAACAACTCTATCCTATTAACAGCAAATAATAATACAACTGTCAATATAATAATAGAAACTAATTAAATGTTTCTTTTTATTTCTTTCTTATATGCAATAACATTTATTTAATAACACTCATGTATTTTTTTTTTTGAAAGGGAAATATGATAGCAATAAAGAGATATTTTCTCATGTATTTCACAAACTTCCCAACTATACAAAATAGGAAATAAACATCATTTAAATAAAATAAAGAGGTTGTTTACATTACAATACTCTTGACAGCAAACTCCATGGAACAATAACTTAACAAGATTTTACAAAAGGGCCACAATGGCCATGGCTCAAACATCCAATAAAATGCTACTAAGCCACACAAGAATGGGCTTCTCATCCACTTCATTACTTCAAAAATGCACCTGCAAGTAAAACACAACAACAAGAACAACCCAGCCACTTCAAAATGCCCTTGTCCCTACTGTAGACCTGCAAGTGGGTCACCCTCGAGCTAGGGAGGTAGGGATTCACACGGGTGTAAACATTCCACAACAAGAATCAACAACAACAACACAAAAACAACCCCAAGGTTTAACACATAACTCAACTCATGAAAATGAGTTTGATGAGGGTAGGGAATGGACCCTCTACTTCAAAGGCCACCCAAATACTAAAAATACCAAACTCCTGGCCTCAATCCAAAAATCTCCAAAACCACCACTCTCGACAAAGTCACAAAATAACCTCCATGGCACTCTTGCCATTCAAATAATCTCCTCAACAAGTAAAAGCCCTCAAGGCATAAATAACACAATGTGGGAGTGACCTCAAGGAGGTTCCTTTCCCCTACCCAAACAAGTTGAGCCTTACTTCCAAATGGAGGTGCTCTTACCATACTCCCATCCCACACAAAAACAATGAAACAACAAACAACTAAGAACACAACACAATACAATAAATAAGCAAGGGTGAAGAAACTTAGTTCATGAGGCTTGTTAGCGCCTAAATTGACTGGCAGTTTTTTGAGCAATTTTCATGCAGGCGCTCTCCCTAAGTATCCAAAAAAATGCTCCAAGTGTTGGACCTCCTCAGCAGTTTTCAGCTGCATCATCATATTTTCTTGAGGAGGAGGTCATCATCATCATGTTTGTTTCGATGAAGGTCAGCATCATCATGTTCTCCCTCGACCGGTTTCTCATCATCATCATCATATTCAGATATCGGGTGATGTTTGGTTTTATCCTGATGATGCTGATGAGCTACAGTGCGCCCTGATCTGCTTGCGGGGGTGATTTCTCAAGTATCCGGTGATCTTCCAATTATCACCTTGCCCAAACATGATGATGATGTTGCCCCGTTTTTCTGAAGGGGTTATTCTTTGAGTTGTTTTGACCTGACTTGTTCTTTCTTAAGGGTCGTCGTCATCATCATCATATTTCCAGTTATCACCGTGTTGCTTGCGAGGGTCATCATATTTTCTGCCTTCATGATATTTCGCCGGGGTGATATCTTTATCATCGGGTGATCTTGGTTATGATCATCCTGATGATGTTGTTGAGGAGTTCTAAGTGCGACCCGATATTCACTGGGGTCATCATATTTTGAACGTCAGGATGATCTTAGTCAATATCATCCTGATGATGTTGTATCACTTCTTGTTCATTATTTTGTCATCCTGATGATGCTGACGTCATCCGTATATCAGGGTGATATCTTTCTTTCTTTCTGCCTATCTGCATCATGATATTTCCGAAGGAGGGGGTGATATTTTCATATCACTCGAGTGTGTGTTTGTTCCAGCATCATGATGATGCTGACATCAAGGAGATGTCCGCCTGCCGGCTTCGTGCATTATCTAGTGGGGGTGATCTTTTCAAGCATCATCATATTCGTCTATCACCCCGATCTTATAGCGGAGCTACAGTGCAGCATGATGTTAGTGCATCAGGATGATATTTCCAAATATCCGGTTGTCTTCCGAATATCATCCTGATGTTAATATGATGATGACGTCATCAAGGTCCGGGGGGGGTCATATTTCTAACATAGATCATCTTGTGGAGATCCCCCGATATTTGCAAACATGATGATGACGTCATCCGGATATGAGGAGGTGCGCAGTAGGCAGATATGATGATGACGTCAGCAGGATATGATGATGACGTCATCAGGATGTTCATCGGCCAGACTTTCGGTATAGGCTCAGCAGGAGGATGTTTCTCCGATGGATCAGGTTGTGCCGATGAAGGCGATTATCATGCGGTTGTATTGTGATATGATGATGACGTCAGGGTGATATTTCGAGCAACCGGATATCATGCTGCTGGAGGATGATGATGATGAAGTCTTATACTAGTGTCGTCAGGAGCAAAAGCACCGACATGATATATGCTCATGACCTAGTATATAAAGTGTTAATGAGGTTGCTGCGGGGTGCATGTGGGATAATGTTATCCTGCATATTCGAAATATCATGATGATGAATCTCGGCGGGAAGTGGTTGCGATTAACTGTCTGATGTTCTTCCCAAGGCCGCGGGTTGGTGCGCCATCAATGGCGATTGTTGCAGAGGTATGGGCGATGGCGTGGGCGGATCTGGTACCCGATGGAAGGTGTACATCAGCGGACAGTGGCGCAGGGCTCGAGAAATCTTCCTGTCTCCTCCCCTACCTGCTGCATTCATGTTTGGGCGCCAATCTGGATGTGTTTGAGCGCCATTTTTACGATACTGTGTATCTGGCAGGATTTTTGGTCAACCTGGTAGTTAATGCTGAATACACCCTCCTGCTATATAATGCAGACGGTGTTATTCATTCAAGGTTGTTGAAAGTTGAGGATTTTTGGCTCTGTAATCCAAAACCAGCTGATCTGGTTGCTCTGTACAGTCTAATTTGTGAGTTTATGTATCTCCTGTTTTACGACTTGGCATGAATCCACTGATTTCATGGTTGATCTTATATGAGTAATGCTATCTTAGCATGTGTTGTGTTAATTCTGTCTCCAGTATTGCATGTATTCTTCTTCTGGATCTGGATATTTGCGTAATGTTTAGATTCTAGAGCATAGAATTCCTATGTTGAATGTCTGATCTTTTAACCTCTGCTCAAGGGGTAGATTAAACTGTTTTCAGGTTGAACATTGGGAAGAGTATACTGCAGTAGGGATGCCATAAGTAGAGATAACTCAACACTCTATATTGGGAGATATCTGTAAGGCAGATATCATGTGTATCCCCCTGAAATCCAGTTTTAGCTGTTCATGCTAATCATTCACAGGTGTATGTCTACCGACTGCAAGCCCTGGATAGGCACCAATCATGCTGTGTTCTTGTGTTATACACCATGTCCAGCTTTGCATCCAAATTTCAAACTAAAACATTTCATACTTCCACCTGTTAGTTGTAGGAGTAGGATTAGGAACCCCCTGCATGCTCTCATACCCAACCAGACATCATGTCCAAGAATGTTGCCAGCCTTGTGATCTATCATATAGATCTTGGTCCATACATGAGAGTATTCTGCCTGTTATTGTCAAGTTAGATCTTTCTATCTTTGAGCTAGTCAAGGTTACATCTTGAGTTATAGGGATACCCCCCTTGGTGCGGCAGAACCAGAAGTGAAGGGGAGGAGCTCACGCAACCTCCTGTATTCAGTTGGCTGAATCTGCCTGTGCATTAGAACTGGCAATCCCTAATGCAGATTCAAAGAAATGTCAACAAAATGGCGACTCTGCTGGGGACTGAACAGTAAAAGTATTATCTAATCATCTCCAGTAATATATCTTGTGACCCATCCGAGTCACCAACAAAATGGCGACTCTACTGGGGAGATCAATGTCATATCCATGAAAGTTTGAGTCTACAAGATTAAAAAATTAGACCTGGAAACTGTTTGTTGCAGCAGAGAAAAAAGGTTGTATATGTGACTCTGCTGGTGGATGACCCAGAAAGAAAGAAATCAATTTGCAGCTTCAGCTTGTTTGAAGCTCATTCCTCTTCAAGGAGGTGGCGACTCTGCATCAAAGAACCTGATAAAAGAACAAAATCAACCAGAGAAGAATTTGCAGCTTCTGCAACATATCCAGGTATTTCATATTGTTTGACAGATTCCCTATTTGGTGAGAAAGCACTGGTTAAAAGGGAAACATTGGTGAAAGCAGAGCTTGCATGCTTTTATTAGAACTTATTCTGTATTTCAAAGGGCATGCAATGTTATTCAAAAGACTCATTTAAAGGACTTTAGGAAAGTTTGAAAAAACAGTCTAAAGTTTGAGTGCCTAAAGTCATTGTTTGTAGAAAATCTGAGTAGAGAGGAGGGTTGCAATAACATAAAGGATGTATTATCTGCCTATGCACCCTTGTGAAGTGTCGAATGCAAAAATGTATAACAGTCAATCCCAACAATATAATAAAAGAAGTTTCAACATAGACAGATATAAGCCCATAGATTTCAGTGGCATTTGTGGCTATCCAAATGCTTTTCCACCTAAAATCAGAAATTTTTTGCCTAAATTTAAGGGTATAAAGGATGAATCAGCTGAGAGACACTTGCAACAGTTCATGAATGTGATAGATGACTTTGAGATTGACCATGAGGATGTGGTTATGAGATTATTTGTTCAATCTCTAGATGAAGATGCAAGGGACTGGTTTTCCTACCTTTCAGCTCACTCTGTCCACTCTTGGCATGGTTTTAAATCTACATTTCTAGTACAGTATGGTGAAAGAGTTTCTGAATATGCAGCTATTAGTGACTTCATGTACATCCATATTGAAGAAGATGAGTTGATCCCAGCCTTTAACCTCAGATTTATGAGGGCATTGAATAGAATTCCAGAATGCATGAGACCTAATGATGCACTGTGCTTAGTTACCTACTTGGGAGCCTTTGATGGGAAAATGAGTTACAGATTAAGAGACAAGGAGCCCACCACATTGCATCAGGCACATCAGTTTGCATTAGATATTGAAAACAATTGGAGGTATGGAATACAAAAGGGTTATTTCTCTGAAAATTTTTGTTGTCCTGCAGCCCCCAGTGTTAATGAAGGATTTAATTCAGGAATTGATAATGAATGTCATAGCACTCACACCCCTGTTGTCCCAGTTTTTGCATCATTCCAAGTAGATGATGTTTCTATCATAGAGGAGGATGTCCTTTTTTGCCCAGCAAGTGAAGTTGAAAATAATAATTTTTCAAGTAAAATTTGCATACCAGTCCTAAACAAAGAGCCTTCCTGTTTAAATGATCCAGTTGTGCAGAGTTGTGATCATATGGATCAAGAATCAATATCAGTTTCATCAGGAAGCATTGGAGGGCTGGAAAATGATGTAGATTGTTCAACTTCAGAGTGCATTGAAAAAGTAGCAATCTTGTATATGGGGCAATCGGTTGATAAAAATGATATCCATGACCAGTGCATGGATCAGGTTTGTTTTTCTTATGACTCTGGATCTGATAGTAATGAAGAAGAATTGGAGTGTCATGAAGAAGAAGCAGAGGCCTTTGCAGTGAATGTTAATCCCCTTTATGATGAGCCTGCTGATGCATATGATGTTGTGAGTCTTGACTTTCAGTGGTGCAGGATTAACCCTTTGTTTGAGGATGATGATACTGATTTGCAAACTGTGAATAATGAATGTTCATCATCACCTGATTCAGACATGTGCAACATTGGGTGTGTGGATCAGGTTTTGTTTTCAAAATCAGTAGATATTAAGGGTCTCATATTTTCTGAGTATTTTGAATTGTTGGATCAGCTGGATGAATACCTGATAATATGCAGCAACCAGATAAATGATAAAGAATGCCAAGAGCAATATGATGTACTGTCTGAGGGACATAACATACATGTGTTGCCTAATGTTGAAGAATATTATGTGTATGGTTACATGTCTACTTCTGAAATCCAAAATGACAGAGCTGAAAATGATGGTGGCAAGCTTTCAAAACTGGTGGAATATCTTTTTAAACAGGTGACATTATGGGCAGATTATGCCAATCTTTTCAGTTGGGATTGGGATCTTTCAGCTTGGAATCAGGCATTTGACAAGAAAAAATTATGGTTTTTCCTTTTTGGCTGCCCGGGGCCGCCAAAATGATGTTTAAAAATAATGAGTTTGGTGATGCAGATCAATATAACATCATGACTCTGTGCCCAATGGATAAGGGACTGGTCTGCATCCCAGAGATCTGGGGTTCTCGCTGCAGTCTTGCACCTGCACGTCCCCAGACAGAGCCACTGTTAGCACCTGAATTGACTGGCAGTTTTTTGAGCAATTTTCATGCAGGCGCTCTCCCTAAGTATCCAAAAAAATGCTCCAAGTGTTGGACCTCCTCAGCAGTTTTCAGCTGCATCATCATATTTTCTTGAGGAGGAGGTCATCATCATCATGTTTGTTTTGATGAAGGTCAGCATCATCATGTTCTCCCTCGACCGGTTTCTCATCGTCATCATCATATTCAGATATCGGGTGATGTTTGGTTTTATCCTGATGATGCTGATGAGCTACAGTGCGCCCTGATCTGCTTGCGGGGGTGATTTCTCAAGTATCCGGTGATCTTCCAATTATCACCTTGCCCAAACATGATGATGATGTTGCCCCGTTTTTCTGAAGGGGTTATTCTTTGAGTTGTTTCGACCTGACTTGTTCTTTCTTAAGGGTCGTCGTCATCATCATCATATTTCCAGTTATCACCGTGTTGCTTGGGAGGGTCATCATATTTTCTGCCTTCATGATATTTCGCTGGGGTGATATCTTTATCATCGGGTGATCTTGGTTATGATCATCCTGATGATGTTGTTGAGGAGTTCTAAGTGCGACCCGATATTCACTGGGGTCATCATATTTTGAACGTCAGGATGATCTTAGTCAATATCATCCTGATGATGTTGTATCACTTCTTGTTCATTGTTTTGTCATCCTGATGATGCTGACGTCATCCGTATATCAGGGTGATATCTTTCTTTCTTTCTGCCTATCTGCATCATGATATTTCCGAAGGAGGGGGTGATATTTTCATATCACTCGAGTGTGTGTTTGTTCCAGCATCATGATGATGCTGACATCAAGGAGATGTCCGCCTGCCGGCTTCGTGCATTATCTAGTGGGGGTGATCTTTTCAAGCATCATCATATTCGTCTATCGCCCCGATCTTATAGCGGAGCTACAGTGCAGCATGATGTTAGTGCATCAGGATGATATTTCCAAATATCCAGTTGTCTTCCGAATATCATCCTGATGTTAATATGATGATGACGTCATCAAGGTCCGGGGGGGTCATATTTCTAACATAGATCATCTTGTGGAGATCCCCCGATATTTGCAAACATGATGATGACGTCATCCGGATATGAGGAGGTGCGCAGTAGGCAGATATGATGATGATGTCAGTAGGATATGATGATGATGTCATCAGGATGTTCATCGGCCAGACTTTCGGTATAGGCTCAGCAGGAGGATGTTTCTCTGATGGATCAGGTTGTGCCGATGAAGGCGATTATCATGCGGTTGTATTGCGATATGATGATGACGTCAGGGTGATATTTCGAGCAACCGGATATCATGCTGCTGGAGGATGATGATGATGAAGTCTTATACTAGTGTCGTCAGGAGCAAAAGCACCGACATGATATATGCTCATGACCTAGTATATAAAGTGTTAATGAGGTTGCTGCGGGGTGCATGTGGGATAATGTTATCCTGCATATTCGAAATATCATGATGATGAATCTCGGCAGGAAGTGGTTGCGATTAACTGTCTGATGTTCTTCCCAAGGCCGCGGGTTGGTGCGCCATCAATGGCGATTGTTGCAGAGGTATGGGCGATGGTGTGGGCGGATCTGGTACCCGATGGAAGGTGTACATCAGCGGACAGTGGCGCAGGGCTCTAGAAATCTTCCTGTCTCCTCCCCTACCTGCTGCATTCATGTTTGGGCGCCAATCTGGATGTGTTTGAGCGCCATTTTTACGATACTGTGTATCTGGCGGGATTTTTGGTCAACCTGGTAGTTAATGCTGAATACACCCTCCTGCTTATAATGCAGACGGTGTTATTCATTCAAGGTTGTTGAAAGTTGAGGATTTTTGGCTCTGTAATCCAAAACCAGCTGATCTGGTTGCTCTGTACAGTCTAATTTGTGAGTTTATGTATCTCCTGTTTTACGACTTGGCATGAATCCACTGATTTCATGGTTGATCTTATATGAGTAATGCTATCTTAGCATGTGTTGTGTTAATTCTGTCTCCAGTATTGCATGTATTCTTCTTCTGGATCTGGATATTTGTGTAATGTTTAGATTCTAGAGCATAGAATTCCTATGTTGAATGTCTGATCTTTTAACCTCTGCTCAAGGGGTAGATTAAACTATTTTCAGGTTGAACATTGGGAAGAGTATACTGCAGTAGGGATGCCATAAGTAGAGATAACTCAACACTCTATATTGGGAGATATCTGTAAGGCAGATATCATGTGTATCCCCCTGAAATCCAGTTTTAGCTGTTCATGCTGATCATTCACAGGTGTATGTCTACCGACTGCAAGCCCTGGATAGGCACCAATCATGCTGTGTTCTTGTGTTATACACCATGTCCAGCTTTGCATCCAAATTTCAAACTAAAAAATTTCATACTTCCACCTGTTAGTTGTAGGAGTAGGATTAGGAACCCCCTGCATGCTCTCATACCCAACCAGACATCATGTCCAAGAATGTTGCCAGCCTTGTGATCTATCATACAGATCTTGGTCCATACATGAGAGTATTCTGCCTGTTATTGTCAAGTTAGATCTTTCTATCTTTGAGCTAGTCAAGGTTACATCTTGAGTTATAGGGATACCCCCCTTGGTGCGGCAGAACCAGAAGTGAAGGGGAGGAGCTCACGCAACCTCCTGTATTCAGTTGGCTGAATCTGCCTGTGCATTAGAACTTGCAATCCCTAATGCAGATTCAAAGAAATGTCAACAAGGCTTACCTTCAAAACCCTATAATGGAAGCACGTTTGGTGATGAGCTCCAAGCTTTCCCAAATCTTCCAATCTTCAAGAATTTCCCCAACTTCCTCCAAAATTGCTCCCAAAAATAGAAAGAAAACTCTAAAGTGCAAGAACCCCTCACTCATCAACAAGAGGAGATAATATAGGCCATCCATTTTGGCCTTCAGGAATGAGAAGGTGACACTTGTCACCTTCTCCTTCCTCCTCCAATGCCACTAGCAAGGGAGAGGAAGTGTGAGGGTGACAAGTGTCACCCTCCAATTCCATTTCAATCCTCACCTTATCCACTTGTGCTCTCACACATGTGTGAGAGGACAAGTGGTGAGGTGGCATTCCCACTCAAACCTCCAAGAGGATAAGGGATGCCATATGGCATCCTCTTATTCTCTCAAAGATCCATCTCCCTCCAAGATGCTCTCACATGTGTGTGAGAGTCTTGGAGGAAGATCCCACACACTTGGGAGTCTTGGAGACATCCCAAGTCCTCCTTGGGAAGGATTCCCAAACTTTGGGAAGGGAGATGAGTCTTTCCCAAAGCATGACTCATCTCCCACCTTCCCTAATTTCAAATTTCGTCACTTTGACTAAACCATAGTTTAGAGTGACCAAAAGTGAGTTAATCCAAGGGTTAGTTAGTCAAAATTGACCCTAGACCCATGAGTAACCACCTAGGGTAACTTTTGGGACACTAAGGTTCACCAAGGGGGTCATAAATCCACTTTAAATGGCCTCAAAAATAAAACAAAATACCAAGTTGTGTAAGTCAATTAAAAATTATACAACACTTAACACTAATTAATTTAAACAAAGGGTACTAAGGCCAAAATAATAAAATTTAAATCAAGCACTTAAATCAACATTCAATTTCAAACGTGATCCTCATCCCTCTTGGGAATGGATTGGTTTCATAGGGAATAACACAGTGTGAATTCTACCTCCAATTTCCCATGGCTTGGGATTGTAAAACCTTCACATCTCGATCAAGTGTCAATCATATCATGATAATTATAGCCGAAGCAACTAGAATTAAATTCACACCATAGAATACAACAATAATCATCAATAACATAATTCTGAATTAGACTGCATTTTTCAATCACATGTCAAATAGTCAACATCACATAAATAACTAGAAGTCTCATCACAAAGCATCATCAAATATATATCTCGTATGTCGTATCACAAAATAGCATCAAATATGATCAAATTGAATTACATATGTCTAATTAATGTCCTATCAAAATCAGGAGATATAATCAAGTCTGCATAATGAAATATAGTCTCGAAAAAGTCTATAATGTCATCAACTAAAATGCATAACAATCAACATAAGGAAAGAAAAATAATCGGCCTCACAATAGTGATCGACAAAATGTAAGAATTTGATTATATCGGTATCATTATTAAACACTTGCCAGTTATGGACATTATTCAGAATAGTGGGTTTGGTTTTGAATTCAATTTATGTAATACCGCCCAATGTGATATCATCCCTTTTTAATGCAATATTTGCTAGAAAATCTTCCATAATATTTTTTGATCTATCAATCTAGTTGATTGAGTAGGCATCAAACAACTCAACATCATCCCAGACAACATTTCTATATTGCTTCAACCTCTTGTTTTTGGATAAATATTTCCCTCTTACTTGGGAAGTAACTAATTCTGAATCCCCGTATACAACCAATTTTCTTATCTTATGCTTGATAGAAATATTTAAACCAATGAGAAGAGCCTCATATTCCACTACATTGTTTGTGCATTCAAATGTCAATAAGAACGAATATTTGAAATTTTTACCTGTTGGTGAAATAAATAATACTCCTGCCCCATTTCTTGTTTTGCTACATGCACCATCAAAATACATTTTGCACACATCATTCTCCTCTTTCTTAGATTCTATATACATTGGATCAGTATTTTGCAATTCTGGTTGACTTGTTTCAATCTTGAAGGCTCCCAAATCTGTATCACAGAATAGATATATTTGATTTTGATCTAAGCATTCTATGATGTTCTCATTATTAGATTTAGGGCACACAACTGAGAGGGGGTGAATCAGTTGTGCAAAACTTTCTTCCACTTAAACACTTAACTTTACTTTTCAATTCAGTAGCATAATAATAAATCAATCATGAAAGCATAGTGCAACAAATCAAGAGCAGAAACACATCAACACATGAGACACCAAGATTTTGACGTGGAAAACCTGATTAAGGGAAAAACCACGGGGTGATTAACCCAAGATGTATTCTCTATTATAAGAATAGAAAGAACAAATGGCACATGCCAATTAGGGATCACTACCTGAGCACACTGCTCACAGGAGGCTCACTGCCTACAAGAGACACACTGTCTACAAAGAAATAAGTATCACATACTTGAACTGGTAAATAGCATCTTCACCATGCTTGAGTTAGTTCTATTTAAGCCCAAAACTTGTGCTCTGCCTTTCGCTCTTCTCCTCACTACTACACACTCATCTCCACAAGAACAACTTTGAAATGAATTTGAAATCCCTTCTTTATACAAGACATCAACTTAGGAATGATCATCTAAGTCGGCAAACATCAACAAGAACATCCGTAGGATGTGTAACTCATTCTGTTGACCAGTCTCAAGAAGAACACCATCATCTAGAAGTTATTCTTCAATTACGAGCTCCAAGTTCAATGCAAACCATCAACATGAACTGGACACGATCCAAAGGCCTCCACAAGCTTGCATGAATCACCACAAACATCTACACTTCATCTGCTTACTGAAATCTATCTCTCCTTCATCTGGAACCTCAAGAACACAGCCTGTCATTACTGTCACAAAGGAATAGATACTTGCAAACCTTCAAACCATGAACCAATCGATTTGACACATCACAAAGACTTCCTAAACACTTCCCCAAATCCGTAGAACATGACAATTCATTTCCGGATCTCACCGGACCTTTCTGTAACACTCTGTCACCTCTGAACACCTACTAGAACCAGTTTTATTTGAGCAGCCACAACTTCTTCAGATCTTCATGTAAACCTTTGAAATCTCTACTGGACCACCTTAAGACACATATCTACAAACCCTTTAATCCGTATCTTCTGATCCTCTCATTTACTTGGACTTTTACCTTGATGTCATCACTGTTCTTCATTATTCCTGATTGAGGCTAATTTTCTCAATATCCTCATCACACAGCTCATCCAAATCTTATCATTAATGCAACATGAGTATGTTGATATCAATGACAACACCAGTTAGGCCCATACTTGTAACAATCTCCCCCTTTGTCATTGATGGCAACATATGATGTAAAAAACTATTTTAACCATCAAGAAAAGAACTTCTCCTTACTGTCTCAACTCCCCCTATCAGCAACAACCATTCACATGTCTTCTTTTCCTTTACTACTCCCCCTTTGATCAAAAACCACTTGTTTTTCACATGT
Organism: Cunninghamia lanceolata; assembly: GCA_027924645.1. NCBI lineage: Eukaryota > Viridiplantae > Streptophyta > Pinopsida > Cupressales > Cupressaceae > Cunninghamia > Cunninghamia lanceolata. The sequence goes on along the minus strand of BSBN01001137.1, from coordinate 112,966 downwards.
CTTCTCTCCCCCTTTGATATCAATGGTAAAGGGCACATACTTGTAATTCCACCACTTTAGAATCATATCTGCTGCTCCCCCTTAGTAGCAGCTTCCCATTCATCAATCTGAACCACAAGATATGACTGTGATATCCACCAAACTAATGCACATCAGGGCACCTTAGTTCATCACCAGAGGGGGAATAACCCCTAACTTCTCCCTGAGAAATTGAAAAGAGTCCTTAGGTAGAGGTTTGGTAAAGATGTCTGCAATCTGATCCTTGGAAGGTACAAACTCCAATCTAACTTCATTCTTGTTCACTTGCTCTCTCAAAAAGTGAAACTTGATGGATATGTGTTTGGTCTTTGAATGCAACACCGGATTCTTGGATATGTTTATTGCACTTGAATTATCACAAAAAATTGTGATAGGCTCCTCATATTCTACTTTGATATCTCTTAGCATCTGTTTCATCGACAAAACTTGGGTGCAACTACCTACTGCTACAATATATTCTGCTTTAGTTGTAGATAGAGATATTGCCTCTTATTTCTTTCTTAGCCAAGAAACCAATCTCTTCCCCAAAAAGAATGCTTCACCACTGGTAGTCTTCCGGTTATCCACATCTCCTGCCCAATCAACATCTATATATGCATGAAGAGGGAAATCATGATCTCTAGGATACCACAGACCATACTCAACTATCCCTTTTAGATATCTAGAAATCCTCTTGATTGCCATGACATGAGATTCTCTAGGATCAGCCTAAACTCTAGCAACAAGACCAACAGCCTGCATAATGTCTGGTCTAGTTTGAGTGAGATACAACAATCCTCCAATCATTGACCTATACTTTGTCTGATCAGCCTTGGGAGAGTCATCATCTTTACTCAACTTACATCTGGTTGCCATGGGAGTGTGCATTGTCTTTGAGTCTTCCATTCCAAATTTCTTCAACAATTCTTTCACATATTTTGATTGAGAGATGAAGATTCCTTTCTTTGTTTGAGTGATTTGTAGATCCAAAAAGAAATTCATTTCTCCAAGCATGGACATCTCAAATTCACTTTTCATTTGGTTTGCAAAGGTTTTTCACATACTATCTCTTCCTCCAAAAATGATATCATCAACAAATACTTCAACAATCAAGATGTTTTCATGATCAATTTTGAAATACAAATTACTGTTAGCAGTACCTTTGTTGAAACTGATCTTCAAAAGATGTTTGTCCAATCTTTCATACCAGGCTCTTGGGGCTTGCTTCAATCCATACAGTGCCTTCTTCAACTTGTAGACCATATCACCATGATCAAACAACTGAAATCCATCTGGTTGCTCAATGTACACTTCTTCTTCGAAGTCACCATTCAGGAAGGCAGACTTGACATCCATCTGATACACTTTGAAATCTTTGAAAGTAGCAAATGCAAGGAATAATCTAACTACTTCAATTCTTTCCACTGGAGCAAATTTTTTTTCAAAATCAACTCCTTCTATTTGAGAATAGCCTTTACAGACCAATCTGGCTTTATTTCTGATTACTTCACCAACTTCATTTAGTTTGTTCCGGAAGACGCATTTGGTTCCAATCACATTCTTTTTTCTAGGTCTGGGAACAAGATCCCAAGTGTGATTTTTCTCATTTTGCATTAGTTCTTCCTCCATAGCTTTAGACCAATTTTCATCATTGCAGGCTTCATTCACTGTCTTAGGTTCAATCTTTGAAATCAGACAATACTCATCTGAATCTTGAGCAATTCTTCTTCTTGTTTGTACACCTTTGCTTTTGTCTCCTATGATTTGATCTTCAGAGTGGTTCAGTCTTACATACCTTGGAACTTTGGGAGTTTCTTGAACTTCTAGCTCTTGATCAGGCTCATTGAAACTTATCTCTTCTTCCTGACTTACCGGATTAGCTTGACTCTATTTTTTGGAAGAGGCTTGGGCACCTTGAATCAGAGCACCATTCTGATCATCTTCATCATACTCATAAAACATTGAGGGTTTTTCAATTCCTTCATCAACCTTCACATTTGTACTTTCTATAATCTTTCTCAATCTCTTGTTATAACACTGGTATGCTTTGCTTTGAGTAGAGTAATCCAAGAATATTCCTTCATCACTTCTAGCATCAAACTTTCCTAGATCTTTATCTCTTTTAATGTAACATTTGCTACCAAAAACTCTGAAATACCTCACAGTAGGAGTGATACCAAACCAAAGTTTATAGGAAGTCTTACCGGTATTGCTTCTGATTTGAACTCGATTGAGAGTGTAGACTGCAGTGCTAACAACTTCTCTCCAATAGATCTGAGGAACATCTGCTTCCATAATCATGGTCCTAGATGCTTCCTGGATGGTCTGATTCTTTCTCTCAACTACTCCATTTTGCTGTGGAGTCATGGGAGTAGACAACTGTCTTTTTATTCCATGTTTCTCACAAAAGTCTATGAACTCACTAGATGTGAATTCTCCACGTCTATCAGACCTTAGACATTTCAATTTTAATCTGGTTTCATTTTCTACCATAGCTTTGAATATTTTGAATTTCTCAAGTGCTTTTGATTTCTCCTTTAGAAAGGTTACCCACATCATCTAGGAATAGTCATCAATTAGCAACATGAAATATCTATCACCTTGCACACTCTTGATTCTTGGCAGACCACCAAGATCAGTATGAACTAAGTCCAATAATCCGGTAGAAGATAGTTCCTTACTTTTGAATGAGACTCTGCTTATCTTACCCAACTGACATTCTTTGCACAAGCTATTAGTAGGTTTCACCAATTTAGGAAGATCTCTTACAACCTGAATATTGCTTATCTTGATGATATTATCAAAATTCACATGACACATTCTCCTATGCCATAACCAACTCTGATCAACTTGAGCAAATAAACAAATTTTACTAGTACCAATCAAGTGGAAGATATTACCTTTAGTTTGAGTACCAGATGCAATCTCTATTCTAGAACTTTCAAAGATTTTGCATTTTCTATTCCTGAATCTGAGATCATAGCCTTTGTCCACCAACTGTCCAACACTGAGAAGATTGTGCTTTAATCCTTCAACATACAATACATTACTGGTTTTGTTCTTTCCATCAAAATAAATAGTTCCTCTACCTCTTATTCTACTAGCAGAATTATTACCAAACTTTACTACTCCTCCTTCATACCTTTCCAAGTCTATGAACTTATTTTTGTCACCTGTCATATGGTGAGAGCATCCACTGTCAATGACCCAATCATCCTTTTCTTCAACTCTGGCAGCCAGGGCTCTTTCTACAACTTTATGATTGACAGATTCAAAGGCATAGGATCTTCTTCCTTGATGGCAATGAACACCCAGTCACTTCCGGATTTGTCTCCTTTTTTGATTCATCATCTATTACTCCTTCACCATCTCCTTCATGAGCATAGTAACAATTCTTTTGGAATCTTGATCTGTTAGAATTTGGCCTTGAAAACCTTTTCGGACACCTTGAGGCAAAATGACCAATCTTATTGTAGTTAAAACACTTAAAAGGTAATTTCCCTTCATACTTATCGAATCCTCTTGGCAATCTTTTTGCAATAAGAGCTTCAAGGTGAGCAGCTTCAGCTTCTTCTTCTTCTAGGTCTTTTCTTGCTTTTTCATACCATGATAGTTTTCTTGAAGAGTTTTCTCTTGGATCAAACCTTTGTTTACCTTTTACAGAGGCACTGGCTTGGAATGCAGATTTAGTCTTTGGGGGATCATCTCCAAACTCAGCCATTTCAAATGCAGCCAATTTACCAACCAATTGATCTCTTGTAACTGTTGTGTGAGCTCTGAATTCTTCAATTGCAGCAGCCTTGATTTTATAAGAAGCAGGAAGGGATTTGAGAACTTTGCCAACAATCTCATCTTCATTCAAGACTCCACTGGCATTTCTAATTCCACAAACAATCTCATTCACCATTGGCATGAAGGTGGTAATGTTTTCATCATCTCTCATTTTCAGACTTTCAAATTTCCCTTTCAGACTTTGTAACCTTGCACTTTTAACATACCTGTCTCCTTCATGCAACAGCTCCAATTTTTGCCAAATTTCATAAGCAGTTGGTAGGTTAATAACATTTGAGAGCTCTGTATCCAATAATGCGCTTAGAAGAGCCTCAATAGTCCACAGATTGTTTTCAGCATCAGTGATTTCATTCAGGGTTTTCGGACCACCCTAGGGAGGTGCATATTGTGTTGTAACCATGGTCCAGTACACCATTCCCATACATTGCAAGTGACATTTCATGCGACCTTTCCAAACCATCAAATTTTGGACTATCCTTCTTGTAAGACAACATCCTGGATCTCCTCAAGCGGTTAAGCTCCTTTTAGAGGAACTTGGTTCTGATACCAATTATTGGATTTAGGGCACACAACTGAGAGGGGGGGTGAATCAGTTGTGCAAAACTTTCTTCCACTTAAACACTTAACTTTACTTTTCAATTCAACAACATAATAATAAATCAATCATGAAAGCATAATGCAACAAATCAAGAGTAGAAACACATCAACACATGAGACACCAAGATTATGATGTGGAAAACTCGGTTAAGGGAAAAACCACGGGGTGATTAACCCAAGATATATTCTCTGTTAGAAGAATAGAAAGAACAAATGACACATGCCAATTAAGGCTCACTGCTTGAGCACACTGCTCATAGGAGGCTCACTACCTACAAGAGACACATTGTCTACAAAGAAATAAGTATCACATACTTGAACCGGTAAATAGCATCTTCACCATGCTTGAGTTAGTTCCATTTAAGCCCAAAACTTCTGCTTTGCCTTTCACTCTTCTCCTCGCTACCACACACTCATCTCCACAAGAACAACTTTGAAATGACTTTGAAATCCCTTCTTTATACAAGACATCAACTTAGGAATGATCATCTAGGTCGGCAAACATCAACAAGAACATCCGCAGGATGTGTAACTCATCCGATCGGCCAGTCTCAAGAAGAACACCATCATCCAAAAGTTATTCTTCAATTACGAGCTCCAAGTTCAATGCAGACCATCAACATGAACTAGACATGATCCAAAGGCCTCCACAAGCTTGCATGAATCACCACGAACATCTGCAATTCATCTGCTTACTGAAATCTATCTCTCCTTCATCTGAAACCTCAAGAACACAGCCTGTCATTACTGTCACAAAGGAATAGATACTTGTGGACCTTCAAACCATGAACTAATCAAATTGACACACCAAAAATACTTCCTAAACACTTCCTCAAATCCACAGAACATGAAAATTCATTTCTGGATCTCACCGGACCTTTCTGTAACACTCTGTCACCTCTGAACACCTACCAGAACTAGTTTTATTTGAGCAATCACAACTTTTTTAGATCTTCATGCAGACCTCTGAAATCTCTACTGGACCACCTTAAGACACATATCTACAAACCCTTTAATCCACATCTTCTGAACGTCTCATTTACTTAGACTTTTACCTTGCTGTCATCACTGTTCTTCACTGTTCCTGATTGAGGCTAATTTTCTCAATATCCTCATCACACAGCTCATCCAAATCTTATCATTAATGCAATAGGAGTATGTTGACATCAATGACAACACCAGTTAGGCCCATACTTGCAACACTCATATCTTGGCTCCCTACACAGCTTGATCTCTTTGCCTCCCACTGGTATTGTGGCATATGATAAATCTAATTGGACATTCCCTCCTACCATTGTAGCCCATTGTCTTGATAAGAACATTCCATAATATGGTGGGATATAAACCACAGTGATATCGATATTATAGGTTGCTTTAGGGTATGAAGCTAGTTTTATTTCCACATCATTCATAATGCCCACAACTGGGATAGACCTATTGTCCATCGCATAACACTTACCAAATGTAGTGTCAACCCACATTCCTAGTTCTTTCATGACTACTATTGGCATGATATTCATGGCTGCGTCTGAATCAATCATGCAATTCCTCACTAGCCTGTTTTTGATTAATAAGGTGGTGTAGAAAGGGTCCACTTGTGAGGGGTTCTTTGTTAGGGTATCACCTAGATATACTTCAGGAATTTGGACTGTTTCTTGTTGAACATTGTTTGTTCTATTCTTTGATTCCTTATATTTTTGATTTGGTATATCTGAAATCAATTTAACCACCATATTTCTGTATTTATCTATCTTCATCATTTCCAAAAGTGGTACTGATATCTTCACCTGGGATATTGCATGAGCAATGTCAAATGAATGGGCTATAGTCTGATCATTCCTTTCTGTCTTTATATGTTCTTTTTCTTGAATTGGTGTTTTATCGTTTGTTTTATTTTGTTCAATTTTTTCTAGTTCTCTAAATGAGGACTTTGCATTATTCCTTTTGTAATTTTGATCTTTTATAAAGACACTCCCAGGTGTTCCCTGTTCTGAATTCACTATCATGTTTCTTAGATTATAGGCATTTTTAGCTTGGGCAACTGCAGAAATTGTAAGAACTTCCCTTTCCTTTTTAGTGGGCTTTCTCCATTGATCATATGATGATTTGTTATGATAACAAGTAGGTCCCTTGTAGCTATCCTCCTGATCTGAGAATACTTCTTGTTTTCCCATGTTGATACGATGTTTCTGGTTCCCCACATCATATTCATATCCCGCTTCTTCTATAGAAGAATAGTCTTTATTCAGCAAGTAGGGTGCATCTTGCATCATGTTTATTGTGTGGTTGTCTCTGTTATAGTCATATAATGCTTCTTCCTGTTGTACTATTTTAGCCATTACACAATACTCAGGTGAGTGTGGTAAATTGCACACCAAACACCAAGGATTATCTTCTACCATGTGTGCCGCATTTCTCTTTAGAGGATTAGGAGTATCTTTGCCATAATTTTGCTTTCTTCTACTTTCAATAGGTCTCCCATCCTTCCAATTTGTATTATATGGCATATCATGCAACCTAGGTCTTTCATTTCTATGCTGACCTTCTTGTTTATTTTGTTGAATATTTGGGCTTTGAGCAATTTTGGGATTATCTCTTTTGCTAACCATGCCTGCAGCTTTTCTATTGTATTCAATAGTTAATGCCACTTTCTGTGCTTCAACTAGGTCATAGGGTACCAATTTCTAAGTTCGTACCCTATCTTAGGATCAAATGCTTTCAGATAAATACTTAATGCTGCTGGATCGATCAATTTAGATCCATGTGGTATTTTGTTGTGCAATTTGGAGAATCTCAGATTGAAATCATATATTGACTCATTTTGGTACTTTTGGATACTTATCAATTTGTGCAATGCAAACTTAGGGGCATGCTGATTGCCATACTGCTCCTTAAATTGACTATGGAAATCTATTAGGGAACTGATTGAGGCATCTGGTAAGCTGTTGAACTAGTCTCTTGCATCTTCAGTTAGAGACATCATGAATAATCTCATTTTAACATCTTCATATTCCATACGAATATCTTGTACAAAGGCATTGAAACTTTTGATATGATCCTCAACTGATACTGCATTGTTTCCGGTGAACTTAGGAACTATATTCCTCCAACTACTGTTAATGAGGTATGGATATAATTGATATCTAGTTAGATCAAATTGCCCACATATGTTTGTGAGGTTTTGGGGTGGAACATTCATGGGTGGTGGGTTAGGGTAGTAATTATATCCGCCTAGAGGCTGATGATAAGCATGTTGCTGTTGTGGGTTTATGTGGGGGTTCATATGAGGATATTGTGGTCTACAATACTGTTGGCTAGGGGGTGGGTATGGATTAGCCATATGTTGAGAGGTGTTATGTATGAGAGGTGGTCTAGGATTATTCGGGAGGGTATTTTGATGAACATGACTTCTGAATGCTTGTAGATTGGAAACACCACTTGTATTTTGGTGCAAGTTTTGTTGTGGGTTCCTAAAAGTATTTCCTGTATGTGGAGGTATATATTTTGGGGCAGCTATTTTAGTCCTATTCCTTATCTGTTGAATTTTCTATTTTAATAGCATCTTAGTTTCCTCTATCTTGATCATTTCAAGTTCTTCCTGGAGCTCAAGCACATTCTGCTACACTTCATTTATCTTCCTTGTATTCTTTGGAATTTTATTCACCTCTTGATTCGTGAATCCATATTTTACCCCCTTTCCCTACTGTAGTGACATTTTATAATCATATTCAACCTACCTCTGATCAATTTTCTTCATGGCTCATGCTTCGGACTCAAGCTGTTCTTCAGGATCAGGTTTGTACTTTGCCAATATATCATTAGTTACTCTGTTGATTTGAGACAAATTCTCATTTGATTCATGCAGAGGGGTAAAACTATTGTGACTTATGATAGTTTGTTTTGTATTATCCTCTTGAGCCACTTGATTATTATTCTGATGAAAATAATTTGATGCTCCATTTTTCTTGGGAATGGCTCTAATTGGTGGGGATGATTGTAACTTCTTCCCTTCCATATTAGATCTTCTACCATCCATTTGGTACTAACTTTCCGTTATAACAGGTTCTAGAGTTGCCACCTATTTTTGTAAATAGGAAAATGTTATAATTTATCTTTTTGGATTCTTCTTTGCTAGCAGAGTTACCAATTTGTATTCTTGAAATTTCTGACTCTATAAAAGAATGGTCTCTTACCAAGGTCTTGTGTATTTGGTTCCCCAGTAGAGTCACCAATTTGTTAGGTCTCAAAAATGTAGGTTGCAAATCCTAAGAGGATGCCAGACTCTATGATCAAATTGGCAACATTTTTGAACTAATGCGATAGAGTTAACCTATAAGGTTAATGACTCCCTACACTTTAGGTTCTGCTAGACCTAGGCGGGTAGACCTTGAAAGTTAAGGCAGATTAAATGAGTGTAATTTTAATGACTAGGTTAATGGATCTACCCACAGTGGCAAATGGTGTGGAATAGATGAAAGCTTTCTAATTAGTTCTATTTCTAATATCTGAAAGATGATCGGTATAAATTGTATAAGCAATATCAAGGTAAATTTTATAACTATACTCAACTAATAGATGGCTTTTGGATAAAACTAAATGATGAATCAAGATACGACTAGTGCCTTGTTGGGTAAACAAAGTCAAATGAAAATCTAAGATTAGTGGCTTATATTGGGCAATAACTATAACTGTTTGGCACAATACTTTGGTTTATAACTTGTATAAACATGCAGGGAAATGATTGACAAAATCTTCTTAATATTCAACTGACACAATCATGTTTCTTATTATTCACTAGAAGGAATTTTAATCCTTTCTTGAAGGAACCAATTGAATGAACTATACAAGAACAACAGATAATATCAACTTGGAGATAGAATGACAATCCTAATTATGTGGTTCTTCTTAGTGATCCACATCAATACTTCCAGATTACTATGACTGACCAGAAGGATTTTAATTCCTTTTTAAGGAAACCAATTAATCAAATCACACAAATACAACAAATGTGCATTGACAAATTAAATATATAATTGATATATCAATTTGAATAATAAGGAAATACTGAAACGAAGACAACCAAATAACTGAATAATTTCAACAAACAATTGATGCTAGTATAAAACCACAGAATCAGAGATCTTCTATTAAATTCTTTAATACAATACTTGCAACATGGTCTTTTAAAATATTACGAACCTCTATTATCTCCTATTGCTGATCCTAATTGATCATCATATGTCCAACTTATATAGAAATATTTATGAAGAGACGTAACTCTTCAAAATATCTTTTGAGAATTAAAAGGATTAACATAACAACAAACAAAGATGATGACCCTAAGCTATGCTAAGCCATAGGTATATCTGAGCAACATGATCTAGGTACTCTTGGCACTGATGTGTATCAGCAAATTCAATAGCATTTCTTGTAATCACATCCATTGTCACCATATTTTCCAAATGCTTGCAGGCCTCCCCAGATGCCGAGTCTTTATCCTTGAGAGCTTCTAAAGCCTCATGTAATATTACCTGGCATTCTTTAGTCCATTCATCTTTGCTCTTCAATTCCTTATCATTTCTGAACAACATAGGTATACTAGCCTTTGAAGCCTCAACACATTCCTTGGCATCATTTTGAAGCTGTTCATGATATTTCTTATGTTGTTCAATCAAATCTTTGGTACTAGAGGTACCTGTACTGTCAAGAATATCCCTACTCTATATCTCATGGAGTTTCTCTTGAAGCCTGTTATTTAATCTTTCATGTTCTTGGATCACCTTATTGTTCTCAGAGTAGACATCCCATAATTTATTCATCCAATGCATCATATTGATATGCCTATTCTGTAGTACTACTGCAAGTGTGTTAATTTGGACCCGGGCTATCTGATCAATAGATGGTGACTGGGCACTTTTTGAACTCTCTCCTTGGGTTAATCTTTTAACTGATCCTCTGAAGGCATTCTTGACAGTATCTTTTAGGAAATCATTTTCCTTTGTCAATCTTTCGTAAGTCAGCTTATATGCATCTCGTTCCTTGATCAACATTTGAGCATGTGCTTTATTTAGTTTTGCAACATTTATACCAATGTCTACAGTAATCAAAGGATCAGTTTCTCCTGCTTTCAAAGTCATAACATGCCCAAAGGATTTTTTAGTATCTATAATGACAGTCTTCTTATGAGGAGGGTATAAGGCCCATATCATGAGTGAGTTTTCATCATTGTTATACTTGGTACACATGTATACCTCTATGAAACCCTCAGGAGTGAGTTTGTATTTATCATCAGTATTGTGCAAGAAACTATCAAACACCAAGGTAGAATTTATGTCAAGTCTAGGAAATATCATGACACCCGCTTCTCTGAGCAACTGTCTACCTCTGTTAGGAGTCATAGCCCTCAACTCATTGTCTACTGTTGTCTTTAACATATCCATCAATTGTTTTTCATTATCAGCTGTGACATATTCAACTGATTCCCTGAGTTCTTTTCCTTTGCATTTATACAAAAATGATTTAAATTCTTGAGAATGAATAAATTGATCATTTGCAATGAAAGAATCATATGCTAACTATCTAGGATCCTCATCACCAAGCCCCTCTTCATCCTGCTCTCTATTAGGAAATTGATAACATTCCATTTTTTGTTTAGAGATTCTAGTTGTCTGTTCATGTAGCTCCTCTTTGCCTGTAGATTCCTCATCACTAGAAGACAACAACTCTATTTCTGTAAGTTGTTTTCTCTTCTCATCTAGTTCTCTATTATATTTTTCAATTACCAATTCAACTTTGGCTTCTTCCATGTTCCTAATAATATCATCATGTGGAGACGGAATATGTGTATATCCACTAAGATTCTATTTTCTTCTAGAAAAATCAATGAAACCTTCGAGATCAAATCCTTTTGTTGCCTTTGCACACCTCATGTTGTAATGCATTAATTTTTCCCTGATGAGACCATAACCTTCTTTAGACACCATAGTAAAATCCTCGAAGCAAAGAGTACTAGGCATGAAGGATTGTTTGTCATAGGAACTTAAGTTCATCACATTAGATTAGTTCATTTTCCTGACTATCTCTAAGTAGGCAATGCTATCAGGAACTGTCTTGGGCAATATAAATTGGGTGTCTTCAAAACCATAAATTCTGACCATGGTTGAATCCTCAAAGCAATACCAATCTCCCCAGTTGTGGGTGACAGTTGGGGGACCACCAAAATCTTTTGGTCTGAGAAACCTTTTTATTTCATCTGATAGTGAATATTCACAAGGATGGTTAAAGTATCTACACAACACTTTTACAAAATATTCTTCAAAATGAATGTAACTGGAGTGGCCAAACCTACTATTCCATACCCTTGTCCACATTTGCACAGGTGACTTTTGTCCCCTTTTGTCTATTTGAGCAATTCTGAGTTCACTTAGCCATATTCCCATTTCCTGGCCATAGTATAATACCATGTGCATGAGGAGTGAATAATGCTCAAAAGAGACTATTCGGGCGTTGTTCTTAATTGTAATTAAACTAGAATCAATCTTTTTGAAAATATAAGTAGCATAGTCAAAATTCCTAGCACTATGACACTCGATATCTGTTGCTATCACCATTAATGGAATTGTCATGAAATCAGGAACCTGTGACGCTAGGACTTGGCCAATGGAATAATATGTGTATTGCATATATGGTTCAAACAAGGACACATGGAATGGAGGTCCATCGTTGTCATCAATATGTACTATTTTTCCCTCTGCCCTAGGCCTATGGAGATGCAATCTACATCCATTGTATGTGGTGTCCATCCTTCAATATTCTTTGTCTAAATCTTCATATACTATGGGAAGTGTACACAAGTCATCCAAATCAAATACTTCACAAATGGCATTTTTTGATAAGTGTATAACATGCTCTCCTTGTGGATTGCATATGGATTTGAGGCTAGGATTGTAATATTTAGCCAATAGTTTTAGGAGTTCCACATTCACAAACACGTCTGGGATGACCAATTTTCCCAAATTCAAATGCCATGGATTAGTCACTGGGAAATTTCTAAATCTTCTATCATAATGAAATTTGAAGAACTCATAGCCTCTGATTGGTGTCCATACATTTCCTAGGTATTTGCATTTGTCTTCTAACTTCTCTACGTCCACACTGAGTTGTGTAGACCTTCGGGCTTTACGGGTAGACCCAGGCAATTGGTCTATCAAATCTTGATTTAGTTTTATCTCTTTTATCTTTTCAGGGCTTTTATCAATTTTTTTGTTTCTTAGGCTTACTAGTTTTGCCTTGTTGTTTTCTACCCTTGCCCTTTACTGGTGTGTCCATTATACTTTTGAATAGCAAATTCAAATTGTAATCCACCACACAGAGGTTTTTATGTGTGTACCTATTGTCTGAGATGATCACTAAATTCCTTTGTTCTCTCCTCCAAGTTCTTGCTTACGTGCTCTTCTCAGACAATTCTTTTGAACCCAACTGCAATGATTTAGAATGACTCTTCAAGGGATTTCTTCTCGGCTTGTAATTAATACTTCTAGTGCATTAATGTTCATAATCATTGTGAGATGTCACATCGTCATAACCTCCTTCATCAGTAGGAGTTTTGTAATGTTAGGGTGATCTAAACGCTTCTTATGGCATGAACATTTGTAGATGACTCAATCACTGTGACCCTTTGTTTTGTCTCCTCGATATCACTTTTTATGAAAACATATATATGTTTGTATCGGCAAGGTATTTCAAGGTTTATCTGATATAATAATGAGTACAGGAGCTATTGTCAGCTTGACTTACATTATCGTTGTGAGAACAACATCCTACTTTGATATTTATATCGGCATGATTCTTGTCAAAATGTTTATCGACTTCTCTTTATAGGGAAGGTTAGTGAAATCGGTAAGACCCAAGAAATTGATACCGATATCGCTTATCTTTATGACATGTTGGAAAGAGTCTCATCAATGTGTGTGGTCAATATCTTCATTGGAACAATATATGCTATCGGGATGACTTCATTTGATTTATCTGATCCTAGTTGTTTCCCTTATGTCTTCCTTTTTATTCTTCATCGGAATGATCACAATCACATGTCACTGAAATCCTTTGTCGTTGTGACTATAGATTCGACAAGACTTATAAATCCTACTCTGATCTGTTTCCTTTTGTTGAAGAGTCATATCCTTCATATATATCGGTGTGACTTTGGTTGAAAGTCACTTATGGTCGCTAAGACATCATAAGGTTGGAGACACATTAATCTCTTGTCTTGATGTACATTTCTTCCTAATGAGTTGATAGTTCCATCCGCTCCCTGAGTTGTTCGGTAGGATTCTTATCAAATTTTCCCATCAGTGTGATCTATGCTATCGAGGGAATGTTCAGAATACTCTCCGACAATGTTGTCTCATCCCTATGGTCCTTGTATCTGATTAATTTAGTGTGATTGGCAATTCTCCTTCCGACAAGGGGTCATTGGCGTAACTTCTTTTATCAGAGATTCTTGAAACTTTCATTCTGACCATACTCCTCATGCTGATACACATCTAGCTCACTGCAAATGGAACATGGGTCAGTATGAAAAACTGAGGTCTTGCTGAAATCAAAGAATTGAGGCTTTTTTCAGACTATGGTTTGAGAGGTGAGACAAATATTTTTGGTAAAAATCATGTTATGTTTATGGAATTTATCGACTATTATTACAATTTTGGGCATATAATGTTCTGATTTGGCTAGACATGGGGTGGATAAGAGTATAGAAATTTTTTGAAATTTTCCTGTCCCAACACATTACACATGCCTCCCTTTCCTAAAAGTTTTGAAATGCCAAAATTTGAGAAATACAAAGGAAAGGGAGACCCTAGGGAGCACCTTAGGGAGTTTTATATAGCTTGCTTAGAAGTCTCATATGATGATACCTATTTTATGAGACTATTTCCTAGAAGCCTTGGCAGTCAAGCCATCGAATGTTCGTACATCTTCCCCCCGACATAAAAACATTTCACGAGATTGTGGAGAAATTTGTGAACCATTTCTCCTATAACTTTGACATGAAATATCCATGACTAACCTTTGCAACACAAAACAAAAAAGCGGGGAATCCTTCACCACCTTTTTGCAAAGATGGAGAGTCTTACCAAGCAAACTCCCTTGGCCCATCCTCAAAAAACAACTAGTCACTATGTTTTTGACCAATCTTAACCAAGAAATGGCATTCCATTTTCAAATACAATGCGCATCAACCTTTGAAGAGGTTATAGACAAGAGAACAACCATAGAAAGAGCTCTTATCACTAAAGGCTCTATAAGACTTTACAACAATGACAACAAGACCAACAACAACAACAACAAAGTTAACAACAATAACACCAACACTTCCCACACAAACAACAATGCACAATCCAATGACAAACCTTGATTTTGGGGGAAGAACAAGAATACCCTCAACGATGGCATCACCGATGTGAAATCCATCCAAAATGTATAAAATCCCACCACACCAAGTACATCTACCAACAATAATAATGTCAATGTTCCTAGGGGACCACCAAGACAAAACAACAACCCTAAGAGGAAATTCACACCTTTAGGGGAACCCATTGAGAATGTCTTGAATAACCTTGTGAAGGTGGACTTAATCACATTACCCCCTATTCGACCTTACAATGAAAATTAATTTAAACCCTCTTGGTTTGATGAGAATGCCTATTGTAAATACCATCGTGTGAAGGGGCATAAAACATCCAACTACATGAGGTTGAAACATTGTATACAAGATCTTATAGACAGAGGTGACATAACCATCAATGAACCACTAAAACAATCACCCAATGCCAACCTAGGAGCATACAAGGATCCCCTTCCTGATAATAATAAAGGAAAAGCCTCTTCATTCAATCAAGCCTATAACATCGTACCACCTTCCTCTTCCTTCGACTCCATTGTGGGCTAAGTGGAAGATTATTCCAACCATATTAACACCATCACTATTAGAACCAAGGCACCCTATTGCACCGTCACTACTCATCGTGACCATGTTTCCATCCGTGGAGCCCCTACCAATGATCAACCATCCACATCCACACCTACCAACCCACCATCCACTCATAAGTACAACCTCCTAGATCATCTCAAAAGAACCCCCACACAAATCTCCATCCTCGAGTTGCTTCACACATCTCCCCTCCACAAGGATGTTCTTGATAAAGCGTTGATGGAAACCTAGGTTCCCTCCAACTTGAATGTGGATCAATTCCAAGCCATGGTAGGCCACATCGCTTCACCTCACCATCTCACTTTCTCCAAAAAGGATCTTCTCGCCTCTAATGATCTCCATAATGAAGCCCTACACATCGAAGTCTGCATCCACAATCACATCATAAAACAAGTCTTAATATATGGTGGCTCTGGCCTAAATCTTTACACTCTAAAACTACTAAAACATTTGGGATACTTTGATGTGGTTGTATATTCTAGTGAGTGTATAACTATTAAAGGATATGATGACTTTGAAAGATTGTCTGAAGGCACCATCAAGCTTCCCATTCAATTGGGACAAAATATACTAGAAACCAAATGTCAAGTCCTTGATCTTGACCTCCCATTAATATTCTTCTCAGCTAACCATGGATCCATTCCATGCAAGCCATCCCATCGACATTCCACCAATGCCTAAAATTTCTATATAACTGCACAAAAGTCACTATCTATGCTGATCCCCGTCTATTCCAATATTGTAGCTTCTTGGAAGGACATGATAGAACTTTCTATCCTTACAATAATGCTATTAAAACACCTGCTTCCAATGCTACCACTAAACCATCCACCTCATACATTGATCCCTCTAATATCACAACCACCTCTCAAATATTCACACCTCTCGAGTTCAAGATCAAGGTGAGCGACATGGGATGTGGAGAATATGACCTACATGACACTTCTGTGTGGGCCTATTACCATCTCCTAAAACATTTGGTATTCCTAAGGAAGAAGAAGTTTCTATGGTTGTTATCAAATGCAATCCATCACCTATATTTGAGAAAAAGCACCTCCTAGAACAAGATGTTCTCGAAGACATATCCTCATGGTTATACAAAGAAGAAGAAAATCAAGAAGCTCCTACTCTGCCAATCGAGATCTATGGAAAAGGTCTTGAAATTGTCAAATACATGGGCTATAAAGGACAAGGTAGTATAGGTCTTCATGAACAAGGAATTGTGGAACCCCTCCAAGCAACAAGAAATCTATATCTCCATGGGTTAGGGTATGGAAAACAAGAGTCTACCCCCACTGATGTTGAGTGTATCTTAAGTAAGGTCACTAAGGCCTTCCCCACAATAGATAACATCAACGAAGAGGACCATCAAGACTCTTTCGATGACTTCACTGAACTCTTCGAATCTTCCATATGCACCATCTACACCTTAACTACTATGCCATCCACATCTGATGACCTACCTCTTGTTTACCTCTAACTTATAGATTGGGACTAACAAGGATCTCTCGTCCTTGACATCACACAAAATGATGAAGCAATAGCCAAAATGATGGGGGTTAGAGATCACTTTCCCCTTGGAGATCATAGGACCAGCTACATCATGGAACTGAATACATCTGCATACTTTGGGGAGACCATCCAACCTCTTAGTCGCAAAAACATGAAAATAAAAATAACACCCCCTAGTGAAAACCACTTTGTGGCACTTTTGGATGAGGAAAAAATCAAAATAAAGGATGTATCACCTAGTGAAAACCTCTATGAGGGGCTAGGAGATGAGAGAATGGACCTTGAAGTATCTGAGCTATATCAAGAAAGATCACCAATCCCAGTTGAACCATCACATGAGAAGAACATGGGATCAAAAGAGACACCAAAAATAACATTCTGTGCAGAATCCCTAATGGCAAAAGAATAGGAACCTTCTTATCTTTCTTCAAATAGAGGAGTCATAACTTTGCATGGACATATGCCAACATGCTAGGATTGGATCCTGCTCTTGTTGTCCATCACCTTGCAATACATCCTGATGCAAAGCCAGTAAAACAAAAGATGAGAAAAATGAATCCACAAATAGCACTCCTTGTTAAGGTGAAACTCAAGAAGCTTCTAGATGTGGGATTCATTCGCCCTATAGACTATCCCAAATGGGTATCCAATACTGTACTAGTAGCCAAATCACTGGCGGCATCCATTATTGCATAGATTTCAGAGACTTAATAAGGCTTGCCCTAAAGATGATTTTCTGCTACCAAACATAGACATCATCGTGGATCTTACCGCAGGGTATGAGATGTTATATTTAATGGATGGATTCTTCAGGTACAAACAAATCAGGATAGTCAAGAAGATCAACATAAGACCTCCTTTATATGTCTGTGGGGAACATATTGCTAGGTTGTGATGCCTTTTGGGTTGAAGAATGTAGGAGCTACCTATCAAAGAGCAATGACAGTCATCTTCCATGACCTTTTTCACAACATAATGGAAGATTATGTCGACGATCTACTAGGAAAATAAAAAACTAGAGAAGAACACTTAAATGTGTTTGCTAAATTCTTTGACAGATTAGAGCAATGCAACGTGCGGCTAAAAAAGTGTGTCTTTGGAGTCACCTCTAGAAAGCTCCTAGGATACATTATGTCAAGAAGAGGAATCGAAGTTGATCTCACCAAGGTCAAGGCTATAGTGGAAATGCCTCCACCTAAGACACTCAAACAACTTTGAATCCTACAAGGGAAACTTCAATCCATCCATTGCTTCATCGCACAACTTGCAGACAAGTGTCAACCATTTTAGCATCTTCTCTAGAAAAATATAGCTTTTGTATGGGATAATCAATGTTAGGACACCTTTGAATAGATGAAGGAATATCTTGGTAACCCAACCCACCCATCCTTATCCCACCAAAGCAAGGGGAGCCCCTCCTTCTGTATATCTCAACAACAGAAACAACGATAGGGGCCTTATTAGCACAACACAATGAACAAGGAAAGGAAAGAGATCTATATACTATATCAGCTGTACCTTGGTGACCTATGAGTTGAACTACACTCCAATTGAATGAGAATGTCTCACTGTTGTCTTCACCTCCCAAAAGTTAAGACATTACATGCTCAACCACAAGACTAACCTCATTGCCAAGATTGATCCATTGAAATATCTACTGACTAGAGCAGCTCTTACAGGACAAATGGCTAAGTGGGTTATGATCCTGAGTGAGTTTGACATTGAATATATGGAATGGAAATCCATTAAAGGACAAGTGATCATCGATCAATTGGCTGATGTACCAATCCCGACAGAACAACCACTGCTTGCAAAATTTCCAGATGAGTCCATATTGACAACAACATCGATAATAGATACATGGAAAATGTATTTTAATGGATCCTACACACATTGTGGCTCAGTGGTAGGCATCTTGTTTGTCACCCCTCAAGGAGACACTATTCCTAAATCCTACAAAATCACATTTCCATGCACAAATAATGTAGCAGAGTATGAGACCCTCATCACAAGACTTCTCATGGCCATACAGTGGAAAATAGAAAAGATGTTAGTTTATGGAGACTCCCAGTTAGTCATCAGACAAGTTAACAATGAGTACAAGACAAAAGATGACAAGCTCCTGCCCTACAAAAGAATGGTTGATGACTTCAAAGATTACTTCCATGAGATCCATTTTTAGCAAATTCTAAGATTGAATAACAAAGCAGCAGATGCTATGGCTACAATAGGATCCTTGGTTGATATGAAAAAAGACAACAAGAAGTGTGAGTTCCTGATCGAAGAACTTCCAATACTAGCTTATGATGTACCACAATTCAAGCTAGTGTGTGACATTGTTGGTCCCTTATCCCCTTGGTATCAAGAGACCTACATGTACCTTCATGACAACATCCTACCATCGAACCTATCATCCTAACAACACAAAAGCTTTATCCACTAAGCTTCCTGCTTTACCCTCATAGGAGACACCCTCTATTGAAGAAGTCTTGATGGTACTCTTTTACGATGTCTCGACTCTAGGGAAGCTGAAGTGGCCTTACAAGAGGTACATGAAGGCATTTGTGGGGTACACTCTAGTGGACCTACCTTAGTAAAGAAAATCCTAAGAATAGGGTACTAATGGCCGACCATGGAACAAGATGCTTATAGATTTGTGAAGAAATATCTACCATGCCAGCAACACGGTGATCTCATTCATGCACCTTCACAAGAGCTGCAACCAATAACAACTCCTTGGCCTTTTTCACAATGGGGACTCGACCTTGTAGGTAAAATTCACCCACCCTCATCCAATGGCCACAAGTTCATCATCACTGCTAATGAGTACTTCACTAAGTGGGTCAAAGCCATTCCACTCACTTTTACCACAGGAATCCAAATTGCTAAATTTTCTTTCCATTACATAATATGCCATTATGGCATTCCCCATTCCATCATCACATTTAATTGGAAACCATTTAAAAAATAGGAAGTCTACACCTTGTGCGAAAAATTCCACATACAACATCACTTTTCCACACCCTATTACCCTCAAGGTAATGGTCAGACTGAGGCTTCTAACAAAACCATCTTACGCATTCTGAAAAAGACAGTTAATGAAGCTAGCCGTGACTGGCACCTCCAACTAAATCCCGTCCTATGGGCCTACCGCACAAGCATCCATACACCCACATGAGCCACACCATACTCATTAGTATTCAGTTCCAAAGCCATTTTGCCTATTGAGGTTGAGCTCCCATCACTTAGGATTTCATTGTAGAATATAATCATTGAAGAAGAGTACTGAATTGCACGCCTGAATGAGCTTGAGTTACTAGATGAGAAATGCTTGGATGCTCTTAATCACCTTCAGGCTTATCAAAACCACCTACGTAGGAGCTAAAATAAAAAGATCAAGAACCACAAGTTTGAGATAGGTGACCTTGTCCTCATGGAAAATCAGAAAAATCTACAAGAGCGGCATAAGAAAGGAAAGTTCAAGCCTAATTGGTTGGGACCATATGTCATCACAACTAGCTATTGGTTAGGGGCATATCAGTTGGCAACACTTGAGGGGCAACCTCTAGATGAAACTATGAACATATTGAACTTGAAAAGATTTTATGCATAGCCCATCGAGTATCCCAGATTAAAAAAGTGCAAAAAAATAAAAAAATAAAAATACAAAAAAATAAAAAAATAAGAAAAACTCGAGTGTAATAAAGCCATCCAATGGTGAAAATCACTTCGGTGACGTCTTGGATAAGTACCATGGTGAAAATCTATCTTAGGCACCATGTGTAGTGGCCGGTTCTACCATCTAGTAAGTCCTCTTATACATCATAACATTCCACATCACACACATCCCATGGCTTGGAATTCTAAAACATCATATCCTATCACCCACCCTACATTATCCCACCCAAAGATAATCCATGGAATGAGGATCCTTGTATGCTTCTTTGTGTACAAATAAAAAATCCAAAAAATCCAAAAAATCCAAAAACATTAGAAAATCCAAAAAATCCAAAAACATTAGAAAATCCAAAAAACACAAAAATAATAGAAAATATGAAAACACCAAAAAAATCAAAATATCCCAAAAACCCAAAAAACATTAGAAAAATAGAAAACTCTAAAAAATAGTCCCATGACACCATCACTTATCTACAACACATCATCATCCAACACATCATCTCACCCATCCTGAACCATTCCCACATCATCAAGTCAAACCAGAACTACATAGTCATCTCATCCATATCTTAAAATACCTTGATCCCATGGACACATGGTATGTAGGCAGTTTGGAATATGAAGGAAGTATCTAGTACTCAGGTATATATGATGCACCCATCCAACCCATTTGGTTGGTCCCTATCTTCCAAGCTTAACTGAATTCACCAAGCAATACACATGCTAAGCATAATGTCAAAACATCACATCTTATGCAAAAATAATCAATCAACAAACCAAACATAATCATCACACATGGCCTTGCTATCCTTTTGCCCACCTTTCAAATTTACATCTAATTGATTCTTGCCTTAACGGATATATCATTCCTACAATAGGTAGAATCCATCATCAACACTTATCTTGGCAAGAGATACAATGGATGTTTGTGTAATTTGTTGATCTTGTTAATTATTGATTTTTATCTTTTGTCTTGTTCTAGGAATCATTTCAAAGCTACCTTGATCTCATTATATCATGGTATGTGGTGGAAAACACCTAGAATAGACATGGTCATTGTTTTTGTATGCTGTACTTGTGTGTTGATTTCATTACTCCAAGAATAGTATTCATATCTTGAAGATAGGGTTGGTTCTAGCATAGTGTTTCCAATTTGCATACTAGGTTAATCATACCTTCTATGTACTAAGGGAACTTATGCTATGAGTCCCCTTCCCTCATCTAGGCAAGGTTATACTACCTTGGGCATGCATTCGATCAACATATTGTTTGTGAGTCTAGTCCATGCAAAGATGGATATATATCATCACCTTGGTTCTTTCATACCTTGGTGAAAAATATCCTATTTTGCCATAATAAACTTAGAAATGCTCTTAATAATGTAATGCATGTACTTTGCCTAGCTTATCCATCTCTCTTTCTAATCACCACCCATTCAACACAATATATGGACTTAGCATTTGAAAGTGATTGAACCCCTAATCCATTCACTAACATAACCCCCCCCACGTCTCACATATCCCTTCCCCCAACTAATCAATCACCCCAATCAATTCACCCTACACACTTTACCCATTCCAACAAAACCCCTCTAACAACGTGGCGTTTGGTGACCTATCCCAACCATACAAAAACCTACCCCAACCACCTCTCCCCATCACCCAGGGTTTTACGAACATCACATGTATCATGACATCCAACTGTATCATCAATCCATCCCATTTCCCATCTCATTATCATTTGTCCATTTCATTACATTCATCCATTACCATTGCATTAATCATTTCATTTGCATAATCATTTTTCATTAACCATTACATTCATCCATTTTTTTTCATTTCATTAAATCATTAACATATCCATTTATCAATACATAATCATTCACATCCATTTTTCATCCATAATATATGTTTATTAATTTGAGCATATATTTCACATTCACATCCATTTTCATCCATAATATATGTTTATTAATTTGAGCATATAATCCACATCATAATCCATTTATCCATTACATATCCATTTCAAGCATATATCCCATTCATGTCATCACATATAGAAAATGCATCCATAACCAAATAACACCCATAACCATAAATCCATATATCTATACAATCCATAATACAACCTGTAAGGGTAAAAATGGGAATAATCAAATGAATAATAAAAAACCAAACATCAATGAAATATGAAGATAAAAGGAGATTTAAAGTAAAGAAGAGAGATACTCACAACCTTTTACCTTACAACTTCCATTGTTCGCCTTTTCTTTCTTGATCTTTTGGTGATGAAGATGGCCTTTAGGAAGCTTGCTTCCTTGCTTTGATTCCTCAAGATGACAAGGAGAAATGACTCGGATACTTGTTGTGTTGAAGATGAGCTTCAACACAATATGAAGTGGATGATAGATGAAGTGATGTGAAAGTGAGGGTGCCAATGGCGCGCTATAGATTCTGAAACATAAGTTTACTCGAAAGTTGGATATGAAATGAAGAAGAAGAGGGTTGTATCTATAGAGTTCTGTGAGAGAAAATCAATGGTTGAGAAGAAATAAGAAGATCAATGGAGGAGAATGTTTGAGAGAACGTGCGCGAACAGAGGAAGGACACGTGCCATTCAAAAAGAAGCTTTGTTGAGTTAATTGCTTTCTTGATGAGGATGAGTTTTTCATTTCTTTAAATTAGAATATATTTTTCTAATTTAAGAGCAAAGCTGCTTTAACTCAACTTTTGCTTTTGCATGGCAAGAAGAATTTATTTTTAGAAGATATTGAAGATTTTTTAGAAGATAAGAAAGCATAATTAAATAAATAAATTTATTTAATTACTTGTAGATAATTTGGAAGAATAAATAAAATATTTGAATATATTTTATTTTTTGAGATTTTAATTTAAATAACTTTGAATTTTATTTAAATTAGGAATAATGAAAGATTTAATTAAATAATTAAAATTATTTAATTATTTAGAAGAATAAACTTGATATAGATGGAATTAATTAAATAAATATAATTTATTCAATTAATGGGAGAAAATGAATCAAATAAATAAATAAATTTATTTATTTATTGATAGAGGAATATGGAGATGAAATAAATATTTAAAATATTTATTTAAGTAGAGTCATGTCATTTTTAGGTGTATACATTTTGCCCCTCTTTGATGCAATGTGTTTTATCACGTTGTTTCAAAGAATAAGAACTTTCGACAATGATACATGCCTCAGTTTGCCCCTGGTACAAGTTTAATGATAGGATGCCCCCTCGGGAGATTGGACGGGAAGAAGGCAGAAGGCGTGAGACAGACAATCTCACGAAGAAGGTGAAAAATAGGTTAGGATGGAGCAAAACAGGACATGGTTCGGAGGAATAGACATGGGAAGTAGTCATAGTTGTCACACAGTTAGCTATGGTTCACTTGCTATATATAGAAGTTAGGTCCACAAGTTCTATTCATTTGCACACTTGTCTTTAGTGGATTGGTCTTTGAGAGCTTAGGAGAGTATGGCAGCTAGAGCAGTCAACAGAGAGATGGATATTCTACACAAGGAGCACTGGTTTGAGCGAGTCCGACGGTTTGATCAGCCAGCTGAGGTAGGACCATCGGTATGTAGTTCATCAAAAATTGCTAAAAGTCATTTATTAGGGCAATAAATGCTTAGGAAAAAAGCTAGGACAGATGTGCCGAATTGTAGTTTGGCACATATGCTCTTCAAAATGGCGCATATGTTGCTAAGTGGCGCATATGAGATATCTTACGATGCATACGATAGTTTGGCGCATATAGGCTATGAATTGGCGCATCCATTGGTGAATGGCGCATGTGACACAAGAAGTGGCTCATATGCCAAAATAGCGCATACACATCAAAGATTGGCACATTCATGGTGAAGCGGTGCATGTGATATGGATTAGCACATTTACCACTTGGATCGGTGCATTTGCACTAGGAAAATTAGTTAACTTAACACAATTAACCTAATTGGCACCTTGATTGATGCGTCAATTGATAAGCGATCTCTGAGATTGCTGAGAATCTAGTCAAGAGATGATATGTTGTTTTGATTAATTTGATATGCTAAGTCAATGATAGGATAGTTTGATTGCTTTGAGTAGGTTTGCTTGGATACGAATTTCTTTGATGCTATGCTTTGCCTAATTGCAGGAGGATATCTGAGATACCCTTATGTCACGAGAGTAGTTCCCTTTGCTATTGTTGTATTGGTATATGTTGATAGAGATTGACCACGAGGCCCTTGGTGCTATGGGCCTTCATTACTTTTGTTTCATGCCAGAGGTTCATGCGAACCGTGGGTTGTTGATTGCAGCGGTGGAGCGGTTCCATAGTGAGGATGGGACATTCCATCTTCCGACTGGGGAGATGGTGATCACCTTAGAGGATGTGTACATGATTCTGCACCTCCCTATTCAGGGAGAGTTGGTAGAGTACGAGTCACAACGTGATGCTGTCTTGGCTGAGTGCAGATGCATGTTCAATGACCTAGAGTTGGTTGAGTAGGTGATTTCATGGTAGGACATTCATGACTGCTATGACTATTTCCTGAGGATAGTGGTGGGACTGATTGGTGGCGTAGTATGCCTCGATAGGAGGTCACACAGCTTCCCGATTAGCTGGGGGGTGTTGAAGAGCATGATCACTGATGGGAATTGGTATGCATGGGGTGTGTGCATGCTAGCATACTTATATAGGGATATGCACCAGGTCATGTATCATAGAGGAGCTAGCTTGTCAGCAGGTGTATCTTTGTTGTAGTTTTGGTTATGGGAGCATATAGCTATCACACGGCTGATATGTCTTTTCCATAGGCAGAGGGGTGAGCCGTATAGTTACGGATATACAGGTGTGATTTCCCAACACAAGCTGGGAAAGCTTGAGTATTTGAGACATGCGTTGGATAATGTGGATCTAGTTATTTGGCACCCATACCTAGGCTATGAGGTATGGGAGGATGAGGCCGATGAGTTACCCTACTACTTCCAGACTCGATGGCTTATTGGCATGACCAGGTACATATTAGAGAGGCAGATTGTGAGCAAAGTGTAGAGATAGTTTGGCCGAGTACAGGGCAGGCCACAGGGGCAGGCACATTTTACGAGGACCCATGTAGAGAGATTCAGGTGGGGTCCCGTGGCATCATATGAGGAGATGTTGGTAGACTTTCAACAGATTCCCCATGCGTCTTGGTCCATGAGGAGGGCTATAGTAGATGCTAGCATGATGCCATATTACAAGGAGGATTTAAATGATGAGGGTGGAGCTGGCAGGAGGAGAGGGCGACAAAGGAGGGGGAGAGGAGGACAGGGAGATGATGGAGGAGATGGAGGAGGAGGAGATGGAGGGGAGGTGGCAGATCGAGATGGAGGAGGAGGATAGGGGAGGGACCTTCGGGTCAATAGGCAGCTGCACAGCCACAGGCTGCAGGACAGGCACAGATACCAGTACAATAGGTGGCAGCACAGAGACAGATGTCGCCACCATAGTAGGTGGCTCAGCAGTAGGTGCAGGGATAGGTGCTAGCACAACAGGTGGCATAGGGATAGGGACAGGCAGGGTAGGCTCTGCAACCTGACTTACAGTAGTAGGCTATGGTTGCATTACAGAGTCAGGTTAGGCATATGAGGGCCCATCTGAGAGCAACAGAGTCTCAGAGAGATGTAGATGCAAGATGGATATCAGAGATATCCAGAGAGAGATGCAACCTTGGCTAGCGTATAGGTGATGAGAGTAGAGAGAGATGTCGCCGTGGCAGCTATGGGTACAAATGGTACTTCTAGCTTTTTGGTTTCATAGGTGTAGCAGGGACAGACATAGCTGGCCTAGGTATAGAGTGAGCTTTCCAGAGCGCAGGCTCAGGCTCAATATTATAGAGGTTTATATCATGGGGTAGTGTTAGTGGATCAGCGTGCACCTAGCTTCAGGAGCTAGTCTATGGCATCTCAAAGGGCAGGTGGGTCTTGATTTGCAGGATCAGTGAGGGGTCCCCAGCAGTCAGGGGGAGACAGAGGAGAGGGCAACACAGGGACCAGTACTCCACGACAGTAGGGTTAGCTAGACCTGGACACTTGTACTGATTTTTGATTTGATGTACACATTTTTGATGGCTGAGATAGCCTATATATGTACCATTTTGCCTCGAGACATGTATCACTATCTTGTTGTACTTTGTATACATTTTATGATATGACTTTGAGAGATAGACATATGTTTTTGATATATTGTACATTTGGACATGTTTTGATGGTTATATGATGATGCAGTTATTGATGTTCTACATGCATATGTTCTATGTTTATATGTTATGGATGCAATCTATTGTATGATGCTTTGTATATGTGATGCATATTAGATGATATGAGATGTGAATGCAAATGTGAAATGTTATGGATATGATTATGCAGCTCTATATGTACCTGTCTATGTTTGTGATTTTTGATATGATATGCAGATGCAAATGCATGTGGATAACCTAATGCACTTATTATGTATGCAAATGATTTAATCATGTGAATGACTATCTCATGTGATATGATATATTACCTATGCTATGTTTTTGATATGTCCAAATGTACTCAATCAACACAGAGATGATATAGATAGGCGGAAGAGAAGACATGAAGAAAATTGAGAAATACAAGCTTTCATTTGATATACTGTAGGATTTTTTTATTGGGTAAATGCAAGAAGTTGTGTCCACTTAAGGTGGAAGTTTCAAAGTTAGAAAAAAATCCAAAATCGGGGAACCAAAAACGGGATCCCATTTATATAAAACACGATCCCGTTTTGGATCGGGATCCCAAGCCTGAAACAAAAAATGCGATCCCATTTTTTAGCGGGATCCTGAACCTAGATGCCAAAAATGGGATCCCGTTATAAACGGGATCCCATTTTATGGAACGAGATCCCGTTTTATGGAACGGGATCCCGTTTTATGGAACGGGATCCTGTTTCATGGAACGGGATCCTGTTTTGAAAAAGTATTAAATTTAAAAAAAATGGCAGAGACCCCATTTTCACCAACGACAGTTGACAAGCGAAAATAGGATCCCAAGTTGAGTGACCATCCACCCACCAGGTAAGTGGATTTTTCCACTTCTACAAATTACCCATCAATTGTTTTAAGCTTCCCTTGTTTGTTTTGGTGTAAAATACAATCAAAATTTAAATTGTGAATTGTTATTTAGGGTTTCTGTTTATGAAATCAGTAGCTGATTTTTAACATTTTAGTTGTAAAATACAATTGAAATTTTGAAAGACTATATCATATAAAAGGATAGAATTTGAACAAACTGTCAAAATTATGTTTAAAATTGAGAATTGAATAGATATATTTAGACATTTTAGCTGTAAAATACAATTGAAAATTTGAAAATACTGTATCATATGAAAGGAGAGATTTTGAACAAACTGTCAAAATTTGAGTTCAATTTGAGTGTTGAATAGCTGTATTTAAACATTTTAGTTGTAAAATACAATTGAAAATTTGAAAATACTGTATCATATGAAATGAGAGATTTTGAACAAACTGTCAAAATTTGAGTTCAATTTGAGTGTTGAATAGCTATATTTAAACATTTTAGCTGTAAAATACAATTAAAATTTTGAAACGATTGTATCATATGAAAGGAGAGATTTTGAACAAACTGTCAAAAATTATATAGCATTGGGATGATATATATATTTGGTTTTTATAAAATTTACTTATAACAATGTATGTCATTGTATTTTAAAGGCATTATTGAATAGGTAACTATCATGTAAAAAAATTACAACAAACCATAATAAAACCTTTATCACATCCTTCATAATCAAACCTTTAGAGACAACCAACTAATCAAGAATTGAGAAAATTTTACAGTTTTTGTGATAGCCAACTAATCAAGAATGAAATGAAGCCAACATTTATGTAACTTTTGATATACTCAAGTAGCTATCCTCACTAGCTAGGTTATGCCCCTGGGATGAACATCGTGATGTTAATTGTGATACGAGCTCAACCTCATTGGTAATGCTTCCCATAATCTTAATGACATTGATGTAGGCTCCACTCATGATCCTTACGAAGATCTTTCCACCACTAACCTCTTTCATGATAGGTCACTATCCTCACCATCTCCTTAGACCTATAATACCTTGAGCTTATCGATTGGGACCAACACGACCCTTTATGATTTGATGTTTTCCAAAATGATGAAGCCATCATGAAACTTATGAAGTGTCAAGACCACATCCCCATTGTAATCATAAGAAGGACTTTTCCACCATATTTAACACCTACATATGCTTATTTTAGAGAGAAAGAAAGAACCCTTTAGTCCTAAGGCACCCTAGTCTAGGCAGAATAGCAACAAGATATAAGAAGAAACTTGTGATCGATTAAAATGATACAATAAAAATGGACACTTCCCAAGAGCTCCTCAATTTGACAAACTTTACCTTCCATTAGATACCACTCAGATACAAGACATGACTCCCCTCTCCTTGTTGAGGATGCTATAGACATCAACCTATGAATAGAAGCTCAGACCCTAAACTCTCTAAGATAGTAGCTCCACTGGACCTTGACATCAAAGAAGGCATATATAACCATGTCACCATTAAAGATTACATTGATTTCTTCATGTGGTCTTATGGTGATATGCCTTGAGACTCCATCTTTAAAGTCATGCATCATCTTGTGGTTCACCTCAATGCCAAACCTATTCAATAAAAGCTACGCAAAATCCACCGCCAAGTAGCCCTTGTGGTCATAGAAGAATTGTATAAACTCTTGGATGTCCAGGGTTCATTCAGACTATTACTTATCCTAAATGGGTCTCTACTATGGTCTAAGTTAACAAGAAAACTAAGGGAATTCATGTTTGCACTAACTTTTGGGACATAAAAAAAGGATCTACCCTAACTTAGATAACTTTTCTCTACCAAACATTGATATGATCATGGATCTCATAGCCATATATATAAAATTTTATCATTAATCTGGATATAATATGGACCAAGTTGAAACATTTGAGTTAGACATGGAGACACCTAGGTTATGGAGCTCGGTCTATGTAAGAAAACACCTCCTATAGACTCAACACAAACTTATCCCTCAACCCTCTAAATTGTGACTTACATCAGTTGATTACCCTGGAACACACTATAGACAACTCTATACAAATTTGGCAAAAGATATTTTCTCCTAACAGAAACTTGTATATGTAGAAGTATCTACTACTACATTAGATTTGATATACTTCTTAAAAGGAAAGAGTTGGGACTAACAACTAAATAGAAAACAATAGTTTTGCAAATCTAGGAAATAGGAAACAAAATCGAGCTAGAACCATCTTGACTAATTTATCTATTTCTAGCTAGATTGAACCCTAATTCTATATGCAATTCCAACCCTAACCCTAACACTAATTCTAACCCTAATCCTAACCCTAATTCTATATGCAATTCAAACCCTAACCCTTATTATAACCCTAATCATAACCCTAACCCTAACCCTACTTGTAATTGTAATTGTAATTGTAACTGTAACTCTAACTCTAGCCCTAACCCTAACCCTAACGAGCTACTTGTAATTGTAATTGTAACCCTAACTCTAGCCGTAACCCTAACCATAATTGTAGCTCTAATACTTACCCTAATTTAGCAACCTTAGAATTCTAATTCTAACCCTAACCTCAATTCTAACTTAAGGATTGAGTTGAATGTAAAAAAATTATTCTTCCCAACAAATGCTAGATGTCTAGGAGCAATTTAATGATTTCTTCCATTATCTGCCTAGCCTAGAATATAATTACCTTTTCTTTTGATATGTTTGAAGGAGATAGATTTAAACTTATTCACCAAGTTTCTAGCTTCCAATAGAATAGTTTCCAATAACCACAAGTTTCATCTATGCTTTTCATATGATCAATGTTGATCTTGAAATCTCCTTCCATGCTAAGGGATATCTTGTTTAGTTTCCAAGTCATCTTGAGGCCTTGGATATCATGGCCCTAGAATCTACCATATTATTGTTCTGGACACCAAAATCATAAGATAAGATAGGTAGAGGTTTTCCCTTATCATCTCTTAATAAACATACTCCTCCTACTTCACTAGGATTACCCTTGGCTACCCATCAAAATTTCAAGCTTAATCCATCCCAATGTAGGTGTGGACCAAAGGGTGTGAATATCAACATGGGTATCTCCTTGTTTTAACCTTATTCAAAGCAACCTTGGCCAATTATGAGCCTAATCCACCTCTTCTAGCATGATCATATATTCCTCTTTACCCCAACAATCACGAAGTTCCTAAATGCACCATATTTCTTTAAAATAGTCCAAAATTTGGGATGTATATTCACATTTAAGAAATACATGATGATTGTCCAGAGACTTCCTTACTTAAATGCACATTATACATTAAGATGGGTCACCTTTCCCATTGTATCAATCATTATGGTAGTCCTAATAGCTCTCTTACATTTTCAAATTTGTACATGCATGTATACATTATCTGTATGTTTAATTTAAATTTATTTCAAGTGTAATTTCTTGAAACATATATATATATATTCTTGATTTAATTTTAAATTTGTACTCAAGTTTGTATGTTTATATGTATATATATGCAGGTTCATATCTATTTTTATATATACATCATGAATCTAGATGATATTCACTTTGATGTTGAGGACTTCCTTAATGCACAAGATGATCCAGCTGCACCCCCACCCGCACCCGCACCTGCACCCCAAGCGCCAAATGCCCCACCTCCAGATACCCCACCTGCAAATGACCCACCTCCACCTCCACCTCCACCTCCACCCCCACCTGGAACTGACCAGGCTCGCTTGCGAGCCATAATTAATGAAAATGTGGATTCGATACAAGAAAAACTGAATTCCATTTGCAATGAACAATTCATGCCACCTCACGTGGTACGTTTTGCATCTTTGATGCAAAACATTGTAGATTCTGGGAGGTCTATTGACTCAGATTTTGATGGATTCCGGAAATGGAGAGAGGAGAGGCACCAATTTTATGCTAATGGCCTCTCCTATAAGACTATTTTGGATCTTAAAATCACAAAAGCTCATTTAGCGCAATATTTTAGACATCCCATTACAAATGAACATATTCCTGCAAATAAGAAAAGAATATCAATCAGGTGGTGTAGGCATGAAGGAATGTCTGCCAATTTTTGGGATAGATGGTGGATGGTGTTTGATTATCCACCTCATGCTAATTGTGAGGTTCCTTTATATTTTTTGAGAAAATTATATGTAGAGTTTGTTTTGAATAAAAAACCCAACTACTTTGATTTTAGATCATTCTAGGGTGTTGGTGGTGGCATGCCACAACAGAGGTTGGGGGCATGGGTTGATCCCCAATGACCGGTGCCTGTTCAACCTATTATTGACCCTCTTGTTGCTGCCATTTCTTCGCCCTTCCAGCATTGTGCAGTGGTATCCACACTAGGCACATTGAGTGCACTCTCAAGTAGCCTACATGAGCAGACTTCTATGATGGTAGCTTGAGTTAGAGAGCATGGAGGAGTTGATGATGGAAGTGGTCCTAGTACCACTCCACATGTGTCGATGCCTCATACATGTACGAGTTGCAATCAGTTGTGTTATGGACCTTATCAGGCAGCTGCACCCACTTCAGCTACACATGCATCATCTGATAATGTGGGCACTAGATCATTTGTTGATTATCTATTTGTTGAGGATCATCCCACTGATCATTCGACACAGGTATATATAGGTTATGTACACATGTTGAATTTAAAACAATTTTTTAACCACATGTTTTTAATCAACATATAGATCAATTAAATTGTAATATTTTAACAATCGAATTGTTTGGTGTAGATGATGGCAACAGGGGTCACCATTGATCGAATTAATTTTTCATTGACACCTGTTCATCTCGGGCACCCATTTGGGGTACATTTTTAATGATTTGTAAATTTGTAAAATACAGTTTTGAATATGTGTACAATTAAATATTTATTAACTTATTTATGAACTAGTTCAGGGCTCTTCCACATTGAATCCTCCATCTCAGGGTGTCTCGAGCGCTCCTCCATCATTGGGCATCTCACATGACACTCTTACAGTATGTATATTGTTTTAAAAAACTATATATATACTTAAATTTTTCTATTTTGATATCAGTGTATCTGAAAATGTGTACATATACTATTTAATATTTTATAAATATGTCTATGCAGGTTGACACAACAATGAGGATGGGCATTGTAACACACTTGGATAATCCAAGTTTATATCAGGAGTCGACTGCATTTCAAGTTGTTGAAAAATGTATAACATGTACACAAGTCTATATATATATATGTTTTAAAACCTAATTTGTACACACATGTGCTAACTTAAATATAAATGACATTGTAGGAGCTTGTTAGTGACATGTTTCATCAACACACAACACATGTAGAGCAGGAGGACAGAGGAGATGGGCAGCCTGATACGGTATAATTTAAAATTTAGATTATATTTAAATTGAACAATTAAAATATACGTTGTGAACTTAAAGTAAATTTCTTGATATATATATATGTTGACATGTACATTCAAAATTCTTTTTTCTTTTATAGCTCGATACATGTCATGGAGCTAAGCCTATAGAGACAGGTCCTGGAATAGAGGATTCACAACAAGTTCCTCTTATGGTATAATAATTTTTAAATATGATAGTTCTTATAAATTAAATTTAATTAAATCATTTTAAAATCATCAAGTACATCTAATTTCAACTTGAACTTTCTCTTGTATTAAATAGATTGATTCAGAGCATGGAGAGACAGGTCCAGGTGCACCAGAGCATGCCTCTTAGCCTCACACGGTAATTTAATTTTATGATAAGTTATAAATTTAAAAATTGTCATTAAATTAGATTTCCTTATCATCTTACATCTAATTTCATCTAAATCTTTCTCTTTTGCAGAGTGATTCAGGTCATTTGAGTAGTTTGCATGGTGTGAAGAGGACTCTTGATGATAGAGATAGTATGTGATAGGTTATTGAACATGGGCTATGTATAATTTGACTATTTCATGGACTATATGTTATATACTGTTTGTCATGGACTTTATATATATATTGTTGAACATTGACTTTATATATTTTTTTGAACATGGACTTGGACTTTATATATATATTGTTGAACATGGACTTTATATATTTTTTGAACATGGACCTGGACTTTATATATATATTGTTGAACCTGGACTATATATTTTTACATGTCACACAATAAATGCAATCTTGTCGTAACAAAATCATACACATGTCAAAGTAATAATCATGTAAAACCATCATGTTAGTTTAGGTGCATCCATACATATATC
The DNA here is from genome assembly GCA_027924645.1 of Cunninghamia lanceolata. NCBI lineage: Eukaryota > Viridiplantae > Streptophyta > Pinopsida > Cupressales > Cupressaceae > Cunninghamia > Cunninghamia lanceolata. Next base: position 79,003 of record BSBN01001137.1, on the reverse strand, counting down.
TGTTAGCCATGCATACATACATTGCATTTACATCATAAACTATAAAAGCATAACATCACATACATATGTATATACAAGCATCCCTAAATTTAATCATAAATCAAACTCTAATCTAACCATGTGCATGAAGGAAAAGAAATGTAAACATTTGAGGTCAACCATAATAAGATATATAGATTGACATCAATAGAAATAATTGATTGTCATATATAAATCTACAAGTGTTAGAGTGTTGATCTAGATTTGTGCTTAGTGAAGAAATTGCATTGAAAGAATATGTAGTGATGAGGTCCAAATAAAGTTCTTCCATTCATTCACGGTATGCATATTTAGGTCCTGGTCAAATTTTAAGCAATCAAAACAAAGCATTAAAAAGTTAGATAAGTTCATGAGGATCTCTTGCCTACTAGGAGGGATCAATCTCTCACATCTTCTCATCTAGAGATCAACTAAGTTATATTAAATGATCCTAGCATGGTTATAGTTATATTTATCCAAGTGCCTTGGTGCTTGTTCTTGTGTTGACCATGTAATTTAGGAGTCCCTAGAGTAAGAGTCCACGGGAGTGTCCCTTGACCAACCTCTACTACATCTTAAGTAGATTTGTAGCATGGGAGTGTACTACCTGGGAAATCCTTTAGAAAGTTGCCCCTTTTCAATAATATAAATCTCTATATGTAAGTGTCAGAGTGTTGATCTAGATTTGAGCTCAATGTCAAAGTCACCATTGTGTAAATGTGTAATCATGTGCCATAGTAACCCAATCAACACTACTTGATACCTCAAGGAAGTGAAAGATCTGGTGTGGGCATGGGTCATTGATACCTGGTCTAATATGCTCCAATATCCATACCATAACTAGAGAAGGATTACTAAATCCTAGTACCTTATGGTGCACAATCTAATAAAGGTCATGGTAGACCTTGAAGGTAGGATGTCAAACCCCCATGCATAAACTTTACCTAACTCCACTTGCTTAATGATAGGAGCCTACATACCATATGAGAAAGTGGACATTTTTAGTCCTTCACATGCAAAGTTCAATATTTTTTCCAATCTCTTGGATTCTCTAATTGTGACTTTGATAATGACCTCTTTGTTAATGTTAAAAATGGTCAAATCATTATAGTTGTATTATATATAGATGACTTACTCATTACGAGTAGTCTTATTTCTTTAATCCACAAATATAAAAAATAAATTGAACCAGATATTTGAATAACTAATTTAGGGCTTCTACATCATTTCTTAGGAATGATTATCTTCTAGGATCATTAATCTATTAGGGTATCACAAGCAAGATACAAATAAGATATATACTTAAAAATTTCAATTATGGTTGACTATAAACCAACTGTTATTCCTATTGAATTGAGTATTAAACTTGACTCCAAACCTCTATTTGAAAAGACCAATCCTACTTTGTATAGATAGTTAGTAGAAAGCCTTATTTACCATACCATACCTATACCAGACATTACTTATGTAGTAAGTATTACATCTAGATTCATGTAAGATCCATATGTGGATCATTGGAAAATGACTAAAAAAATATTGAAGTATATTAAAAGTACTTTTAAATATGCTTTTTTTTTCCTACACCAAAATGCAAATTTATATGGTTATTGTGATGTTAACTATATTGGTAATTTTGTTCATAAGAAATATACTTCCAGGACTATTTCTTTAAATTTAGTGTAGGGACTATCACATGGAGTAATAAAAATCAACCTATAGGGGCTCTATCATCCACGAAGGGCAAATATAAAAGTGCAATAAAAACATCAAAAAATCAATGTGGCTTAAAAGATTATTAAAAGACAAAAAAAATTAAAAAACAAAAAAAAAAGATTATTAAAAGAGCTTTAGGTAGGTAGTGTTGATAGTACCACCTTGTCATAATAAATGTGTGATAAGGATAACACAATAGGAACCTACACCACTCTATCTATCCAACCTTGTCATAGGGCAACTTGATTTGTTGTATAAAGCTCCTACACACTACTCACCAACGAAGCTTGCTCATTAGATCACTCAAAAATTGAAAAATAAACATGAAAATTGAAAAAATAAAAATGTGATTACATTCCCTACCTAGACACCTATCATTTGCAATTAACCTACAACTTTATGCTAACTTTTTGGATGTCTTAAGGGGTCCTAATTTACGATGTCTTAAGGGGACATCTTAAGTTCTCAAAATTTGGTGAAGTTGCCCAAGGCAACCAAATTGAACAATATAATAAATCAAATTTAAAGTAAATTCTAAGTAGAAAAACATGGACATTTAACAAATAAAATACATAGAATAATAATTTTGATAAATTTAATACTGTAGAGTATAAAATTGTGTACATACACATGTATACAAATTTCTGTACAAAATGTGTAATAATGTAATTGTGTATGTACGTATATGCCAACTTAAAATAATGTAAATACAAAATGTTGTTATATGCCATCTCAAGAAAATCCAAAACCTGAGGAGAATGTAGCAGGTCTTCATGCCACCTGATGTAAAAATAATACAAGCAATTTATCAATATATTTGAATCAAAACATGTATTTTAATTTATATAAAACTATCTAGATATACACAATTTGTACCCGTATTTACAAGTGCCTCTCAAGTTTTTGTTTCAAAGTATGTGATGAATTTGTGATGATGGCCTAAGGATATAAATGTTGGCAGTGAGCTTCCCCTTTGTCAGTGAGGCGTTCAACGCTGACCTCAGGATTTGTGACATGGCAGTGAGCCTCTCGTGGATCTGGGTTAAGTCTGGCGTTTGTAGCGAGTGTTGATAGCTTGAGCTTTTGGCGCAACGGCAAACGATTCCAACAATTGGTATCAGAGCCATGGGTCACGGGTTCGAATCCTTCAGGTTGCGTTGAGGGGGGGATTGTTGGCAGTGAGTTGCCCCCTTGTCAGTGAGGTGTTCAATGCCGACCTTAGGATTTGTGACATGGCAATGAGCCTCCCGTGGATCTGGGTTAAGTCTGGCGTTTGTAGCAAGCGTTGATAGCTTGAGCTTTTGGCGCAGCGGCAAATGATTCCAACAATAAAAGGACAAATTAAATTAGTTTTAACTAATAACACACAAGAAATATCAAAACATGTATTTAATGTATTTAAAACAACAATATAAATCTATTTAACTATATTTACCTGTATTTACTTATTCCATTGTACCATCTCCATCCTCTCTTTTTTCCAATGCATCGATGATTGTCTCATGGTCTTCCATAGAAATGTTCCATAGCTCTTTATTTGTAGGTTTTCCACGATACCTCTCTAGTTTTTTATTTGTTGCCAACACAAAATGTGAGTAGTGTATAATCTTCTTATGTGTTTCATAATCTTCGAATGCAGGGAAACCATTCTTCCTTATTAGGTATTTCCGTAGCCAAGTGCCAACAACCACCATCGAACCTATTGGATAATGATAGCCATCATCAAAGAAATACTTAAAATTTGCTTAAGGGGATCAAAGAAGTTCTTAAAATATGCTTAAGGGGATCAAAGACTTGTTATCAAAATTTGCTTAAGGGGATGTCTTAAGGGGATCACCAAACCTGTTGGATAAGGAAAGCCATCATCATCTTCTTGAGGTGTTGTTAACTTATGTTTAGTCTCCACACAACGAGCCAACCAATATTCAGTTTCCTCTTCATTATTCTTTGGTGCAACAACAACATACACATGTCCTGCAAACAAATTTTGATTCAATAACTTGCACATGTCCATAAAATTTGACCAATCAACATACATGCATTCATACGTACACATAAATAAATAAAAGCACTACAAATTAGTAATGAAGTGAAATAAAATGAAATGATTTGAATTAAATTACCTTCTTGTACAAGGTCTGAAACATGGTCATAATCGTCTGATACAAACAGTTGATCATTGTCTTCAATTGTTGTTTCACTTTGATTGTGTGCTTGTACAAGTGTCAATGGTCTTTGTTTCCACTCTTCAACCCATTCTGTATTCTCACATGCTTCCCAATCTCCTGAGATACAAAACTGACAAAAACATACAAGCTCTCTTGTTTAGATAGTCCATGTACTTGCATTCGAACTCCTAAATGAATGCCATTTAGTAGATCCACTGATTGTCTGGCAATCAAGTCTAGGTAGAATGTTTTCTTCTTCAACCAACCAAAAGAATCGATGAACTGTAGAGTACTTGCTTGATCCAGGTGTACATAATCTTGTATTGCACCAATCTACAATCCCACGTACATCTTTAAATTTTACTGCATCCTCAAATTTAATTGTTGTCTAACAATAATTCTTTTAACACACGCACCAGCTCCATCATGTTCTCCTTTACCATGTCCAGCTTCAAAAAAATTCTACATATGTTGGACATTATTCTCCTTGTGAACCCTACTTAACCAATAGAACATTCGAGCATTCTTGAACTACCCCGTATAATTATCTGACCATATAAGATGTTCAGTCATCTGGATTCCTCTTTCTCTTAAATTTGTATAAAATATATTGAAACAATATTGAACAAACTCTGATGAGTGTAACTGGTTGTCACTCAAATAGAAATGATACTCCCTCAAAACTTTTCTATCATTCTCTGTGCTATCATCTGCATGTCTATAAACAATATGAACAAACATAGCAACCTGCACTAAATTGTAATAATGTGATTGAATTTCCTCTTGCGGAGCTAAAGTATAGTTTTCTGCAAAATCAACCACTGATAGTATAGTACCAACTGGAAATGTGTTTCTACATTCATGAAATTGTCCATCAAGCCATCGAGCTTGTTGAGAGTGCTTGACATATTTTGGTACAATTTTACTTTTAAATTCTGATATGAATGCATGCACACTAACCTTTTCTGTAATTAAATCACAACGCTTTCTAAATTTTCCATCTTTTAAAGAATATTCAACATTCTTAAATCTTTTAACATCCACTAATTGTTGTCCAAAATCATTTTCAACACTTTCATGCATACAAACTCTTAACAAAGAAAGATTGCCACAACTAGTGCATTGTCCAGAAATACATGAACTTAAATAAAATAATTTTTCATTAGATCTTTCACAGAACAAACTTGATATAAACTCTTTTATTGCTTCAGTTGGCATATTAATATCACATTCCTGTATAATCATGTTACGATGTAAAGTACAACGTATATATTGAAATACATCATAATAATAACGAAATTGAACATGCGTTTTACAACAACAAGATATTCGTTCCTTATTAATCTTTACATACCATGGTTTGCATTTTTCAAAAGATCTTTGACTTATTTTAATATTACCAGGTAACACTAATTCATCACAAAATTTTCTATAAAATTCATCTTGCATTGTATCTAATAGGTGTTTTGGATGAGGATCGCAAACTTTGGACCCCACTCTTAATTTTAAAACATCTCTAGCATTAGACGATACCCTAGTATTATCATGCCAATATTTTTTGGTCAAAGATCTGATTTCAATATTCAGTTTCATGTCAGATCTCGGGAGTCAACCACTAAAACTCCAACATTGGTTAATTGGATCATTTTCTATACTTTCTCTTCTTTTTGCCGCTCTTACCAATGTTTTAGGATATATTTTTAGAATTCCACTAATATTGCTTACCATTCTTCTATTCAAAGTTGTTTTATTCACTATAGCAGTTGTTATAGCTCGTCTTGCTGCATTTTTATCTTTGGATCGACTATTACTTCCAATAGACTCAATGGCACTAGCAATAGTCGACATAGCATGTTTTAGTGATTGATCTTTTCTTCTTGGTTTAACAAAAATGCCTAACATTTTCATTACTTTTCTCATTTTCCACATTCTCATTAATTGCATCATTAGTTGACATTGAAATGATATTTTTTACGATAAAAAAATTCCTTGTATAATCTATTGGCATGTGTTCTTATTTTTCTCCAAGAAATTTTACTAGGAAGATTATCCAAAACATCTCTTTCAGTTTGGAAAAAACATTTCTCATTTTCAACATCACATCCTAGATTTTCATTTTCATTTTCAACTTCAAAATGATTTTCATTTTCAACAACAAAACGGTTTTCATTTTCATTTTCAACAAAAGGATTTTTGTTTTCATTTTCAACAACAAAACGATTTTCATTTTTATTTTCAACAAAAAGGATTTTCATTTTCATTTTCAACAACAAAATGATTTTCATTTTCATTTTCAACAAAAGGATTTTTGTTTTCATTTTCAACAACAAAACGGTTTTCATTTTCATTTTCAACAACAAAACGGTTTTCATTTTCATTTTCAACAAAAAGATTTTTATTTTCATTTTCAACAACAATTTGTTTCAAATTTTGATCTCTACGAATATTATCAATCTCAACATTGTTATATCCAGCTTGTTTTAAATCTCCTATTAACACTATTTCCATTTCATTCAAAGGTGGATTTGAAGAAGTACTTGGATTTGTGCCTATTGAAACATTCTCCTTAGAATTAATAGAGGGATTTGAAGACATACCAGGAGTAGTTTGTATAATCATATTAGTTTCCACATTCACCTCTTGCAAACTTGCATCGTCTACATCCATGGTCTCCTCAATGTTTTTATCTTCAATAGTTGTGGAATTGGATGCTTCAGCATTATTCATTGATTGAATCTTTATTCTTCTATCTCTTTGTCTTTTTGCCTCTTCTCTCTCTTTGCTTCAATTTCTTCAGGGGTTAATAGCTTCCTATCTTTCCTCTTATTACGACTTTGTGATCCCATGATTAAAAAATTATGAAGCATGTACAAATGAATGTCAAAAACTTGAATGTGTTTCAAGTCCTTCAAACAAGTACCAATTCAACAAAATTTCACTCAAATAGCGTCTCCATGATGGTTTCTATCAAAATACAAACAATACTTCAAGTTGATGGACCTGCAAAAGAAAAAAATATGCCAAAGAATGCTGCAAGAGTCGTTGTCAGCCGTACTGTAGAACAAGTTGCAGAAATGATAGTCATAGTACAGTCTTATTAAAAAAAATGGGCAAATAATAAACGGGATCCCGTTTTATTTTCGACCGATGAATAAAGAAATGGGATCCCGTTTAATAGACGGGATCACGTTTTGTAAACGAGATCCCGTTATTCAAAATTTAAATTTTAGGCTCAAGTTTTGCTTTGTAACCCGCTTCAGAAAATGCTTTGGGGACCCGACCCTGACCTCTGGAGCTGGTTTGACTTGCAACTTGAAGGCCCTATCAATGTCACAAAAAAATAGTGACTTTGGGCATATATCTAAAGGTCTATTTTGCAGAATATTTTGACGAAATTAAATCCCATTATAGAGGAGACAATGTAGATTCCAAATATGTAATTGTTTTTACAATTGGATTAATTTTTCTATTTTTAATCAATTTCTAATGAAATAGGTCCATAAACTTAAATTATCAGGGTTTTTTTAATATTTTAATAACTTTTTATTAAAATATATTTTTGTAAAAAAAATTGTATGAAAACGTACTTTAGACAATTCTTTTCAATTTAATTTTAAAAAAAAAAAAATGTTAAGTTTAAGTCATCTTATGCGTGACGTACACGATGATTTTTTAAAAGACAAAAAATGACCAATAAAAAATTAATTAAAAAAATTATTCAATAAAAAATTACAAATAAATATGGAAAACATGCTTTAGTGAGTTACAAATCTTTTCCCAAAAAGATTTTGAAAAATATGATTATTTAGGTTAAAATATGGATGACGTACACGTACATGGTATAGTAAAAAAAAAGTGACTTTTAAACAGTGGTTTTTAGAAACGCCTATTCAAAATCAATTTCTATCATTTGGGTATTGAAAAAAATTACATATTTGGAAACTAGACTCCGAGTACTACATTTCATATTTAGTGACTTTTTCCAAGATTCCACCTTTAAGTGCTTCAAATTTTTAGGTCAAATGTGACAAATTCTGAAAATCAGGGAAAACACTTCCACTTTTTGGCCAAAAAGTGGACACAACTTCTTGCACACACCCTATTGCATGGTTGATATGGATTTCTGGATATGGGATGGATGTGGATTGTCATCTTTATATTGCAAGTTTTTTGCTTTCATCATTGGGCACTTTTTGTTATTTTTCTCTTTTTAAAATGTTGTAAGAAAATACAAGCATCTAGGTATAATTAGACCGAGATGACCTGAGTATTCCTTACATAGATTTTGATATAGCAAGTTGATACAAGCATCTAGTCAACTTGAATCTAGATGACCTAAGTACTTCTTGCATTTCAACAGACAAGGATCACCCTTTTTCATGTTCAAACTTTTGAAGTCCTCGATGATCTTTTTCTGATCATATCGTTTAGACAAAAGTCGTCACATTATTAAAATTTGATCCACAAAAAGTAGACAAAGAAAAAGATTATGCCCCCATCATAGCATCTCTAGCTTTTGGCATCCTTGAGTAGCATAGGAAGACATAATGACAAAAATCCAAGACTTTGTAAGTTAACCTGTTCACAAAACATTCTTGCATTAGATGTGTCTTTTTGCCATAATTGATATAGAATTGGTTTGAGTGTTTTGGTATGGTGCTCTGCTTTTGCTTTGGATAGGTTGATGTTTTGCATTAGGATTTTTGTTTTTGAGAAGCTTATTTTGCTACGTGCGCTTGTCTAGTGAAAGGTATCACAATCCTTATTGGTATCCTTTGAGAACATGTGGCATTCAAGAATTCAAATCTGCAACTAGGTTAAGGAGTTGCCCCCAGTTTTAGAAAAAGGATCAACATATTATGGATGATATGACAAACAGATATGGAGAGATGGACCCTAAGGGATTGACCTAGTGCCTCAGGGGCTGATTGCTAAATGGCCTTGCCTACATGACGAAGCAAAGGCAACATAGTCCGGGGTAAGACTGATGGACCTAAGACCTAGGCAATGGTAAAGATGCAGAAATGGTATGGACAACAAGACAGACGACACTCGAAGGATATGGAGAGGAAAGAAGTAGAGTGGAGCGGAGCGGAGCCTCGGGGGCGCATTAAGAATGGCCTTGCCTATGTGATAGCTCAGAGGTGACGTAGTTTGACAACATTTCAAAGGACTGGTTCAAGATGAACGAAATGATGGACACAAGAGACATGAGGTGACAACAGATGGAGGAAGCGGTTTTGTCACAAATAGCCCTTGTTTACTAGGTTTTCACCACTTTCTTTTATTTGCACGAAAGCTAAAAGTACACATGATGCCTGTTTGCCAGGTTTTTATCATGGTACCTATCCTAGGTGCCTGTTTGCCAGGTTTTCACCAGAGGATGATTTTTTTGCTCATTTTTCCATTTTTTTGGATTTTTTTGCTTGTTTTTGATCAATTTTTCAATTTTTTTGATTTTTTGAAGACTCCCTTGCATTAGGGTTGTTAGGTATAGAACTTATGAAGATGCATGTTGTTGATAGGATCATCAAATAGGTCACCTTCAGATGTAGCCAGTTGATATGCTCCTGACTAATAGGCTGCAATGATGACATAGGAACCCAGCCAGTTGGGTTTGAACTTGCCTTTCTTCTCTCAGTCTTGCTGATTTCTAGGATTTTCTCTAAGGACTAGATCACCTACTTGGAAGACTCGGGGCTTTACCCTATGATTGTAGCTTCTAGACATTTGTTGCTTATATGCTTTTAGATGGTTAAAGGCCTATTGCCTTATCTCTTCAAGCAACTCTAACTCTTGAAGTCTGGTCACTCTGTATTCTTCATCAGATATGAGGCCTTTTAACGACACTCACAAGGATGGGATCTCGACTTCAATGGGCAAGATGGCTTCAGATCCATAGACTAGGGAGTATGGTGTTGCACCTGTGGGTGTGCGGATGCTTGTACGGTAGGTGCACAATGATGGATTTAATTGGATATGCCAATCACGACTGACATCATTGATAGTCTTTTTCAGGATTTTCAAAATAGTTTTATTTGATGCTTCCACCTGGCCATTGCCTTGGGGGTAATAGGGGGTTGAAAAGTGGTGCTAGATATGGAATTTGTCGCATAGTTCCCTAACATCTTGATTTTTGAAGGGTCATCCATTATTCGTGATGATGGACGAAGGGATACCATAGCGACAAATGATATAGTTCAAGATAAAAGAGGCAATTTACTTGTTTGTGATATTGGCTAAGGGCATGGCTTCAATTCACTTCGTAAAGTACTTAGTGGTGGTGATTATGAATTTATGGCTGCTAGATGAAGAGGGGTGAATCTTGCCCACTAAGTTGAGTCCCCACTGACAGAAAGGCCAAGGAGTCGTTAATGGCTGTAGCTCTTGTGCTGGTGCATGTATCAGGTTCCCATGGATTTGGCACTTTTTGCACTTCTTTACAAAATGATAGGAATCTTGTTCCATAGTTGGCCAGTAGTATCCCATGCGTATGAGTTTCTTGGCTAGGGTAGGGCCACTAGAATGAGTCTCGCATATACCATCATGTACTTCGCTCAGGGTAGTTTGATAGTCCTCACTATCGAGACATCTAAGGAGAGTACCATCGAGACCTCTACGATATAGGGTATTGATGACAATGGCATACCAGGATGCCTGACGGATGAAGGTTCATTTTTGGTTACTAGAGAGATCAGGTGGGAGGATATTCTCTTTAAGATAGGCAAATATTTTTCCATAGAGGGGGGAATCAGCGCCAACAATGTGGCAAATGATATGGGATTCAGGGGTGTCATATGCAGGACAGGACATTAGCTCTACCAAGAACTCGTAATGTGATTGATTATTTGGAATATTAAGGAGAGATGCAATCATGGCCATGGCGTCTACAACTTTGTTCTCAATACTTGGTATTTGTTCAAAAGAGATCTTGACGAAGTATTCTTTGAAGTCATCTACCATCCGTTTGTAAGGGATTAATTTCTCATCTTTTGTCTGGTAGTCATCATTTACTTGATTTATGACCAGTTGTGGGTCACCATACACCTGAAGTTCTTGGATATTCCATTCAACTGTGAGCTTGATGCTAATGACTAGGGATTCATACTCTGCCATGTTGTTCGTGTAGGGAAAGAGTAATCTGTATGATTTAGGAATGGTGTCGCCACTAGGTGTGATCAACAAGATACCTGCTCTCGAACCATGCTGATGTTGGTAAGAGACACTATGTGGCTTCATTATTGTTGTCATTGATGGCAACAAAGTTTATCCCACACATTTGCAACACATAATAGGTCTTTACTAGATGTCAGACTGAAGAGTGTTTTGGTCCGGTGAGCAAGAATAGAGCATGCAACAAGGTCTAACAATCAGGTCCAGATCTCTCAAAGGATGTATCTCAACAAAGTGCGAACTTGGGGAAGTCAAGAAGAGTATCATTACTACTACATTCCATAGATTGAGCCTCCAGTGATGAAAGAGTGAAGAGATATGAGCATCTAAGTGTTGGGTCCTTGACAGGCAGAGGAGACTTAGGAAGAACTGACCGACAGAGCATCAAACCTTAATTCGGATGAGAAATTGATGGTGATCAAGTTTCTTGAGGGATCATTCATGGTTGGCCAACATGATTGATGACTTCTATAACTATCTTTTTGATACGCATCACTTAGTAAGCATGGATTTAGCCGACAGACCAGAGTTTGGGAAAATCTTGAGTATTCCGGATGCCGACTAGAAAGATGTTGAAATCCTTGGTGCGGATATATATACCAGATGGATTTTGATGTGAAGATGTGTGTGGTGTGAAAGAGTGTACGAAGAAAAGTAGAGAGCAGTGTGGAAGCAGCTATACAAATCCAGTATGTGACAAAACAACAACACTAAGCAGAGGAAGAATGAAGTGCAACAGATCAATATATTGAGCCTAACCAGAACTGAACCTCAGCATATGTGAATGCCTCTGATTAGTTCAAACACCTGGTTACTTTCTATATACCTTGTAGACAGTGAGTCTCTTGTAGGTAGTGAGCCTCTTGTGAGTAGTGTGCTCAGGTAGTGAGCCCTAATTGGAAAGTGCCATTTTGTACTTCTATTCTTTTAACAGAGAATACAATCTTGGGTTAGTCACCCTGTGGTTTTTCCTTTAACAGGGTTTTCCATGTCAAAATCATTATGTTATGTGTATTGATTTTATTTCTGCTCTCATGGTTATGTATGCTTTTATGTTTGATGCTACACTAATTATTTAAGAAGAACATAAAGTTAAAATAACTGATTCATCCCCCTCTCAGTTATTTACCTTATTTCCAACAGCTAAGTGTATGATCCATCAAAGTACATTTTCTAGGTTGTTGTAGTTATGTGAAAGATAGATTCATCTGGAAATTCAAATCTCAGAGGGCTATAATCTATCAGAGGTGCTTCTGCCAGTTGATCTACAAGTACTTGGCCTTTTATTACTTTTTTGTCTACATATTCAATGTCAAATTTGCTGAGAGGCATGACCCATTTGGACAATCTACCCATTAGAGATGCCTTGTTGAGTAAGTATTTGAGTGGATCAATCTTTGCTATCAGTTTGATATAATGTGACAACATGTAATGTCTCCACTTTTGTGAGGCGAAGACCACAGTGAGACATGCTCTTTCAATTGGCGTGTATTATAGTTCATACCCAACAAGTGTTCGACTGATATAGTATATTTCTTGTTCTTTCTCATCATAGTTTTGTTGTGCAAGGAGAGCTCCTAGAGCTGTTGGTGTAGCTGAGATATACAATAGTAGAGGCTTACCCTGAATCAGTGGCATCAATATAGGTGGCTTCATGAGGTACTCTTTTAACTACCGAAATGCTTGCTCACATGAATCATTCCATTTGAAGGGGACATTCTTATGTAGAAGGTGAGAAAATGGGTGGCACTTGTCTGCCAATTAAGAAATGAACCTTCTGATAGATTGTAGTTTTCCCTGTAGGGACCTTAGCTGAGTGGGATTTTTAGGAGGTGGAATTTCCATGATGGCCTTTACTTTAGCTAGGTCAACTTTGATTCCATTGGTTGACACTATGTATCCCAGTAGCTTACCTGAGGTAACTCCAAACACACACTTCTTTGGATTAAGGCACACATTAAACTATTCCAGTCTTTTGAAGATTTTGTCCAGTACTGTTAGGTGTCCTTCTCTTGTGAGTGATTTTGCTAGATTGTCATCAACATAGTCTTCCATTATAGTGCACATCATGTCATGGAAGATTGTGGTCATAGCTCTCTGATATGTTGCACCGACATTTCTCAAACCAAATGGCATGACACACCAACAATAGGTGCCCCAAGGACATGTGAATGCAATCTTGTGTTGGTCTTCAGGTGCAATTTTTATTTGGTTATATCGGGAAAAACCATCCATTAGTGACAACATGGTGTACCCTACCGTGAGATCTACAATCATGTCAATGTTTGGCAGGGGAAATCATCTTTCAAACATGCTTTGTTTAGGTCCCTGAAGTCATTACATATTTGGACTCCGCCATCTGGTTTGGCCACTGGTACTATGTTTGAAACCCACTCCAGATAGTCTATTGGTCTGATGAATCCGGCATCTAATACTTTCTTCAACTCTTCTTTCACCATGAGGGCCACATGTGGGTGCATCTTTCTAAGTTTTTGCTTTACTGGTTTAGCTCCCGGAGCTAAAGATAAGTGATGCATTATGAGATTTGGATCTAGCCCTAGCATGTCGACATATGTCCAAGCAAAGTTGATTTATTTTCTTTTGAAGAAGTTGGTGAATGTTGGCTTTTCTTGTTCAGTTAGAGGCTGTGCCATGTGGATCATTTTGGGATTATCACCTGTGCTGACATTGATCAGTTCTGCTAGTTCTATCAAGATTGACGATCTAGATCTTGATGTGTAAGATTGGGTAGAGGGTCAAGCCTTCCATCCTTCGGTGCCTCAGAGAGGTTTTCACCATTGGATACGTCTATATTTTTACTATTTTCATGATCTAACACTACCCCATAACAGTTTTCACCATTAGATCATTCTTTCATTTTGATATTTTTGAGACTGAAAGGCTTGGCACTCTCTCCAAAATAGGCCTTCTTGTTGAGTTCTATGGCATAGCCAGCTCTGTGGTCCCTTGTAGGTATATGATCTCTAAGCTCAAGATAGTCTATGATGGCTTCATCGTTCTCAAAGGTATCGAGCTCAGGGGTAGTGCCTTGCAGGTCCCAATCTATGAGTTCAGGGTGCAACAATGGCAAGGGGTCGTTGGGTTGGTCCGGTTCAATGGTGTTGATGGTTAAGATAAACTTGTTAAAAGCACGGACAAAGTTTGCGATGGTACTCTCTATTGGTACTAGCAGATGTTTCTGGTTGTTTGCCTTTATTCTTATTTGCTCTATTGGTTCTTGATGTGCCAATGTAACCTAGCCCTGTAGTGTCTTGGGCTGTCAAGGTATGAGGTTGGATGGGTTCAATGATACCATCTTTTCTTGCACCAAGTGGACCGTGTCTTTCATACCCCATTCTTTGTAGCATTTGGAATCTGTGACCATATTGTTTAGTTTGTATAGTGGTATGATGGTCTCATTGTGTTGATGAACTGCCTTCATCCTTGTATAACCATTGTAGGATATCTTTTTCATCGCTCTCATCTTCAAGCCTTCCCCATTTGATAAACAGACCTTTGGTAGTTTTCTCTGCTTTGTATTTGCTTAGGATATGTCTTCCATATGATCTGGGAGATAGGGGGAGTTGTGCCAAACAGAGGGATTGGGAGATTGTGTATTCACCCAAGCCCTTATCTTTGAGTCTGAGGTTAGGTTGGGTTTCTTTTGAAGAGGAAGCAAGTGAAGCTGGGTCAACATGAGAGGAAGATGAAGTAGAGGCACGGTTGTTAGGAATCACAACTTCAGGTTTAGATTGAATGGAGTTGCAATACTAAAATGGATTGGGGTCACCTTGGATGGTGATCTCTTGACCTTCATAGGGGAACTTGATACACTGATGGTATGTCAATGGTACTACTTTTAGAGCATGTATCCATGGTCTCCCAAGAAGAATGTTATACTCTAACTCCATATCAAGGACTTGGCAAGCCACATCTTTTACTATAGGTCCCACTCTGATTGGTAAAGTAACAATTCCCTTGGAAGTTCTCTCCTCCTCATCATAGGCTTTGATAGTGATTTTGTTTTTTGGATCTATAGCTTGCAAGGATTAGCTTTAAGGTGCAAATATTAAAACTAGCTCCTCCATCGATTAGGAGCCTTTTATCTTATGTTTGTGGATGAATGCTTCAATACGAAGAGAGGCGTTATGAGGTTGGGTAATTAACATAACATCCTTTTCAGTGAATGATAGGGAGTGAGGTGAGGTAATGTGACCTACCATGGTTTAAAACTATTCTTCAGTGAGGTTCATTGGGACAGAGGCTTCAGAAAGAGCTTTGTCAAGTATGGCCCTATGGGACAGGGATAGACGCAGAAGTTCCAGAATGGAGATATGTGAAGGTGTCTTATGGAGTTGATTCAAGATGCTGTACTGATTAACCAGAGGGGTGGAGGCTCCTCTAAGAGTGACTCTATTACTACGGGTGGTAACATTACAATCTAGATCTTTGTTTATAGTGATCACATTGATGCATGAATCACTTTCTGAGATGTGGTTAACAACATAGTCAAAAGTGACATTTGTGTAATTGGCATTGTTATTTCCACTGTTCTTTCGGTTGGAAGGCCCTCCCTGCTCATAGTTGGGAAGAGGATCCTTTAATGCCTAGTGATCATTATTAGAGGTATGTCCATCAAGTGACACTTTGTTTTTCTCGATCAAATCTTGGATAGTGTGCTTGAGCGCAATGCAATCGTCAGTTTTGTGCCCCCTATTTCAATGGTACTCATAGAAATTGTTGTCGTTCCACCAAGGAGGTTTGACTTTGGTTCATATTCTCATGCCATTGGAAGTGTTATGATCTTACTTGTGACGAGCTTCTGTAGGGTGGTTTCTAATGATTCTCCCAATGGTGTAAATTTTCTCCTAGGTTGGTAATCCGTGATTCAATGTTTCTTGGTTTGCTTTGTGGGGGGTTGTTTTGAGGAGTCGATAAGTTGAAGATTGGTTGCTTTGGTGCCACATTCTTGGCATCTACCACCCCATCATTCACAATGTTTTTGTTCTTTGTCTAGAATCTTGGTTTATCTACGTTGGTATTGGTACTAGGAGTGTCCTTATATAGCTTTATTTGACCTTTGACGATTAAATCTTTTTCAGTTATTATACCCATCTCAATGGCCTTACTAACGGAAGTAGGACATTGGATTTGTATCTAATAGCTTAGGTTAGTTTGTAAGTTATGGACAAACATTTCCAACATTTGTTTTTTAGGCATTTGATGTGGGCACTTACTTGCCAATTGTCTTCATCTTTGTAGGAAGGTGACGAAAGATTCCCCACCTTTTTGCTTGGTGTTACAAAGGTCCAAGATTGAGGTGTCATGCTCAATATTGTAGGAGAAATGTGTGACAAATTTGTCCACAAGTTCATTAAATGTTCTAATGCCTGGTGGTAGTCTAGAAAACCACTCCATGGCTTGTCCTCCTAAGCTTCTTAGAAATAGTTGCATAAGGTAAGTGTCATTGTGTGCGACTTGAAGACAAGAAGCGTTGAATTCCCTAATGTGGTCCATTGGATCACCCTTTCCTCAATATTTATCAAATTTTGGCACCTCAAATTTAGAGGGGAAAGGTATCATGATCAAGGTTCTATCAAAAGGATATGGTGAAATATCCTCTAGGGAGTAATGCTTAGTTGATGCTCCTATTTGCATGTCTGTGAATTGGTGTTGTAAAGCTTGGATCTATTGGGTCATTAAGCTTAAGGCGTCTGTAGAATCAATGGTTGCTTTGCTTTTATCTGTGGGTACTTCCTCATGTGTGCTTCCCTTAGTGTTTCTTTCTTCCTGGTGCAGGAGCACCCCTTCCTCACGATAAATTAGCTATGGGAGAAGCCTAAAGTCTTGATAGGTTGCTAAGTTTTATGCATTCTAATGCATCAAATGTAATAAGGTCTGTTTGACCAAAGACTTACTATTTTTAGGTTGTGTCTGTTTGGACACCTGTCAATCTGTAATGATAGGCTGTTAGTTAGTTGTGTCTCCCAGCCATTGGGAACAGAGTCAGTACTACTATTGGCATGTTAATAAATAGCTCAGCTCAGATTGACTGGAGAGAGAGAGCAGAAAATAGAGACACAGTCTGATATTTGTGATTTGAGCAAAAGTTATGAATTGTAAACTCCGAAGGCATTATAACAAAGATTCTATTTTGCGTTCAATTTGTGTTGTTTAATTGATTTGTTGGTTTGTAGCTGGGATGGATTTTTCCCATTCCACCGGTTGATTACTTTGTAATCGGTGGAATGGCTGTATATAATAGTTTAGGTTTTCCTTTTCTGTTTCAGTATGTTTTTGTTTTCATAGGATTGAGAATTTATGGTATGCTAAGATGAACCCTAGCATCCTCATGTGCTAGGTTATTAAATTGAGAGGAAACTGTTCGATGGTGAAGAAATAGTTCTGAGAAGTTACGCAGGTGTTTACTGTGCAGATCGGTGCCGCAGACAGATAAAGAGTTCTATGCTTGAACCATTTGTAAGGGTTCATGGACTTCTGGTTCAGTGGAGTCAATAGATAATCCTTTTGGATTTGCGTTGTTTGATATCAGTAGAAGAAGCTTTTGTTTGAACCTGTGGAAAGAGGTTCGACAGTCTAATTACCTATTGGGTTTGTTTCGGCCCGGCAAAAGCTTGTGAAAAGCTAAGTTAAGTAAAGTTTCAAAAAATTTCTAAGTGTTGGTTGAACCTTTGAACCGGTTCAACGGTTCAAAAGGTTCCACAGTTCAATCGGCGTCGCGGGTCAAATGATGCAAGCAGCGCAGCGGCCAAAGTTGTCAGAGATGAGCCTTTGGTTGAACATTTGAACTGATTCAATAGTTCAAAGGGTTCAACGGTTCAACAGACCGTTGGAAACAAAAGTTCCATGGAATAGCGAAGGTGGTGGAAGATTAGAATCAATCATTGAACCACCCATTGAACCAGTTCAACGGTTCAATGGTTCAACAAACATGGCAGTTCAGCGACAGCACCGACTCAATGGTTTGAAGAACCATAGTTTCAATGGTTCAGACAACCAGTGTTTCGATAAGTGCAGCGGTTCAAGGATTCAACCACAGCATCAGCGCTATGTTTTAAACAACCTCCGTTGATCCATAGTTTTTCACCCGTTTCAACATTGTTTGGGATTAGTTTGTTGAACGCTCCTCATAATATTGGTATCAGAGCTCGAAAAGATTTGGGTAGCAAGTCAAGTAGAGGACTTGTAGGATTGTTGGTGTTTTGTCTGTGAATGTTTATGTCGGACAAAGAAAGCAAGATAGAGGCGGAGAGGATGCCTCCCAAAAGTATGTCGCAGGATGCCGTCAAGAAGTTGATTGAGGAAATGTTTGAATCCAAGATGGGAGCGTTTAAGCAAACTAAAAGCAAAGATAGAGAAGATGAAAGTGACAACGAGGAGGAAAATATAGAAATTGGGCAAACCAATAAAAAAGAAGAAGAAATACCAGTCGACCAGAGGGCATTCTTAAATGCACTGAAGTCAGTCAATAAGGACACCATCGATGGGTTACCTATGTATAGTGGAAGCATGGAAGTGGAGGAGCTAATTGACTGGATTGAGGCGTTGAGCAATCACTTCGAATACAAAGAAGTCCCTGATGATAAGAGGGTCAAGTTGGCAAAGGCAAGGTTGTAGGGATCTGCTCTTGCATGGTGGAATTATGTACAAGGAGAGCGAGTCAAGGAGGGAAAAATATGATAACCTCTTGGGAAAGGATGAAGACCAAACTCAAGGCATAGTTCTTACCCCTGGACTATGATGTGCAGATGTATAAGAAGATGCAGAGTCTCAGATAGAGAGATCTTGATGTGAATACGTACACACAGGATTTTGTCTTAGATCAAAAAGACAAGAAGAAGAGTCAAAGAAGGTGGCTAGGTATTTGAATGGCCTAAGGATGAATATCCAAGATGAGATCAACATCTTAGCACCAGAAATAGTGAATAAGTGTTTTCAAATGGCCTTAAGGGCTGAAGAAAAGATAAAAAGGAAGAGTGAGTAGAACCAAAGAGGTAGAGGTGGAAAGACTTTTAGAGGCAAAGGTAGTTTTGGAGGAAGAAATCCTAACCAGAGGTCTAGTGGTGAGTCTATCCAAGAAGGGCAAGTTGGGGACTCAAGTAGCAGAGGAGGCTACCAAGGAAGAAGGCCTAATAGAAGAGGTGGGACAAATGGATCAGGTAGAGGATCCAAATTCTCCAATATGAGATGTTATAACTACAACCAGATAGGGCACCCAGCATATAATTGTCCCAAGAAGGCCTCAAATTCTCATGGTGGTGAGAAGAGAACCACTTTGACCCAAGAAGATGCAAGAAGTATGATATCTCCTAAAGTTAATTTGGCATCAGAAACAGGAGAAAATCTGATGCTTAAGAGGACACTGCTCAAAGAACCAGCACAGACAGAACCATCACAAAGAAGGGCTTTATTCTGAATCATATGCAAGATCCAAGGTAAGGTTTGTAAGACTATTATTGATTCTAGTTCTACTGATAATATTATATCTTTGGAAGCAGTGAATAAGATGAATTTAGTAAAGATACCCCATAACAGTCCGTATAAAGTCAGTTGGTTGAGTAAGAGGTAGCATGTGCTCATCAACGAACAAGCATGGGTTGAATTTAGTATCAAGGAGTATAGAGACAAGATTCTGTGTGATATCCTTCCAATGGATGCTTTCCATCTTCTACTGGGTAGACCATGACAGTTTGATAGAAAGGCTCAGCATGATGGGGAAAAGAATGCTTACTCATTTCATAAAGATGGTGTGACTTATAGGATACAGTCATTGGTAGAAGAGGATCCACCGCTTGTAGGATCTAGTGTAATGCTGGTAGGAGAAAAAGAATTCATGGATACGCTAAAGGAAGGTGATGGAGTAGGCTTTGCTTTGATTGTGAAGCCCAAGGTGGAAAAGAAAACAAGTATGTGAGAAGTAGGACCTAAGGAGGTCAGAGATTTGCTTGAGAGTTATAAAGGAGTGGTTGTAAAAGATATACCAGACTCCCTACCCCCAATCAGAGATATTAGCCATCAAATAGATCTAATACCAGGAGCAGTACTTCTGAATAAGGCATCATATAAAATGACCCCTCAACAGAATGAGGAGATAGCTAGACAGGTTCATGAACTTTTAGATACGGGTCTAATAAGGAAGAGTTTGAGTCCATGTGTAGTCCCCACCATTTTAACACCAAAGAAGGATGGGAAATGGAGATTGTGTACTGATTCTAGGGCAATAAATAAGATAACCATCAGATACAGGTTTCCTATTCCTAGAATAGAAGATCTTATGGATTGTTTGGGAGGAGCTACCTATTTCTCTAAAATAGATTTGAAGAGTGGGTACCATCAGATAAGGATAAGAGAAGGGGGTGAGTGGAAGACATATTTCAAAACTAATGAAGGATTGTATGAGTGACTGGTGATGCCATTTGGTCTTTCAAATGCCCCTAGTACCTTTATGTGGTTAATGAATGAGGTATTGCAAGAATTCATAGGCAAGTTTGTCGTAGTCTACCTTGATGATATTTTGGTATTTAGAAAGAGTAAGGAAGAACACTTGAAACATCTGGAGACAGTCTTGAAGAAGCTGCAGGATTAGGAATTACTGATAAATTTGGAAAAGTATGACTTCATGAAACAAGAATTGGTGTACCTAGGTTTCGTCATCTCTAAGGGTGATTTGAAAATGGATCCTTCCAAAGTTGAGGCTATTTTGAATTGGCCTACACCCAAGATAGCAGGAGAAGTCAGAAGTTTCCATGGGCTGGCCATATTTTACAGGAAATTCATTAAGAATTACAGTGACATTTGTGCACCTATGTTGGAGACCATCAAAGGTGGAGGTAAGACAAAGTTTGTGTGGAAACAAGCAACATATAGAAGTTTTGAGAATTTGAAACAAAAAGTTGCTAAATTCCCTATTTTAGTGTTACCTAATTTCAATAAGGTTTTCACAATTGAATGTAATGCAAGTGGATTGGCCATAGGAGCAGTGTTGAGTCAAGAAGGCAGACAAGTAGCCTTTTTCAGTGAAAAGTTAAATGAAGCCAAGAGGAAATACTCCTCTTATGATTTAGAATTATATGCTATGGTCCAAGCTCTAAAAAAGTGGAGGCACTACTTGCTTCTTAAAGAATTTATTGTGTATACAGATAACCATGCTCTCAATTTTCTGAATGGGCAAGAAAAACTCAATCATAGACACATGAAATGGGTGGAGAATCTTCAAGCATACACTTTCAATATTAAACATAAGTAGGGCATAAAAAATAAGGTTGCTGATGCTTTAAGCAGAAGGGTGTTAACTATGCAAGAAGTGCAGTTACAAGGCATGGGTGTTGAGTCATTCAAAGGATTGTATGATGAGGACCAAGATTTCAAAGAAATTTACAGAGTATGCAGTGAGTTTGCCAATACTTTCCACAACGAGTTTTTAGATTATACATTGCAGGATGGATTTTTGTTTAAAGGTAGTCAACTATGTGTTCCAAAATGTTCAATGCGGGATAACATAATGAAGGAAAAACATAGTGGTGGTTTAGGTGGACATTTCGAACTCAATAAGACTTTAGATCTTGTCAGAAGATTTTAATTTTGGCCAAGGATGAAATCTGATATCAAAAAATTTGTTAAGAGTTGTATGATTTTCCAGAGAGCAAAAGGAGTCTCAACCAATGCACGATTGTACCAATCTTTACCCATACCAAACAGACCTTGGGATAGTTTGAGTATGGATTTTGTAGTAGGATTGCCCAAGACAAAGACAAGATGTGACAATGTGTTTGTTGTGGTAGACCAATTCAACAAAATGACACACTTTATTCCTTGCAAGACAACTAATGATGCCAGTTACATTGCAGGTTTGTTCTTTAAAGAAATCGTCAGAATTCATAGATTGCCTTTGAGTATTGTCTCTGACAGGGATAGCAAATTTGTGGGACATTTTTGGAGAATTTTATGGAAAAGATTGGGCACAAATCTATCTTTTAGTTCAGCCTATCATCCTCAAACTAATGGACAAACTGAGGTTGTGAATAGGTCATTAGGTAACCTATTGAGATGTTTAACAAAAGAACATGGCAGTAGTTGGGATGTGATACTCCCACAAGCTGAGTATACCTATAATGATTCTACAAACAGGAGTACAGGTTTAAGTCCTTTTGAAATTGTTTATGGTAGTCATCCTAGAGGAGTTTTTGAATTGAGAGATGTTCCAGGATTGGACAAAAGGAGTGGACATGCTGATTCATTTGCAGAGGCTATGAAATAAATCCACCAACACATCTGAGATGCTCTACAGTAGAATAGCCAAAAGATCAAGGCTCGAGTGGATCAAAGAAGAAGAGATGTGCAGTATCAAGTAGGTGATATGGTCATGGTTCACCTCAACAAAAATAGACTACCTAAAGGACAACACAACAAGTTAATGATGAAGAAAATTGGACCTTGTCAAATTCTAGAAAAATATGGTTCTAATGCTAATAAGATTGAACTCCCTGAAGATATTGCTCTTTCCCCTATCTTTAATGTTGCTGATCTGACATTATACAGGAATCCTGATACAGGTGAAGCTACAGCTGATTCTATTCCAAATAGTGCAGAGTGGGTGCAACAATTACCATCTAAGGACCCATCTACAATGGAATGCATTTTGGATAGCAGGATAGCCAAAAAGACCCAAAATCAGACATATTTTGAGCATTTGGTCAAATGGCCAGGACTTTCTGACTCTGAAGCAACATGGATGTTGGAAGAAGACATAAAAAAGTAGGGTGGTGCTTTACATCAGTTAGTCTCTAAGAGGACTTGAGACAAATTTCACCTGGGGAGTATGGTGTAGGAGCACCCCTTCCTCACGATAAATTAGCTATGGGAGAAGCCTAAAGTCTTGATAGGTTGCTAAGTTTTATGCATTCTAATGCATCAAATGTAATAAGGTCTGTTTGACCAAAGACTTACTATTTTTAGGTTGTGTCTGTTTGGACACCTGTCGATCTGTAATGATAGGCTGTTAGTTTGTTGTGAGTTTGTTAGTTAGTTGTGTCTCCCAGCCGCCTGGAGTATCTCCCAGCTAATGGGAACACAGTCAGTACTACTATTGACATGTTAATAAATAGCTTAGCTTAGATTGACTGGGAAGAGAGCAGAAAATAGAGACACAGTCTAATATTTGTGATTTGAACAAAAGTTACGAATTGTAAACTCTGGAGGCATTATAACAGAGATTCTATTTTGCGTTCAATTCGTGTTGTTTAATCGATTTATTGGTTTGTAGTTGGGATGGATTTTTCCCATTCCACTGGTTGATTACTCTGTAATTGGTGGAATGGCTATATATAATAGTTTAGGTTTTCCTTTTCTGTTTCTGTATGTTTTTGTTCTCGCAGGATTGAGAATTTACGGCATGCTAAGATGAACCCTAGCATCCTCATGTGCTAGGTTATTAAATTGAGAGGAAACTATTCGATGGTGAAGAAATAGTTCTAAGAAGTTGCGCAGGTGTTTAGGGTGTAGATCAGTGCCGTAGATAGATAAAGAGTTCTGTGCTTGAACCATCTGTAAGGGTTCATGGACTTCCGGTTCGGCGGAGTCAATAGATAATCCTTTCAGATTTGTGTTGTTTGATATCGGCAGAAGAAGCTTTTGTTTGAACCTATAGAAAGAGGTTCGACAGTCTAATTACCTATCAGGTTTGTTTTAGCCTGACAAAAGCTTGTGAAAAGCTAAGTTAAGTAAAGTTTGGAAAAATTTCTAAGTGTTGGTTGAACCTTTGAACTGGTTCAATGGTTCAAAAGGTTCCATGGTTCAATCAGTGTCACAGGTCAAATGATGCAAGCAGCGCAGCGGCTGAAGTTGTCAGAGATGGGCCTTTGGTTAAACCTTTGAACCAGTTCAATGGTTCAAAGGGTTCAATGGTTCAATAGACCATTGGAAACAAAAGTTTCACAGAATAGTGAAGGTGGTGGAAGATTAGAATCAATCGTTGAACCATCCATTGAACCGGTTCAACGGTTCAATGGTTCAACAAACCCGGTGGTTCAGTGACAGCACCGGCTCAATGGTTCGAAGAACCATAGGTTCAACAGTTTAGTCAACCAGTGTTTTGATAAGTACAGCAGTTCAGGGATTCAACCACAGCATCGACGCTATGTTTTAAACAGCCTTCGTTGATCCGCAATTTTCTGCCGCCCATTTCGACATTGTTTGGGATTAGTTTGTTGAATGCTCCTCATCACTTCCTTAGGTTCTTTTAGAGACTCTACATCAAAATCTTTAGGGAGCTTGACTCCTAGATGTGCTAGGTGTAGAAAGAATTTGGTAGGGTCTTGGGAAAGTACCTTATCCATTATGCATTGAAATCTTCGGTCTTGCTGTGTTTGGAGGACCTCTTCCATAGAAATTTCCTCATCACTTTTGTGAGAGGTTGGGATAGTTTTCTCAGCCATTTCAATCTATTTTTGTTTTTGCAACGTCGTTAGAACCATGCAAGGTGACTAGAGATGGGATGGAGTGAGTATGAAAGTTTTGAACAAATGTGCTAGAATGTGACAAGATTTGAGCAAGGTTCTCCTTAGATCAATTGGTGTCAAACAAGTTGGGTGAACAAAATGATAGTTGAAGTAAGGATGATAGAAATCTGTTTACTTGATGTGGACTAGTTTTGCACAAGACACTAGTGGAGTTCTAAGAGAAAAGGATAAGTGATCCTTGATAGTGGAGACTCACTAGGTTTGTTTAAGGTTTGATGCGATCAAGAATAGCTTGGTTCTAACCTTGTTGGGTTTTGGAAGAATTTTGTGAGAGTTTGGGTGATGTAGTGTGGGAAAAGAAACTATGGTGCGAAAAAAAAGAGGGAGATGGTTGACTTGCATGATTTTATCAGATCTTGGAAAATTGGGACAAGTTTGAATTAGCTTCTGAAAAGTTTGACAGTTTTTCTCTTGGCAATACGAAATAGCTCTCTGGTTTGGATGCGCAGCAGTAAATGCGCTAGAACAGAGTGCAAATGCGCAATAGGTCGAATCAAATGCACAACTCTGGTAATTTTCAAATGCACTACAACAGGTAGAAAATGTGCTGCAAGTCTAATCAAATGCGCCGCACGGGTTGAAGCAAAAGCACCGTTCTGGTTTTTCTCTTGGTTTTGTAGAATTTTGGGCACATTTTTCAAATTTTTTTTATTTTTGGTTTGAAAACTTGGTCTTTTTGAGAATTTGATTTTCAATTTATGGCAAAAGACATAGCAAACACATAAGTTTTCATGATTTTTATCTTTTGTTATTTTTCTGTATTTTTGGACTTTTTGACACAAAAACAAGTACAACCTAGGCTGGATAGGACAGTATTTGTTGAATCCCCCGATTGTGCATATTCAAAGCGTATAGCTCTAGGATTTGGTAGCACCGAATCCTCTCCATGGCACTCACTTCTCACGCATACCAGATTTGTGTTTCCTTAGGCTCATACCCCTACCAAACCTTAGGATTGTCCCTGCTACCTCTACTATGAATCACATGAATCGGGACTGCTTCAAAGGCTCCACCTTTTGTGTCAACAAATAGGGGTTTTTGGTATACTAAATAATGGTTCATAGTCAGGGCAACCATTTGAGTGGTTACACGTGTGGCAGCACTACTCTCCATTATGGAGTCCCCCAGCCTCCAAGGGTTACACCTTGGAGGGTTTTGGGGGAGGTTGGCTGTTGATGTAACACAACAACACTCATTGCAGGAAGTTTTCACTTCAAGCACAGTTTATTTAAAGTGGATCGGTAGGGCTTGGCTTTAGCCTGTTTCCACTTAGGGTTGTTCCCACTTGGATAGGCGGGCATCCAAGGGCAAGCCCCTCTATAGATGGTTGACTTGCACAATTTTAATCAGATCTTGGAAAACTGGGACAGGTTTGAATTAGCTTTTGAAAAGTTTGATAGTTTTTCTCTTGGCAGTACGGAATAGCTCTCTGGTTTGGATACACAATAGTAAATGTGCCAGAACAGAGTGTAAATGCACCATAGGTCGAATCAAATGCGCAACTCTGGTAATTTTCAAATGCACCGCAATAGGTAGCAAATGCGCTGCAAGTCTAATCAAATGTGCCGCGGGTCAAAGCAAAAGCACCGTTCTAGTTTTTCTCTTGGTTTTGTAGAATTTTGGGCACGTTTTTAAAAAAATTTCTATTTTTGGTTTGAAAACTTGGTCTTTTTGAGAATTATATTTTCAATTTATGGAAAAAGACACAATAAACACAAAATTTTTCATGATTTTTATCTTTTGTTATTTTTTGTATTTTTGGACTTTTTGACACAAAAATAAGTACAACCTAGGCTGGATAGGACAATATTTGTTGAATCCCCTGGCTGTGCATATTCAAAGCGTGTAGCTCCAGGATCTGGTAGCGCTAGCTCCTCTCCATGGCACTCACTTCTCACGCATACCAGATCTAGGTCTTCTTAGGCTCGTACCCCCACTGAACCTTAGGATTGTCCTTGCTACCTCTACTATGAATCACATGAATCAGGGCCGCTTCAAAGGCTCCACCTTTTGTGTCAACAAATAGGGGTTTTTGGTATACTAAATAATGGTTCGTAGTTAGGGCAACCATTTGAGTGGTTACACATGCGGTACCACTACTCTCCGTTATGGAGTCTCCCAGCCTCCAAGGGTTACGCCTTGGAGGGTTTTGGGGGAGGTTGGCTGTCGGTGTAACATAGCAGCACTCGTTGCAGGAAGCCTTCACTTCAAGCACAGTTTAGTTAAAGTGGATTGGTAGGGCTTGGCTTTAGCCTGTTTACACTCAGGGTCATTCCCACTTGGATAGGCGGGTATCCAAGAGCAGGCCCCTCTAAAGGTTATACAAAGGGAATAACAAGTCTGGCATTCTGGTCACCCAGTAAAGGGGAGAGCATAAGCCTATCATCATTCAACAGTCACAGTAGACAATGATTAATCCAAACTTAGTTAAAAGGAAAAAAACTAAATGTGCTATCTACTTGGGCACTCACACATTTGTTAACTTTGAAGTGTTTAAAAGATAGCAATGTTCATTCTGTTTGTGAGATTTGTAATGTTCTAAATTAGGAAAGAAAGCAACAATGTAAAGATAGCAGTGGTTCAGTTACTATCCTCCTAGTTAAAGACTATGTGAGATTTGCATGCATTTTTTTTACTTTTTCCCTTAATTAATCTAAGTGAATTAACCAATGCAGCTAAATGATCTATTCTAGCCTCTAATCCTGCAAGACAAACATTAGCCTAAATCTGAGAACTACAAGAAAATCCTAAGACCAAAGTGAAAAATTAGAAGCATCGCTTTACAGTTTGTATGCGCATAAATAGAGGCTGTAAGTGTCATTTTTATAGATGCGCTAAGATAGATGTCAAAAGTGCAGGAAGATGAGACAAATGCGTTAATTTAATAGATGCACCATGAAACGGTATAAAAGTGCCGTGAGGTAGGGTGTATGCGTTGGGATTATGCAGGTGCCAGAACAGGGGGCGAAAGTGCCAATTCAGAAGATGTATGTGCTATAACTTTAAAAGCACTGGAACAGTGAGCAGATGTGCCGGCTTGGAAGATGTATGCGCTAGAAGACTATGTGCACCATAATAGGTTGTAGATGTGCCACGGGATTATCAGATGCACCAATTGAACCTGTCAAAAGCCTGTACGGAACCTGTCACTAAGAAACTTAGATTTTTGGTTAGATTAGGGGCAAGAGCCCCACGGTGGGCACTAGAAATGTAAGGGTCAAAATGGGAATAATCAAATGAATAATAAAAACCCAAACATTAATGAAATATGAAGATAAAAGGAGATTTAAGTAAAGAAGAGAGATACTCACAACCTTTTACCTTACGACTTCCATTGTTTACCTTTTCTTTCTTGATCTTTTGGTGATGAAGATGGCCCTCAGGAAGCTTGCTTCCTTGCTTTAATTTCTCAAGATGACAAGCAGAAATGACTTGGATACTTGTTGTGTTGAAGATGAGCTTCAACACAATATGAAGTGCATGACAGATGAAATGATGTGAAAGTGAGGGTGCCAATGGCATGCTATAGATTCTGCAGCATAAGTTTACTCAAAAGTTGGATATGAAATGAAGAAGAAGAGGGTTATATTTATAGAGTTGTGTGAGAGAAGATCAATGGTTGAGAAGAAATAAGAAGATCAATGGAGGAGAATGTTTGAGAGAATGTGAGCAAATAGAGGAAGGACATGTGTCATTCAAAAAGAAGCTTTGTTGAGTTAACTGCTTTCTTAATGAGGATGGGTTTTTTATTTCTGTTGTCACATAGAATTGTACCCTGCTTGGAGAGAGTCCAAGCATTCTAATGACACAATGGGAATGATCTCGAAGTGTGGGACCTTGCGAATTGAGATTAGACCTCCGGAGAAGGCCAACTTCCTATTTCTAAGCCTAATGCTTAGAGGAATATATTTGAACCTAGTGCTAATGTTGCAGGGGAAAAGGGGTAGAAGGAAACATAAATAGAAATTAGGTGATACATTAGGTTGAATAAAAGAAACCTCACAAAACTAAGAAAATGCACAAAATGACTAGATACAACCAATAAACATACACAGATTAAACTGATTTTAACAAAGGCAAGGAGCAAGAGATGATTAGAAAGAATTAAACATTCACAAACACATCATTCTTAGATCACACAGAGTCAAAATATCATGAAGAGGTAAAATAACTAGCATGTATTTAATCAGAAGGCAAGGTTACAATAGAGGAATGCTCTGTTTGGAATCAAAAGTATAAATTACTAAATCTTCCAACCTCTTTTACATCTCATGTTTGTGCATATATAGCATTTTGCATTTGACCTAAGTCGGTTACAATAAATTTGCCCCATGGGCTCTGTTAGAAAATATCTACGTCTGAAGGGAGTGCTGACCTGCCAGAAGTTATGGCATGGAAAATGGGAATATAGCAGATGAGAGATATTTTTGGTCATCAATGCGAAATAACTAAGTTGTTTGATTTGTAGCAATGAATGCTACAAATATCTGGAAAGGGTATGTGAGGAATCAGATTTGCATTACACACAAGCAGAATGCAAACCCTTGAACAAAGTTTTACGGCACTGTAGATTCCTAAGTCCTCTAAATCTGGCATCTGATCACTTAAATTTGCTGAATGATCGAGCCCTGCATCTGATACAATCGGCCCCTAAACTACTTGTTTGAAACTACAAATTTTGAATGCATGCCATCAAATTTATCTTTGTTGCAAAAGGGTCGTTGTTTGTATGTATACAGACATACAAAAATTGGATACACTTTGAAAATCATGATTACGTCATCATCCTAAAGAACCGGGTCGAAGAGGAGATCTGGATGATGTCACCTGCATATCGGGTCCTTCAAACTATTCAACTTTGCACATATGCGACTTCTTCATTTGCTTTTTGCACATGTAAATTTTTGTATATATCAGGCTGTCAGGGTGACCTCAACTGAGTCATATAGATATACAAAGGTCTTGTTGAAATGTCCATTCTATGTGCTTTTGCTTCGGCATTTTAATCGGCCTTTGAATCACCTTTGAATCTCCCTGACACGTGTCATCATCCCATTTGTCACTGAGCTGAACCTGGGACCCATTGCTGAACATTTACATCTTTATCGACCATCGGAGAGACCTCAAGCTGAGCTGCCGATAAGGCCTGTCTTGTCGAAAATTCATTAAATGTGTCTTTGTATATCGCAATTGTATATAGGAGATACAATCGCATATACATACAATAGGTGGACCTCAACGGATTATCAACCATATTAGATCATTGAAATAGGTCTGACCTTGTATCCCTACCTTGTATATGCATTTGTACATGCAATTGCATATACAAAGATAACTTGGTGAACATTCACTTTTGTATCCCACCTTTTGTATCTGACTTTGCATCTTCCTTTGTATATACAATTGCATATGCGATTGTATATGCGATACAATATACATACAATGATACATACAAAAATGGTTAAGTATAAAACTAAGAAATATCTTGCAATGGAAGGCACTTGAAGACAAAAGATTTTTGGGTTTTTCTGGGTTTTTGGTAAGGATTCTCCAAGCAAGATTTTTGGATTTTTGTTAAGGCAGAGCATGGGTAACTAAAGGATTTAAGTTTTTGTAGGGTCATTTTCTAAAGGATATTCAAGGAATATACAAGGTGAACTATTTAACTCTGGACAGAGGAAAATAGGTCAACAATTTCTTTAAATTAGAATATATTTTTCTAATTTAAGAGCAAAGTTGCTTTAACTCAGCTTTTGCTTTTGCGTGACAAGAAGAATTTATTTTTAGAAGATATTGAATATTTTTTAGAAGATAAGAAAGCATAATTAAATAAATAAATTTATTTAATTACTTGTAGATAATTTGGAAGAATAAATAAAATATTTGAATATATTTTATTTTTGGAGATTTTAATTTAAATAACTTTGCATTTTATTTAAATTAGGAAGAATGAAAGATTTAATTAAATAATTAAAATTATTTAATTATTTAGAAGAATAAAGTTGATATAGATGGAATTAATTAAATAAATGTAATTTATTCAATTAATGAGAGAAAATGAATCAAATAAATAAATTTATTTATTTATTGATAGAGGAATATGGAGATGAAATAAATATTTAAAATATTTATTTAAGTAGAGTCATGTCATTTTTAGGTGTATACACAAGCATCCATAACATTACATCTATATCCATAACATTAATCACAACATAAATATCCATCACATCACATATCCATAAAATCACATAAATATGCATAAATCATCATATCATAATGCAAACAACATCATCATAAACCATCATAATGCATATACCATAACATCATAAACCATCATAAAGTACATCACCGTCAAAATATTCATCATTCAAAATAATACAATGTCATGATACAAAATGTCATAAGGGCCAAAATACATCAGATAATACATGATTAACCCTGGGCTAATGACCCCTTAGCAGAGTCGGTAGAAGACCTAGGACACGGATGCTGTTGCTGTTGAGGTGGCTATTAAGTTGGCTGCTGTGGAGGTGCTTGTGGCTACTGAATAGACTGCTGCACTGACTGCACTGATCTCATGGACCTATATGAACTAGACATCCTAGAGCCACTCCTCTAACTGTAGCTCAGCACATGCTACCCCTCAGGGACTGTTGTACAGTATGCACCGTAATAATACTCGGCCCTAGAACGCTGCTCTAACAGCTAATCCTGTAACTGCTGGATATGCTACTGAGAATCCGAGTAAATATGACCAATACTGGTGCCAACTACTTGATGCAGAGCCAATGGAGGATATCAAACACAATCACTAATGAACCAACCTCTCAAATTTTGAAACCTAATTTGGTGGATTCTATCACCAACTCTTCATCTTCCCCTAGTAAGACAACAAACTCTGTTTTTTCCTCATAACTTCCATGTCAAACCTTCAACCCAAAATCTAAAGCTGTTTCAGAAACCCATTTGTGAGTTCTACAACATATCAAATTTTCAAGGTGGGTTACTTTGGAACAAAACCCTCAAAATTGGATTGCTATTGCTTAAATTAGGCCAATTAGGACAACAAAACTAGTTTTTCAAGCATAATTTTCAGATAAGGATTCAAACCTAGAAATAAATCACCATTTTAGATACCCATTATGGCCCTCTTCAACATATCAAGTTTGTAGACAGGGTTACTTTGAAACAAAGTCCTAAAAAATTGACTGTTACAGTCCTAATAGGCCCAATTAGCCCTATTTTCCAAAGCAATTATGTAAAATTCCAAGCCCAGATCACAAAAATTCTCTTCAATATTTTCTCCACATCACATAAGGTCTGAATATATCAATTTTATCAATTGAAATTATCATTTTATCACCAAACTACAAAACCCTATTCTTACCTAGGTTTTCCTGGCTAGTTTTAGTTATTTTCTTCTAAAATCCTTCAAACTCAATGAAAACAAATGCAAACAAAGAAAAATGACAAAAGATTCATCCACACATCTATACTAATGAGTTTCAGATCATGTGCAAGTTGTATAGGGCCGTACAACTCACTGTAACAACAGTAAACACTAGGAAAATCTAGAAAAAATAGAGTATTTTATTGTTTGAATGCCAAAATACAACTTCCAATCTTCAAATCAACTCCTCCAACCTTGCTTCGACATTTTCATGGTGTATTTAAGAATTACACATAAAATACCCACCAAAACAACTGACTACAACTACCTTTCAAGTCCTTTGACCATTCAACTACCTCAAAGTGTAAAAGTGCAAAGTTTTACCATCTTTACAAAATTGACTTCAAATAACCTAAGACAACTTAAAAACAACTTAAAAACATAGGAAATGGTCTTATAGACCTTATTACAAACCAAAAGACTCAACATCTAACTCTTTGTAACATTTTCACTTTAAGACCTATGGTTCTCTGCACCATACTCCCCAGGCAAAAGGACCTCAAGTCCCCTCTAGGACAGTGCTGCCACATTAGATCCAAGCTTGATTCCATCATTCTCTGATCACCAAGTGCCACCTTCATTTGGTAATCTCTTCCATTGAATCAAATATTAGAAAAATATATTGTTCCTAGGCTTCTTGAACTCTTTGCCACCTAAGTCATGCTTCAACTACAGAAGTCTGTTGGATAGATGATCCATGATCTGTCCTTCACCTAAGTATGTTGTTGAATCTGCCCCTTTACCTACTACCATCTCTCTCCCTCTCTTGCAATGAGCTGCCTTCTTCACTCCCATTGTGTGCTTGAACTTGTTCTTTTTCCCTTGCAACTTATCTTTGATCTTTTCACTCTTCCTTTCCATCTCTTCCATCTGATATTCTACCCCTATGACTGCTGCTTTATCAGGTTCACTAACCTCTGCTTTGACAAAAATTGAATGATCACTATCCCCTCCTAAAATAAATGAAGAAAACACTCCTTCCATCATCATATCAACATGCCCCTTAAGCCAATCTTGAATCCCAAGAACCAATTTATCTTTGACCTTCAACAAATTAGATTGTAACACCAACTCAATATCATTTCCTTCCAAAATCAAATCTTTCTTCAAATCTGTTGTCTTAATATCTTCAAGTTTAGAAGTGGCTGCAAACTCCATGTGCTTTTCTTCCTCTACCCTTATGAACTCTTTATTACCTACCATCATCACATTGGCTACCTTAGTTTGTCCTTTATTCTCCTCTATCAAGGGTGTCAAAGTAAAAGAGACTCCATCTTTTTCTATCTCATAGGTATTTCTCCTTCCATCATACATATCATGCCTATCAAAATACCAAGGCCTCCCTAGCAGCAAATGACATACATCCATAGGTAACACATCACATATAATTATGTCCTTATACCCTCCTATGTTTAACTCCACCCAAATTTTCCTCATTTACCAAAACATATTGACCCTTGTTCAACCAATAAACTTTATAAGTGGTATCATGTGGTATTTTAGGCAATTTTAGTTTCTCAACCATTTCAATGGACACCATATTAGCAGTACTGCCTAAATCAAATACAAACTTACATACCTTACCCATGCACTTACAAGTTGTTTTGAAGAGTGTTCTTCTTTGTGATGGCTCCTTCTCTGCTGATGCTTTGATGAGAGTCCTTCTTACCATTAGAGATTCACCAACCTCAGGAGTAGCATGCTGTGATGTTGAGCCCACACTTTCACAATCCTCTCCTTGAGAAATCTGATTTCTCCTTTCTCCACTGGTTGAAGTAGAGGCTTGACCTTCATTGCACTGCCAAGCTTGATGTCCAACTTTGTTGCATTGATAGCATCTTCTTGTGAACCCGCTAGATCCTCTTCCTTGACCTCCAAATCTACCACCTCTAAATCCACCTCTCTGATCAACAACTTGTTCTTGCACCTTGCTTGCATCTTCTTGACCCTCATATGACTGCCTTGAGTTGGAAAATGATCCTCTTCCTCTGATATTTCTGCCTCTACCCCTATTTGACTTGTCTTGCCTTCTCTTGATCTTTTCTTCAACCCTTATTGCCATTTGATAGCATTCCTCAATCATTCTTGGATTTGCCACAGTTAACTCATCTTGAATATTAAATCTCAATCCACTAAGGTATCTAGCCAGCTTCTCCACATCATCCTCCATATGACCTGCTCTTATACTCAACTTATAAAACTCATTAGTATAAGTTTTGACATCCATATCTTTTTGCTTCAAACCTTGAAGTTTCTTGTGCAATTGAACTACATAATC
Source organism: Cunninghamia lanceolata (assembly GCA_027924645.1). Taxonomy (NCBI): domain Eukaryota; kingdom Viridiplantae; phylum Streptophyta; class Pinopsida; order Cupressales; family Cupressaceae; genus Cunninghamia; species Cunninghamia lanceolata. The sequence continues at coordinate 44,665 of BSBN01001137.1, read as the reverse complement.
ATTTGGAAGAAACTTACCCTTAAGTTTTGCCAACATTCTGTTCCAAGAAGCAATCTTTGACTTACTTTTCTTCCTCCTTTCAGATTGCTCATAATCCCACCATAACAGTGCATGACCCTTCAGTTTTGTCTTTGCTATCTTGACTCTTTGCTCCTCTGGAACATCTTCACACTCAAAGTAGTTATCAAGTGCTGCAATCCAATCTAATAGCTCTTCATCATCCAATTTGCCTCCATACATAGGTAAATCAATCTTCACCTTGTGTTTGTCTTCCTTGACTACTCTCAGTAGCTTGGCAAACTTCTGCTCATCAAGATCCAATTCCTCTTCTTCTTCTTCAGGGGGATTCTCCTTTTCCCCTTCCTCTTCATTGTCACTCCAATCACTTATGACCACACCTCTCCTCTGACCAATTTCCATAGCCTCTAGCCTTGGTACCAACCTATCTTGTAGTTCCTTCAACCTTCTAATCTCCCTTTCAGTCTTCTCTTTCATCTCTTGCATTTATCTAGCCATATGATTGCTTTTTAGAGGCATCTTGACCACTTTTCAACACAACTTCTCTCCTTCAAATCAGACCGACCTGTGCTATGATACCAATATGATGCAAAGCCAATGGAGGATATTGAACACAATCACTAATGAACCAACCTTTCAAATTTTGAAACCTAATTTGGTGGATTCTATCACCAACTCTTCATCTTCCCCTAGTAGGACAGTAAACTCTATTTTTCCCTCATAACTTCCATGTCAAAACTTCAACCCAAAATCTAAAGGCTGTTTCAAACACCCATTTGGGAGTTCTACAACATATAAAATTTTCAAGGTGGGTTACTTTGGAACAAAACCCTCAAAATTGGACTGCTATAGCTCAAATTAGGCCAATTAAGACAACAAAAATGGTTTTTCAAGCATAATTTTTAGATAAGGCTTCAAACCTAGAAAAAAATCACCATTTCAAATAACCATTATGGCCCTCTTTAACATATCAAGTTTGTAGATGGGTTACTTTGAATCAAAGTCCTAAAAATTTGACTGTTACAGTCCTAATAGGCCCAATTAACCCTGTTTTCCAAAGCAACTATGTAAAATTCCAAGCCCAAATCACAAAAATTCTCTTCAATGTTTTCTCCACATCACATAAGGTCTGAATATATCAATTTCATCAATTGAAACTATCATTTTATCACCAAACTACAAAACCCTATGCTTACCTAGGTTTTCTTGGCTGTTTTTAGTAATTTGCTTCTAAAATCTTTCAAACTCAATGAAAATAGATGCAAACAAAGCCAAATGATAGAAGATTCATCCACACATCCATACTAATGAGTTTTAGATCGTGTGCAGGCTGTACAACTCACTATAACAACAATAAACACTAGGAAAATGCATAAAAAATAGAGTATTTTATTGTTTGAATGCCAAAATACAACTTCCAATCTCCAAATCAACTCCTCCAACCTTGCTTCAACTTTTTCATGGTGTATTTAAGCATTACACATCAAAAACCCACCAAAACAACTGACTACAACTACCTTTCAAGTCCCTTGACCGTTCAACTTCCTCAATGTGCAAAAGTGCAATGTTTTACCATCTTTACAAAATTGACTTCAAATAACCTAAGACAACTTAAAAACAACTTAAAAACAACTTAAAAACATAGGAAATGGTCTTATAGACCTTATTACAAACCAAAAGAATCAACATCTAACTCTTGGTAACATTTTCACTTTAAGAGCTATGGTGCCCTGCACCACTACCATCCCTTGCAACTGAGTAATGTCTGCCTGTAAGGCACCCACTTGAGCATCCACAGCCTAATGCAAAGACCTCTCTGTGTCTCTCTCCATAGTAATACCGGCTACCTAAGCTTGCAGCTGCTATACCTATCCTTGTAACTATGCTAGCTATGCTTGCTGTGTGCTAATTTGTCCATCTGCTCCACTGCTCCCATCCAATAGGGCAGCTGCTGGAGCTCCTGCCTCTGCCTCTCCACTGTATCCTCTAAACTGGCAACTTGAGCTCATAGGGTGTCCGCATCCTCCTCATCATTGGAATGAGTGCGCCGATGCCCAGTACACACACTTAGATCATGACCAGGCCCTATCCCTGAACTCCCTACCTTTGTAGGTCTAGCCCTTGTGAATGCCATTTGTGCTATTGGCACATGCCGATGCTATGTCTGTGGCCTCACCTGCTACTGTTGTGTAGCCTCCTAGCTAGGTCTCACCTACTACTACTATGGCCTCTGCTGTGGTGCTCTTGGTGGTGGCATCTGACCAGCCTGTGCCTACTGCACAGATACCTGAAGCTATTGCTATGCCTACCACTGTCGCTACAGGGGTGTACATAGTGGCAACATCTGTCCCCTCTGCCCTACTTGTGCCTGCTGCATGTGTGCTTTCTACTATTTCCTCTACTGTGGGACCTGCCCAGCTACCCATTGCCACTGAGGACTCCGCTATCCTTGCCCTCATCCTCTTCCAACCAAAACCTGCTTTGCTACTGCTGCAACCAATATCCTGATGGCATTGAATCCTCATCCACCTCTACCTCCTCAAGCACTATCGTCTCCTCCACCTCATCCTCACCCTCCTTTATTGTCATGTCAGGATCCACAGTAGGATCTGTCAAGCAGATTAGTCTCCACACTGCCCACCACCGATTGTAGTCTTGGGTAGTCCCTGCATCTATAACTGTGCTCCACCAATCCCACTGTTGGGGCTGCAATCCTTCAAAATCTACTATTGCCACTTGAGGGGCTATTTGTGGTGGCCATCTGATGTCTCAAGGTGTCCTCGCAAAAATAGACATCACCTGTGGCAGGTCTTGGCGCAGCTTGAATTGTCTCATCACCTAGGAGGGGAGATACATATCAATTGTATGATCCCCTCAGCCCATCAAGTATTGAGCCTGGAATATGTAAGGCAAATGAATATGCTCATTTGGCCATGCCTCAACTCCAATGTATGAGTACCATGTACTACAAACCAAGTCATCCAGAATTTACCACTAGTAACGTAGCTGCCCAACATAGGAATACTGAATAGGGGCCTTGCATAAGAAGATGAATGCCTTGAACTGTCCCCAAAATAAAGCTCCCTATGGCCTCGTAATCCCTATATGCTTGAAGGCCCACAAATGTAGAAGTGTCACCCCAACAGACAAAGCCCCATCCAACAGATACACTGAAAGGAAGCAAGGTACGCAGAACACACTTCCTACACAAATCTAATGAGGGGAATAGTATGCAAATTCTTTTAAATCCTTACAATTATATTTATGTTATGTGATTAACACAAAGATTACAACAACAAACACAACACAAGAATGCAAGAGAGACACAAGATATATGTGGGGAAAACCTTTTCAAGTAAAAAATCCCACACTCCAAAACTTGCACAAAATATTATCAAAACAAGATTGTTTACAACACACTTGCAATGTAAGTTCTTCTAGGAGTCTACAAATGTCATTTCTAGAGTAATTATAGTAGCATAACAGTACCTATACAAACACTATGCAAAGTACAACTCTAAACATCTCAATATATAGAGATACAAGGCATAACTGAGAAGCTTCTAGAGACAGGTGTTCACCTTGGCCACATGGCCATTTACACACCCAAGGACACTTGTCTAACATGCATATACCTTTCTTACATCTATCATAACATGGAAAATTTGACTTCCCAAGAATGGAGTGCTCCATGCCAAAAATAGGCAATGATAGATGCTCTTACGCATCTTACAGCTGTCATAAAAATCTGCAACATGACAACACTTAATGTTGTAAGAGAATCTGTCATACATGACTAGGAATAACATATTCCTCTTATAACATGTCATAACCCAACTTGGGTGCCCAAAGATGCCTTCTCCACATGCAGAGATGCTCTTTGACACTTGTCAAGTCGCATGTCATAGGAATCTCTATACTTGGCTCTTACGCGTCATATATTCTATCATACAAAATAACTCCTCTGTCATACTACAAGATGTTGACACATGGCATATTAGTGCCACCTCAAATGGGATGCCTATATCCACATGGGATGAGTTGACCATCCTAGTTACCTTACAAGTTGAGTGACAACTAACCATGCAACTTCACACTAAATGACAAAACAAGATGTGCAACATAAAATACATCATAGGAAAATAAATAAATAAATAATCAAATAATCAATGCTAGGAATTGCAAGGTTGAGACACCTTAATTACCAACATTCTCCCACTTGTTGAACACCTTGCAAGAGCCAATAGAATGACAAGATCTAATTGCTAGGGGCCAAGAGGCCCATAGACTCCAAACACCATATGAACTTATCTGTGCCCACAGGTTTCATCAATGCATCTGCAACATTCTTCAAAGTGTTAACCTTCTCTAATATCACCTTCCCATCTTCTACCATATCATGAACAAAATGATACTAAACATCAATGTGCTTTGTTCTCGCATGGAAAGTAGGATTATTTGCTAAGCAAATTGTACTTTGACTGTCACAACAGATAGTAATCTGTCTTGCATCAAAACCAATATCTAAACACAACATCTTAAGCCAAATGGCTTCCTTACAAGCATGCATTTTTGCCATGTACTCTACTTCTGTTTTGGATAAAGCAACCACAGGTTGTCACTTACTCATCCAACTAATAGCTCCACCAAACATAGTAAACACATAAGCACTGGTGGATCTCCTGCTGTCAATGTCACCTGCCCAATTAGAATCCACAAATCCTCGAATACTCACAAAATGTTGAGGTTCTATAGGATAAACATGATAACATAGGGAATACTTGGAAGTACCCCACAAATATCTGAACACTCTTTTCACTGCATCCCAATGTACTTGTCTAGGATTAGCCATAAACTGACTAAGGATTCCCATTGCTTGGACAATGTCTGGTCTTGTACATACCATAGCATACATCAAGCTGCCAACTGCACTAGCATAAGGTACTCTGTTCATATCCTCCATCTTAGAAGGAGACTTTAGACAATCATCAATAGATAAGTTTGTCCCCATCATGACAGGAACAGTCAACGGTCTGCAATCCACCATATTGAATCTCTCCAACATAGTATTAACATACTTACTCTAGCCTAACCAAAGATTTTTGTTTGTTCTATCTCTTCTGATCTTCATCCCCAAAATGTACTTGGCTACCCCTAAATTTTTCATTTCAAACTGTGCTGACAACTGAGACTTCAAATCAGAAATCAAACTTTTACCATTCCCAATTAGTAACATATCATCAACATATAATGCTATAATGAGAATGTGAGCATTGTCAAATTTGAAATAAACGTAATGATTTGATTTCAATCTCAGAAATCTAATACTCAACACAAAGGCATCAAACTTTTTGTACCACATCCTAGGAGACTATTTCAAACCATACAAAAGACTTCTTTAACTTGTAAACCTAATTTTCTTTACCTTTCACCATGCAGTGCTCTAGCTGTGACATGCAGATTTCTTCCTCCAATTCACCATGAAGGAAAGCTATCTTCACATCCATTTGTTCCACTTCTAAGTCATAAACTACTACAAGAGATAATAGGAACCAAATTGATGTTAGCTTTGCAACGAGAGAGAAAATCTCACCATAATCAATTCCCTCCACTTGAGAATACCCCTTCGCAACCAATCTGGCCTTATACTTCTCAACACTGCCATCTACACCAAATTTCTTCTTGAACACCCATTTACAACCAATAGGTTTCCATCCATCAGGAAAAGGCACCAAGTGCCAAGTCTTATTCTTTTTCAAAGAAGCCATCTCCTCTTCCATGGCCTCCTAGGAACCTACATTTGTCATACCCATAGCCTTTTTCACAGTTCTAGGCTCATCAGTGTTAGAAATCAAGGAAAAAGCACAACTAGAATCAAACAATGAATAACCAAACCTCTTAGGTTGCTTTCTGATTTGTGTGGACCTCCTCACAAGCTACGGTGGAGGTTCTTGTTCTAAACTTGTAGAGCTGGTAGAGCTCTCCTCATCATCAGGTCCAACAGGGTTTTTTAGTTCAGTCTTCTCAAGGGTAGTAGGAAACTGAATCACATCCTCTTCCTTTTCTTTTTCTTCTGGCTATAAAGTAACATGAGAATGAGATACCTCTCTAAAAATAACACTTCTTCTATACAAGACTTTCTCAGCGATAGGATCCTAAAGCTTGTACCCTTTCACATCGACACTATAGCCAATGAAGATACACTTAACTACCTTGTTCTCTAATTTTGACCTCTTCTCCTTAAGCACATGTGCATATGCCTCACAACCAAAAACATGAAGATGTCTCAATGAGGGCTTCTTAGCAAACCACACCTCCATGGCTGTCTTATCAACGAGCACTGAAGTAGGATACCTATTAACTAGGTAGCAAGTAGTGGCTACAGGTTCAGCCCAAAACTTCTGTTCAAGGCCAGCTCCACCAAGCATACTCCTAGACCTCTCCATCAATGTTTTGTTCATCCTCTCTCCAACTCCATTTTGATGAGGGGTGTATGGAGTTGTCTTATGTCTTTCAATCCCATGTTCTATACAAAACTTATTGAACTCAGCAAAACAAAACTCACCACCGTTATCAGTTCTCAAATACTTAATCTTTTTACCAGTCTAATTCTCAACAAAAGCTTTAAACTCTTTGAATTGACTAAAGAATTTAGATTTGCTTATGAGAAAATGAATCCATGTCCTTCTACTGTAATCATCTATGAATGATACAAAATATAATGATTTAGAAATCAAAGGAACATTCACAGGAATAAACACATCAGAATGAATAAGATCCAACACATTAGAAGACTTGTGAGAACCAGAATAAAAATGAACATGGTTTTGATTTCCATATATACAATGTTCACAAAAGTTGAACTCAAGATTACAATCATTTAACCCCTCAACCATTCTATTTTCCAAGGCCCTAAGACTATTCTCACCAATGTGACCAAGTCTCTCATGCCACAACATTGTCTTCTCAGCAGGAAGTTTTGTTTCCAAAGCATGAGCACCCTTAGGTACCCAAAAGCACTACCATCAGAAGTTGAAGCAACACATCTTTTCGCTGCTAGTTCCAATGGTGAGGATGAAGAATCTAAAGCTCTTTTCTTCAAAACAAAAGAACTATTGCATTCAGTAGTGCATGCATCCAACTGAAATAGAGTACCTCTCTCAGTACCCTTAGCAAGCACCATAGCTCCTCTTGTCATCTTGCATCCTCCACTCAAGAAGACAACTTGCACACCTGCATCATTTAGTTTACTTACAAAGAGTAGGTTTCATGCTAAACTAGGGATGTACATAACCCCATTGATCCCCTTCACTCATCCATTAGGGAATTAGATCAAGACTCTTCCACAGCCAACTATCTTGAGGTGGGAGTCATCACCCAAGTACACCTTCCCACCATCGAACTCTTCATACTTGGTGAACCAACCTCAATGTGAGGTCATTTGGAAGGAAGCACCGGAGTCAATAAACCACACATCTTCTGATGCATGGGTAGCTAAGGCAGCAATAAAAGCATCACCATCATCTTGAGATTTGTCAAAATCAGAATTGGAGGTGTTCTTTTTCTTCTTCTCCTCCTTGCACTCCTTTCAGAAATGCCCAGATTTACCAGAGTTCCAACACAGTGCCTTGGACTTTCTAGGAGATTTGGATCTCCCACGGGATTTGGATCTTCTCTTTTCATCTTTCTTCTCCTTCTTTTTCCCTTTCTCTTTGGGTCTACTACGAATCGCAAGAGCCTCCTTAGCTGACTTAGAAGACTTTCTCCACATTTCTTTAGATAACAAATAAGACACCACTTCATCCATCTTGAAGGTGGTTGTAGTACTCCCAATGGCCATGAAAAGGTGGTCCCACAAGTCTAGCAAAGAACAAAGCAAGGTCATGCAATGATCCTCCTCCATTTTCACACCAACGGAAGTCAACTATGCAACTAGAATGTTAAAGGCATTCAAGTGATCTGCAACAGATCCTCCATCTTCCATCTTCAGAGAATGCAACTTCTTCCTCAAGAATAACTTGTTTACTAGGGATTTGGCTTGATAAACATCACCAAGTTTCTTCCATAGCTCTTTTGCGGTCTTCTCTTCATGAACATTTAATAGGATGGAATTGGCTAAATAGAGTCTCACAAGACCCTTAGCTTTACGATCTTTGAGATCCCAATTTGCCTAAGCCATTGCCATTGGTTTTGTTTCAAAAATTGTTTCCCATAGGTCTCTATCAATAAGCATGTCTTCCATTTTAAGTTTCCACAACTCAAAATTGCTTCCATTAAACTTTTCCAACTCTATTCTTCCGAATGTGCTTGCCATCTCCTACATGCAACAAGATTGTAGAATACTCTGCACATAATCCCACTCAATCGAAGATCAGTTTAAAAAACACCTACACAACAACTAGGATCAAAGGTGATCAAGCTCTGATACCAACTGAAAGGAATCAAGGTACGTGGAACACACTTCCTACACCAATCTAATGAAGGGAATAGTATGCAAATTCTTTTAAATCCTTACAATTATAGTTATGTTATTTGATTAACACAGAGATTACAACAAAAAACACAACACAAGAATTCAAGAGACACAATATATACGTGGGGATAACCTCTTCAAGTATAAAAACCCACACTCCAAAACCTACACAATGTATTATCGAAACAAGATTGTTTACAACACACTTGAAATGCAAGTTCTTCTAGGAGTCTGCAAATGTCATTTCTGGAGTAATTCTAGTAGCATAATAGTACTTGTACAAACACTATGAAAATACAACTCCAAACATCTCAATATATAGAGATACAAGGCATAACTAAGAAGCTTCTAGAGATGGCATCCACCTTGGCCACATGGCCATTTACATACCCAAGGACACTTGTCCAACATGCATATACCTCTCTTACATATGTCATAACATGGCAGATTTGACTTCCCAAGAATGGAGTGCTCTAGGCTAAAAATAGGCAATGACAGATGCTCTTATGCATCTTACAGCTGTCATAAAAATCTGCAACATGACAACACTTAATGTTGTAAGAGAATTAGTCATACACAACTAAAAATAGAATATTCCTCTTACAACATGTCATAACCCAACTTGGGTGCCCAACGATGCCTTTTCCACATGCAAAGATGCTCTTCGACACTTGTCTTCACTTGTCATAGGAATCCCTATACTTGGCTCTTACACATCATAGATTCAGTCATACAAAATAACTCCTCTATCATACCAAAATATGCCGACACATGGCATATTAATGCCACCTCAAATGGGATGCCTATATCCACATGGCATGAGTTGACCATCTTAGTCACCTTACAAGTTGAGTGACAACTCACCATACCACTTCACACTAAATGACAAAATAGGATGTGCAACATAAAATACATCATAGGTAAATAAATATATAAATAATCAAATAATCAATGCTAGGAATTGCAAGGTTGAGACACCTTAATTCCCAACATACACAATAGTGTGCATCTCATGGTATATCTTTCCTAGCATGCATGGTCCCCATGCATACATCGTCTCATGTCACACCATCTGCTCGATCTCCCCTCCCCAGCCCACCGAGAAGCCCTGCGCACGTCGATCCAGCATCACTAGACCCCCAATCACCGCACATAGAAATAATGTGAACTCATCTGCTCCTGCCACCAAGGTCTAACTGTAAATCATCAGTCATCAATCCTCAATCAGAACTGGATGACTTGGGGCAAAAGCTCTGTTTAGGGCCACTCGTCCTCTAGCAATGTCATAGGTAGCCTGCACTCCAGCAATCGACAACCTTAGCATGCGATACACGTCCTTCAAGATTCTCACTTGTGGGTAGGAGGAAGGAGCATGTCTCACTCTGCCATCGCTCTACTAGGGTCATCTTCATGGCCCTATGTGCCCGTATGACGGGAATCTCGACCACTGTCTGTAGGCCCAACCTCCATAACCTAGCTAATGTAGCCTAGTTGAAATCATCTAACAATTGCATCACTGTGGGAACGCGCCGCTCACGTGAATCCAGAATCCCCCCATCAATCTGTATCTACAAAATGTGAGTCAAAAACTTGACATTTTTCCAAATCAATGTTATGGCACTGATTTTCCCCCTTTTGGTGCCAAAATCAATTTTGGCACCAATTCTAATCAACATGGCTCCATTCCAGAGGATGGCACCAATCTTTCTCGATATGGTGCCATTCCAGAGGATGGCACCGATTCTCCTAATTTTGGTGCCATTCCGATGCTTAACATTAAAACCCTAGTTTGATTTGCCAAACCCTGGTGCCATTCCAGAGGATGGTGCCACAAAATCTGGGTATGGTGCCATTCTAGAGGATGGTGCCACTGCGCCAACATTTGGCACCAAAACCCAGAACCCAAACACATGGTTCCAAACTCATAGAAGCCCAATCATATGGTGCCAATGCGCCAAAAATCCCTAGTTTAACATGACATCAAACTAGAAGATGACACCACAAAAAACCAAAATAGCGCCAAAACTAACCAAAATCTCCCTTTGCCAATGGCACCATTCTAGAGGATGGCACCAATCCCACCGATTATGGTGCCAAACAACTCTGTTATGGTGCCAGAACCCTAAACCTACCCTTTCTTGTGTAATAAATGTTTCGTAACTCTAAAATTGACAAAGTCAAGGATAGTCCACATACTTGGGGCTCCGCTAGCGGTGATCTCATGTACATGCGCACTTACTCAGATAGATGCTCATAGTGGGGGAAAGGTGGTTGTGCCATCTGGTCTTCTACCTCCTATCATCTAATAGGCCCAATGTGTGCAAATGTGGCACTTTGGGCCCACGTTTTCTATTTATTGAAGGCCATGTCATCCTCCAACACACGTTTTCCTCCCCAGGGTGCAAAATATAACCTTTTTTGCCTGTTTTTCTTCCTGTCAACCTGTTTTTCCATCCCCCATCCATTTTCACCACCATTTCCTCCTTTCGAGAGATCACCCAATTTTTTTTATTTTTTCACCTGACCTCTCAAGTAGGCATCCCTCATCCATTTTATTCCTTCCCAACAACTGGGGCAAATTCTTTGGCTTGATGCCATATCCCTATTAGGTCACGACGCCATGTCAAAGAGGGGCAAATGTAAACACCTAAAAATGTCTTAACCATCTAACTATCTTCTGACATCACCCATATCACTAATTTATTTTCTAAATAATTAATTAAATTTTTATTTAATTAATTACCTCATTCAACACTTGGATTATTCACCTTTTCTTCGTCATTTAATCCCTGAAATTGAATTAATTCAATAGTTACACTTACTAACATTAGCCCAATTAATTAAATAAATATGAAATATTTATTTGGTTAAATCCCTCCACTTCCCTAAACCTAATTAATTAGATAAATTATGTTTATTTGATTAATCAAACCTACTAATTAGCCTGCCCCTAACCTAGTTGATTAAATACCTATTATTTAATTAGCTACCCTAGCCTACATGACCCCTAGACCTAAATTAATTAAATAAATCATTATTTAATTAATTTTAACCCCTAATTAATCCATCTACTATTTTTCTCTAGCCATATTAATTAAGCTAATTCCCTTGATTAGCTTGGTCAAACCTCATTTAACACTCATCCCCACACCTCACAAATAAAAAATTAACTTTTATTCCACATAAGGTAATTTTTTATTCTCACTTGTCCTAAACTCCGTTAAATGAGCTCTTACACACCTAACTTCCAACATGTTTGGGAGAACTCCAATGTTCCTGGAGTGGTTGTGGGTCAGTCTACAGATGGGTATGGACTAATTTTACCTTGGCATTGAGATCAGTGGATGTTTAGGTTCACATTGATGCTTTCTGATGTTTGTTCAGGCTCATGGATTGCTCTCCAAGATTCTTGGAGGATCTGTCTATTTTTGGAAAGTCACTTGGAAGGTATCGTTGTCCTTCCCAAACCTTACATAGCACAATGGTTCAATTTATTTGGCAGTTGGGTGAAGTTTGGGATTTTCCACAAAATGGTGTTATTTAATGAGCTATTTTATTATTATTTTCACTTAAGCTCCTAGGGGTGAAAATAATTAATAAATACCTAAGTGTTATAGCTCATTGGAAAGGTTTTTAAGTGTTCTAAATGATGGACACGTAAAAAGGGGACCTCACATTTGATATTTTATTATTATTTCAAAAAGGTCTTTTGGAGAGGAGAAATATGAAGAGTTAAAAGGAAAATAATAATATATTCCTCTCAAAAAGTTATAAAAGGGGAATGAGAGCTCATTTGAAGGGTTATGATTTTGGAATTAATTTTTTTTGTAGATGGATTAAACTTTTGAGTTCTTCCATAATCTCTTGAGGATGAAAACCCTCTTGTAGATTAGGTGTGGTTTCATATAGGAATCACTATTGTGCCGAAGGTGGATTTTGGAGCAAGCTCATACAAAGTTTACCATTGAGATTTCAAGAGTTTTGTGCTACAAGGATTTTGTGTTGATTTGTTGGTGATATACTAATATTATAGTTTGATTCTTGATTGATTTCCAATGAAACCTTGTAGTTTTCTTGTAGTTAGGTTATTTCCTTTTCCTCTTGCTGGCCGTACTACGGCATGGGGGTTTGTGGTTTGTATGAAGGGATTCATGTGCAATGTTAGTTGTTGATATTAGAATCTTATTTATAGAGTATATATGATTGTTTCTAGGTAGATTGAAGAGAGAGTTTTGCTATGTAAACTTTGTCCTATGCTGGTCGTACTTGCCTGGCTGTATGATTGCATGAGGACCTTTGTTTATGAAATGAATGTTGTTTGTAGGGATTGAATAATGATTGGAGACAGTTGCCAAGGGAAATAGTGAAATTTATACCTTAAATTTTTGTGATTTGATGAAGATATGTGGCATTATGTACCAACAGTACCATTTCTGTGAGCCGTACCAGATTTAAGGAGATATTAATATTTGAATAGTATATTAAATACTTTATTTCTAATGTGTTTGGCTTATGATGATGATGATTGTATTTAGATCTCTATACAAATTTATAGACCTTTTGCATATATAATCAGACCATATCATTCCGTACAGGTTGAGCCTTGTGTGATTGTTAGTGGTATTTTATGTTGAGAAGTTATAGAAGTCTTAGTTACCAATTAGCTAAACTAAAAAGATGATGCTGATGATCAGTTTAACCTCTTTGGTGATGTCTTCTTGCTATTAAATACAGTTAGACCAGTTCGTACAACTGTGTCTTGCATGGTAATTTTTGACATGAAGGAAAATTGGGGTATTGGTCTGATATGATGAAGTTTATTGCTGATATGATGACTGTAGTGTTTGGAACAACCACAACAGTGCTTTCAAGTCTTGAATCAGAGATTTCTCTTTCATATTCTTCACATTGAAACATTCATGGTGGATCCTGAGACTCTAATGTATGTTTAATTCATGTCGTCTTTTAGCTTTGCTCTCTAATTGATTGCTGCTGTGACACTTAGTATAAATTAGGGGAATTAGGTTGAGTTTGCAAGTTACAAAAAGCATTGTAATCTTTGTTTTAAACACATATTGTAACCCCTGGATGGTTTACTACCAGTGTGGAGGAAATATACATTGTTTATCTTTCTTATTTCAAACCACCCATTGAATAAGTGGAGTATCCCCATTGTATAAGTGGATGCTTGCTGAAAAGTAGATGCTTGCTCATAGTAGATGAATGTACTCTCTTGTTGCACAATGCTTTAGATTGTAAACCAAAGCACATTATTCCCTCACCTCGCCCAGGTGGGATCTTGGTGATCAGAAGTGTGGAGGTCATTAGTTGTTCATGCAAGAATTGTGCTAACATTGTTATCCCTATTTAAATTTTCAAAAATTTTTGGGGTAGATTGTTACAATGGTATCAGAGCTAGTGATCTTGCCAACCTATTTGGGTTGCTACACATTCCTTGCAAATTTTTAGTTGTGGGTTAGAATTTTTAGCCTTGCATGTGGGTGATCAACACTTGCATGTATGTTCAATGATTGGCAGCTAAAAGAAATTGTTCAGTGAAGGTGATATCATGGCATCTCTCATGGTGAGAAGAATTGAGATAGATGTCTTGATTGAGTCTCTTAGACAAAGTTGGGATGAATTGGAAAGAGTAGTTCAAGAGAAATTGGATCAAAAGAAGTACGATCGAGAGGCCGCCAAAATTATTGATGAGTACCAAGGTCTTTTAGATGATTTTAAGCATCAAATTTCATGGGATGCTTTCTTGGAAATAATCAAAGAGGGAGATCCTAAAAAAAAGGGCCTTATAGGTTACATTAAAAGGATGAGGAAGGAAGAGGAGAAAAGGTCTTTATGGGATCTTGAGTTACCTACTCCAGTGGCAAGGACCAAGAACTATTCCAAAACATCACCTTCCTACCAACAGAACAAGAACTCTCTCAATTCAAGAAAGAAAAAGGACAACAAAAATGAACTTAGGAGAAGAAATCTTTGTTTTCTATGCAAAGATTCTTGGGAGGCTAACCGCCAATGCAAGAACAAAGAAGATGGACTAGCATCCTTCACCATTTATTCCTTCTTTTAGGATGATGTGGAAACCAAAAAAAAGAGAAGATGAAGTCTTGATATCTGAAATACATAAGACCGAGCCTCTGTATGATGAAGAGAAGGTCACAAATCAAGAGGCATGCATAGAGGAGCTTGCTGATATGGAAAAGTCTACAGTAGAAATTAGTGAAGCTGAGCTTTCCTTTGATGAAGTTAATGAGCTATAAGTGTTGGACTTTGCAAGTCCTTTATTTGATAAAGACCATGAAGATGCCACTACATTGAAGAATGAATTGAGAATGATTGATGTATTTCTAGAAGGTGACTTTGCAAGCAACCTTGAGAGCATTGAAGTAGAGTGTTCTGATGAAGATGTGGAAAATGGTGAAACTACAAAGGTTGAACAAGTTGATGCTGCTATAATTTTAAGATCAACACCTAATGAAGAGCATCTCCACCATTCTAGTGATGATAGCTTTGATTTTGAGTGGAAAATTCCCATGACACTGAAGAACAATTAGTCTTCTCAAAGATCTAGGATGAAGAGTATGCTGATGAAAACTTTAAATCATCTATTGGTGATGAATTTGATGTTGCCATAACATTTGATCAAAGTGACAAAGAAGAAGATTCTTTTCCCTTGCAAATTGAAGAACCAAGTGTCCTTTTAGAAGAGATAGTTGATGAGCATGTTAATGGAAAGCTTGTTGAAAACTTTGGATCAACCTCCATTGTTGATGCAACTTTTGATTTCAAGAATCAATTGTTGGTCACTGAAGATAAGGTTGTTCAATCTCTAACACACTTGGATAGCATACATAAGTTTGTTGAAGATCACATTTGGAGGGCACAAGTTGAAAGGAGATAAGTGGGCATGGAAAGAGGATCTTCACTTGAAGATTGGTGTGTTGTCAGAGGGGCATTAGAAATGGTGAAATCTGATTACTTGAACCTACTTTCTGATAGAGATCATGTCCTTGAGTTTTCTGGTCGAATATGTGAAGCTTTGAAGGGAAGAGATGCTGAAATTGATAAGCTTACATCTAAGATTAAATCAACAATATGTTCTTTAGAGAGTACCCAAATGGCTTTCTTACAAGCTGAAAATATGCTTGTTGATGTTCATCAATTTAGGGAGCAAAACATAGTGACAAGAGTAGATGAAATCAAGCTGGTAACTGAAGAGCCTTGTGTGATTGTTAGTGGTAATTGATGTTGAGAAGTTATGGAAGTCTTAGTTACCAATTAGCTGAACTAAAAAGATGATGTTGATGATCAATTTAACCTCTTTGGTGATGTTTGCTTGCTGTTAAATATAGTTAGACCAGTTTGTACAACTGTGTCTTGCATGGTAATTTTGGGCATGAAGGAAAAT
Source organism: Cunninghamia lanceolata (assembly GCA_027924645.1). Lineage (NCBI taxonomy): Eukaryota > Viridiplantae > Streptophyta > Pinopsida > Cupressales > Cupressaceae > Cunninghamia > Cunninghamia lanceolata. Next base: position 28,751 of record BSBN01001137.1, on the reverse strand, counting down.
TGGGGTATTAGTCTGATATGATGAAGTTTATTGCTGATATGATGACTATAGTGTTTGGAACAACCACAATAGTGCCTTGAAGTCTTGATTTAGAGGCTTCTCTTTCATATTCTTCACATTGAAACATTCATGGTGGATCCCGAGACTCTATTGTATGTTTAATTCATGTCATCTTTTAGTTTTTCTCTCTAATTGATTGCAACTGTGACACTTAGTATAAATCAGGGGAATTGGGTTAAGTTTGCAAGTTACAAACAACATTGTAAATCTTTATTTTAAACACATATTGTAACCCCTAGATGGTTTACCGCCAGTGTGGAGGAAATATACATTGTTTATCTTTCTTATTTAATAAATGGAGTATCCCCACTGCATAAGTGGATGCTTGCTGAAAAGCAGATGCCTGCTCATAGCATATGAATGTACTTTCTTTTTAAACAATGCTTTATATTGTAAACCAAAGCACATTATAATCTCACCTCACCCAGTTGGGATCTTGGTGATTAGAAGTGTGAAGGTCATTAGTTGTTCAGACAAGAATTGTCCTAACATTGTTATTCCTATTTAAATTTTCAAAAAAATTTGGGGTAGATTGTTACACCCCTTCCCAATGCGAATTAAAAATTCACTTTATTCTCATCCATCCAATCTTCTTGATCAAATCCAAGCCCTCCATCTTGCAACCAACCTCATCTCTTGATCTCAACATTAAATCTCCACCATTGGATCAAATCTCCCTCCAATTTGCCTGTAAATACATGCTCTCACAAGCCATTTTATCATCCAATCTTTGAGTATTGTTATTATGCTAAAATTTCTCTCATCTTTTTATCTTGAGCTAGGCTATTAGTGATTTGCATTTGAGTTTTGAGAGCATTTCACATTGAAAATATGGCCATGGGTGATGCAAGAGATTTTGGGTGCTAAGCTCTCAAACTTATCAAGGAGGAGGAAGACTTCAAGGTATAAAAGTGTGTTTTATGCATTTTTTTGGTGTTCTTAACCCTTGTAGTTTTCTTGTTCTTTAGCTCTGCAATAATAAATATCTTGAATGCTCTAAAATCATAAGTTTGCCAAAAGTTCATGACCATTTTCTAGTTTACAAATGAAACCCTAAACATGCTTATATATGCATTCCCACTACAAATTTCATAATTCAAACTTAAGATGTCGGCAACTGAACCTTCTAACGGTCATATAATTGACATTTAAATTTGGGACCTGCTTGAAATAGGGTAGGACAAGGGCATGAGTTCCCATGTACTCATGTCCTATTTCAGGGTAGGGTTAAGTGCAACAATGTGCCTCAAGTCCCATGTGACATGGGTTTCAATCCATTTTTTCTTGGGAGTTAAAATGAACATGCAAGGTGCAAAACAAGGGACCTGAGAGCTAAACTTAGGGGTAAAAGTCTTAAGGGGACATTTTACGACATAACATTTAGCCCCCATTTTAATGTATGTATGAACACAAGGCCCATACATGCATTAAAGTACCGTCAACACACAACAAACATGCCAGGCACTTGAAGCTAACACATACACAAAGATTGAGGAGCTATTCCTAGCACCTAGTCTCAGGTAGACATTAGAGAAATCACATTACAGACATGCTAAAAATAGTGAAGACAGTATCAGGAACACAAAACATGGAGAAGATAGTAATAGTCATGCAAGATGTTGGTCTCCTACAATGATTTAACAACTGAGCTCTTAAAACTGTAACTCAGAGATTAGACATCTGAATTGAGTAGCTGTCTTAATCACTATGGAGATGCATTTCACTTGTCAACCTAGGGACATGAACTTCAAATGGGTCAGCACGGTATGTGCACTAAGAACTTCCAAAGTAGCCATGTTCATTCTATAGCTAAGAAAGACATAATGCTGAAGTTAACTGTTGGAAAGGAAATAATAGGAATGCTAAACATTAACCAACTTCTATTCTAGAATCAAGTTCGTAGCAGAAAGTAACAATCTGGAAAACAAACAGGAAACTACTCTGTCTTCTTTGGCTGCAGGAACAAACACAGAGTAGAATTCTAGTGGCTGCAGAAACATTTAATGCCAAACTTAACTAAATGCTTAACAGTAAATGTAACTAAACTAGAGGGTGGAATTCTCACCAAGTGGGCCCCCTTGCATGAGTATTCCCTAAAACAAATGTAAACTTAGAAATGTGAACTCACAACTTCATTTTATTCATTCGAAAAGATGAGTACAACTAAACATTATAACTGTATTACTGAAAACTAGATAATGCAAGTACAATCTTTGAATATTCAACAACCCCTCAGAAGGAGTATCAGAGTCTTATTTCTAGAAGGAAACCTACAAAACTAACTATCTAATAGGGCGGTCAACTCCAACAGAATAGGAGGATGCCACATTATGGAAAACATAGAAAGTGGAAAGGAGGTTATGCATGCAGGGGAATTTGGTCAAATGAGTTGCTTTAATGCAGATTTAGCATAACAATAACTCATAAATTCACTCAACAGATATTTAAGATCAGTTACAAAGCAGTTGCCTTCCCTCCATTTGACATTTGAATGGTCACCATATTTGACTTTTTATGGTAAGCGACTAACCAACAGAATCTCCCTCTTCTCTATGAATGCTGATTATATCTGCATAATAATGTTAGTACACATAAATAATTGCACATTCATAACTACCTTGGAGTAATATTCATTAACCATATGTAAAATTAACATAGATAGTTCAAATAGCATGTCTTTGCCATGAAAGGATATAAGAAATGAACTATGCTCAACAAGTTATAGCTTTGTGGTAACGACATAAAAAGGTCAGGATTAAAGTATCAAAGTCCATGATAAATATAGAAAATGGACAATAAAGCTTAACAAAATTGAGTCATAAACTAGACTCATCACAAGACATAGAGAAGATAGTATTGAAGACACACAAAACATGATGAATACAGTGAATGCAATGATTATTTCTTTTTAATTTTCTCATATATATGAATGAAGTTGCAGATACATGGAAAGTAAAAATGCAACACACAACCCAAAATGTAGGAGGGGCATTTCGTCAGGCTCTTTGGACTACATATGGGGCAACAAAAATGCAATACAAATCTTAGAGCGCAGGGAGGGACTCATTGCCACACAACTTTAGACTATGCTTGACAACAAACACACCATACAAAACCCAAGGTGTAGGGAGGGATTCATCGCCACATAGCTTTAGACTACACCTGGGACAAACATGCCATACAAATCCCAAAGCATAGGAGAGGCATTTCACCACACTCTTTGGACTATACTTGGGAACAAACACACAAAAAAAACATAAAAAATATGAGCACTGTATAGCATGCCAAAGACATACTATACATCTAAAACATGACAAACAAGGAAATGGAAGGAACTTATTGCCAAGCCCCCACAATCTTAGGCACATTACATGCATGCATGATAGTTGGGCTTATGCCACAACAACTACCAAAGACACGCTTAAGGGAGGATACACCAACCCCGCCTACTCACAAAACTTTTAGAATAAAAAGGATGTGCACTAGCTCAAGAGATACACCATCCCCACCTCCGCAGAGGGCTTAAAATAAAAGGATATGCACGATATCCTACCTCCATAGAGGGCTTAAAATAAAAAGATATGCACGATATCCTACCTCTGTAAGGGGCTTTCTCATTGTAATATAAAATAAAGATGTGCACTTGCACGGAGATCCAACATCCTGCCTCTGCAGAGGGCTTACAAACATGCTTTGTTAGTACCAAAATCATCAGATAACTTACCTTATATATTCCCCCACCTTAAGGTGGTTGATGTCGTGTACTAATATCAAGCACATTAAGGTAGAGAGAAAAAACACAAGGGAACAAGAGCTTTTACAAAGTCCATGCCCTCAGAGGTGACATGTACTTTACGATTGCTGAATGTTCCCACACACACAATTTCCTGCAAGAAGAGAGGTTAGAAATATTTCTCTAAGATAATAGCCACATCACATGATAAAAGAAATGCATAAACATATTCACATCAAGAGACAAGGCTATACTTCAGATTCATAAACTGAGTATAACCATGGGGCTGTACTGCAGAAATCTCAAAACTGAGTGTAACCAAGGCGAGACCCAAGATAAACAAAGTGCACAGAGTAACTATATTGTTATGTTTTGTTAGCAAATATTAGACATCATCAAAATATCACACAAAGTGATTCTACTAGCCAAGCATCAAATAATATATATCAACCCCATCATCATGTATGGACTAGGTCCATTTTTTCTTACTTGCTGAAGGGACATGTGGTCTGTATTAGTATATATTTGTTTTTCATCATCCGCTAGCCAGATAGAACCACTAGAAGAAGGTAAACAATAAATCAAGAGAGGGGAAACAAGTGCCTTAGGGTCATCACATAGGAAGGTGCCCCTAGGTCACCAACCGCAACACTATGCCCCTAAGACACAACACACAACAATGAAAATAGAGGAGAGGAACAATATAGAAGAATGATGATATAAATAGAAGAATGGTCACAACAAAGGCGGTCTCCTAGGATCCTTGACCTTACAAGAGTATCAAGGGTCATCCAAGGAGGCCTAAACAACATATAACACATCATGGGGGAAACACAACATAGATGTAAAGGGTTAGAAATACTTACCTAAGGGCACAATCGAGCTAGTGGTTGTTGTCAAGCAAATCATCATCTTCCCAATCTCGAATGTTAGTGGAAAGAGGTACATAAGATACCATAGCCCAACTTTCATTCTTGTCTTCAAATTGCTTGTTCTTAAGTTCTTCTCAGTTTGATTCAATGTTAGGTGGAATGTTTTCTTGTTGGTGTGTATTTTGTTGGGCGAAAGCTTATCTTTTTCTCCTTCTTTCTCTTGCTTGTCTCTTTCTTCTTGTCCTATTGCTTATATCTTTAAAAGTATTGTCATGTTGTTCAATTGGTCTTTTTGTGTTAGAAGAGAAAGCTTGTTCAAATCTTATTTGTCTTGATGAAGTGTTTTGTTCTCGATGAATACCTCCCGATCCTTGTAAGGATGATGAAGGATGAACCTCAACATAGAGTCCTTTTCCTTTTGCTCTAAGAAATTCTTCTAATGCGGGTTGTTCATCTCTTATTATTTGCATAGGAGACCTGGCCACTCTAGATATAAGTTTTACTTTGTATTGTTTGTATTGTAGGAAAGAATGGTCTCTCCGTGACTCTGGGTCTCTATTCAGGTTATGAACAAAAGTAATCAAGAGTAAAGTTGTTCATTACCAAAGGTTGATATGTATTACGTCGAATAGTATGCACTTGTCCATGTAAGGGGAATTTTATGGAATTGTAAATAGTTAAGGGGACAATGTTCATAGGTTTTAACCATGGGTGTCCTAGTTTTACATGGAAGAGGTCGGATAAAGGGATAACCTCAAATACGTGATCCACGATTTTATCAGAAACCATAACCAATAAAGTTATCTTCCCAAAGGTAGGCATGAAAGCTCCGGTATGTGTCTTAATCCTTAAATCTGAAGGTTCATAAGAGTCTTGTGTCAAATTATGTGCAAGAAGGAACTCTTCCGTTACCACATTAGTCATGCAATTAGGATCTATAAGTGTACCATTCATCAGAATCTCCATTATTTTTACGATGATGTAAAGAGGCCCTTCTTTGTCTACAAATGTTTTATCATGAGGTGTAAATGCAATTTTAGGTTCAAAACTTCTTCTTTTCAAATAAGGCCTAGGAGGGAGTCTAGCATTATTGTTGCGATTATAAGCCATGTGTATATGTCTTCAAGTGAATGCAGGAATAGATTTTAAAAGATTTTTAGTACTTATGCAAGGAACAAGTGCAAAACTATGTATGCTTATGATCTAAAATGCTTGGTTTTTCACTTTTTTCAATGCAAATGCCTAAAAGAAGAAGTATTGTGAAGAAATTGATGAGGGACAGAAAAAAATAGGCTCCATATCACTCCAATAATGTGCAATATCCTTCACAACACAGCTATAATGCAAATATAAATAGATGACAAGGCAAAACCTAGTGAAAATGCAAGGTTTTCAAACCCTACACCAATGGTTGATCCAACCTTGTATCGACAACTTGTTGGCAGTCTCATCTATTTGACCCATATCGGGCCTAATATTTCATATACTGTAAATATGGTTTTGAGATTCATGCAAGAGCGTCATGAGCTGCACTGGAATGTAGCTAAGAGGATACTTCACTCTCAAATTCAAGATTCATTATAGAGCTGGCACAAAGGTTGACTTGGTTGGATACATAGATTCCAATTAGGCTGGTGATACACAGAATCACAAATCCACTTCAGGTTACAGTTTCTCACTAGGTTTTTGTTGGAGTTATTACATCTTTTGTTAGTATATAGTTTACATAAATAATAAGTAAATAAATGTTAAGTTAGTAAATAATTATATTAGTTGTTGGGAAGTTACTTTCCCGTAAATAAGTTGAGGAAGTTTGTAATGGGAAACAAAAGGCTTTATAAATCCATATTGTGTAATGTAAAAATTATCTTGAATGCAATACATATTATTCTATATTATTCTATTTGCAATAATGGTGTGATCTCCAATTTCATTTTTGTTCTCACCATTTCAATATGGTATTAGAGCATTTGATTATCTTGTTCCTATGAAGTTGAAAGAGGGAGGTGGAGAAGAGGTGTAACCCACAAATTATTAAGTTTTGTTGGAATTACATGGCATAAGAAAAGGTGTTGGGAATACAAGTAATCTGCTAGAAGCACTTACAAAGTGGGGTTATGTTTTTAGAGCTTAAAAATTTTGTATATTGTGAATCCAAACCGTGTAAGGTGTAGTTTCATTCCAAATAGAGGCATGTAAAGTTGATAGTGCATGGAGGGAGTTGAAGGGTTGTGCCAGCCCATACACATAGTTTCTTCATAACCACATTGCTAAAAGAAGCAATGGTGCCTTATCTATGCACTGTCAATGAGTGAAATTTGAAAGCATATTTAAACAAAATCATAGAAAGAAGAGAAGATTCGGCTGTGCATTAATAGAACCATAGCTTGGAGTGCATGCACATAATCTCATACAAGTTGGGATAGATTATATTATATCCTTTCTGAAGTCAATTAAATGAATGATGCGCATAGAGGTGAGGATAAGAATTTTCTATGTAGAAAGGGTTTTATGAATTAATAGATCGGTGATGGATGGCATTGTGTTGTGCATACCTACATGCTATTTTATTGGTTAGAAGCTAAGAAATGATAGATGTCTTTCTATTCAGAGGAGAAGATTGCAATTATATTGTATGAGACTATTTAAATGGAATTTGATAAAGGGGATTTTCTATTGTTATTTGATTTCAACATTACATCTCTTGCATACGTTGATTAAAGGGCGTTGAAATTTCTAGTGCTAATTCATTCCAGTGAACTTGGATTATAATGTTCTTGAAATTAGGACAGAGGTGTGATAAGGTAAAAGTTTTTAAATTTGAGTGATAAGACTATTTTTTATAATTTCTAAATTATAAAGGTGTGGGAAATATATAATTATATCTCATATTCTGAAGGTAAACTATTAATTGGAGTTATAAGGGATTTTGTAGGAAGTTTGGTTGCTTTGTGAGATGCCTATGGTTTGAAACTTGTTTTGCATCCTATGAATTACATAGAAGGCATAAGGAGTTTTAATGATATATTTGTGTTTGCACTATTTTGCAAAAGTATTGAAAGGGTGTTGTTGGTAGAAACATATACTGTAATTGTCACTTTTTATATAATACATTTATGTTCTCCAAGCTATCCATGTTATACCTGACAAATATTTTTGAATACATATGCTTGTGTTATCAGAGAGTATAATGAGACATCAAATGGATTAAAAACTAAGATCATATTGCATGAGGTTTTTCATCATCTCGAGTTAGCTTCTTACTTAGAGATGATACATTGCATGAGAAGCACTAGTTTTCAATTTGTGTCCCTTTAAGACCAAGGGGGGCATGGCAGTGATTTGTTTGTGGATAGTTGAGTATGTCTCAATCCACAAACTTGGTGAGTGGTACCTATGGATAGTTGAGTTTGTCTCGATCCATAGTTTTGCAGGTTTGTATTTGTGGATTTTGAAGTTAGTTTCGATCCAAAAATAGAGGAGAGTTACTGTGGATATATGAGTTAGTCTCAATTCATAGTTGGTTGGTGTTTATACTGTGGATAGTTGAGTAAGTCTCAATTCACAGTTGGTTGGTGATTTGCTTATGAATAGTTGAGTATGTCTCGATTAATAGGTACTTTACAGGTTCGACAATTAGGAGATTCACTAGTGAGTTTAGTTTGGTGTTTCTTGGGTGAGCGAGGAGAATTGGTGGATAATTGAGTTAGTCTTGATCCATCAAAGTTTCTAGAAGGGCTGCTATGTTTAGTCCTTGTAGTGTTCTGCCCTTTGTTCAGATTGATATAATAAGGGGGGAATGCTGGATTTATTACATCTTTTGTTAGTATATAGTTTAGATAAATAATAAATAAATAAATAAATGTTAGGTTGTAAATAAATAGAATAGTTGTTGGGAAGTTACTTTCCTATAAATAAGTTGAGGAAGTTTGTAATGGGAAACAAAGGATTTATAAAGCCATATTGTGTAATGTAAAAATGATCCTGAATGCAATACATATTATTTTTGTATTATTCTATTTGAAATAATGGTGTGATATACAATTTCATTTTTGTGCTCACAATTTTAATATTTTTGGTCCTATCAGTTGGTCTAGAAAAACAAAAAATGCTATTGCTTTATCATCCATAGAGGTAGACTACAAGGGAGCTGTCAACGGAACTACTGAGGCTATTTGGCTTCAGGGCATTCTCACTAAGTTTGGCATTACATTCAAGAATCCCACAATCATCTATTGTGACAATTAGAGTACCATCCAAATATGTGAGAATCTGATCTAGCACCAGTGGACCAAACACATAGAGATTCACATGCATTTTATTCAGGAGATTATTCATGGTTAGAACATTGACTTAGTTTTTACCAGTCTTCAGAGTAGGTTGCTGATATCTTCACCAAGCCTTTTACTGAGAGCAAGTTCATTCATCTATGATCTCTTCTTGGGGTGTGGTCCACTTTAGTAGCAACATCATCTTTGGGGGGCCTTCTGGCCCTCTTCACTTTCTTTTCTCTCTTTTTTGGGGGGAGTTTTTTCCCACTAGGTTTTCTTCATTTCTCCACTTTATGAGAGATTGCATTGTACTTGGGTACCTCATCAGGCCTAGTTGTCATGCCCTAGTTTCTTTGTACCCACCTAAGCTATTCTTAAGGGGGGGTGTCAGTGTAGATATTATTTACATGCACATGGATAATTCCACATGGTGTTAAGCCTACTTAAGTGTCCTAGTTAGTGGGAAATAACTTGCTAGTTATTTGGTGAGTCTTGTGGAGTTAGCTCACCACCTCTTGCTAGTCTTAAGGAAGTTAACTTGCCACTTGTTTCAGTTAGTGTGAGTCAACTGCCTATTCTTCTCCACTATTTTGGGTGATGGTTCATCTTCTCTCTCTCCTATATATGTACATCTCATTCGTGGGTTAAGACAATGTGGTTGATTCCATTTTTGTGTTGCATATTTTTTGTTTTATATAACTTGCAAGAGCATGTGATAGCTTGTCTTTTGTTGCTTGAACTAGTACTGGCATTCTGCTAGAAGATCTCAACATTACGAAAATAACCACTCAAGTAAATTTCTTCAAGGAAGTGAAATAGAAATAATACTTTGTTAGAATCAAATCCATGATACACAAAAGTTATGCACAATAATGTAATCAATATAAAAAAAATCTAGTCATATTAGAGAATAGGACAACAATAGTCAAAATATCTTCACAATGTAACAATTATGCAAAGCCCTGATATGGCTCCAAATGATGTCCTACTATAATATGATTCAAAGATATCAAGTATTATAATCATATTGTATTATGACATTGTTCTTAAATAGAACACACAGCATGCCTCAACAAGGCCACATAATAACTATTTTGTAATGTCCCCTTCTTAGCCCATGCAGAGAGATGGAGTGATTAGTCTATTCCCGGGTTCCCGTAGGCTAATAGATGTGGTTAGGGAACCTTATTTGGTCATTATTCCAAGACATACTATTAATATTAAGTCAGGCAGGAGGGATCAAGTGGCATTGGTCTACTTTCTATATAGTCTGCTAGTTGGAGCACCTAACACTTTGCAGTTGGGTTTTGAGATGGTTAGGGGATTATTGATCAAAGTATAAGTTAAATTAAATATTTAACTTATAATATTTAGATGGCTATAGTTACTTTATTTTATTAAAGTAACTTTATTTTATGAAGTCAAGTTACAACTTAAAATTATGTGCTAGGAAAAGTGAGGGCTCATGGGGAGATAAGGGGGTCTAAAATATTTAAAAGAAATTTGAATAAAACTAATTCCATCCTTTAGGAGTTGGAAGCCAAGGGGATATAAGGAGCTTTTGGAGCTCATTTTGCTCTCTCTCTCTCTTTGGAAAATATTTCATTGAGCAATCTTGAAGCTTGTCTTTAGGGTTTGGACGGGGTTTTTGCAGGGACGTACACCTCTATAAGAACACCCTTCTCATGCTTGAGAGACAACATCAGGAGGGTACCTGGGAGCTTCATACAGAGGCTTCACAATGAGCTTAGATTGGTTCATTTTGATTGAGTTTCACTATGAAAATACTTACATGTTTGAGAGCAGCTGGTAGTAAGTGTTTGAGGAAAGATTTTAGTGATTTGAGGTGGGTTTTTGGATTGCAGCCTTTTCCTTGTTGGGTTGTACATGTTCATGCCTAATCGTACCATTATATGTGCTGATAGTACAAACATTCTTTTTTGGGTGATTTCCTTGAGGGACTTCTATGGTATTATTGCAAACTTCATACTATATAGAAATCAGGGTTTTTTTACCATAGTTTTCATTATTGCTAGAGCTACAACATGGCCATACAAGGGTTTCTGGGCATGGACTTTTCCTAGGCTGGAACACCTATTAGTTGTGGCAGGTTTTGCATTTAATCTAGGTGCTTAGGGTAAGGAAAATCATTGCTTCAACTTGTTTGAAGGAGAACAATCATTTGATAGTGTTTTTTAGAATGATTTATGAGCTTGTAATGTTGGTTCAGCTACAATAGTCATATAAAGTCAAAGAACATGAAATGGGTATGCATTAATAATTCATTTTACATGATTCTATGATCTAGGTCTTTATTCACTTATGCATTAGGGTTATAGTTTTTTTGGGTTTTCAATGCATGTTATATATTTTCATTGTATTTGTAAAAATCATTACATGTAAAACACAAACCCCCTTCTACAACTTCTGTCTAGTTCTAAAAGACCACAATAATACTAAAATAACACATATAAGAAATAGAAAAAATATTACAAACAGGACAACCCATTACAGTGGTATCAGAGCACAATTTATCCTGCCATCTAGAAGGTTAATGAAGTTCTATGAGCATCAATGACAGAGAAAGAAGATATCAAGAAAGACAAAGAAAAAGGGGAGATCATTGGGAACATTGGCCTTCTGATACAGAAGAACAACAATCGACTCACTCAGGAAATATGGGTGATAGAGATAATAGAAATCTAGAACCAGATCATACAACACTTCTTTTGGATGCCTTGGTTAGAAGTTAGGAGCAATCAAATCAGCGCATGGCTTAGTTGGCTGATGTGATTGCCTTATTGGCAGTTAATAAAAGGGGTAATGGAGATCAGAGGAATGGCCAAAATCCACCCAGAGTAGAAGATCCACATCAGAGAGTAGCAGTAGCGAGATCTCTTATGCCAGTCTTTCCACCTAGATTTGAACCACCAATAGGGAATGAACTCACTCTAGTTGAAATGCAAGATCAATTTCTATAGGATTGGAGAGATGCAGGACCTAATTTTTAGCGTGACATATCTCTACGTGACTATATGGATGTTAGGATGATGCATATGCCCAACAGAGGCAACATAGAGCAACATAATGAATTATGTAGGAAGCTTGGGAAGCTCAGTCTCCCTTACTTTGATGGCTCTGGAAAGACATCAACTCATGCATGGGTCCAAAAATTTGATACTTTCTTTACTCTTAATCCTATGCCTGAAGAAGAGTCCATAAAATATGTTGCCATGTATCTTGATGGAGTTGCTCATGAGTGGTGGCATCATGGCATGATCACCTTGGGACATGCATATATCACATCATATGCAGTGTTTACTAAAAGACTAATTGAGAGGTTTGACAAGAAGGATCCAGAATTGCAATTTAAAGAGCTAGCACAACTAAAACAACGGGGTATAGTGGATGCTTATGTGGCTGATTTTTAGTGGTTGTCAGTGTTGGCGACAAATATTTCTGAGAGGAGACTTATTGTGCTCTTTATTGATGGATTATCTAAACTTTTGAGGGGATTTGTTAAGGTATTAAACCCAACTACTCTACAAGAAGCAATCAAGAAATCTAGAGATATGGAGTCCACTACTTCACAAAACAAATCTTAGTCCAAAGGGTTCCTTCAGAAAAAAGACAAGGACAAAAAATAGATTACAAGGGAGCGGGAACAACCAAAGAAACAATACACTAAGATTGATAGTGAGACCCTAAATGTACTTAGGAGGAAGGGATTATGTTTCACATGAAAGGAGCCTTGGACCAAAGGCCATAAATGTTCAGCAAAGGAGAAGGCACTCCTAATTGAGTACCGATCTAGTGAAGATAGTGCATCAAAAAAATTAGACCAGCAATCTAATTATGAAGAATGTTAGGATGAAAAGGCACCAGAAGAGGGTGGAAAGGAAGAGGACAATCATGGGAAGCTAGCACAACTCCATAGCTTTCAAAAAAATGAGTCTCTTCACATTAGAGGAGTACTTAAGGGGCAGCGAATGATAGCTTTGATTGATACAAGAGCTACTCATAATTTTATTGATGAGGGCTTGGTTGTTCGTAGAGGCCTTCAAACACATGAGGTGAGTGGTTTCTGGGTAATGATAGCTGATGGTTTCACTATCAATTGTACTAAGATGGTCCCATAGTTGAGTATATAATTTGGGGATTATGAGGTTAAGGAGGATTTCTATGTGGTGAGTATTGGAGACACTGATGCAATTATGGGGATTCAGTGGCTATGTGGTGTCTTTCAAATGAATGGAGAGAATTTTTAGGCATGATCAAGTAGAGTGGGCAGAAAAGTGTGTTATTATGCCTATGGTTACGTAAGAGGTTAAGAGATATTATCCACCAGAGATACATGAGCTTCTTTCCAAAAGAAGTAAGGTGTTTGATAGTCTTCTTCCAACTAGGTCTCCTGATAGAGGCATTGAGCATGTGATATAATTAGAAGAGGGAACTAAAGCAATGATTACTACTCCCTACAGGCACCCTAAGAGACTCCAAGATGAGATCAAAAAAACTATAAAAAAGCTTTTAGAGATGGGACACATTTGGCCAAGCAAGATCCCATTTGCTTCTTCAGTTGTCTTGGTGAAGAAGAAGGATGGGACTATGCATATGTGTGTGGATTACAGAGCACTTAACAAGAAAACAATTAAGAATAGATATCCCATCCCACACATAGATTAGCTGATTGATGAGTTGTATGGCGCAGTCTGTTTCTCCAAAATAGACTTGAGATTGAGATACCATCAGATTAGAGTCAGGGAGGAGGATGTGAAGAAGATTGCATTTAGATGTCACTTTGGACATTTCAAGTTTCTTGTCATGCCTTTTGGTTTGACAAATGCTCCAACCACTTTCTAGTCATGCATGAACAGGGTGTTCAACAAAGAGTTACGTAAGTTTGTGTTAATCTTCTTTGATGACATCCTTGTTTATAGTAGATCACAGGAAGAGCATTTGAAACACTTGGATGAGGTGTTGGGTATTCTTGAGAGTGAGTCTATTTTTGCTAAAGAGTCCAAGTGTGAGTTTGAGATGACTGATTTGTTGTATTTGGGGCATATAATTAGCGCTGATGGTGTTCATGTGGATCCTGATAAAATCAAAGTAATCCTTGATTGGCCACCACCCACTAATTTGACATAGCTTAAGGGTGTTTTTGGATTGTGTGGGTTCTACAAAAGGTTTGTAAAAGGATTTTCATAGGTTAATGCCCCACTTACTGATTTGACTAAGAAAGGGGTATTCTCTTGGTTAGAATCAACACAAAGTTCATTTGATCAGTTTAAGAAATTGATGAGTTCGGGACCTATTTTGGCACTTCCTGATTTTTCCAAGCTATTTGAGCTTGAATGTGATGCTTTTGGTGATGGTATAGGGGATGTCCTCATGCAAAATAAGCATCCAATTGCTTTTTAGAGTAGGAAGTTGAAGGGAAGTGAGATAAGTTATTTGATTTATGATAAGGAGATGTTAGCCACAATGCATGCTTTGGCTAAGTACAAACAATATCTTGTTGGGGGTAGATTTATTGTTAAAAATGATCATAATAGTCTGAAATACTTTCTTAATCAAAAGGATTTGAGTGAGAGATAGAAGAAATGGGTTAGTAAACTTCAAGCATATGATTTTGACATTGAATATGTCAAAGGGAAACAAAATGTAGTGGCTGATGCACTATCCAGAAGACCTCATCTGTGTGTTTTTTCTGAGATAGAAACATATTGGAAGGAGAATATCCAGGCTGATTATGCAAAGAACAACCTTGCCAACAACATTCTCGATGGTACTTTGGATGATGATAAATATAGTGTGCAGGATGGCTTGATCTTTTACAAGGAGAGAATTTATTTAGTGCCTGAATCAAAGTTGAAAGAGCAACTTTTTAAATATTTTCATGACACTCTTATGGATGGTCATCTAGGGTTTTATAAGACATATAGGCAGATCTGTGAGAGATTCTCATGGAAGGGAATGAAGGAAGATATCACCAAGTATGTACGTGAGTGTCAAGTGTACTAACAAAACAAAAATGAGCACACATACCCTGCAGGTCTGCTACAACCTTTGCCCATTCCTACTCAAAAGTGGGAGAGTATTTCAATGGATTTTATTACAGGGCTTTCCAAGGTGTAAGGGAAGGATTGTATTTTTGTTGTGGTGGACCGTTTGACGAAATTTGCCCATTTTTTTGCCATATCAGTAAGATATACAACATTACAGGTGGCAAATTTGTTCTTTAAGGAGGTGTTTAGACTTCATGGGGCACCGAAGAACATCATAAGTGATAGGGACAACAAGTTTATGAGCTTGTTCTGGAAACATTTGTTTATGTTATGTGGTATCGAGTTGACTCCTAGCGCTAGTTACCACCCCCAAACAGATGGTCAAATGGAAATAGTTAATAAATGGGTGGAAGGCTACCTTCAGAATTATGTTTCAGGGTAGCAAAAGGGATGGATTAAATGGTTACAATTGAGAGAGTTTTACTAAAACTCAACATTTCACATGCCCATCAAAATGTCACCTTTCATGGCCTTGTATGGATATGAAGCCCCTGACTTTATTGATTTTCTATTTGGTGATTGTAGAGTGCCCAAGGCTAAGGACTTCTTGCAGAAGAGTTAAGACATATTGAGATCCTTGAGAGAAAATATCCAACATGCCTAGAATCAATAGAAGTTGTACACTGATCAACACCGTATAGAGCAAGAGTTTGAGGTGGGTGACATGGTTTATGTGAGATTGCAACCATATAGATAGTCCACTCTTAAGAAGAGTGGAGCAGAGAAGTTGAAACCCCATTTTTATGGCCTGTTTAGAGTCACCAGGAGAGTTGGAGAGGTAGCCTATGAGCTGGAGTTACCTAAGGGGAGTAGAGTGCACAATGTGTTTCATGTATCTTGACTCAAGAAGGCACTTGGTCATAATGTGACTCCTTCAGCAGTGTTACCCCCATTGGGTGAAGAGGGTAAGTTGGTACTTGTATGAGGGGTAGTGATTGATTTCAAGGAGAGGACAGTCAGATGGAGAGTGATTATAGAGTATTTGGTGAAGTGGTGAGACTTACTAGTTGAGGATGCTACTTGGGAGAATGAACAGATTTTAAAGCATCCAACACTACAATTTCTTGAGGGCAAGCAATTTTGCGGAGGGCGGAATGTAATGTCCCTTCTTAGCCCTTGCAGAGAGATGGAATGATTAGCCTATTCTTGGGTTCCCGTAGGCTAATAGATGTGGTTAGGGAACCTTATTTGGTTATTATTCCAGGACTTACTATCAATAGTAAGTTAGGTATGAGGGATTAGGCGGCGTTGGCCTACTTTCTATATATATTCTTCCAGTTGGAGCACCTAGCACTTTATAGTTGGGTTTCAAGATGGTCAGGGGATTATTGGTCAAAGTATAAGTTAAATTAAATATTTAACTTATAATATTTAGATGGCTATATAGTTACTTTATTTTATTAAAGTAACTTTATTTTATGAAGTCAAGTTACTGTTATCACCTAGAATTGCACCCTGCTTAGAGAGAGTCCAAGCATTCTAATGACACAATGGGAATGATCTCGAAGTGTGGGATGTTGCAAACTAAGATCAGACCTCCAGAGAAGGTTGGTTCCTCTTTCTAAGCCTAATGCTTAGAGGAATATATCTAAACATAGTGCTAATGCTGGAGGGGAAAAGGGGTAGAAGGAAAAATAAATAGAAATTAGGTGATACACTAGGTTGAATAAAAGAACCCTCACAGAACTGAGATAATGCATGAAATGACTAGATACAACCAATAAACATACACAGATCAAGCTGATTTTAACAAAGGCAAGGAGCAAGAGATGATTAGAAGGAATTAAACATTCACAAACACATCATTCTTAGATCACACAGAGTTAAAATAGAATGAAGAGGTAAAATAACCAGTATACATTTAGTCAGAAGGCAAGGTTACAGTAGAGGAATGCTCTGTTTGGAATTAGAAGCATAAATTACTAGATCTTCCAACCCTCTTTACATCTCATGTTTATGCATATATAGCATTTTGCATTTGACCTAAGTTGGTTACGATGAATTCACCCCATGGGCTCTATTAGAAAATATCATCACCAGAAGGGACGTCCACCTGCAAGAAGTTATAGAATAAAATATTTGGAACAGGGCAGGTGGAAGATATTTTAGGCTTTGAATGTAAGCAGCTCTAACATCTATCTTCAATAATGAATACATAGAATATCTGAAGCATGACAGTTGAGAGATTAGATTTGTATTGTTGGCAGATGGGACATATCGCCCCTTGACAAAGCTTTTACAACACTTTAAATCTCAGACTCTTTGAATTCTCTATATTTTCATCGATTCTGTGTTTAAGGGATCTCTGCAAAACTTAATTTGGCTGCTAAGATGTCTTGTTGCTAAACACATGAAGATCTGCTAGCAAGACACAGAGCCCATATGCATTGAAGAGTGAAGCCATCTTCCATGAATCCACCTACAAAGGCCACCAACTGGAATAAATGCAACAATATCAGCCCCTGCATATGCCAAATCGGTCACTGAAATGTCCAGTCGATCGAGCCTACAGATTTGCATCAAATTTTGAAAGTGAAGATATCCTCCTCAAAGCTTTCTAGATGAAAGAGGAGGCAAAAACAAGCACATTTGCCTTTTGGAGCGTGTAGAAATTCCTCAGGATGAAGGATATATGGGCAGTCAAAGTTATGGTCAACTACATCTTGCATCTGTATATCGCTCTGCATCTGCAATTGTATACTGTTGTATCTTGCAATTGTATATACAATTGCACATGCACTTTTAGGTTCACTTGGTGCAACATACAAAATCTCCTTCACTTTTCTGTATATACAACTTTTGTATATATTGGGTTGTCAAGGAGACCTCGGAAAGCGCCTCACCGATGTGTATTTCTTCTTGTATCAGCCATTGCATATGTGACTTGAATCTCCATCTAAATGAGCCTCTAAATCTGCTTGACACGTGACACTATTTGATTTGCTGCTGAGCTGAACCTGAGACCCATCGCTGAACATTTGCATCTTTATCAGCCATCAGAGAGACCTCAAATTGAGCCACCGATAAGGCCTATCTCGCCGGAAGTCCTTTGTATGTGACTTTGTATATGAGATACAATCGTATGTACATACAATTATAGAACTCAAAGGATTATCAACCATACTAGATCATTGAAACAAGTCCGACCTTGTATCTTTGCTTTTGCATATGACTTAGTATATGCGATACAATCGCATGTACATACAAAGGCGGACCCTAATGGATTATCTGCCACATTCAATTCCCCAGTCATGTCCGGATTGTATATATTTCCTTTTGCATCACCTTTTGTATATTGTATATACAATGCAAATATACAAACAAAACTACTTACAATCACTTGTACATACAAACATTGCATCTGACCTTTGCATGTGACTTTGTATATGATCTTGTATTTGCCCTTTGTATCTGCAAATATACAATGTGAACATACATACAAAGATGCATACAACTGCATTTGCCTTTCTAAACCAAATTGTATATTCTTTCAGGTCCGGGATTGTATCTCAAGATTGTATATGCTATTGTATATAGGATTGTATGTGGGATGATACAATCGCATATACATACAAAGAACGGACATACCTTTTGTATCACCTTTTTTGCATCCCGCCTTTGTATCTTTGCAAATCCCTTTTTTGTACCTGTCTTTGCATATTCTTTTGTATATGCAATTGTATATGAGATACAATTGCCTGATATACAAAAGAGAAACTCATATCTTGTATAAGCTCTTGTATATTGCATTGTATATGTAATATACAAACGAAGATACATACAACATAACCTACAATGAACTCGATGTATAGTAACATTGTACATGATCAAGATACAAGGAAAAATTGTATCTGAGATATAATTCGACCAAATGACAGAAAACCCCAAAACAAGGATGACGTCATCATCATATACATGAAAAATGGCTAAATATAAAACTGAGAAATCTCCGCAATCGAAAACAATTGGAGACAAAAGATTTCTGGGTTTTTTTTTTGGTTTTCTGCAAGGAATCTCCAGGCAAGTTTTTGAGATTTTTGGCAAGGCAAAGCATGGGTAATTGAGGATTTAAGCTTTGTAGGGTCATTTTCTAAAGGATATTCAAGGAATATACAAGGTGAACTATTTAACACTGGACAAAGGAAAATAGGTCAACATTTTGGTGACTTCTCAGGGATGTTTACTTGCTAAACAATCAGACCAATGGCCTTAAGCATCCATTGGGCATGGAGTCACACAGAGACTTATAAATACCTTTGACAATCAATCCTGACCTCAGTAACTCAACATATCAGTAATGAAGAACACTTGGAAGACCAAAACTAAAACAAAATGCTGAAAGAAACTCATCTAAATGTGCTAGACAACACTTAGGGAAAACAAAAGGTATCTAAACTATTGTGCAGTAGCACTTATTGAAAGCAAGAAACCTAATCTACTATTTTACAAGGCAACTCATACCTCAAAACACCTCTTCAGGTGTATCCCATTGATTGGGATAGGCAAATTTTCTCCATCCATGTTTGGTAACTAAAATGCATTGTACTCCTTGCATTCAATAATGGTAAATGAGCCAGTCCACATGCTTTCAAACTTGGAGTGCTTCCCTGGCCTGCTTTTCAACTCATCCCATTTGAGTACCATATCACCCTCCCTAAAATTTTTGGGAGTGGCCTTCTTATCAAAAATTTGTTTTATCTGAAGCTGTTGATACTCCATAGCTTTCATAGCTTTATCTCTCATTTCTTCAAGCTCCATAAGTTGAGCATATCTGACAACCATGGGGCCTTCTTCTTCAAACATCTCTAGTTGATTCACGATATCAAGTGTTGGCAGCTCCACAGACATAGGCAATCTTGCCTCTTTTCCATAAACTAACATATATGGGGAGTTTCCAATAGACCTCTTGGGAGTTATTCTATTTACCCATAAAGTAGATTTTAGATTGGTGTGCCAGGTTCTCTGGTTGTCCTCCATTGATCTTTTGATAATCCTTATGAGATTCTTATTTGTGGATTCAGCCAAACCATTACCCTGTGGGTAATAATTTGATGAAGTGTTCAAATAGATTCCATTCTTCACAGCCCAGTCAGTTATCTTCAATCCAACAAAGGCTAAAGTATTGTCTGAGATAATTGACTCAGGTACTCCAAATCTAGATACCAAATCATAATGAAAGTTCAAAACAACATTCTCATTGGCTTCCTTCAAAGCCACTGCTTCAGTCCACCTTGTGAAATAGTATTTTATTGTAAGTACCCACCTGTGGCCTGCACTTGATGGTGGATTAATGGGACCTATAAAATCAATGCCCCATCTCATGAAGGGCTATTCTACTTGAATCGGTTGCAGAGGTAAAGCTGGCAGCCTTTCTTTGCCTACAAAAATGGCACATTTTACACACTTTCTAGCACATGCATGGGCATCCCTGAATAAGCTGGACCAGTAATATCTAGCTCTCATTATTTTTCAGGTAGTAGTCCTTAGGGAAAAATGATGCCCTACTGTTCCATCATGAAACTCATGCAACACCTTGTCAGTTTGATCATTATCAATGCATTTAAACAACACACCATTAAAATCTTTTCTGAAAAGGATATCATTAATTAAAACATATGGGATAGACTGTAGTCTAAAATATCTTCTCTTGGTTCTATCTAAATCTGCTGAACATTCACTAGTTTGCAAAAAATGAGTCATGTCATTAACCCAACCTGTTCCAACTACTGTTGTATCATCTAGATGTTCATCTTCAATGGTCAGAAGCACCTCCTCTTCCTTCTCTGTTTCATTTTCAGACCTAGTAGCAAGCTATTCATTGAGTCCTCTACCTCTGATGAGCTTGGTTATCTTGATATCTATGTCATATTCCATGACTTTGGTAATCCAACCAGCCCTTTTCTCATTAACATCCTTACCTAACAGAAACTCTTTCACACCAGGGTGAGCAACCATCAAATGTACCTTATTGTTAGAAATAAGATGCCTAAACTTCTTGAGACTCTTTACCACTGCAAGGACATGTTTTTCAATGAAACTATACCTCTGTTCATACTCCTCCAGTCCTCGACTAAAGAAAGCAATTAGCTGCTCAAAGCCTTCACTTTGCTGCTATACCATAATTGTAGAAATTGTATCAAAACTGCCATAAGCATACAAAATAAAATCTTTAGAGAAAATGGGATTTACCAGAGTTGTTGCAGCTGATAATGCTTCTTTTATGGACTCAAAGCTGAGTTTTCCGTCTTTTGTCCAACTGAAAACTGCATTTTTCTTTAACATAGAGGTCAATGGCTTCAATAAATTTGCAATGTTAGGTATAAATCTTTGCAAAAAATTAATTTTGCCAATAAAACTTTGTAGTCCTTTCTTGTGACTGGGTAAAGGTAGCTCCAAAATAGCTCTTACTCTTTCTGCATCAATGGTAACTCCCTCTTTTGACACAATGTGTTCTAAAAGCTTGCCTTCATGCACAACAAAAATGCATTTCTTGGGATTGAGAGATCCCAAACTCTTTACATCTCTCAAATACTTGTTTTAGGTGGGATGAATGTTCAGCTGCATCCTTAGAGAAAACTATGATGTCATCAAGGTACACAAGTACCAATTTATAAAGCAAACCTTTAAAAGCCATATCCATAGCTCTCTGAAAAGTAGAGCCAACATTTGACAGACCAAAAGGCCTCCTTTTGTAGGCCATGGTGCCCCATTTGAAGATAAAAATAGTTTTAAACTTATCTTCCTCCTTGACTAATACTTGATTATAACCGGAATATCCATCAAGTAGGGAAAATCTTTCTGAACCAGCAACTACTTGCATAATTTGTTCCATTGAGCGTAGTGGGTAGTGGTCCTTCAGGGAGGCTCTATTAAGGTCTCTAAAGTCAATGCACAACTTAATCTCTCCATTCTTTTTCCTCACAGGAACAAGATTCAAGACCCAAGAAGTATACTTGATCAAAAAAATGATATTTCCCTTGATCAACTTGGTTAATTCCTTAATCATCAGAGGCTCAAGTTTTGGATTTAAAGGTCTTTGTTTCTGCCTTACAGGTTTTGCACTTGGCTCTAACTCTATAGTATGCTAGACAATATGAGGGTCAAACCCCTTTAAGTCTGAGTATTCCAAGAAAACATAGCCTCAAATTCTTGACAAAGAGCAATAAAAGCTTTCCTATCCTCAGGTGAATAGATTTTACCAATTTTGAGAAGCTTACCTTTAAAAATTTCTAGTTCCTCGTAATGTTCCTCTTTGACTTGCATGCTGGTTTTGCTCTTTTTCAGCTGATCATCAGTACCAAAAATGGATTCCAAGGTTACCAGCCCTCTGGATAGCTTATTAGTCCTTAACTAAACAACTTGATCATCACCATATTGCTGTTTGAGTTTGTTCTGATTCATCACCGAGAATTCATCCTCTTCTAACAAGAAATGCATAACCTGCTCATCACTCTCAAAAACCTGCCAATGAATGTTATTGTCAGGGATAGAGGGCCTATCAACTATTTTCACATGAGGCTATACCTTTTCTCTTTGAATATCACTGGGGATATCGAACTGAGCCCCAATCACAGCTAACCTATCTGCACGATTGTTCTGATTCCTTGGAATAAAGATTATATTGAAAGCATCAAACTCCTCAATCATATCCCATACCCTATGTTTATAGCATTTCAAAGCATCATTCTTTGTAACATGCAGTCCCCTCACCTGATTTACAATAAGTTTGCTGTCCCCATACACCTGCAAACAACCAATTTTCCTCTTCCTTGCCCATTGCAAACCTTGAATCAACCCTTCATACTCAGCAGTGTTATTTGTACATGAAAAAGCAAAACAGAAAGCGGAATAATATCTATCACCTTGTGGAGACACAAGCGTTGCACCACCACCAGATCCATTCCTATTCCTAGAGCCATCAAAGTACATTTTCCATACCTCATCTTGCTGTTCTATCTGCTGTTCTGCATTCTTTACAAGGTTTGGAATTGCTATTTCAAGTTTGTGCAGCATGTAAACCCCCATACTAGTTTCTTGAATGTGTCCCTTAGGATCATCTACAATATTTTCTAAGGCCCACTCCTTTAACAACACTTCTGGTATACTCTCAGCTTGCAGTTCTTGAGCAACAACAAGTTCAGGATCATCAGAAATAATGCAATTTGCATTAACAACACTTGGACATAAGGCTATATGTGATCTTTGACAAGCAATTCAGATTTTATGGTCACTTTTGTGCCATATCGGGTCCTAAAAAACATGTGGGACTAATCTGAGGATAAATATCCTCCTATCTTGGCTGTGAACTCTCTTGACAAACACATGGCAAAATAAGGAGGTAAATCTATGATGAACACCTCTTGAGAAAGGGAAACATTTGGACAGGTATGCAAAGTAAGACCTAGATCTTTTATCACACCTATAGTGTTAACAATTGTGCCATCTAGCTAGAGCACACCCTTCTCAAGAGGCTAGTATTTCAATCCTAATTTGTCTACAATATGTTTTAGCATTACAGAACTACTGGGTCCACTATCCACCATGCAGTTATGTACTAACCTATCTCCTATTATTAATGACACAAAAAATGGAAGTGGTTTAGCACTCTTATTTGGCTATTTACTATTGTCCTGGGATGAATTGGTAAGAACAACCCTAGCTGGGTTGACAGTTGCATCATTTGACACTTTCAAATCAGACAAGGTAGATTGTAACATGTCCTTTTGACCTAAAATGGCTAAGGAATCCCACATAGATATTGTCACATTCATTTTCTTCATATTTTCAATGATATTAAAAGGTGAAGTGATGTTTACCTTCTGATGTGACTTTACAGCAGTAATATCAGCCTACAAATGAGGTTGTTCCTTGGCAGTTGCTTGAGTACTCCTTTGCAAAATATGGGGAATTTGGGATGTAGAAGGATCAATAGGTCCTTTTCCTTTGTTTTCTACTTGATCTATCTCATAACCCCTCTTTTTAGCTCTCGTATTTGCTGCAACTGAAGTATCATCTCTTTTTACGCCACATAACTCATCTCCCCGCCAGTTTAGGAAAGCAATATCATTCTAAGGCTATTCTTGTTGCTGTACAACCCCATCATTAAGTGTGTTTGGCTGTGAAAATGCAACATTTCATACCATTAGAGCCTAATTTATCACTCCATTTGAATAGGTTGCTTGACTGTGTGGTTGATTACATGGAAAACACCATTCATACTTGGCTGCAAGGTTATTCTGAATAGGGAGACGGTCTCTCACTGCATTAATGGGTATGGGATTGTAAGGCTAGGAAGGCCTCTGGTTCACATTCTGCCTGGCACCCTAGTAATTTCTTTGATATGGAGGCTTATTGGCTTGGTATGGCTAGTTTTGCCCTTGAAAAGACTGATTTTGCCCTTGGTTGCGTGGCTGATAAGGTTGCCTGTTCTGGGACTGCTATTTTTTGATGTTCACCAGCTCATTCCCAAAAGTTTGCAAGATATCCTCTATTTTGTGTTAGCTATTTTTGATCTCTCTTAACTCTTGTGATGAGCTAGAAACCACAGTCTCAGGATTGGTAGTACTTGGCAATGCTACTGTAGCAGGTAAAGGGGCAAAAGACAGGATCGACAAAGGCATTGAAGCTTGAATCTCAGGAAAAATGGGCAGTGGTGGTCTAGGTGCTATTTTCCCAGCCTAAATCAGGCTGTTTTATGCTCTAATAGCTATTTCATATGCATTAGGTAAACTTGTATCTCCCAATGATTGTATCATTACTGAAATGTCACTATTTAGATCTTTCAAAAAATGCAGAAATGCATATTTTGATGAAGGCCTTACCATGGCAGGAATTTTGTTCCATGTCTTTTGAAACCAAAAATTGAAATCCATCATTTGCTCTTGGGGAGCTCTTTTTATTGTAGTCCAGCTGTTCAACTAGCGATAAGTTATCTAACTTATCTTGAAATTGTTTGTTCAACTTATCACCTAGATCATCCCAAGTTCCAATGGTTTGTACTGGTAAACTCCTGAACCACTATAATACTTTTTCTTTAAACAAGGCAGCTAGCAACTTGATGGCTACATTTTCTTGAGTTACATGATGAACACCACATAGAGACACTATGTCTCTAATGTGCTCGATTGGGGTAGTTTGATCCTCCCCAGTGAAATAGCGCAGGCTCTTCAAAGTTGCCATGGGTATATTATCATGCACTACCAAATTCAATGGGCTGCCCCCATCAAAAGCCACAAACAGCTGATTCCTTGCCATTGGAACAACTAGAGGTAGGTTTGCTTGAACCAGTACTACAACTACAGGCACTATTGGCCTGAAACTTGGTGGGGTTGATTGTATTCTTTTTGAAACCGGCGTCCTTTCCATAGTTCTACTCTGTCTTCTAGGGAAAGACAACTACAAATAATCAAAGGAACTCAAACTCTGAGTTTGTATTTTTCTCATAAAAATGTAATAGCACTGATCCACTTGTCCTTTCTCAATATGAGTCACCAAATATGTAGAAAACTGCCTCTTAAAAGCCTGATAATGCTGGTAGCATATCAAAACCAGCAATATGATTATAACGTAGCACTGTTCAGACTCAAATGGTCCCACCAGGCGTGCCAAAAACTATTATAACCTAGAATTGCACCCTGCTTAGAGAGAGTCCAAGCATTCTAATGACACAATGGGAATGATCTTGAAGTGTGGGACCTTGCGAATTGAGATCAGACCTCCAGAGAAGGCTGGTTCCTCATTCTAAGCCTAATTTTTAGAGGAATATATCTAAACCTAGTGCTAATGTTAGAGGGGAAAAGGGGTAGAAGGAAAAATAAATAAAAATTAGGTGATACACTAGGTTGAATGAAAGAACCCTCACAGAACTGAGAAAATGCACAAAATGACTAGATACAACCAATAAACATACATAGATCAAACTAATTTTAATAGAGGCAAGGAGCAAGAGATGATTAGAAGGAATTAAACATTCACAAACACATCATTCTTAGACCACACAGAGTCAAAATAGCATGAAGAGGTAAAATAACAAGTATGTATTTAGTCAGAAGGCAAGGTTACAGTAGAGGAATGCTCTGTTTGGAATCAAAAGCATAAATTACTAGATCTTCTAACCCTCTTTACATCTCATGTTTATACATATATAGCATTTTGCATTTGACCTAAGTTAGTTATGATGAATTCACCCCATGGGCTCTGTTAGAAAATATCATCGCCAGAAGGGACGTCCACCTGCAAGAAGTTATAGAATAAAAAATCTAGAACAGGGTAGGTGGAAGATATTTTGGGCTTTGAATGTGAGCAACTCCAACATCTATCTTCAACAATGAATACATAGAATATTTGAAGCATGACAGTTGAGAGATCGGATTTGTATTAATGGTAGATGGGACATTTCACCCCTTGACAAAGATTTAACAACACTTTAAATCTCACTCTTTGAATTCTCTATATTTTCATTGATTCTGTGTTTAAGGGATCTCTGTAAAACTTAATTTGGCTGCTAAGATGTCTTGTCACCAAACACATGAAGATCTACCAGCAAGACACAGAGCCCATATGCATTGAAGAGTGAATCCATCTACCATGAATCCACTTGCAAAGCCTACCAACTGGAATAAATGCAACAATATCAGCCCCTGCATATGCCAAATCGGTCACTGAAATGTCCAGTCGATCAAGCCTGCAGATTTGCATCAAACTCTAAAAGTGAAGATATCCTCCTCAAAGCCCACCAGATGAAAGAGGAGGCAAAAACAAGCACATTTTCCTTTTGGAGCATGCAAAAATTCCTCAGGATGAAGGAGATATGGGCAGTCAAAGTTATGGTCAACTGCATCTTGCATCTGTATATCGCTTTGCATCTGCAATTGTATACTGTTGTATCTTGCAATTGTATATACAATTGCACATGCACTTTTAGGTTCACTTGGTGCAACATACAAAATCTCCTTTGCTTTTCTACATATACAACTTTTGTATATATCGGGTTGTCGGGGAGACCTCAGAAAGCGCCTCACCAATGTGTATTTCATCTTGTATCGGCCATTGTATATGTGACTTGAATCACCAACTAAATAAGCCTCTGAATCTTCCTAACAGGTGGCACTATCTGATTTGCCGCTGAGCTGAACCTGAGACCCATCGCTGAACATTTGCATCTTTATCGACCATCGGAGAGACCTCAAACTGAGCCATCGATAAGGCCTGTCTCATCGAAAGTCCTTTGTATGTGACTTTGTATATGTGATTGTATATGAGATACAATCGTATGTACATACAATTGTAGAACTCAAAGGATTATCAACCATACTGGATCATTGAAACAGGTCTGACCTTGTATCTTTGCTTTTGCATGACTTAGTATATGTAATACAATCGCATGTACATACAAAGGCGAACCCCAATGGATTATCCGCATTCAATTCCCCAGTCACGTCTAGATTGTATATATTTCCTTTTGCATCACCTTTTGTATATCACATATACAATGCGAATATACAAACAAAACTGCATACAATCACTTGTACATACAAACATTGCATCTGACCTTTGCATGTGACTTTGTATATGACCTTGTATCTGTCCTTTGTATCTACAAATATACAATGCAAACATACATACAAAGATGCATACAACTGCATCTACCTTTCTAAACCAAATTGCATATTTTTTCAAGTCCAGGATTGTATCTCAGGATTGTATATGCCATTGTATATAGGATTGTATGTGGGATGATACAATCGCATATACATTCAAAGAACGGACATACCTTTTGTATCACCTTTTTTGCATCCCACCTTTGTATCTTTGCACATCCCTTTTTTGTACCTGTCTTTGCATATTCTTTTGTATATGCAATTGTATATGAGATACAATTGCCCCGATATAGAAAAGTGAAACTCATATCTTGTATAAGTTCTTGTATATTGCATTGTATATGCAATATACAAATGGAGATACATACAACATAACCTACAATGAACCTAATGTATAGTAACATTGTACATGACCAAGATACAAGGAAAAATTGTATCTGAGATACAATTCAACCAAACGACAGAAAACCCCAAAACAAGGATGATGTCATCATCATATACATGAAAAATGGCTAAATATAAAACTGAGAAATCTCTGCAATAGAAAACAATTGGAGACAAAAGATTTCTGGGTTTCTTTTTGGGTTTTCTGCAAGGATTGTCCAGGTAAGTTTTTGGGATTTTTAGCAAGGCAGAGAATGGGTAATTGAAGATTTAAGCTTTGTAGGGTCATTTTCTAAAGGATATTCAAGGAATATATAAGGTGAACTATTCAACTCTGGACAAAGGAAAATAGGTCAACAGTTACAACTTAAAGTTATGTTCTAGGAAAAGTGAGTGCTCATGGGGAGGTAAGGGGGTCTAAAATATTTAAAAGATATTTGAATAAGAGTAATTCCCTCCTTTGGGTATTGGAAGCCAAGGGGATATAAGGAGGTTTTGGAGCTCATTTTTCTCTCTCTTTAGAAAATATTTCATTGCGCAATCTTGAAGCTTGGCTTTAGGGTTTGGACAGGGTTTTTGTAGGGACATACACATCTATAAGAACACTCTTCTCGTGCTTAAGAGACAACATCAGGAGGGTAGCTGGGAACTTCATACGGAAGCTTCACAATGAGCTTAGATTGGTTCATTTTGATTGAGTTTCACCATGAAAAATACTTACATGTTTGAGAGTAGTTGGTAGTAAGTGTTTGGGGAAAGATTTC